>OZ025295.1:298252962-300841712 GCA_964019185.1 Maratus speculifer | reverse complement strand
ATTGTCCTGGTAGAATTTAAAATCGTTATGAAGGTTCAATTTTCGTGCTGAAGATTTCAAATTTTGCTTTAAAATATCAATATACTTGTACTGATCCATTATGCTGTCAATAAAAACAAGATTACCAACTCCAGCGGACGACATACATCCCCATACCATAACTCCTCCTCCACCATGTTTTACTGTTGGTACCAAGTTCTGTTTGCGAAAATTCTTCTCTGGGTTTTCTCCACACAAAGATTCCACCGTCAGAACCAAATATATTAAATTTACTCTCATCAGCAAATATAACTTTATTCCAGTAATCAGAATTCTTATTTATGTTGGATTTTGCGAAAGCTAGTCTGAGTTTTCTATTCTTTTCACTTACGAAGAATTTTTTCCTGGCTACTCTACCGTGATATCCAGCAGATCGAATTACCCTTCTAACAGTCTCAGGATTAACAATTATTCCATATAATGCTTGTAAATCAGCAGCAACTTTTGAAGCACTATTTCTTGGATTTTTTTTTAATATTTCGAACGATAATTCGCTTTATTCCATTGGATAGCTTTGATGGTCGACCAGGTCTTCTTTTACCCTGAATCATATGATTCTTTTTATATCGTTTAATGATATTGAAAACTGTTGAACGACTCAAGTTAACTGTTTCAGCAGTTTTTCTAATAGATTTTCCACGTTCAATATGCAAATTAATAACTAATTTTCGAATTTCAGGCGAAGTTTCTTTTCGTTTAGCATTCATGGCTACACAGAGCTAAAAAACACAAAAATTTCAAAACAAACTGGGGAGAAATACTGCAGACGATTTTATAAATTATTGCCAATTGCTTTTAAGTAAAAATAAAACCTCCAAAAATATTTTTATTGCTTATTTCAGACGATTTTTGTTGCATATATAATGGTGTCCCATCACTTATGTGAGCTATTTTTTGCTCCGTTCTAAACATTTGTATTTTTATTAAATTAATGTTTTAATATTTTGACAAAATGTATGTTATGTAATAATCTTTACTAAATTTAAGTATGAAACACACCCACAAAAAAATGTGTACATGTATTTTTAATTTATTTGATTAGTTTCCTTTTGTAAAGCACAAGTGTCCCATCACTTATGTGAGACACTGTAGGTTCCCAACGGGGACGGTACCGCCCCAGAGTGGGTGCTGGAACCTTCCAAGGGGGCGGTGGAGGGTCCAGAAGCAAACAGGGGGCGTTCGGACAGTCATGGGGGCGTTGCCGTAGCGTACCTTGCAGTTTAAGATATGTGTAAAAAAACTAGTTTACCTTCACGGTGTTGTTTGGGACCGTGATAAAAACTTAGAATACATACCTTTAAACGAAAATCTAGACATTCGAACCTACAGCTGGATCCTAAAAATCCAATTTCTTTTACAGATGTCAAAAAATTTGTCCACTGCTTCTGATGTTTTTTCAGCAATTACGGAGCGTCATAAGGGGTCATTATTACGTCAGTACTATCTGTACGTGATGTACGTTATTTATCATCAGCGATCGGTTTCAAATTAATTTAAAATCACTTCATTACATTATTAAGGTAGTCGATAAAGTTAAAAGCATTTCATTGCATGACAAATTATTTTTTTTTAATTTTGTAGTGAAAATGACGAAGATTACAATCGCTTGTTGCTGCATACAGAAGTTCTTTGTTCACAGTAAGCAGGGATGTAGAGTAGGATTTACGAGAGTATACGCCGTTCTGCATTTTTAAAAGAACACTGTGTGCACTCTATTTCTTAAGAAAATTATAGCATGTATATTCTAGAGTATATCCTCTGTCTTAAGCGTATATGCTCTGCTTAGAGTATAAAGCGTATACCTTGTTTTTTTTTTTTTTACGACTACATCACTGAAAATACATTCAATGATTTCATTCAATTTATCAGTGTCTTGAATTATGTGTAAATCTCTTTGGACTCAATACTAACAAAAATAGAGCAAAAACCTGATTACATCCAAAAATGACATAGCTTATTTAACAGAATTAGGGGAGAATGGAAATGAAAGGGAGACTCAAATTTTCAGGAAGAAAATAAAGTGTACAAAGTTTCAACTTTGGCTCGATTGACGGCGATACTTGTTCTGTTTTAATAATCCTTACAACTAACGTTTTCTTACAACTAACGTCAAGAATTGTAGCGTTGTAGTTGCTGAAAGCAAAACCTCGTTTTGATATAAAAAAATAAATTTTGGTCTTGCTTTTATTTTTTTCTCTAAAAAATTTACTGAGTTTGTATAAATTATACACTTTTTGTGAATACCATTACATTTTGTTAGCTAAAATATTGTCCTGCCTGAATACATTTTTAATTTCGCCGCGTGGATATGGGGCTGAAAGGGACAATAACTCAGGGGATTAAGACGGACATGGAAAAATACAATAAAAAAATGTATGAAATACCAGTATTTTGTTAAAACGAAATTCCTTTATGTTATTGGAAGTAATTTCTATAAGAAAATGCTGTTAGCTATCTCTTTTTTTTATTGTGTTTTTCCTTGACCACACCTCACCCTATTAATATATTTTGATGGAGTTACCTAAATCCATATCTGGGGGTGAGATACTTGTTTTTGTTTTACCATATGTTGCAATATATTTTATTTTTATTTGTGTATTACAATCTTTTATTTTTAAATAATGAAATCGCAAACAGAAAGACAAAATTTTCATAAATGTTTAAAAGCATTTTATTTACGTATCCCTTTAACCCACGAGGTGTCCTTTCCATTCCCTAATGTGAAGTTTAAAGGGACATTTCGCCAATTTTTTTTTTTTATAAATGATAACAGATTTTTAATTGCTGCACTTGGGGATAACAGATTTTACTTGTATCAAAGTCAAGGATTTAGACGAGAACTGGGCAAAATTTAAGAATGATATCTTTTAATTACATTATTTTATAAGCTTATGAAACAAAATGTCCCTTTCATCCCTACTCTCCCTTATTAGGAATATTTAATTAAATCAATTTAATTAAAACGCAAAAAGTCATAACTGCTTTTGTGGAAAATTTTCTATTCAAATGAAATGTAAGTAGAGGTGAATACATACACCTTCCTACATTTTTAGCAGTTTCTGCAAGACAGGAATATTTATTTGCATGTTGGACGTCTTCATGCTGAATTTTCGGAGCGATTCCAGGATATTTCAAACATGAATATTCCGAGTTGGCTTATAAATCCTTTCGCAAATGCAGATACAACAAAATTATTAAATTTAGTAGAGGAACTCTTAAAACTCAACACTAACGAAATGTTTATAAGAGTTCTGTCTACAAATATCAATTCTTTTAAGCTCTCTACTCTGAATTGTGGGAAAGAGTAGAGACATTTTTATTCTCCAGAAAGTTTTCCTTCATCATAGTTGGCTGAACATGGGTTCAGTGAAGTAGCTAATTTACTGTTTAAGAAAAGGAAAAGACTGCACAAGACTGAATATTGAAATTTGCGACTGATTTATCAAATTCGGATCTCAATATTAACAAATTGTTAAAAGTCTACAGCCTCATCCATCTAATTTTATTTCCTATACATTTTGAGTTTATTTGTAAATATTAAAGAAACTACGCAGTACATTTGATTGAATGAACATTCAATATAGATAATTAGAATAATTTCATATTTTTATAATTAATTATTATGGAAAAGGGGGGCGTTATAATTTTTTTCTTGTGAAAGAGGGACGGTGGTCCAAAAAAGGTTGGGAACCTATCTTTCAAAGTATCGTAGGTTAGATTGGATAGATCTAATTATATTTGAAATATGAAAGTTGAAAAAAAAATATTATGAAAACATTATTGCTAGACAATTCTCAAAGAAGAAATACGAATTTACTGGTTAGTATATACGTACGTTGCCCGAGGGATTGAAGTTGTATAAATATATTTCTTCATTTTGAAATATTCTTCAGATTTCGTGTTGGCACTGAATTACTTTTGTTAAGTTATTTTTCTGTATTCAAATACGTGAATAAATTTTAACCCAATTCGTGATTTCTGTCCAAGAGGAACTCCAAGAAAAGTTTTAAAATTCGCTGTAAAGAAAATTAAATTGTTTCGCCTATAAGCAGTATTTCTTGTAATAGATTATATTCAGTAGACAGTTTAATTTTCTTTTTAATTTTTTAAGTTCAAAGTTCAAATTATGTGAAACAAGAAAGAAACATCATGCGTCAAAAATAGATGAAGAGGTGGTATAGCAAAATTTAACAAAAATGGAGAAAATTAAAATCTTATTTAAGTAAATTGATTATTTAAGAAAATTCATTTATTTATAATCTGAATTATCTTTATAAGAAAGTGGTTTTCCTAATCCTAAGCCTTTTAGGGTGACGCATTTCTCCTCCCCCCCCCCCCCCAAACTATACCTTTTCAAAAAAACTGTATTTCCTTTTAAATTGTCTAGAATCTATTTATCAACCCAATACAACCTCTTATGAAAAAACAATTTTTTACGTTAGCACCCAAGCAAACAAAATTTTGTAACTGAAAAATATGCTCAATTTATCCATTTCCCTCTCGAATCGGATATATTCGTGTAATGTATCATAGGTTAAAATGGGTATATCTAATTAAATTTGAAATATGAATGGCGAAAAAAATATTATAGCAACATTATTTCTAATCAATTCTCAAAAAAGAAATGAGATATTACAGGTTGTTATATACATTGCCCGAGGAATTGAAGCTGGATAAATGTATTTCTTTCTTTGATTCGAAATATTCTCGAAATTTCCTGTTGGTTCGGAATTATTTTTCTTAAGACGTCATACAGCTGACTGAAAAAGACCCGGATGATAATGTAAAGTCTATTGGAGCGTTGTTTTGAAGTATGTCGCTCAAATTTTAATATTTTGGCATAATTTTTTTTGCATAGGATTTCTGAGGAAAATGCACAAACGGCCTAGTTTTTACTTTTTCGATTTTGATGACTGAATTAAAAAAAAAAAAGAGAAAACATTTTAACTTTCAGAACCGGTTTAAACATAATCATCGGTGTGTGTCCAAAAGGGATTTTAACAAAAGTGTTAAAATTCGCTGTAGAGAAAGTTACATTGTTTCTCCCGTAAACAGTATTTCTTGTAAAAAATGAAATTCAGTTGAGAATTTAAACTTCCTCTTTATTTCTGCAGTTTGAAATGTAGATTATATGAGACAAGAAAAAAAATCATGCGTCAAAAATAGAAAAGGAAGCACCTTTAACTTATTCAAATTGGTGTAACAAAGTTACACAAAAATATTTTATAATTTCACAAAAATATAAATAAATTTAAAATCATATTTGAACAAATTGATTATTTAAGTAAATTCATTTATTTATCATCTGAAATATCTGTAAAAAAAGAGGCTTTCCTAATCCTAACCATTTTAAGGCGATGCAATTTTTTCCCCAAACTACAACTTTTTCTGGGAACATTACTTTTTTTACCATTTGCTAGATTATAATTATTTACACAATATAATCTTATTTGAAATAACAATTTTTACGTTAGCACCCAAGCAAACAAAGTTTTGTAAATGGAAATTATCAGTTTTTTTCGCAAATTGGATATATTCGATTAAAATATCATTGTTTATTTTGGATATATCTAATTATGTATGAAACATGCAAGGCGAAAAAAAAATATTATATGACAACATTTTGCTAACCAATTTTTAAGAAACAAATGGAAAATTACGGGTTGGTATATACGTTGCCTGAGGGGATTGGAGCTAGATAAACATATTTCTTCCATTCGAAATATTCTTGAGATTTCGTGTTGGTACTGAATTAGTTTTGTTAAAGTATTTTTATGCTTTCAAATACGTGGATAAATGTAAACACAATCCTTGGCTTTTGTCCTTGGGGAATTCCTACAAAAGCGTTAAATTCGCTGTAAAGAAAGTTACGTTGTTTCGGCCATAAACAGTATTTCTTGTAAGAAATGAAATTCAGTCGAGAATTTAATCTTCCTTTTTATTTTTTCCCTTAAGGCGCAATACTAGCCACAAAAAAAAGACCCGGATGATAATGTAAAGTCTATGGGAGCGTTCTTTTCAAATATCTTGCACAAATTTTAATATTTTTTTATGATTTTTTTTGCATAGATGAAGACGATTCCTAACCGGCCTACATTTTATTTTTTTAATTTTGGTTTCAGATTTTTTTTAAATTAATTTAAATTTCAAAATCGATTTAAATGAAATTGAAACTATTTTAATATAAAAAATATATAAGCAAAATCGAAAAAGTAAAAACTAGACCGGTTTTAGATCGTCCTCAGCTATCCTATGCAAAATTATTCACGTCAAAATATTAAAATTTAAACGAGATATTTGAAAAGAACGCCCCCATAAATTTTACATTATCATCCGGTCCTTTTTCAATTAGTAGTGTGGGCTCTTAAGTACTTTTATGTATTCAAATACGTGAATAAATGAAACATAATCCTTGGTTTGTGTCCGAAAGGGATTCTAACAAAAGTTTTAAAATTCGTTGTAGAGAAAATTACGTCGTTTCTCCCATAAACAGTATTTCATGTAAGAAAGGAAATTCAGTTGAGAATTTAAACTTCCTCTATATTTTTTCAGTTCCAAGTGCAGATTATATGGTACAAGAAAGAAAAATCATGCTTCAAAAATAAAAAAGGAAGTACCTATAACCTACTCAAATTGGTTAACTAGGTTTCACAAAAATTTTTATAATTTAACAAAAATATAAATAAATTTAAAATCATATTTGAATAAATTGATTATTTAAGTAAATTCATTTATTTATATTCTAAAATACCTGTATAAAAAAAGAGGTTTTCTTAATCTCAAACCTTTTAAAGCGATGCAATTTTTTCCCCAAACTACAAATTTTTCTAGGAACATTATTTCTTTTTCCATTTGCTAAATTATAATTATTTACACAATACAATTTTATTTGAAATAACAATTTTTACATTAGCACCCAAACATAGTTTTGTAAAGGAAAAATATACTCAATTTAGTTTTCTCTCGCAAATCGGATATATGCGATTCAAATATCATAGGTTAAATTGGATATATCTAATGATGTATAAAATATGAAAGGCAAAAAAATATTATACGACATTACATGACAGATACAACAATATTGCTTGCCAATTTTTAAGGAAGAAATAAGAAATTACGGGTTGGTATATACGTTGATTGAGGAAATGAAGTTAGATAACATATTTCTTCGATTCAAAATATTTTTGAGATTTCGTGTTGGTACTGAATTAGTTTTGTTAAAGTATTTTCATGCGGTTCAAATACGTGAATAAATATAAAGACAAGTCTTGGTTTAGGTCCAAGAGGAATTATCAAAAAAGTGTTAAATTCGCTGTAAAAAAAAGTTACATTGTTTTGGCCATAAACAGTATTTCTTGTAATATATCGAATTCAGTCGAGAATTTAATCTTCGATTTTATTTTTTCACTTAAAAATGTAGATTATACAAGACAAGGAAGAAACATCTTGCATCAAAAATAGAATAAGAAATATCTTCTAACCAATTCAACGTTGGGTAGCAAAGTTTCAGAAAAATATTTTGTAATTTCACAAAAATATAAATAAATTTAAAATCACTTTTAAGTAAATTGATTATTTAAGTAAATTTATTTATTTATAATCTGAAATATTTGCAGAAAAAAGGAGTTTTTCCTAATCTTAAATCTTTCAGAGTGATGAAATTTTTTTCCCGAACTACACCTTTTCTTTAAACTTTATTTTCTTTTCCATTTGCTAGATTCTATTCAACAATCTTATACAATCTTATGAAAAAGCAATTTTTACGTTAGCTACCCAAGCAAACAAAGTTTTGTGAATGAAAAATATACTCAACTTATCTGTTTTCTCTCTAGAATTGGATACATTCATTTAAAGCGTCATAATTTAAATTGAATATATCATATTGGATAATCATATTTGAAATATGAAAGATGAAAAATAAAACATTATGACAACATTGTTGCTATGCAATTCTCATAGAAAAATTAAGAATTTACAGATTGATATATATATATATATATATACATGTTTCGAAGGATTAAATTTCGATAAATATATTTTTTCGATTTGAAATGTTCTTGAGATTTCGTGTTGGCACTGAATTAGTTTTGTTGAAGTATTTTTATGCGTTCAAATACGTGATTAAATTTAAACACAATCCTTGGTTTCTGTCCAAGATAAATTCCAACAAAAGTGTTAAAATTCCCTGTAAAAAAATTAGATTGTTTCGCCGATAAACAGTATTTCTAATTATATATATATATATATTCAGTCGCGATTTTAATTTTTTATTTTTGCAATTCAAAGTGTAGATTATTTGAGACCAAGAAATTGTTCCGCCCATAAAATGTATTTCTTTTGAAAAATCAGATTCATTCGAGAATTTAATGTTTTTTTTTAATTTTTACTTCTCAAAATGTTCATTATATGAAACAATAAAGAAAAATCATGTGTCAAAAATAGAATAAGAAACACCTTCTAAATCATTCAAAGTGTTCAAACAAAATTCACAAAAATATTTTATGAATTCCCAGAAGTATATATAAATTAAAAGTCATATTTAAATAAATTAATTTTTTAAGTAAATTCATTTATTTTTCATCCTAAAATGTAGAAATTTTTTTTAGTAATTATTAGCCTTTTAAGGTGTTGCAATTTGTACTCAAACAACACATTTTCTAGAAACTTTATATCCTTTTCCATTTTCTAGATTTTATTTATGAACCTAATACAATTTCTTATGAAAAAACAGTTTTTACATTAGCTCCAAATAAACAATGTTGTGTAAATGAAAAAATATATTTAATTTATGCATTTTCTCTCTCGATATGGATATATTCGTATAAAGTATCATGGGTTAAATTGAATATATCTAATTATATTTGAAATATACAAGGCGAAAAAAAATTTCTATGTTAAAATATTAAAACATTATTATAAGCCAATTTTCAAAGAAGAAATACAAAATTACAGATTGGTAAATACATTGCCCAAGGAATTGAAGTTCAATGAATATATTTCTTTGATTCGAAATGTTTTTGAGATTTCGTGTTGGTACTGAATGAGATTAAAGTGCTTTTACGCTTGTAAATACACGTGAATAAATTTAAACACAATCCTTTGTTTCTGTCTAAGAGGAATTCCGACAAAAGTGTTAAATTCTCTGTTAAAGAAAGTTGCATTGTTTCGCCCATAAACAGTATTTTTGTAAGAAATGAAATTCAGTCAAGAATTTAATCTTCCTTTTTATTTTTTCATTTAAAAATGTAGATTATACAAGACAAGAAAGATACACCATGCGCAAAAAATAGAATTATGAATATCATCTAACCAATTCGGTGTCGTGTGGCAAAGTTAAAAAAAAAATATTATAATTTCACAAAAATATAAATAAATTTATAATCACTTTTAAGTAAATTGATTATTTAAATAAATTCATTTATTTTTAATCTAAAAGGTACTACTTGGTTATCCCGTCGACCAACTTTGCCAAATTATAAAAATTGCCAAACTGATTGCCGAATTATACTAATTGATATAAATTTTATTTTAAATAACGAATAATTAGTAAAAAAATAATAAAAGTATAAATAAAAAGTTTAAATAAAAATCACTTATTGTCGTTTTAAACACGTGTATATTAGTTAATGTCATTCAGTGTGACATTTATGATCAACCATTATTGGCATTTAATCTTATAGTAAACGATTGTTTTTGGTCGACGGGATAACCAAGTAGTACCATCTGAAATATGTGTAGATAAAAAACAGTTTTTACTAATCCTAAATCTTTTAGGGTGATGAAATATTTTCCCCAAGCTACACCTTTTTTTGAAACTTTATTTTCTTTTCCATTTGCTAGATTCTATTTATCAATCGAATACAATCTTATGAAAAAGCAATTTTTATGTTAGCTGCCCAAGCAAACAAAGTTTCGTAAATGAAAAATATACGTTTCTCTCTAGAATTAGGTACATTCATTTAAAGTATCATAGTTTAAATTGGATATATCCTATTGGATAATCATATTTGAAATATGAAAGGTGAAAAATAAAACATTATAACAGCATTATTGCTGTCCAATTCTCATAGAAAGATTAAAAATTTACAGGTTGATATATACTGTGTTGGCCAAAATTGTGGAAATTTTTAGGTACCTTTCATTACAAAAAGTTAAAAAAAAGTACCTACTGCAGCCGTCCGGGGAAAGACCATCGGTAAATTTTGCTATATTTTCGTCATCTTTTGATAGATATATCTAAATTTTGTCATGCTGTAACTCTCGAATTTAAGAACCAATCTGGATGCAATTTTTTATGTGCATAATAGGAGTAGAAATGTCTCGACCGCGTTTGTTGGCCAGCTTCATCAACCATCTTGCTTTAAAATTTCGGCTATTTGATTCTTTTGAAATTTTTATGTTTTTAAATTTGTATACTTATAGAAAAAATACCGTTTCACAAAATGCAAACTCTTATATATTATTATAAACAGAATGTTACAAACATCAAAATCCATTTAAAACAGTCACACAATGTAAGTTAACAACATAGGTCTTTTTAAAGAAAAAGTTAGAAGCATAAAAATTTCTATAAGTGTCCACGAATCCAAATGGCCTTCATTTCGAAACAACATGGCGGTTGACATTGTTTCGCCCATAAACAGGAATTATTGCAAGAAACGAAATTCAGTTTTGAATTTAAGCTTCTATCTTGTTTTACTTTTCTTTCTTTCTTTTTTTAAGTGTACATTATATGAAATGAGAAAGAAAAGCCGTGCGTCAAAAATAGAATATGAAACACCTTCCAACCCATTTACTATTTATAAAACTTCACAAAGTTAAAATTTATAATCACGTATATTTACGTAAACACACTTGAACGTTTACGTTCAAGTCTGTTTGTTTCCATTCGGAAAACGCATAACAAGCTTGAAAATTTGACCAATGTGACCAATTAGCATTAATAGTAAAAAAAGAAATATTCGAATTCTTTTGTAAGGTTCTGTGATCGTTGATCAATAAATAATTTAAGTTGATCTTAGTCTTGCGTCTCTTCGTCCCTTGTATCTGCCATACTACCTTCCTATGACGTTTCCGACCATGGGTTGCTATGCAATTCTGAATCCTTGTGATGTCCCCTATCTCACCTTAAAGTTTGTCCCATTACTTCTGGGACACCCTGTATACTAAAAGTTAATAGTTATAAAATTCTTTATAGTATTTAAAATACATGTTTTGCTGCTGTTTAATAAAAAAAGAAATTTTGAGACATTACACTTCATTATTTTTTGTCTCCAACTAGTTATTTGTATACCTTTAATTTTAATAAGCTAAACTTCATTTCTAATGTCTGTAGAATAAATAATTTTTCCTAATCCTAATCCTATTAGGATAGATATTTGCTAAATTCTATTTATGAATCCAACAAAAACTCTTATGAAAAAACAATTTTTACATTAGCACCAGAACAAACCAGTTTTGTGAATGAAAATTGTGTTCAATTTATCCCTTTTCCAACTTGCATTGGATACATTCGTTTAAAGTATCATAGGTTAAATAGGATATATCCAATTACATTTGAAATATGAAAGGTGCGGAAAAAATATTGTGACAACATTTTTGCTAGCCAGTTCTCAAAGAAGAAATACGAAATTACATGCTAGTATTTACATTACCCGAGGGATTGAAGTTGGATAAACATATTTCTTCAACTCGGAATATTCTTGAGATTTCTCAATGGTACTGAATTAGTTTTGTTAAAGTATTTTTATGCTTTGAAATGTGTGAATAAATTTAAAAATAATGCATGTTTTTGCTCAAGAAGTAGTCAAACTAAAGTGTTAAATTTCGCTGTAAAGAAAGTCACAATGTTTTGCACATAACAATATTTCTGGTAAGAAATTAAATTCAGTCGAAAATTTAATCTTCCTTTTTAAGTGCGTTCGTAATTATGTAAATACTTAGCACCTATAGTTGTTCAGTCCGTCCACATATGACAACGCAAAAACTACCCAGCTGAATTTTTTGAAATTTGAAATATATAATTTTTACATAATTTTGTAGCGTCATTTCAAATTTTATAAATATCGGATGAATAGATCAATAACAGGGACAACCAAAATTATTCCATTACATTACGGTAAATGGGGAAAAATTTCAAATGCATTTTAATCGATTGAAATTTAAAATACGTAATTATTACATAATTTTGTCGAAACATTTCAAATTTTATCAAAATCGGATGCATAGATCAATTACAGGGACAATCAAAAGTAACCGTTACATCACGGTCAATGGGGGAAAAGTTTCAAATGCATTTGAATGGTGTTACACCCACTGAAACATAATAAAATGTATATGCATCTATGAACTACATATTATAATATACATTTCGTACAATATGCACTGGAAAGAACATTTGTTATTGATTTACAAGGCCACAGAAAAGTATTCCATTACATAATGGTATAGGGAGAACCTTGTTTGATGCGCGTTGTAATAGTAATTTACTCTTTAAGGGGTCTCAGGAGTCTTACTTTTTACCTGGTAGTGCGATTTAGCAACATATACATTTGATTTTTTTTCTCAGTCCCTATTAAACTTAAATGCATAAAACTTTTTATATGGACAACTTAATATCTCTTCTATTTAAAATATTTTTTTTAATATTCTATATTGAATTTTTATTATATATTTTTTATGTTTAATTTTGATTTAAAAATTAAATTGTTCTTTGTCTGCGCGCAACATTTCTCAAAAAATAATAAAGCAATTTGTATGAAACTTGGTAAATATCTTCATTTTAAGTTTAAGAACAACTTATACCTCAAATTTAGAATTTTAATTCCATTAATTATTGATAATTGGCAATTTTTTTAATAAAAAATTATTTTTTTTTCAATTTTTTCAATTTTAACTTAAATTTTAAACAAATAAATGCATAAATTGCTTTAAAATGAGGTATAAGTTCAAGATACATTAATTTTACACCATTATCAACTTTTTTAGCGGTTCTTGAACTAATAGTTTTGCTAGAATCCTGCGCGCAATGGATACAAGTCTAATTTTTTGTTATCAAAATTAAACATTAAAAAAATAAAATAGAATTTCAATGTAGAATATTAAAAAAAATATTTTTAATACAAGAGATATTAAGGTGTCTATATTAAAAATTTTATGTATTTACGTTTTATAGGGACTGAGAAAAAAAATCAAATGTGACATGTTGCTAAGTTGCACTACCAGGTAAAAAGTAAGACTCCTGAGACCCCTTAACATTTTGTGAGATTGATATACGTTGCTGAGAAATACTACAAGTTAATTTCCTGTATAAAAGAAAGCAGATAGTATTTTCAGGGACACACAAAACATTTTGGCTACTGTACAGTATCCGAAGTAGTGTCAACTATGACAGTAAGATCCGAATATTTTTAGAACTTCTATAAGGTATGAAATCACCTCATTTGCTACTCTTCAATGAAATTTCCAATTTGTTAATTTTTGCAGTTCAAAGTGTAGATTACATGATACAAGAAAGAAACATCATGTGTCAAAAAAGAATAAGAAGTACCTTCTACCCCATTCAAAGTAGTGTAACAAAATTTCACAATGTATATATTTGATATTAATCAATTTCTCAATTAATTTTCAGCAGTGAATAACGCTTAAAAATCTAGAAGATTGAATACATGAATTATCACATTACTATACTAAGTGTAAAACCAACTGTTAGTAAAAAATGTCGAAGCCGGGGGTCGAACCCGAAACCCTTGGAATAGCGTTGAAGTACTCTACCATTTAAGCTACAAGGACGATGCCCAGTATTTATCACTTTATATATGTTGGTTTAGCTGCAATTCACAGCACGAGATGGAACCGTCTTCATGAGCAAACAAACCTGCGGCGTAACATGTGACATCAAGAGATCCAGCATAGGTAAATTACATATGTATTTGATATTAATCAATTTCTCAATTAATTTTCAGCAGTGAATTAAGCTTGAAAATCTAGAAGATTTAGTACATGAATTTTCATATTACTATACTAAGCATACAACCAACTTTTAGTGAAAAATGTCCAAGAAGGGGGTCGAATCCGGAACCCTTGGAATAGCGTTGAAGTACTCTTACATTTAAACTACGAGGATCATGCCCAGCATTTTTCACTTTATATATGTTGGTTTGGCTGCAATTCGCAGCACGAGATGGAA
Source organism: Maratus speculifer (assembly GCA_964019185.1). Classification (NCBI taxonomy): domain Eukaryota; kingdom Metazoa; phylum Arthropoda; class Arachnida; order Araneae; family Salticidae; genus Maratus; species Maratus speculifer. The sequence goes on along the minus strand of OZ025295.1, from coordinate 300,827,485 downwards.
CCGTCTTCATGAGCAAACAAACCTGCGGCGTAACATGTGACATCAAGAGATCCAGCATAGGTAAATTACATATGTATTTGATATTAATCAATTTCTCAATTAATTTTCAGCAGTGAATTGCGCTTGAAAATCTAGAAGATTTAGTACATGAATTTTCAAATAACTATACTAAGCGTACAACCAACTTTTAGTGAAAAATGTCCAAGAAGGGGGTCGAATCCGGAACCCTTGGAATAGCGTTGAAGTACTCTACCATTTAAGCTACGAGGATGATGCCCAGCATTTTTCACTTTATATATGTTGGTTTGGCTGCAATTCGCAGCACGAGATGGAACCGTCTTCATGAGCAAACAAAATTGCGGCGTAACATGTGACATCAAGAGATCCAGCATAGGTAAATTACATATGTATTTGATATTAATCAATTTCTCAATTAATTTTCAGCAGTGAATTGCGCTTGAAAATCTAGAAGATTTAGTACATGAATTTTCAAATTACTATACTAAGCGTACAACCAACTTTTAGTGAAAAATGTCCAAGAAGGGGGTCGAATCCGGAACCCTTGGAATAGCGTTGAAGTAGTCTACCATTTAAGCTACGAGGATGATGCCCAGCATTTTTCACTTTATATATGTTGGTTTGGCTGCAATTCACAGCACGAGATGGAACTGTCTTCATGAGCAAACAAACCTGCGGCGTAACATGTGACATCAAGAGATCCAGCATAGGTAAATTACATATGTATTTGATATTAATCAATTTCTCAATTAATTTTCAGCAGTGAATTAAGCTTGAAAATCTAGAAGATTTAGTACATGAATTTTCATATTACTATACTAAGCATACAACCAACTTTTAGTGAAAAATGTCCAAGCCGGGGGTCGAATCCGGAACTCTTGGAATAGCGTTGAAGTACTCTTACATTTAAACTACGAGGATCATGCCCAGCATTTTTCACTTTATATATGTTGGTTTGGCTGCAATTCGCAGCACGAGATGGAACCGTCTTCATGAGCAGACAAACCTGCTGCCTAACATGAGACACCAAGAGATCCAGCATCGGTAAATTACATATATATTTGATATTAATCAATTTCTCAATTAATTTTCAGCAGTGAATTGCGCTTGAAAATCTAGAAGATCTAGTACATGAATTTTCAAATTACTATACTAAGCGTACAACCAACTTTTAGTGAAAAATGTCCAAGCCGGGCGTCGAATCCGGAACCCTTGGAATAGCGTTGAAGTACTCTTACATTTAAGCTACGAGGATGATGCCCAGCATTTTTCACTTTATATATGTTGGTTTGGCTGCAATTCGCAGCACGAGACGGAACCGTCTTCATGAGCAAACAAACCTGCGGCGTAACATGTGACATCAAGAGATCCAGCATAGGTAAATTACATATGTATTTGATATTAATCAATTTCTCAATTAATTTTCAGCAGTGAATTGCGCTTGAAAATCTAGAAGATTTAGTACATGAATTTTCAAATTACTATACTAAGCGTACAACCAACTTTTAGTGAAAAATGTCCAAGCCGGGGGTCGAATCCGGAACCCTTGGAATAGCGTTGAAGTACTCTACCATTTAAGCTACGAGGATGATGCCCAGCATTTTTCACTTTATATATGTTGGTTTGGCTGCAATTCGCAGCACGAGATGGAACCGTCTTCATGAGCAAACAAAATTGCGGCGTAACATGTGACATCAAGAGATCCAGCATAGGTAAATTACATATGTATTTGATATTAATCAATTTCTCAATTAATTTTCAGCAGTGAATTGCGCTTGAAAATCTAGAAGATTTAGTACATGAATTTTCAAATTACTATACTAAGCGTACAACCAACTTTTAGTGAAAAATGTCCAAGCCGGGGGTCGAATCCGGAACCCTTGGAATAGCGTTGAAGTAGTCTACCATTTAAGCTACGAGGATGATGCCCAGCATTTTTCACTTTATATATGTTGGTTTGGCTGCAATTCACAGCACGAGATGGAACCGTCTTCATGAGCAAACAAACCTGCGGCGTAACATGTGACATCAAGAGATCCAGCATAGGTAAATTACATATGTATTTGATATTAATCAATTTCTCAATTAATTTTCAGCAGTGAATTAAGCTTGAAAATCTAGAAGATTTAGTACATGAATTTTCATATTACTATACTAAGCATACAACCAACTTTTAGTGAAAAATGTCCAAGCCGGGGGTCGAATCTGGAACCCTTCTAATAGCGTTGAAGTACTCTTACATTTAAGCTACGAGGATCATGCCCAGCATTTTTCACTTTATATATGTTGGTTTGGCTGCAATTCGCAGCACGAGATGGAACCGTCTTCATGAGCAGACAAACCTGCTGCGTAACATGAGACACCAAGAGATCCAGCATCGGTAAATTACATATATATTTGATATTAATCAATTTCTCAATTAATTTTCAGCAGTTAATTGCGCTTGAAAATCTAGAAGATCTAGTACATGAATTTTCAAATTACTATACTAAGCGTACAACCAACTTTTAGTGAAAAATGTCCAAGCCGGGCGTCGAATCCGGAACCCTTGGAATAGCGTTGAAGTACTCTTACATTTAAGCTACGAGGATGATGCCCAGCATTTTTCACTTTATATATGTTGGTTTGGCTGCAATTCGCAGCACGAGATGGAACCGTCTTCATGAGCAAACAAACCTGCGGCGTAACATGTGACATCAAGAGATCCAGCATAGGTAAATTACATATGTATTTGATATTAATCAATTTCTATATTAATTTTCAGCAGTGAATTGCGCTTGAAAATCTAGAAGATTTAGTACATGAATTTTCAAATTACTATACTAAGCGTACAACCAACTTTTAGTGAAAAATGTCCAAGAAGGGGGTCGAATCCGGAACCCTTGGAATAGCGTTGAAGTACTCTACCATTTAAGCTACGAGGATGATGCCCAGCATTTTTCACTTTATATATGTTGGTTTGGCTGCAATTCGCAGCACGAGATGGAACCGTCTTCATGAGCAAACAAAATTGCGGCGTAACATGTGACATCAAGAGATCCAGCATAGGTAAATTACATATGTATTTGATATTAATCAATTTCTCAATTAATTTTCAGCAGTGAATTGCGCTTGAAAATCTAGAAGATTTAGTACATGAATTTTCACATTACTATACTAAGCGTACAACCAACTTTTAGTGAAAAATGACCAAGCCGGGGATCGAACCTGGAACCCTTGTGCTGCGAATTGCAGCCAAACCAACATATATATAATGAGAAATGGTAAGCTGGGCATCGTCCTTGTAGCTTAAATGGTAGAGCACTTGGAGCGCTAATCCAAATCCAAGGGTTCCGGGTTCGATACCATTTTTCACTAAAAGTTGGTTGTACGCTTAGTATAGTAATGTGAAAATTCATGTACTAAATTTTCACAAGATATTTTACAATTTCACAAAAATATAAATACATTTTAAATCTTATTCACGTAAATTGATGATTTAAGTACATTCATTTATTAATAATCTAAAATATGTGTAGAAAAATAAAAAGTTTTCCTAATCCTATGCCTTTTACGGTGTTTAAATTTTCCCCTCAAATTACACCCTTTCTTGAAACAGTATTTCTTTTTCCATTTACTAGATTCTGTTTTTCAACCCAATACAATATCTTATGAAAAAACAATTTTTTACATTAGCACTATTTATTATGAAAATGAAAAATATACTCGATGTATCCGTTTTCTCTCTTGAATTGAATAGATTCAATTAAAGTATCATTGATTAAATTGTATAACCTAATTATATTTGAAATATGAAAACTGAAGAAAGAAAATGTTATAACAACATTATTGCTTGATTTACAAATTCTCAAAGAAGAAATACGAAATATTACGGGTTGGTACATACGTTGCCCGACGGATTAAAGTTCGAAAAATTTGTTTTTTCGATTCGATATATTCTTGAGATTTCCTATTGGTAGTGAATTAGTTTTGTTAAAGTACTTTTATGCGTTCAAATGCGTGAATAAATTTAAATAAGGTACCCTGGGGTAATAACGCCAGGCGGGGTAATAACGCCAAGTGCTTATATTTTGCATAATTATGAAATAATCAGGTAAATGACACCCATTTGCTCTGCGCAGAAGAGTTTTGAGTCATATAAATCGCAAAAAACAGCTTCAAGTTAATTTGTTTCATTTTTAGGGCTTATTGTTTTTACAAACAACTAAAATTAACGCTTGATCTAAAATTTGCGAGATACGTTTTGTGATGTGAAGACTATCTTTTTATCCGGAAATACTTTGTTAATTACATAAATTTGTAGTGCATTTCATGTACTTTTAAAATGTCGTTGAAGATTTTGGATATCTTCTCGAGATAATTTGTAATTTAAAATGTACTGCGCAATAACTATACTGGGGTAATAACGCCAATCCTTGACTTTAGTACCCCGGTTGATTCCCTACAGTGGCCGAGCTACATCCTAAATACTGATTCAAATAAACACAGTTAAAACCGTCCAATGTTTCTCATATTTCTATTTAAGCGGTCCTTTTTTATCAAAAAGAAGCTCACGGTCTGATATTCTTTTGCCTCATCCCCTCCTCCCACACCACACCTTTATTTTTCTTACACTTTCATAAAAAATTGAACATTTTCAATAGCTTAGAAAGCAATTTGTCAATTTCTAAGTTTGTAGAGTTTGTATTTTTAGAATTGGGCTATCTACATGCAATTATCCCATCTTATTTCATAGTTTTGTTTGCATGGCGTTATTACCCATATAGGTGGGTAATAACGCCAAATAGCATTGGTCAAGAAAAAACGCCATTACATTTTATGAATACATATCTGTTAAATTATTTTATTTTATATAGATAGTCAATGAGTTGCTGTATCAGATCCTATATTTCTTTGAAAAATACAATCTAAATCTGAGCCGTAAAAATTGGTAGAACCTTAACGTGGCGTTATTACCCCAGGGTACCTTACAATCCTTGGGTTCTGTTCTTGAGGAATGTCAACAACACTGAAAAAAATGAAATATTCAAAAATGAGTACATCGATGTACTCATATTGAATTGAATATGTTTGGTTTTAATATTATCGCATTGCTTTCTCAATTTTCAACCTTCACATGCTATCAAATCGAAAGTAACGATAATTTTGACCCTGTAATGGTTTATTTCATTCATTACGGCATAAAAGATGCTTATTAATGTAAATATTAAATTATACACAATATTTTGAAATAATTTAAAAGTGTAATTTACTTTATTAAAAATACCAATTATAGGCATTAGTTTTAGATCTTTAAAAAAATCTCTAAAATAATTTTATATATCATAAAATACATTGTCACTATCACAATAAAAGTGTAGTAAACGAAAAAGTTTGTATAATCTGAAAGTTAAAACTGATAATGTTTTCGTCCTTTCTAGGACATCTTCAGTCAGCGTAAGTCCTAGAAAGAGAAGATGTCCCTGAAGATGTTCTAGAAAGGACGAAAACGTTATCAGTTTTAACTTTCAGATTATACAAACTTTTTTGTTTACTACACTTTTATTGTGATAGTGACAATGTATTTTATGATATATAAAATTATTTTAGAATTTTTTTTTAACGATCTAAAACTGATGCCTATAATTGGTATTTTTAATAAAGTAAATTATATATGAAGGCATTATACTTGTGATTGTGGTTATCTACAATTTCCTGAATAATTTAAAAGTGCTTGCAAATAGTGCTCTTGCCATAAAAATAATCGATTTGGGAACTTTGTTAATAATTTTTGCTATTTTTTTCATTAAATAATCAATTAAACTTTTATTATTAATAATTTTGAGCAAGAAATAAATGCTAGTATATTTTAACTTTATTTTATTAGTTAAGGGGGCAATTCATAGCGATTTACAGCACGGTTCCATCTCGTGCTGCGAATTGCAGCCAAACCAACATATATAAAGTGAAAAATGCTGGACATCATCCTCGTAGCTTAAATGGTAGATTACTTCAACGCTATTCCAAGGGTTCCGGATTCGACCCCCGGCTTGGACATTTTTCACTAAAAGTTGGTGTTACGCTTAGTATAGTAATGTGATAATTCATGTATTAAATCTTCTAGATTTTCAAGCGCAATTCACTGCTGAAAATTAATTGAGAAATTGATTAATATCAAATATATATGTAACTTACCGATGCTGGATCTCTTGGTGTCTCATGTTACGCAGCAGGTTTGTCTGCTCATGAAGACGGTTCCATCTCGTGCTGCGAATTGCAGCCAAACCAACATATATAAAGTGAAAAATGCTGGGCATCATCCTCGTAGCTTAAATGGTAGGGTACTTCAACGCTATTCCAAGGGTTCCGGATTTGACCCCCGGCTTGGACATTTTTCACTAAAAGTTGGTTGTACGCTTAGTATAGTAATTTGAAAATTCATGTACTAAATCTTCTAGATTTTCAAGCGCAATTCACTGCTGAAAATTAATTGAGAAATTGATTAATATCAAATATATATGTAATTTACCGATGCTGGATCTCTTGGTGTCTCATGTTACGCAGCAGATTTGTCTGCTCATGAAGACGGTTCCATCTCGTGCTGCGAATTGCAGCCAAACCAACATATATAAAGTGAAAAATGCTGGGCATGATCCTCGTAGCTTAAATGTAAGAGTACTTCAACGCTATTCCAAGAGTTCCGGATTCGACCCCCGGCTTGGACATTTTTCACTAAAAGTTGGTTGTATGCTTAGTATAGTAATATGAAAATTCTTGTACTAAATCTTCTAGATTTTAAAGCTTAATTCACTGCTGAAAATTAATTGAGAAATTGATTAATATCAAATACATATGTAATTTACCTATGCTGGATCTCTTGATGTCACATGTTACGCCGCAGGTTTGTTTGCTCATGAAGACGGTTCCATCTCGTGCTGTGAATTGCAGCCAAACCAACATATATAAAGTGAAAAATGCTGGGCATCATCCTCGTTGCTTAAATGGTAGACTACTTCAACGCTATTCCAAGGGTTCCGGATTCGACCCCCTTCTTGGACATTTTTCACTAAAAGTTGGTTGTACGCTTAGTATAGTAATTTGAAAATTCATGTACTAAATCTTCTAGATTTTCAAGCGCAATTCACTGCTGAAAATTAATTGAGAAATTGATTAATATCAAATACATATGTAATTTACCTCTGCTGGATCTCTTGATGTCACATGTTACGCCGCAATTTTGTTTGCTCATGAAGACGGTTCCATCTCGTGCTGCGAATTACAGCCAAACCAACATATATAAAGTGAAAAATGCTGGGCATCATCCTCGTAGCTTAAATGGTAGAGTACTTCAACGCTATTCCAAGGGTTCCGGATTCGACCCCCTTCTTGGACATTTTTCACTAAAAGTTGGTTGTACGCTTAGTATAGTAATTTGAAAATTCATGTACTAAATCTTCTAGATTTTCAAGCGCAATTCACTGCTGAAAATTAATTGAGAAATTGATTAATATCAAATACATATGTAATTTACCTATGCTGGATCTCTTGATGTCACATGTTACGCCGCAGGTTTGTTTGCTCATGAAGACGGTTCCATCTCGTGCTGCGAATTGCAGCCAAACCAACATATATAAAGTGAAAAATGCTGGGCATCATCCTCGTAGCTTAAATGGTAGATTACTTCAACGCTATTCCAAGGGTTCCGGATTCGACCCCCGGCTTGGACATTTTTCACTAAAAGTTGGTTGTACGCTTAGTATAGTAATTTGAAAATTCATGTACTAAATCTTCTAGATTTTCAAGCGCAATTCACTGCTGAAAATTAATTGAGAAATTGATTAATATCAAATATATATGTAATTTACCGATGCTGGATCTCTTGGTGTCTCATGTTACGCAGCAGGTTTGTCTGCTCATGAAGACGGTTCCATCTCGTGCTGCAAATTGCAGCCAAACCAACATATATAAAGTGAAAAATGCTGGGCATGATCCTCGTAGTTTAAATGTAAGAGTACTTCAACGCTATTCCAAGAGTTCCGGATTCGACCCCCGGCTTGGACATTTTTCACTAAAAGTTGGTTGTATGCTTAGTATAGTAATATGAAAATTCATGTACTATATCTTCTAGATTTTCAAGCTTAATTCACTGCTGAAAATTAATTGAGAAATTGATTAATATCAAATACATATGTAATTTACCTATGCTGGATCTCTTGATGTCACATGTTAGGCCGCAGGTTTGTTTGCTCATGAAGACGGTTCCATCTCGTGCTGCGAATTGCAGCCAAACCAACATATATAAAGTGAAAAATGCTGGGCATCATCCTCGTAGCTTAAATGGTAGATTACTTCAACGCTATTCCAAGGGTTCCGGATTCGACCCCCGGCTTGGACATTTTTCACTAAAAGTTGGTTGTACGCTTAGTATAGTAATTTGAAAATTCATGTACTAAATCTTCTAGATTTTCAAGCGCAATTCACTGCTGAAAATTAATTGAGAAATTGATTAATATCAAATATATATGTAATTTACCGATGCTGGATCTCTTGGTGTCTCATGTTACGCAGCAGGTTTGTCTGCTCATGAAGACGGTTCCATCTCGTGCTGTGAATTGCAGCCAAACCAACATATATAAAGTGAAAAATGCTGGGCATCATCCTCGTAGCTTAAATGGTAGACTACTTCAACGCTATTCCAAGGGTTCCGGATTCGACCCCCTTCTTGGACATTTTTCACTAAAAGTTGGTTGTACGCTTAGTATAGTAATTTGAAAATTCATGTACTAAATCTTCTAGATTTTCAAGCGCAATTCACCGTCTTCATGAGCAGACAAACCTGCTGCGTAACATGAGACACCAAGAGATCCAGCATCGGTAAATTACATATATATTTGATATTAATCAATTTCTCAATTAATTTTCAGCAGTGAATTGCGCTTGAAAATCTAGAAGATTTAGTACATGAATTTTCACATTACTATACTAAGCGTACAACCAACTTTTAGTGAAAAATGACCAAGCCGGGGATCGAACCTGGAACCCTTGTGCTGCGAATTGCAGCCAAACCAACATATATATAATGAGAAATGGTAAGCTGGGCATCGTCCTTGTAGCTTAAATGGTAGAGCACTTGGAGCGCTAATCCAAATCCAAGGGTTCCGGGTTCGATACCATTTTTCACTAAAAGTTGGTTGTACGCTTAGTATAGTAATGTGAAAATTCATGTACTAAATTTTCACAAGATATTTTACAATTTCACAAAAATATAAATACATTTTAAATCTTATTCACGTAAATTGATGATTTAAGTACATTCATTTATTAATAATCTAAAATATGTGTAGAAAAATAAAAAGTTTTCCTAATCCTATGCCTTTTACGGTGTTTAAATTTTCCCCTCAAATTACACCCTTTCTTGAAACAGTATTTCTTTTTCCATTTACTAGATTCTGTTTTTCAACCCAATACAATATCTTATGAAAAAACAATTTTTTACATTAGCACTATTTATTATGAAAATGAAAAATATACTCGATGTATCCGTTTTCTCTCTTGAATTGAATAGATTCAATTAAAGTATCATTGATTAAATTGTATAACCTAATTATATTTGAAATATGAAAACTGAAGAAAGAAAATGTTATAACAACATTATTGCTTGATTTACAAATTCTCAAAGAAGAAATACGAAATATTACGGGTTGGTACATACGTTGCCCGACGGATTAAAGTTCGAAAAATTTGTTTTTTCGATTCGATATATTCTTGAGATTTCCTATTGGTAGTGAATTAGTTTTGTTAAAGTACTTTTATGCGTTCAAATGCGTGAATAAATTTAAATACAATCCTTGGGTTCTGTTCTTGAGGAATGTCAACAACACTGAAAAAAATGAAATATTCAAAAATGAGTACATCGATGTACTCATATTGAATTGAATATGTTTGGTTTTAATATTATCGCATTGCTTTCTCAATTTTCAACCTTCACATGCTATCAAATCGAAAGTAACGATAATTTTGACCCTGTAATGGTTTATTTCATTCATTACGGCATAAAAGATGCTTATTAATGTAAATATTAAATTATACACAATATTTTGAAATAATTTAAAAGTGTAATTTACTTTATTAAAAATACCAATTATAGGCATTAGTTTTAGATCTTTAAAAAAATCTCTAAAATAATTTTATATATCATAAAATACATTGTCACTATCACAATAAAAGTGTAGTAAACGAAAAAGTTTGTATAATCTGAAAGTTAAAACTGATAATGTTTTCGTCCTTTCTAGGACATCTTCAGTCAGCGTAAGTCCTAGAAAGAGAAGATGTCCCTGAAGATGTTCTAGAAAGGACGAAAACGTTATCAGTTTTAACTTTCAGATTATACAAACTTTTTTGTTTACTACACTTTTATTGTGATAGTGACAATGTATTTTATGATATATAAAATTATTTTAGAATTTTTTTTTTAACGATCTAAAACTGATGCCTATAATTGGTATTTTTAATAAAGTAAATTATATATGAAGACATTATACTTGTGATTGTGGTTATCTACAATTTCCTGAATAATTTAAAAGTGCTTGCAAATAGTGCTCTTGCCATAAAAATAATCGATTTGGGAACTTTGTTAATAATTTTTGCTATTTTTCTTATTAAATAATCAATTAAACTTTTATTATTAATAATTTTGAGCAAGAAATAAATGCTAGTATATTTTAACTTTATTTTATTAGTTAAGGGGTCAATTCATAGCGATTTACATTTGAACCCAATCATGGGATCAAAAATGAATACATGTGTTTCTTAGTTTTGAGTACATTTGGATCGGAGCTACTTTTGAGTACTTAAAATTGAGAACTTTTTACTGAATTTTGAGAAACCCTTTTTTTTCAGTGAAAATTGTTAGAATTCTTTGTAAAGAATATTACATTGTTTCGCCCATAAATAGCATTTCTTGTAAGAAATGAAATTAAGTCGAGAATTTAATCTTTTTTTTTAATTTTTAACTTAAAAATGTACATAATACAAAAAAGAGAAAACAAATTATGTATCATCAAAAAAAGTATAAGAAACAACTTGAAATTTATTCAAAATGATGTAGCAAAATATCACAAAAATATTTTATAATTTCACTAAAACATAAATAAATTTAAAGTTATATCTTTAATTAAACAATTCGGAAAGCTCATATTTCAACAATTACTATCAATATTTAGAAAAGTCTTCAAATTCTTTAACAAGAACCTGTAAAGGTTTGTCTACACATTTGCGTAATATATTAAAATTTACTTAGTTCAACTGTTAAGAAACAAAAACCAGATGGTAATTTTTCTTCAACAATTTATTTAAATAAAAAAATGTATTCGAGCTTTTTTAAATACTTGTATATGAATTATTTAATCTATATACACTAAGTGATGAGCAAAAAATTAAATTATTTAAAGAAGCATGCCACAACTGAAAAGTCATTTCTAGCAATTATCGTTCAGTGACAGTTTGACGGAATTAGTTTGTGTACAACTGTAAATGAATTTCACTATTAAATAAAGTGCTATACCGTAAGTTATATAATAAGCTTCTTGTAGGGTATTTTTAGCGATGAATATCAATTCAAATATAATTCAAGTAACATAACAACATTAAAATACTTAGTAATTCTGATTTTTATTTCCAAAATAAAATTTAACTAACGTATAAAGGAAATTTTAGATTAAGAATCTGATTTTATGGAATAAACAATACAGGGTGTCCCAAAAATGTGCATAACCAGATTCCTCATTGGAAATACATAAAAAAAATGACCAAAGAGCAGTACGTGTAAGTCAGTGTAACTATAGGATCCAAAGCAATCTCTACTTCTAGGGACTTCAAGAACCAATATAAGTAATTTTTTTAAAAATCGACTCAAGTACATATATATCCGATTCGATATGCTGCTGGGAATTTCTCATTGCTTTGTATTGAAGTTGCATTAGTTTTCGTTTTATTATTGTTAATGTTTAAAAGATTTGTAAATGTTTTAACTCTAACCTTGGTCACCGAAAAAGGTGAATTCAATGAGAAAGACTAAAATTTTCTGAAAAAAAATTATAGTACCTCTTTTAAGAAAAGAGATTGGGTTGAGTATTTAATCTTCCTTATAATCCCCCGAATTCGAAATCTACAACTTTTAAGAAAGGATCTAGATTTGATACCCAGATTTAAATTTTTATTTTTGAAATATATTAAACTTTTTGGTATCTAAACTGTAAAATTACATATAAGAAGTTTTTTTTAAATAAATATAAAATACATATAAAAAGTTTTTTTCATTTAGTAAAATTAATATATTTTATTCGTTACGCTGAAAAGGTAATCAAATACAAATACATTTTTAAATTGAACATATTAAATTTCTTGCTTAAAATAAATATACTCTGTGTACAAAGTATGACGTATTATCATTAGTAGCATGTTATTAGCGACATATCATTTTGCCAATTTTAGATTTATTGTCCTTATATTGAAGTGTTCTTCAAATAAGAAAGAAAATAATGCTACGGTTAAATTTCAAATATATTGAATTGACATAATAATATAAGAAAAAAGTGTCTTTATTAGGAATGTTCTTCGAATTTTTTTTTATTGTAAAGCTACCACTATTAATGAAACGTTACAGCAAAATTAGGTAAATTCAAGAAATTAGTTATTCTAAAATTTAAGGAGAAAAATTTGACAAATATCATATGAAAATAATTTTTCATCACTTGGTACGGATTATAGCAGCATGTTTTTGCATTGTACATACCTGTATTTTAGTTTATTTATCACCTATATTATACTGCATTATATAATCTTACAAAAGCCTAATTAATAAATAAATATGTATGTATATGTAACGCATTTCATAAATATATTTCGGTGATCTCCTCTAAAATTGTTTTTTACTTCTTACTTTTAAAATAGCGGAAATATATCGAATATATCGAATTGGACAGCATATATATCAAACATCATATCAAACATCACTTTATGTCTAATAAGTATCGCGATGAAGTAATAAAGTAGTACTTTTCTTCCGCTATATTTTATAATTTTAATTGAATAAAAACTCTTATCATAATTCCAATTCTTTTAGGCGGATAAAAAAGCTTTCTACTTAGAAACATTATTTCTTTTCCATTTGCTCTAATTTTTAGGATTACTAAATACAATAACCCAAAAAAGAAACATTTTTGAGAACCAATTTCTTTCTAAGCAAGTAAACAGAGTTATTTAACAGAAAACTGTGTTTGATTCGTCAGTTATTTCTTTTGAACTGTTTATATCCCTTTAAAGTAATACTAGCTAAGTTGGAGATATCTAATTTTATTTGAAACTTGTAGAGCTTCTAAATGTAAGAAAAAAAAAAAAGACAGCATTATAGTTTGTCAGTTTTTATAGGCGAAAAACTAATTATACTTCAGTACATATGGTGCCTTAGGGACTGTAGTTGTACAAATAAAATATATTTCCTTTCGATTGGGAAAATTCTTGAGTCATCGTAATATTATTGAATTAGTTGGGGGTTTTTTATGCTTTCAAATACTTGTATAAATTTGAACACTGTCCTGTGTCCACCGGGAATTCAAAGAAAAAAAAAGGTAAAATAAAAACATTGCCTTTTTTCTTTTGTAAAATGTATATCTTAGAAGATATGAAATTAAGATTACGATTTAATCTTTTTTTATGTTCAACAAATTAAATATTGCTTTTGAGTTATTTTACGCCTTTTTAGATGTTTTGAGTTTTCGAAACTTCATATAAATTTATTTTGTATGTATTTTAATGTAATGTAAAAAAAAAAATGTATGTCTAAAAAATTCTAAAACAATTAGTTAAACAATTAGTTAAACAATTAGCCAAAGGTAAAATAACACTAACAATACACATTCATTGATTTTGCATAAACAAGAACACATCATAGATGACATAAAATCAGAGAGGCAATTAAGGAATTTGATTGAATTGCCGAAAAGATTCAGCTGTCACAGAAGTAAAAGAAAAATACAAAAAATAAAAAATAAAATAAAATAGTTTAGTTTATTTCATCCTCAATTTCGGAAATATCGCATGTAAGACAACAGAAACGAACAAGTTAAGAAAAAAACGCATTATACATAAAATGTGACACTTCTTTTACCTTGAACTGCTTTTAAGTGCCAGTGAATTATTTTTTCTGTGTTAAACTTTATCATCTAAATTTTAAAAATTTTACAAAAAAAGAAGCATTTTGAGATAAGTATTGTATTAATTTGAAATATTCTAGTGTCTCTTTTGAAAAAAAAAAAAATAGAAATTTTGTAAAATTTTATTCCATTTTACTAAATTAGAGATAATTTCATTAGATTTACTCATTTTTCTCCAGTGAAAAATACTTCCTGGTAAATGAAAAATTACCAAAGATAAGTAAAATTGTTTTTGACTGATTTCCATTGTTCATAATTTGTTTCTTATAGCTTTCGCGCCATTATACTTTATAATAAAAAAGCTATGTGCTGCTGGCAGCTGGCTTTTCCGCTGATCGTTGTCACAGCTTAATCTCAAAATATTAAACATTCGAAGTTACTAAATAAATTAATAGCTCGAAAAATATTTGTCAGGAAAGTGTTAGACAAAAAAACTGCGTTAGAAAAATAAAAAATTGTATTTTTCTAGATATGAATGTCAAATCTAATTATTATGTCATTTTTGAAATATTAAATTTCAAAATTATCAAATTTCACAATAGAGTAACATAGCGAAACTTTCAAACTTATTCTTTTTATATGAAACGGGTTAAAGGTTTTTATTTGAAATGAAATTAATGTACTCTATAATTGGTGTCAATAAGTATTTTGTGAATATTAATGCAATGAACATTAGTCTTTAGGCTAATTCCATGAAAATTGGTCTGGTCATGTCTGTCACATACAATGATTTTTGGCTACCGGTATTTTAGAACGGAAAAATGTGACTTACTTTATCGGAGATAGCTCAACAGTTGAATAGGACGAAGGGGACTTTTCGTAAATAGCGGTGGCGAACAAACATAGCGTTTTTTAGCTGAGTAACAGATATGACAAGTTTTCATAGAATTGACCTTTACTTTTTTTTCCACTTTTTTTTCGTTTAATTTATTTTGGAAAAAAAAATTATTTCATGAAAAAGTAATCCAACCCCACTCCCCCACTTTTTATTTCTTTCAAAGTTAATTACTTCCTAATAAACATAATTTTTTATTTTACACCGTTGAAAAGAGAGATAGTAGTTTCAAATGTAAACTGTGGGAAAACTGTGCATTAATTTAATGAGTTTTTATGATTTTTAATCCAAATAGACTTCAGTTGAGGAATAATAGCATGCGAATCTTTTTAATAAATTATTTCAAATTTTAAGGAATAACCACTTTTTTAAGAGCGCATTCAAAAAAAAAAAATGATTTTCCACTTTCAACTCGAAATTTTCCGATACATTTTCAGACTCATTAAATTTTCAGACTCATTTTTAAAAGTAGAAACATGAAACTTGCTGATGTGATTTTTGAACTGATGTGTACACTGTTAAAACTAATGGTGACACATTGCACCTTTTAGGGGTGAAAGGCTTGTCTCACTGGTGACACCCCTAGAGGAGCTAAAATGGCACCCTTAACTAGGGTGAAAGGATGGCACCCCTAATCCAGGGTGTTTCAGGGGGGGAAAGGACGGCACCTCAGGGAAGAATAATGGCACCCCTTATCCACAGTGTTCAATAGGGTGAAACGATGGCACCACAGGGGAGAATAATCTCACCCCTTATCCAGGGTGCCCCAGGAGGTGAAAGGATGGCATCTCAGGGGAGAGTAATGGCACCCCTTAACCAGGGTGCCCCAGAGGGTGAAAAGATGGCGTCTCAGGGGAGAGTAATAGCACCCCTTATCCAGGGTGCCCCAGAGGGTGAAAGGATCGCATCTGAGTGGAGGGTAATGGCACCCCTCATCCAGGGTACTTTAAGGGGTGAAAGAATGGCATCTCAGGGGAGAAAATGATACCACTTATCCAGAGAGCCCCAGAGGGTGAACGGATGAAACACGTAATCCAGTGCCCTGTGGCATCCTACAAGAAAAAGCACTCCCAATCTATGGCCCTCAGTTGCAACCCCCCTCCCCCCACCCTGCTTGTCAAGAAATTGTATTGGTTTGAATCATGAAATACAAAGTGTTTACCCATTTTTAAATTGAATTCTGCAGAGAAAATTATCATGATCAGTCAATATTTTGAGTCTTTTTTTTTTCTTTTAGATTGATGGAATATTATATTTTTAAACTCATTATCAGGTGCCCAAAGAAAAATTGTAGCATATTTTTGTAACTCAGAGAGGGATATATGAACTACAAAAATAATCATAGAAAGGCAGAGAATACAAATTGTACTTTCATTTACATGGAGAGTATTTTAAGAAAAATTCAAAATTTTAACTTTTATACAGTCTTTGCATTTCAAAATCACCAATCATAAGTCATCACTATTGCATTGTTAGTCATACCCAAAAGGTTTTGTTAGAATAAATCGCAAAATTTACACAACCTCTACACCTATTTTCTGCTTCTAAAAATCACTGAGTTAGAGTCAAATATTGTGACTTTGTCATGCAATTTGAAGCCTGATTTTCAATTTTATGTTTTGAAGTTCTTGTAAAATGAAATAAATCATGATTTTTGACTGTCTCTAACTCATATGTTTGGATAAAACTTTTTGGGTATGTTTAAGAAAGGGCCAGTAACTATTTTTGTGACTGGGCATTTTTAGATGCAGGAACATTATAAAAATTTGATGCTTTTTGACTCCAAAATAAGAGAAAGTACAAATTGAATTATCTATCTTCATATGAATATTTTTATAATTTTCTTATAGTTTCAGAAGTAATCCGTAACCGTCTTTTTTGACACAGAGTATATTGCTTGACATGTATTTTCATTATTTTATATACAGGGCAACTGAAAAGTATGGGGACACAAAAATGCTATATACTGTAAAATATATACCATAATTTAATAATAAAAAAATAAAAGAAATAACTAATATTTTAACAAATTGTTCACTGACTTGATATTTATTTTTTACACAAGTTTGAAAACGAAAGATCACAGAATTGACAGTCCGCTGCAGATAATTCTGATTTAAATCATTCTATGCCTTGATAATTTCGCATTACATACAATGCAAACTGGGGAATTTCTATTCCTAGCTTTTCTACAGAAGTCAAGTGAGTTGAGATCTGATTGTTCGAAGGCAATACACCTGTTATTAAATATCCACGCAGATGGGTGTTGAAGGTCAATGTTGTTTTTGCTCCATGTGAAGGCCCCAATACTGCTGGAAGTTCCATTAAAATTATTTTGCTTCCATGAGGCTAACACTTCGTTGAACATATTGGTTGCTGATCATTTTGACGGTTGTGAACTTTTCGGAGGATTAAGATTTTCATATAATAGAAGAAATGCTACAAAATTTTAAAATAAGCATTTCTGAGATTTTAGTTGTGAAATATCAATGTCAAACAACGCGCCAATATTTTTTCAGCTACCCTGCTGTATCTAATAAAAAAAAATGTAAAACACAAATTAGATAAGAATATATAATAAATGCTGTCTAACTTTTAAATTAGTAAGAATACTTCATATTCTTTAAAATTCTTCCAGAAAGTTAGCCATCAAGCTATGAAATGAATTATAGAAAATAAGTTCATTTTATGGTTGTGGTAAAATCACAGATGAAATTGAGTAAAAAAAAAAATCATTTTTACAATATATGTAGTACTTACCTTTATAGTGAACTTATGCAAATCCATATTTTATAGCATATATCCACACAGGATTAGAAATTAAGAACTGTATGTAAGGTGTCAAAATAATGCCTACAATTTTTTTTCGATGTGCCAACTGCATTTCATATTTTCTTATTTCTTTTCACAACCATGTTAATAGTAATAATATGGCATTGCATATTTAATTTTAATGTATTGAAGGGAAGTGGAGAGGAAACTTTACTAAACAAAATAAAAACTGACTTTCCATAAGTATAAAACCTGATTAAACTACAATATTCGGATTCTGGAAAAACTTATTCTTTTTATAAAGCTAATATGCATACAAAACAGATAATCAAGCAAATATGTCCACAGAGAGAAAAGATGAGCTTTAGATATAACTAGGTATAAGTTAATTTTTAAAAAATCTGAGAGTAACAATACATCAGAAAATAAAAAGTTAGCAAATAAATGAATCTTTGGTTGCCAATTATGGTGTGGCATTTAAAACATTTCCAAATCACACATATTTTTTTTTGTTTGTTTGAGGAAGGGAATACAAAAATTTTAAAACAATTTTAATACAGTTTCTTATTTTAGGAACATATAAGGAGGCAGAAATATCTCATAATAAAAGAAAATCTTGTTTACAGGGGTGTAATATCCAAGGACCAGTTTTATCAGTCATTGGTGAAAGTGAGGTTAACTTAGAGGTCATTGAAAGATTCAAAATTCTTAAGACACGTGCTGTTGTCATGGTGCAGAGGGGGGGGGGATGTATGCTAAAATACAAATGAAAGCATTTTCTAAACAAAAATTAAAGTTAAAGAAAGCTAGCTATCAAGATTTGACGACTAGGAATAATTTTTCTATAATTTAGTTTCATTTGACGACTAACGACTGCTGATTTCTAGTCCTGTATCCACATCAAAACACCTTCTGCCAAATTGTTTTTGTGTTTTGACTTATTGCATCTGAAATTTTAATCCAAAGAGTAATTATAATGAAAATAATAAAACAGTGAATTAAAAAAACGACCTTTTAGTTCAAATAATCTTTTTATTGTAAACACCAAGAATGTATTAAATATTATTAAACAAAGACGTGACACTATGTGGAGCTGATACCACTGAGAAAATTTTGAAGACATAAGTATCAAATAAAAATGATAAAAATTTAAATTGGCTTTTGCTATAGTTAACGTTAAACAACCAAAATAATGCGTACCACAAAGTAACTAAGATAAAATTATCAGTTTTTGTAATTAACTGTTTATATAAAATTAATACATAGCATGAGTAATTTAACAAGTTGCTTGAGTTGCGGAGCACAGTAACAGGTTGAAACACAGAAATTTCTGCACCTTCTTCATGATAAAGAGTCGGAAACTTTTCTTGTATCAAGCATGGTAATGTAAGTACTATAAATGTAAGTTCACTATCTGAAATAATAATAATAACACATTAAGGAAAACACACAACAAGACAGTCCAATTAAAATGTATCATCAAAGTACAGCAAAAATGGTAGATAAACAAAAAAAGAAAGAATAAAATTTAAATAAAATTTAAATTATAGCTCGCAAGGCTATCAAAGCCTGACAGCTAATGTGCCCGCAGGTTCTGTATGTAACGTGATAACTCTTTATATAAATATCAGATTTGCTTCAAATTTTATATGTAGGTTCATTCTGATAAGGGATTTGATTCTGATAAGGGATTCTGATTAGCATTGGAGTTTCATTGGTTAAATATTAAGGGGGGGAGAAGAGAGTGCTACCCTCCTTAATTTATATAAATATGCAGAAATCATGCAGAATTATCACATTTTCTTCAATTTTGTTAATAGGTTCACTCTGATAAGGCACTTCCCTGATTAGTTTTAGGGGTTCAATGGTTAAATATAACGAGGGATGGCAGTTAATCCACTGTCCAGTAACTTACAGTTGATTTCTTTTATTTTTGGAAGGGCATTATTCTTTGAAATAAGAGTATAATATACAGTTGTATGTATAGCCTGCGAGCTCAATGGCATTAGTTTAACTGGGCACTTTCCTCTTTATTGCCTATTTTCGGACAGCACGCGAAAATTACATGACTAACTCATACTTGTCATTCAGATATTCTTTTCCTGTATTATCATTAAGAGTTACAAACTATATTATTAACCATATTTACAAAACATATCTTGCAACAAAGGGTCTATTCCAGATTAGCAACGAATTTCCCTATCATGTACAGGTATTCCATACCAGTAATAATAATAAAAAAAATGAGGAATTTTATTCAAATTTATTAGTACGCCCCTATTATGTATCCTATATTGACACTAATCAATGAATATATGGATACAACCCCTCGTGTTTTTCCTTCATTTTGGGAATACGAATTTTCAACGTTTTCTATTGACGATTATTTTCAAAATTTTCAAGATGTGATTTTGCGACCTTTCACAAAAGTTGCTCTATACATTTGGCTAACATAATATGCAAATGAAATTTTGATATCTTTGACGCATGCGCAGTGAAAAATTATTTAGTAAACCTACTCAATATTCGAACAATTTTTATTATTTTTTAATTCTGATTACAGGGTATTGTGTGCAATGTTGTTTGTCACATTTTCTGAAAAGAATGTTACTTTATATTAAAAACTCTTCAAATTATAAGCAAAAATCTTGGGTAAATTTGAGACTGTTTTTCGGATTCGTAGAAAACCTTAATTTTTCTACGAGTATACATGCTATCGACATAAAAATGAACACAGTTTATTACAATAAGCCACTTAATCATAATCTACAGTTTGAGCACTTTTGCTACATTAGTTTTGACAGGGTTATCCAAAAGATATCCTAAAGGTAAACATTCTTTTTTAATTTGTTGACGGTCCCCTATTGGAGTTTCGGAATAAAACCTTCAGGGAAATATATGACTTGTACTACACTACCTGGCCATTGATTATCGTCCACTTGCAATTTTAGACATTTTGTTAAATATCTAGAAAAATACATGAGGAATTACATTGAAACTCTCAGTGTATACACATAATAGTACAGGTCATATATTTCCGTGAAGATTTTTTCCAGAAACCTTATAGGAGACCGTCAACAAATTAAAAAATAATGAATACCGTTTGGATAACCTTGTCAAAACTAATGCAGCAGAAGCGCTCAAACTGTAGATTGTGATTAAGTGACTTATTGTTATAAACTGTGTTTATTTTTATATCGATAGCATGTATACTCGTAGAGAAATTAAGGTTTTTATAAAAATACTCCCAAATTTTTCCAAGATTTTTGCTTATAATTTGCAGAGTTCTTAATATAAAATAATAATATTTTCTGAAAATCTGACAAACAACATTGCACATAATACCCTGTAATCAAAATTAAAAAATAATAAAAATTGTATGAAAGATGAGTAGGTTTACTAAATAATTTTTCACTGCGCATGCGTCAACGATATCAAAATTTCATTTGCATATATGTTAGCTAAATTTATAGAGCAACTTTTGTGAAAGTCGCAAAATCATAGCTTGAAAATTCTAAAAATAATCGTCAATATAATAAGTTGAAAATCCATTGTTCCCAAAATGAAGCAAAAAAAATGAGGGATTGTATCCAAATGTACTAGTAAGTTCCGTATTGTGTATCCTATATTGACACTAATCAATGAATATATAGATACAACCCTTCTTGTTTTTGCTTCATTTTGGAAATAACGGATTTTTAAGGGATTCTAATGACGATTATTTTCAGAATTTTCAAGCTATGATTTTGCAACTTTCACAAAAGTTGCTCTATACATTTAGCTAACGTAATATGCAAATAAAATTTTGATATCGTTCACGCATGCGCAGTGAAAAATTATTTAGTAAACCTACTCATTTTTCATACAATTTTTATTATTTTTTAATTCTGATTACAGGGTATTATGTGCAATATTGTTTGTCACATTTTCAGAAAATATTATTATTTTATTTTAAGAACTCTGCAAATTATAAGCAAAAATCTTGGAAAATTTTGGGAGTATTTTTATAAAAACCTTCATTTCTCTACGAGTATACAGGCTATCGACATAAAAATGAACACAGTTTATAACAATAGGCCACTTAATCACAATCTACAGTTTGAGCGCTTTTGATGCATTAGTTTTGACAGGATTATCCAAAAGGTATTCATGCATTTTTTAATTTGTTGGCGGTCCCCTATAAAGTTTCTGGAAAAAATCTTCACGGAAATAGATCACCTGTACTATATTGTTTATACACTGAGAGTTTCAGGATAATTCCTCATGTATTTTTCTAAATGTTTTGCAAAATGTCTAAAATCGCAAGTGGACGATAATCAATGGCCACGTAGTGTATTATATTTATACACTAAGATTTTCAGGATAATTCCTCATACATTTTTCTAGATATTTAAAAAAATGTCTAAAATCGCAAGTGGACGGTCATCTCAGGCCATATAGTGTATATCAGGAGCTTTAGGGAACTGGCTAATTCTTTATTTCCCCTTTTGCTATATGGGGGAAAGTCGGGTGGAATGGGACTGTAGGTTTTTCTCTTTGTGCACTATTCTAAACATTTCATCGATCGCATACAAGATGAAGCAACGGTAATCCATTCTTCAGTTTATAAAAAAATATTCATATGCAAAGACTTGCAAATGTATGAAAGAAAAAATTATTTCAAAAATCCAATTCAAATTTGATTTATTTGCTCTCAATATATTAAAGGCTTGTTTATGTATAAATGTAATAGTTTCCCTATTTATGGAACATTATACTGTATATTATCCATAATTTAAATTAAGCCTAAAGCAGCATTTTTGTTTGAACAAGAAGTTTAACACAAACAAGGAAGTGGCAAGGAATGGGACATGACAGAAAAGGGATGAATGGGACGCGCCCAGTTCCTTTTTTTTAATTAATAATAATGCGAATTGCTAACATGCAAATTTTTTAGAGGATAATATATTAATTATAACTTTGATAATATATGCATTCATACTTCAAAATGTAAATAAATTGATGATTATTTAAGGCGCAACGCTAGGCACAGAAAAAGACCCGGATGATAATGCAAAGTCTATCGAGGCGTTTTTTTCAAATATTTCGCCGAAATTTTAATATTTTTACGTGATTGTTTTGCACAAGATTGCTGAGGGCGATCCGCAACCGGCGTAGTTTTTACTTTTTCAGTTTTGGTTTCAGATTTTTTTTTTCAAAATTACTTTAACTTACGAAATTGGTTTAAACCGGTTCTGAAATTGAAACTATCGTTATACAAGAAATATAAAAGCAAAATCGAAAAAATAAAAACTAGGCCGGTTATGGATATCCTCAGCTGTCTTGTTCAAAAGAATCATGTAAAAATATTAAAATTTGAGTTGGGTATTTCAAAAGAACGCTCCTATAAACTTTTACATTATCGTCTTTACATTCTGAATCTAGTGTGGGGCCTTAATGACACCTATGACAGAGAATCCTGAATTCCAGTCATCAAGATACTGGAATTTTATATTGTGGCATATACATTATCAACTTACAACCTTTGTTTGATTGTTTATCTTACCGACACTATAAGTTATTTTGTGCCTTATAGCTTTTTTTTATTATTGCTGTCCCATAACTCTTAATGAGGAGGTATGAGACACATTTTGAAACTTACGTTCTGTTTAAAATAAAATAGTATTTGCACGTTATGTTTCTATATTGTTCAGGGGGATTAAAAAGTGTTTTACCTTGTATGCTATAAATTAAATTTTTTCTTTTTGTATATATATATATATATATATATATATAAAAATCTTACTTTTGTAAAAAAAGTCCCACACCACCCCACTCTCCCCTATATAGATATTATATATTAATACACCAATTACATGAAAATAGAATTTTTACCAATAGTATTAAAATACAGTTTATTGTATATCCTTAGGTTTTTACCACCTTCTCCCCAGGTTTTTACCGGTAAAAAGCCAACCCTGTTTATTGGTCTTGTTTCAGAACGGGTGGAATGAAAGATTGTTAAAAATTATGTCATTAGAAAAATGTTTAAGATTTATAAATGACAGTGCAAAAATCGCCTTTAAACACGAGATCTTCATCACCTGCGGAAAATTTTCACATTTGTGTAAAATTACGATATAAGTTTTTATTCATTGTTATATTTTGTGAACACACTCTATTTCTGTAAACTATTCTGAAAGCTCAGTGGAGTAAATATAGATTGTTTTCCTTTTATAATTTGAATTTTCTTGACTACAAATTTGTCATATCGGATGATGTTGATGATTGAGAAAGGGGGGGGGGGACTGATTACGGTCTAATCAAACTTAAATTACTATTATTGAAAAAAAAATATTTTATTTTATTTTAACCATAAAATTCTGCTAATAAATAAGGTTTAATGCGAAAGGATACTTTCGAAAAAAAAAAAAAAAATGGGTGTAAATCTGCATAGCCGATAATCAGATCATAAGGTTTATTCAATTCAATACCCTAACATTTTCTCACCTTTTTGAAAGAAAATGAAACTAAAAGTATGAAAATATGAAGAATTGGGAGTAAGAAAACATAATCGTAAACCCAAGATACCGCTAAATTCGGGTTTTTAGGTATTTCCCACCAAGGTATGACTTGGCTGACTAATAACGTTTTAATATGGAAATCGAGGTTTTATCCGTGATTTTTATCCTTAAATGAGATTAAATGATTGTCCGTGCTACCGCCTCCCCGATCTAATCTTATTATGAAGATTATTTTGGAAATAATGGTGGTTAATAAGGAAAATATTAATAATGAAAACCCTGTAAATAAGTTTTGATCACTTTAAGATTTGCAAGTATTCAATTGCCTTAAATGAAAAAGTTACCCCCCCCCCTCTCAAATAAAGACAAATCAGGTATACTGAAACAATATTAGAGAAGTAGGCGAGGCTGCAATATGGTGTGAATTAGCCTTTACAGGAGGGGTTCGGATAGCATCTATCCGACAATATATGCAAAGCCAGCCAGATGCTGTCCGAGATCCCGTGTAAAGGTTAAAATCAAAACTTCGCGAATAAAATTAATTGCTTTTAACTGTATATAGACGCAAAAACATATTTTAATCTTAACTGCTCTGACAAAAATTGTCACATAACTACTGTGAGCTGTCTGTCAGACCATTTAATCCGAAGATGAATAAAATATTACATTAATTCTCAGAATACTATTTATGTATTAAACTTTATGTACAAGAATATTATAAATCAAATTCAGCTATTCAAAAGTATTTAGAGGTAGTAATAAGACTCCAAACTAAAAAAAATTGACCAGTATCTATAGTTAAACTAAAAATTACAAGTTAAACTGTGAAACTTGAAAAAGTCACGGTGTCTGAGACCACTAACAGCAATTAAGGGTTAAATCTAAACAGTTGAGTTTAAACACAAGGTAAAATGGTCATAGAATATTCCGATTGCAACAAGATTCGTCTATAATAACTGATTTGGAATGAAAAAATATGTAAATATTTTTACAATCTTTCATTTCGCTCTTTCTAATTGTGCGCCCTTAGGATTCCCGTGCCTAGAACAGTTTTCTCCAATTGCTCCTCGGTAGCTAAGGCCTCGATAAATCATTTAAAAATATTGACATGTAAACGAGAAATTGTAAAATAACTACCTCATAGGTTTAACATTAGCAAGCGGGTATTTTGGTGAGAATGTAGCTTGTAGCTTCAAATAATAAACTTAACAATCAATCATACTAACAAAAAAATCTAGTTTACTTTTTTTTATGACATTACGTATAGGGATGTACGATAAATTAACGTAACAATAAAATAAAATAAAATAAAGTTAAATCTTACCTTTAATCAGACTTTGCCCGGTTCACTGGTCGCGCAAATCGGATCGTTAAGTCCTCGTTGTTGTTTCATTGTAGCTCAGTGTCCTCAATTAATATCGCCAATTTACACACTGCCATGTTTTGATTTGCTCACACCCGTAAACTTTACTTGCCGACACCGAAAGCAGAAAGACACGCGTCATAGCGCATGCGCAAGTTGCCAGTCACCCGATTAGGTGGTTACGAAGTGCATGGCACCTTATTTAGCTCCCATCATCCAGTAACAGATCTGTCGTCACCCCAACCGCATATTCAAGCTCCTATGACACCCTAGGGTTCCAAATGGCACCGCCTTTTCACCTCCGGGTCCCAAATGGCACCGGTTTGTCACCTTTATTTTTAACAGTGTAAGCGCTTAAAACAGAATGTTCTAATTTAAAAATGCATTTTTGAAGCTCTTTTTTAATTATTATGGTAAAAAATTATTAAAAAAATTATTTTCATTATAATTTTAATATTTCTAAAAAGAAGACGTTCTTTTACTTATTAATTTTTATGTATTTTGTAGAAAATGCGTTCCAAAATTAACAGGGACTTTCCATTAAAAATATTAAACTATAAAATACTAGAGAACATTTTAATTTCGGATGAACGGTCACGTTTCTATCTCCAAACTATATTATAATGATCTACTTTAAAAGATTTATTTTTGACAAACCCGATGTTTGTTTAACACATGAAATAATATAATAGCGAGATTCGACAAATACGGAAGGAACTTTGCAGGTGAAAATCGATAATAGTTGAAAATACAAGGCCGAATTCACTATAGTGAAGCCATATATTCGAGTTATATTTTTATTTAAAATTAATTCGTTATCTAATTTTTTTTCCTTTCATCGGTTAATGTTAGCATTCAAAAATGAGTTCTCTTAATTTCTTATTAAAGCAAAATTAATATACCTAATGTATATATTCTTTATTGATGTTCTATGAGATAAATGATCATATATTACAAATTTGTTTTTGGTAATCTATAAAAATCAGACATAATTTAAAATATCAGGCGTCTACTATTATCATTAAAAAGGCTATAAATTATATTTCACATCTGCTTGCAAATAGATGTTTGGTATTAATTATGCAGCGCGTTAGATTTTATGTAAGCAAAGATCGGTTTTCCTTTTTCTTTCACATTTTCAATTGATGGCGAAATGTGACACCTCTCCTTGACGATTATATTGTTCAAATTTTTAAACCAATTCCTACTTAACGATTATATTCAGATTCATATATTGGCTTAACATGGATGAATGCTTGGCATTTGTTAACTTATTTAGCGGGGCACTTAGCCTTTGATAGTCTTCGTCCTAGTAGTAATATCTAAAAAGATTTGTTGCGTAAGGTGGGCCATCAAACCTTCCGTTTTGTATGATAAAGTAATTTTTTCCATTGAAAGATTTATGAGTTATTGCCTGATGGAATATACTGGAAACAAATTTATCATAAACTGGGGTTTCCTACGGATTACAGCGTACTGTACTGACACCGAAATCATTCAAACCATCACGAGAGCCCATAAAACTCCCACAAAAATGCTTCATATCCACCATTTTGTTTCATTCGAGGTTCCATTGGAAAATGGATCAGCACAGGGGACATAGCCTGCAGATACATCACGTTAATAGATCTATGATTAAATAATATTTCTTGTTGCTCTCTTCTACAGAAATCAATACAATACAAAAACAAAAATATATTGGATAATTTTACACATTTTAGTAAAAATTCCTCGTCACCTACATAAAAGAGGCATAAAAGAGTACACGGGAGGTCTGTTTATATTAATACATAGAGTGGCATCTATTACTTACCCATCATACGTAGTATAGGGTAAGTCTTGCAATCGTTTTGAAAATCGAAAATTTTTTTTTGACGGATTTACACGTTTTAGATAGTGGAGATTCCGAAAAACATATTTTTAGAAAAAAAAATTTGCCGTCCGTCTGTCTGTCTGTCTGTCTGTAAACGCTCTATCTCCCGAACAAATTGAGATAGAGACTTGAAATTTTGTATGTAGTTAGTATGTAAGAATGGGACGAACCCTATTTAATATCAGCAACCTCGATTATCCGAAACTATTTTTTTCGGACTCTCGAAAAATTCGTTCTGATGAAAGGTATATAAAAATTTTCGAATTTTTTTGTTCTAAGGAATGGACGTATAAGGCAATAAAATAACACACATTTTGCATATAGAACGAAGTCGATCGAATTATTAGTTGCCGAGATATTTGTAATCTTGTTTTCCACATTCTTCGATTTTTCATGACCCTGTATTTCATTCAAATTTCTATTCAGAAGTATATTTTAATTGGAAATGAGACGCTTAATCAGATGCAGTTAATTGTTAGTTAATAGAATTATTATTTTTGGAGTTATAAGGATGTTTCTTTTACGCAGTTCGGTACTACTTGAGTAGTTTGGCGTTTTATATAATTTGTCGAAATTGGTACATCAGCAGTTCTTTAATATAGCATTACTATGTATATTAACAATATTTAAATTTTGTTTATGAATTGCCATGCATTGTATAAATAGTTTCACATGTTTTATTTTCATATACATATCCATGATGGGTAAGTATTACGGTGGCCCCCAACGACTAGTTTTATCTTTCCGATAACTCCCCCAAACTGTATAATTGTAATTTAGTACTGCATAAAAGAGTTGCTTCTGAAAAACTCAATATTTGCCTGACACCAGAGATAATATAATAAAGCAATCTCATTCAGCAAATGCAGAATGACTTTGCAGGTGAAAATCCTTATTATTTAGAGGACATAACCTGCAGATACATTGAGTTAATAGATCTATGATTAAAAAATATTTCTTATTGCTTTCTTCTACCAATTTCAATGTAATGCGAAAAACTAAAATTTATTGAATAATTGCGCATTTTAATAAAAATTCCTCTTTACCTACATCAAGGAGTACGAGAAAGGACTGTTTACATTAAACACTTCCCTGATTTGACCGTATGTAATGATTTGCCATTATAACGTACGGGCATCTATATTAAAGTCATGTTTTACTATTCTCACCAGTAAATTTTTATTGTATTTGCAATATTTAATCTAAGCATTTTTCTGAATCAAATCGACAAAAATTTCTGTTTTGAAAAACCTGTGATAAAAAATTAAAATTTCTGAAAAAGTCGTAAAAAATGGACATTATTTTAAAAAAATTTCAAAAAAATTGATCAGTTAAGTATTTAAATTATACAGAGGCATCTATTTCATCCTTTCTAAAAATCACTTTGATCACATTTCTTCACACAAACTTTCAGAAGTTTTGGAAGTAATTTTTTTCTCGACATTGTTTGTGATATTTATTTCCTATCGTGAGATTCAAATTATGGGGATATATTTTCTTTTTTTCTCCTGCTCTTCAATTTCTGGCGTGTTTGTTTTCATTTTATTCACAGCCACAGAAATGTATACTTTCGGTCAGTTAGTTTTTCACGCCATTTGTAATGAACCCAGAAAATATATTTATTTTGCTCTTTTGTCAGGATTTTCTTTTTCAATCTTGGATGAATTAAGGTTTTTTTATGGTTCATGAGGAAATATCTTGGTGTCACAAGTGAATTTAATAAGCGTATCCTGAAATTCATTCATTTACATTATTCTTAATCTTTCATTATTTTGAATTTTGTTGTTTTTTCTTAAAAAAAAAAAAAATGTGTGCATCTTGTGTGCATTCTTCAAAATGTGTGCATTCTGAGATCGATTAATGCACACATCTCAGAATCTCTTCTGAGAGATTCTGAGATGTGTGTAATAATAAGTATGCAAAACAAATATATAAGGCCATATTTTGCATTCCACAACAAAAAATATGTGAATTTTTTTTTACATCAAATCATACAACATCTATTTAATATTTTCAAGAAGACAATTTATCTTTGTGACGACGTCCCACCAGTGGCCGAGAGGTTCTGCCTCCGAAAATGGTAGACGGCAGGTGCTGGATTCGAGCCCAATCGCGGCCGTCGGCCTAATCGTTCAACGTTTTCCGTGGTTTTATTTGAGCCTTGGATTTCCTTGCATAAATACGGGTTAGGTTCCCTTAGAAAGACCACCACGGAAGGCACTCACACCCTTGGGCCTATATTCCTCATGTTGATATTCGGCCATCTTAGAATAAACCAAACCAAACTTTTATAGCGACTTAATCTCTTGCAATAAAACTTTAAAAACAATATATAATTTGTCCTAGCATGTAACAGTTAAATTAACCATTTACTCTGTACTACAGCACTCGCCTTCTAAACCGTAGTTCCAGATTCAAAACCAGCAAACGCCATTTCTGACCTACAATCTTAAACGACCTTTATTTTCTCTTGCTCAAATTTTAGAAGCTATTAAATAACTTTTTTCTAAACATTGTTTTTGACATTATCTATCGTGAGTTTTAATCATGTGAATTCATCTTATTTTCTCCGGCTCTCTGAATTTTTTTTAATCTGTTAATTGCCATTGAACTAAGGATAAACAGGCATGACCATCTCGGGGAAGTTCGACCAATTGACTGGTTCTCGGTCAATTGTTTTTCACATTTTTTTAACTGCATTTCTAAATTTACTCTACTCTTTTAGATGTTTTTTCTTTACTTATGTTGAATAAATCAGGGTTGTGAGATGATTATTTGGAAAATATTTCGGTTTTACAAATGCTTTTCATAAATGCTGTCTAAACTTTAAAAAAAAAATCTTACCCATCTGGGCACTTATAATTATGCAAAACCCAATGAAGAAATGCAATTTTTATTAAATTCTCTCAGAAAACTAACAGAAGACCTTTTTACATAAAATCACATAAAATTACGTATTTCACATTACAGGAACGTGAATTTATCTTAAATGCTTTTATCATATCTTTGAAAGACGCTTCGACTTTTTTCTAGACATTATTTTGGATGTTATCTCTCGTGGGTTTGATTCACGGAGGTTCTTCTCGCCTGCTCCCCGATTTCTGGCATGTCTGTTGTCATTCCCGTCATAGTTATTAAACAGTATGTTCTCAATCTATTATTTTTCACATCTTATAAAAAGCATTTCAAAAATATGCATAATTTACAGTTGCCAGAATTTTCGTTATTTGATATTGATGACTTTGTACTTTTAGATTATTCATTCTAATACATGTCGAATTCTGAAATTCATTTTCAGTTTATTTTTTTAAGGAAAAAAATGCATTCATGTGTGCGTTATTAATTATGCAAACAAGTTGGAAATTGCACGTGAACGTAGCAAATGAGGTGCGTTCGTATGCTAACGAAGTTTTAAAAATATTCAGATCTTGCTGATATAGTAGAGCGTACTTCGGATACAGTATAGTAGTCGAAATCTTTGTGTTTCTGTAAACATGCAGGAAGTAATTTTTATTACACCTCAGCAACGTATATCTTATTCATAAAATGTGAAATAGTTGAATATAATTAAAACACGTCACAAACAATGTTTCCCCGTATAGCATTATGTAGTGGAATACTTTTGTGTGGCCCTGTAATTTAATAACAAAAATTCTTTGCATCACAGATTGTACAGAATGCATATTTTAGTATATATTTCATAGATTCATGCCAATTCTATTATGAGTGTAACATCATTAAAATGCATTTGAAACTTTTTTCCCCATTGACCGTAATGTAATGGAATAATTTTGATTGTCCCTGTAAATGATCTATGCATCCGACTTTCATAACATTTGAAATGACTCGACAAAATTACGTAATAATTATATGTTTTAATTTTCAAACGATTAAAATGCATTTGAAACTTTTTCCCCCATTGACCCTAATGTAACAGAATCCTTTTGATTGTCCCTATAATTGATCTATACATCCGATTTTCATAACATTTGAAATGACTCGACAAAATTATGATATAATTATGTATTTTAAATTTCAAACGATTCGGTTTGGTAGTTTCTGCGTTGTTATATGCGTACAGACAGACGGACAGACGGACGGACAGAGCGACAACAATAGGTGTTACGTATTTACATAATTACGAACGCACCTAAAAACTCAAAACAGCGCGATACTCTCCCATATTTCAGCACACTAAAAAGTATATATAAGGTAGACTTTTTTAAATCAAATCATACAATGGCACAATTTCATATTTTCAAAACGTCAGTTTATCTTTGAAAAGTATCCGTGAATAACTTTTTTCGTCAATATTTTCTCAGATATTGCCTATCGTGAGATTCAATCACACGCTTTCATTTGCGTTTTTTCCCCTGCTCATCTATTTTCAGTGTATTTGTTTTCATTTGGATCCCAGTCAATGAACTTTACTACGCTCCTGGTCTATTACTTTTCACGTCTGTTGAAAGAAATCTTAAAAATCAATTTATTTTACTCTTTTATCAAGCCTTTTCTCTTTATATCTTTAATGAATTCAGTTTTTTAGATGATATTTATAAAATATCTCAGTATTACAAGTGCGTTTCATAAGAACTTTCTGTTATTTATTTATTTGATATATTAAGCGCAGTAATGCTAAAAAATTGTGATAACCGAAACATCTTCTTTTTTGTTATGCTAAAATTCTACACTCAACAGCTGAATTTCTATGCATTATGACAAATCGATTAATCAACGTTGATGGAAGATAATCTGAAGCAAGAAGACTTCAGTAGGAACTTCAGATAAACATGCATTGGTTCATAGATTCAAGAAATTGAAATTTACATCGATTAATCATAATTCATAATTTGTTATCTAGCATCTAGATAATTTTTAAAGTGAAAATGCATTGTGTGAAGAGTGTAGTGCACTTATGATTAATACATCCGACACCTTCAAACTTGCATATTCATGACTCGTAAAAACAGTTACATGTTTTTATTTATATTTACCTAACTGCATAAGTTTATCAGTTATATTGAAAAGTGTCTAAAATTGAGTAAAAATGAAAGCTTTGAAATAAGTCATATACCGGGAGGCGACATTACACACAATCACCTCATCAAGTTCTCGGATGAAAATCTGGGATCAGTTATATCTCGATTTGCAAATTAAAATGCAATCGATCTGCCAAATCATATCATGGTGGAAAACATCTAAAAATGCAATTTTAACGGTTGACTCATAGGTTTACCATTATGTTTTCCTGCTCCCAATCCTTCATGTTTTCATACTTTTGTCATGTTTTGATACTTTTGTCAACGCCTGTTGCGTGAGATTTATTCGTGTTAGATGATACGTCATGAAATATTTCCATTTTAAGAGTACATTTTGAAATTTATTTGTTAAAAAAAAAGATTTTCCTCCCATGTTGCCATAAACAGTGATGCAAAAGCAAATGAAGAAATGCATTTTAGTGCCCTCCCCTTAAACAATATATAAGTACGACCTTTTAGCAACAATCATACAATGACATTTTCTTCACTTTTACGAAAAGTTACTTTGCCTTAAACGCTTTTTCCAATTCCTTTGTGCAAACTTCGAAAAGTATTGGGAAATATTTTATCTTCGGCGTTTTTTGTGATATTGCTTATTGTGGATTTATATCGAAAGAATTCGTCTGCTTTTCTTATGCTGTCCGATTTAGCCGAATGTTTGTTTTCATTTTATTCATAGCCAATGAACTGCATTTTCTCGGCCAATTGGTTTTCACATCGTGTAAAAGCATCAGAAAAATCAATTTACTTTGCTCTCTTGTCAGTCTTTTCTTTATCTTTTTTAATGAATTAGCTTTGGTTGACTCAGTTTGAAAACTTACAGTGCTACAAGTTTGTGGTGCATGTTATTTGTTTTTGCCATATATCAAACATAATGAGATTGATATGCCTCAGAGATGGACGACAGTATGATTTCTCAGGAGTATAGGTTAAAAGGCATTTGTAGTTTGTTTACAGTGACAGACGAAATAATTCCATTACATGCATGAGGAAAATCGTTTGCGTTGAATTTTAATGATGTTGTGGTTTCTGAAACATAATGAAATTAGTGAAATATATTAAACATATTTTCTATAGAGTGGGTTAGCATTTATCGTTCATTTACAGGACCATGCAAAATATTTCGATTAAAGTACAGACAAAAATTCATAATTTCTGGAAGACTATTTCTGCTGCAGGATGCATTTTTAAGCTAATGAATTTCGAGTGTATTACGCAGTGTTTAGAAATTCAGGGTAATAGTTTCAGGGTAAATAATGATCAAGATGTCGGATAAGTACAGCAATTGTTAAAAATACATAATTAAAAAAATGATAACAAAATTAATATTTTGGTTTTGCAAGCGCATTTATAAAAATTACTACTAAGAAAAAAAAGATATTCCATCTATGCAGGCATTAATAATGAACAAAAGCAAATGAATTAAAAAACTATGTTGCCCTCCTCTCAAACAAAATATGAGTACGGCCTTTCTACAACAAATCGTATAGTGAGATTTATTTCATATTTTTGAAAGGTCACTTTACCTTCAACGGTCTTTCTGTTCCTTTGTGGAAACTCTGAAAAGTATTGGGAAATAATTTTATCCTCGGCGTTGTTTGTGATATTACTTATTGTGGGTTTAAATCGAAAGAATTCATCTTCGTTTCTTCTGCTCTCCGATTTCCAATTTTTTTTCATTCCATTCACAGGCAATGAACTGCATTTTCTCTGTCAATTGGTTTTCAAATCTTCTAAAAGAATTTCTAATCAATTTATTTTGCTCTTTTGTCAGTCTTTTATTTATCTCTTTTATGGATTAGTTTTGACTAAATAGCGTTTGTAATTTGTTAAAAGTGACAGAAAAAAGAATTTAATTACATTCATGAGGAAAATCTTTGCGGTAAGTTTTAATGATGTTGTGGTTCCTTGAACATAATGAAATTAGTGAAGTGTATTACAACATATTTTCTATAGTGTTAGAAGATATTCCTAACTTTTAATTGGCGTGAATTCGAAAGCGCATCATTAAATTATATCTTTAGCTGTCTCAACATTTAATTCAGGTAAGCAAAAGGAATAAATAAATATTCTCTTACCTTTTTTAGATATCCAGTTCAGGTGTACCGGCTAATCCAAGGATGTGGAGCACGATCAATAGATGGTGACGTTTTTATTTAATAGTAATATCCGTTTATTCTCGTTTATTAGATGATAGTGCGTGCCCCTTTCCATAATATTTCACTGTTGCACACATGAAAAAGCAATCTAAATAACTACTACTGATTTGGGAAAAGAAATAAAAAATATTTAATATAACATATTTAAACGGAGCGGCAAACACCTATGAGCTCTCTTGAGCGAGAGTCAAGTATAGAGTGAGTAACATGTGCTTAATTACATTACAAACATTAACAGCAAGCACATTTTCACATTATGGTGCAATCAGCTAATTAACTTTAATGGGTTATTTTTTAAAGTCATAGAGAATAAAGCACACTAAAAAACTTCTATCAGTTAGTAATATTGTTTATGCACAAAGTTCTGGAAATACTTTCTGGTGACTGGAAATATTGCGTATATTTTCTGTAACTTCCACATGGTACAGAAAAACCCGGAACTAAGTTTCGATAATCATTAGTGTGAATTCTAACTTAATGATTTTTTTCGTTCTTATCGCACCAGATGGGAGAGTTCGTTAAGTATCTTGATTCGGGGATTATTAGATCGGAAAATATCTTTCAACATATAGAGTGCGTAGCATTTATCGTTCATTTACAGGAACCCAGAAAGTAATTTGGTTAAAGGACTGACTAAAATTTATAATTTCTGGAAGTACGATTTCTACTGCAGAATGCGTTTTTTATCTAACAAATTTGGAGTGTATTACGTAGTGTTTAAAAATTCAGGGTAAATAATTATCATCCATTGCTGGATATGTACAGAAATTTCTGAAAATGCATGATGGAAAAAAAAACATATTAAATTTAATTTAAGAAAACATAACTCCTTTTCAAGATATTTAATTTCATTGTCTGAAGCGATAAATATTTTTAATAATATTATGTTAGTATTAAAAAGCGTTCTATAATCAACGCCTGTTGCATGAATTTTTGTTCTTGTTAGACGCTACTTTGTAAAATATTTTGGTCTTGTAAGCGCATTTTTAAAATGTGTTTACTGAAAATAAATATTTCACCCATGTAGTCATTAATAATGATCAAAAGCAAATGGAGAAAAAAGACTATGTTGTCCGCCCCTCAAGCAAAATGCAAGTACGGCTTTTTTACAGCAAATCACACACTGACATTTATTTCATATGTTCGAAAAGTTACTTTGCCTAAACGCTCTTTGTGCAGATTTTGAAAAGTATTGGGAAATAACTTTATTCTCGGCATTGTTTGTTATATTTCTTATTGTGGGTTTAAATTGAAATAATTCATCTTCTTTTCTTCTGCTCTCCGATTTCTGGAATGTTTGTGTTCATTCCATTAATAGCCAACGAACTGCATTTTCTCGGTCAATTAGTTTTCACATCGTCTAAAAGCATCTCCAAAATCAATTTATTTTTCTCTGTTGTCAATCTTTTGTTTATCTTTTTATTATGAATTTCCTTTGAGTGATTCAGTATAAAAATTTACAGTATTACAAGTGCACGCTATAAATAAAAACATCTTTTTAGTAAACTACGACAATTAAACATTTTGTTAAACAACAAAACTATTCATATACACAAAACAAAGACTTCTTCAAATCATCCGTGATTATGAAATGTTTGTTTATACATTGGTTATCACATTTAAATGATAATGACAGAAATAAAACGTAATTGATGCATAGTGAAAAATTATTAGTAGAAACTTGTATAAAAATGTTAACATAACTTACAATGTTTGACAGATGATTATTATTAAAATATTAAAATCAAATTTGTGGAAAGTTTAAAATGATCTGAAAATAGAGTCTTTGGAATTCATTTTTATTATCATGGTGTATGGTCACCTCAAACAGATATGCCTATCGCACATCTTTATTTCATAGACATTACTAAAGTATTTATGAAGTCTTATGGAATTGATACCATTCTTCTAAAAGTGAAATTGTCAGCTCCTGGAGGATTCGGAGAATAATTTGACATGCTGAAAGTCGATTCATTAAGGCATCCTATTCATGCTCAATTAGGTCGAAGTATAGTGAGTAAAGTAGCAGATCCAATCGAGTGATATATTTTGATAGCAAATATGACACCAGATATGCTCGACGTGGCCGAGCATTGTAATTCATTAACAAAATAACTGGGTAAACAGCACCCTTATACAGCTCTAATTTGGAGTTCTAATACTACCTCCACATATATCTCGAAACATTACACATCCCTTTTGAAAGATATGCAGCTTGGCCATCTGTCATGATTTGTCTGACACTTGTCATGACAAAATCTTTTGGCAAGCAGCACTGCTAGACAGCCTAATTTGGAGTTTTAATACTTCCTCCACATATATCTTCTAGATATTACAAATCCTTTTTGAAAGATAGCAAATCAGTGTGGCCATTTGTCACAATTAGTGTAATTTTGGGTTAAATTGTATGTAGTTAGCATAAATAATTGCAGCATTGGATATTAGTTGCAACATTAATTTAATGAGCAGATTTTTTTTTTCTCATTATCTTTTAATTATGATGACCAGTGTATATAATAAAACATCGGATTTCGAAATATTTCAGATATTTTAAGAAGCGATTATGAAAACATTGTTCGCTTTATTGAGACTGATTTTTGAAAATATGACTTTCAGTATTTATAGAGTGTATTAACCAAGAATCTCAAAGCGAAATTTAAGGGTGCCATCCAGGTTCACTAAATAAATTCATCTGCGTAGGTAAATTTAGATGTGCAAGAATAACAAACCATTATTTTAAATGTTCATGTTAATATTAATACTCTTAATTTATATTTTTTATGTAAAGCATGTTTGTTTAACACATGAACCGCTATCTTGTGATATCATCAAAAGTTCTAACACTTACACTGTTAAAAATAAAGGTGACAAACCGGTGCCATTTGGGACCCGGAGGTGAAAAGGCGGTGCCATTTGGAACCCTAGGGTGTCATAGGAGCTTGAATATGCGGTTGGGGTGACGACAGATCTGTTACTGGATGATGGGAGCTAAATAAGGTGCCATGCACTTCGTAACCACCTAATCGGGTGACTGGCAACTTGCGCATGCGCTATGACGCGTGTCTTTCTGCTTTCGGTGTCGGCAAGTAAAGTTTACGGGTGTGAGCAAATCAAAACATGGCAGTGTGTAAATTGGCGATATTAATTGAGGACACTGAGCTACAATGAAACAACAACGAGGACTTAACGATCCGATTTGCGCGACCAGTGAACCGGGCAAAGTCTGATTAAAGGTAAGATTTAACTTTATTTTATTTTATTTTATTGTTACGTTAATTTATCGTACATCCCTATACGTAATGTCATAAAAAAAAGTAAACTAGATTTTTTTGTTAGTATGATTGATTGTTAAGTTTATTATTTGAAGCTACAAGCTACATTCTCACCAAAATACCCGCTTGCTAATGTTAAACCTATGAGGTAGTTATTTTACAATTTCTCGTTTACATGTCAATATTTTTAAATGATTTATCGAGGCCTTAGCTACCGAGGAGCAATTGGAGAAAACTGTTCTAGGCACGGGAATCCTAAGGGCGCACAATTAGAAAGAGCGAAATGAAAGATTGTAAAAATATTTACATATTTTTTCATTCCAAATCAGTTATTATAGACGAATCTTGTTGCAATCGGAATATTCTATGACCATTTTACCTTGTGTTTAAACTCAACTGTTTAGATTTAACCCTTAATTGCTGTTAGTGGTCTCAGACACCGTGACTTTTTCAAGTTTCACAGTTTAACTTGTAATTTTTAGTTTAACTATAGATACTGGTCAATTTTTTTTAGTTTGGAGTCTTATTACTACCTCTAAATACTTTTGAATAGCTGAATTTGATTTATAATATTCTTGTACATAAAGTTTAATACATAAATAGTATTCTGAGAATTAATGTAATATTTTATTCATCTTCGGATTAAATGGTCTGACAGACAGCTCACAGTAGTTATGTGACAATTTTTGTCAGAGCAGTTAAGATTAAAATATGTTTTTGCGTCTATATACAGTTAAAAGCAATTAATTTTATTCGCGAAGTTTTGATTTTAACCTTTACACGGGATCTCGGACAGCATCTGGCTGGCTTTGCATATATTGTCGGATAGATGCTATCCGAACCCCTCCTGTAAAGGCTAATTCACACCATATTGCAGCCTCGCCTACTTCTCTAATATTGTTTCAGTATACCTGATTTGTCTTTATTTGAGAGGGGGGGGGGTAACTTTTTCATTTAAGGCAATTGAATACTTGCAAATCTTAAAGTGATCAAAACTTATTTACAGGGTTTTCATTATTAATATTTTCCTTATTAACCACCATTATTTCCAAAATAATCTTCATAATAAGATTAGATCGGGGAGGCGGTAGCACGGACAATCATTTAATCTCATTTAAGGATAAAAATCACGGATAAAACCTCGATTTCCATATTAAAACGTTATTAGTCAGCCAAGTCATACCTTGGTGGGAAATACCTAAAAACCCGAATTTAGCGGTATCTTGGGTTTACGATTATGTTTTCTTACTCCCAATTCTTCATATTTTCATACTTTTAGTTTCATTTTCTTTCAAAAAGGTGAGAAAATGTTAGGGTATTGAATTGAATAAACCTTATGATCTGATTATCGGCTATGCAGATTTACACCCATTTTTTTTTTTTTTTTCGAAAGTATCCTTTCGCATTAAACCTTATTTATTAGCAGAATTTTATGGTTAAAATAAAATAAAATATTTTTTTTTCAATAATAGTAATTTAAGTTTGATTAGACCGTAATCAGTCCCCCCCCCCCTTTCTCAATCATCAACATCATCCGATATGACAAATTTGTAGTCAAGAAAATTCAAATTATAAAAGGAAAACAATCTATATTTACTCCACTGAGCTTTCAGAATAGTTTACAGAAATAGAGTGTGTTCACAAAATATAACAATGAATAAAAACTTATATCGTAATTTTACACAAATGTGAAAATTTTCCGCAGGTGATGAAGATCTCGTGTTTAAAGGCGATTTTTGCACTGTCATTTATAAATCTTAAACATTTTTCTAATGACATAATTTTTAACAATCTTTCATTCCACCCGTTCTGAAACAAGACCAATAAACAGGGTTGGCTTTTTACCGGTAAAAACCTGGGGAGAAGGTGGTAAAAACCTAAG
Organism: Maratus speculifer; assembly: GCA_964019185.1. Taxonomy (NCBI): domain Eukaryota; kingdom Metazoa; phylum Arthropoda; class Arachnida; order Araneae; family Salticidae; genus Maratus; species Maratus speculifer. The sequence goes on along the minus strand of OZ025295.1, from coordinate 300,787,577 downwards.
GATATACAATAAACTGTATTTTAATACTATTGGTAAAAATTCTATTTTCATGTAATTGGTGTATTAATATATAATATCTATATAGGGGAGAGTGGGGTGGTGTGGGACTTTTTTTACAAAAGTAAGATTTTTTATATATATATATATATATATATATACAAAAAGAAAAAATTTAATTTATAGCATACAAGGTAAAACACTTTTTAATCCCCCTGAACAATATAGAAACATAACGTGCAAATACTATTTTATTTTAAACAGAACGTAAGTTTCAAAATGTGTCTCATACCTCCTCATTAAGAGTTATGGGACAGCAATAATAAAAAAAAGCTATAAGGCACAAAATAACTTATAGTGTCGGTAAGATAAACAATCAAACAAAGGTTGTAAGTTGATAATGTATATGCCACAATATAAAATTCCAGTATCTTGATGACTGGAATTCAGGATTCTCTGTCATAGGTGTCATTAAGGCCCCACACTAGATTCAGAATGTAAAGACGATAATGTAAAAGTTTATAGGAGCGTTCTTTTGAAATACCCAACTCAAATTTTAATATTTTTACATGATTCTTTTGAACAAGACAGCTGAGGATATCCATAACCGGCCTAGTTTTTATTTTTTCGATTTTGCTTTTATATTTCTTGTATAACGATAGTTTCAATTTCAGAACCGGTTTAAACCAATTTCGTAAGTTAAAGTAATTTTGAAAAAAAAAATCTGAAACCAAAACTGAAAAAGTAAAAACTACGCCGGTTGCGGATCGCCCTCAGCAATCTTGTGCAAAACAATCACGTAAAAATATTAAAATTTCGGCGAAATATTTGAAAAAAACGCCTCGATAGACTTTGCATTATCATCCGGGTCTTTTTCTGTGCCTAGCGTTGCGCCTTAAATAATCATCAATTTATTTACATTTTGAAGTATGAATGCATATATTATCAAAGTTATAATTAATATATTATCCTCTAAAAAATTTGCATGTTAGCAATTCGCATTATTATTAATTAAAAAAAAGGAACTGGGCGCGTCCCATTCATCCCTTTTCTGTCATGTCCCATTCCTTGCCACTTCCTTGTTTGTGTTAAACTTCTTGTTCAAACAAAAATGCTGCTTTAGGCTTAATTTAAATTATGGATAATATACAGTATAATGTTCCATAAATAGGGAAACTATTACATTTATACATAAACAAGCCTTTAATATATTGAGAGCAAATAAATCAAATTTGAATTGGATTTTTGAAATAATTTTTTCTTTCATACATTTGCAAGTCTTTGCATATGAATATTTTTTTATAAACTGAAGAATGGATTACCGTTGCTTCATCTTGTATGCGATCGATGAAATGTTTAGAATAGTGCACAAAGAGAAAAACCTACAGTCCCATTCCACCCGACTTTCCCCCATATAGCAAAAGGGGAAATAAAGAATTAGCCAGTTCCCTAAAGCTCCTGATATACACTATATGGCCTGAGATGACCGTCCACTTGCGATTTTAGACATTTTTTTAAATATCTAGAAAAATGTATGAGGAATTATCCTGAAAATCTTAGTGTATAAATATAATACACTACGTGGCCATTGATTATCGTCCACTTGCGATTTTAGACATTTTGCAAAACATTTAGAAAAATACATGAGGAATTATCCTGAAACTCTCAGTGTATAAACAATATAGTACAGGTGATCTATTTCCGTGAAGATTTTTTCCAGAAACTTTATAGGGGACCGCCAACAAATTAAAAAATGCATGAATACCTTTTGGATAATCCTGTCAAAACTAATGCATCAAAAGCGCTCAAACTGTAGATTGTGATTAAGTGGCCTATTGTTATAAACTGTGTTCATTTTTATGTCGATAGCCTGTATACTCGTAGAGAAATGAAGGTTTTTATAAAAATACTCCCAAAATTTTCCAAGATTTTTGCTTATAATTTGCAGAGTTCTTAAAATAAAATAATAATATTTTCTGAAAATGTGACAAACAATATTGCACATAATACCCTGTAATCAGAATTAAAAAATAATAAAAATTGTATGAAAAATGAGTAGGTTTACTAAATAATTTTTCACTGCGCATGCGTGAACGATATCAAAATTTTATTTGCATATTACGTTAGCTAAATGTATAGAGCAACTTTTGTGAAAGTTGCAAAATCATAGCTTGAAAATTCTGAAAATAATCGTCATTAGAATCCCTTAAAAATCCGTTATTTCCAAAATGAAGCAAAAACAAGAAGGGTTGTATCTATATATTCATTGATTAGTGTCAATATAGGATACACAATACGGAACTTACTAGTACATTTGGATACAATCCCTCATTTTTTTTGCTTCATTTTGGGAACAATGGATTTTCAACTTATTATATTGACGATTATTTTTAGAATTTTCAAGCTATGATTTTGCGACTTTCACAAAAGTTGCTCTATAAATTTAGCTAACATATATGCAAATGAAATTTTGATATCGTTGACGCATGCGCAGTGAAAAATTATTTAGTAAACCTACTCATCTTTCATACAATTTTTATTATTTTTTAATTTTGATTACAGGGTATTATGTGCAATGTTGTTTGTCAGATTTTCAGAAAATATTATTATTTTATATTAAGAACTCTGCAAATTATAAGCAAAAATCTTGGAAAAATTTGGGAGTATTTTTATAAAAACCTTAATTTCTCTACGAGTATACATGCTATCGATATAAAAATAAACACAGTTTATAACAATAAGTCACTTAATCACAATCTACAGTTTGAGCGCTTCTGCTGCATTAGTTTTGACAAGGTTATCCAAACGGTATTCATTATTTTTTAATTTGTTGACGGTCTCCTATAAGGTTTCTGGAAAAAATCTTCACGGAAATATATGACCTGTACTATTATGTGTATACACTGAGAGTTTCAATGTAATTCCTCATGTATTTTTCTAGATATTTAACAAAATGTCTAAAATTGCAAGTGGACGATAATCAATGGCCAGGTAGTGTAGTACAAGTCATATATTTCCCTGAAGGTTTTATTCCGAAACTCCAATAGGGGACCGTCAACAAATTAAAAAAGAATGTTTACCTTTAGGATATCTTTTGGATAACCCTGTCAAAACTAATGTAGCAAAAGTGCTCAAACTGTAGATTATGATTAAGTGGCTTATTGTAATAAACTGTGTTCATTTTTATGTCGATAGCATGTATACTCGTAGAAAAATTAAGGTTTTCTACGAATCCGAAAAACAGTCTCAAATTTACCCAAGATTTTTGCTTATAATTTGAAGAGTTTTTAATATAAAGTAACATTCTTTTCAGAAAATGTGACAAACAACATTGCACACAATACCCTGTAATCAGAATTAAAAAATAATAAAAATTGTTCGAATATTGAGTAGGTTTACTAAATAATTTTTCACTGCGCATGCGTCAAAGATATCAAAATTTCATTTGCATATTATGTTAGCCAAATGTATAGAGCAACTTTTGTGAAAGGTCGCAAAATCACATCTTGAAAATTTTGAAAATAATCGTCAATAGAAAACGTTGAAAATTCGTATTCCCAAAATGAAGGAAAAACACGAGGGGTTGTATCCATATATTCATTGATTAGTGTCAATATAGGATACATAATAGGGGCGTACTAATAAATTTGAATAAAATTCCTCATTTTTTTTATTATTATTACTGGTATGGAATACCTGTACATGATAGGGAAATTCGTTGCTAATCTGGAATAGACCCTTTGTTGCAAGATATGTTTTGTAAATATGGTTAATAATATAGTTTGTAACTCTTAATGATAATACAGGAAAAGAATATCTGAATGACAAGTATGAGTTAGTCATGTAATTTTCGCGTGCTGTCCGAAAATAGGCAATAAAGAGGAAAGTGCCCAGTTAAACTAATGCCATTGAGCTCGCAGGCTATACATACAACTGTATATTATACTCTTATTTCAAAGAATAATGCCCTTCCAAAAATAAAAGAAATCAACTGTAAGTTACTGGACAGTGGATTAACTGCCATCCCTCGTTATATTTAACCATTGAACCCCTAAAACTAATCAGGGAAGTGCCTTATCAGAGTGAACCTATTAACAAAATTGAAGAAAATGTGATAATTCTGCATGATTTCTGCATATTTATATAAATTAAGGAGGGTAGCACTCTCTTCTCCCCCCCTTAATATTTAACCAATGAAACTCCAATGCTAATCAGAATCCCTTATCAGAATCAAATCCCTTATCAGAATGAACCTACATATAAAATTTGAAGCAAATCTGATATTTATATAAAGAGTTATCACGTTACATACAGAACCTGCGGGCACATTAGCTGTCAGGCTTTGATAGCCTTGCGAGCTATAATTTAAATTTTATTTAAATTTTATTCTTTCTTTTTTTGTTTATCTACCATTTTTGCTGTACTTTGATGATACATTTTAATTGGACTGTCTTGTTGTGTGTTTTCCTTAATGTGTTATTATTATTATTTCAGATAGTGAACTTACATTTATAGTACTTACATTACCATGCTTGATACAAGAAAAGTTTCCGACTCTTTATCATGAAGAAGGTGCAGAAATTTCTGTGTTTCAACCTGTTACTGTGCTCCGCAACTCAAGCAACTTGTTAAATTACTCATGCTATGTATTAATTTTATATAAACAGTTAATTACAAAAACTGATAATTTTATCTTAGTTACTTTGTGGTACGCATTATTTTGGTTGTTTAACGTTAACTATAGCAAAAGCCAATTTAAATTTTTATCATTTTTATTTGATACTTATGTCTTCAAAATTTTCTCAGTGGTATCAGCTCCACATAGTGTCACGTCTTTGTTTAATAATATTTAATACATTCTTGGTGTTTACAATAAAAAGATTATTTGAACTAAAAGGTCGTTTTTTTAATTCACTGTTTTATTATTTTCATTATAATTACTCTTTGGATTAAAATTTCAGATGCAATAAGTCAAAACACAAAAACAATTTGGCAGAAGGTGTTTTGATGTGGATACAGGACTAGAAATCAGCAGTCGTTAGTCGTCAAATGAAACTAAATTATAGAAAAATTATTCCTAGTCGTCAAATCTTGATAGCTAGCTTTCTTTAACTTTAATTTTTGTTTAGAAAATGCTTTCATTTGTATTTTAGCATACATCCCCCCCCCCTCTGCACCATGACAACAGCACGTGTCTTAAGAATTTTGAATCTTTCAATGACCTCTAAGTTAACCTCACTTTCACCAATGACTGATAAAACTGGTCCTTGGATATTACACCCCTGTAAACAAGATTTTCTTTTATTATGAGATATTTCTGCCTCCTTATATGTTCCTAAAATAAGAAACTGTATTAAAATTGTTTTAAAATTTTTGTATTCCCTTCCTCAAACAAACAAAAAAAAATATGTGTGATTTGGAAATGTTTTAAATGCCACACCATAATTGGCAACCAAAGATTCATTTATTTGCTAACTTTTTATTTTCTGATGTATTGTTACTCTCAGATTTTTTAAAAATTAACTTATACCTAGTTATATCTAAAGCTCATCTTTTCTCTCTGTGGACATATTTGCTTGATTATCTGTTTTGTATGCATATTAGCTTTATAAAAAGAATAAGTTTTTCCAGAATCCGAATATTGTAGTTTAATCAGGTTTTATACTTATGGAAAGTCAGTTTTTATTTTGTTTAGTAAAGTTTCCTCTCCACTTCCCTTCAATACATTAAAATTAAATATGCAATGCCATATTATTACTATTAACATGGTTGTGAAAAGAAATAAGAAAATATGAAATGCAGTTGGCACATCGAAAAAAAATTGTAGGCATTATTTTGACACCTTACATACAGTTCTTAATTTCTAATCCTGTGTGGATATATGCTATAAAATATGGATTTGCATAAGTTCACTATAAAGGTAAGTACTACATATATTGTAAAAATGATTTTTTTTTTTACTCAATTTCATCTGTGATTTTACCACAACCATAAAATGAACTTATTTTCTATAATTCATTTCATAGCTTGATGGCTAACTTTCTGGAAGAATTTTAAAGAATATGAAGTATTCTTACTAATTTAAAAGTTAGACAGCATTTATTATATATTCTTATCTAATTTGTGTTTTACATTTTTTTTTATTAGATACAGCAGGGTAGCTGAAAAAATATTGGCGCGTTGTTTGACATTGATATTTCACAACTAAAATCTCAGAAATGCTTATTTTAAAATTTTGTAGCATTTCTTCTATTATATGAAAATCTTAATCCTCCGAAAAGTTCACAACCGTCAAAATGATCAGCAACCAATATGTTCAACGAAGTGTTAGCCTCATGGAAGCAAAATAATTTTAATGGAACTTCCAGCAGTATTGGGGCCTTCACATGGAGCAAAAACAACATTGACCTTCAACACCCATCTGCGTGGATATTTAATAACAGGTGTATTGCCTTCGAACAATCAGATCTCAACTCACTTGACTTCTGTAGAAAAGCTAGGAATAGAAATTCCCCAGTTTGCATTGTATGTAATGCGAAATTATCAAGGCATAGAATGATTTAAATCAGAATTATCTGCAGCGGACTGTCAATTCTGTGATCTTTCGTTTTCAAACTTGTGTAAAAAATAAATATCAAGTCAGTGAACAATTTGTTAAAATATTAGTTATTTCTTTTATTTTTTTATTATTAAATTATGGTATATATTTTACAGTATATAGCATTTTTGTGTCCCCATACTTTTCAGTTGCCCTGTATATAAAATAATGAAAATACATGTCAAGCAATATACTCTGTGTCAAAAAAGACGGTTACGGATTACTTCTGAAACTATAAGAAAATTATAAAAATATTCATATGAAGATAGATAATTCAATTTGTACTTTCTCTTATTTTGGAGTCAAAAAGCATCAAATTTTTATAATGTTCCTGCATCTAAAAATGCCCAGTCACAAAAATAGTTACTGGCCCTTTCTTAAACATACCCAAAAAGTTTTATCCAAACATATGAGTTAGAGACAGTCAAAAATCATGATTTATTTCATTTTACAAGAACTTCAAAACATAAAATTGAAAATCAGGCTTCAAATTGCATGACAAAGTCACAATATTTGACTCTAACTCAGTGATTTTTAGAAGCAGAAAATAGGTGTAGAGGTTGTGTAAATTTTGCGATTTATTCTAACAAAACCTTTTGGGTATGACTAACAATGCAATAGTGATGACTTATGATTGGTGATTTTGAAATGCAAAGACTGTATAAAAGTTAAAATTTTGAATTTTTCTTAAAATACTCTCCATGTAAATGAAAGTACAATTTGTATTCTCTGCCTTTCTATGATTATTTTTGTAGTTCATATATCCCTCTCTGAGTTACAAAAATATGCTACAATTTTTCTTTGGGCACCTGATAATGAGTTTAAAAATATAATATTCCATCAATCTAAAAGAAAAAAAAAAGACTCAAAATATTGACTGATCATGATAATTTTCTCTGCAGAATTCAATTTAAAAATGGGTAAACACTTTGTATTTCATGATTCAAACCAATACAATTTCTTGACAAGCAGGGTGGGGGGAGGGGGGTTGCAACTGAGGGCCATAGATTGGGAGTGCTTTTTCTTGTAGGATGCCACAGGGCACTGGATTACGTGTTTCATCCGTTCACCCTCTGGGGCTCTCTGGATAAGTGGTATCATTTTCTCCCCTGAGATGCCATTCTTTCACCCCTTAAAGTACCCTGGATGAGGGGTGCCATTACCCTCCACTCAGATGCGATCCTTTCACCCTCTGGGGCACCCTGGATAAGGGGTGCTATTACTCTCCCCTGAGGCGCCATCTTTTCACCCTCTGGGGCACCCTGGTTAAGGGGTGCCATTACTCTCCCCTGAGATGCCATCCTTTCACCTCCTGGGGCACCCTGGATAAGGGGTGAGATTATTCTCCCCTGTGGTGCCATCGTTTCACCCTATTGAACACTGTGGATAAGGGGTGCCATTATTCTTCCCTGAGGTGCCGTCCTTTCCCCCCCTGAAACACCCTGGATTAGGGGTGCCATCCTTTCACCCTAGTTAAGGGTGCCATTTTAGCTCCTCTAGGGGTGTCACCAGTGAGACAAGCCTTTCACCCCTAAAAGGTGCAATGTGACACCCCTAGAGGAGCTAAAATGGCACCCTTAACTAGGGTGAAAGGATGGCACCCCTAATCCAGGGTGTTTCAGGGGGGGAAAGGACGGCACCTCAGGGAAGAATAATGGCACCCCTTATCCACAGTGTTCAATAGGGTGAAACGATGGCACCACAGGGGAGAATAATCTCACCCCTTATCCAGGGTGCCCCAGGAGGTGAAAGGATGGCATCTCAGGGGAGAGTAATGGCACCCCTTAACCAGGGTGCCCCAGAGGGTGAAAAGATGGCGCCTCAGGGGAGAGTAATAGCACCCCTTATCCAGGGTGCCCCAGAGGGTGAAAGGATCGCATCTGAGTGGAGGGTAATGGCACCCCTCATCCAGGGTACTTTAAGGGGTGAAAGAATGGCATCTCAGGGGAGAAAATGATACCACTTATCCAGAGAGCCCCAGAGGGTGAACGGATGAAACACGTAATCCAGTGCCCTGTGGCATCCTACAAGAAAAAGCACTCCCAATCTATGGCCCTCAGTTGCAACCCCCCTCCCCCCACCCTGCTTGTCAAGAAATTGTATTGGTTTGAATCATGAAATACAAAGTGTTTACCCATTTTTAAATTGAATTCTGCAGAGAAAATTATCATGATCAGTCAATATTTTGAGTCTTTTTTTTTTCTTTTAGATTGATGGAATATTATATTTTTAAACTCATTATCAGGTGCCCAAAGAAAAATTGTAGCATATTTTTGTAACTCAGAGAGGGATATATGAACTACAAAAATAATCATAGAAAGGCAGAGAATACAAATTGTACTTTCATTTACATGGAGAGTATTTTAAGAAAAATTCAAAATTTTAACTTTTATACAGTCTTTGCATTTCAAAATCACCAATCATAAGTCATCACTATTGCATTGTTAGTCATACCCAAAAGGTTTTGTTAGAATAAATCGCAAAATTTACACAACCTCTACACCTATTTTCTGCTTCTAAAAATCACTGAGTTAGAGTCAAATATTGTGACTTTGTCATGCAATTTGAAGCCTGATTTTCAATTTTATGTTTTGAAGTTCTTGTAAAATGAAATAAATCATGATTTTTGACTGTCTCTAACTCATATGTTTGGATAAAACTTTTTGGGTATGTTTAAGAAAGGGCCAGTAACTATTTTTGTGACTGGGCATTTTTAGATGCAGGAACATTATAAAAATTTGATGCTTTTTGACTCCAAAATAAGAGAAAGTACAAATTGAATTATCTATCTTCATATGAATATTTTTATAATTTTCTTATAGTTTCAGAAGTAATCCGTAACCGTCTTTTTTGACACAGAGTATATTGCTTGACATGTATTTTCATTATTTTATATACAGGGCAACTGAAAAGTATGGGGACACAAAAATGCTATATACTGTAAAATATATACCATAATTTAATAATAAAAAAATAAAAGAAATAACTAATATTTTAACAAATTGTTCACTGACTTGATATTTATTTTTTACACAAGTTTGAAAACGAAAGATCACAGAATTGACAGTCCGCTGCAGATAATTCTGATTTAAATCATTCTATGCCTTGATAATTTCGCATTACATACAATGCAAACTGGGGAATTTCTATTCCTAGCTTTTCTACAGAAGTCAAGTGAGTTGAGATCTGATTGTTCGAAGGCAATACACCTGTTATTAAATATCCACGCAGATGGGTGTTGAAGGTCAATGTTGTTTTTGCTCCATGTGAAGGCCCCAATACTGCTGGAAGTTCCATTAAAATTATTTTGCTTCCATGAGGCTAACACTTCGTTGAACATATTGGTTGCTGATCATTTTGACGGTTGTGAACTTTTCGGAGGATTAAGATTTTCATATAATAGAAGAAATGCTACAAAATTTTAAAATAAGCATTTCTGAGATTTTAGTTGTGAAATATCAATGTCAAACAACGCGCCAATATTTTTTCAGCTACCCTGCTGTATCTAATAAAAAAAAATGTAAAACACAAATTAGATAAGAATATATAATAAATGCTGTCTAACTTTTAAATTAGTAAGAATACTTCATATTCTTTAAAATTCTTCCAGAAAGTTAGCCATCAAGCTATGAAATGAATTATAGAAAATAAGTTCATTTTATGGTTGTGGTAAAATCACAGATGAAATTGAGTAAAAAAAAAAATCATTTTTACAATATATGTAGTACTTACCTTTATAGTGAACTTATGCAAATCCATATTTTATAGCATATATCCACACAGGATTAGAAATTAAGAACTGTATGTAAGGTGTCAAAATAATGCCTACAATTTTTTTTCGATGTGCCAACTGCATTTCATATTTTCTTATTTCTTTTCACAACCATGTTAATAGTAATAATATGGCATTGCATATTTAATTTTAATGTATTGAAGGGAAGTGGAGAGGAAACTTTACTAAACAAAATAAAAACTGACTTTCCATAAGTATAAAACCTGATTAAACTACAATATTCGGATTCTGGAAAAACTTATTCTTTTTATAAAGCTAATATGCATACAAAACAGATAATCAAGCAAATATGTCCACAGAGAGAAAAGATGAGCTTTAGATATAACTAGGTATAAGTTAATTTTTAAAAAATCTGAGAGTAACAATACATCAGAAAATAAAAAGTTAGCAAATAAATGAATCTTTGGTTGCCAATTATGGTGTGGCATTTAAAACATTTCCAAATCACACATATTTTTTTTTGTTTGTTTGAGGAAGGGAATACAAAAATTTTAAAACAATTTTAATACAGTTTCTTATTTTAGGAACATATAAGGAGGCAGAAATATCTCATAATAAAAGAAAATCTTGTTTACAGGGGTGTAATATCCAAGGACCAGTTTTATCAGTCATTGGTGAAAGTGAGGTTAACTTAGAGGTCATTGAAAGATTCAAAATTCTTAAGACACGTGCTGTTGTCATGGTGCAGAGGGGGGGGGGATGTATGCTAAAATACAAATGAAAGCATTTTCTAAACAAAAATTAAAGTTAAAGAAAGCTAGCTATCAAGATTTGACGACTAGGAATAATTTTTCTATAATTTAGTTTCATTTGACGACTAACGACTGCTGATTTCTAGTCCTGTATCCACATCAAAACACCTTCTGCCAAATTGTTTTTGTGTTTTGACTTATTGCATCTGAAATTTTAATCCAAAGAGTAATTATAATGAAAATAATAAAACAGTGAATTAAAAAAACGACCTTTTAGTTCAAATAATCTTTTTATTGTAAACACCAAGAATGTATTAAATATTATTAAACAAAGACGTGACACTATGTGGAGCTGATACCACTGAGAAAATTTTGAAGACATAAGTATCAAATAAAAATGATAAAAATTTAAATTGGCTTTTGCTATAGTTAACGTTAAACAACCAAAATAATGCGTACCACAAAGTAACTAAGATAAAATTATCAGTTTTTGTAATTAACTGTTTATATAAAATTAATACATAGCATGAGTAATTTAACAAGTTGCTTGAGTTGCGGAGCACAGTAACAGGTTGAAACACAGAAATTTCTGCACCTTCTTCATGATAAAGAGTCGGAAACTTTTCTTGTATCAAGCATGGTAATGTAAGTACTATAAATGTAAGTTCACTATCTGAAATAATAATAATAACACATTAAGGAAAACACACAACAAGACAGTCCAATTAAAATGTATCATCAAAGTACAGCAAAAATGGTAGATAAACAAAAAAAGAAAGAATAAAATTTAAATAAAATTTAAATTATAGCTCGCAAGGCTATCAAAGCCTGACAGCTAATGTGCCCGCAGGTTCTGTATGTAACGTGATAACTCTTTATATAAATATCAGATTTGCTTCAAATTTTATATGTAGGTTCATTCTGATAAGGGATTTGATTCTGATAAGGGATTCTGATTAGCATTGGAGTTTCATTGGTTAAATATTAAGGGGGGGAGAAGAGAGTGCTACCCTCCTTAATTTATATAAATATGCAGAAATCATGCAGAATTATCACATTTTCTTCAATTTTGTTAATAGGTTCACTCTGATAAGGCACTTCCCTGATTAGTTTTAGGGGTTCAATGGTTAAATATAACGAGGGATGGCAGTTAATCCACTGTCCAGTAACTTACAGTTGATTTCTTTTATTTTTGGAAGGGCATTATTCTTTGAAATAAGAGTATAATATACAGTTGTATGTATAGCCTGCGAGCTCAATGGCATTAGTTTAACTGGGCACTTTCCTCTTTATTGCCTATTTTCGGACAGCACGCGAAAATTACATGACTAACTCATACTTGTCATTCAGATATTCTTTTCCTGTATTATCATTAAGAGTTACAAACTATATTATTAACCATATTTACAAAACATATCTTGCAACAAAGGGTCTATTCCAGATTAGCAACGAATTTCCCTATCATGTACAGGTATTCCATACCAGTAATAATAATAAAAAAAATGAGGAATTTTATTCAAATTTATTAGTACGCCCCTATTATGTATCCTATATTGACACTAATCAATGAATATATGGATACAACCCCTCGTGTTTTTCCTTCATTTTGGGAATACGAATTTTCAACGTTTTCTATTGACGATTATTTTCAAAATTTTCAAGATGTGATTTTGCGACCTTTCACAAAAGTTGCTCTATACATTTGGCTAACATAATATGCAAATGAAATTTTGATATCTTTGACGCATGCGCAGTGAAAAATTATTTAGTAAACCTACTCAATATTCGAACAATTTTTATTATTTTTTAATTCTGATTACAGGGTATTGTGTGCAATGTTGTTTGTCACATTTTCTGAAAAGAATGTTACTTTATATTAAAAACTCTTCAAATTATAAGCAAAAATCTTGGGTAAATTTGAGACTGTTTTTCGGATTCGTAGAAAACCTTAATTTTTCTACGAGTATACATGCTATCGACATAAAAATGAACACAGTTTATTACAATAAGCCACTTAATCATAATCTACAGTTTGAGCACTTTTGCTACATTAGTTTTGACAGGGTTATCCAAAAGATATCCTAAAGGTAAACATTCTTTTTTAATTTGTTGACGGTCCCCTATTGGAGTTTCGGAATAAAACCTTCAGGGAAATATATGACTTGTACTACACTACCTGGCCATTGATTATCGTCCACTTGCAATTTTAGACATTTTGTTAAATATCTAGAAAAATACATGAGGAATTACATTGAAACTCTCAGTGTATACACATAATAGTACAGGTCATATATTTCCGTGAAGATTTTTTCCAGAAACCTTATAGGAGACCGTCAACAAATTAAAAAATAATGAATACCGTTTGGATAACCTTGTCAAAACTAATGCAGCAGAAGCGCTCAAACTGTAGATTGTGATTAAGTGACTTATTGTTATAAACTGTGTTTATTTTTATATCGATAGCATGTATACTCGTAGAGAAATTAAGGTTTTTATAAAAATACTCCCAAATTTTTCCAAGATTTTTGCTTATAATTTGCAGAGTTCTTAATATAAAATAATAATATTTTCTGAAAATCTGACAAACAACATTGCACATAATACCCTGTAATCAAAATTAAAAAATAATAAAAATTGTATGAAAGATGAGTAGGTTTACTAAATAATTTTTCACTGCGCATGCGTCAACGATATCAAAATTTCATTTGCATATATGTTAGCTAAATTTATAGAGCAACTTTTGTGAAAGTCGCAAAATCATAGCTTGAAAATTCTAAAAATAATCGTCAATATAATAAGTTGAAAATCCATTGTTCCCAAAATGAAGCAAAAAAAATGAGGGATTGTATCCAAATGTACTAGTAAGTTCCGTATTGTGTATCCTATATTGACACTAATCAATGAATATATAGATACAACCCTTCTTGTTTTTGCTTCATTTTGGAAATAACGGATTTTTAAGGGATTCTAATGACGATTATTTTCAGAATTTTCAAGCTATGATTTTGCAACTTTCACAAAAGTTGCTCTATACATTTAGCTAACGTAATATGCAAATAAAATTTTGATATCGTTCACGCATGCGCAGTGAAAAATTATTTAGTAAACCTACTCATTTTTCATACAATTTTTATTATTTTTTAATTCTGATTACAGGGTATTATGTGCAATATTGTTTGTCACATTTTCAGAAAATATTATTATTTTATTTTAAGAACTCTGCAAATTATAAGCAAAAATCTTGGAAAATTTTGGGAGTATTTTTATTAAAACCTTCATTTCTCTACGAGTATACAGGCTATCGACATAAAAATGAACACAGTTTATAACAATAGGCCACTTAATCACAATCTACAGTTTGAGCGCTTTTGATGCATTAGTTTTGACAGGATTATCCAAAAGGTATTCATGCATTTTTTAATTTGTTGGCGGTCCCCTATAAAGTTTCTGGAAAAAATCTTCACGGAAATAGATCACCTGTACTATATTGTTTATACACTGAGAGTTTCAGGATAATTCCTCATGTATTTTTCTAAATGTTTTGCAAAATGTCTAAAATCGCAAGTGGACGATAATCAATGGCCACGTAGTGTATTATATTTATACACTAAGATTTTCAGGATAATTCCTCATACATTTTTCTAGATATTTAAAAAAATGTCTAAAATCGCAAGTGGACGGTCATCTCAGGCCATATAGTGTATATCAGGAGCTTTAGGGAACTGGCTAATTCTTTATTTCCCCTTTTGCTATATGGGGGAAAGTCGGGTGGAATGGGACTGTAGGTTTTTCTCTTTGTGCACTATTCTAAACATTTCATCGATCGCATACAAGATGAAGCAACGGTAATCCATTCTTCAGTTTATAAAAAAATATTCATATGCAAAGACTTGCAAATGTATGAAAGAAAAAATTATTTCAAAAATCCAATTCAAATTTGATTTATTTGCTCTCAATATATTAAAGGCTTGTTTATGTATAAATGTAATAGTTTCCCTATTTATGGAACATTATACTGTATATTATCCATAATTTAAATTAAGCCTAAAGCAGCATTTTTGTTTGAACAAGAAGTTTAACACAAACAAGGAAGTGGCAAGGAATGGGACATGACAGAAAAGGGATGAATGGGACGCGCCCAGTTCCTTTTTTTTAATTAATAATAATGCGAATTGCTAACATGCAAATTTTTTAGAGGATAATATATTAATTATAACTTTGATAATATATGCATTCATACTTCAAAATGTAAATAAATTGATGATTATTTAAGGCGCAACGCTAGGCACAGAAAAAGACCCGGATGATAATGCAAAGTCTATCGAGGCGTTTTTTTCAAATATTTCGCCGAAATTTTAATATTTTTACGTGATTGTTTTGCACAAGATTGCTGAGGGCGATCCGCAACCGGCGTAGTTTTTACTTTTTCAGTTTTGGTTTCAGATTTTTTTTTTCAAAATTACTTTAACTTACGAAATTGGTTTAAACCGGTTCTGAAATTGAAACTATCGTTATACAAGAAATATAAAAGCAAAATCGAAAAAATAAAAACTAGGCCGGTTATGGATATCCTCAGCTGTCTTGTTCAAAAGAATCATGTAAAAATATTAAAATTTGAGTTGGGTATTTCAAAAGAACGCTCCTATAAACTTTTACATTATCGTCTTTACATTCTGAATCTAGTGTGGGGCCTTAATGACACCTATGACAGAGAATCCTGAATTCCAGTCATCAAGATACTGGAATTTTATATTGTGGCATATACATTATCAACTTACAACCTTTGTTTGATTGTTTATCTTACCGACACTATAAGTTATTTTGTGCCTTATAGCTTTTTTTTATTATTGCTGTCCCATAACTCTTAATGAGGAGGTATGAGACACATTTTGAAACTTACGTTCTGTTTAAAATAAAATAGTATTTGCACGTTATGTTTCTATATTGTTCAGGGGGATTAAAAAGTGTTTTACCTTGTATGCTATAAATTAATTTTTTTCTTTTTGTATATATATATATATATATATATATATAAAATCTTACTTTTGTAAAAAAAGTCCCACACCACCCCACTCTCCCCTATATAGATATTATATATTAATACACCAATTACATGAAAATAGAATTTTTACCAATAGTATTAAAATACAGTTTATTGTATATCCTTAGGTTTTTACCACCTTCTCCCCAGGTTTTTACCGGTAAAAAGCCAACCCTGTTTATTGGTCTTGTTTCAGAACGGGTGGAATGAAAGATTGTTAAAAATTATGTCATTAGAAAAATGTTTAAGATTTATAAATGACAGTGCAAAAATCGCCTTTAAACACGAGATCTTCATCACCTGCGGAAAATTTTCACATTTGTGTAAAATTACGATATAAGTTTTTATTCATTGTTATATTTTGTGAACACACTCTATTTCTGTAAACTATTCTGAAAGCTCAGTGGAGTAAATATAGATTGTTTTCCTTTTATAATTTGAATTTTCTTGACTACAAATTTGTCATATCGGATGATGTTGATGATTGAGAAAGGGGGGGGGGGGACTGATTACGGTCTAATCAAACTTAAATTACTATTATTGAAAAAAAAATATTTTATTTTATTTTAACCATAAAATTCTGCTAATAAATAAGGTTTAATGCGAAAGGATACTTTCGAAAAAAAAAAAAAAAATGGGTGTAAATCTGCATAGCCGATAATCAGATCATAAGGTTTATTCAATTCAATACCCTAACATTTTCTCACCTTTTTGAAAGAAAATGAAACTAAAAGTATGAAAATATGAAGAATTGGGAGTAAGAAAACATAATCGTAAACCCAAGATACCGCTAAATTCGGGTTTTTAGGTATTTCCCACCAAGGTATGACTTGGCTGACTAATAACGTTTTAATATGGAAATCGAGGTTTTATCCGTGATTTTTATCCTTAAATGAGATTAAATGATTGTCCGTGCTACCGCCTCCCCGATCTAATCTTATTATGAAGATTATTTTGGAAATAATGGTGGTTAATAAGGAAAATATTAATAATGAAAACCCTGTAAATAAGTTTTGATCACTTTAAGATTTGCAAGTATTCAATTGCCTTAAATGAAAAAGTTACCCCCCCCCCTCTCAAATAAAGACAAATCAGGTATACTGAAACAATATTAGAGAAGTAGGCGAGGCTGCAATATGGTGTGAATTAGCCTTTACAGGAGGGGTTCGGATAGCATCTATCCGACAATATATGCAAAGCCAGCCAGATGCTGTCCGAGATCCCGTGTAAAGGTTAAAATCAAAACTTCGCGAATAAAATTAATTGCTTTTAACTGTATATAGACGCAAAAACATATTTTAATCTTAACTGCTCTGACAAAAATTGTCACATAACTACTGTGAGCTGTCTGTCAGACCATTTAATCCGAAGATGAATAAAATATTACATTAATTCTCAGAATACTATTTATGTATTAAACTTTATGTACAAGAATATTATAAATCAAATTCAGCTATTCAAAAGTATTTAGAGGTAGTAATAAGACTCCAAACTAAAAAAAATTGACCAGTATCTATAGTTAAACTAAAAATTACAAGTTAAACTGTGAAACTTGAAAAAGTCACGGTGTCTGAGACCACTAACAGCAATTAAGGGTTAAATCTAAACAGTTGAGTTTAAACACAAGGTAAAATGGTCATAGAATATTCCGATTGCAACAAGATTCGTCTATAATAACTGATTTGGAATGAAAAAATATGTAAATATTTTTACAATCTTTCATTTCGCTCTTTCTAATTGTGCGCCCTTAGGATTCCCGTGCCTAGAACAGTTTTCTCCAATTGCTCCTCGGTAGCTAAGGCCTCGATAAATCATTTAAAAATATTGACATGTAAACGAGAAATTGTAAAATAACTACCTCATAGGTTTAACATTAGCAAGCGGGTATTTTGGTGAGAATGTAGCTTGTAGCTTCAAATAATAAACTTAACAATCAATCATACTAACAAAAAAATCTAGTTTACTTTTTTTTATGACATTACGTATAGGGATGTACGATAAATTAACGTAACAATAAAATAAAATAAAATAAAGTTAAATCTTACCTTTAATCAGACTTTGCCCGGTTCACTGGTCGCGCAAATCGGATCGTTAAGTCCTCGTTGTTGTTTCATTGTAGCTCAGTGTCCTCAATTAATATCGCCAATTTACACACTGCCATGTTTTGATTTGCTCACACCCGTAAACTTTACTTGCCGACACCGAAAGCAGAAAGACACGCGTCATAGCGCATGCGCAAGTTGCCAGTCACCCGATTAGGTGGTTACGAAGTGCATGGCACCTTATTTAGCTCCCATCATCCAGTAACAGATCTGTCGTCACCCCAACCGCATATTCAAGCTCCTATGACACCCTAGGGTTCCAAATGGCACCGCCTTTTCACCTCCGGGTCCCAAATGGCACCGGTTTGTCACCTTTATTTTTAACAGTGTAGATTAGGATTATTTCACTGAAAAAAATGGTTCTCAAAATTGGGTAAAAAAGTACTCGTTTTTAAATATATCGCATATTCAAAATAACTATGATCCAAAAGGGCAAAATTTGAGAAACACTTATACTTGCTTTTGATTCCATGCTTGCGTTCAAATATTAATCGTTATGAACAGTGCTCCTGAACTTTCAAATTAAAATAAAAATGTACTGACACTTATTATCAGCTCAAAAGTATAAAAAAGAATCATTTACTTCATTATTTATTAAGAAAAGTAGCAAAAGTGTTAACAATATACCTAAATCAAATATTTTTAAAATAAGAGAATTGTTTAGAAGCACTTTTCAATTATTTTTAATTACTGTAAATACTTTAATATTTGCGCTAGGATCAATCCATTTCAAGTGGTCCAGCACTGGTCGCTCGACCATTTTTAAAAAATCTGAAATTTTTTGTACAACAACCCTAACAATGATGGAAGTTTAACCTTTACGGAGGGGCTGTGACAGCATCTGTCCAGGCTTACATGTATTCTCAGGTAGACACCGAGAGAGCCCCTGCGTAAAGGTTAAAATGAACGTTATTTTAATTTTACTATTTTTTGCTTGTGCATGGCGGCCATCTTTGTTTCATCGTGTGCAGCGATTTTCTCAGATACTGGGATACACAAAATTGTAATTATCTCGTCTTTTATTTTCCCAATTGAAATGGGGTTTGCAGCATTTTGTTCAGAATAAAATAGGCTGAATGTACGGCGGGTAGAATAATTTTGAAAAATAAATTTTTAGAGGTGAAATTTTAGCACAAAATTTAAGTTTTTTTCCCAAATCTTTTGTTTGCAAGAGGAAATTTTTCATGGTAAGGAAAACTGTTAACCTTAGACAATTTTTTCTACAAATAGGTCAAAAGTGCGTGTACTCATATACTAAGTTCTAGATCTGGAAGTTGATTTCTCTTACGAAAAAAATTCCGAAATTCGTCAAAAATTTCAAAAATCGCACTTTTTAGGCTTTGATATCTCTGGTGAGGCACGAGATAAAAATGTGAAATTCTGGCCTCTGGTAGTATTGTATAGTAGTGTTATGCACAAAAAATTTCAAAAAGGAGATTTGACTACAAGCTGAGATATGACATGGACAATATGTAGAAACAATACTGCGAAACTACACTGTTAAAACTAATGGTGACACATTGCACCTTTTAGGGGTGAAAGGCTTGTCTCACTGGTGACACCCCTAGAGGAGCTAAAATGGCACCCTTAACTAGGGTGAAAGGATGGCACCCCTAATCCAGGGTGTTTCAGGGGGGGAAAGGACGGCACCTCAGGGAAGAATAATGGCACCCCTTATCCACAGTGTTCAATAGGGTGAAACGATGGCACCACAGGGGAGAATAATCTCACCCCTTATCCAGGGTGCCCCAGGAGGTGAAAGGATGGCATCTCAGGGGAGAGTAATGGCACCCCTTAACCAGGGTGCCCCAGAGGGTGAAAAGATGGCGCCTCAGGGGAGAGTAATAGCACCCCTTATCCAGGGTGCCCCAGAGGGTGAAAGGATCGCATCTGAGTGGAGGGTAATGGCACCCCTCATCCAGGGTACTTTAAGGGGTGAAAGAATGGCATCTCAGGGGAGAAAAATGATACCACTTATCCAGAGAGCCCCAGAGGGTGAACGGATGAAACACGTAATCCAGTGCCCTGTGGCATCCTACAAGAAAAAGCACTCCCAATCTATGGCCCTCAGTTGCAACCCCCCTCCCCCCACCCTGCTTGTCAAGAAATTGTATTGGTTTGAATCATGAAATACAAAGTGTTTACCCATTTTTAAATTGAATTCTGCAGAGAAAATTATCATGATCAGTCAATATTTTGAGTCTTTTTTTTTTTCTTTTAGATTGATGGAATATTATATTTTTAAACTCATTATCAGGTGCCCAAAGAAAAATTGTAGCATATTTTTGTAACTCAGAGAGGGATATATGAACTACAAAAATAATCATAGAAAGGCAGAGAATACAAATTGTACTTTCATTTACATGGAGAGTATTTTAAGAAAAATTCAAAATTTTAACTTTTATACAGTCTTTGCATTTCAAAATCACCAATCATAAGTCATCACTATTGCATTGTTAGTCATACCCAAAAGGTTTTGTTAGAATAAATCGCAAAATTTACACAACCTCTACACCTATTTTCTGCTTCTAAAAATCACTGAGTTAGAGTCAAATATTGTGACTTTGTCATGCAATTTGAAGCCTGATTTTCAATTTTATGTTTTGAAGTTCTTGTAAAATGAAATAAATCATGATTTTTGACTGTCTCTAACTCATATGTTTGGATAAAACTTTTTGGGTATGTTTAAGAAAGGGCCAGTAACTATTTTTGTGACTGGGCATTTTTAGATGCAGGAACATTATAAAAATTTGATGCTTTTTGACTCCAAAATAAGAGAAAGTACAAATTGAATTATCTATCTTCATATGAATATTTTTATAATTTTCTTATAGTTTCAGAAGTAATCCGTAACCGTCTTTTTTGACACAGAGTATATTGCTTGACATGTATTTTCATTATTTTATATACAGGGCAACTGAAAAGTATGGGGACACAAAAATGCTATATACTGTAAAATATATACCATAATTTAATAATAAAAAAATAAAAGAAATAACTAATATTTTAACAAATTGTTCACTGACTTGATATTTATTTTTTACACAAGTTTGAAAACGAAAGATCACAGAATTGACAGTCCGCTGCAGATAATTCTGATTTAAATCATTCTATGCCTTGATAATTTCGCATTACATACAATGCAAACTGGGGAATTTCTATTCCTAGCTTTTCTACAGAAGTCAAGTGAGTTGAGATCTGATTGTTCGAAGGCAATACACCTGTTATTAAATATCCACGCAGATGGGTGTTGAAGGTCAATGTTGTTTTTGCTCCATGTGAAGGCCCCAATACTGCTGGAAGTTCCATTAAAATTATTTTGCTTCCATGAGGCTAACACTTCGTTGAACATATTGGTTGCTGATCATTTTGACGGTTGTGAACTTTTCGGAGGATTAAGATTTTCATATAATAGAAGAAATGCTACAAAATTTTAAAATAAGCATTTCTGAGATTTTAGTTGTGAAATATCAATGTCAAACAACGCGCCAATATTTTTTCAGCTACCCTGCTGTATCTAATAAAAAAAAATGTAAAACACAAATTAGATAAGAATATATAATAAATGCTGTCTAACTTTTAAATTAGTAAGAATACTTCATATTCTTTAAAATTCTTCCAGAAAGTTAGCCATCAAGCTATGAAATGAATTATAGAAAATAAGTTCATTTTATGGTTGTGGTAAAATCACAGATGAAATTGAGTAAAAAAAAAAATCATTTTTACAATATATGTAGTACTTACCTTTATAGTGAACTTATGCAAATCCATATTTTATAGCATATATCCACACAGGATTAGAAATTAAGAACTGTATGTAAGGTGTCAAAATAATGCCTACAATTTTTTTTCGATGTGCCAACTGCATTTCATATTTTCTTATTTCTTTTCACAACCATGTTAATAGTAATAATATGGCATTGCATATTTAATTTTAATGTATTGAAGGGAAGTGGAGAGGAAACTTTACTAAACAAAATAAAAACTGACTTTCCATAAGTATAAAACCTGATTAAACTACAATATTCGGATTCTGGAAAAACTTATTCTTTTTATAAAGCTAATATGCATACAAAACAGATAATCAAGCAAATATGTCCACAGAGAGAAAAGATGAGCTTTAGATATAACTAGGTATAAGTTAATTTTTAAAAAATCTGAGAGTAACAATACATCAGAAAATAAAAAGTTAGCAAATAAATGAATCTTTGGTTGCCAATTATGGTGTGGCATTTAAAACATTTCCAAATCACACATATTTTTTTTTGTTTGTTTGAGGAAGGGAATACAAAAATTTTAAAACAATTTTAATACAGTTTCTTATTTTAGGAACATATAAGGAGGCAGAAATATCTCATAATAAAAGAAAATCTTGTTTACAGGGGTGTAATATCCAAGGACCAGTTTTATCAGTCATTGGTGAAAGTGAGGTTAACTTAGAGGTCATTGAAAGATTCAAAATTCTTAAGACACGTGCTGTTGTCATGGTGCAGAGGGGGGGGGGGGGATGTATGCTAAAATACAAATGAAAGCATTTTCTAAACAAAAATTAAAGTTAAAGAAAGCTAGCTATCAAGATTTGACGACTAGGAATAATTTTTCTATAATTTAGTTTCATTTGACGACTAACGACTGCTGATTTCTAGTCCTGTATCCACATCAAAACACCTTCTGCCAAATTGTTTTTGTGTTTTGACTTATTGCATCTGAAATTTTAATCCAAAGAGTAATTATAATGAAAATAATAAAACAGTGAATTAAAAAAACGACCTTTTAGTTCAAATAATCTTTTTATTGTAAACACCAAGAATGTATTAAATATTATTAAACAAAGACGTGACACTATGTGGAGCTGATACCACTGAGAAAATTTTGAAGACATAAGTATCAAATAAAAATGATAAAAATTTAAATTGGCTTTTGCTATAGTTAACGTTAAACAACCAAAATAATGCGTACCACAAAGTAACTAAGATAAAATTATCAGTTTTTGTAATTAACTGTTTATATAAAATTAATACATAGCATGAGTAATTTAACAAGTTGCTTGAGTTGCGGAGCACAGTAACAGGTTGAAACACAGAAATTTCTGCACCTTCTTCATGATAAAGAGTCGGAAACTTTTCTTGTATCAAGCATGGTAATGTAAGTACTATAAATGTAAGTTCACTATCTGAAATAATAATAATAACACATTAAGGAAAACACACAACAAGACAGTCCAATTAAAATGTATCATCAAAGTACAGCAAAAATGGTAGATAAACAAAAAAAGAAAGAATAAAATTTAAATAAAATTTAAATTATAGCTCGCAAGGCTATCAAAGCCTGACAGCTAATGTGCCCGCAGGTTCTGTATGTAACGTGATAACTCTTTATATAAATATCAGATTTGCTTCAAATTTTATATGTAGGTTCATTCTGATAAGGGATTTGATTCTGATAAGGGATTCTGATTAGCATTGGAGTTTCATTGGTTAAATATTAAGGGGGGGAGAAGAGAGTGCTACCCTCCTTAATTTATATAAATATGCAGAAATCATGCAGAATTATCACATTTTCTTCAATTTTGTTAATAGGTTCACTCTGATAAGGCACTTCCCTGATTAGTTTTAGGGGTTCAATGGTTAAATATAACGAGGGATGGCAGTTAATCCACTGTCCAGTAACTTACAGTTGATTTCTTTTATTTTTGGAAGGGCATTATTCTTTGAAATAAGAGTATAATATACAGTTGTATGTATAGCCTGCGAGCTCAATGGCATTAGTTTAACTGGGCACTTTCCTCTTTATTGCCTATTTTCGGACAGCACGCGAAAATTACATGACTAACTCATACTTGTCATTCAGATATTCTTTTCCTGTATTATCATTAAGAGTTACAAACTATATTATTAACCATATTTACAAAACATATCTTGCAACAAAGGGTCTATTCCAGATTAGCAACGAATTTCCCTATCATGTACAGGTATTCCATACCAGTAATAATAATAAAAAAAATGAGGAATTTTATTCAAATTTATTAGTACGCCCCTATTATGTATCCTATATTGACACTAATCAATGAATATATGGATACAACCCCTCGTGTTTTTCCTTCATTTTGGGAATACGAATTTTCAACGTTTTCTATTGACGATTATTTTCAAAATTTTCAAGATGTGATTTTGCGACCTTTCACAAAAGTTGCTCTATACATTTGGCTAACATAATATGCAAATGAAATTTTGATATCTTTGACGCATGCGCAGTGAAAAATTATTTAGTAAACCTACTCAATATTCGAACAATTTTTATTATTTTTTAATTCTGATTACAGGGTATTGTGTGCAATGTTGTTTGTCACATTTTCTGAAAAGAATGTTACTTTATATTAAAAACTCTTCAAATTATAAGCAAAAATCTTGGGTAAATTTGAGACTGTTTTTCGGATTCGTAGAAAACCTTAATTTTTCTACGAGTATACATGCTATCGACATAAAAATGAACACAGTTTATTACAATAAGCCACTTAATCATAATCTACAGTTTGAGCACTTTTGCTACATTAGTTTTGACAGGGTTATCCAAAAGATATCCTAAAGGTAAACATTCTTTTTTAATTTGTTGACGGTCCCCTATTGGAGTTTCGGAATAAAACCTTCAGGGAAATATATGACTTGTACTACCCTACCTGGCCATTGATTATCGTCCACTTGCAATTTTAGACATTTTGTTAAATATCTAGAAAAATACATGAGGAATTACATTGAAACTCTCAGTGTATACACATAATAGTACAGGTCATATATTTCCGTGAAGATTTTTTCCAGAAACCTTATAGGAGACCGTCAACAAATTAAAAAATAATGAATACCGTTTGGATAACCTTGTCAAAACTAATGCAGCAGAAGCGCTCAAACTGTAGATTGTGATTAAGTGACTTATTGTTATAAACTGTGTTTATTTTTATATCGATAGCATGTATACTCGTAGAGAAATTAAGGTTTTTATAAAAATACTCCCAAATTTTTCCAAGATTTTTGCTTATAATTTGCAGAGTTCTTAATATAAAATAATAATATTTTCTGAAAATCTGACAAACAACATTGCACATAATACCCTGTAATCAAAATTAAAAAATAATAAAAATTGTATGAAAGATGAGTAGGTTTACTAAATAATTTTTCACTGCGCATGCGTCAACGATATCAAAATTTCATTTGCATATATGTTAGCTAAATTTATAGAGCAACTTTTGTGAAAGTCGCAAAATCATAGCTTGAAAATTCTAAAAATAATCGTCAATATAATAAGTTGAAAATCCATTGTTCCCAAAATGAAGCAAAAAAAATGAGGGATTGTATCCAAATGTACTAGTAAGTTCCGTATTGTGTATCCTATATTGACACTAATCAATGAATATATAGATACAACCCTTCTTGTTTTTGCTTCATTTTGGAAATAACGGATTTTTAAGGGATTCTAATGACGATTATTTTCAGAATTTTCAAGCTATGATTTTGCAACTTTCACAAAAGTTGCTCTATACATTTAGCTAACGTAATATGCAAATAAAATTTTGATATCGTTCACGCATGCGCAGTGAAAAATTATTTAGTAAACCTACTCATTTTTCATACAATTTTTATTATTTTTTAATTCTGATTACAGGGTATTATGTGCAATATTGTTTGTCACATTTTCAGAAAATATTATTATTTTATTTTAAGAACTCTGCAAATTATAAGCAAAAATCTTGGAAAATTTTGGGAGTATTTTTATTAAAACCTTCATTTCTCTACGAGTATACAGGCTATCGACATAAAAATGAACACAGTTTATAACAATAGGCCACTTAATCACAATCTACAGTTTGAGCGCTTTTGATGCATTAGTTTTGACAGGATTATCCAAAAGGTATTCATGCATTTTTTAATTTGTTGGCGGTCCCCTATAAAGTTTCTGGAAAAAATCTTCACGGAAATAGATCACCTGTACTATATTGTTTATACACTGAGAGTTTCAGGATAATTCCTCATGTATTTTTCTAAATGTTTTGCAAAATGTCTAAAATCGCAAGTGGACGATAATCAATGGCCACGTAGTGTATTATATTTATACACTAAGATTTTCAGGATAATTCCTCATACATTTTTCTAGATATTTAAAAAAATGTCTAAAATCGCAAGTGGACGGTCATCTCAGGCCATATAGTGTATATCAGGAGCTTTAGGGAACTGGCTAATTCTTTATTTCCCCTTTTGCTATATGGGGGAAAGTCGGGTGGAATGGGACTGTAGGTTTTTCTCTTTGTGCACTATTCTAAACATTTCATCGATCGCATACAAGATGAAGCAACGGTAATCCATTCTTCAGTTTATAAAAAAATATTCATATGCAAAGACTTGCAAATGTATGAAAGAAAAAATTATTTCAAAAATCCAATTCAAATTTGATTTATTTGCTCTCAATATATTAAAGGCTTGTTTATGTATAAATGTAATAGTTTCCCTATTTATGGAACATTATACTGTATATTATCCATAATTTAAATTAAGCCTAAAGCAGCATTTTTGTTTGAACAAGAAGTTTAACACAAACAAGGAAGTGGCAAGGAATGGGACATGACAGAAAAGGGATGAATGGGACGCGCCCAGTTCCTTTTTTTTAATTAATAATAATGCGAATTGCTAACATGCAAATTTTTTAGAGGATAATATATTAATTATAACTTTGATAATATATGCATTCATACTTCAAAATGTAAATAAATTGATGATTATTTAAGGCGCAACGCTAGGCACAGAAAAAGACCCGGATGATAATGCAAAGTCTATCGAGGCGTTTTTTTCAAATATTTCGCCGAAATTTTAATATTTTTACGTGATTGTTTTGCACAAGATTGCTGAGGGCGATCCGCAACCGGCGTAGTTTTTACTTTTTCAGTTTTGGTTTCAGATTTTTTTTTTCAAAATTACTTTAACTTACGAAATTGGTTTAAACCGGTTCTGAAATTGAAACTATCGTTATACAAGAAATATAAAAGCAAAATCGAAAAAATAAAAACTAGGCCGGTTATGGATATCCTCAGCTGTCTTGTTCAAAAGAATCATGTAAAAATATTAAAATTTGAGTTGGGTATTTCAAAAGAACGCTCCTATAAACTTTTACATTATCGTCTTTACATTCTGAATCTAGTGTGGGGCCTTAATGACACCTATGACAGAGAATCCTGAATTCCAGTCATCAAGATACTGGAATTTTATATTGTGGCATATACATTATCAACTTACAACCTTTGTTTGATTGTTTATCTTACCGACACTATAAGTTATTTTGTGCCTTATAGCTTTTTTTTATTATTGCTGTCCCATAACTCTTAATGAGGAGGTATGAGACACATTTTGAAACTTACGTTCTGTTTAAAATAAAATAGTATTTGCACGTTATGTTTCTATATTGTTCAGGGGGATTAAAAAGTGTTTTACCTTGTATGCTATAAATTAATTTTTTTCTTTTTGTATATATATATATATATATATATATAAAAAATCTTACTTTTGTAAAAAAAGTCCCACACCACCCCACTCTCCCCTATATAGATATTATATATTAATACACCAATTACATGAAAATAGAATTTTTACCAATAGTATTAAAATACAGTTTATTGTATATCCTTAGGTTTTTACCACCTTCTCCCCAGGTTTTTACCGGTAAAAAGCCAACCCTGTTTATTGGTCTTGTTTCAGAACGGGTGGAATGAAAGATTGTTAAAAATTATGTCATTAGAAAAATGTTTAAGATTTATAAATGACAGTGCAAAAATCGCCTTTAAACACGAGATCTTCATCACCTGCGGAAAATTTTCACATTTGTGTAAAATTACGATATAAGTTTTTATTCATTGTTATATTTTGTGAACACACTCTATTTCTGTAAACTATTCTGAAAGCTCAGTGGAGTAAATATAGATTGTTTTCCTTTTATAATTTGAATTTTCTTGACTACAAATTTGTCATATCGGATGATGTTGATGATTGAGAAAGGGGGGGGGGGGACTGATTACGGTCTAATCAAACTTAAATTACTATTATTGAAAAAAAAATATTTTATTTTATTTTAACCATAAAATTCTGCTAATAAATAAGGTTTAATGCGAAAGGATACTTTCGAAAAAAAAAAAAAAATGGGTGTAAATCTGCATAGCCGATAATCAGATCATAAGGTTTATTCAATTCAATACCCTAACATTTTCTCACCTTTTTGAAAGAAAATGAAACTAAAAGTATGAAAATATGAAGAATTGGGAGTAAGAAAACATAATCGTAAACCCAAGATACCGCTAAATTCGGGTTTTTAGGTATTTCCCACCAAGGTATGACTTGGCTGACTAATAACGTTTTAATATGGAAATCGAGGTTTTATCCGTGATTTTTATCCTTAAATGAGATTAAATGATTGTCCGTGCTACCGCCTCCCCGATCTAATCTTATTATGAAGATTATTTTGGAAATAATGGTGGTTAATAAGGAAAATATTAATAATGAAAACCCTGTAAATAAGTTTTGATCACTTTAAGATTTGCAAGTATTCAATTGCCTTAAATGAAAAAGTTACCCCCCCCCCTCTCAAATAAAGACAAATCAGGTATACTGAAACAATATTAGAGAAGTAGGCGAGGCTGCAATATGGTGTGAATTAGCCTTTACAGGAGGGGTTCGGATAGCATCTATCCGACAATATATGCAAAGCCAGCCAGATGCTGTCCGAGATCCCGTGTAAAGGTTAAAATCAAAACTTCGCGAATAAAATTAATTGCTTTTAACTGTATATAGACGCAAAAACATATTTTAATCTTAACTGCTCTGACAAAAATTGTCACATAACTACTGTGAGCTGTCTGTCAGACCATTTAATCCGAAGATGAATAAAATATTACATTAATTCTCAGAATACTATTTATGTATTAAACTTTATGTACAAGAATATTATAAATCAAATTCAGCTATTCAAAAGTATTTAGAGGTAGTAATAAGACTCCAAACTAAAAAAAATTGACCAGTATCTATAGTTAAACTAAAAATTACAAGTTAAACTGTGAAACTTGAAAAAGTCACGGTGTCTGAGACCACTAACAGCAATTAAGGGTTAAATCTAAACAGTTGAGTTTAAACACAAGGTAAAATGGTCATAGAATATTCCGATTGCAACAAGATTCGTCTATAATAACTGATTTGGAATGAAAAAATATGTAAATATTTTTACAATCTTTCATTTCGCTCTTTCTAATTGTGCGCCCTTAGGATTCCCGTGCCTAGAACAGTTTTCTCCAATTGCTCCTCGGTAGCTAAGGCCTCGATAAATCATTTAAAAATATTGACATGTAAACGAGAAATTGTAAAATAACTACCTCATAGGTTTAACATTAGCAAGCGGGTATTTTGGTGAGAATGTAGCTTGTAGCTTCAAATAATAAACTTAACAATCAATCATACTAACAAAAAAATCTAGTTTACTTTTTTTTATGACATTACGTATAGGGATGTACGATAAATTAACGTAACAATAAAATAAAATAAAATAAAGTTAAATCTTACCTTTAATCAGACTTTGCCCGGTTCACTGGTCGCGCAAATCGGATCGTTAAGTCCTCGTTGTTGTTTCATTGTAGCTCAGTGTCCTCAATTAATATCGCCAATTTACACACTGCCATGTTTTGATTTGCTCACACCCGTAAACTTTACTTGCCGACACCGAAAGCAGAAAGACACGCGTCATAGCGCATGCGCAAGTTGCCAGTCACCCGATTAGGTGGTTACGAAGTGCATGGCACCTTATTTAGCTCCCATCATCCAGTAACAGATCTGTCGTCACCCCAACCGCATATTCAAGCTCCTATGACACCCTAGGGTTCCAAATGGCACCGCCTTTTCACCTCCGGGTCCCAAATTATAATATATTATTTCCCTTATAATATATTTTTTCTGCGTAGAAAGCAAATGAATATATGCCTGCATCTAAGCTGAATCTTCCATAAAATAAATGTAATATTGCATCCAAGTTTACAAAATGCCAAAAAATGTCCAAAAAACAGTGTGACCAAGAAAGTGACAATTTTTCATAAGCATTAAATACAAATCTTTTTCAATATATATAATTTTTTGAGGCTTCGCAGATTATTTATTTGTTTAAAGCACTTAAATTCGTGACTACGTTAATTTATGTTAATGAATATTAAATTGATGTTTTAAGGTGTATGTGGGGGGGGGAGGGGGGAGTAGGTGTAATATTAGATCTTTATTTTTTAACCTAAATTATTATGCACCTAAAGAATCAATTCCAGAAAAGATATTTTTTCTATTTATTATGTCATTCTGTTTGGATAACATCAATGAATAAGAATTTGTTATTATTATTTTTAATTCGGAACTGAAAATATTTAAAACGGTCGAATTACTGAAAACTTAGCTGCAAATTTTTAATGGTCTAAAAGGATCCGTATTTTGTAAAATTAAAGAAAAATTGTTAATCAAAATATATTACTTGATGTAATTTACTGCTAATTAAAGACACTGTAGTTAATTAGGCATATTTTTTATGTCTGTTGGACATAAATGGACAATTTTGGCACGTGTGACTACTAAACGATTATTTATATATGCGTCACTTAGTTATACTGTATGTTTTGTAACATATATGAAATAATCAAAACTGAACTCCGAAAGTAAATGTTTTCTTAAAATGAAATAATTTTGAAAAGAAAATGTTTAATAGTATTATATCTTTATAAAAAGCTAAAACACTTTAGAAACTGAATAATAATAACTTTATTTTCAGAGGGCAAGTTAAGCTAATTCAACATATCGGAAAATAAAAATTTTTATTCAACATGAAATGTTACAACTAGTTTTTTTTTTTTTTTTTTTTTTTTTTTTTGTACTAAATGTAAAGGTAGATTCTGAACTAATTCCATAGAATTCAAGCAAAATTGCTTTTATTACGGGTTATTAAGTTTAAAATAATCAAATGTTGCATATTCAAAAATTTAAAGGATAAAAGGTTCTAATTATAGATAATGCAAAGAACACATTTACTTCCATGGAAAAGTTTCTGCTTGAATAATTTCACCTGCGTAGTGTGAAATTGATGTAAAAATAATACAAAAACAACGTTAGACTAACAGAATTTAAAATCACTGAAGCGGAATTTTAACGATGGAATAATTGTAGATGCTTATTCGATGCAAAGTAATTCGTGGTAAATTTAAAAATAAATAGAATTTGCAAATTCTTTTGGTTAATTTAAATCTATTAAATGAATTCTTTATTTAAGGATTTTTCTATTTCGTCTGATATAATTTGTTAAATGTAGTTCAATGTTTTATGTATGACATATAAAATGATATATTATAATGTTCTACGAATATATATATATAATGAATAATATTCTATGAATTATAGCACCAGCGATTGAATTGTCACTATCGATTTCAAAAATTTTAATTTGCAAACAATCGTTATTTTTATTTTGTCTGGAATTGTAAAAAAAGGGGTGGTTTTGACAACGGATTTTTGAGGTCATACTATACAGGGTGTCCCCTCTCAACGGTGGCCAATGGCTAATTTCTAAACCGTTGGTCATAGACATATAGTTCCAATTGCAAAAATGCTTTAAAAAAGGTAAAGAATTATTTTTTAAGCGATTTAGGTCAAAAAAATGTTTTACTAAAAAATTACGAAAATTAAATTTTTATACGGTCCCTCGGTCCTATAAGTGATATTTAGAAAATTTTTACCACTACTCTAACAAGTAAGACAAAAAAAAGTCCCATTCCTCTGCGATCAAAATTGACCGAGTTATAGCTGTTCAAAGTTGAAGCATATTTTTTGCTGCAAAATAGGGGTCAGTCACAAATTTACTGGAAATAAAAATAAACATCAGATAGAAAATTTAACTTTAAACATTGAGAGTAAAAAAAAATGCTTACAATGTTGTTTCTGAATTTATGTTGACATTTACATGTTAAAGTAAAATATGCAATTTGTGCTAAAAATATAAGTAAAAAAAATAACAGAAATTTTGTTAAATTAAACTATGAAAAGCAACAGTCACAAATCGTTACAAAATGATACATATTTAAAGCTCTATTAGATTACTCAACCTAATAGAATTTGATGTAGTCCTATAAAATAAATAAATGGAACGCACCTAAAATCGTATTAATATTACATTGTCATCGGGTTTAAATAAATATGGGAATTGAACCTCAATCAGATATTTGGAAGTGAGTTAAAATTTGAATATAAGTTTTCAACTAGGAAAATTTACATACGAAAACTATGAATAAAATAAAAGCTTATCAAAATAACATACCTTTTTAAAATAAAATCACGAAAAGAATCAGCTTCATTTGCTTACATAATAAAACATACGTAAAAATACAATTGAGGATACTAATTTCAAAACTCGACTTATCGCATTTTGATTTCTCTATCAGTCTGTACAAATCTCCACTATTGTACAATGCAATCTCAAAATTTATAATGAAAACCAATAAATGCATTTAAAGTTTTTTCGCTATTTCTCAAAATTTGATTTTTTTCGATAAAGATAATTTTGAAATTCATGTCTTCAGTTATTTTAATAACTAATCTAGAAGTTAATTAATTATAATTAACACTACCGTAAAACTTACACGGTGACAGCGCCTTCAGTTAAATCGCTCATTTAAAACATTTTGTAATTGGAATCTGTGACAAATAGTTTAGGAAGTAACCTTTGAACAGCGTTGGAAATCTACTCCCTTTATAATACTTTAAGCACTTAGTGGACGGTTCCTTAAAGCTCAGTCGAACTCATCCGTTTTCAGCTATAGAAAAGTGGTTTAAGTCATGAAATTTAAAGTTTCATAACTCGGTCAATTTTAATGTTACATGAATGGGACCTTTTCTGTATTACTTGCTAGAGTGTTGAAAAAGTTTTACTAAATATCACTTATAGGACCGGGGGACCGTATAAAATTTTAATTTTCGTAATTTTTTAGTAAAACATTTTTTTGACCAAAATCGCTTAAAAAACAATTCTTTGCCTTTTTTAAAGCATTTTTGCAATTGGAACTATATGTCTATGACCAACGGTTTAGAAATTAGCCATTGGCCACCGTTGAGAGGGGACACCCTGTATATGTATATACATATATATATATAAACGGGCATCCTCCTTCTTCCTTTCCTTCCTAAGTCCGACTTACGGGTAAAAAAAGATAAGAATTGTGTACAAATTAAATTTCTGAGATTGATAGTGACAATAATAAAATAAAACTAAAAAATAACAAAACTTATGCAAATATGTTTGATACAATATTTCTTCTTTTTATGCAAACGAAAGAAAGAAACATAACAAATGTCCATGGAGCCGATCCACTGTATTTAAATATCAGTGTCTTTAAGGAATTTACATCTTATTTTTTATATAAACTTTAAAATATACATATAATTACCTTATTTACTCGTGTATACCACGCACGCGTGTATAACGCGCACCCAGTACTTAAGGGAGACCTGTAAGAAAAAACCCTAAAAATTTTTATTATTGATTTTAAAGTAATGAATTTTGGTGTACTATTTAAGAATCTTTTTGTAAGGAATAATTAGCAAAAAAAATCACTTTTTATTAAAAAGTATATTTTTATAGGGATTTTTATGATTTCTTTTGGTCGAAAAATACACTTTTTAAAATTACTACTCATTCAATTTTCAATATTTTGGTATTACTAAAATTTCTTAAATAGTGTTATAGTATATGGAAAAGACCTAGGGAGAGATATTTTTAATTTTCAATTTTAATCAGCTAAAAAAAAAAAAAAAAAAAAAAAAATACGCATGGTAAATTTTTTTAAATTCGTTATAATTTTCATGTTTACCAATTTATGTAACATTTTCAGAAATAGTTAAAAAATATATCTCTCCTTACTTTTGTTGCAAATTTTTTTAAGATTCTAAAAACATAAACACTTTGTTTCTAAATAATTTTACCACTGAGCCTCAGTATTTTGAACTTAGGTAAAATATGAAAAAAAATCATTTTCAGGAAAACACATTTTAAATGGCCGCTAGTCCTTTAAACTCTATAGTGACTACAATTAAAAAAGCTCATTTGCTACCTGTTCCAAGTGTCCCAGAGTTCTGAAATTTTGCATGGATATTCGCAAATATGTATTTTATCGTTTTCTAAGATAAAACATTTTTTGGCCGAAAATGGGGTTCAGGTCTCTTTTAAGAATGAAAAATGGCGATTCTTTATATCTTGTATATAACACGCACCATAAATTTGACATGCAGGGGAATGAATGACCAAATGAATTTCATTAACAAATTTTGAACGATTTTGTTTTCCATTAGCCATTAAATCATAAGGAATACTCTAACAAATCAAACAATATTTGAGTATGGAAATGTCTTAATTAGTGTATAATTATTAACGAACAAAGTTTTAAATTAAAATTAGAAAATCCCGACTATGAAGAATAACAACAACAACAACAACTGTAAACAAACTTATCTTTATAACGAAATTAAACCGAACACTTTAATTAAATTTATTTATACTTAAGTTTTTAAATAGGAAATATAAAATTGTGCGTTTATCTAAAGCAGTATAAAGAATTTAAAAACCCATCCATCATTCATAACCGTCAGCTGAAAAAAAGGTTTACAAAAGGAATTTCTCAAAACATTTATAAAAATTTAATTAAATTATTTTCCTTGACTTAATCTTAAAAATTCATTAAGGAAAAAGAATTAAACTATTTGCATATTAAAATTCTTGCATTCAATTAATTACGATATACCAATTTTTATTCTCATGATTGATAAATTATCTTGCAGTTAAATATGAATTGCTAAAACAATGTGAAAAAAAAAATGTAAATTAAATAAATTATACCATTTTTAACAAGCATTTCCTCATAGTAAGTTCCGAAATTTGCTTTGTATAAATATCTTAAGCTTGTAACTCTGCGATATATAAAAAGAAGAAATTCATAAAACAATTGAATAAACAACTCTTTAAAATTAATTATGAAAATTTTAAAAAGTCGTAACAAATTTCTAAAATATACAATCAAAAAGAATGATGAAAATAATGTTTTAAAGTATGTAGAATAAAATGATGAATAATTTAATGTAAAATTACTCCATATGTAAGGATTACTTATGATAAGTGTAAATACAAAACATCATCGCATTAATACTTCTTTAAAAATTTAAAAACTCATTTATCAATAATGCATTTCTTAAATAAGTAACTCCGATTATACTATTGGTTAATATAATTTAAATAATTATATAGAGTGAAGGAAATTATATTTACAAATTTATCTGAAAAATATATGCCAGCTGACTTTTGTTGCCAATACAAATAATAAAAAAAATATAAAGTTTCTTCTTATAATCATATTCTTTTGCTAAAAAATGGGATTTTTTAGCAGACTGGCTCTTTGTAAAATTGCAAGCTGAATTATAATGATTATAATAATAATTAAAAGTTGGAAATCGCGCATCAAGCGTAGAAACTGATATGAGTTAATACTATAAGGAAGTAAAAAAAAAAAAAAATCAGACCTTAGTGTAATAGTATACGGTACTTCGGATGCAGTAGACTATCCGAAATATTTTGAATATTCCGGTAAATACTATCTGTTTTCTATTATACAGAAAGTAACTTGTATTAAACTTTAACAACGTATACCAATTTCATAAAATGTGAAATAGTTTAATATTATTAAAACGAGCCCCAAACACCGTAAGGCATGGTGACGTCACTGCGATGCTGTTGTGAAGTCACATTGTGGCTTTGTGACCATTGGTTGTCTTGTGAGGTCACGTGACGTCAATGAGAAGTCACAGTGATTAAAATGTGAAGTCTTTATGGCCGTTTTAGAGCTCGTTTGTGACGTCACATTGTGACCACTTTGTGAAATCACGGTGGGACAAATTTGTGAAAAATGTGTCATTTGTTACTACTTTGACATTAACATTGTGACGAAACTGTGACAAAAGCGACGATATTTAAATTGCCAGAAACATGTTTTTTTTAAGTAAATAATGTTTTGAAGAATATTTGTGATTTTCTAAAGATTTTTACGAAAGTCACATCTCAGTCACAATGTGAAGTTACTGGATGGTGGCATTTTGGTCACAGATGTGATATGACCAAAGTGACTCACAGTGACTTCATTGTGACATCACTGTGACCATGCATGCTATGAGGGCAGTGTTTCCCCCTATACCATTATGTAATAGAATACGTTTGTGTAGCCCTGTAAATTAATAACAAATATTCTTTGCACCACAGGTGTAAATAATGTATATTTTAGTGTATACTTCATAGATGTATATCAATTTTAATATTTTCGAAAGAGTATAAGAGCATTAAAATGCACTTTAAATTATTTTTTGCCATTGGCTATAATGTAAAGGAATGCTTTTGATAGTTCCTGTAATTAAACTATTCATCCGATTTTCATAAAATTTGAAATGATTCGACAAAGTTATGCAACAAGTAATTGTTTTAAATTTTAAATGACTCGGTTTTGTAGTTTTTACACTGTTATATACGGACAGACATACGGGCTGAATGACGACTATAGGGGCTACATATTTCCATAATTACGAACGCATCTAATAATAACGAGTACCAATATAAGAATTATCTTTACAATCGTGACAGTTGATAAATCCTAAAAGAAATAAGGACACTTGAAGCTATAAAGTTGTTTTTAATTTTTTAAAGCTTTTATAATTTTTTTTAAATAAAAAGAAAAAAAGAAAGAAGAAGAAGAAGAAATTCATTGACCTATCAGACCTGGAGACGGCAGCACAGACAATAACTTCATCGAGTTCACGGATGAAATTTTAGGATTAAATAAATCTCCATTCATATATTAAAGCGCAATCGGTCTGCCAAGTCATATCTTGGTGGATTAAACCTAAAAGACAGATTGTAATCATTGATCCATAGGTTTACCATTATGTATTCCTGCTCCCGATTCTCCATGTTTTCATACTTTTGAGTGCAGGTAAGCACAATGGCAAACCAACGAGTGAAATAATAAAATCGGGTTTTTAGGTGTTTTCTCCCAAGATATGAGATGGCAGACCGATTGCGTTTCAACATGCGAATCGAAATTTAACTAACCCTAGAATTTCTTCCGTGCATTCTATAAGGTTATTCTATGTGCTGCCACCTCCCGGTCCGTATGGATTTGACAATGGTTGTCCAATTCACAAACCAGTTGACAAAACTAGTTGTTAAGCTACAGAAATCTGTTTTTTTAACTTTAAAATCCGTTATATAATGAAACATTGAAATTTCATATAGATATGACACAGAGAAACTTTAACTCGTCGTTGCACCGTGTGCATCCTCTGGCACATGCCTAAAAACACAATGATTCTAATTATGTGCTATGAGTTTGGCAAATATGATCGCTATAGCTGATCAAGAATAGTCGAAAGAATAGAATAGCAACTTTTCTCTTCATGTCAGATGACTGCATTTAACAAAACATTAGAATTTCTTCTTCGGAAACAAATAAAAGATAAATAAATAAATAAAAAGATCAAGCTATTACGGCAAAATTTAGTTTTGTTATTTTTACTGAATACTTAAAAATATTAATATAGGGCTCGCACAATTCTGCCACTAAAATTTAAGAACATTTTCAAAGTATTTCACAGCAGAAAAATAGTGTAAAAGCTTTAAATGAAGGTGGATGTTGTGAATTCTGAGAAATTAAATGTAAATTTTCTTATTTTTAATAATGGTGCCAGGGTCCTTAAAAATTATAAGGAGTGTGCGAACCCTGTAATGTAAAAAAAGTTGCAGAGTGTTAAGCACATAAAATTAATTCATTTAACCCTTAAATGCATAGGATAGAACGCGTTCCAAAAAATGCGCAATTCAAAGAATCGGAATTCATACCAGAAAAATCTGAATAGTAAATTTTTCTTTATTTAATTACGAATGGTCTGTCATTAAGTAAAGTGAAAATTACTCTTTCAAATTTCTGGTGAGAATACGGAATATGTGAATAAAACCCCCAATAAATCGGAAAAACACTTATGGTATCCAAAATGATACAATATGCATTTAAGGGTTAAGCCCATTAAATTGCAATATATAACAATACAATATTTAAAAAACGTGGTTTTGTATATAGGGTACACACCAAGAAAATATCAACTTTTTGCTGAAAATTTGAAATTAATTTGTTTTAAAACTATTTTTCCTATTATTAGACGATACATAGATTTCAAGTAATTTTTTTCTAAAAATTAGAAAAAATCGTGCAGTGAAAGGTCAAAACAACAAACAAAGAACATTTAGCAGGCGTTTAATACAACAAGACCACTATAGCTTTAGTCGGATTATGTTGCAGAGAATCTTTACAGGATTAGAATCATAGGTAACTCTGCCAGGGAACCAACCAAAAATGGAATATGCAAGAACCCCAACCCTACAAAAAACCTTTACAGATAGATTTTAAAAATAATAAAATAGCTTATTCATCAAAATTTTATTTACCATTCATTTTTCGGGAATCAACAAGAGGTCTTTTTATTAAGTAAGACTATTTGCAATAATTCAGCCTCCATTAAGCTGAAAATTTGAAAAGATATGTTTTGCCGAATAAGAAACAAATAGTAGAACTTAATTTACACTCACAAATATTCATTTCTATTTTATTTTATTTTACATTTGGCATGTTTGTCATGTTACTTTTGGTATGTTATCTTATGATCTTACATTAAAAGTTCCTGTTTTTTAAAACTTTTGCATAAATATTTTTATTAACAAAAATCTAGAGAGGATCACCACCATTCTGAGCGACGAAACATATGTCGGTCTGAATAATGATGTTTATAGCTTATTTTATCACTTTAGTTTGGATGATATTAAGCAGTTTCCGTACACAGAATTATCAAGTTTTAAATTTATTTAAAACTGGACATCGAAATTCGCTGCATGTTAGCAGTTTAGGCCAAAGATATCTCCAAAATATTTCACTGTTCTTAGCTACCTTTTCAATCAATAACGTCCTATTTCTTTCATTACGGTCACTACAGACACACCCGAAAAACGTAATTAACTTCCTTGCTATTGCCAAAAACTTATAACTTATTTTAGAAATGTGTAAAAATAGTGGCAACGGCCGGCACTATAACCTTTCGCTTCTATAGAATCAATATCTTCTATTCGTATCATTTTTACAACATTAGATAAAAAATACGATCTTATGGATGATGCTTTTGTTTTTAATTCAGTTCGATTTAATGATATTTAATGATATATTTAGTACTTTTCAATCATACATTTTAAATAGTTGTTTGGTATACTGGGCATTTCCATGCGGATTTGTTTGTCTGTTACGCAACTAAAAATCCCTATGCTTGTTGGCCACCGTTATTTTCGAAAAGTTTGCTTCGCCT
Organism: Maratus speculifer; assembly: GCA_964019185.1. Lineage (NCBI taxonomy): Eukaryota > Metazoa > Arthropoda > Arachnida > Araneae > Salticidae > Maratus > Maratus speculifer. Next base: position 300,747,875 of record OZ025295.1, on the reverse strand, counting down.
TATTCAATTGATGATATATTTTCGATAAACTAAGTCACATTTTCTTGCTTTAAAATACTGGTAGCCAAAATTCGTAGTATGTAACAGACAAACAAGTTCGCATGGGAATGCCCTACTAACGAAACGTAGCCATTCACAAAATGATTGAAAAAAAAAAAGAGTAATCTGACAATTTTTTTTAAGTGCAAGGTATCTTTTATACGTTCTAAAACGTATTTATAAGGTATGCTCAAATGAAAAGGAGATTTTAGGTGTAATTCGTTGTATAAGAATAAAATCTGAATGTGTTAATGTGTTTACGGATAAATAACGTTATGGTATTTCCCTATTACATATGCACACTTGATGGCTTCGCAGCAATTTTCTCATTTCAAGAGAGTTTCTGCAGTTGGTCGCACGATGAATTTCTCCAGCTCCTTAAAGCATTTCGATGGGAGGTTTTGCCACGACCTCCTTACAACCCTGATCTGTCTCTGTATGATTCGCATATCTCTGGCCTGTAGAAAATAAACCTCTTAAAGGTCAGAGGTTCAACTGCGACAAAGACGTGCAAGACACCGTGGAAATCTGTAGCCTTCAACAATTTACGCGTTTCTACACTGCTCCTTAAAGCATTTCGATGGGAGGTTTTGCCACGACCTCCTTACAACCCTGATCTGTCTCTGTAGTATTCGCATATCTCTGGCCTGTAGAAAATAAACCTCTTAAAGGTCAGAGGTTCAACTGCGACAAAGACGTGCAAGACACCGTGGAAATCTGTAGCTTTCAACAATTTACGCGTTTCTACACTGAAGCCATCCTCTCCCTTCCCACGCGCTGGGATCAATATTACAATGCCCATGCTAATTATACATAGTTCAACTGTTCCACAAGCGCTGTACTTATAAATTGTTATTATAATTTATTCACAAAATAATGTAGTCTTCTTTTCATTTGGGCAATCCTTATATGTCAAATTTCAATCATATCTATGAAAGCAGAAGAAACGTATTTACAGAGCAGCTTTTATACAGGATGTCCCTAAACTCATGGTACATACGCTAGGAGGTGATAGAACACATCAAGACGAGTAATAGTAAATAGGAAACGAAGGGTTCCAAACGGTTTCCAAAGGAGATAGTCGCCATTAAAGTTTAGGGTCCAAAATTTCAAATAAACATAAAAAAATGAAAAAATAGTCGATTGATTTGAGATTTTCACTAAAACTATTCTTTATGTTGGTATTTTGTTGAAAAAAAAGATAAAGATAAATTTCAAAATATGCCGATAGAGGGCGCGTTAGACTTTGGAGAAACGAACAACTACTTTTTGCCGTTATTTTTTGCATCTCATTAAATGGTTTCATAAGCTTAGACTTAAACATAAATTTGAGCTGGGAGTGGTTAAATAGCACAAACTGAACTGTGTTCAGAGGGTTCAAATTTCAAATGATTATAAAAAACGGAAAAATTGGTCGATTCGTTTGCGGTTTAAAATAAAATTATTTTTTAAGTCAATATCTTCTTGAAAAAAAATTTTAAAGATAAATTTCAAAAAATTCCGTTAGAGGGCGCCTTAAACTTCAGATTAACCAATAACAAATTTTAACCTTTTTTGTATCTTAATAAATGCTTTCAAAAGCTTAATAACTGTTTTCGAAATCTTCGATTTAAACTTAAATTTTGAACTCAAATTCTAAATTTTGAGAGGAGTTAAGAAGCGCAAACTGAAGTGTGTTCATGAGTTGATATTTAACCCCCCCCCTCGAACACTGTTCAATTTTGCGCTACTTAAACACTCCCAACAATTCAGAAATTGAGCTCAAAATTTAAGTCTAAGCATTAGAAAGCATTTAGTGAGATTTTTAAGGATATCGCTTAAAAATAGTTGTACGCTACTCCAAAATCTAAGGCAACGTCTATTGGCATTTTGTAAAAGTTATCTTTAAAATTTATTTTCAAGAAAATACTGATTTAAAGAGTAGTTTTCGCGAAAACCGCTAACGAATCGACCAATTTTTCCGTTTTTTTTATAGTCATTTGAAATTTGAACTCTTTGAACACAGTTCAGTTTGTGCTACTTAAACACTCCCAACTATTCAGATTTTCAACTCAAAATTTAAGTTTAAGTCTAAGCTTACGAAAATATTTAATCAGATGCAAAAAATAACGGCAAAAAATAGTTGATCGTTACTCTAAAGTCTAAAGCTCCCTGTATTGGCATTTTTTGAAATTTTTCTTTATAATTTATTTTTAATAAAATACCGACATAAAGAATAGTTTTAGTGTAAACCGCAAATCAATCGACCATTTATTCCGTTTTTTATAATCATTTGAAATTTGAACCCTCTGAACACAGTTCAGTAGAGTGCTACTTAACCACTCCCAACTATTCAGTTTTTGAACTCAAAATTTAAGTTTAAGTCTAAGCTTATGAAACCATTTCATGAGATGCAAGAAACAACGTCAAAAAATAGTTGATCGTTAAACCAAAGTCTAAAGCCCCCCCTACTGGCATTTTAAAAAATTATATTGGGTTGGGGAAAAAGTAAGTTCGCTTTTTTTCGTGTTTTTCAAAGTGAATTTATTTATATAAATAAAACAAAACTAATCAAAATTTATGTGCTATTTTGTTCGATGACCTTTTGCCATTTTTCTGGTAAAACAATAATTCCGTCACTGTACAATTTCTGAGAGTTCTGGGCAAAAAACTGAATAAGGTGATTTTCACAAGCCTTTTTTGAAACCAGCTTAACACCTTCAAGAGAGAACCGCATAGGGCGGAACAAATGGTAATCCGTCGGATCCAAGTCCGGATTATATGATGGGTTCATCAAAACTTCCCAACAAAGCTCTTTCAGTTTTTGCCGAGTGACTAAAGGTGCGTGTGGTTTAGCGTTGTCGTGATGGAAGACAGCGCCTTTCCTTTCGATCAATTTTGACCGGATTTTTTAATTGCCTGCTTCAATCGCATTAGTTGTTTACAGAAGGTAGTTGAATTGATGGTTTGGCCAGGTTTGAGCAGGCTCATGATGGAAAATTCCTTTCCAATCCCACCAAACACTCAGAATCACTTTCGTAGGCATCAATCCGGGCTTTGCCACCATTTGTGAAGCTTCAATCACGATCTTTTTAGCACATTGTTGTTATACGTGATTCCCTTTTCATCACCCTTAATGATTTGTTTCAAAAATGGCTCGATTTCAAACCGTTTCAGTAGCAATTCACAAATGAAAACTCTGTCCATTAAATTTTTCACTGTAAGTTTATGGGGAACCTAAGTATCGAGTTTCTTTTGTTATCCAATTTTATGTAAATGGTTCAAAAGTGGTTTATGGTTAATGTTTAGTTCCGTAGCAATGTCGTGGGAAGAAATATGTCATTCTACCTGGATTGTTTTTAAAATTTCATCGAATTTTTAAAGGGTTGGCCGGCCAGGTAAAGGTTCATCTTTAACATCGAAATTTTCGGAAGGAAAAAGAGGAAACTGATTCTGACTTTGGCGTTTACTTAAGCACTGATCACCATAAGTGCCACACAAGTTTCGATAAGCCTGCGCCAATTTTTCCCTTTTTGGAAGTAAAAAACTAAAATTTGATGAAAATGATCTTCTGAAATCTCTATATTTAAAAGGCAATAACTTTTGACTGGTTAAACAGATGACGCTACCTTTATATCTAGAATTTTTTGGAAACTGTTACCTTTCAAACGCTGTATAGTATGACTTAATTGAGTAAGTATTACTCGAGATATGGGACTTTAAAGCTATCTATTGGGAAAAAACGAATTTACTTTTTCCCCAACCCAATAATTTATTTTCAAAAAAATACTGACATAAAGAATAGTTTTAGTGAAAACCGCAAATCAATCGACCAATTTTTCCGTTTGTTATGTTTATTTGAAATTTTGGACCCTAAACTTCAATGGCGGCTATCTCCTTTGGAAACCATTTGAGACCCTTTGTTTCCGATTTACTATTACTCGTCTTGATTTATTCTGTCACTCCCTAGCGTATGTACAATGAGTTTAGAGACACCCTGTATATTATATGTAGAAGATGAGATACGATTGCAAGGATTCTGACAAAAAAGGAAAAAAAAATAAATATTTATCATGCAAAATATATAAATTAAGAAAGCAAAGGATTTGCACTATTGGAACATAAAATTGAACCAAATGTTATACATCTAATTTATAAAATCTCACATATTGTAATGACAAAATTTCAAACTAATAGTAATAGTTTAAGTCTCTTATTGGGAAATCTCAGTATCTATAACTTGTTACTTACATTCATTAATGAAAGATGACATTTATTTTCACATGCAAATTTTGAAAATCATAGAAAAGCATTTTGGTCCAAAATAAAATATTTCGTATATTCTGAACAAGTAAATCAAACATAACCAAATACTACACAGCTAAATCCGGTTATTACAAAAACATATCCTTTTAATTTGAAACTTTCTGGATTTTTTTTTTTTTTTCGGAAACTACTGCGTAACAAACAGAGTGGTTGATAGACAAACAGAAACTAAAATAATTTCAATAATTTCATGCTTAGTATTCCGCCATTTAAGTCTCAATTATTGCTATATTATGTATTTTGCCCTTTTATTTCATAACACTAAAACGATTTTGGTTTGGTTTATTTTATGTCGGCCGATTATCTACACGTCGGAAATAGGTCCTAAGAGGGATGCCCTCCGTGGGGGTCTTTCTAAGAGAACCTGACCCGTATTTACTCAAGAAAATCCAAGGTTAGAAGAAAATTACGAAAACTCCGAACGGCTTGGCCGACGGCCACGAGTGCGTACGAACCCAGCACCTTCCGTCTACCAGATTCAGAGGCAGAACCTCTCGGCCACTGGTCGGGCAACTGTAAAACGAATACTAGGAAAATGTTTACCGGAATAAAGATCCAGACGCTCTATCAATTTTTAAATATATTGTCATTTTTATTTGTTAATGTAGAATTAATGCAGTGAAAGCTGTTAAGCCGGATTTATTTTAGACGAGAGAAAAATTTTTTTGTACAAAAGCTTTCTTAATACGTGTAACAATTGTTTCGAGCATACAAAAGTCATTCTGCTATACTTCTTTGATAAGTATCTCTTTTTCAACTAAACTGTAAATATCCGCATTATGCAACAATACAGGGTGTCCACTCTCAACGGTGGCCAATGGCTAATTTCTAAACAGTTAGTCATAGACATATAGTTCCAATTGCAAAAATGCTTTAAAAAAGATAAGAAATTGTTTTTGCGATTTAGGTAAAAAAAAAAATTATTAAAAAATTACGAAAATTAAATTTTTATACGGTCCCCCGATCCTATAAGTGATATTTAGAAAAATTTTTAGCACTGCTCTAAGAAGTAATACAAAAAAGTCTTATTCTTCTGCGATTAAAACTAACCGAGTAATAGCTGTTTAAAGTTGAAGCATCTTTTTTACTGCAAATTAGGGGTCAGCCACAAATTTACTGGAAATAAAAATAAACTCAAAATATAAAATTTAACATTAAACATTGAGAGTAAAATAATTTTTACAATATCATTTTTAAATTTATGTTGATGATTACATATTAAAGCAAAATTTATACTAAAATTATAAGTTAAGAAATAACAGAAAGTTTGTTAATTTAAATTATGAAAAGCAACCGTCACAATTCGTTATAAAATGACATATATTTAAAATTCTATTAGACTACTTAGCCTAACAGAATTTGGTGTAGTCCTATAAAATAAATAAATGGTACACACCTAAAATTGTATTAATATTACATTGTCATTAGATGGTAAATGAGTGTCAAATGGAATCTCGATCGGATATTGGGAAGTGAGTTAAAATTTGAATAGAAAATCTTAACTAGGGAAACATACATACGTTTTAAGCAAAATAAAAGCTTCTCAAAATAACACACCTTTTAAAAATAAAATCGTGATTTCCCAAAATTTAAATTTTCTCCATAACGAGAATTTTAAAACTCACGTCTGTAACTATTTTTAACCAATCTAGAAGTTAATAAAAATTAAAACTATCGTAAAACTTATACGGTGGTAGCACTTTCAGTTAAATTGCTTTAAAATATTTCTTTACCTCATTTAAAACATTTTTGTAAGTGGAACTATATATCTGTGACAAATGGCTTAGGAATTAATTATTGGACAGCGTTGGAAATGGATGCCCTTTATAATAATTTACGCACTTAGTATATGATCTCTGAAAACTTAGTCCAACTCGCTCGTTTTCAGCTACAGAAAAGTGGTTTAAGTCATGAAATTTAAAGTTTCATAACTCCGTCAATTTTAATGTTAGATGAATGGGACCTATTTTGTATTGCTTGATTGGTTGATGAAAATTTTTTACTAAATACCACTAATAGGACCGAGGCACCGTATAAAAAGTTAATTTTTGTAATTTTTTAATAAAAATGTTTTTTTAACCTAAATCGCTTGAAAAACATTTCTTTGTACTAAAAAGCATTTTTGCAACTGGAACTATATGTTTATGACTAACGGTTTAGAAATTAGCCATTGGCCACCGTTGAGAGTGGACACCCTGTATTTTTCATGTAGCAGAAAAAAAAAATATATTCTTAAATAACCACAATGCTGTGAAATTGAGGCAGTGTGAAAGATGGAAATTGCAAATAAATAATACTCATTCTTTTATTTTACTTTAGAATTATATATGAATTATTTTAACTTTAAAAGTGATTATATTTAAAAAACTGAATTCGAAATTAAGCTAAGATAATTTGATTTCTAGATCAATTTATTTAATCATGCTATACATATAAATTTTATTAGGATTTGATGACGATAAATTAAGGAATGAGCCTACCTTTGGGGCACTTTTTTTTGAAAAATAAGAAAATTTTTAACAAAAACATATGCTTTTAGCTAAAACGAAAAATAAACTATGATTTGATAAACTAATTTTTAATGGAATTTTAATTTACTTTTAAAATTTAGGCAATATTTAGTGAAATATTAAAAAGATTTGCTTTATTCTAAACTATATATAACGAAATCTATTCAATGTATTTCACTTTTTTACTTACCCATCATACATAGTATAGGGTAAATCTTGCAATCGTTTTGAAAATCGAAAAAAGTTTTTTTTTGGCGGATTTACATATTTCAGATACTGGAGATTCCGGAAAAAATATTTTTAGAAAAAGAAATTCGCCGTCCGTCCGTCTGTCAGTCTCTGTGTCTGTCTGTCTATGTGTCTTAAAAGACCTATCTCCCGAACAAATTGAAATTTTCTAATATAGAATATTTGTTCTGGTGAAAGGTATGTAAAGATTTACGAATTTTTTTATTTTAAGGAGTGGACGTAATAGGCAATAAAGTAACACAAATTTTGCATAAAGAACGAAGTCGATAGGATTATCAGTTGCCGAGATATTTCTAATCCTATATTTCACTTTCTTCGATTTTTGATGACCCTGTATTGCATTTAAATTTCAATTCAAAGATAGATTTTAATTAGAAATGAGATGCTTAATCCAACGCAGTAAACTGTTAGTCATTATTATGAGGAGTTATAAGGAATTTTTTTATGCAATTTGATACTACTTGATTAGTTTGGCGTTTTATATAATTTGTCGAATTTGGTTCATCAGCTTTTCATTAATAGAGCATTACTATATGTATTAAAAACATTTAAATATATGTTTAAATTTTGTTTTGGATTTGCAATGCATTTTATAAATAATTTACACGTTTTATTTTCATATATTACATTATGCATATCCATGATGGGTAAGTATTACGATAGCCCCCAACGACTAATTTTCTATAATACTTTAGAAAAACACGTACAAGTGTTATGGGGCAAAAGATTTGCAATTTCTCTGAAATTTAGTAACAAATTCTAAATTTTTCATGCAAAACAGGACTTTTTTTTTAAATGTGTAATTTTGAATAAAAATCTCTTAAATTATTATATTCAAATTTACTAGCTATATTTTGTTTCATAATATACCAAGAGATAAGCAGAAATTTGCGACAAAATTTTATATCAATATATTAAAAGCATTTTAAGAAATGACGTTTCTTGTAAACGTAAACATTAAAAAATGCCCCCCCCCCCCCCAAAAAAAAAAGAAAAAAACGCATTTTAAGATTTTGATACAGTTGAAAATTATGTATAAAGTTTACAACTTTTAAATCCTCCATTTTTGTGGATGTATATATTTTTGTATATATTATATATTTGCGTAATGCATTAGACTGTTTTGTTTACCTTTCTGTGTCTCTTTAAACTTTCACTTCTGGTTTCGGAAAGTTTATTTCCCATTTATATTTTGGGCTATAACATTGCTTATAATCCTTGCTTAACCAAAATTTTAACATTTTTAGAATCCTAAAGGTTTAAAATTAATTATATATATATATATATATATATATATATTAATCGAAATTTTCAGAAAAATCAATGATTTGGAGGTAGTCATATGCCTTAAAGCATTAAATATACTCGTAGCTGAATGTATACATACTATGATAATCAGAGTAATTTATATGAATGGCAATGGAAAACATTTTTAGATACACAATTAACAAAGTTAATACTCTACAAGAGTTCTAACATTTCAATTTAAATATAAAACTACGCTTAAATTGATTTATTCTAAACACTTTTTGTTACTCCTTCTTTGTTTATTCATAAATAATATTAAATAAAAAAATTGTGAAAAACAACTTTTTAAAATTAAATTTTAATTTGTTTCCAACAAAATTAGCATCTTTTTTCTTTTCACATCATCCATTTTTTTACTTTGTTTTTATTTCTTAATTTCTTTTTTATATTGCACTAAAGCTTCTTTTAGGCACTTTGCGTATTATTATTTTTACTTTTACCTTATTAATTTTTTCTCGAAATGGATTAAATGGCTCTCCCTTTTTTTTAAGAAGATAAAATAACAGATCCAGATGTCGATAATGGCGCTTAATTTTTTTTTTCTGTTCATAAAGGATATAATAGCAGTGAAAGAAGAATCTAGAAGGGAACTTTTTGCTCAAATAAAAGATTTTTCTGATATTAAATGTAAGTTTAATTACGCGCGAAGTATTTGACCGGTACATCAGAATTGAAACTGTAATGCACCAATTTTGCATTCATAATATTTATGTTCTAAATACATTCAAAATAGGATAGACTGATAAATATTTTATAATAAAATTTGAATTTGATCTACATTTCTTCAAACATAGCAAAATTCTTCAAATATATTTACTTCTACAAAATTCTATAGAAAAAATTGAATATTTTGTATTATTTTGTATTACTTTAATGTTAATCAAGAGAAAGCTTGAACCACTAAGATTTTATGTAATATATGTAACGATATATATTAACATAAAGTATTTTTACATATTTTTATTTTTTATATTTGTTTTAAATCTAGTTATATTTTTTAAGTAAGTGATAATCACTTAAAAATTATGTAAAAATTTGCTCAACTAAAGTAAACATTCTTCATTCATGGAATAGAAATGCCTAAAGAAAACCTAGATTTTTGTTTAATTATGAAACATTTAAACACTGTAAAAAAGGCAAATATTTTTTAATCGAGCAAGGTGTTTCGCGAAATTTATTAAATACACACTTCCGAGTTGTCACTTTTTCAAAAAATTTCTTTTGTCTATAGAAAACTCAGGAGCCAATATTTTACTAGTAGTTTTTCTGAAACAAAGATTTCTTGTGCTGAACATAATTTTCGGAAAAAATACGAGTTTCATTTACATAGGTTGAGAAATATGGTATATAATCTGTAATAAATGCAGTATAATTCCGCTAAAACGAAATTTCGGTTGATCCGAATAAATTCTATTTACAGTGTGATAGTCAAAAAAACGTTAGAAATAAACAAAATAGACATTAAAGCAAGATTTTTTTAAACAGCTGGAATAGAATAAAATAGTACTCAATAATATAAAAGTGCAATATATATACACAAATACTTATGCAAATTTGCACTGTAGACTTACTCGTAGGAGCAATCTCAAAAAAACCCCTCGAATATCAGGTTGTTTGCCAGTCACTGTAAAATTCTTTTTAAAAATGCAAAAACTAATTAAAATTCATGATACAATTCATTTTTTTTTCTTTGAGCAGTTTGATTTTGGAGATTATCAATAAAAAGTCTCTTTTCCCATTAGTTAGCGTGTTTACTGAGTTTATCAAAAGATATGCTATTTTAAACCCTTTTGTAATGGATTGTTAATTCCTATTCTTACGTTTTATTGGATTATTATAAACATCAGGAATGATTTAACAATGTATACTGTTTTTTACTGATAGTCGTGCCGGATTAACTAACATGCCGGTCCATAAGATGCTGGATCTAGGATGTTTACTCTATTACTGCGTGTTTCTAACTTAATTTTTTTAAGCATGTATTTTTTTCTTTTCTACTTTTATCGAAATTTCTGGTAATGCGAAATTTTTGTAATCCGAACCGGTCGCAATAAGTTCCAATTAGCGATGTTTTACTGTATTCACAAACGTTCCCAATAATAACGGCAATAAAAGAAACTGCTGTTTCAAAATGTTTCTTTAAATCTCTGATATCTATCATTTTATAATGATTATGAAGATAAAGACCTGTTTTTAAAAATTGTTGGTGAATCGGAATTTCGTACATCTTGTTGCTAGATCAAGAAATATGTCTATTTTTTCAGTGTTTACACAGGAGAATGAATCGAAAAATAACAATGCCTTAAACGGCTTATTAATTTAAAGGAAAATTATCTTTAACGAAACATTATGGCTTATTAGTTTATTTTCAACGTTGTAAAAAGACTTAGTTCGACATTTACAATTTATGATTAAATTATTCCACAAAATTTTGGAACAGAGTTTCATAATTTTTCAATGTGTCAACAATTTTGCCACCACATTTTTGTGAAATGTTTAACCAACTTTTAATAATGCAGATATTTTGTGCTAGAATTATAATCTTGTTTCAATTTGTATAAAATGCTTGCTGGAAAAGTATTCGTTGAAATAAAATTTTCTTTCAAGTGATCGATCAAATAATCATCAGTAGAAATTCAATTAATTGGCTTTTATGAGCACCAATACTTGTTTACCTTTAACTAAATTTCATCTCATAATACTTAATTTAACTAGATTCCTTTTCACGTATTTACACTGGAAATACTCAACTGATATTGCAACAAAAATACTCCAATTACATGGCATTTAATACACAAGAACTTTTTGAAAGTACTAAAAATTTTTCAATGGTTGAACTTTTAAAGAAAACAGTTTTCTTTGATAGAAAATTTCTAGTTGGGTAATTTTATTCCATACTGTATTTTTGAGACGGATAAAGATAACTAGAACCATTCGAGTAAAACTTCTGTAAAAGAAAAATTTTTTCTTTATTTTGTATATTTTACTAACACGTTTTCCAAAAAAAAAAAAAAAAAAAAAAAAAAAAAAAAAGAAATTTTTAATTATTTTTTTTTAACATATTTCATTTATTCCGTTTACATAACTTTTTATTTATTCTTGCAAATTTAAAACTATAAAATTACTTGAAAAATTACTTTTAATAATATTAAAAGATTTTCATTTTTTGAAACACAATTTTCATTTAATTTTATGAATTTAGTTTTAGAAATAGGATAATTATCTTGTATATTTTTAAAACCATAGATATATATACATATATTATATTTGAAACGCTATGAAATTGAAAAAAAAATACTGTGCTATTTTCAAACAAAAACTGTGATAATTTCTATACCCTGGATTTTTTAAGTTTTTTAAATCAATTCTGTTTAAGTTAAATTAAAACGAATTTTCCCAGTTTTTTCACAATATTTTTATTTCTTATTGTTTCTGTTTTCTATCTACTGTGAAAATATTTGTTTGAAGTTCTAGGCTAATAATCTCCAACTCATGTCCTGCGAACCGCCGATATCTGAAAAGGGTATTTTAAATGGTGTGTCTGTCATTTCTCATATTAAAAAACAAAAGTTTCCCGCGAAATTCTAGAGAATACTTTCAGAGTACCTAGTCAGAACAGCTTTCTCCATTACGTAAAAAATCACGAACAACGCAGGAAAAAAGTTATTTGGTAGACATAAACTTTTTTCACTTAAACATGTTTGCAGACAAAGTGAATTTTGTCATAAAAAGCTCTAACTTTGCAAAATCGACATTACCAGTAGTAGGAAAACAACAGTTTAAGCTCAGGAGCAGGCGGGACTGCGGGACCGTCCCGCCTGCTCCTCCGGCTGCCCGCTGCCCCGCCTGCTCCTCCGGCTGCCCGCTGCGCCGCCTGCTCCTCCGGCTGCCCGCTGCCCCGCCTGCTCCTCCGGCTGCCCGCTGCCCCGCCTGCTCCTCCGGCTGCCCACTGCCCCGCCTGCTCCTCCGGCTGCCCCGGGCCTCCTCCGGCTGCCCCGCCTGCGGTGCCGCCTGCGCCCACCATGCATCCCCCACCACAAACGCCTCCTAGTGGAAAAAAGGAACATTCTATTATAACAGGAGAGGTGAACAACCTTCCCTAATTAAAAATATTATCAATCACATCTCAACGCGGAATCATACTATATGATGAAGATTAAATTTATATTTGAATTTTGAACAACCATAATTTTAATGAGTATTATTAATTAAGCGAAACAATTAAAATTTCAGTTTTCAACCATTTTATTTAGATTTCTTCAACTACAAGATGAGATTATCAATTTAACACAAGAAAGTTAAACATATATTTGAATTTTGCTTGATAGACATCTTAATGAGTAGTATTAATTAAGTAAAAACAATGGAAAATATCAAGTTTTATAGAAAAAGACTGACTTCTTACGATTTTTATCAACTTAAGAGAGAAAACTTAAACGTACATTTCAGTTTTTCAACAGCTCATATTAATGAGTATCGTTAATTAAGTAAAAAACAATGGAAAATATCAAGTTTTATAGAAAAAGACTGATTTCTTACGATTTTTATCAACTTAAAAGAAAAAACTTAAACGTTCATTTCAGTTTTTCAACAGCTATAACCTTAATGAGTATCGTTAATTAAGTAAAAAACAATGGAAAATATCAAGTTTTATAGAAAAAGACTGATTTCTTACGATTTTTATCAACTTAAGAGAGAAAACTTAAACGTACATTTCAGTTTTTCAACTGCTATAACCTTAATGAGCATTCATAATTAAGTAAAAAACAATGGAAAATATCGATTTTTATAGAAAAAGACTGATTTCTTACGATTTTTATCAAATACAATATCAATGTATCGACTTAAAACTTAAACATACATCCTAGTTTTTCAACAACTATAACCATAATGAGTATTGATAATTAAGTAAAAAACAATGGAAAATATCAAATTTTATAGAAAAAGACTGATTTCTTACGATTTTTATCAACTTAAGAGAGAAAACTTAAACGTACATTTCAATTTTTAAGTGGTTATCATCTTAACGAGTATTTTTAATTAAGTAAAACAGCGAAAAATATAAATTTTTATTTGATTTCTTAAGATTTTCATCAACTACATGAGAAGTGTACCGACTTAAAAGTTGAAAGTTAAACATACATCCCAGTTTTTCAACAGCTATAACCTTAATGAGTATTGATAATTAAGTAAAAAACAATGGAAAATATCAAGTTTTATAGAAAAAGACTCATTTCTTACGATTTTTCCAACTCAAACTTCAGAATACCAATTTGAGAGAAAGAAACTTAACCATGTATTCAGTTTTGAACAACCATTTCCTTCATGAGCATTTTTATTTAAGTAAAACAATGGATTACATTAAATTTAACCAATTTCTTTAGAATTTTTCAACTATAATATCAACTTAAGAAAGGAAACTTAAACATTTATCTTAGTTTTTGAACAGCAATCCCTTAATGAACATTGTTAATTAAGCAAAAAACAATGGAAAATATAAATTTTAACCGATTTCTTTAGATATTTTCAACTTAAAAACGAAATTTAAACATACATTTTTAACATTCGAACAACTATTACCGGAACGAATTTTAATAATTAAGCATTTAACGAACGAAAATAGTGATTTTTTATTTTATTTATTTATTTATTTATTTTTTTTTTTTTAAGCAAGAAGGCCAATTGTATAAACTTTTACAGTAATTTGACATTTTAACATACTTTAAAAAACACTAGTTACATAAGATTTCAAACTTTAGATGACTAAATCTCAAGATATATTTTTCTCGAAAACAAATATAAAATACATTTTTTAAACTAATTTCCTCAATCTTACGAATTCAACAGGATTTTTACCGATGCAAACATTAGAAGCGAACAACAAATTCTCTCCCCATCTAACCTCAAAATTCCTAAAGGGGAGAGTACAAAATGTTTTTCGACGTCACACTTCGTAAGGTTTTCATTCAAGAAAAATATCTTTTACGTTATAAAAGTCGTTTTCTTAGAAGGATATAAACTTGTGATTTTTGTTTTTGAACAATCATTATCTCAATAAATATTAATAATTAAGGAAAAACAATGGAAAATAATATGTTTTAAGGAAAAAGACGAATTTTATCGAATTTGATTAATTTTTACACTAGTATTTTCAAAAAGCAACATGGAAATATCGATTTTTTTAACTGAACAATTTAACGCATGTTTTAGCTTTAACAACAGAAACTTAATAAGTATCACTAATTAAACAAAAAAACAAAATACTGATTTTCAAGAAAAGACGAATTTTTATACAATTTTCAACACTTTACCTTTCTGAAATTTTTATGTTATCAAACACCAAGTTATTTAAAATATAAATATTATGCTTAATGTTTAGATAGTACACATGACTAATTCCACTTATTCTTTTCATATTATTAATTAAATTGATACATGTTTCACTCTACACTTCAATGATTTCTGAGTTTTTACAATACTCACCACCAATTTTCTAAGATTTTCCGATTATACATTCCTCAGAAGTACATATTCGAAATGGTACAAACACTTTACATATCTAAAAAATATCATTGAAGTAGCTGTATTTAATATTTTTAACACCAATTTTCTAAGATATTCTAACATTTTCCAATTATACATTCCTAAGAAGTACATTTTCGAAATGCTACAAACACTTTACATATCGAAAAATATCATTGAAGTAGCTGTATTTAATATTTTTAACACCAATTTTCTAAGATATTATAACATTTTCCAATTATACATTCCTCAGAAGTACATATTCGATTTGCTACAAACACTTTACATATCGAAAAAATATCATTGAAGTAGCTGTATTTAATATTTTTAACACCAATTTTCTAGGATATTATAACATTTTCCAATTATACATTCCTCAAAAGTATATATTCTAAATGCTACAATCACTTTATATATTGAAAAACATCATTTATCTACTAAGTATTAGTCAAAATTATAATATGTTTTCACCTTATAGTTAAAAAATATCTGAATTATCACACAACAACATTTTTCAAATATGAATATTATTTTAACAGATTAAAAAGGCAAAACATAGACGAATATAATCTTTAATTTTTGTAATCATTTCATATTTCATACCAAACTATCTGAAATTTCAACCAAATAAGAGCAAATATTAGACTAATTTTTTATCATTAATATTGCTTAGACCTTTTCATCATAACTTTTAAAAATGGTAATTATCCATTTTTTGGGTTCATTATCGAAAAACTGTAACTGAAATTACATAAACTCAATGCAAAAAAAACCCTGTTCTCACACAATTTCTTAAAATTCAACAAAGAATTGACTATTACTGCAATACTTATCTATATCAATTTCGATTCTCGATAATATATAGGTATTTTATTATTACACACTTACATCTCTTTTCAAACGTTTATCAGAAAATAAGTCAATCAAAGTCTAGTAGTTATCACATCTATTCCCCAGAAATATTGCTATTATGCGAAACAGTAAAGAAAATTAACAGATATTTAAAATTTAATATCCTCATACGTGAAATTACTGTCGAATGAGAATACTAATAATCAATAAAATCAACTATTGAACAAAAATATAGTACAGATTACCGAAAATTCAAATGTTTTCTTCTACAAAAGTTACAAAAATTAACAAATGAATGACAAGTTAGAGAAATAACTAAAAAAATTAATGAACATATTTACAAATTTATTAAAATCACACCTTTTTCTGGATTATAAACCACAATTTCTTGAAAAAATTAACACCGAATTTATCAGATTTTAATCATTGTATTACATACACTCAATAAATATTCAAAATTAATCAAAAAATAATTTTTTAGTCTCATCAATAAGCAGAAATTCTATATTAAAAGAATATTTTCATAGTAGTACTTATGAAAATGAGAGTTTACAAACTGATTTTCATAATTTTACCACATTTAAACTTAATTTTTATACATAAAACATTATTTAATCAAATTTTATACTTTCTAATTCAGTAAAATTCAATACTTTTTAGTTTTTAAACCAATACCACAATATTTATTTACATCAAACTTGATTCTTCACCTTTTATATTTCCACATTACACACGTGAGATAAATACTAACTTGGATCAGGAGTTGAAGTCAATTGATTCCATTCGATTTTCATCATGTACGCATTGCTCCTACACGAAATTTCTTACTGCTATAATCATCTAATGTATTAAAACTAATCTACTCATATTTTTAATCAATTCATCAGATGTTTCATCTCGCACTTCTGAATTATCGTGCATCAAGTTGCTTAAAATATAAATACTATCTTTATAGTTTTAATGATATATAGTATACATGGTTTATCTTGAGTTAACACTTCCATAGTATTAATCAAATTATATGTTTCATCTTGCACTTGATCTTAATGTTTTCATCTTGCATCTGAATTATCGTCCATCGAGTTTTTTAAATAATAATATATTTATAGTTTTTGATTATACATAGCATGTACAAATACAATCTTTAATTTTAACATTTCATATTTCAAATAACCTATTTCCGAAACCAAGCTATGTGAATTTTACCACAATGCTTATTATCATAGAATAATTTGTGTTTCACACTTTTCTAAAAATTATCAGATATGTACCCCTCAGAGAAATTACTATCATATGAATAAATGAAGAAAATTTAATTTATATTAAATGTACACGAAATTGATTGCAATATACATGAATTTAATAAAAATAAATAAATAAGCGATTATTTATACATTAAACCTTTACTAAATATATACTTCTTTCATTATACAGATGTTTCAACAAGATGAACCAAAACAGCAGCAAACTTCAGAAATTAATGATCCGAATGATTCATCTCTAGCACATGTAGCGTTAACGAATAACACATATGTGAGTACTTATATGAGAAATACTAGAATTCGTATATGAAACGTAATTAGAGTAAATACAAAATGATTTGTCTTACTACCTACACTTTAACAAGTGCTTTTTACCTATATTATTGAAGAGAATCCTAACTGTGTCCATTTATTTCTACTACAGATGTGCTCTATTTGCTACAAACACTTCTTAAGTAAATGGAATTTAACAGAACATACAAAAATCTATTCAGGTGAAAAACCTTACACTTGGAAAGATTACCATAAATGCTGTTTTCAAGGAGACGTGAATCAAAAATGCACACATCATCATATAAAGCATCATCAGATATATGTAAACTTAGCGAAGATATTCAAAAATTAGTCAGACTTTTGTAGAATTTAGAAATAAAGGAAGATATTTAGGCTATTTATCCATCATATTTTCACAACATGTACCACAATATCTCAAACTTAAAATTTGGAAGACATACACACTGCTGAAAAGTAATTTTGTGATTCTTCTAACCAGCATGAATGTATAGATGTTATTTTGCAGTGTATTCTTTAAATGCTCACATTAAATATTCTTTTATATGCATATATCGTTGTGTTTATTTTTCTAATACCTATTACATTAATGAAATACATAACATTTTAAGTGAAATAACACTCTCACAACTTAAAAAATGCATAAGAACATACAAAAATAAACAGATGTATAAAAAAATATGCAAGTTTACAAAATATTTTCATTGTTTTCTAGAAATATTAACAAAAAATATTTACAATATGAAAAAATTGTAAAAGTGAAAAGAAAAAACATAAATGTAAAAACAAAAACCACAAAGTGAAAAACTCATAACAAAGTTTTTGAAAAAAATATTTACAACAAAATTTTTTTTTACAAAAACCAAAACTTCCAAAAATATTTTTTTCAAAAATTTTTTTTTTTCAAAAACATTTTTTACAAAAATTTTTTTTTCAAAATAAGTTTTTACAAAAGTAAAAAAAAGAAAATCACAACGTTAAAAAAATGAAAATTTTTTGTTAAAAAAAGTGTAAAAAAATTGCAAAAAAATGTTGCAAAAATTTCAAAAAAAGTTATGAAAAAAGTCTCAAAAATTTTGTTGTTTTTAATAGCAAATGCAATGGTTTCGCCATTGCATACTGCATTAAAACCAACGAAATTTTTGAAGCTTTTTTCATAACTTTTTTTGAAATTTTTGCAACATTTTTTTGCAATTTTTTACACTTTTTTTAACAAAAAATTTTCATTTTTTTAACGTTGTGATTTTCTTTTTTTTACTTTTGTAAAAACTTATTTTGAAAAAAAAATTTTTGTAAAAAATGTTTTTGAAAAAAAAAAATTTTTGAAAAAAATATTTTTGGAAGTTTTGGTTTTTGTAAAAAAAAATTTTGTTGTAAATATTTTTTTCAAAAACTTTGTTATGAGTTTTTCACTTTGTGGTTTTTGTTTTTACATTTATGTTTTTTCTTTTCACTTTTACAATTTTTTCATATTGTAAATATTTTTTGTTAATATTTCTAGAAAACAATGAAAATATTTTGTAAACTTGCATATTTTTTTATACATCTGTTTATTTTTGTATGTTCTTATGCATTTTTTAAGTTGTGAGAGTGTTATTTCACTTAAAATGTTATGTATTTCATTAATGTAATAGGTATTAGAAAAATAAACACAACGATATATGCATATAAAAGAATATTTAATGTGAGCATTTAAAGAATACACTGCAAAATAACATCTATACATTCATGCTGGTTAGAAGAATCACAAAATTACTTTTCAGCAGTGTGTATGTCTTCCAAATTTTAAGTTTGAGATATTGTGGTACATGTTGTGAAAATATGATGGATAAATAGCCTAAATATCTTCCTTTATTTCTAAATTCTACAAAAGTCTGACTAATTTTTGAATATCTTCGCTAAGTTTACATATATCTGATGATGCTTTATATGATGATGTGTGCATTTTTGATTCACGTCTCCTTGAAAACAGCATTTATGGTAATCTTTCCAAGTGTAAGGTTTTTCACCTGAATAGATTTTTGTATGTTCTGTTAAATTCCATTTACTTAAGAAGTGTTTGTAGCAAATAGAGCACATCTGTAGTAGAAATAAATGGACACAGTTAGGATTCTCTTCAATAATATAGGTAAAAAGCACTTGTTAAAGTGTAGGTAGTAAGACAAATCATTTTGTATTTACTCTAATTACGTTTCATATACGAATTCTAGTATTTCTCATATAAGTACTCACATATGTGTTATTCGTTAACGCTACATGTGCTAGAGATGAATCATTCGGATCATTAATTTCTGAAGTTTGCTGCTGTTTTGGTTCATCTTGTTGAAACATCTGTATAATGAAAGAAGTATATATTTAGTAAAGGTTTAATGTATAAATAATCGCTTATTTATTTATTTTTATTAAATTCATGTATATTGCAATCAATTTCGTGTACATTTAATATAAATTAAATTTTCTTCATTTATTCATATGATAGTAATTTCTCTGAGGGGTACATATCTGATAATTTTTAGAAAAGTGTGAAACACAAATTATTCTATGATAATAAGCATTGTGGTAAAATTCACATAGCTTGGTTTCGGAAATAGGTTATTTGAAATATGAAATGTTAAAATTAAAGATTGTATTTGTACATGCTATGTATAATCAAAAACTATAAATATATTATTATTTAAAAAACTCGATGGACGATAATTCAGATGCAAGATGAAAACATTAAGATCAAGTGCAAGATGAAACATATAATTTGATTAATACTATGGAAGTGTTAACTCAAGATAAACCATGTATACTATATATCATTAAAACTATAAAGATAGTATTTATATTTTAAGCAACTTGATGCACGATAATTCAGAAGTGCGAGATGAAACATCTGATGAATTGATTAAAAATATGAGTAGATTAGTTTTAATACATTAGATGATTATAGCAGTAAGAAATTTCGTGTAGGAGCAATGCGTACACGATGAAAATCGAATGGAATCAATTGACTTCAACTCCTGATCCAAGTTAGTATTTATCTCACGTGTGTAATGTGGAAATATAAAAGGTGAAGAATCAAGTTTGATGTAAATAAATATTGTGGTATTGGTTTAAAAACTAAAAAGTATTGAATTTTACTGAATTAGAAAGTATAAAATTTGATTAAATAATGTTTTATGTATAAAAATTAAGTTTAAATGTGGTAAAATTATGAAAATCAGTTTGTAAACTCTCATTTTCATAAGAACTACTATGAAAATATTCTTTTAATATAGAATTTCTGCTTATTGATGAGACTAAAAAATTATTTTTTGATTAATTTTGAATATTTATTGAGTGTATGTAATACAATGATTAAAATCTGATAAATTCGGTGTTAATTTTTTCAAGAAATTGTGGTTTATAATCCAGAAAAAGGTGTGATTTTAATAAATTTGTAAATATGTTCATTAATTTTTTTAGTTATTTCTCTAACTTGTCATTCATTTGTTAATTTTTGTAACTTTTGTAGAAGAAAACATTTGAATTTTCGGTAATCTGTACTATATTTTTGTTCAATAGTTGATTTTATTGATTATTAGTATTCTCATTCGACAGTAATTTCACGTATGAGGATATTAAATATTAAATATCTGTTAATTTTCTTTACTGTTTCGCATGATAGCAATATTTCTGGGGAATAGATGTGATAACTACTAGACTTTGATTGACTTATTTTCTGATAAACGTTTGAAAAGAGATGTAAGTGTGTAATAATAAAATACCTATATATTATCGAGAATCGAAATTGATATAGATAAGTATTGCAGTAATAGTCAATTCTTTGTTGAATTTTAAGAAATTGTGTGAGAACAGGGGTTTTTTTGCATTGAGTTTATGTAATTTCAGTTACAGTTTTTCGATAATGAACCCAAAAAATGGATAATTACCATTTTTAAAAGTTATGATGAAAAGGTCTAAGCAATATTAATGATAAAAAATTAGTCTAATATTTGCTCTTATTTGGTTGAAATTTCAGATAGTTTGGTATGAAATATGAAATGATTACAAAAATTAAAGATTATATTCGTCTATGTTTTGCCTTTTTAATCTGTTAAAATAATATTCATATTTGAAAAATGTTGTTGTGTGATAATTCAGATATTTTTTAACTATAAGGTGAAAACATATTATAATTTTGACTAATACTTAGTAGATAAATGATGTTTTTCAATATATAAAGTGATTGTAGCATTTAGAATATATACTTTTGAGGAATGTATAATTGGAAAATGTTATAATATCCTAGAAAATTGGTGTTAAAAATATTAAATACAGCTACTTCAATGATATTTTTTCAATATGTAAAGTGTTTGTAGCATTTCGAATATGTACTTCTGAGGAATGTATAATTGGAAAATGTTATAATATCTTAGAAAATTGGTGTTAAAAATATTAAATACAGCTACTTCAATGATATTTTTCGATATGTAAAGTGTTTGTAGCATTTCGAAAATGTACTTCTTAGGAATGTATAATTGGAAAATGTTAGAATATCTTAGAAAATTGGTGTTAAAAATATTAAATACAGCTACTTCAATGATATTTTTTAGATATGTAAAGTGTTTGTACCATTTCGAATATGTACTTCTGAGGAATGTATAATCGGAAAATCTTAGAAAATTGGTGGTGAGTATTGTAAAAACTCAGAAATCATTGAAGTGTAGAGTGAAACATGTATCAATTTAATTAATAATATGAAAAGAATAAGTGGAATTAGTCATGTGTACTATCTAAACATTAAGCATAATATTTATATTTTAAATAACTTGGTGTTTGATAACATAAAAATTTCAGAAAGGTAAAGTGTTGAAAATTGTATAAAAATTCGTCTTTTCTTGAAAATCAGTATTTTGTTTTTTTGTTTAATTAGTGATACTTATTAAGTTTCTGTTGTTAAAGCTAAAACATGCGTTAAATTGTTCAGTTAAAAAAATCGATATTTCCATGTTGCTTTTTGAAAATACTAGTGTAAAAATTAATCAAATTCGATAAAATTCGTCTTTTTCCTTAAAACATATTATTTTCCATTGTTTTTCCTTAATTATTAATATTTATTGAGATAATGATTGTTCAAAAACAAAAATCACAAGTTTATATCCTTCTAAGAAAACGACTTTTATAACGTAAAAGATATTTTTCTTGAATGAAAACCTTACGAAGTGTGACGTCGAAAAACCTATTGTACTCTCCCCTTTAGGAATTTTGAGGTTAGATGGGGAGAGAATTTGTTGTTCGCTTCTAATGTTTGCATCGGTAAAAATCCTGTTGAATTCGTAAGATTGAGGAAATTAGTTTAAAAAATGTATTTTATATTTGTTTTCGAGAAAAATATATCTTGAGATTTAGTCATCTAAAGTTTGAAATCTTATGTAACTAGTGTTTTTTAAAGTATGTTAAAATGTCAAATTACTGTAAAAGTTTATACAATTGGCCTTCTTGCTTAAAAAAAAAAATAAATAAATAAATAAATAAAATAAAAAATCACTATTTTCGTTCGTTAAATGCTTAATTATTAAAATTCGTTCCGGTAATAGTTGTTCGAATGTTAAAAATGTATGTTTAAATTTCGTTTTTAAGTTGAAAATATCTAAAGAAATCGGTTAAAATTTATATTTTCCATTGTTTTTTGCTTAATTAACAATGTTCATTAAGGGATTGCTGTTCAAAAACTAAGATAAATGTTTAAGTTTCCTTTCTTAAGTTGATATTATAGTTGAAAAATTCTAAAGAAATTGGTTAAATTTAATGTAATCCATTGTTTTACTTAAATAAAAATGCTCATGAAGGAAATGGTTGTTCAAAACTGAATACATGGTTAAGTTTCTTTCTCTCAAATTGGTATTCTGAAGTTTGAGTTGGAAAAATCGTAAGAAATGAGTCTTTTTCTATAAAACTTGATATTTTCCATTGTTTTTTACTTAATTATCAATACTCATTAAGGTTATAGCTGTTGAAAAACTGGGATGTATGTTTAACTTTCAACTTTTAAGTCGGTACACTTCTCATGTAGTTGATGAAAATCTTAAGAAATCAAATAAAAATTTATATTTTTCGCTGTTTTACTTAATTAAAAATACTCGTTAAGATGATAACCACTTAAAAATTGAAATGTACGTTTAAGTTTTCTCTCTTAAGTTGATAAAAATCGTAAGAAATCAGTCTTTTTCTATAAAATTTGATATTTTCCATTGTTTTTTACTTAATTATCAATACTCATTATGGTTATAGTTGTTGAAAAACTAGGATGTATGTTTAAGTTTTAAGTCGATACATTGATATTGTATTTGATAAAAATCGTAAGAAATCAGTCTTTTTCTATAAAAATCGATATTTTCCATTGTTTTTTACTTAATTATGAATGCTCATTAAGGTTATAGCAGTTGAAAAACTGAAATGTACGTTTAAGTTTTCTCTCTTAAGTTGATAAAAATCGTAAGAAATCAGTCTTTTTCTATAAAACTTGATATTTTCCATTGTTTTTTACTTAATTAACGATACTCATTAAGGTTATAGCTGTTGAAAAACTGAAATGAACGTTTAAGTTTTCTCTTTTAAGTTGATAAAAATCGTAAGAAATCAGTCTTTTTCTATAAAACTTGATATTTTCCATTGTTTTTTACTTAATTAACGATACTCATTAATATGAGCTGTTGAAAAACTGAAATGTACGTTTAAGTTTTCTCTCTTAAGTTGATAAAAATCGTAAGAAGTCAGTCTTTTTCTATAAAACCTGATATTTTCCATTGTTTTTACTTAATTAATACTACTCATTAAGATGTCTATCAAGCAAAATTCAAATATATGTTTAACTTTCTTGTGTTAAATTGATAATCTCATCTTGTAGTTGAAGAAATCTAAATAAAATGGTTGAAAACTGAAATTTTAATTGTTTCGCTTAATTAATAATACTCATTAAAATTATGGTTGTTCAAAATTCAAATATAAATTTAATCTTCATCATATAGTATGATTCCGCGTTGAGATGTGATTGATAATATTTTTAATTAGGGAAGGTTGTTCACCTCTCCTGTTATAATAGAATGTTCCTTTTTTCCACTAGGAGGCGTTTGTGGTGGGGGATGCATGGTGGGCGCAGGCGGCACCGCAGGCGGGGCAGCCGGAGGAGCAGGCGGGGCAGTGGGCAGCCGGAGGAGCAGGCGGGGCAGCGGGCAGCCGGAGGAGCAGGCGGGGCAGCGGGCAGCCGGAGGAGCAGGCGGGGCGGCCCCACAGCCCCACCTGCTCCTGAGCCCGTACTCTTATTTTCCTACTACTATTACCGTTTTATTTCTCTAGCTCTATCTGCACATACATGTACGATTTTATTCATGTGCCAGTGTATATAATGCATTAAACACAATGTTGCACCATGTGCCTCATGTTGAATGTTACGTTGCTGGTTAAATTTTATTTTTTATGCTACACTTCTTTGGCTTCTACTGTTATCGTTTCTACGGCAACTACTATATTATATTACTTATAAAGGAGTAATTGCGTAAAAATTTTACCCATAAAAAATGCGTGTAAGTATAAATAGATTCCATGCTTTTTTTTTTAAATCAAGCGTTTCTAAAAAAGCCAACTTTAGTCTCTTTACTTAAATGGCATATGTAATTTTCAGACATGCGCTATTTAACTAACTTATTATTGTTCCGTGTGAGTTTACTGATGTGACTTGCAAGCATGAATGTTTGAAGATAACTACTTTATGCAGATCTAGAATTATCGACTAAAATAAATGACCATTAAGAACACTCAAAATAAATACGTAATTTGTATTTCCCAACTGATAAGTCAGTTTTCAAGTCATTAAAATTAGAGGAATGATTTTAAAGTTTTGCGTTTGTCTGTACTTGGCCCGAGATCTGTACCCAGCCCGGCCTATGGACTGAAGATTAAAGATGATTATTTAAAGTGGCCGGGGAGATGAAAAAATTGTATTTGATATAAAATTTAAAAGGATTAACTTATTAATAGAAAATATCATACTTTTCATATTTATTTTCAGATTTTTTACAAATTTCCGTTAAAATAATGTTTTTTACAGGAAATAGGCAAATGATTTGTTTTACATCTTAATATATAAATTATTTTATAAATTTAGTATTAATTACATTTAATAATCTTTCATCAATAACAGAATTAATTTTCATGTTATTCTTTCGGTAAAATCATTTAGGTATATGTTTTCCGGTAAGAAATGAACGTATCGAAATGTAGCGCTATTGCACACGTGAGATTACTTAATCGCAAGATGCATATTTCTAATCTCATAGAGAATAAAGGAAAGACATCTTTACCTTCACACCTTCTTGACAGTGACTTTGAAAGGCACAAATGAAGTCATAATCGTTCTCAAACAATTATCCTTATTTTGGATGAAAAACTGTGAGCGATCGGTTTGATACTTCCGAAGATTGCTCACAAATCGACATTAGAATAATTTTAGAATGCTTTTCGTAAGTTTTCATCCGTTTTTAGTTTCGCATTTCTTAAGAAAGGTTCTTAGACAGCATTTATAGCTAATAATTAACTACTATGCCAAATTTCATAAATCTAGGTTGCATTATCATAACATTTTTGTTTCTGCACCCCCTTTGAAGATGAGGCAACCGACATAAAATGTTGCCTATCTTGTAAAAAGGGCTGTCACCATCATTTTTAAACCATTACTTTTTGAAATTTGTTCGTGTTTTTTCTGAAATTGCGCAGAAATTGCAATTTAGGACGCTTTTTGCTCATTTGCTTTAATTTTAATTTCGATTTTTTTAGGAAATATTCTTAGAATTCATTTATACCTTATTAGTAACTACCATGCCAAATTTCTGGTTTCTAGGTCCTTCCATAACAAAATTACGCAATTTTAAAAATTTTGATTTTGCATCCATTTTGGAGTAGTGGCACCAATATAAAATAAAACCTTTATTGAGACAAAGGTTGTCAGCATCATTTTGACACCATTATTTTATAAATCGGTTAAATATTTCCTGTGATTTCGCAGAAATCATAGTTTAGATTTTTTTAGAACGCTTTTGTGCTCGTTTTAACCTCTTTTAAACTTCGAATCTTTTAAGAAGTGTTCTTAGAAATCATTGATATCTTATATGTAACTAGCATTCCAAATTTCGTATTTCTAGGCCAATCATTAACAATAAAATCGCATTTCTTGTACATTAATTGCTCCTGCCCCCCCCCCCCCCTTTTATGGGTAGTGGCATGGGCATTAGATATGAACTATGTTTGAACAGAGACGAACACCGCCATTTTGTTACAATCACTTTTGAAATCATTTCGATAGTTCCAGAGATTACCTCCTACAAAGAAACAAACAAATTTTACCTCTTTATAAAATTAGAATAAATTAAAGAATATAGACATGCCTATTTTTTTAAAGATGAAAGTAATCGCAGAGATGATTGCTACATTTTATTAAAGGAAAACGGTTAGTTTTATCATATACCAACTAGTGATTTTATAACTGCGTTTAAAAAATTCGCCTTAGTCCCTGAAAATAAAGAAAAACATTAAAACAACATTAAATTATCATTTTTGCACGCAAACAAATGTAAGTTGTTCATGTCTAAAGAGTGTTCAAATATTCTTCTTTAGTTGCTTTTTGAAAGCACTCTATGAGAGAATTTAAAATTTCTAAGTAATCTCTTTTAATTAAAACCCCCTAACAAAGAAATCTTTCAAATTCTTTTGTCTATATAGTGATTGTAAGATAAATTAACTTTTCATGATTTTCGTCCTTAAAATAATTAGTGTTAAAACAAGCGAGAGACTTTTCTTTTAACTTTCAGGTAGTGCAGTTTTTAGTTGTTTGAAGCAACCATTAGGTAAAAATACTAATGAGTTTGCTATGAATATTCTGAATAATTTTTCCTTCTAAGTAATTCCAATGAATAATTTAAAACCTCATTTTCTGCGTGATAATTGTTTTCAATAAATTTAATGCTCTTATCAATATTATTTCATGAAATTTACTTTAGTTAATAATTTAAACTAATTAAAGTATTGTTCATTTTATTTTCCCAATTAAAGAATTTATTTCTGTTGTTATATTCCATTTATTTATCAAGTTACGGCTGAATAAAAGTTTACAAAGCTCATTAAAAATTGAAGCTAATTGATATTGATTTATAAAGAGATTTTGTGACTATTTTGCTCTTTTGTTGTTTTGATTAATAAATAAAATTTATTGTATAATTATTTAAATGGAAATGAGGATAATTTGCTTTAACATAGTAAAATTTTTAATAATATTTCTTAATTTTTAGGCATTTGATTTTTAATTTATCATTATCGAAAAAAAAATAGCTTATTTAGCTTATTTTATTCTGAACAAAATGCTGCAAACCCCATTTCAATTAGGAAAATAAAAGACGAGATATTTACAATTTTGTATATCCCAGTATCTGAGAAAATCGCTGCGCACGATGAAACAAATGTGGCCGCCATGCACAAACAAAAAATAGTAAAATTAAAATAACGGTCATTTTGAACTTCCATCATATTAGGGTTGTTGTAAAAAAGAATTTCAGATTTTTTAAAAATGGTCGAGCAACTAAAAAAAAAAAAAAAAAAAAAAAAAAAAAAAAAAAAATTTCTGGACCATTTGAAATGGATTGACCCAGAGACTCTAGTGTATTGACATTGAGAAGCCGCCGTATATGTCTGTCTGGCGGGGATTGGAACCACCAAAACTGTCTGGCAACTGAGGAAACATCTTCTGGTGGTCACCCAAGTAACATGCATAAAATTCAGCTTTTATAAAATGACGAAAATATAATTTCAATTTACTAAAGTTTAGTGGTGACTGCCAAGGGGTTGGAACCATAAGAAGTATCTGCCAACGGGTAGGAGCCATCGGAAGTGTCTGCCAATAGAGGACGCGATTTCTAATATCATTCCAAATGAAATATAAAAAAATCACGCTTTATAAAATGACGAAAGTAGAATTTCATATTATTGAAGTTTAGTGGTGTCTGCCAAGGAGTTGGAACCTTAGGAAGTGTCTGCCACTGAAGGACGTGATTTCTAATATCATTCCAGATTCAGCAACGCGGGATAACCCAGCAATCGGCATAGGCTTCCAGATCCCGCGTTGCAACTTTATTAAAAAAAAGAAAAAAAAAAGGAAATATAAAAAATCACGCTTTATAAAATGACGAAAGTAAGTTGGTATTTTTTACACTTTTGCTACCTGTTAACTTCCAAAGCCCCCATGATCCAAATTTCATAATTACCAATCGTTCCTATCTGTGTTGGAAGACTGCGCTGAGAAAGTTTCAGGTTTTATAAAATAACGAAGGTCTGCAACTCACGGGCACTTAGACTGTAGGTAAAAGTTATAATACAAGGTAAAATACAGTATTATAAAAAATGATAAATTTCTATGTTACTTAATTTTGAAACTATGATGACCATAAAGTAAAGAATATCAATTTTGTAAAAAGTACTTGAAAGTTCAAATTTACTTTGATTTAGACAGGCATAATAGATCCGCATCTTTCATGAAAAAATCGATTCTGATTGGGGTACCATTATATTTTTTCGTAACATGGTAGTCTTGAAAAAAAAATGATTCTTAAAAAAAGTTTTAAATTATCCCCCCCCCCTGGACCCGTTAAGGGATATTACATTGTAGTGTAATTGTTATTTATTTATTTTTTTGTGTGCGTGGAAATCGACCATTATTTGACGTTTTGTACTCTATTTTTAATGGTTATTTTTTAATATTCAAGAAAGGCAATTTTTAAAAATAGCTGACTGAGTGGGAGATATATAATGATCTCATTGTCTTTACCTATCATTATATATATAAAACCCCTCCGAGTATAACAATTCCGGAGTCAAACCATCGACGAGAAAAAGAAACTTATTGCGACGGCCACCATGTTAGGCTTAAGTATTCCGAGCCGTTCACAAATATTCTAATTGTTCAACTTATGGAGATATACATGTAAAAGATTTATTCATTACTCATTTTCTTTAAAACCTACAAAAACTATTTAATTATAATGCAATAAAACAACCAGCAATTACGAGAAAAACAAAAGATCACAGCAAATTAATGCTGTTGCCATTCATAAATGACAAATTCCAAATCTATAAAAATATTGTGAAAAGTTACCTCCGATTTTAAAGGTTATCTATTTTCTGACTAATGAAAATGTTCTATAGTCGTAATGGAGCGTTCTCATTGGTCAGATTTACCGTGGGACCTGTAAATGACGTCACTACATTTTACTGAGCTTTGAAATCTTTTCACGATTTTAAAAACAATATTTAATTAAAACTTTTTATTTAAGGAAAGCGAAAGTGCGTTTTAAATGCAAGAATTTTTATATTCGGGTTGCTTTAATTTTATCTACAGCAGTGAATGTCACCATTGTCACATCACAACTCACGAGTGATTGGGCGTGTTTGGGAGCTACGCGCGACCAGGAGACTTGTGCATGGAGTGGATCTAATAGTGGATGTTCAGTACCGTTCAATACTCGGTACTGTGTGCTCAGAAACAGATAAAGAACAAATCATATTTTTGATTAATGGGCCTTATGCACGTGACGTCAGAAGCCAGAGCTTGCGGTATGCTAATCTATTATTCTAGCCACTGCACCGACAGAATGTCAGTATGCGCAGGCGCAAACATCGCTAGCAGACGACTTCAGCCTTGACCCATGTTGAATCAATATATTTTAACGGAAAATTTACAAATGTAGATAATTTTTTCGCAAGCAGAACAACGATTCTGATTTCATATTACAATATATCAAGTATATGCTGCTAGAACAAAGAATCTTTTTCCGGCATTTTTAACAAATAAGCATTAATAACTCGCACTCCATAGAGTGCTATGCTAAACACCGCCAGTAAATACCGCCAACAGCCAAATTTTAGCCTCGACCTCAAGCTGCGTGCATAAAGTCCATTACGGTGCTAATTATAAAGATTTTCTGTTACAAACAACGGTGAGCTTCATGGCCGAGTGGATAGAGCGTTGGGCTCGAAACCCGAGACTGTGGGTTTGAATCTTTCGCGTCTAAAAACTGTGAATATGATTTTTTTTTTTTGCAAGGCCTCGCATCGAAGCGCAGACCAGAGCTTTATTAGATTTCTTTGTCTGGGAAGTTTTGTACCTCCTCTTTCCCACAGTACCGACTTTGTGCCGAGCAATTTCCACCTTTTCCGCTATCTCAAACATTACTTCCGAGACAACCGCTGCAGCGATGACGAAGATGTGAAAATGGCCGTGATCTCTTGGTTACTGGAGCAGGCGGTAAGTTTTTATGAAGAGGGTATTCAAAATGTAGTTCCAAAATATAAGTGTTTAAAAAACTTAGCAGCTATGTTGAAAAATAGAGAAATATATGTGAAATCTGAAAATAAATTTGGTTTTTTATTTGTTTTTGTCGTTTATTTATATTTTTTTCAAGCGGTCCTTACTTAAAAAAATCCGCTCGTTCATTCTTCTTTAGCTGTTTTTTGAAACCATTTTACGAAGTAATTTGAAATTTCGAAATAATTCCTTTTAATTAAAATCTCTGAACAAAGCAATATTTTGTATTATTTCATGCGGATAGTGATTACAAGATAAATTATTTTTTCGAGATTTTCGTTATCAAATTCATTAGTGTTCAAACAAGCGAACGATTTTTCTTTTATATTTCAGATAGGTGTGTTTTTAGCTGTTTGAAATAACCAAATCTTATGTAAAAATATTTGTGGAAAATTTGCTATGAATATTTTGAAGGTTTCATTTTTCTATGTAACTTCAATGAATGATTTTAAAGAGCTCATTTTCTGCTAGATAATTGTTTTCTATAAATTTGAAGTAAATTCTAAAAATACTATTTCATGAAATTTACTTTAAGTATTAACTTAAGTATAGTAAAGAATGCTCATTTTAATTTTCCAATTAAGGAATTTCTTTGTCATACTACGTTTATTTACGACTGAATTGAAGTTTACTAAGCTCATTAAAAAGTGAAGCTAATTGATATTGATTTATAATAAGATTTTGTGGCTGTTTTTCTCTTTTGTAATTTTCATTAATTTATTAAATTTATTGCATTATTGTTTAAATGCAAATGATGATAATTCTTTGATGATGAATGTTATTATTATTATTAATATTATCATTATTATTGCATTTGATTTTTTAACTTATAATTAAGAAAAAAATAAAACATAAAATCTTGCGAAATTACACAGGGGGAGTCTAAATAGTTTTTACAAAATAAGAGGGATGGTAGTACTCTACCAGAAGAGTAATAATTATCATAGATTTTGGGGTCGAAAACCAGTTATTTAGTCACAAATACACGGTGTTCTACTCTAAGTGAAATTAATTTTGTTAATAATAATTTTGCAAAAAATAAAAATATTGCAATAAAAATGTAAACATATGTTTTTTGTTTTGTATAAAATGTGATATTATCACAAGAAATGGAAAAATAGGGTGCTCGTGCAGTTGGTGATATCGTATGAACTAATCTCAGTCCAAAATGCAGAGTGCCAAATGCATGCTGTTGGTGCATATAGTGAAAACTTCAACACTTTTATTTTTCTTTTAATGTAATTTATATTTACAACAAATATCAGCATGTCTATTAAAATGTCATTAGAATGTAAATCAGTTTTCTAAAAGTTATTACCATCACCAAAATTGAAGTGGGGTATTATAACACATAGGTGCAAATTTACAGTCGTCAGTCGCCACATGGCGACTAATTTTCGGTGTCTATGTCGCCATCCGATGGCAAATTTTGCATTTTCTCTTGCTGCATTTGACGAAAATTAGGTTTTTCTGCAATCCTCCACGAGAATCGCACGTTTCTTCGCGATTCTCTAACGAAAATTGTGTGTTTCTTAACGATCTTTTAAACAAAATCGCGTTATATCCGCTATCATTTGACGACAATCGTGTTTTTCAGAGATTCTATGAAAAAAGTTGCGGAATTTTTTGCGATCCATTGGTAATATTGTCTTTTTTTCTGTGATCTTTTAACGAAATTCTTCTCGTGTCTCCCTTTTTTCGCATTGTTTCTTAAGTTCTCTCCGAAATTAAGCCCTGATAGTTACTGGACAGTTTGGCTTTAGGAGTCACTGGCCCCTTAAGAATTTTGGAAATCTGCACTTTTAGTATGACATCTTGTATGTTTGATAAAATGAGTAGTTTGCGACCCGTCCCAAGGTAATTAATGTTCATTTGGATGGTTACTGTCACTCCTCTTACTAACCCAAACGCAAATATACGATAAAATGCCAGACAGAGCCATTTTTAGGTGCGTTTGTAATCATGTAAATACGTAGCACTTGTAGTCGACAATCCGTCCGTCCGTCTGTCCGCATGTAACAAAGCAAAAGTTATCCGTTACATTATGATCAATGGAAAAAATAGATTCAAGTGCAATTTTATGATGTTACACTTTTTGCAACACAATAAAATTCATATGCATCTACAAAATATATATTAAAATATACATGCTGTGCAATCTGCGTTGCAAAGAATATACATTTTATTAATTTACAGGTCCACACAAAAGTATTAAATTACACAATGGAATAAGAATAAATATTATTTGGGTTGCTTTTTGATTTTATTAAAATATTTCACATTTAATTAACTGATATGCATTACTGAGATTTACTACAAGTTGATTCCTGTATAAAAGAAAGCATTTTGTAATTACAGGGACATACAAAACATTTCGGATTCTGTACTGTATCCGAAACAATGTATATTTTAAAAACTTCGTTATAGTAAGTTCGCACCCCATTTGTTACTTTTAACGTGCAATTTCCAACTTGTTTGTATTAACCTTTATTAAATGTATATTGAATCTTTTTTAATATTATATAATAAATATATTTTTTAAATTACTAAACAAAAATAAATATACAAATAAAAAACTTTTTTTGAGAAAGTGAGTCTCCTTATTTTGCTATACATATTTTTATACCAATTTTATCATTTCTAAATGTAAAAGCTGTCACACTTTTTTTTATATGTATACGAAATATATATAAATCGCACATTCATAATATTTCATTAAACTTTCTTATGACAAAGATAAATTACGTTAATTTAAATTATAATTCCAGAAGGTTACATTTTATGCATGCTAATTAAATTTTCTTCATTAACTTTCTTGAGCGCTAATTTAATTAGATTTTCGTTGAATATTCTTTAGTAAAAAAAACACTAAGATCCTTTTGACTTATTATTTTCAAGAAGTATGTGATTGAAATTTAGACAATTGCAAAAAAAATTAAAATGCTAATATAATGATTAATTATTAATTGCGAAAATTATATCGCACTAAAATATTATTTTTATCAAGTTTTTTAAGAGTTATCTCTTTTATTTAGTCATAAATAAAAGTAAAAAATCACAAATCAAATTATCAGTGTTAGTTTTAGAAATCCCGTGTTCCACAAGATATTTGAAACGTAACCTTTAAGTTTGTTTTTATATTTTTCATACTTTTATAGTTTATATATGAACAAATGCTGTCGCATAATGCTTTATTTATAAAAGATTATGCATAAACAATGCACAAACACACACACACACGCATTATATACACACAAACACACATGTATCTATATCTATCTATATATATTCATAAACAATACCAACTATAGAAAACTACAAATTGACATTCACATCAAATATAGTATTACCAAATATAATATGCATAAACTCGACGAGAGAAGCAAATAGAATGAGCAATAGTGGATCAATGGCGAATAAAAATCAGATTTGTGATACGAAGCTCTTTTTGAAGGGCTATGCCACGCTATTACAAAAAATAGAATTAATTTATGTGGTGGAAATCAGGAAAATATCCTAATGCAAAGATATTTACCATTGCCCAATTAATCATAACCAAAAAATTCAAATTAGTCAAGAAACCTGGACATATAGAAATATATAGAAAAAACAATCATAAAATGAAATAAATATGTGTGCAAAAAATCTTGCCATGTATGATGAATATTGCAGTTCCTTACAAATGTTTAGTCCGGAAAGTTACTAATTAGACTTACGTAAAATTCAAATTGCGTAAAACTTTTAAAAACTTACGTAAAACTATATTTACTTACGTAAATCGAGACATGACTGTACTTGTAAGTCAGTATTGCTTGATTCAATCCATCAGTATTGCTGTTGACAAGTTTGCCTTTTAAACGAGTTTTTATCATTTTTTGTAAATATGTTTAGAAAAATTATTGGACATTAATTGACATGCCTTCTTAATGTTATAACAAAGAGGTAGTACCTGTCTTTTTACATTTATTGCATTTTCTTTTCTTTCATAATGCTCAACACAATTTACAAATACTCTAAATATATCCTGTTTGTACTCTCATTTGAAAATTCAGCATTTCTAATAATATGTACTAAAATAAATACAGATTACTAGATGGTACACTTATAAGAAGAATATATTTAAAATACACTTAAAAATTCATCAATGTTTCATTCTCTTCTGCGAACGTCGTCAGGATACAATATAAAGATGTTAAACACCATGTTTAACATCTTTATATTGTATCCTGACAACATGCACAAAAGCGAATGAAATGTTGATGAATTTTTAAGTGTATTTTAAATATAGGGTAACATCCCCGGTAATTGGCAGGCACCAGTGATTGGCACATCCTACAAACATGTCCTAAAATAAGATTTATATCCAGTCTTTGAAAAATGCAAGACCATATACCAGTTATATGTTCATCTACTTTACAGATTATAACTTTGATTTATGCTACTAGATGACAATAGTGCATAGGAAAGAGAAACAATTATGGCTTGTATCAAATTAGCCATTTTTGTTGCAAACGCTTCTTCTCTGGTTTAAGAAAGGCATGCATTTCAATTTATTATTATCTCATTTAAAGTATATTTTAAATTTTAATTGACAACAGTTTAGTTGTAGTTGAAAAGGGTTACTTTAATTGTGTAAAAGTCTAAGTGCCAATTACTGGTGATTAAAGCAACTGTTTATTTATAAGTATATTTTTATAAAAATACTTTTTCAAATATTTTTTCTTTTAGTGAGCAAAATAGATGCACAAATATGTACGCTTTGATTTAAAAATATTTGCAAGTAAATATTTCAGTTCTTGGTAATGAAAATCGAAGTAAGTTTAAAGACAAATCCTTAATGTGCCAATTACTGGGGATGTTACCCTATATATATTTTTAAAGTGTACCATTTAATAATCTGTATTTAGTTTAGTACATATTTTTAGTGTAATTTATGGTGCAATTGTCTAATTCATAACTATTCAGCATATCTTTTCACTTGATTTCCCGTTGCTTTTAGCGGGTTTCGATTTCACCAATTATTCACATCTCGCATATTTTGTAGGGTAAACAAACCAAATTTTAGAATTCATATGTGGAAGTCATATAAATTCCGAATGGTCATCATTAGCACTCATTTTACGGTGGAGTTTCTCATTACGAATTGATCTTGTATCCCTGTTAAATTTTTCATTTTACATTTCTCAAAGGGATATTTGTTCTCAGTTGACTACTCTATGAGTTTACTAAAATTTGTTATAGTTTTGGAATCTAGCAATAATAAATAATTCTTAATTTCACGAATTGAAATTTATGAATAACTTTATATTTAAAGATTAATTCACATTATCCTACGTGAATTTCGCAAGAAACTTAAAAGGACATATAAAACGTTTGAATATAGGAAAAATTCATCGGTACTACTAGGTTATTCCGTCGACCAAAAAACTATCGCCAAACTATAAGATTAAATGCCAATAATGGATGACCGTGAATGACACATTTAATGATACTAAATACGATACACGTGTTTAAAATGTCATTAAATGATTATTATTTCGACTTTTTACTTGTATTTTTATTGTTATTCTACTAATTATTTCGTTTTTTCGTTATTTAAATAAAAATTATGTCAGTGCGTGTAATTTTGCTATTAGTTTTGCAATTTGTATAGTTCGGCGAAATTGGCCGACGGGATAACAAAGTAGTACCAATTCATCTTTACACAGATTAATTATGTTTTTGATGACAAAACTCACTATTTTTTCTTATCTTACACTCTTGAAACGACAGAGGTGAATTTGGCTTCTCAGGAAAGAGCTGTAATTTATCGATCGTAAATGAGTTTTTTTTTAAATATTTTACTCCTCTTCATTTAAATTGGGTATTTATACTCATTTTCATTTAAATTGCTTAAAAACAAATCGTTCACTCGAGTTGCTTCAACTCTTTATGAGAAGCTGACTCTCTAATCGTGAGATCAGTAAATTTCGGCTCAACTTGAGTTATTTTGTGACTGAGGTTTTAAAAGATTACACATTACATATCAGTAGCGTTTAATACGATTTTTCTATAGAGATATCTGCATTTTAAATGGGCTTTTATAACGTTTTGCAAATATTTCTAGTAATTCAATTATGCATTAATAAACATGCTTCCTTGATGTCAGGTAATTACAGAGATGCATTAACTATATTTTTACTTCTTTTGAATTTGCTATGCTTTCATAATATTTAACACAATTTAACCAACACTCTAAATATATTCTGCTTGTACTCCTATTTGTAAAATCATCATTTCTCTTCACTTGATTCCCCGTTGCTTTTAGCGGGTTTCGATCTTACCAATTCTTCACATCTCACATATTTGTATAGTAAACAAACCTAATTTTAGATTTCATATGTAGAAGTCATATAAATTCCCGATGGTCATCATTAGCACTCATTTTAAAGTTGAGTTTCTCATTACGAATTGATCTGGGATCTATGTTCAATTTTTCTTTTACATTTCCCAAAGGGATATTTGTCCTCGGTTCACTACTCTATGAGTTCACTAAAGTTTGTTATAGTTTTGAATTCTAGGAATAATAAATAACGCTTAATTTCACGAATTGAAATTTATGAATAATTTTATATTTAAGGATTAATTCACATTGTCTTACGTGAATTGCAAAAGAAATAAAAAAAATATATACAGGGTGTCCCAGAAATACACTTTAACACAAGCTTTAAGGAGACAAACTTAAGCGACAAACTTTAAGGGGAGGTAGTGTTCATCACAAGGATTCAGATTTACAAAGCAACTCATGGTCGAAAGCGCTTTCTTGGAGGGGTAGTGATGACACAAGATGCAAGAAGGGCAGGACACGAATAAGTAGATAAAAATTTTTTATTACCATTAGTATTGGCGATTCAAGCGCTCGAATGCGCCATCTGGTGGAGAAAAGATGTAACTTCTCTATTCAGGGTAACGCCGTGTAAGCTCATTGCATTACATGCGTTTTAAATTTGTTCAGAATAATTATTCTTTTGCACAATTTCAGATTTCCTGTGACATTTGTTTTCAGCTTTATATGACGAAGTAAATATTATACGAATTTGAATATCTAAAACTTTTAAATACATTTATAATGAAGAATTGTTTCAATGGGACTTTAACATTAGTTAAAGGGAAATTAAAGATACAGTTATCCTGTATCGAAGGCTGCGAGCAGCGCCTCTATAGGCCGTTTTAGTTCCCAATAGCAGAAAGGTAAGAAAAAAGAACATTAGAAAACACCGATCGTTATCAAATTAGGTTTTTGAAATGACAACCCCTTGCCCTGATGCATGCGGGCGCATCTCCGGTGTATGGAAGATCTAATGTTCTCAAGAAAACACCAGGAATGTCTTGAACTTCCCCAGCAGCTGCAACGATGCGTACAACTAGTTCTTCAGAACTTTCCAGTGTTATCTCAGTATTTTTTCAGCACTAAAAATAATAAACATGTTTTCTCTAACTGTTCGTGTCCTTTCTTTCATGTTTTATGTGTCGTCACTACTGCGCCAGGAAAATGTTTCCGACCATCTGTTTCTATGTAAATTTGAATCCTTGTTATGACCTCTACCTTCGTCTAAAGTTTGTCCCATTATTTCTGGGACAACCTGCATAAAACGTTCGAATGTAAGAAGAATTCATCTTTACATAAATTAATTATTTTTTTGAAGACGAAATTTACTATTTTTTTATCTTACACTCTTAAAACGACAGAGTGAATTTCGTTTCTCAGGAAAGAGCTGTAATTTATAGATCGTAAATGAGTTGTTTTTAAACGTTTTACTCATCTTGATTTAATTTGCGTACTCAAACTACTCATCTTTATTTAAATTGCGTACTTGAACTATTCATCTTGATTTAAATTGCTTAAAAACAACTCGTTGACTCGAATTTTTTCACCTCTTTACGAGAAAGTGACTTTCTAATCGCGAAATGAGTGAATTTCAGCTCAACTTCAGTTATTTTGTGGCTGAGGTTTTAGGAGAGTGCATTTTTAAGGAGAAAGATTAGAAGTTTTATGAAAATATTGATTATAAATTAAAAAACAAATAGCAAGGTTTATACAGGGTATTTCAGCACAGTTGCAAACAGTTTCGGGTGAGATAGAATACATCTAGACGACCACACAAAAATTTTGAGCCTTATATGTGCCGCAGGTTTTGGTAGCCAACTGGAAGTGACAAACGCACAGAGTGACAAACGCACATATACTTTAACCAATTCGGGTCTGGTGTGCTATTATAGTACATGTCCTTTAACGGCGTATTATTTTATTTTAAGAAATACTTTTGCTATTATTTACACTAGGTGGAACCCGTCGAAATTCGACGAAAGAAAATGTTTAAGAAGGAACTCCTTCATTGATTTATAATAAATCTACAAAATTACTTACAGTAAAAAAATGCATCTTATATTGATCAGTCTAACTCTCAAACAAATATTATTTTAAGCTAAGATTAACAAAATTTTATAAAACTAATGAGTTTTGTCCAAATTTTTAAAACTAAACTTTAAAGTCAAACTTAATTAGTAAAATATAATATAGATCAGCTATTTATCAATTGAGTCGTGGCAATATTTGGTGGAAATAGTTGGCATAAATGCGAATGAAAAAAACAAAATTTATTTCGAATTGACACAATCATAGAATTTCACGCGAAATTAAAACCCGTCATCATTTTCATCTTCTCAAAATTTTAAGACGTACTTCTCATATCCGTATTCACCATGGTTGAAAAAACGGTATTTTAATTTGAGCATTTTCAAATCACTTTAACTCAAAACTTAAGTTATTTAACTGATGAATAAAAACGAAATAAAACCGAAATCACGGAATTTTATAACAGACGATACTTTTTGCAAAGTATACGCATTTTAATTTCGATTCTTTTTTTCTTAATTTTAAGAGAAAATGGAGTGATTATGTTGCCACAATTAAAAAATCGGACTAAAAACTATACAAAAATTAATATCTCAAAAACAAATTGAGATAGAGCTTTCAAACAAATTGCATTTAAAAGTACATTTTTTTTCTCTATACGTCGGTCTAAAAATCGGAAATATGTAATGTTTAGAAGTATAAAATTTGCAGTAGCGAAAAATGCAAAACTGAAATCGCATGGGAAAGTGTTGCCATTCGCAAAATGACGTATGCGTTACGCACAGATACGTTTGGCCTTTATTATATAGATATAATAATGTTAGTATATGTCTGTCTATTTACTATATAACTATATTTATGTTTAGGTATTTACTACTAATAATAATTTTTATTATTTGCTTCATTTTCTTTGCGACGTTTGCGATTCTTTCATTTTAAACATATATTTGACTCTTTAAATTTAAAATTAAAATTACTTTCCTGAAAGAATCATGAGTAATAAAGATTAAAAAGTATTAGAAAGTTGTAATATATGTTAAATCTTGTGGAAATACAATATTTTCTAAATATCTCCAAAAATTCTATCTCAGACTATTTTCATATGAATATTAATTGAATGGTAAGCAAAACAACAAAATTCGTCATAATTCAGACAATGAAATATTAGATTAACACTAATTAATGTTTTCGATAGCTAGTGTTAATATTATTAACGTAAAGATGAATTTTTTCTAAAAATTAAAAGAAAATTGGACCCGAAAGGGTTAACATAAATACAAATCTATATTATAAAGACCAAACGTATCTGTGCGTAACGCATACGTCATTTTGCAAATGGCAACACTTTCCCACGCAATTTCAGTTTTGCATTTTTCGCT
Organism: Maratus speculifer; assembly: GCA_964019185.1. Taxonomy (NCBI): domain Eukaryota; kingdom Metazoa; phylum Arthropoda; class Arachnida; order Araneae; family Salticidae; genus Maratus; species Maratus speculifer. The sequence goes on along the minus strand of OZ025295.1, from coordinate 300,707,391 downwards.
ACTGCAAATTTTATACTTTTAAACATCGCATATTTCCAATTTTTACACCGTCGCATAGAGAAAAAAATGTACTTTTAAATGCAATTTGTTTGAAAGCTGTATCTCAATTTGTTTTTCAGATATTAATTGTTTTATAGTTTTTAGTATCAATTTTTTAATTGTGGCAACAGAATTACTCCATTTTCTCTTAAAATTGAAAGAAAAAAAAATAGAAATTAAAATGCGTAAACATTGCAAAAAAATCGTCTGTTATAAAATTCCGTGATTTCGGTTTTATTTCGTTTTTATTCATCAGTTAAATAAACTTCAAGTTTTGAGGTAATGTGATTTTAAAATGATCAAATTAAAACACCATTTTTTTAAACATGTTGAATACGGATATGAGGAGCACGTGTTTAAATCTTGAGAAGATGAAAATTGTGACGGGTTTAATTTCGTGTGAAATTCTATGATCGTGTCAATTTGAAATAAATTTTGTTTTTTTCATTTACATCTATACTAAACATAAGAGTCTCAGTTGATAAATTCATCATAATAGCTGATTAAATTAAATGCGAAAAATGCAAAACTGAAATTGCGTGGGAAAGTGTTGCCATTTGCAAAATGACGTATGCGTTACGCACAGATACGTTTAGCCTTTTAGACATTTTACTGATTTTATATGCGATTAAAGTTTAATTTTAAAAATTTGGACAACTGAGTTTTATAGTTATTTTATTAATCTTAGTTTAGTAACATTTGTTTTAGAATTAGACTGATTAATATAATATATTTTTTATAATATTTGTTTGAGAGGTAGACTGATCAATGTAACATGCATTTTTTACTGTAACTAATTTTGTAGATTTATTACAATTCAATGAAGCAGTTCCTTCTAAAAAATTTTCTTTCGTCGAATACCGACGGGTTTCACCTCGTATATTTAATGAAGCTAATATAATGTATAGCATATAAATAGTTATATATTGCATGTCTTAGTTTAATTAAGAGGAAAAAACAGATTTTTATTCCATTTACAAAAATATAATTATTTGTCTTAATAATGTACTCCAAAATTGTTGGAATAAAAGTAGTGTTGAGTAATGCACTGTTCATTGGATATCGTCCAGAAAAAGTGTAAAAGTTTTGATGCAATGGCTATTTAGTAGAATAATTCATTTTCAACATAACTAATAATATTTTTTCGCTTCTTCTTTATGTACTTCTATTATACAATGGTTTAATGATAAAAATAATAATGTATATTAGTCATATAAAGCGGTGATCTAATCTTTTCTAATTTTGTTTTTAGCACTTTTCTTGCCATATTATAGAAATTCAAGCTAATGACTTAAGACAATGCCAACGAATAACCTGTATGTTTTTTCAAGTACAACAGTGATTTTACTTGATTGGTAGCACTTTCAAGAAATAAATTGTAAAATGTTTTACTAATTATTTTGTTGATAATTTTGTTAATGAATATTTTTGTTATAATTTAAATAATTTGAATAAATAACTCTCTTTACTTAATGTTTCGATTAATATAATAACAATCCATTGCAAAATTTAGGTTGTTTGTTTTTTAGCATTTCGTAAATGATTCTGATGCATGCTGAATTATTGTGCGCTGAATCGTAAAAAAACTTTCATTTTTAAACATGACGTCAGGAATTTTTGGAAATCGTAAATTTCAAAGTTAAGCCTACTTTGCTCCGACTTCAGTTGGCATTTTCGCATTCCTTATTTGCAGCAAAATTGTTAATTCTTCCCCCTCAAAAATTTCTTTAGCTCCGAAGCTAAATATAGGAATTGGCTTTTATGCTAGAACCTAAAACCTAAAAAGTTTTATATAATGCTTCATTTTTTTTGTTACTATACCGTATAAAACAGACAGACAAAAAATGCATTTTTAAATAAACTCGCTTGCGGTTTTCCCCCAAGAATTAAAGTATATGTATTTTCTATAAGTTTGGTGATCACGACAAATTAATGCATTCCAAAGCCAGTTTTGGGGGTGTTAAACGTAAATTTTCAGTCAGGAAATTAAACGTGATTTTGAATGTAAACATCGTTTATAAAAGACCTCGTACATCGTACGTCATAAAAGAGTGTGTGATTTTTAAAAAACTTATTTTACTTTTCTATTCATTTTCTCTTAACATATTGTTATTTAACTTTCATAGCTTGTTCATTTCTGATAATTGTTTAACTTAATAATACTCTTCTGACACTTATTTCTTATAACCTTGAAAGGGCCAAAGAAAAGAAACAGTTATTAATTAAATCTGTTTTCGAAGACTATTTTTCTTTCACCACTAATGCTTCTAGTGAAGTGTTATCTATCGCCCACATTTCACGGTTGTCAAGAGAATAGATTTGCTCTACAGAACTGATGTAGGATAAGAGTTCGAATAAGTACAAGTAGTTTTTCATGATAACAGTTTTAATCCTTTTGTAAACGTGACCTTATTTTCGTTTTATATTTGAATTGTTACAAATTGAAATGTATAGCAATGTTATTAATTTTATTTCAAAACTTATTATATTTAGAAATGAATTTAAGGAAGGAGGGGGGGGGGGATTCAAATTTAAGTCATAGCAAAAATTCGCAGATATGCTTAGTGTAGACGTTGCATGTAAGTATTTACAAATTTCAGAATTTACTTTTTTTATTGCTATAATTATTTATAAGTTGACATGTGTTTTATGTTGCTCAAACATAATTTCAGCAGCTATATAGTGGATGGTATGCTGTGATATACGTAATTTATCTTCTGGAGTTTTTTAAAAGCTTTGTTATCTCCTCTGTGACTTAAGGCTGTTGCTCTGCTCACTCATTTTCGGAATTGACCTCCACAATGTTAAGTCTATGGGCGTTTGATAAGTTTTCATATTCAAACTATCTCTTCAGAAAATTAATATTTTTAATTTCTTTTTTCATTCTTCTCTTCTTAACGGATGTCTTTATAACACTTTCCAACAAAGATGAAAAGTTTGGTTGAATTCGGTTTGTCTGTCTATCTGGCTATCTAGCGTCTATCCGCGCTCTAACTTCCGTAAATGTACTCAGATTGCCCTGAAATGTTTGGACATTGACATTTATTCTAGCACAATCTCTATTGAAAATGAAATTTCTAGTATGATAACTTTATTTACAAGGACAGTCAAAAGTTTACCGTTACATTATGGCCTATGGCAAACGATTTTTTCAAATGAATTTTAAAGATGTAACACCCTGTCAAACATATTAATATTTGTATGCATTTACTAATTGCACTAACATATGGTTTTTATAAAATATGTGATGAAAAAGATAGCTATTATTCATTTACAGGGTCACACAAAACAATTCCATTAGACAATAATAAAGGGAGAAATTAATGCATTCCAAAGACAATTTTGGAGGAATTAAACGTAGATTGCAGTCAGAAAATTAAACGAGATTTTCAATGTAAACATCTTACATTTATAAAAATGATTGTGATTTTTAAAAAACGTATTTTACTTTTCTATTCATTTTCTCTTAACATATTGTTATTTAACTTTCATAGCTTGTTCATTTCTGATAATTGTTTAACTGTAATAATACTCTTCTGACACTTATTTCTTATAATCTTGAAAGGGCCACAGAAAAAGAAACATTTATTAATTAAATCTGCTTTCGTACACTATTTTTATTTCACCAGTATTGCTTCTACTGAAGTGTTATCTTTCGCCCACATTTCACGGTTGTCAAGAGAATAGATTTGTTCCACAGAACTGATATAGGATAAGAGTTCGAATTATAAGTACAAGTAGTTTTTCATGATAACGGTTTTAATCCTTTTGTAGTGCTTATTACTTACCCATTATGCGTAGTATAGTGTAAGTCTTGCAATCGTTTTGAAAATCGAAAAAAATTTTTTGACGGATTTACAGTTTCAGATAGTGGAGATTCCGAAAAACATATTTTTATAAAAAATTTGCCGTCTGTCCGTCTGTCTGTCTGTCTGTAAACGCTCTATCTCCCGAGCAAATTGAGATAGAGACTTGAAATTTTGTATGTACTTAGTATGTAAAGATGGAACGAAGCATATTTAATATCAGTAACCTCGATTATCCGGGACTATTTTTTTCGGACTCTCGAAAAATTCGTTCTGATGAAAGGTACATAAAAATTTTCGATTTCTTTTATTTTAAGGAATGGAAGTAAAAGGCAATAAAATGATACAAATTTTGCATAAAGAACGAAGTCGATCGGATAATTAGTTGCCAAGATATTTGTAATACTGTTTTCCGCATTCTTTGATTTTTCATGACCCTGTATTTCATTCAAATTTCAATTCAAGGGTATATTTTAATTGGAAATAAGATGCTTAATCCGACGTAGTAAATAGTTAGTTAATAGAATTATTATTTTGGAGTTAAAAGGATGTTTTTTTTACGCAGTTCGGTACTACTTGAGTAGTTTGGCGTTTCGTATAATTTGTCGAAATTGGTACATCAGCAGTTCTTTAATAGAGCATTACTATGCATATTAACAGTATATAAATTTTGTTTTGGAATTGCAGTGCATTGTATAAATAGTTTTCACGTGTTTTATTTTCATATGCATATTAATGATGGGCAAGTATTACGGTGGCCAACAACGACTAGTTTTCGTTTTATATTTGAATTGTTACAAATTTAAATGTATAGCAATGTAATTAATTTTATTTCAAAACTCAATATTTGGAAATGAATTTAAGGAAGGAGGGGGGGGGATTCAAATTTAAGTCATAGCAAAAATTCGCAGATATGCTTAGTGTAGACGTTGCATGTAAGTATTTACAAATTTCAGAATTTACTTTTTTTATTGCTATAATTATTTATAAGTTGACATGTGTTTTATGTTGCTCAAACATAATTTCAGCAGAGATATAGTGGATGGTATGCTGTGATATACGTAATATATCTTCTGGAGTTTTTTAAAAGCTTTGTATCTCCTCTGTGACTTAAGGCTGTTGCTCACTCATTTTCGGAATTGACCTCCACAATGATAAGTCTATGGGCGTTTGATATGTTTTCATATTCAAACTATCTCTTCAGAAAATTAATATTTTTAATTTCTTTTTTTATTCTTCTCTTCTTAATGGATGTCTTTATAACACTTTCCAACAAAGTTGAAAAGCTTGTTTGAATTCCGTTTGTCTGTCTATCTGGCCATCTAGGGTCTATCCGCACTCTAACTCCCGTAAATGTACTCAGATTGCCCTGAAATGTTTGGACATTGACATTTATTCTAGCACGATCTCTATTGAAAATGAAATTTCTAGTATTATAACTTTATTTACAAGGACAGTAAAAAGTTTACCGTTAGATTATGGCCTATGGCAAATGATTTTTTCAAATGAATTTTAAAGATGTCACACCCTGTCAAACATATTAAAATTTGTATGCATTTACGAATTGCACTAACATATGGTTTTTATAAAATATGTGATGAAAAAGATAGCTATTATTTATTTACAGGGCCACACAAAACAATTCCATTAGACAATAATTAAGGGAGAAATTAATGCACTCCAAAGAGAAATTTGAAGGAATTAAACGTAGATTGCAGTCAGAAAATTAAACGTGATTTTCAATGTAAACATCGTACATTCATAAAAGTGAGAGTGATTTTTAAAATTTCTCTAATTTTTCTATCTTCTTAATTTTTCTCTAAATTTTTTTAAAATTTTCTATTTATTTTCTCTTAACATATTGTTATTTAACTTTCATAGCTTGTTCATTTCTGAAAATTGTTTAACTTATTAATACTCTTCTGACACTTATTTCTTATAATCTTGAAAGGGCCACAGAAAAAGAAACAGTTATAAATTAAATATGCTTTCGTACACTATTTTTCTTTCACCAGTATTGCTTCTACTGAAGTGTTATCTATCGCCCACATTTCACGGTTGTCAAGAGAATAGATTTGTTCCACAGAACTGATATAGGATAAGAGTTCGAATTATAAGTACAAGTAGTTTTTCATGATAACAGTTTTAATCCTTTTGTAGTGCTTATTACTTACCCATCATACGTAGTATAGGGTAAGTCTTGCAATCGTTTTGAAAATCGAAAAAAAATTTTTGACGGATTTACAGTTTCAGATAGTGGAGATTCCGAAAAACATATTTTTAGAAAAAAAATTTGCCGTCCGTCCGTCTGTCTGTCTGTCTGTAAACGCTCTATATAACGAGCAAATTGAGATAGAGACTTGAAATTTTGTATGTACTTAGTATGTAAGAATGGGACGAAGCCTATTTAATATCAGTAACCTCGATTATCCGGGACTATTTTTTTTGGACTCTCGAAAAATTCGTTTGGATGAAAGGTACATAAAAATTTTCGATTTCTTTTATTTTAAGGAATGGACGTAAAATTCAATAAAATGACACAAATTTTGCATAAAGAACGAAGTCGATCGGAAAAGTAGTTGCCAAGATATTTGTAATCCTGTTTTCCGCATTCTTCGATTTTTCATGACCCTGTATTTCATTCAAATTTCAATTCAGGGGTATATTTTAATTTGATATAAGACGCTTAATCCGACGTAGTAAATAGTTACTTAATAGAATTATTATGTTTGGATTTATAAGGATGTTTCTTTTACGTAGTTCGGTACTACTTGAGTAGTTTGGAGTTTCGTATAATTTGTCGAAATTGGTACATCAGCAGTTCTTTAATAGAGCATTACTATGATATTAACAATATTTAAATTTTGTTTTGGAATTGCAATGCATTGTATAAATAGTTTTCACATGTTTTATTTTCATATGCATATTAATGATGGGTAAGTATTAGGGTCCCCAACGACTAGTTTTCGTTTTATATTTGAATTGTTACAAATTTAAATGTATAGCAACGTAATTAATTTTATCTCAAAACTCATTACATTTTCAAATGAATTTAAGGAACGGGGGGGGGGAATTCAAATTTAAGTCATATATAAATTTGCAGATATGTTTAGTGTAGAATTTGCATGTAAGTATTTACAAATTTCAGAATTTACTTTTTTAATTCTGTAATTATTTATAAGTTGACATATGTTTTATGTTGCTCATACATAATTCATACAGGGATATAGTGGATGTTATACTGTAATATACATAATATATCCTCTGGACTTTTTATAAAGCTTTGTATCTCCTCTCTGACTTAAGGCTGCTGGTTACTCGTTTCCCGAATTGTCTTTCACAAAGTTAAGTCTATGAGCGTTTGATGCGTTTTCATATTCAAAATATCTCCTCAGAAAATGAATATTTTTAATTTCTTTTTCAGTTTTGTCTTCTTAAAGGATGTTTTTTTTTTCTTAATTTTAAAAATATTTCTAAAATCTTTGCTTAATGTAACATTTTATGTTTTAAAAACTGACAAAGAGGAAATTAAAATTTGACTCTTCATGTAAAATTAAGTGTCGATTTTTGAGGTATTTTAAAAACTAAGAAAAAAAATATGTTTAAATATGAGAACATTGAAAAAAGAAGTTAAAAATATTAATTTCCTGAGGAGATATTTTGAATATAAAAATTCATCAAACGGCATAGACTTAACATTACGGAGATGGATTTGGAAAATGCGTGACCTGCATCCTTAAGTAAAGTTGTAGCAGTGCCATAACGGTAACTTTTGGTCTTGTAAAGATGAAACTTCTTTCGCCTTATTTTTTAAACTTTCGATACGATCAAACTTTAACTTATAAGAAGAATCGTATAAAAAGTTAAAATTCGATATTCTTTAAAAACAGCCTTTTGATTAAATGCATTTAAACATGCTTGGAAACAATATTTGTAAGATTTTTGCAGCTCAGCAATTGCAAACTAATGATTCAGCAATTAACAATTAGACAACTCTCTACAGAAGACATCCTAATGTATATTACAAATCTTTTTTTCAACCATTTCATTAAAAATTACACTAACTTTAAAAAAAAAAACATTTGATGAAATTCATGTTTTTTCATTATTGGCATTTTAGCGTCGAAATTAAAATTCAAGCATTTAAGCAGCGATTAAGTGAACCTGTGTAAAATTTAAGAGATGGGAGAAGACATTCCCCACGGTGCAAAGAAATGCCCGGCCCCTTCCAACCTAGAAAATTTAAAATTAGATGCTTTCGATGGTCAATTAGTGCAACTTCCTCCCGGAAAATCTATAATATCCCTCCCAAATGTTAAGATTATCATAAGTATTTTTAATAAGTTAAGGAATTATTAGAGCATAATAAAGTGTCTAAGGGTAATAACGCCAAGGCATCTTTGGGTTTTGTGCAGGTCTTTGAGTCATCTGAATCACAAACAGCCGCTCAAAGGTAATCTTTTTCTACTGTAGACCTCATCGCTGGAATAAGCATTTAGGGATCAATACCAGATCAAGAATTTGAGAGCTAAGTTCTCTGATTTAAAGACTATATATTTATTAGTAAATACTTTGTTTATTACATAAATTTTTAGTTTATTTCATGTACTTTCTGAATCTTATGGAAGTTTTTGCATGCGTTCGCAAGTTGATTTGTCGTTTATAATATGCTGCGCAATAAGTATACCGGAAAATAATGCCATCCATTGGCGTTATCACTACGAGTGATTTTTTCTGTGCTGGAATTACATCCGAAGAGGGTTTATTTTTTATTTTAAGCATGAGAAAGAATTTTTGTCATTGTTGAAAACAAAAATGAGAACATAACTTTTATGCCCTGAGTACTGCTAATTCTTTCATGTCAGAATAATAAAACATCAAATGATTATTACTGCATCCTAATACTGCATTTAAAGATAAGAAAGAAAAAAAATGTTAATTTCTTGGGTTGTACAGTTTGTTTAGTTAGAGTTAGATAATTTACATGCCATTACTCCATCTTTTTTATAGTTTTGTTTGACTGGCGTTATTAACCAATAGGTGGATAATAACGCAAAAGAGCATTGGTTACGAAATCGCGCCATTACATTTTATGAATACATATATTCTAATATATTGTTTCTTGTATGTATAGTTAATATGTTTTTGTATCAAATTTTATATCTGTCTGATTAAAAATATCTAAGACAAAGCCGTAAAAAATGATAGAACCGTAGCGTGGCTTTATTATCCAAGGGCTCCTTATTTAATTCATTATTCTGATTCTAAATTTCACCTATGATTTCAATTCAATTTTTTTAAAACTAACGACGTGTAAAAACACTATCACAATAATCATACCATTTTTCAAAATGAAATGCTGAAAATATTTCTGATAACCCGGATATGTTATTTTAATCTTCAAATAACAGTGATAAACTGGAAATGTATAAAAACCAGTACTAATACATAATTTAAATTTTCATGTTTTTAATAAAATGTATTCAAAACTGTTTCTTTTTACTTTCAATGCTTTTGAGAAAGTTTTTTAATGCTTTTGTAGAAAGAAATTTTTATCTTATAATGTGTCAATATTTGTTCAGAAAAAAGTTAATGAATTTGCCGAAAAGAAGACCTGTTTTTTATGGGAATAAATATAATTGTTCTCACTATATATTAAAATAATTAGAAACTAGAAAGAAAATTCATGCATCAAACTTAGATTGTGAAACACTTTCCAACACATTCAGAGTACTGTAAGAAAAACTTCGCGGTTTAATAAAATGAAAAATGACGTCTAGGTAAACAATTTGAAAAATGTATAACACATTTGAATACCCAATTAAAGCAAATACTATATAGCGTTATAAAATATCTTTTGCGCTGTCCTTTATGTGTTCAATAAATTCGCAAATATAGAATAAAAAAGCGAATTTCATTTGGGAAAAGCATAGCCTCTTGAAAATTAGCCTTCAGCAATTAATGCTAATAAGCAGTAATTTAATGTAATTCTTTTCTGGATTTACAAAATTTATATTTACCAATTAATATGTAAAAGCTAATTAAATTTAAAAACGCATACCACAACTTAAAATGAACTTAAACCAAGACCTTAGTGTGAACTAATTTCTTTGTCTGTCCCCGTAAATGAAAGATAAATGCTCTTTAGCATCTTATTTTGGAAAAATTATGATCAATATATTACACCGCAGTCATTATTTGGAATTATTGGCCAAGATAGTCGAGCAAGTGGATAAACTTTCACATTTTGAATTATACCGTATTTTTCTGCCCCCGGAATTCACCCACCTCTTTAAAATATTTATCTGTTATAAAGCCTATGCATCTGATGAGTCATATATATATATATATATTTTAAATGATATTTCGTGCAAAAAATGCAACGATTTCGTACATAATAGTCACGCATTTGCACTTACAACAATTTAAATAGTTTAGTTTTTTTTTCCTTGCTAATATACCACAATGAAATTAACATTTCATAAGAAAACACAAAATAAAATTTCATAACAAAACACAAAATAAAACGTATACCTAAGACTAAAAATTTGCTTTTCACATTTAAAATTTCAAAGTCTTAAAAAGTCGGGTCACAAACTTAGCATTTCAAGCATCTTTTCTTTATTTTAGATCCATAGCATATAGGATTTTGGTATTTTTAAACTGAAGAGTTCAGCACTGCTGATTGAGTTCACCACTGCTGTGCTTGGCGCCTGATTTCACAGCAGTTTGAAAGATGGCAATAAATGCAGTTTTTTCTTAGCCCAAACTACACTGGAATAAACTGATTCCTATCTTTCCCAGGTTGCAGAGTATTGATTCAGGGTTTGCATGTCTTGCGTATGATTTTCAACCGTATGCTGGGATTATAAGTTAATAACTATTTTAAATGTGAGAAATAGCATTTTTTAAAGTTTGGCGGGGTTGCAATAAAAAATAACAATAAAAAACAATTTACTTTCAGTAAAAAGTAAATCACAACGTTTCGTACGGTTTACAATAAAAATTCTTTGCATTATCACGTTTGAAATATTTGGCGCATTAGCATACATTGTGTCATGGTGTTGCTATAATGGAAAAAGACCTAGCATTTTTATGTTTTTTACTATATTTTCCGTAAAAGCTATTTTTACTGACATTTCATTCGTCTTGCATCTGTTTCCTTTTAATATCTAATATAGATCTCAAAACTTTCTTCTTTTTTTGTCATCTTGTTTACACCAGATTTATTTTTTGTTAAATCATTAGAGGCTCATGCATTTATCACCCCCTGTCATTAATGTTTGTGGTTAGTTTTCCTTTATGTTGATTAACAGTACAGGTGTAATATTTTCAAGTGTGTGAAAAAAGTCCGCTCCGGTATTCAAATCAGGAGTGTATTTCCTGAATCGGTCACACAATCTGGTCTGATACATTGGATAAGATTAACAGAATAAATCGAAGGTTAATATATGGAATTGGAGAAAATACTGCATACGATATTACATTATATTACTCTAATATACTAGTGCAAGTGTAAGCTGCCCACTTCAGAGGGCAACTTCTAGTACGTGTTCTATTGGCCCAAATGAGGTTAAATTTGAAATGCAGGTAATTAAAATGATACGCTTAACAGTTATTAAAAAAATCCCCAATACTGGTGCTGTTATACACATAACACATTTAATTCATTTATAAATAATAAATAATAGTAAAAGAGTGAAACTGGTCAATAAAAATGCAATATTCAGTATAAGAAGTTTCGTACAAGGAAGCACGGCGCATTCAATACTCGTTAAACACCTGACACTCTCACACTGTCATCTGGAGACTGCTAGAAATACGTTTCCCGTTTCAGAAGACTTGATACATTTAATCGGGATAAATATTCGTGAAACATCTGCACACTCATACTGTCATCCAGAGACTGATAGGAAAAGTGTCCCGCTTCAGAGCACTTGATACATTGGACCGGGATATATACTCGGAAAACAACTGGCACACTCACACTGTCATTCGTAAACAGCTAGAAATACGTTTCCCATTTCAGAGGACTTGATATATTGAGGCAGAATAAATACTCGAGAAACAACTGGAACAGTCCAGATAGCAGTGCACTGCTATCCGGAGACTGCCAGATATATGTTTCTTGCTTCAGAGGACTTGATACATTGGATCGGGATAAATACTCGAAAACAAATGGAACACTTACACATCTACTCGGAGACTACTAGAAGTACGTTTTCTGTTTTAGAGGACTTGATTCATTTCCGCAGTCAGTCTCCGCATTATAGTGTGAGCGTGCCAGTTCTGGCACGTGTCCTGGTTGTTTCCTGTATATACCGTATTACACTCTACCAAGAATTTTATGGTGTATTATGCCTTTTTATTGTTTAGTTTTTCATTTTTAATATTATTTATTCTTTAAAAAGTGATTTAAGTGTCGTTAAAAAGTGATTTAACATATTGCTTTTAATTAATCGTAATAGCAATATGTATAACGATGTCTTACCGGTGGATTTTTGTCTTTTTATTTTATTTTTTTTTATTATTTCTTAAATACATGTCAAGCGTACCATTTGAATTCTCTGTTATTCAAATTTGATCTCTTTTGGACCAATAGAATATATTCTAGAGCCCTCTGAAGTAGGAAACTTATTTCTTGCTAACACTGTATATCACAAGTTATATTAGACGAAATAGTGAAATCCTGAAACAAAAAATTCATGCAATGGATTTCAATTTACAAAAGAGCTCGGAAATGTTACTTATTTTTTAATTTACCGCGGATTACTTTCGATCGAATAAACAAGTACACTTGTTCCACCGTTAAAAGTCTGCTTCAATAATTTTAAATTGTATTGCTTTACTATTATTTTTGCATTATTTTTACATTAATTTCAAACTGCATAGTGAAATTATTCAAGCATAAATTTTTTCGTGGAAATAACCATGTTCTTTAAATTCTCTGTAAATATAACCTTTCATCTTTTCAATTTATCAAAATGCAAATTTTTGATTATTTTAAACCTAATGAATCGTAATAAAAGCAATATTGTTTAAATTTTTATTACATTTGTCGAAAATAAAGCTTTACAATAAATTTAAAAAGAATTTTTGCATCATTCTGCGTTGAATAATAATGTTATTTTTTGATATGCTAAATTTGCTAAATATAATCAATCATGTTGTGAATATAAAGTAATTATTATTAAATTTCTAACGAATTGGCTCTATATATAAACACTTTACTGTTTAAAAGATTTCTTTTGAAAAATAAGTGATTTTAAGAATAAATTTACTTTCGTATTAATATTTTTAGTATTTTGTACTACATAACATAGAGTATAAATGAGTAAATATATTTTTTTACTCACTTACCTTCAACAATAGCAGATTGCTGGAAAAATGAAAGTGATATTTGCTTCTTTTATTTATGACACTTTTTTCACGAAACTTCAAAAAATATGTAATTAAGGTCACAGTTATGTTTAAAGTTGTAGTAGATATTTTTTATAATATGAAAGCCAAATGAATGCGCCTTAGTATAATTAAATATTCTGTACTGTTCCGATTCAAATGTTTATACTCTGAGTTTGAGTTCTGTTTATTTAGGCTATTTTAATCAATATCGTTTTGAAAATAGTACATTAATTGCTTCTAGTGTGCTTATAAAAATAAATCCATTAGAAGACATCGAAGCATATTTTGGAAATATTAGTTTATTTTATACAAAAATATTTTTTTAATATAAAAATAAATAATCTGTTGTTGTGCTTTAAATATAAATCTCATAACGTATTTATATTTTTACTATAGCCCTTATTTAAAATAAACTTAGTTTAAATAAATGAAAAACCAAATACATTTCCTCAATATAATTTAATATGCGAGTTAGGTAATATTAGCCCTCCTTTATAGACGATGACGAAACATTAGGTGTTTTCCTGAAACTAACCTTCAGTAGTTGACATACAAAGTAAATGCAGCAGTTTTTTCAACGCTAACTTTAATCAGTTAGGCGATAGCTGCCATATTTAGCACATACAGTACAATGTTGTTTGGCTATAGATATCTTTAACTCATTTTGACCGTGACAAAAACTCCATGCAGCCGCAAACTTTGTGGTTGTTGGATAAATACATATATTAATTTTTTAACAGCCCAGAGCACAATAATTATTGATTCAGCTTCAATTGAACATTAAACTTCGTTTAAAGAAATGTTTATATGCATTGATTTTTATGTTGTTATACGATATGTATTGATTTCTCCTTTGTAAATGATTAAATAAATACGCAAATTTGATAAAACCCATAATATATGTAATATTATGTCCATAAACTATAATGTAACTGAATAGTTTTTCAGAATATCTTTATGAAATGCATTTGTGAGACTGGAATGCTATATGAAGCATAATGAATTTTCTCAAACCTTTTTTTTTCTTTATCAAAGAACGATAACGAAAATTTTGATTTATTTTTCCGAATGTGTTTACAAAATGTATTTGTGAGACTGGAATACGGAATGCAGCACAATTAATTTTCTCAAAACCTTTTTTCATCAAAGACAGATAAAGAAAATTCTGAATTAACGCATTGGAAAAATCCTTTCATTACCTTACTTTATCAAAGACATATAAAGCAAATTCTGAATAATCTTTCAGAACGTGTTTACGAAATGCATTTGTCAGACTGGAATGCAAAACTTTATACAATGAATCATCTTAAAATCTTATTTTATTGAAGGCAGATAAAGAAAATTCAGACAAAAGAGCAATATTAGTTGATTTTTAGAATTATTTTCAAAGATGTTCAAACCAATTGACCGAGAACGTAAAGTTCGATGGCTATGAAAGGAATGAAAACGTACATTCTGGAAAACGGTTAGCAGAATAAAAGAAAATAAACTCCCTCGACTGAATACCACAATAAATAATATCACATACAATGACGAAGATAAAGTTATTTTTCCAATACTTCTCGAAGTCTGCACAAAGAAATGAAAAGTGCGTTTAAGGTAAATTGGCTTTTCAAAAATATGAAATAGATGTCATTATATGATTTGATATAAATAGTCTTTTTTATTTTGTTTGCTAGGGAGTAGGAAATAATTTCTTCATTTGATTTTGCATGATTATTAATATCCAAGTGTGTAGAACAATATCCAAGTATGTTTTTTAACCACTTCGCCGGCTGCCCCGAGATAAGTCGGGGGTTAAAGCACTGTTTCCCCATACCCGTCCAGAAAGCATTTATAAAATCGCTTGGAAGACGATAGGTACAATTGGTATCGTTACAAATAATGTATTGGAAAAGGTATTTCCCATTACTGTTACAAGTTTGCGCAAAAAATAAAAAGAACATTTAAAGTACGTTGACATTTTGAAAACATGAAATGGATCTCTGGTACTCTCTTAAAACTTTAACCACAAAATAATTCAAGTTGAACCAAAATAAACTCATCTCACGTATTTGAAGTCAGCTTCTTGTAAAGAGTTGAAATAACTCGAGTGAACGGGTTGTTTTTAAGTAATTTAAATCAAGATGAGTAATTTTAAAAGGCAATTTAAATCAATATGAGTAAAACGTTTAAAAAACAACTCATTCAGGATCCAATAAAATACAGCTCTTTCCCGAAAAGCCAAATCGAATTTTTCGTTTTAAGAGTTTATAGTTCAATGTACAAAACTTTTCTGGAATTTTTGAAAGAGCGGGGCAAAATGAGCAAATTTTATTTATTTATTTTATTTATTTTGACACAATTATTAATACCCAGTGGGTAGAAGCATTTTTTCTGAAATAAATGAATTTCAGAAAACACTGTGTTTCCCGATAAAAAGTGTTTTAAGATCACATTGTATCTAAATAATCATCTATAAACGAGAATTTTTCAAAAAATAAATGTACATTATCCTGACAAAAAGAGAAAATTAAATTGATTTTAGAATGTTCTTGAAAAGTTATCAAAACAAAATGACGCAGATCGTACAGTACAATGGTTGTACTGTACGATCAGTACAGTACAACCGTACTGTACTGACGGTTGTACAGTTATAACACAGATACAATTATAAATTTAAGAAATTTGCAGACCACATACTTACATAACCCATCGTGGGTCACAGGTTCATCCCTACCATTGTACTATTAACCTAAACAATTACTTAAAATAACATAATTTTAATCGTTAGTGTAATCGTTAAACTATTTGTGAAACTCATTTTGATTTTGCTTATGTAACATTATGATTAACAATGTGATGTGTTAGAAATTCATTGATAACACATTTCACAAAAACTTTTGTACATATTTTTTTTTTTTTTTTTTTTTTAATGTTTTGTCCATTTAAATTTGTTGAACTATATCGAAAATTGAATGTTTAGTTAAAATCCTGTCATTTTTGACAGGGGTTATATACTAGTATATAATAAAATACAAAAATTTTGCGCCATTTCGCTCTCTCTGAGTTTTTAATTCTAAAATTGTGGAACATATTTTTAATCTTAGTTTCGTAATATATTAATATTTTAACAGCTAAAGTAATTTTTCTTTTTTTTTATTTAACTTATTAATAATCTATTGCTTGTTTCCCAAAAAAGCGGGAAATTATTTCGTAATCTTTCCTTTTTAGAATATTCTTGAGATTTTTAATTTTATTTTTTGTTAATCACGTGATCTGTGTTAATGCGCGAAGATGTTAAAAGGCTTGTCTCTTTGCGAGACGTGAAGTAATTCCTACCCGAGGTTCGCGCCTCCTAGGCCAATCAGAGGTGATCATTTTTATTACGTAGATTCAGATTAATCCTGGTTGGATTTCTAAAATGATTGACGCGGAGTAGGAGGGGCAGTCACCTAGACGCTGTCGCGAAAATGTGGAGTTTTCATTTGGTTTTTTTCCGGGATCAGAATGCGATTGACTTTTAAAATATTAGGATGTTGTTTCTTTTTCGCCGAAAAATTCTAATATCTTAGAATGCAGCTTAGACACGAAGTTTTGAGACATTGGGTGACAGTGTCTAGGTGTCTGCGGGGAAGAGCTTACTGATTTTATGAGTTAATAAATAAAAGAATTTGAAGACTGATGGTTTTTGTTTTTATAATGGGGAAATACCCCAATGGATTTCAATGCTTGCCAACTGCCGGAACGACTGCTCTGCTCGTGCTGCTGCTGATTCTTAGGAGTAATATTTTTCGGAGTGTATGGAACATAGCCTTTTCGTCGAATTATTACATATATACCGCTCCTAAATTATGATCTCTGATCAAGATATGCTTGGTTTGTAGTTAAGCTACATAATATCAATAAATAGATAAAGTTATTTACATACTGAATATCAACAATTTGAGGCTGTATGGCTGAGGTTTTGTGACTTTTATTTTTAACACACTCCAGTACAGTTTTTTAATACAGTCCAATTCGCAATACATATAATAGACATATTCAAATGGATAAATAATTTAGATAAAAACATATAACTGTTTGTACCAGTCATGAATATGCAAGATTGAGCTTGACAGAAGAGCGATTTACATATGTACCATGCGGATTAGCATTTAATAAATTTATCTATCTGCATAAAACAGAAAAAAAAATTATGAGTTACGTTTATTTGATGTCACTTTCAGCCGATGGCAAAATAAAAATAAGTTAGCTTGCGTATCACAAAATTTTTCATCATAACCGCTATTAGAGTGCTAAATAAACTTCGGAATTCGCTTATTGGTACACAACTAAAATGTTTCACCATCAACCATCTAAAAATGAAAAATCAATAAAGAGAAAATACAGATAATAACAGAGAAAACTTTGATAGGAAAATTATTACAGAGAAAATATTGATAAAAGATCAAAATATATAGATTTACGGCTTTTTTTTCAACGTATATAAAAACTAATAATCCAAGAACATATGCTTGTAGATCAGTAGCTCGGAGACGGAGGAAAACGAACACATCAGAGATCGAAAAGCGGAAGAAAACATGAAAATGAATAACGAATCACTATGAGGAAGATCTCAAACAGTAACGAGGTAAACATTGTTCTCGAACACTTTTCAAAGGTAAACAGATACAGTGAAATCTCCTAATAAGGGACACCTCTATTTAAGGGACAAAATTTCCGTTCCCAGTCCCTTGGTATAGGACGTGTAATGCATTTATCTCTGAATAAGGGACACTCGATTTAAGGAACAGTTGAAAATGATATCAAAATGACTGATTTTTGGGTTTCAGATAATGAAGAAGTCTATGATGAAAATGAAAATGCAGATTTTTGAGAATTTATCAAACAGATAGACTGGTTATGTAGATACAGAGGCATACGACACAATTGACGAACATTTAATTACCGAAATTCTGATTCGAATGCGTTTATCCCCATTGAAAGTATTAGAGGATGATTCTAAAAGTGGAGAATAAAAGAAATAATGTGAAATAAAGAACTTTATAGATGCTATTCGGCTGTGATCAAATCAAAAGGGCAACTTTTATTAGATAAGTTTTAACTTATTTTTATTCGGAAATGCTTGAAACCTGCAGGCGTTGTTGCTCAGAATGTCGTTCTATCTAATCAAACTGTTTTCTTAACTGCAATAGATTTTACAGAAAATATTGTCTAAACGTGCATTTTGAACCGAATTTCTTTTTCAATCGCAATAGATTTTACAGAAAATGTTCTCAAAGTGGACGTTTTGAATTGAGAAGAAAGTAAAAGAAGAATAACTATTCTAAAAAGGTCAAAAACGTATGTGTCACGTGATCAAAATCTCCTATAACTTAATAGGTAATTTATTTGCCAAAAAAAGTGAAAAGACAATTCGATTCCAAATCGCTTACACAATCAGGCATTCCAGTTTTATACCTTTTCGTTAAAAAATGAATTTATAAATGTGTCCAAACGTTTTTCACTACCTGAGCAGAGCAACGAAAGATCTATTGCCTTAAAATATGCAAAGCACTTGGATATTTTTGCAAATACTGCTGATACACTTTTAAAAAAAATCTGTGAAGGTACTAAAAATTTTCTAGGAAACTGGGATTCCAAGAACTTTTCATGTAACGATAACAGGAAAAATTCATGTAATCGATTCTGAAACTTGAATTTTTGCTGTTACCGTTACAGGAAAAGTTCTTGGAATCCCAGTTTCCTAGAAAAGGTTTAGTACCTTTGCAGATTTTTTTTTACAGTGTAGTGAAGAACTGAAATTTATATGTATAGAGAATGAACACTTGAAAAATTTGTAATGAAAAATTGAAATCTGCAAAACAATTAATTTTGATTGATTATTTCAAGTAAAATTCTTCTAAATGTTTTAATATTTTTTGCATGCGCAGAGTTTACATATAAAATGAAAACCAATCATTCTACAAATAATTTAATGATTTAATAATCAATTGAAATTTTTAATTCATTAATTCTCCATTCTTTTGGTGTCTGATTAACTTAATTTATACACTTCGGATGCATTTAAACTTCACCTTTAATGATTTGTTATTTTTATATCCCTCTAATTAATTAATTAAAAATAACAATCAAAACTCTGAATAAGAGACACTTCTATTTAAGGGACAAAAGTTCCGGCCCCATTGTTGTCTCTTATTTGAGGTTTCACTGTATTTCGAAAAGGTGAACTAGGTGGCATCGTATGAATTGTTATTAAAAGTTCTTTCACTGTAAAAAAAAAATCTGTAAAGGTACTCAACATTTTCTAGGAAACTGGGATTCCAAGAACTTTTCATGTAACGATAACAGGAAAAATCCATGTAACCAATTCTAAAACTTTAGTTTTTGTTGTTACCGTTACAGGAAAAGTTCTTGGAATCCCAATTTTCTAGATAAAGTATAGTACCTTTACAGATTTTTTTTACAGTGTTCTTATATATATATAACATATCAAAAATATAACATATCAAATGAAAATCAAATTTTGAATTGATTAAAAAAAATGATTTTCATTTGATATGTTATATTCAAGGCGAACTTTCTCTTTGGGAAAAATTTCCACGCATTAATATATTCTCAATCGATGCTGGATAGATTTGAGTTTCGTGATTGCCCCAGATCGGTGGCTCGCGGAATATATTCCATCTTGTGCTACGTTTGTAGCCTTTCCAACGTGTAATAGTGATAAGTTCCTTGCTGGGTGTCGTTTCATGTGGTTTAGTCGGTAGAACGTCAGTGCGCTATACTGATGGCTCGGGTTCGATTCCCGGCATGGAATCTTTTTCACTAGGTTGGCATTTGCGCCTTTTAAGCAATTCAAAATTTGATTTTCATTTGATATGTTATATTCAAGGCGAACTTTCTCTCTGGGAAATATTTCCACGCATTAATAAATTTCACATTGTGAAAAATCCTTTCATACGAATTAAAATCAATATTTAAAAATATCTATAAATTATCAAAAAGCGAATTTTGCGTAATGAGGCATTCTATATAATAAAATATTTTCAAATATCTCTTAATGTTGGTTTTCAGAAAAAAAATCAGTGAAAAATTAGAAAAATTATTAGTTCTTTTTAATATAGTTAAGTAATCGCATATATAACAAAGTTTAGCATTTCAAATTATAAAAGATTGCAACTTTTCAGTATTAGCTGGGTAGAGATCCTCTTGGGGATTGCACGATTTCTTTAAATGGAAGTTTATAGTTGAATTTGCATAGTGTTTTAAATGGATTTCTTTACGAAAATGAAAAAAAAAATGGCAAGTCAACAATTTTTGATTTTGAAATAATCTTTCTTATTGCGTCTAAAATGATTTAGGAAAAACAAAATTCGTTCTTTTCAAAAATATTTAAAAACACCGTTTATAAATTTAAAATTCCGCTCACCATCTTAAATTACGTGAAAAATATTTCTATTTTCGTAGTTTAAATATGTCGCCTTTTTAAATTGCGCTTTTGTTTATTTTAGAAATATTCCTAAATGTGAAAAACATTAAATCTTTTTTTAAGATAATATATGCGAGTTTTAAAATTGACTTTCATATAAGTCAATATAGTAAAAAAATTTATAGAAACTACTTAGTTAATAAACTCATAAAACGAAATTAAAAATAATAAGAAGCATACAATAATAGCATGACGAAAAGAAACTCAGAAGTAAGAAACAAAGACAAGATCTAATTTTTTTGCCGATAATCCATATTTATTAACGTCTAAATATTAATTAAAACATCGCAATAAATTTTGATCAAGGAAAATTTATATACCAAACATCCAATTACTAAACATCCAGTATCACAGAATCCATGGAAATTCTATGAAAATCAATGAAGAATGTAAAGCAGCACTATCATGCAAGACATCAAATATATGGTTAAATATCCTGAAAATAAGCCTTGAAAACTTAGACACCCAGTAATTTTCCTCTGCTTAGAATTTAGCCTTTATCTATCAACGGTATTTATAAGTACCATTAAAATTATTCATTATAAAATTCTTTTAATACGTCAATCAGTTAATACTGTTTAGAATGAGTTACATATACATTACTTTATCTTGTTACAAAAGAATAATTAGTTACACAAAACAAAAACATTTTTTTAAAGATGATTTCTTTTGCCTTTGCATATTTTCAGATATCTTGGTGCTGAGGGAGGGGGATGGGGATTTTTCAATTAGGAAATATTTCTATATTTATATTTTAAGAACATCAAATTTGATGTGAATGAAGATCTAATATTCTACAGAAAACACCAGGAATGTCCTGAACTTCCCCAGCAGCTACAACAATGCGTACAACTAGTTCCTCAGAACTTTCCAGTGTTATCCCGGTATTTTTGCAGCACTAAGAGTAATAAACATGTCTTCTCTCCCTGTTCGAGATCTGCCTTTCATGTGTTTTGTGTCGTCAGTACTTCACCAGGAAAGTGTTTCCGACTATGCGATGCAATTTAAATCTGAATACTTGTGATGACCTCTACCAACCCTTAAAGTTTGTCCCATTATTTCTGGGACACCTTGTATAATAAAGCGTTATTGCACTCCTGAGTTTTCAGATGAATTCTACTATACATATTCGAATTTCATTTTTGAGTAACTACACTTTTTTTTTCAAATAAGCAAAAAGATTATGTATGCTCTTAGATATAAACTTTTAGTGAAATTAAAACAATAACAATTTTTAGTTTTCTGTAGCCCAAACAAATTATTTTTTCTGGTCTTAAGCGTTGTGTTAAAAAGTGTTTCCTCATTATGTTTTATTCTTCTATCATTTGAATTATTTTAACATAATCCTTATATGAATTACGGAAGACAGTCTCTGATTTTGCAAAACGTAGTATTAAAATACAAGAGATATTTGTAAAATTAAAAAGAAAAACGTTCATTTTTAAATTTAGCTTAAATTGTTAGAGTTTTATCAAAGTTTTGTAATATAATTTGTACTTCTCCGAAAATTTTTTCCGATTATGAAAGAAATTTACTTTGGCTTGCCTTACCAAGTTTGTCGTATTGTATTCACCAAGAAATGCCCAGAATTTACATGATTAACTGATTTTATTAAGCGCCAATATCATGAAATACAAGATCAGTTACGATACAGTTCAGTTAAAAACTTTTAGAGTAATTGAATATTGATGTTATAGATAAATGTAAGTTTCCCATATGCGAATGAGAAGAGGAAATGTAGTTTTATTGAGCTCTTGACATTCAACATATATTATGCTCATTAGACAAAAAAAAAATCATAATTTACGAAGCAAGGGTAAGTTAACACATTATTAATAACAAATTACCATAGTAATTACAACTAAAATTCTAAACTATTTTACTCTAAAGTTTAAAATATATAAATTGTATTGAAATGTAGATTGTAGAGCTAATAACAGCTTGTAACAGTCTTATAACAGCTGTTCGCGATTCAGACATTTTTAAAAACAAATATATACATAATTATAATATAATTTTTTTTAAATATGTAACAATAATTTAAAAATAAAAATTATGTTTTAACATACTCTTTTTTTACTAAATATATACTGAAAATGGCACTTTTTACTCATTTTTTATTGCCCTATCTCTTTTCGCATCGTATTCTCTTCCATAACCTGAGGGTAATCAAAAAAAAAATTTTCCATTGACATACAATGCATAATTCAGTAATACAATATTCTCAGAAGTGTAAGATATGAGGCAATTTTTTTTGTAACATTTGTCTTATTGCTTTTTCTTTAAGGATATGATTAGTATAATAATTAGTATGCTAATATAGAAATAATATAGTAATAATATAATAGTAATTGGTACATTAGTTCCTGATTAAATTTACTTTCTTACGAATCAATTGGCATTTTATTGTTTTCCT
This sequence comes from Maratus speculifer, assembly GCA_964019185.1. Taxonomy (NCBI): domain Eukaryota; kingdom Metazoa; phylum Arthropoda; class Arachnida; order Araneae; family Salticidae; genus Maratus; species Maratus speculifer. The sequence continues at coordinate 300,684,254 of OZ025295.1, read as the reverse complement.
AAATTATCACAAATTAATCCTGATATTAAATCTAATAAAGCATTCTGTAGCGGTTCAAAATATGAATTCACAGCAAAAATAAACTGACATTTAATTTTTATTCCAAATATAAGACTCATTCAATTTAAGTAATCACATGAAATTACATAACCTTGTATTTTAAGAAGTAGAAATGACGAAAGACCTTCATTTTTTGAGAATTTTGAGAATAATTTCAAAATAAAAGATTCAAACTGAATAAATTTCCTTCTCATATTATTTGAAACAGATTTTTTAAAAAATTGTTAAAATGTTGTTTTGAAAGTTTAGACGTAGAACAAGTACTCTTGCTTATTCTTTCGATTTTATCAAAAAGAAAAATAACATTTCAGACTCTTTCCGTCAATTGAAAGCCATTACATGAGAAATTCGTTTCCATAATTTGAATATTATTGACAAAACAACAAAATTTTCCAAATGCCATGTATTGAACTTACATTTTTCTTAATATATATTTGAAATTATATGTAAAATATTTATGTCGCTTGAATTTAGACTTATTGAATTTTTACAGAGCAGTGCATTATTTGAATATTTAAAGACATACTCTTAGTTTAAATTAAAAGTTTCTAACTAAATATCTTTCACAAACACAGTGTTTAAAATTTAAAAAAAAAATCGTAAAATATCGGTTTAAAATGATTGAGGTAGAACAAGTACTCATGCTTATTCTGCCGAAATTTACGAAAAGAAAATAACATTTCTAAACTCTTTCCTTCAATTAATAGTTTAGTGAAATTAGTTTTTTTTTCTGGACAAAATTCCGAAAGTTTTGAAACTTTGCAATACTGTTTGAGAAGGTCTACTAATGAACATACTAAAAGTCCTAATGAAAAGGGGGTGAGGTTTTTTTTTTTTTTTTTTTTTTTTTTTTGGTTAAAATCTCGTAATCTGAAAGTGTTACAGAAAAATTTCAATTCCACAATAAAGAAAATTAAGTTTTCTACAAAAAAATGCTATAAATATTTTTCTTTAGAGTCCATAGTTAACGAGATAATTCAATTCAAAAATGAAGAAATTTGCAAAAGGTTACGCTTGCGACAGAGAGCAAGTCAACGACACTTACATTTTACTTATTTAACTAAAATTTAAAAGGGCGTTAGTAAATGTTCTGGTCAGGTGAATGACATGATGAAAAATAACTTCAACAAATGAAACTTTTTTTTAACTATAGATTAAGTTATATATATTATATGTTCCGTAATCGGGTTTATTGTCATTTTCAAAAGAGTGGCTTAATGCCAATTAAATTTCCTTATGTAACTTTCTTTTGGTACAATTTTTTTAATATATTATAGCCATGTTCAGCCTTCAATTCGTAACAATCAAAGAGAAATACAAGTTTGTTCAACAGAGCTATTTCACAATTCTACGAAGTGACAAGATTTTGACAGGAACTTGGTCTGATATTACAATTGAGCAAACACTAAAGCGATTTATGAAATGCTCTGGAGTACTCACACATGGACAATGGATGATTGACAGCGTTTTAAATAGGAGATTTCTTGACACCACAGCTATCATTCATATTTTTACCAATCTGGAATAATTCAGTAGTTTGACTCTTTCTTCTGATGAACAACATGAAGATTTTCGTAAAGCTTGGATGAATAGAGATGCTGGAGATATCTGCAATCTTTTTATTTCTTTTGAAAATCACCCACTCTTTCCTCAGATATATATAAAATTATGTCAATGTCTTCTGGTGTTATTGAAGATGAAACTGTCACCTACTTCAAAGCTTTGAAAATCAATAATAAAAATATGATTCAGGTGTCTGGCAAGTGCGACTCGGATATGAAAGTAATTCGGATAGTTATAGTACAATACATCACAGTATACATAACTCAAGCAAATATCATGATACCACTATTAGTGTGGATCCTCTAATTACAGTCCAACGGATTTTCTTGTGCAAACAAACTGATGATGATTTAACAAATTATCTTCAATATGAATTGGCTCTTTATGCTCATTCTCTTTTCAATGATTGCAGAATAATCATCAATGTATCAAATATTTGAACAATCAAATCAGATAATTGGCATTCAATAATAAAATGTAGCTGTAGATGGTGGCTTCCTGCTACATAAGGTGGTGTGGAAAAATGAATCAACAATACAGAATATTTTCGACACTTACATAAAGTATGCAAAAAGGCACTATTGTGGAAAGAGCTGCAGAATTGTTTTCGATGGATACAGTAATCTTATAAACAGTATCAAAGCAGATGAATAAAATAGAAGGTGCTCAGTGGAAACATCAGTTGACATACATTTTAAAGGATATACCATCAGCAGTCTGCTCCAAAATCAATTTCTCTCAAAAGCTACATATAAGTCAATATTGATTCACATTATGTTTTGTAATTTAAATCACAAAAAAATCTCATGACGGCAAAGTGCTAATGACGCCGATACTCTGATTGTTCAAATTGCTATAGATGCACAAAGTGAAAGTGACAATTGTTGAGCAGGATGTGGGTATACTTGTTCTTCTTACAGACTTAATCTATTCAGATAAAAATACATACTTACAGATACAGCTGTGGCTGGGAGAAGAACTGTCTCTTAAGATTTAAGATGAAAACGCAAGTTTGTTCTTACGTTAGTGCCTATCACAACCACTGATATTGTTACCCCTGTGGCAGTACTAAACCACATCTAAAGGCCATTAAATGATAAACTTGTTATACTCTTAATAGAATTCTTCTAACTTGTTCATACATTTGTGATTTTGTGATTTCATTTTAGTTATATGTGTACATATATATATATTTAACATACATATCTATAGCATATTTGAACTCGTAAAGACTATTTTTCATATAAAAATGATTTATTGACAGTGGGCAGTGTAACAAAAAAAATGTTAAATGTAAAAACACTGTTAGAGTTTTTAATAAAAAAAATTTTTCACCAATATTCTGGTACCCGTAAAACACGGGTTTATCTCCTTGTCTCTCTAAAAGAAACTTGAATGAAACTTTAGTTATTGTGAGATTTTTAAAAAAAAATGTGAGTGATTTTAGTGAAGAGAAGGTAAAGCATTCTACTATCCAAAATAAAAGACGTTCAAAAAATCGTTGTCGGCAGTTCGCTGGTATTACAAATCAAAATGTGATGTAATAGAACCAAATTTTTGAGTACGACCAAAACTATTAAAATGATTTGGTAAAAATATAATTTGTTTGATAATTAGAGTGATAAGTAATTAAAATTAAAGTAAAATTATATAAATATAATTCTAGCTATTGAATTAATGGTTATAGGATTTGAACCAGGGATTTCATGATCTTTAGACGAGAGCGTTAATGTCGTGACACTCTAAGCTAATAACTACAATTATACTGATCGAGTGATATCAGATCGCTATAATTTACATTTTCATTGAGGATATCAAATTGTGGACATATGATGAGAATGTGTGATTGCTGCTGATTATGTTGCTATGCGCTGGTGCGATGCGCAGCTTGAGCGGCATGCTATGTGCTGTAAGCATTTAACAGGCTACTTGGATGCTGGGGATGATTTACTCTGTGCTGCCATCTTTTGGAATTAAGAGGAAATATTTATATTGTTGAAGGTTCCATCCGTCTATGTCTCCATCTATCCATGTCTCCATCTCATATAAATCCATCCTCTATGTTCCATCAATCCGTCTATGTCCATAAAACAACCATCTGCTGTCGCAGATGGTTGTTGGACCAGGGATCTCGTGATCAGCAGACAAGAAAGTTCGCGTCGAGCAAAAATTGTTGAGAGTTAATTGTTCTGAATAATTTACTCTTTCATATTATCAAATTTCTTTTAACTCGCTTTTTGCAAAAAATTCCAAATTAAATAGTTTATCAACTTAAAGAAAGTGTTATAACAACTAAAAATATGTAACAGCTTTTTAGAGATTTGAAGCATTATTTTTGTTTGTAATATTTTCATCATTTTTTTTTTTACTTTAAACGATTCCTTTTGAACAGAAAAAAAAATAAAATGTTTAAAATGTATCTTAAAGCAATAATTAAATGTGTTTTGAGAAATTGCAATTATATGACACAATTGATTCATTTTCTTTATGAATTAAAACGACCCACATTTTTAGAGATAAAGACTAATTATATTTCATGTTTACAAATCATTTTTTTAGATTAAAAGTGGTTTAATCTCGCATTTTGTTGTTACTGTTTCATGAGTAATTAAATTACAAATTTCATTTTCTACGCATTTAAATTTTAACACTTGAACTATTCCGCTGATATTAAATAGAAAAAAAAAACTCCCATTAAGGGTCCAATTTAAGCATTTTTTAACATTTAAATGCATTGTAAATATGATACATTATTACTTGTTGGTATTTTTAAGAAAATTATTTTCTCTAATAGAAGTTTCTGGATGAGTAATTTCATTTCATTTTGCATTTTTAAAATAGATAAAACATAAATAGAATCATTGCGCGAAAAACTTCGTGAAAGAATTTTTGCTTTGATTTTATACTGAGAAAAGAATATTTTTTTAAAAACTGTTGTAATTTGTTTTAATTAAAATTCTGATCATGTCATGTCTGTTAAAATATATTAATGTAACTTTTTTTTAAACTGCTATTACTTAAATAAAAGATTTTTCTTATTTTCAAATTATTGATACAATAACAGTTATTTTTTTATATAGATCAAATTTTAATTTTCATAAGTCTTGCATTCTGTTATTGAAAGTTCTTGAAACTTCTGCAAAAGGAAATATAATTTAAATGAAAAAAATTACTCAGCATTTGAAAATTAATTAAATTACCCATAATACGTAATTTTTAGATAACCTTTCAACACTTTCTCTCCAGAAAAAGAAGTCATGGTCATATTTTACATTTAAAAAATACATTCTCTAAAAGTTACATATTAAAATTATAACTAATAACTGAATTATAAACAAATAAATACTTAAGAAATGCACATTATATCTTGATCCAAGTACAAACTTCACAATATGAATGTTATAAGTTCTCCATTTTCTTAAACAGAGGCAAAAATAATAGTGATGTTAAAAGTTTAAAATATACATCTTATTTTAATTCCAGAGTGTTGTGTAAAAGGCAATAAAGTACATTAAGAGGCATCATACATAGTAACCCCAGTATATGGTTAAATGTTCTGGAAACTTAGTCACCCGACAAATTCAGGGCTAATTTTTTATAGTGTACCAGAAATAAAAGCCATTTTATAGTTTAAACTTAGCATTGTGCTAATAAAGGAGCTTCGAAGGGGGGTCGTAAGTGTGTACCTCCGTCTTGTCCCATGCCACATGTTTCAATATAGGTTTTTAATTAACATTAAACACACGAATGGTGTATTGAGACAACCACTTAATACCAATTAGTCGCGAATTTCGTAGTATGTATGTGAATTATTCTTATTAAATTAGTCTGTTTTTAATATTTTGATGTTTATTGCTTTTATACTATTAATTAGCATTAGATTACACATATATATCATCAAAAGTTATTATCTTGGCTTTAAATGCCGACGATTCATAAAGTACACCACAAATGTCTTTATGTGTGTCCAAAACCGTCCGTATATATAATGGTTAATATATCGACTAATTCGAAACATTTTTTTTAAATCATTGTCAACTTGAGGACCATTTTATCAATGAGGATATCCTTTGTTCAATTTGGCCCTGAATTTAAAAAGATTCAGATCCAGCCTTCTTGTATCCTTGTAAGACGACTGACTCTCCATGACACTGGTTTTACAAGCAGGAGTATGGTAACCGACAGTGATGTGTTTCTCAGAAATCATATTCCCAAATATTAACCAAACTAAATACGGCCTCTATTCGATGTTCGTATAAAAACCAAAGTTCTACTGTAGCATTAATGTACTGGCTGGCAAAATCCAATATATTATGTAAAACTCCACGCTATTCGTGCATTGTTGCAGTTTCTAATGAAATTTACGGCATACATTTTAATGAGATTTATTCAGAATGAATCTTAATGCTCAGTATTCAAATAGTCTATATTTGCACAATTTGACGTAGAATTTAAGAAGTTACAGATGAAAAAGTTAGAGTTTTTTTTAACACTTTTATTTTCATTTCATGGATTTTAATCACGGAGTATGCATGATAAATTTTAAATAAAAAGAGCTCTATTTTGACACACATGAAACAAAACTCTTCAATTTTATTAAATAATGGAGCTTTTATAGAATATTTCTTTTTTAAATACTGTTTTAACTAATTAAAACACTTTTTTGTACAATATTTGCCGTCATTTTCATGGAAAAGCGAAAAATTGACATCATATTGTTAAACATTTGCAGAAAATCGTCGAGTAATTCATCCATTTTTATCGAAAACTGTTAAGCAGCTGCAATTTAACATTATTCTGATCATATTGTTGTCCAATTTATGGTTAGAATAGATTTAAATCGTGATTATGAAACCCTTTTTGTCCAAGAAACCCAAATAGTCGAATGACTAGATAATTTGCTGAAAATTTTTAACTGTGTAGTTTAATTCAAACATAACTGGTTCTTAAAAGTTTTTCAAAGCCTTAATCTCAATAAAAATGGAATCATCATCGGTGGCCCTTTGTTCAAATCATAATAAAATGATTCAAATTGATAATCTGCAAATTCTTTAGGGTATGTTTTCATATTATTTAATCGATTTATTAAAAATTGAGATGAAAGTTTATGAAGGAAAACTTATGTATATTTTTAAAGATGTCGTCACATTAATAAAAAAAATAATTCTTAATTAATTGTTTCAATATTATACATTAAATATACATACATATATATATTAAATACACACTCGATCTTTTATTATGATATAAAAATAATCATTATTAAGTTCTTTATATGAAAGAATCCCAGCTATATATTTGAAAGTTATATATTTAACGAAACATTTTACAAGTTTACTGAATTTTTATTAGTAATATCGCTCTTATCAGTAGGGGGATAATTTTATTTCGTGTTAGTGCGGGCAAAAATACTATGCAGTTGATACAGATAATAAAACACGCAAGTAAAGCTGCGAGTATCGCTAATAACTCGTATAAAAATAAGCAATTTTTAGTTAATATTGTTTCCTAAGTGTATTATGTTAAATTTAGAAATAAAAGAGAATAAGGTTAAGCGAAGGGAAGAGAAAAATTTTCTGCATCATTAAATGCACACAAGTACACTAATGTTTTCACAGCCTCTTCTAGGAACAAACAATTACTTTTCAAGTAATTTTATACGAGTGAAAAGTAAAGTCAGAAATTGCACATCAAACGAAGTAAATGAGGTGTAGTCGTTCTATAACAAGTTTTATAAATATTCATATCTTGATGCAATAGCTGCTCCGAATTCCATTGAAATCGGTTAGATATTTTCCGAAGAAACGGGTCTTAAAACTCACATATTTACCACTCACATTTTATTATCATAATTAATTTAAATAAAACATAAAACATCTTATTTCAAATGAAAACTCAATTTCAAATTACTTAAGAGGAATGCGAACCTAGTGAAAAAGTTTCCATCCCGGGGCTCGAACTTGGGCCATCAATTTAGCACACTGACGTTCTTCTGACTAAAATACATGGAACGATACCCAGCCTGGAAATTCTCACTACTACATGTTGGCAAAGCTACAAATGCAGAATAAAATAGAATATTTTACATGAGCCACACATATTAATATATTCAATCGCCGCTGTATTTATTTAAGATTCGTATTTACCCCATGACGGTGTTTCACAGAAAATATTCATCTTGTACCGAATTTGTATCCTTGCCAGCATGTAATAGTGAGATGCTCCAAGTTGGGTATCGTTGCATGGAGTTTATTCGGTAGAACGTCAGTGCACTGCATTGATGGCCCGGGTTCGAGTCCCTGGAACGGAATTTTTTTTCACTGGGTATACCTTTGCGCCTCTTAAGCAATTTGAAATTTTCTTTTAATTTGACACATTGTATGCAAGCTGAATTTCTCTCTCTTCACAAATTTCCAAGTATTAATACATAAAATTAAAAATTTTTACATTTTAAAGCTATTTATATTTTTTAGATATACACCAAAAGTGTATACAAATCTCTTTACAATTTAAAATGTAAAAAACCTTTGCATTTATAAAATAATAATTAATAGCATTGGGAGACGTAACATTTTAAAAAAAGGCACAAAAATGATTTTTCACAAAGTTTAATAATGCTGTTTTACTAAAATTTAAAGTTACCGTAATCTGCTATTTGATCATTATAAAAAAAAGTTTTATTCGTTTTTTATCCTCATATCAACGATAACTTCCTTTTCCGGATATGTATGGATTTAGGATTGATTTGAAAAGGAAGTGAAATATATTTTATTTCATTTCCGGAAGCACTACAGTATCTTTTGATTTTTTAAAATTGTTTTATTTCCTTGGAAATAGCGAAATTCGATTTCATGAAACCTAATCTAGAAATGGATTTTAAAAGGATGTTGGTAAAATTTGATATTTCAAAATTTTTTATTATTTTTTATGTAAGCTAAAGTATTTTTGTCGTTGAAATGTCTGTTTTTTACGTGTTTATTTTATTTGAAGTATTTTGATGATTGATATTTTGCATTCATTTGACGTTAAATTCTTTTCTAAGTTTATTATTCTTATAGTAACTAATTTCTACTTATAAATCTGTTAGGAATTTATCTATTTTAATACTTCAATATATATATTTTTATTATAATAAAACTTTAAATACACTCCAAAACCATTTTAACTAAATCAACAGCTACATTTAGTCGTAAACTCAAAAAATTCTGTCAATGAAGCGATAAAATTAATTTCTATTACGGAAAAAAGTCTGTCATTGGCACTTATCAGTTCAATTTATACGAGTAAAACGCAAATATTTTGTTAATTTATCGATTTTTCATATTCTATTCAATCATGCTTTTAGTTTTGAAGGGAAAATATTTTTTTGTTTCTTTATTGAAAATTTTCATTGAATTGTATTTAGAATACGTTTAACTTTCGCCGAATCTAGTTTGTGTTCGACGTTTCGTCGTTGTGATTGATGTTAGCACTGATGAGGCAATGCGAAAACATAGGGAAATGCATACTTTGTATGATTTAGATGTTAATTATATGTTTTTATTTAAATTACTTTTTAAATGTTATCAAGTCGGTCTGTTTCATAATTAATTTAAATAAACTATAAAAACATTTTTTACATTTTTAAAGCTACTTATCCATATACAGTAGAGTCTCTCTATAACGAATCTCCATACATCGAATTTCTCTATATAACGAATTTTTAGTAGGAACGGTCCCCTTTTCGCATGATTACATTAAAAACAGTCTCTATATAGCGAAATATCTATCTCCATATAACGAATATTTTCATAAATTGGTCTTAATTTATTCAGTTTTGAAAAAGCTTCGAAATAATATGGAATCCATTTTCCATCACTTATTTTTGATTTATCGTTCAGTGCTGAGTTTTTTTTAATATTACTTCTCTCCTTCTTCTTTTAGTCCAACGAGTTCACCTTACCTCCCACACACCTTTCAACATCCTTCTCAAAACAGAGTCAATTGGATTGTTATACATATAATAGAGGCACATAAGAGAGGCCTTCAAATGGAGGAAAATGTTAACTACAATTTTTGATTCCTTGCCAAAATTTGAGCATTTTTTTTTCTTAATTCTTAATTAAAAAGATCAAAAATAGTATTTGTTCAAAATTTACACATTAAATACGATTTTTAACATCATTCTCTATACATCGAATTTCTCTATATAACGAATTTTTTATTGGAACGATGGATTTCGTTATATAGAGATTCGATTGTATTTTAAAATGTACACAAAAAATAATCTTTACAATTTAAAATGAAAAGATAAATGTTCATGTTTAAAAGAATAATTAACAGCATTGGAAGCCGTAAAATTTTATATAAATGGCTCTAAAATTATTTTTCACAAAATTCAACAATGATGTTTTACTAAAATTTGAAATTGCGGTAATCTGCTATTTGATCATAATATAAAAAAAGTTTTATTTGTTTTTTATTCTCATATAGACGATATTTTCCGGGTTGTATGGTTGTGGTATTGATTTGAAAAGGAAGTGAAATATATTTTATTTCATTTCCGGAAGCATTACAGTATCTTTTGATTTTTTTAAATTGTTTTATTTCCGTTGAAATAGCGAAATTCGATGTCATGAAACCTAATCTGGAATTAGATTTTAAAAGAATGTTGGTAAAATTTGATTTTTCAAAGATTTTTATTATTTTTTAATGTATTCTAAAATACATTTGTCGTTGAGATGTCTGTATTTTTAGTGTTTTTTTATTTGAAATATTTTGTTGGTTGATACTCGGATATTTTACATTCATTTGACGGTAAGTTTTTTTAGAAGTTTATTATTCCTATAGCGTTCCATGCTTTGTCTTTGTGGCAACGTGAAGGCATTGAGAAATATATACTTTGTATGTTTCTTTTTTAATTAAATGTTTTTATTTGAATTATTTTTTATGTAATCAAGTTAATCAGTTTTATAGTTAATTTATATAAAATATTCAAATATCTTTTATATTTTTAAAGCTGTTTATTTATGTTTTTTGATGCATACAAAAAAATTAATCTTTGCAATTTAAAATGAAAAAAAAATGTCCATGTATAAAATAATAGTTAACAGAATTGGAAAACGTAAAGTTATAAATAAAATATTCTAAAATTATCTTCCACAAAGTTCAATTATGCTGTTTTCCTACAATTTAAAATTGCGGTAATCTGCTATTTGATGAATATAAAAAAAAAGTTTTATTCGTTTTTTATTCTCATATCGACGATAACTTCCTTTTCCGGATATGTATGGATGTGGGATTCTTTTAAAAAGAAAGTTTAATAGATTTTATTTCATTTCAGGAAGTACTACAGTACCTTTTGATTTTTTTAAAATATTTTTTTTTCGTTGAAATAACGAAATTCGATTTTAGATAACCTAATCAAGAAATAAATTTTAAACGGTTGTTGATGAAATTTTATATTTCAAAGATTTTTATTATTTTTCATATGTGCTCTAAATTATTTTAGTCATTAAAAAGCCTTTTTGTTTGCGTGTGTGTGTGTTTATTTTATTTGAAGTATTTTGTTGATTGATTATCGGATACTTAGCATTTATTTAATGCTATTATTTTTTAAGTTTATCATTCTTATACCGTCCCACTTTTCCGATTTAATCTCTTATAATACTTTAATATAAACTTTTAGCTGCAATAAAACATTAAATACATTCCAAAAATATTTAAATAAAACAATGGTTTCAGTTAGTGATAACCTCAATCAGTTCTGTTCGTAGAGAGATAAAACTAATTTTTATTACGGAAAATGGCCCGTCATTGGCATTTACCAGTTCTATTTATCACTAGTAAAATGCAATTAATTTGTAAATCTATCGATTTTTTTCTTATTTTATTGAATAGTGCGTCTGTCTTTGAAGATAAAATATATTTTTAATGAAAATTTAATGAAACAAATCAGGTACACACCAGGTACATAATTTAAATCAAGAAATCCTCATTAGATTGTTTCTAGAAAATTTTTAATTTTCGCTGAATCCAGTTTGTCGTTGTAGTTGATATAGCATTGATGAGGCAACGCGATCATATAGTGTATATTTTGTATGACTTTGATTTTCATAACATGTTTTTTAATTGCTTTTTAAATGTAATGAAGTCAGTCTGTTTCATAGTTAATTTAAATAAATTATAAAAATATTCTTTTACATTTTAAAGCTATTTATTTATATTTTTCTTAGATGTACCCAAAAAATTAATCATTGCAATTTAAATGAAAACAAAAAATGACCCTTACATATAATATGATTAAAGCGCATTACAAATATGATCATCTAGATCTTATTTTCCGTCTATCATCAGACGATCAATAGAAATCTTCATACGGAGAGACAGTATTTACAATAAATTTGCCTCCATGGAGATCCCTAAAATTTGGAAGGAAATGCTTCAAAGGATTTTAAAACAGTAATATGTAATATTTCACACATTCACAAAACATTTATTCATTTTTAATTTTTCCAGTTTATTTCACTATGTTTATGTTCACGTGATTTATGTTTTTCTGTTTATTTTTAATTTGAAGCTATTTTAACGAAAATTTTCTTTTATCGTTTTTCTTTTGAAAAAGTTGCCATCAGAGCACACACGAAACATGTAAAAATAAAAGGTATTTTTTGCCATTTTATTTTATTCTAATGGATCACTTATAGCATATATAAATAATATGATAATTTGACAATGACTCTTTTTAAAATGACAAATAACTCTATTAGTAGGCATAAAATTTTAAATAAATGATTCTAAAATTATTCTTCACGAAGTTCAATAATGCTGTTTTTCTAAAATTTAAACTTGCGGTAATCTGCTATTTGATCATTATAAAATAAAGTTTTATTTGTTTTTTATTCTCGTATCGACGATAACTTCCTTTTCCGGATATGTATGGATGTGGGGATCTATTTGAAAAGGAAGTGAAATATATTTTACTTCATTTCCGGTAGCACTGCAATATCTTTCGATTTTTTAAAATTATTTTATTTCCGTTGAAATAGCGAAATCTGATTTCGTGAAAACTAATCTAGAAATAGATTTTAAAATTTCATATTTTAAAGATTTTTTCTTTTTTTCTCTTGTACTTTAAATATCTTTTATCTTTGAAATGTATGTTTTAGCATTTATTTTATTTGAATTAGATTATTGGTATATACTCGGATATTTTGCATTCATTTGAGATTAAGGGGTTTTTTTAAGTTTATTATTCTTATAGCGTCTCACTTTTCCATATAATGCTTAAATCATTTAATCTGTTATAATAATTCAATGCAAACTTTTAGTTGTAATAAAACACTAAATTCAGTCCAAAACCCTTTTAACTAAAACGATGGCTACAATTAGTCATAAACTCAACCAATTCTGTCACTAGAGATATAATTTTTATTATGGAAAATGGCCCATCATTGGCATGTATCAGTTCACTTTATATTTCTAATGTGCAATTATTTTGTTATTCTGTCTACTTTTTCTTATTTTATTGAATCTACAGTGGTAGCCAAAATTGTGGACACTTTTAGATAGCTTTCATTACAAAAAGTTTAAAAAAAAACTAACTATTGCAGCCGTCCGGGGAAAGCCCATCGGTAATTTTTGCAATATTTTCGTCGATCATGACCCCCAGATCCCAAAACCACCCTTTATTGAAATGTTGACTTACATATATATACTATATATATAGATATATCCATAAATATATATATATATATAAATATAAATATTTACAGTAATTGATGTTGATTTGTAGTATTATGTAATGGTTCTATATATATATACTAGCGCACTCGACAGACGTTGTCCTGTCACCGACAGACGTTGTCCTTCTTGGCACAGACTCCAGAAAATCAAATAAATGTACGTAAATATGGTAATACGCAGAATAAACACTACGCTCTTAATTTAATTTCTTATTACAATTATGTAAGGAAATTATTTTTTACTCTTTATTAGTTTTTGAAGTCGGTTCAATTTTTGATAGAAAAGTTTATTTTTCTCTTTTTAGTTAAAAGTTAACGATTGTCTGAAGTCGGTTAATCAAAATTATAATACAGGAAATATTATTGTAAAGCATACACGTTTGTCAGCAGCGGGGTTCGAACACGCGATCTCTTTCTTCAAGTAGCTGAGCTTAAAACTGGCGCCTTAGACCGCTCCGACATTCCGTCTGCACTCTATTCATCGAACTTATTCAACACTTTTAATTATCGAAAAATCACTAACTATTAGTTTTTGCCTAATTACAAAAAAGTACTGAATCAGATTCGATGAAATGTGAATCTAAACCATTCTCAAATCCACTGGAACACACACACAAAATTTCATCAAAATCGGTCCAGTCGTTTAGGAGGAGTTCAATTACATACGCACAGAAGATTTTTATATATAAAGATGAGCACTGAAATTTTCAGGTTTTTGCGCCGAAGACATCGCCAAATTAGGAAAATGTGAATTAGATCACGAACTTTGGATTTAAACGAATTTGCTTAGTACCATTCGATTCAGAATGAAAAATGCACTAAAATATGTTATCAGTTGAAAAATAACTACAAAAGCCGATTTTTATGGAATTTTTTAAAAGTTCGTTCTTTTTTTACCTCATAGTAGGGGTGGAATTTTCGAAAATCCCTTTTTAGCTGCACTCGATGTTATAAGAAGTATTTTTACCCCAATTTTCAAGATTGTTGGATCGGTAGATTTTTTTGTGCTATGATTAATACGAAATCCTGACTTTCTTTAATATATATAGCACTTTTAATTAGCGAAAAATCACTAACTATTAGTTTTTGCCTAATTACTAAAAAAGTTCTGAATCCATTTCGACGAAATGTGAATCTAAACCATTCTCGAATCTACTTGAACGCACACACAAAATTTCATCAAAATCGGACTAGTCGTTTAGGAGGAGTTCAGTTACATACACACGCACAGAAGATTTTTATATATAAAGATGAGCATTGAAAATTTCAGGTTTTTGCGCCGAAGACATCGCCAAATTAGGAAAATGTGAATTATCTCACGTACTACTGGATTTAAACGAATTTGCTTAGTACCATTCGATTCAGAATGAAAAAATGCACTAAAATATGTTATGAGTTTAAAAATAACTACAAAAACTTATTTTTAAGGAGTTTTTTAAAAGTTCGTTCTTTTTTTTACTCGTCGTAGGGGTGGTATTTTCGAAAATAAATTTTTAGCGGCACTCGATGTTATAAGAAGTATTTTTACCCCAATTTTCAAGATTTTTGGTATGGTAGATTTTTTTGTGCTATGATTAATATGAAATTCGGACTTTCTTTAATATATATAGCACTTTTAATTAGCGAAAAATCACTAACTATTAGTTTTTGCCTAATTACTAAAAAAGTACTGAATCAATTTCGACGAAATGTGAATCTAAACCATTCTCGAATCTACTGGAACGCACACACAAAATTTCATCAAAATCGGTCCAGTCGTTTAGGAGGAGTTCAATTACATACACATGCACAGAAGATTTTTATATATAAAGATATGAATTTTGTCATGTTGTAACTCTCGAACTTATGAACCAATTTGGATGAAATTTTTATGCCGATAATAGGAATACTAATGTTTCGATCGAGTTCGATGGCTAGCTTTAACCACCATCTTGTTTTCAAAATGGAGGCCATTTGAATTTGTGGACACTTATGGAAATTTTTATGTTTTCTAACTTTTTCTTTAAAAGGACCTATGTTGTTAACTTATATTGTGTGACTGTTTAAAATGTCTTTTGATGTTTCTAACATTCTGTTTAAAATGATATATAAGAGTTTGCATTTAGTGAAATGGAACTTTTTCTATAGGTATACAAAGTTAAAAAACATAAAAATTTCAAAAGAATCAAATGGCCGCAGTTTTGAAACAAGATGGTGGATGAAGCTGGCCAACAAACTTGGCCGAAATATTAGTACTCCTATTATGCACATAAAAAATTTCAGCCAAATTGGTTCATAAGCTCGAGAGTTACAGCATGACAAAATTCAAGTATATATATCTACATATATGGAGATATCTATATATATAGTATATACTAGCTGTTCTGCCCGGCGTTGCCCGGGTTCATCAAAAAATAGCAAGAATTGCGAAAAAACTTTCAAAATCATAATAAAAACCTCGAAAAATTTAAAAAATGCTGCACGAATTTCGTTAAACTTCGTTGAAAAGAGACTGGCTAGAAAATTGAAGTTGGATTATTTTTACTAATGTGGAAAAATCTTACAAATCGCAAAAACATTAAAAATCTCATAAAAATATAAAACAAAATTCAAAAATTGTGTTACAAAATTCGAATAAACTTTGAAGAAAAGAGATCAGAATTTAATAAATTCGGCCAAAAATTGAACCTCTAAAATCGAAGCGGGTCGTGAAGAAACGTAAACATCGCTTTAAAAATGGCAAAATTTTCAAAAATCATGGAACTCAAAATTTACTCTACTTGGATAAATGTTTTGAATCTAATTAATTTGATAATGTAAAAAGCATTGAAATACGAAAAAAACTGTTAAAAAATCGCAATAAAAATCTTTAATCGCACAGGAGAAAATTTATCATATTAGCGAAGAAATTAAAAACCGAATTCCTTTTCCGTATTTAAAAAAAATCGCCGTGAACTCAAAAAAAAAAAAAAAAAAAAAAAAAAAAAAAAAAAAAAAAAAAAAGCGTATTGCATTAAAAATTGCTGTAGATCAAAATAAGAGAGCAAAACAATTACCGTAAAGGATAAAAGTTTGAAACCAAACTCTTATTAGTCTAGAAATTTAAAATCGAATTCCTTTGAAAAATGTTAAAGACTGAGAAAGCCCAAAAATTGCATTGAAAATTGTAATGAAAGTCATAAAACATTAAAAAATCCCTAGGGTAAAAATTCACTGTTATAATATAAAATATTGTAATCAAGAAATTAACCATATTAACCAAAAAGTTTGAAATCGAAATCGATTTCCGCATGTAAAAAAATCGCCACGGAATTTGAAGAATGGCTAAAAATTACATTGAAAATTGCATTAAAAATAGCTAAATATTTGGAAGTCAGTGCTTAAAAAATAATATTAAGGCAGGGCGGGGGAGGGGTTATGATCGAAATCATTCATAAATTACAAAATGTAGGCATGGAATGCCAAAATCATATTAAGAGATAAAACATTGCATTCGAAACATAACTACATTAAACAAAATGTTTGATATCAAAATTGGTTTCTGAATGGCAGAAAATCGCCAAGGAACTTAGAAAAATGGCTAAAAATCTTATCTAAAACTATATTAAAAATCGCTGAATATTTAAAAGTCATGGCTGTAAAAACTTAATATTCAGTCGAAAATATTGTAATCGGAAATCATTCATGAATAAGGAAAAGTCAACACGGAATACCTAAAATCCCCCAAACTAACTAAAAATTACATTGACTATCGCATTAGAAATTGGCAAAATTCATAAAAGCGTGGAGAACAAATTGTACTATTTATGCTAAAAGTTAGAAACCGAAATTCTTTTACCGATGTCAACAACTGTCACAGAGCTTGAAAAATCACAATAAAACAGATTAAAAATCAGTAAAATTCAAAAATCCGGACAAAATTTGCCATAGTAAGATAAACATTTATATTAAATTCCTGCGGACATAATTTACCATAATGGGACAAAATATTGAAATCTGAACTCTTTCATTAGTCAAAAAATATCGACACAAAACTTGCTAAACATTTTATGAAAATACACAAAAAATCTGAATCATTGACGTCAAAATTTACTACATTAAGCTACAAATTATTTTTTTAAAAAAAATTCCAATTGTGAAAAAATCGCCGTGGACTCGAAAACATCTAAAAATTGTATTCAAAAATTCATTACAAATCGTTTCAGATTTAAAAATAGCGGGGGACAACATTTACATTAATAGAGTAAAATAGTGTAATCTGAATTATTTCTTAAATACGATTGAAAGAATCGGCGCAAAGCGTGAGAAATAATGAAAGCATTGCTAAAAATTGCATTAAAAATCACTAAATTTCAAAATTCGTAAATGAAGTGTAAATGTTTGAAATTAATTTCCTTTTCGAAATTTCAAAACATAGCCGTGAGATTCAAAAAACCAATACAAAACCATTGAAAAATTCATTAAAAATCGCTAAATGTAAATACATCCCGTGAATAAAAAAATATTCTAGTCGTGTAAAACGTAGCAACCATTCTTTTTTACATGAATTACAAAAAAATCGACGCAGAACACAAAATATACCAAAAATCATATTGAAAATCGACAAAATTAAAAAAAGGTAAATGGTGAAATTTACTATATTAGGCTAAAAGTTTGAAACCAAAATTTTTTTGATTGTTAAAACACCACTGTGGTGGGGATCGAAAAAAATAGTACTAAATCGCATTAAAAAGTTTATTAAAAACGCATTGAAAAATGCACTAAATATCGCTAGTTATTTTTTAAATCGCAGTAATCAGAATTTCATCAAACGGATAAAACATTATAATCGGAAATCTGAACTATTTGATTATCCGGTTGACCAAGAAACTATCTGGGTCAAACCATAAGATTAAACTACAATAATGGCGGATCGTAAATTCCATATTCACTTGACTTTAAACATGTTACATATGTTTGTTATGTCACCAAGTGGTTTTTACTTCTTATTTTTATATGTATTTGTATTAATGTTTTTCTAAATTATCTCTTCTTTCATTATTTAACATAAAAATTACATCTATTTGCATAATTTGGCTTGTTTCACGATTGATATAATTTGGCGAAATTGGTCGACAGGATAATCACGTAGTAAAAGGAAATCCTTTATAGATAATAAAAAATCGACACGGAACACAACAATTCTTGAAAAATCGCGTTAAAAATCTCTAAAATTATATTAGATTAAAAGTTTGAAATAAATTTTTACTTCCGAATATCCAAAAATCACCATAAAACTCGAAAAATTTCTAAAAATTGCATTGAAAAGTGCATTAAAAATCACTAATATTAAAAAATCACAGGGGTCAAAATTTACTCTAATAGGGTAAAACGTTGTAATTGGAAATATCTCATGAATGACGAAAATCCGACATCAAAAGCAAAAAATCTCGAAAAATCGCATTAAAATTAGCTGAAATTCATAAGTCTTAACAGCTAAAATTTAATACATCAGCCTGAAAGTTTTAAGCAAAATTACTTTTACTAACGTCGAATAATAGCGGCAAAATTTACATTAAATAATTCACTAAAAATCCAAACATCGTTGCACGAAATCCAAATAAATTATATTGAAAAGAGAACAAAATTTCTAATTTAGGTCGAAAGAATGAAACCGCTTTCCTTTTCGCTAATGTGGAAAATCGCCTCGAAAACCACTAAAATTCGCATATGAATTAAATTAAAAAAACTGAAAATCGGCCTTCAAGGTGTAAAATTTCATACATAACTTCGTGCAGCGGTCTCTCCAGAGCATCGCCAGTACTTTAAAAATTTTAACATGCGTTATAAACTACCTTAAAGTGTAAAACAGATCTCCTTATTGCATTTCCTTATTTTGTTCGCGCCCCTCCTTTCACGCACCCTGAAATGTGTCACATCATTCTTTATTTACATTTTTTATCATATATTATAAAACATTTTAAAATTTAAAATAAATCACATTATTATATTTCCAAATTTTAACAAAATCGCGTGCTGTTAGTTCCATTTTTCACCACCAGCTAGCGCACTCTATTCTTCAAAAACTTTATCAAAACGATACTCTGTTAAACAACCTATCAGGTGATATATTACTCGAGGGGATAGCGGTCTTAAGCAAGAATTTAAGCTATTTTATGAAATTGCTATTCGAAAATAGTGGTAACTAAATTTTTGACATTTTAGGTAAATTTCGCAAAAAAATACTACTAATTGCATTCTCATCAGCTCAAGATTTTGATAGAACAACTATGAAAAAAATAGATGCTAAACGCAAAAAATCTTGAAAAAGCGTTAAAAATCACATTGAAAATCGCATTAAAAATCGTTAAAATCTAAAATTCGTAACAAACACAAAATTTAGGGCTAAAAGTTTGAAACGGTTTTCTTTTTATCAATCTCGAAAAAAAAAAAATCAAAATGAGAAAAAACACTAAAAATTGCATTAAAAATTCGTTAAAAATTCAAAAAGTGCTGTACAAATTCCGAATAAACTTTGCTGAAAAGAGAAAAAAATTGCTATATTGGGTTAAAAGAATGAAACCGTATTTCTTTCACTAATGGGATAAAACTGCAAAAATAACGCTAAAAATCGCCTAAAAAAATTATCAAATAATCTAATCAAAAAATTGAAAATCGGGCTTAGAGGTGCAAAACTACATGTATAAAAGTACCTTCCCTCCACATTTTGTAACTCTACGTACAGCAGACTCTTCAGAACAGAGCTGACACACACACAAACTAGTCTCTTTATTATTATAGATTTTTTAAAAAAGCGTTCTATTAGTTCCATTTTCCACCACCAGGTAGAGCACTCTATTCTTCAAAAACTTTATCAAAACCATACTCTGTTAAATAACCTATCAGGTGATATATAACTCGAGGGGGTAGCGGTCTTAAGCAAGAATTTAAGATAGTTTATGAAATTGCTATTCGAAAATAGTGGTACCTAAATTTTTGACATTTTAGGTAGATTTCACAAAAAAATACTACTTATTGCATTCTCAACAACTCAAGTTTTTGATAGAACAACTATGTAAAAAATAGATGCTAATCGCAAAAATCTTTAAAAAACGTTAAAAATCGCATTGAAAATCGCATTAAAAATCGTTAAATTCTAAAAATCGTAACAAACACAAAATTTAGGGCATTAGACTAAAAGTTTAAAACGATTTTCTTTTTATCAATCTCAAAAAATAGCCACAAAATGAGAAAAAACACTAAAAATCGCATTAAAAATTCGTTAAAAATTCAAAAATCGCTGTACAAATTCCGAATAAACTTTGTTGAAAAGAGAAAAAAAATTGCTATTTTGGGTTAAAAGAATGAAACCGTAATTCTTTCACTAATGGTATAAAACCGCAAAAATAACGCTAAAAATCGCATAAAAAAATTATAAAAAAAATCTAAACAAAAAATCGAAAATCGGGCTTCGAGGTGCAAAACTACATGTAAAAAAGTACCTTCCCTCCAAATTTTGTAACTCTACGTGCAGCAGTCTCTTCAGAACAGCGCTCACAGACAAACATCCTTCTCTCTTTATTATTATAGATATGTAACTCAACATTTCAACGGAGGGTGGTTTGGGGATCTAGGGGTCATGATCATCGAAAATATAGGAAATTTTATCAATAGGCTTTCCCTGGACGGCTGCAATAGGTAGTTTTTTACTTTTATCTACCTAAAAGTGTCCACAATTTCGGCCACCACTATATCTTCTCGAAGTGAAAATATTTTTTTATGAAAACTTTATGAAACAAATCCGAATTTCTGTTCTTAAGGCTGCTGGTCTCTCCTCCATAATGTAAAGTCTATGGGCGTTTGATGCTTTCTTATATTTAACATATTTCCTCTTAAAATTAATATTTTTAACATCTTCCTTCTGTTTTCGCTTCATTTGGCTTTTTTTCTTAGTTTTTAAAATATTTATAAAATCCATGCTTAATTTTATATGAAGTGTTCAAATTTCACTCCTTCGTCAGATTTCAAAACATAAAATATTAAGCATAGATTTTAGATATATTTTGAGAACTAAGAAAAAAGTGACATCTTTTAAAAAGAAAACACCGAAAGAAGTTAAAAATATGAATTGCAAGGCATGCAAAGTATGCTATGCAAAGAAAGAAATCATTTAAAAATATTCAAACTTGAACAAGAAATTTGAAACTAACCTGCCCATAAGTTTATCATTACCGGGCTGGTGTTTCTAAGTTAGTGAAAGTTTCCAAGTAAGTGTGTTCCCCTTAATTAATTGTCTAATAAAGCTGTTGCATTTGTGACTGTTAAATTAAACTTCTTTTACAGGAGCTATTTCCCATTTTTTTTAATTTAAAGCTTTTAGATGTATAATTTAACTGATCTTAGAATTTAAACAGAATAGTTTCTTCATATAAATGCTTTGTTACATTTGATTCTGTGTATTCTATGGAAAATTTTATTATTTGAACGAAAAAAAAATAAAGTGCAATAAATAATTTTTGCCAGTAACATTTTTATATTGATACAATTCACCATCCATAGTTTCTCTTTTAACTTTATAACGATTCATGTATGTATTTATATAATTTTTTCATTTAGTCATGCTTAGTTTATTTTATAAGCGTTAAGGGGCAATATCATTAATAATATTGTAAAGAAACAATACAGCTAGAAGTATACAAATACTCAAAATCTTACTTTATAATTTCAGGTCTTTTTAGTATTAGGATCTAAAATTTCAGGTATATATCATACCTTCAAAACTGTATTATTGTATTCATTAGAATGGTGATTTTTACCGAATGAATATTGTTTGATTTTTAAATCAACGACGCGGCTTACATTTTCAGTTCAATGAGAATACTTAAATATGAATGACAAATAATCCTATGATCACGTGACTACTAATTTAAATTACAAAGAAAGAAACATCATACGTTAAGTATAGATTATAAGACATTTTCCAACACATTCTTAATATTATAACGTACATTTACCACACAATAAAATGGACGAAAATATCTAAATACAGAATTTTGTAAACGCATAGCACATTTGAAAGTCTATTTTCGGAAATCATCAGCATTAATTGAAAAAAAAAATTGAAATCAATCATTCTGTACTCCCTAAGTATTGTCTATAGATTTGCACACATACTTCATAGTATGGTAAAATGTAGTTCAACAAGGTGCATAAAATAGTTAAAAACCATTAGCAATTTTCGTCACTAAACAAAAACACATTCGATACATTTTGCACTGCTCTGTATGCAGTTTTTAGGGTTTCTTCAAATAAACCACATGCAAAAAATGCAATAAGCTTATAATGCGAACTATGATTGAAAACGTACGTCAAAAAATTATTGTTATTCTAGGGAAATTATTTTGTGTAACCCAGCAAATGTATGAATAATGCAATATGCATTATGATTCATTAAATTGGCATTCTTCAGTGCACCTAAATATCGATTTCAATTTGTTTCAAATAGTACATCATTAAAATACACGGCAAATATTTTTTTCCATATGCGTTTATGTAACGGAATTCTTTGGAGTGTCACTGTATGTAATTTACAAATGCTTCCATTTCAATACCAAATGCGATACATAAACGTCAGTAACATTTATCAATTGCTATGGCAATCCGTTTTAATCCCGTAAGACATGGTGACATCACTGCAACGTCGTTGTGAAACCGTCGTGTGTGTGACTTTTGTGACCGTCGATTGTCGATGTGACGTCACGTGACGTCGATGTGAAGTCACAGTGACTAAAATGTGAAGTCGTTATGGCCGTTTTAGAGCTTTTTGGGACGTCACATTGTGACCACTTTGTGACGTCACAATGTGACCCATTTGTGAAAAGTGTGTCATTTGTGACTATTTTGGCAAGTATATTTACAAATTTCTAAAGATTTTTAAGAAAGTCACATCTCAGTCACAATGTGACGTCACTGAGTGGTGGCATTTTCGTCACAGATGTGATGTGACCAAAGTGACTCACAGTGACGTCATTGTGACGTTACTGTGACCATGCATGCCATGAGGGATATGGGCATATACCCTAATAGCATGCATGGTCACAGTGACGTCACTGCGAGTCACTTTCGTCACATCACATCTGTGACCAAAATGCCACCACTCAGTGACGTCACATTGTGACTGAGATGTGACTTTCTGAAAAATGTCTAGAAATTTATAAATATCCTTCAAAACATGTTATTTACTTTAAAAAACATGTTTCTGCCAATTTAAATATCGTCGCTTTTGTCACAGTTTCGTCACAATGTTAATGTCAAATTAGTCACAAATGACACATTTTTCATAAATTTGTCACATTGTGAACACTTTGTGAAACGTCACAAAAGAGCTCTAAAACGGCCATAACGACTTCACATTTTAGTCACTGTGATTCACATCGACGTCACGTGACGTCACATCGACAATCGATGGTCACAAAGTCAGAATGACACTTCACAACGACGTTGCAGTGATTTTACCATGCTTTACGGGTAGCAAACATTCAAACTGAATTTTTACACATTTTTCAACTATGTTAAAAAGAGTTAAAAAGTCTGGCCTTTTGCGTATTAATATTTTTATTGTGCAGAAAATGCAGGTATATACTGGAAGTTTCTAATCACAATTTTTGGTAACTAATGGTAGTGAGGAATTCTTGTAACATTAATTAAGGCATAAAATTTGAAAAATAATTAAATAATAAAATTAAATAAAGTAGATCAATAATTTCATTAAAAAAATTATGTACATTTAGTGTGGTTTTAATAAAAAATAAATTCTTTAATCTATGAAGAATTTAATTATCATTTCAAACTCAATGAAGATGGTAATTGAGAAAATTACATTTAACGAATAACGTATACTTCCGTTTTTGAAAACAAAATACAGGAAAAAAGTAAAATAAAATAAAAAAATCATAAATCATAATTTTTCTTAAATTTGTATCCTAAATTTCTTATATGATGTAAAAACATTAAAACATTGAAAAATATATCCACTTAAAATTTTTGCACCAATTTTTCTAACATTTTACAAAAGTTCTTTGTAAAATGATTTATATACATTGCAATATTAACTTTTTATATGTCTCGTCTTTATAAAATTTATTTAGATTAACAAAACAATTTTCTTACATTTCTCTAACATTTTAAAACAGTTTTTTTTATTTAAAAAATGCTAATTAAAGCAAAACGAGATTCTTTTAATTTCTTTAAACTAACTTTAATAAACAAAGGAGTTTAATTTATTCTTTTGTGCCTGTAGTTTATTGTTAATAAATAAACTTTTTCGTATTACCTTCCCTGTAACCTTTGTTGATAACAAATTTTCTTTCATCATTCAGATTACAATTGATGAAACTGTTTGATCCAAACGAATAATTACAAATAAATCTTAATAGCTCAGTAAGTTTGGTGAATATTTTGTTTTTACATTGAATTAAAAATTAATGATTCTTAAAGGGGATTTTTCTACAAAAGAAACATTTCAGCGATTTAACTATTTCTAAGAAATTTTTTTTCGATCATTTTTCTAATTATCAAAGTATTATGCTTTAGTTTAAATAAAACAAAGACTTTTTTATGTTGTCATAATTAAATTCTTTAATTATTATTTTGAGATACAAAATTCTGTAATAACATTTTTTATATAAATTAGTTTTTTTTCTTTCGCATACATTGGTTTAAACTTTTAAATAAATAATTTTTATTTTCATCCAACATTTGTTTATTCTAATATAGAAACGTCGACCTTTTCAAACACAATCTTCATATCTAAGCATGTGGGTAAGTGTGATCACAGATAGCACAGAAAGAAGGAAAGAAAGTTTATTTTAATGTTTATTTTAAAAAAAAACTTATCCTTTAATTAACAATACAAATTGCTAATTTATAATTATTAAAATTTTACATAGATGATAGACAAAATAAATTTAATCTTAAAATAATTATAAAAGGAAATCACTTATTTAAACCAAATTAAAAATGTTCAAATCAAATTATTTGAATAAAATCCGAAATTCCAAATTTATTTAAAATCCGAAATAAAAAAAATAGGAGAACTATAAATAAAATTTTTAAACTTCTAAAAACGAAAATAACATTTAAACGAAATTTAAAATGCGGAATCATTTATAAATTTGAATAGATTTTAAAATAGAAACAAAATTGAATTCCAAAAATATTACGAATGTCAGTGATAATATATATATATATATATATATATATATATATATAAATCCTAAAATTAGAAAAAAAGATTTCTGTTAATTAAATCCATCTTTATAAAATTTTTAAGAGCAAGTACTGGGGTTTTTAACTGAGAACCTTATGTTCTACTAATACTAGCGAGATGCTTTACATCCAAGCTATGATGGTTACAGGAAAAATTTTGGATGATGAATGGATGATATTGGTAAAATTGATTGAAAT
This sequence comes from Maratus speculifer, assembly GCA_964019185.1. NCBI lineage: Eukaryota > Metazoa > Arthropoda > Arachnida > Araneae > Salticidae > Maratus > Maratus speculifer. The sequence continues at coordinate 300,658,485 of OZ025295.1, read as the reverse complement.
AAAATAATAAACTTTTCCAAAATTTTATGATTAGCCGTGCAGCATGAGGCATTCAGCTGTAAGTACACAAAATTTGAAGTCTCTGACAAATACAGTTTTGTGTATAGATTCTTTGACGGACAGGCAGACTGAAGACTGTGACAAATAGTGTTTCCTCAGATGCACGAAACCCTAAAAGCAACGAATTTTCATATATCAAGAATGCATTATGAAATACCTTTACAGGATTGCAGAAGACATGAATGTCACATCTAGACAAAAAGCAAAGTATTAAAATGATGATTTAGAAAATCAACGTTGCTACAGTTAAGATAGATAAACGTTACGAAAAAATACAAATGTTTTATTCAGTTGTTTGGACTTCGAACCATTTAAGTAGGAAGTTTATTTACGTGTTAGACACGATCGCACCTGTGCGTACGGAGCGACAAGTTAAATGCTTCCACAAACTGACATCATATAAATTAGTGTCCTTGACGCGATTATATATTTCAAGAAGCTGATTCGCCTGGCGTTGCCCGGGATCATACATGTTTTCAAACAAATAGAGAATATTTAAGATCTCCATTCATGCTAAAATAGAAAAAAATTATTTGGAGAGTATTTTAAATTTTAGACTATTTTAAATTTGATCTGAGTGAACACAGGTATGTATTTCTTTTACGATAATCATGTTTTAAATATCTCAATATCTCTGTCCCACAGACCAGCATGTGAAAAACATTTTTTATTTAATAATGAAAACCGTTTACACGTTTAATCACCGGGGTAAGTTCAATGAATGCACATTACCACATGTACTGTTTCATATAATATGCATAATCTCCTACGCTGTATCATACGTATCAAATATCTGTATCCGTGTAGTAATTATTATGATGCATGAACATTTAATAGGAAACATAAATATAAAAATTAAGTTCAAACATTTTTCAATGAAGCATTAAAAATGTACATTATTATAATGATTGTCACAGAACCAAATGTAACAACGTACAATGGTGCGGAAAATACCGTTTCTAATTCTTTAACAAATTATTGCAAAAGAATGTTACTGGTACCAAGCCGATTTCAAATAAGGACTGCTTTTAAATGATGTACATAAAACTAGATAAAATAAGGCCATCTACATATTAAAACATACCCAAACTTTATTTTTTTTTTCAATAGAAATATCCAAATTTGACTCCATAAATAAGTTCTGCTCCATTCAATTAGACTAAATATAAATTTACATGAAATGCAACCTCTTAGTTTCAGAGTAATTAGTTTTAAATGAGATTTTTTTAAGGAGCTGCATCTCAATTGAATTTTGGTACTCGATTGTTGAAATGATACAGCATGATTAAGTCACTTTTATTTATGTGCTATTTCTTGCCAATAAGACAATTTTACTCTTTTAATATGTTTTGACTATTGCCAGCCCAAATAGTTAAAATAAAAATGAATAAGAAATTACACTTCTGCACATCATAGATATCCCCTTAAATTATGATTTTCACGTCTTTTAAGCATAATTTAAAAACTGCTTCAAAAAATGAAATTTTGGGATCACATACTACAACACATGATAAATTAATGCCATGCATATTTTTTTTTAACATTTTTTATTATTCATATTATCAATTTTTAAATTACAAATTAAATGTATTTATGTTTTTTTAAGAATTAGAATCACATTAGGATTGTAATTTCAGGAGATATTAATAAAAATGGGAAAATATGATTAACATTGGAAGATCCAAATTTTGTAATTCAAAAATTTATACAAATGGCTTGAAATTTTGAATCTAAACAAAGTTTGAATCGGAGGTTTAATATGTACTGTAATATTTGGGTTTTGTCATTAAAGGAAAAACAAGTTTGGTCTGGTTTTTATTAGCAGTCAACTCCCTAAGAAAATTTTGTATATTTTATTTAAAAATGGACAGTTTGCAATCGTTTTATTTCAAATGATCACTTTCAATGAGATAAAATAAATAAATGATTCTCAATGAGATAACTTTCTACATGTATAATTTGTTGAAGAGATAGTAGGGATCGTCTATTTTTTCTTCCACGAATGGACATTTGTTATGTTTGAACAACATTAGGTTTTTTGAAGTCAAATATAAGCGTAATATATTAAATTTACGTTAAAGACACATTGAAGATATTGACTAATAAAAAAGCAGTTGTTGCGAAGCATTTAACATGCTGTAAGTTACTTAAAAATAGAGATAGAAATTATTTTTTTACAGTAAATGTACACATTATATCGTTGACATAAATGAAAAGAAATTAATTTCATGCATAAATTAGTTTTAAAAACTAATTAACTGTATACATATCTATAAGAAATTTTTTGAACAATATGTCCTCTTGGTACACTTTTCTAAAAAATTGAAACACTTTTATAGAAAAAAAATACTGTTAAATATACCACCTTAAATTTTGATAAACACAGTATTTGAGAATAATAAGAAGATATTTTCATTTTGCTTAAAAATAAAATTTAAAACAATTTACTACAAAAGTGAAAATTCTAAGAAAATTAAGAACACACTTTTTATTATTCTAAAAAGTTTTCCTTTCAGACGTACAATCTTAGATGTTTTTAAAGAAACAAGCTAGTAACACATTTTTTGAAAGTTTTAACTGTTTACCTAAATAAAATAGTTATATGTCCCTGATGATGGCCACAAGTTGGTTGAAACATGTCGGTTGTGGAATTTATATGATGTTCTGAGTGTTTTTAATTGTTTTGTACATAAATACATCTTTTACTAAAGAACATTTAATATTAGTGATGTTTACATAAAATTGATTTTAGGAAACTATACCAAAGTATAAAAAAAAAAACATTTCTATAAAAAGCCAAAAAACTATACACAAATAAACGATGCATAAAATATATTATTTTAACCCTTTTAGGAGCAAAGCATTTCTTTTCTTATAATGCTGAAATGATTGATCGACACAAAAATTTAAAACCAAATTTATTTAAAAGTACATAAAAGCTTTTCTTCACGTAGTTAATAATGTTAAAATTTCTATTTAAAAATTGTGGTGCCAATGTCTCATTTCCCGATTAAAATTAAGTGGGGTAGGGGGAACTGGGGTACATTGATACATGGGGCACATTGATACACCCCCTCTACCGCTCACAGGGTCATTACAGGAAGTTGCACAACAGCTCCAAAAGATGATGCTAGTGTATTCAACTACATACAGAAAATCTTGGAATGATTCAGTAGTTTGATGAAATGGGACGGGTGATTTATTGTTTTTGTTGTTCAAAAGTAAATATGAGTTGTACAGTTAAAATGCTATTATACAACTGTTCCAGTATTTTCAACCAAAATGAATACTCTCCCTGGTAAGTACAGCTACTCTTTATCAGTTCTTCATTATTTATTGTTAGATATATTGTGAAGTGTTGGATTTGAGACTCATTTTATTCAAAGTCGCTGTATGGGGCACATTGATACAGTCTATGACGGGGCACATTGATACAGCCTAAATCCTTTAATAGTTCATATTTTCATTATCTTTTATTATTTTTTTTACCATACACTCCTTAATTCAACCTTTTTTTTCACGAAAAATTTCTAATATTAGTTTTTATTGAAGTGAAATAGCTCTAATTTCTTTATATTAGAGCATTTTATAGTATTTTTCAAAACAGAAGACGTAGGAACTTACCCAGCATCTAGTGCTAGTAGAACTAATAGAAGAAAAGGACGCCATTCTGGCAAATCTCGAATTTATATCAATTCTCCAGAGAAAAAATATTTTCGACATGCGAAATGTTAAGTAAGAGAAACAAACTGCAGAACAGAAAACGATACTTATATTATAAACAGAATTTTAATATAATTATCCTTTATTTTCTGTTTATGAACCTATATATAAACAGAAAAACTGGTAATTTTTTCATCTTTCATAAGAAAGAAGATAATAATGGGGTTGAAGTGCTAGATATGACAAAGTTACCACAGCCAACAATCAGACAAGAAACAGCCAGAACATCAGGTCATAATATATTTAATTTTGATTGCTTTAATATTGCTTAAAAATAAATTGTGGGTGATTTGAATTTTTATAAATAAATATAAAATGGTTTTCTAATTCATTTTCTATGAAAAATATGCATTGGTATTATTTTGTCGTCATTTTTCTCAAACGTATCAATCTGCCCCGGGGATGGGGCACATTGATACAAATGACTTTTTTTGATTTTTTTAAAATTACATGCAAAAATACTATATAAAACAATGATTGTACATTTTTATAACATACTACACAAGTTTTGCTGTCACCCCATGGAAAAAAAACTTGAATTTTCTACTTTCTTGACACCAAAAAAAATCTTAGAAAAAAACTGTATCAATGTACCCCAGTTCCCCCTATATTTTATTCCACCGATCTTTAAAGAATTAAAACCTTCCAGTTTGAATGTATTTTAACTCCATCTGCAGCCAATATTATGCCAATATTGGGGTATCATTGGAAATATTGCCAATAAAACGCGAATATTGGTTAAATATTGGAATTTCATTGGAAATATTTGCACTGAAACGCCAACATTTGTACAATATTGGCGTTTTATTGGCAATATCTCCAATGATACCCCAATATTGGCTTAATAAGGGCAAAATGTAAACATCACAATATAGGAGCAATATTTACGTTTTATTGGCAATATTTCCAATAAATGAAATATTGGCGTAACGTTGGACCAATATTGGTTTGCTACTAGGGGCATAATAAAGTATATATATATATATATATATATATATATATATATATATATATATATATGCAACAATTGAAACTGAAATTTAATCTGAAAATCATATATATATATATATATATATATAATTTTCAGACCAATAACTACAAACTCAAAAATTTAAATATTTTAAGTTCCACTTGTCCTTAACCCTTTGTTGCATAGGTTTTGCGACGCAGAGAAAATTCATTGCTTAAGTGTTGAAATTGATGACTGACACCGGAATTTGAAAACAGCTTTATTTGTAAACAAGAAAAAAGCTATTTTGCAGGAATTTAATAATACCGAATTTTTTTAAACCAAAATTCCGGTGCCGATGTGGCATTTGGGAATTAAATTCATTAGCATTTGGGAATGAATTTTTGTCCACTGTAGTGGACAGTATGCAACAAAGGGATAATACTATGGGTTTTAAAAAGGAATTTTCTTACACAGAATTCAGTAGAAAACATTGCACACATTTTAACAAGCTTTTAAAAGATATGGAGTGTAGTTATCAAAATATATAATAAGAGATTCTAAAACTTTGTGTGTTTTAATTTGTAATTTATACAAACAGAAAATATTCCACTTCCAAACACAGGAAGTAACTTTATTGCTTATAAAGTTTCCCATTACACTTTAATATGTTACAGGAAAATTATGTTAATTTAAATCGCCGTTTCTTAAATGCATGTAGTTGAACAAATGCAAATTTAGTCCTAAATATTTACTCTCTGAACTTTCAACGTAATTAAATTCTGCTTCAAATAATTTTAGAATTACAATTGCAACATACATACAAAATATTTATAAATCCGACAAAATTGCATTGTTGTTTTTATATATGCTTTATTATTTTATGATAAAAATATTTTTTAATTTAAAAAACAATTTATTTTTATCTCTTTAAAAACATTTGGAATTTTATTGCATAATTAAACATTATAATATTTAAACCATGCAATTTGTGCATATGTACATAACATTATTTATAAAGAGATTTCTGGAAATAGGTTTGGATATAATTAACAACGCATGTAAAGATTTTTTTAAATAAAAAATGTAAAATATTAGTGTATTTAGCAGCAACATTTTTCCTACTAAATAACTCTTAAGAAGTTCGGATTTTCTTTACTTAGATATGTATTGTTTTTATTATTGTTTAATATACTACATCAGTGCACTGGTATATATCAGTTACATAGATTTATATCAATGTCAAAAAGCGATTTCTGAGATTTTAATTTTAGCACTGTATTTATAAATTTAAAAAAAATGTATGTTGTGACCTTTGGAGGCCATTTTGCAGGAAACTTAGGCTTTCCAATAGTCTTAAATTTTATCTTAATTTTAATTTTAATTATCTTAATTTTAATTATCTTTATTTTAAATTAAATCCTAAATTTTTATACGATATTTGATTTCTGAAAGTTATATTAAGAAAAGACATCATGTTTAAGAAATGTAAATAAAAAAATCATAATACTTTTAATTGTACTAATGTTCAGTATTTTATGACACTATGTATTTATTTATAATGGTGTTATGTAATACTAAATTTACTTTTTTTTCTCAAATCGTTATGCTGTTGATATATGAAATCATTATAGCCTTGTGTAATTAAGTGTAATTAAAACTTACTGGATATTCTTATTTACAAAATCAGTGGAATAATAGAATTATATCAGTTTTTGAAGGACTTCTTTTTTGAAGGGTAACTTTACATCCTGAAGATGTGAAAAGCGACCTGTCCAGATATTAGGAAACCAAGGAAACTTTAGTTTAATTGTTGTGCAAAATTACGAGAAAAATTATTAAATGTAATGTACGTAAAAGAAAGATACAAAAAAATTAGCAAAGTAAATAAATAAACAAAAGCTAAACTTTAAGTACAAAAATAGTTAAAAAAAGTTTTAAACATTTCATCAAGGGAAAAAATACTAGTAAGCCGTCAACCATCGGCGACTTTCTCGTGCAGTGTTCATTATAAAGACGCTTCTCAAAAATGGTAAATTGGTTTTATTTTTTTTTTAAATCAAATTACTTTGAAGTATAAGTGGTTTAATGCTACAAATTTCATTTGAATTAACTAATTCAGGAGTGAATATTTATTTTTCTTTTAGCTATGCTTTTTTCTATCCTTAATCCATCAAACCAAATGTATTAAATAGTTTGTTGCACAATGTTATGATGTTTATTGTGAACTTAATAATTATAATTGATGTGAAATAAGTTATTCAATATTATGAAGTATTTATACTTCTTTAAAAGTGAGTCATTATTACCTTAAATCCTTTACTCTGGAAAGGAAGAATCTCTCTTATCTCCAATTCTATAAAAAAAATCCCTGTCGGCTGGGCCTATAGGCGGAGGTAGATTTCGAAGAGTGCTCATTTCAACAAATACATATATATATATATATGATTAGAGATAAACCCAGTTTAATAACTTCATTTGGCCGTTTATGAAAAAGTTTTAATTTCATTTTTCTGCAAAAACCGGTTTTATCAGAATCATCTTAAGAAAAATTCAGCTCAAACGCTCATTTTGACAACATATTTTGAAATAGATTCTAAATTTATTAAAAAATCGACCAAAACAGTACATTATACAGTTCCTAAATAACAAAAAACTGTCAGTTGAAAGCATTTGAGAAAAAAATTGAATTTAAAAATGAGTCATAAAATAACCGATTTGTTGTTTGAATACATCCTTAATTCTTTAATCATGATTGCTTCGGAAAATTTTGTGCGAAATACTCACTTTGACAGCATTTAAAAAAATATATTCTATCTTTATCAAAAAACTGGCCAATGCGTCACAGTATATAGTTCCTAAATAAGAGGATCTGTAAATTGGATGCATTTGAGAGCGAAAATGGATTTAAAAACGAGTCATAAAAAACGCAATTTGCTATGTGAAAACTTCCTTAAATTTTCAAATCGCGAAGATTTCGGGAAATTCTGTTGTTCAAGATACCCTTTTGGGTAGCCTTTTTCAAAATATATTCTGTCTTTATCAAAAAACCGATCAATGTATCACATTATATAGTTCCTAAATAAGAGGATCTGTAAATTGGATGCATTTGAGAACAAAAATGGATTTAAAAACGAGTCAGAAAAAAACGCAATTTCTTATTTGAACACTTCCTTAAATTTTTCAGTCACGATGATTTCTGAAAATTCTGTTCAAAATACCCTTTTTGGTAGCCTTTTTTGAAATATATTCCGTCTTTATCAAAAAACTGACCAGTGCATCACATTATATAGTTCCTAAATAAGAGGATCTGTAAATTGGATGCGTTTGAGAACAAAAATGGATTTAAAAACGAGTCAGAAAAAAACGCAATTTCTTATTTGAATACTTCCTTTAATTTTCAGTCCCGATGACTTTCGGAAATTCTGTTCAAAATATCCTTTTTGGTAGCCTTTTTTGAAATATATTCTGTCTTTATCAGAAAATTGACCAATGCGTCACTTTATACAGTTTCTAAATAAGAGGATCTACCATTTGGATGCGTTTAAAATCAAAAATGAATTTAAAAATGAGTCAGAATATAAGCCATTTGGATTTGAGGTTTTTTTCTCCAACTCCTATTTTTGTTTAATTTTTTTTGCTATACGAATTGGTCCTATGAAAAACTTGTCAATATAAAAGTTGGAGATATTTTTGAGAAGATGTAAAATAAATTTAATCAGATTTTATATCTTAAAAGTTGACGGAGTTATGGATTTTTCTCTTTTTTCAGCGCCCTTTTTCTTTTCGTTTTTAATTTTTTTCATAGGTAAAAGTTGGTCCTATCAAAAACTTGTAAATACAAAAGTTTTAGATAATTTTAAGAACATTTATAAAAAAATTAGTTGGACTTCATATCTTGAAAATTGACGAAGTTATGAATTTTTTTCTCTCAAAAACCCTGTTTTTTTCGCCCCTTGAGCCCACTTCTAAATTTATCAAAAATCTGTCATGTATATACTTTTGGCCCATTTTTAAGAAGTAATATAAACTTTAAACTGATTCGATATCTACTTTAATTAAGAAGTTATGGCGTTTTTTCGGTTTTCACAAAAACGTCCCCTATTCCGACCCCCTTGGTCCGATTTTGCCCATTAACGAACTCAGCCAAGATTTTATCCCCATTGATTTTATGTACAATTTTGGTGGAGATTGGTGAAGAATTATAGAAGTTATCGTGTCCATAAAAAAGTGAGATATATATATATATATATATATATATATATATATATAAACTGGTACGATTGCAATAGGTAGTATTTCTTACGAAATCTACCTAAAAAAGGAGTAAAAAAAAAAGAGTTATGAATTCGTTTCGTTCGGCTGTTTGTCTGCTCATCTGTCCATACGCGCGTAAATATAGATTTCCGTTTGATTGATATATGTTTTTAACATTTACTATGACATGTTTCGTATTAAAAATGAGGTGAGTAGCGTTTATACTTCTCTTACATGAGCTCTCAAAAGATTGCCTTTAAATTATGGTCAATGGAGAAAAATATTTTGTAGTTGATTTTAATGATGTAAAACTAATTTAAAACCTATTGAAACCTATTGTACATTACGGAGGGCACTAAAACATCATCACTGTGGATTGAGATATGCACAAAATTTACTGTTCATTTACAGGGAGACACAAAATATTCGGTTGCAATATTCTCTATAAAAATAATTGCTGGAATTGCGTTTGCAATTATGATAAGATCTTTTGATTTTCGCTATTTTTTTGGCATAATTCTTGGTGTGTATAAATAGAATAGAACATATATAGGGCTATGCAAAAAAGTTCGATTATATTTCCGCTTTTCGGCGTAACTTGCTGAAGTAGAATTTTTCAGCTGTTTTATAAATTTCTGAATTGAACTAAATTTTTACTATATAGTGTACATACCAAACTACGGATAATATAGAGGGATAGAGGGCTGGACAAAATAATTCGGATATTTTTTCCCACGATAGATTGTAAATTCCGAAACTGTGTTTTCAAACTAGTTATGGGTTTTCCCTATTGTCTACTTAGAAATGGGTGGATCTAGTAGAACCTTAGCTCTTGGGTGGGTTTCCTCACCTAATTGAATCTTTTTTACGATCTTCTATCACATTAATAAGTTTTGTTACAGTTTTCTGAATGTTTGGAAAGTGTTTCAAAATCTATGCTTTATATTTGTTTTTTCTTTCTTGTTTGCACATATACATATGTATGTATGTGTACGTGTGTATTGCAATCGATTCTATTTAAAAAAAATAATATCTGATCATCTAAATTTTAAAAGTTGTAAGTTTTAAAAGGCAACAGATAAAATTCATAATACATTACCGCTCTTCTTTTGATATCACGCATCTTTTAACGCATCCAAAACTTTAAATTTTTACTTTTTTGTATACTTTAAAAGGAAAATGAGCAGAATTTTAATAAATTATTTCAAGATAAAGTCTTCTTTGACATCGTTAACACTCGTGTTTTGGAAAACTGTCTGAGTGAAGTTGCTTCCGTTACTCTTAGTATTTTACATTTTCTGGTGAAAAAGTATCTCAATTAAGTGCAAAATGTATATCAGTAGCAAATTAAAACATGATAGTTGAGATCTGTAATGAGGTTTTCTGCATTTTCTTTCTCTATTCTGAGAACCAGTAATTGTTTTTAATGCCTTTAAAAATAAAAAGAACAAGAAGCAGGCGTAATTGTGTGAGTTTTAATTAAATTTTTTTTTATCGAGCGTTATGTCTATAATTCAAATTTCATTTACTAGAATTAAGTTTTCCTCGTATAATTGCCTTTCATATGTTTGATAAATAGAAAATTCGGTGTCAGTTTTAACTGAAAAAACAAATATTTAGGAATTCGATATGAAGGATTAGCATAGTTACCGAATATATAAAATTTATATTTTTAAAACTTTTATATATATTTGAACAAGTGACGCATGAAAATAAAGGAAAAATATTCCAAATGTGTGAATCATTCGCAACAGGACAAACATCATATCTGTAAAAAAGTTTGTTCTTGATGTTTTGCATTTTTACACTATCAGCTGTTCTTAATATAGCATTTATGAATTCTTCAAGATCTTTGAGTATTTTTAAAAATGATTGTTCATAAACAAGATCATTGATGTAACGCTTCATTTACGTCCCCATCCCCCTTGAAAATAAAAATAGGATTACTTAAGATCCGGAGATGTTGATGAACTGTTAATAGTGATAAATCAACGTTGTTCGAATATCTAATCTATCGTTAAGTGGCATCAAATTAAAAACTAGAAATATTTTTCTTTATTTTCATATATCATTTGATATAATGTATGGAATCGTTTTGTAAACGTAAATTTTTAACTGCAGTCATTCATTTAGGATTGATCGTGTATTCTGTTTATTTCTTTCACTCGATTTTTAATCTCGTCATAAAAAAAAAATTCAAAATTTGAAATGTGCAGTGGCATAACTAAAATATTAAAAATTTCTTATTTTTATTGAATACCATAAAATGTAATATTTTAATGCTTTTATGATGCTAATATTTTTTTTAATGCTAAAATCTTTTTCAATGCTAACATCCTTTTTTTATGCTAATGTATCGGTTAAAATTATACAAATATTTACATAATTTTCTTTAATTTTTTCTAAATTTTTTCGAATATTCTAGTTTACCTTAAATATTAACTTTCAATTACGTCCAGTTTAATCTATATATTTTCCATCGATTTTCTTCGTATATTTTTTTATTTCAAAGACAAAAATCTTTTCTGTAATTTTCAATTTTACTTTTGTAACTGATGCAGTAAATAATGAATCGAGGGACAAAAAGTAGTGTCTGAAATTGGAGTTAAAAACCATTTTGTAATTTCTTTTCTAATATTAAAGAAGAAAGATCAGCAATTTTGTTCTAAGTTTTGTGAATTTAGTAACTTTTCCTTTTATAAATTGATGACGTAATCAGATAAGAAAATGATTACTTTTTGTGCGTGTATGTGTTCCACGATAGTTACATGAAATAGTTATAAAAGTAACTTTTAAGTATATGTTTCTTTTCTCTATTTTTCTTATCAAATTAAAAAATGAAAATTTCCCTTTTTTCCTCTTCTGTTGTATTAAATATATTTATTATTAGATTATTAAAAAAAGCTAAAAGTATTTTTTCAGAGAAATAACCATTTTTATAAATTTACCAATTTATATAAATGGTTATTATTCAAATGGTTTATATTCAAAATTAATTTAATTTTAATTATTCAAAATTAATTTATTTTTATTATTCAAAATTATAACTAGAAAGTGTGATGATTCAAAAATACGTTTCCTTATTCAAATGATTTTTTTACATAGACGCTTAGCACTACAGAAGCTATCACTGACGGGGAAATATTTTTACCACTGACAATTATTCCTCAGTATCTGTTATAAAAATATATATATATAAATATGTGCTATAAAAATATATGTCTAAATTATTATTACTTTATTGTAATATAAATGATACAATCATACTTGCCAATTCTCTCATTTTCAACGGGAGATTTCCGCTGAAATGAACAGAAACCAAATAACAATAATAATAATAAATGAATTAAATCAAGTAAACCTCAAATGTGAAATGTGGAATGGCCACCCAATTTTATGTTTTCAAGTATAAAGTGAAATATTTTGCACAGCAAAAATCGCCCCACAGTGTTATCATTGCGAGAAGTTCTATAATGTCGCCATGAACCGTCATACCAATCCTAAATTTTGACTCTAACGCTTTAGTGAATTATTCCACATTATGTGCTATAATTTTTAATTTATGTGCTATAATTAGTTTATTATTATGTAAATGACACAAAAAGTACATCATGCTTGCCACTCTCTCTTTTTTAACGGGAGACTTCCACTGAAAGGAACAAAAACCAAATAACAATTATAATAAAGAACCAATCAAATGAATCAACATCTAAATGCCCATCAAAATGCGATTTATGCAGGTTACAACATCCATTAAATTATAGAAATTGGCCCAAAACTTGTGTTATATCCCAATTACATAAATGTTATACAAAAGCCGTCTCTACTCTTAATAATACCCCATCAGAAAAGGAAATGCAGAAAACAAAAACACTGTCAAATGTCACCAAGTCGTCTCCACCAACTCAGAATCTTTATAAGCTGCATAAATTCTCAGGTTTTATTCCTACTAATACTGAGTTTATATTAAAATAAAATAACTGCAAATAAGTTTTTTCCTTGATACTCCTACATCCCACCACAGTCAACAGCATTATAGAACATGTTCTGAGTAAAATGATCCATTCTTTATTTTTTTTTATTTGAAGCGAGTTGTTGTTAAAGTTCTGTAATAAGTATAATTATAATGATTTTCATTTTAATTTTATTCCTACGATCTGCTCATTTTTTCATTATATTTTTATTTACACATAAAGCATCCTTTTTTAAGGGGATTTTTGGATTTACTTATTTTTCGGCTATTGATAAATCGTATATATCCCCTTTTCCATCATTTCCAACATTTTTCCTATTCATCTATTTCGGATCTCCCTCCAATAATTTGTGAAGCCCTGTCCGACATATATTTGGATTGGTTGCGTGCGCATTTTATCGCTTTTACTGACGTTTTCACGCTTTTCCACTCATTTCATCTTCAACTGTTTAAATATTTGTATCATTTGAATGTTCTGCTGTACGGACGGTCATCTTTAAAGATGAGTATTTCTACTGCCGGCATTCGTGCGGTTTAGGGCATTTAGAAGAACTTTCCACTCTATGATCATTGCTACACTTTATACTTACTACTGTTATTTTAAGTAGTCACATGTTTTGCAATACCGACATACGTTTCTCACTTCTTTATTTATGAGCTGCTCTACAAACACTTATCTACAGGGCGCTGTGCTGCTTCGAAACTTGGAATGATCAGGAGCCAGTCTCCTGTTTACCTTTAAGCGAATTTATAATAGTTACTAGGCCATTCCATATAAAATGAGCAAAGCAGATGTGGCTAACATGTTACAGATGTTATCGAAATTATCTATATAAGTAGATTATATTCATTTACGAGTAAATACAAAGAATAGATAACAGGCTTGTTTGTTTCAATATAAAAAATCGCATTAAATGTTCATACAAAATCGCAAATTTGTGTACATGCTTGAAATTTCAAGTTTGATTATTAGCTTTAGGGACAGAAAGATTGCATTAAAAATTATTTACAATTAAGAATGAGCAATAAATGACAGATTAGCGCAATTTAGTAACTATGTTTTTATTCTCTAATTTCAACGAAATTAAAAAAAAAATGTGGGAAAAATTAAATATTTCTATTTCTTTTCTGAACATGAAGGACTCCTCTTATAGTTTTAAAATTATTTGTTGTTATATCTAATGGTGTATATTTTAACACGCGACAACTCGCAGCGGGTATGAGATGCTCGATCTATTTTCATTCAACTTTTTTTTAAAAACTTTTTTCTTATTGGATTAGACCAGAACTCCATGTAGCTGTATCCAAGGTTACATTCTTTCCCGAGGGGGGAAACTAGTTCTGTTCTAAAAATAGATTTACAGAAACAGGTGTCGCAGGTATGTCATACCCATGCTAGTTCTCGCGTCAGTCAGATCGTTCTTTTTTCTCCTCTCTGTTTAGTGAATGATGATGCGCTATATGAATTACGATGAAGAAAATGAATATTTTCGACATCTTATAGAGACTGTTCCTAGTGATAATGAGCATATATCTGACGAGAGTGTTGCCTTTGGTGATGAAGAATATTATAGCCATCATGATTCTTCTACTGAAATCGAAACAGAAACAGAAGATGGAAATTCACAATCAACAACCGATTTTTATATCGCTAAAGATAAATTTACACAATGGCAGAAGAAAAATTACCCGCAAAATGTTGGGAAGCCTTCAAAAAATATAATTAACAAGCTACCAGTTAATACAGCTTGTTCTAGAGATGTCACTTCACCCCTAGATGCATGGAATACTCTGTTCGATAACAACATGTTAGATGTGAGGGTGCGATGCACAAACATTTATATCGAATCAATTCAAGAGCATTTTACTCAAGAGAGAGATACAAAGAAGACAGATGAAATCGAAATAAAAGCATTTCTCGGACTTTTATATCTATGTTGAACTCATAAATCGCCCCACACTAATTTGAAGGATTTGTATGCCATGGATGGAACCGGGATGGACTTATTTTCTAAAACCACGAGTCGCATTCGTTTCCTCTTTTTGATGAGATGCCTTCGCTTTGACAATATTAATGATCGACAAAGTAGGAGAGAAATTGGCTCCAATTAGAGATTTTGTTGAAATATATGTTTCAAATTGTACAAATGCATATACTGTCGTAGAATTCGTCACATTTGATGAAAAATTAGAACTTTTCGGGGAAGGTGCAGCTTTAGGCAGTATATGCCTAAAAAGCCTGCTAAATATGGCATAAAGATATTTGCACTTGTAGATTCGAGAGTATTTTATACTTGCAATATGGAGATTTATGCTGGTCAGCAACCCGACGGACCCTTCAAAATAGACTGTAGTTCGAAAGCCATTGTGATGCGGTTGATGGCACCGCTGTTCAATTCTGGATGAAACTTAACAACTGGCAACTGGTAAACGGGATATGAGCTTGCTTAAGAACTTTTAAAAAAGAAAATTACTATTGTTGGAACACTTAGACAAAATATAAGAGAAATACCGCCTGAATGTTTAGTGAAAAAAGAATTGTATTCTTCAGTCTTTGAATTCCAACAAGAAACAACAATTGTTTCATACTCAGCAAAAAAGAACAAAAATGTAGTTATGTTTTCTACAATGCATACTGATGATAAGACTACCATGAAACTACCATGGAACTGAAAAAAACAGATATCATCACGTTTTATAATCTCACGAAAGAAGCTGTGGATGTCGTCGATGACATGGCTGCAGCATACACTACGGCAAGAATATCAAATCGTTGGCCAATGGCTATTTTATTTTCAATGTCGAATGTGGCTGCTATTAATGCCAGGATTCTTTTGGTGTCTACGAAAAATTCACCCTCACTGTTCAGAAATAGACGTTTCTTTCTGAAAACACTAGTCTCGTTCTTCCAGAACAACACAGAAACCGTAAACCTGAAAGAAAAACAACTTGTCCAAGCACGAACTGACGTAAGGAACTGAAAATCTCGAATAGTGAACCACCTTCTAAAAAACTCAAGGCAAATTATAAACGATGTGCATTTTGTCCATGTAATAAGGACAGGAAATCAAGATATATGTGCTAAAATGCGAAAAAAGCTTCTGTGTATAACACCAGTATGTAATTTGTCAAAATTGTCTTTGAACATATAAGTTTGTAATTTTTAATTCATTAAAATTCTTTAATGTATTATTTTGAAATATTTATGTACGTAAAATTGGCTTATAAACTGTGTTAATTGATATTTCAATAACAGAAATGAACTAGGGTATGACATACCCGGCGCGAGTTCTCGTGTTCGAAAATGGGTGCTAGTTCTCGCGGGTTAAATATCTAAAGTTTCATTTTTGCCTTCGAAAATCGGTTTTTAAATCGTCTATTTTTTAAAAAAAAAATCGGCTTCTATGCGGCTACGGCTTGCTTTACATTTTTTTGCTCATTTTACGTGGAATGACCCTACTATAAATATAGCTAAATTTTACTTCGATGGATCCATGTTTGGCAAGACATATCATTTTTTGACGGGGCGTAATTTAACTGCAACACAGAAATCCTTAAAATTTACTTCACGCTGTTCATCCCACTGTTCGACATTGCCTCAAGACAATGATTCATTCATTATTTCTTCTTATCTTCTGCCTTTGTTCTCGGGAGAGATGCAAATTACCTTGTCTATATTTTTAAGGAATCAACAATCTTTGAATCAAATGCTGATATTTGGTTGAGATGTGATTAATAATTCATCACTTATCTTTATTAGTCATGCTAATTGATTCATATTGTTCTTGTGTACGATTGTGTTTATAGTTATGATTTCGATTTGAACTTATATTGATAATTTTATTGTGAATGGCTAATACATAATTTTGGTAGGGCGTCAGGACAGGAGGGGCATACAAAACTTTTGAGGATATTATCCATTAAAGCATTATTGGTGAAGAAACTATGAACTTCTGTGCTATGACTTATAAATATCCAGCATTAAATGTCAAGTTAAGCGAAATATTTATCGGATGCAGGACTAACTGTGACGCGTCATCACTGCCTAGTGCCTTCGCAAATCTACTTCAAGCCCATATCCCGCAGGTGGGAAGCGTACATTTCAGCTGGTGGAAGATCTTTGGAGCAATTTCTTTGAGCATGTACATTTTTATCATTCCTATCAATAAAATGTTTTTTGGAGTATTTATTTTCAGTGAAGAAGCTAGACATTTTCACCATGAAATGTAACAAATAAACTAGAAAAAAATAACAATATAACTAAATGGTGTGCATTTTTGTTGCAAAGTTTAAAAACTGTTCAAACAATAAAGTTAAGAAAATTAATATTTCTATCTTCATCAGGAAAAAGATGTTATACTGCTTCCGAACAGAGTAAAACCGTCTTGAAATTTAAAAGTTCGTTATATTATCAGTAAATTATTCCTTTAACCTATCATAAACAAGAAAACATGCATTGCCAACATTTTGTAACATTGGCAGCATTGATCTTGGAAAAGGAAAAACACATTAGAATGATTGTTGTATTAAACTTTCAAGCAAAGTGTACTAAGCCTTAGTCTCAAATTTGTATCAGGTCTTAAAATGTTTATAATCATCTGTAAATTAACTATTTTAAATATATAGTATTTATATAAAAAACTTCGAATATGTATCAAAATACCACATATTTTTGAGATTTTCTAAAATATCATGTTAATTACGAACACTGTACACCACTTTTTAAATCAGCATGAAAAGTTCGTTTTCTTAAAGTGTATTTTTACCATCTTACTCAACAAAATTATAAATTGAATAGCAAAATAATAGTTTTTGGGCATTATCCAGAATCTGTCTATGTGTTGTTTCACAACTGTTACTTGAGCATGATTATGATCGTTTCCCTTAAATTAAAAAAAGAGAGAATTTTTCTTCTTTTTATTTGGTAGCTTCCTGTTATTCAGTGTCTTAACATTAAAAGTAATTGTATATCCTTTACACTGATAGTTTATGAGTTTTGAAACATCCTGTATTGAATTACTTCCTTTTCTTGTAGTCTGGTAATAGGCATAATTTAGATAATGATTGCGAATAACTAGTAGATGATTCTAAATTGAGCTTTATTAATACAGAATGTTTCTGAATATTTACTGTTTTACATATATATAAAAAATAATTTATAATTATGATTAAAATTCTTTTTTTTATCGGTAAATAAAATGTATTATAATTTATTACATTAAATATTGCTGCCAGTAATTAAAAAGAACAAGAAAAGGAAATAGAAAAACAATATTTAATACATTTTTCCCTGCAGTACCTTATAAGTTGTTACATAATTGTTTAGCAGGAAAACATTTTTCAAAGCAGTTAACAAAATAAATTTATCTCATTTTATTTTTTTGAATATAATAGTTCTTTTAAACCCTCTTATATTAAAATTAATGCACAATTACACTACATCCAATACATACAATGAAGTTCCAATAATGTTTAATCTAGTGATGCATTGTTTAATCTTTTGATGTTCCAGAGTCCATAAACATGAGACATAGTAATCGCAACATTAACTAATATCGGAGTTTTGGGAGGAGGGGGTTTGCAATGCAGCAAGTTCCTGTATTCAGACATTTTTTTCGATACACGGGAAAATACAGTGTACCCACTCTCAACGGTGGCCAATGGCTAATTTATAAACCGTTAACCATAGACATATAGTTCCAATTGCAAAAATGTTTAAAAAAGTTAAAAAGTTTAGCGATTTAGGTCAAAAAATTTTTTTATAAAAATTTACGTAAACTAAGTTTTTATACGGCTCCCGGTCCTGTAAGTGATATTTAGTAAATTTTTACTACTACTCTAACAAGTAAGGCAAAAAGGTCCCATTCCTCTGCGATTAAAACTGACCGAGTAATAGCTATTTAAAGTTGAAGCATCTTTATTGTCGCAAAATAGAGGTCAGTCGCAAATATACTGGTATTAAAAAAAAAAGTCAGATATAAAATTTAACATTAAACATTGAGAGTAAAATAATTTTTACAGTATTATTTTAAAATTTATGTTGACGTTTATATACTAAAGCAAAATATGCAACTTAAAATATATGTAACAAAATAACAGAAATGTTGTTAAATTTAATTATGAAAAGCAACAGTCACCTTTCGTTACAAAATGATACATATCTAAAATTCTATTAGATTACTTAACCTAATAGTGTATCCTATAAAATAAATAAATGGTACGCACCTAAAATTGCATTAATATTATATTGTCATTGGATGTAAAAAAATATGCGAATTGAACGTCGATCTGATATTTGGAAGTGAGTTAAAATTTGAATACAAATTTTGAACTAGGAAAACATACTTACAAACGTTATAAATAAAAAAACTTATTAAAATAACACAAACTTTTTTAATATAAACTAATGAAAAGTAACAACTTCATTTCCTTACAAAATAAAACATATGTAAAAGTCCAATTGAGGATGTGAATTTCAAAATTCGCATAATTCGCATTCTTAATTTATGTCAATCTGCATTAATGTAACACAACAAGCTTCGAATTTATAATGAAAACCAATGGATGCATTTAAAAGTTTTACGCAATTTCCTAAAATTTGATTTTTTCGATAAAGAGAGTTTTAAAATTCATGTATTCAATTATTTTAACGAATCTAGAAGTTAATTAATTAAAATAACTGTGCCGTTAAACTTATAAAGTGGCAGCAGCTTCAGTTAAATCGCTTAAAAATATTTCTTTGCCTCATTTAAAACATTTTTGTAACCGGAATTATGTTTCAGTGACAAATTGTTTAGGATTTGGCCATTGGACAGCAATAGAAATGGATGCCTTTTAGTATACTTTAAGCACTTAGTGTACGTTCTCTTAAATTTTAGTCCAACTCATCCGTTTTCTGTTAGAAAAAGTGGTTAAAGTCATGAAATTTATAGTTTCATGACTCGGTCAATTTTAATAATGGATGATTGGGACCTTTTTTTATTGCTTGTTAGGCCAGTCAAATTGTCAGAAAAAAGGGCCGATAGATGCAAAAATTCTGCTAGAAGATTTTATGTTTTTAAAAATGTTTATGGGTATGCTAGTAACAAGAATTAATGTTTTTCCAACAAAATATCTCGAGGCTAAACTTTGTAGAGCCAAAAAACCACAAAATTTTTGAACTTTTTTCAGTTTTATGCTTATAACTCAAAAATTATAATCTTTTTGCGTACCATACTCAGTTACAAAAAGATAGAACATTAAATTCTCTACAAATTTCATACTAAAACTTTTTTTCTAAAGCCAATATTAAGCGCGTTACAGCTTTCTAAAAGTGACTCTTTTTTTCAAAGTTTGTGAAAAATTTTCAAAAACGAAAATTTGACACAATTTTTCATTATTTTATCCTCTTTAATGTAACTTATTTAAATTACAGGTATTTGCATGTTAACAATTACGATAAATTACAACGGTAACATTGTAAAAAAATAAGAACATTATAATTTTTTTGTATTTAGAGCTTTAGTAAAGAACATTAATATTAGCTATTTAACTGAAGGTAAGTAAAAAAAAAATTTGGTATTTTGCCTGTAACTCGAAAATATAAACTTTTTGCGTAATATACTTAATTACAAAAAAAAAAGAACATTAAATTCTCTATAAGTTTGTTATAAAAACGTTTTTCTAAGCCCATTACTAAGCGCGCTATGGTTTTTTGAAAATGTCACTCTTTTTTTAACTTTACAGAAAGTGACCTATTTTTTGCATCTCATCCCCCCAAAAAAAACTTTTCATCACTAACAATGAAAATTAAATAGACCTGTTGACTGATAAAAAATTAATTTTTTAAGAAAGGCAGGCAAAAAATGCACAAATTCTAGAAACCCTATTAGAAAACAATTACAAAGGGAGTGCTAGGGATAAAAAAAAGAGAATGCAGATGGAAGATTGGGATCAGTGACGTTCCCGAGCCGCTTTCGTTCAGATTCAAGTGTTCTTTTTTAAATACATACTCTTCTAATAGGCTGCTATTAAGTTTATTGCATCTCTTCACGTACAGTAATGAAAAATGAGTGAGCTCTACCCAAAATTGTGTTTCATTTGCCAAACGGCTTCAAATAGTGTTGTGAGCCAGAAAGGACTTGCCAAGCTCTTTAAACATAGCGTTTAGCGTCAAAGTATTATTCATCAAAAGTAATATTCATCAGTTTTTGGAAAAATAGCAAGGAAGTCAGAATACAGGATGATTGCCGAAAAACATATGCGAATGAGAGAATGCAAGACTACCACCAACGCAAGAGGCTGCGCAGCATCATTTTCTCCGATGTTATCATCAAGTACAAGCTAGACAAGGAAACAACATCCCTCCTGAAGGATGTGGGTGGGCTTACAGGTATTACTGGATTTCAGCCAGTTCAAATGTGCCAAGACCCGGCACTTGAATCCTTGCTCCATGTTGTGTCATGTAGCTGTAGAAAAGGGTTCTTTTCATAAATTAAGACTCAAATGCTCGGCAATTTGTAAAAAAATGTAATGGGATCAACTACGAAAATGTCGACGACATTATTTATCAAGAAAGAGGGGATGTAAAAGTGTCACTGTAAGTATTTTTTACTTATATTCAGTTAAATACCTAATATTCTCCACTAAAGCTCTAACCATAAAAAATTATAATGTTCTTGATTTTTATACAATGTTACCGTTGTAATTCATCATGATTGTTATCATGCAAATACCTGTAATTTAAATAAGTTACATTAAAGAGGATAAAGCAATGAAAAATTGTGTCAAATTTTCGTTTTTGCCATTTTTCCACAAAGTTAGAAAAAAAGAGTCACATCCAAAAAGCTGTAGCGCGCTTAATATTGGCTTTAGAAAAACAGTTTTAATATGAAATTTGTAGAGAATTTAATGTTCTTTCTTTTTGTAACTGAGTATGGTACGCAAAAATTTTATAATTTTTGAGTTATAGGCAAAAAACTGAAAAAAGTCCGAAATTTTTGTGGTTTTTTGGCTCCACAAAATTTAGCCTCGAGATATTTTGTTGGAAAACCAATAATTCTTGTTACTAGCATCCCCATAAACAGTTTAAAAACATAAAATCTTCTAGCAGAATTTTTGCATCTATTTATGACAATTTGACTGGCCTATGTTAGAGTAATGGAAAATTTTTACTAAATATCACTTATATTACCGGGAGACCGAATAAAAAATTAATTTTCGTAATATTTTATTAAACTTTTTTTTGACCCAAATCGCTTAAAAAGCAATTCTTCTCCCTTTTTAAAGCATTTTTTCAATTGGAACTACATGTCTATGACTAATGGTTTAGAAATTAGTTTTTGGCCACCGTTGAGAGTGGAAACACTGTATACTTACGTATGATATATAGTGATCGCGGCAGTAGCGAGTTCAATGAATTTTTTTTTCAGCTTCGCAATGATCGTTATGATTATATTCTTAGAATATTGGTGAAATGTATATTAAAACATTTTTTTTAATTATCCATATTTACTTTTCATTTGAGATGTATGTATTTTATTAAATTTGTAAGAATTTTTTTTTATTCATAAGTAAAACATTTAACAAAACTCACATGTATGTTTGTCAATTGAATATTTCAGCAACAAATTCTTAAATGATTATATGAAATAATCTTGGAATTTCTTTAGTACTCTCTTTAATCCAAAATCTTCTAAATCAAGCACATTTTATACCCGGTAAATAGATGCTCTCGTGTAAAGATATTATATTCCTCAGCCATTTTTTTTCTCTAATTAATTAATTTTCCTACCTATAACAATTTAAAAACTTTAAAGCATTCTGTCATTTATTTAGCATGCGTTATAATAGTTTAGCGATAGTTTTCTAATGGTATAAAAAACTAAATGTTCATATACTATCTATCGACAGTAAAGTAAAACTCACTGAAATGTCAAGTTGAGGTTTGATTAATAAATGGGACAAGGTTTTAATAGTAAATTCGTAATCGGGTATAAATACTATGTAAAAAAAATGCGGAAATTCAGATCTTTTTAGATAATTAGAGGAAACAGACATAGATTGAAAGTATTATCTGTACAAATACAGTAGGTGATCGATTAACGAACTGTTTGGTTTAAGAACAGATGGATTAAAGAATATTTTCATGAGAGATTTTTATTTTCGGATAAAGAACACATGTTCTGTTAACGAACACATAAAAAAACCCATGTAGAAGCAATGCTGAGTTTCAGATTTGTGAAATCTATATTTAGTTGCATCTATTATGATTTTTTATGGAACATTTCATTTGACCTATTTTCGAACATTATAACAGTTGTATACGTATGGACTAATGAATTCATGGGCTACCGGGTTTCATATCCTACATTTATGGGTCTCAGATTAGAATGAACAGGTTAGAAGCATCCACTTTTATGTTTTGTGTCTCCTTTTTACAGAAATAATTTCAATAACAAATTTATTATATTAATTGATACTCATTTCACAAATTATTAACAGTCTCTAGGATCTAATTGCATTTTATCGGGTAATGAAATAAACACATTATTTAAAAAAAAAAATTGTTTGAGTTTTGAAAAGGAAAAATTGTTATGATTTAATGGCAGAGTCAATGAATGTGATCTTAAAAGTTTTTACAAAGGGCGTGTCATTTAAAAAATATATATATATTTAAATAAGCTACAATACGGTCACAGCCATCAAAATACGAAATTTCGGTATAAGTAGGAAACTTAACCTTATTATAAAAGGTAGATTTACATTATTTTTAATACTATATTTAGCTTTTAAAAATGAATTATTTAAGTTTCCATACATATTAATAATCTATAATCAGTAATGAACAATTAGCTTAGCGAAGACTGTTTTGGAACGGATTAAGTACGTTAAATGATCATCCACTGTGCATTTTAGAACTTGCACTGTAAGAAATATAAAAAGTATTGACATTCTATTCACCGATAGAAAGGAAAATTTACATGAAACGTTAAGTTTATATCCTGAGTAATTCGTAGGGGCTGTCGAGTTCTAACACTTTTTTTTTAAATATATCCCCTATAGCCAAACAACATTGGGTCAATATTGGCTTCATCTTCGAGCAATATTGGCACAATGGCGGAATATTGGCATGAAATATTGCTCCAATATTGGGGTGTTTACATTTTACCCTTATTTAGCTAATATTTGCAGCTAATATTATGCCAATATAACGCCAACATTTGAACAATATTGGGGATTCATTGGAAATATTTTCAATATAACGGCAATATTTGTACAATATTAGGGGATTCATTGGAAATATTTCCAATGTAACGCCAACATTTGTACAATATTGGGAATCCATTGGAAATATTTCCAATGAAATGCCAATATTTAACCAATATTGGCGTATTATTAGCAATATTTTCAATACATGAAATATTGGCGCAGCATTGGACCAATATTGGTTTGCTACTGGGGGTGAATAGACACTGAAAAAATATTGTTTGGGCATTTAGAATCTAAGTTTTGGCTCTAGAAAAAATAGTTCCATGTTTTTGTATAGTAATTTCATTTCATTTGTTGCCAAAGTACACATATGCAGCAAAAATAAAAGTGCTAAAATTATATGATTATTGTACAGTTGAGTTTGCATCAGAATCTGCGTTTTTTTAAAATTTAGATGATTATTAAAAAAAATGAAATGCTACGAAAAAAACTAATCATATGGGATCCAGATGATCGCTTTCTTACAAAATAAGTTGGCATACTGATAATAATAAGATATCTTACTGATAAACATACAGCTAATGTTTAATTTTATCATACACAGATGTCGAAATTAAACTTATAATTTAAAGTGCTTTGTGTATAGAGTAGTAAATGTCATACATAATGAAC
Source organism: Maratus speculifer (assembly GCA_964019185.1). Lineage (NCBI taxonomy): Eukaryota > Metazoa > Arthropoda > Arachnida > Araneae > Salticidae > Maratus > Maratus speculifer. The sequence goes on along the minus strand of OZ025295.1, from coordinate 300,633,661 downwards.
GAAATTCTAACGACAGGTTGTTCCTATTCTAGATTCGAGTTTTTTTTAATGAATAGTACAAAATATGCTTATCATAAATTCTGCGCACTAAATGTTATAACAGCTGAAAGAGCATAAAAATTCAAACTTTAACATTGTGAGTTTCATCAGAATAATGCCGTTTCGTGTTGCGAATGACTAAAAACTGACATTTCATGTTAAATTACATATTCTTCCAGTTTCCAATTTGTAAGCCATTATATACTTTATTTATTACCAATTTAGGACAGGAAAATAAAAGAACTCTTTTTATATGTATGACGTATCTTCTTATATCTATATTCTATGACGTTTATATATTTTAAAATTCAAACTTTTAAAGGATATGGGCGAAATCGAAATAAAAATCATTTAACCTACATGAAAATGCATACAGTAGCAGGATACACATTTCATTAAAAAATCAAAATATAAAGCTTATATATTTATAAAGCCTTTTAATAAAAATAAAATGCTCTCAGAATTTTCTAGTACACTTCTTTTTGAAATACCCCTTTTCTTTCAATTTTAAACTTGAAAGAATAAAAAATGCTTTACAGATATTCCCCATTTTGCTTATTCAGCAGAATATGCAGTACCGAATATTCGAATTTAATAAAAATTCAAAGAAAGTTTCTAAATTAAATTTTTATGGGTAATTTATTTCAAATTATCTTTTAACTTCTAAATTACGTATTCCACAGTCAATTAAATATTCAAGTTCATAGTTCATTAATTTTAATGTTCAGATACTTTAAACATCCCATTTCATACTAAGATTTCTACGAAACAAATATGCTGTGATTGATGATGAGCATTAAGTACAAAAGCAGTTCATATTGTGGTACTAAAAAAAAATATATGTTAAGGATAATTTTGCAGCGTACAAAATTTTTAGCATATTATATATTAGTTGAAATTCAATTGCTTGAGCTATGTATAAACCATTGCAAGTATATTCTGTGCTTATAATTGCTGCATGTAGGATGAATGATATACGATTCCGGCAATACAGTTTGTGCATTCAATAGTCAATAAAAAAAATATAGAACAAATTACCCTCTTCATAAGTTCTTTGAAAGGTTATTTTGAAGGAATGCTTTAGATAATTTTTGTCTAACATTTCTTATGGTCGTAATTATTCACCCACCTCCCTTTGAATATTAGGTCAGAGAGAAGCCAAATATGACGACTGTCATAGGCCCTTAATTTTAAGTGTTTCTACGGTCCTCTGAATTTAAACGCTTGTGTTTTTCAAAAGTTTTCTTTTACTTACCTTAATCTCAGAAATTTAAAGCAAAAAAAAAAAAAAAAAATGTTTCAAATGTACCGGTGTATCGTTCCCCAAAAAAATGATGGAATATTGATTTGTTTACATTTCCATATGTATTCATACAAATGAATAGCATGAAGATTTTATTATCTAAATGCTTGTATTGTAGAGACTACATTTTTAAAATGGCAAATAATTTCTGGAATTACAAATGATGATGATATTTTTTTTTCTGAAATAGCTCAACGATCAAAAAAGTCTCCGATTCGAATCTTTAGGACTATGAAATAAAAATTCAGTGAAAATTATGCTATTTTGTTACAATCATGTCAAGTTTTCTCGTTAGTTTTATTAATTTAAAAATACTTTCAAGGTAAACTTAATATCACCAACACGGCGCAATCTTTTCAAACAAAAAAAAATTGACTTGATTTTGTCAACATGACGTAATTTTCCTTTCGTAATCCCAACAATTAGAATGGAAGGTATTATTGATCATTGAACTACTTCAGATATTGAATACTAACGAAAAAATATCCTCATCATTTGTATACCATTATACGCGTACTGTTATCCTTAACCACAGTAATCAATCAAAAATATATTTTCTACTTAATTGTAATGAAAATAAAAATAACAATGTCAGAATACAGCTATGATAATCCAGTTTTATAGCTTTTAAAATATGATTAAAAATATATTTGAAAGAAATCTCATTTGCAACTATTAAAGATGAGTTTAACATTAGGAACACCTATTTATAAACACGCGTAGTTCCTGAACTACTTGTATGAACGGCTCTTCTTTTAATATCTAAAGTTAAAATTATCCAACAAATTGAATATAATATCAAAATCAAATGAAGTATAGTGAGTTTGGTACAATTTCTATATGTAGACGACAATGTAAGTAAAATATAAATAAAACTTTTTTTAAATTGACACTAACATGTAACTCTTCTTATCTGCAAATCTGAAGAAAAAAAACATTTAAAAAATATTTTTTTTAAAGGAGGGATTAACCCTTTATCTTCCGACGGTACTTATAAGTAACATTAAAATAATTTATTATAAAATTCTTTTAATATGTTGATTAGTTGTAATACTGTTTAGAATAAGTTACCAATACGTAACTTCATATTGTTCCAAAAGTATTATTAGTTACGTAGAATAATTTTTTTAAATGGATGATTTCTTTTACAAGTACTAATATGAAAAGAAAATAATAAATTTCATGACAGTCTGTTTTCTTTTAATATCCCAAACATTTAAACATCGCAATTTTTTAATCATTCAAATTTATAAATGGATCCAATTTAAAATTTATTCTTTTTCACAATTTATAAAAAAATTAATATATTAACACATGATGCAGATGATTCAAATTGGCAGAGATATTTTGGGCAAAATGTATATCTCAAACTATTAAAAATTAAATTTTTATATTAAATTTTGGAGCTGCTATGTGGAAATTTAAATATATATTGCTGTTTCATAAAGAATAGTTAGATTTAATAAAAGTTAGAATTACAATAGTAAAGACAACTAACAATGTAATATGATTTTAAAAGTTGTTAACATTCTCAAACATAGGCATAAAAATGTAAATCAAATTGGAAATCTAACTTGGATTTTAACTGTAATATACAGAACAAATATTTTGAAATTTTATAAAATTTGAATTTGATTCGGGTATTCTTTTATGTTCGAGAAAGATATCAGTTTTATACTTTATTTTATTACTTTTATAAATTCCATTAGTAACATGATTTTTGCTACTTCGGTTTCTCATAGAGAAGCAAAAAACATCTAAGACAGATTTTCTTTTAAAATATTTTATTTCTGAAGTAGTTTTACATTTTTTTTTTTTTTACTTAATGGGTTTTGTTTCGAATATTTTCTTAAGAAAAATAATACCCTTCTTACAAGCTAATGCATTTCAAGAATCAAATATCGATGATTATGCCATATTTCAAATTGAAAACTTTTCTATTTTCAAAATGTTTTTATTATTTTATGCTTTTTTTCTTGCTTTATATTGCAATCAAATTTTATATTTCCTGAAATATTATATAAAATAATTATTTTATCATCCAAAATTAGTTTATTCTGCTTTCGTATAATACATGGTATTTTAATGGAAGAGAGCAAATTTGAAACCATCTCTTCAGCTTGAATAATACTGTAATATATGTCGTGACACAACACTTAATACTAATAATAAAATAAAATTTTTAAAAAATCTTGTTAAACAGCCTATTTTACAAAACTTTATTTTTTTTTGAACGCTTTAACTCTTTTGACTAATTAATTTGACATTAATTTGCAATTAAACAACTCAAATTCAACATTAGGCTTCGATTCTTATAGTTTTTGCAAAGGATGGTTATTACTCAGTTTAGGATCATGAAAATTTGTGGCCTATATCTGGCCGTTTTTCAATTTAAAAAATGTTTTAGTTGGCGAAGTCAGAGCAAGTTTCTTGTAATGTATTCTAACTTATTTTTGTTTCATAAACGAAATCTAACACTATGTTTTTAAAAGAAACAAATACTATCATAATGAAAATTTGTGGAAGCAATAGGAATATATAAAAAAGAATTATGCACAGTCATAGTAGATGTTGCAAACACATATAAAATCAATGTTAAAAAAATTTACTCATCATACCAGAAGTTATTCTGTTCTGGGAAGTGCAATTGGGACAAAACAAATGAAGATATTTTTAATTTATTTCTAATCAACAAATATTAATAAAACATAAAAAATTACCTAAAACAACTTCCCGGAAGTGATATCTATGTTGAAAGTAACAACCGTGCAAGAATTTGATAATAGTGATATGAAAGCAGAATAAGAAGTAAGTACCTTGCAGCCAACCCAGGATTCTAGTGATTCTCATTTATAAAATTTTTGAATTTATTATAAGGTATATCCAGAGTCATATTGTAAAATCATGGCCCTGGGATCCCGCCAAACTTTATATGATTATCTGAGACTGTCATTTAGATTATCATTTAGATGCCTCCTCGGATATGATATTAGAATCTCGCTGCGAGTCGGTAAGGTTGTTCGGATAAGGTTGACAACGACGTTTTATGTTGTGATTATGCTCGGGTTGGTTTCGCGTTGGATTTTGATTCTTTCAGGTCGAGTTTGGATTTCCTTCTTTTGATTTTTCAAAAGACGGTTTTGAATCCTTTTCAAATCACAAAATTATATGTTTGAATATTAATCAGTGGACTCGTGTTTTACACAAAAATAATAAATTTGATACTACGATGCAACTGTTGGCTACTTTTCCATGACTGTTTTAAAATATGGATTCATTTCCCTTAAATTCGAATTCAGAACGGTTTCAAATTTTATAATTTTTGATTTGGATTGACATAAAGTAGAATTTTATGACCAGATCCTTCCCTGCTAATTCATGCGGCTCTATACCCTGTCTTACCAACGGCTTATAATAAGCGACTTGCATCAAAATACCTATGAAATATATTACTGACTATTATTATGTATATGTTAGGAGAATTTATTTAGGCTGTGAGTATTACCAACTATTTGTGTTTAAACTGTATTTTTAAAGATGAAGCTTTTTAAACAGTCTATTTTTTGAAAACCTAACTGTAAAGGTAAGAAAACGAGCTATGGATAAGTATCTGAGACTGGACCAAAATGATGGAAAATATTCTTATAATTTGCCCTTCTCAAGAGTTCAAAAAAAGTTCTTTTACCAAAGGAATGTACATTTTACGATCAGTCCAATAATATTGTCAGGAATTTATTCGGGCATCAATATTTTGCATATGCCGCGATTATGAGAAAGCCTTACTTTACATATGCGAAGAATGGATGAAGAACCTACGTCATGCATGCTAGATGCGGCACGTATAATGTAGTTCCTGTCAAAATCATAAATTCTAGATAGTTTTTTTCTTCTAAGTAAAAATATAATGTCCGAGAAAAATATGGTGTCTGTATAAAGATTAAAGGAAATAAGTAAATAATTGCGGTTGATTACAAAAAATATAAATAAGGAATATTAAGGAAGATCGTAGCAATTGTCACCAAATTCAAGCATTTTCACGAAAGAAAAATATGTGAGTATAATATGGTTTAGAATTAAAACGTCTTATAAATAATAATAGCGTTATTAAAAGCTCTAAAATTTAATTTCTCTCTAAATCAAACTGTTCTAGTATTATATCTGAAATTTTGTTCGCTTCTCTGATATTTTTCGAGATAAGGGTGACAATTTTCAGATTTTACCACCAGGTAGCTCTCCCATATGATAAAGTTTATTTATTTTATCAGGTAAAGATAGTTTTTTCAAAATTCTAATATTATCCTTTAAAGTGATATTCGAATGTACCCAAATGTGTTTTGCACTTGGCTTATTCTCTTTAGATCAGTTGGTATGGAAAAACCCACTTATTTCATTTTTTTTTTGAATTATTTCTCCCTAATGCAGTGATTTTTTTTCATTTTCAGACTCATATTCAGTGTCAATTTCTACGCAATACATAGTTTCAAATCTCATACAAAATATGTGTTAGGCTTTATTTACCTTATATCGAAGAGATCCGAAATGAAAGAAAAGTTTTCTTGTAAATTAGATAAGTTTCTTTCCTTTAGTGTAAGTGGTAAGCAAATCAGAAGTGCCTACATTTGAGAAGTTGAGATACACATCTCAACATGTGGGTTTGAATTCATTAAATTTTTTAAAAAGCATTTCAAAGATAAATAAATTGATGAATATATAAGCAGGAACAAAACGAATTCTGCAGCTTTATTACATGTTAAGAAGAAAGCAATTGCTATAGAGATAAACACATAGCATAATTTGCTTTGTAGTTACAGTTCATTATTAAAAAAATGAAGTTCAACGCAACGGTCCTTATTCTTACTTTGAGGTTTGAGGCGAAGTAACAATGGATGTTTTGATTTCCAGTCTTTATTATTTCAATTATGTTTTCAGCACACAATTTCGTACTAGATCAAATAAAAGATTTCTTGTATCCTGTACAATAAGATGAAAAACTTGGTGATTTGATTATTCTTTACACAAGGACCCTTGCTGAACCAACTATACTACTACTGTCTTTGACAGTTAACATATCTCTAAGCCACTAGGCTAATTAACATGGAACGACTCATATGCTTCTTCGAAATAATAATAGTTGACATCTGTAATTGTTAGTATCAGAAAATTGTTAGTATCTAAGGGAAATACTTTTAGGCGAGCGGTATGCCAGCTCCCAGTAACCAGAAGTCGTGTAAACAAACTCATTTCGCAGTGGTGATTTTTTAAAAATTTCACGTGTAAATGTTAAAAATTCAACATCTGCAATATTACGTTACCAATCCTAAACACTAAAAGATTTAGATTGGGTAAATATAACGCATGATATTCTATTATTCACTCGTTATTTTAACGTTTTGTATTGGTGTCTACGAGTTATCTGAACAACGCTAGAGTAACATTTCATCAAAATTGCGTGGTCGGAAAAAACTGGGATACAGATGGTCGGACATAACCGGGAAGTTTCCGGGATTTGACAACTCATTTATTTGCGATATTGAAACAGAATTAACTTCTTTATGTATTGTTTGACGATCTATAAATATTTTAAAATTATACAAATCTATTATTTAAATTAAGTTGTTATATAGAAGATTTTTTTAGTCATTTCTATTGCAACATCTATCCTTATTTCAAGCCCCTAAAAATTAGAATTCGAACAAGAAGAAAAATAAAAGGTGGAAAAACAAGACAAGAAAAACTTAACCCTTAAGTGAAGCTTCATATAATGACAGAAAAGAAAAGTAGAAAAACTGATGTGAAAAGAAAAGTCGTAAGGAAAAAAAACCTTTCATCAAATTAGGAGGAAGATGAAAGTGAAGTATGCATTTTTTGCAACGACTAACATGAACAATCTAAACATAAGGGAAGTTGGATAATGTGCCTTCATTTCAGAGGGCGGGCACATGAAACATGCAGCAATGCAAATGAGCAAGATCGAACTTTCATTTGTGATTTTTGAGCCTAGCAATTTTAAGCCTTAATGCATAACATAACTCATTTTTATATTATGTCGATTTTATACAAATTCATATTCTATAAGTATAATATGTCATTTTTTTTTAATAAATTGAATTATTGCAAAATTAACTTGTGCTTTAAATTGTTTTTTCCAGTTCCCGGTTTTATCCGACCTGGTCGGACAAAACCGGGACATTGCACACTTCTTATAAAAGTGTTGTTATGATCTGAATTTCTATTGTTAGTGACTGAATGAATACTTTTTTCTTCCTAAGGAATCAATTTATACTTTTAATACACATTTTGACAGTTTTGTTCACATATTGCACAATAATAAAAAGAAAAACATTAGGGTCCCGGTTTTTTCCGACTTTCCCCTATATTATTTCAGATATAGCCAATTAAATTATGTTTCAATTTTACTCGAACTATTTACCTATATAGGATGCATTCATATTTAACTTTTTTATTTTCATATGTACTGTTATTTATTCAATTACATTTTTCTTTTTACCAGTCTTTTTTGAACCCCTTTATCATTTTTTATATTTAATTTGTGGTGAAAAGAATATTACTCATCAAATGTGTTTCTTTGATAATATTTCATTGAAAACAAGGTCACAATATAAATATCTATCATCAGCTTTTAGCTGTCGTCAGAAGTAGTTTATTTGTACTTCTGCAATGATAAATCTGAAGATATCTGTTAATTGATGGAATTTCTCGTTCAGTTACAATATTTATAATGATCTATAGAACCCGTTGGATGTAATATGTCTCTTCTAATATAGCAATGTTTCGTATTTCATTGAACTTCGACATTAGTAATTGTTCGTAGCTAAGTTAATACATATAGATCCTATTCAATTATATAATGCTGTTTGAATTATTCCTGAAAAAATAGTATATTCACAAAACAGTTATATACAACTTTTTTATGTAGTGTTACTTATCATTAAACGCTTTTCATTTTATTGATATTTTTTTGTACTTCTGAAAGAAGTTCCATGAAAAAAAGATTGCTATTCATTAAATCTGGTTTTTTAGATAACTTTTCACTTAATAAAAAGATCACGAAGTAAATATCTATCATTTCAAGGACAGTTTATTTGTTTTTCTGTAATACTTTAAGTACTGTTGTACTGTTTTTCATAATTTGTAGGTAAAGTTAAATGACGTAATATGCATATTAGATTATTTATAACATGATTATTCAATCAGTAAATATATTATAACAGATGTGAAATTTTATATATTAACCATACATATGGTTATAACCATATAATGATACATACGTGTTCTATATATTAATTTTCGATTTATTCTACTGAACTGATCCACAATATCAGACTAGATTGTGTGATTGTTAAGGTTATTTGGGTGAATTAGTCCTCCAGTGTTCGTCCGGGATGGCGGCTTCAGCCAATACACTACTGCTACGAATCCTGGCCCTGAATGTTTCACCAACTTGGAAATTTCACATCTGTTTTATGAAGTGATATGTCTTCTTTAATATAGTAAACCATAGCTTCTAACGTTTCCGTTTATTTTTGCTTGAGGTACAACCATGGTTCTTTGTTAAAATTGTTAAAATTCATGTTAAAGTTATATGTGTTTACGTCAAAAGAAGGAAAAATATAAAGCTAATAAGTTCTTATGAGGTAATTTGATTTTTTGTGGCTGTTATCTTAGTAGTTAAAACCTCTCGCTCCCTATTAAAAATTGGGAAGAATAGAAAAAGAGTAAGTTTAGATGCAGATTTTAAAGTTAAATTTGTGGATTTTCTTCAGCTCAGCATTCAGAATGTATCTCTACTATTATAGCTTACTTCAGACTTACTTCGCGTACTAATGCTGAACTCACCAGACCCTATAGGAGAGGTGCGAAGGTCTCAATGATTGCAGGCATTTTAAAATAAAGAAAGTTTTACTGTTTTGACTAACTTTATGAATTTTTGTGCATTTGTGAGGATAGAGATCGGTTGACTTGAATAAAATCTCGGAGATTTTTAAATATTTTTTTCTGATACTGATAAATCAGCGACAGGCAATTTTTTAAAAGAGCTTGTGTTATCCACATCTTCATTTTATTCTTCATTTTATTTCGAAGGCCAAGTGGCTCTTTACTAAAGTGAATAATCAGTAAACTTTGATCCTAATTAAATAGATTGAAGCCTTTTTTACTTTATTCCCTACTAGCTGAAAGTGTGGAAAGCCCATATCAAGCCAAGAAGTGCCAATATGTTAATTTAATATTGGGTAAAAAAATGATTGGAAAATTCTGTGTGAGTAAATCTGGATATTATTCCGTGAGTATCTTGAATACTTCAATATTAATTGTAATTTTCATTTATGTAAAAAACAATGATTTGTTATTAACAATAGGACAAAATAATAATAATAATAATAATAATAATAATAATAATAAAGAAATGTATAAAAAACATTCGCAAGAGCTTTAACTTTGATAAATTCTTTGAATAATGTATTTTACTCATTTACTGTATTTGATTCATCATTATTTTTTAGTACTAAGGAAATCAATTGCATGAAAGCAACTTTCATTTTTGCTAATGCACAGATACTTAAATAGTCACTAGATGTAGTCACAAGTCATATATTGATATTATATTGCAATTATATTACGATTATGTATATACTCTTGCAAATATTATTATATTCAGTAAATCTTTTTTTCTTTTTATTCAAGAATAAAGCCACAAAGTAAATATCTCTCATCAGTTTTTCACAGTGAAGAGAAGTAATTTATTTGTTCTTCTGTAATTCTATTGAAGACCGTCACAGTTCAGAAAGAGAATTACTCGACATCGATGTAAATTATTAATATGTTACATAAATTAGTACGGAAAAAAATCTATGCATACAAACCATTTGCAACTTTGGTATTTTTATTTATAATGTAGTTTTACTCATTTTCTGCATTTAAATTCACCATGATATTTTTAGTGGGCTGTTAGGGCAAAAATAATTTAATCCAAGAAGCCACAAACATTTAAAGCAGAGTTTAAAGGATTGGTGAACACATGTGTGCAGAAAGAAGTCAAAGTATATTTTGAACTTAAATTTTTTAAAACAATTAAAGATATTATTAAATGCAATAAATTTATCAAAATAAGGAGATTACCTCCTCCAACAACTTAACTCGCTCAGAAAATTAGCCTTTTTTTTCAATCAAGTTAATGCCTGAAAATACAACATGTAAAAAAGCCATACAAACATGAAGTTTCTCAAATCAATTTTATCAAGATCAATTTTATGACAGTGAAGCATGCAATTATACAAACCAATCAATTAGGAACTACCTATAGGCAGAATGATACATTATTGAAACAATCCATCATCTCCAGATGCATGGAATTCGTGAATGTATGTAGTCATATCGTCAAACAAAAGCAACGTTCGAACGATGCAATGCTGAAACGATAACGTAATCAGACTAGAATAAACAAACATCGAAGTTAACAAGTCTCAGAATTGAGCCGTGAAGCTTATCAATATGAAACATTGACCTCGACACCGAATTCGAAATCGGTATGAATGACACGATTTTTCTGTACTAAAAAGACAAACAAATAAATTAAAATAAATACAATCATATTTCTCAAATCGGTTTATTTAGGTAACGTTTCATCCAAGAATAAGGCTACAGAGTAAACATCATTCATTGACTTTCAAGGGTTGGCAAGTGCATTTTATTTGTTTTTCAGCAGTAACATAGAAGTTCTCAACTCAGTTCAGAAATGTGATTACTTGATAAATTATTACTGAAAATGTCACATAAATTATCACTGAAAATAGAACTATGGATACTTTTATTTCGACTTTTTTATGTCTAATGACATATACTTATGGTCTGTTTCTATTTTTATCATTATCTTTTGCTGTACTACAGAAAGGAATTCCATTAAATTAAATACTATTATATTTATTAAATATGGTTTCTTTGGTAACTTTTCACTGAAGAATAGTAAGGAAGTATTTCTCACCAGCTTTCTAAGATTGTCCAGAGGTAGTTTTCTGTAATAGTATAGAAGAAGATATCAGTTCAGAAATGGACTAAGTGACGGGAAATATGTAATCTGACTTGGATGATTTTTACGTCTCCTTGAATATAGTAATGATTGAAATTTTATTGTATTTTTTCTATTTAGTTTCAATAATTGTTGATATCTAAATTATTACAGATATATCGAATTGAATTACGCAATTCTGTATGAAGTATTAATAGAAATCGAAAGTAAATATAAAAAACATTTATTTTAAACTTTTATCTTTTATATGAATTTATTTAGTTATTTATTGCATTTGATTTTATCCGTATATTTTTTTTATACTAAGAAAAGCAACTCCATGAAAATAAAAATATATTCATTAAATACATTTTTATAGGTATATTTTAAACAGGGATAAGACTTCAAATAAATATGTCTTCTCAGCTTTTCCCCGTAGTCAGAAATAATTGTTTTGTTCTTCGGTAATAGTATAAGATAGTCTGAATTCAGAAACAGAGTTATTTCGCATGCTACATAAATTATTACTGAACTTGCAGCATAATTTTTCACTCAAAATTAAACTATGGATACAAAGCAACCATAATCGCTTTATTTTTGATAATCTATGCTAATATTATAAAGAGAAAAAATTGATTGTTTATTTGAATTGAATAGGCTCCAAAACTATTTGACGGATTTGAAAAATTCTTACACCGTTGGAAAACTACACTTTTTCCAGTGAACATAGGCTATACTCGCTACTTAAAAGAATCAAAATGAAACCCCGGATAAACAGATCAAAAGCAATTTGAGAAATTAAAAGTTACCTGACACCCTAGACATATGACAATCACTGAAACAGATATGAAAATCGTAACTATGCAACCAAAAAAAAAAAAACTTTTTAAACTTTTTAGTCCAATCTGATATAAAAGCATGTGTTTTAATTTTAAAAACTATTTAGCAATTATTAAAAAAGGAAAAGAAATGCTGAAACGCGAATTAATTTAAAATTTAAAAAAAATCACAAAATGATTGTTTTGGAGTTTTCAGAAAAGTTATAACCGATAGTAAATATTTTAAAAAGTAGTGAGTAATAAATATGGGATGGGGGGATTGTTTTTTTAGAGGCAGCGGTCAAATATTTAAAATTGTAACGTTTTCTACCATTTCAAATGCGCACTTTTCATTAAGCACAGGGAAAAATAATACTTATTTAATATAAAACTTTCAGATAGATTATAACACTAATATAGATTTTAAAGAGTAGGGAACATGCAATTATAGGTAGGGGAGGCAATAATGATTTTTGGAAGAACGTGATCAAATATTTAAAACCGTACCGTTTTAGATGTGGATTTTTCAGAGCTCAGAGACAAATACTTATTTAATATAAAAATTTTTAAAGTATTTACCTCTATTTTCGAATAATAATTTCATTAAATATCTTTCTTAAGTCCAGAAACAGTTTTGTCAAGTTCGTTCCCTGGTGATGAAATGTGAAACTAAAAAATTCCAGAAACCCCCACCCTTTGTTTTCTTGCCGTGCATGCACATTGTATATTACTTGTATGCTACTTTTCTTTTATATCATTATATCTTTCTTTACTACCGTAGGCAACTCCATTAAAATAAAGATTATTCTATTTATTGAATCTGTTTTCTTTGATAACTTTTAAGAAAAAAAAATAATACCACAAAGGAAATATCTCCTATCAGTTTTGTACGGTTGTCGAATGTATTTTATTTGTTCTTCTATAACAATATAGCTGAACATATATCAGTTCAGAAATAGAATTATTACGTGTCATGCGATGTATAATTTATCTTAGATGATTACGCCTTTTGTATGATAATGACTGGAATTTTATTGGTGTTTTATTTTAGTAATTTTTTATATCTAAATTATTATGTATATATCTAACTGAGTTACACAATGCTGTATAACTTATAAATTGAAACTAATTTTAAAACTAATTTGTTTTTCATCTTTTACATGTACTGTTATTTAGTTATTTATTGCATTTGATTTTATCAGTATGTTTTTTATACTAAGAAAAGTAGCTCTTCGGAAATAAAGACTATTATAGTGATGAAATGTTTTTTTCTTAGGTTACTTTTCACACAAGAATAAGGCTACAAAATAAATAACTATCATAAGTTTTCACTGTTGTCAGAAGTAGTTTTTTTGTTCTTCTACAATAACACAAGTTGACACTGTCATTTCAGAAACAGAATTAATTGACATAAATTGCTAAAAAAAAGTATTACTGAACATGCCACATAATATTACTCAAAACAAAACTATGTATAAAAAACATTCGTAAGAACATTAATTTTGATAATTTTATATGTCATGCCATTTACTTATTTGCTAGTTTTCTTTTATATTATTATATGTTTCTTTTCTATCACAAGCAATTCCATTAAAATAAACTATTTACATTCTAATACATTCTATTCATTATATATATACATTACATTCTCTACATTAAACTATTACATTATTGAATCTGCTTTCGCTGATAACTTTTCACATAAGAATAATGCCACAAAGGAAATATCTCCCATCAGTTTTGTATGGTTGTCGAAAATAGTTTATTTGTTCTTCTATTACAATATAGCTGAAAATATAACAGTTCATAAATAGAATTACTTCGTGCTATACGATGTATGATCTGACTTTACATGATTTATTTGCTCCTGCAATATAATAATGGTCGAAAATTTATTGATGTTTGATTTCAACAATTGTTAATATCTAAATTATTACCGATATATCTAACTGAATTACACAATGCTGTATAACGTATTAATGGGAAACAAAATTAATACAAAAAAATGTTTTACATTTTCATTTTTTAAGTGTACTGTTATTTAGTTATTTATTGCATTTGATTTTATCAATATGTTTTTTTTATACTAAGAAAAGTAATTCTGCGAAAATAAAGACCATTCTATTCATTAAATGTTTTTTCTAAGGTAACTTTGCACACAAGATTAAAGCCACAAAGTAAACAGCTCTTATTAGCATTTAACCGTCGTCAGAAGTACTTTATTTGTTCTTCTACAATAATATAAGTAGACAGTCGCAGCTCTAAAAGAGAATTACTCGATATAAATTATTACTGAATGTACCACATAAAATATTACTCAAAATAAAACTATCGGAACAAAGAGAGTCAGAGTCAGACGTCAGAGATTTAATTTTGATAATTTTATATGTATAGCTGTCAACACCTTACGCTTTTTTGTACCACAAAAATTTTATAGTTAATATAACCTTGTTAAATCGCCGTATTCTGTCGATTAAAAAAGGCAAAATTTTCTATTAAAATTTCCTGATCCAAAAAAGCAGAAATGTTGCCAGCTATATATTTCTAATGTTATTTACTAATTTGCTAGTTTTTTTGTGTCATTATATTTTTTCTTTACTATCGCAGGTAATTCTATTAACATAAAGAATTTTATATTCATTCGATCTGTTTTCTTTAATGATTTTCCACAAAAGAATAATACCACAAACGAAATACCCCCCATCTGCATTCTACAATTATCGAAAGTAGTTTATTTGTTCTTCAATAATAATAATAATTGAACATATATCAGTTCAGGAATAGATTTATTACACTCTCAGAAATAAAAGACTCATTTTTGATGATTCAGAAATCCTTGAACCTTATTTCGTCGTTTTTGATGATCGTTTCCTATCAAAATCACGTGACTTTTAACGAAACGTGAACTCTCAAATATTTGACGAATGTGCTACCTTAATCATGGCCAGACTCGATGAATTTTAAGGAAACTGACGCGGTAACTGTTATAGAAGGACCCGCTATTGTACCTCCTCAAATCTTCTGATTTTAACAAACAGATATTTGCTTGTTTATGTTAGTCCTCTAATAATTTATTTTAAAACAGCACTTTTTAGCTTTTTTCAGAAAATAATGAAATGTAGGCAATTATTCTTACTGCATTAGTTTTTTTTTTTTTTTTTTTTTTTTTTTTTTGGGGGGGGGGGTTAGTTAAAGTTTTTAGGGATAAATATATATAGGACAGTTGCAGCATAAAATTTAACTAATAATAACACATTGCTCAGTGGTGCACAAAACAGGAATTTTAATATACATTAGTACATATTAAAATGAAATAAAACTTTTAACGTTTCGCGCCGTCTTCTGCGGGCGTCTTCAGGAAAATAGGAAATGGAAGGACTACGTTTGCATCTTGTTCGAGAGATAATATTTCTACTAAATTAAAAACTAAATGAATTAAAATTTTAATTATATTATATTTTATTTAATATTTTTCTTTACAATTGTAGATAATTCTATTAAAATAAAGACAATTATATACATTAAATCTGTTTTCTTTGATAACTTTTTTAGAAAAGAATAATACCAGAAAGGAAATATCGCCCATCAGTATTGAATGTTTGTCGAAAGTAGTTTATTTGTTCTTCTATAACAATATCGTTGAAGATAAATCAGTTCAGAGGTAGAAAGTTCAGAAATAGAATTATTACGTTCCACGCGATATATAATCTGACCTTAGATGATTTATTTACGCCTTCTCTATAATAATGATTGGAATTTTATTGATATATGATTTCAGTATTTTTTATATCTATTTATTTTTCCAATACATAGGAACATCCATTATATACTCTTCTGACCATTAGTGCAAATTTTCATAAATAATCCCACTTATTGTATTAAAAAATAATTAAGATAAAAATCTATGTGCATTGGTGTAATAAATTAAGAGAATTTGCATATTTTATCGAATTGCATGAAAAGAACTGAACTAAAGGATAAATCCCCTTTTATAGATAAAAAAAATCTTTTACGTCAAATACGTAAGCGTGCACGTGTGTATAGGTGGAGCCAGCAGACAAACAGCTTTTATAAGCGCGTGGAGGTTTAAGGCTAATCGCTAGGACATCTCGGCGAATTTTTTGGTGTTATCTTCCAGCAATTGGTTAAATTCCTATCGGAACAGCAAAAAATAAGTAACCACGAACGTTTAGATGATGGAATGAGGTGGCAAATTGTGGAGAGGCTAGAGGCAGACCAATCGCAAGTCGAGAAATGCAGATAATTTAATTTAACACTCAGCATCGTGCGTAACCTATGCAAACAGTTCCAGGATACTGGATCTATCGAGAAAAGGCCTGGGCAAGGTTCTCCAAGAGCCACGGCGGCCAAAGAACATCACCATTTGTCCATTTTCGTGGTGCGGAACACAAGGGCTGCAGCTTCTCAGCTTGTTCAACATCTGTATGCAGCCATAAGTACTCGTGTAACAAGAGAGACTGTTTCCAAAAGACTGAATGAGAGAGAGTTCTTTGCCAGAAAACCGACTGTTTGCGTCCTGCTCACGTCTATGAACAGGGTACTCCGATTAGCATGGTACAGGCAGCATAGTGTTTAAAGTATTGAGCAATGGGTGACCGTTTGGTTCACCGACGAGTCCCATTTTAGCCTAAACACCGATTCTCGCCGTACTTTCATATGGAGAGATCTAGGAACCCGCTACCTACCCTCTAATATCAGCAAAATCGACAATTCTGGTGATGGTGGTGTAATGGTCAGGGCAGGAATCATGATGGACAGCCGCACACCTCTTCACATCTTAGACAAAGGCTCTGTGACTGATGTGAGGAATATGGATGAGGTCTTGGTGCCTTATGTTTGCATTTTCCGGGGTGCAGTGGGCCCCGAGTTCATCTTACAGGACTATAACGCAAGGTCATATAGAGCTCTGCTGGTCGACGAATTTCTCCAGAGTGAGAATATTCGCTGGATGGATTGGCCAGCCTCGTCTCCAGACCTCAACCCTATAGAGAATGTATGGGACACTCAGTGTAAGGCAATTGCAACTCGCAACACTCCTCCGAGAACCATCCAGGAATTGAAAACAGCATTGCTGAATGAGTGGGCCAATTGTCACAGGCAATGGTAAGTTGCGTTATTTCTCATATGACATCCCACTGCGTGACCTGTATAGCAGTAAGAGGGAATCATAATCCATATTAACCCATTCCTTTTGTGTAATATGCAACCGCTGTTTCAGACCTTCAGATTCTCCTGAGTGTTACGCACGAACATGCGTATCTATTATAACTGTTGAATATTCATTTTGTTTGTATTATATCATCCTATGTTCACACCAAATTTTATAAAAATCTGCCGGGTAGTTCCGGAGATCATAGATCAAATGCCAAAATTAATTTTTTACACCAGTGTAATTAGTTAACACCTTGAGTGCCACAGCGACTGAAACTGCAAATCTTTTTGAAAAGCTAATTTTTTTAATGTTTTAAGTAATTATTAAGAATGTTTAATACTGTAATAAATAAAAGTTAAGTAGATTTTGCATACATTTTCAGTAATTTTTTAAGACAATATATATTTTTTAGTTTTATAACATATTTTAGACTGTCAGTCCCCTGTGAAAAGTCAGTCATCTAAACGGATAGTCCCGTGTCAGTCACCGGTGATTGACGTAGCACTCAAAGTGTTAAATACCATTATGGTCTACTCTCACAAAATATATCTAATACACTGCTCAAAACAATTAAAGGATATTTGAAGTTTTATATAAAATAAAGGTATAAACGATTTTTTTTTTTTGCCGAAAATAGAAGAAGAGAATCTCAAATGCAAATTTTTCTGGTTTTCAAACTGTGGAGTATGCAAATTTTGAGTTCGACGTCAAAAACGTCGTTTCAGCGGCAGCGAATGAAATTTGACTTTCAATCGGATAAAAGAGAATGAAGACATGGATGATCGGCATTCAGTGATTGCTTTGTTTAGATGAGTACGATGTCTCAGCGAAGTCATTTGACAGATTCAGAAGCTTGGAGAATTGTTGGTAGGTTAGAAGGGGGCCAAACTCAAGCCGAAGTAGCGCAAACCATTGGAGTGTCACAAAGTGTCACTTCCAGGATCTGGAACCGTTTTTTGGAGTGTGGATGTGCAGGCCGAAGCCCAGGGAAAGGTCGTAGACGGGCAACAACGCCCAATGGAGATCGGTGTTTAGCGTTAACAGCTCGGAGACCCGAAACATGAACGCTACTCTTCTCCAACAACACCTTCGCTCGGCTACAGGCATTACAATTTCAACTCAGACTGTCCGAAACCGGCTCCATGCTGTAGGTCTGTATGCTCGCCGACCGATGGTATGTGTTAGATTAACATCAAGGCATCGTCGCGACCGCAGAGAGTGGGCAACCGAGCATGTCAACTGGATGAGAAATGAATGGAGCAATATTCTGTTTTCTGACGAGTCCCGTTTTTCTGTGCATCCAAATAATAGGCGTATTTTCATCTGGAGGGACCGTGGCAGTAAGAATAATCTTGCGTTCATGCACGAAAGTGTCAGATTTGGCGGTGGAGGAGTGTTGGTGTATGGTGGCATCTCCATTGACGGGCGCACTGACCTCTACATCATTCGAGATGGAGCTCTGACTGATCGCCGATATAGGGATGAGATCCTCAGACCTATTGTAGTCCCTTACGCTGCAGCAATCGGAGATAACTTCATTTTAATGGACGATAAGTGCAGGCCACATCGTGCAAACCTGGTGGAGGATTTCCTTTTCGAGGAAGGAATCGTTCGAATGGAATGACCAGCGTGTTCTCCAGACATGAATCCAATCGAGCACGTTTGGGACGCTCTAGGAAGACGAGTTTCTGGCCGCCAACAACCCCCACAAACTCTCCAAGAACTGAAAAGAGCTCTTCTGGAAGAGTGGGGCAGAATACCCCAACTCGTCATTAATAGCCTCATTGAGTCCATGCCTCAAAGGTGTTCAACGTTGCTGGCCGCCAGTGGAAACCATACCCCCTACTGAAAATGATTTTCTTTGAAGAAAACATCTTTTCTTATTCTTTTTTTCTCATATGCACAAATTGTGTTTTTTTCCTTTTGTACAAAATGCGCAATAAAATGCCTTTTTTTTCTGCCAAACTTGTGTAATTTATTCTCATATAACCTACTATGTCTGTCGACCATGTACCAATCAGCTAAAAAGTTTCCCAGATACAAAATCCATCTAAAACTGCAATATCCATTAATTGTTTTGTGCAGTGTATGTTACAAAATGTAATTTTGTATGTCTTTATAATAAACCAAAGTTTTGTTGTTCTTGTAACCAGAGGGAGTAACAAAATTTTGATTAAATGTATAGCGAAGTAAATTTTTTGTTAAAATTAGATATATTTTACGAGAGTGGGACACAGTAATATTTAACCAGCATAATTTTTATTTTCATTATATTTTTATTAAAATTTTTGGGAAAATTTGTGAAATTTTTTTTCGAATTATCACAAAATTTCTGAATGGACATTACCATATCTAATTGAATTATACAATGCTGTATGAATTATCAGTTAAAGAACGATCTTAAATAAAAAACATGTATTTTTAGCATTTATTACTTTCTTCTGTCTTTAAAAAGAGAAAGAAATGGTAACGCTGAAATTTTCAAAATCCGCTTTTCGACGGGTTTTCACGTTTTAGAGAAAGAAGAACCTAAAAAACATGTTTTTACAAAATGTTTGTCTGTGAATCTGTGAGTCAGTGAGTCTGTTTGTCTGTATGTGATAAAAATTTTCTGGGCACTCTATTTTAAGAAATAATACACAGAATTTCACAGAACTTCAGATTCTGTTAGACCTTAATATAAATTAGATCTGAATAGTTTTTGGTATATATCGCTCAACAGGTGGCGTTACGCTACATTATTCACAATTTTCACAATATTTATATATCAAGAACTAGTGCATGGATGTTCATAAAACTTCATTTAGTTAGTACTTGATGTAAAATTGTGCTGATTACGTTTTGGTGCAAATTGCTAAACAGGTAACGCTTCTTTGGTGCATTATTCTTGATTGTCGCAATAGCTCTATCTAAAGAGTGCACGAAATTTTCCAAAACTTCAGACTCAGTAGTCCCTGATACAGATGAGTGTTTTTTAGTTTTTGGTGTAAATCGCCCTACAGCTGGCGCTGCTGTGCTGCATTTTTCATAATTTCGCAATAAATGCATCTCAAGAACAAATGCATGTATTTTCATAAAACTTCAGATTCAGTAAGGACCTGATAAAAATTTTATCCTGATTAGTTTTTGGTGTACATCACCCAACATGTAGCGCTGTTATGCAGATTTTTTTAAAGATTTTGCAATAGCTATATATCAGAAATTAATGCACGGATTTTCATCAAACTTCAGATTGAGTTGTAAGTTGATATAAGTTTTTGCATACTAGACTTTGGTTTAAACTACCTAAATGGGGGCTCTGCTAAGCTGCATTTTTCAGGACTTATTAATATACATAAGATAGAAGAAAGTTTTAGGATTACCACATCTAAATAACATTTTATAACTACTGTTATTTTCTTATTTTCTGTTTTTATATTATCAATATCTAATTCGTAACTCTTAAAGGAATTTTGATTAAAAACATTACTCTTAAAAGAGTTAGTTTCTCTTTTTAAGATAACAGTTAATTCAAGAATAAGATTAGATAGTAAATATCTGTTTTTAACTTTCCAAATTTATTGAAGTAATTCATTTGTTCTTCTGCAATAATCCTGAGTGATATACGACAGTAAATGGGTCTCCTACGTGACAAAACATATTTTTAATAATCTGTAGCCTCAATTACATGATATATACGTCTCTACGAATACAGTAATAGTTTATATTTTATGGGAATTTGAAATTGATGATTGTTAGAATAAAGATCTTGACATATATATATAAAGTTGAAATAAGTAATGTTACAGAATTTATTGCTGAGGGGGGGGACTATATATAAAAGCTTTAATTTATCTGTCTATCTATCTATCTTATTTACTGTTTTTATAATATTAATACCTTATTCGTAACCCTGAAAGGATTTTCTATTAAAATCATTACTCTTAAAATTATTAATTTCTCTTTTTTAGATAACAGTTAATTCAGGAATAAGATTATATAGTAAATATATGTTATGAATTATTCAAAGTTTATAGAAGTAATTTATTTGTTTATGTGCAATAATGCTGAATGATATACGATAGTAAATGGGTTTCCTACGTGACAAAAGATATTTATAATAATATTTAACCTTACTTACATGATACATACGTCTCTTCGAATATACTAATGATTAATATTTTATTGGAATCTGACATCGAAACTTATTAAAATTTAAATCTTTGCAAATATATATAGTTGAAATAAGTAATGTTATAGAATTTATTAGATGAAAAAAATAATAAACTATATATGAATGCTTTAATTTTATATTATATACATACGAGCATATTATTGCTGTTACATTTTCTGTTTTTTATTTTACTACTATCATTTTTGTATTCCTGAAACAAATTCCATGAAAAAAGATTACGATTCATTAAATCTGTTTTCTTAGATAACGTTTCAACGAAAAATGAGGTCACAAAGTAAATGTCTTTCATAAACTTTCCACAGTTGTCAGAAATCGTTCTTGTGTTCTTCTACAATAATATAGTAGACGGTGTCTGTTAATAAAATAAGTTGCCACGTGAGATGATTTTTATCCCACTTAGAAGATATATTACGTTTCCTAAAGTATAGTAATAGTTTATATATTATTGGATTTTAATATAAGTATTGATGGTATATGAAATTACACAATCGGAAAAAAAATAATTGCGTTTGAAAATGTTTTTATGTTAACTCTTCTTTACTACTTTTTTCACTGCTTTTCATTTTATGAATATATTTTTGTATTTTGTTAAAGTTAAGTGAATTAAGCCTGTTACATTCATTAACATTTATCTTCTTAGACAACCTTTCATTTCAAAGAATGAAGCCAAAGAGGAAATGTCTATCGTTAGCTTTCTACAGTTGTCAGAAGTAGTTTTTTTTTGTTCTTGTGCAAAAATATAGCAGAAAATATCATAAATAAAAATATTGCATAATATGCCATATTTTTAACAATTTATAATTCCTTTGAAGTTATCTGCATGTATCTTATGCTTTCATAGAGTTCAACACTATTTATTTTTTGATTCAAAGTTATTATGGATTTAACTAGTTTAATTATATAATTCTGTATAACCTACATAACATTACAACGAAAGATTTTTGTTTAAAATTGATGGTAATTAGAATGTATTTTTTGTAGTGATTTCGGAAAAAATACTTATTAAGCTGCATTACAAGCAATTTTCACAGACATCGAAATTCTGTATCTGTTTTAAAATTATAAATTTTTCCTAAACAAAAGATATTCTAATTCGTATTTTATACAATTAATCATAAAGTGAGATGATACTAATTAGCATAACAAATCCGCAAGTTTAAGTAAATAATTTGGAAGATATAATGTTCACCTCATTAAATCAATTTTCATAATTCGTAAAAAAAAATTTCATTTGTGATGTACAGCCAGATGGTCATATGTAGTTTTTTAATTTTATATGTAGAAAGGCTAAGGGATATTTTATTTAATGGATTTTGTGGTTAGACAGATTCTATTTCTCTCGGACATGGCAACTGGATATGGTACGCTGAAGACGTAACTTTTTGGTGTTCGTGATAGGAGTATTACCTCATCATGTCTAGTAGGCTTCGAATAAAAGATGGATTTTATGTGTATTCAATCTTCCTTTAACCTCAATATTTATTTACAAGAAACGGATTAAGGTTATACACATTGGTTCATCAACACAATCTACTGTCTACTTTATCCTGTGGATCAACGCCCTAAAATTACTTTAAAATACATAACTATTATTGACACCATAGTCTCTTTGCTATACTATTCATGTAAGTGTTAGTACATGCGTATAGCTACAAGTAAGTAATGGAATGTGCAAACATGAGAAAAATATTGGTAAATATTGTGTAATTATAGTCCAAGAACCAATAACATTAAAAGCCACATGATCACGAAATAGAAAAATTTTGATGAAAACCGATTGTAAAAGCTATGCGAACAAAATGAGCAAGATATCAATAAGTTTGACAAACCTATGTTTAATTATTTATAAGTTATATGTTTAACTAAATTAATTATTATTATAAAACTAAAAAGTTTTTCTCTCTTCGTGGATTTCTATCATTCTTAGCCAATTTTGTAGATATTTTGTATTCTTTGAGTCTTTGCTAAAATTTCTGCCACATAATATTATATACATGTTAGGAATATGGACGGCGATAGAAATTCTTTTTTTTTTTCTTACTTTGAATTTTTACCAATTCAAAACAATATTACCGTAATTTCGGGTGTATAAGCCGCAGGTCAAACAATTCTTTTTCGACCCAGAATTTTTTAAGAAACAAATATGACTAGTTAGATCGCCGTAAATATTTGTCTTCAATCACTAAATAAAATTTCTGGGTCCAAAAAGAATTGTTTGATCCGCGGCTTATACACCCGAAATTACGGTATATGTTTTTTTTCTTTATAATTGCATATAAATGAAGCACTTTTTTGTCAATTATTTATTTAGTTTCTTGTCAGTATTTTTTGGTTGTCAGTTCATGAAATTTCATTGATACGAAAGAATAAATTTTACTTTTAATTAAAAAAATGCTTTTTCTCACCATATTTGTGAGCCTGAAATATCCATTCTTTTTTTACAGTTTAAATGGGAAGAGCTCCATAAAACTTCTCGTACAAGGGTACACGATTTTCCTCTAACTTGATTATCTTCAAACAATAAGATTTGTTTTTATAATTATATTGCAATAAAAATATATCTTATTTCTGAATGCGGTGCGAGTATTTTTTCTTTAATTATGCATCATTCTCATTGAAGACTAAAACATACTTGAACATTTTATGTATCTATTTCTTTATCATTTATTTGAACATTTTAATTATTTATTTATTTATATTTTTTTTTATAATTTTATTTATTTATTTATTTATCTTTTATTTGAACATTTTTTTATGTATTTACTTATCATTTATTTGACCATTTTATTTTTTCATTTATTTATTCTAATTTATTTGAACATTTTATTTCTTTATTTATTCAATATTTCTTCATTTCAATGTAATGCTGCCACGTGTTAGCATTGTGGTAATCGGGTGTAAAAAACGATTAAATATAATCTAAAACTGAAAAAATCACAAGGCATTGAAAATTTATCAAAAGTGAGCAAGTTATTCTTCAAGTATGATGTTGAGTCTCCCAAGACCGAGGCATAATAATTTATTTCTTAATGAAAAAAAAAATCTAATAGAAGACTACACTATCTACCAAAAAGTATTTGTACACTTTCAGTTTTTGACATTTTGTCAAATATTTAAAAATATACTGGTCGGATTCTTCTGGAACTTCAGAAATATAAAGATTATGTTTCACTTTATATTTATTTACATTCATTTGTTAAGCGGGTAATTAGGGGGCCGGCAATAAAACAAAGAATAATAGAAATAGTTGGGATCGCCCTGTACATGAAAATGCACGAAACGACTTATCGCTTTAGAATACAAATATATGAATACAGTAGAATATGTACACTAATTTTTGTGAGAATCGCATGTATATTTATGGCAATAGGGCGATTTTTTTGAAAAATTCAAAAAAATCTGGTATGTTTTTTGTTTATATCATGCTGGGTTTTTGACCAAATTTAACGCAAATTTCAGAAAAATTGGCAAAATGCAGTAGAAAAAATGTAGCGCAATTGGAATATAAATATATTAAATATTTTATGAAATATGAGTAGTTTTATGAAATAATTTTTATCTGCGCATGCGCGAACGATAAAAACAATTCTTTTACATCATTTAATAGTCAATTCTATGGAGTAACTTATAAAAAAATCCAATGAAATATCGTGAAAATTCAAAAAGATATCATTATTATAAGTAAGCTGTTTTTACATTGCTCTCTAAAAACGGCTGAATGATAAGGGATTCTCCACAAATTGGCATTTTTTATTTACTGACTTTTAGGAAAAAATTAGTACTATTTAATGAATACAATATTGCTGCTAATAAGTATCTTGACACCTGTGATAGAAAAGGAAAAGGGCTTTTATTCTTTTCCATCACAGATGTCAAGATACTTATTAACAGAAATATTGTATTAGATATTGTGTACATTAAATACTAATTTTTTCCTAAAAGTCAGTCAATAAAAAATGTCAATTTGTGGAGAATCCCTTATCATTCAGCCGTTTTTAGAGAGCAATGTAAAAACAGCTTACTTATAATAATGATATCTTTTTGAATTTTCACGATATTTCATTGGATTTTTTTTATAAGTTACTCCATAGAATTGACTATTAAATGATGTAAAAGAATTGTTTTTATCGTTCGCGCATGCGCAGATAAAAATTATTTCATAAAACTACTCATATTTCATAAAATATTTAATATATTTATATTCCAATTGCGCTACATTTTTTCTACTGCATTTTGCCAATTTTTCTGAAATTTGCGTTAAATTTGGTCAAAAACCCAGCATGATATAAACAAAAAACATACCAGAATTTTTTGAATTTTTCAAAAAAATCGCTCTATCGCCATAAATATATATGCTATTCTCACAAAAATTAGTGTACATATTCTATTGTATTCATATATTTGTATTCTAAAGCGATAAGTCGTTTCGTGCATTTTCATGATCAGGGCGATCCCAAATATTTCTATTATAATTTGTTTTTTTGCCGGCCCCCTAATTACCCGGTTAACAAATGAATGTAAATAAATATAAAGTGAAACATAATCTTTATATTTCTGAAGTTCCAGAAGAATCCGACCAGTATATTTTTAAATATTTGACAAAATGTCAAAAACTGAAGGTGTACAAATACTTTTTGGTAGATAGTGTATATACTTTATTTTTAATTAACTAATAACTATAATCTAAGTTTTTTTCATATTCATATAGCGTGTTCCATAATGGATTCCCTCTTTTTTTTAAGTTATTAAATGATTAACCAACAATATTTAACAATTAAGAAATGATAATATTGTTCCGGTAACTCAAAAGATCGGTACAATATAATTATAAAATAGTTTAGATTTACACCAGTAGCACCTCTGCGATTATTAATAATATTTAAACTCCACTTGATAACTTCTTTTTAGCCATCCAATAGCTAAACATAATAAAAAAAGAAAAAATATTGAGAAACTCTGATTCGGTTTTCCACATTACTTAGAGGATTCTTATTGTTTCTAAACAACACACCACTGTCTATTGATGCACATTTCATTTTGCTTTAAAAATAAAACATGTAAAATTTTTGACCGACCGCCACTAACTTCATCTTTATAATTATTATAATTTATGATACTATGAATTTTAAATTGAGAGAATATTTTAAAAATCATCCTGTATTCTTAACAATTTGACAATGAGTAACAATTATTTTATATTTTAACGTAATATATCTGGTTTGAACTGGACATTTTTTTTTGTTCTGGATAATGTTTAAACTAAATTTCTCCCTATTTTCCCTGCGAAAAAATTTATATCCCTTCTTAAACAACTGTTCTAAAAATGATAAATACGAAAGACGGCTGTCACATTCGTTCTAGAATATCAAAGTCGACTACAAAATCTAATTTGTATATAGAAAATGTTGTTAAAATATTGGTAAAGTTGGATTGCAATAACTTTACTTCGATAATGATAAACCTGTTTTTTTTAGACATAAAATTTTAGCTTTAGTTGTGTTTTACAGATGTTTGAAATACAAAAGTTTTTTTTTTAATATCGGAAATGTTTATAAGAGCAACTTAGGTTAAGCAATATAGAAGAACAAAACTTAGGCTTGATTATTCATTTTACATATACATAAATATTTATACTAATTACATTAAAGTATGCAATTTTGTTACATCATTCTTAAGGTTGCTTATTTGCAATTTATTGTTTTATAATTCTCGAAAAATCAATCAAATAATGCATTAAAAAACAGATTAAATGTCAAAAGGCAGACACATAACGTTTACAAATGCACAAATAATACAGAAAACGCAGCAAACAGCCGTTTCGAATATACAAGCGAAATTCTTGTTATGTGCAAGATAGAGCACTGAACAAAGCTCTATAAAAAGCAAGGCTGAGACGCGGTGCCTTGTCCTATCTTGGACTTGGAAGAGATAATTGTCAGAGTGCCTGAAGAGATCAACTCCTTACCTCTAGTAGAGAAATGATACGTGGAACAATGCAAGTCATAGCCAAAATCTGACAAACAGAACGTCAAAAACAAAGAGGGGGGAAGCCGGGTCCCAAAAAACAAAGGCCCTTTAAGGGCACCATAAAAAATAAAATAGATAAGAATATAAGAGAAATAAAAATATTTACAAAATAAACCCTAGGAGATGGTGAAGTTCAGGAAGAGGGGGGGGGGAAACTAACATTTGAAATATTAATAGAGATATATAAAAAAGAATATGTGTTACATCACATATTATCACTCAAAAGACCACCATTTTTTTTTTTTTTTTTTTTTTTTTTTTGTGTGTGTGTGTGTGTGTGTGAAGAAAAAATATTTTTTTTTAAATAAAAAAATCAAGGTGTTGGGAATCTATGCACAATGCACTAGCAAAATGTACACTTATAAAATAAGAATAATTATATGTTTATAAAAATTACAAGTTATATGTGATATATATGAAACACAATACAATATACAAAATGTTACCAAAAAATTAAACTTCAACTGATGCCTAGGTCTTTATATATATATATATATGCATATATGCTAGTCATTGCTTCTAATTTCAAGCAATTTGATGTATATACACAACCTATTTTTTATATTCCTCGTCATCTTTCAAGTGTAGGCGTTTACATAAAATAAATCTGCTGTAAAAGCAAATTTTTAGATGACATATTTTTTATTTGTAGAATTGTCATTAGTTGATGCTGCTTGAAAATACTCACAACTTGTTAAATCATTTATCGTATCAGTTTACATACATTGTTTAAAACATACATTTAAATATGCTGAACAGAATGTTTTTTTCATATGAAATTCTAAATATTTACTTGATACAATGTTTATAGTTGAATTAAATTTACACAAATATAATAACTTTATTGAAATGTAAGAATCAAAATATACGCAATCTATAAATTAAAGATTAACACTGATCAGTATTAAAAAAATTTAGGAAATTTACTTGATGCCATTCTAATAAAGTGTAGAGAAAACTTACTTCAGTACATTATGAAATAAAATTGTGAAAATATTAAAGTATACAAATATCAAAATAGTAGTATGAAAACAAAATATAAAACCAAATTGTACACTGCATAGAGAATCGTATACACAATGAACTGAACCAGCTAGTAGAGTAGTCAAAGATCCAATATAAAGTACACAACCAAACATAATTTTGTGTCCTGGCAGTTAACACAAAACATGTGGCATTACATTTATTTTCTTTGCCTAAGATTATAGCTTGAAATAATGTTTTGAGGAGTGTTATTGCTATTGTACTGCTGATAATTATCATTGTTGTTATTAATATTAGAACTTGCATTTTTATTAAAATTTGAATTAAGGTATGCATTTCTAGGTGGAGCAAGTAAAAGTCTATCAATATGCACTCTAAAAGAAGCAGCATGTGAGTACTGATATTTCCTTATAGTGAATGAAACAGGTGAATGTTTCATAATAACATCATAAGGTACAGTATATTTCGGTTTATATTTATCTCGAGATTTTAGATATACAATATCATGGACAGTTAATGGACGTAGTTTTGCATGTTGTGAAAACTTTAAGTTTCTTTGATGTTGAGCAGACACAATGATTTCATAAGCTTTTTGGTACATTGCATCCAGTTCTTTTAATAATTTATAAGTGTCAACATTATCAAGAAATGGCTGATTTGCATGAGTGTCATATGTATCAAATATTAATGATAATTCACGCCCAAAATGTAATACGTTTGGTGAGAATCTTGTAGATGAGTGTGTAGAGCCATTGTATAAGCATTTGTGAATCAACAATGAATGTTCAAAAGAGTGTCCTTCCAGTAATAAGTATTAACTGAGATTTTAATTGATGAATTGATTCTTTCAGCATTAGAATTCGATTGGGGGTGCGAGACTGATGCATAAGATATTTTGATACCTAATGTTTCATTTAAAATGTTGTAAACACTGGAAATAAATTGGGAACCTAGATCAGACAAAATTACGCAAGGTCTCCCAAAACAGGTAAAATATTTAAATAGTGATTCAACAACTTTATTAGCAGAAGTCTCCTTTAAAGGAAATAACTCCATATGTCTAGAAAAGTGATATGTTACTGTTAATACTGAATAACGATTTCTAAAAGGACCAACAATGTCAATTGATACAGTATGACCTGCTTGTTTTGGAGTGTAGGTTGCTCGCAAAGGTACAGGCTGTGTTTTGTGATGTTTATGTTGCAAACATTTAATACATGACGCAACCTAATTTAATGTATCTGTGTAAATACCTTTCCAAAAATATCTTTTACTTACAATAAGTTTTTTTGAAACCGAAATGTGTAAGATGTGAAATTGCTAAAACCTTAGCTTTTAATGAGTGTAGTACCACAATATGATAAGAAAATGTTGAGTTATGTGGAATGTTTTTTTAAACACCAACACTTTTGTATCAGTATGAATAAAATACATGTCATATTTATCTGAACTACCATTGTTTAATATTTCTTGATATATAACAGATAATTCAGTATCTTTCAACTGTCCATTAACAAATGTTTGGTTTGATATCTCAAGCAAAGGATCTTTATGATTTTCTGAATTACCAACAATCAAATAATTAACTGAATGTGACTCAAAGATACTTTCTCTATGCTCATCATTCTCAATGATAGGAAGAATGTGGGTAGTATCATATATTAATTCAGGATGTGTATCTAATGTTTGTTGATTATTTTTGAAATTATTTCTAGAAAGATAGTCTGCCAGTAAATTTGACGAACCTGGAATGTGTTGAAAGTTGAATGAATAGTCGGATAACTCGGTGAGCCATCTAGTTATAATATCCGCATGGTTGCTAACTTTCTTATAGTGTTTTAATGGAGCACTGTCAGACAAAATAGTAAAATTTCTGTTGTAAAGATAATATTTAAAAGCAACACCTGCTTTGTAAATAGCCATTAATTCTAGCTTAATGGAAGAGTATTTTTTTCAGAAGGGGATAATGCTTTAGAAAAAATGCAACTGTTAGTAAGTTATTATCAAATTCTTGAAGTAAGACAGAGCAATTTTTGACGCATCAATATTTAAGAAAAATGGTTTGTCCCAATCTGGTAAATGAACAATTGGTTCAGAAAAGAACATTTTCTGAATATTATTAAAAATTTTGTCATGTTCAGGAGTCCAGCGAAATTTTTCTTTAGGCTTGATAAGCTGAATTGATGGATGTATGATTTCAGAAAATTTGGGTATTAAACGTCTATAAAAGGTCGCTAAACCAATAAAATCTTTTAGTTGGCGTTTAGTTGTTGGCACAGGAAAAGATGTTATTTGCAAAATATTACTTTGAATAGGACTTATTGCATGATTTTCAATGTGAAAGCCTAGCTAGTTTCTAGAAGTCTGATGAAAATTACATTTGTTGGGGGCAAGAGTCAAGTTATACTTTGATAAAACTTGTAAAATGTTTTCAAGTTTTGTAAGGTTTCTTGAAATATGTTTGAACCAAATATAAAATCATCTTGATATGTAAATATACCTTCCAAATTTATTTCATCTAAAATCATGTCCATTAGTGTTTGAAACATTGAGGCAGAATTTTTTAAGCCAAAAACTAAACGTTTATACTTATAAGAGCCATACTCAGATGTAAATGTCTATTTATCTTGAAACTCTGGTGGCAAGTCAATTTGATGATAAGCTTGTTTTAAATCTAAGCTAGTGAAATATTTATAAGTGGATTAATTAGCAATAATATTTTGAATCTTGGGAAGAGGATAAGAAGATCCCTGAATAACTTAATTAAGCATTCTCAAGTCTAACGCTAAACGATATTTTTGTTTACCTGAACCGTCAGGCTTTTTCTTTACAATTAAGATAGGGCAAGCCCATTCAGAGCAATGCCTCTCTATTATTCCTGCTTCAACAAGATTATCTATTTGATCTTTAGCATCTGTCTGAAGTGCTTGTGGAATGCTAAACGGTAAAGTTTTTATTGGGAAGTCATTAACAAATTTGATATTAGTTACAATGCGATCAGTATGACAAAGTGTCTTAAGAGATTTGGAAAAAGCAAAGTAATATTTTAAGAGAAGATAACGGATTTCTTTCTTTTCATTTGCTTCTAAATTTTCCAATTTAAAATCATTTATAGAAAGTTCTTTTCTTCTCTGAGCAAGTACTTGATCAGATGCAGTAATAAAATTGCAATAATTTTCATTTATTGAAAGATTTAAATTATTTTCTAATTCATTTTAATCAACAAATTCATCTGGAATACTCAGATAACCTACTTCCCTATTCTTATTCAAATGAACAACATGATCAGATAAATTTTCAATGTAAACATGCATGATTTTGGGATACGAGATATTTTGAAATTTGGAATCTAATTTTATAAATGCATCATGACATAACACATTATTAGAGGAAATATTACTACAAAATAGCATCTCATCTTGATTTGGTGAAATCTAAGTTTTAATTTTTACAAATTTGTTTTCATATGGATTTAAGTTAATTTGTGTGCGCGAGATAGGCACATATCTGATAATGCGATTCATCACTGTTAACATTATGCACAAAATCATTTGAATTACTGTCATTATTATTTACCTCACTTTTAAAACTTTTATCAACACGCATTGCATTTATTTGACTTTTTCTATATTTATTTTTTAATGGTGCTTCAACACCATTTATTGAGGCAGTATTATCACTGGGATTAATAACAATATTATTTTTCACAATAAAATCATAACCTAAAATTCCAACAAATTCTGAAGATTTTGCAATTTCAACAATATAAAAGGTATGCCGAAAGAATATTTTACCAATTTTGATAGACACAGAAATGGAAGAATATAATTTAACTGTAGAATTAACAGTTGAAATAGTTACTGAAGAAGATAAATGTTTGTAAGAAATATGTTTTTTTATTTCATTAAAGAAATTAAGTGATAAAATTGAAATTGAACTTCCTGTATCTGGAAGCAAAAAAGGCTCAAATTTACCAAATTTACTGGAAATAATGGGTAAAAACGAACACTTATCATACACATTATAAATGACTACTTTTTCATCAGTCTGTGTTGACTGATTGTTGCAAATCTGAACTTTCTTAGAAGTTTGTGAATATGTCGACTTTACATGTCTTTCTTCAGACATAAATACATTTGCTGATGATCCATGACAGTTTTGAGACAACAGCTCATCAGCTGTACTGCTTCTCACTGGTCGTTTAAAGGCTGAATTTGGTTATAACCAGAGTTATCAAAATTCGTATTTTTGTATTGTGTATAATAATTCTGATAATACGATTCCTTTCTTTTACACAAATTCTTATATTTAAAACACTAGAGGGCCAAGTGACCTCTTTTAGAACAAATCTGACAAATATTCACCTTTCTGTTATTTTTATTTTGAAACTTAAAACCAAAATTTCTAGAGTCTTTTGGTTTGTATAACTCACGAGTGTCCTTCTTAAAACTAGGACGTGTTTGGGTTTGTTTAGTGTCATCTTTTTGTGTTTTATTTGCAAATGACAAAGCATTTATTTTGTCTGGTAATTCGGATATCTGTTTTGAAAAATCAATATGATTAGAATATTCATAATGAATATTAATTAATTTCTCATTAGACAAAATATTTTGTAAAAACCCTGCTCTCTCTACGGCTTTATCATAGTCATCAATTTTTTCTTCTTTAATTTTAATTCGAATATCAGTTGGTAAACATTGCAAGAGTTTCTTATATTTTGTTTCATTAAGAAATTCGGGATCTTTTGTTTTAAAAGCCTTATTGGCCAACGTGTTTAATCTATGAGAAAAATTATTTACACTTTCATTAGGTAAGAGTTTGATGTTATCAAATTCGATATCAATAATTGTTTGAGATTCTTTAGAAAAGAATCGCAAAAGTTTAATGACTTTTACACTATTTGAATTTCTAACTTTTCATTTTCAAGAAAGAATTTTAGGGCAGGACCTGCTAATTTTGTTTTGATAAACAGAACCTCTTGATCATCTGTCCATTTTCGTATTTTTGCATAATTATTGACTACATCAAAGAAAAATCCAAAGTGTTTGGATCCCCTTCATAGCAGGGTACTGAAATGTTAAAATTATTTTTTGGTGAAGTCATATTTAAATACATATACTTATGAATACAACAATTATCGCTCACGGCGAAAAACCGCGCCACGCACAGTAACCCTAAAACAAAATTACACAATCGGTAAAAATTAAGTTCTTTATACAAGATAAAATGAGATGATAGGAAATAAAAATAGCAGTTATTTAAAACAGAAAAAAACATTTAATTCGTTTGATATTTAATCAACTGAAAAGCAAGAAAGAAAAATCTAGAAATGAAGTGATATTTTTAAACTAATTTATTATTCGTTTTTTTATTTATTATTATTGTTTTATATGCAATTGGGAAGCGGACACTCAATATAAAAAATACTGATTAAAAATGCTTTTCTTTTAAAATTAAATTTAAAAAAAGGCGGGGGGATTAACATTTAAAATATTAATAGTGATATATAAAAAAGAATATGTGTTACATCAGAGACATAAAAATTTATTATGCTTATCAATATGTATATCACTATGCATATCATTATGCAAGACTTTTTTTTCAAAACTATTTTCCATCACAAAATTCTTAACAAGATTTTGCGACTACAGAAAAGCCTAATTTAAAATTTCTTTTAAAAATGAAAAAGTAATAAGTCACAAAAAATATTCTGTTGAAATTTGAGTATGAAATAAAATTTTTAAAGTGGTTTAAGGTTAAATTTAACGAGTTCTGTAAACTTGAAGGTTTGTGGGAAAAAAGTATGAGTTAACCGATATTTTAAATAAATTTTCTTTAAAAATTTACGTCTGAAATCTTCTTTACTGTTATTAAATTCAAAATGTTTGGCGCCGAAGATGCTGAATCGTCAAAAAAAAGAATTGTCTTGAGAATTTTGTAGTTTTATGCTGCAAGAAAAGGGATACTCAAGTAAAGATTGAGAAAAGCCTGAAAATATTTCAATTTATTCAAAAATACAGTGAATATTTTTATATTTAAACTTAATTCTTTTTGTGAAATGTTTATTCAATTTTTTAGTAAATATTAAACGTAGACATGATTTCAGTTACCACTCTTCTATCATTATGGGGACACAATACCAAAAATAAAGAATATATACACATAAGTATATATATATATATATATATATATATATGAATAGTAGATAATCCTACCAATCTGGAAGTAATGAAAGACCTTTCATCCAACAATATCATTAACATTTTATATCTGCAAATTAAACTCGTAGATAACAAAACAATAACTGATCTATATGACAAACGTTAAGATTTTAAGTTTAAAGTTAATAACTTTACTCATTTTAAATCTTGCCTGCTTGTTTCAGTTTATTATAACATACTCCTTAATTACTTACTCCTTACACCTTAATAATCCTTAATGTATATAAATAATTTCCATCAAGTCACAGGCATAAAAATATTTTATACATATCATCATAAAATTTAACATATTACATGTTTTTAAAAATTCATTTTTTGAATCCATTTTCATGCACGAAATTTTTAACAAGATTTTGCGACTACAACAAAGCCTAATTTAAAAAAAAATTAAAAAATAAAAAGTAACAAGTCACAAAAAAAATATTTAGTTTAAATTTAATGAATTCTGGCAACTTGAAGTTTTTTTGGGGGGGGAGGGGGGAGTATGAGTACTGTTTTTTCAAAACTATTTTCAAACGCAAAATTTTTAACAAGATTTTGCGACTACAGCAAAGCCTAATTTAAAATTTCTTTTAAAAATGAAAAAGTAACAAGTCACAAAAAATATTCTGCTGAAATTTGAGTATGAAATAAAACTTTTAAAGTGCTTTAAGGTTAAATTTAATGAATTCTGGAAAGTTGATGGTTTGGAGGGAAAAAGTATGTGTTAAGCGGTATTTTAAATAAATTTTCTTTGAAAATTATAATTTGAAAGCTTCTTTACGTTTATAAACTCCAAAATGTTTGGCGGTGAAGATGTTGCTGAATCCTCAAAAGAAGAATTTTCGTGAAAAATTCACAGTTTTATACTGACAGAAAATAGATACTCAAATAAAGAGCGAAAAAAGTCTGAAAATACTTCAATTTATTCAAAACTTCAGGGAATACTTTTATGTTTAAACTTCATTCTTTTATGCAATGTTTATTATATTTTTTAGCAAATATTGAAAGTAGACATAATTTCAGTTATCAGTTTTGCATCATTATATGAGGATTCGGTACCAAAATCTGCATATATATGTGTATAATAATATAAAATTTTTCTCTTCCATTCTAAATTAATTATTTTCAAATTTTTATATTATTTAACGTTTCCCCTTTCTTTTTTAATATCTTAATATAGCTATTTTAATTCCATAATTTTAATCAAATTTTTCCTTATTTTATTTCATTTAAAAAAATATAATGTGTCGAAGCAATTCTTTTCCTAAAATCCCATTTCTTAAATTTATTATTTTTTCTGTTGCATAGTATCTTTGTATTTGCATTCTAAAAAATCATTCGAATACTCACAATTCCCTTCAAGTGACACTAGAATTGATTGCATCAAATAACTTTTCGACAGTTCGAAAGAACTCTTTATCTTTTTTGCGGGGTAAAATATTCGTATTGGTTGAAATCACTATTTCTAAATTTGTAACTGGCAACTCTTAGTCATAAAACTCTATATTATTTCACAGATTCTGATAAAACCTTCTTACATTGTCTTCGGAGATATATTTCCACGTTTTTTCTTGTGCCAATAAAATGACTGTCAGCTGGTGAGATGAATTCCTCTGGTGAAGTTTCTATGTTAAATAACATCGTTTAACTATTATGACGGCAACTTACGACGTTAACGGAATTGTTTGCCTGCGAAGTGAAGCATGAATAAACGTGATTGAAAATATTCGATGCTTCTGGTTTCTTCAAGTGGTAAATGTATCAAAGAATATAATTTGTTCTTCACACGGTGCCACACGACTGCGAATCTACGAATGCTCCTGATGGAATTTTTTTACTAAGTGGTATGGTTGAGAGCGGA
This sequence comes from Maratus speculifer, assembly GCA_964019185.1. Lineage (NCBI taxonomy): Eukaryota > Metazoa > Arthropoda > Arachnida > Araneae > Salticidae > Maratus > Maratus speculifer. The sequence goes on along the minus strand of OZ025295.1, from coordinate 300,597,055 downwards.
TATTACATTAGATCGACAAACTTCTACATAATTACGTCAGATGTTTAATTTACACACACACACACACACACACATATATATATATATATATATATATATATATATGAATAACATTTTGAAGTTAGGAGCCAGAAGCATCATCGCCGGTTTCCCCTTTTTTAAGTGCACAGAAGTCATTGCAAGCGAGAGAAAAAAAATAATACTAAATGTCTATGCTTCATTGAACTATGCATTGACTTTTGCAACATAGTTTATTAAACTGTAGTCATGTAGAGCGGCAAATGCTCTCTTGCAAGCCGTCTTTAACAGAATCATCGAAAAGCAGAATATTCCATTATAAAAACATTATTCCGCAAATCGTTTTAACCAAATCATCGGAAGAAAAAGGAAAGAATATCCTTCATCATCTCTCACCTTCCTCTTTAAATCTAAAACTAAAAACTTCCAGAACATTCTATAGTCTCTAACCATGATTTTCTTATATAAACAGATTTCATGTCCAGCATCGAGATTTTCATTTCATTCTAGAATCTTTTTATACGATAATTTTTATTTTAAAAGATTATTATTTAACTAATTTATAATCAAAATCAGAGTTCGAATATCTTACAGACGATATTCAATTACAGACGATTAAATTTAAAACAAAAAGAAATGAAATGAATTTATTGATACGCAATAAATATCAAACGCTGAAGGAAAAAAGTAAATAAAAGAATGATATTTTTGAAAAGTATGGTTTTGGAATAAATTTAATAAGACTCTCTTAAAAAAGGTTGATAAAAACAAGGAAAAAATGAGTTTTATTTGGAATATTAAGAAATAAAGTTTAATTAAGAATATTTTTAATTTAGAGCCATTTTTAAATTTACGCACATTGCAATAATTTTTTTAAGGCGAATTGAGAATTTATATCGTTTCTATAAAGATTAATAGATTAGATCTAGTAACAGGATTTTAATTTAATATGTTGAAATAAGTACAGAATATTGTCAAAAGGAAATTAATATAGATCAAGGTTAATTTTAGCGTTTTTTTTTTTAATTTGTAATATATATATATGTATTTGCAATTATATCCTATGTTATGTTTTTACATAACAAATTTAATGGAAAAAACAAAAAATAGATTATCTTCAATGAAAATAATCACATTAGATCTCTACAGTACATCTTCCAAGCCAAAATCCTGTCTTTTTCATAAAATCACATTTCCCCATTATTACCGCAAAAAACTGAATCTGTTCATACAGAGGTCCTCAGGGAACGGAAATCTCGTAACTTTCCCAAGCACTGACTAACTTTTTTCCCCCAGCTTTTCAATCTTGCGTAATGTTGAATGAATTCGTATTCACCTTCTATATTCCATGCTTGTCTTCTTGGGGAGGGGGGGGGGCATTCTGCCCTGTTGTTCTGTCTCAAAAAAAAGATATTTCTTTATCTGCGAAAACTGCTATTTCACTTTGCCTGACGTCGTTACAGCATGTCTGTAGTTTCTTCTCAATGAGTATCTTTTGCATCTTTTTTAAATATTTTGTCAAAACAGAATTTTTTACCTAATTTATTCGGCATCAATGACTGTAATCTTGTCATTCTCCACAAAATATTCCACATTAATTGATTTTCTGTCCTTATTAAGTATTCTATGCTGCCCTATGCTCGAGTAAAGTTCTAATTACATTATTTTCTATATTACCCCCGCCCTTTTTCTTTTATATTTTTGACCAATTAAAAAATACATTTAAACAATTTAAACATTTTACGTAACCTTGCATTATTGTAACAATTACGTATCCTTGTAATATTGCAACATTGCAGACGTTATTGTCTACAATATTACGATATTGTTATAATATTGTAGAATTACCACAACAGTTTAAACGTTTGTGATATTTCTACAAGAAAAGTATGAAAATTTCCTCTGTTATTGTAAGAGCTTATACAAAAGAAAGAAATTACACATATCAATGAAAAGCTCTTTGATGGATTTAATTAACAATTAGTTCTGTTATTTTAGCGAATGTGTAACATCTCCTAACATAATATTTCTAAAATTTCCTGTAATTTATATTTCCACTTAGAAAAGACTGCAAAACTGTTCCACTTTCCTGCAAAACTGATTGAAGATCAAAAACAACGCTTCGATACAACAAAAGAGCCGACACCGGACATGAAAAAGTGGTCAGGTGCGCCTGGGCCTTATATCGGTTTATCTGAATTGTGGAAAAGTTAGTTGTAGTTCATTGCGATACTAAATTATCCACAACTCCCTCTGCCTTCTTTCTTTCATGTGCAGTTGTTTGAAGAACTCTTATCTTTTGGTTCTGAATACAATATACTTGTTTAGGATTTAAGACACATGTGAAAAAAATGGCCTTCATGAGATATAGGTGCGAACCCTAATAGGAGCAAAATTAATATTATGTATATCGAGAAAATTTTCATTCCTAAAAATATTGACTCTTTATAGAGATGGCTCTTGATTACGACTGCCTTTAAAAGATATTTTACTGTACTAAGTTTCTGACAAGATATTGTAAAAATACAAACAATACACTGTAAAAAATATCGGGCAATTTTACGGAGATTGTTCTGGCAATCCGGACGCCAGTAAAATTCACTGTCTTTTAACAGAATTTTTTTTATAAATTCTAGAAAATTTTTTGTTTTTACAGAAAAATTTGTGCAATTTACGGAGATTTTTCCTTTAAAAAAAAACAGTTAAATGTATAGGCGTTCTGACTGCCATTAGACTCTCTATAAAATTCACCGTTTTTTTTTACAGTGCAGGTTTAATATTAACGAGGGGATAACGCGTACTTATTAGGGGGCTCTTGATTATGAATTGCATTTAAAGTATTTCACTGTATTAAGTTTCTTACGAGATATTTAAAAATACGAACAATGGCTTTAATAATAACAAATTTAATATTAGTGAGGGGATAAGCAGAGTTGACGTATCAACAGTCTTGAGTTAACTCAAATTATTTATGTACTTTCATACATTAGAATGATCCATTTTCCTTATTGACAACTTATAACAATAGATAATAAGGAATAAATCGTCAAATGAAAATTAAAAGCAAAAAGTCCCTATTTGACATCATCTCTTTCAAAAATTTTATGACTCATAATGCATATAACGTGTAAGATGATGCAATGCACCTAGTGTACATATACATATGTATAGGTGCATTTCTATATTTTGCCATAATAGATTTTAAAATGAGCTGCTAAGTTCCATTTTTTTCCCAATTATATTTGATTAAACAACATAAATCAATCTTTGCATTATTAAATGTTGAAAACTGATAATTCTTGAAGGAGAAATATTAATCGCAAGTAAAATTATACATTCCATATTAAATCTAAAGTTCTACTTTACACGCATTTAGATGTAGAAATACTGATAAGAAACGTACTTCCTTTAACAAACGCAATAAATGGAGAAGAAATGCAAATTTTTAGATAAGTTTTTTTCTTTCTTCTTCAAATTCTCCATGGGCAAAAATGCCACGCATGTGTTAACCTTTATAGAAGAAGTTTAACGATGAAAATAAATCCGTTCTACAAAATAATCTTAAGAGGATTGGAAAACATATATATCTATTCAACATATATTCCTTGGGCAATAAGATATTATTCCTTTTACACCAATGAGATTACGCAGTAAAATGTTTCGTATAATAATGTTATTTCATATTCAAGTTTCAGGCAAATTTATGAAAAAAGGAAATTTGCTTCAAGCCATAGCTAGAAGCAATAAATTAAAGCTTAAAAAAGAAAAGAAAATGTGGGCATTTTTCAATTTTGAATGATTTTTAATTTAAATAATCTTTGGTATTTTCGAACCAAATGTGTGAAATAAATAACGTTTTATTATAACAATGATATACAAAGAAGTTTATATTTTTTAAAGGTTACCTTAAAAATGTCTTACTTTTTACCTGATGGTGCAATTTAGCAACATGTCACATTTAATTTGCTTTTTCTGTCCCTTAAAGACACATATGCTTAAAATGTTTAATATAGACAACTTAATATCTCTTTTATTTAAAAACTGATAAGATCCTTTTTTTTCAGTTAAAAAAAGGTTTTCATTATTAAATCTTGAAAACTGATATATCTGAAAGGGAAAATATAGATCATAAGTAAGATTATATGTTCCAAATTAACCCTTTCCAAATTAACCCTTTCCAAATTAACCAAATTAACATACGCATAATTCAAAAACGAATCAAGATACAAGGATACGGTTTGTAGCAAATGAATGTAAAAGAAACCGGGCTTCGACTACCTGCTGTAGTTGCTCCTTTTTACATCGTTTGTTGCTTTGCACAATCCTACTTTAGAAATCCGGCAACGCCATCTGTTGGTTTTCAAAAGAACTATTTTATTTTTATTTTTACACAGAACCCGTTTATTTTTTTAACCATCCGTTTGATATAAACCGTATATTTGTATCTTGATTCGTTTTCAAATTATTCATTTTAAAGTGTATCCTGACTTTTAGATCACCCAGCATATATATATTCAACTTATATTTCTCGGGCAAAAAGTTATTTCTTTTACACCAATGATATAATGCAGGTAGAAAATGTTTCGTGTTAACAATCTTATTTCGTATTCAAGTTTCAGGCGAATTTACAAAAAAGAAAAAAAATTGCTCTAAGCTATAGCTTTTGAACCAATAAATTAAAACTGAAGAAAAAAAACATGAAACTTTTTCGGTTTAGAATCCCTTTAAGATTAAATAATCTATGGTATTTTCGAAACAAATGTAGTAAATGTAAAATAAATTAGATTTTATTCTAACAATAATGCACGAAAAAAAAATATTTTTTAAGTTATGCAGTTTAATAAAACTGATTTAAGAAAATGAAATTTAATGTAATGCATTTTATTATTGAGTTTTCCTCGAAATGAAATTTTGCAGTTGCAAATTATTTTTCATTATTATTTTTATTACATTATTTTTTAAAATGATTTAATACATTATTATTTTACATTATTATCTTTACAATAATTAGGGATATCACGATATCGTGCCACACGAGCATGGGACTGATGGCATAAGAGTGCCGACCATTGTTCGAAAATTATATTTTGGTAAAAAAAAATTCATATAAGGTACCTATTTAAAAAGATTGTTAAAAATCAGTCAAAGCTATTATCTATGAAAAAATGTTGGCAGATTTCAAGACTGTTTTAGAAAAACATTTAGATTCACCGAATAAACATTTGATAAAATAAATTTGTTTAATTTTTATATACAATTAAAATAATAAATTTTATTGTATTCAGAAACCAAACAGTTCGTGCTCACTTTACAAAATATGACGAACTGATAACGCTGCGTTTTATCGTGTTTTATGATCAATGATGAATGATCAACAGTATTATATAAAATTTCGATTACGGAAGACAATACCCTGTCTTGTTTCCTGAAAATGCGTCATACATGGCTGTCGGTACAAGAATTTTGATTTTAGATATCACTTGTAGCATATCTTAAGATGATAAATAAAAACTACCCAAAAAGTATGTACAGTGAAACCTCCGAATAAGGGACACCTATGGGACCGGAAGTTTTGTCCTTTAAATAGAGGTGTTCCTTATTCGGAGTGACCTTTTTTCGAGGTTTTATTATAATTCAAAAATTAATAACAAAATTTCATGAATCTACCAACACAATAAAACAATAGAATACATTAATTACCTCAGAAATACTGCATTGTTATTAAAACATTTATTTGTGACGGTTGAACTAAAAATAATTCACAGCCATGCTGTAACTTTTCCTAAGGATAAGTGTCTGGAAATAATTTTATACTCCAAAACTATAAGAGACAGCATATCAATTTTTTTTCTGTCTTTAACAGTAACCTTAAATAACCAACAGCTGTTCTGAACATAAAGAGTTAGAATTGAATTATCTTCACAAGATATGACTCAGTATATTTTCTACGAAATGAAAAGGGATTAAAGCTGAGTTTCTTAATGCTAAGTGACAAAATATCTAACCCACATTTCATTTTTTGTGTTTCAATTTAGAACACTTGACGGGATCTGACAGATGAGTTTTATATTTATTTTGTTCTTATAGAACGGAATAAAACTACATATGTTCACTCGTAATGTATTTAGATTCTAGTATATTAAGTCAGAGTAAAATATTGATATTACACATTTCAAATTAGCTTAATTATTAGGAGTAAATGTCAGCCTGTAATTCAAATCATGTTTAATATAAAAAATATAGAAATCAATTAAATTAAGCCTATGAGCATTTAGGAGGAATATTCATTTTAAATAATAAATGAAAATACATTCTATGAGCTTTTTTTAAAGATTGTACGTGAAGTAGGCAAAAAAAAAAAAAAAAAAAAAAAAAAAAAAAAAAAAAATACATGAAAAAAAAAACGATCTAATTATAATTAATCTTTCTGGAAATAATAAATTAAAGCTGCTTACGTAAACATTCCCTGTTTATGATTTTGTATGCAACTTTTATAGTTAAATTTCTTTAAGGCGTCATTTACTTATTTTTTTTTTTTTTACGATTTACTTTAAAACGATTTTTTTTAATCTCATTAGAAACACTAAATTTCTTTGACGCATTTAATGCATCACGCAGTCTTATAACAAATTTGTATTGCTTTCTCTTGAATAGTAATAATAATAATAATTAAATGACAGCAGCAGCAAGCAATATATGTATATATATGTGTGTGTGTTAAATGCTCTCATTTTAAGTTTAAATTTATTAAATACCTTTTACAAGCATTCTAAAAACCTATTAACAAACAATTTTCATTAAAATAAAAATCGTTTGTTTTTTTGCAAGGGAAAATGATTCTTGTAAAACTGCGTGACACTTTCGTATTTTCACGCCAAATATTCGAAAACATTTAAATTTTTTACAGACTTTCTACTATAATTTCGCAACTAAATTTGACTAATCCTTTATTACATGCACAAGTTAATTAGCATTTTTTTTCAAAACATTCTGAATATGACTACTATGGAGACCTTGTACCGGGTGACCCAAAAATGACTGATGGATTCTAAAATTCAATAACTTGCAAACAGTGACAGCTATTTAAAAAATTTTTGCAGGAGGGTTATGTATAATGTCAGGAGTTTTTTTTAACCGTAATTTTTTATTTTAGTTCGCATCTCAAACAATAGGTGGCGCTGACGGCGATTGAAGGCCAGGACGACGCTTCACTCAGCACTGATCATCTGGCCTTCAATCGCCGTCAGCGCCACCTATTGTTTGAGATTTGAACTAAAAAAAATCACGGTAAAAAAACTCCTGACTTTATAGATAACTCTCCTCCAAATAGCTGCCACCGTTTGCAAGTTATTGAATTTTAAAATCAATCAGTCATTTTTGGGACACCCGGTAAGATAATTGCACACCATCTGTGGAATACTGCATTAATGAAATATTAGACTGCCTGTCTCACACTATGATCCGTCTCTTCCGTTTACTCTAAATATAATTAAATGACCTATTGCACAAAATTCGTCGAAAATGTTTTTTCAGGGGTTATTAAGGTAAGTGATACACTATATGGTTTAATAGTCCAAGAGCCGACCACACAAAACCCTAAGTCACCGAGCACAAGAAAAAATCCTTTATTTTATGGAAGAGTAGTAATAGGGGAATCTAATGATCTATGTCTGCGGGAAGCGAAATGGTGCATAAGCAAAAAATTAATACCACTAATGGTTGACTCGTAGGTTTAGCATTGTGTTTGCCGTGCAGTCAAAAGTAGGAAAACATGGAAAACTGGGTGCAGTAAAATACAATGCTAAATTTACGAGTCAACCAATAATGGTATCAATTTTTTGCTTGTGCACCATTTCACTTCCGGCAGACATAAATCATTAGATTCCTCTATTACAACTCTTCCATGAAAAAAAAGGGATTTTTTCTTATGCTCTATGACTTAAAATTTTGTGCGGTCGGCTTTTGGACTATAAAATGACCGAGCACTGGCGATTTTAGACATTTTGTTTAATATTTAGAATAATACATGGAGAATTGTTTTGAAACTCTAAGTGTGTAAACATAATAGTACAAGTCATACATTTCCGAGATTTTTTTTCATTAAACTTCATAGGGGACCGACACAAAATTGAAAAGAACGAATATCTTTTGCATAACCCTTTCAAAACTAATGTAGCAAAAATATTCAAAATGTAGATTATTATTAAGTGGCTTATTTTAATAAACTATGTTCATTTTTATGTAGATAGCATGCATACTTCTAGAGAAATTAAGGTTTTTATAAAAACAGCCCCAAAATTTTCCAAGTTTTTTCTTTAATATCTACAGAGTTCTTAATATAAAAAATGATCTTTCCATAAAAGATGGCAAACAGCGTTGTTCATAATATTCTGTAATCAAAATTAAAAAATAATAAAAATTGTATAAAAAATTAACAGGATTACTAAGTAAATTTTCATTGCGCATGTATGAACGCTATCAAAATTTCCTTTAGATATTGTGTTAGCTAGATGTATAATGCAATTGTTGTGAAAGTAAAATAAATAGCTTGGAAATTTTGAAAATGATCGTCAATATAATAAGCTAAAAATCCGTTATTCCCAAAACGAAGCAAAATGATGAGGGGCTGTATCCATTTATTAATTAATTAGTATCAACATAGAACACACAATATGTCACGTATTACTATAGATTGGATATCGGTTTTGAGCTTACTCTATAGACGATTACTTTCAGAATTTTCAAGCTATGTTTTTGAGACTTTCACAAAAGTTGCTCTATTTATATAGCTAACACAATATGAAAATGAAATTTTGATAAAATTCACGCTTGCGCAACAAAATAATTTTTAGTAAACCTACTCATTTTTCATACAATTTTTAGTATATTTTAATTTTCATTATACGGTGTTGTGTACAATGTGATTTGTTCTTATTTCTGAAAAGAACATTGTTTTATATTAAGAACTCCGCAAAATAAAAGCAAAGAATTTGGAAGAAGTTGGGACTGTTTTTATAAAAACCTTATTTTCTCTACAAGTGTACAAGCTAGCCACATAAAAATGAACACAGTTTATTACAATAAACTACTTAATCATAATTTTCAGTTTAAACGCTTCTGCTACATTAGTTTTGGCAAGTTACCCAAAAGATATTCGTTATTTTTCAATTTGTTGACGGTCCCTTATAGAGTTTCAGGAAAAAATCTTCACGGAAATGTTTGATCTGTATCATTATGTTTACACACTTAGATTTTCATGATAATTCCCCATGTATTTTCTTAGATATTTAACAAAATGTCTAAAATCGCAAATTACCGGTCATCTTCAATCATATAGTGTAGTTGCTAAAAAAAAGTATTTTATTTTGATAGTCATTTTTAGCTTTAATGTATTTTTTTTTCTGTAAAAGAATTATTCGATATAGATGCAAATTACTATGTCTCATTTAACATAATTAGAATAATCCTTTCATAAAATGTAAATCAAAGATTATAAAGATCGGTTTGCTTAAAAAATTCATTTGTTGGTTTAAAAGATTAATGCACTCATAAAAATAGCAAGTGGAAATCATAAATGAATGTATTTTTATAATCAATCATTCTTGTCATTTAATATATTACACCATTTAACATGTTAGCATACAGGAAAAAACATCTGATAAGAAGCTTTCCCGAATATTATTTCTCTTTCGGATTAAAATTTCAGCATGAATCGTTGGACAGAAGATTTCACTAATTAATGAGAAAGATGCGTAAAAGATCGTTAACGAGCATAATAAAAATATTTACTTTCGAATAAGATTTGTTTAAGAATATTATACACTGCCTATCTAAAGAATTTCAGTGATTAGTTTAATCCTTTCGGGTCTGATTTTTTTTTCATTTGTTAGGTTTCCGTACTTATAAAGTGAAAACGGAACGATTATAAGATCACTGCCGTATCTGTTTCTCCGTCTGTCACAGCCATTTTGCTCATAAATTATAGAACGTGGAAAACTCAACTTTAGGGGAGTAATAAAGAGCATTGACCCACATATTTACACATTATTAAAGATGTACAAATACATTTAGGAAGGGGGTTAAATGTTACTTGAGTTACTTGAAGAAAAAAATATTTTCCTTGTATATCGTGCGGAATATCTCGTGAAAGATTTCGTTGCGCTGAACTAAAAATGTATATTTCTTTTAATTCTAGATATTATATTATCAGAGATATTGTCTAAAATATATTGCAAAATATATGTCCCCCCCCCCCCACAATTGATTCAGATTCTACTTAAATAAAAATTATGAAAAAATTAGAGGCTATAAGTTTTACTTTCAACTTTTTGGGAATACTATAGCGATTACTCTAGATCGCATAATTTCTGAGAAAAGCGCATGTTTCTGAAACACAAATTTCTATATATGAACATTAAGCAAACTTATTAGCGTTGGAGGTATTTATCGTAGCAGAAATACAGGGTGTCCCAAAAGGTCGTTTACAAACTTAACATGCTGGTCTGTCATATCATGATAAACAATATTAAATAGGAAACTAAGGGTCCCAAACGTCTTCCAAAGGAGATATGCGCCATTAAAGTTTAGGGTCCAAAAATTCAAATGATTATAAAAAACAGAAAAATTGGTCGATTTGTTTGCGGTTTTCACTAAAACTATTCTTTATGTCAGTATTTTCTTGAAAATAAATTATAAAGATAAATTTCAAAAAATGTCGATAGAGGGCGCTTTAGTAACAGCTTCTGTAACACAAATTTCTATATATGAACATTAAGCAAACTTATTAGCGTTGGAGGTAAATATCGTAGCAGAAATACAGAGTGTCCCAAAAGGTCGTTTACAAACTTAACATGCTGGTCTGTCATATCATGATGAACAATATTAAATAGGAAACTAAGGGTCCCAAACGTCTTCCAAAGGAGATATGCGCCATTAAAGTTTAGGGTCCAAAAATTCAAATGATTATAAAAAACAGAAAAATTGGTCGATTCGTTTGCGGTTTTCACTAAAACTATTCTTTACGTCAGTATTTTCTTGAAAATAAATTATAAAGATAAATTTCAAAAAATGTCGATAGAGGGCGCTTTAGACTTTGGAGTAACGATAAACTAGTTTTTACCATTATTTTTTGCATCTCATTAAATTTTTTTAGAAGCTTAGGCATAAACTTAAATTTTGAGCTCAAAATCTAAATCGTTGGAAGTGGTTAAGTAGCGCAAACTGAATTTCGGGGGGAGGTTAAAATTTCAAATGATTATAAAAACGGAAAAATTGGTCAATTGATTTGCGATTTTCACTAAAATTATTCTTTATGTCTGTATTATCTAGAAAATAATTTATAAAGATAACATTCAAAATATGCCAATAGAGGGTGCTTTAGACTTTGGAGTAACGTACAACTATTTTTTTCCGTTATTTCTTGCATCTCATAAATTTTTTTTAGAAGCTTAGACATAAACTTAAATTCTGAGATAAAAATCTGAATCGTTGGGAGTGGTTAAGTAGCGCAAACTGAGCTGTGTTCAACTTTATAGTAACCAAAAACTATTTTTAACCATTATTTTTTGTATCTAATAAAATGCTTGTAAAAGTTCAAACTTAAATTTTGTGCTCAAAATCTGCATCGTTGTGAGTAATTAAGCGGCCAAAAATTGAACTGCGTTCAAGGGGTGGGAAAGGTTACATTTCAACTCTTCAACACAGTTCAGTTTGCGCTTCTTAACCCCTCCTATCGATTTAGATTTTGAGCACAAAATTTAAGTCTAAACTTTTGCAAGCATTTCATTAAAAAAAACGGCTAATAATAACTGTTGGTTATTCTAAAGTTTAAGGCGCCCTCTAACGGATTTTTTAAAATTTATCTTTAAAATTTATTTTCAAGGAAATATTGACATAAAGAATAATTTTAGCAAAAACCAACGAATTTTTCCGTTTTTTATAATCATTTGAAATTTGAACCGCCCCACCCCCATTGAACACAGTTCAGTTAGCGTTACTTTACCACTCCCAACGATTCAGATTTTCATCTCAAAATTTAAGTTTATGTCTAAGCTTCTAAAAAAATTTATGAGATGCAAAAAATAACGAAAAAAATAGTTGTACGTTACTCCAAAGTCTAAAGCGCCCTCTATCGGCATTTTTTGAATTTTATCTTTATAAATTATTTTCAAAATAATACTGACATAAAGAATAATTTTAGTGAAAATCGCAAATCAATTGACCAATTTTTCCGTTTTTTATAATCATTTGAAATTTGAACCTCCCCCCCCCCCCCCCCCGCAATTCAGTTTGCGCTACTTAACCACTTCCAACGATTTAGATTTTGAGCTCAAAATTTAAGTTTATGTCTAAGCTTCTAAAAAAATTTAATGAGATGCAAAAAATAATGGTAAAAATTAGTTTATCGTTACTCCAAAGACTAAAGCGCCCTCTATCGACATTTTTTGAAATTTATCTTTATAATTTATTTTCTAGAAAATACTGATATAAAGAATAGTTTTCGTGAAAACGCAAACGAATCGACCAATTTTTCTGTTTTTTATAATCATTTGAATTTTTGGACCCTAAACTTTATTGACGCATATCTCCTTTTCAAGACGTTTGGGACCCTTAGTTTCTTATTTAATATTGTTCGTCATGATATGATAGACCAGCATGTTAAATTTGTAAACGACCTTTTGGGACACCCTGTATAAAAATATTGTTTATAATGATTTTTGAAGCAATTCGTCAGTAATTAACCGAGACATTAACCCTTAAATATCGCACAGTTTGGGCATAAATAATGGCGACGTACTCTGGCTAGATAACAACTTTCAATATTATATTTGTGAAATGCAATACCTAGTATTAGTTTAAAAGCAATAAACTTCATACTGTCGCAAATATACTTATTTAAATAGAATTAATCACAAATATCAGGGTTCGCACGCATAGGAAATAAAAAAAAAATATTAAATTTAGTAGCAGTTTTTTCATTATTATCTGCCTTATTTAATTCAAAACGTGTCTTACTTTGGATATAGCGACCACTATGATACGAAAAGTTTGGTATTAAAATGTCTGATTTTTTAAAATTTCCTTATGAATGCGAGCCTTTTATAAATACTATAAGGTTCGCAATTAGTTTCAATTCGTGTGCATTTAAACGTCAATGAAAAACCTATTTAAAAAAGGCATCACGGATCAAACGACTTTTCAAATTTGCGAGTTCCTTTCTATATAAGTTCCTTTAGCACAATGCCAAGTTTAACCACAGAACAAGAGTTTTGTGTCAGCTACAGTCGAAATAGAAAAGTTTATTACAATGCTGAATTTAGTTTTATGAAGTCCCAATTGAAATTTAAATATGCACTACCTTCTATTTTCAGTATTTAGAAAAGCTTCTCATAAACAGGTGAGCAAAAAATTAAAAAAAGAATTATACAGAATAGCAATGTTTGATATTATTTAGGCTTCATACCTCTTTGAACTCGATGGTATACACATTCATATTTTTTTAGCATATACAATTATAACCTACCCTAATTTATATAATTTTTTACAAAGACTTTATTCTTTATGTAACGATTTTTTTTAATAATACAATAAACTCCTTCACGATGAAAGCACTTGGCTAAACTTTTAATTTTTAACTACTGCTTTTTCAAAACAGAAAATTTACTGTGTTTGAATCGAGAAAATACTGTAATTAAATAGCGTAAACTTTGCAATAAAAAATAACTGGTGGCAATAATGAAGAATTCTGAGAATTTTAAGAGCCACGTATATTAGCCGCTCGTCCCCAAGGGGTTAATAATACATATGTTTTTAGTACGAGACCAACTGAGCGTGAGTAATATTCGCATTTCACCATTTATTTTAGAAGAAATTAAATAAAACTAGCTAGCCAAATAAATTAATTAGAGTTAAACGAATATTTAATTGTATGAAACATAACGAATGTTGTTGTTTTGAGCCCTATTCAATTAAATTTCATATGACAAGAGGCTAAGAAAGAAATTTTGGAAATGTTTGAAAAATATTGTGTTACAACAAGATTTAGCTATGTTACAACTTTCTAATACTCTCTGTGCTTTATTACACATGATTGTTTCAGGAAGGTAACTTTTATCTTAAATTTAATGAGTGAAATATACATGTTTAAAATAAAAGAATCGTAAACTTAGCAAAGAGAACTAAGAAAATATTTATTATTATTAATATTACTAAATGCTATAAGTTATATCGTAAATGTATAGACAGATTTTATGATAACTACATGTCAACAGTAACAAAAGTATTCGTTAAAACAAAATAATACTCAATTAAAAGACATGTAATATTAATAGTACACCAGACCCGAAAGGGTTAAAGCAGCGGTTCTCAACGAGAGGTATGTGGCTGACCTGCTGGCGGTACGTGAAAATAATGTCAGTAATGGCAGAAATAATAATAAAAAAATGGTTAACCTTTCGCCGGACGCACAAATTTTCATCACATGAGCAGGCGCGCGTTGTAAACTGTACACTAGTAGGAAAATATTCAATTATTGCTGTTTTGTTTTAATTTTACAAATAATTTAACATACAAATATTATATAAGTGTTCCTTTCTAATAATTTATGAAAGTTTTCAGCAATACGCTTAGATTTATTTTGTTTTAACTTTTTAATGCAGGCGTGAATTTTGTTTTAAAGAAAAAAAGAAAGTGAATGTTGTACTTTATACAATGGCGCGCCCACCGGAAGATTAATAAAGTCTCAAAAAAGTTAGAAATGGCAATGTATTTCATATCGAACTAGCTGACCCCCCCGGCGTTGCCCGGGTCCGTATTAACAATATTAAACGAACTTCAAATTTGTATGATTTTATCATTAGCTCGAAACATGCAGAAATGCATTGTCTGAAATACGTGGCCACTGACTGTGCGAAAAATCGGTTTAAAAAACAACTAATGTTAAGCTCTAAAAATACTAAAAAGAAGCGATGAGAAACGCGGGAGGGAATATGTATCCAGCGATTGCGTTGATACATATTCCCTTTTCGTGTTAAAGTGTTGATATTTACCCGTAAAAATCACTGTTAAGTCACGTAACTAATTATTTTTTTCACTTAAAAATCCCAAGTGAAATATTTTGAATTTCAAAATAATTATATCACTCTTAAATCCGCCTATACCATGAATGAAATCGATACTCGATGGTCGCTAAAAGGTTGGTATATAGTATTATAATTTCAGAGCCATTTAACAAAATTAAGTGTTATTTTTAATCAAATCATGCGTAATGTTCACTATGTGGATAAATTCCTTACCGTAAACTTTTGTACCGTAACCATAACTTGCCTGTAATCTAACTGCGACTTAACAGTACCTTACCGTAAATTAAATATAACATAAATGTAACCTAGCCTTCACTTTATTGTAACATATCCTTATTCTAACTATAACATAAATGCAATTCAACTTTAACCTAACTTTAATTTAACCGTGACCTAACTGTAAACCTAACGGGAAATTAAATATAATCAAAGACTTACCGTAATGTAATTGCAACCTAAATTTTACCAAACCACATGTTGGTTTCATGTCCATGGAAATTATTTTGTCTTGTTCGGATCTGGTTATGATTAATTAGAACATTTTCGTCGGGTTCAGATTTCGTTCGGTTCAGATTTTAGGTATTTTTTGATATTGAGTTTTAATGTTCGGGTCGTATTCATGTCCATGGAAATTATTTTGCCTTGCTCGGATACAGTTATGGTTCTTTGGAATATTTTTGTCGGGAACAGATTTAGTTCAGTTCAGATTTCGGCTTTTTCTTCAAATGGAATTTTTGAGTTCGGGTTTTCTAGCGTGTTCACGGAAATTATGCTGCCTTGTTTGATTAAGAACATGTTTTACTGGAATATTTTTTTTCAAGTTCAGATTTGGTTCAGTTCAGATTTCGTGATTTTTTCAATGAAATTTTTTAGGTTCAGATTCGGTACATGTGAATGTAATTTTTTTGTCTTATTCAGATCCAATTACAATTCTTTGGAATATTTTTTATCAGATTCCGATTTGGTTCGATTCAAATTTCAGGTATTTTTCAAATAGAATTTTTAGGTTCGGATCTCCTTCATGAAAACGGAAATTATTTTGTCATACTCGAATCCAGTTATGATTCTTTCGATTATGTTGGTCGAATTTAGATGTGGTTTGGGTCAAATTTCAGGTTTTTTCAAATCGAATTTTTTAGGTTCGAGTCGGGTTATGTCCATAGAAATTATTTCGTCTTGCTTGGATTGGGTTATAGTTCTTTGGAATAATTTTGTCGCGTCCATATTTGGTTCAGTTCAGATCTCGTGATTTTTTCAATGAAAATTTTTAGGTTCAGATTCGGTTCATGTGAATGTAATTTTTTTGTCTTATTCAGATCCGATTACGATTCTTTGGAATATTTTTTATCAGATTCCGATTTGGTTCGATTCAAATTTCAGGCATTTTTGAAATAGAGTTTTTAGGTTCGGATCTCGGTCATGAAAACGGAAATTATTTTGTCATACTCGAATCCAGTTATGATTCTTTCGAATATGTTGGTCGAATTTAGATGTGGTTTGGGTCAAATTTCAGGTTTTTTCAAATCGAATTTTTTAGGTTCGAGTCGGGTTTATGTCCATAGAAATTATTTCGTCTTGCTTGGATTGGGTTATAGTTCTTTGGAATATTTTTGTCGGGTCCAGATTTGGTTCAATTCAGATTTCGGGTTTTTCTTCAAATATAACTGTTGGGTTCGGGTCTTCTTGCATGTTCACGGAAATTATTCTGTCTTGTTCGAATAAGGACATGCTTCACTGGAATATTTTTACCAAGTTCAGATTTCATTCAGTTCGCGATTTTTTCAAAGAAATTTTTCATGTTCATGGTCATTTCATTTTCATGTTCATGGTCATTGTTCATGTTCATGGAAATATTTTGTCTTGTTTGGATCCGGTTGCGTTTCTTTGAAATAGTTTTGTCAGATTCAGATTTGGTTCCATTCAAATTTCAGGCATTTTTTCGAATGGAAGTTTTAGGTTCGTATCGGGTTCATGTCCACGGAAATTATTTTGTCTTACTCGAATCCGGTTATGGTCCTTTCGAATACTTTGGTCAGATTTAGATGTGGTTTGGGTCAAAGTTCAGGATTTTTCATACGGAGTTTTTTAGGTTTGATTCGGGTTTATGACCACGGAAAGTATTTTGTCTTGCTGAAATCGGGTTATAGTTCTCTGGAATATTTTTATCGTTCGAGTCATATTTCGGGTTTTTTTAAAGAAAATATTTAGGTTCGGGTCAGGTTTCAGGCCCACGTAAATTATTTTTCCTTGTTTGGATCGGGTTATGCTTCACTTGAACATGTTTGCAGGATTCATGTTTGGTTCGGGTCAGTTATTAAATCCGTAGTTTTTTCCAAACAGAATTTTTAGGTTAGGGTCGGGTTTATACTCACGGAAATTTTGTGTATCACGGATCAAAAGGTGGTCTGTTTTTTTTTTTTTTTGGTTGGGATTGGGTTATGTTTAAATTAGTCTAAACATTAAGGTTATGATCAGTTTTGCTACTATTCTTTTTATGGCTATTTCTGATAGATAATTTATTTTGCTATTTGATAATTTATTATGGTGAATGAATCGTTTGCGGATACAAACAATTGTACGCCAAACAGCTATTTTATTTTTGATTTAAAAACAAATTAAAGCCATATTATAATTTTAAATTGAATAGAACCCATTTAAATTTTATCAATGATTAAAAAAATAAACTCATAGAAAAGTGCTGTGTATTTTTTTTTTTTTACTGCAACACAGCTAATGACTCATACATTCTAATGTTCGAAATGCCAAAAATATGCGTACAACCATACAGTAAAAAGAAATTAATAGAATGGCCGTATAATGTCTTGGGGTGATGGAAAAAATGTAACTCTAATATCCGCTACATTAAGTACAAATAAGCACCAACAAAACCATGTGCTTTGAAACTCCGATCAATTCAAACTGGTTTAAACCATTATTTCTTTGTTTTTGTTTTATATCTTTTAAACTGTTATTGAATAGATGACTAAAATTTCGCCTAAAAAATAACGTTTTGTGCCATTATTGCCTGTAATACACGATCAGAATGCATAAAAGATACAAATAGATCAATCATGGGCAAGAATTATTTGATTATTTTTATAGAGATCTTTGAAATATCAATATAGAAGCATCATTTAAGATTTTGCTTGAAAAATCAACATTCTTTCGTTAATGTCTTAAAATCGTCTGCACTCTGAAATCTAGATTTTAGATTAATATTATTATTTAAGTGTTCATGCATGATTTTAAAAGAATCTTTTCATCACTATATTTTATATATTGACATGGAATTATTAATAAGTTGTTAAATCATAAACATTTTTCATATAAGTTATAAAATATTAAAAATTTCTGAAAAAAAAGAGAAAACTTTTAGTAATACAATTTACTTCAAATCATATGTTTTCAATATTTTATTTAATTTTATTTTCACATTTAATTATTTTTAATTTTCCAATTTCAATTATTTTAAAAGCAAACAATTATTTTAATAAATAATATAATAGAAAAAACCATTTAAAAAAATTACTATTTCTTCTTAAAATATGCTTCAGCTGTAATTCATTTCTTCCAATCCGTCTTATTAATACAAAATTCCTTCCTTTTGCTTTTGTTTGAGACATTAAAATTTCAGCGATAAATGGTTTCATATTCCAAACCTTTTTTTTTTTTTTTTCGTTTACTTCGCCACCACCTATCTTTTTCCTCCATGGCGTACAGCGGCTGTGATGAAAAAAAAAATCCTCATTTAAACCGACAGTTTGCCAGTCTATGAATTTTGAAGGTCAGTCCCAGTTTTTTTAATTATTTCTGCGAAACTTTTATGCAACCAACCAACCATAAGAGAATAAAAGTGAAAAAAGCGAAAAAAAGCGATTTTTTATGAGAGTGAGGTTTGGAATTTAATTAATTACTCAGTTAATAAATAGAATTTTGAAATTCTGAGCATCAGGTGCATCAGGAGAGATATTGGGCTATTCTCAGAAAAATTTTGAGCTTCGTACGTACCGTAGTTTTCGCTAACTATCGCAGACACACACACACACACACACACAGAGCGATTTGTTATTTTATTAATATAAATAATTATGTGGCCGTAATAAGAAGATCACTAAACTGAAAAAAATTTTGCTCTAGTTTGTACCAAATTTTGGTGCACAATATTTGCCACTGTAAGATGGTGAAATCTTGAAAAAAAATCTCGAGCTTCTGTTGAAGCACGGTTTCAATAGTTGGAACGAGGTTGAAAGAGGAAGCTTAAATGTTGGTATGAGATTTCATCAACTTAAGAGTGACATCTACTGAGTACAAAAATTCAGTTCAAACTAGGGCAACAATTTTAACAGTGTATTGAAAAAAGCATGATTGCGTTATCTATTAAATGGAAGGGGGGATGTTTATGAGAAGTTAGGGTACTTTAAATTGCAAAGTCTAAGAAAGCGCTACATGAAAGAAAAAAGTTTGGGAAACGCTGCTTTAAAGGATTAATGCACCATGTTGAGTACAAAATAATTCTTGTTGTCTTGTCCTACAGTCTCACGTAGACTTGGAAAGTAAATATTGATTTTCTCAGCAAAAACTAAATCAGGATTAGAGATAAACATAGTTTAAGAATTTTAGCTGGCTGGTTTTAACAAGTTTGTAATTTCATTTTTCTGTAAGAGCTGATTTTGTGAGAAACACGCTAATACAAATTTATTTTTCTTCTACCGGTATCTGTCTGGAATAGGATTTTGTTGTACATATCAAAAACCTTTATGTATAAAAGTTGTAGATATTTTTAAGAAGATTTAGGATAAAATTAATTGGATTTGATATTTTGGAAGTTGTCGAAGTTATGATTTTTTTATTGTTCTTTAAAACCATATATTTTTGAAGTTATATATATTTTTTCTTCTTGAATCTCCCCACTATACACACACACACCTGTTTTATTTCCTTTTTTAATTTTTCTGGCGGTAAAATATGGTCCTCTTAAAAATCTGTCAATATAAATGTTATAGATAATATTAAGAATATTTATAATAAATTTAATTGTATTTAATATGTTGAGTTCACGAAGTTATGAATTATTCTCCCCCCTGATCCATTTTTACTTTTATAAAAAAATCTGCCATACGACAATCTTTGTCCTTTTTTAGAAGTGATAATAATAGAAACTGATTTGATATACATTACTATTAAAAAGTTATGGGGTTTTTTTCGATTTTCACAAAAAACGTCCCTGTTTCCACCACTTGGTTCGATTCTTCCCATTAACGCTCTGGATCCAGACTTTCTGCCTTTTGATTTAATCATAATTTTGGGAGCGTTTTGTCCAGAATTATGAAAGCTATTGTGTGAAAACTGTGAAAAAAGTGATATAGATAGATTGATAAACTTTTTAATTGGTAGGTTTTTAGGTTCTAGAAGTCGTGATCTCTGGAGAACTGCAAATTCTTTTTCAAAAATTCCCGCTTAGGAGAAATTTGTAATTGGTGGTATTTCTTACGAAATCTAACTAAAAAGAATAAGAAATTCAGAATTATGAGTAAAAGTAGGTATGCTTTTAGAATCATTCATTTCTTTCTTTTAATATGATAAAAATTTTCTTAAAATTAAAAAAAAAAAAACATGACTGTAAAAATTTTTATATAAATTTCTACCGGAAAGTATTATGTATTTTTCTTATTCGAAAGCCCTTATAAAATATTGCACAGATATTAGTCTGGTAGAAAAATACGATATTTACTTTCATGCCAGATAAATGAAAGAATATTACATACGGCAAACTTAAAGATTTCAATTATTTTTTAGAAAGATTAATGTATCATAGTCACTCAAAAGAAAGCTCGGAATTTAAACGATTTCATTTTTAGAATCGATCATCCCTGACATTTAATATATTAAACATTTGTTTAACAAGAGAAAAAGATACGATAAGAATTTTTTTTGATGCAATATTTATCTATCGCGTAAAATATTTGCAGAAGTTCGTACAAATAAATAAATAATAAAGGCCGGTAAAGATTATTAAACAGCAAAACAAAAACATTCTCTTTAAGATAAGATGAATTGAAGAAAATTAAATACCAGCTATCTCATGAAACTCAGCCATTAATTTAAAGGATTAATGTATCATATTCAGCTAAAATAAATAAAGAAGTAAAATAAAATTAGAAACGGAGTATTATAAATGGTTATGCTTTTACAATCAATCATTCATTCCTGTCATTTATAATGTTAGGCAGTTGCTTTAAACAAGAAAAATATCTGATAAGAATTTTAAATATATTTCTGTTTGATAATGTTATGGTCAATAAAAAAAACTTTCACCGTTGTTATTTGATAAATAACTCACATATGTCTTAATCTCTTCAAACCCCAGGGTTTATTTATATACATTTTTTAATTTCAGTTATGGCATTATATTAACAAACCGATAACTAAAAAAGGTTGAACAGCGTAAAAAACAAAATTTTATTTTTGTACATAAAATTTCATGATACATTACATGGGATTAAAAAGTACATTTAAAAAAAACTTCTTAGGAATTCTTTTATTTTATTACATTTTTCATTGTAAAAACATTGAAAAATATTAAATTTAATACTATATTTAATGATTTTGTGTTACTAATAGTCGCTACAAATTTTAGTATATTTCGTACATTTTTAGTGCAAGCCATTTTTGATATAACGCGTAACTCACGAAAAAAGCACTATAAAAAATAAATTACTACTTTGGTTTTTTCTGCTGTCAGTTAGATTCCATTCACACAAATTTCTCTCTTTTAAACAGAATTTGCATACGTGAAAAAAAATGTAAAGTTATATATCCTATTGGTTATATTAGGTCCGAAGAGGTTAACATGTTTTAATCTTAATCTGCAATCAAATACGCAATGTTTATTTTACCAAAAAAATTATTGTTGATGGGAATTAATTCATAATAATTACAATAACGCTAAAATTCTTGAAGAGATTCGAGGCAGTGTTTTTAGTTAATTACACGAAAGGACTTAAAACGAAATATGAAATGGCTACAAAATGTATGCGGAAGTCAAAAGCACATATTAGAGAATGGGTAAAGTGATTTTGAAGTTTAAAAATGTGGGCGATCTGTTAGAGGCGGCTCTAGACCAGGACTAATTTTAGTACTGACCAAATAAGCTCTTAATAATTATGAATTGGACAGTTGCACAATAAAATATACTAAAAATATGTACTAAAATAAATATTGATTACTAAATGGTACTCTTATAAAAAGAATATATTTAAAAAAAACACTTCAAAATGTATCAACGTTTCATTCGCTTCTGCGAACGTCGTCAGGATACAATATAAAGATGTTAAATACGATTTAAAGTTTCAAAATATAAACACATACGTTCACGGGCACACTTGAGTTGTGCGCTCTCAACTTAACTATGCCTGTACATTTTTGACATTTTGTAATAAAAATATAGGTGGATGTATAGATAAAATTCAAATTTTACGCTTTATGAAAAAATTCTTACCGTTATCTAATAAAATACTTACATAAGGTCATAACTTTTATTTAAATTTAATTTTCAACGAATATTTTAACCTAGTCGTAGGCGTATTTTAAACAAAGAATATGAAGAAAAAATTCTTGAAACGCATAGTATTTCTTTGAAAGCACTAACTTTACAAAAACAGAGAAAGATATTAGTTTTATTTTACTTTAATGGCATTCACGTTCTTTTATGTAATTTTTTCAGCAAAGAGAAAAACAGAAAATCCGTTATAAAAAACGAAGATAGATATATATTTTTTACTTTTAAGTAAATATTCTCTTTTTTCAATTATTTCTACTGGACATAGAATTTCATATCTTCACGTGCAATTTTTATGTTGCTTTAAGCTGTTTTTCATGCCCATAACCATTTTCATTTTTCATTTATTATCTCTTATAATGTATATAATGTGTATTTGTATTTTAAAGAAAAGTTTATACTGCAAGTTTATTGCTTTTCTGTTACATATTACTTGACAAATTGTAGGTTTACATTGTGGGTTTCTGAGCATTGTTTGCACACACAATATTAAATACATATTTTATATCACATTGCAATACACCTGCGTTTTCAGAGTTTTATTATTTGATGATAGTTTTAATGATTATCGTATTTTTCTTTCACACTATATTATTGACAAAACCTACTGTTTTAGATTATTATTTCATGCTTTAATATTTCAGTAATACTTCTAATATGCAATTATAGGGGAGGAAAATATAACAATCGTAAACATACCAGCTTCCGTTTACAATTTAATTATATTCGGAATTTTATATGTTAGCTCTCCTTCTCAATAACTATTAGACCGGATAGCGGCAGCATAGACAATCACCTCATCAAGTTCTCGGATGAAAATCTAAGATTAGTAAAATCTCTATTCGCATATTAAAACGCAATCTGTCTGCTAAGTCATATTTTGGTAAAAAAAACACCTAAAAACCCAAATTCAGTGGTTGACTCATAGGTTTATCATTATGTTTTCCTGTTTTCAAGCCTCTGTGTTTTCATACTTTTGGGTACAGGAAGCTTAATTATAGTTATACGAGAGACCGGTTTACGCATTTTAATAATACCAACTATCACACGAAGAATCCAATCTCCGTCTCTTTAATAATTTATCGTTAGATAAAGTTCGCCGCATACGTCGCCAATCGTCGGACTGATTGAACTGATTTTGAATGAATCTGATCTATGACATTCAGTTTTTCCTTTTCACATGTATTATGCAGTAAAACTGCAGAGAAATTTTTGAGTGCTATTATATTTTACATACCAGTAGGTTTTTTAATTTTTTAATATGCGTTTAAAGAGATCTTCCATGTTACTGAAATAAGTTTCGTCTAAAACAATTGTTATATTCTGCTAATTCACAATGTACATTTATTTAAAAAAAAAAAAAAGTTAATAAAATATAATTTGAATTTTATAGGATATATTATAGAAAAATACCAGTTTAAAGGTGTAACGTTTGCTGTTTCTGACATGAATACAAATTTAATAGTGCATTTTTTGATAATACATAAATTTAAATAACTTGATAATACATAATACATAAATTTACATAAAATGAAATAAAAACTAAATCAGTCAAAAAATAATTATTAATGATAAATTCTTAATCTATCTTAATCTATTCTTATCTATCTATTCTATTCTTAATCTATTATTATAATGATAAATTCAGTTTAAAAATTGTATCTGGCCACCTTGACAAGTTTTTAATTTCATTTTTCTATAACAGCTGGTTTCATCAGAATCCTGTTAATTCAATATTTTTTTTCAATTGCTATGTATTTTGAAATTGTTTTTACTGTAAGAATTGGTTTTATCAAAAGTTGTCAATATAAAAGTTGTAGATAGTATTAAAAATTTTACATTTATAATAAATTTAACCCCTCTTCATTTTTATTTTCTCTGTGGTAAGAGCTGGTCTTAATAAAAACTTGTCAAAGTAAAAGTTGTAGATAATATTAAGAAGATTCATAACAAATTCAATTGGGTGTGATATTTTGAGAATTGACGAAGTTATGAGTTTCCCCTCTCTTAATCCCTATTTATTTCGACTCTTCAGCTCATTTTTTATTATGCAGAATTAAGGAAATTTTCGATTTCATAAAAAAGTGATAAGGTTTTTATATACTATTTTTCATTAAGCTTTTCACTTTTTAATTCGCGATCCATTATATTTTCCTCCTCGTACTTTTGTCTAATTCTGCTCTATATAGACATATTTTTTCGAAATAAAATTGTTGTTACATAATATCTGAAAAAATAACGAACATACATAATAAATACATTTATAGCTCAGAAAATTAAAAGATGATCCTGACAGATTCTCGGGCTTAATTTGGCATACCGAAAATGACAACCAGAGCAATACTCGGATTTAAAATTCAATTGTCAATTCATGCAACATGTTACAACTTAGGTGTATTACGTACCTATCAATATTTTTTATTTATATCGTAAATTAGTTTAGCATATGTTTAATTATACGTACAAGAATTGCCTACTTCAAAAAATTTCCTAAAAAACTGAAAACTTCAACTAATTACTGAAATGAGCATAAAAATTTGAAAATATCGTCTAAATTATCATTTTATTTAGAATTAATTTTATTTCTTATTATTAATTTAAGTACCATTTTTACCTAATGCAGGGTCATAATGAAGTTGTGGCATAAATGGTAATTTTTGAATTATTCTTGAAAATGCCGAGAAAAGTCGCGGTGTTTGCTAGCGTTTAATAAAAGTACAGGAACTTCCTCCTTCAAAAAGTTCACGCAGATTATAGAATTTTAAATAGAAAATTATTAATTCTAAAATTTCCTATTTATTCATTTCATAGTTCTTAAAACTTTCTTATATACGTTTTTAAACAATCGTTTTTTTCTGTAAATCTAAGTTTTTTTTTTCTGTCCGAATGTATTAGCACTACTTTATTTCTTCAACAAATCAGAAGCTAAAGAATATTCTAGTTTTTTTTCCAATCGCTTCAAAGCGTATATGTAATTTCTTTCAAAAGCTAATTAAATTTTCCAAATGCCAGTTCGTTAAAGTTAACCTTAAGGCTAACGAAATGTTGAACTCTATTCTAAGATAGCAATTAAGATTTCTTTCTTTGAGTTTCAGTTTATTATTTCCTGAAGGAAGAAAAATATAACTGAAATTAGCTGTGATGGCTAAAACTTGTTAAAAATATTTCAGAATAAAATATTTCTTGAAAAAGTAATGTTTTAAACATATTGCTGTTTGTTAAAATATATTATAATTTTGAAATTATCAAGCATATCACGCGTTGAAAGATTTTTCTTCGTCTATGTTTTCCTCATATTTTTTTAATATGGGAATTCAATTAATCACTCGAACTTCATTATTCGACTGTAATACAAATTTTTCATTTTTTTTATAATCTATGAGGCTCCGCCGCCTGCGAGCTACGTCCGCCAACACCCATTGAGACTTTAAAACATCGTATACTTTGTCTTTTCTTAAAAATATTTATAAATTACGGAATATTAACTGATATTATCTCGAACAACGACATTTTTATGTAATCTAAATGCCATATTTTTCTGTTTGAATTTGGCATTTTTTGGTTACCATGGTTTCATTTAGAGCTGTCGGGACAGCTGACGGTTGCTATAAGAATTGATAAATAAAATCAGTTACACATTTCAAAATTAGCTTATTTTTCATATTTATGTTTAAAATATCGCTGAAATCATGCTTTTATAACGACGCTCTAGACAGTCTTCTTCCTTCGGGTTCGAGAATTTAAAAACTCCATCTGCTTGCGAATAATATTTTAAATTACGGAATGTACCGTATATTGAAATATTACGCATATATATTATGTTTTGATCGACTTGTAGAAATTGTCAGTAACAGACTTTCATTATTTTCTATATTTTAATTCATAATCATGCATATTATTTTCATTTTTAAATTTTAAATTGTTTTTTTCATTCATTAATATTTTTACGAATTTTATAAGCATTGAATAGTAATTTGTACAGAAAAAATAGAAAATATCTGACACAGGCAACCTTCATTTTCATTAGTGATGCATATATGCCTGATTTGTTTCATGGCGTATATTGAAATATATCTGATAGCCATGTTACTTTTATGTAATGTGATTCCCGATGTGATGTCAAATGAATACCGTAAAATGGGGTGAATCGGAACACTTTTCAACTTCAACGTTAAAAAAAAGCAACAATTGATTTTTTAATTTTTTTATTTTCTACTAGAAACTTCGGTCTTGTTCTGTTCTTTACTTTTTAAGCAAAAACGAAACATTTTTATTGTTTATATATGTATTATTTACTTTTTTAATGGTATTCCGATTCACCCCGCAGATAGGGGTGAATCGGAACAAATGTTATAATCTCTATTTATTCCGATTCAAACTTTAATAGAGTTAATAAAAACAGGTAATAATGATAAAGGAGGAATAGGAACACGTAGTTACTGTGAAACCAAGCCTTTCTCCCACATACAAGTAAAGATATGCCTTTTTGAAAATTAAAAAACAACTTTGAAATCAAGAAAAATTTAAATTAATTTTAAGAAACTATATTTGAATTGCAGAAGTAGAATTTAATACAAATTCAGATCTGTTCTGTGTTAGCCTTTATTATAACTCATTGGGTAAGTGAATCTATTGAGTAGCCCCGATCGCTACATGTATTAATATGATCTACTAATATGCCCTCATCCCTAGCCCTTAGTACTGTTTGCAGACCTCTCTCTTTTAATTGTTTTTTTCATTTTGAGATGTTTGTGAAATTTTGTGGATGTCACAGAATAAGTGCAATCTGTGCAGTTTTTTTAAAACTAATTTGGTATTTTTGAATTCTTTTATTGTGTGTTCCATGTCTGTTGGATTAGGCGTTGACTTTTTTGTTTAACCAAGTAATTTCTGGGCACCTTTAAACTCTTCAAGTAATTAGAAGAAACAAAATATTGATACAATACCTATTCTTACATATGTTTTCATATATTACATGAAACTATTACTGTCTAGAAAAATTAACCATAAGAGAAAACGTGTTCCGATTCACCCCGTAAATCTTGAACCTCTGATTTTGCAAGCCATTTTTTATTTTTTCATTATGTAGTTTAGAAATAAGTAGAATTTAATACAGCATATCGTTTACAGGTCTATCATTAATTAAAAATCCCCTCTCTTAGGTTTAGAATACGAAAAATACTGAAGTTACATACAAAGTTTTGAAGGCATTGAAAAAATGAGGTTTTTAAGGATCCTCTTGAATTTTTTTTTATATACCCCAGTAGCTGTGTAAATATGTCAAAACTGAATTTCCCAACTCTTAATGTTATTACCTTCTTATAAAAAAATTGGCAACTAAAAATATCAGCAAATATATTTATAATAAATTTATTTGTATGACCGGGAAGTTTCGTTCCGATTCACCCCGCTGTTCCTATTCACCCCATTTTACGGTATTGTCCTAATTAAATCGTTTCAATTGCATTTTTTAAAATTATGTAAGTGTTACGTAATGTAAATATATAATTAAATTATCTTATTGAAATATAAATTTGCTTTAAATTTTAGTAGCATGCTTGCAAATGCTCAAGAGAAAAGAGCAAATGGTGTCATTTATGCATTATTCATGTAATTGTCTCATAAAAATAGAAAAGGAAACCAAAGGGCAAAAGTTTTTACTCTTTGCAGTCATTTGGGCGATTATTATTTCACATATTCGTTTCAGATATTAGAATAGTTCCAAAGGAAATTTTATAACTTTTAAAATTTCTAAATGCAAAATATTAAAAAAGTAATAATATTGAAAGATTAATTTGTTTCGAATTTTGAGACATTTCTCTTACAGCTCCAAAAATATGTATTGCTAATGATGTAATTTTCGCAATATTAATGCCATTTTTTCTTTAATATTGATATTGAAAACCTAGCAGAAAATTTTATCCTCTTTACATTCAGTTGAGCAATGGTATATTCTAGGCTCTGTAGCAGTGGGCCGTATCCTTCCATTCGGTTCGAGGCTAGAAAATTTTCATTTTAGCAATTGTGACTTCACACGAATACCTCTTATTGCACTTACCACAAACATACAGAAAATATCGTTTTCACTTAAAAGAACATCAGTTGTTTAGCATTTATCTCCAGCTAATAATTCATAAAGAAATGGACCCTATTATTCCTTTTGGATTGAGGCTCTAAAAATCGCCATTATACGAACTGTGACGTCACAGGAATACTATCCATTATTATTTCATATATTCTTTTCCCATATCCGAATTGGAGTTATTATAAATTCGTTTCACCATAAAAGCACTTTTCCACAGTTGCCAAAATGAATACGATACGAAAGTGTGGTTTCACGTGACGTCACAATCCGACACACATTGTTTCCGTATTTTGCGGGTATGCGAGTGTAAGTATTTTTAAAAATGACAAAATGATATCAATAAATAATAATCCCTATTAGTTTCCCTTTCCGTTTTCTTTAGTTTTTACATTAAAAGCGTCATTGTTAAGATTATTTAAAATATTTCTAGTACAGTAATTAAAATAAATGCTTTGAGAATTGTATATTTTCATTTTAAACCATTTCAGTTTATGCGCTAATAATATCACAAAGATTTTGTGGCGCTGTACCTTAAGAACTACACTGTTAAAAATAAAGGTGACGAACCGGTTGCATTTGACGCCCAGGGGTGAAAAGGTTAAATCACTTGGCACCAGCGGGCTTGAAAATGTGTTTGGGCTGCCATTGGGTGTTTTACACTAATTAGGGTTCCGCGCAATGCATACCGTTGGAAGATTTTCACCCCTTAGTCATTTGCGCATGCTCTGTAACGTATATCCTTGCACTTCAACTCGCTGTCACTGGTTTATCAACACAGCAATTTTTTCCTACGATGACTATCACCGCTATACGCTATCCCAATTTTGTTTAGAACTTAGGATGGCTAACTTTTGGCGAGCTTTTTTATATAAAGCAACCTTTGAATTTCAGGACATATGAACATTTCAGAGAGACTTTGAAGGTGAGCTTGATGGCCGAGTGGATAGGGCGCTGAGCTTGTAATCAGACGTTCTGCGTTCGAATCAATCGAGGGCCGAAAGTCGGTTAGTATATTTTTTAATTTTTTATCATTGGGCACTCTGGATTAAGGGTCTTTTCACCCTAATTAAAGGTGCTATTTTGGCTCCTTTAGGGGTGTCACCAGTGAGACAAGCCTTTCACCCTTAAAAGGTGCAATGTATCACCATTAGTTTTAACAGTGTAAAAAACAGCATTTTACAAAATTTTACATTCTATTAGATTTTATTAAAAGCTGAAGTTGATTAGTTTTTAGTGAACATCGCTCAACTGGTGGAACTGCAAAGCTGAATTCACAATTTCCATAATAGCTATATCTTAAAGTTAATGCCCGGATTTTTATAACATTTTAGATTTATTTATTATATGATATAATTTGGTGTTGAGATTGTTTCGGTTCAATTTTCTCAAGAGATGGCATTGCTATACTGCATTATTCCAGATTATCGCAATAGTTTTATCCCAAGAACTAATGCACTAATTTTTATTTAACTTCAGATTCAGTTTTCATAATAAAGTATTCGTTTTGTTTAATTTTTGGTGTAAATCGCCCTGCAGGTAGCACTGCTGCATTTTTCATGATTTAGCAACCTATGTATCTCAAGAACTAATGCATGGGTTTTCATTAAGCTTCATCTTTAGTGTACATCACCCAACTGGTGTCGCTGTTATGTAGAATTCCTCCCTATTTAAG
Source organism: Maratus speculifer (assembly GCA_964019185.1). Lineage (NCBI taxonomy): Eukaryota > Metazoa > Arthropoda > Arachnida > Araneae > Salticidae > Maratus > Maratus speculifer. The sequence goes on along the minus strand of OZ025295.1, from coordinate 300,566,642 downwards.
AAACTAATGCGCTGATTTTTATCAAACTTCAGATTAAGTGAAAATTTGACATAACTCGTTGGTATCAACAAGTCGATAAAGCTTTTGACAAGATTTTGGTGTAAATCATCTAACTGACGGCGCTGGTATGCTGCATTTTTCAGAAAATATTAACTTGTATGAGATAGAAGAAACTTTTGAGATTGCCACATCTTATTAGTTTTTTACATGTCAATCTGACATACTATTATATTAACACAATCAAACTGATTGGTAAATTTATTATACGAATTGAATATTTCCAGCTGAGCGAAAAATTGACCAGGCTGTGAATCGAACCCGGATACTTGGCTTACAAGGCCAATGCTTTACCTCTTTAGCTAACTGGTCGATAGCGGGATTGGATATTTCGCTCAGATAACCTTATTGGCCATGACATCTGGTTTGTCAGTTAGGCAGCTCGGCAGAATGAACCACAGGTAATGGAACTCCATATAATGAGGGATACGTAGATATACTATTATTTTAACACAATGAAGCTGGTTGGTAAATTTATCATACAAATTGAATATTTCAAGCTGGGCGAAAAATTGGCCAAGCAGGGAATCGGACGTAGATACATGTCTAACAAGGCCAATGCTTTGTAAGCCAAGTATCTGGGTTCGATTCCCGGCCTGGGCAATTTTTCTCTCAGCTGGAAATATTCAATTCGTATGTCAATGTGACATTTGAAAGATTAGGAATAAGGAGGGGGAATGAATGGTAAACCGACATGTTTTGATGGTAAATTTATACCATTCATTCATCTTTCATCCTCATTTATATCAGTTTTGTGTTTTGAGAAAATCTGAAGAGTCCTCCCAACCTGAACTAAAACGTCTAAAAATGCACTGTTAAAACTAATGGTGACACATTGCACCTTTTAGGGGTGAAAGGCTTGTCTCACTGGTGACACCCCTTGAGGAGCTAAAATGGCACCCTTAACTAGGGTGAAAGGATGGCACCCCTAATCCAGGGTATTTCAGGGAGTGAAAGGACGGCACCTCAGGGAAGAATAATGGAACCCCTTATCCACAGTGTTCAATAGGGTGAAACGATGGCACCACAGGGGAGAATAATCTCACCCCTTAACCAGGGTGCCCCAGGGGGTGAAAAGATGGCGCCTCAGGGGAGAGTAATGGCACCCCTTATCCAGGGTGCCCCAGAGGGTGAAAAGATCGCATCTGAGGGGAGAGTAATGGCACCCCTCATCCAGGGTACCTTAAGGGGTGAAAGAATGGCATCTCAGGGGAGAATAATGGTACCACTTATCCAAGGTGCCCCAGAGGGTGAACGGATGAAACACATAATCCAGTGTGCCTGTGGCATCCTACAGGAAATAGCACTCACAATCTATGGCCCACAGTTGCAACCCCCCTCCCCCCCACCCTGCTTGTCAAGCAATTGTATTGGTTTGAATCATGAAATACAAAGTGTTTACCCATTTTTAAATTGAATTCTGCAGAGAAAATTATCATGATCAGTCAATATTTTGAGTCTTTTTTTTTCTGTTAGATTGATGGAATATTATATTTTTAAACTCATTATCAGGTGTCCAAAGAAAAATTGTAGTATATTTTTGTAACTCAGAGAGGGATAACTACAAAATAATCATAGAAAGGCAGAGAATTCAAATTGTACTTTCATTTACATGGAGAGTATTTTAAGAAAAATTCAAAATTTTAACTTTTATACAGTCTTTGCATTTTAAAATCACCAATCATAAGTCATCACTATTGCATTGTTAGTCATACCCAAAAGGTTTTGTTAGAATAAATCGCAAAATTTACACAACCTCTACACCTATTTTCTGCCTCTAAAAATCACTGAGTTAGAGTCAAATATTGTGACTTTGTCATGCAATTTGAAGCCTGATTTTCAATTTTATGTTTTGAAGTTCTTGTAAAATGAAATAAATCATGATTTATGTTTAAGAAAGCGCCAGTAACTATTTTTGTGATTGGGCATTTTTAGATGCAGGAACATTATAAAAATTTGATGTTTTTTGACTCCTAAATAAGTGAAAGTACAAATTGAATTATCTATCTTCATATGAATATTTTTATAATTTTCTTATAATTTCAGAAGTAATCCGTAACCATCTTTTTTGACACATAGTATATTGCTTGGCATGTATTTTCATTATTTTATATACAGGGCAACTGAAAAGTATGGGGACAAAAAAAAATGCTATATCCTATAAAATATATGCCATAATTTAATAATAAAAAAATAAAAGAAATAACAATATTTTAACAAATTGTTCACTGGCTTGATATTTATTTTTTACGCAAGTTTGAAAACGAAAGATCACAGAATTGACAGTCCGCTGCAGATAATTCTGATTTAAATCATTCTATGCCTTGATAATTTCGCATCACATACAATACAAACTGGGGAGTTTCTATTTCTAGCTTTTCTACAGAAGTCAAGTAAGTTAAGATCTGATTGTTTGAAGGCAATACACCTGTTATTAAATATCCACGCAGATGGGTGTTGAAGGTCAATGTTGTTTTTGCTCCATGTGAAGGCCCCAATACTGCTGGAAGTTCCATTAAAATTATTTTGCTTCCATGAGGCGAACACTTCGTTGAACATATTAGTTGCTGATCATTTTGATGGTTGTGAACTTTTCGGAGGATTTAAGATTTTCATATAATAGAAGAAATGCTACAAAATTTTAAAATAAGCGTTTCTCAGATTTTAGTTGTGAAATATTAATGTCAAACAACGCACCAATATTTTTTCAGCTACCCTGCTGTATCTAATTAAAAAAATGTAAAACACAAATTAGAATAGAATATGTAATAAATGCTGTGTAACTTTTAAATTAGAAAGAATACTCCATATTCTTTAAAATTCTTCCAGAAAGTTAGCCATCAAGCTAAGAAATGAATTATAGAAAATAAGTTCATTTTATAGTTGTGGTAAAATCACAGATGAAATTGAGTAAAAAAAATCATTTTTACAATATATGTAGTATTTACCTTTATAGTGAACTTATGCAAATACATATTTTATAGCATATATCCACACAGGATTAGAAATTAAGAACTTTATATAAGGTGTCAAATTAATGCCTACAATTTTTTTTCGATGTGCCATCTGCATTTCATATTTTCTTATTTCTTTTCACAATCATGTTAATAGTAATAATATTGCGTTGCATATTTAATTTTAATGTATTGAAGGGAAGTGGGGAGGAAACTTTATATATTAAACACTTTTTCTTACTAAAAAAAATAAAAACTGACTTTCCATAAGTATGAAACCTGATTAAACTACAATATTTGGATTCTGGAAAAACTTATTCTTTTTATAAAGCTAATATGCATACAAAACAGATAATCAAGCAAATATGTCCACAGAGAGAAAATATGAGCTTAAGATATAATTAGGGATAAGCTAATTTTTAAAAAATCTGAGACTAACAGTACACAGAAAATAAAAAGTTAGCAAATAAATGAATCTTTGGTTGCCAATTATGGTGTGGCATTTAAAACATTTCCAAATCACACATATTTTTTTTTGTTTGTTTGAGGAAGGGAATACAAAAATTTTAAAACGATTTTAATACAGTTTCTTATTTTAGGAACATATAAAGATTCAGAAATATCTCATAATAAAAGAAAATCTTGTTTACAGGGGTGTAATAGCCAAGGACCAGTTTTATCAGTCATTGGTGAAAGTGAAGTTAACTTAGAGGTTATTGAAAGGTTCAAAATTCTTAAGATATGTGCTGATGCCATGGTGCAGAGGGGGGGGAGGGATGTATGCTAAAATACAAATGAAAGCATTTGCTAAACAAAAATTAATGTTAAAGAAAGCTAGCTATCAAGATTTGACGACTAGGAATAATTTTTCTATAATTTAGTTTTATTTGACGACTAACGACTGCTGATTTCTAGTCCTGTATCCACATCAAAACACTTTCTGCCAAATTGTTTTTGTGTTTTGACTTATTGCATCTGAAATTTTAATCTAAAGAGTAATTATAATGAAAGGAATAAAACACTGAATTAAAAAAACAACCTTTTAGTAATCAAATAATCTTTTTATTATAAACACCAAGAATGTATTAAATATTATTAAACAAAGACGTAACTCTATGTGGAACTAATGACACTGAGAAAATTTTGAAGACATAAGTATCAAATAAAAATGATAAAAATTTAAATTGGCTTTTGCTATAGTTAATGTTAAACAACCAAAATAATGCATACCACAAAGTAACTAAGCTTATAAAATTATCAGTTTTTGTAATTAACTGTTTACATAAAATTAATACATTGCATGAGTAATTTAACAAGTTGCTTGAGTTGCGGAGCACAGTAACAGGTTGAAACACAGAAATTTCTGCACTTTCTTCATGATAAAGAGTCGGAAACTTTTCTTGTATCAAGCATGGTAATGTAAGTACTATAAATGTAAGTTCATTATCTGAAATAATAATAATAACACATTAAGGAAAACACACAACAAGACAGTCCAATTAAAATGTATCATCAAAGTACAGCAAAAATGGTAGATGAACAAAAAAAGAAAGAATAAAATTTAAATAAAATTTAAATTATAGCTCACAAGGCTATCAAAGCCTGACAGCTAATGTGCCCGCAGATTCTGTATGTAACGTGATAACTCTTTATATAAATATCAGATTTGCTTCAAATTTTATATGTAGGTTCAAGGTTCTTCACTGATTAGCATTGGAGGTTCATTGGTTAAATATGAAGGGGGGGGGAGAAGAGAGTGCTATCATCCTTAATTTATATAAATATGCAGAAATCATGCAGAATTATCATATTTTCTTCAAATTTTGTTAATAGGTTCACTCTGATAAGGCACTTCCCTGATTAGTTTTAGGGGCTCATTGGTTAAGTATAAAGAGGGATGGCAGTTAATCCACTGTCCAATAATTTACAGTTGATTTCTTTTATTTTTGGAAGGGCATTATTCTTTGAAATAAGAGTATAATATACAGTTGTATGCATAGCCTGCGAGCTCAATGCCATCAGTTTAACTGGGCATTTTCCTCTTTATTGCCTATTTTCGGACAGCACGAGAAAATTACATGACCAACTCATACTTGTCATTCAGATATTCTTTTCCTGTATTATCATTAAGAGTTACAAACTATTTACATTATTAACCATATTTACAAAACATATCTTGCAACAAAGTGTCTATTCCAGATTAGCAACGAATTTCCCTAACATGTACAGGTATTCCATACCAGTAATAATAATTAAAAAAATGAGGAATTTTATTCAAATTTATTAGTACGCCCCTATTATGTATCCTATATTGACTCTAATCAATGAATATATGGATACAACCCCTCGTGTTTTTCCTTCATTTGGGGAATGACGAATTTTCAACGTATTCTATTGACGATTATTTTCAAAATTTTCAAGATGTGATTTTGAGACTTTCACAAAAGTTGCTCTATGCATTTGGCTAACATAATATGCAAATTAAATTTTGATATCTTTGACGCATGCGCAGTGAAAAATTATTTAGTAAACCTACTCAATATTGGAACAATTTTTATTATTTTTTAATTCTGATTACAGGGTATTTTGTGCAATGTTGTTTGTCACATTTTCTGAAAAGAATGTTACTTTATATTAAGAACTCTCCAAATTATAAGCAAAAATCTTGGGTAAATTTGAGACTGTTTTTCGGATTCGTAGAAAACCTTAATTTTTCTACGAGTATACATGCTATCGACATAAAAATGAACACAGTTTATTACAATAAGCCACTTAATCATAATCTACAGTTTGAGCGCTTTTGCTACATTAGTTTTAACAGGTTTATCCAAAAGATATCCAAAAGGTATTCATTCTTTTTTAATTTGTTGACGGTCCCCTATTGGAGTTTCGGAATAAAACCTTCAGGGAAATACTATATGACTTGTACTACACTACCTGGCCTTTGATTATCGTCCACTTGCGATTTTAGACATTTCGTTAAATATCTAGAAAAATACATGAGGAATTATCCTGAAACTCTCAGTGTATACACATAATAGTACAGGTCATATATTTCCGTGAAGATATTTTCCAGAAACCTTATAATAGACCGTCAACAAATTAAAAAATAATGAATATCGTTTGGATAACTCTGTCAAAACTAATGCAGCCGAAGCGCTCAAACTGTAGATTGTGATTAAATGGCTTATTGTTATAAACTGTAATCATTTTTATGTCGATAGCATGTATACTCGTAGAGAAATTAAGGTTTTTATAAAAATACTCCCAATTTTTCTAAGATTTTTGCTTATAATTTGCAGAGTTCTTAATATAAAATTAGTTCTTAATATTAGCGCTTAATATTATGTGCAATGTTGTTTGTCACATTTTCAGAAAATATTATTTTATATTAAGAACTCTGCAAATTATAAGCAAAAATCTTGGAAAATTTTGGGAGTATTTTTATAAAAACCTTCATTTCTCTACGTGTAAACATGCTATCGACATAAAAATGAACACAGTTTATAACAATAAGCCACTTAATCACAATCTACAGTTTGAGCGCTTTTGATGCATTAGTTTTGACAGGGTTATCCAAAAGATATTCATACATTTTTTAATTTGTTGGCGGTCCCCTATAAAGTTTCTGGAAAAAATCTTCACGGAAATAGATGACCTGTACTATATTGTTTATACACTGAGAGTTTCAGGATAATTCCTCATGTATTTTTCTAGATATCTTGCAAAATGACTAAAATCGCAAGTGGATGATAATCAATGGCCAAGTAGTGTATTATATTTATACACTAAGATTTTCAGGATAATTCCTCATACATTTTTCTAGATATTTAACAAAATGTCTAAAATCGCAAGTGGACGGTCATCTCTGGCTATATAGTGTATATCAGGAACTTTAGGGAACTGGCTAATTCTTTATTTCCCCTTTTGCTATATGGGGGAAAGTCGGGTGGAATGGGACTGTAGCTTTTTCTCTTTGTGCATTATTCTAAACATTTCATCGATCGCATACTAGATGAAGCAATGGTAATCCATTCTTCAATTTACAAAAAATATTGATATGCATAGACTTGCAAATGTACGAAAGAAAAAATTATTTCAAAAATCAAATTTAAATTTGATTTATTTGCTCTCAATATATTAAAGGCTTGTTTATGTATAAATGTAATAGTTTCCCTATTTATGGAACATTATACTGTATATTATCCATAATTTAAACTAAGCCTAAAGCAGCATTTTTGTTTGAACAAGAAGTTTAACACAAACAAGGAAGTGGCGAGGAATGGGACATGCCAGAAAAGGGATGAATGGGACGCGCCCAGTTCCTTTTTTTAATTAATAATAATGCGAATTGCTGACATGCAAATTTCTTAGAAGATAATATATTAATTATAACATTAATAATATATGCATTTATACTTCAAAATGTAAATAAATTGATGATTATTTAAGGCGCAACGCTAGGCACAGAAAAAGACCCGGATGATAATGCAAAGTCTATGGGGGCGTTCTTTTCAAATATTTCGCCGAAATTTTAATATTTTTACGTGATTGTTTTGCACAAAATTGCTGAGGGCGATCCGCAACCGGCGTAGTTTTTACTTTTTCAGTTTTGGTTTCAGATTTTTTTTTAATTACTTTAACTTACGAAATTGGTTTAAACCGGTTCTGAAATTGAAACTATCGTTATACAAAATATATAAAAGCAAAATCGAAAAAAATAAAAACTAGGCCGGTTATGGGTCATCTTCAGCTGTCTTGCTCAAAAGAATCATGTAAAAATATTAAAATTTCAGTTAGGTATTTCAAAAGAACGCTCCTATAAACTTTTACATTATCATCTTTACATTCTGAGTCTAGTGTGGGGCCTTAATGACACCTATGACAGAGAATCCTGAATTTTCATTCCAGTCATGAAGATACTGGAATTTTATATTGTGGCATATACATTATCAACTTACAACCTTTGTTTGATTGTTTATATTACCGACACGATAGGTTATTTTGTGCCTTATAGCTTTTCTTTTATTATTGCTGTCCCATAACTCTTAATGAGGAGGTATGAGACACATTTTGAAACTTACGTTCTCTTTAAAATAAAATAGTATTTACACTTTATGTTTCTATATTGTTCAGGGGGATTAAAAAGTGTTTTACCTTGCATGCTATGAATTGAATTTTTTCTTTTTGTATATATATACATATATATATATATAAATTCTTACTTTTGTAAAAAAAAAAGTCCCACACCACCTTATTCTCCCCTATAGAGATATTATATATTAATACACAAATTACATGAAAATAGAATTTCTATCAATAGTATTAAAATACATTTTAAGGGCTAACAGTTTATTGTATATCCTTAGGTTTTTACCATCTTCTCCCCAGGTTTTTACCGGTAAAAAGCCAACCCTGTTTATTGGTCTTGTTTCAGAACGAGTGGAATGAACGATTGTTAAAAATTATGTCATTAGAAAAATGTTTAAGATTTATAAATGACAGAGCAAAAATCGCCTTTAAAACACGAGATCATCATCACCTGTGGAAAATTTTCACATTTGTGTAAAATTACGATATAAGTTTTTATTCATTGTTATATTTTTTGAACACACACTATTTTTGTAAGCTATTCTGAAAGTTCAGTGGAATAAATACAGATTGTTTTCCTTTTATAATTTGAATGTTCATGACTAAAAATTTGTCATATCGGATGATGTTGATGATTGAGAAAGGGGGGGACTGATTACGGTCTAATCAATCTTAAATTACTATTATTGAAAAAAAAATATTTTATTTTATTCAACCATAAAATTCTGCTACTAAATTAAGTTTAATGCGAAAGAATATTTTCGAAAAAAAATGGGTGTAAATCTGCATAGCCGATAATCAGATCATAAGGTTTATTAAATTCAATACCCTGACATTTTCTCACCTTTTTGAAAGAAAATTAAACCAAACGTATGAGAATATGAAGAATTGGGAGTAAGAAAACATAATGGTAAACCCAAGATACCGCTAAATTCGGGTTTTTAGGCATTTCCCACCAAGGTATGACTTGGCTGACTAATAAAGTTTTAATTTGCAAATCGAGGTTTTATCCGTGATTTTTATCCTTAAATGAGACTAAATGATTGTCCGTGCTACCGCCTCTCGATCTAATCTTATTATGAAGATTATTTTGCAAATAATGGTGGTTAATAAGGAAAATATTAATAATGAAAACCCTGTAAATAAGTTTTGATTACTTTAAGATTTGCAAGTATTCAATTGTCTTAAATGAAAAAGTTACCCCCCCCCCCCTCTCAAATAAAGACAAATCAGGTATACTGAAACAATATTAGAGAAGTTACGCGAGGCTGCAATATGGTGTGAATTAGCCTTTACAGGAGGGGTTTGGATAGCATCTATCCGACAATATATGCAAAGCCGGCCAGGTGCTGTCCGAGATTCCGTGTAAAGGTTAAAATTAAAACTTCGCGAATAAAATTAATTGCTTTTAACTGTATATAGACGCAAAAACATATTTTAAACTTAACTGCTCTGACAAAAATTGTTACATAACTACTGTGAGCTGTCTGTCAGACCATTTAATCTGAAGATGAATAAAATGTTACATTAATTCTCAGAATACTATTTATGTATTAAATTTTATGTACAAGAATATTATAAATCAAATTCAACTTTTCAAAAGTATTTAAAGGTAGTAATAAGACTCCAAACTAAAAATATTTGACCAGTATCTATAGTTAAACTAAAGATTACAAGTTAAACTGTGAAACTTGAAAAATTCACGGTATCTGAGACCACTAACAGCAGTTAGGGGTTAAATCTAAACAGTTGAGTTTAAACACAAGGTAAAATAGTCATAGAATATTCTGATTTCAACAAGATTCGTCTATAATAACTGATTTGTAATAAAAAAATACGTAAATATTTTTACACAAATATTCTTTCATTTCGCTCTTTCTAATTGTGCGCCCTTAGGATTCCCGTGCCTAGAGCAGTTTGATTCAATTGCTCCTCGGTAGCTAAGGCCTCGATAAATCATTTAAAAATATTGACAGGTAAACGAAAAATTGTAAAATAACTACCTCATAGGTTTAACATTAGCAAGCGGGTATTTTGGTGAGAGTGTAGCTTGTAGCTTCACATAATAAACTTAACAATCAATCATACTAACAAAAAAATCTAATTTACTGTTTTTTTATGACATTACTTATAGGGATGTACGATAAATTAACGTAACAATAAAATAAAATAAAATAAAATAAAGTTAAATCTTACCTTTAATCAGACTTTGCCCGGTTCACTGGTCAAGCAGATCGGATCGTTAAGTCCTCATTGTTGTTTCATTGCAGCTCAGTGGTTAGTCTTCAATTAATATCGCCAATTTACACACTGCCATGTTTTGATTTGCTCACACCCGTAAACTTTACTTGCCGACACGGAAAGCAGAAAGACGCGCGTCATAGCGCATGCGCAAGTTGCCAGTCACCCGATGAGGTGGTTACGAAGTGCATGGCACCTTATTTAGCTCCCATCATCCAGTAACAGATCTGTCGTCACCCCAACCGCATATTCAAGCTCTTATGACACCCTAGGGTTCCAAATGGCACCGCCTTTTCACCTCCGGGTCCCAAATGGCACCGGTTTGTCACCTTTATTTTTAACAGTGTGAGGTTCAGTCGGTTGCTTCATTGACTCTTCATTTCACTTATTTTAAAATATGTTTTTCAAAAGAGTATCTTCAGTTTTGCCTCAAACTAAGGATTTCAAGCGATACTACGAATCTTAAGCTAATAGATGGCAATGTAATCTAAGATTTTGCTAAAAGTGACATAAAATCTGTTTTTTATTTAATCATTCGTTTATATTAGTATTTTAGTATCTAAAATTCAGCTAAATGTTAACTATGATTAGTTTCTTCGTCAAAGATTTTTTTAATTATTAGTTTAGTTTCGAAACTTTTAATAAAAGTGAATTACAATCGACTTCATTCTTGGCTATTCGTTTTTAATAAGATGTTAAGGGGTATTTAGTACTAAAAATCCGCTAAAAATTAACTACAATCGGTTCCTTCTTTGGTAATAGATTTCAATTATTACTTAGTATCTAATATTTATCTAAAATAATAATTGACTAGTAATATAATTATTTTTTTTTTAATTTCAAGACAGTTTTACTTTTTTTAGAAACAATATTACAGCATTTTCCTGGTGAAATTCTCAAGTGAAGATGTAAGCCTTGATTGTATTAACTTTACTTTAATGTTTGTATAGTTCTTAAACTTTGCAACAATTTATACATTATTTAGTAAGCTTGTTATTTTTTATTTCACATTTATTAGGTGCGTTCGTAATTATGTAAATACGTAGCACCTATTGTTGTCGCTCAGTCCGTCCGTCTGTCCGTCTGTCCGCATATAACAACGCAAAAATTACCCGACCGAATCGTTTGAAATTTAAAATACATAATTATAACGTAATTTTGTCGAGTCATTTCAAATTTTATGAAAATCGGATGGATAGATCAATTACAGGGACAATCAAAGGGATTCCGTTACATTACGGTCAATAGGGAAAAAAGTTTCAAATGCATTTTAATCGTTTGAAATTTAAAAATATTATTATTACGTAATTTTGTCGAGTCATTTCAAATGTTATGAAAGTCGGATGCATAGATCATTTACAGGGGCAATCAAAAGTATTCCATTACATTACGGTCAATGTTGAAAAAGTTTCAAATGCATTTTAATGATGTTACACTCATTCGAACGTAATAGAATTGGCATGAATCTATGAAATATGCACTAAAATATGCATTCTGTACAATCTGTGATGCAAAGAAGTTTTATTATTAAATTACAGGGCCACAAAAAAGTACTCCACTACATAATGCTTTACGGGGAAACATTGTTTGGGATGTGTTTTAATTATATTCAACTATTTCACATTTTATGAATAAGATATACGTTGCTGAGGTGTAATAAAAATTACTGCCTGCATATTTACAGAAAACTAAAGATTTCGACTACTATACTGTATCCGGATTACGCTCTACTATTTCAGCAAGATCGGAATATTTTTAAAACTTCGTTATCATACGAGCGCACCTCATTTGCTACGTTCACGTGCAATTTCCAACTTGTATGAATTACATTCGTTACCACTTAATCGTCGCGTCCGAGACATTCATGCGCTGCAAGTTTCACGACTTTTATTCTGAATTGTTTGATTCCCCCCAGTTTTATAAAATAGTGTAATTGGTTTTATTCTCGTATCATTTTACTTGGCATTAAATAAGATGAATATATATATATTTTTTTAAGTGTTGGCAATAATGAATTTGAGTTTTTAAGCCGTAATTGAATGCGACCATTGAGTGGTTAAAATGCCTTTAAAGTCAGCTACAATCGGCTTCATTCTACACTAGTTATTTTTATTATTAATTTAATATCTAAAATTTCGCTAAATGAGAGCTACACTTGATTCCTTTTTTGATGCTTTACTTTTACTTTTAATTTAATATTTTTTTTTATCTCATATGTACTACTTAACCTTAACTTGTTCTTTCTACATCTGCAACAAAGCTCAAAATAACTAAGCATATAAACATTTCTGTTCTTCTCAAAAAATAAACTAAACATGAAATGCATCTGTCATATTTGGGTTAGTATCCTACATTGAATTACTGAAATTGAATTGGGGATACGAAATTTGTCATACAGTATTACGAAACTTGACTTAAATCCTACTTAGTTTCACAAAAAATAAACTATCGTCAATTCTTGTAAAAATAATTCCATCTCTATTCTTTATGTTCAAAACATCTGTTGGTGTTACTTTTATAAGAAATGAAAAATAGCATGACATGGTGACTTATAATTTTCTGCTAGTAAGAAAATCTTTTGAGATACTTAAATTTGAGATACAGCCGGCTCTCGTTAATTCCAACTCGTCGGGACCACAAGAAATGTTCGAATTATGGAAAATATAAAATGAAAACATGCTTAATATGGTACTATTAAAAAGGAATTAATGTTATGGTGTTTCTTTTAGTTTATTTGGTCTGTTATCATTAGAATGTCTTAATATTAAATTAGAATGTATAAAATCACAAACTGATTAAAACATTAGAAACAAGCACAACAGAAGAAAAATTTAAAGCGTCATTAATGGACAGGACAGGGCACTAAGAAAGTGGATATAAAATGCTTTGGATTATATGAATACTCGTTCGGAACAATTTTCACAAAAATGAAAGAAAGAAAGTTATTCAAATGATCTGAAATTCGTGAGAAAGAAAAGAAAAACGAAAAATCGAAATTCTCGTTAGTTCGAATTAAACGAAATCAAGAGAAAATGATCTCGAACTAATGAAAAATTTTAAAGTTATTATGCCATCGAAAATTTCGGGACTTCATGTTTAGTTCGAATTAAGCGAAGTTTCGAATTATCCGATTTCGAATTAACGAGAGTCGACTGTACCACATTATAAATTATTTTATTGGTTTGCTACTTAAATAAAAATTCAAATAAATGATTTTTAATTGATTAAATAGTACAGAAATAATATTTCTCATTGTCTTCTTCATTTCAACACCCATGTTCAACGCCCATGTTTTCATATTTATAATCTTTTTATTTACATAAATATGAAAATGTTTTAACTTTAGACTACATTGTCGAATATCGTTTATGTAACTAATATGATGAACTAATATACTTCAAAACTGAAAATCACATCAAACTGGCGAAAATATGTTTAGTCCTGGGGAGAAATGCGACCAACCCCTGCAAAATCTTTCAAAATTCATTGCATGAAAACATAGTATAAATTGATTAGTAATAATGTTTACTAATAAATGTTATGTTTAAATTTTTCTCAGGTGATCATCTACGTATGGAAATTGTAAAAAACTTTAAAATTTTCAAAACTAGTTTCTAATACTGTCATCTTATTTTGAATCTTTGGTAAATTTTATTTTTAGATATAAAATGGTCAAGTAGTTATGAAATTATGTTTAGAGTTTAGGAATTTATATTTTGGAACTCTTAATATTGTGAAACAAGTGAAACTGTTTTGCGTTTTAAACACTAGTATTATCATTAGAGATTTTTGAAAAGATGAATTTTAATTATGTTATAAATGATGTTTATTTCAGAAATAGTATCTTACACAGAAGAAAATGAAACCTAAAATGAGTAGAAAATACCCAAATTAATTCATTAAGTAAAAAAATTGTTATTTATGAAGGTACCCAATTTGGGTTTATATGCCTGCTTTGATCTATTTTGAGCATTATTAATCACCCATTTTGAGATACTTATATATTTATCAAAAACGAACATTTAGCAGTCCACAAAATGGTAACAAAATCAGGCATATGAACCCAAATTTGGTAACCTCATACCACGGAATCTTTCTACTCAATTCGAGTATTTTCTATTCGTTTTCGATTTTTTTCTCTGTACACTGTTAAAAATAAATCTGTGAATTCCAGGTGAAACTACCGGCAGCAATGTAGCCGAACTTTCACCGTTCCGTTAGTAGATTTTCCGTTTGGAAAATAAAAGAAAGGAAAACTTCCGTATGGAAAAGCGGTAACTTTCCGTTACAAAGTTTGATTTTGTAATGATAATAATTTAATTTAAATTAGTGAACCGGACATTCGTCAAAGAATTCGAAATTTCCGAGTGACCATATACTTAATTTAAATCATTTTTAATCATTATTTTTTGCATAATTTATTTCAAGCCATCCTGAGGATCGAACTAGGGACGTTTGCGTAGAGGATCAAGTCCTTACTGATTCAGCCAAATCTGCTGATGCCTGTCTGTACAAAGTATGTCTTTTATGAGTTACTGGGAAAATATGTTGTGCTTTTCAAAGATTGCCTTTCAAATATATTCGTTAGAATATTCGTAAGCGGTTTATTTTATTTTATTTTAGAATGATGCATAATACTTATTATTTTTAAAACAAATTATAATTTTTTAACTAGCGTAAATAAAATAAAAAATCATTGTTTAAAATCACATTTTTTTTTTTTTTTGAATGAATGTATGAAAAAATATTTTTTATTCATTTTTTACAAAAATTAGATAATTTTTGAAATTATCGCGCGCAATTTATTTATTTATTGGGAGGCTAATTAGTTAAAAGATTTTTTAATAAGAAATAAGAGAAAAATAAACAGAAAAAATTATTAAAAGGGACTTTTCGTGTTTTCATCATTTTATGGGGATAGTGGGATAGGAACCCACAATCTATGCTCCCAGACGTTTAATGGCATGGTGCTTTAACCACTCGGCCACGGAGATCCCCGGGTAACGGACTGTCTCCGTTTTTTGTTTTTATTTCCATCCTTTTCGTTAGTTTCAGGAAATATCGTGGAGTTTTCAGATTTGTAACGGAAAAAGCCCTTTTGGTGCGAAAAAGGATTTTTTCTGCGAAATTCAGAAAAAATATATCCGTGAATTTCAGATTTTTTTTAACAGTGTATGAATTAATTGCGCAGTTTCTTTATCTTTTATTCATATAAAACAACAGATTATTCGCAGTAATTATGAAACAATTTCTGCCTAAGCAGTTAAGACGCCACACTACTGAGTGAAAAAGACCCGGATGATAATGTAAAGTCTATGGAGGCGTTCTTTTTAAATATCTCGCTCAAATTTTAATATTTTGACGTGATTTTTTTTGTACAAGACAGCTGAGAACGATCCACAACCGGCCTAGTTTTTACTTTTTTTTTTTATTTTAGTTTCAGATTTAAAAAAAAAACTTTAACTTTCAGAACCGGTTTGAACCGGTTATGAAACTGAAACTATGCTAATATAAAAATAATATAACCAAAATCGAAAAAGTAAAAACTAGGCCGGTTGTGGATCGTCTTCAGCTATCTTATGCAAAAAAATCACGTCAAAATATTAAAATTTCAGCGAGATATTTGAAAAGAACGCCTCCATAGAGTTTACATTATCATCCAGGTCTTTTTCACTCAGTAATGTTTGCTCTTAAGGGTGCATTCGAAAAAAACGCTTTTCCACCTTCAACAGCTCGAAATTTTCCGATACAATTTTAGACATATTTTTAAAAGTAGAAACATGAAACTTGCTGTGGATATTTTTGAAGAGACGTACAAAGTGCCGTATGATGTCATTTTACGCTCCATTCATTAGAATTTGATTTATGAACAATTATCTTCTCAGTATGACACTTTTTTTTTCGTTCCCAAATCTCCCGCTTCGGAAAAATCTGTTCAAAATGCAGTTTTTGATCGCTTTTTTTGCAATATTTTCTGGATTTATCAAAGAATTTACAGTTACGGCACCTTGTGTAGTTTCTAAATAAAGAAACCTGCGAGTTTGATGAGTTTGAGAGCAAAAATGAATTTAAAAATAAATCGGAAATTAAGCAGTTTGAATCGAAATACACCCTTAAGGGATAAATTCGTTTTTATTCGTTATAAAGCAGATTGCAACGCATTCATTAAAAAACAATACTTCGCGAAATAAACTGCCAGCTTTGTTTCGCATACATGAAGATTCTAGAAATCGATTTCTTTTACAACAGTCACGAGTTACTTTTCGTGCATTTTCTTGAAAATAAATTTCAAATCTTTTCTAAATGAATTTTCGAAGAAAAGAGATCAAAAACAAAATGTAACCTATTATTATTTTTTAAGAAACCAGTTACCATTTAATCATTGCAATTTCTATATGCAGACGAGCTCCTAAGGAAACAGTAAATAAATTATTAATTAATAGACGTAATTTTAATCAGTACAAAAAACCCTGAACGGGTTAAAAGCTTGTGACGCAGCACTTTATCTTATATATCTAAGAATTTTAAATTTGGGACTTAAAACTAATGATATCAAAATTTATGTGACGCTATGCTATTAATTAATATATACATATATTAAAATTTATTCATTAAGATTTTATCAATTACATCTTTCATAAATTCAAAATATGAATCTTAAAAGATATGATATCAAAATTTAAGTGACGCCTTGACGAGGCTTTAAACAATGTTTTAAAATTCCATTTATTTATTTATTGTCTAAATACATTTTCATTTCTAAACAATACTTTTCATTTTCCAATACACTGTTAAATACATCACTTTCACTGAATATATATAATGCACTGAAATGTATTTATTTGAATAAATAGATTTATCTTTTGGGCTACGCTATCCAAAATCAAAAATAACATTTAAATAAATATTTTTTGCGTCATTGTATCTATTTGCATCTATTTAACTTACTTTGGATACAATGACGCAAAAAATATTTATTCAAATGTTATTTTTGATTTTGGATAGCGTAGCCCAAAAGATAAATCTATTTATTCAAATAAATAAATTTCAGTGCATTATATATATTCAGTGAAAGTGATGTATTTAACAGTGTATTGGAAAATGAAAAGTATTGTTTAGAAATGAAAATGTATTTAGACAATAAATAAATAAATGGAATTTTAAAACATTGTTTAAAGCCTCGTCAAGGCGTCACTTAAATTTTGATATCATATCTTTTAAGATTCATATTTTGAATTTATGAAAGATGTAATTGATAAAATCTTAATGAATAAATTTTAATATATGTATATATTAATTAATAGCATAGCGTCACATAAATTTTGATATCATTAGTTTTAAGTCCCAAATTTAAAATTCTTAGATATATAAGATAAAGTGCTGCGTCACAAGCTTTTAACCCGTTCAGGGTTTTTTGTACTGATATCAGTGCTTTTTTTAGGTTAATAATAAAAAGATAAAAACAAAAAATTAGAGACTAATGCAAAGAATTCATTTTCATGATTTCTGATCACCTTTAATTACCCCTCCCCACCCACTTAAAAAGAGATATTTCATATTTTATTATTAATATATGCTGTGCTACTTGATTTCGTTAAAAACAACTCTGTAGTAAAGTACGTTAGTATAAGATAAGAAAGTAATGTACATTCAGCACTGTATTTCTAAGAAAGGATTTCATAATCTATGCTGTATGTATCATTTCTCATTCTAGTTAACTATGTTTATTCTTTACACATGATGATACATATACTGCAGATGGATTAAAATGATCAGGAATACAATATTCAGAATGTGCTGGAAAGTATTTCATAATCTATGCTGCGTGCATGATTCTTGTTAATTATGTTTCAACCTTTGTATAGGTTGGTAATATTGCAGATTGATTAAGACTATATCCGTTACAATATTCAGAATATGCGGGAAAGTGTTTAATAATCTATGGTGCACACAGGTTTTTCTTTCTTGTTAATTATGATTTGTTCTTTATATAGAGTGGTAAAATTACTGCAAATGGATTAAAATGATATGTTTACAATAATGAAAATGTGTTGGAAAGTGTTTCATAATCTATACTGTATGTGTAACTTTTCATTCTTGTTAGTTTATTTATTTTTTGCTGTTTGCACAAAACATATATAAACTAACAGGGGGGGGGGGAAGATTTGGATGGGAAGATTACTGTACAAAGATGAAACTGATAGGTTTAAAGCATTCAGAATAAAATGGAAAGTACAGTAGACTCCCTCAAATCCGCACATACTTTATGGATGTAAACAATGAAACTTTCAGATTGGATATTTGGACAAAATGTGATTTTTTAAATTTTGTATCAATTCCATATATTTTTTAATTTTTAATTTTCTCAATAATACTCTATTCATGTTTTTTTTTTTTTTTTTTTTTTTTTTTTTTTTTTCCATGAAGGAAGAAAAATTAAAAAATAAAAAATAAAAAATCAAGATATTGCTGATATCACTGGTAATCACAATTTTCTTACCAAATATATTTATGCATTAATCAAGATTTTTTGGTTACTAAGCCTGGCTAAACTTTAAAAAAAAAATCCTTATTTTATGATTTTGATGTGAATTAGTAATGTACTTTTATGAGGCAAGTTTTGTTGAATAATTTTGGAAAAATATATTTAATTTTTATAATGAATATTTAATCATACACTATTGATCATTAACTTGATCTTTGCTTTTAATATTTTAATCATTTTGAAAATTATCTAAATTTTTATTATTTTAATTTATTACTTATTTTAACATTTTATTATATTGTAAGTATTCATTATAGTCCTGAATGCACTATTAATTGCACTCAAATTACTGTTTAAAAAACGTAAACAAAGCAATGACCAAAAATCCGCAAAATTCTAAAATCCGCACAACCTCTGGTCCCACGCTGTGCGGATTTGAGGGAGTCTACTGTATATAAACATGTTAAAGGAAAATTTTTTACTCTCGTTAATTATGCTTTGTTTTTTTGCACAGAATGGTAAAATTATTGTACATGAATGACAATAAGTTTACAATATTCAGAATGAGTCAGAAAATGCATCATAATCGATGCAGTATGCATGACTCTTCGTTCTTGTTAGTTATGTTTTGTGGGGTCATCAAGGCTTCTTGTTAGTTATGTAAGGGAGGGGGAGGAGTTTGTATCGGGTTTAAGATTTTATTAAAATTTCCATGCTCTAGTCTGTACGTATTTACATAATTTTTTTTTTCTAAAAATCTTGATTTGGTTAGATAATTGTTTTTTTTTTTTTTTTTTTTTTTTTTCGGGTTTGAATCTCGATTCAGTTTGACTTGAATTGGAATTTTCAGGTTCTTGCAGAGTTGCATTTCAAGTACTAGTTTTCAATTCTGGTCAGTGGATGGGGACAAAAATTACTTTGTCTTTCTTGAACAGATTTTTATTTCCTAATTTTTTTATTTTACTTTTTTTTTTGGGGGGGGGATTAGATTGGGTTTCAGGTTATTCTGATCGGGTTTGAGATAGACTTCTTTTGGAATTTCCATGATCTGGTCAATACATATCGACTAAATTGTTCTTTTTTTTCTAAAATCTCGATTTGATTAATTTTTTTTTTTTGGGGGGGGGAGGGGGATTGAATCTGGTTTCGGATTGACTTCAAATGGAATTTTCAGGTTCTTGTTGAGTTGCATTTCAAGTATATTATTTTGTCGCAGATAAATTGGGTTACAATTGGAATTTTTTTTTTTTGGGGGGGGGGGGGCGGGTAGTGTTTGAACTGGGTTTGGGATAGATTTCAATTGAAATTCTTGTCAGTGTATGTGGACAGAAATTATTTGGTCTTTCTTGGACAGACTTGTGTTTCCATTGTTTTTTCCTTTTCGGGTTTGGATTAGGTTTCATGATAACTTTCAGACTCTTGTCAGTGTGTATCGGCAGAAATAATTTTCTCTTTTCCGGATTAGGTTAAGGTCCGATGGAAATTTTTTTCAGGTTTCAATCAGGTTCAATTCAAATGGAATTTTCAAGTTCTGGTCAGGTTGCGCTTTAATGGAAAATGTTTTGTCCTGTATAGATACTGGGCTCCGGTTGTATGGAATTTCCTTTTTCAGGTTCAGATTAGGTTTAAGATAGACTAATTGGAATTTCCAGATTTCTGATCACGCATATATATGGAAATTAAGTTTTCTTTCCCAAATCGAGATATGGTTGGATAATTTTTTTTTTTTTTTTTTGGGGGGGGGGGGGTTGAATCTGCTTTCAGTTTGACTTCAAATGTAATTTTCAGGTTCTTGTTCAGTTGCATTTCAATGTATTTTATTTTGCAGCAGATAGATTGAGTTACTCTTGGAGGGATTTTTTTCTTTCCGGTTTTGGATTGTATAGGATAGATTTCAATAGGAATTTTTTGATTCTAGTCAATGTATGTCAATGGAAATTATTTTGTCTTTCTTGGACAAATTTATCTTTCCATTAAATTTTTGTTGGTTTAGAATGGGTTTCAGGATAACTTGTAGGTTCTTGTTGGCAGACTTGTATAAAACCAAAAACTTTCTGCAAATTAATTTAATGTTGGGTGTAATTCGTATTTTTTGTGCAATTCATGGTCATCATTCATGTTTTTTATGCGATTTATGAATTTAATTTGCATTTTTGAGCAATTTATGGACATAATTCGCAATTTTTATGCGATTAATGAATGTAATTTACATTTTACATGATTTATGGACGTAATTTGCTATTTTTATGCAATTCATAGACAGAATTTGCGTTTTTTCAGCTTTCTGGTGACGAAATTTGCGTTTTTTAATCGATTTATTGACGTTATTTATGTTTTTATAGGATTTATGAATGTAATTTGCTTTTTTTACCAATTCTTGGACGTAATTTGCTTTTTTTGTAATTTATGAACGTTATTAGTGTTTTTTTGCACGATTCATGGAAGTGATTCACATTTTTTGAGTGATTTATGAATGTAATTCACGTTTTTATGCGTTTCATGGACGTAATTTGTGTTTTTTGAGCGATTCATGAATGTAATTTGCGTTTTTTATGCAATTCATGAATGCAAAACACTATTCGCTATTTTTATGCGATTTATAGACGTAATTTGCGTTTCAGCTTTCTGCTGCCAAAATTCGTGTTTTTTGAGCAATTTATGAACATAATTCCCGTTTTACTACACGATTCATAGACATAATTTGTGTTTCTCATACAATTTCTGAACGTAATTCTCACTTTTTTAAACAATTCATGGACGTAATTAACGTTTTGACGATTTGTGGACCCAATTCGCGTTTTTTAAACTATTCATGGGCATAATTCGCGTTTTTTATGCGATTAATGAATGTAATTTACATTTTACATGATTCATGGATGTAATTTGGTATATTTATGCAATTCGTAGATATAATTTGCATTTTTTGAGCTTTCTGTCGACGAAATTTGTGTTTTTGATCAATTTATTGACGTTATTTGTGTTTTTATAGGATTTATGAATGTAATTCGCTTTTTTTACCAATTGTTGGACTTAATTCACATTTTTTGCAATTTATGAGTGTTATTAGTATTTTTTTGCATGATTCATGGAAGTGATTCGCAATTTATGAGTGATTTATGAACATAATTTGTGTTTCAGCTTTCTGCTGCCAAAATTCCTGTTTTTTGAGCGATTTATGAACATAATTCCCGATTTCCTACACGATTCATAGACATAATTTGTGTTTTTCATACAATTTCTGAACGTAATTCTCACTTTTTTAAACAATTCATGGATGTAATTCACGTTTTGAGCAATTTGTGGACCCAATTTACGTTTTTTATGCAATTCGCTTTTTTTGAGCGATTCATGGACATAATTCGAGATTTTTATGCGATTAATGAATGTAATTTACATTTTACATGATTTATGGACGTAATTTGCTATACTTATGCGATTAATAGACATAATTTGCATCTTTTGAGCTTTCTATCGACGGAATTTGTGTTTTTTGATCGATTTATTGACGTTATTTGTGTTTTTATAGGATTTATGAATGTAATTCGCTTTTCTTACCAATTCTTGGACGTAATTCGCATTTTTTGCAATTTATGAACGTTATTCATGTTTTTTTGCATATTTTGAGTGATTTATAAACGTAATTCACGTTTTTATGCAATTCATGGATGTAATTTGCGTTTTTTGAGCGATTCATGAACGTAATTCACATTTTTTATGCAATTCATGAATCCAATTCGGTATTTTTATGCGTTTTATAGAGGTAATTTCCGTTTCAGATTTCTGCCGCCAAAATTCGTGTTTTTTGAGCGATTTATGAACATAATTCATGTTTTACTATACGATTCATAGACGTAATTTGCGTTTTTCATACAATTTATGAATATAATTCTCGCTTTTTTACATGATTCATGGACGTAATTCACATTTTAAGCAATTTCTGGACGTAGTTCCCATTTTTTATGCAATTTGCTTTTTTTTAGCGATTCATGGATGTAGTTAACATTTTTTATGCGATTCATGCATGTAATTCACATTTTTATGCGATTCATGCATGGAATTCGTATTTTTTATGCGATTCATGGATTGAATTAATGTTTTTATTGCGGTCTTTGCACGGAATTCACGTTTTTCGCGTGGTATTTTGTCGAAATGTTGGGTTTTTTTTAGGGATGCACCGAATAGTGATTTTGGCCGAATACCGAATGCCGAATATTCGGCCGACAGGTGAACCGAATACCGAATATTCGGCTTTCCAAATACTTTTTATATTTCAAAATTTAAAGGTATTAAAATGTTACTTTTTAAAACAGTTTTACATAACATTTAATAAAAGAAACTTACATTTTGATAAACATGTGCTTTTTATAAGAACATTTAGTATTGAAAAGAATCTGCCTTGAGTTATTTAAGAAGCACAATTATGAAAATTAAAAAAATTTTCTACGAATCAAAACAAGCATTTTAAAATCAAATAATGAAAAAATGGTTGAAGAAAAATTTTATAGTCTGATAATTGTCCTTTTAAAATAACTCAAGGCAGATTTTTTTCAATATAAAATACAAATACTTTCAACTTAATTCTGAATAAAAGTATGTTTGGCTCATAGTTCTTTTCTTATGAATGGTGGTATTTTCCACCCTTCCCATCATATCATATTTTACAGAAATCAAAGCATGGGAGTTGAAAATATATTATCTTATTTAGTGTTAATGTAATAAACAAACACACAAGTTATGACCTAGACTGAAATGAAATACAATGTACTTATGACTCAATAAGTTGATTATGGTTTCATGAACAAAAATTGTCTGCCTTGATAGCTATTACTATCTCAAACGGTTTTTTTTTTCTTATAAAGGACTTTTATTTGGGGAAAAGCAAAAAACAGATTATTTACTAAACAAAATTTAGAAACTTGTATCAGCACATAATTTATTCCTTAGGAGAATCCTAATAAATCACCATTTTAATCCTTCTCATGGTTAATTTTCTTAAGTTATACTTTACAGACAGCAAATAAATAATGTAAAAACATTCTATTTTATTTAAAAATGATTTTGTTTCTAATTATTTTAAATATAAATTAAAAAATTGACAGTTAAAAGTAGAAATAGCGAAAAGGTTTTATTAAGTATTGGATTCGGCCGAATACTTTGATATTCGGCCATACCGAATATTCGGCAGGCCGAATAGTTTCATATTCGGCCTAACCGAATATTCGGTAACATGGCCGAATACCGAATAGATACCGAATATTCGGTGCATCCCTAGTTTTTTTACATGATTCTTTGTTGAGATACCCTTTTTTTTTTACGCAATTCTTTGTCGAAATAAATAAATAAAAATTGTTTCTTCATAAAATTTTCTGCACATGGCGTGCGTCTATATTATACAACTCTGCTTGTCAGTGTGTATTGTCAGAATTTTTTTTTTTTTTTTTTTTTTTTTTTTTTTTTTTTTTTTCAGATCGAATTAAGGTTTGCTAACCCATAGACTAATTGGAATTTTCAGATTTCTGACCTCGCGTATCTATGGAAATTAAGTTTTCTTTCCCAAATCAAGATATGGTTGGATTTTTTTTTTTTTTTTTTTTTTTTTTTTGGGGGGGGGGGTTGAATCTGGTTTCGGTTTGATTTCAAATGTAATTTTCAGGTTCTTGTTCAGTTGCATTTCAATGTATTTTATTTTGCAGCAGATAGATTGAGTTACTCTTGGAGGGATTTTTTTCTTTCTGGTTTTGGAGTGTATAGGATAGATTTCAATAGGAATTTTTCGATTCTGGTCAATGTATGTCAATGGAAATTATTTTGTCTTTCTTGGACAAATTTATCTTTCCATTAAATTTTTGTTGGTTTAGAATGGGTTTCAGGATAACTTGTAGGTTCTTGTTGGCAGACTTGTATAAAACCAAAAACTTTCTGCAAATTAATTTAATGTTGGGTGTAATTCGCATTTTTTGCGCAATTCATGGTCATCATTCGTGTTTTTTATGCGATTTATGAATGTAATTTGCATTTTTGAGCAATTTATAAACATAATTCGCAATTTTTATGCGATTAATGAATGCACTTTACATTTTACATTATTTATGGACATAATTTGCTATTTTTATGCAATTCATAGACATAATTTACGTTTTTTCAGCTTTCTGTCGACGAAATTTGTGTTTTTTGATCAATTTATTGACGTTATTTGTGTTTTTATAGGATTTATGAATGTAATTTGCTTTTTTTACACAACTCTTGGACGTAATTCGCATTTTTTGCAATTTATGAATGTTATTCGTGTTTTTTTGCATGATTCATGGAAGTGATTCACATTTTTTGAGTGATTTATGAACATAATTCATATTTTTATACAATTCATGGACGTAATTTGCATTTTTTGAGCGATTCATGAATGTAATTCGCGTTTTTTATGCAAATGAATGCAAAATGCTATTCCCTATTTTTATGCGATTTATAGACGTAATTTGCATTTTAGCTTTCTGCTGCCAAAATTCGTGTCTTTTGAGCGATTTATGAACATAATTCCCATTTTACTACACGATTCATAGACATAATTTGTGTTTTTCATACAATTTCTGAACGTAATTCTCACTTTTTTAAACAATTCATGGACGTAATTCATGTTTTGAGCGATTTGTGGACCCAATTCATGTTTTTTATGCAATTTGCTTTTTTTGAGCGATTCATGGACATAATTTGCAATTTTTATGCAATTAATGAATGTAATTTACATTTTACATGATTTATGGACATAATTTGTTATACTTATGCGATTCATAGACATAATTTGCATCTTTTGAGCTTTCTATCGACGAAATTTGCGTTTTTTGATCGATTTATTGACGTTATTTGTGTTTTTATAGGATTTATGAATGTAATTTGCTTTTTTTCACCAATTCTTGGACGTAATTCGCATTTTTTGTAATTTATGAACGTCCTTAGTGTTTTTTTGCACGATTCATGGAAGTGATTCGCATTTTTTGAGTGATTTATGAATGTAATTCATGTATTCATGGACGTAATGTGTTTTTTGAGCGATTCATGAATGTAATTCGCGTTTTTTATGCAATTCATGAATGCAAAACACTATTTGCTATTTTTATGCGATTTATAGACGTAATTTGCATTTCAGCTTTCTGCTGCCAAAATTCATGTTTTTTGAGCAATTTATGAACATAATTCCCATTTTACTACACGATTCATAGACACAATGTGTTTTTCATACAATTTCTGAACGTAATTCTTACTTTTTTAAACAATTCAAGGACGTAATTCACATTTTGAGCGATTTGTGGACCCAATTCATGTTTTTTATGCAATTCGCTTTTTTTGAGCGATTCATGGACATAATTAACAATTTTTATGCGATTAATGAATGTAATTTACATTTTACATGATTTATGGATGTAATTTGCTATATTTATGCAATTCGTAGACGTAATTTGCATTTTTTTATCTTTCTGTCGACGAAATTTGCGTTCTTTGATCGATTTATTGACGTTATTTGTGTTTTTATAGGATTTATGAATGTAATTTGCTTTTTTTCACCAATTCTTGGACGTAATTCGCATTTTTTGTAATTTATGAACGTCCTTAGTGTTTTTTTGCACGATTCATGGAAGTGATTCGCATTTTTTGAGTGATTTATGAATGTAATTCATGTATTCATGGACGTAATGTGTTTTTTGAGCGATTCATGAATGTAATTCGCGTTTTTTATGCAATTCATGAATGCAAAACACTATTTGCTATTTTTATGCGATTTATAGACGTAATTTGCATTTCAGCTTTCTGCTGCCAAAATTCATGTTTTTTGAGCAATTTATGAACATAATTCCCATTTTACTACACGATTCATAGACACAATGTGTTTTTCATACAATTTCTGAACGTAATTCTTACTTTTTTAAACAATTCAAGGACGTAATTCACATTTTGAGCGATTTGTGGACCCAATTCATGTTTTTTATGCAATTCGCTTTTTTTGAGCGATTCATGGACATAATTAACAATTTTTATGCGATTAATGAATGTAATTTACATTTTACATGATTTATGGATGTAATTTGCTATATTTATGCAATTCGTAGACGTAATTTGCATTTTTTTAGCTTTCTGTCGACGAAATTTGCGTTCTTTGATCGATTTATTGACGTTATTTGTGTTTTTATAGGATTTATGAATGTAATTCGCTTTTTTTACCAATTGCTGGACCTAATTCGCATTTTTTGTAATTTATGAATGTTATTAGTATTTTTTTGCACGATTCATGGAAGTGATTCGCATTTTTTGAGTGATTTATGAACTTAATTTACGTTTCAGCTTTCTGCTGCCAAAATTCGTGTTTTTTGAGCAATTTATGAACATAATTCCCATTTTACTACACGATTCATAGACATAATTTGTGTTTTTCATACAATTTCTGAACGTAATTCTCACTTTTTTAAAAAATTCATGGACGTAATTCAAGTTTTGAGCGATTTGTGGACCCAATTCATGTTTTTTATGCAATTTGCTTTTTTTGAGCGATTCATGGACATAATTTAGCAATTTTTATGCGATTAATGAATGTAATTTACATTTGACATGATTTATGGACATAATTTGCTATACTTATGTGATTCGTAGGCATAATATGCATCTTTTGAGCTTTTTATCGACGAAATTTGCGTTTTTTGATCGATTTATTGACATTATTTGTGTTTTTATAGGATTTATGAATGTAATTCGCTTTTTTTTACCAATTCTTGGACGTAATTCGCATTTTTTGCAATTTCTGAACGTTATTCGTGTTTTTTTGCACAATTCATGGAAGTGATTCGCATTTTTTGAGTGATTTATGAACGTAATTCACGTTTTTATGCAATTCATGGATGTAATTTGCGTTTTTTGAGTGATTCATGAACGTAATTCAAATTTTTTATGCAATTTATGAATGCAAGTCGCTATTTTTATGAGTTTTATATAGGTAATTTCCGTTTCAGCTTTTTGATGCCAAAATTCATGTTTTTTGAGTGATTTATGAACATAATTTATGTTTTACTACACGATTCATAGACGTAATTTGCATTTTTCATACAATTTATGAATATAATTCTCGCTTTTTTACATGATTCATGGACGTAATTCACATTAAGCAATTTGTGGACGTAATTCCCATTTTTTATGCAATTTGTTTTTTTTTAGCGATTCATGGATGTAGTTCACAAAAACACCCCCTTGTTGTGCCACTGACAACAAAATCTTATGTTGGTGCAAGGAGTAATTTATTCATAGACATGAGAAAAAAGTTTGACAACAAACCAAAAAAAAGTACAATACAGGATTTTTACCTGGCATTCTCATAAAATTTTGAATATACCCTGCCTCCCCCCTCTAATTCATAAGTTTTCATACATTCTATATTATATTCCATATTAAGAAGGCGCCACTTGTCTAGTTTTTTTTTTTTTTAATCAGAACGCGTTATTAGCATTTTTCATTCAGGTAGAATTTATTTAGAATAGAACTGATAAAGAAAATGCACAAATTGAAAACCATTGAACAGACATGATAGAATCATTACGTATATTTCATGGTTTTAATAATCCACATGGATGTTTCTTGTTATGCCAATACAATCTTGCAATGTCTTAATAAACAATGAATAAAGTCTGCAATAAAGTTAACCAGATTTATGAACTTAATTTACGTTTCAGCTTTCTGCTGCCAAAATTCGTGTTTTTTGAGCAATTTATGAACATAATTCCCATTTTACTACACGATTCATAGACATAATTTGTGTTTTTCATACAATTTCTGAACGTAATTCTCACTTTTTTAAAAAATTCATGGACGTAATTCAAGTTTTGAGCGATTTGTGGACCCAATTCATGTTTTTTATGCAATTTGCTTTTTTTGAGCGATTCATGGACATAATTTAGCAATTTTTATGCGATTAATGAATGTAATTTACATTTTACATGATTTATGGACATAATTTGCTATACTTATGTGATTTGTAGGCATAATATGCATCTTTTGAGCTTTTTATCGACGAAATTTGCGTTTTTTGATCGATTTATTGACATTATTTGTGTTTTTATAGGATTTATGAATGTAATTCGCTTTTTTTTACCAATTCTTGGACGTAATTCGCATTTTTTGCAATTTCTGAACGTTATTCGTGTTTTTTTGCAAAATTCATGGAAGTGATTCGCATTTTTTGAGTGATTTATGAACGTAATTCACGTTTTTATGCAATTTATGGATGTAATTTGCGTTTTTTGAGTGATTCATGAACGTAATTCACATTTTTTTATGCAATTTATGAATGCAAGTCGCTATTTTTATGAGTTTTATATAGGTAATTTCCGTTTCAGCTTTTTGCTGCCAAAATTCATGTTTTTTGAGCGATTTATGAACATAATTTATGTTTTACTACACGATTCATAGACGTAATTTGCATTTTTCATACAATTTATGAATATAATTCTCGCTTTTTTACATGATTCATGGACGTAATTCACATTAAGCAATTTGTGGACGTAATTCCCATTTTTTATGCAATTTGTTTTTTTTTTAGCGATTCATGGATGTAGTTCACAAAAACACCCCCTTGTTGTGCCACTGACAACAAAATCTTATGTTGGTGCAAGGAGTAATTTATTCATAGACATGAGAAAAAAGTTTGACAACAAACCAAAAAAAAGTACAATACAGGATTTTTACCTGGCATTCTCATAAAATTTTGAATATACCCTGCCTCCCCCCTCTAATTCATAAGTTTTCATACATTCTATATTATATTCCATATTAAGAAGGCGCCACTTGTCTAGTTTTTTTTTATAATCAGAACGCGTTATTAGCATTTTTCATTCAGGTAGAATTTATTTAGAATAGAACTGATAAAGAAAATGCACAAATTGAAAACCATTGAACAGACATGATAGAATCATTACGTATATTTCATGGTTTTAATAATCCACATGGATGTTTCTTGTTATGCCAATACAATCTTGCAATGTCTTAATATACAATGAATAAAGTCTGCAATAAAGTTAACCAGAGAATCTTGCAATGGATTTTTGCCATCGCTTATTCAAATTTACTTAAGAATCGAGTTAATGAAATGTTGTATAAATGTTACTTGTTAGCTTTATAGATTACTAGGTACTACTAGGTTATCCCGTCGACCAAAAAATTATCGCCAAACTATAAGATTAAATTCCAATAATGGATGATTGTGAATGTCACATTCAATGACATTAAATACAATTTGTATATTTAAAATGTCATTGATTTTTATTTCGACTTTTTATTAATATTTTACTAATTATTTGTTTTTTCATTATTTAAAATAAAAAAATATGTGATTATGTATAATTTGGCGAAATTGGTCGACGGAATAACAGTAGTAGCGATTACTAAAATATTTCAAATTGAAATAATTTATGAAACTGAAAATGTTTTAGCCAACATTTCACTTAAGTTTAAAACAAGCAATATATAGAAATTGTAAAGTCCATCAAGTGTGTGTACTTTACAATTTCCATTGTTGGGACCAGACATTGCACAAATATGTGCTCATCTTTTGTTTACATTTTTAAAAAGAGTAATTTGAATGTAATAATGTACTAGAAATCATAATGAATGCTTTTAATAGAGTATAATACAGTCAACTCTGTGAAATTCACAAAATGTATTATCTGCAAAACATGCTAAAATGCAAACATTGAAAAGTGTTTTAACACTTAAACTCAAAGATAACAGATATGCAATAATTTTATTTTCATGAAATGACAAATTTTAATAAAATAAACTGGGATTTAAGAAAATTCATGTATTTTGTACCCTGTATTTAAAAACAATACTTTAAGCAAGCCAGTAAGTTTCCGTTTATTAATTATGATTAATGCAAACCTATTCTTTGCTCAAGCAGCGAAAAAATTAAAAAAAATAAACAATTTTACCTCTATATATTTTTTGTTTATCAAACAATACACATAAAAAGTTCCTTGGCGAAGGAGAATAAACTGCATTTCACCCAAAATTACTGACAACAAAACAAAATGCAGTCCAGATTTTTAACTGGCATTCTCGTAAAATTTTGAATATATCCTGCCTCCACACTGTAATCCATAAGTCTTCAAAAATACAAGCAAAAAACTTTATTGCAAAGTTACACATTCTGTATTAATTACTAATCCATTGCAAGATTCTCCGGTTAACTTTATTGCAGAGCTTATTCGTTGTATATTGACATTGCGAGATTCAATTGGCGTAACAAGAAACAACATGTGGATTATTAAAACCTGAAAATTACTTAATGATTCTATCTTGTCTGGTTTATATTTTTTAATTCGTGCATTTTCTATATCAATTTAATGGACATTATGTAAGAATATTACTACCTGAATGAAAAATGCTCCGTGTAACTTGCCGCGTTCGGGTTCGGATTCAAAACAAAACTAGACAAGTGGCGCCCCTAGGCGTATGAATACATGACTTTCCAACAACAAATAATTTAAAATAATTTTTGTTTGAAAACTTAAAAAAAAAATCATAAGTCGAAAGTATATTGAATATGTATAATTAAAAAATATTTTCCTATTTTAAAAAAGGATTCAAAATATTTTTTCCACAAAATGCAAAAATATCCAATGTAAGAAACGTAATATTTTCTTCTTACGAAAAATAAAGGCAAAATAAATAGAAATTTGATTTAGTATATATTTATTGAATGTTTTAAAGCACATGATAAGATGTTTTTGTAGTTTAAAAAACATTTATTGCTTCGATTCGGGTGTTTTAACTGTGACCATAAGTACATAAGGTTTTTCACTCAGGCTCCGTCTGCTAACCCATAGAATAACATGTAATCCGCGAGCTAATATAGTCCAATTTTCCAAGACCAATATATAACAAACAAGAGATTTCCTAGAAACAAGGCAAGTCTTATTACCTCTATCTTAAAGAGATTCATATTATATATAAGTTTTAATAAAATCTCCCAGCCCGTTTCCTAGATCTCATTATCAGGAACAAACACCATCGATTACAGTTTTAAAATGGTTATCGAGATCTAAAAATATACGGCACGTAGAAATGTAAAAATTATAGGATAGGATTAGATTGGGAATATAAGACTATATTAAAAAAATTGGACCATTCTGACCAATATTTGCTGAGTTATTAGAAGGCGGCTTTTCCGATTTTCTTTGATGTTGAGTTAGCTGTATATATGAAGTTCCGCATCTACCGTTATGACGATGGTAGGTTTAAAGCTGCGTCACTTGAAGGCTGCCGCCTTCTATGATTAATTACTGATTGACATTAGTGACACACTGTAAAAAAAAGGTCGATCTACTAAAAAAATTTTAGTGATCCTTGTAATTACTAAAAAAAGATTTTGTAATCTTACTCAGTTACAAGAAAATCTGTAAGAGTTACTAGAAAAAAGCTAGCAATGAATAAAAGTTAATAATTTTTATATTTTTAATAGCTATTACTAAAACTCGCTTGGTGTGTCCTTGATAACCTAGTGGTCATAGCAAAGAGCTTCAGACTGAAAGGCCTCGTGTTCGAAGCTCGACACCAACAAAGACGTACCGAGTGTATGCAGTGTAAGTAATCGTTAAGTAAATGGCTTATGAAATCAAAATTGCGCAGGTAGCAATGTTTGATGCTGCCATCTATCGAGGCGTTGCCGTAAATCTACCGCTGCAAAAATTGCGTTTGGACAAGGTACTAAGAATCCGTGAGTAATGGTTACTAAAAATAATTTTGGAGCTGTTACTAAAATTTGCTGGCTGGCTCATACTAAAAAGTTTTAAGTTAGTTATACATAAAATTCTTTTGTTCAGTTTACAAAAGAAAGGTTTGTTTCACTTGCAAAAAAAGTTTGGAATGGTTACTAAAAAATTCTGCGGAATACAAATTTAATAAAAAATTTTAGTAACCTCATGAATTTTTTCTTTACAGTGCATATATATACAGTGATTTACGAGAAATATATCAAGAGATAACTTTTTCTTTTCCGTATGCACAGGCAGCTTTCTATTGCTACATATAAAAACTTTCTTTTATCTTTTCTTTTATACTACGGTTAATCTTTTTTTTAAACCAAAATTTCAGATTGATAAAATTTTGCCTTATTTTTTATGTTTTGTTGAAATCTATTAAATTAGTAAACGTTTCTATGATTAATATTTTTTTCAGAATGATAAAAAATAATAATTTCCTTTGATAAAATTTACAAAAAGAAGAATTTATCTCAAAAAAATTATTTAATTTCTTATTATTTATAATTTTTTAAGCATGAGCATTGAAAATTATTTCCCTGATGCTGATTATTTTAGTCTACTTCAATAGCTTTTTGCTTTATTGAGACATAATAAAGTAAAAATAAAAAGCTAATTCAATAAATTTACTTTTTTAAGACATAACTAATTTATTTGGTACTTTTATACTAAATGTGCATAGCTGATGAACCGCCAAGTATTGTTTCCATCGCCGGAATTCGCATTAAAATTTCATTTCAAAAACAAA
This sequence comes from Maratus speculifer, assembly GCA_964019185.1. Lineage (NCBI taxonomy): Eukaryota > Metazoa > Arthropoda > Arachnida > Araneae > Salticidae > Maratus > Maratus speculifer. The sequence continues at coordinate 300,533,276 of OZ025295.1, read as the reverse complement.
TATTTCACCTATTTCCTTAGAAATATATAATTTAATTTAAAATACAAATACTACACGCATTTCAAATTTACGCCCTTCATTTACTTCATATGAAATAAAAAAAGAAAATAATAATAAGAAATACACATCATAAACCATGACATTTTATTTCACCATAATGGCTTGTTTCTATATTACATACGCCCCACCAGTGGCCGAGAGGTTCTGACCTCTCACTTGGTAGACGGTAAGTGCTGAGTTCGAACGCAATCGCGGCCGTCGGCCTAACCGTTCGGGGTTTCGTGGTTTTCTTTTAACCTTGCGTAAATACGGGTTAGGTTCCCTTAGAAAGACCCCCCCCCACAGAGGACGCTCCCCCCTAGGCCGATACTCCTCGAGTAGATAATCGGCCGACACAAAATAAACCAAACTAAAAATCACACACAAATAATAATAAATAAAATAAAATCTGCTACTGGCAAAAAAAAAAAAAAAAAAAAAAAAAAAAAAAAAAAAAAAAAAAATGTTATTGACAAGAATACATATTGGCCCGGTAATATAAGAGCACTACTTATTTCTTATTCGTAACATTATTCTTCTAAAAAAGATAAAACATCGTTAAATATAAAAAAAATGTAATAAAAAAATGAAACTTTGCAGTTTTTTCGCGATCTCTTAGTTTAGTATGCATTTTATACTCATATCAGAATATTTAGAAAATTGAAGCAGTGACAATTTTTATACTAAGCTATTTTTTTTCGCATTATAGCTTATGAGAAAGAAATACAATCTATCGTATTACATGGAGTGGTACAAATTAAATAGATATATTTAATTGATATAAAACATTCTTAGGACATTTCTAATGTATTGATTTGTTTTCTAATTTATTTTTACATAAGCAGATTCATTAACTGTTGTATTGTATTATAGCATTTCTTAAGTATGTTAAAACATTCTAAATAATCCCAAATAAAGATCTACACTTTTATTTTCTTTCGGCTTCGTTTTACTCATGAATTTCCGTACAGTTGTGTAATTAAAGGAATTCACTTGTGTTAGTGACATTTAAGACAAAAATTTTCCACATGAGATAAGGCACTTCTATTTAGTTTTTTTTCTTTCTTCCAATACGTGGATTTCATCGCAGAAAACATACCCTTTTTTTCTTAAAAACATTGCTTATGAATGAAGATTCAGTATTGTCTGAGCGAAAATATGCCCAGGCCGGGAATCGAAACCAGATACTTAGGTTTTTAAGGACAATGTTTTATCTGTTAAGCTTTCGCCCAGATAACCTTATTGGTCATAACATCTGGTCTGTCATTTAGATAATTCGGCAGAATAAGCCGCAGGTAATGGAATTCCATATGACGATGGATATCTAGATGTATGTTAAAAATAATAGTATATCTATGCACCCATCGTTATATGGAGTTCCATTACCTGCGCACTGTAAAAAAATTCTGTAAAGGTACTAAACTTTTTCTAGGAAACTGGGACTCCTAGAACTTTTCCTGTAACGGTAACAGTAAAAATTCAAGTTTCAGAATCAGTTACATGGATTTTTCCTGTTATCGTTACATGAAAAGTTCTTGGAATCCCAGTTTCCAAGAAAATGCTTAGTACCTTTACAGAATTTTTTTTACAGTGCGGTTTATTCTGCCGAGCTGTCTAAATGACAGACCAGATGTTTTGACCAATAAGGTTATCTGAGCGGAAAATCCCAGCTGGCTATCGCCGGTTAGCTTAACAGGTAAAGCATTGGTCTTGTAAACCATGTATCTGGCTTCGATTCCCGGCCTGGGAAATTTTTCTCTCAGTTGGAAATATTCGATTCGTATGATAAATTTACCAATCAGTTTGATAGTGTTAAAAATAATAGTATATCAGATTGTATTGATTGCAAGAAATAATTCTTTTGCTAATCATGGTGAGTGAGAAATTTCTACAGTCGCGTCGGAGGAAAGGAAGGGAGAAGAAATTTCGTTGTTTTAGTATTATTTCAGCTCCCGAGGATTAATCGCTTAAAGAAAAAGATAGAACGCCAAATTATAAATCATATATGATTTTATAATAATATAATATAAGGTGCATAACATTGCGTGACGTTTATGGTCGCGTTTTAAACATACATGTCACATGTATGATATACATATGTGACTTTTGTGCAAGAACTTATATAAGGCCACGGATTATGAGTGACTTGTGATTTTAAACGTTTTGTTAAATATCTAGAAAAATACATGAAGAATTGTCCTGAAACTAGAGGTCTGTAAACAGTTGTGTACAGGTCATATACTTCCACGAAGATTGTTCCCGAAACCCAATAGGTCATCGTCAACGAATTGAAAAAACGAATATCTTTTGAATGTCTCTTTCAAAACTAATTTAGTAAAAGCGTTCAAACTGTAGATTAAGATTAAATGGCTTATTGAAATAATTTTAATAAACTGTGTTCATTTTCATGAGTATATAATATATTCTCGTAGAGAAATTAAAGTTTTCATAAAAACACTCCCAAATTTTGCCAAGATTTTTGTGTATAATTTGCAGAGTTCTTAATGTAAAAAAATTTTCTTTTTAGACAGTATGACACATAATGTTGCACACTGTACCCTGTAATCAGAATTAAAAAATAATAAAAATTGTATGAAAAATGGGCAGATTTACTAAATAATGTTCCATTGCTTTAGCACGAATGTAATCAAAATGTAATGTGATAATTTATTTGGTAAAAGTTTAAAGCAACTTTTGCGAAAGTTTCAAAACCCTAGCTTGAAAATTCTGAATAAGGTGGTCTGGTGTAATAACGCCAGGCGGGGTAATAACGCCAAGTGCTAATATTTTGCATAACTATGAAATAATCTGGTAAATGACACCCATGTGTTCTGCGCAGAAGGGTTTTGAGTCATATAAATCGCAAAAAAACCAGCTTCAAGTTAATTTGTTTCATTTTTAGGTCTTATTGTTTTTACAAGCAAGTAAAATTAACGCTTGATCTAAAATTTGCGAGATACGTTTTGTGATGTGAAGACTATTTTTTTTTATCCGGAAATGCTTTATTAATTACATAAATTTGTAGTACATTTCATGGACTTTCAAAATGTTGTTGAGGATTTTAGATATCTCCTCGAGATAATTTGTAATTTAAAATGTACAGCGCAAAGTTATAACGGGGTAATAACGCCAATCCTTGGCATTAATACCCCGGTTCATTCCCTACAGTGGCCGAGCTACATCCTAAATACTGATTCAAATAAACACAGTTAAAACTGTCCAATGTTTCTAATAATTCTATTTAAGCGGTCCTTTTTAAGCAAAAAGAAGCTCACAGTCTGATATTCTTTTGCCTCATCCTCCCCACCTACACACACACCACACCTTTATTTTTCTTACACTTTCACAAAAAATTGAACGTGTTCAATAGCTTAGAATGCAATTTTTCAATTTCTAGGTTTGTAGAGTTTGTATTTTTAGAATTGGGCAATCTACATGCAATTTTCATGGCGGTATTGCCCATATAGGTGGGTAATAACGCCAAATAGCATTGGTCAAGAAATCACGCCATTACTTTTTATGAATACATATCTGTTAAATTATTTTTTTATATGGATATTCGTGAGTTGCTGTATCAAATCATATATTTGTTTGAAAAATACAAACTAAAACTGAGCCGTAAAAATTGGTAGAACCTTAACTTGGCGTTATTACCCCAGGGTACCTTATTATCATCAATAAAATAAGCTTAAAATAAAGTCGATAGAATCAGCTTGTTATCAAATTGAATTAAAAATATAAGGAGCTGTATCCACATTTACATTGATTAGTATCAATATAGCATGTACAATATTGCATGTAGTATTATATTTGGATATAGCTTCTTATCTTTTTGCTTTCTTTTGGAAACAACGGATTTGTACTTATTCTATGGACGATAATTTTCAGAATTTTCAAGCTGTGTTTTTGAGACTTTTGAAAAGGTTGCTCTATGTTTTTAACACATTGTGCACAACATATTTTGATTGCACTCACGCATGCGCAGTGAAACGTTACTTACCACATCACCTCATTCTTCATGAAATGTATGTTATTTTTTAATACTGATTACAAGGTATTTTGAACAATGTTGTTTGTCATAGTTTCTGAAAGGAATACATATATATTTTTTATATTAAGAACTCTGGAAATTACAAGCAAAAAACTTGGCCAAAATTTGGTACTGTTTTTATAAAAAAAACATTAATTTTTCAATAATTGTATATGTATTCTTATAAAAATGAACACTTTTTACTATAATAGACCAAATTTTGAACATTTTTGCTACTTTAGTCTTGATAGGATTATCCAAAATATATTCGTCCATTTCAATTTCTTGACGGTCCCCTTTTATTCTCTCAGGAAACACATTTTCTCAGATATACATGAACTGTACTATTCTGTTCATACACCTGGAGTTTTACGGTAATTCTTTAAGTATTTTTCTGGATGTTTAACAAAACGCGCAAAATTGCAAGTGACCGGTTTTGTTTTGGACTTTAATAATATGCATATAATGACGCATATGTTTTTGAAGGATATATATCGCGTATATATGAGCTATAAATAAACTTTACGATACTCTTGGAAAAATGATATCTGCAACTTTGGCACAATTATAACTGTGGCTGCTGCTATTGCAAAAAAAGTATCGCTGTTTATGCTTACGAGTGTTAATTTTATTTTTGTTTCTTGTCAGATAGATTTTAAAGAAACGTAATTTATGCTCATATGAGAATTTTAAAAAATCATTGCAGAAATAGTTAATTTGCAATGCAAGATGGCCCAAATTAAAATACATATTTCCGACAGAGATATTGTAAAAATAATTAATCATGAAGTCATAACACTTAAGAAGTGTCACAAGGGAGATGAGGAAAATTTCCTTTAGAGCAGAAACATTGGATAAAACAACAACCCATAAAGGTATGCAATATGTTATATTCAATATATAAATGATTAATTACAGAAATTTTTCATTTAACCCTTGACCGCCGTGCAAAAAGGGCAAAATTTTAATGTTGTCTTTCCAGTAATCTCTCTTTTAAATACTAAAGAAAGATGCTGCTACAACGTGATATAATTTTGTTTATTAGATATTGCCATGTAGGTCTTAAAATTATTAACCATAAATTATTTTCTTAATAGTAGATTACATCAGTAGAATTATATGAATTTACGCCGATCAAAAGGACAAAATTTTAATTCTGTTTCCCCTGTAATTTTTTAAAAATACCAAAAAAAAAAAAAAATGCTGTTTCAAACATGATATCATTTTGTTTATTACATATTGGAATATAAACCCAAATAATATTAATCATAACTTATTTTCTTAAAACTGGATTACATCTGTAGAATTATATGTATTTAAAAAACTCGTCTATTGCGGGAAACCTGCAAAATATTGAACAGATGTATCAATTCGCGGCGGTGGGAAGGTCAAGATAAAACTTATTCAATATGATTCTTAGCATTCTATGTTACCTCCTGGAATTGTGACGTAGCACGTTCAGCGATTGATTGCAGTGTATGCGTCAAAATGTTATACATATCAGCAGAGCTATGTTGTCTTTAATATTGGTCAAATACCTCATGCGATCACGGTTCAAGTTTTAGAGACATCAACAGAATTTGAATCCCATGATTCAAACTTGGTAATCTCTAAGACTAAGCCTTATGAAAATGATAGACGATGCTTTTGTCATCAGTAAAGTGACATTCGGTGCAACAACTGATCTATTATGTTACGATTTCAGGTACTCGTAGTAGCATCAAATGATAGTCGGGATATTGAACCTGCTTTGTACTTATATGAAGGAAAATTGTGTAGTACGTGCTAGATACTGATTAATTTACTTGAACTAATTTAATTTTTGTAGAAGAAATCTCCGACATTTTGTTTCACGATGCACTCCAAATGTCATAACTTCTCGATGAATAGTTTTCCAATATCTTCGTTGGATATGAATTCTTTTATTTATGACACTTTGTACTACATACGAAGTCATTCTCGAAACATTGTCAAGTATATTGTCGACATACAAAGTGTATCTAGGCAAAATTAGGGAGGGTTGACTCACTTTTACAAATTGTTTTTTTATTTTCAAATATTGAACATAGAATAAAATTTTATGAATCATTTTACTTGTTACGCCATCTGTTATTAAAATAAAATTGCCACATAAATGTAATATATATATAAGTAACTTGAAAAATGATTGATTTTAATCATGAAAAATAATGGGTCAAACATATGGGAGATTATACCCACAATATGGGATGTTTGACCGATTTTGTTTTACATTGAATATTTGTTAAGAGATATTGTAATAATAAACTAACAAAATAGAAAGTATTCAAAATTTATTTAAAAAATTGCATTTTAAATATATTTTAAATGACTATAATGAAAACAGATATTTTAAATAAAATATTAAATGTAAAAAAATCGATTTTATACAATAATAATAATAATTTTATTATTACATCATTATTGTGTCATTTACATCTCGCAACCAACTTAAAAATACTTATAATTTATATTTTCATTCTATATTAATACTAAAGTATTAAAACCTTTATCAAGGTTAACTTCAAACTTAAAAGTTTTTTGGAAAAATTAATCAAGCCTTACTTATCTGGCACAAACATATTTACTTGAAACTGTTTCATTACTCTACAACTGCAACTAATTTGTGAGAGCACTATAGTATGTAACACTAATGTTCGATTTCAAATCCAGCAACTTCTAATTTATTCCCATTTTCTCTAATTTACGTATATTTTACTTTCTTTGATGAATAAAAAAGAAATGAATTTTCGTCAATAAACGAAGAAATCCTGGTAACACTGCTGCCAGGAAAATTTCCGTGAACTGAGGAAAATATTTTGGAGATTGCAGCTATCGATCCATACCTATATCTATCTCGCTATTCTCTAAATATATAGGTATTTATATAATTATTTTATTTTTAACAGCGCTTCGTGTGTAATGCAAATATGATATTAAGAAAAATTAAACTAGCAAGCATCACAAAATTTATATCTACAATCAGACACAGGACTCCTTTACTCTTTTTAAGCATTTTCCGTATATGAAAATTCAATTCTAATACAAGGACATATCATAAGAAAATTGCTCGTTTCACCAAGGAAAGCAATTACGTTCGAAAAATATATCTTAAATCCATAAAGTTGATTTGTACGCTTAAAGAAACAATATTTCTATGTTTGTAATTTAAATTTTGCGATATATAGACAAATTTTATCTCATGTTTGATTTAAATGTTGTTTATGTAGAAAGTTTCTTTCCGAGCGATAGCATTATTTTATAATAAACATAAACAAACGAATTTCTTGATGTTTTTTCTGTTATTTCAAATTACAGAAACCGTTCCCAGTTTATTTATAACTCTAAAACGATACTAGAAAACGTGTATTGCAGAAAACTGTGCATGAAATATATGTATTGTATTATAATAAAAAATAGTATAACCATATCCGCTATAGTCAGTTACGTTCAATTTCACATTTCTCATGTCCTCACGTATTATTTTTATGTTCCAATTCGCAATTTCTCAAACCCGCAACTATTATATTTTACTTTTATTACATCACGATGTGTCTATTTCCTTAAAAATTATTACTCTACTAAAAATTATTACTGCTTTTTTACAGGTTATTTGGCAAAATAATAATGCGGTTATTTGAAATATAAAAAATATTTTTTTATGCTATCCTTGGTTCTGAAGTACCACATGTGATACTTCCGAACCATTATGGATGCAAACTAAACAAATCGTTTTTTTTTTTTTTTTTTTTTTTGTTGTTTCTCTTACATTTTCACTTTGTTTCTATAAAGCTGAATATTTCTGGCTTTGGATCACAAACAAAAAATGACAGCATTGATGCTTATTTCCGCATAAAATAGGAGTTATTATCACCTGAGTTTGCAAAATACATTCGAATATGTCCAAAAAAAAAAAAAGATTTTTTTATTTCTTTGTTTTAATCTAAAGAATTAATTAATTAAACACTTTGCAATTAAAAAAATGGATTTGTAGATCATTCAGTTAAATAAAGATCTTCAATTTAGTACTGCTTAATTTAGATTTTCAATAATTTAATACATATTTTAAGGGAGATAGACATTTTAGATCCGAATTAGTAAACCTAAATTATCAGCCTCCTAAAGTATCAGTTCTAGAAAAAAAAAGCTTTTTCTGTCATTTATCGTGTATTTTTTAATGTGCAAATTCAATTAATATGCATTTGCAATGTTATTTTACCCATGAATCTAAAACGGTTATAACACTTAAGATCCAACCAGCACGATCGTGCAGGTTAAACTTTCTTTAAGGGAACAGTGGACGATAATTTTTTTTTCATGATAGCAATGTGAAATTTTGTGCATATATACATTTTACTTAAAGCATTTAGGACACCATTAAAAAAATTCCCAATCTTATTAAAATTTTTACATTTTTTTTAAATTAAATTTTTAAACCTAATTTTAAATACTCCTCTTGTCTTAAGTTTTGAGATATTTTCTTACTTTTGCATTTTGATCATTTAAAACTCTATTACAAACAAATTTGTTTAAGATTCTTTTACTCTTTTGAATAGTTATTATTTTACAGACTTTTTTGTAAATTCCATACCGATTTTTATTAAATTTTTGCCTTTTAAAAAGTAAAAAATCAAAATGAGGTAAAAATCAATCTTCATGAAGACGAATTAAAAAAAAGCTTACACAGTTTCTTTCTAAACAATATCAGGGTAATTCCTTATCAATTTCATAAATTTTGATCAAAAATTACGTCACAAGAAGCATTTCAAAAATCTAAAAACACTGAAAAATTAGTTTTGAGAAAAAAAAAGATTTAAACTATATAAATATACTTACCTTTATTATTTACTTCTTAAAACCTTCATAAATGATATTTTAATAAAAAAAAAAATTTTGGTACTATTATACCACAGATATAGACCTTTTTTGCGACGATTTTGCTCAAATTAAGGTCCACTGTCCTCTTAAATCGTTGCTTCTGAGTTATATGTAGTAAATTCTACAGTAAATAGCTTGTAGTGCTTCTAGAGATTTCAATATTTTAACATAGTTTAACACATTAAAGTAGAAAGAGATAAAAATTCTTTAAACTTATCATAAAAAAATACTTAAATGATAATCATAAAAAAATACTAGGCGTTTCGAAAGATCTGATTCTTTCATCATCAGGCGCAAAGATGACTTATGTTTACTATGAAAGTAGCAGCACGACTGATATGAAAAGGCAGGAAAATGAACAAACTGGAGGAGCAACCGATAGAAAAGTAGAATGCAATAGCCAGATAGCAATAGGAAGATAGCAAAGCAAAGAAGCAAAATGAATAAAAGGAAAAAAAAAACAATTAAAATTAAAAATAGATTATAATTAATACAAAAATGTTCTTGAAATTTACATTTTTCTTGAGATTAGATTTTTTTGAAAATTTAGCTATAAAACTTAATAATGAAGTTAATTTTTATGACAAATCTGATTGTAAAACGCTCTCTGTAGCCTAAAAAAAACACTTATACCGTATAATTATTTTTTGTTTCAATTATAATTTATTTTTATGTTCATTTTTTCCTCTTACCATTTTTCTTCCTCTTTTTACTTCATTATTGTGTTCTTTTCTATAATGCTCTTCCGTGATTGGTTGTTGCTTTCTGCTTTCCTAGTGGCTGTTTTTTCAACTTGTTCCCTTTTCCGCCTTTTCACTTCAGTCGTAGGTCTTTAGTCTGTTCACTTTAAGATGCTTTCATAGTAGATTCATGTCATCTTTGCGCCTGACTCAAATCTTTCGAAAAGCCTAGCAAAATGAAGCATTTTTTTACGGTGTGTTTAAGAAGTTTTTAGCTCTATTTATTGTTTCACACCACCTTCAACTTGCTTTCTCACATTAAAGTGCATCGTAGACGATTTTTATCATATATCATAACGCATTTTTTTAATTGTCCCTGTAACGGAACTATATAACACTTTTCATTTCGAATACCGAACATGACATAAATAGGCTCAATAACATATGACGACCTCAGAAGCCAAGGGGTACAAGTGACAAAATGTCGATTTGGAGTAAATTGAGTTTAAAGATAATTGATGTTAAATTGGAACATCAATAACAATTGACTAAATTCAAATAGGAAACATCTGCTTGTTGCATTCTATTCTTTGAACTCTCATTTCAATAACTGTTAAAAAAATAGAGTACAATTTTCTTTAAATGTATAATTAATCAATATTGTTTGTTTTTCGAAAAAGTGGTTTATCTCTATAACTCAGCAAATAATAAGAAAATGACCTATATTTCTTTACCTGAAATGAAAAAAGCATATTTCCAGATAACCTGTGCACTTAACTCATTTTTTTCAATTTTGTCACTTATACCCCTTGGCTTCTGGGCTCCTCAAATATTATTTGTATAATAATTCGAATGTTTTTATGTGCGTTTTAGCATGGGCAGACGGAAAGTCAAACCGAAGTCAAAGTCGTTTTCACATAAATCTGAAAACATTAAAGAAATGAATTTCTGTAACCATTTAAATGACAAATACAATTGTTCCCATGATTTTTCTGAACTTTTTAATGCAAACATTATGTGTGTGTACTGAAAAAATTATTAGTAAATTTGGAATATTAACGTGAATCCTTCTTTAACAAAATTAGGAAATCAAAAAAAAAAAAAAAAATCGGCAGGAATTTTTTTAAATGTATTTTTCAGAAGTTTATGAATTGTAAAAATCTATAACTCTTAGTTCAGACAACAGAAGTATTTTGTGTGCAGTTTAAAAGATTACACAAATTCTAAATTGAATAAATGTTACTTGGCATATCTTGTGAATAACATTCAGACTCTGGGAACAAATTGGCCATGTATAATGCATTCAACTAAATGAATTTGGAAACTTTAATTTCTTTTTCTTAAATTGATTTCGACAGAATAAGCAAGCGTCTTGTTTTATGGAAAAAATTTAAAACAACGTTTTAAAGATTTTTTAAAATTCTGTGTAAAACAAAATGTGAATGTAAGTTATTGAATTTGAAGCCTTTATTTATAAACAAGTGTTTTTTTTTCATTCTCAAAAGATGCAATGTTCTATGAAAAAGTCTTAAAAGTCAATAAATCTAAAGGCAATTTATGAAATGACTTTACATGAAACTCAAAATAGTAAAAAGAAGTTAAATTTGATAAATGGCATTTGGCAAATTTTGTTGTCTATGTCCGGGTTTCAAATTTGTCATATAAGACATTGCCATTACCCTAAAGAGTCCGGAAATACTACTCCATTTTTCTTAAATTAGTTTCCATGTAATAAGTAAGAGTACTTTTAAACCGATGCTTTTATGATTTTTTTAAATTGTGTTTGAAACGTTATGTGAATGGTAGTTACTCAATCTGATTTTAAAGTAATGTTATTTTTTTTATTCTCAAAATATAAACTGTTTTATCGTTTCTGTTTCTTAAAACGCAAAGTTTTATTATTTTACACGATTCATTAAATTTAATAAGCCCTTAAAACATGAACAAAATTTAAGTTGGAACAATTTTTGCTGAAACTTCATATTTTGAATCGATTCAAGATGTTTTATTACATTGAATATCAAAGTTGATTTCTAATAATTTAGGAAATAATAAAATGTCAGTTTAAGTGTAAGATGTTAAAATTAATACTGTATGTATCTATTATACTACTCTTATATTTCAAGTAGAAAACTATGCAAATGCTAAAAAATTAAAGTGATATCAAATGTGCTTAAAAGTAAAGAAGCAGAGAAAACTTTTTAAACAATTTGAAAAAGAAAAATAGCAATTGTTTTAAATAAAATAGATAAGATAGTATATAAATTGCAGGGTTCGCACAGTTCTACCACTAAAATTCAAAAATATTTTCAAATTGTTTCACTGCAGAAAAATATCGTTAAATCTGTTAATGAAGGTGGGGTTTCGAATGTTGTGGTTTAAAAATTAAATGTAAATTTTCTTATTTTGAAAAGTGGTGTCAGCGTCCTTGGAAATTCCAAGGAGTGTGCGAACCTTGAAATTGAGTAACATATTAAGATTATTACTTTTCAAAATAAAGGTAAGATTTTGAGTTAAATTTTGTTTTTGCGTATTCTGAAAATCATTTTTTTAACATTTTATGTTTACGCAAAACATCATAACGGATAAAAATATGGATGAATCTCTTTCAATTTTTTTCCCATATTGTACAGAGTGCAATAAAGGGAATAAACTACACTCGTAACAATAAATGTATTATTTTTATTTTCGTTTTTTAATTATTGATAAAGTTTCCAATTTGTAATAGTTTTTTAGCATTTTTTGCTTCACCACTGATTAACTTCCTATATAGTTTTATCTATTTGACTCACAAATATGAGAGTAGTTCATCCCCTAGAAAAAAGTTTTATAATTTAATAATGCTTTCATATAAAATTACCTTAATTTAATGTTGAGTAATGATGTTTTGTTGAAGTAATTATTTTCTACGTTTTTTGCTTATCCCCAAAATACAAAAAAAAAAAAAAAAAAAAAAAAAAAAAAAAAAAAAATGAAATGGATAACTTTTTTTTGTTTCATTTTACTTTTTAAATCACATCATGATGCACAATGCAAAAAAAAAATATATATATATATATATATATATAGATTTTGAAATAATTTTAAAAAAGCCGTCCAAAGATATACGGATAACTTAAATAAGAAAATAAAGTAAAAGATAAAAAAATATATAATTTTTTTTTCCTTAAATCACTTTTGACACAGTAACAAAGAATATCTCAAAATTACAAAATTGTTGACTTGCTATTCTTTTCAGACAGAAATTTATTTAAAACAGCTTACAAAATCTTTTCATAAAAAACTTGCGTAATCCTCAAGATAATCTCTGTTTCTCTCTCATAATCTTCAAAAGTTACAAACTTTGATAATTTAAAATGCAAAACATTTAAAATTTTATGTGATTATTTAAATTTCACATGAAAAAAAATAAAATAAGTTTAAAATTTCCTTTGGTTTTTTATGAAAATCAATATTTGATATATTTTAAATCGAGTTTATTAAAACTAAAACTGAATATAATAATTTATTTTACAGAGATATTGAATTACTATTAAAATTATTACAGCAATTGGCATGAATTAAAACAATTAAATTGTTATACATTTTCAAAAAATGGCTGCCTGGAATATGAAAAGCTAAGCTCATAACTGTTTATGACAATCATGTGACTTGTACAATTATATAATAGAGTGAAAGGTAGCCTGTCGGTATGATGTGTTTGTAATTTTGAAAGAATAATTGCATTGTAAAAAGGTCTATATGGTAACAAAATTTATCTTTTAAAAACGTGATCCTGCTACAGAATTGGCAAAAATCGTTCATCGATCCGCAATAGTGTTCATCGACTTTAAAATTTTACTACGGCTTTGAAATTCCCAAGAACGATTGAGCTTTTGCATTGTTTTATCGTTGTACTTGTATAATTGTAGCTATCGGTACCCAAATTCTATCCCCTGGTTCTGCCTTGCTAGCCATTTTGCTTGCTACTTATTATTTCTTTGCTGTTTTCTTGTACTGGGATTTTGGTCTTCGTTCATTAACATTTAAAAAAATCTATAGCATTGAATTTCTTATTAAAAAAGTAAGATTTGTTGTTAGCTAATGATAAAAAAGTTAGCTAACTTAGAGAATTTGTTAGCTAATAATAAACTAGTTGGATGTGCCAATTCCAAAACTTTCATCTATCTCATACGTATATTTTAATATTTCAAAATTTAGTCACATATGTTAATGCGTTAATATTACTAATTCAATACCATACCAACTATGATTTGCATCTTAAAGTTCTGCTTCTGTCAATTAATCGGAATAAAAACGAGTTTCCGTATCTGCACGATTCGATGATCAGTAGAACTATATTCAGATATGTTTTTTCCAATTCAGGAAGGATCTTCTCACCATAATCTAAAAAATCACACACAAAAAATTTAGTTCAGTTCTATGCATAACATCAAAATTATTAAACATCATTATTGAAATGGCACAGACATCGCGATTATAGCGCTTCTTTCCGGCGGATTTTTTTACGAAATCAGGGAGGGTGAGCTGACCATAGTCAAACACTTATACAAAAAAATTCATTCTATTCTATGCGTAATTTCATACACTTTTCTGTGGTAAAATATTGAATATGGCACAAAATTTGCTATTGCAGCCCCCTTTCGGTGGATTTTTTTTCAAATTCAGCGAGAACAAACTAGTTATAGCCAAACACTTATACAAAAAATTTCGTTCAATTCGATGCATAACTTCATATACTTTTAGTCGGTAGAATGTTAAAAATGGCACAAAAATCGCTATTGCAGCGACCCCCTTCCGGCGAAATATTTCAAAATTGAAGGGGAACCTGCTTGCCTTAGCCAAAAACATTCATAAAAAATTTGGTTCAATTCTATGCATATCTTCAGACTCTTTTTGTTAGTAGAATGGCAACATACGGACACACACACATACACATACAGAGACACACGGACAGACAGACTTTTTGTAAAGACACGTTATTTGAAAATCTGACCCCTAAAATGTGTAAATCCGTTGAAAACCGGAAGTCGAAAAAAATTTCGATTACAATACTTTCTTCTATTGAAGATAGAGAAAGTAAAAAGAACACACGTTAAAAGATTTAACAGTTGAACAGAGACACGTTAAAAGAAGACGTTAAAAAATTCAAATCTTAACAGTAAACATATACTGATGCCATTTAAAGCGATGCATTTTTTGTGGAAGAACGAGGGAGTCATTCATGGATCTGAACAAAATATTAAATTAGCCTGAATATAAAAATTCTAGCAATATTGTAATATAATAATATTGTAATATGTGTAATATTGTAATGTGTTAATATACACTTTCTTCTTCATCTCGTCATAACTTCATAAAAAACATTTGTACTGTCAGTTACACACTGCTGACAGTGTGTAAATCGTATGTAAAATTTTCATTCTTTTAAAATAATTAGCCTGATATAAGGAATCTTTTCCTTTTAAAATTATGCATGTCTTTCTCAATTTCTGTGACAGTTTAGCAAATTTCAAATCGAAGAATTTTCTCCTAACTGACTACGAAATCGTTTGAAGTACGAGTTCATTAAAATGCAGGTTTCATTACAGTTGAAGCTTTATTTAAATTAATATAATTCTACAAATATAAACCAGTTTTAAGAAATTAAGATATGATTGATACGTTCAAGGCTTATAAGCATATACGTAACAAAAAAAAATTATACCATGTTAGAGAATCCCTGCTTTATTAACATTTAAAATAAATTTATGAGAAAAAAAATTATGATTTTGCCCTTTTGCTCGGCAGTCAGGGGGTCAAGTCATTTAGAGTTAATTTAAATCTTCTATTTTGAACGAGGTTTAAACCGCTTATTTCGGTGAAAAATATCTTAAAGAGAAATTTATCAAAAATGTCAAAATTTCCGACAAAACCACAAAAATTGCCTTTCCCCCACAGAACTCTATTTTCCCCTCAAATGAATAATTCCCCATGAATTACCATCATTGATCAGGAAAAATGCCCTGATTAAATAAACAAAGTTCACACCAAAAATAATTGGTAGGCATAGTCAAAGACAGCTATTAGACGGAAAAGTGCATCCCCGAGAAATTTCGGGTTACGATTGATGTGTAAGAAGAATACGAGGGAAAAAAAAAATTAAGAATTCAGTAAAACCTCTGTAAGGGCCATCCACTGTTCCATTGAAAGTTAACCCGTATGTGGGGTGGTCATTGGATAGAAGTGGAAAAAATAAAACCGAAAACAAGGAAATCAAAACATATAAAAGTTAAGATTTTGTGTATTAACATTTTTGAAATGTATAAATGATTGAAAAAAAATTCTATTGATGTTTGTTTAATTTTCATAGTTTTTTCAAAGACAATTTTGGTTGCTAATGATTCTTTTACTTTAGGACAAATTATTTAAATTTCCATCATTTATTAATGCCTAATGACATACTAGTTTATTTATTTCTGACAGGAAATATATATTCACAGCAGCAGACTTATTAGATTCATTGTCAGTAACTAAATCAGATTAAAACCAGGAAAAAATTAAAAAATTTTTATTCCGCAATATTTAAAATCTTCATATTCTTTCAGTAAGTTCTTTCTCTTTAACAATATTGTTTATTTGATTCCTCCTGCAATTAAAGTGTGAAGCCAATTTTCTTGCACATATTCCTTGATGATGGCAACTAAGAAATTTGATTTTGTCATTCAAATCCAAAAAATACTCTTAGGCTTGATTTAGGTGCTATAATTTTCAATTTTACATAAATTTGAGCATAAAATTTTCGCTTCTATATACATTCACAGTTTTGGCAAATATGGAATCAGTTATTCTAACAGTAAACGATAACACATATCTAAACCTGTTATCCCTTGAGTTCCTATAACAAAAGGTCAAGTTTTCAATTATATTTAATTAAACAACGTAAAACAATGTTTGCATTATTAAATCTTGAAAACTGATAATTCTCAAAGGAGAAATATTAATTGTAAGTAAAATTATACATTCTATATTAAATCTAAAATTCAACTTTACACGCATTTCGATTTATAAACACGATACGAAACGTACTTCCTTTACCAAATGCAGTAAATGGAGAAGAAATCTAATTTTTTAGAGAAGTTTTTTTTATCTTCTTGCGAATTCTCCATGGTCAAAAATGCCACGCATGTGTTAACTTTTATAGAAGAAATTTAACGATGAAAATAAATCCGTTCTACAAAATAATCTTAAGAGGATTGGAAAACATATATATCTATTCAACTTATATTCCTCGGGCAATAAGATATTATTCCTTTTACACCAATGAGATTACGCCGGCAAAAAAAGTTTATGTTAATAATGTTATTTCGTGTTCAAGTTTCAGGCAAATTTATGAGCAAAGGAAATTTGCTTCAAGCCACAACTTTAACCAATAAATTAAAGCTTAAAAGAAAAGAAAAATTGAGCCTTTTTCGATTTTTAATGATTTTTAATTTAAATAATCTATGGTATTTTCGAACCAAGTGTAGTACGTGTGAAATAAATAACCTATGATATACAAAGAAGTTTATATTTTTTATATTTCTTGGGCAATAAAATTTTATTTCTTTTACACCAATAAGATTAAGCAGACAGAAAAAGTTTCATGTTAATAATGTATTCCGTATTCAAGTTTAAGGCAAATTTATAAATATAGGAAATTCGCTTCAAGCCAACGCTGGAACCAATAAATTAAAGCTAAAGAAAAGAAAAATTGAGCATTTTTCGATTTTGAATGATTTTTATTTCAAATAATCTATGGTATTTTCGAACCAAATGTAGTAAGTGTGACATAAATAATCTTTTATTATAACAATGATATATAAAGAAGTTATTTTTTAATGATTTTTAAAGTGTATCATGAATCTTACTTTTTACCTGATGGTGCAATTTAGAAACATGTCGCATTTAATTTGCTTTTTCAGTCCCTAAAAAACATTTATGCATAAAATGTTTATTATAGACAACTTAATATGTATTTTGTATAAAAACTGCAAAGATCCTTTTTTCAGATTTAAAAAAAAGTTTGCATTATTAAATCTGAAAAACTGATATAGTTGAAATGGGGAATATAAATCATAAGTAAAATTATATATTCTATATTAACCCTTTTGGGTTTAGTGTACTACTAATAGTACAGGTCTTTTCATGGAGTGTTATTTTGCTTTAACAATTACTTATTTACTTTTGACATATATATATGATAGTAAATGGCTATGCTTTTCTTATTATGACTTCATTTATGTTTTGCCACTTGGTAATAACCTTTGGTAACACCTTTGGCTATTCCTTTATTTTATACACGTATTTCACTCTTTAAATTTCTGATATAAGTTACTTTTCTGCACCCATCATGTGTGATAAAGCGCAAAAAACATTAGAAAGATGTAGTACATCCTCAAATCCTGTTGCGACACTTCATCTTCCAAAATTCTTTAAAAACTCTTCCTCTGCCTATTACAGTATAAATATGAATTGAATTATACACAAAATAAGTACATTTGTTAAATTTCAGGCAATGAGACAATATTTAAAGCTACGATTAACGTTACTACAATAAAATTAATTTTGTTCTGAAAAGTGAAAAAAAATTTGACCCCGAAAGGGTTACGTGGAAAATCCTAATTTACACGCATTTTAATTTGTAAACACAACAAGAAACATAATTTCTTTAAACCAGTATAGCAAATGGAGAAATGATCGATCTAATTCCTTCGAAAAGTTTTTACTTTCTTTTTGCGAATTCTCCATGGGCAGAAACACCATACATGTGTTAGACTTTATACAAGAAATTTAAGGATGAAAATAAATTCGTTCTATAAAATAATCTTAAGAGGACTGGAAAAAATATATATATTCCACATATATTCCTTGGGCAAAAAATTATTTTCCCTTTTACACCAATGAGATCACGCAGGCGGAAAAAGTTTCGTGTTAACAATGCTATTTCCTATTCAAGTTTTAGGCAAATTTACAAAAAGACAAAAAATCGCTCTAAGCTATATCTTTTGAACCAATAAACTAAAACTAAAGAAAAGAAAAAATGAATATGTTTTGGTGTTGAAACTTTTTTAAGTTAAATAAACTATGGTAGTTTCGAAACAAATGCAGTAGATGTGAAATAAATTTGCTTTATTAGAATAATAACACAAGAAGAAAAAAATTACATTTTTTAAAATTAAGCAGTTTAATAAAACTGATTAAAAAAAAATAAAATTTAATGTAATTTCGTTTTATTATTGAGAGTTCCTGGAAGTAAAATTTTGCAGTTGCAAATTATTTTACATTATTATCTTTATTACATTATTTTTTACATAATTTAATACATTATTATCTTTACAATAATAAGGGATATCACTATATCATTCCACACGAGTATGGAACTGATCATATCAGAGTGTCGACCATTGTTCGAAAATTATATTTTAGAAAAAAACTGCATATAATGTACCTATTTAAAAAAAAATGTTAGAAATCAGTCAAAGATGTTATCTATGAAGAAATTTTAGCATTTTTTATGACTGTTTTAGAAAACACTGAGATTCACCTAATCAACATTTGATAAAAACGATTTATTTATTTTTTCTATACAATTAAAATAGCAAATTTTATTATTTTCAGAAACCAGATAGTTCGAGCTTACTTTACAAAATATGACAAACTGATAATGCTGCATTTTATCGTGTTATAGGATCAATGATGAATGATCAACAGTACTAGTTAAAATTTCAATTACGGAAGATAAAATTCTGTCTTGTTTCCAGAAAAGGCTTCATACATGGCAGTCGGTACAAGAATTTCGATCTTAGATATCACTTGAAGCATATTTTAAATTGATAAAAAAAACTTTTCAAAAAAGTATATAACTCAAAAATTATCAACAAAATGTCATGAATCTACCTACACAATGAGACAATAGAATACATTAATTACCTCAGAAATACTGCATTGTTATTAAAACATTTATTTGTGACTGTTGAACTAAAAATAATTCACAGCTTTGCTGTAATTTTTCTAGCGGCTAAGTGTCTGGAAATAATTTTGTACTCCAAGACTGTAAGAGACATCATGTCAAATCCTTTTTTTTCTTTCTTTAGAAACCTTAAATAACCAACAGCTGTTCTGAACATAATGGGTTAGAATTGAATTATCTTTACTAGATATGACTCAGTATATTTTCTGCGAAATGAAAAAGGGTTTAACACAGAATTTCTTAATGCTAAGTGACAAATTATCTAATCCACATTTTATTTTTTGTGATTCAATTTAGAATACTATTTGGAGTCTGACAGATGGTTTTTATATTTATTTTGTTCTTATAGAACGGAATGAAACTAAATGCATTCACTCGTAATATATTTAGACTTTAGTACATTAAGCAAGAGTAAAATATTGAAATTACACATTTCAAATTAGCTTAATTAATAGCAGTAAATGTCAGACTGTAATTCAAATCATGTTTAATATAAAAAATATAGAAATCATTTAAATAAAACACATGAGCATTTAGGGGAAATGTTCATTTTAAATAATAAAAGAAAATACATTATATGAGCTTTCTTAAAGATTGTAGGTGCAGTAAGCAAAAATAAAAAAAATAAATGAAAAAAAAATTCCGAAACGTATTATAATTCTTATTCTGGAAGTTATAAATTAAAGTCGGTTACATAAATATTCCCTGTTTATGATTTTTTACACAGCTTTTATAGTTAAATTTTCTTTAAGGTGTAATTTACAAATTTATTTTTTACAAATTTATTAATAATAGTAATAATAATAATAAAACCGCAAATTTTCTTTAAATTCCTATGTCGACAGAATAATTAAAATATCACCTCCTATATCTTCCGATATTTCACTTTTCACCATCTAAACAAACAAACTGTTGGAATAGAGATCATCTTTATAAACTTTCCATGTCTGGATACTTTGTTTTAAAGCAATAAACTGTTTTGTGTTTAGTCTCAAGCCCAGGCTCTGGTAGGTTACCAGGAGAAATTTGAGATGTAACCTCCAACTATGTTACAATATTATTTTGCAACATATTATTATCGTAGAACAAAATTTACATTGTCGAGACGTGTACAGTATGAAAATTGTCTATACGGGTATTGCTTTAGTAGTAACCCTCATAAATGCATTTTCTTAGGCCACAGTGTCATTGAATTTCTTGGAAGTATAAACAACAAGCGCTTATTACAATGTCCAGAGATAGTTTCTGTGAAAGGAATTAAAGTATACATCTCTGAATAAAAATAATGAATTTATGTTAACTTTCTTTCATTCTATATGTATCGCATATGAAAACCGAAAATTTTTAATATTTTTTTGTGCAAAATTCATCTTTAAAAAATAAACTTTCTCTAGTTTAGATTTCACCAAATTATCTGCTGGATTTATACCCATTCCATGCTATAAACTCGAATATACCCCCTTAGTGAAAATGCTATTTTATTAATACAGTCTTGCTTGTTGATTTATATATTCCAGTTCTAAAAACTAATACAACCCTTGGCACAAAGTTTTCGATCATTACGCCAATGCTACCATTATTTGTAAGAAAGGATTGTTTATTCTCATTGCATGAAAATTAAACCATTATTAGCGATAGTATATTTGTATTATACATAATGAGCAAAAATATGCAAAAAAGAAAAATCATTATACATCAATTTATAAACAGAAAAATGGCGAATAAAATTTAAACACCAAAGAAAAAATTATCCAATCATGCTTTGATTTGGAAAAAAATAACCGATCACTATAATCAATATAGTAAATCCACCTTTAGCTCGGATGACAGCTCAAATTCTTCGTGGAATCGACTCAATAAGTTTTTTAGATTCTTTGGGAGCAATTTCGCACCAGCATTCTCTCATATCTTGACGTAGTTCTATGGCATTTGTGATTCTTCGAAATTCGATTTTTCTTTATAATATATTCCACAGTTTTTGAATGGGATTAAAATCTGGACTATTGGATGGCTATGTTATGATTATAATTCGATTATTACTTCATTTTTTAGGAGATCCTTCTCTGATTTGGTGCCATATGGAGCTGCATTATCATCTTGAAATAAGAAGTCAGTTTGATCCCCGAACCATTGATCGATACTAGGAATAAAAAAATTCTCTAAAATGTCAATGTAAACTTCAGGGCTTACTGTACGTAACACAATAATAAACTTGACGACGCCTTGTAATTCATACATTTCCAAACTGTAAATGCAGATGAAAATTTAGACCTCGTACTGACACACTTATCATTGAACTTTTCATTAACTCTCCTCCAAACAAATGTTCCGCAGTCATCACCTGTCCCAAGAGATGTGTGAAATTCATCGCTAAAAATTACTTTAGTCCACATTTATCAAGCGGTCAGTGTACATGTTTTTTACACCATTTCAAGCGATTTTTTCTATGCTTCTTTGTCACGTACGGTTTCGTTTTAGCTTTACAGAATTTAAATCCTGCTGCATTTAGACAATTACGTACAGTGCGGTCACATAGCTTTACATTATACTTAGGCGATTCGGCATTGAGTTGTTTTGAATTTGCTCGACGCTTTCTTTTCGCTATTTCCACAAGTTTTCTGTCTTCTCTAGGCGTTGTCATTCGTGGACGACCACTTCGAGGTAAATTTTCCATGCTGTTAGCCAAATGATATTTTTTTCCAAATATCGTATACCGTACTTTGAGCACAATTTAATAAAGCAGCTACTCTCCTTTGTGAATTTCCCTCTTGCCTTAATCAAGCGGACTTTTAATTCGCGAGACAGGTTTTTCACGCGAGCCATCGTCCAGCACTTCAGAGCTAGTTTTGTTCTCGTACTTGGAAGATTCATTCTTTTAAATAGGATTCAGATATAATACGAATGCCCAGGAGCTCTTATCTGTCTTCAATATGCAATTTTTAAACTTGTTTCCTCAGTGATCGATTACTATTTTCCAACTTCCGTCTTGATCGGATATTTTTTTTTCTCACGAAGAAACTTTTTCACCTGTAGTATAGTTATAAATTATATAATTGTTACATTGAATTCCCTTTTCATTTCTATTTTTTACGTGTTCCTTTATTTAGCATATTAAAACACGCTCCTCTGCTCATGAATCGCGAAATATGTGCTTCGAAATGCAAAAATCATAACTTTGATAACACTGATCGAAAACTTTTTGCCAAGGTTTGTAACTAAACTTTGAAATGTTTGCCGATTTGTAGAGTTTGTGGTGCTAGGGAACTATGAAAGATGTTCAAATGAATAGGTACGAGTCTTCATATTCCGCTTTCAGATTAAGTGGTGAGACATCGAGTTACGCGATTGGAGTGTCCGACGTGGTTTTGCGCATTCGCGGGCACCCATGCATGACGGAGGAAAGAAGCAGACAATTGGGAACTAAAACGGCCTATAGAGGCGCTGTTCGCAACCTTCGATACAGGATAACTGTCACTTTAATTTCCCTTTAACTAATGTTAAAGTCCCATTGAAACAATTATTTATTATAAATGTATTTAAAAGTTTTAGATATTCAAATTCGTATAATATTTACTTCGTCATATAAGACAGAAAACAAATGTCACAGGAAATCTGAAATTGTGCAAAAGAATAATTATTCTGAACAAATTTAAAACGCATGTAATGCAATGAGTTTACACGGCGTTATCCTGAATGGAGAAGTTACATCTTTTCTCCAACAGATGGCGTATTCGAGCGCTTGAATCTCCAATTGTGTTGTATTCCATGCAATTCAAACGGCAGTGTGTGTGATGACATTAGGTTTTTTCCCATCATTGCAAAATTTGATGACTGAGGAGAAGCGATGTATTACCAGATTTCACGCCTCAAAATAGCACAACCGGTTTTGTTGTTACGAAGTTTCGTAACTTTTCATTTGAACACCACTTTTATATGTAGTGACGCCATTCTTCATTTAGCGAAAGAAGATACTACCTTGAGATGTTTTGGGATGAACAATCCTCTAGCCCTCTGCAGCTAAGTGCGCTAAAAAGCCTAGATCCAAAAAGATGATATGGTAGTTTATAACACTGATAACGTATTGAAATA
This sequence comes from Maratus speculifer, assembly GCA_964019185.1. Taxonomy (NCBI): domain Eukaryota; kingdom Metazoa; phylum Arthropoda; class Arachnida; order Araneae; family Salticidae; genus Maratus; species Maratus speculifer. The sequence continues at coordinate 300,509,551 of OZ025295.1, read as the reverse complement.
TATTATTAGACTGTTCTTCATCTGTCTTTTATTTTAGAAATATGCTTCAATTTATGAAAAATAGTATATGATATTTTTTACGTAAGGTACCCTGGGGTAATAACGCCAGGCGGGGTAATAACGCCAAGTGCTAATATTTTGCATAATTATGAAATAATCTGGTAAATGACACCCATGTGCTCTGCGCAGAAGGGTCTTGAGTCATATAAATCGCAAAAAACAGCTTCAAGTTAATTTGTTTCGTTTTTAGGTCTTATTGTTTTTACTAGCAACTAAAATTAACGCTTGATCTAAAATTTGCGAGATGCGTTTTGTGATGTGAAGACTATTTTTTTATCCGGAAATACTTTGTTAATTACATAAAATTGTGGTACATTTCATGGACTTTCAAAATGTTGTTGAAGATTTTGGATGTCTTCTCGAGATAATTTGTAATTTAAAATGTACAGCACAATAACTATAACGGGGTAATAACGCCAATCCTTGGCTTAATATCCCGGTTGATTCCCTACAGTGGCCGAGCTACATCCTAAATACTGATTCAAATAAACACAGTTAAAACTGTGCAATGTTTCTAATAATTATATTTAAGCGGTCCTTTTTAAGCAAAAAGAAGCTCGCGGTCTGGTATTCTTTTGCCTCATCCCTCCCCCCCCCCACACACCACAACTTTATTTTTCTTACACTTTCACAAAAAATTGAACATTTTCAATATCTTAGAATGCAATTTGTCAATTTCTAAGTTTGTAGAGTGTGTATTTTTAGAATTGGGCAATCTATATGCAATTATTCCATCTTATTTCATAGTTTTGTTTACATGGCATTATTACCCATATAGGTGGGTAATAACGCCGAATAGCATTGGTCAAGAAATCACGCCATTACATTTTATGAATACATATCTGTTAAATTATTTTTTTATATAGATAGTCAATGAGTTGCTGTATCAAATCATGTATTTGTTTGAAAAATACAAACTATAACTGAGCCGTGAAAATTGGTAGAACCTTAACGTGGCGTTATTACCCCAGGGTACCTTATATATAAATATGAAACTCTCTTTTCAGTGACAAGTTAAATAATAACAGAAACAAGCAATATGTGTGTCTGCATATATGTATGTTAAATCCTCTTATTTTAAGTTTAAATTTATTAAATACCATTTACAAGCATTCAAAAATTCCATTAATAAACAATTTTTAGTTACATAAAAATCACACAATGCTAAACCTACGAGTCAACCTCCAGTGGTATCAATTTTTGGCTTATTCACCACTTCGCTTCCGGCAGACATGGATCATTAGATTCCTCAATTACTACTCTTCCGTAAAATATTTTTCTTGTGCTCAATGTAGGGATGAGATTTCCGCTTTTTTGGACACCAGTTAAATCGCAGAGAAAATGTTGCTATTTTAAATCACAAAAATGTTCCGATTTAAAAATATAGCATTTTCTCTAAGATTTTACTGGTGTGAAAAAAAGCGGAAATCTCATCCCTGTCAATGACTTTCGGTTTTGTACAATCGGCTCTTGGACTATTGGCCATATAATGTATCTCTTAACCTTAATAACCTCTGAAAAAATATTTTCAACGAATTTTATGCAATAGGTCATTTAATTATATTTAGATTAATTACGGAAAACGGATCATAGTGTGACATAGGGCAGTCTAATATTTCATTAATGTAGTATTCCACAGATGGTCTGCAGTTATCTTACAAGGTCTCCATAGTAATCACATTCAGAATATTTTGAAAAAAAATGCTAATTAACTTGTGCATGTAATAAAGGATTAGTCAAATTTAGTTGCGGAATTATAGTAGATCTGTAAAAAATTAAAATATTTTCGAATGTTTGGCGCTAAAATATGAAAATGTCACGCAGTTTGGCGAGAAGCATTTTTCTTTGCCAAAAACAAACGATTTTTATGTAAATTATGTTTAAAAGAGAGAAATTTGTATGAATGGAGCCTAAATGGTAACAGCAAGAAGAAAAATAATAATTTATTTCTTTTGGTGCTTCTTTCGTGAGTTACGCGTTTTATCAAAAATCGCTTGCAGTAAAAATGTACGAAATATACTAAAATGGAAACGTAAATAATTTTACCGTGCGTTAAAATGCCATTTGTAGAGTCCATTAGTAACACAAATTCATTAAATATACACTTATATAATGTTTTTCAATGTTTGCATAATGCAAAATGTAATAAAGTAAAAAAATCCTAAGAAATTTAAAAAAATGTACTTTTTGATCCCACATGTATCATAAAATTTTATTTACAAAAAATAAAATTGATTTTTTTACGCTGTTCAACCTTTCTTAGTTATCGGTTTGTTAATATAATGCCATAACTGAAAATTAAAAATATATGTAAATAATTCCTTTTTGTTTAAAGAGGTTAAGACAGATGTGAGTTCCTTATCAAATAACAACAGTGATTCTTTTTTTATTGAACATAACATTCTCAAATAGAAATATATTTAAAATTCTTATCAGACATTTTTCTTCTTTTAAGCAACTGCCTAACATTATAAATGACAGGAATGAATGATTGATAGTAAAAGCATAACTATTTATAATTCTCCGTTTCTAATTTTATTTTATTTCTTTATTTTTTTTTAGCTGAATATGGTACATTAATCCTTTAAATTAATGACTGAGTTTCATGAGATAGCTGGTATTTAATTTTCTTCAATTCATCTGATCTGAAAGAGTATGTTTTTGTTTTGCTGTTTAATAATCTTTACCCGCCTTTATTATTTATTTATTTGTATAATCTTCTGCAAGTATTTCACTCAAAAGATGAATATCGCAGAAAAAAATTCTTATTTAATCTTTTTCTGTTGTTAAATAAATGTATAATATATTAAATGTCAGGGATGATCGATTTTAAAAATGAAATCGTTTTAATTCTTAGCTTTTTTTTGAGTGAATATGATACATTAATCTTTCTAAGAAATAATTAAAATCTTTAAGTTAGTCGTATGTAATATTCTTTCATTTATCTGACATGAAAGTAAATATCGTATTTTTCTACCAGACAAATCTCTGTGCAATATTTTATAAGGGCTTTCATATAAGAAAAATTTATAACACTTTCCTGTAGAAGTGTATATAGAAGTTTTTACAGACTTTTTTTTAAATTTTAATTACATTTTTATCATACTAAAAGAAAGAAAATATGGATTCTAAAAGCATAGCTAATTTTACTTATAATTTTTACTTTATTATCATTTTTAGTTAGATTTTTTAAGAAATACTACTTATTACAAATTTCTCCTATGCGGAATTTTTGAAAAAAAAATTGTAGTTCTATGGAGATCACGATTTCTAAAACCTAAAATCTTACCAAATAAAAACTTTATCAATATATCTATACCGTTTTTTATGGACACGATAACGTTCATAGTTCTTGACAAATCGCTCTCGAAATTATGATTAAATCAAAAGGCAGAAAGTCTCGATCCAGCTCGTTAATGGGAAAAATCGAAGCAAGTGGTGGAAATAGGAAAGATATTTGTTAAAATCGAATAAACCCCGTAGCTTTTTAATAATAACGCATATCAAATCAGTTTACTGTTATTATTACTTCTGAAAATAGGACAAAAATTTCCGCAAGAGAGATTTTTTTTATAAAAGTAAAAATGGATCAACGAGGAAAATAATTCATAACTTCGTGAACTCAACATATTAAATACAATTAAATTTATTATAAATATTCTTAATATTTTCCATAACATTTATATTGGTAGGTTTTTCAGAGGATAAAATTTTACCGTTAGAATAATTAAAAAAGGAAATAAAGCAGGTGTGTGCGTGTGTGTGTAAGGTGGGGAGATTCAAGAAGAAAAAAAAATATATAACTTCAAAATGAACATAGTTTATTACAATAAGCTACTTAATCATAATCTACAGTTTGAATACTTTTGCTACATTAGTTTTGAGAGGGTTATCCAAAAGATATTCGTTCATTTTCAATTTGTTGGCCGTCCCCTATGGGAAAAAAATCACGGAAATGTATGACTTGTACTATTATGTTTACACACTTACAGTTTCAGGATAATTCTTCATGTATGTTTCTAGATACTGAACAAAATGTCTAAATGTCCGGAAGCGAAGTGGTGCATAAGCCAAAAATTAATACCACAAGTGGTTGACTCGTAGGATTAGCATTGTATTTTCCTGCACCCAGTTTTCCATGTTTTCCTACTTTTGACTGCACGGCAAACACAATGCTAAACCTACGATTCAACCCATGGAGCTAAAAAGGTATATGGAGGAGACATATCAATCTAGCATCATGGTGAGCCCTGACGCCGAAAAACCAGTTCTTTCCCCCTCTTTCATATCCGCCATGTTTGACTTTTACCGTAGTTGACTCGCGCCGCGAGGAGCTTTCTCAATACGACGATCTGCAGCAGACGGAAAAAGGGCAGCTTAGCCAGGTCAAATATGGTGGCCGCGGCGTTGTAACGGGGGGGTAGGAAAAGCTTCAAGTGACGTCACATATGTCTCCTCCATATACCTTCTTAGCTCCATGATTCAACCTAAAATGGTATCAATTTTTGGCTTATTCACCACTTCGCTTCCGGCAGACATGGATCATTAGATTCCTCAATTACTACTCTTCCGTAAAATATTTTTCTTGTGCTCAATGTAGGGATGAGATTTCCGCTTTTTTGGACGCCAGTAAAATCGTAGAGAAAATGTTGCTATTTTAAATCACAAAAATGTTCCGATTTAAAAATATAGCATTTTCTCTAAGATTTTACTGGTGTGAAAAAAAGCGGAAATCTCATCCCTGTCAATTACTTTCGGTTTTGTACAATCGGCTCTTGGACTATTGGCCATATAGTGTATCTCTTAACCTTAATAACCTCTGAAAAAATATTTTCAACGAATTTTGTGCAATAGGTCATTTAATTATATTTAGATTAATTACGGAAAACGGATCATAGTGTGACATAGGACATTTGAAAAAAAAATGTAAATATATGTATCCTATTGGATACGTCAGGTCTGAAGTGATTAACGTATTCTAATCTTTATCCTGTGTTCAAAGACGCAATGTTACTTTTGGCAACAAATTTTATCATAGATGGCAATTAATTCATAATAATTGCAAGAAACAAATTGCAATCTTCTTTTTTTCTGCTATCAGTTATGTTCCATTCACTCCAATTTCTCATTAATATCCTATTGCATTATTTATATACATAAAAAAATTTGTAAAGATATGTGTCTTATTTGGGCACGTCAGTTCCGAAAAGGTTAACGTGTTTTAATGTTTATTTTGTACTCAAATGCGCAATGGTTATTTTGCCAAAACATTATTGTAGATGGCAATTAATTCATCATAATTACAATTCTCGAGGCGATTCGAATCAATGTTTCTAGTTAATTATGCGAAAGGACTTCAAATGAAATATGAAACGGCTAAAAAAATGTATGCGGAAGTCAAAAGCACTTATTAGAAAATGAGTAAAGTGATTTTGAAGTTTGAAAATGCGAGCGATCTGTTGAAGACGGCACTAGGCCAGGAGCAATTTTAGTACTGACCAAAAAAGCTCTTGTAAGTTAGGGCTATGACTTAGGACCGAATTTATAACGTCAAACTGTGTAAACTCCGCTGATATACACCCTAAAAAATTGCTGCAGTAATTTCACTTCAGCAGAGATTCCAGGCAATGTCCGTAAAAAACCGGACTTTATCCCTATATCGACGGAGATTACCATTACATTATTGGGTTTTGCCTTTAAAACACAAAAAGTTACGAAAGTTGACTGTTTATGTGAAATAAGTGACAATGTTTGTAAATTTACTGGATAATTCACGGTAAAATACCGCAAATTTAGAATATTTTTACGGCATAAATCGGTTGAGAAAAACATTTTAGGAAGCGGGGGAAATAAACAAGAGCTTTTTCGGAGGATTGGATTCGTGATAGGTCACATGATCTGACGTCATGAACTAAGATTCCAGAAATAAACAAGAGATTTCTCGTCTGCGAATAAAGTTAGTAATTTCTGGACGCTTGCGAGAACAAGGTACAAACAAGGTCTTCGGACGCAAAGGTATAGTAACACTGCGAACATTCATTTATTGATTTTGCACAAACGAAAAGACAGCCTAGATGAGAGAAGGATTGCTTTTTGTGAAATTGATACTTTAGAAATCCTGTAATATAGATTCGTAAAAAAAGATATGAAATGACTAAACCCTTTAAATATCAATTTTATGATTCATAACTAAATTACGCTGTATCAAATTAAAAAGGCCTTTAATTAATTGAGTGATCTACAAACCCACATATTTTTTTCTAAAGCGTTTAAGTTAATTAATTTTTTTAATTCCATACTTTCTTGAAGACGCTGTCTGAAATGCATTTTGCACACTCAGATGATAGCATTTTATTTATGAGAAAAAAAAGCATTAGTGCTGTCCTTTATTGGTTTTGATCAAAAGTCAAATACAGCTATATAGAAGTAAAGTAAACATGTAAAAAACCCGAATAGTTTTTATCCTTCACTCTTTGCGAGTATCCCGTGTGATACTACAGAAGAAAAGAAAGATTAAAAAAGAAACAATGATCCTCTTGGAACCTAAAAAAAAATACGAATATCTAGCAGAAATAATTGACGTTGACTACTTTTTTTGGTTACTGTTGCTGGTTCTGATTTAACAACATAGTGCTGAAAGAAGACTACTCTCTTAAAATGTCAGCCAAAGAATAACTCAAGCTGAGCCGAAATTCGCTCATCTCCCGTTTTGAAAGGCAGCTTCTCATAAAGAGTTGAAACAACTCAAGTGAGTGAGTTGTCTTTAAGGGGTCTCAGGAGTCTTACTTTTTACCTGGTAGTGCAACTTAGCAACATGTCACATTTGATTTTTTTTTCAGTCCCTATAAGACATAAATGCATAAAATTTTTAATATAGACAACTGAATATCGCTTCTGTTAAACATAATTTTTTTAATATTCTACATTGAAATTAAATTTTATTTTTTTAATGTTTAATGTTGATTAAAAAAAATTAGACTTTTATCCATTGCGCGCAGGATACTAGCAAAACTATTAGTTCAAAAACCGCTAAAAAAGTTGATAATGGTGTAAAATTAATGTATCTTGAACTTATACCTCATTTTAAAGCAATATATGCATTTATTTATTTAAAATTTAAATTTAAATTGAAAAAATTTTAAAAAAATCATTTTTTATTTAAAAAATTGCCAATTATCAATAATTAATGTAATTAAAATTCTAAATTTGAGGTATAAGTTGTTCTTAAACTTAAAATGAAGATATTTACCAAGTTTCATAGAAATTGCTTTATTATTTTTTGAGAAATGTTGTGCGCAGTCAAAGAACAATTTAAATTTTAAATCAAAATTAAACATAAAAAATATATAATAAAAATTCAATATAGAATGTTAAAAAAATTATTATAAATGGAAGAGATATTAAGTTGTCTATATAAAAAGTTTTATGCATTTAAGTTTAATAGGGACTGAGAAAAAAAATCAAATATATATGTTGCTAAATCACATTACCAGGTAAAAAGTAAGACTCCTGAGACCCCTTAAACAATTTAAATCAACATGAGTTATTTAAGTAAGCAATCTAAATCAAGATGAGAAAAGTATTTAAAAAACAGCTCATTCACGATTCAATAATTTACAGCTCTTTCCTGAGAAGCTAAATTTACTCTTTCGTTTTAACACTAGAACCGCGGAGACGGGTCATTTTGACCCGTACTCAATGAAAATATGTCGATTCGAACCAGATAAATCTTCTTAAAATAATTTACGTATAAGCTTCACAAAAAATATTTAAAATAAATAACTAAAGCAGACTTAAATAAAAATTCTGAAGTGAATTATTTTTATAAAACTTGGGTAAAATTTCCCGCGGTTCTAGTGTTAAGAGTGTAAGATCCTAATCATCAATGGAAACAGTGAGGGACATCGAAATGGTAAAATAAAGTTAATGTGATGAAATGACCGTCAACTTTTCGAAATACGAAACCGATGAATTATGTGCAGTCGTAAATCAAAATGAAAAATGTAGAAGAAAACAAAGTTAAGTCTGTAAAGTTAAGTTGTGTATTAAAGATCCTGATTTTGTTATTTTATTTATAGATTACCAAAATAATTTATATTTCAAAATGGCAAATATGTGAAATATTTATTTATTTTTTTAAGTTGACCTTCAAAACTATAAACATAACGACTTTACTTAAAAAATGTTCCGAAGAACCCAAACACATCTTTAATAAGCAACATATTTAAATCAATATACATAAACGAAACTTAAAAAGTCTTAAAAAAACAAATTTTGAATTAAAATGTTTTTTTTATCACGTTAAAAATTAATATTTCATGTTCAACAATGAAGCCATAAAATATACATTTAAACATAATAAAAAAAGTATTGAAAATAACAGTAAAGAACGTCTTCTTGTAGAGAAACCACATTTCTAACTTAGTCTAGGAATCATGTGAATCTTACTCCTGGAAAATACATAGAACTTTGCATCAGATAGTCATTTATCTATACTAATAAAAGAACAAAACGCTCTGTCTGTCTGTGTGTGTGTCTGTGTGTCGGTGTGTCTGTGATGGCTAGCAAAACCTACAGCACGTACGAAGCTCAAAAAATTTTTTAGAGTAGCCCCAAATCTCTCCTGATACTCCTGAGCTTCAGAATTTTGAAATTCCAATTATTAACTGAGTAATTAATTAAAATCGAAAGGTCACTCTCATAAAAAATCATCTTTTTCCCATTTTTCTCTCTTTCGTTTGTTTATGGTTGGTTGGTTGTGTAAAAATTTCCGCAGAAGTGATAAGAAAGCTGAGACAGATTTAAAGAATCCTATGGAGGAATGAGATAAGTGGAGGTGAATTAAGCTTCAAAAAAGTTTTGCAATATGAAACCATTTATCGCTCAAATTTTAATGTGGCAAATAAAAGGACGTGGAAAAGATTTTGTATTATAAGACGAATTGAAAGAAATGAATTACGATTGAAGCATATTTTAAGAGGAAATACCGAATTCTTAAAATGGTCTTTGTTCTATTATTATTTATTAAAGTAAATGTTCGTTTTTAAAATGAAGGAAATTGGAAAATTAGCAATAATTAAATATCAAATTAAAATTAAATAAGATATTGAAAACATTTGATACGAACTAAAAATTGTATAACTAAAAGTATCCTTCATTAATGTAATTTTAAATACTTTATAACGTAGATGAAAAATGTTTATGACTTAATAATTGCATGTAAATAAATATTTAAAATAAAAAGGATGAAAACATTCTTTTAAAATCATGTATGAAATCTTAAGTAATAAATATTAATCTAAAATATAGATTTTTGACTGCAGACGATTTTTATGTATTAACAAAAGAATGTTATATTTTCAAGCAAAACGTTAAAATAATTCTCTATATTGATATTTAAAACACATATGATAAACTAATTAATAAATTTTTACCGGTGAAGCGATATATTAGTTCGTTTTAAGAAACAAGAGAAAAAAAAAATACGGGTTTAAAGTTGTTTCAATTGATAGGCGTGTCAAATCACGTGCTTTTATTAATATTTAATTGGACTTAATGTAGGGTTACATTTTTAGCACCTCCAGAGATAATACTTCTACTCTATTAATTTCTTTTTACTCTATGAAAGAAACCAATTTAGATTTTGACATTTCAAAAGTGACTGTTTTTTTTTCCCAAAGACCTTTAAAATTCATAGACTGGCAAAATGTCAGTTTAACTTGGCATTTTTGAATACAGCTGTTTCGTCAGATGGTTGGTACTTCGTACGTTAGAATCTATGCGTGGGTTAGCTATGTTGCAGTAAATATATGTATATGTATATATGAGGCTTTTTTAGCAGTTTTTTTAAATCATTGATTAAATTTGAATGCATCTTATTTAAGTTAATATTTTATTAAGACTTTAATTTGTTTTTAAAACAAAAATGAAATGGCTGTTTGACGTACAATTGTTCGAATAGGCAGATGATTCATACACAGTAATAAATTATCAAATAGTAAAATAAATTATATATAAAAAATAGTCAGTAAAATAATAATAAAAAAACATAAATTTTAGGCGTATTTACACATAACCCGATCCCAACCAGAAGAAAACAGACCATACTCCGATCCAAGCAAGACAAAAATTTCATGAGCATAAACCGACCCGAACCTAAAAATTCCATTTGAAAAAAAAAAAAAAAAAAACTATGGATTTGATATCTGACCCGAATCAAATCTGAATCCCTCAAAAATATTCAAATGAAGCATGCCCTAATCCGATCAAGGAAAAATAATGTTCGATTATATGCAACCCGACCCGAACCTAAAAATTTTCTTTGAAAAAACCTGAAAAATGACCAGAACGAAAACTGAAATCGATAAAAATATTCCAAAGAACTATAACCCGATAAGAGGAAGACAAAATAATTTCCGTGAACATAAGCCTGACTCGAACCTAAAAAATTCCACTTGAAAAAATACCTGAAATTTTATGCAAACTACATCTGAATCCGATCAAAATATTCCAAAGAACCATAACCGGATTCGAATAAGAGAAAATAATTTCCGTGGACATGAACGCGATCCGAACCTAAAATTCCATTTGAAAAAAATACCTGAAATTTGAATCGAACCAAATATGAATCTGACAAAAATATTCCACAGAACCATACCCGGCTCTGAACAAGACAAAAAATTTCCATGAAGATGAACCTAATCCGAACCTAAAAAACTGAACTAAATCTGAATCTGACAAAAATATTCCAGAGATGCATATCCTTATTGGAACAATGCAGAATAATTTCCGTTGATGCGCAACCCAACCTGAACCTAAAAATTCCATTAAAAAACCGAAATCTGAATTGAACAATATCTGAACCCGAAAAAAATATTCCAAAGACCCAAAACCGGATCCGAGCAAAACAAAATAATTTCCCTGGGCATGAATCCGACCAGAAACTTAAAATTAAATATGAAAAAATACCTGAAATCTGATCGAAACAAATCTGAATCCGACGAAAATAGTCCAAATAACTATAACCAGATACGAACAAGACAATATAATTTCCATGGACATAAACCCAAACCGAACCAAAAAATTTCTAAAAAAAAAAAAAATCCCGAAATTCGAACCAAACCTAATCTGAACCTAATAAAAATATTTCAGTTTAGTATAACCTCATTGAAACTAGGTAAAATAATTTCCATGGAAGTACAACCCGACCCGAACTTAAAAATCCCACTTGAAGGGAAAAAAAAACCCCACGAAATCTGAATTGAACCAAATCTAAACTGAACAAAAATATTCCAAACAACCATAACCGTGCCCGAAGAAGACAAAATATTTTCCATGAACATGAATCCAATCCGAACCTAAAATTCGGATGTTCTACAAAACATAATGCGCTCCGTAGCGGTGGAATGTGAAACTAACACGGAAGGTCTCCATTGGGGGCATACTCAGAATTTTTTGAAAAAAAAATACGAATTAAACTACTCATGTAGGTAATAAAGGATCAATGAAAATTAGCGGCGGAATTACATTATTAGATATGTAAAAAAATAAAATAGTTTGGAATAATTGGCGTGAAAAGCTGAAAGCGACGCGGGATTTGGCGAGCAGTTCATTTCCTCGCCAAAAGCAGACGATTTTAACGAATCTGAAAATTGATTTTAATTGACTTCACTGTTAAAAATCTGTAGCATTTACTGCAACGTCACTCCACTACTTTTATAGAATATCTCTCTTCTGACCAATGAGAATGCTCCATGGCACGGTGAATTGACCGTGTCATACACTGTTAAAAATCTGCTGCATTTTGTTGCAACGCACTCCACCTCTTGTATATAATATCTCTATTCCAACCAATGAGAAAGCTCCATTTCACGGTCAAGTAACTGTTTTCTATACAAGCAAGGGAAACAAAATGCAGCAGATTTTTAACAGTGTATTTTTCAATTTGGAACAATTTTAATCAATTTAAATTGTGTTTTAAATGATAAAATATATTAATTTCATTTTATTATAAGTACATATAAACGTATATGACAAAATTACACTTAAAGTAAAGTAAAAATGCAAAACTAAAATTACTTAAATTAAACTTATTTAAATAAATTGAAAATAGAAAGTTTTTTCTTTAAAAAGTATTCGAAGCGTAAAAGCGTATTTTTCAAAATTTCGTTTTTTTGCCAACCGGAGATAAATCGCCAAATAAACGAATTTTTTATTATTTTTTTACGGCCGTTATAAAGAGGTTCCGCCGAAATTTTTTTATAAACATATATAACTATATGAGAAGAACATTCTGTATTTTTTTCAAATTTTTCTGAGGATGCCCGTATGGAGACCTTCCTTGTAAGTACTTAGCGCGAGATGGTTAAGATATTTCGTTTATAGTTAGTGTTAAATTATAACTTGGTTATGGTTAGGTAACAGTTAGGTTGCAATTACGTTCCGGTGAGCCTTATGTTATATTTAATTTCCGGCTAGGTTACAGTTATGTCATGGTTAAGTTACAGTTAGGTTAAGGTTAAGTTGCGGTTAGGTTGTGGTTAGATTATGGGTAGGTTATGATAAGGTGACGGCCAGGTTATATTTATGGTTTATTTAAGTTACAGTTAGGTTACTGTTAAGATACAGTTAGGTTACAGACAAGTTATGATTACAATACAATTAGGTTACGGTTAGGATTTTGTTCACAGAATGAACATTACGCATGTTTGATAAAAAATATACACCTATTTTTGTAAAATGGCTCTGAAATTATAATACTATATACTAACCTTTTAGCTAAGCATCGAGAATCTATTTTATTCACGGTATAGTCGGATTTAAGAGTGATATAATTAACCCATTAGTGCCTGAATTATTTTCTTCATTAAAATTCAAATTTTGCATTTTCCCACCACTTTTAAAGCAAGAAAAACTTTTATCTTAATTTATCGAGGACTTTATCTCGAGAAAGAAAGTATTTATTTATACTCCTTTTTTACTGGTGTGAAATGCGTTTACTAGAATTTTTTTAAACTGTCCCAAAAATGGGACGCTAGGCACTAATGGGTTAGTTTGAAATTCAAAATATTTCACTTGGAATATCTGTGTGAAAAAAGTATTTAGTTAAGTCACTTAACAGTAATTTTAAGGGTAAATATCAACACTTTAACACGAAAATCACGCAATCGTTGCACACATATTCCCTCTTGCGTTTCCCATTGCAGTCATTTTGGGTATTTTTGGAGCTAAATATTAGTTTTTTTTAAACTAATTTTTGACACAGTCAAGGGGTACATATTTAATATAATGTACACTGTAAAAAATTTGACCCTTTTGCTGCATCATCACTCCCCCGCTTTTATAGAATATCTCTCTTTTGACCTATGAGAATGCTCCATAATAAGCTGAAGTAATCATTTTCTATAAAAGCGGTGGAGTGACGATGCAGCAAAAGGGTCAAATTTTTAACAGTGTATTTACACGTATTTCGAGTTAAAGATAAGATCATAAAAATTTCAAGTTCCTTTAACATTATTATTACGGACCCGGGCAACGCCGGGAGGGTCAGCTAGTTGAAAAATATAAGTTTTACAAGTGTTGAGAAAAATTTTAATTTTTAAAATTTTTCGAAATGTTTTTGCGCCAATTACTCTCCAACGCGGTGGTAAATTTTCATTTTGAAGACTGTACATTTTTGTCATTTTGTAATAAAAATATAGATGGATGTATAGATAAAATTCAAATTTTGCGCAGTATGAAATTTTTTTTACCGTTATCTAATAAAATACTTACATAAGGTCATAACTTTTATTTAAATTTCATTTTTAATGAAAGTTTTAACCCAGTCGTAAGCGTATTTGAAACAAGGTAGGGTAACACCCGCAGTAATTGGCATGCACCAGTGATTGGCACATTTTACAAACATGTCCTAAAAAAAGATTTATATCCAGTCTTTTAAAAATTCAAGACCATATAGCAGTTATATGCTCATTTACGTTAAAGATTATAACTTTGATTTATTTTACAAGATGACAATAGAGCCTAGGAAAGAGAAACAAGTATGGCTTGTATCAAATTAGCCATTTTGTTGCAAATCCTTGTTCTTTGGCTTAAGGAAGGCATGCTTTTCAATTCATTATTATCTGATTTATAATATATTTTAAATTTTAATTGACAACATTTTTGTTTAGTTAAAAAGGGTTACTTTAATTGTGTAAAAGTATTTTCGACACAAATATTTGGATTTCTGAATTAATGGTATTTGCCAATTAATGGTGCTTCAATTTTGCTAGTTCCTAGTAATTGGCACGTATTCCAATTACAAGGAATTTGCAAGGAATTTGAGATTAAACCATTTATTTTGGAAGTACTTTTAAAATTATAGACTAATTTTGTTTATCATTTGTTTTTATTTGAAAATATAAATTTTATTAGCAATTGGAATCCATTAAATCTTCATATGACAATTACTGGGGACAGCATGACAATTACTGGGTATTAATGTAAATATATTGTATTGTTTTAAAGTGTTCACATTTCAGACTAATATGCTGATTTCTTGCTCTCAAAAACCTGAAATATGGCATCTTCATCTACAGTAAATTAATTTAAAGCGATTAAACCCAATGCAAAATGTAAAGTTTTTTTTATATATAAACATATGCCAATTACTGGATCACAAGGTGTCATACATTTGTGCTCTAGGTGCCAATTACTGGTGATTTCAGCAACTTTTTATAAATATATTTTTATAAAAATACTTTTTAATTTTATTTTGCTTTTAGTGGGCAAAATAGATGCATAGATATGCATTCTTTGATTTAAAAATATTTCCAAGTAAATATCTTATTTCTTTGTAATGAAAATTGAAGTAAGTTTAAAGACAAATTCTTAAAGTGCCAATTACTGGGGATGTCACCCTATATGAAGAAAAAAAAATCTTGAAACGCATACTATTTCCATGAAAGCACTAGCTTTACAGAAACCGAGAAATACATTATTTTTCTTTTATTTTAATGGCATTCATGTTCTTTTGTGTAATTTTTTCAGCAAAGGGAAATACAGAAAATCCGTTATAAGAAACGAAGATTTTTTTTAAACTTTTAAGTAAAAAAGTATTTTCTTTTTTCAATTATTTCTACCGGACATAGAATTTAATATCTTCACGAACGATTTTTATGTTGCTTTAAATTATTTCTCACGCCCATAACCATTTCTTTTTTTCATCCATTATCTCATATAATGTATATAATGTATATTTGTATTTTAAAGAAAAAATTATACTGCAAATTTATTGCTTTTCTGTTACGTATTACTTGATAAAATGCGGGTTTACATTGTGGGTTTCTGAGCATTGTTTGCCCACACAATATTAAATACATTTTTTACATCACACTACAATGGTATCATCTGCGTTTTCAGGGTTTTATTATTCGATGATAATTTTTAACATTATCGTATTTTTCTTTCACTCTGTACTATTTGACAAAACCTACTATTTTAGAGTATTATTTCATACTTTAATACTTCAATACTACTTCTAATATGCAATTTTAGAAGGAAATATAACAATCGTAAACATATCAACTTCCGTTTATGATTTATCTATTTTCGGAATTTTATATGTTAGCTCTCACACACACAATCAACAACTAGTAGACCGGGAGGCAGCAACATAGGCAATCATCTCATCAAGTTCACGGATGTAAATATAAGATTAGTTGAATCTCGATTCGCATATTAAAACGCAATCGGTCTGCCAAGTCATATCTGGATGGAAAATACCTAAAAACTCAATTTCATTGGTTGAGTCAAAGGTTTACCATTATGTTTTCCTGTTTCCAATTCTCCATGTTTTCATACTTTTGAGTGCATGAAGCTTAAGAGTGTTCTTAAAACAAAAGGGGCAACTTTGTAACATATGCTTTAATTTATTTTTGTTCAGAAATGCATGAAAATGGCAGGTGTTGTTATACAGAAACTATCTAATTGCATTCAACTTTCTGTTTAAAAAAAAAAAAAAAAAAAAAAAAAAAAAAAAAAAAAAAAAAACATAATAAATCTCTTATAACAAGCCTTCAAAGTTGACGTTTTTGAGCACATTCCCCGACGAAAGAAGAAAAACCGGTCGAAAAGCAGGGGAAAAACGGGTGATCAAGTGATTGAAATAGCTTAAAACTGGATAGGTAATTTAACTATCATAAAATAGAAAAATAAGTTTGATTCGAAGTCGCTTTCTTTGTCAGGCATTCCAATTTCATGTCTTTCTGTTAAAAAATGAATTTGTAAATTTGTCAAAACATTTTGCGTTTGTTGAGTGGAGCAGTTGAGATCACCCTTAAGTTTACTTATATGCGAGACTAGTTTACGCATTTCAATAATAACAACTACGACAGAAGAATCCAGTCTCCACCTCTTTTAAATGATTTATCATTAGATAAAGTTCGCCGCAAACGTCACCAATCGTCGGACTAATTGAATTGATTTTGAATGAATCTGATCTAAGATATTCAGTTTTTCCTTTTTACATGTATTATGTAGTAAGATTTCAGAGAAAAATTTGAGTCCTATTATATTTTACATACCAATAATTTTTTTAATAATTTTTAATGTGTGTTTAAAGTGATATTCCATGTTACTGATATAAGTTTCGTCTAAAACATTAAAAAAAATAATTGTTATATTCTGCTAATTCACAATGTACATTTATTTAGAAAAAAATTAGTAAAAAAAAAATTGAATTTTATATAACAAATTATACAAAAATACTAGTTTAGAGTTTTAACATTTCTGTTTCTGACATGAATATTAATTTAATGATGCATAATTTTATAATAAATTAATTAATTATTACATAAAATGAAATAAAACTTAATTCAGTCAAAATTTTACAAAAATGTGTTTAATATTTAAAAAAATATAAAGTATGTAACACAAAAATTAAAAAAATTCCTGCGGGCACGACCTACAGGCGCAGGTAGAAGTTAAGTACAGTCGGTTCTCGTTAATTCGAACTCGTCAGGACCACAAGAAATGTTCAAATTATCCAAAGTTCGAATTATGAAAAGTAAGAGAGGAAAACATGCTTAAAGGGATACTATCACAAAGGAATCAATGTTATACTATTTTTTTAATTTATTTCGGCCATGGTCATTAGAATATCACTTAATATGAAGGGAGACCCGAATTCCATTTTCGGCCAAAAATCATCAAAAGTTCAAAAAAAAAAATTTTTAATCTCAGAAAACGATAAAATACATATTTGCTAATATCCATGCAAAATTTCAGAACTCGGGAATACTTGGAGCAGGTAGCAAATGAGCTTTTTTTATATTGTAGTCAATAGAGTTTAAAGGACTAGCGGCCATTTAAAATGTGTTTTCCTGAAAATGACTTTTTTCATATTTTGCCTAAGTTCAACGTACTAAGGTTCAGTGGTAATATGGTTTAGAAACAAAGTGTTTATGTTTTTAGAATCTTAAAAAAAATTGCAACAAAAGTAAGGAGAGATTTTTTTTTAAACTATTTCTTAAAATTTTACATAAATTGGTAAACATGAAAATTATAACGAATTTAAGGAAATTTACCATGCGTAATTTCTTTCTTTTTTTTAGCTGATTAAAATAGAAAATTAAAAAATCTCTCTCCTTAGGTCGTTTCCATATACTATAACACTATTTAAGAATTTTTAGTAATTTCAAAATATTGAAAATTGAATGAGGAGTAGTAATTTTAAGAAGTGTATTTTTCGACCAAAAAAATCACAAAAATCGACATAAAAAATATACTTTTTAATAAAAAGTAAATTTGCTAATTATTCCTTACAAAAAGATTCTTAAATAGTACACCAAAATTCATTACTTTAAAATCAATAATAAAAATTTTGGGTTTTTTCTTACGGGTCTTTCTTAAATTAAAAAATATAAATGTATAAACGAATTAAGGGATTATGAACAAGTGCATTGTAAGAACGGTAGGAGGTGTCATTAATGAACAGACAGAGCATTAAGAAATCGGGTATCAAATGAAAAGGATTACACGGATACTAGTTTCACAACAGTTCTGACAAAAATGAAAGAAAGTTACTTTAAGGATCTAAAGTCCATGGGAAAGTAAGGAGAAATGAAAAATCGGAATTCTCGTTAGTTCGAACTAAGCGAAGTCAAGAGAAAATGAGTTCGAATAAACGTTATTATGCCCTTGAAAATTTCGGGACTTCTTGTTTAGTTCGAATTAAGAGAAGATTCGATTTATCCAATTTCGAATTAACAAGAGTAGATTGGATTAATTTCACTAAAAAAACTAAATCAAGATAAATTCAGTTTAACAATTTTATCTGGCCGCCTTGACAAGTTTTAATTTCATTTTGCTATAAGAACTGGTTTCATTAGAATCATGTTAATGCAATATTTTTTTCTTCAATTGCTATGTATTTTGAAATTGTTTTTACTGTAAGAATTAATCTTGTGAAAGTCAAGCAAAAACTTGTCATTATAAAAATTTTAGATAATATTTAAAAGATTACATATATAACATGTCTAAGCCCTCCTCCTTTTTATTTTTGTATTTATATTAATTTTAATATTTCTGCGGTAAGAGTTGGTCTTATTAAAAATTTGTCAGTGTAAAAATTGTAGATAATATTAAGAAGATTTATGATAAATTCAGTTGGATGTGATATCTTGAGAATTGACGAAGTTATGAGTTTTTCTCTCTCTAAACCTCTATTTGTTTTGATTCTTTAGCCCAATTTTGCTGTACAGAATTAAAGAAATTTTCGATTCCATAAAAAAGTCATATTTATGCAGGGTGATCGGTAAATAATTGGCTAAATTTTAAAGAGCGGTAGAAAGGATCTAATATAAGCATTTTTTTTTTGTCATAGAATGTGAAGCCTTAGAAATAAGTGTACAGATACCAGCAATTGGTGTTTATATACTATTTTCCATTGCGCTTTTCACTTTTTAATTCGTGATCCTAGATATTTTCTTCCACGTGCTTTTGTCTAATTCTGCTATATATAGATATAATTTTTCGAAATAAAATTGTTCATACATAATATCTGAAAAAACAACGAACTTACATAATAAGTACATTTATAACTCAGAAAATTTAAAGATAATCCTGAGAGATCCTTGGGCTTAATTTGACTTACCGTAAATGACAACCCGAGAAACACTCGGGATTAGAATTCAATTGTCAATTCATGTAATATGTTCTAGCTTAGGTGTGTTACATATCCACCAATATTTTTTGTTTATATTGTAAATTAGTTTAGCATGTGTTTAATTATAAGTACTAGAAATGCCTCCTTCAAAAAATTTCCTAAAAAATTGAAAACTTCAAATAATTACTGAATTGAGCATAAAAAATTTAAAATATCTTCTAAATTATCATTTTATTTAGAATTAATTTTATTCATATAATTTAAATCTCATTTCTACCTAATGCAGTGTCATAAAGAAGTTTAGTCAAAGTGTGGCTTAAATGGTAATTTTTGAATTAGTTTTGAAACCGTAATTTCTTCTAATTAAAATTTGTCACAAAAAATCACTTGGCATATTTCGACTACTACGCGAGAAAAGTCGAGGTATTTGCTAGCGTTTAATATAAGTACAGGAATTGTCTTCTTTCAAAAAGTTAATGAAGATTGTAGAATTTTAAATAGAAAATTATTAATTGTAAAATTTCATATTTATTCATTTCATAGTTCTTAAAACTTTATTATATACGTTTTTAAACATTCTTTTTTTCTGTAAATCTATTTTTTTTCTGCCCAAATGTATTATCATTGCTTCACTTCTTCAACAAATCAGAAACGAAACAATTCTCTACTGTTTTTTTCAATTGCTGCATAGCGTATAAACAATTTCTTTCAAAAGCTAATTAAATTTTCCAAATGCCAGTTCGTTAAAGTTAACCTGAAGGCTAACGAAATGTAGCACTCTATTCTGAAATAGCAATTAAGAGTTCTTTCTTTGAGTTTCAGTTTATTATTTCCTGAAAAAAGAAAAATCCATACTGAAGTTAGCTGTGTTGGCTAACACTTGTTAAAAATATTTCAGAATAAAATATTTCTTGAAAAAGTAAGATTTAAAACAGATTGCTGTATGTTAAAGTGTATTATAATTTTTAAATTATCAAGCATATCACTTGTTGAAATATTTTTCTTCGTCTATGTTTTCCTCGTTTTTTTTTTTTTTTTTTTTTTTTTTTTTTTTTTTTTTTTAAATACCTGAATTAAAGTAATCACACAAACTTCATTATTCTACTGCAACACAACTTTTTCATTTTTTTGTTTAATAAACTAGGGGGCACTTCCCCCTGCGAGCTAACACCCATTCGGACTTTAAAACATTGTACTTTTCCTTTTCTTTAAAATTATTACCAAATTACGGGATATTGAATGATAGTATCTCGAACAGCGACATTTTTATGTAATCTTAATGCCATACTTTTCTGTTTGAATTGGGCATTTTTTGGTTACTATGGTTTCGTCGACTGCTGACGCGACAGCTGACGTTTGCTATAAGAATTGATAAATAAAATCAATTACACAATCATATCAGTATAAAATATCAGTAGTTCAGCATTTATTTCCAGATAATAATTCATAAAGAAACCGACCCTATTCTTCTTTTTGGGTTGAGGCTGAAAAAATTGCTATTTTACCAACTGTGACGTCACAGGTATATTATCCATTATTATTTCATATATTCTTTTCTCATATCCGAATTGGAGTTATTATAAATTCGCCTCATGAAAAAAGAACTTTTCCACAGATACAAAAATGAATACAATACGAAAAAGTTACTTCACGTGACGTCACAATCCGCCACACATTGTTTTCGTATTTTGCGGGTATACGAGTGCAAGTATTTTGAAAAATGATAATAATAAATAATCCTTATTAGTTCCCTTTTCTCTTTTCTTTAGTTTTTACATTAAAAGCGTCATTGTTAAGATTATTTAAAATATTCCCATTACAGGAATTAAAATAAATGCTCTGAGAATTGTATATTTACACTTTAAACTATTTCGGTTTATGCGTTAATAATATGACAAAAATTTTGTGGGTGCTATACCTCAAGAACTAAAAAACAAAGTTTTACGAAATTTTAGATTCTATTAGACTTTAATAACAGCTGAAATTGATTAGTTTTTAGTGTACATCGCTAAACTGGTAGAACTGCTAAGCTGCTATTCACAATTTCCATAATTGCTATATCTTAAAAATTAATGCCAGGATTTTTTTTTATAAAATTTTAGATTTATTTAGTACATGATATAATTTGGTGCTGAGATTTTCTGGGTGCAAATCTCTCAAGAGATGACATTGCTATACTGCATTATTCACGATTATCACAATAGTTCTATCCCAAGAACTAATGCGCTAATTTTACATTTAACTTCAGAGTCAGTTAGTTCATAATAGATATTAGTTTTGTTTATTTTTTGGTGTAAATCGCCCTGCAGGTAGCACTGCTGCATTTTTCACGATTTAGCAATATATGTATCTCAAGAACTAATGTATGGGTTTTCATTAACACGTTCGCTGCTGCTTACGTGAAGATGTGATGATAGTTAATGCCGCACTGTGGAAGTGGGTTTTTCCCAGAAGCCGATTTACTTTTTATAACAAAGAATCAGAGAAAGATTTTTCCCGTGCCAGAGCGTGACTGGCTATTGGGCATCACTCCACATCACACGCTGGCGCGTGAGTTGCCTCTTAACGTTGGCACCATATCACGCGCTGGCGCGTGATTGATAGCGAATGTGTTAAGCTTCAAATTCAGTTAGTAACTGATAAAAAATTATCCTGATTCGTTTTAGGTGTACATCACCCAACAGGTACTGCTGGTATGTAGAATTCCGCCCTATCTAAGAAACTAATGCGCACATTTTTATCCAACTTCAGATTCAGTTAACAGTTGACATAACTTGTTCCTGACTAGGTTTTGGTGTAAATCATATAACTGATGGCGCTGGTATGCTGAATTTTTCAGAAAATATTAGCAAGTATGAGTTAGAAGAAACTTTTGAGATTGCCACATCTTACTAGTATTTTACATGTCAATCTGACATTTGAAAGTTTAGGGATAGGAGGAGGGAATGAACGGTAAACCGCTATGTTTTCATTCGATTAATTTGAAATTTTTTAGAAAAAAAAAACTATATTAATGTGCCCCAGTTCCCCTTACCAGAAAAAAATGATCCTGATTCCTTTTTGGTATATATCAGCCAACAAGTGACGCTGTTATGCAGACTGTTTTAAGTTTTCACCAGTAGCCCTTATCCAGAAACTAATGCATCGATTTTCACCAAACTTCAGATTCAGTTAAAAGTTGACATAATTTGATGGTGACTAGATTTTGTTGCAAATTATCTAACCGGTGGTGCTACATAGGAGCAGTTTTCAGGCAGTATTAACATATATGAAATGGAGAAAATTTGGGAACTCCACATCTTACTTGTTTTTTACATGTTTTACAATCTGACATTTCAAAGATCATGAATAGAAGGGGAGAGATGAATGGTAAACCGATATGTTTTGATGGTAAATTTATATCATTCATTCGTCGTTCATCCTCCTTTATATCAATTTTGTGTTTTAAGAAAATCTGTAGAGTCTTCTCAACCTGAACTAAAACGTCTAAAAATGAGGTTTAGTCGGTTGCTTCATTGACTCTTCATTTCATTTATTTTAAAATATGTTTTCCAAATGAATATCTTCAGTTTTTCCTCAAAATAAAGTTGTCAAACGATACTACGAATCTTATGCTAATAGATAGCAATGTAATCTAAAATTCTGCTAAATATTAACTATAATTGGTTTTGTTCTTCAATGATTATTTTTTATTATTGGTTTAGTATCTAAAATTTTCTTAAAAGTGAATTACAATAAACTTCATTCTTGGCTATTTATTTTTATTAAGATGTTTTTAAGTAAGGTGCCCTGGGGTAATAACGCCACGTTAAGGTTCTACCAATTTTCACGGCTTAGTTTTAGATTGTATTTTTCAAACAAATGTAGGATCTGATACAGCAACTCATTGACTATCTTTATAAAATGAAATAATTTAACAGATATGTATTCATAAAATGTAATGGCGTTTTTTCTTGACCCATGCTATTTGGCGTTATTACCCACCTATGTGGGTAATAACGCCATGCAAACAAAACAATGAAATAAGATGAAATATTTGCATGTAGATAGCCCAATTCTAAAAGTACAAACTCTACAAACTTAGATATTGAAAAATTGCATTCTAAGCTATTGAAAATGTTCAATTTTTTGTGAAAGTGTAAGAAAAATAAAGGTGTGGTGTGGGAGGGGGGGATGAGGCAAAAGAATATCAGACCGTGAGCTTCTTTTTGCTTAAAAAGGACCGTTTAAATAGAAATATGAGAAACATTGCACAGTTTTAACTGTGTTTATTTAAATCAGTATTTAGGATGTAGCTCGGCCACTGTAGGGAATTAACCGGGGTATTAATGTCAAGGATTGGCGTTATTACCCCGGTATAGTTATTGCGCAGTATATTTTAAATTACAAATTTTCTCGAGAAGATATCCAAAATCTTCAACAACATTTTAAAAGTACATGAAATGCACTACAAATTTATGTAATTAACAAAGTATTTCCGGATAAAAACATAGTCTTCACATCACAAAACGTATCTCGCAAATTTTAGATCAAGCGTTAATTTTAGTTGTTTGTAAAAACAATAAGACCTAAAAATGAAACAAATTAACTTGAAGCTGTTTTTTGCGATTTATATGACTAAAAAACCTTCTGCGCAGAGCACATGGGTGTCATTTACCTGATTATTTCATAATTATGCAAAATATAAGCACTTGGCGTTATTACCCCGCCTGGCGTTATTACCCCAGGGTACCTTATTTAGTAAAAAAAATTTCAATCGGTTTCTTCTTTGGTCATATATTTCGATTATTTCTTAATATCTAACATTTCTCTAATAAGGAATTGTAAATAAAAAAAAAATCTTTTTATGATTGGTTAAAACAATAATTAACTGGTAATATAATAATTTTTTTAATTTCAAGACAGTTTTACGTTTTTTAGAAGCAGTATAACAGCATTTTTGTGATGAAATTCTCAAATGAAGATCGTAGAGTTGATTATCTTAACTTTACTTTACAATGTTTGTAATGTTTTTAAACTTTGTAGCAATCTATACATTATTTAGTAAAGTTGTTATCTTTATTTCGCATTTATTTGAATTACATCCCTTTTTTTCTTAAATTTTCAGATACTAAATTTAGTATCTTAAAATGCCTTTAAAGTGAGCTACAATCGGCTTCATTCTTGATTACTTATTGATATTTGGAAAAAATAGTTGTTGTTCTCAATAAAGAATTGAGAAATCTAAGCATATCTGAATCTTTTTATTGGTTGAATTCCGCAATAAAGTTTGTTTATTTTTTTTACTTCCTGATTGATCCAAGTTTAATGTCCAAAAATGGAATACTTCTGTTTTTTATTTTATTCGTTTTCTAATTGGTCAAAGTTTACTGTCCAAAAATAAAATACATGTGTTGCCACGGTGACAAAAAGAGTAATTAAAATTAAAAAAAAAATAATAATTTAATATCAAATTGTGAAAGAGATTTCAAAGAAATTTCATTAAAAAGTACATTTGTTTCTCTACGCAACGGTGTAAAAATTTAAAATTGGCGATATTTTGAAGTAGAAAAATTTGCAGCTCCAAATTTTGTAAAACTGAAATTTCATTTAAAATTTGTTTGTGATGGGTCCAGGAATATTAATATTTAATCCATGTCGTATGTAATATGAGGCTTTCAGAAGTCAGTCTGATTAACTCCATCAAATAAAAATTCCCATTTTAAACAGTTATAGTTGTCTATCTTTTATCTACTGTTTTTTTTTTATCGCTGATCTAGGAACGTTAATGTTTAATGCACGGCATACGTAATATATGACTTGTTATGATCACCCTAAAAATGATGTTCATTATTATTATTAATTTAAACATAGAATTTATTTATAAGTCTTTAAAATTTGAATTTTTGAAAATATCATTTTCTAAATAGTCGTTGTAATTTGTTAAATTGCAATTTATTATTATTATTATTATTATTATTATTAATTTAATATCTAATATTTCGCTAATTGTGAAATACACCTGGTCCCTTCTTTGATGCTTTACTTTTACTTTTACTTTAATAATTTTTGATCTGACATGCACTAATTAACTTTAACTTGTTCTTTTTACAGCTTCAACAAAGCTCAAAATAACTAAGCATATATAAATTTCTGTTCTTCTCAAAACTTAAACTAAATATGAAATGCATCTGTCATATCTGGGTTAGTATACTGAAATTGAATTGGGGGTTGCGAAATATGTCATACAACATTACGAAATTTGGCTTAAATCCTACTAAGTTTCACAACAAATAAACTATAATATATCAATTCTTATAAAAATAATTCCGTCTGTACTCTTTATGTTCAAAACATCTGTTGGTGTTACTTTTATAAGAAATGAAAAATCGCTTGACACGGTGGCTTATAATTTTCTGCTAGTAAGAAAATCTTTTGAGATACTTAAAAGAAATATAATATGCCACATAACAAAATAATTTATTGGATTGCCGTGTAAATAAAAATTCAAATAAATGATTTTTTTTAAATGGAATAAGTAGTTCACAAATTATATTCTCATTGTCTTCTTCATTTCAACAATTGTCCTTGTTTTCATATTTGTAATCGTTTTATTTGCATAAATATGAAAATGTTTTAACTTTAGACTACATTGTCAAATATCGTTTTTGTAACTAATATGATGAAGTAATATACTTCAAATCTGAAAAACACATCAAACTGGCGAAAATATGTTTAGTCCTAGGGGGAGGGGGATGCGATTATTCCCTGCGGAATCTTTTGAAAAATCTTTGTATAAAAACGTGACTAGTACCAATTGATTAGTAATAATGTTTACTAATTAATGTTATATTTAAATTTTTCTTAGGCGATCATCTACATATAGAAATTGTAACAAACTTTACATTTTCAAAACTAGTTTTAATATTGTCATCTTATTTTGAATCTTTGATAAATTTTATTTTTAGATGCAAAATGGTCAAGTAGTTGTGGAATTATGTTCAGAGTTAAGGAATTTATAGTTTGGAACTCTTAATATTGTAAAATAAGTGAAATTGTTTTCGTTTAAAAAACTAGTATCATCATTAGGTTTTTTTAAAAAGGTGAATTTTAATTATGTTATACATGCTATTTATTAGTGAAACATTATCTTATACAGACGAAAATGAAACCTAAAATGAGTAGAAAATACCCAAATTAAGTAATTTAGGAGAAAAATTGTTATTTATGAAGTTACCAAATTTGGATTTATATGCCTGCTTTGATCCATTTTGGGCACTATTAATCACCCATTTTGGAATATTTATATATTTATCAAAAATGAGCATTTAAAAGTTCCCAAAATGGTAACCAAAGCAGGCATATGATTCCAAATTTGGTAACCTCCTTACCACGGAATCTTTCTACTTAATTCGAGTATTTTCCATTCGTTTTAGGTTTTTTTCTCTGTATGAGTTAATTGCGCAGTTTGTTATCTTTTAACCAAGTGAAATTACAGATCATTCACAGTAATTATGAGACAATTTTTGACTAAGCAGTTATTTTTCCGTCGGGGGTGCCGTTGTAAAAAATACGACATTCGCATTATTTTTTCTTTAAAACAAAATTCAAGCAGTAGTGGGTTTTAATAACCATTTGCGTTCGTTTATTGGTTCTATTTACCCAGTTCCTGAAACTTATTTGTATTTCCGATTGTTCAATTAGCTGCACCTGTCATTTTAATCTGTAAACAGTGCATGAAATGCGCAAGTTTTATCTGTAAACAGCCTTAAAAAAAAAACAAAGCTTATGCTTGATATGGAAAGTGACTAATATTGATGTAATATAGGACTAATTCTGTAAATCATAAATTACTTAATTATTGTTTAGTAATTCATTATTACTTTTTAGTCTTTGTGATTGTAGTAGCAAGTAGCTTTTTATACATCTAAACTTCTACTTTAGTATGTTATAACAGAATAAGTGTATTGCGGAATACTTTCATAAATTGTGATCAGAGATAACTTATATCATATTTATAAGTTAAATTATTTCTAAAATTAAAATAAAGCAGCAATAATCGATTGTTTTTTGCCTGTTGTACAATTTGCAACACGCGCCCACTCATGTGATGAAAATTTGCGCGCCCGGTGAAAGGTTAAGTTATAAATTCGTTTTTATTCGTTGCAAAGACGATTGTAACGCGGTCATTAAAAAAATATATATATATTTTGCGAAATGAACTGCCAGTTTAGTTTCGCATGTATGAAGACTCTAGAAATCGATTTCTTTTGCAACAGTCACAAGTTACATTTCGCGCATTTTTTTTTTTTTTTTTTTTTTTTTTTTTTTGAAAATTAATTTAAAAACATATATTTTTCTAAACGAATTTTCGGAGAAAAGAGATCAAAAATAAAATGTAACCTATTTTTTTTCAAAAATCAGTTACCATTTAATTATTGCAATTTCTATAAGCAGACGAGCTCATAAGAAAACATTAAATGCAATATTAATTAATAGCAGTAATTTTAATTAATTACTGATTGGCACTAGTGACATATATGTACAGTGATTTGCGAGAAACATAGGAAAAGATAACTTTTTCTTTCTCGTATGTGCATGCAACATTCTGCTGCTACATGTAAAAATTTTCTTTTATTCTAAAGTTAAAATCTTTTAACAAATTTTCAGATTGATGAAATTTTGCCTTATTTTTTTTATATTTTGGTAAATAATTCAAATTTTTTCTTATTTGAAACAATTTAAATTAGTAAATGTTCCTACGATTAATATTTTTTTCAAAATGATAAAAAATAATAATTTGTTTTGATAAAATTTATAAAAAAGAAAAAATTACCTCGAAAAATGATTTCATTTCTTAATATTTAAATTTTTTTGAAGTATGAGCATTGAAAATTATTTACCTGATGCAAATTATTTTAGTCTTCTTCAATAGCTTTTTACTTTGTAAAGACATAAGAAAATAAAAAGCTAATTCATAAAATTAACTTTATTAGGACATATTTATTATATTTGGTACTTTTATACTAGATGTGCACAGCTGATGATCCGCCAAGTACTGTTTCCATCGCCAGCATTCACATTAAAATTTCATTTCAAAAACAAATATTTCCCTATTTCCTTTGAAATATGTAATTTAATTTAAAATACATATATTACATGCATTTAAAATTCACACCCTTCATTTATTTCATATGAAATAAAAAATAAAATAAGAAGAAGAAAAACATATCATAAAAAGTGACATTTTATGTCGCCATAATGCCTTGTTTTTAATTTACACACACATACACAAAAATAATAAATAAAATTAAAACTGCTATTAGGGGGAAAAAAAGATTATTAGCAAGAATATATATTGGCCCGGTAACATAAAAGCACCATCTATTTCTCTTCCGTAAGATTATTCTTCTAAAAAGGACAAAACACCATTAAATAAAAAATTTCTTAAAAAAATCGCTTTTTTTTTTTTTTTTTTTTTTTTTTTTTTTTTTTTTTTTTTTTTTATGAAACCTTGCGGTTTTGTTAGCTATCACTTAATTTAACATGCATTTTACACTTATATTAGAAATATTCAGGAAATGAAAGCAGTGACAATCTTGAAACAAGGCTATTTTCTTTTTCTTGTTATCATTAATGGGAAAGTGAAATTATCTGTCATATTATAAGGAACGGTATAAATTAAACAGATTTATTTCATTGATATAAAATATTCTTAAGATATTTATAAATATTCTTAATTTGTTTTCACACAAACAGATTCATTAACTGATAACAGATTCAAATATTTTATTATAACATTTCCTATGTGTTAAAACATTCTGAAATAATCCCAAATAAATATCTTCATTTTTTTCTTCCGGCTTTGTTTTGTTCAGGAATTTTCTTACGGTAGTGTAATTCAAGGAAAACATTTAATTTTTTTTTCCTTCTTTCAGTAAGGGGATTTCTTCGAAGAAAACATATATCGGTATTTTTTTCTTTCATTTTTCTTCTTTTTTCTTTTTAACATTCGATGCTTATTAATGTAGATTTCGATTGTGTTGTTTACAGAAAATAATTCTTCTGCTAATCATACTGCCATATTTTATCTATATTTAAAAAAATATACTTAAAACAGTATTTTAATTAAAGTAGTAAATGAAAGAAAAATCGATTTTACTAAAAAAATAAATTTGTAATAATATCAATAAATCTCGCGTAAAAGTATAATATTCATATTTTACATCTTGCAATCAACTTAAAAATACTTATAATTCATATTTTTATCCAATATTAATTCTCGGTTGGGGTTTTCATACAAAAGTATGAAAACCCCAACCGAGATCGACTTCAAAATTAAAGTCTTTTTTGAAAAATTAATCAAGTTATACCCATCTGGGATAAACATATTTAATTGAAACTGTTTCATTAGTCTAAAACTGCAGCTAACAGGTTGCATACTAGTATCGTGACACTCAGCTCGCTGGTTCGTCTTCACGATCATCAATTTCTAATTTATTTCCATTTTCCCTAATTGAACTATATTTTACTTCCTATGACGAAGGAAAAAAAGAAATGAATATTTGCCAATAAATGGAATAAATACTGGAAACACTGCTGCCAGGAAAATTTCCGTGAACTAAAGAAAGTATTTCTGAGATTGCAGCTATCGATATATCCCTACATCTATCAAGCTATTCCCTATTTATCTAGGTATTTATATAGTTATTTTATTTTTAGTTTCATGTATAATGTAAATTTGATATTCAGGAAAAATAAATTAACAGGCATCACAAAATTTATATGTACAATCAGACACAGGACTTCACTACCCTTTTTAAACATTTTCCGTAAATGAAATTTTAATTCTAAAACAATGATATATCATAAGAAAATCGCAAGTTTCATCAAGGAAAACAATTACGTTCGAAAACCATAAAGTTGTTTTACACGTTTAAAACAACAATATTTCTATGTCTCTAATTTAAATTTTGCAATACATAAATAAATTTTATCTCATGTTTGATTTAAATGTTGCCTATGTAGAAAATTTCTTTCCGAGCGATAGAATTATTTTATAATAAACGTAAAGAAATGAATTTCTTAATGTTTTTTTTCTGTTATTTCAAATTATAAAAACCGTTCCCAGTGGATTTAGAACTTTAAAGCGGTACTCGAAAACGTGTAATGGAGAAAATTGTGACTGAAATAAATATATTGTTTTATAATAAAAAATAGTATAACGATATCCACTATTGTCAGTTACGTTCAATTTCACATTTTTCATATCCTCACGTATTATTTTTATGTTTCAATCCGTAATTTTCAAACCCACAGCTATTATATTTTACTTTTATTATATCACGATGTGTCAATTTCCTTAAAAATTATTACTCTATATTTTTTATAGGTTATTTGGCCAAATAACAATGCTGTTATTTGAAACATAAATAATATATTTTTTTATGCTATCTTTGGTTCTGAAGTACCACATGTGATACTTCCGAACCATTGTGGATACAAACTAATCTAATTGTTTTTGTTGTTGTTGTTTTTACTTACCCATCATACGTAGTATAGGGTAAGTCTTGCAATTTCTTTGAAAATCGAAAATTTTTTTTGTCGGATTTACACGTTTTAGATACTGAAGATTACGGAAAACATGTTTTTAGAATAAAAATTTTGCCGTCCGTCCGTCTGTGTGTCTGTCTGTCTGTAACCGCTCTATCTGCCGAACAAATTGAGATAGAGTCTTGGAATTTTGTATGTACTTAGTATGTAAGAATGGGACGATGCCTATTTGATATCAACAACCTCGATTATCCGGAACTATTTTTTTCGGACTCTCGAAAAATTCTTTCTGATGAAAAGCATATAAAAATTAATTTAATTTATTTTAAGGAATGGCCGTAAAGGGCAATAAAATAACAGAAATTTTGGATAAAGAACGAAGACTATCGGATTATTAGTTCCCGAGATATGGTTAATCCTGTTTTCCAAATTCTTCTATTTCTCATGACCCTGTATTTCATTCAAATTTCAATTCACTGATATATTTTTATTGGACATGTCACGCTTAATCCAACGCAGTAAATTTTTAGTTTATATGATTATTATTTTTGGAATTATACGGATGGTACTTTTACGCAATCCGGTACTACTTGAGTATTTTGGCGTTTTATATAATTTGTCGAAATCTGCTCATCAGCAATTTATTAATAGATCATTATTATGTATATTAAAATTATTTAATTATGCGTTTAAATTTTATTTTGGAATTGCCATAGACAGTTTACACGCGTTTAATTTTTATATTTTATATTATGATGGATAAGTATTAAGGTGGCCCCCGAACGACTAGTTTCTTTAACATTTTTACTTTATTTCAATATAGCTGAATGCTTTTGGCTTTGGATTAAAAACAAAAAAATATGACAGCATTGATGCTTATTTCCGCATAAAATAGAAGTTATTATCATCTGAGTTTGCAAAAAACATTCCATTGTGTCCAAGTAAATAAAAAAAAAATGTTTTAATTTCTTTTTCTAATCTAAAGAATTAATTAATTAAACGATTTGCAATTAAAAAAATGAATTTATAAATCATTCAATTAAATAAATATCTTCAATTTAGTGCTGCTTAATTTAGGTTTTCAATAATGTAATCCATTTTTTAAGGGTTATACTCATTTTAGATCCGTATTTGCAAACCTAAATTATCCGCCTCCTAAAGTATCAGTTAAAGAAAAAAAAAAAAGCTTTTTCTGTCATCTATGGTGTCTTTTTATTGTGCAAAATCAATAAACGTGCATTCGCAATGTTATTTTACCAGTGGTTCAGAAGTGGTTATAACCCTTTAAGATCCAACCAGCACGATCGTGTAGGTTAAACTTTCTTTAAATTGTTGCTTCTGAGTTATATGTAATAAATTCTGCGGCAAATAACTTGTAGTGCTTCATTCAGATTTCAATATTTTAACATAGATTAACATATTAAAGTACGAAGAGATAAAAACTTCTTAAACTTCTTAAAAATATTTGGGCCATTTTCAACATTTCAGAATTTTATTTTTGTTTTTCAATCTTAATATTTTCTTTTAAAAATGGAGACGGGTGTTAACGTAAATGTTTAAGGTACATGAAAAAAAAAATTGGTTGTGCTTTTTGCCCTTAAATGCAATTTAAAGTTGGCTTCTAAGACAAATTTTTAAGTCCATTACCATACAAAATTACTGAAAATACTTAGTTTTAAATTTATTATTTTTTCTAAAATCAACTTACTTTAAAGTGACTTATGTTTCTAAATTTCAAAACATGAAATTTATCAATAATACTTAAATTAAATTGAAATGAGGGACAGTTTTAGCCACAATATTTTGATCACATCGAAATTATACCTGAACTTTTTCTAATAATTACAGTATATATTCATGTAAATTATTAAATTTTAAGGAAACTGCATATTTGTTTAAAGAATGACTCACATTAATATTCCAAATTTACTACTATTTTTTTTAGTACAAAGCTGATATGTTTACATTAAGAAGTTAAAAAACCATGGAAACAATTGTATTTGTCATTTAAAAAGGTTATACAAATTCATTTATTTACTGCTTTCAGATTTATGGGAAAAACGGCTTTGACTTCGTACTAAAACGCACATAAATAAATTCGAATTACCATACAAATAATATATGTTTGTGAGGTTATTTTTGTCATGTTCAGTATTGGAAATGAAAAGTGCAGTATTTATAATTCCATTACAGGGATAATTAAAGATACGTTATGATGTATAAAAAAATCGTCTGCGATGTACTTTAATGTATGAAAGTAAGTTGGAACTGGTTTGAATCAATAAATAGAGATTAAAACTTCTTAAACACACCGTAAAAAATGCTTAATTTCGCTAGACCTTTTAAAAGATCTGAAACTTTCTCCGCCAGGCGCAAAAAGATATGCATCTACTATGAAAGTAGCCGAAAGTGAAAAGGCGGGAAAGGGAATAAGCTGAAAGAACAGCCAACACTCAAGCAGAAGGCAACAGCCAATCACGGAAGAGTATAATAAAAAATGACGTAATGAAGAAGGGGAAGGAGGAAGAAAAATGGTAAGAGGAAGAAAATGAATATAAAAATAGATTATAATTTATACAAAAAAGTAGTTATACGTTATAAGTGTTTTTCCACGCTACGGAGAGCGTTTTACAATCAGATTTATCATTAACATTAAATTCATTATTAAGTTTTATAGCTAAACTTTCAAGAAAATCTAATTTCAAGAAAAATACAAATTTCAAGAAATTTTTTTGTATTAAGTATAATCTATTTTTAACTTCAATTGTTTTTCCTTTTTATCATTTTGGCTCTTTGCTTTGCAGTCTTCCGTGCCTGGCTATTGCATTCCACTTTTCTATTGGCTGCTCCTTTAGCTTGTTCATTTCTCTGGCTTTTCATTTCAGTCTTGCTGCTGCTTTCATAGTAAACGTAAGTCTTCTTGAACGAAGAAAGACTGACGAAGAAAGACTCATATCTTTCGAATGGCCTATCGAATTTAAGTCGGCCATTTTCAACATAGTAGTGTCAAGTCCACCAAATGTCAAATCTGTTACCGCACGGTTTTTAATGATTATCATTTTTTCACCATTCTACTTTTTCTTAATAGAATTGGGAAATAAAAAAAAAGATTGGTAGGAAATAGTTTTTTTAAATGCATTTTTTCAGAAGTTTATGAATTTGTAAAAATCTATAACTCTGAGTTCATCTGACAGAAATACTTTGTGTGCAATTTAAAAGAATACACAAATTCTAAATTGAATAAATGTTACTTGGCAAATCTTGTTGTGAATAACATTCAGACTCTTGGAGCAAATTGGCCATGTATAATGCATTCCACTAAAAGAATTTGGAAACTTTAACTTCATTTTCTTAAAGTGATTTCGACAGAATAAGCACGAGTTTTGTTTTGTGTGAAAATTTAAAGCAACATTTTAAAGATTTTTTGAAATTCTGATTTAAACAAAACGTGAGTGTATGTTATTGAATTTGAAGCTTTTATTTTAAAACAAGTGTTTTTTTTATTATTCTCAAAAGATGCAATGTTCTATGAAAAGTCTTAAAAGTCAATAAATCTAAATGCAATTAATGAAATAACTTTACATAAAACTCAAAATGGTAAAAAGAAGTTAAATTTAATAAATAACATTTGGTAAATATATTTGTCAATGTCTGGGTTTCAAATTTGTCATTTAAGAGATTGCCATTACATAAAGGAGTCTGGAAATACTACTTCATTTTTCTTAACTAAATTTCTATGTAATAATAAGAGTACTTTTAAACCAATGATTTTAAGATTTTTAAAAATTGTTTTTGAAACGTTATGTGAATGGTGGTTATTCAATCTGATTTTAAAGTAAGGTTATTTTTTTTATTCTTAAAATGCGAACTGTTTTATTGTTTCTGCTTTTTAAAATGGAAAGATTTGTTATTGTACATGGTTACTTAAATTTAATAAGCCCTTAAAAATGGAATAAAAACAAAATTGGAACGATTTTTTTCTGCAAGATAATATTTTGAAACGATTCAAAATGTGTTATTAGATTGAATATCAAAGTTAATTTCTGATAATTTAGGAAATAATAGAATGTGAGTTGCTTCATAAGAAATGAAATTTAATAATGCACATGTCTATTATACTAATATTATCTTTAAAGAAGAAAAAGAGTAAATGCTAAAAAAATGTAATATAAAATGTTGGATTATTTTGAGTCCATTGTATTTTGTGACCTGACTGTATGTCAATGGTGTAAATGTAATTTGATTGACCTCAAATTATAGGAGAAGTTGGTGTAAGAAGAGACCTGGTCATAGAAAAGAGAAAAAGTTGCATCGGTATGCTGAGTATATGTATGTTTAAAAAAATAATAATAATAAAATTTAAAAAAAATTAATATTAAAAAATTAAATTAAAATTAAATTAATAATTAAAAAAATCAAAAAATATTATTATTTATGTAAAATTTTATGATTATATGATAAACATAGGTAAGTATAATTATAATGAAATCACAAAGGTAAGAACAAGTTGGTAAAATTCTAAAGATAAATAAAATATGAACTGTGGAAATAAGAAATGTATAGCAAGCAACTATGAATGGCCTACAGAATTAACTGAGGAGCTTGCTGTTTGAATTCATATTGAAGTTATGTTATTTCACCCAATTTTGTCAGCATTAGTCTTAAAATGATTGAAAAAATTTCTTGACTTTGAAATTTAATGTGCTTATTTAATTTTTTTTCACTATAAAATGTACACATTTCTATATAATTTTTATATTTTATAAATTATTGTAAAATGCGTAAAAAATTTAGATGTAATTACTATGGCAATTTACGTCTAATAACATTTTGCTTTCTAAATTACCATCTTCCGTCTTTTTTAACACAATTTATGTTTGACATCAAGATCTCATTGAAACCAATTTTCTATGTTACAATCTGTGTACGCAAATCTTTTATACATATATAACAACGAAATCAATGAATGAAAAACATTCTGCTAAAGTATATCAAAGCTGAAGTGAACTATGTGTTTCATAATATTTGGTATCTGGAGGAGAATAAATTAAGTTACATAAATTCCGTGCATTTCTTGTTGAGTACAGTGATAAATGCGGTGACAACAGAAAAAATAATTGTTTTGTAAATGGAAAAACTTTCGAATTCATACATATTACAGACCAAATCTTTGTTAAACCTTTGACAATTTTATCAAAATTTTACAAGTGATTTTTTAAGTTTAATCTTATTCAATATACATGGGACAAGTTATTAGAATAATTACATGAAGAAAATGTAGATCAGATAAAAGTTACATCGCAAACGATCTCCCCTCTTAGACCATAACATAAAATAATTTTTTTGAGTTTCCACATGAAAGAAAGTATAAATGTTATACATCTCATTATCAATACCGAACATGCCATAAGTAACTCAACATTCTGAAAAACCTTTCTTCACTTCACAGCTATTCTACTGGCAGCAGTACTGCCAGTGTATTTCCGCAAATTCACGATTATCCATTGTCTCACCTTTACAAGAGTTGAAATTGAAAAGAAGAAAAGAGTTTAATTGAAAAAAATTGAGAGATAGAAAAAACAACTGATGCTGGATTCGAACCAGCTATCTCACTTCCAGCTCACTTCACTCATCCAGCTCTCAAGGCAAGCACTGAACTTCCATCGAGCAGATGAGGAATGTTTTTAAATCAATATGTTTGCTTTATCATATGTTGGCTTGATCAATTTCTTCAAAAAACTTTTAATTTTGAAGTTAATTTTGCGAAAATCTATTCTTTAGTGTGATTGTTCCTGGGGTTTTTATACTTTAGTACTAATATAGGATAAAAATAAGAAATTTAAATATTTTTATATAGATTGCTAATAGGTAAAATATGAATATTATATATTTTTATTCGATATGAATTTTTTTAGTAATATCGATTTTTTCTATTTCATTTTTTAATTAAAATATCTTTAAATGTGTTCATTTAAAGTATATTTTAAAGGCAAAAATTTATTAATAAACAATTTTATAAATTCAAATTTATTCGACTTTATTCTACTTATTCAAATTAAAAAATATATTGTAAGAACATTTGATGAATGAGATAGTTATTAACTAATTAATTAATTGTTAATTAATTGTTAAATAATTTATTAATTAATTGTTAATTAACTGTTATTTTATTATTGTTATTTATTGTTGTTTAATTAATTGTTATTTTATTAAAGTGGTAAACTTTTTTTCCTTTTTTTAATTCGAGATTTAAATTTTAGGATTTTCATTTAAATAATAAATTTGGATTTATTATTATTGGACCCAATACCCATGTGTGCTAGAAATAACCGGAATCTCTCTCACTTTTTTAGACGCTCAAGAAGAATTTACGGATAAAACATGTTTTCTAGTACTACACTGTAAAAAATATTCGTTAAATTTGGGGCAAAATCTGCTGGCAGCAATGCTGCTAGCAAGTTTTGCCGTAAAAATTGCATTAAAATTAGATGTAATCAAAAATTTACATTTTACGTTGTTCGGAAATTATTGTTAAAACATGAGGGAAAATTAATGTATATTATTGAGTTTTTCTCACAGTAAATAACATATATATTTTGTATGAAAATTCGAATATACATACGCGCGTTTTAGAACGATTAGACGAAAAGACAAACCGAACACATAAGCCGTTTTCAAATATGTCCAAAAGCGTCAAAGAAATGTAATCTTTTAAATGACAAATGCAACTATTTCCATGATTTTTCTGAACTTCTTAATGCAAACATCACTGGTTTGTATTAAAACTAGTCGTTGGAGGCCACCGTAATACTTACCCATCATGGATATGCATGACATAATATATGAAAACATAACATATGTAAACAATTTATAAAATGCATTACAATTCCAAAATAAAATATAAACGTATATTTAAGTATTTTTAACACATCATCATGCTCTATTAAAGAAATTCTGATGAACCAATTTCGATAAATTGTATGAAACGCCAAACTATTCAAGTAGTACTGAATTGCATAAAAGAAACATCCTTATAACTCCAAAAATGATTATCATATTCACTAACGGTTTCTTGCATCAAATTAAGTGTCTCATTTGCAATTAAAAGATATCTTTGAGTTGAAATTTGAATGAAATACAGGGTCATGAAAAATCAAAGAATGTGAAAAACAGGATTAGAAATATCTCGACAACTAATTATCCGATAGACTTCATTTTTTGTGCAGAATTTGTGTTAATTTATTGCCTTTTACGTCCACTCCTTAAAATAAAAAAAATTGAAAAATTTTATATATCTTTCATCAGAGCGAATTTTTCGACAGTCCGAAAAAAATAGTTCCGGATAATCGAGGTTACTGATATTAAATAGGCTTCGTCCCATTTTTACATACTAAGCACATACAAAATTTCAAGTCTCTATTTCAATTTGTTCGAGAGATAGAGTGGTTACAAACAGATAGACAGACAGACAGACAGACAGACATACAGACAGACACACAGACGGACGGCAAAATTTTTTTTCTAAAAATATGTTTTTCGGAATTTCCAGTGTCTAAAAACGTGTAAATCCGTCAAAAAAAAATTTTCGATTTTCAAAACGATTGCAAGACTTACCCTATACTAAGTATGATGGGTAAGTAAAAAAATTATCAGTAAATTTAAAATATTTACACACTGAACAAAAATCGTTAAATTTACATCAAAAAGTGCTGCCAGCAGTTTTTGCCATAAAATTAGGTTTAGGTTTATTTTTGTCGGCCGATTATCTACGCTAGGGATATAGGTCCAAGGGGGAGAATGCCCTTCGTGGGGGTCTTTCTAAGGAAACCTAACCCGTATTTACGCAAGGTTCGAAGAAAACCACGAAAACTCCGAACGGTTACGCCGACAGCCGCGATTGGGTTCGAACCTACCACCTGTCGTCTACCAGTTAAGAGGTCAGAACCTCTCGGCCACTGGAGCAGTAAAATTAGATCTAAATATTTTTATTACGTCTAATTTTACTGCAATTTTTACGGCGAAAATTGCTACGAGCAATTTTTACCGTATATATTAAACGAATTTTGTTTTACAGTGAATGAATCAATCTTTAAAAAAATTAAGAAATTAAAAAAATCGACTGCACTGAAAAAAAAAAATCCGTTAAATTTACAGTTTTTTTTTTTTTAATTGTTTGCAAGTATTTTTTAGAATCAATTTTTCAGAAGTATATGAATTTGCAAAAATCTATAAGTCTGAGTTTAGTCTACAGAAGCATTTTATATGCAATTTAAAAGAATAAACAGAATCTAAATTGAATAAATGTTATTTGGCAAATCTTGTTGCAAATAACATTCAGATTCTAGGAACAAACTGGCCATGTAATGACTTTCAACTGAGCGAATTTGGAAACGTTAATTTCTTTTTCATAAATTACTTTGGACAGAATAAGCACGAGTTTTATTTTATGGAAAAATTTTAAAGCAACATTTTTAAGATATTTTGAAATCCTGCTTTAAACAAGTGAATGTAAATTATTGAATTTGAAGCTTTTATCTATACATATAATAAAACAGTAGGACCCGGTGTGTCTGTACATTGAAGATAACTGACAAAAATGGAGTCAGGGCGATAAAAGAAAACCAATGAAACACAAAAAAAATTTTTTGAATTTTTTGTCTGTCTGTCTGTCTGTCTGTCTGTCTGTCTGTCTGTTTGTTCGAGGTTATCTTCGTAACTACTGAATGGATTTTTATGCGGTTTTCACTAATGAAGAATGCACACTCCCGGGCAGTGTATAGGCTTTGTTTCATCAAAATCGGACAACAGACAAAAAAGTAACAAAAAGAAACAAAAGAAACTATTAGGTGCGCTGCTCACGTTTTTTAGTACATAACGTTTTTTAGTACATATAAAATCCAATAGATGTCACTGTGCGATTTTAAAACGCGCTATCGTTATGTTTTCGCCAGTCTACTTAAGTATGAGAAAGTTTCAAGCTGGCTGTCGTTCCATGTGGTTTAGTCGGTAGAACGTCAGTGCGCCATACTGATGGCCCGGGTTCGATTCCCAGCATGGAATTTTTTTTCACTATGTTGGCATTAACGCCTATAAGCAATTAAAAGAATTTGAAATATTGTATTCAAGGCGAATTTTCTCTCTGGGAAAATTTCCTTGCATTAATATGTCAGTGTAATTTTTTTTTCGATTTAATTTTTTTTTTCGAAACTTTGTTTTTCTTAAAAAATTACAGTAAATATTTGATATTTCCCAACGTTTTTTGAATGATCGACTTGCTTTTTTTTTTTTTAATGTATGTCTGAACCTTATCTAACTACTTCTTCAAGATTTCTTTAGATAAACCGACCAGCGTAGCGGGCGAAGGCCGCTAGTTTAAAAATAAGGGCGTTTCTTTTAATTTTCAAAAGATGGAATTTTGTATGAAAGGTCTTAAAAGTCAATAAATCTAAATTCATTCGATGAAATTACTTTACATAAAACTCAAAATGGTAAAAAGAAGACATTTAACAAATGTTGTTATCAATGTCTGGGATCCGATTTTTTCATACAAGAGATTGCCATGAAGCAAAAGAGTTTGGAAATGTTAGTTCATTATTCTTAAGTTATAGTTTCCACTTAATAAACAAGATAATTTTTAAAATCAATGCTTTTAATGTTTTTTTTTTTTTAATTCTGTTTGAAATGTTATGTGAATAGAAGTTATTCCACTTTATTTTCAAATAAAATTATTTCTTTAAATTCTCAAAACATAAAATTATTTGTCGTTTTTGCTTCTTAAAATACAAAATTTTGTTTTCTTACATCATTACCTATATTTAATGAGCCCCTGTAACAGGAATAAAAATTGAATTTCAACATTTTTCGTTGTGGATTCTATTTGAAAACAATTCAGAATATTTTATTTAGATTGAATACCATACAATTTTGAAAATAATAAAATGTGAATTGATTTGTAAAAAAGTTAAATTTAACGAATTACATATCTAATTTACTGATCTTATCCTTAAAGAAGAAAATAACGTAAAGTTAAAAAAAAATAAGCGATATGAAAAGTTGGACATACAGGGTGATTATAATTAAAGTCCGAGTTTCAAAACGCTCTAAAAAGCGAACCACTCGTTAGAATGGCGTCAAAATTTAACAGCGTATTATTGAAGAAGGGGAAAAGAACATGAACCAAAAAAAGTTCAAAATTTTAGCGACAGATGGCGCTGTAAGCGTCAGAATTTCGACTACAAAGGACAAATCGTAAAACAACGGCTAAGGCGTAAGTTACACGATATAAACCAGTCTCGCCAAACTTAAAAACCGATTGGAGGGATACTTTTTATGCGGTTTTTGGCCTCAGGACAATTAAAAACCGATTTTTCCATTCCGATGTGGTACGACCTTGCCGTGGTGGACGGGCTTACGTAACTAACAGTATCACACGCGTACAGTCATGCACACTGAACAACACAGTTGGTTTATATCGTGTAACTTACGCCTTAGCCGTTGTTTTATGATTTGTCCTTTGTAGTCGAAAATTCTGACGCTTACAGCGCGATCTGTCGCTAAAATTTTGAACTTTTTTGGTTCATGTTCTTTCCCCCTTCTTCAATAATACGCTGTTATATTTTGACGCCATTCTAACGAGTGGTTCGCTTTTTAGAGCGTTTTGAAACTCGGACTTTAATTATAATCACCCTGTATATTGAATTTATGCATTTTATGTCATTGAGGATGGGGGACGGAGTATGTGTTTTTATTACTCTTAAGTTGTGAAAGAAGTTAATGTAAAAAAGACGTGGCAATTAAAAAAAAAAATACGTGTGGCACTCGGGGATTGCCGCGGTAAAGCTATTGCATAGCATTTTTTACCAACTTATGCAATTATAATTATTTATATAATCTTTATTTGAGAGGTTTTTTTTTTTTTTTTTTTTTTTTTTTTTTTTTTTTTTGTCTTTGATATTATTTCAAGTTTTTTTCTTTTTCTTTGATATTAATTCAAGTTACTCTTTTTGAGCGTGATGACCGAGAAGAAAACAAATCTTTTCTTTTATTGAATAAATGAGAAGTTAATATCGTTTAACATATTTTTATTATCTTACAATACATGTAGGTTAATCAGGAATTTTTATCATTGAAATTATAGGTTTATGGTAACTGAAATAGGAAACATAAGTTTGAGACTTGATATCTTCTAAATCTTTGAAAAATACCGCGTCAATATCTGCCGAAGTCTACCGAAGGATACCGTGCCGAAGTCTGCCGAACTGAAACGGGGTTAGCCGGAGTGTTAGGTTTTTTTTCTCGTCACGGAATTTCTAGATTCGGCCGCCGCGCTCAAAGCCCTCGATAAAAGCTATGCAATAGCTTAATAAATTACCAAACAAAATTTGGCCGCGCTACGAAAATTACATTGCGAGATATAAACATTTTAAATTTTTCGACCCTCACCGTGGGGGAATCTCATGTCACCAAAAATTAACACTGTCTCATAATAAATTATCAAACAAAATTTGGCCGCGCTACGAAAATTAAATCGCGAATTATAAGCATTTTAAATTTTTCGACCCTCACCGTGGAGGGTGTCCTGTCACCAAAAATTAACACTGCCTCATAATAAATTACCAAACAAAATTTGGCGGCGCAACGAAAATGTTGGGTTCTTTTTTTTTTATACTACTACAGACCATAAATTAATTAATTAAAAAAAAATCTCATTCAATAAAATAGTTTTTTTTATATAAGCATTACTATATAATCACTCATTTCTACACTTTTATTTCTTGATTAGTTCAAATACTTCATCTATTTTACTACTGAATAAACTGAGATCAGGACTAGACTACCTGCTATATGAATTTTGTTGTAATTTACGATAATCAAAACAAAAGGAGATTTCATAAGGATAAATACTATTAGAAAACCCCAAGAAGTTAAGAAATTACAGAATTAAGAAAGAATACAAAGATAAATTTAAAACGAATAAAAAAAAAACAGATTCATTAAGTTTCCATACATATTAATGATTTCCAGTAAGTAATAATGGTAACACAACAAAATTCTCAATCTGTCTAGATCTCAGATGTAGCATATAAGGATCTGTAGCAGTGAACCCAATATTTTGACAATGTTGTTTTATGGGATATCACACTCGCATAGACAACATCAAAGCTCAAGACCTTTACTAAAAATTCAAAAGATAGAAGAAAGACCCTGGAATCTCCCATCTATTTGTGGGGAGCCAAGAAAGAGAAATTTTTGTATAAGCAATAAGATTTCTATAATATAAACACTAGTATCCCATAATATAACAATGACATTGTGGTCAAAAAGGTATAGTGTTAGTACATCTATTTTAATTTCTCCATTCTTTTTTTTTTTTTTCTTTTTTTTTTTTTTTTGTTTTGATGAGTTAATTCATTTTAAATCATGTGAACTTCTCAACAGATTCGCTTTAAAGATTCTATTAATTAGCTAAATATCCTTACTCAGTTTAAGATAATAGCATATTTATTAATAAGTGTTTATATGATTTCCAGCCTGATAAGTTACTTTAAAATTCTGAATAAAAAAGTAATGGTTGAAAACTATTTTTGCTTTTAAACATTCAAAGAAACTACTTTAATTTCATGGTATTACAAAATTTAGTATAGTTATTTTGACACTATTGAGATTAAAATTCAAATAAACTAATATCAAGGTAGGATAAATAAAAAAAAAATTTAAAGAACTATACTAAAGCATATCCTTTAAATACATTCTCCTTTATTTAATTTAACATAAAAAAAAGGCATCTGAATTCACTAATCACACATTTTGTTGCAAACATATGGAAATACTGAATCATAACATGAATATTCACTAGGTTAAAAATAGTTTCAGAACAAATACAAAATATTTTTCTTACCTACAGCTATCTCTGCCATTCACCCAATTAGGGTACTTTCATTTGCATTATTAACGTTGATTACAAATTTTCCTTGCACCGGATCACTTTTTTTATACTAATTTATGGCGATTCTGTTGCCCAATTTAGGTTTGGAGTAAACTTTGAAAACAGTCTCTACGCTGACTTCCCTTCATCTGAAACGGTACACAGGGCTACGATAAGTTTCTGTTGCACAAATTAAACTTGGATTTGTATTTGAATTCAGTCTCTACGCTGACTTCCCTTCATCTGAAACGGTACGCGTGGCTACGATAAGTTTCTGTTGCACAAATTAAACTTGGATTTGTATTTGAATACAGTCTCTACGCTGACTCCCTTCATCTGAAACGGTATGCGGGGCTACGATAAGCTTCTGTTGTACAAATTAAACTTGGATTTGTATTTGAATACAGTCTCTACGCTGACTCCCTTCATCTGAAACGGTACGCATAGTTACGACAACTTCATGAGGGTTTGCGACATAATCGCCTATCATCCCTCAGCGACACGAATCAATTTTATGGCGTTTTGGGTATCCACATCTCATCCGGAGAAATATTTGAAACAGAAAAATTCTTGGACGACCATCGACACATGCTAACAGTCATTTGCTGCCAAGGGCAATTTATTCCGCTGCTCTCGTCGAAGGCTTCCGTTTAGCGGGTATCTAACTAAGCCTTAAGAGTGCGTTTCAAATTAAAACGAGAGGCCCCGGTCCTTTTTTTCTAGACGAATAGTTCGAGAGGGTCATTCTCCGTCAGCAAACTCGTAGTTATAGATGGCAGGCAATATTTCTCCGACTTCCTCTAAGCGTTTTTTTTTTTAGACTCCCGAATATCGTAGAATTCATTTGGCCTCCCCTCTCCCAGATTAAAAACAGGGGAGGGGGGGAGACAGAACTTTTATGCTTCTTCAACTAGATGCTCTCCGTTCGACTCTGACACCAGGACTGACTTTTTCTTCAAAAACCAATTGCATGTAAGCCTCTAACAAACGGGGGTACTTTTTCTGGGAACACGGCGCATCCCCCACTTTCCCCAACCAAAGGGTGACTTCCCGTTGGTCAACGCGCAAAGTACCATATCCAATGCCCATATAAGGAGATGTTTCTATATCTCAATCACGTGACTTACATGA
Organism: Maratus speculifer; assembly: GCA_964019185.1. Taxonomy (NCBI): domain Eukaryota; kingdom Metazoa; phylum Arthropoda; class Arachnida; order Araneae; family Salticidae; genus Maratus; species Maratus speculifer. Next base: position 300,464,756 of record OZ025295.1, on the reverse strand, counting down.
GGTTTTTCACATGCAGGTGTTTTTCAACTCCCGTACCCATGAAATCGACAGCTGGGATTCCAAGTATTGCACACAAAGGGTAGTAACATCAGTAACAGGCACGGGGATATTTTTTATGGTCGAAAATGTTTCTCTCTCTCTCTGACATGACACTGTACAATTTTTTATGGGTCATAAAAAAAAAGAGTGTACCTTTAGCAATTTACCCAGGGCTTAAAAACAATGTGTGTGGCCAATTATATAGGGTAGCTATTTATTGTCTGACAACTCATAGCTTGGGAAGCACACACATCTTTAATCTTAACAAAAGGGCTTTTAGCAATTATCGCATTTCTCTGCCAAGCAGGGATTTTATGCGAGTCTTAAGGGGAGGGGGTGTGTTTTTCTTTCTAACATTCACAAACGCTTGCTAAATCGTGGGAAAGGAGAAAGGACTAGTAAGAGTATTAAGGGGCTGTGTATATAAAAAAAAAGGAAAGAGGGGTTTTGAATTTTGAATGTGTTAGTACATCTATTTTAATTTCTCCATTCTTTTTTTTTTTTTTTTTTTTTTTTTTTTTTGATGAGTTAATTCATTTTAAATCATGTGAACTTCTCAACAGTTTCGCTTTAAAGATTCTATTAATTAGCTAAATATCCTTACTCAGTTTAAGATAATAGCATATTTATTAATAAGTGTTTATATGATTTCCAGCCTGATAAGTTACTTTAAAATTCTGAATAAAAAAGTAATGGTTGAAAACTATTTTTGCTTTTAAACATTCAAAGAAACTACTTTAATTTCATGGTATTACAAAATTTAGTATAGTTATTTTGACACTATTGAGATTAAAATTCAAATAAACTAATATCAAGGTAGGATAAATAAAAAAAAAATTTAAAGAACTATACTAAAGCATATCCTTTAAATACATTCTCCTTTATTTAATTTAACATAAAAAAAAGGCATCTGAATTCACTAATCACACATTTTGTTGCAAACATATGGAAATACTGAATCATAACATGAATATTCACTAGGTTAAAAATAGTTTCAGAACAAATACAAAATATTTTTCTTACCTACAGCTATCTCTACCATTCACCCAATTAGGGTACTTTCATTTGCATTATCAACGTTGATTACAAATTTTCCTTGCACCGGATCACTTTTTTTATACTAATTTATGGCGATTCTGTTGCCCAATTTAGGTTTGGAGTAAACTTTGAAAACAGTCTCTACGCTGACTTCCCTTCATCTGAAAGGGTACGCGTGGCTACGATAAGTTTCTGTTGCACAAATTAAACTTGGATTTGTATTTGAATACAGTCTCTACGCTGACTCCCTTCATCTGAAACGGTACGTATGGTTACGACAACTTCATGAGGGTTTGCGACATAATCGCCTATCATCCCTCAGCGACACGAATCAATTTTATGGCGTTTTGGGTATCCACATCTCATCCGGAGAAATATTTGAAACAGAAAAATTCTTGGACGACCATCGACACATGCTAACAGTCATTTGCTGTCAAGGGCAATTTATTCCGCTGCTCTCGTCGAAGGCTTCCGTTTAGCGGGTATCTAACTAAGCCTTAAGAGTGCGTTTCAAATTAAAACGAGAGGCCCCGGTCCTTTTTTTCTAGACGAATAGTTCGAGAGGGTCATTCTCCGTCAGTAAACTCGTAGTTATAGATGGCAGGCAATATTTCTCCGACTTCCTCTAAGCGTTTTTTTTTTAGACTCCCGAATATCCTAGAATTCATTTGGCCTCCCCTCTCCCAGATTAAAAACAGGGGAGGGGGGGAGACAGAACTTTTATGCTTCTTCAACTAGATGCTCTCCGTTCAACTCTGACACCAGGACTGACTTTTTCTTCAAAAACCAATTGCATGTAAGCCTCTAACAAACGGGGGTACTTTTTCTGGGAACACGGCGCATCCCCCACTTTCCCCAACCAAAGGGTGACTTCCCGTTGGTCAACGCGCAAAGTACCATATCCAATGCCCATATAAGGAGATGTTTCTATATCTCAATCACGTGACTTACATGAGGTTTTTCACATGCAGGTGTTTTTCAACTCCCGTACCCATGAAATCGACAGCTGGGATTCCAAGTATTGCACACAAAGGGTAGTAACATCAGTAACAGGCACGGGGATATTTTTTATGGTCGAAAATGTAACTCTCTCTCTCTGACATGACACTGTACAATTTTTTATGGGTCATAAAAAAAAGAGTGTACCTTTAGCAATTTACCCAGGGCTTAAAAACAGTGTGTGTGGCCAATTATATAGGGTAGCTATTTATTGTCTGACAACTCATAGCTTGGGAAGCACACACATCTTTAATCTTAACAAAAGGGCTTTTAGCAATTATCGCATTTCTCTGCCGAGCAGGGATTTTATGCGAGTCTTAAGGGGAGGGGGTGTGTTTTTCTTTCTAACATTCACAAACGCTTGCTAAATCGTGGGAAAGGAGAAAGGACTAGTAAGAGTATTAAGGGGCTGTGTATATAAAAAAAAAGGAAAGAGGGGTTTTGAATTTTGAATGTGTTAGTACATCTATTTTAATTTCTCCATTCTTTTTTTTTTTTTTTTTTTTTTTTTTTTTGATGAGTTAATTCATTTTAAATCATGTGAACTTCTCAACAGTTTCGCTTTAAAGATTCTATTAATTAGCTAAATATCCTTACTCAGTTTAAGATAATAGCATATTTATTAATAAGTGTTTATATGATTTCCAGCCTGATAAGTTACTTTAAAATTCTGAATAAAAAAGTAATGGTTGAAAACTATTTTTGCTTTTAAACATTCAAAGAAACTACTTTAATTTCATGGTATTACAAAATTTAGTATAGTTATTTTGACACTATTGAGATTAAAATTCAAATAAACTAATATCAAGGTAGGATAAATAAAAAAAAAATTTAAAGAACTATACTAAAGCATATCCTTTAAATACATTCTCCTTTATTTAATTTAACATAAAAAAAAGGCATCTGAATTCATTAATCACACATTTTGTTGCAAACATATGGAAATACTGAATCATAACATGAATATTCACTAGGTTAAAAATAGTTTCAGAACAAATACAAAATATTTTTCTTACCTACAGCTATCTCTACCATTCACCCAATTAGGGTACTTTCATTTGCATTATCAACGTTGATTACAAATTTTCCTTGCACCGGATCACTTTTTTTATACTAATTTATGGCGATTCTGTTGCCCAATTTAGGTTTGGAGTAAACTTTGAAAACAGTCTCTACGCTGACTTCCCTTCATCTGAAACGGTACGCGTGGCTACGATAAGTTTCTGTTGCACAAATTAAACTTGGATTTGTATTTGAATACAGTCTCTACGCTGACTCCCTTCATCTGAAACGGTACGTATGGTTACGACAACTTCATGAGGGTTTGCGACATAATCGCCTATCATCCCTCAGCGACACGAATCAATTTTATGGCGTTTTGGGTATCCACATCTCATCCGGAGAAATATTTGAAACAGAAAAATTCTTGGACGACCATCGACACATGCTAACAGTCATTTGCTGTCAAGGGCAATTTATTCCGCTGCTCTCGTCGAAGGCTTCCGTTTAGCGGGTATCTAACTAAGCCTTAAGAGTGCGTTTCAAATTAAAACGAGAGGCCCCGGTCCTTTTTTTCTAGACGAATAGTTCGAGAGGGTCATTCTCCGTCAGTAAACTCGTAGTTATAGATGGCAGGCAATATTTCTCCGACTTCCTCTAAGCGTTTTTTTTTTTAGACTCCCGAATATCCTAGAATTCATTTGGCCTCCCCTCTCCCAGATTAAAAACAGGGGAGGGGGGGAGACAGAACTTTTATGCTTCTTCAACTAGATGCTCTCCGTTCAACTCTGACACCAGGACTGACTTTTTCTTCAAAAACCAATTGCATGTAAGCCTCTAACAAACGGGGGTACTTTTTCTGGGAACACGGCGCATCCCCCACTTTCCCCAACCAAAGGGTGACTTCCCGTTGGTCAACGCGCAAAGTACCATATCCAATGCCCATATAAGGAGATGTTTCTATATCTCAATCACGTGACTTACATGAGGTTTTTCACATGCAGGTGTTTTTCAACTCCCGTACCCATGAAATCGACAGCTGGGATTCCAAGTATCGCACACAAAGGGTAGTAACATCAGTAACAGGCACGGGGATATTTTTTATGGTCGAAAATGTAACTCTCTCTCTCTGACATGACACTGTACAATTTTTTATGGGTCATAAAAAAAAGAGTGTACCTTTAGCAATTTACCCAGGGCTTAAAAACAGTGTGTGTGGCCAATTATATAGGGTAGCTATTTATTGTCTGACAACTCATAGCTTGGGAAGCACACACATCTTTAATCTTAACAAAAGGGCTTTTAGCAATTATCGCATTTCTCTGCCGAGCAGGGATTTTATGCGAGTCTTAAGGGGAGGGGGTGTGTTTTTCTTTCTAACATTCACAAACGCTTGCTAAATCGTGGGAAAGGAGAAAGGACTAGTAAGAGTATTAAGGGGCTGTGTATATAAAAAAAAAGGAAAGAGGGGTTTTGAATTTTGAATAATTAAAATTTTAAAGAAAAGCAGTAATCAATAAAAAAAAAAAAACTGTAACAAAAATTAGATCGCGAGTTATAAGCATTTTAAATTTTTCGACCCTCAATTCGGGAGGGGGTGGTGCTCCTGTCACCAAAAATCTACACTGTCTCATAATAAATCACCAAACAAAATTTGGCTGCGCAACGAAAATTAGACGCGAGTTATAAGCATTTTAAATTTTTCGACCCTCACCATGGGGTGTCTCCTGTCACCAAAAATTAACACTGTCTCAAAATAAATTACCAAACAAAATTTGGCCGCACTACGAAAATTAGATCGCGAGTTATAAGCATTTTAAATTTTTCGACCCTCACCGTGGCGAGGGGGGGTGGTGTATTGTCAACAAAAATTAACACTGCCTCATAATAAATTACCAAACAAAATTTGGCGGCGCAACGAAAATTAGATCGCGAGTTATAAGCATTTTAAATTTTTCGACCCTCAATTCGGGAGGGGGTGGTGCTCCTGTCACCAAAAATCTACACTGTCTCATAATAAATCACCAAACAAAATTTGGCTGCGCAACGAAAATTAGACGCGAGTTATAAGCATTTTAAATTTTTCGACCCTCACCATGGGGTGTCTCCTGTCACCAAAAATTAACACTGTCTCATAATAAATTACCAAACAAAATTTGGCCGCACTACGAAAATTAGATCGCGAGTTATAAGCATTTTAAATTTTTCGACCCTCACCGTGGCGAGGGGGGGGGGTGTCCTGTCAACAAAAATTAACACTGCCTCATAATAAATTACCAAACAAAATTTGGCGGCGCAACGAAAATTAGATCGCGAGTTATAAGCATTTTAAATTTTTCGACCCTCAATTCGGGAGGGGGTGGTGCTCCTGTCACCAAAAATCTACACTGTCTCATAATAAATCACCAAACAAAATTTGGCTGCGCAACGAAAATTAGACGCGAGTTATAAGCATTTTAAATTTTTCGACCCTCACCATGGGGTGTCTCCTGTCACCAAAAATTAACACTGTCTCATAATAAATTACCAAACAAAATTTGGCCGCGCTACGAAAATTAGATCGCGAGTTATAAGCATTTTAAATTTTTCGACCCTCACCGTGGCGAGGGGGGGGGTGTCCTGTCAACAAAAATTAACACTGCCTCATAATAAATTACCAAACAAAATTTGGCCGCGTTACGAAAATTAGATCGCGAGTTATAAGCATTTTAAATTTTTCGACCCTCACCGGGGGGGGGGGGGCTCCTGTCACCAAAAATTAACACTGTCTCATAATAAATTACCAAACAAAATTTGGCCGCACTACGAAAATTAGACCGCGAGTTATAAGCAATTTAAATTTTTCGACCCTCACCGTGGGAAGGGGGGTCTCCTGTCACCAAAAGTAACACTGTCCTAGACCTTATCAAGTTGACGTACTTCTATTTATGTTGAACAATGTTGAGCACTCTCAAATAAATAAAAAATAAATAATTAAAATAAAAACAAGAAATAAAACTTTTCTTATGATAGATATTATTCTATTATAGACGGATTTTATTTAAAACAAAATTGAGCTTAAAAGAATTATATTTACTACTCCCTTAATTATTTAATTTAAGATTTTATATATATATAAATGTGTGTGTGTAGTGTCACTGTGCAGTTATGAGCCACAACCATGCAAATTTGCAAAATTGCATTAAAAAAGTAAAGAAATTAATAATAAAAAATAAGTGCATTTGATTTAACAGCAATTAAAGCTAAAAAGTAAGCTTCAATTAATTTAAATTCAGTTAAATTAAATTGCAATTAGATTCAATTCAAATATTATATTTTAGTTTTATACTGCAATTAAAACAGTCGCAGTTAAAATGATTTCAATTAAATTCTGCGTAAAAGAAAAAAGGTTTAATGAAAAGCAAAAAGTGAATCGATAATGCTTTAATTTATTAAGTAATTTTAATACAAAAACTGTTTACTTATTGAAAACAATAAAATCAGTTAACCTTTCGATAGCTAAAATCTACCTAAAACAGAAGATAATAAAAATATAATAATAAGTTAGGAATAAATAAGTAAATGGAAAGGCATTAAGTAGTATTAATAGAAATACTATTTATTTACTAAAAACAACAACATCTGCTAAAGCGAATCAGTCTATAACGTAAAAACCTACCTGAAGCGGGAAAAATAAATGTATAATGATATATGTAAAATGTATAATGATATATGATAAATGCAAATGAAAATTATAGAGCATTCATTGGCTAGATTTCATAGAAATCCTGGGTTAAATACATTTACATGAAAATAAATTTTGAAACTCGCAAATACGATGTTTTTTCCCAATGTGTTTCATTTTCTGGCATATTTCTAAAATAAATAAAAGCATAATTCAGAAAGTTGATATATTTAAAATCAAAAAGCAGAAAATATGTTCATGCTAATTAAAATTACAAGCAAAATTTAAATTTTCTAAACGACATTTATCAAATCTTATTGGAATTAATGTTGTTTTTTCCTTAAATCACTTTTGACACAATAACAAAGAGTATTTCAAAATTACAAAATTGTTGACTTGCTATTTTTTCAGAAAGAAATCTATTTAAAACAGTTTGCAAAATCTTTTCTTTAAAAAGATTTGCGTAATCCTTAAGATAATCTCTATTTTGCTCTTTTAATCTTCAAAACCTTTAATAATTTAAAATTCGAGGCATTTTAAATTTTATGTCATTATTTAAATTTCATAAAAAATAAAATAAGAATAATTCCATTGATTTTTTTCTGTAAATCAATATTTGATATATTTTAAATCAAGTTTATTAAAACTAAAACTGAATATAATAATTTATTTTACAGAGATATTGAATTGCTATTAAAATTATTAAAGCAATTGGCATGAATTAAAAAAAATAAATTGTTATACATTTTTAAAAAACGGCTGCCTGGAATATGAAAAGCAAAGCTATCTGATCGTAACTGATTTATAACAATCATTTGACTTGTGCAATTATATAATAGAGTAGAAGGTAGCCTGTCGGTATAAGGTGTTTGTAATTTTGAAAGAATAATTGCACTATAAAAAGATCTATAGGGTAACAAAATTTATCTTTTTAAAACGTGAACCTGCCACAGAATTGGCAAAAATCGTTCATCGATCCGCAATAGTGTTCATCGACTTTAACATTTACACGGCTTTGAAATTCCCGAGAACGATTGGGTTATTTCATCTTTTTATCGTTGTACTAGTAGAGTTGTTGCTATCGGCACCCGAATTCTATCCAGCGACTCCTTACTCTGCCTTGCTACCCATTTTGTTTGCCACTTTACCGTCTTCTTGTACTGGGATTTGCGACTTTGTTCAGTAACATTTTTAAAAAATCTATATCATTGAATTTCTTATTAAAAAAAGTAAAGTTTCTCTTCCTAATAAATTTGTTAGTTAATAATAAAAAAGAACATACGTTATAAGATAAAAAAAAAGAATCTAAATTAAATAGTAAATATTTACCCATGATGCCATTTGAAGACATGCATATTTGGAAAATAACGAGGGAGTCATTCGTGGATCTGAACAAAAAAATAAAACAGTCCGAATATAAAAATTCTAACAATATGGTATTTAATATACACTTTCGTCTTCATCTCGTCAAAACCTCACGAAAGAACGTTTGTACTGCCAATTATAAATTGAGTATGTCAAATTTCTATTCTTTTTAATATAATTAGCCGGATATAAGTAGGATTTCCATTTAAAAAGATACGTCTGTCTCAATCTCTGTGTCAGTTCAGTAAACTTCAAATTGAAGAACTTTCACCCAATCAGCTGTGAAATCATTTGCAGTAAGAGTGATATTTTGTTAACATTTTGTCTTAAAACACGCAATAAATTATTGGATGACAGAAAATTTGGTTTTATATTTATTTTTGAAAAAAAAAAACCCTAATTTGGAAATATGCAGTCTTAGATTCATGCGATTATGTACAATTAATCTAACAGTAAAAATTAAAGTTAAAATACACACATATATATTTAATTTGAAATAATTTCTAATACTGTTTCCTTCATAAAATAATTTAATTCAGAGGCTTAAAGTTCCATAAATACAATTTTTAAGCAAAATACTTTCTATGCAATTTAAAGTTATGAGAAAAATCCAATTTTATTAAAATAGCTTTTGGCAAATCTCAGCGGAAAGTACAAATAAAGTCTAGGAAACAAATATGCCACGTAATGGCTTAACTAATTAACCAAACGAATTTAAAAATATTACTTTGTTTTTCTTAAAGTACTTTTAACAGAATAAGCTTTCAATGTTCTTAAGAGTTCAATGATAAAATATTTGAACAAAGAATTCCAGGATGATTTTTTCTTAGGAATTTTATTTCAAGCATTTTGCGAATATGACTAATCCAGCTAGAAACTTTTATTTCAAAATATGTCTTCTTTAAAAATTCAAAGAGATAAAATCTTTTAACATTTTCTATTATTAAGATGCCAAACTAAAAATGTACGCCCTTGTTTTAACTTAATGAACCATACAAGCGCAACAAAGTTTAATATACACTTATGCTTGTTAAGAACCAACATTTTTTATCATTTTAAAATGTTTTTCACATTGAATATTAAAATTAATATTGGATAATTTAAGACAATATTAATTTAATTTAAATTAAATTACAAGTACATATTTATTGTTAAAATTAAATCAATATAAAATTAAAATGAAATGTTTATAGTTAATTCTTCAATTCCTAGTGTCACTTGTAGATAACAAAAGTTTACTTATTTTTTATCATAAACACAATTCAAAACTCAATTCAAAAGTTGTACTAGATGTACTTTTAAACGGCTCTAACTCGGACTCTATTTTATATACAGATAAAATTTAAGCAGATTTCGACAGTTAACTATCTGTTTTTACTACTGAATAACGTATTTTTTCAAGAACCGCGCATCAACGTCTTTCGTTAGCTCATTATACAAGTTAAGAAAAAAAATTCAGTTACTCATCTTCGCTGTATTTCCAATCCAATCATGGGAGCTATATTACCATCGAGTTTTAAGTATTTCTTTCTGCAATGTAAGGGTTAAAACTTTCTCCCCTCATCTTAGTAAACCTTTGAACGAAAGAAAGCGCAACACTACGCGAGGTTTCCATGTTTTGGCAAAAAGCACGAATTCCTTTTAAAAAAACTGACGGTTGCGTTGATAAGTTTCCAGGACTCCACATGATGAATGGAAAATTTTACAGAAAATTGTAACTACGGCTAAAGATGCCAGTTTGTCATGGCAAAAAAGAGACTTTTTATGGAAATGATGGATGATATCTTTGACAGAGCACATTCAGATCCTATGAGAAAGATGAAAAGTGAAATGAATAAGAAATTCTTAATGCTTCAGCGGACAGATATTTGTAGATCAAAAGTTAAATCACAAGAAAGAAGGATCTCTGAAGCACCTTTAATAGAAATCGCAAGGAAATGAAGGACTTTTTTCATTAAAAGTTAATTGATGATGTATTTTCAGGCAGCCAAAGCAGTGGTTGTAGCAATGGCAGTAAAAATTATTCCGTCACTGATCAGACAAAATCAGAAACAACAATAACTGGAGCAAAAAGAATACTCACATAACAGTTTTTTTACTACCTGTATTTCTGAAGTTTTTCACAGGTGCAAAATCACTGGTTTGCATATTAGTGCTTACTGCAAAAATTTCGGACCTGACATTGAAAACAAGAAATAAATCTCGTTTCTTTTCAATACATAAACCATTTAGATCAGCGAGAAACACAAAAGTACAGAAAAAATTACCCTAAATGACAGTCTAGAATTTTGATTTTGAAGGCATTACTCTTGGATGAAATGCTGTTCCTAACACTCACAGACATTCAAATGGTTGATAGACTGGCAATATTAGGAGAGATTGATGGAATTCTCTGCAATATTAATATCTTCAGGAGAAGAACAAGCCAGGATTGTTTACCAAGCAGTAGAGAAATGGGACATAATTGAAAATATGCAAATTATTTTCTGGGATAAGACAGCAAGTAACAGAGGTGAAGTAAATAATACCTGCACAAATGTAGAAAGTTTTAAACACTGTTTAAAAAAATAAATAAATAGAAATCCGTTAAATTTACGACAAAAACTTCCGACAGCAATGTTGCCGCGTTTTTGCCGTAAAAATTGTAGTAAAATTAGATGGAAATTTTTTCATTACATCTAGTTTTACTGGAATTTTTACGGCAAAAACTGTTGGCGACATTGCTGCGCTGTAAATGTAACGGATTTTTTTTTTTTTTTTTTTTTTTTTTTTTTTTTTTTTTTACAATGAAGAGCTGTTTCGACTTACTGATGAAAGTAACTTCAGATTCAGACATGATGTCTTTCGAAAGATTTAAATAAATTTGGACTAAAATCAATAAAAATATTTATGTGATGGTAGCATTGAAGTGCTTGGTTATGTTCGTTCTGCCATACTTGGATTTCTTGAATATCGCATTTCTACGCAAAAAAAAACAGCGAATGTTAACCGATAAACTATCAGGAAATTGATTCTGCTAAAAAAAAATTCCAACAATACGAGGTACTTAGTTCTAGAAATTGTAGTTTTATTAATGTTTCATGATTGTGTTCCAAATGAGTTTATGACAAATATTACAACAAATACAGTTATGTTGAAGGCAAGTAAGATGAATGACCAGAAGAAAAAGTATATTATGAAGCAAAATTATTTTTCTTTCTTTTCAAACCTAATTTTTTTCCACAGTTCCGATTTTCAAAATGAAAAAAAAAATGCTCTAAGAGAATTTTTATCAGAATCGAATTCTTCAACAAAGTCTCTCCAACGTGGAAGGTATATTCCGGTTGCAAAAATGGAATTGAGATTTTAAATTCATCCAGAATTGCAATAACATTTTCCCAAAATATGAAACCGAGAAGAAAATTGTTTTACTGGTTAGCGAAATCTGTAAAAAATATGTAACTGCCATTAAATGATTCATAATCTTGTCACCAAATCTTCGGAAAAAATAATGTTTAATTTTCAGTTTTCACAAAACACTGAATAGTGTTTACAATATTTAGTGTTAATCTTCCACTCACGATTTACAAACACAATTGGGGACCCAAGACTTCTCATTTTTATCCAAGGGCATCCCAAAGTACTCAAAATGGGTATATTTCACCATCAATATAAGTTCATCTAATATAACTTTTCTACAATTGTTAAGCACATATTCGCCGCATATATAGCAAAAATAATCTGGATTGCTTAAACAAGATCTCCTTGAACTACTCGTGATGCAAAAACTTGAGAAATTAATCTTAATACAGTGAAACAGGCTTATTATCGATTAATACATATGCTTAAAAGATAAAAATAAAAAACAATGTAACTCGAGCTCCTCAAAATTTTTCGGTTAGATTTGACAAAAACAAGTCATAACTGAACATTATCAACCACAGAATTCGCGGAAACAGACAAAAAGTTTAATTTTGTAAACTTGTGTTATTATTTGAGATTGAGATTATTAAGATTTTATTAAGATTTTTATTTGAGATATAAAGTTTATTAAGATTATTATTTGAGATTGAGAATATTCTTTTTAAGTAATACTATTACGTCATTGTGCTAATGACATTGCTATAGTGTGTTTTGAAAATTTCAAGCGAAGTGAATTCTTCCTTCTTTTCCAGCGAACTTTTAAGTTAATCAATTACGTAAGTAAGAGTTTCCATTTGGAGAATTTTCTTAAGGTTTTTATTTGAGATTTAAATTGAACTTTTTAAAAATTAGTAGTATTTCTCTACTGCATCCTTATTTTATATAGATTTTTAATAAATATTTGTTAATATTAGCTTTTTTTGTGCCACGGTTACTTGTTAAGGTGCAAGAACGATGTGTGCGTCCAACACATTTTATTCTGATATTGCATTACCCTCTTCTCCTCTAGTGTCTTCCCTAGTGAATTTTATTTCTCAAATTCATAAATCGATTTTTCATTTCTTTTTATATGAATATAAGGCGAAACATATTACCATATTTGAACGCTTATTATTGTTTCGTTTATTGGTCAGTAATTAACTTTAATTTTACCAGAGAATATTCCTTATCGCGAATTACCATATGACTCACCATTGATTATTTTTAAACACAAATAGATTAGCTTATAAATATCATTTGTGTAATATAAACGTTTTAAAATTGTAAAATATTTTTTTGGGGGGGAGTGGGTGGCAGAGAGTCTGTTGTTAACTGCCGCTTTTCGTTTATTCTAATTTCGCAACCAATCTCAGACTAATTTACAAATTTCAAGATTTAAAGATGATTAATTTGTAACATTTTATGTTGAAATTATTAATAATACGTTAAATGCTTAATAATAAGTCAAAGGAATAACAAAGATAATTTATAAAACAAATTTAACATTTTTTGCTGTTTGAAAATATACTAGCTATGATATTTTTATGTTTAATATTTTATTTAGGAACTGTGTTAACAAGAGCTTTTATTTAAAAAAAAAGAAAAATAATGCGTTAAGCATATATTATGAAAACCTTTCCAAGTAATATAACAAAATGGCGCCGTTTAATAAGTTTAATAAGATATATAATTGAACCATTTGGAAACCCAACTTTAGAAATTCCCATGTACAGTTAAAAAATTATACGATTCTTTTGAGCAGATGATATATGATATAATATAAAATATATGTATTAAAAAATAAGTCCATTTAGAAAATGCAAACTGCGATTGAAAATTTCCCTTCAGCAATTTCCACAAATAAGGAAAATGTTATATGAATTTGTTTGTGCAGCGCTGTATTGGAGGTGTAGAATTTATACACAAGAAGTAACATGCAAAAAATATGTTAAATTAAAAGAAGGCATACCGTACATTTAAAATGACGTGCCAGCAATTATTTTCATCAAAGACAGTATTGTAATCGATTGTTTTTGTATATCCCTGTAAATGAACGATAAACGTTACGAATTCTCTACTATATTGTAATAATCTTACAGTGAAATTCAGTGATTTATATTAATTTCAATACATTTGAAACAACGTAATGCCGTGCATCGACACGATTTTTTTTCATTTTACCATAAATTAAAGGAATTTTTTGATTTTCCCTGTAAATGATTATTATTGCTACACACTTCATAGTAAATAAGAATATTCTTTGGTAAACAGCTTTAACATATATCAATTTCATTTGAACTTGGGTATTTACAGCTTAGATAAACAGACACACAGCAAACCGAATTCATTAATCCAACTAAGTTAGAAATTGTTAAGTAAACGTACTAAAATATGTAAAATATTTGTCATATAAATAAATTATATTTTGAAAACATTTTATTAATCTAAGACCCCCTCTTTTTTAACATTCACAAGTAATTATTCTCCAAACATTCATTTTATTCTTTTCAAATAATTAGCCATTAAATTAAAAAACGATAAAATAAAACATATTTGACTTAGGCTCTACTAACTTCACCCAAAATTTCCAGCTATCATTTTATTTCTTTCCATCCGTTAAAATTTGTCTACTACAGTAAAAAGCTTCTGTCACAGTAAATTTAAACAAACCGTAAAAAAGAAAGCCACTCTTTTAAAGTTTAGAATTTCCCTGTCAAAAAATATTTCCTTCGAGGTAAATAAAAGCAATCTCTGTTTTCCCAGCATGAACAAGGATAAGAATGTCTAAAATTTTGTCATGTTACAAATCTGGATTTGGATTTTAGTTATGTTATTTATGCTTAATATTGTATGTTAATTTTTAGAATCTTTTTCGAACTAATAAATCACTTTTTATCTGCCATTTCATTAAAATTGTTTATACTGTTTAAAGTTATGTTACTCTTTAAAGTAACCATATACTATTTAAAGATATATATATATGCATATATAGTTATATTAATTAAATCTATTAATATAATTTAGTAATTAATGTGCATGTTTAACTTGAATCTAACTTCTCACAATTTCGACAATATCTAAAACATTATTTATAAGTGTATGAAATTCATATACCGGGTGTCCAGTAAATGACTGACCCATTTAATAATTAAATAACAAAAAAACGGTTTGAGATAAAAATGCGCGGTTTGCGGCATTGTTATTAGAATATCAATAAATTTTTAATACGCACTTCCTTCAAATAGCTCCAATTTCGGCCAAAAGATGGCGCTGGCGGCATCAGACTGCAGAAATACCGCCTGTTTTCTTGTTCTCAAGCTGATGATCTTTCCGGCTCATTTTCCCGAGTCGAATCTGAGTCGAAATGTTGAATCGACTCTCCACTCAACTGCAGAAATAGGATTTGTTGATTGAAACGAGATTTAAAATAACATTTAAGATTGAACTAGGCCTATTGTAACAACCTATGTCTATTGTAGCCTCCTCAGACAAATATCATGGGAAACTATAAAAACTAGTTTAAAATTACTGTAAAACATCTCCAACGGTGTATTAATTTATGAATAAATATTTATGACAAGAAAACATTTATTAAAGAAACGTAGAAATATTTTTAAGAATTCTAGAAAATTTTAAATTAATTTAAAGGACGTTCTTTAGTGTTTCAGAAATATCTTCGGAATATGTTATTTTAACCGCTTAACTGATACGCTTTTTTACATACAATAAAATGAAAAAATAGGATAAACGCCGCTTTTTTAAAGCTAAAATAATCGTAATATTTAATTTAAATATTTCTTCTATTAAATACTATGAAATTGCATTTAAAATTTTCAGTAGTGTCAGAAAGCTTTAAGTGATGGAAAAAGCAAACTATATTTGCCGGTACGTTGTACGGGCAAATCAGTTAAAATTTTAAAACAATGGTATGCAAATAGCGTTACCAAGTCTCCTGTCTAAGAAAACTTATAAATTGGCACATTAAAATTTTCTAAATCTTACTATAAAGGAATTCGTCTACAACAAATCCTGTCTTAAACATAAAAATTTATTGATCCCGAAGTAGAAAGAAACCTACAAAACCAACTGCTAAGGGAAAAACCTTCCTAAAACAAAATATTCTTAATTTTTCTGAAAACCGAATTCGTCCTTACTTTATATTCATATTTTGTCATTTAACGTATCCAAAAAATTTTTTACGAAAGCCGTGAGAGATTTTAAGATGTCTTTTGCACACACCTCGCCTCCCCCCACCCACCCACGACAGGAAACGTACCTACGCTAAAATGGACGGATATTTAAAAAGAAAAAATAAAGACGTACCTTTTTTATAGCCTGTAAGTCATTCCTCTTCAAAACTTCATTACATAAAACATCATAGAACCTGAAGTATATTTTTGCCCCCCCCCATATAGGAGGGAAATATGTAATCTCGTATTTCCCCCGGTATGAGGAAAAGAACTAGAAAAAACATTCTGAAAATATCTCCTGTATCTGATTTGAAATAAGAAATATTTTAAAAATATGATTTTTTATCTTTTTAAAATTATGTATAAAAAGATACCAATATTCAATTTATTTTTCCAATATTTATATTTATAAAATTTAACTAAAATATGTAGACATTCAGTTTTATCTAAAATATCTATGGCCTCACCAGTGGGCGATAGGTTCTGACGTCTCAAGTGGCGTTTAAATCAGCATTGTAATAACCTCTTCTATTTACTGTGTAGATGACGCAAATCCCTCAAAATTTAAACTTGACATTCTGTTAAGAGCATCAATTTGATGTTTATTGCTTTTTTACTGTTATTCGGTATTGCATTACACAAATATAGGTTCAAAAGTTGTAATCTAGGCTTTTAAAACCGATTCGTATTTCAACTCATCGAATCCAACAGAAGAAAAATGTAGAATCGGGAGACAGTAAATGAAAGAAAGGATCGGGACAGTGGATACTGCATTGGCTTCTGAAATGTTTTCAACAGATTTTGTATTGCATTTTGTGCATCTCACAGATTTTGTATTTTCTCATGCAATATTAAAAAAAAAACTAGAAGAAAAAGAGATGAAACTTTATTTCAGTAAAAAGTTTCCGTAAAAATGTTTTGCCATAAAATTACCTATAGATTACCGATTATGTACACGTGGGATATAGGTCAGAAAGGGGTGGGATGCATTGCGTGCGTGTCTTTCTAAGGGCACCTAACCCGTATTTACACAAGACAATCCAAGGTTCGAAGAAAACCACGGAAAATTCCGAACGGTTATGCCGACAGACGCGATTGGGTTCGAACCCAGCACTGCCGTCTACCAGTTGAGACGTCAGAATCTATCATCCACTGGTGGGGCCATAGATATTTTAGATAAAACTGAATGTCTACTTATTTTAGTTCAATTTTATAAATATTAATATTGAAAAATAAATTCAACGTTTTTTTTAATACATAATTTAAAAAAGATAATAAATCATGTTTACATAAATATATTTTTATATATACGTAAAAAGAGTATCAGTTAAGCGGTTAAAATGACATATTCCGAAGAGAATTTTGAAACACTAAATTAATTTAAATTTTTCTAGAATTGTTAAAAATATTTCTAGGATTCTTTAACAAACGTTTGCTTGTCATAAATATTTATTCATAGATTGACACATCTTTGGAGATGTTTTACAGTAATTTTAAACTAGTTTTTGTAGTTCCTCCGTGATATTAGTCTGAAGAGGCTACAATAGACATAGATTGTTACAATAGACCCAGTTCAATCTTAAATATTATTTTAAATCTCGTTCCAATCAACAAACCCTATTTCTGCAGTTGAGTGGAGAGTCGATTCAACATTTCGACTCAGATTCGACTCGGGAAAATGAGCCGGAAAGATCATCAGCTTGAGAACAAGAAAACAGGCGGTATTTCTGCAGTCTGATGCCGCCAGCGCCATCTTTTGGCCGAAATTAGAACTATTTGAAGGAAGTGCATATTAAAAATTTATTGATATTCTAATAACAATACCGCAAACCGCGCATTTTTATCTCAAACCGTTTTTTTGTTATTTAATTTTAAAATGGGTCAGTCATTTACTGGACACCCGGTATTAATAATCCATTTAATTCCTTCTTTTATCTTACACTGCTATATTGAGTTTAGGATAGTTTTTTCACATTAAATGAAAATAATTTCTATTTTTATTTTTATTGCTTTATACCCTCTTTTTACATTTTAAATATCTAAATGTTATGATATTAGTTAGCAATTAATTATCATTATATTATTATATTATTATATCATGTATCATTATATTATATATGTTACTTATTATTTTTATAATGTTTTTCATTGTATAAATAATTTAAATTTTACTTATATATCTACTGAGAATATATCCTTTAGGTATCTTCCAACAGATATATAATGCATTTAATTAATTTATAATCATAACAGTTTACTACACCATTTTAGGAGTAACTAATGTGTCTAATATGTTTTTTTCTATTATTTTAAAAATGCTATTATTATTTATTAGTAATGTTTTTCTCCATATTATTTCCGTTTTATGTGTATTGTAGCCCCAAATTTGCATTACTTTGCTTTTTCATGGCAAATACGTCTTTGTATTACCATGGCTAATACAATGACGCTACGATACAAGAGAATATCGTTCACTCTCCAAGCAGCTCTCCTGAAGCCATTGGAGAATATTGAGACACCTGGAATTTGAAGCGACTTTGACTCTTCTTGTAATAGCACTTTAAGTGTGCCTTTAAGTAAAATCATTTTATCTATGCATGACATTTTCAAAGACGTTTATTTCAAGAAAAGTAAAGTAAATTTAAAGTAAAATGTAAATTTAAAATTAAAATAAATTTAAAGTAAGAAAAAAAGTAAATTTAAGATAAAAAGTAAAGTAAATTTAAAGAAAAAGGTACAGGTTCTCTTCACTAGGTCGATCGCCCCTAAAAGATAAATAAAAAGATGCTTTCATCCGTGCAAATGAATCTGGCAAGAAAAATTTCAATAAGCACATGCATAATACAAACAATAGAACTACATCCACTAACATTAGAAACAGAGCAAGAAATAGATTCAAATGCAGTCCAGTGTTGGACTTCTTTGGGTTCTGGTTCTGGAGTCTCCACAAGAGGACTCTCTTGCAGTAACGATGAATTAGTGTGTATTCTGGACTTGAATGGATTCAAAAGACGTTTATTTCAAGTAAAAAGTAAAGTAAATTTAAAGTAAAAAAGAAAGTAAATTTAAAATAAAAAGTACAGGTTCTCTTCACCTGGCCGGTCTCCTGTAAAAGTTAAATAAAAAGATGCTCTCATCCGTGCAAATGAATCTGGCAAGAAACATTTCAATAAGCACATGCATAATATAAACAGTAGAAGTACACCCGTTAACATTAGAAACACACAAACAATAGTTTCAAATGCACTCCAATGTTGGATCTCTTTGGGTTTTGGTTCTGGAGTCTCCACATGGGGACTCTCTTGCAGTAACGGTGAATTAGTGTGTATCCTGGACTTGAACGGATCGGAGAGGAATGACTCCTGAACTTCGGCTATTTTCTCGCTAGATACAGATTTTGCAAGTCGATCTGCGACGTCCTTCTTCCCCAGTTGTCGCAAACGGAGTGCGAGTTGATGGAAAGACTGACGTTTCCCTTCGTGAGTGTTCCAGTGTTCCAGAAGACGCAAACAGGAAACACCTTTGGGCTCAGCTGTTCCTGAAAAAAGATTTGCACGATTAAATACATCAAAATTGGGTAAAGTAGTCCAAGAGCCGACAATGCAAAACGCATACTTAAGCCGACTGACTGTTTGACCGCCAATCAGTCAGACGGCTTAACTATGGGTAACCCTTTATCTCCGATTCTTTGTGATATTTATATGCATTATTTCGAAGAAAAATGATTAAATCTGATTAATTTTAAATGATGAATACGTTATGTTGACGATACTTTTGTCTTAATCGATAATCCTTTTGATATTTCTACCATTCTTCAAACTGTCAATTCTATTAACCCACATATTCAGTTTACTTTTGAATTAGAAAATTGTAATAAACTCCCTTTCCTTGATGTTTATTTACCAAATGTAATTTTTCTTTCAAAATTTGTGTTTATAATAAACCTTTTCTGTCTATAATCCATCCCATGCTAGCTCAAATCATCCTGTCAACCAAAAGATCGATGTTTTTTATACATATGTAAATTGTGCACTCAAAATTTGTTCCGACTTTGAATCCCTTAAAGATGAAATGAATTACTTAAAATCTGCTGCTGCCAAAAGAGGTTTCAATCCTTGTATCATTAATACTGGTGCGAACAAATTCAATACATCGCCTAATAAATGCCTTCAGCCTAACGCTGTTAAAAATAAACTGATAGTTTGGTTGTCCTCCCCTTTTATCCACCTTCATGTTTTAAATTATTACATTCATAGTAGATGATTCAATATTAACGTTATCTTTATACCAGTCAATAAATTCAAATTTCATTCCATGAAGTCCCCTGTTATTGACCTTCAAAAATGGGGAATTTATAATGTTCCTTATAATGTCTGTGATTTATTTTACATCGGTCAAACTAAAAGAAATGTCGATAAAAACGCCTTAAAGAACACTCTCGGTATGTCATTAGTCATGAAATTTCTAAATCTTCTGTCGCTAAGCACTCTTGGGATTCCGGCCATAGTTTCAACTTTCAAATTGCTAAAATTATCCTTAATGCCAATAGAACCTCTGAGTTAGATTTTATTGAAAATTTAGCTATTTATCTTAATCGTGAAGTTATTGTTAATGATAAATCTCATTCTAAAACGCTCTCCATAGCTTGGAAAAACCTTTTCAGTAGTACTTTAATATTAGTTTTTCTTTTTATTAATCATGCATATAATTTTTAGATATATATATGTATGTTTATAACTATAAGCAAATAATTTTTTTTTCATATTAATCATATATATATATATATTTTTGTTATACAGTCCCTGGCCAAATTATTAGACGCACTCATTTTTTCTTGTAGAATCATATTACTAGCTTCATAGAGATACTGTATGAATAGTTACAATTAATATTATATATAACATTTGAAGGGTCATCATAAATGAGAAGCATGCCAATGACTTTAAAATTATTTAATTTTTGTAAATTAAATTAAAAAAGCGAAAAATTGTAAAACTTATAATTTGAAACTTAAAAAAATTTCAATATTTTTTTTAGCCTCTTTTGACGGTAATCAATGGCTCTATTCTTCATGGCATGCTGTTAATACAAAATTGAAGTGTTTCTTCAATGTGTGGGTGACGATTCCAGAACATGGATAAAATTTTCTATGAGCTGTGTTTTGTTTGTTTTAACCTCTTAGCTAATTTTCAAGACCAATATAAAGAGGTGTTGCGAAATCGGTTGATTCCACAGCTAAAATGATGGCTTACAAATGGAGAGGCTTTTGCATTTATGGAAAATGGACCTCCCTGTTACATAGCACGATCAATCGAGGCCTACTTTCAATAAAAAAAGGTCTCTGAGTTGGACTGTTCCGGGTAATTCACCAGATATGAATACCATTGAAAATGTTTGGGAGCTGATGAATAGAGAACTGACCAAAGAGCTCATAAGGAACAAAACACAGCTCATAGAAAAACTTATCCATGTCTGGAAACATCAACCACACATGAAAGAAACAATTCAATCTTGCAAAAACAGCATACAACGAGGCACTGATAGCAGTCAAAATAGGCTCCCAAAATATGAAAAATTTTTTAGTTTCAAGTTATACGTTTTGTAATTTCAGTAATTTTTAGTTTAATTTACAAAAATAAATTATTTTAAAATCATTGACATACTTTTTATTTATTATAAATCTGTAAATGACGTATATAAACAATTGTTACTGTTGAGGGAGTAATATCTTTATGAAGCTAGTAATATGATTCTACTAAAGAAAAAATGAGTGCGTCTAATAATTTGGCCAGGGACTGTATATATGTATGTTTGTAACTGTAAACAAACATATATTTTTTTTATTTCACTAATTATTATTATTATTATTATTATTGTGTGTGTATTTACTTTTAATATAATCTGCCTTTTTACTTATTACTTTTCGCTTACTTTTAACTTTTCCTCTTTTTACCATTTTTCTTTATCCTTCCCTATTTCTTTTTATCCATTGTACGTTTATGTTCTTCGGTGATTGGCTGTTGCCTGCTACTTTCCCATTCGCTGTTCCTTGAGCTTGCTCCCTTTCCCGCCTTTTTACTTCAAGCGTGCCGCTACATTCATAGTTGACTCATGTATTTTTTCACCTGATGAAGACAGACCAAGTTCTTTCGAAAGGCCTTTCAGAATTTAATTTATTTTATGGTGTTTTAAAGAAGTTTTTTCACTTAAAAAAACTATCGCCAAACAATAAGATTAAATGCCAATAATTTATGATCATGAATGTCACATTCAGTGATATTAAATACGATACACGTGTTTAAAACGTCATTAAATAATTTTTATTTCGACTTTTTATTTGCATTTTTATTAATATTCTACTAGTTATTTGTCTTTTTCGTTATTTAAAAAAATATGCCAATATGCATCATTTGGCTATTGGTTCTGCGATTTGTAATATTTGGCACTATTGGTCGACGGAATAACTAAGTGGTACGAAATATATATATACTTTGGAAAGGTTTATTCCAAGAACTAGTAAAAGGTACATAATCTATTTAATTTAAATGTAATTTTACTAAGAACAGAAAATATATAACAATATTTAATACCTTTTCCACGATTACATAAAAGTTATCTCGGCCTCAGGCTATTCTCCCTATAGTGTAATTAGAATCGGCTTGGCATTATACCAAGAGATCTTACAAATGTGGTCTATCAGTACATACATATTTCTTAAATATTTTCTATTATTTTAAAAATGAAATAATCATAAATAAAAAACTTTAATTAATGACTATAAAACAAACGTATTATATCATTTAAAAAAATAAAAGTAAATGAACAGTTTAATTATAAATAATCAACAATAGCTGCGTTACCATGTGAGATATAAAATCCCCATTTTGTAACAATCACACCAATATGGCGCATATATGACATCTGTGCCAAATATTTCGCTGATTATAGAGTCAATTACGAAACTTTCCCTAATTCGTAGAAAAAATACCTTAAACATTACAGAAAAAATAAATTGGCTAAACATTCAGTCACACTTATCATATACGCACTACGTTTGGCGCAATTCTTTTGCGACGCCAATTTGGTGAAAATCTCGTTTTCGAATACCATTTACATATAGATTCAATAATTATTCTCTATTGTTTTAAAAAGAAAATAACATTAAATTAAAAATATAATTATTAATTATAGAACAAAACAATTCATGTAATTTTATAAATGAAAAAAAAAGAAAAAAAATTAAAGCACAGATGTTCTATATGCACCACATTGGCGCAATTGGAACAAAATGGAATTTTATATCTAACATGGTAATGAAGCTCTTTTTTTAATTAGCTGTTTATTTTTTTTAATTTATGTAAATTGTTTTGGTCGATAATTATCAACTAAACGTTTTTATTTATTATTATTTCCCTTTTTAAAATAATATAAAATAATTAAAAATATGTATGTAACTGGTAGTTGAAAACGAAGTTTTGCCGAATTCTCGTCATAAAAAAATTGCGCCAATGTGGTGAGCATACGACATCTGAACTTTTTGAAATAAATAAGCAACAGTAGTCGGATCACTATATGAGGCAAAATAATGCCATTTTGGCGCCAGTTAGTTATTCTGGAGCATACCCGACATTTATCCCAAAACTACATATTTAAACTAACTTAAATTGTAAATGTACCTGTTGGATTATGGCTGTTAAGATATCTATCCTCATGAAGCGATTCCGAAAGTTTCCTACATTCCTCTTGCGTCAAATGATCGGCAACCATTTGCAGCTGGTTTGGATTGATATCAAATGTTGCTATAACTATTCTCGCTAGAAGGATGTTTAATAATGTAGTAACTGCATACGTTTCTGTTGACATTACCGCATTTTTGCAACATAAATAATGTTCCTATCTTTTCTTTAAAAAACTATTCACCAGAATATCATATTTTCATTATAATTATATTTTATACACGTGAGTGCAAAATAAACAAAATAATAAAGACCTCATAATCAAGACCACCTTTTCATAATATAGCATGCCTCGCATTCAAGTGAAAATCTATGGATTAAAATGTCCTGATAGTTGCCAACCTATTATACGACTTTTTCCCGTGAGTAACGCCACCTGGTTCATACTACTGGTAACACTCCATACACAAATTCATAGAAAAGAATGGAAAATTTTCAGTTTCTAACATTAGATGGCGCTAACAACGGGAAAATTATGTGATTTCTGACCAAGTGTTCAGCGTACAAAGGAAACTTGGTGATTGTGTAGCTACCGATTTTAGTACGTGTAGCTAACAAGAGTAATAACTTTTATAACTCATCTTTAAAACTAATCTTATTCGATCGTCGACAGCGGTAATCTTTTTACCAAGACTAATTTATGCTACATACTTTTTAAATAAAAATAACGATAAAATAAAGTTTTTAGAACAAGCACGCAAACTTTATTAGGTCAAAAATATGTTAACTGGTAGAAGGTACAGTTACAGTCAAAAGATGCACAATAATACACAATTAAATAAGTGAAATATAAAAATACAAATTATTTTACAAAAACTATTTTAAATATTAGAAATGCATTTTAAAGTAAAGAAACATTATTTTAAATTATTATGTTAGCAAAGAATTATTATAAAATATTTTAATTTGAAAATATGAATATCATTTTAAAAGTTACTATTTGCGATGCGACACAGCTTACGATTCCAGTTATTTTTGCTGGACCAGTATCGCTATCTGTCGGCATATAATGGCCCGACAATTGCAAAGCCTGTTATTATTTTGAGGTAGCCTTGTTCATAATAATAATAAGTATTGTCATTTTTAGTCTATCACGTGCATTACTCAAAATAGACATTTTATTAGGATTACATCAATATTTCCATTTAATCCATTAATGCCTGAATTATTTTCTTCGTTAAAATTCAAATTTTGCATTTTCCCACCTCTTTTAAAGCAAGAATAACTTTTATCTTAATTTATCCAGGACTTTGTCTCGAGAAAGGAGGCATTTATTTATCCTCCTTTTTTACTGGTGTGAAATGCGCTTACTTGAATATTTTAAAAATGTCCCAAAAATGGGACGCTAGGCACTAATGGGTTAATAATTACTGAATAGATCAGTTTCCACCACGTGATCACCACCCCACCAAGTTTTATACAAACAATCGTAATCGACAATTTGTGGCCTGTGTTATGAGTCAAACTACCACAATCTTTCCAATTTGAGGGACAAGCAAAAAACACATCTGGCGTGACGTCAGATGAAACTTATTTGGTAGCATTTAACTAAAAAAATTGATAAATTACAAAATAAAGTAATTTTTAATGCAAATGAAATTAATATTAAAATAATAATTAACTGTTAACACGTTCCGAGTTTTCCAAGCATATGGGGAAAGGTTAAAAGAAAAATGATTATAAAAAACGTCTCGAATCTGCATGTTATCATACAGTATCATACGGGTCATATTAAATGCTAACAGATGATCCTCCATAAAGCTGTAAATGGTATTGAAAATATTTTGGTTCCTCAATTCAATTAATAGACCGGCAGGTGGTTCTACAAGCTATCATCGATTCATCTATCTGTAAACTGAAATTAGAAGATTAGTTAAAATTCGATTCACATATTAAAATGCAACTAATCTGAAAAATCCCATCAATGGAGGAAATATATGCAAGTCCGATCATAGTGGATGATTCGTATATATACTATAATGTTATTTTATTATTGTTTTAAAATAAATTTTTGTTATTAGTTATTTTGCGTAATGGCTGTTTTTCAAGCTGACTACCCGCGAGATTACATAAAGAACTTAATTTACAAATTAATTCTTCTGAAGTTGGGCTACTCATCGTTAAGGTAATGAGTTCTAAATTCAAGGGTTAAATATTTTCCCAATACCACAATATGAAGTAAACATATTTAAAGGACATTAATTGTCAGTTATACAATGCTGTGCATGACAATAATGAAACTTTTATTTTCTGTTTTTTGCCTGCATTTTAGGAACTTTCGTCAACGGACGAGAATCAGAAAATATCATAGACACATAATAAATTGCCAGTGTTGCTTTTCTCATCTATACATCTGTATGACGTTGTATTCTTCACTTACACACTAATATCTACTAGTAATAAATAAAATACAGATCATATAAAGGAAGAATTCGAGATTTGCTTGTGACTCTCATAAATTGAAAATGTAAATGATTCAGTCAAATGTAAATGATTCAGTCAAATGTTGACCAAACACACACTAAAAACTGACTATGGATTTTTTTTATTCTAAAATAATTCCCAGAATTTTTAAAACATTTATCCCACAGGGAAACGTGACGATTAATTCCAGTCTTTTATCCCACAGTTCAAAACGTTACGAAACGTTCAGAAATTCTTTAGGTATGGATTATCCGTTTCTGTTAAAGTGACAATGCTCCTGATACAGAATGGCAGAATATCCGGAATTCTTAATAAAAACGCAGATCGATATTTATTTTTTTCTGAAAACATACAAATAATCAGAATAGAAAAATTCTGCTATTGAATTGATATGAATAAATACTTGTAAGCTCGACTGCTGATCATTTTTATTATCTATATATATATTAACCATCGTACGTGCAAAGAGTTAGGATCAGTTAGGATGGTGAAGTAATTACAATCACTCCCACTATTACAGTTCCTCGTTCGAATGACTCCGACGTCCATAAATATCTTTTTTCAAACGGCGCAATAAGTGGGCATGTCACTGTCATGCAATTTTCGCAATTTATAGCAAATGTACAGCATTGAAATTCGCATGTTCCAGCACCTTCAGCTACCAAAAACAGAACAGCACTTATCTGCCTTTTCTTTTATTGCCTCTACTTCTAATGCTGGGTGAGTAAAATTTCACTATGCTCACCTATAAAGATGTAAAAAAAAAAATTAATAAGCTGTCATTATGCATTTCTACGAAACCCCAAGTGGGAAGAATCAATGTGTTACAACAATGTTACCATCTTTAGCGAGTAATTTTTTTATAGTAGGTATTCATTTTTTATTTGACTGTACTTCATAGTACAACAAAACTGTGCGTAAAAGTTACCCAAATCAAAAAGTATACATTACTTTATAGATCTTAATTTTGTTTACTCTAGTAATTTAAAATTGATTTTACAACAAAGTGTTTGATTTATTGAACATTTTAAAACCTGATCAACTTATAGTAGTCGTTTTATAATTTCATATTTAATGTCGATGGTTGAGAATACAATTGACTCTTACACTAGTGATGTTTCTTTAGATATTCAATTAAGGTAACTTTTACTTCATTCCCTTACTGTCTTGCTTCCCCTTCCTCCATAAAAAATGATTTATGAACGTTTATATGTAAAACATAGAATACGCGAAGAGGAGGCTAAGAAAAGCGATGGTGAAGGGGGCTCCGAAAGCTAAAATAATTTAAAACCACTATTAGTTCATTGAAATGGGCAGAATTTTTTTTTTAACTCCCTTTCCTGCAATGGCAAATTGTGTTCATAAAAAGGAAATTATTGACTGACGCCGGAATTTAGATACGATATGTTTAGAAAATAAAATGCCTTAACTCAACCTTTCATTGTAAAAGAAAATTTTTTTTTAATATTTTTGGTGCCGTTTGGAAATTTGGAGTCAAAATTAGTGTGTCCGGAGTCAGCACACTGTGCCGAAAAGGGTTAGAATAAAAATTCCCAGCAATGTTATAATATTTTTTTTAATAATTCAAACGTCCTTACATGCAGATATTTTTAAAACTCATATATAGGCTTCTTTTTCTAATATTATGTATAAATATGCAGATAGACGCGTAGTTAAAAAATATATTTCGGGTTACAAAATATAAGGACCACCAAGGTTATAATAAATAAGCAAAGAGCATTACAAATTATGTAAAATCATAATATGAAATTTAACATTTCACCTTAGTCCAACTATACAGATTATAAACTTTAGCAAGTTCATCATTTTATGTAAAAAAGCGACAAAATAATACAATCGATGTTACAAGCTAAATATAAAATATAAATATTTAACTTGTAACATATACTTTATTTTTCTCTTTGCCTTTTAAATATAATACATCGAACTTTGTAACGTTCATATTGGGTATGTTATGAACCAACATTATTTTTCCGGTACTATTTTGAGTTTAGTTTTTACATTTACTTGAATTAATAATGTATTATAAGTTATTTCAAAAATAATATTATTATAATAAAAAAACAAGCATATATCCTAATATTTGTTTTTAATATCGCTTCGAGTTACTCTTATTTTTTAATTCCCAGAAGCAGTTGGCTATCTAATATAAAGCCAAAAAAAATTAAAAGTAATTAATTAACTGGATGATATACGATGAGTTTTATCTTAACTACAAATTAATCTTAACGACAAAATAAATGTTCTAGAATTTTTCGTATTATTTAGGGAAAGCGCTTTTGCACATCGCAAAAACGCTATAAATATTAATTTTGTGAACATTAATCACAAAAACTGTCTGAATTAATCGAGTATTTATTGTCAAGTCATTTTTCCAGTTAGAATTTACTCTATGAAAATATAAACCAGAAGAAAAGGAAAAAAAATGGTGAATTTTGTTCTCTTGAAATTGAAGAATTAAGAATTAGAATCCACATTATTTATAATATTAAGTTCTGGATGTGTTTTTTTTTTTTTTTTTGTATCTACTTATAAAAATAATCAGATGAATTATGAACTGTAAATAAACAGTAATTATTCCTAAGGATCGAATAATATCATTACAATTAAAACATAGCCATTATAATATCAAATGTATTATTTAAAGTATAAATGTATTTAATTTTATTTTCCCAACTATGGCGTCATTGTTGACCGATAATATTTTTAAGTAATAGAAAATCATGCTTGCATGAATCAGTAAATGTATGTCAGCTTTTCAATTAAATTTGACGTCAAATTCACCAGCTTTATAACTCTTTAAAATTTTTATTTCATTTTCATATTTCAAGTTTTGATTGAAAATTTATGCCAGTAGTCAAATAATTAATCCATATTTTGGTTATAAGAAATCTATAAAGAAAAACTGTGAAAATTTACTGGTAAAATGTTTTTATTCCCTATAAAATAAAATAAAAATTATATTATTAAAAAATATATATGATAAATGTAAATAACAAGAAAGAGAAATCGTGCTTAAAGCACGGTTTATGAAACACTCCTTTTGAAATATGCAACAAAACATTTCCGTTTAATAAGTTGAAAAAAACTGCCTAATTGAGTAATTTGGAAACGCATAACCCATTTGAAAACCCAATTTCAGAATTTCCATCTACATTCGAAAAATTATTCGAATTCTTTGTGCTGTCCTGTATGTGTTACATAAATTTGTATCTATAAACTACGTATGCAGAGATTTTGTTCAGTGGGCATATATATCTCACAGTTGAAAATTAACTTTCAGCAATTTCCACTAAGGAGAACGGTGCAAGAATTTTTTTCTGTAGGGATGTATACAAAGCATAAAACTTATTAAAAGGTTGTAAAATGCGAAATATTTCTTCAATTTATAATAGCATACCAAAATTAACTTGCACTTCCTCAATTATTTCTGAAAGATACTAATGTAACCGATTTCTTTTGCGTGTCCCTGTAATGAACGACAAATGATATGAATGCTCTGTTGTAAATTAATCATCTTGTAGTGAAATTCAATTATTTATAGCAATTTCAATGTATTTAAAACTGTGTAATGTCGTTAAAATACACAGTAAACATTTTTTTCCCACCGATCATAATGTAACAGAATACTTTTGAGTTCCCTATAAATGAGCTATTGATGTTATACAATTTATATTCAATTAGGGGATTCTGACCCCTACGAGCTGTCCCCTCAACCCCCGTTGAGACGACGAAAACTCTATAAGCAAGCTAATTTCATAAAATTTTATAAGATTTTGAAACATTAATCTTTTTTTTTCTTTCTTTTTTAAGTGACGATCTTTCTGTAAACGGATTTTCATTAATTTAATTTTCATTGGAAAATTTTAAGGTCTAATAAGCTGCTGTTAAACATCTACTGACTAGCTATATTTTTGATTAAACAAGATGAGTTAAACTGTGAAATACATAAGCTCTTTGTCTCTCTGGTCTTTTGTGAACCGCGATACATGAATTTTTTTTTTTTTTTTTTTAAATCAGGCATTTTAAATGTGCCGTTTACATCTGATGTAATTTTTCACATGATGCAATTTCATTTCATGAATTTTCCTTTCTCAATTTTGTATTTATGTGAAAACATACTTTTCATGTCTCAAAGGAAACATTATTTGTTCCGTCTTAGAATTCACAACACTTGTTAAAAAGATCATATAAAAAAATGAACTATAGGTTTTGTCTAAACATATATTTTTAAATGTGACGTAATTTTTCTTACTTGCTGCTTTTAACACACATTAATAACTTTTTTTTATATGCTTTAAAACTTTCGTTCTCTTTTAGATATTCACGTAAAGATATTTTTATTGCAAGAAAAGAAATATTTTTGTATTACTTACCCATCATACGTAGTATAGGGTAAGTCTTGCAATCGTTTTTTTTTTTTTTTTTTTTTTTTTTTTGACGGATTTACACGTTTTAGATAGTGGAGATTCCGAAAAACATATTTTTAGAAAAAAAAAATTTGCCGTCCGTCTGTCTGTCTTTTTGTAAACGCTCTATCGCCCGAACAAATTGAGATAGAGACTTGAAATTTTGTATGTAGTTAGTATGTAAGAATGGGACGAACCCTGTTTAATATCAGAAACCTCGATTATCCGGAACTATTTTTTTCGGACTCACG
Source organism: Maratus speculifer (assembly GCA_964019185.1). Lineage (NCBI taxonomy): Eukaryota > Metazoa > Arthropoda > Arachnida > Araneae > Salticidae > Maratus > Maratus speculifer. The sequence continues at coordinate 300,434,240 of OZ025295.1, read as the reverse complement.
AAAAATTCGTTCTGATGAAAGGTGTATAAAAATTTTCGAATTTTTTTGTTCTAAGGAATGGACATAAAAGGCAATAAAATAACACACATTTTGCATATAGAACGAAGTCGATCGGATTATTAGTTACCGAGATATTTGTAATCTTGTTTTCCGCATTCTTCGATTTTTCATGACCCTGTATTTCATTCAAATTTCAATTCAGAAGTATATTTTAATTGGAAATGAGACGTTTAATCCGACGCAGCTAATTGTTAGTTAATAGAATTATTATTTTTGGAGTTATAAGGATGTTTATTTTATGCAGTTCGGTACTACTTGAGTAGTTTGGCGTTTTATATAATTTGTCGAAATTGGTACGTCAGCAGTTCTTTAATATAGCATTACTATGTATATTAACAATATTTAAATTTTGTTTATGAATTGCAATGCATTGTATAAATAGTTTCACATGTTTTATTTTCATATACATATCCATGATCGGTAAGTATTACGGTGGCTACAACGACTAGTTTCCTTGTGATAATCGCGTGTATATATTTTTTTTAATTTAAGTGAAATATTATTCTTTGATCATTTGGCAACAATATTAAATAATGATCTTTTCTAAAATATGTGAAAAGTTTATCTCAGAATGCTAAAAGATTGAATTTAAAACTGAAATAAAGCCTCAAAAATTGAATAAAATTAAAAAATAAATGCAATTTGTACACAGGGAATTTCTAATGTATAAAAATACCTAAAAAATTTTAAATACCTGTCTACAGTTTTTGATTCTACAAAACTCTTTGAATGGGACGATTATGACCCTTTTTACCAACAAATTTCTCTTTTCTATAAATGCTAGTTTTAAAACTGCCTGCATCAACGTGTTTATTAGACATTTCTATATAATACCACCAATTTTCATATTTTTGTGTGCAGTAGGTTTCTTAATATTAGCAAAAAAATACCAAAGCTCACAAAAAATGCATTGTCAGTACCGGCGACAGCGTTACTTACTTTTTCTTTAGAATAGAGAAATACCAAACATATCATGGTAAACATCAATAACGTATATCAAAATCATTGAAAATCCGAGTATATTTATGAGAGTAACATCGGAGAAAGGCTGATAAACAGAATTCACAAACCTTTTTAGGTGCGTTCGTAATTATGTAAATACGTAGCACCTATTGTTGTCGTTTAGTCCGTCCGTCTGTCCGTCCTTCTGGCTGTCCATCCGCATATAACAACGCAAAAACTACCCAACCGAATCGTTTGAAATTTAAAATACATAATTATTACATAATTTTGTCGAGTCATTTCAAATTTTATGAAAATCGAATGCATAGATCGGACAATCAAAAGGATTCCGTTACATTACGGTCAATGGGGAAAAAAGATTCAAATGCATTTTAATCATTTGAAATTTTAAATACATAATTATTACACAATTTTATCGAGTTATTTTAAATTTTATCAAAATCGGATGCATAATTCAATTACAGGGACAATGAAAAGTATTCCGTTACATTACGGTTAATGGGGAAAAAAGTTTCAAATGCATTTTAATGGTGTTACACTCATTCGAACGTAATAAAATTTACATACACTTATAAAGTATGTATTATAATATACACTTTGCATAATCTGTGGTGCAAAGAATATTTGTTATTGATTTACAAGGCCACACAAAAGTATTCCATTCCATAATGGTATAGAAAGAACATTGTTTGGTGCTCATTTTAATTGTAATTATTTACAATTTTATGAGATTGATATATGAGAGTAGTATTTTTAAAACTTCGTTATCGTACGAATGCACCACATTTGCTACGCTTCCCAATTTCCAACTTGTTATTCTATGATAGACAGTACGTAAAAAATAAGGTACCCTGGGGTAATAACGCCACGTTAAGGTTCTACCAATTTTCACGGCTTAGTTTTAGATTGTATTTTTCAAACAAATATAGAATCTGATACAGCAACTCATTGACTATCTATATAAAATAAAATAATTTAACAGATATGTATTCATAAAATGTAATGGCGTTTTTTCTTGACCAATGCTATTTGGCGTTAATACCCACCTATATGGGTAATAACGCCATGCAAACAAAACTATAAAATAAGATGGGATAATGGCATGCAGATTGCCCAATTCTAAAAATACAAACTCTACAGCTCTAGAAATTGACAAATTGCAATCTAAGCAATTGAAAATGTACAATTTTTTTGTGACTCTGAAAGAAAAAGAAAGCTGTGGTGGTGGCGGGGGGAAGAGGCAAAAGAATATCAGATTCTAAGCTACGTTTTGCTTAAAAATGACCATTTACATAGAATTATTAGAAACACGGATTATTTGCATCAGTGCATGAATTGCACGGATTATTTGAATCAGTATTTATATTCCCATGTATGAATTCTATGCGATAGAAAATGTTGATTTTTTGTGAAAGTGAAAGAAAAAGGAGTGAGGGGAAGCTTCAACAGACTGTAACATACTGTGTCTCTCTTTGCTTAAAAAATCCCGCTTAAATATGATTATAAGAAACATTGCATGGTTTTAACCATTCATAATGTAATATTTTAATCATGTGAAGTTTTATAATAACTAGAGTTATATGTAATAAATATTTTTGTTAAACCTTAACTGCTGTTAGCGTGTCACATACCGCTGAGTTTTTCATGTTTCAGAGTTTAACTTGCAATTTTTAGTTTAACTATAGATACCGGGAAAATTTTGTTTCATTTGGAGTCCTATTACTATCTCTAGAGACTTTTGAATAGCTGAATTTTATTTATAATAGTCCTGTATATAAGGTTCAATACAAAAACAATATTCTAAAAGTTAATTTAACATTTTATTCATCGTTAGATTAAGCGGTCTGACAGTCCCGCTCACAGTAAGTTATGCGACAATTTTTGTCACAGCAGTTAAGGGTTAATACTATTATAGTAATCTAGTAAATAGTTTTTAACCCATAACTCCACACTAATGCGGATTCTCCAAACCTACAGTTAAATTGTCGACGTTTTAAAGAGCATGCTTTAATAAATTTTTAATAAATTGAATAAAATTTTTGATTAAAAATATTATTATAAAGAGATCTCCTATTCAATTTTATACATAATTCATATGGTTATATATCATTATCTCTATATTAGCAACAAAATTAACCTTTAACTGCTGTTAGCAATCTGACTGAACACTGTACCTCCCCCCCCCCCCAAAAAAAAAATAGCATTTAACTTGTATTTTCCAGTTTAACTACAGTTACAACTGAAATTCTCTTTCGTTTGGAGTTCTCATAATATTATTAGAAATATTTGAATAGATTAAATTTAATTAGAATTAATTCTGTACAAAGTGTTTAGCGCAAGAACAGTATTTTATGATTTTTAATCATGGATCGCATTTTAACCTTTAACTAATGTTACCGGTCTCGTAGACCACTATTTTTCTTTTAATTTTTTAGTTTAACTTGTAGTTTTCAGTTTAACTGCAAACACTACCGAAATTTTGTTTCATTTGGAATTTTAGTACTATCACCAGAGACTGAATAGGTCTGAATAGAGTATTAAGTATAATACCCTTGTATAAAAAGTTTAGTACAAAAACACAATCCTATGAGTTATTCCCGCCTTTTATTCATCTTTCAATTTTGTGGTCTCACAAACCGCATCACATTCATACGTTACAATTTCTGTCACATCAGTTAAAGGTTAAATTTATAAAGTTTTGAAAAACCGAACGCTGAGAAAGCTGACAGTTTAAAATTCGAACTCAATTGAACAATCCAGTGGAAATTTAATAGAAACCTGATTTTGAAGATGTTCGAATTTGAATCTCGAAAACATTTTGATATAGTTTTATTTACAAGAGTTAAAAATTATTTTTTACATTAGTAAAAAAAATTATAATAATAATATAGTGAAAAATAAAATAGAGAGATTATTTTTAAGTATTGGGCACCTCCCCTCTTAATCTTACCATTTCAACAATTATAATAATGCTGTCCCATATTAATATATAAACCCCCTTCCGATATAGTTCGGCCACTGTTGGGAATCAACCGGGGTAATAACGCCAATCCCTGGCATTATTACCCCAGGATATTTATTGCACAGTAAATTCTAAACTATAATTTATCTCGAGAAGATATCCAAAATCTTCTACAACAACATGAAAGTACATGAAATACACTTCAAATTTATGTAATAAACTAAGTATTTCTGGATAAAAAATATAGTCTTCAGATCAAAAACCTTATCTCGCAAATTTTAGATCAAGCATTAATTTTAGTTGCTTGTAAAAACAATAAGACCTAAAAATGAAACAAATTAACTTGAAGCTGTTTTTCGTGATTTATATGACTCAAAACCCTTCTGCGCAGAGCACATGGGTGTCATTTACCTGATTATTTCATAATTATGCAAAATGTAAGCACTTGGCGTTATTACCCCGCCTGGCGTTATTACCCCAGGGTACCTTAGCTAAAAACTTTTCCCGGTTCTAATCCATCTACAACGATACAAATCATTTAATAATCCACTTTGATCTACATACACATACAAACTCACAGACAGATAGTGATAGCAAATTGAGTGATAAAATTTTAAAGGGAGGTTTGGGGAATATAAGCAGTTTTTGGCATTGAAGTAATTTTGCGGATATGGCGTGTTTAAGATGCCACTCGAGTCAGTCAAAAAGTCCCGGATGGTAATTTTAAGTCAGTGGGAGCGTTATTTTCAAACATCTCGCTTAAATTTTAAAATTTTTACTTTTTTTTTGCATAGGATAGCTAAGAATGATCTACAACTGAGCTAGTTTTTACATTTTACTTTCTTCTATCTTTACAAGAAGAAAGTATTGGATTCCTGAAAATTTTCGACTTCCGGTTTTCGATGGATTTATACATTTTTGAAGGTCCTGAACAGGTTTTGACTATTTTTAGAAAATGTCTGTCTGTGAGTCTGTCTGTATGTGACAAAAAATTTGTGGGCGCTCTATCTCAAGAACTAATGCTCGAAATTTTATAAAATTTTATATTAAGTTAGACTTTGGTATGAATTAGTGCCTATTGGTTTTTGGTGAAAATTGGCCAGCAGGTGGCGCTGCAATACTACGTTTTTCATGATTTTCAAGATTGCTATATCTCAAGAACTAATGCACAGAATTTCACCAAATTTCAGATTCTGTAACCCCTTGATATACATAGACGCTGATTAAGTTTTGGTGTAAATTGGCCAACAGGTGGCGCTGCTATGCCACGTTTTTCATGATTTTCATGATAGCTATATCTCAAGAACTAATGCACAGAATTTCATCAAACTTCAGATTTTGTTACAAAATGACATATAACATAATTACACGATGATTACGTTTTGTTATAAATCCTTCAATTGATGGTGCTGTTGTGCTATATTTTACACGGTTTTTTAAAACTAGCTATATCTCAATAACTAATGCACAGAATTTCATCAAACTTCAGATTCTTTTACACCATAACATAATTAGACGCTTTTTTACGTTTTGGCATAAGTTGTCCAAGATGTGGTGTTGATGTGCTACGTTTTGCAAATTTTTTGTTATAACTATATCTCAAGAACTAATGGACGAAATTCCATCAAATTTCAGATTCTGTTAAGTCTTGGCATAAGTAGATGCTTATTAGGTTTTAGTATAAATTACCGAACATGAGGCACTACTAAGCTCATTTACTCAGAATATTAATTAAATTTTGCGTTTTAGGCTTTTCGGATACCAGAATCTCAGTAGGCTAGGTCAAATGTTCGAGGAAATTCGATAGTGAGTAATTTTGTGGGTCACCACGTTTTTTTTTAACTATTAAAATGTACTTATGAGATAGAAGAAAGTTTTGGAATTGACACATCCAACTAGTTCAATGTTAATTTCACATTTTTTTAATAACTTTAACTTTTAAAACCGGTTGGAATCAGTTTTGAAATGAAACCTATCCCCCCCCCCCAAACAAAAAAAAAAAAGCCAAAATCGAAATTGTTAAATCTAGTCGGTTGTAGATCATCCTCAGCTATCTTATGAAAAAAAAATCATGCAAATATATCAAAATTAAAGTGAGAAATTCAATAATATTGACCCTATAGACTTTATATTAGCATTTTCGTTTCTTGCCGTGACTGTAGTAAGCTCTGGTGTGACGAAAGAAATGTGCAAGTTTCAATAAAAGACAGTATATTAGCTGTAATTGATGGCACTAACACTCGTCATTTTCAGAAATATATCCTATGCCAAACAAGAACGAAAAACGTCAAGCATAGACTCTGAAACATTTTCCAACATTTCATTAAAAGTGTTTATTAAAGTGGAAAGTGAAATATCAGTAAATAATTTAGTAAACGGCAAACACATTCGAATTTCAGCAATTACCATCTAACTATATGGAAACGACGAGTAATTTATTAAAAAAAAGTCTAAGAGGTGTTAATAGGCAAGTATCAAGCAACTTTGCAGACAAGAGTGAGAGTTATTTATACAGGGTGTCCCAAAACTTCGTGTACAAACATTGAAGAGTGGTACAGAACATTGTTTGGAACCACAATTACATAGGAACGCATGGGCGGAAACGTCATCCTCACTTGCTAACCCTTTCACAGACAATGGTATGTCTATTAAACTACAAAATTTTTAATACAAAATGAACATTGACACCAGAATTTTAATATGATTTTTCCGAGTATTATGTATGTAAAATGCATTTATTACTTACCCATCATACGTAGTATAGGGTAAGTCTTGCAATCGTTTTGAAAATCGAAAAAAGTTTTTTGACGGATTTACACGTTTTAGATAGTGGAGATTCCGAAAAACATATTTTTAGAAAAAAAAATTTGCCGTCCGTCTGTCTGTCTGTCTCTCTGTCCGTCTGTCTGTCTGTCTGTCTGTCTGTAAACGCTCTATCTCCCGAACAAATTGAGATAGAGACTTGAAATTTTGTATGTAGTTAGTATGTAAAAATGGGACAAAGCCTATTTAATATCAGCAACATCGATTATCCGAAACTATTTTTTTCGGACTCGAAAAATTCGTTCTGATGAAAGGTACATAAAAATTTTCGAATTTTTTTGTTCTAAGGAATGGACGTAAAAGACATTAAAAGAACACACATTTTGCATATAGAACGAAGTCGATCGGATTATTAGTTGCCGAGATATTTGTAATCCTGTTTTCCACATTCTTCGATTTTTCATGACCCTGTATTTCATTCAAATTTCAATTCAGAGGTATATTTTAATTGGAAATGAGACGCTTAATCCGACGCAATTAATTGTCAGTTAATAGAATTATCATTTTTGGAGTTATAAGGATGTTTCTTTTACGCAGTTCGGTACTACTTGAGTAGTTTGGCGTTTTATATAATTTGTCGGAATTGGTACATCAGCCGTTCTTTAATATAGCATTACTATGTATATTAACAATATTTAAATTTTGTTTATGAATTGCAATGCATTGTATAAATAGTTTTCACATGTTTTATTTTCATATATATTATACATATCCATGATGGGTAAGTATTACGGTGGCCCCCAACGGCTAGTTTTTCTTCTTTGCAAATGCATTTTTCCGCGATTTCTGATGTCATTCATTTTTTTTTCACATTTTAGCAATTTCTAGTAGCTACTAAGATACTTGAATAGAAACATAATTTTAAATTTAATTTAAAATTAAATTATTTCTTGTAATTTTTTTCTGTGCAATAAAGCGTTCTACACTGCTTTTTGCATTGTGTCTTACTGTGTTTTTATGTTTCTTTGAGCTTTTCACGGACAAAGCGCTTCCATTGCTAAAATAGTGGTGCATAAGGCAAAAATGAATACAACTAGTGGTTGACTCGTAGATTTAGCATTTTGTTTGTCCTTCAATCAAAAGTATGAAAACATGGAAAACTGGGTGCTGGAGAACACAATGCTAAGTGTATGAGTCAACCACTAGTGGTATTCATTTTTGCCTTACGCTCCACTGCACTTCCGGCAGACATGGATCATTAGATCTATTACTATTCTTCCATAAAATAAAAAAGTTTCTCTTGTGTTCGATAACAGAGGGGTTTTTGCTTTCCGCTCTTGGACTAATAACACATTTTCAATTTTTACACCCTCGTATAGAGAAAAATCCGTACTTTTAAAAGCAAATTGTTTGAAAGCTGTATCTCAATCTGTTTTTGAGTTACTAATTTTTTGGTAGTTTTTAAAGATTTTTTTGTGTCATAGTGGCAGCTAAAGTATTTCATTTCCGAATATTAAACATGAACCAACAGAGGACGAATAAAAACCTGACATCACAAGGATTTAGATATGGTCCAGATATCTCTAGATAGAAAGACTTAACAATTTTTCAAATGGTTAATAATATTAAAAGAAAAATTTAATTAAAAAATTACAGTGACCAATTGGAAAATGATAGTTTCAAACACTAAAATTTTAGACTTATAAAATATTCTGTATTAAAATAAATAATAATAATAATCATCATTTTTATGATGATCAAAACATGGCTTACGTAATAACAGGCCTTTATATTACGTACACCATGGATTAAACATTAATATTCCTGGACCAATCATAAATAAATTTTAAATGAAATTTCTTTTTTACAATTTTCGGTGCTGCGAATTTTTAAACTTGTAAACGTCGAGTTGCATGCTTCCATAGATGTTCCATGGTCACAAATTTATTATCGTGCTGGTATCCGCGAGCAATGAAAATGTAGAATTTTCTGGAATAAAATTTTTCTTTCAACTTTTGAAGCATTCTCAATTTGAATCTAAATTAATCGCTTTTTAATCTATCGTAATATTATATTTATTGCAAAAGTTTTTTTTTAAATATCTGCCTACTTATTAATACTTTTACAAAAGAAATTGAAAATATGTCGCGCGTAGAGAAAATGTCCACAGACATCAAGAAGGAAACTCGTCATCTTGCACAAAACGGAAATTCTTCGTTAGCCGATGTTCAGCGATATTTTTCGTCCAAGCAACTCCCGAACATTGCGAATTCAGCATCCGTAGACCATTTGGATCTTGATAATACTGCTGGTAAAGGACTTCTGAAGAATTTGGCTGATGGAAAGTACAAAGTCAATGAAACTGCAAGGCGCAGGAAATCCCGCAGTAGAAGTCAGTCAAGAGCCAAGCCTAGTCGTAGATCCAGATCCAGAAAGCGATCTGGAAGTAAGAGACGTCGGCGTCCTAGCAGTGGCAGAAGACGTAAGCGTTCAAGCAGCGGAAGAAGACGCAAACGCTCCAGCAGTGGAAGAAGACGCAAGCGTTCAAGCAGCGGAAGAAGACGCAAGCGTTCCACTTCCCGGCGACGACGATCCAGACGACGTACAAAAATGCCTGAAGTTGAAGAGTAAATTCTTGAAGATGGACCTTCTGAAATTTGCAGAAGCTAACGCATCAGGAATCGTTTATGATTAACTTGTGTAAAAACTAGATTAGTCCTCTATAATAATAGCCGTTGTGACTCTCTCTCTCTGTCCCTGTATGTAGAACAATCCCGGGGTTGTACTCATCCGCTAAAGAAGAAATTCTGACGGCCATGTTTTAGAAATTTTGGTGTTTTTTTTTTAATTGCACTAACCTAAATGTTATGTCATTAGAAAGAGCTTTAAAAAATAAACGCTTTTTTTGCTTACGGTTTTTCCCTAATTGTAATATCTTCTGAGATATAAAGTCATTTTTTTCCGGCGTTCGAGCGCTGGATATATGTAAACAAAGGCCGGATTTGATTCATTCACATGACGAGTTTTCTATGCACCATGGAGGATATTCGGCGAGATTGAATTTCATATATCCAAACCAGTAATGAAACGTAATAATATATATAACCATGGAGGATATTCGGCGAGATTGAATTTCATATATCCAAACCAGTAATGAAACGTAATAATATATATATATATATATATATATATTTTTTTTTTTTTTTTTTTTTTTTTTTTTTTTGCAAAAAAATAAACACTTTTTTTGCTTACGGTTTTTCTCTAATTGTAATATCTTCTGAGATATAAAGTCATTTCTTTTCGGCGTTCGAGCGCTGGATAGGATATTCGGAGCGATTGAATTTCATATATCCATACCAGTAATGAAACGTAACAATTTTTTTTTTTTTTAATTTTTTTGCAAAGGAATTTGATGCAATTTGTTCGCTTTTGATTTTTCGAACATCGATTTTTTTGTTACGTTATTAGGTTTGTAGTAAGTTCTACACGTCGTATGGGATTGATTTTCATTTAGCAATTTGGCAACAGTGATTTCTTGCACTTTTAAGCTGTGTGAGAAAGTTGTCGCTGTGAAAGCTTTTGATTTTAAGCTGTGACAGAATATTAATAAACATTATTATTATTTTTTTCAGATGACTGTGTTTTTTTTAAATTCAAACCTTTTTTTCTTTTAGCCAAAATTTATCTCTACCATTTCATTTAACTGAAGTTCTTTTTGTTTTAATATACTGTATATAATTTTCTTTACGGATTGAAAAATATTTTTAATGAAATTAATTTTGTTTTGATTTCACAGCTTTAGACAAAATTTGTCTCTACACTTAATATTTGTTTGTATTCTTTTTTATTATTATTATTGACGTTTCATTAACGAGTTTATTTAATATCTTATGTGAAGTTAACTTTTGTTGTTCTGTGAAAGCTTTTGATTTTAAGCTGTGACAGAATATTAATAAACATTATTATTTTTTTTTTTTTCAGATGACTGTGTTTTTTTTAAATTCAAACCTTTTTTTCTTTTAGCCAAAATTTATCTCTACCATTTCATTTAACTGAAGTTCTTTTTGTTTTAATATACTGTATATAATTTTGTTTTCGGATTGAGAAATATTTTTAATGAAATTAATTTTGTTTTTATTTCACAGCTTTAGGCAAAATTTGTCTCTACATTTAATATTTTTTTGTATTCTTTTTTTTTATTATTGCTGATTAATTAACAAGTTTATTTAATACCTTACATTACTTTGTGTGAGTTGTGCCCGTTTTGCACACTAATTAAACTTGCAATGGAACAATAAAGTGAAACACCAATTGAAAAGAGACGACGTTTGGCAAATGAACGTAAGAGACGATGGTTGCAACGTCAAAGCCAGGAGTCATTGAACCGTATAAGGGAACTTAACAGAGCATCTCAAAGAGTACGTATTGATCAAGAAACTGACTCTGAAGCAGAATTGCGTAGGCGAGCTAATGCCGACTGCTACAGAAGCCGAATTCAGGAAGAAACGGAATCTGAAGCCCAAGTTCGAAGACAAGCTGATGCCGAACGCCACAGAAGACGTATTGAAGAAGAAAATGAACCTGAAGCGCAAGTGCGAAGACAGGCCGATGCCGAACGCCACAGAAGACGTATTGAAGAAGAAAATGAAGCTGAAGCGCAATTGCGAAGACAAGCCGATGCCGAACGCCACAGAAGACGTATTGAAGAAGAAAATGAAGCTGAAGCGCAATTGCGAAGACAAGCCGATGCCGAACGCCACAGAAGACGTATTGAAGAAGAAAATGAATCTGAAGCGCAAGTGCGAAGACAAGATCATGCTGAAACTCAGAGGCTAAGTCGACGGAACGAAATAAATAATGTTAGACTGGGAGAACAGGAAAGTGAAGTTCATTTACATTACTGTGGCCCTATGAACTCTTTGTGTGAATTCTGTGCTTCCAAGAATTTTGCCGGAGAACGACCTCCAGACGGAAAATTCAATAACTGCTGTAGGAAAGGGAAAGTTTGTTTGACGAAACCAATGGATTCTCAGGGAAATGATTTAATTTATCCACGTGTTCTTCAGGATTTGCTCATGAATCCTGAGAATCCTGATCACAAAAATTTCAGAAAACACATACGGTCTTTCAACAGTGCGTTATCTTTCGCCTCCATGGGAGCAAAAGTTGTCAACTGTAGTGGAAGAGGACCATATGTCTTTAAAGTACATGGGCAAATCTGCCACAGGGCGAGTCATCTACAACCACCTGATGAAGAACAACGACAATTTGCACAATTATATGTTGTAGACAGCACTCAGGCAACAGAAAATCGAATTCGCCATCAAGCAAACAGAGAATGTGTTCCCCATGTTCTGGACCAGTTGGACAGGCTTATGCGATCGACAAATCGTCTTTGCGACTCTTATCGCATGTTGAGGGATGTTGAGGCTCGAGCTGTCCAGGAGGCTAATGAAGCCGGACAAGATACTCCAATTGTGAATCTGGTTTTCAGAAGAGATCGACATTCTGATCAGAGACGATTTAATGCACCTGCTGCAAATGAAATTGCCATGGTTTTTGTAAACGATGATGGAGAACCACCGTTCGATAGAGACATCAGAATTTATCCAGTTAATCCAGCGGATCCGGAACAGCAGTTTGTTAACATCAACATTCTCAGTCCAAATTTGGATCCCATGAGTTACCCAATTTTATTTCCTTTCGGTGAACCTGGTTGGCAGCCTAACTGGACTTGCGATCCATATCCTGGAGCACGACAAAACAGAATTCGAAATAACATCACTATGCTTCAGTACAAAGCAGCTTTGATGGCTATTAGAGATGAGTTTAATCCAGTCATCAGTGCGGGAAGACTAACGCAGCAATTCATCGTCGATTCATATTTACAAGTTGAGGCCAACAATTTGAACTTCATTAGGATGCATCAACAGCAGCTTCGAACTGAACTTTACCAAGGACTGGCTGATCATATTGAAAATAGAAGAAATAACATTGGAGTACCAGGAATTCCAGTCATTCTTCCGTCATCCTTTGAAGGATCCCCCAGAAACATGCGGGAGAGATGTTCTGATGCGATGTCCATCTTTGCGAAATTTGGTCCTCCGGATCTTTTTGTTACTTTTACAGCAAACCCCAAGTGGCAAGAAATTATAGAAAATTTAAGAATTGGTGAGGAGGCAAGTGACCGGCCTGATTTGGTTGCAAGAGTGTTTCACTTGAAGCTGAAATCCATCCTTAAAGATCTAACAGCTCATGGTGTTTTAGGTGTTTCAACGGCTCATGTCTACACAATTGAATTTCAGAAAAGAGGACTTCCACATGCTCACATTTTAATTGTTCTAAGGACTGAAGACAAGTTTTCTTCAGTTGAACGTATTGATCGTTTTGTTAATGCTGAGATTCCTGATGCTGTCGCTAACCCCCGTCTGCATGAAATAGTGACACGTTGTATGATTCATGGTCCTTGTGGGTCAAGCAATCCTCGAGCACCTTGCATGGAAAACGGGAAGTGTTCAAAAAATTTCCCCAAGGACTTTCAGACAGAAACTGTTTTGAGTACTAAAGGGTACCCAAAGTACAGACGTCGCATGGGTCCTACATTTGATGTTCGTGGAGCCACAGTAGACAACAGATTTGTCGTTCCGTATAATGCCCATCTGCTGCTGAAATACGATGCACACATAAATGTTGAGGTTTGCACCTCTTTGAAAGCAGTGAAATATATTTACAAGTACATCTACAAAGGCTTTGACTGTGCCAATATGGTTCTCAGTACTGGAGATGTCGAGACCAATGAAATAAGCAACTTCATCGATGCAAGGTATGTCAGTGCACCTGAGGCAATGTGGCGCTTGCTGCAGTGTAAAATGCACGATCGGTCACACGCTGTTATCAGATTGCCCGTTCATCTTCCAAATCAACAGCGCATTGTCTTTCGAGAAGGTCAAGAAGAAGAAGCGTTACATGCTGCACGGACAGGAATAACTAAACTTGAGGCTTGGTTCCAATTGAAAAAGACCGATCCAGACGCCCATACTTTGTTATACACAGACATTCCTTATTCATATGTGTATGTTCGTAACACATGGCAAAAGAGACAAAGAGGTGGAAGCAAGATAGTACCCAGAATGTACATAGTCAGTGTTAAAGAAGAAGAAAGATTCTACTTGAGAATGTTACTACTACACGTACGCGGAGCAACGAGTTTTGAATTTTTGAGGACTGTTGATAACACCGTTTACAGCACATTCAAAGAAGCAGCATTTGAGCGACATTTGATGGATTCCGATGAAGAATGGGATCGCTGTTTGAGAGAGGCTGCCGTTTGCGAGATGCCGAAGCAAATGAGACAGACTTTTGTCTTCATCATGGTCTTCTGCAATCCGAATAATGTTCGTCAACTGTGGGACACTTACTCTTCTGATATGTCTGTAGATTTTCAGCGGCACAACGATGAATCAACTTCTCTCAATCTCGCTCTACATGAAATAAATTCAACACTGAAACAACACAGGATGACATGTGCGTCTTTTGGACTACCTATGCCGACAGGCAATCCCATTCAATTGCAGGTGTACAACCGTAACGAACAGAAGGAGCTGGCAGAGACCCAGATAGCATCTTTGAATCCAGAACAACTTGAAGCTTTTCAGAAAATTGTGCAGGCTACTGAAAACATAAATGAAACACATAGATATTTCTTCATAGACGGTCCTGGCGGTTCAGGGAAAACTTATTTGTACTCAACGCTTTTGAATTTCATTAGGGGAAAGGGACAAGTCGCATTACCTTTTGCAACTACCGGTATTGCTGCAACGCTTCTTGATGGTGGTCGAACTGTTCACAGTGGATTTAAATTGCCAGTGCCAATTCTTGAGACTTCTGTTTCTTCTTTACGATCAAACACTCCAGAAGCCGTCACTCTCCGTGATGCTGAACTAATCATTATTGATGAAATTTCTATGTTAACTAAAGATGGTCTTCGTTGCATCGATTGTCTTTTAAAAGAAATCATGAGGAACAACAGTCCTTTTGGTGGAAAAGTTTTGGTAGTTGGAGGTGATTTTAGGCAGACACTTCCAGTTGTTCCAAGAGGTTCTAGAACACATATTATTGAAACTTGCATCAAGTCTAGCCCCTTATGGAGATCTTTCACAAAACTCTCACTTAGCAGAAACATGAGAAGTGCAGGCCAAGAAGAACACAACAATTGGCTCCTGACTGTCGGTGAAGGAACTCTTCCAACTGTACCTGGTTCACCCCCCGATTCTATTGAAATACCTCAGGAGATGGTTCAGGAAAATATAATTCAAGCCATTTTTGGTGAAGACTTTGCCACCATGCAGATTGAAGATTTAGCGATTAGAGTCATTTTAGCTCCTACAAATAAGACAACTCTGGATATAAACATGCAAATAATTTCAAAACTCCAAGGAGAGCCTCAAACTTATTACAGTGTAGATTCTGTTGTTTCGGAAGATCCAAATGATATTCTGAATTATCCAGTGGAATTTTTACATGAACTTACTCCGTCGGGCATGCCACCTCATAAATTAACATTAAAAACAGGTTCGATAGTTATGTTACTGAGGAATCTCAGTCCAAATGAAGGTCTTTGCAATGGAACTCGCTTATCTGTTCAAGAACTGCATGACAATTTCCTTACTTGCAAAATTTTATCACAGTCTCATCGTGGTGAAACAGTTTTTATCCCAAGAGTTAACCTGTCTCCAAGTGACGTAACTCTTCCATTTACACTTAAGCGTCGGCAATTCCCACTCCTACCTGCTTATGCTATGACAATAAACAAATCGCAAGGTCAAACATTTGAACATGTCGGCATTCTTCTTGATGAGCCCGTTTTTGCTCACGGACAACTTTATGTTGCTTTATCACGTTGCAGGAATCAAAACAATATAAAAATTCACATACCACCAAGGAATAATCAAGGACAGATTGCTAACAGCAGAAATTTTTTTACAACTAATGTTGTTTTCAGGGAAGTTCTCTAAGTTTCTACATTGCATTGATGGTTTTTTTTATTAACGCGTATTTTCATTTATATATCCCCTTTCCATTTCCATGTTTTTTCTTTATGTGCATTTCTTACAATGTATTTTTCTTTTCTCAACTTTTTTAGTATAAAATTTATATTTTAGTATTCAATTTATATTATTCTTTTTTTGTATTGTTACATATGTTTTTTTAATTTCCCAACTTTTTTTGTATTCAATTTATATTACTGTAAGATACTGCCATGCTTTTTGTAAATGATGATGAAGCTGTTTATTTGGTTTCAGGTGATGTCAAAAAAAAAAAAAAAAAAACCTTTCACATTCAGCTGTTTATTTGGTTTCAGCTGTGTCAAATCAAAAATACCTTTCAGATTCAGCTGTTTATTTGGTTTCAGCTAATGTCAATTAAAAAAAACTTTCACATTCAGCTGTTTATTTGGTTTCAGCTGTGTCAAATCAAAAATACCTTTCAGATTCAGCTGTTTATATGGTTTCAGCTGATGTCAATTAAAAAAAAAAACCTTTAACATTCAGCTGTTTATTTGGTTTCAGCTGACGTCAATTAAAAAAAACCTCTCACATTCAGCTGTTTATATGGTTCCAGCTGAGGTCAATTAAAAAAAATATCTTTCACGTTAAGCTTTTTATACAGCTTCAACTGTAGACTTAAAAAAAAACCTTTCTTAAAATCGTCACGTGTACATTATTTTTCTTTTTATTAACGCGCATTTTCATTTATATATCCCCTTTCCATTTTCATGTTTTTTCTTGATGTGCATTTCTTACATATGTATTTTTTTCTCAACTTTTTTAGTATAAAATTTATATTTTAGTATTCAATTTATGTTATTCTTTTTTTGTATTGTTACATATTGTTTTTTAATTGCCCAACTTTTTTACTGTTACATTTATATTAATGTAAAGGGTTTTCCACATGTTTTTTCAACTGCTTTCATTAAGTTTGCTAATTAGCGTTTTTTAAACAGAGACCAGTCCCTAATTTCTTCCGCTTCAATGTACCCTCTTCTTTCTAGACTCGCACGCTTTCTTTTCTTTTTTTTTCTTTTTTAAATGACTTTCTTCACATTCTGCATCTTTCTTCACATTCACCGAATCTGGCAAAATTCAGACTGTAGTGCAATGTCCTCATTTCCTTATCATGAATAAATTTTGCCTTAAAATCCTAGCCACTGTATAATAGTAAAAATTTTGGCTGAAAATCCCACAAAAGAGAGTAAATTTTCCTTTTAATGTGTTTCAGGATTGAGGCAAAATTTGTACTGAATTTTTTTTTTTTGTTTTTCATTATGCCATTCGAATAACCCCGTCTTAGGACGGGTATACATCTAGTATATTATAAAGCAGAAGTTCTGAAACTTCCAAACGAGTGTTTTCAAAAACTACCCGATGGATCTTTTTGCAGATTATATCATTCGATAGGAAATATTTTTGCGGAGGTTTATGATACAAATATACAGGGATAACTCTGATTTTTCGTACTAAATTTCGTATTTTTCGGTTATTTTTGACGGAAGGGTTACAACAACTAATTTTTTGGCGATAATTATATTTCAAAAAAGAAATGAAATGCTTTCTCTAATGGAAAATAATATAAACATTTCGAAAAAAAAACCTGTTAATTCATTGATTTAAAATAAATAATGATAAAAAGAAAAAAATCCGTTTAATGCAAAATAATATTATGAAAGGAAAAAAATTATCATTAACGAAAAATAAGAATATTTATAATATTTAAAAAGTAACTCAATGTGAAAGAAAGTTTTGAAGTGACACAATATTTGGCTATTTATTTCTTTCGAGCCAGATTAAAAGAAAACAACATCTCAAAAATTTCATTAGATAAAACATAAGTATTTTTTTCTTTCTTTTTCTAAAAATATTTTTAAATCTAATTTTCCCGTTATGTGTTTTACAGAAGAAACTCGCAGAATTATTTTTTTTAAAGGCTCTAATTGTTATTTGTATGTTATTTCTTCAATTGAGTTTTTCAATCTACTTTTGTCGCCAATCAATGCTATTCTAAACCAAAAAAAGACGGAGCGATGTTCGCAAGAACTATTTTCTCTCTCTCTCTCTCTTCTAATGAGTGAGAACATTTTTAGGAAAAATTTTTACATTTAACTTAAATACATATATAGCAGTTAATACCAAAAAAATGAATAATATTTAAATTTTAGGGTAAATGTCTTTCCACATACTTAGATATTGTAAAATAATTTAACTGCAAGTTTAAAAAAAAAATTTTGGCACAGATATCTCATATGCACTACATTGGTGCGATTTGTCTCTTACGCCAATACCATATATACATCTGGGTAGTTAACTGCGATGCCAAAGTGTCATTATTTTGCAACCCAGATGTTATTGTCTATTTATTAATAAATTGTCTATTTACAATTTTTTTCTTTTTTTCCCCCAATTATATAAACTATTTTAATCTAGGCACATTTGTCATATATGCGCCACATTTGCGCAACTGCAATAAAATGGCGATTTTATGCTTCAACCTGGCTGTTGTTGATTTATTAATAAATTTTTATTTTATTTTTAAAGGATATAAATAGTTTTGTTTTATAATTATTAACTAAACTTTTTAAAATTTATTGTTATTTTTTATTTAAAATAACAGAAAATAATTGTAAACTATATATGGAACTGGTATTTGAAAACAAAATTTTCTCCGCATCGGCTTCAGAAAAAAAAAAAAAAAAAAAAAAAAAAAAAAAAAAAAAAAAAAAACGCGCCAGTGTGGTGCGTATATGTCATGTATACATTTTTTTCACTATACTACAGTATTTAAACATGCTGTATAAATAACGATTATTGTTTTTTCCAAACATGTTTGGCGCAGATATTATACACGTACTGAGGTATCTGACTATCGCCAAAACGGTGTTATTTTGCCTGATATGGTAACCCAGCAATAATTGTTTCTGTATTAGTAAATTGTTTATTTACTTTCAATTTCTTTTTAGAAATTCTATAAATTGTTTTGTGCTATAGTAACTTTTTTTTTATTTATTATTATTTTCGTTTTAAAATAATGAAAATAATTGTTTAAAATGCACATTTCTCCGCTATTCTAAAACGAGGATTTTGCTGCATTGGTATTGGAAGGAAATCTTGCAAATCCGGGTTTGTGCCGGAGTTTTTGTGAAATATGATATTTTCAAATGTAAATTGAGTGCAACTTGATTAACACGTCGGCCAATTTCGCCAAACTATTCAAATTTACATAAATTCATTTTAAATAACAAAAGAACAATAAGCATAAATAAAAAATACAACTTAAAAGTCGAATTAAAAAGCACTTATGACGTAAAAAAATACGTGTATCACGTGTAATATCAATTGCTATCATACTTACGATCATCGATTATTGGCATTTATTCCTATAATCTTCTATTATTTTTTTCTCGGCAGAATAATCAAGTAGTACCATACATTGTACAAACTCCAGTTAATATTACAAAAATAGAGCTAAATAACTAAATTTAGGTGCAAATGCACACACCCATGTTGTAAGAAAGAGGCACAAATGTCATATATGCACCACGTTGGGGTGATACATTTCTGGCGCCACTTTAACGGAAACTTCGTTTTCAAATGACAGATACATTTCTATTTTCTATTTTACATTTCTATGTATAGAGCATAACATTTTGCATCATTTTAAAATGCAAATGAAAGTAAATAAATAGTTCATTAATAAATTAAAAACAGAGCTGGATTACCATAAGAGGCATAAAATGTTCATTTTGTTTCAATCACGCCAACGTGATGCGTATATGACATCTGTATCAAAAAATGAATTTCACACATTCAAAAAACATTCACCTTATTTTTCTAAGGAAAACTTTATTTAACTTTATTTATTCTGCTGCATTCCAAAAACGGAACACTGTAATAGATTTGTCAAGAGCAGATGTACGTTGCGAAATATAATATAACATTGATAGAGGATGTATTAAGGTTTCCACAGATACCCATATCCTCAAGTTGAGAGGTTTAGAGTTCAAAAACTATCAAATGAAAATGAATCATTTGAAAATTGTTTAAATTCAATGGTCAATCTCTGCGATCATAATGATCGCTATTTTAGAAGTATGGTGAATAGACAATATTTAAATTGCTCTTTTCATAATTGCCTCATTTATCTATCAAACTCTACAATAAATGGTCAATTTAAATATTTTTTTCTTAAAAGCCCGAATTTTATCGAATGCATAAGCTGATACAACAACATAATACTTTATTATATTATTTTAATATATTTTGGCGTCAACAGGCATTGATTTCATTGTTGTTGTTTTTATTTTTGGCTCAGTTTTGTTTTTTCTAGCTCGCTGAATTTTGCACTGATGAAGAATCTCGACAGTAGATTCGAAACAGCTGTTTGCTAACTTTTAATGCATTTTTGGTGCATTTATAATCGTTGATTTTCTATCTTTAAATACAATGGCGTTTTGTATGATTTTCAGAAATGTGAAAGAGCATTCGAGGTGAAGTTGCTTTAAAAAACACTATCATATTCAATATTTTGTTTGATTCATGTTTTGTTTTTAAAAATAGACCAGCGCAGCGGGTTTAGCCTGCTAGTTATTAATAAAAAAATTTCTAAGTGTTTATTTAATTTTTAATTAAAAAGTGTCATTTGTTTTTAATTATTTATTAATATTATTGTTTTAAACCTATTTAGAAGATTAGAAAAAATTCCAGATCCAGTTTTTTTTATCATTTTTATTTATTTATTTTATTTATTTATATATTTATTTATTTATTTATTTATTTATTGCAATAAATGATTTAATGTGATTGCTGCGATCTTCAGCATGTTGGGTTGCTTTTCTTAGCACTAGAATGATACTGGTGAATGAATATTTAAACAAAACTTTTCTGTAAATGTAATATTATGAAATATATATATCTTATACTATAATGCGAGCAAAAATTGTGTGTGTGTGTGTGTGGGTAAATTTTATCTCAAAAACGGCTCTAACGATTTTCGAAAAAAATTGGATTTTACCATTTTAGGCCACGAGAAGACCATTGGGCTAGGTCACATGTTCGAGAAAATTCGATTATTGGGTCGTTTTGGGTCATAATGGGTCAAGATCAAGCTATTTATATCTAGAGAACGGCTGGATCGATTTTAAGGAAATTTTCTATCCAATCGTTTTTTGGCACAACAAAACTATTGGGCTGGGTCACATGTTCGAAAAATTTCGATTAGTGGGTCAATTTTGGGTCATTATGGGTCAAGCCATTTTTATCTAAAAAACGACTCTAACGATTTTGACCAAATTTTATATTGTATCGTTTTGGATTACAAGAAGACCATTGGGTTAGGTAACATGTTCGAGAAAATTCGGCAAGTGGGTCATTTTTGGGATCATTGTGGGTCATGCTATTTTTATCTAGCGATTTTCTCACGCAATTTTGACTAAAAATTGCATTCTATGGTTTTCGGGCACGAGAAAAACATTGGGCTAGGTTACATGTTCGAGAAAAAATTTCAATGGGTCATATTGGGTCATTAAGAGTCTGGGTCAAGCTATTTATATTTAAAGAACGGCGTGATGGATTATAACGAAATTTTGTATGTAACAGTTTTTTGACATGAGAAAACTAATGGGCTAAATCACATGTTTGAGAGATTTCGACTATGAGGGTCATTTGTGGGTCATGATGGGTCATAATGGGTCATGGTCAACCTATATCTAAAGAACAGGTGGATCGATTTTAACGAAATTTCGTATGCAACATTTTTTTGGCACGATAAAATCATTGGACTAGGTTATATGTTCGAAAAATTTCGATTAATGGGTCATTTTGGGTCATTAAGAGTCTGGGTCAAGCTATTTATATTTAAAGAACGGCGTGATGGATTATAACGAAATTTTGTATGTGACAGTTTTTTGACATGAAAAAACTAATGGGCTAAATCACATGTTTGAGAGATTTCGACTATGAGGTCATTTGTGGGTCATGATGGGTCATAATGGGTCATGGTCAAGCTATATCTAAAGAACAGGTGGACCGATTTTAATGAAATTTTGAATGCAACATTTTTTTGGCACGATAAAATCATTGGACTAGGTTACATGTTCGAAAAATTTCGATTAATGGGTCATTTTATATCATAAAGGGTCTGGGTCAAGCTATATATAATTAAAGAACGGCAGGATCAATTTTAACGAAATTCTGTATGTAACAATTTTTAAAAACTACAAAACTAATGGACTAAGTCACATATTCGAGAGCTTTCGATTATAAGGGTCATTTGTGGGTCTTAATTTGTCAAGGTCAAGCTATATCTAAAGAATGGATGGGTCGATTTTAACGAAAGTTTGTATACAACATATTTTTGGCATGAGAAAATCATTGGGGTAGGTCACATGTTCGAGAAATTTCGATTAGTGGGCCACTTTTGGGTCATTCCAATTTTATCTAGACAACATTTCGCGCAATTTTGACTAAATTTTGTATTTTATCATTTTCGGGCACAAGAAAATCATTGGGTTATGACAGATTTTTGAGAAAATTCGATCAATGGGTCATTTTGGATCATAAGGGGTCAGGGTCAAACTAACTATATCTAAAAAACGGCTCAATCGATTTTATCTAATTTTTGTATCTAATGTTTTTCGGCATGCTAAAACTAATGAGCTAGGCCACACGTTCGAGAGATTTCGATTATAAGGGTCATTTGTTGGTCATGATGGGTCATGCTAATTTTATGTAGAAAATGGTACTCACCATTTTGACTATACTTTGTATTATATCGTTTTTGAGCAAGAGAAAACCATTTGGCTTGGACACATGCTCGCGAAAATTCGATTAGTGGGTCATTTTGGGTCTTAGTGAGCTAGGGTCATTCTAATTATATATAACAACGACTCAATCAATTTTACCTAAATTTTGAAACAAAACGTTTTTTGTCACGAGAAGACTATTGGGCTGAGTCGCATGTTAAACAAAATTATATTAGTGGGTCATTTCGCTTCATTGCTGAATGCTGCCAAGCTAATTTTACCTAAAAAATGGCTTAAACGATTTTGATTCAATTTTATATTCTACTGTTTTTGATTACCTGAAGACGATTGAGCTATGTCACATGCTTGATCAAATTTGATTAGTTGCTTTTTTTGGGTAATACGAGTCAGGGTCACGAGAATATGGCAAAAGCCAATAACTTGGTGATATTTGACAAAATATTGGCGACATATGGCCAAAAAATCGACTATAAAAATTACGAAAACCAAAACACGTATTTGGAGCCAAATGAAAGAATGCCTCCAAACTTGGCTATATCTAGCAAAAAATATTGTCTTTCAGAATGTAAAGAATTTTTTTATACATTCTTAATAGGATTCGAGATGCATGGTTAAACCGATCAGAGTCGAGCTAAAAAAGTGATTCAGATCGATGTCCTTTCGTTGTAAATTTTAAAATAAAGTAAAATTTATAAACATGCGCATAAAAACTTAGTTTTCTTATTGATTGTTTTTCTAAATAATACTATTATAAACATGTTTTACAGTAATAATACAGAGTTAATGATACAATGAAAATACTATATCGAGTTGAACACAAAGTTAATTTTGACCGAGCTAAGCTCGGTCTACCCTGCTAGTATATACATATATATTGCAATTTATGTGTTTAAATATATATATAATATTAAGTGTGTAATAAAAAGTTATTTTTAATTACACATATAAAATAAATATAGAAAAAATATGGAATGTAAAAAATTACAAACATAAGTATAAAGTGTTTATGGCACAGATGAATTACGCCCCACATTGGCACGATTGCAACAAAATGATGATTTTATGCCTCACATGGCAACCCGACTGTTGTTGTTTATATATTATAAACTGTTAATTTGCTTATTTACATTTTTAAAATGATATAAATTGCTTTGTTTCATAATTATTAATTACATTTTTTATTTATTATTATATATTTTTTAAATACTAAAAAAGAATTTAAAAATATATAATACAACTGGTACTTGATAGCGAAGTTTTCGCCAAAATGGCGTCAGAAAAAAATCACGCCATTTTTGTGCATATGTGACATCTGTGCTTTTTATGCTAATCCTCGACATGATCTAGACACACGACAGTATGTCATTTAAATTCGTATATATTGCGGAAAGGGGAGAATTCCACATTCTGTTCTGGTTGGCGTGATTGGCGAAATAATCGAAAATAGATATGGAATAAAATAAAATACATAAAAAAATGAACAGTTTATTAATAAATAAACAACGACTGGGTTACCATATGAGGCATAAAATTGCCATTTCGTTGCACTGGAGCAAATGTGGCGCGTATATGACAACTGTGTCTATCTCAGATTAAAACAAAAGCAATAAATGTTTCTAGAAAAAAATTATAAAAAAATGCATAAAAAATCGAAAAATCTTTTCGAGTAGTAAAAAAACAACCCCTAATATTGGAGATCTCAATCATATCAATTTATTTTACATAAAAAAACAGGATACATAACATGGAACTCCTGCGGAAGATTAATTGAGATTCTATACTGATATTTTGAATATAATTTTTGTCCGTGAGGGAAGAGTTGCGTATACCTGTCCGGTTGGCGCATTTGGCGAAGGAATAAAAAATGGCACAAATAGGCCTTTTAAGTATCTTACCAAATGTTTCAAGATGGCGGAAAAACACATTTTTTATCATCAAAAGTATATTTTGGTACTACTTGGTTAATCCGTCGACCAAAAAACTATCGCCAAATTATAAATCTAAATGGCAATATTAATGGGTAATCATGAATGTCACATTCTTTGACATTAAATATAATATACGTGTTTAAAACGTCATTGATTTTTATTTCGACTTTTTATTTGCATTTTTATTAATTAGCAATTGCCCTTGGTGACCCAGTTTGGTCTCCTTTGAATGTATACTAAGAATTAAATCATATTGCTTTTATTCATAATTTATTTTAATTGCTCATTTTTTGCCAAGTTAAAAGATTCTGCTAGAGAAATATGCACCGATGCCATACGCGCACCACATTGGCGCGATTGCAACAAAATGACAATTATATGTGCCTTGTACCGTTGGTTGTCATAATGTAATGTTATGCAAATGTTTTAACTTAATTCTATTTTATTTCACAGATCTATATGCGTTAATCCTGACTCCATTTATCATAGAACATTTTTCTAATTAAAAAACAAAAACAATTTACCGTCAGTGATTGCTATGGTAACCGCTCAAGTCACTGCCACTCTGAACTGCGAAATATTTCCGACCTTCCGGTGGTAACCATAGCAATCACCATAGAGTATTTCCCAAGTGACGAAGGGTACCGATGAAACGATATAATTTATAATTATTTTTAACCTTTCTTAGAAATAATATATAGATGTGCAAAATGAGCAGTTTAAACAATAATTTAAGGAAGTAATGTAAGTTGCCAGTTTTTTAGGAAAATGGTCATGCCTGCCCGAACGTATGACAGTTTTTGTTTAATCAGGATTACTGTCCGATTTAACAGAGAGTTTTAAATTAGAGTTCTCTGGGACAGTTTACGTGGACACGTCTGATTGAGGAATCAAATGAGCTGGCTTCACACGATCTATTGATACCGTGGACTGACGACCATTGAGTTCGATTGTTATGGTTTTTCCAATTCTACTTAGAACTTTGTGAGGACCAGTATATGGTTGACACAGTTGTCATGTCTTCAGAGATTTGTTTGTTTATTTCATGGCATCTACATCCGCGCACTGTAACTCTAACTCAATGTAAATATTAAGCAAAAGTTTTGTTTTTTGTATTTTGGCAATTTCGTTTTTTTTTAGTTAAAATTTTTTGAGAGTTCTTGTTTGTGTGAAAATAAATGTGTTTTTGATTTTTTAAACGACTGGATGTTTTTTCGTTTGCAGACTCCAGAATTATTTTAATGTTATGATTTCTTAAATCTATTTTAAGCCTTATTCAATTACTGGTGATCCAGATACGCTGCTAGCGTAATAGAGTTATCGTTGCATAAAAGATAACGCAATATATTTTTTGGTACCCTCGGTGAAGACCGGTGATTGTAATAATGGCTAATATTGAAGATCTTAAGAAATTGAGAAAAGGTGAAAGAGCCGCTTTTACGAAAGCTTATAATAAAGTAGAAGATCTGATAGCCTTAGAAAGTGTTGATATTTGCGAACTGGAAGCAGAACTGAATGTTTTTAATGGGAAAGCTGATCGTTTAGAAAAAACACATTCAAATATTCTTGAACTTCTGCCCGATAAAGAATTTGATGCAGAATTTGAAGTTGTAGAAGATTTTCGGGATAAAGCTATACGAATTCAAACGAAAGCAAGAAGAATAATCAATGGTCAACAAAACGTGAGTAGTGTTTTAAATTCAACTAATGATGACTCTGTTGTAATTAATACTGTCGAAAATATTACTGTTGATAAAAGTAAGTTTAAATTGCCTAAATTAGAATTACGAAAATTTGATGGCGATATTAAAGAGTGGCTTTATTTTTGGAGCCAATTTGAAAAAATTCATGTTGATTCTAGTATTGAAGATTCACATAAATTTCAATATTTGTTACAGTCTACAGTTGAAGGGTCTCGTGCTAGAGAAGTGATTGAAAGCTTTTCGCCAATTGGCGAGAACTATCCAAAAGCAATTGACTGTTTGAAAAGTCGTTTTGGTCGCCATGATTTACAAGTAGAGGTTTATGTAAGAGAATTATTGAAATTAGTTTTAAAAAATGCCAATTCAAATTCTTCCTCAAATAATTTGTGTGCATTATATGATAATCTAGAAACCCAAATTCGTGCACTTGAAACGCTTGGTGTTACAACTGCCGAATGTGCATGTTTACTTTATCCTTTAGTTGAGTCTTGCATGCCAGAGGATTTGCTTAGAGCTTTTCAGCGAGGTTTGAATTTTGATTCTGGCGATGATTCCAAAAAGAGATTAGATGCTTTATTAAAATTTTTGAAAACTGAAGTTGAATCAGAAGAGCGGATTAATTTAGCTATGACAGGTTTCGGTTTGACGGATGCAACGTCATATAAAAGTGGAAGCAAATTAAAGAAAGACAAAATATTTACGTCAACTAGTTTGTTGAGCTCTTAAGATGGTGCAGAGAAACTTTGCGTTTTCTGTAGCGGAAAACATGAACCGACTAATTGCTTTAAGGCTCAAAAAATGTCTTATAATGAAAAATTAAAGATTTTAAAAGATAAAGGTTATTGTTTCAAATGTTTAAAAGTCGGACATAGGGTAGGAAAATGTAGGTGCTTTGTGAAATGCATGATCTGCAATAAGAAGCATTATGCAGTTATGTGCACCGAGTCAAATAAAAAAGTAAATAAACCTGCATCAAATAATGCGGAAAAAGAATTTAAAGAGCAGGATAAATCACTAAATTTGGCGAGTATTTCGAACGCGCCACAAGTTTTGCTACAGACTTTGAAAGTTAAAATAAAAGGTAAAAATTGTAATTTAATCGTAAGAGCTATGTATGATTCGGGATCGCAAAAGTCTTATATTAGGAAAGAAATAATATCCGTTTTAGGATTAGCACCTTTACGACAGCAACATTTGTCGCATGCACTTTTTGGAGGAAAAAAGATCAACGAGAAGTTTCATAACGTATACAAAATTGAGCTAGGAAACTTAGATGGAAGTTTTAATTTTAATTTTGACGTAGTTGATCAAGATATTATTTGCAATGATGTTCCTTCTGTTTCGTACGGACCGTGGATTGAAGAATTGCAATCTATGAATATACAAATGTTTGACATCGAAAATAATTCTGGGCCAATTGATATTCTTGTTGGAGCAGATGTTGCTGGTAGACTGTTTACTGGAAAGAGAAGAGTTCTATCCAGTGGATTAGTAGCCATGGAAACCTATCTAGGATGGACTCTCATGGGGAAAACTAAATTGCGTTCTGAAAAAGAAGATACAGCTATGATGGTAATTTCGATGTTTGTACGAGAAGCTACTATTTCCGATCCTTTTAGTTTAGAGGTTTTAGGGATAAGTGATACAGTTGAAAAGAAAAACAAAAAGGAAAAAGAAAATCTTACTAAATTGCATTTCGAAGAAACTGTTCGAATCAATACAGATGGAAGATACGAAGTTTCACTACCCTGGAAAGATAATCATTTGCCTTTACCGAGTAATAAAGAGATTGCTATGAAACGATTAGAATCATCGACGAAAAAATTGCATCAAGAAAACTTGTTTACAGCTTATGATGATGTGTTCAAAGAATGGAAATCGTTAGGTATAATTGAAGATGATCCAGTTGACTCTCCATCTTCCCTGCAAGAACACTATTTGCCACACAGACCTGTTGTAAAACAACATGGAACAACTAAAGTACGCCCAGTTTTTTATGCCTCTGCCAGACTTAGAGATTCTCCATCGCTCAACCAGTGTTTAGAGTCCGGACCAAATTTATTGGAACTAATCCCTAATCTTCTTCTCAGGTTTAGAGAACATAAATATGGCATAGTTGCCGATATAGAGAAAGCTTTTTTACAAATAAGTGTGCAACCGGAAGATAGGAATTTTCTAAAATTTTTTTGGTGGAATGGAAAAGAAAATGTAGTTCCAAAGATAATGCGGCATACACGTGTGGTGTTTGGTGTGAAAAGCAGCCCTTTTCTCTTAGAAGCTGTGCTTGAACATCATTTGAAAAAATATCGAAATAATTAGAAATATAGTCAGAGAACAGTTGACATACTTCTGCGACGTTTTTACGTAGATGATTTAATTACAAGTTTGGACAAAGAAGCAGAAATATTACCTTTCATCGAGGAGAGTCATCACATCTTGGCTGAAGGAAAATTCAACTTGCGAGGATGGAAGTACACAGGAGATGATGACCCAGAACAAGTTACTTCGGTTCTAGGATTAATTTGGAATCGTAAAGAAGATGAACTGAAAATTAATTTGGATTGGATGAAAACATACAAACTCGAAATTGTATCGAAGAGAGTGATTCTTTCCATTACACATAGGGTTTTTGATCCTATTGGATTCTTATGTCCTTTTCTGTTAATTCCCAAATTAATGTTACAGAGGATGTGGAGAGACAACATCCCGTGGGATAGGGAAGTAGAAGATAATTTGAAACGTGAATTTCTAAAATGGTTTGAAGATTTAAGTTCCTTAAAAAATTTGTCTGTAAGCCGCTGTTTTTCTCCTGTTATAAGTGATCAACATAATATAAGTATTCATACATTTTGTGATGCCAGCCAATTTGCATACGCAGCAGCTGTTTTCGTTCGCATAGAATATTCTGGTGTTGTTCATATAAATCTTTTGGCTGCCAAATCGAGAGTTGCTCCAGTAAAATCCATCACTATTCCTCGTCTTGAGTTGCTGGCTGCAACGGTGGGAGCTCGACTTTGCAGATCTGTACTCAGTGCACTCCAGTGGGACAATGTGAAGCAACACTACTGGACTGATTCCACTACAGTATTAAGTTGGATTCAGCGAGAAGAAATTTGGTCAGTATTTGTAAATAATAGAGTTCGAGAGATAAGAGAACTGACTGATCCAACTTCGTGGAAGCATCTTCCAGGAGTACAAAATCCTGCTGACCTACCTTCAAGAGGCTGTTCTGCTCACCAACTTTTATGCAGTAGATGGTGGGAGGGTCCCATATGGCTTCTACAAACTGAAGAAAACTGGCCTATTACCAAACCTGTTTTTGACGAGCCATCTATTCTGAAAGAAAAAAGAAAAACAAATCCAACTTCTAAGAATCTTCCAGTTGTGTGTTCTTTAAATCAATGTGAAAATAAAAGTAGTAGTAAAAACTATAACGAAGATTCAGGTTGGTACTACTATTATTTTTCAAGCTATGATCGAATGCTACGAATGACAGCTTGGATGAATAGATTCATTTTCAACTGTAGGAATTCCGCTTCTCGAATCACGGGTGAATTATCTTATGCGGAACTAAAAGAAGCAGAAATAAAGATTGTACAGATGATACAAGAGGAATATTTTAGTCATGAAGTCAACAGAAAGAGAATCAATTCTTTAACAACATACAAAGATGAAAAGGGAATACTTAGAGTGAAGACAAAATTAACGTATAGGAAGGATTCAGAAGATTTCAAGAACCCTATCATTTTGCCATCCCATCATCCAGTCGTTGAGAGACTGATAATGACTGAACACAAAAAGAATTCACATGCAGGATTACAAATGATTTTAAATATTCTACGTGAACATTATTGGATTCTGAATGCGAGAAAAACTGTTCGAGCAGTATTATCAAAATGTGTTATTTGCTTAAGACACGCCAAAAGAAATGTGACTACCCCCTCTGCATCACTTCCAGAAAACAGAATAAAAGATGCTGCAGTTTTTGAAATAATCGGTTTTGACTTAGCTGGACCGCTGTATTTAAAGGAGGGGAGTAAAGCTTGGATTTGCATATTTACCTGTGCGGTTTTCAGAGCTGTGCACCTTGAACTTATGTCATCATTAACTACTGAAGCTTTTCTTCAAAGTTTTCGTAGATTCATCTCAAGAAGAGGAAGGCCATCAGTTGTGTATTGTGATAATGGAAGCAATTTTGCCGGTGCATCAAATTATTTGAAAACCGTGAATTGGGCTGAGATTGCACAATTTAGTAGTATACGAAGAATACAATGGCTTTTCAACCCTCCCACTGCCTCCTGGTGGGGCGGTTTCTGGGAAAGATTAGTTGGAGTAATGAAACAGATCCTAAGAAGAGTTCTCGGAAAGGCTTTTTTATCTTATGAAGAAATGGTCACCGTTTTATGTGATGCAGAGTCTGTTATAAATTCTCGACCGCTTAGTTATATATCAGAAACGGATTCTGAACTGATACCTTTATCACCTAACTCATTTTTGCAAGATTTCAGGCAAATTGGTGTTCCGGATTTAGATCAAGTGGATGAAGCTGTTCTCAACAAAAGAATAAAATATCGTCAACAGTTGATAACTGACATTCGGAAAAGATTTAGATCGGAATATTTGGGACTTTTAATTCAAAGAAATGAAAACAAGAAACAAGAAAGAGATATTAAGCTAGGAGAAGTTGTGTTGATTGGAAGTGATAATGTAAAATGTAATGACTGGCCTTTAGGTGTTGTTATTAAATTATTACCTGGAAAGGATGGTATTAACAGATTAGTGCGTTTGAGAACAGCAAAAGGAGAACTTCTACGACCAGTCCAAAGAATCTTCCCACTTGAAATTTCCAATGAAACTTTCAGAGATGATGTTTTAAAAACTAAAAGTGGGAGAATTGTTAAAAAACCACAAAAGCTGGACTTGTAAACAAATTTATTCAGAACTTTAAATGTGACTTTCAGTATATATATCTTATATATTTTTCGTGTTAGTGAGTATATTAGAAATGTCTATTGTGTAAGTGTTATTCTTTGAAATTTTTAAATGTTTGGTAAGTTAAGTTGTCTTTCAACAACTTAAGGTGGGAGGATGTCATGTCTTCAGAGATTTGTTTGTTTATTTCATGGCATCTACACCCGCACACTGTAACTCTAACTCAATGTAAATATTAAGCAAAAGTTTTGTTTTTTGTATTTTGGCAATTTCGTTTTTTTTTTAGTTAAAATTTTTTGAGAGTTCTTGTTTGTGTGAAAATAAATGTGTTTTTGATTTTTTAAACGACTGGATGTTTTTTCGTTTGCAGACTCCAGAATTATTTTAATGTTATGATTTCTTAAATCTATTTTAAGCCTTATTCAATTACTGGTTATCCAGATACGCTGCTAGCGTAATAGAGTTATCGTTGCATAAAAGATAACGCAATAACAGTGGAGGTTGTACAATGTACATTAGGGTGATGCGAAAAAACAAAATTTTTTATTTCCGAATCTCTATAGTGGGGAAAAGTTGCATTTGGTAAATACAAGAAAAACAAAAAAAGAATTTTTGAAATCGGACTTTATAGACCGGGCAGCGGCGACACGAATGACTACGTCATCGAGTTACGGGATAAAATCATGATGTAGGACAAGATTATTAGGTGTAGATTAAGGAATGACTGGTCTGCCTCGTCATTTCTTGGCACGATATGAGTAACAGCGGGCGCCAACTCGCCATTTTGGCGTCACTTTCACGTCATCAAATTACGGGATGAAATTGGTGCCAAATTAAAGGTAAAATAAAGTATTTTAAGAATAGTTCGGTCTGCCTGCGCATATCCTGGTACAAACCCCTGCCATACTGAAATTTATAACAAATTATGTTTCATAATGTACAATACAAAATCTAAAGACGTATTTTAAATTACTTAACATCACAATCCACTTTCACGCTAAATTGATGGTTTAGGAAAAGATTCTTATTAGTAACCGTTCTTAATAGTAAAGATTCTTATTCTTATTAGTAAAGATTCTTATTAGAAAACGACTGATTTGGCATATCATGAATTGTATTGTATATTATGACGCCTTTTTGTTATAAATTTCAGTCTGCCGAGGGTTTGTACCAGGATATGCGCAGGCAGACCAAAATATTTTTAAATACTTTATTTTACCTTTAATTTGGCACCAATTTTATCTCGTAACTCGATGACGTGAAAGTGACGCCAAAATGGCGAGTTGGCGCCCGCTGTTACTCATATCGTAGACGAGGCAGACCAGTCATTCCTTAATCTACGCTAATAATCTTGTCCTACATCATGATTTCATCCCGTAACTCGATGACGTAGTCATATTGAATTTTACATTATAACGTTATTTTTTGTTATAAATTTCAGTCTGCCGAGGGTTTGTACCAGGATAAGCGCAGGCAGACCGAAATATTCTTAAAATACTTTATTTTACCTTTAATTTGGCACCAATTTCATCTCGTAACTCGATGACGTGAAAGTGACGCCAAAATGGCGAGTTGGCGCCCGCTGTTACTCATATCGTACCAAGAAATGACGAGGCAGACCAGTCATTCCTTAATCTACATCTATTAATCCTGTCCTTCATCATGATTTCATCCCGTAACTCGATGACGTAGTCATTTGTGTCGCCGCCGCCACAGTGGATCGATCCTTAAGAAAATGCGAACATAGGGCCAAAAAATAATCATTAAATAATTAATTTTTTGCAATGAAATATTTTAAAAGAATGTCTACAAAATACGAATATAAGTTCATTTTTTAAATTATACAAAATTACATCTTATTTGTATAGCTTGGAATATACACTTTTCAGCAGAAGAATTTTTCTGCGAATTTTCGTGATTTTTAAATGTGTTCAGAAATTAAACCAAGTTAACCACTAATGATAACTCGTTTAAAATATCATTATTAATTTCCTAAAACACATTTTAAAGCTCTACTGATTACATTTTGATTGAATTTTATACTTCATTTTACATTATGAACAGCCTATATAAAATTAACTGCATAATAAACTTAAAAATTGCTTTTTTTAAATTGCCTGAAGTTGCCTGAAATTTCAAAGACATGTTTGTGTTCCTGAAAATCTGTATTTTAATGTGGTATACGGCAATTTTTGCGCAAACCTGCGCATTTTTTAAATAAATGGATTTGAAACACTTTTAGTGGCTATCACATATTTTTCTGTTTCCAGAAAGCATAGTAAATTGTCTATAGACAAAAATATTTTTTAATAAATATCATACCGTAAACATTTTCTAAGATGGAATAATATAAAAAAATAATTTAAAATTAAACTATAAAATTAAATTCAATATATAAGTATCTTGGATTATATAAATATTTATATGAAAATTCTGAAAAACGCAAATGCTCTCAGAGGGTTAAATCTACTCTAATAAATGGATGCATGATGTGTGAATCCTAAATTATATTTAAAGTGAAAGTTCTAATGCCTTTGGAAATTTCTCTTCCTTTGTGTCTAATACTGGAAGTCAACGAGCCAGATGTTATAAGCGAACGGTGCTACAAGTCTTCGTTACATTCTCTTCGACTTATTTTTCGCGTTTGGGAATCCTGGTACCTTCAAAAGTCTTTATTACAACCTTAGCTAAGCTTCTTCCAATAATTGCCAAAATTGGAAAATCAAAACGCTTAATTACATATTTTCTATAAATCATTATTTTATATAGTATGCACCCAATATCACCCATATTTTGAGGTACATTGTTTAGCTGTTTTTGCAAAATTGCACTTCTTTTAACAGTTTTATGAATGTTATTCATTTGTAAGATTTTGTAACTCAAACGGAACATGTTGAACATGGTGATGTATCTAAAATTACAGTAATAACTTTTCCATAAATCATGGTTAAATACATCTTGTGATCAATGGCCATGTATATATATTAGGCTTTAGATTTCTTTTTCCAGTCGTTGATACAATTTTAAAATATTCAGATTAAAATAAGAAATTCAGATCTAACAGGTTAACAAGATCTGGTGGATAATAGTATTAGGTTTTGACAACTACTTTTTCTACTAGCTTAATTTGGAATTGTATTTGCACAAAACAAACTTAAAATATCTATTGAATATTATTTATCAATTGCTGAGGCTACTACCCAAACTTTTCAATGACACTATTTCTCTTAAATAAAATCATTATTTAAATTCTTTACAAACAGAAACAGATTTCTATTTGTTATAAAATTTCAAACGAAAAAAGTTAAGAAAAACGCTAATAAAATAATAATAATAATAATAATAATATTTTTTAAATGAAACAAAAATAAACAAACAAACAAAAAATTAATAATAATAAGTAAAGATAAGTTTAAAGAACTAAACCACGTCTATGAAAATCAGTTTTGTAATGAGTTGTAATATTTTATAGTAAAATGGGGTTGTTATTTTGTAAAACAATTTTAAAGAGATATGTGAACATAACATATGTTGTCAATTAAAACTAAAATAAATATGGAATATTCCACAAGAATAATTTGGATATAAATAAAAACTGGATAGGTAATGAAACCAATATCTGTTAAGTTTTTTCAATGTTACTCTTTTTTTTTCTTTTTCAAAGAGTAGTTTAATTATCCCAACATATCTCTAAATTTCGATTTGAAACCAAAAAGTTTGTAAAAAACGATTAAGATACTTTTGGTGTTATTTATTATACTCATCTAAACCTAAATCTAACAAAAAACATCATATATAGAACCTTATACTATCATGATAATCCTATGTTCGCCACTGCCTATACTTTGATCCACTGTGCGCCGCCCGCTCTATTATCTTCCGACCGCGCAAACCATCTAAAAATTCAAAAAAATTGAAAAATTCCGATCGTTTCAGAATTTTTAAAAGAATATTACATATACATATATTTTATCACTACAGTGTAAAATATTTGCATATTGTACTGCTTAATAATAATAATAAATAAAATGCGTTTAGAGTATATCTTCCGATCGCGCAAGCTCATTAAAAATTGGGAAAATTTCAGTTTTTAATGATTTTGATGTATTAAGAAAATAAATAAGTTCAGTATGCGGTCTCATGTTAAAATTTAAATGTAAATTAATACTATTGAGCATATTATGCCATTTTTGAACAATCGAGATCTTGCCACGACGAGATCACTACAGTGCGAAAAGATTTAATAGTTCGCGCGACTCCTGTTAACATGTTGCAAAACAGCGCTGAAGTCGCCCTACGTGTGCACACCCGCCTCTCCCCAACCTCGCCCACTTGCACAGTGCGCCATTTCGTATCAGTGAGCCCGTGAAGAATTTCGTTTGTTAATTGGGTGTATTGTGTTAGTTTAAATAAATTAACAAGTGACATGGATACGGATATGCATGGGTCATTCCAAAAATAAAGCACCCTTTGGTGTCCCGACACTTTGTATTGTTATATTTTCTAAAATTTTGTTTCAAAATTAAATTTAAATACTGGAAAATATATTTTAAAGATATTTTTCTTTCATGCAATTTTTAAATTTGAGGTAAATTCCATTCATTGTTATTCAAATAACTTTTTTAATAATCGTGTCCTGTAAAAAGCCATGTCCCAAGAACAATTTTTGATTTTGAAACCCTATTTTTTTACTATATGTATCATTTAAGTTATCTTTCAGGATGTTTTTTATGTCTTTGTAGTCTTTATATTGTCCCTATATACTTTCAATATTTTTTGTAAATAATTTTTTTCATTGTAAGAAAAATTCACGTGTCCCTTAATTTTTGTCCCCTGTGTTACCGCCACATTTTTCTTAATATTAAAATAAGAATTGGCAACCTAAATGTTGTTAACAGTAGTCATTCATGTACTTTTAGAGTTAGCATTCATCCTAGGTAGTTATTTTCCTCATTTGTTAAATTTTGAAGAATATTATTTAAGTAAAGGTGATTTTTGAAGGTGGGTGTGTTATTTGTGTGTCCCCTGTGTTACTATTGATTTATTTTGATTAATTATTATTTTTCTAGTTTATTGGCATTTAAATTGTAAGTCTTAGTTAAAAGAAAATATTCCATCTAACTTTATATTGTTTCTATGAAAATATTAATACATGGGTGATAATTTATTTCATTTCGTCTCCTGTGTTACTAGTCCCCCGTGTTACCATGATATGGGAACCATGTTGTTAAGGGACAAAAAACCCAAGTTTAAAAATGAAATGCAACAGAATATACTGTTTTTTAATGCATTTGTTGGTCTATATCAGAAATACATTTTTAATTAATACATAAGTACACTTTTAAGATTGTCAAATTTTTTATGTTCAATTAGGATGTCCCCTTTGTTACTTTATTGTCCCCTATGTTACTGACATTTCTTCTATCAGAACTAAAGAAAAAAAACTTTCTTATGAATCAGTTTTATAATATGCACTGGCTAATGTGTATAAATAAGTTTTACTATAATTTTATTATATTAGAGTAATTTTTACCAAGTTATATACAGTTTTATACAGGGAGAATACAAAAAATGGTAACACAGGTGACATAATATGCCTATATCATGAAAAAATGCCTATATCATAAACAAAAAACTATATGGCACTGAAAAAGAACATTTATATCAAAGTGTTAATATTGTAAAAGCAATTCTCTATTTTAATAAGAAAAAATGAGAAGATTATTTGAAATATGGTAACACAGGGGACATTTTTCACTCAATGTGTCTGTTTCTAAGTGTAATGATAAATATTAAAAAAAAGTGTGCTGCTGATATTCTATTTCTACTCTTGAATATGTATACAACCCTCTCAAAGATATTTTTATTTCATTTTAAATGAAAAATTTTTTGAAAAAAAAAATTCTCAAAAGGGACCTTTATTTTTGGAATGACCCGCATACGTCGTTGACCAAGAAAATTAGTAGACAATCTTTTCACTGTCCTATATTCGATTATCAAAGAGATTTTCTTCCAAACATTCTTCCAACATACGAAGATGTTCTTCGATGCTGTTTTGAGGAGAGGTTTCTATTACCAATAAACTCAACAACATTAAAGTGAGTTTCTCATCGGTCAGCAATACAGCGGCACAAAAAATAAAATATATTTATCAGAAAACGTCAATCCCCAAAGTTTCTGATTATAGAATCATTTAGATAATGAATGCCTACTACGATAAGTATTATAAACTAATGAAATCTTATATTCGTGACAAGGAAAAGCCAAACCTTATAAAAAAGTTGATGAATTTAAAAAACAAGGAACTCAACTGTGTGATATTTTGGCCTGAAAATACGTAATGAATTTATATTGCTCCTGTAAAAAGTCTCCAGATCTGAGGGAGTATCCGAGTGAGACAAATTGTACGTCTGAAAAACACAGCAGAATTCCAGTCATTGAGCACAGATTTATCTACCTTCAGAGAAATGACATGACAGGAAAAATGGGTACTATAGATCAAAAGGAGAGGGGAAAAATGAGTACAAGATTTGGAAAACCAAACTATGTATTGA
The DNA here is from genome assembly GCA_964019185.1 of Maratus speculifer. Lineage (NCBI taxonomy): Eukaryota > Metazoa > Arthropoda > Arachnida > Araneae > Salticidae > Maratus > Maratus speculifer. The sequence continues at coordinate 300,396,561 of OZ025295.1, read as the reverse complement.
AAAGGCAACCTTCCAAATCTCTTGAAGCGGAAATGAAAGATCTTGAACATTTAGATAAAATACTGGAGAAATTTAATGCTAATGTAGGTACATCTAAAATCTCATTACCATGACCTATACAGTCTATCAGATTTAAGATGACGAAATTACAATGTACATCTTTACATTGCGATCGCAATGGTGTATCTGTCCATACAAGTGCTGCTACAGTTTTGATTGTTGTAATAACTAAAACAGATTCTTCTCAAGTTATTGACCGATACATAATTAGATGAGAAACAGCCGAACTAGAAAAAGGTTAGGCAAAGTCAAATGAATTTAGAAGAACCACGTGACATATATTTTGATGGAAGAAAGGGTGATACTTTAGTTATTCTCCTCAGTCTGAGACAAATATCACGAGAGACAACATATACCTGTTTAAAAGTTCTATAAAACATCTTCAAACATGTATCATTCTACATATCAATGCGTATTATATGGACGCATTTCTTGAAAAAGTCTAGAAGTACTTTTAACAATTCTAGAAGCATTTTAATTCATTTAAAGGGTGTTCTTTGGTGTCGCTTACAGGCGCTATATCCATGTTTTGGAAGAATATATGGCAAAAAATCTTTTGGATGTCCAAATATAATACAATGAAAACATTGTCTAGAAATTTTCTTTGTCAACGACGTATGCATATCCGTATCCATGTCACATGTTAATGTATTTAAAATAACACAATACACCCAATTAACATACGAAATTCGTTCACGGGCTCACTAATACGAAATGGCGCATTGTGCATGTAGATGGAGATTGGAAGAGATAGGTGTGTACACATAGGGCGACTTCAGCGCTGTTTCGCAAAGTGGGTAACAGGAGTTGCGCGAATAACTAAACCTTTTCACCCTACAGTGATCTCATCATGGTAAGATCTAGATTGTTCAAAAATAGCATAATATACTCAATTTGCATTTAAATTTTAACAGTAGACCGCAAACTGAACTCATTTAATTATTTTCTGAATACATCAAAATCCCTGAAAATTGAATATTTCCCTATTTTTAATGAGCTTGCGCGAACGGAAGATATTCTCTAAATGTAATTTATTTTTTTATTTTTAAGCAGCACAATATGCAAATATTTTTCACTATAGTGATAAAATATATATATATGTAATACTTTATAAAAAATTCTGATAAAATCGGAAATTTTCAATTTTTTTTGAATTTTTAGGCGGTTTGCACGATCGGAAGATAATGTCCGATTTGAAAAATTCTTTTTTTGTTTTCCTTGTATTTACCAATCGCAACTTTCATACAATATAGCGTTTCGAAAAAAAAACTTTTGTTTTTTCGCCCCACCCTATTGTACATGATCCACTCTTAGAAAGATGTGTGGACAAGATGCCAAGGAAGGGTGTATATAGAACTTCTCGTAGCAGTGAGCTGATGTAGCAACTGGATTTAACTGCCGCATGGTGTTTCTTAGTTGAGTGACGAAGTTCTTGTTGCATGGTTGGATTATGGATTGATCCAGCATGTCACATGGTAGTCTCAACGTAGTGCCGAAAACAAGTTCGGCGCAAGAAGCGTGTATCCTTCACTGCTGTGCGAATGCCTAGTAAAACTATCAGCAATACTTCAGTCCATCTATTGGTTTCGTGAGCTTTGATGGATGACTTTAGATGTCGATGAAATCTTTTTATAATGCCATTAGATATAGGATGATAAACTGTGATTCGGATCTTCTCTGTTCCCAACATTTTCGTAAATTCATCAAAAATCGCTGATGGCATTTGGGGGCCTTGATCTGTGGTTATGAGTGAAGGACAACCAAATCTTGAAATCCAATGCTTGAATATGGCATTGCAAACTGTTTTGTTTAGTGTATCAGATACGGGTATTAATTTTAGTTCGCTGAGCAAAAATGTTTAGTAAAATTTATATTCTGAGACCAGTTTTGAAACTTTGCAAACAAGCCCCGTAACTTATGTATTTTTCTTCTTTTAACACGAAATCATTTATTTTTTTTTAATTCAGAACAACTTAAAATATTTTTTTTAATAGGAAATAGTATTTCTTGCGGTGTTGTTACAATTAATACAGTTTAAAATTAAAATGACTTAAGAAAAAATCCTCTTGGAATGAGGAAAATTTAAATGAAAATTGGAAAACAAGCCTCGAAAAACTAGTCAAATTTAAAAAAAGAAATAAATGCAGTCTTTAAGTGTGTAAGTCAGTGTGTAAGTGTCACCGTAAGTGTGTAATGTATATTTTTAGAGAAAATATAATTAGTATGAAGAGTCTTTGCTTCTGTATATTTTTTGACTTTCTTCTATTTTTACAAGAAAAAGTTTCGGATTCATGAAAATTTTCGAAATCCTGTTTTCGGAGGATTTGTGCATTTTAGGCGTCAGAGAACTCGAAAAACATGTTTTCACAAAATGTCTGTCTGTAAATCTGTCTGTCTGTCAGCCAGCCAGTCCGTCAGTCTGTCAGCCAGCCAGTGCGTCAGTCTGTCAGTCTGTCTGCCTGTATGTGACAAATATTTTGTGCGCGCTCTATCCGAACTAAAAAACAGAACTTCACAAAACTTTTGATTCTGTTAGACCTTTTCACAAAATAGATCTGTTTAGTTTTTTGTGTATATCACTCAGCAGGTGCAACTACTATGCTACATTATTTGGAATTTCCTCAAAGGCTATATCTCTAGAACGAATGCATGCATTTTCATAAAACGTTAGATTTAGATAATACATGACATAATATAGCGCCAATTACGTTTTGGTGCAAATTAATCAACAGGTGGTGCTGCCATAATGCAATTATTTCAGTAGCTCTATTTCAAGAACTAATGCACGACTTTTCTAAAACTTCAGAATCAATCAGTCCCTTATATAAATTAGGGTTGTTTCGTTTTTGGTGTAAGTCATTCTAAAGACGACGCTGCTATGCTGCATTCTTCACAAATATGGCAATAGCTTTATCTCAAAAACCAATGCACGGAAACCAATGCATGAAATTTCAGATAAAATTATAAGTTGGCATAAGTTGTTGCTGACTAGATTTTGGTGTAAAACACCTAATCGGTGGCGCTGCTATGCTCCATTTTTTCTGGAAGTATTAACAAGCATAAGATGGAAGAAAGTTTTGGAATTACTAAATCCGACTAGTTTTTTAATTTTGACTAATTTTAAGCGATTTCAACTAATTTTAGCCTTAAATAGCTCTCAAAATAATAATTCGACATGAGAACCGTTTACTTCAGCGAGTTGTTTAAATATATGTATGTAATACTACTCATTTTTATATTCTTGTAAGGAGTAGTTTTCTCAATTCTAACGAAGAAATATCGGATGTCATAAAAAATTATTTTTTGGCAGCAGCAGTGACAGAGTTAGCTGCTTTCCAACATTTTCCAATAAAGTTGAAAAGTTTTGTGACCCGTTTTTCCGTCTGTCCGTCTATGTTCGCTCTAACTCTCGTAAACATACTCGGATTTCCCTGAAATGTTTTGTTGTTATTTACGTTTACTCTAGCAAGAACCTTTTTCCAAATGAAGTTTGTAGCATGTTTAGTTTATTTACAGGAACAATCAAAAATTTTTCGATGCAATATAGCTAATTGGAAAAAAATTATTCCAAATGTATTATAAAGATATTACAAATGTTCAAACATAATAAAATTGGTATGCATTTGCGAAGTGTACAAAAATATATATTCTGTAGAATATGCGATGGAAATATGTAGTTACTATTCATTTACAGGTCAACAAAAATGAATTCTATTACGTAACGGTATAGGGGAAATTTTTTTACGACGTATTTAAATTATGCACTATTTTATATAAAGGGTGTTTAAAAAATGACCGGTATATTTGAAAAACCAATAAAAAATAAACGGGAAGCGATAGAAATACACCGTTTGTTGCAATATGCTTAGGACAAAAGTAAATTTTTAGGCACACAAACTTTCGAAATTAATTATAATTTTTAACAACAGATGGCGCTGCAGGTGATTTGAAAGCTATAGAAGAAAACGCAGTCTGTGAGTTCGTCATTCTGTAAGTAGTCTTTCTGCTGTAAGCGTGTGCTGTTCACATATTGCAAGTTTGCTGTGAAAAATTGGTTTATTCCTTAGAACAGAGGATTTTTGCCTTCAAAGACCTGGTGTATCACCACAATCCAGAAACAATTGAACAATTGAAGCATTATATCTCTTCTGCATGTAAAGCCATCCGTCTTAACACGTTTAAAACGTTTCTGGTAATTTCGTCCAGAGACTACACTACGCCATAATATTGCTGCGTATTGTGAATATTTGGAAAATATCATAATTTAGATTTTTCATTTTAATAACAATTTTAATTTTTCTTAAGAAAGGTGTTATGGTAAAAATAAAATACATTGACATGTTTCGCAACCGTCAAATAAGTTCCATAGTCATAATATAAATAAAACAAAATTTCAAAATATTTCTCGGACAATACAAATGACAGGCGACAATGAGATATAAATAACAAAAAACACGCGCTCTATTGAAAAAAATTAAATTAAAATATAGACCATGATCTAAAAACTTAACTAAAAATAAAAATTTCAAACTATTTCACGGTCAATACAAATGACACGCGACAAAGAGATATAAAAAACACACAAAAAACACGCGCGCTATTGTAAAAAATTAAATAAAAATAAAAATAGACCATGATCAAAAGAAATTCCAACTTGGTTCATCCCATTCAAGCCCTCACGAGGAATTTATTTATTAATTCTAACCATTTTTTACTATAACACCTTTCTTAAGAAAAATTAAAATTTTTATTAAAATGTTTATATAAAAGGTGAATATTTTGAAATCTGATGATTAAAAAAAAATCAATTGGATTTAATTAACTTTTTATCATTAGATTTTTCAGACAGCAGCGCCATCTGTTGTTGAAAATTGTAACTAATTTCGAAAGCTTGTCTGCCTGAAAATGTACTGTTGTCCCAAGCATGTAGCGACAAACGGTGTTTTCTTTCGCTACCCGTTTAGTTTTTATTGATCTTTCAAATATACCGGGCATTTTTGAAACAACCTGTATTATAAAATTGTTATACGCCGATGAAGCTTCCGAGAAAATATTTCATGTATAATACAAAGTGCATAGCATTAAAAGAACCATACATAAGATTTCAGATTGTATATTTTATCCACAGTACTGTAAAATATCGATGATGGCAGGAAATGCAATTTTAATTATGTATGCTTTTAAGTTTCACTATATTTATGCATACTGTATGATGTGTATTGTACACATTTTAAAGTTGCTATACAGGGCTACATAAAAGAATCCCTAAAGGTTGATGAGTTCAGTATAAGTGTAAGATACTTAAAGGGCTCTTTTAATTCTGTTATGCATTTTAAAGCTAAACTGCATTTAGTTTACTTAAATTAGTAAAATAGAGATAAAATGGTATACAGGGCCATGCAAAAAATTGGACACACGGCTGGCTGTCTATGGATGATAATATCTGGAAATAAGATTTTAGAAGAGTGTTTTAGTTTGAATTAAATTTTAGTTGAATACAACATGTAAACTTGGTGTAATGTAGTACCAGGTAAGATAAAGGGCTGAACAAATATATTGAAGTATATTTCCATTTATTAGTATAAGCTGCTGAAGGAGAAATTTCAACCTATTACGCATTTTCTTGAGGAGCTAAATTTTTCATTATATAGTATATTTCAATCTATAGATATAAAACACAGCGTTGTTCAAAAGAATCGGAATACATATTTATCCATAAAAGTCAACCGTAGAAATCTGTTTTTTTTTTTAAATGTTTTAAGTGTTTTCAAAAATGTTTGATTAGTTATGTTAGTTACCATTTTTCCCTAAATAACAAAACTTTTTTTGAAGATTTTAGAAATCTATTATTAACGCATGATTTGTCCTTCTTGTTTTTAGAATACAAAGAGGGGGGTTAGTATAAAACTTATTAAATTCTTTAATAACTTGCAAGTAGTTATTGAAATAGCTAAATGGTATTTGTATACTCATTAGCAAAAATTACGCAGCTACGAATATTCGAATCATTATAGTAAATCACACTTTCAGAAAACTTAATTCTTGTCCTGAATTATGTGAACATGAGACGAGAATTTATAATAAAACCTTCTTTCCCTATATTACCCAGTTATGCAGAAAGGTACTTTAATGATGGTTAAACTCTTCAGTTGTTCCTCTCTTGTAACGTATAAAATGTCAGACTACATAACCGCTAGTAGTCTGAACTGAATAGAATTGCATTGAAATAATCGGATTATGTGACTTTAAAATTTGAGAGCAATTCTGATTAATTCGTTAATGAAACCCAAAACCACCAAGTTACTAAAGTGTAGTTTTTAATAGAGGGAGCATTATTAACAGCACAGTCGAAAAATTTTACTTTGTGAAAAGAGAACGTTTTCTTGAACGAACTAATATAAATATCAATGGCGCGATGAAAATAAAGAAAAATGCAAAAGTGTTCTGTTCAGCTTGTTAAGCTTCACAGCAGAGAGAATCAGAAAATAATGATGTATTATAGTACAAAAGAAATCACTCACTCTGGCCGCACCACAGGCTACCGAGCGCAACAAAAGAATGCTTACTTGTACATTAGTGTTCACTAGTACAAAAAAAACACAAGACACTACAGGTTCCGTTTTCACACTTAACTCGACGACTAATAAATAATCGTTCAACTAATCTCTAGAAATTGAAAAACTAATTGGTCAGCCTATCGATGAAAATATGGGACCGATTTACATATTTTGTCTACGTGAAACAGAGACGAAAGCCGTGTGTTGGCTCCCCTGAACTACTAGGATGCCCTTTTCGAGGGACACGGGTTGCCACACACGACAAAATAGTAGTTGGTTAACAATTACTCCAAAAATCGATATAGACACACTGATTTCGACTTATGCAGAATCATCTTCATCCTCAAAAAGGAAACTGTAAGGCAGAAAGAATAAGAAGATAAGGCAGATGTTCAACTTGGAAAAAGAGAAAAACTTCAAATATAACTCATAAAGTCAAACAAAAGAATTTGGATGTATACTATTTATTGAATGTCATTGGTTGAAGTGAATGTTACGAATATTACATTATTTTATAGAGGATGAATGATGTGCAAGTAACTGAAATTCATTAAAGAAAATCTTGCAATAAAAGTATGCTTGGTGTATTTTTATTTATTTTTCATTGTTATAGTAAAAATGATGGATACATAAAGACTTTCTTTTTAAGTTACAGTTTTAAATAATTACCGCAATTATTCGCTGAATAAATTATATAGCTTCTACCAACAGTACTACCTATCATAATCGTTTTTATAGTGTTTGTACAGTTATCGATGTTAATAGCAGATTCACAATAAAGAAATTGAAGATTTCATAACAATATTCTCCTAAGGTTAGGCAGTGTTTTTTAATCAATTAATAGTTAGTTTTATTTTCTGTGTATTTTTTAAAATTAAAAATACTAATTACAATTTTTATAGGATTATAATCTATTTAATTTTAATTAATTTTTCAATTAATTATCAGTAGAAAAATTCCGCTTGAAATTATTGAATATCTAATAAGTGTATTATCAAATTGGTAGCTAAACATAGAACCAAAAGAGTGAAAAAGGTCCAAGCCAAGGATCAAACACAGAATCCTTGAGATAGCGCCCCATTTGTGCTACCATTTAATTTACGAGAACTATGACCAGCTTGTGATTTTATATGCACTTATGTTGGTACGGCTGCAACTGCAGCACGAGATGGGATAGTCTACATGAGCACACAAACCTGCGGCGTAACACGAGACACTAAACCCCTCACCATATGCTCATGTAGACGTTTCCAACTTGTGCGGCAGATGCAGCCTTGTCAACATATGTGAGTAGGATATGACAAGCTAAACATCGTCCTCGTTGCTAAAATAGTAGAGCACTAGGAGCGCTATTCTATTGGTTCCGGGTTGGATCACGGCTTTGACATTTTTCACTGGGTTGGTTCTACGCTTATCTAACAATGTGATATTTCACTTATTTAATATGGATTATAATCTATTTCGTTTTCTTTTTTATTAATAATATTTCTTGCAGTCTATCATAAACTTAAAAGACACACTATACGGCACACTGTCACACTATAAAATTTAATGCAAACTCGAGCCCTGTAAACTTAAAGCTTTTTAAAAAGTTTTAAAATTTTATGTTTCGTCACTCTTTGAGACTGTAAGAGTTATTTATTCTTTTGTCAAGTAGAATAAAGAAGTCACTTAAGTTGCATTTGATTTGTTTTGCAATAAAACATCTTTAAAGCTCCTTTTACGTCTATATATATAAATATTCGTATTTTTATATTAAATCATTTTATATGTTTGGCCATAAATATTTTAAAAGCTTTTACATCATGAAAAATACTTACTGCTGTAAATCACTGCCTCATAAATTTTATAGTCCTCGATCATATGTTTCTCGGAATATTTATTTATGATCAAGAATTGTACTAACTTTTAAGGCTCATAATATCGTAGTTTCACATATATTATACTGGAAAACATAAAATAGTATGGATTAAACATCTGGACTCCTAACATAGCTTTTATTCAGCGATTTCTCAGTCACATTATTTGTGTTATTCAACATTCCCTATTTTCAGTAAGAACGCATTGTTTTTCAGAAATGGCACGGGGCCTTTGAAATGTGGAAAGCATAGAGTCGTTTAATGTTTTTTTTTCAAAAAGAGTTTTCGAAATAAAACATACTTCAAAATTCCTTAATTCTAGATAAAATATTAAAACGAGTGACTGAGTTGAGTTAAATACTTCACGAAACAACTTTTGTTTAAGTTTCCTTATTTATAAATGCTAAATAAAAATTTTATATTTAAATTATTCTATTTTTCGGCATATTATATATTTTCGTGGTTTAATAATATCTACTATTTATTCTTATTTAAATTCACCTTAATATAAAATGCGCATATCAATAATACCTTTTTCCAAATTCTTAATTTAAAGCTTTAGATTTCTTCATCAACTTTATAAGCTATTCTGTCTCTCATATTTTGAGTGAAGTTATTTTTTATGCTCGAATACTTAAAAAAAATAGTTCTTTCTTTTTCCTTCTTAATTTACAGTCTATGACATACATTTCAAGCGCTTACTTTTTCACCCATTTTTGATAATGCTAGCCTTCGCAAATTGCACAGTATAGTCCGTTTCTAGTGCATGTTGTACAAACATTGAATTCAATTTTCCATCTCTGTGCGCACGCTGTTAGAAATCTACTGCTTATGTTGCATTGCCACTACACAGCTTTAAAAGAAAATGGTTACTTGATTATGTTACTGAATTTTCCGATTGGTCAGAATAGACATTCTAGAAAAGTTGTGTGAAAAAAATTACAGTGGCAGTGCAACAAAAATTACAGATTTTTAACAGTGCAAAATTGCGTGTTCATTAAGTCTAGTTTCAAGTGATCGGCTGGATTCATTGATATAAACAGAATTTACAATGGACGACAATAATTTCAACAAGTTGGAAATTGCACGTGAACGTGGCAAATGAGGTGCGTTCGTACGATAACGAAGTTTTAAAAATATTAAAATCTTGCTGATATAATAGAGCGTACTTCGGATACAGTATAGTAGTCGAAATCTTTTTTTGTGTTCCTGTAAATATACAGAAAGTAATTTTTATTACACCTCAGAAACGTATATCTTATTCATAAAATGTGAAATAGTTGAATATAATTAAAACACGCCACAAACAATGAGTCCCCGTATATCATTATGTAGTGGAATACTTTTGTGTGGCTCTGTAATTTAATAATAAAAAATTTTTTGCATCACAGATTGTACAGAATGCATATTTTAGTATATACTTCATAGATTCATGCCAATTCCATTATGTTCGAATGAGTGTAACATCATAAAAATGCATTTGAAACTTTTTTTCCCATTGACCGTAATGTAATGGAATACCTTTGATTGTCCCTGTAAATGATCTATGCATCCGACTTTCATAACATTTGAAATGACTCGACAAAATTACGCAATAATTATGTGTTTAAATTTCAAACGATTAAAATACATTTGAAACTTTTTTCCCCATTGACCGTAATGTAACGGAATCCTTTTGATTCTCCCTGTAATTGATCTATCCATCCGATTTTCATAAAATTTGAAATGACTCGATAAAATTATGTTATAATTATGTATTTTAAATTTCAAACGATTCGGTTGGGTAGTTTTTGCGTTGTTATATGCGGACGGACAGACAGACAGACGGACAGACAGACAGACGGACAGACAGACGGACAGACAGACAGACGGACGGACTGAGCGACAGAAATAGGTGCTACGCATTTACATAATTACGAACGCACCTAAAAATGATACAACATTTCGATGTTTTGTAGCTAATCAGCTTTTGGATTTTTTCACGCAATCATTCACCAAAAGCGAATCAAGTTCTGCAATTCTTAACACCAGAACCGTGGGAAAATTCATTAAAGTTTAATAAAAATATTTTCAACCGGAATTTCCATTTAAAACTGTTGAAATAATTTAATGAAATTATTTTTGCTCTGCTTATATTAACTTATTTTATAAAGAGTTTTCTGGTTCGAATTGACATCTCTGCGCATGATACGGGTCACAATGACCCGTCGCCGCGGTTCTAGTGTTAAGGGATACATTGCAAGCTCCACCCAGTTAGTATGGTCAATATTGCTTCAAGTAATCCTTTACACAAGACGGCTGAATTTAAATATGTCATACTGAAATTTGTGATTAGTAAAAAATAAAGCTAAATTATTTTAAGCGTTAAATAAAATAGCGGTACAATATGATTTAAATAAATGTTTAGATAAATTATTTTTATAAGGCATAGAAATAAGAATTGTAATAGTAGCAGTATGACAGAAATGAATCCCTATTTTTAAAATTATTTTTTAACTCATCTAATGCGGTGGTCATTTTGTTTTAAATCCGTTTAAAGTGTCTTCTTCTTCACATTCAAATAAACTGTACTATCGGAATATCTCGCAGTTCGCAAAGCCAAAGTTTCCATGTTGTCGTTTTATTTCAATACATATAAAAGTCTGCTTTAAAATTTTTGTCTTTAATTAAATATAACAGGCTTACAATGTTTTTCTATTTTAATTGAGAAAAAAAGAAAACTATATTCGTTTGTAAAAAATGACTAATTTGTATAAATTAGGACATTAAGGAAATTGGTTATGAAAGTCGCCATGTATGAATGTTGTCGAATCTAGAATAATAAAATTTATTTAAACAACATTTTTTTGTAATTGATACTTTAAAAATATGTAACCTATTTTTCAATTCACTAAATATACCCCAAAAGGTGGTAGTATAGAAAATCACTTCATCGAGCTTACGTAGAACATTCTAGGATTAGTTAAATCTCGACTCGTGTTTCAAAGCGCAATCGGTCTGTCAAGTCAAATCTTGATGGAAAACACCTAAAAACCTGATTTTTGTGATCAATTCATAGGTTTAGCATTTTGTTTTCCTGCTCCTAATCCTCCATATTATTATACTTTTGGGTGGTGGAAAGCACACCTACGAGATAAATCTACGACACTACCGCTAAAATCGCTGTTTTTAGGTTTTTTTTACACCAAGATATGACTTGGCAGACCGATTGCATTTTAATTGGGGAATCGAGATTTAATTAAGGCTAGATTTTTACCCTTGAACTCGATGAGGTGATTGTCTGCGCTGCCGTCTGCGTCAAATATGTTAATTTAATGAAAACTTAAAAATTGTATGCGGTTTCTTAAAAATTACAATTTGTTTACAGTAAACTAGATTAAAATGAAATTCTATAATAGTGTTCTAAATGTATATATTCAGACCGAATCTTTAAAAGTCATTCAGTTTTTTTGTTTATTATTATTTATTTTATAAATAATATCTTCTGAGAATAGTACTACTATAAATAGTATCTTTTGAATTTAATTGGCTTCTATTTTATAAAAATCAGTGGGTATTTTATTTCACACATATCAATTACACATATTTTAATGTGTCTATCATTCGAAAAAAACAGTTCTCTACCAAAATAAAATAAAACAAACGCCAATGTGTTACATTCCCAGGCAAAAAAGCTCAACCGTCACACATCACTTAGTATTTTATTGGTTTTGTCAGACAAATAGAATTCTTGATTAAAACAATAAAAGAATGAGAAGGACGATAAAAGAACATTTGTGCTCTTGTACTATTTTTTACGAAAATGCTGTTGTTTTAATGCAGAAAATAGAAGTAACATTTTCAAATTTATATTTCTGTTTTGTCTCCAGCATTGCTTCAAAAATATTTTTCTGTAATTTATGCCACGTGTAAGCTTCTACGAGTACGACCCTGTATTTATATGGTCTTTTATTTATTTATTTATTTATTTATTGTCGATGGATTCTATCTATCCAAACCTCTTGCACAGTAATTTTCTAACAACCTATATTTTATGTTTTAAAAATGCTGAACTGATTAAAAATATTTCCCTCATATGTATGAAATAAGAAATAGGCACTATTAAAATTCAGAAAATATGTATAAATTCTATGTAAAATAACTTCTCAGTTTTATAAAATGTGCTGAACAGACTGCCTACATAGTTGCTGTAAAATTTACAACCTACTGTGTTTAAGAGTGCTACAAAAATCTCTGAAGCTTGGGGAAAGTCGTATTGCTATAGATCAGTTTCAACAGACGTCAGACCAGAATTATTTTTGTTTGTCCCTTAAATTTGGGCGATTGTGATTGGCTGGCCCACAATACAGGCTACAATTTGTCGATTATGATTGGTTGGATAAAACTTGGTGGACAGGAGATCACATTGATGTATTTGCTGCGTGGTGCATGTGACAGAAAAAATTCGATTTTTAAGTGATGTGTTGCTTAAATTCTCTTTTAGAGCATCGGCACTTGAAATCAATTTTACAGCATCGAAGCATAAATAACAACATAAAGTATAGAAAAATTATTGTATTTTACAGCAAAAGCTTCTGGCACTTCAGCTTACAGCACAAATTACAATCTGCTGTCTTAGAGAGTGTTGTAAAATTTTTCAAGTCAGGGGAAAGCCAGTTTGCTATCGGGTGCGTGTTGCACGCGACAGAAATCATTCGATTTTTGCTTTACTTGTGACTTGAATTACATTTAACCGCATCGGTGCCTGAATTCGATGTCACATTATCGGTGCTTCAAAAATCACATCTTCTTACTGTATAAAATGAAAACAAAATATGGCTATAAGATTTTTTTCTTTGTAGTAAACAGTTTGCACACTGAAGCCTTGTTCATCCCGAATCACTTCAGATCAATGACAGGTATACCCACAAACTTGGTGTATAAATATAAGAAACTATTTATTTTCTATGAGCTAACATAGAGCGAAAAGAGGTTTTCTAAAAACTGTGGAATTAGCATAGATATCCCAAAAACTATAATAGATACTGGAAAGGACCAATTACAAAGTTGTTGCGTGTTCACGATTTAGCATCTAAAGGTGCCTTAGATTACTAGAAATGATCTGGATGTAAATTTTTCATATCATATTAACAGCTTAAATACGACACGTATTGCATCTTCAATTACGGTTTTGTAAGGCTCAAGCACATTTACTAATATAGATAACATATGTAAGCAAGGTAATTCATTTTAATTACAAAGATCATATTTAAGTATGGGAAACATGTTCACCGTCGATATACACGCTGAACACATGAAGCATAGCTACAAATAGGAGACTCATTTAGCATACTTTACATGATTTACATACTTTGCATATTTTATTCTTCTTACATTTGTTGTCTTTATTATTCCTAAATACGTGCGTGCCTTTTAATACCATACTTTTGTATGACAGAAAATCGATAATGAAATTGTTGCAGTATATAAAAAATTATACGTATTGGCTTCGAACAATGTTTTTGTACATGCATGGCATAATATTAGATAATTGAGTACACTCTACAACTTTGTAATATATTTTTATTATCGTATATTGAGGGTTTTTTTCGGCAAAAATCTTAATTCCAAAGTTTACCGCTAGGTGTTGCTTGTAAAGGTCTGATAAACGTAGACCATAAGTACTTTACTATTCTAGACACTACATCAATTACTGTAGCCTTTCTGAACTTTATGAAGATGGACAAGACTTTATTAGGCACCTAATATTTTGTACACAGTTAGTTTTATTATTATCTAAATACTAAGTGATAAGAAATATGTTCTGTATTTTTTCTTATCCTATTTCAAAGTTTGTTATATATTCGTTTCAGGTATACAAACTTCTTTTCTGTAAAAATTAATGACAAAAATACTGACAAGCAAATTATACTTTCCATTTAACCTCTTTTTCCTTCATTTTTATTTCGTTATTATATTTAATCATACCGTGACAATTTCATTTTAAAACGTTATTTGCATTCCTTTTTTTTCTTTTTGAAGTCTTATATTTTAATTTTGCTTAAAAAAATATATTTTCAATATAGTAGCTCAAATTCCATGTAACGTTCAGTTTTATTTGTTTATTTATTAAAGTCAGGAAAATGACACGATAAAAGTCTACTCAATTTTTTACAAGGATTTTAATCACATTACTTTTAAAGAAATACCAAAATGATCTTGCTGGTAGTTGTTATTTTACTTCTTCTGACTTAAACTATCTCAAAAATAAGAAGAATTACTGTGTATCGTCATACTTACACATGATAAGCAATTAAAATGCAAGCCAGGAAAATGACATTCATTTTCAGTGAGAATCATATTTTAATTATGAAAAACTATTTGTAAAATACATTATTCGTTACGTTTCTCATATATTTGTTGTATAAAGTATAAATATTAATTATATATTAAAGGAAATTAGAAAAAGTTATTTATACAGTACAACAAAAAGACCTTTACTTCGCACACATCACAGAGTAGCACTTGCAAGGAAAACGACAATCTTAAATTCTAAGTCTTTTAATTGCTTTATTTATATTAATTAGAAATGCAATGTCTCTTGAAAATTCTTCTAAGGATACTGTTTATTAGAATGCATCAAAAGATATTGCATTATATAGCATTTAATAGGAATTTTACTATATGTACAGCAATTTCCGTATGAAATGTTAAAGATGATGAAATCCTCACCTGTTGAATAATATATGACCAAACCTAACACTTAATTATGTCAAGGGTTATTTGAATAAGAATTTTGCTGAAATTTCATCTCATAGGTATTGAGACATAGCTATATTGGAAATCGTCAAAAAACCTAGTGCAACACTACCACCTGTTCAGGATATACACTCAAACGCAATCAGCATCAATTTACGAGAAGGTTACCATACTCGGAAATTTGATTAAATTATGTACATTAGTTATTGAGGGAGAGATAACATAAACATTTCTAAAACTAGTCAAATCGTAAACGGAAAACGAAATATTTACAAATTTACTTTCTTCCTATAAAATTTTATGTTGAAGTATTACTGAATAATAATCTAAAATTATAGGTTTTGCACAGTAGTAAAGAGTCAAGGAAAAATACGATAAACATTAAAACAAACTCATTCAAAAACAATATCAATTTTTAAATCTCTGAAGCCGCAGGTTTTAAAATTGCACTGTGACGTAAATTATGTATTTAATATTACGAGTGCGGAAAATGCTCAGAAACCCATTGTATAAATCCTCTTTTTGTCAAATAATGTGTAACATAAAAGCAATATACTTGCAACATAAACTTTTCTTTTAAATACAAACACACATTATGTACATTATGAGAGGTAATAAAGAAAAAATGCAATGGGTATGGGTATAAAAACACATATAGAAACATAAAAATTGTTCGTAAAGATATAAAATTCTATGTCCGGTAGAAATAATTGAAAAAAAGAGAATATTTACTTGAAAGATAATAAATATCTGCGTTTCTTATGACGGATTTTCTGTATTTCTCTTTGCTGAAAAAATTACATAAATGAACGTGAGTGCCGTTAAAATAAACGAAGGCTAGTATTTCAATATGTATAATTTCGTTTTTTTTTTCATTACAAAATGAATAAAAATTAATTGAATTTATTTTTACCTATACAAAAGTTCTTTAGCTATTTTCCTGTTTTTGAAACTAATTACTTTTTTTTCGTATTCCAATGTTAATCGAGTAATCAATAATTACAATATTTTTTCTCGTCAATAAATAACTATTAAGACTTTTAGGATTTAAAAATAATATATCTTTTCTATTTTATCTATATAAATTTTAATCAATTCATTTAAAGAAGAAATCATAGCACAATATGAATTTAAAATAATATATATAAAGTATTTAAAATTTCAAAACGAATTATATTATTATATGACAACGCTATCGCTCGCTAATTCTCGAAGGAAAATGGGAATACTTTACTATAAAGGCTCAAGAGGATAAAGCCGTATAAATACATTTCCTACATTGAAAATATTTCCGGAATGGAAGGATGCTATTGAATTATATATTTTTTCCTCGATGCTGCAAAATGATTAAACTTTAACACGTATCCTCTATCAATGCCCATAGAGAATTCAGGTAAATGCTTAAAATGCCTATAAGGAAATTACATCCCTTCTTGAGAAAATTGGATGGCTTTTAGAAAATTGAGATACGTTCCTGTATTTCATCTTCTTGTTGATCTTTCTCAATCGAAATGAATAGATCCAAAGAAAAAGATATTTGCAGATGGAAACTATAATAAATAATCTATATTTTATTATTATTACTTTGCTACTATATTTACTGTTACCGTTATTATATATACTGCTGATGTTTATTATATTTTCACTTTTAAATTGTTATTTTTAACAATAATAGTTTTTGAATATTTAATAAATGATTTATCACTCGCTAACTAAGCGCAGAAACCAACAAGGTGAAAAATATCCAAACCGGGGATCAAATACGGAACCCTTGGAACAGTGCTACAAGTGCTGTATCATTTAAGTTACGTGGAAAGTTTAGATTAGCATTTTTCACTACCTTATGTGGCAAGACCGCACTGCAGCACATTATAGAATAGTCTTCATGAGCACACAATCTTGAGGCGTAACATGAGAAAGAAATAAAACACAGCATCGATGAAAACAAATACAATTTAGTAAGTAATTGGAATATTAATTAAGGCGAAGGTGGACTCTCAAAAAAAATTCTTTTTCTTTTGAACCGATTTGCTTGAAAATAAAATATGTGATTACAATTGTAGTTATTTGAGAAATGCTAAAATTGCAAGGAAAAATATTAATTACTTTGGTAATTATTAATTATTAATTATTGAAATAATTAATTAATTAAAAATACTCCATGCGCATTTCTTTTGCATATAAAATAATAATTTTTATTTATGAGATATCTTTCAAACCTAAGAGTAAAACTTAGTTGAAATCCTAAACATAAATAGAAAATAAAAATTAATAATAATAAGTCGAAATACCAATTTTTATAGTGAAAAAACACTGTAAATCATACTTTTGATGATGAATTTACAGCTTATGAGGTCCGAAGTACAATTATTTTAACTAACATTTTTTCTATATACTATGAGGTAATGACATGACAAATTTTGAAGAACTCAAAAAAATTAGGGATGCGCATGGAACATTTTGAAAATTGAGATTATTCTGAAATATTTATTTCTAGAAAATCCACTGTTAAGTTAGAAATATCAGTATTTAAATAATAAAGAACATTAAATACCATATAATAAATGAATATTACTTATAATACGCTTATAGTATATTTATAATAAACTCATAATAAGCGCTTCATGAGTTGGGAAATAAAAAAGTATTTTTAGAAATTTTGGATGATTTTTGTCGATTTGAAGGTCCACCTACGCCTTAAATTGTATATGTGTTCACCTATCTGGGTTTGTTTGTGTTTCATGGTACGCCTCCAGATTGTGTGCTCATGAAGATTATTCCATCCTATGCGTCAGTGCAGCCTTACCACATATGGTATTGAAAAATATCAAGCTGGGCGTAGTCCTCGTATCGTGAATGATAGAGCACTTGGAACGATATTCCAAGTGTTCCGGGTTCGATCCCCGGCTTGGACATTTTTCACCTTCTTGGTTTCTACGCTTAGACAGAAATTGATAAATCATGTGTTAAACAAATATTAATTTCATTGCTGGAAAAATAATTAAATTGTATATAATAGTTTTTGTTAATTCATTTAAAATTGAAAACAAAATTTGAAAGAAACAGGGAACGTGAACATTTTTAAATGATGCTTAAACATATTTAAAAAATGGTCAGATGTCGAATGAATTCTAAAACTTTCTTTTGTCTCTTACATGTTAATACTTCCAAATTCGCTAACACAGTGTCAAAATTAAATGCCAATCTATGCACGTCATGAGGAGTCAGAGGATATGAAATTCCCTGCATTAATTCTTGAGATGTGACTATTGCTAAAACCAATTAAATCGCGCAAAATGCAGCATAAAAACATCACGTGTTGGACCTACACGAAAAACTAATCAGCAACAACTTATATCAACACAAATCCGTAGATTAGTTTTTTGTGATACAGCTATTGCGAAAATCGCAAAAAAATCCAATATAGCAGCGTCACTTATCGGATAATACACACCAAAAACTAATCAGCACAAATTTCAAGATCAAAATATAAAATTTTATATAAAGTATTTAAAATTTCAAAACAAATAATACTATTATATGACAACGTCATTACTCGTATTCTCAGAAGAAAAGAAGAATATTTTACTATAAATGCCCAAGAGGATAAAGTCGTATAAATACATTTCCTCCATTGGAGATTTTCCGGAATGGATGGATGTTATTTAATTATATATATCTATTTTTTTTATTCGATGTAGCAAAATGATTAAACTTTAACACATACCTTCTATCAGTGCCCACTGAGAATTCGGACGAATGCTTAAAATGCCTACATGGAAATTACATTCCTTCTTGAGAAAATTGGATGGCTTTTAAAAAATGAGATACATTCCTGCATTTCTTCTTCTTGGTGATCTTTCTCAAACGAAATGTATAAATGCAAAGATAAACTTTTCTACCAAAAATTGAACCGACTTCAAAAACTACTGCAAAGTGAAAAATAATTTTTTTTACATAATAGTATTAAGAAATTAAATTTAGAGCGTAATACTTACCGTATTATTATATTTATGTACATTAAGTTGATTTTTTAAAGTCGGTGCCAGCCAAGCCAAGTTGCATGCAATTTTTCAACAGATACTCATCCAAATATCTACGAGATTTTTTACGATTTAATCTATATATTAAAAGGATAGCCAAAAAAAGTCAGCATAATTTTAAATTGGTCTCTACGCATCGACATTTGCGCCGATATCTGAGAACGTGAACCAATCAAAGAAGAGTACTTACTCTCTGAAAACACATACTTCCAACAAGCGGTAAATATGGGATTGCATTATCACTGTTGAATGAAAATGAATGCGAAAAGAAGGATTTCTTTTTCTTTTCATAATTTTATTGTTCTTGGTTAATATAATCATCTTCATTTTTTTTCCGTTTCTCACTTTACGTAAGTTATTTTATTTCCATTTCTATTCTATTTTTTAGCCAGCAAACATAGTTTAGGCTTAATGTAGATAAACGATTTTTTTTCGGCAGTTTCCTATGAAATTGAAGCATTCAATAGTTAATGGTTAAAGTTTTTATTTATTTTCTTGCCAATTAAGCATTTTCCAAATTGTAATTTTCAAATTTGCATTAAGTATGTGTAAAAAAACCTGGTTAGATATCACGTTTTTTTTTTGTTGTTTGTTTGTTTGTTTTGTTTTTTGAAGGGAGAAAAAAGCAGGAATTTTTGACCGATGTTATTGACTTTATGGATATAAACAGATTCGCAAATCATTATTTATTTTGCGCTTCATTTTCTTATAATACTCATGTCAAGAAAACTGACTTTTTTTATATATATATCTGCGATATCTGTATAACATCTGTGATTTTTTTCCTCCTTAAAATTTCATTTTTGAGCTAACTCATATCGACATTATCGGCGCAAATGTCGATGCGTAGAGATCAATTTAGGAAGTATTTACACTGCATTATTTTCGCCGAAGAATGGTGAATTTCATATGAAATGAAAAAAAAGCCCAGTTTTAAACAGCTTTGTAAATCATTAATATTTATTTAATGTTTCACTTTTTTTGTCTTGAGTTGACTCGAAGTTCCCTTTAAAAAAAAAAAAAATACCCTTTTTTTAATAGTGTTCCTGTGACGAAATTTGCTGAGGTTTTTTTTTTTTGGGGGGGGGGGGGGGACAGAGAGGAGAATATTTTGATGAAATTTTCTATGTATATATATATTTTTTTTTTCAATCTCTTGATCTCTCAACAATGTTTTTCCAAAAATATGAAGATCATTATAATCAATGAAGAAAAATAAAATTATCACAAGAGATCCCTCTTTTTGCATAGCATTCATTCGTGATAATGCAGACCTTATGTACCATATTTACTACTAGCTCTTTTTTTTATTATTATTATTTGGCAAAATTTGCATTTTTGTAGTACCTAGACAAATTTTGTGTGTTTTCGGGATCTTTTGACGAAGATCACATTTTTTATGATACCTGGTGTCGCGAATTCGATTAATATTTGTAATTACTTTGGTGTCCACACTCTCATAGTGACTCCATGATTATAGTTTTATTTTTTGCATACAATCACGAGAAATGGAAAAGTAGTAGAATTATTCTGAAATAAAGTGTGTGTTAAGTTTTTATCTGAAATGTTTTGAAGCTTCGTTTTTTGTAAGAGATTTAAATTATTTTTCACACGTTTAAAGCAAAACGACGATGTTTATATTTTCGGGTAGAATTTATGACATCGAGATCGCAATGTTTATGATATGTGGCGCCCGAACTAATAGGGACGTGTGAAAAGTAACTGTTTTTTATTTGTTAACAGAAGTTGTCATTGAAAATATGGGTCCTTTGAAAATCAAAAGAACGCCTCTTAGAGCTGGATTTACGAAATCTTATAATGCTTTAAGTGAAGCTTTAAAGGACGCAACTCCAGATGCTAATTTAATAGAGAATTTAATGTGTCAACTGGAAAATAAAAGCACAAGATTGCGAGCTGTAGATGAAGAAATTTTGAATTTTATGTTGACAGAGAAGATTTTAGAAAAAGATTATTCTAAAGAATATGAAGCATGCGAGGAGTATACAGAAAAATTTATTGCTATAAAGCAAAAAGTAAAGACATTTTTGGTGAAGCCTATCGAAGAACAACTCCGATCGCAGAATTATACAGATGTTGAAAGACCGCTGTCCCGACCACTTCGCTTACCAGAAATAAGTTTACAGCCGTTTGATGACGATGCAAGATTATGGTTAACCTTTTGGAATTTATTCAGTAAAATTCATGAAGACACCACTTTAGATGAACATTTGAAATTTGTTTATCTTTTACAGGCGATAACGCCGAAATCAAAAGCTGCACAGATAGTTAATAGTTATCCGGTTTCTGCTGATAATTATCCAAAAGTAATTCTACATCTTAAAGAAAGGTTCGGCAGAGAAGATACACTTATTGAGATACATGTTAGAGACCTTCTTCAATTAGTCTTAAATAATAATCGATCATCAAGCAATAATTTTAATTTATCGTCGTTATATGATAATCTAGAGACAAAACTTAGGTCTCTAGAATCCTTAGGTGTCACAGAAGAGAAATATGCCAGCATACTTTTTCCACTTGTAGAATCTTGTCTACCTCATGATATATTAAAAATCTGGGAAAGACAGCGTGAGAAGACTGCTCAAGGTAAGAACCAATTAAATTCTATCCTTGATTTTTTTTTAAAATGAAGTAAATGCGGAAGAGCGGGCTCTTTTGGCTCATTCCAGTCTTGGTTTTGAAAACCCAAAGAAATATCATAAATGTAATAATGAATATAATTCAATGCCAACTGCCACAGATTTATTTATAAATAATAAGTCTAATAAGAATTTAGTTAAAAAACGTGAAGATTTGTGTATATTTTGTGACAAGTGTCACTTATCAGAAAAATGTTTTAAAGCTGGTTCGCTTTCTTTTCATGAGAAACGTAACTTAATTTTGAAAAAAAGGAGCTTGCTTTGTTTGCCTGAAGAAAATCCACATTTCACGCAATTGTAACTCTAAAATTAAATGCACGAATTGTGGTAAAAGACATTTTTTTATATTATGTCAAAATGTTTTTAATGAGGGTGGTAATGTGTCGTTAGAAAGTCATAAACATGAATCAGGGAGTAGTCACACTGTTTTAACTACTCAAGGTTCGGATCCAACTGTGTTACTCCAAACTTTGAGTGTCCGTGTAAAGCACAATGGAAAAGAGAAAATCGTGCGTGGAGTTATTGACACAGAATCCGAACGCTCCTATTTATCACGAGATGTAATTAAAAATTTGAATTATAAAAGTATTGGTGAAATTAAATTAATTCACACATTATTTGGTAATGTTGAAACAAGTGAAACAAAGCATAATAGATATAGAATTCACTTAAGTAGCATAGACAATAGTTATAAATGTGATATGCATGTTTTAGATGTTCCTGTTATTTGTTCTAAAATACGAAAACTGCCAAATGGGCCTTGGTTATCAGAATTAAATAAATGTGGTATTAAAATTTCTGATGTTGAAAATAGTTCATGTGAAACCGAAAATGAAATTAAATTATTGATTGGTTCTGATGTGGCCGGAAAATTACTCACCGGAAATATTAAAGTTTTAGAAAGTGGTCCGGTTGCGGTAAAAACCCATTTGGGATGGACTCTAATGGGAAAAATTCCAAGTATTAAATCAGAAACAAATGAGGCTGCTATGATTATTCCATCACTTTGGAACAATTGCTCTGTTGCTGATTTGTGGAAACTGGATATTATGGGTAGAACGGATCCAGTTGAATCCAAAACTAAATCTGAAATTCATGAAGAAACTATGCGGCATTTTAAGAGTAATATAAGAATAGATTCAGAAGGGAGATACGAAGTAGCATTGCCATAGGTGCTAGATAAAGCTTGCTTACCTAACAATAAGGAATTGGCCGAAAAGCGGCTTGCTACAACGAGGAAAAGTTAATTAATTTAAATAAAATTGAGGTATATAGCGAAGTATTTGATTCGTGGATAATTGCAGGAATAATTGAAAGGGTGGTTGATAATAAAGAAACTAAAGTACATTATTTGCCACACAGACCTGTACTTAAAGAATCGAGTGAAACTACTAAAGTTAGACCAGTTTTTGACGCTTCGGCTCATGTTAAAGGTTTCCCTTCTTTAAATGATTGCCTAGATAAGGGAATAAATTTGATTGAAATGATTCCTTCTATATTGCATCGGTTTCGGAAATATCCTGTTGGTGTAGTATCCGATATAGAGAAGCATTTCTACAAATTGGTATTAGAGTAGAGGATAGAGACTTGGTATTAGAGTAGAGGATAGAGACTTGGTATTAGAGTAGAGGATAGAGACTATCTGAGATTTATATGGGAAAATGGCATAATTTATGGACATAAACGTGTTGTTTTTGGAATCAATTGTAGCCCTTTTTTATTAGCGGCTACTTTGAGACATCATTTAGAAAATGCGACTGAAAATCTTGCTTCTACAGTAGAAATTTTGAATGAATCGTTATATGTAGATAATTGTGTTTGCAGTTTCAACACAGTTGAAGAATTAAATAAGTTTATATTTGAATCCCAAACGTTACTATTCTCTGCAAAATTTAATCTCAGGGGATGGTTGTCAAATTATCCCATTCAAATTACTTCTGAAAATTCAACAGCTAATGTAACACCAGTATTAGGTTTAAACTGGGATCTGGAAAACGATACCCTATCTTGCAAAATCGGTTCTATTGAGGAAAAACAAATTATTTCCACAAAACGAGCTGTACTTTCATTCGCTCAGAAAGTGTTTGATCTTCTTGGATTTACCTCTCCTGTGACTTTGCTCCCTAAACTTATTCTACAAGAATGCTGGAAGTTAAAAATTAAGTGGGATGAATTACTCCCAACTAATTTGGCTAAACAATATTTAAAATGGGTGCAAGGATTGAAGATGATTTCTGACATTAAATTGCAGCGATGGATGTATTTTGATAATTATGAAAGTAATAATGTAGGCCTTCACATATTTTGTGATGGAAGCAAACATGCGTATGCTACTTGCATTTTTCTAAGAGTAAAGAGAAAAGATAAAATCCTGGTAACTTTCGTACAGTCACGTGCAAGAGTAGCTCCCCTTAAGAACATAACGATACCCCGGTTGGAGCTTTTAGCATGCTGCATTGGAGCCAGGTTGGGAAGTCGAGTTATATCTGATCTACGAATTCCAAATTTAAAGATATTTTATTGGTGTGACTCAACTACAGCTTTAAGCTGGATAAAGCGAGACGAAAGATGGGAAACATTCGTTTGGAATCGCGTAGAAGAAATCAGATCCTTAACTTAAAAGAACCAATGGCGACACATTGCAGGAAAATTTCATCCGGCAGATATCCCTTCCAGAGGTTGTTCCATTGAACAATTTTTACAACTAAAATGGTGGGAGGGACCGGATTGGTTGGCTCAACCTGAATATACTTGGCCTCAAAGTGTTGAAATTCCCGATGAAGAAATTATTAACTCTGAAAAACGGAAAAGTGTCATTTCAGCAATGAACAAGAATACAGAATCTAGTGATTGGTATTATCGACGGTTTTCATCTTTCTAGAAAATTATAAGATTGATCGCCTGGATTTTAAGATTCTTAAACAATTTAAGAAATACTAATTCAAAAGAAGTTTCTGAACTTACGTGTTTGGAATTAGAACAAGCCGAAAGAAAATTGATAATTTTGATTCAGAAAGACAGATTCAAAGAGAAGAATAAACAGAAGATACGTAGCTTAAGACCAATCCAAGATAAAGATGGTATTATAAGAGTGAAGACGCAAGTTATTTATAGAGAAGATGCTTTCAATTTTAAATACCCTGTTCTTTTGCCTTCTGACCATCCTGTAGTCCACCGCCTGATCTCCTGGAAACACCAAGAGCTTTTGCATGCAGGAGTGGCTCTTATGATGACATCGTTACGAGAAGACTACTGGATCGTAAAAGCTAGGAAAGCTATTCCAGCAGTAGTACAGAAATGTGTACGATGCAGAAGATTCAGTGCACAAAAGACAGAATCGATTTCTATTGCATTACCAGCAGAAAGAGTTGAAGACGCAGCAGTGTTTCGGATAATTGGAGTTGATTTAGCCGGCCCATTATATTTAAAGAATGAGGGAAAGGCTTGGATTGTTCTGTACACTTGTGCAGTGTATAGGGCCATACACTTAGAATTAGTTACGTCATTATCTACAGATGCTTTCCTCCATTCTTTCAGGCGTTTTATAGCGCGAAGAGGAAGACCAACCACCGTGTATTCTGATCACGGTGGAAATTTCGTTGGGGCAGACACAGCATTTTCAGCCATAGATTGGGAGCAAATCTCTGCCGTTGCAGCAACACAAAAAAATTCGCTGGAAATTTAACCCCCCGACCGCTGCCTGGTGGGGCGGTTGGTGGGAGCGATTGATACAAATGGTGAAACGGATCCTGAGAAAAGTTCTAGGTAGAGTTTCATTATCCTACGAAGAATTGCTCACAATTCTCTGTGATTGTGAACAAGTTGTGTATGCTAGACCTCTAACATATGTTATTGAAGATGTGAACGATATAGCACCGTTAACACCATCAATGTTTTTACAGGACATAAGATCTTCAGATGTGAGAGATTTTGATGCAATTGACGCGCAAGAATTAAATAAAAGAGTTAAGTATAGGCAACATGTTCGAGAACACCTACGTAAGCGATTTCGTATTGAATATTTAGGACAATTGCGCCAGCAAAGTTCTTTGCAAAAGAATGTCAAGCAACTGACCGTTGGTGATGTCGTACTCGTAGAGTCTGATAAGAAACGTGCCTATTGGGCTTTAGCCCGAGTGCAAGAACTTATTTCTGGTAAAGATGGCCACCCAAGAGTTGCACGATTAAAAATTGAAAATGGTGAACATTTGCGACCTGTCCAAAAACTGTACAATTTAGAGATTCCAAAAGAACTTTCTAGTGATCCAGTATTAAGAACGAGAAGTGGCAGAATAGTGACTGTCCCAAAACGTTATTAACTCAAAATATTGTTTCAACAAAAAACTTTATTCTTATTTTTTAGTATATTTCATAGTGCTAATTTAAATTTGTAATAATATGTTTAATTTTATTTGAATTTTGCAGAAGAAAATGTTTATTTACCTGTTTTGAGAAATGTAATATTGTAAGAATTGTATCTTATCACTGTAATGTAAGTATTAGTCATATTTTATTTTATATTTTATTGTACCCATTGTTGAGTTTATCTGTCGAAAACTCAAGGTGGAAGAATGTCGCGAATTCGATTAATATTTGTAATTACTTTGGTGTCCACACTCTCATAGTGACTCCATGGTTATAGTTTTATTTTTTGCAGACGATCACGAGAAATGGAAAAGCAGTAGAATTATTCTGGAATAAAGTGTGTGTTAAGTTTTTATCTGAAATGCTTTGAAGCTTCGTTTTTTGTAAGAGATTTAAATTATTTTTCACATGTTTAAAGTAAAACGACGATGTTTATATTTTCGGGTAGAATGTATGACATCGAGATCACAATGTTTGTGATACCAGGAGAAAATCAGTCTTTTTTTTCGAGGTCTTTTGATGAAATTTGTCGTTTTTTTCTCACGATCTTTCGATTTAATTTGCCGTTTTATCGAATTTATCATTTTTTTTGTGAAATTTGTCGTTTTTTCTTAGTTTTTTTGAAAAATTTGGAGTTTCTTTTGCTATTTTTTGCGATCTTTTAATGAAATATGCCTTTTTTTCATCTTTTGACAAAATGTGTTGTTTTATCACAATCTGTTTACCAATATTTGCATTTTTTGAAGTACCTAGACAAATTTAAAATATTTTTACGATCTTTTGATGAAATTCACGTCTTTTATGATACCAGGAAAAAATTATTTGTTTTCTCAGGGATTTTCTGTGAAATTTGTCGTTTTTTCTCGCTGTCTTTCCATGTAATTTGCCGTTTTATTGAATTTATCCTTTTTCGTGACTTTTTTTTTTGAAATTTTTCGGTTTTTTTTGTTATTTTAAGAAATTTGTAATTTTTTTTCACTTTTCTTTTGCAAAATTTACCTTTTTTGTGATCTTTTGATGAAATGTGCCTCTTTTTTTCATCTTTTGACAAAATGTGTTGTTTTCTCACAATCTGTTTACCAATATTTGCATTTTTTGAAGTACCTAGACAAATTTAAAGTATTTTCACGATCTTTTGATGAAATTCATGTCGTTTATGATACCAGGAAAAAAATATTTGTTTTCTCAGGGTTTTTCTGTGAAATTTGTCGTTTTTTCTCGCTGTCTTTCGATGTAATTTGCCGTTTTATTGAATTTATCCTTTTTCGTGACTTTTTTTGTGAAATTTTTCGTTTTTTTGTTATTTTCAGAAATTTGTCATTTTTTTTCACTTTTTTTTGCAAAATTTACCTTTTTTGTGATCTTTTGATGAAATATGCCTCTTTTTTTTCATCTTTTGACAAAATGTGTTTTTTTCTAACAATCTGTTTACCAGTATTTGCGTTTTTTGACGTACCTAGACAAATTTTATGTATTTTCGCGATCTGTTGATGAAATTCATGTCTTTTATGATACCAGGAACAAATTATTTGTTTTCTCGGGGCTTTTCGGTGAAATTTGTCATTTTTTCTCGCAATCTTTCGATGTAATTTGCAGTTTTATCGAATTTATCCTTTTTTCGTGATTTTTTTTGTGAAATTTGTTGTTTTTTTTTCGTTATTTTTAGAAATTTGTCATATTCGCTTTTTTTCTGCAAAATTTACCTTTTTTGTGATCTTTTAATGAAATCTCTTTTTTCATCTTTTGACAAAATGTGTTTTTTTCTCACAATCTGTTTACCAATATCTGCGTTTTTTGAAGTACCTAGACAAATTTTATCTATTTTCGCGATCTGTTGATGAAATTCATGTCTTTTATGATACCAGGAAAAATTATTTGTTTTGTCGGGGATTTTCGGTAAAATTTGTCATTTCTTCTCGCAATTTTTCGATGTAATTTGCTGTTTTATCGAATTTTTCCTTTTTTCGTGATTTTTTTTTTGCGTAACTGTCGTTTTTTGTTATTTTTTGAGAAATTTGTCGTTTTTTCGCTATTTTTAGCTAAATTTACCTTTTTTTGAGATAACCTAGACATGTGCTTTTTTGAGATCTCTGGACGAAACTTGCTTCTTTTATGATACCTGGACAAAATTCTTCATTTTGAGGTCTTTCGGTAAAGTTTATCGTTTTTCTCGATTTCTTTCGATGTAATTTGCCGTTTTGTTTAAGACCTTTTTGCAAAATTTATTGATTTTTGCGAAATTTATCTTTTTTGTGATTATTTGATGAAATTTGCTTTTTTTCAATCCTTTGACGAAATTTGTTGCTTACTCACAATCATTTGTTAAAATTTGTTGTTTTCTCACAATATTTTGAATTTTTTTTCACAATATGTTTACAAATTTGCCACTTTTTAGGGATTTTTTTGTCAAAATTTGCCTTTTTTTCGAAATTTTTTCATAAAAATTGCATTTTTTTGACATTTTGGCAGATTTTGATTTTTTGCAATACTTTCGCGAAATTTGTTTTATTTGGGATACCTAGACAATTTTTTTTGCAGTTTTATGACAAATTTTTTAGAGATCTTTTGATGAAATTTGTTGTTTTGGGCAATCTCTTGACGAAATTTGCTGTTTTTTTTCCCCACATCTATTTACAAAATTTCCGGGTGATGTTTTTTTTTTGGGGGGGGGGGGGATTTAGACGAAATTTGCTTTTTTTTTGTAATTATTTGCCAAAATTTGTGTTTTTTATGGTACCTAGACAAATTTTTGTACATACCAAATGATTTCGAGCATTTTTTAAGAAAACTTTAACAGTTGAAAAATAATCTTCAAACATTTTCAAGAGTCTGCGACGTGTGTCGCAGCGTTGCATCGATTCTTCGCCGAGGATCATGTCATGTTGGGTTTACGTTGGTAAATGGAAAAGCATATTGAAATTTTTAATAAATAATATATTAATCTTTAAAAAAATTTTTATAGTGGCAAAATATTTTTTTTTCTTTGGTTCTTTTTTATTGTTGCCGTCAAGTTTTGACGGGTTTCACCTAGCCAGAATAAATATCATTAATTTTTTTTAATATGTGAAATTTACATGTATTTTTGATTTATGAAAAGGTAATAGAAAAGTTAGTTGAAAATGCAAATGTTTATTTGTTGAATGGGGTGGGTAATGTAACAACAAATTAACCACTGAGAGGATCATTGTTATAGTTGTTACTAAATGGCAAACTATAAATTCAGTCTTATTTTGCTGCGAAGTAAGTGAAGTATGTATATTTTGTATGAAATGGGTAATGACAGTAATTTATGATTTATTCATGTTATGTACAATTTATTGGTGTTGTATTTGTAAATGGAAAATTATCAAATGAGAGAAATTCTAATTCTATGACAGCATGTTTGAACTCTGCCAATTGCGGGTCATTTGCCTGGATGTAAAATGCAGGTTTTTCTTTTATTTGTTGAAATTTTTGCTGAAGATAAGTCGTAAAAAAATCCTTTAATAACTGGAAAATACCTTTTTCTTTCTTTGGTGCCGTCAAGTTTTGACGGGTTCCATATAGTATTTAGTTAAAAGAATTAATTTTATTCTTTTATGATTTACATTGGATAATTAATTTTAATTTTGAACTTTCAAAAAATCAAATTAATGTACATAAATATAATAATACGCATGGTAAGTACTACGCTCTTAATTTAATTTCTTAATACTATTATGTAAAAATAATTATTTTTCACTTTGCAGTAGTTTTTGAAGTCGGTTCAATTTTTGGTAGAAAAGTTAATTTTTCTCTTTTTAGTTAAAAGTTAACGATTTTTTGAAGTCGGTTGATAAAAATTATAACACGGGAAAAATCATTGTAAATTATATACGTATGCCAGGTGTCGGGTTCGAACCCACGCTCTTTTTCAAGAACCAGAAATCAAATCTGCTGTCTTACACCGCTCGGCCAATCTGACTGCACTCCATTCGGCGAGCTTATTCATCGTCCATGTTAATTTTAGTTTGTAAGAAATCACTAATTTTATTAGTTTTTGCCTAGTTACTAAAAAATACTGAACAATTTCGATGAAATGGAAGCGGTACCAATTCGAGAGTAACCTCTTTTATTTAACACAAAACCAAATTGATCGGTTGGATAGATTCAGAGTAATCGGTGAACATGTATAAAAAATATATACAGTGAAACCTCCAAATAAGGGACACCTATGAGACCACAACTTTTGTCCCTTAAATAGAGGTGTCCCTTATTGGGAGCGTCCCTTATTTGGGGGTTTCTGTATACGCGTCGAATTGATAACCACCTTTTCTTTTTTGAAGTAGGGTAATAAAACATATAATACGGGAAAATGTGTTGTAAATTATACACGTATGTAAGGAGAGGTGCTCGAACCCACATTTTCTTTTAAGAACCAGAAATTAAATTTGGCGACATTCACCGCTCGGCCATCTTGCCTGCACTTGATTCGGCCAGAATATTTAAGGTTCATGTTACTTTTAATTTGCGAGAAATCACTAATTTTATTAGTTTTTGCCTAATTACTAAAATAGTACTGAACCAATTTCGATGAAATGAAACTGATATCAATAAGATAGTAACCTCTTTCATTTAACACAAAAACCAAATTAATCGATTGGATAGTTTCGGAATAATTGGTGAACATGCATAAAAAAATGCATACGCGGTGAATTGATAACCTCCTCCTACTTTTTTGAAGACTGTTAAAAATTACACTGGTGTCCAAAAGTTAAGCATAATTGGTAATTAAGTAATTATTTTTAACTAATGAAAGAAATATGAATCGGAATGTGCTGAAACTCCAGGTGTGTAAACAAAATAGTACGCGTCACATATTTTCGCGAAGAGTTTTCCCCGAAATCGAACAGGGGACCGTCAACAAATTGAAAAAGAACGAAGATCTTTTGGATAACCCTGTCAAAACTAATGTAGCAAAAGCGTTCAAACTGCATATTATGATTAATTGGCTTATTGTAATGTACTGTATTAATTTTTACAAGGATAGCATGTATACTCGTAGAGAAATTAAGGTTTTTATAAAAACAGTCCTAAATTTTTCCAAGTTTTTTGCTTTTATAAGCAAAAATCTTGCAGAGTTCTTATTATAAAATAATGTTCTTTTCTGAAAATATGACAAACATCATTGTACACAATACCCTGTCATCAGAATTTAAAAATAATAAAAATTGTATGAAAAATAAGTATGTTTAGTAAAAAATTTTTCGTTGCGCATGCGTCAACGATATCAAAATGTCATTTGCATATTGTTTTAGCTAAATGTATAGAGCAACTTCTGTAAAAGTTTCAAAAACATAGCTTGAAAATTCTGAAAATGGGAGCCTATAGAATCAACTCAAAATCCTTTATTCCCTAAATAAAGCAAAAAGATGAGGGGCTGTATCCATATTCCATTGTTTAGTGCCTACACAATATTGCACGTACAACTATATTTAGGTAAGACCCCTGATTTTTTTTTGCTTCCTTTAGGAATAACGGATTTTGAGTTGATTCTATAGGCTCCCATTTTCAGAATTTTCAAGCTATGTTTTTGAAACTTTTTCAGAAGTTGCTCGATACATTTAGCTAACACAATATGCAAATGACATTTTGATATCGTTGACGCATGCGCAATGAAAAATTATTTACTAAACATACTCATTTTTCATACAATTTTTATTATTTTTAAATTCTGATGACCGAGTATTGTGTACAATGATGTTTGTCATTTTTTCAAAAAAGAACACTATTTTATATTAAGAACTCTGCAAATTATAAGCAAAAAACTTAGGACTGTTTTTAAAAAAACCCTAATTTCTCTACGAGTATACATGCTATCCTTGTAAAAATTAACACAGTACATTACAATAAGCCAATTAATCATAATGTGCAGTTTGAGCGCTTTTGCTACATTAGTTTTGACAGGGTTATCCAAAAGATCTTCGTTCTTTTTCAATTTGTTGACGGTCCCCTGTTCGATTTCGGGGAAAACTCTTCGCGAAAATATGTGACGCGTACTATTTTGTTTACACACCTGGAGTTTCAGCACATTCCGATTCATATTTCTTTCATTAGTTAAAAATAATTACTTAATTACCAATTATGCTTAACTTTTGGACATCAGTGTATAATACAGAAAATATTATTGTGCACACGTATGTCAGGAGCGGGATTCGAACTCACGCTTTCTTTCGAGAACCAGAGCTTGAATGAGGCGCCTTAGACCGCTCGGCCATCCGGACTGCATTCCGTTTTGCGAACTTATTTAACGTCCATGTTACTTTTAATTTTCGGGAAATCTCTAATTTTATTAGTTTTTAACTAATTACTAAAAAAGTACTTAACCAATTTCGATGAAATGGAAGTGGTACCAATACGAGAGTTACCTCTTTCATTTAACAGAAATACTAATTTAATCGGTTGGATAGTTTCTGTATAATCAGTAGACATACATAAAAAAAACATACGCGTTGAATTGATGATAACCTTCTCTCCTTCTTTTAAGTCGGTTAAAAAATATGTATAATACGGGGGAAAATACTGTAAATTATACACGTATGACAGAAGTAGGGTTCGAACCCACACTCTTTTTCGAGAACCAGAGCTTAAATCAGGCACCTTAGACGCTCGGCTATCCTAAATACAATCGCTTCGGAGAACTTATTCAACTTGATGTTACTTTTCGCAAGTTTATTATTTTAGTACTCTTTCACTGATAAAGTATTAAGTTGATAAAAGATCTCTGATACTCTGTGCTAACGGTTAAATACAAAATATTCTTAATAGCATAATTAGTATTTAATTTGTAAAATATATATGTAAAAAATTTAATAGATGGGCTTGAACCCACTATCTCATTCGCGAACCAGAGCCATCCTGACTACACTCCTTTTGGCGAACATATTCAATGTGCATGTCACTATTAATTTGCGAGTGTAATTTGCGTATGTAATTTTTGCCTATTTACTAAAAAAGTACTGAACCAATTTCTATGAAACGGAAGTGGTACCAATTCGAGAGCAACCTCTTTTATTTTAACACCGAAACCAAATTAATCGGTTGGATAGTTTTGGAGTAATCGGTGAACATACATAAAAAATACATACGCGTCGAATTGACAACCTCCTCTCCTTTTTTGAAGTCGGTTAATAATAAGGCAAAAATTGTCATAAATTATACACATATGTCAGGAGCGGGGTTCGAACACACGATCTCTGTCGAGAACCAGAGCGCAAATCATGCACCTTAGACCGCTCGGCCGGACAAATTTGTGGAAGTATTGACTCATTTTAAAATTAATTATTGATTTTAAGCGCATCTAAATGACAAGTTCTCTTATTTGGGAACAATATAATGTGATGCATTAGCCATTTTTTTGATAAAGATAGAATATGTTTTAAAAAATGCTTTGAAAATAGCCTTTAAGAGGAGAATTGCCTGAAAAGATCGTGGTTGAAAATTTGTGAAAGTATTCAAGTAACAAATAGTCTGCTTACTTTCTGACTCATTTTTAAATCCATTTTTACCCTCTAACGCATACAGCTGATAGGTTCCCTTATTTAGGCACTGTATAATGTGACGTATTAGCCAGTTTTATGATAAAGGCATTTTTTTTTTAATATATATGCTGTCAAAATGGGCATTTTGAGCTGAATTCCACTTAAGATGATTCTAATAAAACCAGTTCTTACGAAAAATGAAATTAAAAATTCTTCAAAAGTGGCTAAATAAAATTGTTAAACTGGGTTTATCTCTAATCATATTTTATTTTTTGTTGTAG
Organism: Maratus speculifer; assembly: GCA_964019185.1. Lineage (NCBI taxonomy): Eukaryota > Metazoa > Arthropoda > Arachnida > Araneae > Salticidae > Maratus > Maratus speculifer. Next base: position 300,362,502 of record OZ025295.1, on the reverse strand, counting down.
AAATGAGCACTTATCTTCGAAATCTACCTCCGCTTATAGGACAAGCCGACAGGGATTTAGAAATTTTGTAGCTATAGCTGAATCGTCCCACCGCTTCTATATAAAACGATTATTTTACGATATTATGGAGCATTTTCATTGGCGAAAATAGAGATATTATATAAAAGCGATAGATTTATTATGCAGCTAAACTGCAGATTTTTAACATTATACCGCTGTTTAAAGTTCAAATTGTAATTTTGAAACTCAATGAAAAAGTGTCTCTACCAGGATTCGAATCATGTATCTTTGGCTACAGTTTAACTTAGAAACTCTTGACAAACTGAGAAACCCTGGACAATCCGATGGATACAATTCACACATGCTATCTAGAATGGGGTAAATGGGGCTTGCCTAATCGAATTTCCTTATTATCTGATCTCGTACGCAACATCACTTGGTAAGAATAAATTATGATATAAATTATCATAAATAATGAGACATTAAAAAAACTCTTACATTTGTCAAATTTACATAACGATTATTCATAAACTACTTTTATATAGCAAGAAATAAATTAATTTTGATATGATATTTTTTAGTTCTAACATTTTTATTTTGCTCTTATTCATTATTTCAATTTGTACTCTCATATAATTAATTTAATGATGTTTTAATAAAAATTGTATTTTATTTAAGAAAGGTGTTATAATAATAAAAAATAAATGACATCGATATGTTTCGTACCCGTCTAATAAGATCCCTAATCATAATAAAAATAAAAACGGAATTTGAAAACATTTCACGGTCAATACAAACGACTCGCGACAATGAGATATAAACAACAAAAAACAACAACAACAAAAAAAAAACAAAAAAACAACAAAAAAAAAAAAAAAAAAACACGCGCTCTATTGTAAAAAATTTCATTAAAATATACCATTTTGAGTGTCCCTGAATATACCATCTAGAAGAATTTCCAACATGGTTCATCCCATTCAAGCTCTCACGAGAAATTTATTCATTAATTCTAACCATAACTTAGGAATAATAAAAGTGACGGTATCATTGCAAACCAGATTTTTACGCGTATAAATTTCAATGGACTCTCTTATAGCAGATTTACGGCAACAATTTGATATGAAACATTATTTGCTTTCATTAAATAATATTTTTATCCCCTCATTTAAATATGTTCTAGATAAGGCAATGTTAGAACGTCCAAATTTAATATCAGATTCATGGTCACCTTTTTCTAATTCCAAGTTTTCTCCCAGTCATGCCTATGTAATAATTTAAATCACTATTTTCTCTAATATAAGGTATTTCATGAACTCTAGCAAGATCATCATGTCCTATAGGATCCACTTGCTTATTAAGTAAAAACCTTAATTTTGGTGGAGGAGTTGCAATCAATTCAATATTAAAGTTTTGTAATTTAAATTTTAATTTCTCAAAACTGTATTTTTTATATTGTCACTATATATATATATAGTGAAAATATAAAAAAGACACTGAAAAGTGGCTTATAGTTGATCACAAATAATAATTTCATTATGTTTGATGGGAAAATTTATGAGCAAAAGATGGGGGCTCCAATTAGTTCTCCCATTTCGGTATTTCTCGCGGAATTCAAGATGAGACCCTATGAAAAAAGAATTTTTGAAAAATTTTGACAAAATTCTTATTTTTTGGAAAAGGTATGTTGATGATGTTTTTTTTTGGTTTGGGAATGGGGGGGGGGTAGATTCTTTCCTTAGTTTTGTTGATAAAGTTAATAAATTAGATAAAAATATTCAATTTACATATGAATTAGAAGTGAATTGTAGTTTACCGTTTTTAGACGCTTTTATAATTAGGGAGGGGGATTCATTGAAAAGATCAATTTATCGAAAGAAAATTAATAGCCAACATATTATTCCAAATTCCGCTTGTTCACATTTTTGTTATAAATTCTCTACTTTCCGTTTCATGGTTGACAGAGCGTTTAAAGTCTGTTCTGAAGAATTTTTACATATGGAGTTGTGTAATATCCGAGAGATTCCAGGTTCTAATGGGTATAAAATAAGTAGCATCAATAAATTAATAAATTATTGTAGAAAAGGGAAGCCTAAACAACAAAATCCAGAGTTAATTGAAAGATTCAATAAAGGAGGAGATCCTACAAAATTTAAAAGAGTTTCTTTTCCATATCTGAAAGGCAGTTTTGAAAATTAAAATTTAAATTAAAAAAGTTTAATATTGAATTGATTGCAACGCCTCCACCACAATTAAGGTGTTTACTTAATAAGCAAGTGGATCCTATAGGACATGATGATCTTGTTGGAGTTTATGAAATACCTTATATTAGAGAAAATGGCGACTTTAATTTTTACATAGGCATGACTGGGAGAAAGCTTGGAGTTCGAAAAGGGGAGCATGAATCCGATATTAAATTTGGGCATAGTAACACTGCCTTATCTAGAACATATTTAAATGAGGGGATAAAAATATTATTTAGTGAAAGCAAATTATGTTTCATATCAAATTGTTGCCATAAATCTATTATAAGAGAGTCCATTGAAATTTATACGCGTAAAAATCTGGTTTGCAATGATACCGTTTCTTTTATTATTCCTAAGTTATGGTTAGAATTAATGAATAAATTCCTCGTGAGAGCTTGAATGGAATAAACCATGTTGGAAATTCTTTTAAATCATGGTCTAGTTTAATTTAATTTTTTTACAATAGAGCGCGTGTTTTTAGTTGCGTTCGTAATTATGTAAATACGTATCACCTATTGTTGTCGCTCAGTCCGTCCGTCTGTCCATCTGTCTGTCCATCTGTCTGTCCGTCCGACTGTCCGTCTGTCTGTCCGCATATAACAACACAAAAACTACCCAACTACCCAACCGAATCGTTTGAAATTTAAAATACATAATTATAACATAATTTTGTCGAGTCATTTCAAATTTTATGAAAGTCGGATGGATAGATCAATTACAGGGACAATCAAAAGGATTCCGTTACATTACGGTCAATGGGGAAAAAAGTTTCAAATTCATTTTAATTGTTTGAAATTTAAAACATATAATTATTGCGTAATTTTATCGAGACATTTTAAATGTTATGACAATCGGATGTATAAAACAATTACAGGGACAATCAAAAGGATTCCGTTACATTACGATCAATGGGGAAAAAAGTTTCAAATGCATTTTAGTCGTTTAAAATTTAAAACATATAATTATTGCGTAATTTTGTCGAGTCATTTCAAATGTTATGAAATTCGGATGCATAGATCATTTACAGGGACAATCAAAAGTATTCCATTACATTACGGTCAATGGAAAAAAGTTTCAAATGCATTTTAATGATGTTACACTCATTCGAACAAAATTGAATTGGCATAAATCTATGGAGTATATATTAAAATATGCATTCTGTACAATCTGTGATGCAAAGAATTTTTATTATTAAATTACAGGGCCACACAAAAGTATTCCACTACATAATGCTATACGGGGAAACATTGTTTGGGGCGTGTTTTAATTATATTCAACTATTTCACATTTTATGAATGAGATATACGTTGCTGAGGTGTAATAAAAATTACTTCCTGCATATTTACAGAAACACAAAGATTTCGACTACTATACAGAAACCAAAGTACACTCTACTATATCATCAAGATCTAAATATTTTTAAAACTTCGTTATCGTACGAACGCACCTCATTTGCTACGCTTCACGTGCAATTTCCAACTTGTTTTTGTGTTTTACTTGTTCTTGTGTTTTGAAATTTTATTTTTATTTTTATTATGATTATGGCTCTTATTAGACGGATTCGAAACATGTCACTGTCATTTATTTTTAATTATTATAACACCTTTCTTAAGTAAAATAAATTTTTTATTAAAATGTTTATATAAAAGTTGAATTTTTTAAAATCTGGTGATTTAAAAAATCTATTGGATTTAATAAACTTTTTATCATAATTTAATGATGTCTGATTTTTTTCATTTGTCGTAAGTAATTATTAATTCTATTTTCTCAGCAATATCGCTCAGACTAGTATTTTTGAAGAAATGTCTTATTAAATATATTATGCAAAATAGATAGCTTAGATTAAATTTCATTTATGAGATTTTCAAATGCTGATTTTTGACAAATTCAATAAGAATGCCTTTTAGCAAATTGAAAAGGCGTGATGTTATAATTTCTAATAAAATATTAATAATAATAATAATAATAATAATAATTTTCAATATTATAAGATAAATAAGAAATATTATTATTATTATTTTCATTATTAACCAAATCTTGCTTTGTTTACCTATGCCATGTGAGCGACATTTCGGATAAAGTTTTGCTTTTTAATATGCTCTCTTTAACACGGTTTATATGTATTTTATTGAAACTTCCAGCTATTAAAACATTATAAAATATAGAAGCAAAATTCATATAAATGTATGCAATTGTTCATTTTAAATTGATTCGATAATGTATTAATAAATAAGCTATTCAAAAGACACCATATGTTAAATTTCATTTGCAATACTTCTCGAAGCTGATTCTCGATAAATTTAAATGAAATTAAAAATTTCACTTTCCTAGTAATGGTTCATTAATTTAAAGTAACCTAATTTCACATTTTATTAAATTGAAAGACAAATGACTATAACTGCTTAAGTTTAAAGAAGTGCAGTTGTTTTCCAATAATAAAATTTTTTAGTTGAATAAATTTACTTGACATTGTGCTTGAATTTTAGTACCAGGTGTAAAAATGCAAAATAACTAAAGTAAAAATTTTCTTTTGGAACAAGTATTCTAAATCATTCTGCCTCGAGTATTTTTATGTAAATTGAAAATAGCAATTTTAAATTCTTTCGCTTAATTAGAAACTGTCCGTTGACATATTTTTTTTCGAGATTAAAAGTTTTAATGAGACATTGTATATAAAGAATTTTTGTTAAAATTGAGTGTATTTTCCGTATTCTGTGATGTATTAAAAAAAAGCATATTCAAAAATTTTAAAAGTTCACTCTGCTCTTTTTAAACAAGTTGGAAATTGCGCATCAAACTTAGCAAATGAGATTCGTTTGTACTATAACAAAGTTTTAAAAATATTCATATTTTGGTGTAAAATTATACAGTACTTCCTATATAGTATAGTAGCGGAAATCTTTTGAGTGTCCCTGTAAATACTGTTTCCTATCTATCTATTATCCGGTAAAATAATTCTCTAATTTTGAAGGCTAGAACAAATCTGATTTTTTGAAATGATAGCAGTTGACAGCGCCGTTGCTCATTCAGAAAATCGCAATGGTGTCATTACTCGTCGTGAAAGAAATTAAAAAATAGAGCTTCAACATTTGACTTGTATTTTTCATACGATTTAGCAATTACTCTTAAACTAGATAGTGGACTCTCTAAACCAGACGGTGAAGCAAGGGCACTTAAGACATTTGCCATACAATTGGAATAATTGACCACGAAAATGCCTGTGTTGTTTTGTTGGAGCCTATTTATCTTTCAAGAACATCAGAAATGAAAAGCACTGCACTTCTAACTACAAATCAAATGTATTTATTTGATATTTGCGCAGAGATTACGACCGAATAGTATGGACCAAAATTAGTCAAATAAATGTTGGATCCGAACGAGTTAATCGTTTACCTTTAATGCGGTTTACGCCCGGCACTACAAAGTACGGATTTCTCGTGGGAAGTGACTCGCTAATAATAATTTATTTTTACAAAATCTTCTTTAACCCTTTATCTACCGAATAATGAATTCATGAATATTTTACATTATAAAGCATTTTATGTAAATTGTTTAAACTAAATTAAAAGATTTACGTAATCATTTAATAAATTTTTGAAGAATTTTAGAAGGATTGGAGGATTTAGAAGGATTAATTAAATATCAATTTATAGAGATTTTGTGCAATATTTGTAACTCCACTCAAATCTCTTATTTTAAATTGTATTCTTAGTATTTTGTAGAAAAAAAGCACAAATATGATGTTCCTACAATATAAGTATAGAAATATTTCAGAATTGAAAAATCCCCATCCCCCCCCCCCTTCTCCTAGTGTAAAGAAAGCTGAAAAGATACAAAGGCAAAAAAAATCATCCATTTAAAAATATTTTTGTTTTGTGTAACCAATAATGCTTTTGGAACTAAATAAAGTAATGTATCTGTACTTTATTCTAAACAGTATTACAAACTAATTGGTGTATTAAAAGAATTTTATAATAGGTAATTTTAATTGTACTTATAAGTACCTTTGGTAGATAAAGAGTTAAATATCAAAGATAAATTCTTTTTTTTTTTTATGTTTCTTATGACAAAGGGAATGTTGTTTTGAAATCTTAGGTAACTCATAAAAGATTATTGTGTCTTTTCATTCATGATTATAGTACACTTTCGTAAATTAAAAAAAAAAATTGTCTTTTTAGATGCGTTTGTAATTATGTGAATACGTATAACCTATAGTCATTGTTCAGTCCGTCCGTCACTCTGTCTGTCTGTATATAACAATGCAAAAACTATATGAATATTGAGACAAGCTCAGAACCTAAATTTATAAATTTGCTAAAACAATGTACAATGAGATAAAATATAACAGTTTAAAATGTACATACCATTTTGTATGACGGTTAAACATTAGAAACAATGATAAAATTATTACGATGGTTTTAACCGACATACTCGGCCCCCTTTTTCAAGGGAAAATAAAGATTTCAACGTATTTATTTGTTCAAATCATTATTTTCCCTTAAAAGGGGCTGTGTAGTTCGGTTGAAACCATCGGGATAATTCTATCATTGTTTCTAATGTTTAAACGTCATACAAAATGGTATGTAGATTTTAAACTGTTATATTTTATCCCATTGTACACTGTTTTAGCAAATTTATAAATAAAAATTTTGAGCTTGTCTCAATATTTATGTAGTAAACCACAGTGCTAAGTCCACTCGTAAATATTATTAATGCAAAAACTACTCAACCGAATCGTCTTAAAATAGAAAATTGCTGTATAATTTTGTCGAGACATTTTCAAATTTATAAAAATTGAATGTATAGTTCAATTACATGGTCAAAGAAAAATATTCCATTACATTACGGACAAAAAAAATATTTTCTGGTGCATTTTATTGATTTTACATTCTTTGGAACATAATAAAATTGATATGCATTTGAAAAGTATATACTAAAATATACAATCAGTACAATCTATGGTGCAAAGAATATTTGTTATTAATTTACAGAGAAACGAAAAAAACAAATCCGTGACTTAATGGTATAGGGACAAACATTGTTTGAGGAGCGTTTATTTATATTAAACAATTTTAAATTTTATGAAATTGGTATACGTTGTTGACGTATTACTTCCTGTAATATAGAAAGTGCATAGTATTTACAGGGGCACACAAATGATTTAAGAAACTTTAATATTTCCAAAGTACTGTATAGTGTTACACAGAGGTCTGTTTTTTTAAACTGTATTATAGCACGAACGAACCGCACTTGCTACGTTTGACTTGCTATTTCCCAATTACTTTACATTGTACTTGAACTTGAATAGAGATGAATAGATCGTGTGACTTTTTAAATGTAACTTAAAAACTACCTGTTGCAATAATCTATAATTTTATATGCGTATATTTGAAACCTTCTAGAAACAGAAATCGATTTCTGCAAAAAACGTATAGGATCAAATATTTCTTAAATATTAATTTTAAAACATATATTTTTGTAAAAAATCTTAAATTTGAGCATCTATATTTTTTGACGAAGAGCAAAATTTTTAATCATTAATTTATCTTCTGCAAGCCCAAATTAAAAAAGAAATACATTCTTTTAACAGTGACAAAAGCTCCAATTTGCAGACCAGTGTAATTTATCCATAAGCAAGAAGTCTGTATGTTTTCCATACTTCTCGAGGCTGTAATTTAAGAAAAATTTAATTATTTTACTTTCCTTATGTCTTAAATAAAAGGAAGCTTTGTAATTATTCATCTTATGTTTCATAATTAATTTCTACAACACATAATTACTTTTTTTTTACGTATTCATTATGAACTATAAATACTGCGTTGACTAAAATTACTTAAATATGGACTATATCGTGAAAAGATACCAGTCATATACATATATGTATTAAAAAATAAACAAGAACAAATTCGCTAATGAACAAAGCTTCGCTTTAATTGTTTTACATCGCTTCTTAATTAGATTGTTTTAAGAGTAAGATATTTTATTTCCGCACATACAATAACATTTAAAAGATAAAAATATTCAATTATCACTTTCAGAATATTACTATTAATGCTTTTGTATTTGTTAATTTTATTCAAAGACAGCTCTAATTACACATTTTGTAAAGCTTTTTGTTTTCAGCTACGCATTCAACCTGTCTTTCTTTTCCTGTTGTGTTTTAAATAATTATTAAAGATATGGGATTCGAATTATATAGACTATTTCCCTTCTGGTATTACCTTCAGAAAGATAATTATTTCATAGTGTATAATTTCGGAATATATTTAAATTAACAGTAAAATTTTATTTGTTTTTATTAAAGAACGTATTCTGCACTAATTGCAAAATAATTAATTTAATTGTGTCACATTGTAAAACAATTATTATAAAGCGCACTAAAAAGAACTCCTCTATCTAATGAGCAATTAGAAGATAAATACGTGTATATATTAGGAGTGTTTCACAATCTTCAACTTAAATTTTAAAATAAATAATGCATCGCATTTATAGTACAATTTAAGCGAAAGTTCTTTTTACTTTAAATTTTCTGGGGTTTCATCGTATGTTTGCTTTAAGTGAAAAAACCACCTAGCTTGATTCATATTGAAACATTTGTTAGATCTCATAAGAATGTTGTCTATAGAAGAACCAATGACAACACAGTAATCTGGCAATTTTATTTCTATCTGTACGAGAATAAATTTTTGTTGTAAAAATACGGGGTTTTTTTTCGATTTTTGATGGATTTAAACCTCTTAGAGGTTTGATTATGGGATTTTCTAATAATTATTTAAAAAATACCTTTTGGAATGAGCTATAATTTTATATTCGTATATTTGAAGCTTCCAGGAGTTGAAATCGATTTCTGCAAAACAATTATAGTTTAATATTTTTTCTAAGTATTAATTATAAAGTACATATTTTTTAAAGCTGAACTTTGCGCATCTATATTTTTAGACCGATAGCTAACATTAATATTTTAATAATTAATACATCTTTTGCGAGTGCAAATTAAAAAAGAGAATACATTTTCCTTTTAAAGGGACAAAAGTTCAGTTGTCAGACCAATGTAACTTATCCATGAGCAAGCAGTCTATCTGTTTTATATATTTCTCGTGACTGCTGTTTATGAAAAATTTAATAATTTCACTTCTATTATGTCTTAAATGAAAGGCAGCTTTGTAATTATTCATATTTTGTTTGATAATTAATTTCTACGATACATAATTGCTTATTTACGTATTCATTATGAAATATAAATACTGCGTTGACTGAAAGATTTACATATAGACTATATCGTGAAAAAATACTAGACATATGCTTATATGTATTAAAAAAATAAACGAAAAGAAATTAGCTGATGAACAAATCTTCTCTTTAATTGTTTTACATCGTTTCTTAATTAGGTTGTTTTAAGAATAAGCTCTTTTATTTCCGCACAAACAATAACATTTAAGAGACAAAAGTATTCAATTATCATCTTCATAATATTACTAATAATGCTTTTGTATTTGTTAATTTTATTTCAAGACAGGTCTAATTAAGCATTTTGTAAAGCTTTTTGCTTTCAGCTACGTATTTAACCTGCCTTTCTTTTCCTGTTGGGTTTTAAATAATTATTCAACATATGGGATTCGAATTATACAGACTATTTCACTTCTTTTCTTCATTATTTCATAATGTACAATCGGAATATAATATTTAAATTAACAGTAACATTTTATTTGTTTTTATGAAAGAACTTATTTGGCTCTAATTTTAAAATAATTAATTTAATTATGTCATATTGTTAAACAATTATTATAAAGCGTTCTAAAAAAATTGCTATGTCTAATAAGCAGTTAGAATATAAGTAAGTGTATTTATTGAGAAGTGTTTAAAAATCTTTTCCTAAAATTGTAAAATATATAGTTCACCACATTTATAGTACAACTTAAGCGAAAGTTCGTCCTACTGTAAATTTTGACGGCATTTCAGAGAACATTCGCTTTTAGTGTATAAAACAGCCGAGCTTGGTACATACCTTTGTTAGATCTCATAAGAATTTTGTCTATAGAAAATCCAATGACCACACAGTCCTCGGGCACTTTTACTTCTATCTACAATAAAATAAATTTTTGTAATAAAAATCTGGTTTTGTTTTCGATTTTTGATGGATTTACAATTTTTAGTTTCTACATACGCGTATACTTTTACGAGTATATCTACATACGCGTTGTCCCTTTAATTCGTTTTCACTTACTTTATTTATTTGTTGAATACACACATTTGACTAACGTGGCTGACACCAAATGCTTCTTACAAGCTGCCATCGATATAAAGACGAGACATACACTTAAAGATTATACCTTGGAGTTGTACAAAATGTGTTCAATGAACAGAGTGTTGATTTGTATAAATTTATATCGATAATAAGGTGTTATACGTCTCTGTCCTGTTCAAACTTGAAAAGAAAAGAAACGTTTGTCTACCGAGTTATGTTTTGAAGATAAAGCAATTCATTCTCTAAACATGGCTAGTCGGATATATTAAGGAATTTCCTTTTAAAATGATGCAAGTCTTTTTTCCTATCTATGTTAATTTTTAAGGTTTTAAATCGAGGAATATTTCTTACCTCACGAAACAGCGATTCAAGTAAGTGCCACAATTTCTTTATAGTACTAAAATTAAAGTACTTCATGATTTCATTTATAATAAAAAAATCGCTGTCGGCATGGCCTATAGGCGGAGGTAGATTTCGAAAATTTTTCATCTCAAGAAAAAAAAAAGATTAGCGATAAACGCAGTTTAACTTAGATATACAATTTTTGTAAAGTTTGTATTTTAAATTTGTTTCGATATTGTTTTATAATAATCAATATTTTGAGCTTCCAAGTATGAATGAGGTTAAACTGAATACAGAAATAATAATAAATATAAATACAGTAAAACCCTCAATGACGATTACTTCTGGATCGCTGAATTTGCTTGTATTTCGAAATTCTTCGCTTTTCTGAGGTAAAAATATGTACGTATTTTGAAAAGGGTGAATGTTTGCTAAATAAAGCTGTCTACATGAAGGTTTTGCAGTAAAATCTCCATTAGAAACTCCCAAATATACACTAGAACACCAATATTTTTAAAACACATTTTTTATTCATGTTTCATGTTTCATATACTTTTTACCTCAAAAAATACAAACACGTCCAAACTGAGGACAAATCGCTCCCTATTAAGAGAATTAATTATAGTAGATATTAGATAAATATTTCTTTTTTATTTTTAAACTTGTTCTACTCTAGAAGTTTTCAATATTAATTATAATGAGTACAATGTTGGAAAAGAAGATTATTCGGTTATTGAAAATTTCATACTAACTTTGAGAGCCCCTAAAATAAAGAGCGGATACAGAGGGCAGAATCATGGAGAAATATTTTTCTCCAGGATTCAACGTGGTCAAGCATGCCTGTTCTTACAAAAAATAGCTGCGATTAAAACGCTTGAAGTGTCTGAAATTCAAACGAACAAAATGTCTGAAAACATTTTTGACTTTTAAAACATCTGAAAATTAAACACTCAACTGCAGACACTGAAATGTCTGGTATTAAGTCATTTCTATTTAGAGTGTACGCTATGAAGAAATATCTACAGGAAAGGAGCGAAATATAATTAAAGAAATAATACTGTCCTATAATAAAATGTATGATACAGATTTACCTTATTTGGACAAATGTTTTAATCAAGAAAATTTAATATGATTGGGATGTGGATTTCGTTGGAGGAGGAGTTCAATAATGTTATTGTAAATACAAAAAATCGTATGAAGTGAGAAGCGTAAAATCGAGGTTCCATTATATATATGCACTGTATTTTGAATTTACAACTTCTTGTGGATTTTACTCTTGAATATGATTCAAAATTTTTTTAATTTTGAAAATTAAAATTTTAAATTTATTTTAATGTTATTTTTTTAAAACTTCGAGTATTTTACAACTCGAAAAATTAGATCTTTATTCTTATTATTACATAGTTTTACAATTTTGTTTATCGTCACCTTAATATATTATTTCACAAATTTAAGTTTTATTTGTATGATATAACTATAATATGAAATTAAAATTGATTATTTCTGAGACCAATATCCTGTCAAAATTTCTTCTTTCCTTAAATTAAATCAATGACTTAACATTATTAATTAAATATGATACGACATTAGAAAAATATTCAGTGAGATGCTACGGTATCAAAAATATTGAGTTTGCATTGCAATTAAATATCAGTACTGACGAATTTTTTTTTTATTCACTAAATATTGGTAATGGAATTCCAAAATATCTCTTAACAATAATATTGCAATGGAAATTACAATTATTTCTTGACACTAATATGTCAGTAGAATGTTCAAATATTTCTTGATAATATTAGTTAAATACTGCAAAATATAAGCTCTCCAATGTTGGAGCAATATAATATGTCAATATTGGCATGGCATATTGCTCCAATAATTATTACCATTAAATATTGTTTTTCAATATTGGCTTAGATATAGATAAACAAAAATCCAAACAAATAATATTAATTATATATTAATTTCATACAAAGGACAGATAAATTTTTAAGCTACATTATATTTTTAATAATTTAGCAGGATGTATAAATATGCAGGGTGTATAAATATGCAGGATGTATAAATTAACAGGATGCAAAATTATAATTTTGAACACAGATACTCTCATCTCGGTTGCAACCAATTTATAGAGTCAAAGGTTTTCGAATTGCCTTTCGAATACGGATATGTTAAAAAATAATAAAGATATTACAACGAATTTTGAAGAGAACCCATGTCTTTATGTGTAAATAGTACGTTATCATAAACACTATGGATCTTGGTACTACCCAATGTGACGAGACCTAATTGGCTGTTGTTCCCTTAAAAGACGACTGGATCCTTGAAATATAGGTATGGTACAGATTAAAAATAAAAAGAAACAAGAAATTATTTTTTAACCTTAAACGGAGGAATTAGCAATGGAGCGGATGCACTTGATTATAGGTGATCTTGAAAAATCTAAATTTTACTAATGACTGTGAGAAAAAAAATCCTTTTTCCTTCAAAACATTTTAAATGTAAGAATGTAACACACTTAACACGGCTAAAAAATACTTTACGTTCTGAAATTAGCTCATTTAACTTAAAATTGCTTCATTCTGCGGTTGCCTAATGATCTTTTATTCTTATACTTATTTACATTTCACTATAAAATAGAGCACGGTGGATATCAATAATTCATTATTCGTTATATTAAGATTAATATGTTTCCAGGTTTATAGGTTTTATCCAAAGTAGTTAGTTGGAAACTCCACTTGAAATTAACACGTGGATAACTTGAATATTCGAAAACAGAAGGCGTGAAAAACCCCTTTAACCCATCTCCTACCACACTATACGCAGCAACTACGCAACTACAATTATCTAATTAACATATTATTAAAAAAAACAATAATTGTGGCAATCAGATTGACGGTGTTAATATATATTTTATTAAATTAAATAACAACAACTACAACAACAAAAATAATAATAACAGAGTAGATCATATTCAAGCAAAAATGTTAAGAATTCAGGACACCACTGTCGCTCGCAAAATCTCAAAACTCAATCGACTACTAAAGTATCTTTATAAAAAAATGATTAAGCATGTGCTACACCATATCCAAAAAGCGCTAAGCTAGAGGCGTCATACTTTAGGAAGAAATATCTATCAATTACTGAATGGCTGTATAATTTCAGTACTTTCCATAAAGCTATAACAAATCACAATAACAAATATAAATCTGCTGAAAAATTCGTGAAATTGTCTTCATTATTGTTTATGTTAAGAACAAAATTTCGGATTAAGAATTGAGTGAGACATCCCGTATTATTGTCTGAATAAATAAATTTCCTTTTACAAAATTTATTCACTGTAAATCTCTGAATATTTTTGAGCAATTTTCTTGAATTACCATGCATAAAATTTAGAAAATTGTATTAGTGTAATTTTGCTCTTTTGTGTACAAATTAATCTTTTCTAAAAAAAAAATATTTCCTAAAGTAAGCATTCTTAAAAGATTTTATCGCCTAATTTTCTTTCATCCCAAATAAAGCTTCCTTTTTCATCCAATTGTGTCCCATAAATTGCACATCTTTTACTTTTGTCAAACTTCCTAATGTAAGATTTCTTTTTTTTTTCTGTAATTTTTTTTTCTTTGCCACACACTCGATAAACGATTTCCCTATTTTTCAGTTTCGAAAAAAATGCATTAAATAGACTTATATATCTATGATGATGAATAACTTTGTTACATTTTCTAATTCTTTTTGCAGAAAAAATTAGAAGTATCTGATACTGTTATTGTTTACATTTTAAAGACCTGAAGATACACATAATTCCAATATTTGCAAGTTCTAATTTTAGTGAAACTGAAAAATTTTGTAGTAAAATAAATCGATGTATTATCCAGGTAAATGTAATGCTTTTAAAAAAGCATTTTACTTTTGTCTTCTGACTTGTCCATTGTAAAAAATGGAGTATTCAAATTTTTTTTTTTTTTTTTTTTTTTTTTGTAAATATTAGCAAGTATTTTGTACTTTTTTTATATTTACCATCTTTTTTATTTTAGAGTATTAAGATTGAAAACTTTCTTAGACTTGTGTATAAACCTAAAACCCAATTTTGGAGCAAACAAATAGCCCCAAAAATCTCGGATTATACTCATAAATATTCGGTATTAAAATTTTACAAAAGGATGACTCACAGAAAAGGAATGAACGAAAAAAAATTTAAACAGTTTATTTTTAACTACATCTATTTCACAAATTTTAAATTATTTGTTAATTTATAACCTTTACTTCTTATTTTCTATCAAATTTTAAGTGGAGTTGTCGTTAATATAAAAATATATAAAGCACATTTAGATTAATTGTACACGGTTTTATTAACAACACGTAATTTAAGTCTGAAAAGTTTCATATAAACAAATTTTATTTATATTCTTTAACAAATTAATGATACTTTTTTTATAACAACATCTTGCGTAAAAGTAATGTCAGATTTAAAACGTACAATTCAGTTTTAATTAGTTTTTAAAAATAAATCTTTTACAGATTAAAAAAACCCTATTTTCTGATTTCCAACGATGTGACTTATGAGGTTATTAATGAGACATGAAAAAAGGTCATCTGCAATTATGGTTGAAAATATCGTTGAGTTTTTTTTTCTAAATAAAACAAAGTAGAGCTGAAATTGTTTCTTCTAAAGTTAACAAGCTTCTGTTTCTTTTAAATTGATGATGAAACTAGATTTGAAATATATTGCTTTTTTCTTTGCCCGTGATTGAAAATGCTATGTTGTACAGTTATTGATAAAACGAAAGTCCGTTTATTTTACTTAAAAAATACTTTCAGTTTCTTAATTAACTAATTAACTTACATAGAAGAAACATAGTACTTCTTTTACCGGAATGATTTCTGTAATTTAGTTATAGCAAATGAATGTTCAGTGTTTTAAATGAGCCTTCAATAAACTATTCAATGAAATAAATCAATAATCTCATTACTGTATTTCTAGTTCTTTTCAAAATTATTTGAATAATTTAAAATTTATATGAAAAGTTGCGATAGCTCAAACAGAAAAGTAAATTTCTAATCAAACCAGTTTATGTATTACATATACAGAGTATTTATAAACTGCTTGTCAAAACAAAATGAATAATATAAAAAATCAAGAGAAACTAATGGTTGGCGATTTAGGAAATTTTGAGAACCAATTAAAACAATTTTAAATTGGTTCTCAAAATTTCCTAAATCGACATCTCAGAAAACGACATTGATAATAATAAGAATCGATTTCTAAATTTGATATAAAAGAACGACTTACAGTATAGCAACTAATGAAAAAATTAAATAAACAGATTATTGTTTAGTAGATGTTATTCATAAATTTAGATTGTTTGATAATTTAAAATATTTGCTTGTTATTTACTTTCAAACATTAAATGCAATTGTCGTTTACGTACATAAAAAACGTAAAACATATTTCGATGAACTGTAGACTGATTTTATTAACAGTACATTTTTGAAGTTTATAAAAATTTTATGTAAATACATGAAATTTATATGGGCTAATAAAAAGCAGTTATTTTACTTAAAGCAACATATTACCTAAAAAAGTAATGCTCGGTTTAAAATGTACTATCCAACATTCTTTTTTTTTTTTTTTTTTTTTTTTTTTTTTTTTTAGTTTGTGAAAATAAATTTTTTACGGATAAAAAATCCTATTTTCTGATTTACAACGATGTAACTTATGATATTATTAATGACACATGAAAAAAGGTCTTCTGCAATTGCGGTTGAAAAAATGTTTGTGTTTTTCTTTATAAATAAAACAAAGTAGAGCTTAAATTGTTTTTTCTATAGTTAACGAGCTTCTGCTTCTTTTAAATGATAAAGAAACTAGATTTAAAACGTATTGCTTTTTTCTTCGCCCATGATTGAAAATGCTGTATTATAGAGTTATTGATAAAACAAAAAGATGTTCGTTTATTTTACTTGAAGAACTACTTTCAATTTCTTAATTAACTAATTAACTTATATAGAAGAAACATAGTCTTTTTTCTCGGAATGTTTTGTGTAATTTAATTATAGTAAATGAATGCACTGCATTTTAAATGATCCTTCAATGGATTATTCAATTAAATAAATCAATAATTACTATATTTCTTGTTCATTGCAAAAGTCACTTAAAATCAATAAGAAAATTTGCGATACCTCAAACACCTCAAACATATGTGTAAATTTTTAATCAAACCAGTGTTTGCTTTATATATACGGGTTATTATAAACTTGCCAAAGAAAAATAAATAATAGAAACGATTAAGAGGAACTAGTGATGGACAAATCTCGAAATTTTGAAAATGGCTTAAACTCAACATCGTATAAAATGACATCAATCATAATAGGAATCGATTTGTAAATTAGATATGAAAGAATCACTCTCAGAAAAGCAACTAACGAAAAAATTAAATAAAACAGATTCTCATTCACCAATTTAAATTTTTTGATAATGTATAATCTTTGTTTGTTATTTTCTTTGAAACTTTAAATGTAATTGTTGTTTATATGCATAAAAAAGTAAAAAAAAATATTTCGATTAACTACATACTGTGTTTTATTTACAGTACGTTATTGAAGTCATCACTCTATTTATATTGGTCAATAAAAAATGGTTCTTTTACTTAAAGCAATATCTTACGTAAAAAGTAATGCTGAATTTAAAAAATGTACTTTTCAGCATTTTTTTTATTTCAAAAATAAATCTTTCATGAAGAAATAAAAAGCTATCTTCTGATTTCCAACGTTGAAACTTATGAGGTTATTAATGAGACAAGAAAAAAAGGTCTTCTGCAATTATGGTTGAAAATATCGTTGAGTTTTTCTTTCTAAATAAAACAAAGTAGATCTGAAATTGTTTTATCTAAAGTTAATGAGCTTCTGTTTCTTTTAAATTGATGATGAAACTAGATTTCAAATGTATTGTTTTTTTTTCCCGTGATTGACAATTCTATGTTGTACAGTTATTGATAAAACGAAAAGTTGTCCGTTTATTTTACTTAAAAAAATACTTTCAGTTTCTTAATTAA
Source organism: Maratus speculifer (assembly GCA_964019185.1). Classification (NCBI taxonomy): domain Eukaryota; kingdom Metazoa; phylum Arthropoda; class Arachnida; order Araneae; family Salticidae; genus Maratus; species Maratus speculifer. The sequence goes on along the minus strand of OZ025295.1, from coordinate 300,344,617 downwards.
CTAATTAACTTATATGGAAGAAACATAGTATTTCTTTTCCCGGAAGGATTTCTGTGATTTAGTTATATGAAATGAATTTTCTGTCTTTTAAATGAGCCTTCAATAAATTAATCGATAAAAAAAATCAATAATCGCATTACTTGTGTTTCTAGTTCCTTACAAAAGTCATTTAGTATCAATACGAAAAGTTGCGCCACCTTTCCCCCCAAATAATAAAAAAAAAGATGTAAATTTCTAATCAAACGAGTATATATTTTATATATACAGGGCAATGATAAACTGCTTTTGAAAACAAAACAAATAATAGAAACGATCAAGAGGAACTATTTTGTTGGAAAGTAAACTGTTAATGTGTTTTTGAGGGAAAATGCTATGTACCTTACACTTGTCCGAATCTAGACTTTAGTTTATTAGTTTAATATTAAAAAATACATTTTAGAAAGAATTACAATACTTTAGTTTTTTTTTTTTTTTTTTTTTGTGAAATGAAATGTTGGCATGAGGTTTTCTGCATGTACCCTGTAATTTATTCATTCACTATTTATGCACTGTCAACAATGATAGGAATTACAAAGCCTCTGATCAGACATGTGCGGATGAGAATTGTGTTCGTTAATAGTGAATTTATGAGAATGCCATCCTATTTTGCTGTTACTAAAGTATGTTTCTGTAACATTTTGCTACCATATCCTAATAATTAATGTAATTAAAGAAAGTTCCATATTGGGCATTAAAATAAAATTCTCTTTAATTGCATTTTCTACCTTAAAACAAACAGTAAAATTTGACTCAGTTTCTTCAATTTCATTCTATAAAGTGTTTCATTCTATTTTTTAAATAATTTTCGAAAAAAAGTCTCAGTTTGAAATCGGTTTCGAGAAGCATAATACATACAAGTCCAATATTACACACCAGTCGATCAGTTATTTTTTGCGCTTTGTATAAAACACTACAGCCACATCGCAATCAGTTTTAAAAGGATTAATAAAAACCTATACAAGTCTTAAACTAGTTGACCGAATCGTTTTCAGTTTGTATTCGAATACGGAACTTGCCATAGAAATTAAAAAGAAAAAAGATTATAAAATCGGGTATTTCCATCGAAACATTCTCTGTTTCTAAGAAACGGTAATCTGAGCTGAATTATGGTAAGCATTATTAGTAGGCGTAATGACTAAGCAGCTGATATCAATCTCACAAAATTGTACATCGAACATGATCAGATTCCGTTAGTTTGCGATAACGAGAGCTCTATGGGTGAATATCCCAAAATATGAGACTTTGATTGTTTGAGTATTCAAATTATCATTGCAAACAAATAAAAATTTCAAGAGGTCAATTTATATTTTTTTTATGAATAAACGATTTTCTATGTAAAATTGATATATTTTGAAGAGCTTAAATAATAAGTTAATTTTTAAGTAATTATATGTCGTTTCTTTGCATATACATGCCAGGATAATGAGAATTTCGTTCGAAGCATGTTATATACATCGTAGCTAAAATTCAATGTGATGTTCAATTTTATTTGCTAATTTACGAGAGATAGGAAAATAACACAATAAAAGAATGTACTCAATTTTTACAAATACTGTAAATCAGGTGTGCAAAAATCTAGGCGCCAGAGGGTAGTCTCTCACCACTAAAATTTTAAAGTTTTTTTCGCTCAAAATTTAATAGCATTCTAGCAGGAATTTTACACGAAATATTAGAAGAAGAAAAATGAAATAAATTTTCTGGTGAGAAACTGCCTGCTGGCGCCAAGATTTTTACACCCCTGCTGTAAATACGTAATTTTAAAAAAAATATATCTAAAAGATTTTGCTGCTATGATTATTTTACTTTTTACTTGTACTGTGCCAAAAATACGAAAAATTAGTCTGCAGTGCCATATTTATACTTGATAAAGAACTAAATTGAGCATACCAGGAAAATGACATTCGTTTTCAATAATAATCACATTTTACTTTTGGAAAATTATTTGTAAAATACAGAAAGTGTTACCTTCCTCCTACCCGTGTTCTATAAGGCATAAATATTAATTAAAAAAAACTCAAAAAGATAAATGTACAGTAGGGCAAAAGGTTCTTTACTTTGCACACAATCACAGTGTGACATGACAGAAAAATGTCAATATGAAAATTTAAATCTTTTAATTGCTTTATCTGTGTTTTTAGAAACATAATTTATCTTGAAAATACCGGGTGATCCAGAAGTCCCGGGACTTTTGAAATGCTAATAATTAGAAAACCATAAACAATAGAAGTATGCGGTTTTCACAGAAATGCTGAGAAACTTGTGGGATTTGTTTTTTCGATGAAAAAAACATATTATGTTAGTTGCACTTTTTGACAGCAGGTGGCGCTAAAATTGATAGTATTGTTTTTATAGTATGATGCAGTTCATTTAAAAGAACGGATTAGTGTCCAAGGGTTACAAAGTTTAATCATGACGCTCATGGCTTATAAGTACCGCCGTGAGCCGATGCAAAACAGCGTGCACAGTATCCTCAGAGCAGAAAGAAATTTCAGAAGAAATTTCAGTTCATCATGATATCACAAGTTTACTGCACTCACCATGAACTGGTGATTTCTACAGAGTATTGGCATAGAATCCTACCTAATTTACGATTGTAACAGACATTTGGGATCTCTTGTTTCTATTACGATCTTCCAATGAGCCTTTTTCTCAAACGTTGCTTACCATAGCATTTCACATTTGCAATGGCCATCGATTCTTTTGCAGTTTTAATTTGACGTATTGTACGATATGAAAACAACGCGACATGCAAAGATGTGTCTAAACATAGTCTAGACAATGTCTAAACACTGCAGTTGCTCATGAAATTTTGTATCAAATTTCCCTTACAATGCAATTTCATTTACCTTACAAAAAATGTTTGAACATAAACCACCCTTAAAACGAAATCTCATCAATATCATAGAAAAGAAGTTTTGCAATGAACTCATGTGTCTATATAACGCATGGTATAGGTACATTCAATCTTATACAACAGCGCCACCTGTTGCTAAAAATAGTAACTATATATATTTAAAAAAATTCATTCTAAACAAAAATCCCACATGTTTCTGAGCATATATCTGAAAACAGAACCTTTGTATTATACATAGTTTCCTAATTATCAACTTTTCAAAACTCCCGAAACTTCTGGATCACCCGGTACTTTTAAGAATAATTTTCATTAAAATGTAAAAAAAAAAAATAAATTGCATTATATAACATTTAATAGGAATTTTACTGTGCGGACTGCAATTTTTGTAATGTGCGCTAAAAAATGCACAGTAAAATTACTTACATTTTCATTTTTGTAAATTTCGTACATTTCTGATGCAAGCCATTTTTATGTAACACGCAGCTCGCTAAAAAGCACTATAAGAAGCGAATTTTTATTTTCCTTAGTTCTGCTATCTGTTGGGCTCGATTCACGCCAAAGTTTCTTTCTTTTTTTACATTATTTATATTCGTGATTAAAAAATATAAAAAAAATATCGTATAGTATACATCAGGTCTGAAGAGGATAGTAATCAGTCAGTTACAAATTTTACTCATTAAATAAGGTTTTGCACAACAAAGATCTTGTACAAAATTTAAATTTTAAACGCATTTCAAGGATGGAGACCGCAACATTGCAATGTCACCTTGGTCCGTGTCGCAGTTTTTCAGATAGGTTTTTAATAAATACCGACTTTATCGATTTCGAGTACCGACAGTTTTTTTTCGAAAATCACTATCAACAATCCTTTAAGGATTCGTCGTCAATAGGCGTCTCGAGCGCGCATAAACATTCACGCTGAGCACTCGCAAAACTTTATGTGCGGGTCAATCCATTTCAAGTGGTCCAGCGCTGGTCTCTCGACTATTTTTAAAAAATCTGAAATTTTTTGTACAACAACCCTAACATGATGGAAGTTCAAAATGACCGTTATTTTAATTCTACTATTTTTTGTTTGTGCATGGCGGCCATCTTTGTTTCATCGTGTGCAGCGATTTTCTCAGATACTAGGATACACAAAATTGAAAATATCTCGTATTCTATTTTCCCAATTGAAATGGGGTTTGCACCATTTTGTTCAGAATAAAATAGGCTAAATATACAGTGTAAGAAAAATTTTGAAAACTAAATTTTTACAGGTGAAATTTTAGCACAAAATTTACGATTTTTTCCAAAATCTATCCGTTTGCAAGAGGAAAATTTTCATGCAAGGGAAACAGTCAACCTTACACAATTTTTTCTACAAATAAGTCAAAAGTGCGTGTACTCATACACCAAATCCCAGATCTGGAAGTTGATTTCTCTTTGCGAAAAAAATTCCGAAATTCGTCAAAAATTTCAAAAATCGCATTTTTTAGGCTTTTATATCTCTAGTGGGGCACGAGATAAAAATCTGAAATTTTAGCCTATTATAGTATCGTGTAGTAGCGTTATGTACAAAAAATTTCAAGAAGGAGATTTGACTACAAGCTGAGATATGACATGAAAAATATGTGAAAACAATACTACCAAACTATTGTAAACCTACTATGTAATTGTTCAACAAGACTGTCAACCTTGCACAATCTTTTCTACAAATAGGTCAAAAGTGTGTGTTCTCATACACCAAGTCCCAGATCTGGGAAATGATTTCTCTTTGCTAAAAAAATTCCGAAATTCGTCGAAAATTTCAAAAATTGCACTTTTTAGGCTTTGATATCTCTAGTGGAGCACGAGATAAAAATCTGAAATTCTGGCCTTTGATAGTATTGTGTAGTAGTGTTACGTACAAAAAATTTCAAAAAGGAGATTTTACTACAACCTGAGATATGACATGGACAATATGTGAAAACAATACTGCCAAACTATTGTAACATACTATGTAATTGTTCATACCTCCAAAATTTTAAATTAATTATTTATGGTACAAGGTTAAATGTTAGTTACAAATATCTTTTTCAAATGCTTCTGTGTGATTTAAACAATTCAGAATGTATGCTAAGCCAATACACTATTTGTTCAGATGAACAAATCTACTAGAAATGCTATTGCTACAATTTTACTCAGAACACATTTCAGGAAAAGTAAATTACAGACAATGAATTGCAACTGATCGAGTTGACATGGCTTCAATTATTAAACCTAGAGAATGTCATTCAAGTAACAAGAGATGACAAGACTTGGGGGGCTTCAAATAAAATTTTAGAAAGAACAGCCTGATGGACTGATAACAGTAACTGGTCGAACTCATAACATCTCTCGTAAATATTGTTAAGCTCTTTGTTGAGCATATATAGTATATGGTAAATTAAATGCTTATTATTTAACTGTTTTCAACAAACGATATTTTCTGGGTAAATATTGTAACAAAAGGGACTAATCTCATTTCTCCTAATGTACTCGTAATAGCATTTCTTAACATTCCTTTAATCACCGTATCTCAGCTTGTAGTCAAATCTCCTTCTTGAAATTTTTTGTACATAACACTACTATATAATACTATCAAAGGCCAGAATTTTAGATTTTTATCTCGTGCTCCAGCAGAGATATCAAAGCCTAAAACGTGCGATTTTTGAAATTTTCGACGAATTTCGGAATTTTTTTCGGAAAGAGAAATCATTTCCCAGATATGGGACTTGGTGTATGAGTACACACACTTCTGACCTATTTGTAGAAAAAATCGTGCAAGGTTGACAGTCTTGTTGAACAATTACATAGAAGGTTCACAATAGTTTGACAGTATTGTTTTCACATATTTTCCATGTCATATCTCAACTTGTAGTCAAATCTCCTTCTTGAAATTTTTTGTACATAACACTACTATATAATACTATCACAGGCCGAAATTTCAGATTTTTATCTCGTGCCCCACCAGAGATATCAAAGCCTAAAAAGTGCGATTTTTTAAATTTTTGACGAATTTCGGAATTTTTTTCGCAAAGAGAATTTAACTCCCAGATCTGGTACTTGGTGTATGAGTACACGTACATTTGACCTATTTGTAGAAAAAATTGTGTAAGGTTGACAGTTGCTCTTGCATGAAAATTTTCCTCTTGCAAACGGATAGATTTTGGAAAAAATCGTACACTTTGTGCTAAAATTTCACCCGTAAAAGTTTATTTTTCAAAATTTTTCTATCACTGTATATTTAGCCTATTTTATTCTGAACAAAATGCTGCAAACCCCATTTCAATTGGGAAAATAGAAGACGAGATATTTACAATTTTGTGTATCCTAGTATCTGAGAAAATCGCTGCACACGATGAAACAAAGATGGCCGCCATGCACAAACAAAAAATAGTAAAATTAAAAGAACGGTCATTTTGAACTTCCGTCATGTTAGGGTTGTTGTACAAAAAATTTCAGATTTTTTAAAAATGGTCGAGCGACCAAAAAAATATTTTCTGTACCACTTGAATTGGATTGACCCGTGCAAAGGAAAAAATGGAATTTTCTCAAAAATGATGTGAACTAAGATAATCGCTATAGTATTCCTACAATTAATCCTGCTAACACTACTAACCCTATTTTTTTACATATTTATTTAAAGTATATGCATATTTTTGCAGTACTTTTCGACGATATCTCTAAACATATAATTCTTAAAATTAAAATAAATCTTTTTTGAGTTAGGATTATCAAGATTTTTGGAACACATAGAAGAAGCGGTAAAAACATTTTCAAGTAACTTAACTAGCCACTAAAAATTTGTCTTTAAAATATTTTTTTAATGGTTAATAATCTATGAATATGTGTGACTACAGCTTTTACAACTGCGACAAATTTAAATTAATCACGTTCCATAGTTCTTGAGAAAAAAGCCTGAAGCAGACAGACAGAAACATCAGAGGTCTTATAACCATTCCCTTTTTAATTTTTAAGCTCGGAATTCTTATAAAAAAAAACATGAGATTTTATTCCCTTTTCTATATTAATATTATTTAATTATGCATATTTTAAAACTTTTCCATATTAATATTTTTCCTGTGAAACTCGTTGGAAAATATATTAATTTTGTTTCATTATTAAGTATTTAGAAGCTTTTATATGGTATATGTTATACCAATTAATAAACAACTTACTAGGAAAATGTTTAAAATTAATCACCTTTATAAAATATGTATTAAACGTTATTTTTTGTTTCCTTAAAGATTAATTAAAAATACTTCTTTTTAACGATAATTAATGTGCTGTAATTTCTGATACAAGTAATTTTCATTTACTGTTCAAAAACTATTTTAGAATAAAATGTGTTCTTTTATTTCCTAAAGAACGAAATTTGCATAAATAAACTCTATACTTTATACAAGCGAACATTTTATAAATATTTTTAATCACGTAAAACCATGTAAATTCAATAAAATTTAAAAGCATATTTCGCAAAATAAGTAAAGTTTTTAAAAACATAAACATAGATAGAAACTTTAAAAAGAATGTTTTAAATAACTTGAACAGTTTTGTAAATAACAATAAGATGCTTTGAGGTTATTAAATTTCTTACATTAGCATTATTAGACGAGAAAAGATGAACATATAATGTTTAAGGAAATATATAGGAAAAAAGATCTAATTTTACTTTAATTTTTATGGCAAAAACTGCTAACAATATTACTGCCATCAGTTTTTGCCTTAAATTTTACGGCATTCTTTTATAGTGATAGCAATACTGTATTTCTAGTTCTTTTTCATAAGTAATATAAAATCAATACGAAAAGTTGCGATTCCTCAAACGGAAATGTAAATTTCTAATCAAACCAGTGTTTGTATTATTTATGCAGGGTATTATAAACTTATAGAATAATAGAATATGAATAATAGAAACAATAAAGGGGAACTAGTGATGGGCGATTCTGGAAACTTTGAGATTCGATTAAAATCGACATCGATCATAATAAGTATCTATTTCTAATTTCGATATAAAAGAATGACTCACAGAAAAGCATCCAACGAAAAAATTAAATAAAACCGATTATCTTACACAACATCTCATTCACAAATTTAAATTGTTTAATAATTTATAATCTTTGCTTGTTAATTTTCTTGCAAATCCTAAGTGTAATTATCATTTATATAAAAAATACAGAATATGTTTATATTAATAGTACACTGATTTATTAACAATACATAATTTAAAACTGAAAAAAGATCATGTAAATACATTTTATTTATATTATTTAAGACATCAATAACTCTTTTTCTTACAAAAACATATTACATAAAAAGTACTGCTAGATTTGAAATATACTATTAAGCATTTTTTTTCTTTTTTCTTGAGTTTTCAAAGATAACTCTTTCGTGAAGAAAAAAAAAGCCTATTTTCTGATTTCCAACGATGTGACTTATGAGGTTATTAATGAGACATGAAAAAAGGTCTTCTGCAATTATGGTTGAAAATATCTTTGTGTTTTTCTTTCTAAATAAAACAAAGTAGAGCTGAAATTTTTTCTTCTAAAGTTAACGAGCTTCAGTTTCTTTTAAATTGATGATGAAAGTAGATTTCAAATGTATTGCTTTTTTCTTTGCCCCTGGTTGAAAATTCTATGTTTTACAGTTATTGATAAAATGAAAAATTGTCCAATTATTTTACTTAAAAAATACTTTCAGTTGCTTAATTAACTAATTAACTTATATAAAAGAAACATAGTCTTTCTTTTCCCGGAATAATTTCTGTAATTTAGTTATAGCAAATGAATTTTCTCTGTCTTAAATGAGCCTTCAATAAAATATTCGATGAAAAAAAATAAAAATCGAATTACTGTGTTTCTAGTTCTTTCAAAAGTCATTTAGTATCAATGGGTGATTCTCCAATAAGTGGGTAATTTCACTCATTGATTTAGTGAAAAATAAAAATTAAATTTTAACCAATATTTTTCTATAATTAGATACAGCATAGATTACTGAGTAATATGCAACAGTTTGGCATAAACTTTAAGCACTATATATTTTAAAAAAGATATTTTATAAATTAATTTGGTAATCAATGTCACTACTGTCCCCAAGATAGTTGTTTACTTTATAAATTAGGGTTTTAATAAAATTTATTTGAAAAATATATGTATTTTATTAAAGTATATATTTTTAGAGTAAAGAATATAATGTTTAATACATCATCTCTGATAAATCTGAATATTTTTTTAAGTTTTAAGAAAAGGGGATAGAAGTATCATTTACATAGACAGAAGTGACATACTTTCAAAAACTTTTCAGTTTTGAACATTTTAACAATTATACATTATTTATTATTTTTTTTTTTTTTACTATTTTAAAATTTAAATAATCTTTTAGAAAAAATCAATCAATAATAAGATAATGACTAAATACGTGAATATATTTGGACAAAATTTCAGTTTGAAAAAAGTGCGAGAAATACTGCTCATTTAAAAATTTATATGATGTAATTTGTCTATAATAAAACATCGTGAAGGTAAAATATTTATATTTTGCAAAATATTTTGTAGGGTCAAGGGGGAATATCAATAGCACACAAAATTTCATTCTTTGGAACATCCTAGATAGTTAGCGTATTTGGCCAATAGAATTGGCTTCCATTCCTTAACGTAAAGTTTATTTTAAGGATGTCATCATTTATGTCTTCAATTAAACCTATTAAAAACAAATATTGTAATAAGTAATATAAAAATATAAAATATGTTGATAAAAATTTAAAATAATTATTTAATTCTAAATAAAATTTTAAAACTCACCAGGAAACCAATTTCCATCATACATTTATGTCTTCAATTAAACCTATTAAAAACAAATATTGTAATAAGTAATATAAAAATATAAAATATGTTGATAAAAATTTAAAATAATTATTTAATTCTAAATAAAATTTTAAAACTCACCAGGAAACCAATTTCCATCATACACAACTGCAAATCAAGTTCTTACACAAATATGTTCACTTTCAGTACCAGGAGTAGATACTCCAGTATCTTTATAATCATTGGGCATATTCTTAAAATGGGGATATAAATCTACAAATGATGGTTCTGAACTTTAATGTTGACATTTTTCATGTGTATCACATGTGAAACAGCTTAAAGCAGGTGAAGTTTAACGTTTTCAAACTTATTCCAAGTGCGCTGATGCAATTTTAATAGATTTGGAATAGATTGTATCACTGTATCCTTTGCCTTCATCTATGGCATTAATATCTGCTTCAGAGATTCAGTTCTAAAATAAATAATTTGAAAGGGGACAGAAGTGACAGGGACAGTAGTGATAAAATTAAGAAAATTGCTTCTGTATTCATGGTAAGTTAGACTTAGTAAGACTGCAATATGATATTTTGTACTAAGCAAAAGTATGTTATAACATGACAAAATAATAAAAAAATAAAAAATAATAACAAGGACAGTTTAAGTAGGGGACAGTAGTGACAAGTAATAAACATATTCTTACCTGTTTATCCATTTTATAGCTTGTAATTATTTTTTAAGTCCTTATAATTGTGCAATGTGTTTTTCTGGGAAATTAAGATGGCCCCTTCTACTAAATGCATCTGTTCACCAAATTTTATCTGGCCATCTGGTGGTCACTTTAGCAGTTTTATACAACGGAACAGTAGGGACATTAAAACTAGAGGACAGTGCTTCTTTGTCTGAGAATGAATGTAAAAATATTTTTAATTTACAATAAAAATACATTATTATGTACTTTGGAGTATAAATTTTTATTTTGGGTGGTAAAATTATTGAAAATAGTTTGCTATTATACTTAAAATTGTTCCAGAAGATCAGTACATGAGGTGAGGGACAAGGGACAGAAGTGACAAATTGGATATTTAAAATTCTATTTTAGTAAAAATTACAGCTATTTTCTTGAAAATACTTTTTTAAATTGTAGAAATACATTACAAAATACATTTTATGCTAAAAAAAACTTTATGAATGACAAAAGAAGAGCAAGTAACCCTAAGGGACGGAAATTACCCACTTATTGGAGAATCACCCCAATACTAGAAATTGCGACTTGCCTCCCCCCCCTAAAAAAAAAGACTTAAATCTCTAATCAAACGAGTATATGTGCTATATATACAGGGTATTGATTAATAGCTTGCTAAAACAAAACAAATAATAAAAATGATCAATGGGATCTATTTTTGTTAGAAAGTAGACCAACTATCCATGGGTTTTCGATGAAAATACAATGCACCTTACACTTGTCTGAATCTAGATTTTAGTTTATTAGTTTAATATTAAAAAATACATTTTAGCGAGAATTATAATACTTTAACTTTGTCTTTCTGTGAAATAAAATCATAGCATGGGGTTTTCCTCATGTACCCTGTAATTTGTTCACTCACTATTTATGCAATGTTACCAATGATAAGAATGACGAACCGTCTACCTCAGAGATGTGTGGATGCGAATTGTGTCCTTTAATAATGAATTTATGAGAATGCATCATATTTTGCAGTTACCAAAGTATTTCTTTGTAATATATTGCTAACATAACTTAATAACTAATGTAGTTAAATAAAAAAGTTCCATATTGGGCATGAAAATAAGATGCTTCTTATTTGCTTTGTTTTCAACTGGGAAAAAAGTAGTAAAATTTGACACAGTCTTTTCAATTTCATTCTATGAAGTATTCTATTCTATTTTAAAAATACCTTTTTTAAGTCTCCGTTTGAAATCGATTTCAAGAAGCATAATATGAGAAGTCCGATATAACACACAATTCGACCAGTTAAATTTTTAGTTATGAATAAAACACTAAAACCATGTTACAATCTATTTTGCAAGAATTAAAATTTAAGTGAAAAATAGGAGTTTCAAGCTTTAAACCTATAGAAATCTTAAACTACTTGACAGAATCGTTTTTCTGTTTGTATCCGAATATAAAACTTGCCATAGAAATTAAAAATGAATATAAAATCGGGTATTCACATTGAAACTTTCACCATTTGTAAGAAACGACAACCTGAGCAAAATTAGGATACGCATTTTTAGTTGACGTAATGGCTGATCAGCTGAAATCAGTATTACAAAATTGTACAGTTGTACAAATCATACGAAATGTACGAATTGAATGAAACATGCATCATCGAACAGGTCCAGATTCCGGCAGTTTGCGATAACGAGAAATCTCTGGGTGAATATCACAAAATATGAGATTTTGATTGTCTCAGTATTCCAAATATAATCGCTAACAAATTAAAATTTCAAGAGGAAAATTTTTATTTTCTATTATAAAGGATTTTCTATATCAAATTTTTAAAGTTTTAAGAGTTTAAATAATAAGTTAAATTTTATGCAATTATATGTCATATCTATGCATATACATGACAGGAAAATGGCAATTTCATTCGAAACATGTTATCTGTATAGTAGCTCAGATTCAATCTATTGTTCCATTTTATTTGTTAATTTGTGGAAGCTGGTAAAATATCAAAATAAAAGAGTATACTAAATTTTTAAAAAGACAATAAATATATTATTTTAAAAGAAATATCCAAAAGATCTTGCTTCTAAGATTATTCTTTTTTGAATGGTTAATAATCTATGAATATGTATGTCCATAGTTTTTATAACTGCGGCAGATTTAAATTTATCGCGTTCCATATTTCTAGAGAAAAAAGACTAAGACAGACAGACACTTCAGAGATCTTATAACAATTTCGTTTTTAATTTTTAAGCACGGAAGGCTTAAAAAAAAACATGAAATTTTATTCTTTTTTTTATACGAATATTATTTAATTATGCATATTTCTAAACTTTTCCATGTTAATAATTTTCCTGTGAAACATTTATTGGAAAATATATTAATTTTGTTGCATTATAAAGTATTTAAAAGCTTTTATCTGGTATATGCTATACCAATTAAAATAGAACTTCCTGAAAAATTTTAAAATTAATCACCTTTATAAAATATGTTACTTTTTGTTTCATTAAAGATTAATTAAAAATACTTTTTTTTAACGATGATTAATGTGCTGTTATTTCTGATACAAGTAATTTTTAGTTAGTGTTCAAAAACTATTTTAAAATAAAACGTGTTCTTCTATTTCCTAAATAACAAAATTCGCATAAATAAACTCTATACTTTATAAAAGCGAACATTTTATAAGTATTTTTAATCACGTAAAACTACGTAAATTCAATAAAATTCAAAAGCATACTTTATAAAGAACAGTAAAGTTTTTAAAACATAAATATATAGAGAAACTTTAAAAAGAATGTTTTAAATAACTTGAAGTTTTATAAATAAAAGTAAAATGTTTTGTGATTATTAAATTTGTTACATTAGCATTTTTAAACGAGAAATGATGAGCATATACCAGTTTATGGAAATACTAAAGAAGAAAAATTACTTTAAAATGAATACATTATAAAATGGTATAACAATTAATTTATTATTCATTTTCGGAAACATGAGTATAAAATGAATCAAATAGCTAGAATCTTAAAATTCTGCATATATTTATTAAAGAAACAAATAGTGAAATTATTCAAAAAGCATAGATTATGAGGCCCATTCTAACAATTCGAGAACAATGTTATAGTCGTTTACCGTAAGTTTACGAAATACATCTCAGTAAACAAATGAAATAAAATGAAGTAATCCTGCTGTTAAAAGCCAGGTATGAAGCATAGGAAGTTATCTCTAAGAATGGAAATTTTTATTGAAAATTCATATTTCAGATACCGATCTTGAATATCACATAATAGATTAAAGTAAAAGTTAATTCAAAGTTTGTTTTTGCAATATTAGTTCAGTATAATGATGTTTCCTACCAAAAAAGAAAGTTATTTTGCAGTAAGACCTTAGAATTTTTTGTGCGACCGTGTATACAATATATATATGTATTATCTGTACATATAAATGTAGTGTTCTGAAATTTCGTTTAGTTAAAGATGCATAACAGTTCCGAATTCATCTTGATTATTGTCCTACAACAGTGTACTCAAAATTGTTTGTGAGATCTGTATCCATATGTTGTTATACATGCCACAAACTGAGCAGAAATTTATTTTAGGCAAAAAAAACGCAAAGCCACTCAAACGCACTTTTCAATACAGTCATCCATAGATGCAAATGTATACAATTATTTGTTTAGCTCTGTATATGAATTTATTTATATTCAAGAGGTAACTCTTAGTTTACTAAGAAAAGATCATCTGGGAAATGCATAACTTAATAAAATATTACTCTTATTCAATTCAGCCCTATATACATGCACAGTTCTTCAGACGTACAAAACTATAAGTTTTACGAACCCCTTTTTGTAACAATATAGATGATTGATATAATTTTTACACACCTTGTAGTATGCAAAAACGTATTTGAATTTAAAAACGTATACCACTAATTGAGAAAAAATATGTTTGTAGCATCTGGAATCTAAATTGGGGTTCTGGAAAAAATAATTCCATGTCATCGCTGTAAATTCTAGTTTGCTTTGCTAGAGAATTCTAGAATGTATTACAAAAATTCAAGATTGTTTTCTTATATTCTCGTGACCAAACTTATTTAAAAATCATTGCAAATAGATGCGGACACAAGAGATTAGTTTTAATAACTATAATTCTAGTTTATGAAACTTTTCCAGAAATCATGAAATGATTTCTCGCAACTGAAGTGACTCAATATCGTTTCGTCACCTAGGAAACAAGAGACTAGAAATTCTTAATCACTTCATCTCTTCAGTGTAGTTGTTTATCCTATTCGCATAGTTCATAAATCTATATTTCTAGATTAGATATTTATAAAATGACTAACTATTTATTCTACGTGAAAGTGATGATTTTTTTTCTCAATGCAACTGAAAATACCCTTTCAACACCTATCGCTTTTAGACAGAACAAAAATCGAAATACTTTGAGTGTCCAAGGAAATGAATACAATAAGCATTATCATTATGTAGTGCACTTTAGTAAGGTACATAAATCTCGTTACGCTTGAAATAGCCTAACATCATGTCAATAAGCGGCAAACTTTCTTTCCTTGTAAACAATAATGTAACAAAATTCTTATGAGTGGCCCTGTAAATGAACGACAAGTAATAACCTTTTCACTCTCTATTCACCGGAAATCGTGCTTTAATGTAGCTAATAAATTGTTAAACTTTAACCTAATCAGATTCCAGGGTTTATTTATGTACATTTTTAATTTTTAGTTATGGATTTATATTACCAAACTGATTAACACGGAAAATTAAACAGCAAAATTATTATTATCATTACTATTATTAATTATGTCATTATTATTATTGTACATGCAATTTGATGATACACTAATTAATTTCTGTATAATAGAAAGCAGATAGTATTTACAGGGACGTCGGCTACTATGCTGTATTCGATGCACTGCATACTAATACATAAAGATATAAATATTTTTAAAACTTCGTTATAGTACGAACGCACCTCCTTTGCTACGCTTGGCATGCAATTTTCGACTTACTTTAAGTAATGTAAATGGATTCAACATCGCCATCAACAAAATGCAAAATTCATTGTAAAAAGCTAAAAAAAATTGTTTTTAAAATAATGCTTTTAGAAATTTATTCAAATTAAGTTTTTAACATTTAATTATTGTTAGAAGAGAATTAGAATGGTTTTATAGCTAATACATAATCTCATATACGAACAAAAGCATATCATCAGAAAAAAATACCCTATTAACTTATATATAATAGTTTTTATATAAGTATTCAAGCAGATACGCGCTAACAATAAAGAAAACTATAAAGTCATGTTTTTGACGTAAAATATTTCCATGAAAAATAATATGCATAAAAATATATTAATTCTGATTGCATAGCCAAGTTTCAATTTAAACTTTGCTTTCCAAAAACGTATTTTAACACAAAAGCTCTAATGAAAATATTTGAAATACTGATGGCAAAATTTCCCACAGGGCATCACATAGAAAAGATTCCATGAATATTAATGACTATTCATCTTATTTTAAAATATCTAGTGCAGAAATAAGATTTTTAGCAATGCAAAGAGTTATATTTTTTTACTTTCTATGTAAAAAAATGCATTAATGCATAAGTGACACATACAAAATGCATTTCTCTCAGAAGTGGGAAACATTAATTTTAATGTTGAAAAATTCAATTAAAGTTTTGAATTTTTAAATAAATTAGATTCCAAATCTTAAAAATGTTATTCAAAAAAAATATTCCAAATAATATTATTCTCAGTTTTTAGCCTTTTGTATTGAAAAATCCAAGGAAACGTAGAAGATGGAACAATAAAAGTCTAAACTGTAGTTTAGAAATTTCATAAAAGTTAACTCTTCATGTATTTGATATTTTTAATAACAATTTATTGATTTCAGGGAATGTAAATTTTTATTTTATTTTTTCTTGAAATTTAGAAAACTATCACCCTTTTATTATTTACATTGGCTTGTTTTTCTTCGTTTAGACTAGTACCTTAACGTTTATTAGCCATGCCCCATCAAAACATCTTTAAAATCACGGCTATAACTATTTAATTAAAAGGAATATTCATTTATAAGATTTAAATGAAATGTAAAATGAAGTTCTTAATTATGTTTACATACTTCATAAATGTTATATGTGACTGTTTCTGGGCACATGTACAATACTTAAGCAGTAATTCCTTGACGCAAGACATTCTGTAACATATGCAGGGTAATCAAAACGTATGTTGTTAGCAATTGAAGGTACTTCAAGGAAGTGCACAATATAATATGAAAACACGGAGAATCAGGAGCAGGTGTAAAAAATATATCTCATGTAATCTTCAAATCAAGGTTTCTCATTCGAAAATCAAGGTCGAGTAAATCATATGTAAATATGTAATCATAGATAATCTATAAAAACTTTCTAAATTCAAAGGAATAATCTATCGTATCAATCCACAATACATACCATAGGTGAAAATCGAAACTGAAAAAAATCTTCTTCGAACGTTTCTTTAACTAATTATTTAATGAGATAAAAATAAGTATTTACAATTATTTTTACATATTTACACAACTTTAAATCATCTGGAGACACAATGCTCCATTTCTTATCTATTCCCAAATTAATTGTCATATCTTTTATCGAAATCAAAACATTTGAATCAAAACAAAAATCGGCTGCACTCTGTTTATAAACTTCAGAGTGTTCTAAAAGTGGAAGTTGAAGTTAAAGAAATTGGATAGCGCGTAGCGCCATCTAACTGCAATTCTTTTTCTTCACAGGAAAACTTAATGGTAAACATATGAGTCAACAGCTAAAATCGGGTTTTGAGGCGTTTTTCACCAAAATATGACTTGGAAGACCGATTGAATTTTAATATGCGAATCGAGATTTAACTAAATCCAGAATTCCATCCGTAAAATCGATTAGGTGATTGTTTCTGCTGCCGCCTAAGTGCTTTGTTAAAAATTTACAACTAAATGAAAATTTTTGGTCATTTGTAAATATCCGGACACTTCATCTGTAACATTTACATAAAACTGGAATACCATTCTTATTGTATCAAAGGTTTTTAAGATTTTCTTCTTTTAAAAGTCTTTGAATTTCTTTATTATCACCTTCATCATTCGTTTTTTCTTTTTCGTTACATTTTATTGCATTTTACAAAATGTCATCGTCAGAGTATTATTCTATTGCATTAAGGGGCTATCCACAAATTATGTCACGCTTGGAGGGGGGGGGAGGAGGTTCGAGAAATTGTGACAGTTTGTAACAGAGAAGTGGGAGGGGATAAGAAGAAATGTGCCGTCGCACATTTTCATTAAACAGAAAATATAAAAAATCAGCTGATTAAATATGAAGTTATTTTGAAATTAAAGTATTTTTTATTCATAAAGTAAAGATAAAATTTAAAGCCGAATATAAAAAACTCTATTTCGAATTTCGAAATACTTCAGTTTTCAATTGCTCATCCATATTAATATTTTATTACTATTGTACATTAATTATGATTTTCTTTATAAACGTTAATCTCATTTCATACAGAATGAGTAAACGATTTTTTTTATTGCTATGCTCACGAATGTCATTTAAACACGTCGTTGAAATTTAAACATAATATCTGAAACACGGTCTATAACATAGTGCTTTGTTTAAGAACAGAAAGCATATGTATATGTAATACAGCGTGACATATGACAAGGGGGGGACATAGCATTTTGATATGTGACAATTTTGTGACAAAATGGGGGGGATCAAAAATATTGAAAAAAGTGTGACCTCATTTATGGACAGCCCCTAAGTGGTTAAATTGTGATAAGTGGAATAAAATCCATCACATAGAATATATTTTTAGTAATACGTTGTTTAATTTGCATGTTGACAATGTTCAAATTCAGGATTCAGCAGAAAATTTTGATTCATAGAAAATCTTCGTTAAAGGAAAGTTCCTTTGTGAATGTTTTTGTAATATTTATATGGGATTACTGATTGTATGCATGCGATTTGAAACAGTAATACTGTAAGTATATTGGACGCAACACAAAACTAAAACACATTTTAACGGTTTATAAAATTGGAGGGTTTGGTTTAGTTTGGTTTATTTTTGTCGTCCGATTATCTACACTAGAGATATAGGTCCAGGGGGGAATGCCCTTCGTGGGGGTCTTTCTAAGGGAACATAACCCGTATTTACGCAAGGTTCGAAAAAAACCACGAAAACGCCAAACGGTTAGGCCGACAGCCGCGATTGGTTTCGAACCCAGCACTTGCCGTCTACCAGTTGAGAGGTCAGAACCTCTCAGCCACTGGTGGGGCTAAAATTGGAGGGAAAAGTAAAAGATCGTGAATCTTTATTATTAGGTACGTTCTTATTTATGTAAATACGTAGCTCCTACAGACGCTGTGCAGTCCAATCATCCGTCTGTCAGTCTTTCCATATGTCTGTCTGCTCGTCTCTCCGACCGCATATAACAGAGCAAAATCTATCCAACCGAATCGTCTGAAATTTCAAGTATATAAGTTTTGCATAGTTTTGTTGAGTTATTTAAAATTTTATGAAAATCGGATTTATAGTTTAACTATAAGGACATTTAAAAGTATTCCATTACATTACGGCCAACATCACGGTGCATTTTAATGATGTTACAGACTTTCAACATAAAGAAATTGATATGTTTCTATGATGTATATACTAAAATATACATCATGAACAATTTGTGGTACAAAGCATATTTGTTATTAATTTACGGGGCCAAACAAAAGTATTCTATCACACAATGGTATGGAAGAGTGGGTATGAATGAGACAGGGGATGAATGGGAAAACAGAAATTTCTATATGTTCCACAAACATAAATAGTTTGATAATTTACCTGATAAATGGCAATACTGAGGTCTTTCAACAGACATAGTTTCAAAGAAATATTCGTAACAGAAGATTAGCTATTGTATAAAGTGTATTTTTCAAGAATCAAAGTAAGTTTTCTGTTTAATCTTTTTAGTATTTAATTGATAGTTAACCTTCTCAAACCTTATAATTTTTTAGTGTTAAAAGGATATAATCTCTTGTTATACTTATGATGCAAATGAACAATATTGACAGTGCTTACTAAACCTAATCACTGTTTTATATAACGATGTGGCTATGGGGATGAATGGGACAGTCTTTATGGAGATGAATGGGACTGTCCCATTCATCACCAGGGCTATTCCATAATAAAAAAATTACATGCACTTACATTACACTATGCATGCATGCAAAAAATAATTTTAAAAAATTTAAAAAACAATTGTTTATTGAAATTAGTATGTCAAGAAGTTGCTAAATGATGAAGTATTCTTTAAGTAATATTTTTTAAACTAACAACTGTATACAATTTAAGTTACTAGTAAAAATGTAAAAATTGTCCCATTCATCCCCACTCTCCCCTATCGGAGGAAACATTGTTTGGGGTATGTTTTAATTATATTGAACTATTTCACATTTTATGAAATGGATATTCGCTGCTGAGGATTAAACAAGTTACTTTCTCCATAATTGAAATAGTAAGATATTTACAAACACTTACAAAATATTTCGGATACTACACTGTATACGAGTACTATATACTAATATACCGATATCTACAGGCCCCACCAGTGGCCGAGAGGTTCGGACCTCTCAACTGGTAGACGGCAGGTGCTGGGTTCGAACCCAATCGCGGCCGTCGGCCTAACCGTTCGGAGTTTTTCGTGGTTTTCTTCGAACCTTGCGTAAATACGGGTTAGTTTCCCTTAGAAAGACCCCCACGAAGGGCACTCCCCCCCAGGTCCTATATCCATAGTGTAGATAATCGGACGACAAAAATAAACCAAACCGATATCTACATAATTTTTAAACTTAGGTGTAAAAAGAACGCCCCTCACTTGCTACGTTTGAGGTGCAATTTTCAACTTGTTAGCACTTATGATTCCGTTTTTAAAGAATCTCGCGTTATTTAAGCTATTTTTAGATCGAACTTTTTAACAACAATGTTTATTAATGGAGAAAAAAAAATTCTGTAACATTAAATTCTATTTCATACTTTTTGAAAATTTTACTAAAATAATGAAATCTAAATGTGGGTTTCACAAGTATATATTTTTGTAAGTTAGAAGATTTCATTTTTTATAAAGAAAATAAAATGCATCAGACTGAATCAACTGTCTTATTGAAAGAAACAAAGATATAAAAGCTAAAAATATATTTAAGTTTCGAAATATCATTTCTTTTACGATGTGAATCAGCCAAGAAAAACACAAACCATGAATAAAGCCATATTCGATACTCAGCTAAAAGTATTAGGATAAAACCATTTTTAATCACTTTTCTAGACCATAAAAAATATTTCTTTTCCTTTTTATAAATAAAATAAAAAAATTCTTTTAAATAACTATATCTTTGATAGAGTAATTTAAAAACAAGAATTATTTTCAGTTTTCAGCTTTTGATAATTTTTAAATTTATTCTTTCAAAGAAAAAAATGTTCCTGAAAGCAATTATTTTTTAGTTTCAACAAAAAATATTCCTGGGGCAAATTACTTTTCAGTTTTAATAAAAGATATGTTCCAAATATTCATATATTTTTACAAATTGAAAAGTTGCTGTTGTTAATAAAATAAACTAATATATATATATATATATATATATATATATATATATATATAACCGACTTCAAGGGTAAAAAATATAAATAATTAATTAAATTTCCCTAATGACGGATCATTATCCAATAACCACACATCGGGTATTATGTACCCATATAAAAACGGTTAAATTTAATACATAGAATTTAATATTGACCAAACATAGGTTTTTGAGATAATATTTTTTACAAAAGATTAATTGACATGTTTTTGATTTAATTTATGGATATATATGCATATGAAAAGTAATGAATTACCTTTTGAAGTCAAGGCAATCAATTGTTTATTAATGGAGAAATTACTTTTCTATAAAATTTTATATTTTTACTAAAATAATGAAACCTTTATGTCAGTTTCTCAAGTGAATATTTTCGTAAATCCGAAGATTTCATTTTCCAAAAAGAAAATAAAGTGTATCAAACTGAATCAAATGACTTATTTAAAGAAACAAAAATATAAAAGCTAAAAATATATTTAAGTTGTGAAATCTTCCTACTTTTAGGATGTGTACATTCTTGAAGAACAAAATTGAAGAAACCAAGAAAATCTCAAACCATGAATAAAGCCGTTTTGAATAAAGCCGATACTCTGATAAAAGTATTGGGATAAAATCATTATTTTAATCAATTTTCTAGACCATAAAACATATTTCTTTACCTTTCTATAAATAAAATAAATAAAATTCTTTTAATATCCTATATCTTTGGTAGAGTATATAAAAAGAAAGCATATTTTCATCTTTAAACTTTTGATAATTTTTAAATACATTCTCTCTAAGAAAAAAAAATATTCCAAAAATAAATGATTTTTTAGTAGCTTTTACTAAAATAATGAAACAAATATGTGTGTTGCTCGAGTGCATGTTTTCGAAAGTCAGAAGATTTCATTTTCCAGAAAGAAAATGAAACACATCAAACTGAAGCAAATGTCTTATCGAAAGAAACAAAGATATAAAAGCTAAAAATATATCTAAGTTTTGAAATATTCTTTCTTTTACTGCGCACACATTCTTAAAGCAAAATTGAAGCCAAGAAAACTCAAATCATGCATTAAGCCGCTCTTCGATACTGAGCTAAAAGTATCAGGATAAAATCATTTTTTAAATCAATTTTCTCGATCAAAAAACATATTTCTTTTCCATTCAATAAGTAAAATAAATAAAATCTTTTTAAAAGTGTACATCTTTTGTAGAGTATATAAAGAGTTACATATTTTCAGATTTTAGCTTTTGATAATTTTTATATTCATTCTTTCAAAGAGAAAAAACATCCTGAAGGAAATTATTTTTCAGTTTCAATAAAAAATATATAACGAAGTTTCTAATGATTTATATATATATATATATCTTACAAAAAAAAGTTGATGTTGTTAAAATTGAAAATTTTCTTTCGTAGAAGAAATATGTTTTAAATTGACTAAAACACAATGTAGTTGAAAAGAAAACGTATCAAAGTGAGTCACATATCTTATTGAAAGAAACAAAGGTATAATAGATAAAAATATATTTAAGTTTCGAAATCTCATTTCTTTTACGGTGTGAACATTTTCGAAGCAAAATTGAATAAGTCAAGATAAACTCAAACCATGAATAAAACCACCTTCGATACTCAGCTAAAAGTATCAGAATAAAATATTTTTTTAAAATCAATTTTCTAGACCATAAAACATCTTTCTTTTCCTTTCTGTAAATAAAATAAATAAAATTCTTTTAAAAGCGTACATCTTTGGAAGAGTATTTTAAAAAGAAACATTTTTACAGATTTTAGTTTTTGATAATTTTTTAATTCATTCTTTCAAAGAAAAAATATTTCTAAAGGAAATCATTTACACTTTCAATAAAAAATATGTAAATATATTTATTTATTTAAATATTTATATATTTTAGGCTTCGTTAAAAGGAAGTTCCACTGCAAATGTTTTTGTTATATTTATATGGGGTTATTGATTCACTCTGCAAATGCTATTCGCATATTTTAAATCAATAATACAGTAAGTACTGAACACAACACAAAACTAAAACACGTGTATAACGGTCTATAAAATAAAAGGGAGTAGTAATAGATTATAAATCATTATTATTAGCACTTATGATGCAATTTTAAAAAATTCTCGAATTATTTAAGTTTTTTTTTTCAACGAACATTGAGTGTAATTCTTAACAAAAATTGTTTATTAATTTAGGAATTTCTATTCTATAATTTTTTTTTATATTTTTAGAAGTTTTTACTAAAATAATGAAACCTAAATATGGGTTTCTCAACTGCTTACTTTCTTAAGTCACAAAATTTCATTTTCCGAAAAGAAAAAGTCAAAAATTGAATCAAATAACTTATTGAAAGAAACAAAAATATAAAAGCTGAAAATATATTTAACTTTCGAAATCTCCTTTCTTTTACAGTGAGCACATTCTTGAAGCAAAATGTAAGAAGCCTAGGAAAACTCATCCCATCAAAAAACCCATATTTGATACTCAGCTAAAAATATTAGGATAAAATATTTTTATTTAATGAATTTTCTTGACCATAAGACATATTACTTTTCCATTCTATAAATAAAATAAATAAAATTCTTTTAAAAGCATACATCTTTGGTAGAGTATTTTAAAAAGAAACATTTTTACAGCTTTTTGCTTTCGATAATTTTAAAATTCATTCTTTCAAAGAAAGAAAAAACATTCCCTAAGGAAATTATTTTTCAGTTTCAATGAAAAATAAATAACAAAATTTCATACAATTTATATTTTTTAAGAATAAAAAAACTGTTATTAAAAATGGATACTCTCATTCAAAAAAGAAGTATGTTTTAAATCTACTAAAGTGCAACAAGAAAATAAAACAATAAAATTAATAAGTTTCTTTTAACAGCGTACATAATGCCGTTTTTAAAAATTTCTCGCATTAATTAAGCTATTTTTACAACGAACACTAAGTTCGATTTTTAACAACAGTTGTTTAATATTGGAATAATTTTTATTCTATAATATTAAAATCAATTTTATATTTTTAGAAGCTTTTTGTTACAACAAGGCTACCAATATGCGTTTTTCTCAAGTGCATAATTTCGTATGTCAGAAGATTTCAATTTTCGAAAAAGAAAATAAAATCCATCAAACTACATCGAATATTTTTTGAAAGAAACAATGACTTAAAAGCAAAAAAAATATATTTAAGTTTTGGAATCTTCTTTCTTTTACGATGTGTACATTCTTGAAACGAAATTGAAGAAACCAAGAAAAACTCAATCTATGAATAAAGCCATCTTCGATACATAGCTAAAAATATTAGGATAAAACCATTTTTCTAATCAATTTTTAGATCAGAAAATATATTTCTTTTCCTTCCTATAAATAAAATAAATAAAATTCTTTTTAAAGCATACATCTTGGTAGCATATTTTACAAAGAAAACATATTTTCAGCTTTTAGCTTTCGATAAATTTTAAATTCATTCTTCAAAGAAAAAAATATTCTTGGAAGAAAAAATTTTCAGTTTCAATAAAAAATATTAAAAAAAAATTCATACAATTTATATGTATTTTTAATTGAAAAGTTATTGTTGTTAAAAACGGATATTTTCATTCGTAAAAGAAGTATATGTTTCATATCGACTAAAGCGCAATGTAATGTTAAATAATATCTTTTTTTTGTACAAAGTGTTTTCTAAAGGCTGTACTACGTTTTACGATAAATAGGCCCGTATGCTAATTCGCAAACACTCAACGTCCCAGCGCGCTTCACGCCAACCTCTATAGCCAAGCGCTTTCGGGAGAAAATGAAAATGTGCGTGCAAGTTTGAAGTTCTAAAGTAAGTCTGAAAAAAAAAAAGACAAACCAAGTTTGTAAATATTTTTGAATTACGTTAATCTATCTTGATTAACTATGCGGCTTATTGTTTCAACTATTATACCTTCATAACGCTAAAAACACGCATTTTAAATTTTCCAGCGTCATCCTAGCTTTTTAACGGTAATCCTATTGTAACAGCATCAGTATTCAACTAGTGTAATCAATAGCACAACTTGTGTAGACTGAATTAATCTGCTACAGAAAATAAAAAGATATCTTTGAATTCTGTAAGCGTATCTTAAATATTCATATAAAGTGGATATAAATATTTGCAATGCAAATTTCAAACTACGATACTAGCAGTATTCAAGTATGCACGTCGAAGTTCAATTTTTCGCCAAAGGCCTTGGCTAGAGGAGTTCGCGTCAAGCGCGCTGGGACGTTGAGTGTTTGCGAATTTGCGGCCCGTACATGCATATTATTGTTTTTGCTCGTACATGCGTCTTAACTTTTAAAAAATTATAAAAGTATACTATACAAGGTGTTTTATAAAGGTTACAATATGTATTACTGAGAATCAGGCTCTAAATATTTACATGGGATAAAAGAATACATAAATAGTAAGAAAAAATATTCATTCTTTTTTGGTCGTATATGCGTATTAGCATTTCAAAAATTGTAATGTGATTTTATCTTCAGGGTGGCCATAATGCCATTTATAGTGCTTTCTTTACTATCACTTTGATAAAAACAGTTTATTATATGAAATTCATAAAAAAAAATCTTCTGACCATCATACATTTTTAATTTTTACACCGACATATGCAGAAAAAAGAAAATCTACTTTCAAATTCCATTTTTAATTTATTTTAATTGATTAATCGATTATGTTTTTTAAAATAATTTTAAGTATATAATTTTGTAATTCCTTTCTATAAATTCAGGGTACATTACATATTATTCATAAACATTTTGCCCTTAAATAACAAAAAATGTCCAGCATATATTTTTGACTAATTTTTTATTACGAAATTATAACTTTTTCGATAGATAAATAAAATAAATATATTGAAAAAAAATTCAGAAATTTAACATATATGTAATCTCACAATTAAATTTTTCACACTCGAAATAGAAAAAAAAATAGTAAAAGAAAAAAAAATAGCATTTATTTATGGAGGTCTGATTTGTAGATAGATAATAGCTAGCATGTAGCACAATAAAAATATTTTATGATGGGTTCCAATTTCTCATAAAAAGTAATAATGAATTATAATAGTTCTTTATACATGAGAAGCTTAAAAAATCGTATTTTTCCTATCAATCTATTCTGTTGGCAAACCTGCACTGAAATCGAAAGATCTAGTTTTATCATGTATTTCTGCCACTTTAAAATTTTGGTTTGTAACGAAATTCAATGAAAGGTGGGGGGTTTGAGTTTTTCGCGATTTTCGAAAATTTTATTTTCTGTATAAGACGAGTTTTGGTGCGTCGTCAATTGAACAACGCGCTTAAGGGAAGATACGATTGAGACTCCACGCCCATTCACATAAGTTTTACTCTAATATTTTATGCTCATTTATAATATGTGACTAAATTTTATCCAAGTTTTATATGTAATTTAATTCGTATTTTCGGTAAAGTTGTGCAAGAACTCACATAAGTTAAAGGTGGCTAAGATTTTAGTTTTTTGAAAAATTATTCTTTTCAACTAGAACTAAATTAACTTCTAAAGTACTCGAAAGATTTCGATTAAAAAAAAGAGTGGCAATGTATAAATATAAGATCATAAGTGGCAAACATTTTTTTTAAATCAATAATTTCAGAAACAAAAATTGTGAAAAATGAAAATTTTCTTCAAAATTGTCATTGCAAAGTTTTAGTTGAAAAAAAACTATTCGTTTTAACATTTGAGCAAAATCCAGTCAATATAGATTACAAAATCCAAAAAAATTGGTTAGGTAGTTTTCCAGGCAAATATTACGGTTAAAAGATGACTCAGAAAATGCATCATAAAGTTTCAGGTGTTTGTGCACAGAATTTAAGAACCACCTTAAATGAACACGCCCGGCTTGACATTTAAAACAACAGCCATACCTACATTTCCAATGGCCATATTATGGAGAAAAAGCTGATTTGCATGTAAAATTATCGAGACTTTCAAATAAAAGGATAAAAATGTTTTGTAGTATCTGCTTAAGCATTGTTATTTAAACATAGTAAGATGTTTGAGAAGTCTTTTTGACTGTCCGCTTGGACTTTTCGCTCTCTAACGTTCGTTAACATTTTGAATTATCATGACATATCTAAATCATTCTAGTTTATACTATAAATATTAAATATGTATCTAAACTTTGAGCATTCTTTCCACGTGCTCTTTAAAAGCTGCAGACTCATCATTAATAGTTAAATTTTAATTTGAAACTCCACTGACATTTTAAATGCTCTCTATAAAAAGTACACTAAAACTGTCTCTTTCACAAGAATCAAAAGTTGATCTTTCACAAAAAATCATTATAAAATATAACTCGTGGTATGTATGCCTAATTTTTTTTTTTATTAGATGGAATTCATATAATTAGAAAACGCTTCTGCGTCGTTGATGAATTAACTACGTTTTGATTAATTTGAAAAAAAAATTGTTTTAAATGAAAATGAAATTTTTACAGAAACGCAAATCTAGGGAGAAAGTTCCCATGCCATCCATGGGAATCGAAGCCTGGCCATCAGTAGTGTACTCATGTTCTATCGATTAAACCACATTGAATGATACTCGGCCTTGAACTTCTCACTATTGTAATGGAACAACAGGGAGAGTTGATTAAACAATGCAGAAGTTGACTCAAGGAAAACACGTTCTTGTCCTTTTTTAATTTTTTTCACACATTTAGCACTCACGAAAACTATTACAACAACAACAAAAAAACATAAATTGAAATTGCAGTTCTTCATAACATATTCCACAAACACGGAAACGATGCCAAACCATTTTTACTTCACAAAATCCGAGATCACACTCAAATCGGAAAAAAATCTCTCTCTCTCTCAATTGTTCTTTAGGAAAATTATTTTCTTCCCGTAGCTAATATGAGTAGCGCCATATACCGTTGGCTTGAAAATAAAATTTGTTCCACTATTACATTTTGACAAGGCTACAAATGCATCACAAGATGGAATACTTTCCATGAACCATTGGCTTAGCGTAAACATGAAAATCAAATAAATCCAGCATCGATTAAATATATTAATGCTTCAAAAATTTTCCAGAGGGGGAAAATTTGCTATGCATACAATATTTCAAATTCGAAATATTTCAAGTATTTGAAGTATTTCAATACTGAAATTCGAATCTGATAATTTATAAGCTTTAAGAGTTTTCTTAATGATAATGTTCCTTTTTTAGCCAAAAGTTATATTTGCTTTTGTATTTTTTTTTTCTAAACTGACCTGTAAAGACAGATACTTTATTATCGTATTTATTAAGGGAGCATCTTCTTCCCCTAGCCTTCTTAAATGGTACTTTTGTTTGCAAGGCGTCATCATCCGTGTTTGCATAATAAAGGGGAGATAAATCTAGAAGGTGTTAATTTAATGATATTGCATCTTCATTTTTATATTGCAATATTTCTTAACCATTTTACATGTTTCTGAGAAACTAAAAAAAAAAATAATCCTTTTGAATTTATTCCCCGTTTTCTAACTGTATTGTTACTTAATAACTGATAAATATTCATGATTATTGATCGTCATTAAATAAAAATATTTAAGGACACCAGAAGCTAAAAGGGCACAAGTGACAAATTTAAATGTTCAGTAAATTGAGTTGTTGGACATCAATGATAAATGACTGAATTAAATTGTGAAACCTTTGCTTATTTCATAGCAGTTTTTGCATTCGAATTTTTATAACTGTGGTAGAAAAATGGAATACAATACATTTGTTTTTAAATTTAAGTAGAGATTAAAGATGTTAAGTAGTTCCGTAGTTTAAAAAGCTTGAGTAGTTGACCTCTGAGAAACAGCACATAATTAAAAAAAATCATCTGTACTACATTCCCTTCAAACAAATAGCCTTCTGTAAGGTAGCCCGTGCACTAATCTCTGTTTTTCAATTTTGTCCCTTATATCCCTTGGAATCTGGAGTCCTCCTATAATAGTTATATTATTATTTATTTTTTTTTTCCGTTTAAAATACACACACACACATATATAAATAAATATGAATGTTTTTTTTTCATAGAAATATTTTTATGTAAGTATAATTAATTAGTAATTATAAATATTTATGTGCATGTATTAATAATTTTGAAATATTTTCTAGGCTAGTTACGTTTTTGTTTTAATCGAAACTAGGCAGATTACCTAAATTCGATATCGGCCTTAAAAAAGCTATTTCGATCGAACACAATCTCTATCTATTGAATGATTAACAAGTTTTAATTTTAAAACGCCAGACTTGTAAGTGCATTTATGCTCTTTTAATATAATGTAATATAACACGGTATACTAGTTTTGCTAAAATAAGCAATGGTGTCGAAATCTTTACTCGATATATTGTTAACTATACCGGTATTCTGTAACGGGAAGGGGAGATTTCATAGCATATTCTTTATAACATTCTGAGGTTTAAAATATGCCAAAATTCATTGGTTTGAATAATTATATGTTTCTCTCTGATACGTTTTTAGGTGCGCTCGTAATTATGTAAATACGTAGCATCTAGAGTTGTCTCTTCAGTCCTGTTATACATGGCCAGCATATAACAGAAAAAAAAAACTACCCAACCGAATCATTTGAAATTTAAGATATATAATTGTTGCATAATTTTGTCGAGTCATTTCAAATTTAAAAGAAAATCGGATGCACAGTTTAAGTACAGGAACCATGAAAACATTCCGTTACATTACGGCCAATGGGAAAGAATAGTTTTAAGTGCATTTTAATGGTGTTACACTCTTTAGATCATAATAAAAGTGACATTCATGTACGAAGTATATACTAAAATATACATTTTGTATAATCTGTGCCGCAAAGGATATTTTTTATTCATTTACAAGGTTACACAAAAGAATTCTCTTACTCAATGGTATAGGGGAAAATATTTTTGGGGCACTTTTTAATAATATAATTTTCTATTTCACATTTTTTTGAAATTGTTATACGTTGGTGAGGTTTACTACAGTTGCTTCTAGTATAATATAAGTCAAATAGTATTTGCAGGGATACACAAAAGATTTCGGAAACTCGACTGTATCCGAAGTACTGTATGCTATTGCACCAAGATCTGAATATTTTAAAAACTTCTTTAAAGTACGAAAACGTACCTTATTTTCTACGCTTGACGTGAAATATCCAACTTGTTGCAATATGAAAACATAACTGGTAGTACAAGACCGAAAGGGAAAAAATGCGCTATATATTTTAGAAAGTCATTCTTTCCTTTCATATTCTATATTATTTAAAAATATATATACATAAACTTGTTATTTTCATTCAAGTAAGCTTAAAATTAAATATGCTTTACTTAAGGGCGCAAACAAGAATACGAAATTCAAGATTTTATAAAAAAAAATATTTCACGCATTTTAAAATAAACACAAGCTATTTTCATAATTATTCTGAATTCGAAATGTACAGATTATATTCTTTCTCGTGGATTTCCATATTCTCTTTATTAAAAAAACAGAAAAAAAGGAAAGCAAGTCCAGAAAAATTATGAATAACGTTTTCCCAGCAAAAGCAAATAAGAAATACTTATTTATTTTTTAGAATGATCTCAAATATTTTTAATTTTTTGTCTCTTCAGCATTTCATTTTCATATATATTGATAACAAAACTCTAATTTAACACTAAGAATTTTTCTTTTAAATGTAGTGAAACTGTAGTTAAAAATACCGTTTTGATGATTACTATTAAAAAATTTAAAGTGCTTACATGCAATGATACATTAGATTAAAAGAAAATGAACAGTTTGTTTTGAAGGGAAAAAAATACAACAAACATTATAAATCCCTTTTCCTCTAAGGGGTAAACAACAAATAAAAACGGAAAACAAGCTGATAAAAAATCTCAAATATATTATGCGATAAAACAATTACAAAAAAAATGTTATTTGGAAACAGCAATGGAAAATAAATAAAATAAAAATATATTGGATGTGTGGAATTTAATTAATGTCAATATTACAAATTTTAATGATATTCATTTTTTTAAAATTAATTTTACTTACTTAATATATAAGTGGCGTATTTCTTTTATAAAAATAATCAAATGGAACATATAGATATGCAGATATATATAAGCATAATATATATATACAGAGTGATTCAAAACTTACCATTCAAACTTCGTTGTGAAGTAGGAATACACCAGGAAACAATTTTACATAGGAAAGCATGTCTGCAAGTGTACGCATGCGTATGTAGAGGGCGATGTATGCACCCAACCTTCCATGGCGTCCCAATTATTATTTTGACTTTCTAAAGCTAACATTATTTTTTCTCCTATTACCACTTTTCATTTGAACTTCCACGAAGCCTTTTACATCTTGAAAAACTCGAAAATTCTGGTAAATCTCTCAAAAAATATGAAAGTTGTAAACAAACAATGTCAAACACTGAATCTGGCAACAATTTTTTCAGGGTGAACTAACGAAAAGCACTGGTAAGCACAAGTGGAGTAAATGCTACAAATAGTACAAAATTATCGTTAGTTACAGCAGAAATATTAATTAGAAAGATTTTAAAAAAAATTCGTGTGAAACCAAAATTTTTAAATACCATGAACGAAGAAAGTTAGAAACAAAGTATAAAATAGACTAATCAAAAATAAATAAAATAAAAATTAAACAAAAAGTTAAAAACAAACCAATTAAATAAAT
The DNA here is from genome assembly GCA_964019185.1 of Maratus speculifer. NCBI lineage: Eukaryota > Metazoa > Arthropoda > Arachnida > Araneae > Salticidae > Maratus > Maratus speculifer. The sequence continues at coordinate 300,312,903 of OZ025295.1, read as the reverse complement.
GAATAAGTAAAGGTTAAAAGAACTGGAAAGAACAAAATTAAACGAGAAGTTTCCAGCCATAAGGTAATGAAGGCATTAAATAAAGGTTATTCACGAGATTTTTGAAGTTTTTAAAGATATAAAAGGCTTCACGGATGTCCAAATGAGAAATGGCAATATCAGATACTGAGCACTGTTACATTTGCATTGTAATTTTTTAATATATAAATTTAATAAAGTTTATCGGGAGGGACATTCTGCTCTAGAGACTAGATTCTATGAACAGTATCACTCATAGGCAATCAAATCAAATAGTCTTATAACTAAGATCGTATGATGATTGTTATATAATAAAACCATACCATATTCATATTTTACCATTTTCATAAAAAATTATGTTTCTTTCACATTAGTTTAAATGCATATATTTCCTTGATTTCATTTAAACCTTTTGGGTTCGATTTTTTAATCAATTTTGAGAGATAAATTATTTTAATTTTAATAATGTTAATAATAACTATCCAACTAGATTTACTGAAGTTTAACGAATATGTCCTTATCTGGAATTTAACCAAAGAAGTTATCTTAGATGCTGTTCCATTCACATTCGTATGACAGTAGGCTAAGAAAGGGTTTTCGGTAGTTTTTGAATAATATCATATTACAGCAGAATTTAACCACCATTACGTTTTTTTTATAGTTTTTGCGTTTTACTACTTATGATTCGTTCAGAAAAGAAACCTATATTTTAAATTTAAAGCATGGAATATAAGTTTAAAATCAAAGAATCGCCAGCGGTGCAAAGTGAATTTAGCAAACTTTTATTATTATTATTATTGTTATTACTAAAGGACAAAGTATAAATAAAGTCATAATAAGAAATTTTTTGACATACGCGTATATTACCTACTACATGCTGATAATAACAAAAATAATTGCTAAGACAAAATAATATTAGATTTAAAGACGGTTTGTAATGGTAAAACGAAAATAATAATGGGAAATAGTTCAATAAATTTAAGTACTTTATTTAATTCTATGCGTGTTTTTAAAATTTTAGACTTTTACGAAGATTCGAATGAATAGAATTGATTAGGAACGATCATTAGGACGGTCTGTAAAAATACAAATCTTGGGCGTGACAACTTCCATGTGGTGAAATACTGGTCATGGTAGAATTTCTGGTCATGGGGAACTAATGCAAACAATTTGAAAAAAAAAATAGACTACACGAGTAAATGTGGCGCTGTGATTATTATAATAGACTTACTAGCAATCGAACTAAGATGTCACACTTTGGGGGGTAACGGTATTACTATTAAATGCCGTGCAAATCCTGGCGACACCGCCTGTGTGAATATTCCACTTTATTACGTGAGAAAAATTTAGTGACTTTATCGCACGATTTAAAAATGTTTATATAAGGATATATCTTATGGTAATTTTTATTGGTTCAGCCATAGTTATTCATATAATAGCATATTCATTACATCGTAGTGATCACATTGCGACTCTTACCTCAATAAGCCATCTTTGTAATTAATGTTTTACTGTAATGTTTTAATGTTTAAATTGCATCAATAATTTCCCCTTGGTCAGTGCATACCATCCTAATGTGAAGTTGTTACGTCCAAGGTCATTTCAAACAGGGATATTTTATTTTAAACCATTTTGAAACATGAAATATTTCAAATGAACTGAGATATTTTAGTCAGATAAGCAACTGCAGAAAAAATGAACTACCATTTTTATAAAAAAATACTTTTTTATCACTTTCCTTTAAACTTTCGGCGTACAATAAAAGAAATATAAAAGATGTGAAAAAAAAATAAGAATATAAACCGTTTTTTGATTTTCTAATAAAAATAGTAATATAAAATATTGTTCTTATTATTCAAAACCATATAAAGTGTTTAATTTCCTTTATTCAAAATATTACGCCAGAAACATTTAAAAGTGTGATTAGGTTGCCTAAATATAATATAAGATTTATAAGATTTTTAGTTTTTTATGATATTTTAAAATTTATTTTCGAAGAAAAGGATTAAAGGATTGTCATTGGAACATATTTTTGTTTTCAATCTCCACGAAATTTATAAAGCAAACTTATTATATTTTACAATAGTTCAAAAAATATGAAGAAATAAAGTCCAGTATATATTTTGGACAATGAAGTAAAAACAGCAAAAGTAAACAGATGTTTAAGATTTGAAATCATTTTCTTCTAGCGACAGCCCATCTTACAACAAAACGGCAAAAGTGAGAAAAAAGACAAAAAAATCATACTAAGGATAAAGCTTTCTTCGATTTTTTATTGAAGTATTAAGGTAAAATTTCATTCTTGTTCCGTAAAACCATGTAAGATATATATTTTTCTATGTTTGTAATTATATTAAATTATAAGTTTTTAAATACACGCATTTCTTGTAAAAGAATTAAACGTGTTTTAAAGATTTTTAAATTCTTTGTGACATTTAAAGTGTTAATGTAAACGAAAATGATTCTTAATTCAAACATTTTTTTCTTTTCAGTTTGAAAAAAATTCTTAAGTAAACTTAATCTATTTCACAATAATAAAGTTACTATGAAAATGAAAATTATTAATATCAAAACTTTAAATTATTAATCTCAAACAAATTCTCAACTAAAATTTAATATTAAAACTTTTGTTTTTTAATTATTAAAGTTTCGTAAATTTCTTTTGAATAATATTTTTATGAAAATATTTTTTTATGTTTTAACTGCAGAGATATATTAATAAGTTAATATATCTGTCAGGAAAATTATAAAAATGTTTATTGGGTTATCGGTATGAAACCTCTCCATCGAAAGAAAAATATTTCGTATTAAATTCAGTTTCTCATTGGAATCAAATGCTTCATTTTATTTTATATTTTGCAAATTTGACACCATTTATCTATTATGGATTATATACTATGAATAACGTTACACATATGAGAAAAGAATTCATCTTCATAACTCACTAGAATATATATTTTAACTGATATTTTATTCAACTAATATTTATTATCATACCTTTGTGAAAACAGGTATTAAATTTTTTATACACAGACACAAATATAAAATATTTAAACTTTTAAAGATTTTAACTTTTCAACTAAAATTTAAATGTACTAAAGGAAAAGAGATATTTTAGATCGATAATGTTAGAGAAGTAAAAAAAAACTTTTAATTTTTGAAACCTCTTTTAATATTATTTCAGTATTGTATATTAAATACTGTACATAACATTACGCATATAAGCAAAAATGAAACCTTTTTAACTCACTGCAGTATACGTACTTTTTAACTAATATTTCACTCAACTAATATTTGCTATCATACCATTGTGGCAACAGGTATGTTTTGTGGATATGCTTGAAATATAAATTTTCCTTATTAGCCTTAGAAATGGAAAGATTACGTAAAATAATATTTGTATTAGGAATGAGTAATAAATAATAACTATGGCACAATTTAGTAACTGTTTTTTTTTATTCTTCAGTAAGTGAAAAATATAAATAATGAAATTTCTTCAGGAAAAAAATGTAATGTTTCTACTACTTGATTGAACTCGAAGGAAAACTCTTAAAATATTAAAATCATTTAACATTATAGATAAAAATGTTTATTTTAAATTTAGAAACATTCTAATACATACAACATATGTAATTTTATGTAGACATATCATTTATTTAATTTCGAATTTTTTTTCTTACAAACAGATCATAGATTCATTGAACTATATCCCTTTTCTATATGCCTACTTTAGTTCAAAAACTACTTACTAATGGCAAACAAATAATATCTTCTTCATTATTGCGAATTTGATAAATGTCGGTAGATGCGCAGGAACTGTAAAACACACTGATCAAAAGATTTCGATAATATTTCTCATGAAAATGTAATAGCAAGAAAAAGGAGATAAAAATAAAGATGCTGTTTGCGTCTTTTACAGTCATCTTTTCTTTAGATCCTTTATTTTTAGAACCTTTTATTTTAAGCTTAAGTACATAACCGTAGCAGAAATTAAAATCATTGTTCCTACAGGCACAGTACCTTATAATACCGCTAAAAAGTTCTGATAAATATTTTGACATTTCGACCCCTGAAGAATCTATTTATTATACTAGAGTTGATTTAGAAGGTGAATTTGTGGAATATATTTTCATTTTATTTTAATAATATAAAATTTCAATGTTGTAATTTTTCAGTTTTCATTAACAAACATCAATTCATTATGTAACACCTATATATTATACACCTGTATATAAACATCTTTCATTAACATAAAGTGTTTTGGTTTCTGGAAAATTCTTTGTGAAGCTTAGCTCCAAAACTTTATATTTTGCTTAAATCCAATTATTTTCTTTTAATCTGTCATTTTATTTATTTATTTGTTTTTCAAGTTTAACTTTTTAATATTAATTAGCATCTTGAAAAGTATACCAATTCATAATTAATAAATAATAACTTCATACAAATTAAATAACTTTCGACGCGTTTAAATTTTTATTTCGCCATATTGGATCCGTCATTTTTTAAATTTTAATTTTATAATCGTGACAAGCATCCTGAAAATACCTAAGTACTGAACTTCGTGTTATTTGAATATTTTTTTCATATTTTTGGCCAGCTTTTCGGGATTTTGCCACACAGTTCACTATCTGTCCGAGAAGGATAAAAGCAGAACTTATCAGCATAACAGTTGACAACATTAATTCTCTCTCTTTACTGACAAGCGGAAATATAATTTGTTTTCCTGGTTTTGCTAACAGTGAATTATATGCACGCATAGCAGAAGAACAGGAATGACAAACGTGGTGGTGTTCCAAATTTTAGATTGAAATGATTTTATAAGCATTTAATGGCTTTAATAATAGCTTTGTATTTATTTAAAAAAAAACATACAAAATTAATGACAAGTAAATCGTAACAGACTACTTAGATGTTAAGAAAAAGTTAGCCAGAAAAGAAAAGTTTGATTGGACCAAAAATGATAAAGTTATCAATAACAAAGTTCCCCTTCCCCCTACAGATACCGTTCAATATCAAATGCCAGACACCCCACACGTCGCACTGAAGTGATAACAATACATTTGCACAACACTAAACCACATTCGGTTGTTTCATTTTCTTCCTTCCACTGGATATGACGCCATGCATTTCTTTAGTATTTTTCTCAAAATTATAAATAGTAGAAGTACAATTGTTTGGGCAACTTTTATGCACTCCAAGTGAGGAAGGCTCTGCAGATTTTGGGCAGTCTTGGTAGATACCCTGTATACTGGAAACACTACAAACTATTGAATCATTGTCACACCAGTTTTTTTTTCTGAGATGAAGCCAATGAATTATTTTATACACTGCTTATAATTTGATGATTTATTTTTGTTCCTTAAACTAACACTATTTAAAATTTCATGTATAAAACATTATTTGTAAGTAATATAAACAAGTCTTTTTAACCCATTATTTTTTTTCAACTACAGTTACTATGACCACGTTGTGAAAGCATAGTTGAAAATTTTTCCTAGATACTCACATAAAACAATATTTGAAATTTTCCAAAGAAAGTAAAATATATCATATAAGTCGAAAGGATATCTTACTCGGCGAAGGAAGGACAAAAAAAGTAAACAGATTTTTCAGTTTTCAAATGTCTTTCCTTCTAAGGGATATCCAAGCTTACATCAAAAGTCAGAAGCGCAAAAAATATCAAGCTCAGAATAAAGCCTTCTCTGACTTTTTAAAAAAGTTACTACAAAAAAATTGTTTTTACTCTTGGATACCGTAAAATATATTTTTCATTCTTTATATAAAATAAAATAAATAATAACATATAAAAATACACATTAAAAAAATATGTATACAAAAAATCGCTCGTATGTTCTTAGCTTTTGGTGGTATTTTAAATTTTATTTTAGAAGAAAAAAACTGGCAATGGAAATATTTTTTTAATTTATAGAAAGCGCATTATAGAAAATCATGGTATATTTTTACAAATAATAATAATAATAATAATAATAATAATCTATATATTAAAGCAATAGCCAAAAAGAGTCAGCATACTTTAAACTGGTCTTTACGCATCGATACTTGCGCAATATCTGAGAACGAGAACCAATCGGAGAAGAGTACTTACTCTCTTTAAACACATATTTCCAGCAAGCGGTAAATATGGGAATGCATTATCACTGTTGAATGAAAATGAATGCGAAAAGAAGGATTTCTTTATCTTTTCATAATTTTATTGTTCTTGGTTAATATAATGATCTTCATTTTTTGGAAAAACATTTTTTTTCCGTTGCTCACTTTACGTAAGTTATTTTATTTCCATTTCTAATCCATTTTTTAGCCAGCAAACAGAGCTTAGGCTTAATGTAGATAAGCGATTTTTTTCGACAGTTTCCTATGAAATTGAAACATTCAATAGTTAATGATTAAAGTTTTTATTTATTTTCTTGGCCGATTAAGCATTTTCCGAATTGTAATTTTCAAATTTGTATTAAGTATGTGTAAAAAAACCTGGTTAGATATCACGTTGTTTTTTGTTTGTTTGTTTGTTTGTTTTGTTTTTTGGAGGGAGAAAAAAGCAGGTATTTTTGACCGATGTTATTGACTTTATGGATATAAACAGATTCGCAAATCACTATTTATTTTTTGCTTCATTTTCTTATAATACTCAAGTCAAGAAAACTGTGATTTTTTTTTATATATATATCTGCGATATCTGTATAATATCTGTGATTTTTTCCCCCTTAATATTTCATTTTTGAGCTAACTCATAATGTTTAGGAAGTATTTATATTACATTGTTTTCGCCGCAGAATGGTGAATTGCATATGAAATGAAAAAAAGCCCAGTTTTAAACAGCTTTGTAAATCATTAATATTTATTTAATGTTTCACTTTTTTTGTCTTGAGTTGACTCGAAGTTCCCTTTTCAAAAAAAGTACCCTTTTTTTAAAAGTGTCCCTGTGACGAAATTTGCTGAGTTTTTTTTTGGGGGGGGGGGCGGAGGGGTGGCACAGGGGAGAATATTTTACAGAAATTTGCTATATATATATATTTTTCCAATCTCTTGATCTCTCAACAATGTTTTTCAAAAAATATAAAGATCATTATAATCAACGAAGAAAAATAAAATTATCACAAGAGATCCCTCTTTTTGCATAGCATTCATTCGTGATAATGCAGACCTTATGTACCATATTTACTGCTAGCTCTTTTTTATGATTATTTGGCAAAATTTGCATTTTTTGTGGTACCTAGACAAATTTTGTGTGTTTTCGGGATCTTTTGACGAAGATCACGTTTTTTATGATACCTGGAGAAAATCAGTCTTTTTCTCGAGGTCTTTTGATGAAATTTTTCGTTTTTTTTTCACGATCTTTCGATTTAATTTGGCGTTTTATCGAATTTATCATTTTTTTTTTTGTGAAATTTGTCGTTTTTTCGTTATCTTTTTGAAAAATTCGTCGTTTCTTTTGCTATTTTTTGCAATCTTTTGATGAAATGTGCCTTTTTTTCCATCTTTTGACAAAATTTGTTGCTTTAACACAATCTATTTACCAATATTTGCATTTTTTGAAGTACCTAGACAAATTTATGTATTTTTGTGATCTTTTGACAAAATTCACGTCTTTTATGATACCAGGACAAAAATTATTTGTTTTCTCAGGAATTTTTGATGAAATTTGTCGTTGGATATCGAATTTATCCTTTTTTCGTGATTTTTTTGTGAAATTTGTTTTTTTTCGTTATTTTCAGAAATTTGTCATTTTTTTCTTTTTCAAAAACAATTTTTTTTTGTGATTTTTTGATGAAATGTGCATCTTTATTTCATCTTTTGACAAAATGTGTTGTTTTCTGACAATCTGTTTACCAATATTTGCGTTTTTTGAAGTACCTAGACAAATTTTATGTATTTTCGCAATCTTTTGACGAAATTAACGTCTTTTATGATACCAGGAAAAAATTATTTGTTTTCTCAGGGATTTTCGGTAAAATCTGTCGTTTATTCTCGCTGTCTTTTGATGTAATTTGCCATTTTATCGAATTTATCTTTTTTTCGTAATTTTTTTGTGAAATTTGTCGTTTTTTTTTTTTTTTAAATTTGTCATATTTTCGCTTTTTTTTTTTTTTTTTTTTTTTTTTTTTTTTTTTTTTTGCAAAAATTATCTGTTTTGTGATCTTTTGATGAAATGTGCCTCTTTTTTTCATCTTTTGACAAAATGTATTGTTTTCTCGAAATCTGTTTACCAATATTTGCATTTTTTGAAGTACCTAGACAAATTTAAAGTATTTTCATGATCTTTTGACGAAATTCGCGTCTTTTATGATACCTGTACAAAATTTGTCGTCTTGAGGTCTTTCGGTAAAGTTTATCGTTTTTATCGAGTTCTTTCGATGTAATTTGCCGCTTTTTGAAGATCTTTTTGAAAAATGTGTTGTTTTTTTGCAAAATTTATCTTTTTTTGGGATTATTTGATGAAATTTGCTTTTTTTTCAATCCTTTGACGAAATTTGTTGCTTACTCGCAATCATTTGTTAAAATTTGTTGTTTTCTCACAATATTTTGAATTTTTTTTCACAATATGTTTACAAATTTGCCATTTTTTACGGATTTTTTTTGTCAAAATTTGCCTTTTTTTCGAAATTTTTTCATGAAAATTGCCATTTTTTAAACGTTTTGGCAAAATTTTGATTTTTTTCAATACTTTCGCAAAATTTGTTTTATTTGGGATACCTAGACAATTTTGTTTTTGTTTTTTTGCAGTTTTTTGAAAAATATTTTAGAGATCTTTTGATGAAATTCGTTGTTTTTTTTGCAATCTGTTGACGAAATCTGCTGTTTTTTTCCACATCTATTTACAAATTCCGGGTGATGTTTTTCTTTTTGGTGGTGGTGGGGGGGGAGGTATTTTGACGAAATTCGCTATTTTCTGTGATTTGCCAAAATTTGCATTTTTTATGGTACCTAGACAAATTTTTGTACATAGCAAATGATTTCTAGCATTTTTTTTTAACTTAAACAGTTGAAAAATAATCTTCAAACATTTTCAAGAGTCTGTGATGTGTATCTCAGCGTTGCACCGATTCTGTGCCCGGGATCATGTCATGTTACGTTGATAAATGGAAAAGCATATGGAAATTTTTAATAAATATTATATTAATCTTTTGAAAAAAATTTCTAGCGGCAAAATACTTTTAAGCTATTGCAAAGCTTTTATCGCGGGCTTTGAACGCAGCGGCCGAATCTAGAAATTCCGTAACGAGAAAACCTAAAACTTCCGTAACGAAAAAAACCTAACACTTCGGCTAACGGCGTTTCAGTTCGGCAAACATTGACGCGGTATTTTTCAGATATTAGGATATCAAGTCTCAAACTTATGTTTCTTATGATCTAATTTTCATAGCGCGGCCAAATTTTGTTTGGTAATTTATTATGAGACAATGTTAATTTTTGGTGACAGGGGACCCCCCACCATGAGGGTCAAAAATTTAAAATGCTTATAACTCGAGATCTAACTTTCGTAGCGCGGCCAAATTTTATTTGGTAATTTATTATGAAGCATTATTAATTTTTGGTGACAGGAGACACCCCATGGTGAGGGTCGAAAAATTTAAAATGCTTATAACTCACGATCTACTTTTCGTAGCGCGGCCAAATTTTGTTTGGTAATTTATTATGAGACTGTTAATTTTTGGTGACAGGAGACCCCCCCCCCCCCACGGTGAGGGTCGAAAAATTTTAAATGATTATAACTCGCGATCTAATTTTCGTAGCGCGTCCAAAATTTGTTTGGTATTTTTTTATGAGACAGTGTTAATTTTTGGTGACAGGAGAACCCCCAAGGTGAGGGTCGAAAAATTTAAAATGCTTATAACTCGCGATCTACTTTTCGTAGCGCTGCGAAATTTTGTTTGGTAATTTATTATGAGACAATGTTCATTTTTGGTAACAGGAGACCCCCCACGGTGAGGGTCGAAAAATTTAAAAAGCTTATAACTCACGATCTAATTGTCGTAGTGCGGCCAAATTTTGTTTGGTAATTTATTATGAGATTGTTAATTTTTGGTGAGAGGAGACCCCCCCCCCCCCCACGGTGAGGGTCGAAAAATTTTAAATGATTATAACTCGCGATCTAATTTTCGTAGCGCGGCCAAATTTTGTTTGCTAATTTATTATGAGACATTGTTAATTTTTGGTGACAGGAGACCCCCACGGTGATGGTCAAAAAAATTAAAATGCTTATAACTCGCTATCTAATTTTCGTAGTGCGGCCAGATTTTGTTTGGTAATTTATTATGAGACAGTGTTAATTTTTGGTGACAGGAGACTCCCAAGGTGAGGGTCGAAAAATTTAAAATGCTTATAACTCGCGATCTACTTTTCGTAGCGCTGCCAAATTTTGTTTGGTAATTTATTATGAGACAATGTTCATTTTTGGTAACAGGAGACCCCCCACGGTGAGGGTCGAAAAATTTAAAATGCTTATAACTCGCGATCTAATTTTCGTATCGCGACCAAATTTTGTTTGGTAATTTATTAAGCTATTGCATAGCTTTTATCGCGTACTTTGAGCGCGGCGACCGAATCTAGGATTTCCGCAACGAGAAAAAATCCTAACACTCCGGCTAACGACGTTTCATTTCGGCAGACTTCGGCTCGGTATCCGTCGATAGACTTCGGCAGACATTGACGCGGTATTTTTGCATAAGTTGATAAAAAATGCTATGCAATAGCTTTACCGCGGCAGTCCCCGAGTGCCACACGCATTTTTTTCTTTGGTTCTTCCATATTGTTGCCGTCAAGTTTTGACAGGTTTCACCTAGCCAGAATAAATATTATCATTAATTTTTTTTAATATGTGAAATTTACATGTATTTTTGATTTATAAAAAAGTAATAGAAAAGTTAGTTGAAAATGCAAATGTTTATTTGTTGAATGGGGTGGGTAATGTAACAACAAATTAACCACTGAGACGATCATTGTTATAGTTGTTGCTAAATGGCAAACTATAAATTCAGTCTTATTTTGCTGCGAAGTAAGTGAAGTATGTATATTTTTTTATGAAATGAGTAATGACAGTAATTTATGATTTATTCATGTCATGTACAATTTATTGGAGTTGTATTTGTAAATGGAAAATTATCAAATGAGAGAGATTCTAATTCTATGACAGCATGTTTGAATGTAACTCTGCCAGCGGGTCTTTTGCCTGGAAAATGCAGGCTTTTCTTTTATTTATTGAAATTTTTGCTGAAGATTAGTCGTTAAAAAATCCTTTAATAGCTGGAAAATACCTTTTTCTTTCTTTGGTGCCGTCAAGTCTTGACGGGTTCCATCTAGTAATAATAATAATAATAATAATAGTAATAGAGATAAAGATTAAAATTAATGATGTCAAAATTTAGGTATTGTTAAAAACTTAAAATTGCATCAACAGATGACGCTGTATATGCTGTGAAATCAGCAGGCGAGCTTAAGCACGACACACGCACAGTGTCGATAAAAATGTGAAGGTCGCCCATCTCGTGTTCACTGTACTATTCTATAGAGGGATGTATGCGGGAATATTCTCGCAATGATTGTGCCACTGCCGAACTGTGCTTTGTTAGTGAAACTGCATTATCAGAACAATAACAGCGCAGCAACTGCCCTCGGGAGGTTTAGGACACTCATGAATTTAAGAAAATGTCCAATGACGAGAGAAGACACATGGAAGGTAGTTTTAAAATTGGAATTAGATTGGTTCACTTAACCTAAAACCCGTCACAATTTAAGATTTTGCTGAAAAGAACATTCGGAAAAAATTGGACTATGATCGGATACTTTTCGTTATATTGTAGAACATGTGGTTTCACGTTTTCAATTCACAGCTAAAATCAGTAGACAGCACGTTGAAAATCTATTGCATTAATTGCGCAGTTCCCTGCGTAGTTTTATTCCATATTTTTATTTAATACTGTTTTATGTGAATGTATTCGTAGTTCTTTTTTCCATTTAGTTCATTATTATATGTTTTTGATACACGGAATAAAAAGTTCGTTTTCTGAAAGTACTGTCCGTTGTTTTCTTATGATCCCTACAATATTCCTTGTTTCTTTTTATTTACAGCGCCATCTGTCGGTGTGATTTTAAGTTTTTTATCCAAAGCCTAAAAAAAAAATCTCTTTTGCTTATTTGGAAGCATACTGACGAAATTTCAGCTTATTTATATCAGTGTTTTATTTTTAATGAATATTTTACTTTCAAAATCTAAAAAAAAAAAAAAAGTTGCATTTATTTTGTTTCTTTAAAATATCAAGATAGTTTTTCATTTATTTCTCCGGAAATTTGGGCCGGGCCAGGTCGGGCCAATATTTTTTTCGTTCGGGCCGGGTCGGGCTCGGGCCTGGAAATTTCGGCCCGTGCAGACCTCTAGTCCGATTGTATTTTTAATCCAGTAGAATAAATTTCGGGCTTTCAAACACATTTTACTATGGCAGCAATGTAAAAATAGGATTGAAATATTCGTATGTCGATACACATAAAAATACGTTTAAAGTTCTGACGAAAGTTAAATGTATCATAGTCTAACTGATATCTTAGTCAGTAAGGAAAGCCAGAGAAAAGTAAACAGATATTTCAATGGAATTGAATTTCCACTGATTTTCTTTCCTTTTTTTATTTTCTTTCTTTTTATGCATTTCTTTTTTTATGTAATATTTGACATTACATCAAAAGTACAAAAGAAAAAAAAATAAACTAAAAACAAAAACAGTTTTTGAATTTCTGCCGAAAAATACTGAGATAAAATTTCATCCTTTTTTCGTTGAATTCATAAAACAAAATTTCTTTTTCTTTATCCAAAATAACAAATATAAGCAAAAAGCTTACATTTCCTCTAAAATATTAAAAACTTAGTCGAAAAGATACATTGTGTTAAATAGAAAATTTAATGGTTTAATTGATTATTTTTACCGAAAAGAATTAGTATCATTTTTTTTTTTTTTTTTTTTTTTTGAAATTTCATGAACGTAAAGGCAACATTTGAAAATTTTACAATGGTGAAAATAAAATTAGTAAAACTAATGACTCCAGAATTTTATATTATATTTATTCCGAATGTATTTGTCAACTATAATCTAAATATATTTTTATATTACTTCTCCAAATTTAATTGTGAAGCTTTTTTTTAGCTTTTATTTTAACTGTGGTTGTATTTTACTGATTCAATGTATGACATTTATAATCTATTTCATTGGAAAATAAAGCTTTCAAAGAAATATTTAAAGAGTATAAAATATATAAATATTTAAAGAGTCAAAAAGAATAAAAATTTGTATCATGAAATCTATTTTTTATATAAAAAAAAATTGTTCGCATTTCAATAGAATTTTATGGCATCACAAATTAAGCATTTAATTTGTTCTCGGCACCACAACATATAGATACATATTTATTTAATTTTCAACAATAAAAATGTTTATGGACACAATCGTTAAAATAATGAAAAAAGTTAATTGGAAAATAAATTAAAATGGTGTAAAACACATGCTTAACTGTTAAAGTTTATTGAGCATTTTAATAAGTATTTAGAGTTTCTTTTAAGTCCGCATTATATACTTTAAATATTTATTCATATTATTTTTTAAAAATAAATATAAGTAATTTGATCCCTAAAAAAATAAAAAAAAAATTCATAAAGTAAAAATAACGACCAAATTTAAAATGTTACAATATTATATTTAAAAAAAAATCAGAAATTTTTACAGTTTTTCATTTTCAGTCGGCTGTTACAGATACTTTCTATAGTGTTAAACGTCGTGTTTTTTTATTTCAATAGTTTTAAAGAAAAAAGTATTAATTAAATATGAGTGGAACAAGGCAGAAAAGTGACTAATTATACAACATCTGATTTTCTAAAAAAATAAAACTCCCAAGATCTTTAAATGTCGTCCATGTAAAATGATATTTAGCTACCCCAAAAATTCCAAGTGATTTTATTCATATTTGTTAAAGTTTTTAATATTTTTAAAATATGAAAAATCTGAAAAAAAAGAAAACTCGTATTGAAATAAATGAGTAAAAATTTTATTTAAAAATCTACATCTGACACGGGAAGAAAAGAAACCGCCAACGTTATGTCTTTGATTGCTTTATTTCAAATTTTTGGCTTTTATTTTTTTTTCTTTTAATATGAGAGTTGAAGATGATCTACAATTGGGATAGTTTTTACTTTTTTTTATTTTGGTTTTATATTTGTTTTTGAAAAAAAAAAATCTTTCGTTTTTGAAATCGGTTTCAACTGGTTCTGAAATTAAAAGTATCGTACTAAGAAAAAACTCACGAAAATCGAAAAAGCAGAAAGAAGGCCGTTGGTAGATCTTCTTCAACTATCCCAAAAGAAAACAAATCAATCAAAACTACTAAAGTCAGAGCCAGAAACTTCGAAATAATGCTCCCATAGACTTAACATTAGCGTTTTCATTTTTTTTTTCATTGAGTGAAGAAGCCTCTTAAAGGGTGAATATGATATTAATTTTTTTGTAAATTAGTCGCAACTGTGGTTTTACATATTACATCAGTAGGGCATTTATGTATATGATAATTATGTAATAAGATAAAAATTTGGAAATCGAGATATTTAAGAAATTTCGATATTGTTAAGGTACCTTATTAATATAGTTGTTTCATTTTTCTATCTATTGTTGCGTATTTAGGGTTCTTTTGATCTTATGGTTACACAACTTCAAACTCTTGTCTCTTAGAAAAGTAGAAAATAATTTATTTACAGATCTTCAGAACAACAGAGTCTTCGAAACTCACAAATATTACTAGATATTCAAAAATAACTGCTCAAATCTATCGTACAAGTACAGATATAGATCCATGAGACTCTTTATACAACGTCTCAACACTTAATAACATTCAAAACAATATAGATAAAACTCAAGCAAACTTGCTTCACAATCGCCTTGTTCTTCAATGACTGACTGGTAAATAATAACCACAACAGCTCGTATTGCTCTCCTTATATAGGCTCGCAGCCAGCGCTGGAAATTTTCACAGGCTTCTCGAATATTCCAGAAAACCACGGAATAACATTCAATGTATCAGCATATCTAAAGGGGGAATACCATAGAGAGGGAAGGGTTACCATCGCCAACAATCGCCAAGTTTATCGCCAACTTGGCGATATATCGCCAAATTTGACGACCAAAATTAGTCGCCAAAAGTGACGCCAACTTGACGATATCTCCAATATTTCGCCAAGCTGCCATGCACATTCACTGAAAAATAATAGACAAGTTTGCTTGATAACAGAGACAATGTAACAAAAACTAATATTAGTAAAGGAATGGAGCTTAATAAGATTATTTACATTATTTTACAGTACAAACACTAACTATTTACAAAATTCGTAACACTATCTATCTATATTATAAAGGCCAAACGTATCTGTGCGCAACGCATGCGTCATTTTGCGCATGGTAACACTATGAAATTTGAAATGCAATTTTATTTTGCTATTTTTTCTACTACCAATTTTTAAACTTCTAAACCTCACACATATTTAATTGTTACACCTTTGTATAGGGGAAGAAATACACTTTTAAATGCAATTTGTTTGAAAACTATATCTTAAAATATTTTTGAAATATATTTATTTTGTAGTTTTTAATATTATTTTTGTAATCGTGGCAACAGAAATGCTCCATTTGTATTAAAAGTAAAGAGAAAAAAAGATAAAATGCGGAGATTACTGTATCTTTTTTTGCCATTTTCTTACATAACGCGAAAAAAATTTAAATTAAAATGTGTGTTATGTCAAAATATATCGTGTGTTATAAAACCAGGTGAATTTTGGTTTTATTTCATTTTTATATCAATTAAATGATTTTTATTATATTACAAACTTACTTTGCACATGATACAACACTTTTTCTTTACAAAAATGCATTTTAAAGAATAGTTGTGTGACTTATTTTTCTCGCTTTTACTGAATTCATATCGAATAGCAGAAAGAATGCAAATTTATTAATCCGGGTATAAAATCATTTTCCGAATTTTGATGAAATATAAATAAATGATTTCCGATAAAACATGTTGTTATTATAACAAACAAAGGAAGGCATGTGAATCATTAGTTACTAAATTTGCATCTGAAATGATGGTAGTACATTTTCCCTGGGTTTCACAATAAAGACGTCATACATACACTTTTCTAGAGATGTTTAAGAATGGATCGTAATGCTTTAACGGATGCAAATGACGTCATTTTATTTTTAATAGCGTGTTTTTAATTCTTAAAACTGGAATAGATTTGTAGAAGTGCAGCATTTTCACCCCAACTGTTTTCAAATACTTCACAGGTGAAAGTAGTGGATTTTTGAAAATAACGCAATCGAAATCCCACACTGATAAAATGCAATATGATCGATAGTTTGCATATGATCGAAAGTCTCGGTTAAAAAATAGTGATTTAAATTATAGATCTTGACTATATTAATGCACATCGCCGAGTTAGACAAACAAATAAAAAAGATAATGGCAATGATTCAAGTACGAGATTTAAAAAATCGCCATTTTACCTTATGTGATGTCACAGGAATTATGTATGTCGTACTTATTGTATGCAGGTTATTTCAGAAAGTTTCTTTTATACATAAAAGAATAGAAATAGTTTAGTATTTGTTTCCAGCTAATAACAATCAACACTTCAAATTTTGAATTAAAATGATATTACAATATCCAAATTAAAATACCAAAAAAAGGGTAAATACGGAAATGAGAGGTGCATATGTAAGTTTTGAGGTGATCAAAGTAATGTATGTTGATTTTAATGGGAAAAAATCTATGGTTGAGACAAAGTGAAATTAATGTTGCTGTTTTTCCTATTGGAATACCAAGAATACGATCCTTAATTAATAACTGTCTTATAATAATTGATCTTTATTATATTTTACTGCTTATATATATATATATGCGATTAAAGTATTATTTAATAATTTCTACAACTTAGTTTTATAGTATTTTGTTTACTTTAGCTTAAATATCATTTGTTTAAGAGTTAAACTTACCAATATTGCATTTTTTATTCTAACTAATTTCGTAGATTTATTACAAACAAATGAAACAGCTCCCACTTAAATATTTTCTTTTGATGAAATTTGAAAGGTCCTACCTTGTATTAAATAATATCCATAATAATGGAACAGAAAGCCGTTCTTTTTTTCTCATTCTATAAAAATTGTTGATTGCAAAAGATTGTATTAACAATCTAATATAAAAACCAGTATCACTATCAAAAACATAAACATTTTGCTCTACATGTTTGTGGCTACAAATTTTGTTTTCTTAATTTACAAGTTGATTACACTATGTATAATTTCTAAGGAATTTTAAACAAATATTTGAGATTAGAAAATTTAATGTAATATTTAAAGCTCGGGCATGTAAGGTATTATCAGGGGCATTTTGGAAAAAGATGTATTGAAAAAAAAAAAAAAAAAAAAAAAAAAAAAAAAAAAAAACAAATGTGTGCAGATTTCCATTCTTTAAATTTTATTTTTTCCAAAGAAAAAAAATGGCAACAAATGTTTACATATTACCCAGAAATCCGCCATCTTTAAAAAAAAATATCTGAAAATCAATGTTCTTGTAGAAAGCCCAATATGTTCAAAATATCAACAAAACTTTTTCTGACTTTCAAACAAGCGTCAAGCAAAGTGAAAAACATTTTAAAGTAGAAATTCCAATATCAAAGTTTCCGAAGTGCTTATAGAGAATGTTTACCACAGCACAGATTAATTTTATTTGCTGAAGCTTAAAATATAAAATAATATTGAAACACAAACTGTTAGTGAAACGTTTGAGTGTTTGAGAGAATCCCATTTTTGCACTCTTTTATTTAATTCTGTCTGGTTTTTCATACTAAGTGGAATTTTGAATTCTATTTTTAACCCTTTTCCTGTTATGTTAAAATTACATATGAATTTTTTTCATAAGGGTGTTTTTGATAGCAATATAACATTTTAATATTTGAATAACTCAGTTATAAATTCATATGTTAATTTCAAGACATTTGCTTGTTAGCCAAATACAGGGGCTAAATAATCAAGTATTCTACGCAACTCCTAGAATTATATGCGAGTTTAAGCATCAATGAGTCTAATTATGTATCTAAAATTACTCGCAAAAAAAAGTCAAAGATCTGCGAAACAACAACAATAAAACCTTTCAAAGATTAATAATTGGAAAATAGATTTTAAATAAAAAAAATTAGAATGTAATATTTTAGAAAATCAGTTTTTGCGAATTAATAGTTAAATCTATATATTATAATCTATATATTGTAATCTTTATATTATAAGGCCGTTTTTATAATCATTAGCTCTGAGCTTGTTATAGATTTTTTTTTTTGAAAATGAAAGCTGTTCATCACAATGAGCTCGTGCTAGCTATTTTTTAATTTATTTATTTTAATATTTTAGTTTTAATTTTAAAATTTTTTTGTAAAATTTCTTTAAAATGTTGTCAATTGGATTTTTTTATTGTTGCAGATAAAAGAGAAACTGGAGTTTGTTTATTTTTTATATTGATTATATACTTCTTGATTCAATATCTCATTATAATTAAAAATAACTTGACAAAAAATATTACATGAAAATGCCATCACCCCCACGCCGATTTAAGGTATTATATGTGAAATTTTGGGCAAAGCATTTAAAAAAGATCTATACATATTTTCATTTTTTAAATCTATTTCCTTCAAAGCCCAAAAAAAAAATCATGCTAACAAACGTTTACATATTACCCCAAAATCCGTCATTTTTTAAAAAGTTAATCTGAAAATCAAAGTTTTTCGAGCAAGCCCAATATGTTCAAAATATCAACAATAATTTTTCTGACTTTCCAACAAAAGTCAAGCAAGGTGGACGCATTTTTAGGCAGAAACTGCAATATCAATATTTCCAAAGTGCTTATAGAAGATGGTTTCCACACCACATGTTACTTTTATTTGCAGATATTGAAACATAAACTCTTAGTAAAACGTTTGAGTTTTTGAGATAATTCCACTTTTAGTCTCTTTCATTTAACGCAACCTGGTTTTTCATGGAAAAGTAGAAGGAATTTTGTGAACCATTTTTAACACTTTTCTTTAAAATTACATATTTGAAATAAATTCAATATCTTGGTTTCTACAAAGTATAAAAAAAAGCCGTGAATTTAGTTCGATTTCAGTGCCTGTTTCAATTTAAGGTTTTATAAGGGACATTTTGGAAAAATATATATTTCAAAAACCAATTGATGCATATATTCATTCTTTATTTAAATTTATTTATTTATTTAAATTTATTAATTATTGAAATTTATTTTTGCTTTATTTAAATTTAATGATTTGTTTTCGTTACATTTTTTATCCTTTATTTAAATTTCTTTTCCTCAAAGCAAAAAAAAAAAAAAAAAAAAAGCTTTTTATTGGCAAGCAACTGCGAAATGATTATCCAAAAAATCCTTTCAAAATTATTTGGAATTTAAAAAGATTCGATTTCTAAAATAAAATTTCTTTCTAAATATTCTAAAAAAAATGCATAATAATTTTAAAAGTGTGTATTTTCAATTAGACGTTTTAAAAACGATAAAAATGTATTAAAATATATATATGGAAATACCTTTAGGGAATTACATGTAAGATTAAGGAAATGTCTGTAAAATGATAATCGTGAACTTGATCAAATGCATTTAAGGGAGAATTAGTGTAAATCTACAGAGTGTCTCGGTTTTGTTCTGTGCTTTTACAGGAATTTTTAACAGTAGAAGTAGTTTGTATATTGTTTATAAATTTAAGAAATAGGATGCTATTTATAAATTCCTTAGATTATATTCAAAAATGAACAAAACAATTCACTCATATAGTGGCATATGTACAGTACAGTAGCTACTTAAAAAGGATTTTTACAGGTCACGCGTTTTTCAAATTGGTTATTTACAAATATCACTTCATTGTAGGAAAAAGTAAAATTCCTAAATAGTATATTGTTGGAAAACATTTTATAACCTACGATGGAGAAAGTTTTTTGTTCTTCATAAATATTAATTCTAATTTTATGCTTAAATTTAATTTCGAAAGGAAAACAACCGAATCGTAGGCGAAACTGGTCTGTAACCGGAAATAATATAAGAGTCTTAAGATGATAATCTACATTTTTTCTGTAAACAGAAACACATTCCTGAAAATCTTGGTAAACAACCGAGTTTTCTTTTTCTTCACAAGCTTTGGAATTTCTAAGAAAAGATGAATGAATTAATTCGAATTTTATAATCTGTTTATTCTTGTGTACATAAAGATTACATGATACAATGAAAAGAATTTTCAATTTAATACATGAATATGTAAATAAGATAAATTCAAATCTTAGTTTACATTTACAATTATAAACTTTTTTGTAATTTATAAATTAATTTGTTCAAATAGAATTATGTATTACATGATATTGTTTCAAACACAGTTTTAGAAGCAAAATAATTACTTTGTTTTAAATACACAAATTAGATCATTTTAAAATATATGAGTCTTTACATTTTGATTGGTTACACATTATTATTTTAAAAATAATGTACACCGTAACACAGATTGCAATTAATTCCAATTTTTATATTCATATAAACTAGAAAAGTATCTTATTTTTCTATTCTTAAATTTACTTTTAAAATGCGTAAATGATAAGATTAGCATTGAAATAAAATTTAAATAAACTAATTTAAATTTAAATTAATGTAGACGGCATGTTTTATGAAAAAGACATAGAGACAAGAGGTAAACAATTAAAATTCGTACATTGATTAATAGGTACTTTTCATTTCATAGAAACCTAACCTTTCTTTATACGAAAGAGGTCATTCACATTCCTTGCTATGAGTTTAGTTAATATATATATATATTAAAACTGGCTCAATATAAACTAATATTTAATGTTTTAATTAAAGGATAGTTCTCTAATCCAGCGGTTTCCAAACTTTATTGCTACGCAACCCATCTTTAAGTAAAAAAAATTTCGAGACCCACCTAATATAAGAGTGTATATCCGTATGGAAATTGTTGTATTATTTGTTTAAGCTATCACCCATAATATACTACGAAAAAAAAAACTTTTTAAATTGTGTACGAAGCATACACCATGAACAAAAACAAGAAATAATAAACCACAAACATGTGTGAAAATGGCATAATAATTCAAATAAAACACAAACTACAAAGATAAATAAAAATAATTTAATTATTATTAAAGGAGTACATTTTATCCAGCGAAATTTCAGAAACAGGGTGTTACCGATGAAGGACATGTATATTAGGATTAAAATTCGTTAATTTTAATGTTATGTCGCTTTCTACATTCAGTGTGTTTCTGTACTTTTCTTTTCAAAAACAGCAAAATTGAAAAAGCATATTTACACATTATGTGTAGAATTACGTCAAGGAATTTTAAGATGATTTAGATCTGTATGGATCCGCTGGTATATTTACCATAATGAAAATTAAGGATTTTACCTTTAAATGTTATTTGCTGTTAAAGTTGTTATCTTTTTTAAACAGAGGAAATAAAATTTATATATTTTCTGACAAATCTTGATTGCTCCACGATCCACGAAAAGACTCGCCGCGAGCCAGCAGTGAGTCGCGACCCATATTTTGGGAACCGCTGCTCTAATCAATAAAAAGTTGGAAAGAAACTTAAAAAAATAGTCACCGACTGCAAAAAAAAGCGCACTAAGAAGAATTAAACAAACTTTTAAAATTCTCTAATGCAAAATTTATGCAATAACTACACATTGGACATATTTTGAATAATAAAAGATTGCTCTTTCAAATAAATCAATAAAAAAACTAAAGTTTTCATTTTAACAACCATTTATATGTAGGACGAGGAAGATAGTAGAAAAAAATAATATCCAACTATAATATGTAATTAAATATTATCTATATTTATCTGAATTTCTAGAATAATTAGATAAAAAAAATTCTTTTTATTCTCAGTTATTTTGTTACTTCTAATCTTAACAACAGGTCAATTCATTAAGTTTTAGCCATTTAATCAGACATCTATACATTACAGCACTCTATATTATGAAGAGAATAGATGGTTTGCTGAATTACAATGTATAACACGATGTGATTGAATCGGAGTAATCACATTTCCCAAAGCTTTAAAACATTCACCAAATTGAATAACTTGAATTGACATGCCATAATACATCATGTTCTCGGTTAAAGATATCTTTCATTAAAAGGTGTAGTATAGGTAATATATTCTATATGATGAATATAACATTATAATCAACTCCAGGATACAATCACATTCTATTTGAATAAATATAGAGAATGATTATGTCCTGACCGGTAAAATTGAATAGCCAGATGTAGATGAATATTGATTATATACATCGATTATATCTATTATATAATATATGAATAGAGCTCCCAGAGCAATAATGTTTGTATATTTTTTAACAGAAATATGTTATTTTAAAAGTAGTACGGCATAGCTGTCAACTTTAAACTTTTCTGAAAAAAGTAAAATTTAATAAGGAAAGTTTCCACATTTAATCAGCTAACTCGGCGATGCAATAAGCAAAATTTTCTTTTAAATTTTAATCAGAAATATTTTACTAAAAAATTTTTGGAAATTATAAAAATTTTAAAAATATATTTTTCATTATTTGTTTTTTTTTTTTTTTTTCATTCATAGCAGTAATGTTATATATTTTTAAGGACACAAGTTCGTTACACAATTTTGAAAAGTTTCAACTGTTTACTTAAAGTAGAATTTTTGAAAAAGTGTGCCAAATCTTAAAAAAAAATTGAATAAAGGAAATATAGATATATATACTCCCGCAGTGAATAAAATATATTACTTCAAACCATATAATCCTTTAAGTTCATATTCACTTAGGAGCATAATTAGTCCGGGTGCTATGCATCGGAAAACTGCAAATCGTGATAAGAATATACCGCTTGGTGAATATGTACTTTATGATAATACAATAGATATTAGAGGGGGAGGCATCTCGTAAAGTCCTCAGAATTCAAGATAGCGGCTGTTATTCAAAATGGCGTCATTTTCTGAATTTTCTTAATATGCGTTTTATAAATGTACTTTTCATGACGATTTCGATGTTTTAAAAGTAAAATTTTCGTTTTTACACTTTCCAACATTATTTAAAAGAGTGTACGAATTCGGTTTATCTGTCTGTTAGTCTGTCTGTCAGCCTGTCCTTCCTTGCTCTAACTCACTTAAATTTACTCAGATTGCCGTGAAATTTTATATGTTTTAGGAAGTTTTTAATAACATGTTTGCAGTAAAAATAAAGTATATAGCTTTTATGGTTCATTTACAGGGTGCTAAAGAATGACATTACAATATTGTGTATGCGGCGAAATCCTTTGCAATGTGTTTTAATGATGATATACTCTTTAAAACACGTTCAAATTGATATACATCAATGTTAATAAAATGGATATTAGAAGAGTAGTTATCTCGTAAAGTCTTCGGAATTCAAGATGGCGGTTGTTATTCAAAATGACGTCATTTTCTGAATTTTCTTAATATAAGTAATATAAATGTGCATTTCATGTCAATTTCGATGTTTTTAAGTCAAATTTTTGGTTTTATCACTTTCTAACATTATTTAAAAGAGTTTATGTATTCAGTTCATCTGCTTATTTGTCTGTCTGTCCTCCTCTCTTTCCATGTTCTTGCTCGCTTAAATTTAATCAGATTGTCATGTAAATTTTAAATGTTTTATGAAGTTTATAATAACATGTTAGGAGTAGAAATTAAAGTTTATAGCCTTTATAGTCCATTTACAGGGCGCTAAAAAAATGAAATTACAATATTGTGAATGCGGCGAAATTGTTTG
Source organism: Maratus speculifer (assembly GCA_964019185.1). Classification (NCBI taxonomy): domain Eukaryota; kingdom Metazoa; phylum Arthropoda; class Arachnida; order Araneae; family Salticidae; genus Maratus; species Maratus speculifer. The sequence continues at coordinate 300,289,008 of OZ025295.1, read as the reverse complement.
CAATGTGTTTTAATGATGTTATACTCTTTAAAACACATTCAAATTGATGTACATCAATGTTAATACTGCAATGAACTACCAAATACTTACTCATAATAAGGTGCGCATAGTATTTATCGCATACTTACTGTGACACACCAAAACAAGAAAATATGTGTTTGTCATTTGTATATAAATTTCATAAAGATTACAATCTAATTCAAGTGTTATTAGTGGAGGTGCTAGGAGTTATGAAACTTCATTTTGCGATAAGGGTATACCAAATATTTAGTATCTATCTTATATTAATAAAGTGCATATTAGAAAGTGGGGTATCGTATAAATTTATAGGAATTCAAGATGGCGACTATTATTCAAAATCTTTTGCAGTTTTATTCCTCTTCATCTTTACAAGAGTGATCCTGGTGTCAATTTCCACGTTTTATAACTCAAAAATTCTCTTTTTAATACTAGAAATATACCTAAAATGAAAATAGGACAATTCCTTAAATGGAGTTGGTTCCTTAATTGGTTACTTAATTGGAATGACTTGCCCTGGTCACGAAGAAGCTGATTCAAGATTAAAATACTGCATCTCAAAGATATGGTTGAAAAAGGACTGAAAAATAATGTTATACGGTCTGTAGACACTGATCTATTAGTTTTAGGGATTGCATATTTCTTTAAACTTTCAGATAACTGCTTAGAAACTATTTGGGTTGCATTCGGAAAATTGAAAATTGCAGATTTATTCCTGTTCCTACCGTAACTGCAGCAATTGGAAGAGAAACGGCAATGGCTTTACTAGAATTTCATACTTTCACGGGATGCGACAGCAATACGGTTTTCACAGAAAAGACGAAAAAGCCAAATTGGAGAACATGGGTAGAAAGCTTATATTTAAAGAAGCTACTGCTGCATTTTCATACCTATGAAAACCACAAACGTCCATTACTGAAAGTATTTTAAATATTTTAAAAAAGTCCGTACTATTGTTCTACTGTTCAACAAGCAATGGCCTTATTGTCAATAATGCAGGATAAGAATTGTTTAAGACAAAAAAATCGTTCTTTTGAACATCTTCCACCAACCAAGGATGCACTTCGACAGCATATTTTACGCAGTGCATTACAAGCTGGACACACATGAAGGCAAGCAAATCAGCGTGAAATATGTCCATCTTCTCCAAACAAATTTGGATGATGGTTGGATAATTTGTCATGGAAAATAAAACGGTCGGAGTTAACAGAGATTTCAGGCTCTTATGAAGAGTTAGTAAAATGTATAAGTAAAATGTGTAAAAATAAATGTGTCTGTAGAAAGGTTGGACTTTCTTGCACATTATTGTGCAATTGCAAAAATGAATGTGAAAAATATGATGATACCAAGTTTCTATATTCTATAGCTTTATATATAACATTCATTTTTTAATATATTGTATAAGTAATGTATTAATAAAATAGTATTTTTATTATTTACTTATTCCTTTAAATTTTCTACTGTAAATGACAAAAAATATTTTAATAATTGTCCTATTTTCATTTTATTTATATTTCTAGTATTAAAAAAAGAATTTTTGAGTTATAAAACGTGGAAATTAACATCATAAATACTCTTATAAGATGCAAAGGAATAAAACTGCAAAAAATTTAAATAATTTTCGCCATTTTGAATTCCTATAAATTTATACGATACCTCACTTTCTTATATGCAGTTTATTAATATAAGATAGATAATTACTATTCGAGATATCCTTATCAGAAAATGAACTTTCATCCTTCCTCGCGCCCCCACTAATAACACTTGAATTAAACCGTGATCTTTATGAAATTTACAAACAAATTACAAACACTTATTTTCTTGTTTTGGCGTGTGTTTGGTGTAAATAAGCGACAAATACTATGCACACCTTATTATCAGTAAGTATTTGGTAGTTCATTGCAGTATTAACATTGATGTATATCAATTTGAATGTGTTTTAAAGAGTATAACATCATTAAAACACATTGCAAACGATTACGCCGCATGCATAATACTGTTATGTCATTTTTTTAGCGCCCTGTAAATGGATTATAAAAGCTATACACTTTACTTTTTACTCCTAACATGTTGTTATAAACTTCATAAAATATATAACATTTACATGGCAAACTGATTAAATTAAGCGAGTTAGAGCGTGGAAGGACAGGCAGACAAACCGACAAACAGATAGATAAACCGAATTCCTACACTCTTTTAAATAATGTTGAAGAGTGTTAAAAACGAAAATTTGACTTTAAAAACATCGAAACCGACATGAAATGCACATTTATATTACTTATATTAAGAAAATCAAAAAAATGACGCCATTTTGAATAACAGCGGCCATCTTGAATTCCGACGGCTTTATGAGATGCCTACACCTCTAATATCCACTGTATTAACATTGATGTATATCAATTTGAATGTGTTTTAAAGAGTATAACGTCATTAAAACAAATTCCAAACGATTTCGTCACATGCACAATATTGTAATGTCATTCTTTTTTTTGCATCCTGTAAATGAACTATAAAAGCTGTATACTTTATGTTTTATTTGAACATGTTTTATAAAATTCATAAAACATATGTAATTTGCATGGCAATCTGAGTAAATTTAAGCGAGCTAGAGCATGGAAGGACAGGCGGACAGACAGACAGACAGATAAACCGAATTCATACACTTTTTAAAATAATATTGGTAAGTATTAAAAACGAAAATGTGACTTTGAAAACATCAATATAGACATGAAATGCACATTTATATTACGCATCTTAAGAAAATTCAGAAAATGGCGCCATTTTGAATAACAGCCGCCATCTTGAATTCCGACGACTTTAGGAGATGCCTCCCCCTCTAATATCCATTGTATTATCATAAAGTACATACTCACCAAGCGGCATATTCTTATCACGATTTGCAGTTTTCACCTTATTTTTGTCGCGTAGCACTCGGACTATAATCTGATAGATTTATTATTGTATGATAATATTAATATTGTAATTATTGTGTGATATAGATGCGAACTTTTACGATTTTTTCATACCAGTAAAATTTAATAATAAAAATTTCCACATTTAATAGGAGAACTCTTTTCTTTTGAATTTTAGTGTTAATAAAAAGACGTAAAAGTTGACGGCTATCGTACCTTGAAAATGTAAAATTTTAAAAAGGTCTCTTTACGAGATTTTAAAGTCCGTGCATATATAATAATACAGTGAAGCCTCCAAATAAGGGACACCCATGGGACCGCAACTTTCGTCCCTTAAATAGAGGTGTCCCTTATTCGGAGTTCCTTACATAGTGAAACCTCCAAATAAGGGACATCTTTGGGACCGCAACTTTTGTCCCTTAAATAGAGGTGTCCCTTATTCGGAGTGTCCCTTATTTGGAGGTTTCACTGTATCAACTTTTTGTTAATTCTGGACCATCTCTCACTTGCATGACATCATAAGTTATCATTTCACGAACCCCCCCCCCCCCCCATTAGTTGTTAAATTGTGTGTATGTTTTCATCTGAAGAGGAAACCAGCTTTGGTGAAAATCGCACTCAAGATTGAGACTTCATGCATTCTAAAACCTTATCGACCAAATTTAGAGAATTTATAGAATTTTTCTGGAATTGTCGTGTTATATATATATTCTACACATTTAAATTTAAAGAAAGGAATTTTTATTTTGATTTTAATCGAAAAGAGTGCTAATTCGCTAATTATCGTACTACGAATCTAAACTACTGAAGACACAATGCAAGATAACTATCATATTTGGCCATGGCACCAAATTCGTAAACAACGGGGAATTCTTTAAGTTTTAGCCATTTAATCAGACATCCATACATTGCAGCACTTTATATTATGAAGAGAATAGATGGTTTTCTGAATTACAATGTATTACACGGAGTGATTGCATCGGAGTAATTACATTTCCCAAAGCTTTAAAACATTCACTAAATTGAATAACTTGAATTGACATGCCATAATACATCATGTTTTCTGTTAAAGATATCTTTCATTAAAGATATAGTTGAAGTAATATACTCTGTATGATGAATGTTACATTATAATCAACTCCAGGATTTATTCACATTGTATTTGTATGAATACACTTCCGCCCTTGCCGGTAAAATTGAATAGCCAGGTGTAGATGAATATCGATTATGTAGATCGATTTTATCGATTACATAACATAGAAATGAAGATATGAGATTAATAATATTTATGTATTTTTCTGGAATTGTCCTGTTATATATATATTCTACACATTTAAATTTAAAGTAAGGAATTTTGATTTTGATTTTAATCGAAAAAAGTGCTAATTCGCTAATTATCGTACTACGAATTTAAACTACTGAAGACACAATGCAAGATAACTATCATATTTGGCCATGGAACCAAATTCGTAAACAACGGGGAATTCATTAAGTTTTAGCCATTTAATCAGACATCTAAACATTGTAGAACTCTATATTATGAAGAGAATAGATGGTTTTCTGAATTACAATGTATAATACGGAGTGATTGCATCGGAGTAATTACATTCCCAAAGCTTTAAAACATTCACTAAATTGAATAACTTGAATTGACATGCCATAATACATCATGTTTTCTGTTAAAGATATCTTTCATTAAAGATATAGTTGAAGTAATATACTCTGTATGATGAATGTTACATTATAATCAACTCCAGGATTCATTCACGTTCTATTTGTAAGAATACACTTCCGCCCTTGCCGGTAAAATTGAATAGCCTGGTGTAGATGAATATCGATTATGTAGATCAATTTTATCGATTACATAACATAGAAATGAAGATCTGAGATTAATAATATTTATGAATTTTTTAACAGAAATAAAATTATTGTTCATTTAGTACGGCATAGCTGCCAACTTGTACGCTTTTTTGTACCAGTGTGAAATTTAATAACAAATTTTCCATATTAAATCGGCGCACTTGACGATTGAATAAATAACAAATTTCTTTTAAATTTTAATCAAAGATATTTTACAAAAGATATTTTGAAAATTATAAAAATTTTTAGAATATATATTTTATTATTTTATTTTATTTCATTCAGATCTGTAATGTTATATATTTTTAAATGCATAATTTTGGAAAGCTTCAACTGTTTACCTAAAATAGAATTTTTTTTAAAAAATGTCCCAAAGCTTAAAAAAGCACAATTAGAATAAATGCAAAATTTATACAATACACAACCACAGTGCGTAAAATATTTTACTTCAAGCACTGTAATCTTTTAGGTCCATATTCATTTAGGAGCATAATCTTTTAGATGTCATAGGCCGTTGACTAAAAACTCAAAAACTTGAACCATTTTATGTTTCATATGCCCTTAAAGGTTTATTAGTATTTTTATGCACAAAAGATAAATAAAATCATGCAAACAACGCTGTTTACATTTCTTCAGGATTTTTTGCTCATAATTTTCTGTTTATTAAACTTACTTCCATTTCAGTAATCGTAGAAATAAAATTAAGACAGATTTGGAATATTAAAAGATTGCTCTTTCAAACAAATAAAAAAAATCGAAAATTCTCACTTTAATGATCATTTATATGTAGGATAAATAAGATACTATTAAAAAATATATAATATACGGCAAGAATATGCCATTAAATATTAAATAACTTTATCTGAATTTCATGAGTATTTGAATTAATAGAAAATGTTTGTATACGCAGTTATTTTGTCACTTTAATTCATAAACAACAGGGAATTCATGATGTTTTAGCCATTTTAATCAGACGTCTATACATTACAACATTCTATAGTATGAAGAAAATAGACGGTTTGCTAGATTACAATGTATAACACGGAGTGATTGAATCGGAGTAATTACATTTCTCAGAGCTTTAAAACATTCACCAAATTGAAAAACTTGAATTGACATAGCATAATACATCATGTTCTTGGTTAAAGATATCTTTCATTAAAAGATGCAGTTGAGGTATTAAGTTCAGTATGATGAATATGACATTACAATCAACTTAAGGATAGATTTACTTTCTATTTGAATGGATACACAGAATGATACCATCCTTGCCAACAAAATTGAATTGCCAGGTGTAGATGAATAACGATTATATAGATGGATTATATCTATTAATAACATATAAATGGCGATATCAGAGTAATGATATGAGTGGGTTTTTAACCGAAAATGGCAGCTACGCCGTACTAAAGTACGGCGTAGCTGCCATTTTTCACGCTTTTTTGATAAGAGTGAAATTTAATAAAAAAAATTCCAGATTTAATCAGTGAACTTCGCAATTCAATAAGTGAAAAAAATCTTATAAATTTTATGTGAATTAAAAAGCATAAAAGTTGGCCGTAACGGTATATTGAAAATGTACAACTAAATAAAGTCTCTTTACGAGGTCTTAAAATCCGTGAATATATAATGATTTTAACTTTTTGGTGATTTGACCGTCTCCGACAGGCACGACATCATAAGTTTTCCTCCCACGAATCCTATTACCTCCCACCATCAGTTGTTTCTTGTGTGAATGTTTGGATCTGACAAATAAACCAGATTTGGTGAAGATCACACTCAGGATTGAGATTTGATGCATTAAAAAACCCTACACACACACACACACACACACACACACATATATATATATATATATATATATATACATTCCTATACATTTAACTTTGAAGTAAAGAAATTTTATTATTGGTTTACCCGAAAAGAGAGCATATTCGCCAAATAGGGTGCTACGAATCCAAAATATTATCAACACAATGTAAGGCAACTATCATGTTTGGCCATGATTACCGGGAAAAATTCAACGGTAATGAATAAAGTCAATTTCGCAGCATCAATAGTGCAATTTGAATGTGCTTTTTCAAAATAAAAATCATAGCTTCTTCATCCAAATTCTAAACTTGGTTCAATATTTTATTCTTATAATTAACAATTTGCATTTTAAAATACTTTTTTACCTAAAAATTTCTACGATAATATTCCGATAAGTTGTCTCAAAAAATTAAATTTACAGAATTTTGTTTTTAAAAAAATTAATAAATACTTTTTTTTGCATACATCAGCACTCAAACTTTGGCCTATAGAGCTATAAAATGTACCAAGTTTAATACTTAGAGCGAGCAATAGGAAGTTCCCTTTTTTGTCAAATCTTACAATCGATTGACCTTTTCTGTCGGAATGAATTTCTAGAATCAGTAATAAAGCAATATTCATGCATTTCTTGGAGCTTACCTCATCAATGCAGGCCACAAATGTATTTTTTTTTACGTTTATGATCAGAATCGAGTGAATCGATTTCATTCAATTTGCACAAAAGTTAATTGTCAATGAAAATGCAGTGTTCGTATATCGTCCGGAACATTCCTTGTTAGAAACATGTTTCAGAGGCAGAAGCTTTTCTGTAAAATCACATACTCAATGTGAATTTATTCAACTATTTCGCTCGAAGTGTCTAGAATATAAAAGAGTAAGTTTGTGATAAATATAAATGCTTAAAAATCCCCAGGATCCTAAAATTATTTTATTAATAAATGATAAGAACAAAAAAACATGTGTAAGGCATAGATTATGAAACACATTCCAATCCATTAAAGATTCTCTAACAAATCTTTATACTTTACTAAGTGAAAGACGATATCTGAATGAAAAACTTGCGAACGAAAAATGCATTTGAAAACCCGATTTCTGCCAATACCATAACTTTTTAGATGAACCATAGATATGCATAGAGTCCATGGTCTTCGTTGGAAGGGAAATATATTTTTTGGAAGTTGACAGCACAAATAATGAAAACACGCAGGCATTTGGAATTTCTTTCTGGTACTGTCGGCGTTATCTGTAAATCAAATCTCGAAAGCGAATTTTTCATTCGTCAGATTTTGAAATTTTGTCTTTAGAGCTGTGAGCAAACGTGAAATTCCGCATTTTGCTCTAGAATTCATCTTCTGAGAAGGTCGCACAACAATCGAAAATGACTCTCGAACTGGTCGTCCTTTGCTTTCTACCGCAGATGAAAACGTTGGAGGTGTTTTTTGATTATGAGATCGTCATTCACTACGAATGAATTTCTCAATTGCCAAACTGTCAATAAAAGACTTTAAATGGATTATCTTAAACGTCTACGAGTTGAAATCAGGCGAAAACGACTTGAAAAATGGGCAACAAGCGATTGGTTTGTTTTACACGAAAATGCTCCAACATCGCGCTCTGATCTTGAAAAATTACCTTGTCAGACGCGGTATTACCCCTCGATAAACACCATGTTTATTTCCCTGACCTGGAATAATCGACATTTTATCTGTTTCCACGGCTGAAAATGGAATTAAAGGAACACCGTTTTATGAATTCAGAAGATATCGAAAAGTCGACGGAGCTAATCTTGGACGTTTCAAAGACGGTTATAAGCAGTGTTTTGAAAAGTTATACGAATGCTGAAAGAAGAATGTGTATACAGGAACAAAATACTTTTAAGGCCTATAAGATAAAATTGGTGTTCTATTTTTTAATAATTTGTAATTTACCTATTACAGGATTCTTTTTCACCTTACTACGTATTTGCATATAACATGGTACGCAAAATGTCAGATCAATTAAACACATAACACAGTTGAAAATTTGCATTCAGCAGTTTCTGTCAATGAAAGAATATTTGTGAAAAAAATTGCGTCCGTATATATGATCGATAGATTTTATCCACACCAAATAATATATATTTTAAAAATTATACAGTGTGTTTTGCTACCAGACCGACAAACTTTGAGGGATGATAGTAGACACGAAGACAAACATTATTAAATAGGAAACCATAGGGCGTAAACGTCTCCTGCAGGAGCTAAGGGCCATTAAAATGTAAGGCCCAAAATTTTAAATGATGATAAAAAACGGAAAAAAGGGTCGATTCGTTTGCGGTTTTCACTAAAATTATTCTTTATATCACGATTTTTTTAGAAAAAAAATTTAAAGGTTAGGTTCAAAATTGTCGATAGAGGGCGCTTTAGACTTTAGAGTAACGAAAAACTACTTTTTACCGTTGTTCTGTGCATGGGGTAGAAATTATTCTAAAGTTTAGAATTTAACTTAAATTTTAAGCCCATAACCGGAAACATTGGGATCGGGTAACTAGCGAAAATTGAACTGTGAACAAATGGGGAAACTTTAAACGCTCATAAATATTGGACAAACAAATCGATTTTGTTGCGGTTTGTGTGTAAGTCATTCCCTTGGTAATTACTTTATTCAAAATGACGTACAGCTTTAGTGTCCTCATTTTTTGATATAGCGCGCTTCCGGCACTACTCTGACATTTCAATGGCATTATTCCTGGTTGTTTTACTACCAGACCAACATATTTCCGGGAAGTGTTAGGGAGAAAAAGAAGACTCGGAATCACATAGGAATGTAACGTTGGACATGCCTTTTTCCAATTTACGGTTAAAGAAAGCAAAGAGAAAAGTAACAGAAACAGCAGAGAAAGAGCGACACGTTAATGTGAGAGAAAACAGTTTATTTAAATATTTTACTAGAAAAGGTGTTCGAAATTACGACCAGTCCGGCAAGTTTAACAGCGACGGTAAATGGAGCTGCAGTTTCCTTGCGGTAGATGGCGCTAAACGGTAATGCGCCTGAGCAGCGATCACATTGAAGTGATTATTCGCGAACCGGTTCCAAAGGTAGCAGAATGAAGTATTTGAACGATAAACAGCACGATAGGGCTCCTCCACATTTTACCAATGACGTTTGCCGACACTTCAAAGTAACATAGGGACAGTGGTGGATAGGTCGCGGTGGCCGGTTCATTGGTCTGCCAGATCGCCGGACCTATCATGTATGGACTCCTTCTGCTGGGTACAAATGAAAATTGGGTGTATGTAACTCCCGTACCATCAGTTGAAGATCTCGTAGCTGGTATTTCTGTATCTGCCAGAAAACTATCAGAGATGTCAAGAATCTTTCAAAACGTGATAAATTCCACGCGACCCCGCTGTCAAGCATGCCGGACTACTTGTGGTAGTATTTCGAACACTTTTTGTAGTAAAACATTTAAATAAACTGTTTTCTGTCACATTGACTTGTTGCTCTTTCTCTGCTGTTTCTGTTTTCTTTTCTCTGTTTCCTTTAACTGTTACTCGCAAAGAATGCATTTCCAACGTTACATTCCTATGTAATTCCGAGTCGTCTTTGCATCGTTAACACTTCCTGGAAGTATTTTGGTCTGGTAGTAAAACACCCAGGAGTAATGCCATCATAAAATATCAGAGATGTGTGGGAATCGCCCTTTATCGAAAAATCAGGACACCAAAGCTGTACGTCATTTTGAATAAAATAATTACCCAGGGAATGACTTACACGCAAACCGCAACAAAATCGATTTGTTTGTCCAATATTTATGAGCGTTTAAAATCTCCCTCTCTGTTAACAGTTCAATTTTCGCTAGTTACCCGATCCCAATGTTTCCGATTTTGGGCTTAAAATTTAAGTTAAAGTTTAAACTTTAGAATAATTTCAACCCCATACACAAAATAACGGTAAAAAGTAGTTGTTCGTTACTCTAAAGTCTAAAGCGCCCTCTACCGACAATTTTTGAACGTAACCTTTAATTTTTTTTTCTATAAAAATTGTGATATAAGGAATGATTTCAGTGAAAACCGCAAACGAATCGACCATTTTTTCCGTTTTTTATCATCATTTGAAATTTTGGACCTTAAACTTTAATGACTCCTAGCTCCTACAGAAGACGTTTGCGTCACATGGTTTCCTATTTAATAATGTTTGTTTTCACGTCTACTATCATCCCTCAAAGTTTGTCGGTCTGGTATAGAAACACCCTGTATAATCAAATAATATGACTTTTTTAAATGCACGCCACATCTGAAAACATACTTCCAGCAATTGTTGTTGTGGGTTCAATTATTGTTCATTTTCTTTTGCAGCCAATTCTTATGTGTGTACGATACATTTTTCATTCACAATGTTTTATTGTTAGAACCTTTTATTGCATTTCAATTTGTAAAGCATTATTAATGTGTTGGAAAGTGTTTCATAAAGTGTTCATTTCTTGTCTTTTATTAAGGAGTGAATTTTTATTGAAATAACATATTAATTTCAATATGTGCAAACTAAAGTATTATCACTAAAATACGCAGCAAATGATTTTCCCAATCAACTGTAGTGACACGAAATTCTTTAGAGTGTCACTGTATCGAAAACGCTACATACTTAATATTCAACTCCAAACATGCCATTGTAAATTCCTGTAACACGAATCAATTTCATAGCAAGAGAACTTTAATTATGAGAGTTAGAGTACGGATAGTCAAACGGAATTCATAAACATTTTTCAAATGTGTTGGTAAATGTAAAAATTTGAATAGAAATTCTGATGCAAATTGACATTTTAAAGTCATACAGACACCTTAAATGCATTATTAAATCTCTCGCTGTTAATCCCGTGATTTCGTTTCTATACAATATTATTCATCAAATTCAATTTTCTGACAATATTATTTTATGGTTTAATTTTATACAAAAAAAACAGCTTTTACAAAGAAATTTTATTTACTGCAACTCTAATGTGTATGCAGATATGAAATATGTAACAATTTTATAATTTTTGGACCTATTTTGATAAAAAACGTTACACAGCGATAGGGTTAATATTTTTTATACAAGTATGCTTTATTGTATTGTTAGTGAGAGGTCTAAAAATATGTATTCTAAAGTAAAGAAATTATAATATTATATAAGAAGATGCCATTTTCATCTATATTCTGTAACCCGGGAACGGAAATAATACAATAATATGAAATTTATATTAAAACAGGATTTTATTCAAATGCAACGCATTTTTAGTGGCTATATCAGCATAATATTTTCTACACTGTAAAAAAAAAGTGTCGATCTACTAAAAAAACTTTAGTGATCCTCGTAATTACTAAAAATTTTTAGTAATCTTAGTCGGTTACAAGAAAATCTGTAAGAATTACTAGAAAAAAGTTTGCAACGAATAGAGTTAATAATTTTATATCTTTAATAGCTATTACTAAAACTCACTTGGTGTGGCCTTGATAGCATAGTGGTTATAGTAACGGACTCCAGGCTAAAAGGTCCCGCGTTCGATACTGGCCAATGCCAAATACTCCCCGAATATATGTAGTGCAACTACTCGTTAATAAAGGGATTATGAATATACTGTCGGAGCTGTAGCAATGTTTGGTGCTGCCATCTATTGCGGGTTTGCCGAAAATCTTCCGCTTTAGAAGTCTGGATGCAGCTCGAAGGAAACTCATGCCCTTCGGGACCACGTAATGGTTATTAAAAATTATTTTGGAGCTATTACTAAAATTTACTTGGTGGCTCATACTAAAAACTTTTAAGTTAGTTATACAAAAAATTCTTTTGTTTAGTTTACAAAAGAAATGCTTGTTTCGCTTGCAAAAAAAAGTTTGTAATGGTTACTAAAAAATCCTGTGGAATACAAATTTACTAAAAAATTTTTAGTAACCTCTTGAAATTTTTTTTTACAGTGTACACAACACTAGTTTAATATAACAACTATGTATTTAAATCAACGGTCTGTATTATTATACTACACCTGACACAGCGGGTAAACGGTTAGCAGAGTATGTATGATGAATTACATGTAGTGATTGCATCGGAGAAATTACGCTTCACATAGCCTTAAAATTCAGAGTAAATTGACGGGTGATCGATGGGTGATTTGTTGCAAAGATTTATTGGTGTATGCATATCCAAACGTGCATATTAAGCAGTTTGATATGATGTAACGGAATATCAATTCCTTGAATATAGGGGAAACGTTTTCTGTGTAGTAGTTAAATTGATCCTTTAACAAATATCTTGTTATACCGCATATGAATGAAACAGTACATCTCCATTTTGACACACATTACTGAGAAAGGGAATGCAATGTACAAACCCTAATTTGATATCTTAAATTTAAATTTAATTAAAATAAGTTAATAGTGATGTATAAATCCATTTATTAATTATTTATCATGTTTTGATTCCCTAATAATTTTCTTGAAATTTAATTTTTGATTTATCACTATTTTTCATTTTTATTAAAAAATAACATTTCTATGGTACAACATCCATGTTTTATGTGAAAAAAATGCAAAATTTTTCTATGAAAAATTGAAATAACATTGACGAACCACTTTTATGATATAATTGAAATAAATTTTAAAAGTAGTTGTAATAGATACCTTCTTAGAGTTGTTTTAAATTAATATGAAACAGAAGGTATTAATTAGAGTAAAAAACCTATAGTATTCAATAATTAAATGTCTTCATTTGCATTTTGTAACCCGGAAACTGAAATAATACAATAATAGTAAATTTATATTAGACACGATTTTATTCAAATACAAGGTATTTTAAGCACTGCCTGTTATATCTGCAGTACATTTTCAACGCAACACCAGTTTAATATAGCAACTATGCATTTAGACCACTGGCCAGTATTATTATACTACATCTGACACAGCGAGTAAACGGTTAGCAGTGTATGTATGATGCATAACATGTAGTGATTGCATCGGGGAAATCATGCTTCACATAGTCTTAAAATTTAGAGTAAATTGACTACGTCGGTAAGTGATTGGTTACCGAGATTTATTGGTGTATGTATATCCAAACGTGCATAATAAGCAGTTTGAATTGATGTAATGGAATATCACTTCCGTAAACATTGGGAAAATGTTTTCGGCATAGTATTTAAATTGATCCTGTAACAAATATCTTTTTATTATGAATAAGAATGAAATAGTACAACTCCATAAACATATACAGGACAGTTGCACCATAAAATTTAACTAATAAGAATGTATTCATTAAAATACAACACATAGCTCAATGGCGCACAAAACAAGAATTTTAATATACATTAGTATAATTTTTTATTTTAATTGTACAAATGTATATTAAAATTCTTGTTTTGTGCACCACTGAGCTGTGTGTTGTATTTTAATAAATTCATTCTTATTAGTCAACTCCATTTTGGCACATACTACTGCGTATGGGGATTCTTGTAAAGAAGCCTTGTTTTAACATTTTAAATTTTAATTTATTTAAAGTATGTACAAATTGCTATATAAAGCTATTTATTAATTATTTATCATGTTTTTCTTCCCTAATAATTTTCATGAATGAACTCTAATTTTTGAACTATCTTTTTTTCCCTTTAATTTAAAAGATAGCAATCCATTAGAAAAAACTGCAATTAGGTACAGCATCAATGTTGTACCGTGGAGCATAAATCATATTTCTATGAACATTAAAAATAACATTTTGACGAAACATTCTTATAATGTATTTGAAATATGTACTAAATTCTCAAATTTTGCATCTATTTTTTATAAATAAAAAAAATACACAACCAAAGGATTAATATATTAATCTATTAGTACCTAGCGTCCCTTTTAGGGACGATTATAAAAAAGGCAATAAAGTACTTTTCACACCAGTAAATAGAAAGATAAATAAGCACTATTTTTCACGAAACAAATTCCTCAATAAATTAAAATAAAAGTTATTCGTCTTTCAAAAGTGGTGGGAAACCCAAAATTTCATTTTTAATAGCGAAAACAATTTGGGCATTAATGGGTTAATACAAGTGTGCTTTTAGGTATTCTTAGTGAGAGATCTAAGTATATATATTCTAAATTTAAAACAAAAATCTTATAATGTTCGATATGGAAATATCGCTTTCTTCTATATTTTGCAGTTCCGAGAACGGAAGTATTACAGTAATATTTAATTTATATTAAACATGGTTTTATTCAAATATAAGCATGATTGTATTCAAATACAAGGCCGGATGGGCTTAAGAACAGCCGACTACACCGGCAATACATTTTCTACGTAACAATAGTTTAATATAGCAACTATATATTTAAATGAACGGCCTATATTGTTATACTACATCTGACAGAGTGGGTAAACGGTTAGCAGAGTATGTATGATGTAAAACATGTTGAGACTGGATTGGAGAAATTACGCTTTACATAGTTTTAAAATTCCGAGTAAACTATCTCGATGGGTGATTGGTTGACGACATTTATTTTTCTATGCTTACCCAAGGGTGCATATTAAGCAGTTTGAACTGATGTAACAGAATACCACTTCAGTTAATATAGGGGAAACTTTTTCTGTGTAGTAGTTAAATTGATCCTTTAACAAATATCTTTTTATTCCGCATATGAATGAAATAGTGCATCACCATTTTGACACATATTGCTGAATACGGAAAGGCGTTGTTCAAAAGCCATATTTAGACTTCTTAAATTTTTATTTAGTTAAAATATGTAAATATTAATACATAAAGCTATTTATTAATTATTTATCATGTTTTGATTTCCTCAAAAATTTCTTGAACTCTAATTTTTGATTTATCATGTTTTTGTTTTATTTTTTATTAAAAAGTAAAAATTCCATGGTACAACATCCATTTTGCATATTGGAATATACATAATTTTTCAATGAAAAATAGAAATAAAATTGACGAAACACTTTTATGATAAATTTGAAATTAATTTGAAAAGTAGTTCTAATAGCTACCTATTTAAAGTTGTTTTAAATTAATATGAAACAGAAAATATAAATTAGAATAAAAACCTACAGTACTCAATAGGCGAATGTCGTTTTCATTAACATTTTGTGAACCGGAAATTGAAATAATACAACAATATGAAATTTATATTAAATATGATTTTATTGAATTACAACGCATTTTAAGCATAGCCGGTAATACCGACAATACATGTTTTACGCAACACTAAAATAATATAGCTACTATGTATTTAAATCAACGGCCTGTATTAATATACTACATATGACAGAGTGCGTAAACAGTTAGCAGAGTATGTATGATGCATAACATGCAGTGATTGCATTCGGAGAAATTGCGTTTCACATGGTCTTAAAATTCAGAATAAATTGACTAGCTCGATCGGCGATTGGTTGCCGAGATTTATTGGTGTATGCATATCCAAACATGCATATTAAGCAGTTTGAATTGATGTAATGGAATATCACTTCCCTGAATATAGGGAAAACGTTTTATATATAATAGTTAAATTGATCTTTTAACAAATATCTTTATATTCCGACTAGGAATGAAATAGTACGTCTCCATTTTGACACACTTTACTGAGCAGGGGAAGCGTTGTAAAAAAGCCTTGTTTTGATATTTTAAATTTTAATTTAATTAAAGTATGTATATATTAATATATAAAACTATTTATTAATTATTTGTCATGTTTTGCTTCCCTCATAATTTTCTTGAATGAAATCTAATTTTTGAACTATCATATTTTTCACCTTAATGAAAAAAATAGCAATCCATTAGAAAAAATAGCAATTAGGTACAACACCACTGATGTATCGTAGAGCATACATCATTTTTCTATGAAAAATATAAATAACATTGAAGAACATTCTTGAAGTGGAAAAAAAAAAGATCGGAAATAAATTGCGAAATATATCTAATATCGATTTTGCTTCTGAAAAATTCTGAATGACACTTTATTTTCTATCAAAATTTCTTATTGGAATTTCAGAATAAAGTGTAAGCTTTTGAATAATAAATACCCAATTTATGCCACATTTATTTTTTTGGTCTTATTGTATTGATTTATTTAAGAATTCAGAAACAAGCAAATAAACTTAAAGATCAAATTTGACAGAAATAATATTCTTTGTGGTATTGTTTTTATGTTTTCCAAATCGTACAGTGCCGCAAGATAAAAATTTAAATAAAAGTATTCCAAACTTTGCTTGTTAGGGGAGAGGGGGGTTAGTGTGGACAAGGGGTTAGTATAGACATTCAAAATAACAATTTAAATAATGTAGAAAAAATTACCAAAGAATTTACACAAACTGACAACATTTTACTCCTTACTAAGCAAAAATTTAGTTTCAAAGGGTTAAAAAGATTTTGAATAGTTTCAAGAAGTTTAATTTCATGCATGGAAAGTAAAAATACGATTTCTTTTTCATTTTTGCAGCACAAAGAATTTAAATTTAGAATCCAATAAACAAGTTGCTATAAGACAAGTGTAAATTGTCTTGTTTATTTCTATAACTTTCATTAAGATATTAAATTGGTTAAATGAGTATAACTGAAGAATAACTTCACAATGTTAGCATGGGGTTAGTGTAGACACACTACTAGGGGTTAGTGTAGACAAATTATTGTACTGCATAATTTGTATTTTAAGTACTAAATTTAATATAATGTAAAGATTTACAGAAAGTATGTTTACTTACAAATGCAATTACTAAATTAAACATCAAATAAGACTATTTTCTATATAAATAAGGATATGTATTGAAATTTTCATCAAATCATTTCAAACAGAAAGTTGAAATTTTTTCTTTTGCTATTTTTTTGTTCAAATTCATCAATTTTGCATTTTTAGAGGATTAATTTAGCCTTAATTTTAAATTAATTCAATAAAATAGAATATACATTATTTTATGTTGGTTAGAAGCATGATAAATATCAACTGTTCCATTATTATAAACGAATCCCATCGTCACCAACTCTTAGATATTGCAATATTGTATATTTTGTTGGCAGAGTGCAAAGTGTAAATGGTTTTAGTGTACATGATGTTATATTTCTGCAGAAAAAAAATCCGGCACATCATTTTACTATTCTTGATATGAAAAATAATTCCCTGATTAAAAATGGGGAATAATAGAAAAAAATCACACAGCTTGTGATTGTTGGTGTTGCTTTTTTCTCCATAATCCCTTTAGACAGTAATTTAAACTTAGAAGTTTAGATAATAAGGAATATTTGTGAAAAAATTACCTGTCCACATTAGCCCCCAATATATTTTGGTTTTGTCCACACTAACCCCTACAAGGGGTTAGTGTGGACACATAGATCAATGTTAAAAACTGCCAATTTTCTTATTGTTTAACTGTATTTATCATCATCTTTCCTGTATATTAATAAACAGAAAATATCATTATTCAGTTTGAAAGGGTTGCGAAATTTTAAAAATGCTCATAGAATTTTATAAAATTAAATTAAATTTTTCTGTCCACACCAACCCCCCTCTCCCCTACTAATTTTTAATTACCGTAATTTCGGGAGTATAAGCCGCAGATCAAACAATTATTTTTCGACCCAGAATTTTTTAAGAAACAAATATAACTAGTTAGATCGCCGTAAATATTTATCTTCAATCACTAAATAAGATTTCTGAGTCCATAAAGAATTGTTTGATCCGCGGCTTATACACCCGAAATTACGGTAAATGTATTCAAAACCTTTTTATATAGCTAAATAAATCTTAAGAAGGAAGAGAGGATTTATTCTGTCGGGCAGTTGTATACTTGTATTTCGCGTATTTCACATATGCATATTCACATAACGATCAGAAGAAATACTATCCTCTGAATGGTTGAAACAAAGCGGGTAAAAGAAATTATATATCCAGGTTCGAGTTACAAGAATTTCGCCACTACCGGCGAATGATTCGTGTTTTTTTTTACGGATAAATTGTGACTGAAATGAGATTTAAAGTAACATTGCTTACAGATGACATACAATTACGCGTAAACAATTAATTTCTGAGAGTAAATTAAACACATAAAAAGGTTTTGAATTTTATACCTTAATTAAACAAAACTAGTATGTTATCAGTTAAGTTTTTACTCAATAGATGATAGAATTGCTGAAGAAATTAACTATCTAACTTGTCTAAGTTAATTATCTAAATTGTCTAAGTTAAGTTACTTTTTAATAGATGGCAGAAATACTACACGAATGTAAACTTACAAATAAAATAATCTTACTAATAAAACTTATTAATAAATTCGACAATAAGTAAATGAAATCAATTTAAATAAGAGCTTGATAAAATAAATAATGCCTTAATTTCTGGTGCGAAAATCAGGTGATAATAAATAAATATAAATGACATTGAATAAAATGTAAGTGAAATCAATTTAAAAAAGAGTTAATAAAAGAAAGAAAGAATTCTTTAAAATACATGATTTAAGTATTGGAAGATTTTTTCTTAAGAGAAAGTCATTTTATTTTCAGAATAGATTAAATTTAAATACTAAATAATTCTATTTTCATCAAAACATTCCTTTATCAAAATATAATATTAGTGCAGTACAATTATATTGTTAAAAAATGTTATTTAATCAGAGAGATTTAATTTTAAACTATTAAAAATGTATTGCGGTTTAAAATATTTTGATATATTTCAGCAGCATTGCTTAACTATGTAAAGCAATTTACGTGCATTTCTTGTGTACACTGGTAATCAGAATTAAAGAATAATGAGGAAAAATATGCTCAATTACTTAATGTTGCAACATTACTCAATAACGCAATTATTTATGTAATGAAATGTAATTGAACGCAAGATTGCACTTCCGTGCATACGTTAAGTTTAGAAATATGCAAATTAGGTGATTGACATTGTGGTGCACAATGGAATTCTGGTATGAGCTGTTTAATGTGGTGTCTGAGAGTGATTAGAAATCATTAGATATGACTCAATGACATCACTTCAGTGAAATAATTGGTAGAATCGAGAATGATTAAACGCAAATAGAGATTGCCCAAAAATTTCATATTTCTCAAAATGTGATATCATAAGCTTCGAGCCGTTTACTAGATATGTTGTTAGACAACATAGTCAACGAAGATCAAGAGCAACAATTGCATCCAAAGATCATTTTCTTCCATTTTCGGCTCACAGAAACCGCGAAGTGAGTAAAAGGATTTAGTTTCAGACATTCATCCTGTTACAGGAACGCGAATTAGCCATTCTACTGCCAGAAGCTTTTCAATGGTAGATTGTATACGAAAAGACTAATAGTTGATGTCACACGCACTGCAACTTTCAAACGGGTCCGTTTAAATTGTTAAATCGAGCCAAAAAGACTGGGTTCGAATATTGATTGCTGACGAGTTTAGATATAGTCTGAGCCCTCTTTCTAGATGAGTTTTAATCTGAAGAGAGAAATGACAAGTAACTTGTTCGTGCAATATCCCGTTCAAACATAATGTGTTTCGCTCTGTTGAGCGAGAAAGATGTCAATAATTTAAACGGGTCTGTTTGGAAGTTGGAATATATGGGACACAAACTAATAGTTTTTCACATATAGTCCAGCTTTATTAAGCCTTCTTGCTACAGTAGAATGGCAAATTAGAATTTCTATGGCAGCCTGAAGATCTGAAACCAAATCTCTTGTAATCACTTCGCGGTTTCTTACTGCCGAAAAAAACAAAATGTGGTCTTTGGATGCAGTAGTTGCTCTTGATTTCACTTGATTAGGCTGTCTATCAACGTATCCAGTGTTTAAAAAGCAGCTCAAAGCTGTTGATGTGACATTTTGCGGAATATTTAATTCTTCGGCAACCTCCATCTGTGTTTGATCTTCCTCGATTCTACCATTAATTCGCCACTCATGACTTTCATTTAAACGGTGCCTTTGAGCCATAACTAATGAATACTGGTCACTCACAAACACCGCATTCATTTTAAACAACACTGCAGTCCAGAATTCTAACACAAGTCCATTGCGCACCACATTGACAATCACCTAATTTTCATATTTACGACGCAAACGTATGCACGGACGCACAATTTTGTATTCAATAGTATTTAAATTACATAAATAACTGATGCATTAAGCATTGGTTGCAACATTAACAGAATGAACATAATTTTACTCATTTTCTTTCAATTTATATGGCCTGTGTATATATGGCATGTAATTGCACGTGTATAACTAATTTCTGAATACAAAAATAAATACATTAAAAAAATATTAAAATATATACCGTAACTTTTTTTTAAAAAGCGCATTATTACTTGATATACTTCTCAATAGATGGCAGAAATGCTATAAGAAAATAAACTTACTAATAAAATAAATTATATTAAACAAGAAGTAAGTGAAATGAATTTAAATTAGAGCTAAAAATGAGATAATGCCTTATTTTATGGTGTAAAAATCCCCTGATAATATGTAATTGAAGTATTTTTTACATTTTACTAGGTAAAAGGTTTTTTTTTTAGCTACGACTAGACAACGTTAAAGTTATTCAGTACATTAAATGTATTTTATCTTCATCAAGAATTTTCTTTGTGAAAATAACATGTTACTACAGTACAATTATATTTTAAAAAGTAATTGCAACAGAAAATTTTAAATTATTAAAAAGTATTCGGACATTAAAAGCAGCATTGCTTATCGGCGACATAGAATTTTTAAAGGTGGTCTGCAATTGCGTGTAAATAACTAGTTTCTGATTACAATTAAAATTTACACCTTAGTAAGAAAAAAAATACTAATGCAAATATCGTTTAGCGTGTTTTTAGTTCAGATAATAGCATATTTATATTATACATTTTTTCTCCACTCATAATAAACTAAGATTATCTTTTTGAAATACTTTTAAACTTTGATTATTGCTCATGAAAAATAGAAGTTTTCGGATGCCATTTGTAATTTTCTTATTCAGGTAAAATGTTTTTAATATGATGCAGAAAATTATCTTTATACTTCTTTTAATGGTTATCTATTTACAATAACCTGCCACTAAACATTTTAAAGTAATTACAAAAAATAAAAGCTATTTCAAACAAAAAGTCAAAAACGCTGCGAACCATATCTTTTCGGGAAAAATATGGTTTATAAAATTAAGATTGTGGGAAATTTCTCCAACACACCATTAATTTTAATCAGCCCGCTAAAAGTTTCAAAACTGATGGATGATACAATCATTCAAAAAAGATAAAAAAGCGAAAGTTTCGCGATAGTTTCCGAAATATTTTTGAAACACTATTAAGAATAAGCCCTAATTGAAATATAAAACCAGATAAATTGTTTCTAATTTTTGAACGATGTGAACCAGATTCTACATCCTTAAAACAGTGTTTTAAAATATGATATCTTTAAATTTTGCTAGCTAATTAAATTAGTTTAATGGAATTTGAAAGCACCTTAAACAAAGTTCTGTAAAAAGGATACAAAGTTTAATACTTATAAAATTATGAAAGCAATTTAATTCAAAGCAATACATTGATAAAATTACAAAGTGTAACTAACTATGTTTTTATTTTCTTCTATTTTTAGAAGGAGAAAGTATTGAATTCATGAAAAAATTCAACTCCCAGTTTTCGACGAATTTTATTTTTTATAAGATCCCGAAAACTAATTGACCTGTTTAGAAAATGTGTATCTGTATGTCTGCGATTCTGTGTGCATGTTATACAAATTTTGTGATTGCTATAAGAAAAACTTACATTTAGTTACATCTTGGTATTAATTGTTGCTTATTAGTTTTGCTATAAATCGCCCGAAAAGTGGTGCTATCAGTCTGCATGTTTCACGATTTTTGCAATAGCTCTATCTTAAGATCTAATGCAGAAATTTTCGTCAATCTTCAAATACAGATACTGCTTGACACGATTTGATGCTTATTAGCAAATCACTTAAGAGGTAGCTTATTCTTCATAATTTTCGTGATAGCAATATTTCAAAAACTAATGCACGGACTTTAATTAATCTTCATAATCTTTTAAACTTTTACATAAATAGATACTTACCAGGCTTAAATGTATACAACGTAACCGGTGTCACTTTTATGTTCTTTGGATTGGAAATATTGGTTGCGGATATCTAAGAAGATAGGAGCTGAAATACAATTATTTGTTTAAAAAATGCAAGGCTTATAACTTCTTTTTTATCGCGGAAACTTCAATGATACTATATCATTATTAATTTCATAGTGGTCATAGATTGTTATTTATCTTTGGCGAATTTTAAAGTAATAACATGCACGAGATAGAAGAAAGCTATCAGATTGGCACATCCGACAAGTTAAATATGTAATCTAATTGCCTCTATATTTTCACTTATGTAAAATATAACTGATAAATAAATCTAGAATGCTCAGATTTACAAAATCGACTTATAATCCATATACTGAGCATAAAGCATTGATATATATATATGAACGTTTATGCAATAAATATTATTAAAAAATGACCAGTTACCTCTAAAGTGAATTATACAAACTGGACAAAATTGAAATTGAAAAGGTCTCTTTAACAGTAAAGGATTTTTACACTACTTTCTCATTTTTTATAAAGCCATCAGTAAAAATATTTTATTTGTGACGCCCTGTTGGAATTATATTTAATAAAAAAGGTTCTGTTTCTAGCATTTGCTTGGACGCATTAATATTGATAGGTGGTAGAGAGGTATCTTCTTTTTTCCGTAGTGGTCCACATGGCATGGGGATGACACACTCGTTAAATGTTCTTAAGATAAGTCAGTACGATTCAGAAATCTTAGCAAAAACCTCCTAAAAAAGGGTGCGACTGTGCACTCAGGGAAAGCATTTTTCGACCTTCCGGGGGGGTCTGGCCTTCCTTTGCCGTGTCTTTCATCGTCATTGGTATTGATATTGATGGTCATCCACAACGTAATTCTTACTCGGGGATTCTCAGCATCAGTCACTTGGGCGCGACGCCTTTGACGGTGCTCGGTTCCTGCGGGTCGTCAGGATAACTTGGTACGGAAACAAAAAGGAGGGACTTCTGGGCTCTTTGAGTGTTGAGTGGAGAGGTTTGTCGTTTTTGGCTTTTCGTCTCTTGTTTGATAATAGGGTTGCGTGACGTGGCTGGGGCGTGCGCTTCCTGAAGATCAAGGTAGTTCGTGATGGCTCGGATTCCAGACTTCCATGAGGGATGGCATGGAAATGCCGTCTGAATCGGTGGCACAAGGGCCTGACGGCCCCGGTGTGGTGCCCACACTTATCTACTCCTTCTAGAAGTTTAGCATAGTATTCATCACTTATTGTTTAGTCCTGGAGCAGATAGTCATTAGTATAGCAGAAAATCAATATTCTGTAAGAATCACAAATAACTGACGCCATGGACATGTATACTGCCTTCTTCGTTAGTGGAGAACTAATCTGTCAAAAATGTTATCAGAGATTTAATAGTGAAATCAAATTTCATGTCCTGTAACAAGAGCACGAAACACGTTTTATTTACGCTAAAACGGTTTAGAGTCTATTAACAAATTCTCAATTTCTGGAGTTTTTCACCATTATCAACATGCGTGAGAATCATCTTTCTGAAAGCTTTTATATTTCTTATTTCAGTGAGAGGATATGAAATGCTCTTTCATCTAGATGCCTGCACCCTTAGCAATTTCAGAGACTTTTGAAGATTGTGCATAAACATATTTATTTATGCATAAACATACAGATAACAGCGATTTAAGACTTTGTGGCAGTTTTGTTCGTTTACTGCGCGGGTATTCTAGGTTCTCACAGCCTTGTTTAAATTCTGTTACCCTCACATGCACTGTCGTAAATGATGGATTCTAAAGTATGCTGCATATCTTTATGAATTTATGTCTCCTACCATTTTTTATAAACTGTTTAATAATAGCCCGCGATTCAGTTTTAATCATTTTACAACACTCATTAAATTAATTTTATTCAAAGCGATGTCAAATTGATTACTGCTTAATAGAATAATATCTATTTTGAATTTTTTTCACAAGACAGTTGAGCTATCTGTTGCGTATATTTTATTCCAATTGATTGTGACATTTGTGAGGATTTACTTTGCGGAAATTTCAGATCATCCTCGAATATTTTTAGATATTGTAATTTTGTATTTTGTCGCTTTTGTTTTATCTCTTTGTTACACTGAAAAAAAGTGTTTTTAAAACATTTCAACATTGTTTAAAATAATTTATGAATTTGGTTTGTATGTCTGTTCGTCTTTCGTTGTGTGTAAATGTTCGCTGATTGTCATAGAATGTTTTCGAGGTTGACCGTAGCACATTTTGATACTGAAAATGAATTGTGTTGTACGTACAGTTGTTAACGAATGGAAAATCCAAAATCGTCTAAGTTTCCATGGAAAAGTATTATCACAAAAAATAAGTGTTCTTTATCTTCGAATAACTCAACAAAAATTAACAAAATTTTATGTCCGAGTGGTTAAGTCCTCACAATGTCAATCACGTGCGAGCATAGGCGGTTGTGGGTTCGATGCCCGCTGGCTCGATTGCACACACTCTTTGTGTGGAGCTTCAGGTTGTATTTCTCTACGTGCTGTAAAATTTCCTTATGCTATCTCGTCTCTGTATATTGGCGATGACTTATAAGTCGGCTTTCATGTTAAGCACACAAGTCAGCTGCATGTTCTTCAATAAATAAATAAATAATTATAGCTAAATCCGGGATCTATTACCAAATATTTTCTAATCCGACACTTCTTAAGACGGTTTTTGCCTAACTGACAGACGTAATGTAACTTTTCAATTTTTTATCACAATAGGTGAAAACAAGCTATATTCTGAAGAAAAGGGAGATTATACAATAAAGAGGTTTGGTTAACCCAGTGTGTCGTTTAATTGGACATCGGATAATTGAGAGTCTATAACATTTTTATTTGCATTAATTATTCCATACCTTTTTAATAATTAACTGCAAGGAATGACATACCCAACAGAAACTATGACTGTCTTGATTATATGTCATTCGTTATCCCCCCAAACCAAGAAAAAAACCCCGATTCTCTGGCTATGCTCTTGTCTACAATTTGAACGCTTTTACTACTTTAGTTTTGACAGAGTTATGCAAAAGATATTCTCTCTTTTTTAATTTGTTGACTGCTCCCCTATGAGGAGTCGAGAAAAAAAATCTTCGCGGAAATTTATGACCTGTATTATTATATTTACATATTCATTAGTTTCAGGATAATTTCTCATGTATTTCTCTAGTTATTTAACAAAAAGTTTAAATTTTCAAGTGCCTCTCCGGTCACCTTTGGCCATATAGTGCATATATTTTTTTTATTACGCATAGGTATATAACCTCCAGAGTATTAATCATAACTTAATTTTTTTTATTCGAATATATCTGTAGAATTGAATTAATTTAAATTGTATTAATTATGCAGAGAAACCTGCAGCATAGTAAATGGATATATAAGTTTGCGTTAGTAAGAGGGTTAAACGTATTTTTATATTTATTTTTTATATGTTGCGTGTTACTTAATTTATATTTCACATGCACACCATGGGATTACCAATTTCTGTTTTTGTTGTTTTGTTGCATGTAATGTTTTAAGCATACGAAAATTTGTCTTTTTTGTAGGATAATATAGCCGGTAGTTTATATAGGTCATACAACAATTCCATATTGATATATATCCTCATATTTAGTTAAAATTTATATTAACATTTTTTTAAATCTAAAGGTATGTCGCGTAGCAAAAAAGATGGGGAACCACTGTTCTGTAGTGCTACGTATTAAACTAATACAAAATGACGCCATAGTAATAAACATTGTGTATATCCTTAACATGCAAAGTAATTTCTTCTGAACATATAGTATACTAAATAAACATGACAAATTTCTTCACTTCTCTAAGTTTTGTTTTCTTTTAATATTTATGTTAATATAAAAATTTATGAAACTAGCTAAAAATTATGTGACAGACACCTTATTTATTTATAGTTTCATAAAATCAACCACAAAATGCTTTATTTATTTATTTGCAAATGAAAAATTTGGAAAGTATGTATCTCTTATAACAAATGAAAATATGATATTTTAAATAAACAATAACACATGAATGACAGCAAAAATACCAACAGAAAATGAATTTATAACCTCAAGATATAATGCTTACCAGTTTTCATCAATAAGTAATCCCCTCCTCCCCCCCCCCCACCCTCAAGAAAGGAAACAAACAACAACAACAACAAAAAAAAAAAAAAGAAGCAATATTAAACTAATCTCACAATGATAAAATATTTACATGAAAAACATAAAGCAAATTGGACTGCCGAATTATTAATCATGTTTAAAGTAAAATTCTTTCTGAGAAAAGTTAATAATTTAAGTAAAATATTCTCTATTATATTTTTTTTCTGACGTTTCAAAATTTAACAAATACAAATTTGAAAAATGGATTCGAAAGATTCGTATTTAAGTATAATATTTGAATTAGGACACTGCATTTGATTTTTTTATACTAAATTTATGTATCATTTATTTTTTTTTTTACTTCCTATTACGGTTAAACTAATTTATAAAGGAACAAATCAAACAATTGTACTAGTACATGTAATTATTTATGTTTTTCTTGAAAAAATGTTTAAAGATTTTTTTTAATTAAAATATGAAATAAATTAAAATATGCTTAAATAAAATATACAATAAATAAATGCATATTATATAATTTAACTCGTTGTTCTGCATTTAAAAGACACGTGTAAATAAAAGGAAGGGAAATATTATTCTTTTTGCTGTTTTGAAAATGGCAAGAAGTTAAAATAATAAATTTTTCTAAAATATTAAAAAGTATCTCTTGATTTGACGGAAATTTGAATAAGAAATTGGGATAATCCCTCAAAAGATTAATCAAATTAAAAAAATAGGTGCAGATTGCACAACGCAAATTTCTAATGGAAATCCTTAAAAATATATTCAATTCTCATGTGTAGATTTTGATCCTATATATTTCTTTAATAAAATACTTTTTAAAACTTCAACATTAAATAACTCTTAAAAAAATCATCGATTTAAAAAATGCCTGCCTCATCATATTTATCGAACATTTCTCTACAAGTCTACTAATTTTCATATTTTTTCAGAAATTTCTCCTGTCACGAAAATTTCCTTTACGGTCTCAGTGATAACGTTAGTTATTTTTTTTTCTTTGTAAAACAGATTATTCGAGTATCAGATATTCAAGATTAAGAAAAACAAAAGAATAAAAAAAGAAAAAAGTTATACTGTCAAACAAAGGTTTTTTTTTTCCTTTTTAAGTATCAATTTCAGTCAGTAAAAATATGCAAGTGTTTATAAATTCTCAATACTAGTCGCCCTTGACGACCAGTTTTGTTTCCCTAAAATGTAAACTATGCACTAAACCCTATTGCTTTTATTCATAATTTATTTTAATTGCTCATGTTGTTTTCCCAAATTAGAAGATTCTGCTAGAGAAATATACACAGATGTCAACAACAATATACGCACCACATTGGCCCGATCAAAAAGCAATTATATGCCTCACATAGTAACCCAGGTATTGTTGTTTATTTATTAATAAACTGTTTATTTAATTTTATTTCCTTTTTTAAATGAATTAAATTGTTTTTCCTATAGTTATCAACCAAACTTTTTTTTTTAGTTTATATTATTTATTTTTTTAAAATAATAGAAAATAGTTAAAAAATATATGTGCAACTGATATTAAAGTTTTTGCCAAATTCACGCCAGAGAAAAAAATCGCTAATGTAGTGCGTATATGACATCAGTGCAGAAAAATCAAGAGCTCGGTATTAATTTGAAGTTGAAACATTTAAAATTCGTGACTTTTATTTAATTTTTAAGTAAAAAGAACAGAAAAGAATAAATGATAATTTGAAATGAAGCAATTTTGAAACTCCATAAGTGCAAGGAAAGAACAAAACATAAACAAACCTAATTTACCACAGCCTAAATTCTTCCAAAGAACTTTTACACAATAAACAATGAGATGCGTTTCATTTGGGCATTGCCATTAGACAATTAACAAATAGTCACGATTTCTGTGCCACATACGTTCGCGTAACATGCATATATATATATATATATATATAGATTATGTAACGTACTTGGTACTACACTGCATTTTTCAGATAAAGGTAGTATCGTGCATATATATGTACAAGTTTACCTCTTCGAAAATTTTAATATACCTTCATATTAGAAACATATCGGATATGCCAATTCCAAAACTTTTTTCTATCTTATACTCATTAGTACTTCAAAATTCGCTGTAACAGTGCCAAAATTGAATGACAATTTATGCCGATCATGAGGATTCTAATCATATGAAATTCCATGCATTAGCTTTTGAAATATGACTATCACTAGAACCACCCAGGTAAATCATGCGAAATGCAGCATAGCGGTATCTCTTGTTTGATGATTTACACCAAATATTAATCTGAAGCGACTTATGTCAACATGTAACTCGATCCTGATGTTTGATGAAAATCCGTGCGTTAGTTCTTCACATAAGCCTATTGAGTAAATAGTGAAAAATGAAGCATAGCAGCACATTCTGTTGAGAAATTTGCACCAACATGTAAAACATGTCTATTCATGTTCATGATTAAGTGAATCTAAAGTTTGGTAAAAATCAGTGCATTAGGTCTAGAATTGAGCTATTGCGAAAATTATAAAAAATACAGAATAGCAACGCCATTTTCTGAGGTATTTACGCGAAATTGCTGAAAACATCAATTCATATAAAGGACTAACTAAATTTGATCGTGAAAAGTGCCGCATAATAGAGACACCTAATAGGCGATTTACATAAAACTGTAAACATCACCAAACTATATTAAGGACTAATTAAATCTG
Source organism: Maratus speculifer (assembly GCA_964019185.1). Lineage (NCBI taxonomy): Eukaryota > Metazoa > Arthropoda > Arachnida > Araneae > Salticidae > Maratus > Maratus speculifer. The sequence goes on along the minus strand of OZ025295.1, from coordinate 300,259,548 downwards.
AAGTTTGATTGAAAAGCCGTGCAATTAATTCTTGAGATAGAATTATTGAGAAAATCGCAAAAATGCAACATAGCAGCGTTATCTTTTAAGCGATTTACACCAATATGTAGAACATGTCTATTTATGTTTGGGATTAACTGAATTTAAAATTTGGTGACAATCAGTGCATTAGTTCTGGAGATTGAGCTATTGCAAAAATGTAAAAAAAAACGCAGTTTAGCAACGTCATCTGTTGAGCAATTAGCGTCAAATTGTAGAAAACATCAATTCAAGGAATAGCTGAATCTGAAAATTTTACGAAAATCCGTGCACTAGTTCTGGATATTGAGCTATTAAGGATATCGTAAAAATATGCAGCATAGTAGCGCCACTTGTCGATTGATGTAGACCGAAAACGAATCAGCATCAATTTAAATCAGAACTACCTGAATATAATTATCCATCAAATTTGGCGCACTAGTTCTTGAGATGAAGCGCACTCAAAATTTGTGTCACATACAGGCAGACACATAGAGCCTCAGACTCACAGACAGATATTTTGTAAAAACAAATTTTTTGGTATTTCTGAATCCTAAAAACGTGTACATTCGTCGAAAACCGTAAGTCAAAAATTTTCACGAATCCAATGCTTTCTTCTTGTAAAGATACAAGAAAGTATAAATGGGAATTAAAATGAAAATTAGTTAGTCTTGCATAAGATCAGATACGACCCGCCGTTCATCAGAAGCGGTTAGGCCGAATTAAATCGAAATCTGCAGGAGAGAAATATAAATAACCAAGAAGTTTACCAAAGCAGGCATTTCGTAAAAACAATACCCCTAAATTCAGTTTATTATTTTTTATTACTTTTAGATTTATATATTTACATATATAGCATGTCCAGCGAACAAGACCCTGATTTCAAAAGTAAATTTCTCGAAAACGACGATCGATAAAAATATGCGGTAAACAGTTTCTTTATAAAATATGTTCCGAACGGTGAATATTTTGAAAAAAAATGTGTTCTGATTGTAAATAATGCTTGATTTGACATTTTTCTTCTTTTAGATTACTTGTAGAGAACAAATGTTTAGGCTTATAGCATTCACGATATTTGGAATTAAATTTTCGAAAAATTTCAAAATTCCAAAGGTTCGAAAAATCGTTTCGTAAAATCGTTAAAATATGGCACTGTAAATCGAAACGCACGTTCTCTACAAGCAATCTTAAACAAGAAAAATATCATATCAAGCAGTCTTTGCTGTCAGAACATAATCTTTTCAAAATAGTCTCCGTTCGAAACTTCTGCATAAGATTTTTACAACTTATCTATAATAAAGAAACCGTTTACCCGCATAGTTCTATCGATCTTTACTTTTGAGAAACTTAATTTTCAAATCAGAGACTTATTCTGGACACCCTGAATATATATATATGAACATATATTCAATGTTAAAATTTATTTCTTCCACGTTTATAGCGTCTTTAAATTACATGGATGTTTAATGACAGAATCAAATTACAAATCAATTCTACAAACATTTTTTCCCTTAGAAAGAGAGAATAAAAAATTCTTTAAGAGCTACAGAATTAAGTAACAAAACAAGTAACATTAGTGACAATTTTCTAAACAATAAAAAGCGACTACAACGCTAATTATGCAGGTAATTGTATCTAATTGCTAATTAGGTTAAAAAACGTTGCTTTAGAGATTACCATAAAAGATAAGGTTTCTTTCATTCTTTTTCCATCAGTAAGCGAAAAATTAAATGAAGGAATGAATGAAGGATTGAATTAACAGGGAAAAAAAAAGGTATATGATATACGGCTAGAAAGTGTAATGTTGTGGATATCATCCGGATTATATAACACAGTTCTTTACTAGTGTAATACATGGCGTGTACTAGTGTAATGTAATGTCACAAAATAATCGTCTAAAAGTAACGCTATAGCTAAATTATGCAATACACCACTTGATGAAGCATAAATACAGATATACAAAAAATATGTTTGATTTATTTTGTATACAAATTCGAGAAAGACAAATTAGAAAATATCTAGGCACATATTAGTTAAAATAATATATATATATATATATATATCTATTTTTAAAAATAACATGAAAATATGCATAAGGATGTTTTAAATAGGATAAAAGAAATCATGTATGAGCTATATGTCTTCCCGAAACTTAAAACTGGTTCAAAACATAAAATGTAATCTTAAAATTTCAAAACAGAGTGACTTTTAATGCCGTGGGTCTGAATGTTATTCCAAGGGTCAGAGACTTTTTAATATAGTCAGAATTTGTAAGCTGTTTTTAAAATGTATAAATGATTTTACTTACCACTCCTAAAAACAGCCATCATATATCACGGGTGGTGAATAAAACCATGGTAACAGAAAAACTCAGCAAGGCATCTCGATTACATTCCGTCCCGTCCGTGATAACATCTTTCAATAATCCGTAATTGGGTAGTCTTTTTGACAATATTCATTACCACGATATTAGAGGCTGCGAAATCTGAACAGGGGTTGGCGTGCATAGCTTGGAGGAAGCGGGACCTCTCTTGCAATTGTATATTAAAACAAAAAATAAAAATAATTTAAACAAATAACCTTGAGACCGAAAATGAATTTCAATTAAGTGCAAAATTATTTTCATTGAAAATAATTGTTACCGGAAAAAATAAAAATAAAAACAAAAGAAATAATTCTGTTTCGGATTTAATATGAACTCTTAATCTATCCCGCTGCAAAATAATGGTTTTCCTTATTTTAATTTTAACTTCCTTTAAAGAAAATAATAATAATAATAATAATAAAAATTTAAAATTAATTCATATGTATTTTAAAGTATAAATCATTGTACTTTTAGAAAATATAAATTCGACCCTAAATGTGTATAAAGGAATAATTAATGACATAATTAGATTGCAACTCCGTACTACTAAAAACGATTGTTTTCATCAAGTGTAAAAAAAAAAAAAAAAAAAAAAAAAAAAAAAAAAAAAAACTAAAAGCAGCATGTCTGACAATTTGTCTTTTAAACAAATAAAAAAAATACTGCAATGTTATTTAATTGCTATTTAAATAAAAAAAGCAATTGAATTAATTAGTGAAAGAGACATGTTTGCTTTAATTGTTTTTCCTAAAGAAGACGGTGGTCTTTGAAAAAAAGCAGAAAGAATAAAATTTCTCTTGTGTCAAAAATTTAAAATTCATCAAATACATTGTTATATACTTTACAGAAGATTTATTTTCATAATCCTTACATGTGAACATACAAGCAATATAATTAACAATATTTTATGCGGTTTGCTGCATTGTTATTGGAAAATCAGTAAATTTTTATGTACACACTGTCTTAAAATAGTTCGAATTTCGGCCAACAGAGGGCGTTAGCGGCGGCATCAGGCTGTGGAAATTCAGACATTACTCTGTTTTCATACGGGCATGAGCTCTTTTAACCCATTTCGCAGAGTCCAATCTCAGTCGACATATTGAATCGACTCTTGACTCACCTACAGAAATAGATTTTGTTGGATGGAAAGAGATTTAAAATAATATTTATGATTGAATAATGTCTGCTATACTTAATAAAAACAGCAAAAAATACTTTTTAATAAGCATTGATTTTTCACACATTTACCACAAGTAAATTGTATTCAAAAAATGTTTTTGTAACCAGTTAACTGATTCTCTTTTTACGTACAATACATTTAAAGTATGGCATAAACACGGTTCTTTTATGTTAACACATTCGCTGCCAATCACGCTCCAGCGCGTGATATGGCGCACACGTTAAGAGGCCACTCACGCGCCAGCGCGTGCTCTGGGGTGATGTCCAATAGCCAGTCACGCGCTGGCGCGGAAAAATCCTTCATTGACTCTCCTTCATTGACTCTCTTTTATAAAAGGTAAATCGGCTTCTGTTAAAAACATTGCATAAATCTAAAAATTCTGTATAGCAGCGTTACTTGTTGGGCGATGTACATGAAAAACTAATCACGATCAATTTATGTCAGGGACTAGAAAATATTCAGAATGGTGAAACTTCATGCATTTGTTCTTGATATACAACTATTGCGAAAATCGTGAAAAATGCAGCATATCAGTGCCACTTGTTGGACAATTTACACCAAGAACTAAACTGAACTAATATATATTAGGGAGTATTTGAATCTGAACTTTGATGAAAATTCGTGTATTAATTGTTGTGATAGATCTATCGCAATAGTTATGAAAATGCAGCACAGGAACGTCCCTTGGTGGGCGATTTACACTGAAACGTAATCGGCACCAAACTACATCAAGGAAAAACTTAATCTGAAATTTTATGAAAATCTGTGTAGGGGAGAGGGAGCACACGTTTGAACTGGGGGCACCTTTGAAAACTCTAAATATTTTCCTTTAAGTAAATTCTTTTTTTCTATGTAGATATCGCCATATTACTACAACTTTAATGCAATAAGTATACAAAGCTGCACCATTTTGTATGCAAAATACTGTCTGAATAAGATATGTATTTTTGTCCTTCTTGAATCTAAACTTAGAAAAAAAAGTTGTAAGATTTTTGCTAACAATTTTGTATGCTTAAAATTTTAATTTATTGTTCAATACTCAATTAAGGATGTAATCTTTAGTTTTTAAGTTTTGTTTTATTCAGTAATAGTTGTAATGTTAAAATTCATGTGATGGATCACCGTTGAACATTTAAGACTATGAAGTAAAGAGTTGTAAATGTATCTAACTATTATTTTTGAATTATTTTTAGTGTAAAAAGGTTTAATTAAGAATGCCATAGAACAAGAACTTATATTGTTAACAATCTCCAGTCATTCATGCACACATAGATGACAATCTCTGAATGCATCATTGATGGGAATTTTCAAATCTAATTTGATGCATTAATGAATCTGACTTTAAAGATTTAATTAATGATTCCGAAGATCAAGAACAAAAGATTCTTATACAAGAAGATTTATATGTGAATTATTTAACTTTAGTTCAATTTCATACGAAATGAACTTCGCTTAATTACATTGGTTGGATTGAATTGCATTGCAATTGTGGGATAAAACAGAATTTAATGTCAGGCTTTTTCATAAAAGAGAGAGGAAAATTTTTATTTTACAGAGGCATCAGATATTAATATAGTAGATTTTGAGACATTGTATAAAAGTAGCTACAACCATAATTAGAGGGACACTCAGTACTGTTTCAACAAGGAGCTTTGACGTCGACTTTGGTGGATATAAATGTGGGTAAATAATTAAAAAAAATAGTAATTTCAGAAAAAGGTAGTCTTTAATTTTATTCACATTATTTTGTATTTCTGAGAGAGATGCAGTTTTTCATAAACATTCTTAATATTTTCATATATTTTTTAATTTGTTCAAAGGTGCCTCTTACTTGTTCTAAGGTACCCCTAACAGAAATCTTTCATCTTTGTAAATGCTCACATCATATGTAGTTTACATGGAAAGCTTTTATTTTCTGGCTTTATGATGCAGAAATGCATCGTTTTTATTATGCAATATTTAAAACGCAAGAAATATAATTCAAGTAAGAAATATATAGATTTTCTAAAAAATGTTGAAACGTAACCCCCCCCTTTATCCTATTAGTTCTTGCGATAAAGCTATTGCGAAAATTGTGAAAATGCAACATAGCAGTGCAACCAATTGGACAATTTACAAAAAAAAAAAAAAAAAAAGGAATCCGTACAATTTTGCACTAGCGACTAACTGATTATAAAATTTATAAAGTATAGTATAGTAAAGTATATGTATAGTATGCCTTAAAAATCGTGTCACTTACGTAGAGACGTCAGACGTAGTTACGTCAGACAAACATTTCGTAAAAAAAAAAAAAAAAAAAAAAAAAAAAAAAAAAAAATTCAGGATTTTTTAGGACTTTTGACTCCTACAGCTCTGTTCTAACCCCTATTTAATAAAGGAAAATAAATGTAACATGTTTCTATTGCAAATGTTGCCAATGCACATTTAAATTACTTTTGTTTGAAAAAAACGGTGCAAAATAGAATTAAAAATATAGTCGTGTGGCAGTTCTGTATGTGTAAATCTGTCGAAAACAGGAATTCGAAAATTTTCACGAATCCATTAATTATTTCTCATAAAGATAGAAGAAACTATATATAGCCAGAATTAATTTTGGATATTTTAAGTTGCTCAATTTTGAGTGATCAGCTGTTTTAATTCGCTTGAATCAAACGTTATTTTGTCATAAATAACTGATACTTTATAATTTTGTGGTTTTAAAATTTCCTACATTAATTCCACATTTACTTCCAATTGTTATATTCTTGATTCGGTAATGAAAAGTACTGATATCATATACATTAGTATAGTTAATCCCAAAACTTTTACTTTCCTAAATCATTCCTTGTTGGTAAAATGTCTTAATAAATATATTCATTTCTATAGATCTTGTATGCTCATTGGATGCAGTACGTTAATTTATTTAACATCAAACTTGGAATGCACATTCAGAGTTTATTTATCTCAGACGTATTATAGTAAAATCGTTATCATACAAAGAGCAAATTTTACATTCTACAGATTGTTTTTTTTTTTTTTTTTTTTTTTCATTTAATAACCTAAATTTAAGCTTTTTCTTAAATTGTGAATAATTTTTTCTGTATCCAAGTGGATAAAAATAACGGAATGTTCACTGAACAGTTCAGATTTCCTGCAATACTTTCAACCATTTCAGAAAAATATGTCTTAATGATGTTTTTTTTTCTGAACGTTATCTAAATTTACTTTATTTCAATGGCCCTTTTATGTCTATGTAATATGATCTTCTTTCTGTAAAATTCTGAAACAGAAATAAGTTTAAAGTGAAGAAATTGAATAAAACTTTTCTCAGAACATACAACAAGTTTTCCATTTTTCTGTTTATTTGTAAGACATTGTTGAATTTTAAAATATATTTTATTAAGGGTAAACGCCGAATAAATATATTTTATTTTTATATACGATATACAGTATTTTCCCAAATCTGACCGATAATTTCAGGGGTTTGATATTATGCTGCAAATTCTCAACATACAAAAATACAGGGTGTTTCAAAAATGACCGGTATATTTGAAAAATCAATAAAAATTAAACGGGCAGCATTAGAAGTACACCATGTGTTGCAATATATTTGGACAACAGTAAATTTTCAGGCATACAACTTTCGAAATCAGTTAAAATTTTCAACATCAAATGGCGCTGCAGGCAATTTAAAAGCTATAGTAGAAAACGCAATCTGTGAGTTTGCCATTCAGTAAAGCCCTGCCTGAGCCTCTCGAGCTAATGCCTATGGGGAGGCATTTTTGTAATAACTCTTTAGCATTTTGACATTTTTAAATATTTATTTATTTTTTTTTTTTTTTGCATTGCATAGCCGAGGTCCCTCTCAAGATTGTTCTTTGATGATATTTTTTGATTTTGGTCGCAGGTATTTTCTATAAACTTACTTTTACTTCCAAAACCGGTTTCAAAATTAAAAGTAATTTTATAAAAAATATCTGCGACCACAATCGAAAAAATAATCAAGGAGCGATCTTGAGAGAGACCTCAGCTATGCAATGCAAAAAAAAAAATTAAAAATGTCAAAATGCGAAAGAGTTATTACAAAAATGCCTCCCAATAGGAATAGCATTAGCTTGCGAGTGTCTTCGCGGGAAGGGACCGAAGCTTTACAGAATGTCAAACTCACACATTGCGTTTTCTACTATAGCTTTCAAATAGCCTGCAACGCCATCTTTTGATGAAATTTTAAACTAATTTCGAAAATTGTATACCTGAAAATTTACTATTGCCCCAAACATATTGCAACAAACGTGTATTTCTAACGCTGTTCGTTTAATTTTTATTAATTTTTGAAATATACCGGTCATTTTTTAAACACCCTGTATACACATACTAGAAGACTTTTTGTAACAAAATTTACAAAAATTAATGAGTTGTGAATTAGAATTTTTATTTAAAAACGTTTTTCCTGTTGCTATTGTTTGAATTGTGTTCTAATAATAACGTTGCTAATTGCGTTGAAATAGTGTTCTAAATAGTATTGAAAAAATATTTCTTACAATAGAGTTTTGCTGCATAACACTTTGTCATCAAATTAATAACACATCATGAAACCACACGATTTAGAAGTACTTTAAAACAACACATGTAAAACATTTTCAAGACACTTTCTACATAGTACCTTTGAAATTATACAATTTTTAAAAGGAAATAACAGACAGCTTGTTTTATAGAAAAACACTGTAGGGAGAATACTGACAGATTTGATTGATGTTTACAAATATATATCAATAATTGCATTTTTGGAAAAATTATGTAATGTTTAGCAACTCTTTTTGTGCTATCTTTCTCCAGGCACAACATATTCACAAGTCAATGAGGACACGTCATTTCGATTGGTTGCCAAGTTCTTATATTAATTATCATGATTAACAGAAAGAATGATTTTTAGCAGGTCCATCATGTCTCTCTTCTTTTCTCTTGACATAGTTCTATCTTTAGGATGTAATAAAAGCTGATCTACATTCTTCGAAATTTGTTGTCAAACTGCTACAAACTTTTTATATTAATGACATTAACTTCTGAATCTTCATGATTAATATTTTAAAAAAGTTCTAATTTCCAAAATTTTTTATATTGCGGCAAGGTATTTTTCGCATTATGCATCGAGTAAAAAGCTTTGAATTTTTATCAAGTTGTTTTATTGCAGCGTTTTACATTATTTCGAATATGGAGTTGATCAAAATGGCCTCTGAAATAAATTATTTATTATTCAATGACCAAACAACTGTCATTTAGTGGTGTTAATCTTAATTATTCAGGAATGTTAATACAAATATAAAAAGTTTCGACTATGCCAAATGCTTAAAATTTAACATTTTTCAAAAGATAAAGTTAATCGATTTGTGCACCCAACTTCTCATACAAATAAGGAGAGAGAGAGATGGAAAGAGAAACGAAAGACAATAGCAGAAATATTCTTGCTTTAATACGGATGTTTCTGTTGTTTTGCGAGTTATCGTTACAAATACTTCATTAATCTTTGTAATTTTTACATATTTTATAATTTTATACAATCGATAACATGGCTCTTAAATAATTCCTATCAATAAATATATTTAACAGATGTTAGATATATAAAACGCTCAACACAGTGCAATGAAACAAACAAAACGTTACTTATAAAATTGTATAAAAACTTCAAATTTGTTAAAAAGTTAATGTTGGAAAGGAATTTTATGCTTTAGTATTAAATATATATTGAGAATCATTTTCACGCCACAAACTAATATTTATAATAAAGCTTACTTCGTATTTTCCAATAAAACAGGAAACATATTCTGTTTTTAACGTAGAAAAAAACTTTCTTAGGCATAAGACAAACCTGTATTAACAAATTAAAAAATAAAATTCAATTTTTAGCTCCATTTCCACTCCGTTATTGAATTAAGCGAACAATTTCCAAGGAAGAAAACAATTTTGCAAAGAAACAATTCTTATTATGATTATTCAACTTTTAGTTTTGATATACTGTTTAATTTTGGAGAACACACAAAACGTAAATAATCTTACAGTGTTCATATTTGCAGAATTTTTTGCTCCTTTTTCGTGCTGACTAAACATGTTTCGAATTGCATGATATGAATATAATTTTAAAATATTGAAGTGAAAAAAACTTCTTGAAAACACCATAAAAGAAATTAAATTCCGTAAGGACTTTCGAAAGAACTTAGTCTTACTCCGTAAGGCGCCAAAAGACGTGCGTCTACAATGAATATATCGGAACAACTACAGGGTGACAAGAAATAACTTGGACGAAGTTTGAAACCAAAAATCTGTAACTACCACTAAAATTATAAAGTTATTGTCATAGGGAATTGATTCTAGAAAGCTAATGAACAGGTGTAAGGAAGTTAGTTGTGATAACCATTATGGTTATCAAACGATCTGCCATACTTGAATTACATAAGCAAGGGATGAAACAATGTGAAATTGTTCAACGATTGAAAGTGCCTAAGCAGACGGTTTCATACGCAATCAAAAGGTTTAAAGAACTCGGACATGATGGCTGAAAAAAAACCTTGTTAAAATAGCATTATCTTACATTTTAAAAAATCTTTAAATCAACTGCCTAAACAGAATATTTGCAATCATTTTCTTGAAACTATGGAGCGTTCTTATTGTTCAGAAAATGCATAGTCTTTAAAAACAAAGGTAAATTTTCACGATATTTTAATAGTATATTCACATTAAGATCCATGATTTGTTATTGGTAACAAAGTCATTAACTGAAATTTATTCTCAAATATTTCAAGCAAAAAAAGAAAAATATATATCAAACATAAGAACAATAATTTCTATTATTTATACTAAACATGGCACATACAATAATAGATGCTATCAGTGTGATGTCAGTGATGACGTTTTAGTTGGATACTGATTCCAAACAATTAGTTGATATGTTTTATTTCTTATTAAACATAAATTGGATAAAATATTAACACTGAGTACAAAGTACTATAAGAACTTTTTGCGTGATGTAGCTTTAATATACAATCAAAATACAAAGTACAACCCAGTATCCAGTTGTTTAGTTTGTTGTTTTTTTCGTAAATGATGTAAATGTGTCGTAAATGTGTCGTAAATTACGTCACGACCGAAAGGGTCTATTGCTAAATATTTTGTTATATTCTGAATCTGTGGTTATAATATAGCTTAATCTTTTTTAACTTTCATGATATCATTAGTAAAAATAACCTTCTTTTAAGTTGTTCCAGAGCACCTTTCATGAGAAGTATGTAGAATAATAAATGTTTTTTTTTCTAAATATCAATGTTTTGATCCTTCTGTGCATAATTTCAGAGATATGATACTATGTTTAGCTAACGAAAATTTTATTTATCTTAGAATTATTAATAATAAATCAAGCACATATTACCAGTTCTTGTGATAACCATTTAAACTCATGCAAAGTCCATATTTAAATCGTACGAGCCGGGATTAAAAGACAGATAATAAAACCGTAAACATGGATTAACTCTTGAAATAAGTTTTAAGTCCCATATAAATTGGCGATGAAGGTTACAATCCATGGCTACAATTATCCGTCCCCCCCCCCTTTCTAAGAGAAGAGTCTATCATATATACGAACTGTGCTTTGCAAAAAAATATCCCAGAAGCTCACAAAAGCCAGCTTCTAGCATGCTATATCTTGCTCTGATGAAAAATCTTGGAAGTACATTCGAAACGGCTACTTGCTACTTTTTTATACATTATTTGTGCATTTCTAATCGTTGGTTTTCTACCTTTATACATTTTCACACAAAGGCTTTATTTGCTATTTTAACATTAATATTAAATTGAACAACATTTGGAACATTAATGCTGATGAAAAACATATCACTGTGATGTGAAATTTTAACACTACCTTGTATGGTACAAATACCTTATATATATTTATACAAACACACACACACACACACACACATATATATATATATATATATATATGTGACGATTTAAGGAGAACTCGAATTATTTCCACTGGTTAAAAAGAAACACGCAGTCATGGCAAGCGAGGGAAAAAACAAAATAAAATAATAAATGTAGAAGATCCAATAATTAGTCATGGGCTGCTGTAAATTCATTTATTAAATTCGTAATAATGAGGAAGGGAAAGCTCCTTTTGCAAAAATTCCATCATTATTAAAGCGAGCTGTCCTCATCGAAGAAGCAACCCAAGAAATCTTCTTTCTCATCTCGAGACTTCCACCTTCTAAACTAAAAAAGAAAGTACTGGAACATTCTGTAACCTCAAACCATCATTCTTTTATGTAAACAGAATTCTTGTCCAGCTACGAGGCTATTTTTAAACAGACGATAAATTTATTAAAAAAATATATTATTTAACCAATTTATAATTGACTCAGAATTTTAAATATCTTACGCAGACGATTTTTATAAATGATTAATTTTAAGAGAAAAAGAAAAGAAATGAAATTATTAATATGCACACATCAAAGGTTGACGTAGGAAAAATAAATAAATAGATAAAATAAAATAATGATATTTTTTGAAAGGTATGGTTTTGGAATAAATTTAATAAGACTTTCTTAAAAAGAGTTGATAAAAACATAGAAGAAATTAGTTTTATTTGGAATATTAAGAAATAAAGTTTTAATTAAGAATATTTTTAATTTAGAGCCATCTTTTTAAATTTACGCATACTGGAATAATGTTTTTTAAGGCAAATTAAGAATTTATATCGTCTGCATAAGGATTAACAGATTAGATTTAGAAACAAGATTTTAATTTAATAATTTGAAGTAAGTACGGAATATTATTATAAGAAAATTAAGATAGTATAAAGGTTAGTTTTGGCGAAAAAATTTTAAATTTGTAATATTATCCCCAAGACTTTGTATGAAATTGATAGTTAAATAAAACTACAAGTTCAGACAACAGAAATATAATAATTTAGAAAAGTTAAATTTTGGAATAAAACTGTGAAACTCAGGAAGCCAAGAGATGGAAGAAAAGAAAATTAACGCAATATATAAAAAATATTAGCAATTAAAATAAAATAGTTAAGAGAAAATAATTCTGAATTAAATTTAGGTAGGAGCATTTCCCTGAAAGAAATACAATAATGTTACAACATCACTTACCATTTGTAAGTGCATAGGAGATAATACATATAATAACAGTAAATAAGTTATGAATATTAATAAGCAAGAGATAAAAATATAATAAAAACAATAAAAATTCGTTCTCATTGAAGTTTAAATAATTACAATGACTTAATGCATAGTTTATTTTAAATAAGTCCTTTAAATGAAACAAGTCTTTCAATAGTATGTATAAAAGAGTCTTTTCCAATGTTCTCTGAATACAGTCTCTTTAATAAAAATCTTCAAACCTAGTTTAATATTTGGTTTTAATGTTATATTGGATCCAACATCTTTCAGTAATATATCAATTTTTCAATAATAAATAGCATCACTCTCAATATCAATAATAAATAATATAGAAAAATTTAAATAATGACAATAACAACAATAATTAGTAATAATATAATAAGACTCCATATCCTAATATTTTTCAATAAGAGTATAATTAATACTAAACTTCATTATAGAAATCATAATAATAATAATAATAGTAAAACAAGAGTATAATCAAAAGAAAATATCACTATTTGTTTATTATTGATAGGGAAAAAACTGGTTGAGGATAAAAATAATTACATAGCAACTAAATAATTTTCTTATCTTCTAATTGCATAAGAAAGTATTTTTTGCTAGCCGAAAGTATAAATAAAAAAAATCATAATAATTCCAAAATCCAAATAAAATTAAATCTAACTATTTAGAAAATGGACTCTCAACCAGTATTTCCTTACAATAATTCCTCTCTGATACTCTTTTACAAAATTGTCAAATTTGGTTATAAGTTTTCAAATGCCAAATGTAGAATAAAGTTTTATCTACACATGGTTTATAAACTTCAATAATAGAATACAAATAGGAATAAAAGGTGTCATTCTTAATTGAGAAATGGAAATAAAAATAGTGTGCTTTTTTGAAAAACTTTTAATAGCTGTAGTTTTCACAATCACTGAAAATCACATATTATGTTATAGGTTTGAGTAGAATCATTAGATTTTATAACTGTTATAACATAAATATCTGCTGAATAAATAGAATAATACTAAGGTCAAATACATGAGTAAATATAGTTAGACTTAAACACCCTTAAAATTAATTTATCAACATCAATTTGAAAGCTTTTACAATCAAAGTGTTCACCTTATGCCTGCATAAGGAGCCCAATTTAACCCCAAAAACTCCCAAAAACAAGTAATATTCTTGTAGGCCTCCAAGAACATACCTGCTGATGTTGAAAATTATGGTGATAAAATATTTAAAGACTAAGAATTAAAATTTAATCTATTGTCTTGACTTTAGTTTGATCTAGTGATTGTGATTGTATCTGAGGTTTTGTTTGTTTTTTGGGTTGCTCATGAAACAGTTTAAAATCTTCGGGTGAAAAATAGGGTCTTAATTTAGAAACATGCACAATAAAGGAATTCTGTCCTGTCTCATAATTAAATTTATCTATTTCATAAGTTACATCAGAAAGTTTATTTATAATTTTATATGGTCCAGAGAAAGTAGGTTCTAATTTTCGAGTGTTAGGGTATTTAAATTCTTCATAAATTACAGAGTCTTGTATTTTTAATGGGCATTCAACAAAATTTCGATCATAGAGCCTTTTACTTTTAAGGTGAAATTCATGAGTTCGCGCTTTCGCAATTTTGAGGGCTTTGTCTACTGGAGGTGTATGCATTTTAACTGCCTCACACAAAACCATTACCCTCCATTTTAAAAATCTGAATCAAAATTATCGTGAAAATTATAACTATATTTAGCTGCTAACTTTAACCAGAAATTTTATCTAATAAAAATAGAAATTGTAAATATCATAGTTATACCTTATTATTACAAACTTGCCTTTAATCGTGCATAGAAATATCATAATAGTCTTAATAAGTAACAGTAAATATCTTAAGAACATCATACTCCTTAATTAAATCCTTAAGAATAAAAATATTTCAATCTCCAACACATAATAATGATAATAATAATACTCATAAATAGGTAAGTAAGTAAGATTCACAGATAAATAATCAAATAAATAAACCTGACAAACAGAGAACTATCTACAACGAATGGTAATTTATAATTATTTGTATATCCATACACAATTAATAGTCAAATATTATGAGAATTATTTTGTGAGCTACTTGGAAGAGTATCAGAGGATGGCAACTCACTCCTAAAAATACATTCTCTTTCCCAATGAAAAGCATTACTGACACCCCTATTTGTGCATATCCTACAAGGTCTTGAAGGGTATGAATTTTGAATATAATTATTTTGACAAACTCTAGGTCTTTGAAACTGAGATTGCCTTTGGGGAATCCAATTCCTAGGTGTATTATTGGGCCTAACTGGCTGAATCCAGGGCCTAGTTGGTTGAAAAGATTGAAAATTTTGTCTAGCTGATGGTTGATTTATTACTTGGTTTGAAACTAGTGGGGTGGAAACTTCCACGAATTGTTTGACAACCCGGTACCATTCTGTGGTACTACTAGGAGGATTTATAATAATATTGTTTTTGAATTCTGGTTTTAAACCATCAGTTAAACCTTGTAATAGTATATTTTCACTAAGATGTAATTTCCTACCAATTTCCACTTTTTTACGAAAATAAGTTTCTAAATTGTCTAAATTATCTAATTTCAGATTTGAAAAATCAGAAAAACTCGGGATGTCTAATTGAATGAATCTTTCTATCAAAATTTTCTTAATTTGTTCATAATCCGTACAATTTAAACAGTCATTGATATAAATTTTTTGCGCTTCCCCTTTCAGATATTGCGCAATAGAATTAAATTTCCGTTCTAGATTTTTCTTCTCCTTTTCACATGTTGTATCAAAATAAGTTAACCACGACAAAATGTTCATTCCAGAACTCGGGTCAAACGGTACGAACTTAGGATCTTCCATAATTTTTTGATTCTTACTAATTAGAATAAATGAAGCACTTCTATTTTCTTTATTAAATCCTGATCGTAAAATCATTCGCAATAAATTTCAAAGTTAATAATTTCTATCAATTACATATTTTTTCAAAATTACTATATCAGATCCATAACATACAATAAATAATAAGATAATAAATAAATTAGTAAATTAATAAATTAACTTCAAATTACTCTCATCAATAAAATAATAAATAAATAAATAAATAAATAAATAATAAATACTTTCCATCAATCATAAATAGAATAGAAATAATAATCAAAACATTTAATAAAATAAACTTACAGTTCACGAAAAATCTTCAATAAAATCCATTCTTCATTAAATTCCTCATCAAATACCTTTCGCATACTCAGCACTTTGAAGTAATTAATTTTCAAAAATTTTCCTGTGACCATGAATACTCAATCAAAATTTGTGCGCACAGATCAACATCAAGCGTCAGGAAATCCACATCAGACTCGAAGCAAGTACTAATTCTTTCCAAGCATAGCTGTGAAGTTCTTTAGAAAGAGCATTTCTTTTACTTTAATTAAGTAAGAAATTACGGCGATTTAGGCACAAAAACATTCACGAGAAGTCGATTATCGGCGGTTCACAAAGCTATCATCATTTCGTTCCACAGCAGATTTCATTAGCAAGCCGAAAATACCATATAGAATGTCCTTCCATCGAACTTCGGCGATAGCATGCTTTTCTTCGTTCCATCGCAATTTTCTTTAAGTATCCAAAAACGGCAGCACAGATAAATAATCCTGTCGACTTTTCGATTAGTTGTGACGATTTAAGGAGAACTCGAATTATTTCCACTGGTTAAAAAGAAACACGCAGTCATGGCAAGCGAGGGAAAAAACAAAATAAAATAATAAATGTAGAAGATCCAATAATTAGTCATGGGCTGCTGTAAATTCATTTATTAAATTCGTAATAATGAGGAAGGGAAAGCTCCTTTTGCAAAAATTCCATCATTATTTCAGCGAGCTGTCCTCATCGAAGAAGCAACCCAAGAAATCTTCTTTCTCATCTCGAGACTTCCACCTTCTAAACTAAAAAAGAAAGTACTGGAACATTCTGTAACCTCAAACCATCATTCTTTTATGTAAACAGAATTCTTGTCCAGCTACGAGGCTATTTTTAAACAGACGATAAATTTATTAAAAAAAAATATTATTTAACCAATTTATAATTGACTCAGAATTTTAAATATCTTACGCAGACGATTTTTATAAATGATTAATTTTAAGAGAAAAAGAAAAGAAATGAAATTATTAATATGCACACATCAAAGGTTGACGTAGGAAAAATAAATAAATAGATAAAATAAAATAATGATATTTTTTGAAAGGTATGGTTTTGGAATAAATTTAATAAGACTTTCTTAAAAAGGGTTGATAAAAACATAGAAGAAATTAGTTTTATTATAAATATTAAGAAATAAAGTTTTAATTAAGAATATTTTTAATTTAGAGCCATCTTTTTAAATTTACGCATACTGGAATAATGTTGTTTAAGGCAAATTAAGAATTTATATCGTCTGCATAAGGATTAACAGATTAGATTTAGAAACAAGATTTTAATTTAATAATTTGAAGTAAGTACAGAATATTATTATAAGAAAATTAAGATAGTATAAAGGTTAGTTTTGGCGAAAAAATTTTAAATTTGTAATATATATATATATATTAGTTAAAGAAATTAGATAATGCATAAATATCATGTGACATCGCGTCGCTTAGAAAAAAAATGTCCTCTTCTTTTAGCTGAACGATAAAAAAAAAACAGATTTTTTTTTTCATTGCTTTCTTTGATTAAAATTATAGATAAAACTTAAGAGATATAAAAGACTGCATATTATTTTATATATCTTTCCTTTTATCTACCAGTATCATGGATAACGAAAGGTGTGAATTACTATTAAATGAAAAATATCTAAAAGGATTTCTTCGAAACCTGCATAAATTACACTAAAAATATTTTATTATGCTTCAAGTTATATTTCTTATTACTTTCACAATCAAGATTACATTCCTATAATGCATTTCTCTATTTTTTCTCCAAATTTCAGATATTTTTTTTCATTTAAATTTAAAATTTAGATTAAAGAATAATCCAGGTGTATCGATCTTTTCACGTGTAAGAGAAAATTTCAAAATCTTAATTTACATAATTGTGATAATATGGTAATTATTTATGTAAAAAATGGGCAGAGACAAAATTTACTCATATTACACTTTTTTTAAAAATTACATTTAATTCTAAAAAGAAATTAAACAATTGAATCATAACATTTTTTAGTTTGTTTATTATAAAAAAAAATCATACGGAATATAAAAGTATATTAAGTAAACTGTCTAATTTTGTAAACCGGTCTAATTTTTCAGTTTTTAAGTCAGCAGAGTTTTAAATAGAGCTCTTTATAAATAGGACCAGTACATTTATTTCTAATGCAGCGCTTTATTAATATTAACCCATGCTTACAATCATGGGACCATGCTTACAATCGTGTCCATCTAAAATCAGATACTTACCAGTTGTTTAACTGTAAAATAAACTAAATTGAAAAATTTTAAATATTATTTCAATAATGCAGTATATATTGAATACAGTAATAAAACTACTCGGTGAGGGGACATCGTAATACTTACCCATCATGGATATGCATAATATAAAATATAAAAATAAAACAAGTGTAAAATATGTATAGAATGCATCGCCACGACAAAATAAAATGTAAACGCATATTTAAATGTCTTTAACACGCTCTATTAATGAATTTCTGATGAACCAATTTGGACAAACTATATAAAACGCCAAATTACTCAATCAGTATCGAATTGCATAAAAGAAACACCTTATAGATCCAAAAATAATAATCATATTAACTAAAAAATTATTGCGCCGGATTAAGCGTCTTATTTCCAATTAAAATATATCATTGAATTGAAATTTGAATGAAATACAGGGTCATGATAAAACGAACAGTGTGAAAAAACAGGATTACAAATATCTCGGCAACTAATTATCAGATTGAATTCGCTCTTCATGCAAAATTTGTATTATTTTATTGCATTGTACGTCCACTCCTGAAAATTAAAAAAAAAATCGAATTTTACGTAACTTTCATCAGAACGAATTTTTTGAGAGTCCGAAAAAAAGAGTTCCAGATAATCGAGACTACTGATACTAAACAAGCTTCTTCCTATTATTACATACTAAGTACACATCAAATTTAAGTCTCTGTCTCAATTTGTTCGGGAGATAGAGCGTTTAAAAACATACCGACAGGCGGACGGCAAATTTTTTTCCTAAAAATATGTTTTTCGGAATCTTCAGTGTCTGAAATGTGTAAATCTGTCATTTTTTTACATCTTCAAAATGATTGCAAGACATACCCTATACTACGTATGATGGGTAAGTAATAAGTGCAGTGGCTGACAAATAAACCGCATCACCTGCGCAAAAACCTTTTGGAATTTTAATGCACAATCTTTTTTGCCTAAGATTAACATATTAAAATATATATAGAATCTGTAAATCTCAAGTTGAAACGTCATCTTAATAAAATAAAATAAACAGTGTGAATACTTGATTCACAATACATTTATTACTAAATAGATGCAGGTATATAGAACTTTCAAAACATTCAAAACTATTCAAGATGTTATCAAATATTGGTGTCAGAATATGCTAAAATCTGTAGCGCTTTCAGCTAAAAATTAGCCATCATAAGAGAAACTGCTGTAGCCTCAAAGATATACGCTGATTAAGTGACAGAGGGTGAGACAAAGAAAAAAAAATATGAAAGGGGGGGGAGGAAGAAAAGTAAGTAGATGGGTTGCGGCAGTAAAACATGAAAACACGGAAGAAGAAAAAGGTTATTCAAAATCAAATTCACTGGTCATTTCAAGTATATCTATGCTAATTGTTATGTATAAAAAACTAGAATCTCTATTAATTTAATACTCTTACCCCGGAAGTAAGTTTTCTTTGCTTTTATTTGGTGTATCTCATCTTAATTCTAAGTATTATCCCTCAGAAAACATTTACACGAAACAATAACATTTAATGGGCAAAACGAACATAAATACTACATGAATTCTCTTGTTTTTAACATCTCGATTCATAAATGCGTACAACCGTACGTTACGTCTCAAGGCAATCTCAGAACAACAAAAATATAAATCAAAATATAATTTAAAAAAAGTCCCATTAGTTCACATAGCTTACAAATGTTTGTGCGCCAAAGAGTTTCAAAGTTGAGAGTCTGAAACCACAATACTAATAAAAACACAAATCGCTCTGTCTGAATATCTTTCTGTGTGTGAGAGATGACTAGTGAAATCTATAGTATATACGAGGTCAAATGGCAGGTACCTCAAACATTTTGTGACACTAGCTCAAAGGGTCTTATGATGTGCCTGACATTTAGAATTTTAAAATTCAAATAATAAATTGAGAAATTAATCAAAATACCAAATTTGAAGACTGGTAAAGTAGTCATAATGTAATAAAAGCATAGATATTTATCAAACCGCAGAATATTTCCTAAAAACTGGAAGAGTGAAAGAGGGATTAATATAAATAGAGCCCTTCCACGGCGATAAGTGTAATGTGCTTATTTATAAAGGGCTGTATTTGAAATTCTACTGGGGGCGTAAAAACTTAAATGATAGATAGCTAGACAAAGAAAAAATTCCCCTTTCAAAAATTCAAAAAATTACTTTATGATCTAAAAATACAGTGAAACTCGTTGAAACACGCCCGTTTATTTTTTTTATTATTTATTTTCTTTATATAAAGAGAAGATGCAGATTTTATATCTAAAGTAATATCGCAGATTACTTGGGCATAATGTGAGGAGAAACGTATTTTTTTAACATAAAGAAAGACCGCAGGTATATTGGTGGTTATTTATGACAGCCAATTATCTGAACGAGGGAATATAGGCACTAGCGGGAGAACCGTCCGTGGAGGTCTTTCTGAGGGAACCTTATCAATATTTTCATATTGTAAACTCTCAATGGTAGACTGACGGACGGACGCCCTTGGATTCGGATCCAGCATCTTCCGTCTAACAAGTTCGAGAACAGAATCTCTCAGCATTTGATGAAGCCGCAGATACTTGGAACAACAAAATAAGGAGGAGAAATGCAGGGTTTTTTTGCATAAAAGAAAACTGCAGCGTCCCCCCCCCCTCAGAAAGATGTCTACTTTTTATAGAGATTTCTTTTAAGGGAGTTTTTGCTGACTTTTTTATCTCGACTTTTTTTAAATTAAGCTTATTTCGATTTGTCAAGATGTTATTCAATCTTGCATTTTCAAATCTTCAACTTTGTTTTTAAAATAAGAGGGCAGAATAAAACGAATGTGTTACTTAAAATATTTGAAAAAAAAAATTGATAAAAAGGATTTTTCCGAAAACAGCCTTTTCATAACTCTTTTTTTAATGCGTGTTATAAAAACCCCAGCAAACACATAGCTATCGGAAAGCAATCGGACGATAGCCGCTTGCCACTGCCATCGGTATCGGACCGATGCCAGTTGCTGCTATCGGTTCCGTATCTTTTTTGATACGCCGCGCGAATGCCGCCCGATCCATGAGGCACGCAGCCGGTCCTGTATCGGCAAAAAACTATGCCGATAGCTAACCACACGAATACCGGCTGAAGCCCGGCACAAGCAAATAAAAAAAACTCTGGTGGCGCCATCTGTTAAACACTCTAGCAAGTATTTTGAGAGCCAATGGGCATACTTCAGCGTGAACAGGAGGGATTTGATCGCGCAACCCCTAGCACAGAAGGTGAACGCTTTAACCACTAGACAAGTCAGAGCTGGTTAGGGGAGGATTATGTGTGGTAATAAGGGTGTGGTTTTTCAGTAAGTGCTACGTGAATGGCAAGTGTTGTTGACGTAAATGACAGATTGGAAAATTGTAATATTAAAGTGTTTTTATTTTATTTTTTGTAATCATTTACTTGTAATTGTCTTATGCGCCTGATTTTAAAAATCAATTTGATATTTAAATTAATGAATTAGCAAATAATTAAAGCAAACGAATTGCTTTTCTTATAGATTTTAGAAACATTAAATAGTATATTTAAAAAATTAAAAATAATATTTTTTGTTCAGAAGTATTGTTAAATAAATAAATTTTTTATTAGAAACTATAACATAATTACATGCTTTGCATTAATTTCTAAAGTGTATATTTTTAACTTAAAAAATCTTATTTTAAATAATAATAAATTGGTAATAATTAACTTTTAAATAGAATAAAAAATTATGTTATGCCATTTGATGATTCAAAGTAGTATTTATGTTTTAAACCTATGTTCCAATGTTATTTAGTTGATAATGAATATTTATTAAGTAAAAAATAAAATAAAAGTAACATATATTATATATATATATATATATATATATATATATATATATATATATATATATATATATATATATTATTTTTTTATACACATTTTTTTTTAAATAGGAGATATTTCATATTCCTTTTTATAAATTTAAAAATGCTTAAGTACTGGATATAATAAATGAATTTTAGAGGTTTTTCTGATGCAATTTCCTTTTTGGGAATTATAAAGTAATTAAATGTAATAATAAAGTAAATAATAAAGTAAAAAAAAATTAGGAAATATATATTTGTAACATAAAATAACTAATTTAATAAAAAATAAGTTGTTAATTAATCATTTTTAATTACAATGAGAATTCACGTTAAGTGATTTCATAATTTAATGCAGAATATTTTTTTTAGCAATATTAATTCCGAATAATTGTTGCAATAATAATTTTTAAATCTTAAAATAAAATAGAAATACTATTTTTTTCGTTTGTGAGATAATATTTTGGGAAAAAAAAATTTTTATGTAAAAAAATGGGTAGATTTCTTTTATATGTTTTACATTGAAAAATAATGTTAAGCACTTTTTAGTAATTATTTTTTAAAAATAAAATAAGAAAGTGAGTTATTGCTTTTAAAATGAATAGATAAATATAAAATAAATTCAATTACCTTACAAAGTATTTTTCTGTTTTTCTATGATTAAGTTCCTAATAGTGATTAACAATTTAAAGGAGAGAATTTAAAAATTATTTTGTGATTAAAATAATTGTAAGTCATTTTAAAATTTAATTCAAAAACAATATTTTTAAATAAATAAATATATGTTATTTTTGACATATTTTCTGTTTCTCACTGACAGAATTTTTAATTAAATACGTGAAATATACATTTCTTATCAAAAACTCAAACTCGAATAAAATTCAGAAAAAGAAAAAATATTGGTTAAGACTAAATATTCTGAATTCGGACCGATGTTGGCAAATCTGATCGGTCCACTATCAGAACTCAGATATCGGTCCTGTGTCACTTGCCGGTATAAGTCGCTTGCCGATATATAACCAAGTGTGGACCGATTACCGTAACCGGCTGTCAAAATAGCAGTTTCTTAAGTTTTAGCTGCCAATCTGCTACCGACACTTAACCGACATTGCAGGTTCCGGTCCGATCATATGCCGGAAGTTATGTGCTTGCTGGGACGTGTTACAATTGTAACGCGTTATTTTATGAATTATATTTTAAGGACATTTCCCAACCTTTATACTTTTATACTGCCTGAACATCAAATATACTATGCATACAGTTTTTTTCATTTTTAGATAAGTATGTGTAACTTGTACGTATAAAGTAACATCTTTAGTCAAGTTCAGACACCCAAGAGTATTTTACTTTTCTTCACAAAGAAACTGTTCTTCAATTTCATTTTCTGCCTGCATTACTCAAATAAACTCTTTGTATTCGCAGAAGCTTAAAATTCTGGATAAAAAGAATTCTAGATGAGTATTTTTCAACAGTATATTTTTTCAGCAGGTTCTTTTCTCAGTGAAAAACATACTGTGAATATAGATCTTGCACTATTTGTACTTATGCAATAATTCAATTAAACTCTACATTGGCCGAAATCTTGTGCGATCTTTTTTATAGGTGCGTTCGTAGTTATATAAGTACATACCACCTGTGTTTGTCGTTCTGTCCGTCCGTCAGTCCGTATAGAACAAATAAGAAACTACCAAACCGAATCGTTTGAAAATTTAAATATATAGCTGTGGCGTAGTTATGTGGAGTCATTTAAGATTTTATGAAAATCGGATGTATAGTTTAAATATAGGGATAATCATATGTATTCTGATATATTTCAACCAATTTGAAAAAAATGGTTTCAAGTGCCTTTGACGCCACACTCTTCCGAACATAATAAAATTGATATGAATCAATTAAGTATGTACTAAAATTTACATTATGTACAATCTGTGATGCAAATAATATTTGTTATTGATTTACAGGGCCACACAAAAGTATTCTAATACATAGTGGTATAGGGGGGGGGGACATAATTTAGGGAGCCTTTTAATTATATTAAATTATTTCACATTTTATGAAATAGACATACGTTGCTGAGGTTTCTTACGTGTTATTTCTTGTATAATAGAAAGCAGATAAAATTTACAGGTACACACAAAAGATTTCGGCTGCTATACTGTATCCGAAATACTGTACACTATTATACCAAGATTAGAGTATTTTTTAAACTTCGTTATATTACGAACGCACATTATTTCCTACGCATGTCGTGAAATTTTTGACTTGTTTCAAACTGTAATTTGTTCTTTTCCAACAAGAAGCGGTTATTGTAAATATGTATGTAAAAAACTGCATATCAATACCAAAAAGTGTTTTTTGATCAAATAGAAGATCATTAGAAAACAAATGTTTAATATCATTGTTCACTTTTGCACAAAAGTTATAATACATAAGCTATAAATAGGTATAAATTTTAAGGATATGCCGTAAAACTAATGCTTTTTGAAGGCAAAATATATATTCTTGTTTGTTTTTTCAATTTGTAAAAAAATATTTGCAAATTTTACGCACAAAGTAATATATTGTTCAAATTCATTCATGTTTTCATCCCAAATCCAGATATTTATGATGATTATCCAGATGTTACTCAAGTAAATACTTTTAATCCATGACAACGTAAAGTTTTCTATAGATATTTTTCTTGATGAGCAATTTTATTTAGTTTTTCTTCAATGTTTTTTCGGATTTGAAAAAACCCCTACTTGGAATGCGAAACTTGCATTAACCAAGCTGAGCAGTAATCAATTTAATTGCATTTGTTATGACCATATTCGATCTTGCTTTCAAGACAGTGTAATTTTATTTTTTACAAATAACAAATTAATCCTGATGCTAAAAACTACTTATAAATACAAGAAAAAGGGTATTTCATTAAGAGATGATTCTTCGAAAACAAATGTTTATGACATCTGTTTACTATGGTTTATATTTAAAAGGTATTTCTCAAAGCCTATGCTTTCTTACTGTCTGAAAATGAAATATAGACGTATGTTTTATTTTATTTTATTTTTAGAAAAGCGTATAGAAACTTATGTGTAAAAAGTAACGTCTTTTTTAAATTCAGACACCCGAGATTATTTATCTGTTCTATTTATCAAAAAAGGCCTTTTTAACCCTTTATCTACCGACGGTACTTATAAGTACCATGAAAATTTGTTATAACCTTCTTTTCGTACGTCGATTAGTTGTGATACTGTTTAGAATGACTTATAGATACATTAATTTGTTTGTTCCAAAAGCATTATTTGTTACACAAACACACACAAAAAAAATATTTTTAAAAGGATGATTATTTTTGCCTTTGTATCATTTCAGCTTTCTTGGCGCTGAGGGAGGGGGATGGGGATTTTTCAATTCGGAAATATTTCTATATTTATATTGTAAGAACATCATATTTGTACATTTTTCAATTCTACAAAGTACTAAGAAAAGAATTTAAAATAAAAGATTTCAGAAATTCCCTATGAATTCAAATTTAATTAATACTTCAGTTAAGTTCTTCAATTCTTCTAAAATTCTTCAAAAAATAATTAAATGCTTATGTAAATCTTTTAATTTAGTTTAAACAATTTACGTAAAATACTTTAGAATAAAAATTTTTCATGAATTCATAATTTGGTAGGTAAAGGGTTAATTTCATTTTCGGGTTACGTTACTCAAATAAACTCTTTGTATTCTCGGGGACGTAAATTCTTTTCACAGAAGGATTTCTTGATCCGTAATTTCATTTAATATTGTCATTGAGATATTTGTTTTTGAGGGAAAAACTTCTGCACTATAAAAAAAAAAAATTCTGTATTTTGCAACGAAAGATGCTGGTACCCAAACTGTCAACACAGTTGCAGTAAAATGTACAAGCTGCTGTTTTTAGGAATGCTGAAAACTTTTTCAACTTTGATAAAAAAAAATAAAGTAGCGTTGCTATTGGCTGTTTCTATTTTCATTTCATTTGCTCCTGAATTTTTTTTTCACATTATGAGTGATTGAATTCAATTTTACGCCAACTGTTCTTTTAAAATTACAACACACAGTGCAGGAAAATTCAATGTATTTCACAACAAAAGGTAATGGCACCCAAGCTGCCAATACACTTGCTTTAAAATTTTCAAACTATGACTTCAAGAGTGCTGTTAGATTTCTGAAGCCTGGAAAAAGTGGAGTTGCTATTTTAAAATTGGAGTTGCTATTTCTGCGTTCGATTTTTCTTCACTTGTTACTTGTATTCTTTTACAGAATACCGATGTCAGAATTCGATTCTACAGCAATTGTGTTTGAAATATTAAAGCAGAAAGTGCAGAAAAAATCACAGCATTTTGTTACAGTGTGGGAATCTGCATTTTGCATTACTCACATTTATGCCTTGTCTCAATCCAGTTTCATTGGTGAATATGATATACGGTTATGTTTCTTTCACAAATGGAAATTTTCTATTCAGCAAAAACACAAAAAGAAAACAAAGACTTGAAACTGCTAAGAAATGTTTATCAACAAAACAAAAAATCATAACTTCGTCAATTCTTATAAGTACTAAGCAAAATTGTTTCTTTAAAGCTTTATATTTAAAAAAAATTCCAAAAGCCAATACACTAAAAAAAAATCTGTAAAGGTACTAAACATTTTCTAGGAAACTGGGATTCCAAGAACTTTTCCTGTAACGGTAACAACAAAAACTCAAGTTTTAGAATCGGTTACATGGATTTTTCCTGTTAGCGTTACATGAAAAGTTCTTGGAATCCCAGTTTCCTAGAAAATGTTTAGTACCTTTACAGTTTTTTTTTACAGTGTACTTTTTTAAAGCCTGAAAATAAAATATATCCGTACATTTTTTTTTTCCTTTTTAGAAAAGCATTTGCAACTTATACGTTTAAACTAACATCTTTTCTCAAGTTCAGACAATCTAGAATGTTTATCTATTTTTCTTACCAAAGAAGCTCTTGCTGAATTTTATTTTCCGTTTACGTTACTGAAATAAACTCTTTGTATTGTCCCAAATATACGTACATTTTTCTATGGAAAGAGTTTTAACGAAAATTTTCTTTTGTATATTTACTGAGTTTTATGTAGAGTAAAAAAACATACTCTGAATATGGATCTTGAATTATCCATATTTATGTTGAGATTGAGTGTAATTTTGCATCAACCAAGTTATTGTGCGATATTTATTTTTAAAACTGTAATATTATACTTTACCGACATGATGCAATTAACACAAATTTGCATGTAAAAATTACTTAGCATACGGGAGCATTACGGGAAAAATATTTTTTGATCAAAGGAAAGGTCATTGGAAAACAAATAATTAATATCTTTGTTGCTTTTGTACTAAAGTTATATTACTTTAAGGTTTATATTTTTAAGCTATTTTCCATAGCTCATGCTTTTTTACTGATGAGAAAGAAATATATACATATAGGCATTTTTCATTTTCAAGAAAGCATATTTTTTTAATTCAGACACTCGTGAGTATTTATTTATTTTTTAATAAAAAACCTGGTCTTTAATTTCGTTTTCCACTCACGTTATTCAAATAAAGTCTTTGTATTCTCAGGAGCGTAATTTATTTTTACAGAAAAAACTCTTGATGCTTACTTTTTATTCAATATTCTCATATGGATGTTTTTTTTTTTGAATAAAAAGCATGCTGGGAATATGAATCTTGGATTTTCTGTATTTATGGAGGATTCAAATCATTTTAATTGCAAAGATGACATCTGGAAAAAAATCTTTCACAAATGGACGTCTTCTATTCAGCAATAAAGCAAAAACATTAAGTGTGAAAAAAGGCTTGTCAGTACCAAGCAAAAATGTTTCATTTGAGGTTTATATTTTAAAGATATTTCCCAAAGCTCATACTTTTTTAACGTCCAAAAATGAAATATATACGTACTTCTTTTCTCATTTTTATGAAACCATATACAAATTATACATAGAATGTAACATCGTTTCTTGAATTCGGACACTCTAGAATACTTATCTGTTCATCTTATCGAAAAAGCTCTTTCTCAATTTCATTTTCCGTTTATGTTTCTCAAATAAACTTTTCGTATTCTCTTAAATAGACGTAAACTTTCCAATAGGAAGAGTTTTTGATGAGTTTTTTATTTTTTTTTTCAATAAAAAAATACTGAGAGTATGAATCTTGAATTATCCGCATTTATTCACTGATTCAATTTAATATTAGACTAGCCAAGTACTTATGCGATATTTATTTTTAAAACTGTAATTTTATTCTTTTCCAGCAGAATGCAATTAACGCAAAATTACTAGGAATTACTTATTAGTAACAGCAAGCAAATTTTTTGATCACAGAAAAGATTGTTAGAAACCAAATGTTTCATATCTTTGTTTACTTTTGTACTAAAACTATAGCATTTTAAGTTTTATATTTTAAAGTTAGTTCCCAAAGCCCATACTTTTTTAATGTCTGAAAACGAAATCTGTGCGTATGCGTTTTTCATTTTTATAAATTATTTACAAATTATACATATAAAGTAACATCTTTTCTCAAATTTAGAAACCTGAGAATATTTATTTACTCTTCTTCTCAAAAAAGTTCTTCTTTAATTCCATTTTCCGTTTATATTACTCAAATAAACTCTTTGTATTCTTGTTGAAGTAAATATTTTTCACAGAAAGATTTCTTGATGCGCATTTTTATTCAGTATTCTCATTGGGAATTTTTTCGGAGAAAATACTCCTGGGTCATTCCATAATAACACTGAGAGCTTACATTTAGAGCTATTTTCAGTAATTTTAGCAATGTAATACATAAAAAAATTCAATTTGTAAATTTGACATGGTTTACTAATTAAACTTATTGAAAACCCAATTTAGATGAAAATTACTTACTTTTAATGTTATTTTTTAAATTTTGGTACTTTTATTTGCTATGGTAACTGCCATTATTGTAAAAGGGATACAAGTTGTAATATAAAGTGTAATTTTCATTATCATTTTTTAAGTAATTTTCGTTCAAATTGACTTTTAGGCAGGTTTCATACCAAATCATATTAATGTTACTTTTAAATTTTTTTTTGTGTTACATCAATAAAATTACTCCAGTAAATTGTTCTAAACGCAACGTAAGTTACTATAGAATGACTTTCCTGTGAATCTTGCATTGTCCACATTCATGCAGCAACTCAATTCATTTTCATTGGAAAAGATCATATCAGATTGCCTTTCTATCATAAATAAATATTTTCGATTCAGCAGCAACACACACGCACATACAAAAAAAAAAAAAAACTGTTAATTGCTAAGAAATGTTTGTCAGTACTAGGATTTTTTTTTTTTTAATTTTACAATCTTATTTTAAAGTTTGTATTTCAAGAATATTTCCCAAAGCCAATACACTGTTAAAGCCTGAAAATGAAAAATAAATGTATGGGTTTTTTTCTTCATTTTATGAAACGAATATACAACTTTTACGTATAAACTAACATCTTTGCTCGAATTCAGGCACCCGAGAATATTTATTTATTGTTCTTATAAAAAAGATCTTTTTTATTTCATTTTCCGTTCTGTCACACAAATAAACTCTTTATATCATCGGGACCGTAAATTTTGTTTAGAGAAAGAGTACTTGATGCGTATTTTTATTTAGTATTCTCAATGAGAATTTTTTCGGATTAAAAAACATGCTGGAAATATGAATGGAAAAGTGTCCACAATTATACAGTGATTGCATTTATTTTCATTGGCAAAGATGATATCCAGAAAAATTTCATTGATAAAATTTTCCATTCAGCTACAACATACAAACAAAAGAAAACTTGAAAGTGCTAAGAAACGCTGAATGTGCAAGCACTTAGCAAAAATGTGTTTTTTAAAGTTTGTATGTTATGGATATTTCCCAAATACCCTACTTTGTCAAGTAGCCCTTACTAGACTGAAAATTAAATATATACGTACTTTTTATTATATTTATTTAAAATTTTTAAGCATGTACGATTTTTACGTATATCTCAAATTCAGACACTCTAGAATATTTATCTATTCTTATTGTTCTGACGGTATTTCATTTCTATTCACATAATAAATGGATATTTTCCATACAGCAATAACACACAAACAAAAGTAATAATAGATGCTTGTAAGTGCCAAGCAAAAATATATCTATGAAGGTTGATGCTTCAAGGATATTTCCCAAAACCCATACTTGTTCAATGTCATACGTTCATTTTTTTTCTATTTTCAAGAAAGCATACACAACTTGTACGTATCAATTAGTATATTTTCTTGAATTCAGACACTCTTGAATTTTCATCTATTTTTTATAACAAAGAAGCCCTTTTTGAATTGCCTTTTCTTTTTTTTCTTTCATAAATAAATATTTTCCGTTCTATAACAACATACAAACGAAACAAAACTTGAAAGTGCTAAGAAACCCTTGCAAGCATTAAGCAAAAATGTGTTTTTTAAGTTTTATATTTCAAGAATATTTCCCAAATCGCTTACTTTGTCAACTATCTCTTACTAGACTGAAAATTAAATATAAACTTACATTTCATTATGATTATTAAAATTTTTAAACATATACAATTTTTACGGATAATTATATCTCGAATTCAGACACTCTAGACACTTTAGCTATAGGGGAAGATGGGGATACTTGAGCCATTTTTTTAATTTTAATTTTTTTAAATTTTTTATAATTTCTTAGAACAAAATAAAATATTGAAAATGAAAATTTGATATTTTTTCTTCAACTGAAAACCACTTTCAATTAATTTTGAACTATTTTTCTATGTCTAATAAATTTTTACTTTTTCTTTTACATCGTGGCTCGTGTATCCCCATGGAGGGGATACTTGAGCCAGATGTCACATTCGCACCAGAATTTTACAAAGAAAAAAAAAGATTTACAATATACGTGAAAAAATGCATTAAACCTTTTTCAAATAAATTTGGTCGAATTTTCTGGAGTCGTTGTGACATTTCAGAATTAAAATTATGTGGTAGAAAATTCTACCAGCAGAGCTCAAAGGGTTAATCACCATACTTTCAAAATTGTACCAAGGTATGTGATTTCTTTTTTACATGTTCAGAACTATAAATATGTTACCATGTTGCCAGTTTTAGAAAGAAAAATTGATCAACTGTAGAGATAATAGGGGTGGCTCAAGTATCCCCTATGCTCAAGTATCCCTACTCTCCCCTACTCCTCATAGCTCTTTCAGAATTAGATTTTCCGTTCACGTTACTCAAATAAAATTTCTGTATTCTCCTCAATAGGCATAAAGTTTTCAATAGCAAGAATTTTAGATGAAACATTTTCTTTTGGATATTTATTGGGTGTGTTTTCGTAATATAAAACCCACTGAGAATGTAAATTTTAAATTATCCGCACTTGTGCAGTAATTATCCATTTAATTTTGTTTAAGCGAAGTTCTTGTGCGAAATTAATTTTTAAAAGAGTAATTTTATTTTTTACCAACAAGATGTAATAAATGCAAATTTGTTTGCAAAACACTACTTATCAGTACTAGCAACAATCGGCGGAATTTTTTTATCGACGAAAAAATTATTGGAAAACAAATGTTTCATTCCTTTGTTTGTTGTTGTAATAAAGTTATAAGGTACTTGTACCCAATATGGACAGTGCTCTCAATATGGACATCCCTAATATTTTCAAAAATAATAATTTTGATAGAGAAATCGCGCTACATGTCCTTGAAGAAAAACATTTGAAAATATAATTAAGCCAAGAAAGTACAAAAAAGCGCGCTGTTCACCATTTAGAAGGAAACTTGTTGTTTCGTGGTGTGCTGATCGTAAATACAGGTAAGTTTAGATTCTTATTAGATATTGTAAAATTACTTTAAATATTGAAAAATGGAATGTTTTAGAAAGTTTTTAAAACATATTTTCGATTGCTATTGCATATATTGCTTTAAAAGTTTACTTTTTTTATTTATTACAAGATTTAATAAAACTACTCCCGATACCCAATATGGACACCTTATGTCCGCATTGGAAGTACGGCAGGTGAATCATCAGATTCACAAAAATAGAAAGCTAAGCAAAACCAACTGCATTATTTCATAATATTTCGTAGTAACTGAGGTGTTTTGCATCGGTTTTCAAAGAGCCACAACCGCAAATGACCCCACGTTCTAAAGTGCATGTTCTGAAGTTATTTATTGTACCCTATCCTCCCCTGCAATACTTAAGATAAATATTTTTTATCCCCTCTCCTTTAGAATTCCATAGAAGAGTGATTCTTCCAAACACCCTGTGTAGTAGATCAATAAGGAGCCACCTGTCCATATTAGGGACTGGTAGTTCCTTATATGGACATTTGTAAACATTTTTTGCTTTTATCATTTAAATTAAACCGGAATAGTTACAAGGTTGCTAACTTTAATGCTCATAGTCAACAGTCCAGGGATCATGGTCATATATTTTTGAAGTCCTATCACGTGTACATGGGGGTGAAAAAAATACATTTTCCTTAGGGTGTCCATATTAGGCACATGTACTATATTACTTTAAATTTTATATTTTAAAGATATTTCTAAAACCCCATGCTTTTACTACTGTCTGAGAATTAAATATATACAATATGTCTTTTTCAGTTTTAGAAAAGCATATACAACGTACATGCATAAAATAACATCTTTTCTCGAGTACAAATCCCCTAGAATATTTTTTTTATTCTTCTTACCGAAAAAAAAAAAAAAACTCTTTTTTAATGTCATTATCCGTTCACGTTACTGAAAGAAACTCTTTATATTCACGGAGACATAAATTCTTTTCACAACAAAATTTCTTGATGAGTATTTTTATTCAGTATTGTATTTGGAATTTTGTTTTGGAGTAAAAATATGCTGTAAAAATGACGAGCAAAAATGTTTCTTATAATGCTTATGTTTTAACCCTCTCCGGAACGGCCATATTCTGTTAGTAAAAGGAGAAATTATCGGCTGTCACCGGAATTTACAAACTACTTACTTAGAAATTAAGGATCCCTTAATTTAAGCTTTCATTCTAAAAGCAAAATTTAATTAAAATATTATTGTTGCCATTTGCAAGTTTGGAATTAAAATTAGGTATCCCGGACTGGACACAATGTGCCGAAAAGGGTTAAAATATTACCCAAGCCCATATATATTTTTAATTTTTCCGGCACGGGCTTTTTCTGTTAGTAAAAGGAGAAATTATCGGCTGTCACCGGAATTTACAAACAACTTGTTTAAAAATTAAGAATCCCCTAGTTTAAGCCTTCATTGTAAAAGCAAAATTTCATTAAAATATTATTGGTGCCGACTAACTTAAGGAGGAGGCAATCGCCCGTAACCCCCTTTATAATTAACAACAGAACACCACAACAAATGAGCGAAGCTTCTTATTACGATGAACATGCATCCAAAAATTGAAACAAAACGGTTAATTGTGCATGAAAAACCATTTACATGAATTATGAGGGTTAGTTCCCTTATCCTCTGTTTATACCTGTCCAGGGAATTCCAAAAACAAATCTGGGAACCGCATTTTAAGAATAAACATATATATGAGATATATAACATATAAGAATAAATATATATGAAGCAAATCGGTAAATTTTGCGTGAAAAACCTAAAATAAGACGGGGGGATTACCCCCCATTCCTTCTCTTTAAACTTATCCAATGAACACTCAATACTAATCACGGAGGTACATCATTAGAATGATCCTATCTCTAAGATTTGAACAAAATCTACTAATTCTGCATGAAAAACCCATTTATATAAATTAAGGGGAGGGGCAATAGCCCCCGTTCCCCTTCTTATACTTATCGAATGAACTCTCAAAACTAATCAGGGAAGCGTTTTATCATATTAAGCCTACATCCAAAATTTCATGTAAATTCGATTTTTTTATCATGAGTTATCGCGTTACGTACGTACGCACGTACATACATGCAGAACGGACGGGCACATAAGCTCTCAGGCTTTGATAGCCTGTGAGCTAAAAAAGTACAAATGATCTCCAGAGAATACGTCGTTGTTTTGTTTAGGCCGATTGAGGGCATTTAAATTTAAGTGATAATGTGCATCCTATTGCAAACCACTTTCATGGAGACTGCATCTCTCCCTATCTCTTTTCTTAATGATTTTTAAATCAATAGAATTTATTTCAACGATTAAATTAGCAAACGATTTTTTTTGTTTTCTGACGTAAATTCAAACGTGGAGATCGAATAAGTAAAAATTTTATTTTGTCAGATATTTTTGAAAATCATAATTTAATATTAACATTGTCTTCATTATTGATTAAAATAAAAGTTATTTTTGATTTCAGTTTGTAAAAAACCAGAACAAAACGAAATCTAATAATACTTATCGTTACCCATTTTCAACACAAATGAAATAATGAGTTGTTATTATAAGAGAAATTTAATTCAAATTAGAAAAAAAATTATTATCTCAAAAATTAATTCAAATTTTAAAATCCTAATAATATTTTTCAGATCTGTGGATAAATACGGATTTTTCATGTTAATTTTACCGCTTAATATTCCATACTTTCTGGTGAAATCGCATAAAACAGCCTCAGTCACTTAATCAGTCGTTTCATAAAATCATTTCCTAAATTCCTTTAATAAATTTGTTTCTTTATGATTTTATATTTATAGGGTAGACATGTATATTTTTTGTATATTTATAGAGTTATTTTCCGGAGAAAAAAACCTACTGGGAATATGAATTTTGAATTATCCTCATTTGAACAATGATTCAATTTGATTTTGCGCAAGCGAAGTTCTAGTTCAATATTTATTTTTTAAACTGTAATTTTATTATTTATCAACAAGTAGTAATTAATACAAAATTGTACTTTAAAAATTCTTATCAGTACCTGCAAGAATATTTTTTGATCCTACACTGTAAAACATTTGTGGTAACGTTA
Organism: Maratus speculifer; assembly: GCA_964019185.1. Taxonomy (NCBI): domain Eukaryota; kingdom Metazoa; phylum Arthropoda; class Arachnida; order Araneae; family Salticidae; genus Maratus; species Maratus speculifer. Next base: position 300,224,587 of record OZ025295.1, on the reverse strand, counting down.
CTCCATAAAATTGGTGGCAGCTACCATTTACACTTCATTGAGTAATTTTTCACTTACAAAATGGTGTAATAAAAACATGCATTACTGGTGTAACATTGCAATGTTACACCGATTATATCGGTTAAAATACTCCACCAAATTGGAGGTAGCAAAGCTGCCACCAGTTTTATGGAGTAACGTTACACAAATGTTTTACAGTGTAGAAGGATTAATGGAAAACCAATGTTTCACATTTTTGTTTCCGTTTGTACTAAAGCTATATTATTTTGAGGCTTACATTTTAAAGATATTTTACATGGCCAATGTTTTTTTACTGTCTGAAAATAAAAGATTCAGATATCCTTTTTTCATTTTTTGTATCTTATCTTGAGTTCAGACACCCAAGAATATTTATCTATTCTTCTTATAAAAAAATCTTTCCTTTAATTTCATTTTCCCTTCACGTAACTCAAATGAACTCTTTATATTCTCAGGGACTTAAATTCTTTTCATATAAAGATTTCTTGATCTGTATTTTCATTCAGTATTCTCATTGGGAAATTTTTTGGAAGAAAAAACTGCTGGGAATATAAAACTTGCATTGTTCACATTTATGCAGTGACTTAATTCAAATTTCATTGGCGAATATGATATCTTTTATAAACGGATGAATTTTTTTTTATAATTGGATATTTTCCATTCCGTAAAACACACAAAGAAATACTTGTCAGTACTGAACAAAAATATTTCTTTTAAGGATACATCCAAAACCCATTTCTTTTTTAAAACATGAAAATGAAATAAAACGTACGCATTTCTTTTCATTTTTAGATATTCATATGCATCTTTTACATATAAACTAACCTTTTTTCTCAAATTTAAGCATTCAAGAACATTTATCTATTCTTTTTATCAAAACATCTCTTTCTGAGTTTCATTTTCCGGTCACGATACTCAAATAAACTTTTTGTATTCTTATAAATAGACGTCAATTTTTCTCAAGGAGGAGCTTTTGATGAAAATTTTCCTTTTGTGTATTTTTCAAATTTTTTTCTGATTAAAAACCCATTGTGAATATGGATCTTGAATTATCCATATTTATGCAGTGATTCAATTTAATTTTGCACTAACCAAATGCTTATGCGATATTTATCCTTCTATCCTTCTATAGTAAAAAAAAACTAGCCTTAAAAGGAATGACTCCTGGAATGATGCTGATGTGGAAGATTTCCGGAACTAACGAATCCGGGTTGTCCACTCCTTCCATGAGCCGAATAGACCAATCAGGAAAGGGCTTTGTCTATGCACCGCCGTATGGGTTACCATAAAGAGAGGAAAGGTTAATATCGCCAACAATCGCCAAGTTTGTCGCCAACTTGGCGATATATCGCCAAATTTGGCGACCAAAATTAGTTGTCAAAAGTGACGCCAACTTGGCGATAATTGTAATATTTCGCCAAATTTTTAATTTCTTTACAACACCAGCCGTTTGATACATCATTTGAGAGGTTTGCAACTGCTTATTCATATAATGGATGTCTTGTGTGTTACCCCCCACTCTGCTCCCCAGGGGGAACACATTTTTAATTTCTTTACAACACCAGTCGTGTTACACAAGATTTGAAAGGTCTGCAACTGCTTATTCATATTATGGATGTCTTGTGTGTCACCCCCACACTCTGCTCTCCCCAGGGGGGTCACATTTTTAATTTCTTTACAACACCAGTTGTGTGACACATCATTTGAAAGGTCTGCAACTGTTTATTCATTTTATGGATGTCTTGTGTGTCACCCCCACTCTGCCCCCCAGGGGGGCACATTTTCAATTTTTTACAACACCAGTCGTGTGACATATCATTTGAGAGGTCTGCAGCTGCTTATTCATATTATGGATGTTTTTTGTGTCGCCTCCCACTCTGCTCCCCAGGGGGGCACATTTTTAATTTCTTTACAACACCAGTCGTGTGACACATCAGTTGAAAGGTCTGCAACTGCTTATTCATACCATGGGGTATTGGCGAGCGCAGCAAGCAGGGGTAGCCAATAATTTGGAATCGCGAAGCGATTACGCGGGGGGTTGGCGAGCATAGCGAGCAGGGGGGCGGCGCCCCCCTAGTAGTAAAAAAAAAACTAGCCTTAAAAGGAATGACTCCTGGAATGATGCTGATGTGGAAGATTTCCGGAACTAACGAATCCGGATTGTCCACTCCTTCCATGAGTCGAATAGACCAATCAGGAAAGGACTCCGTCTATGCATCGCCGTATGGGTTACCATAAAGACAGGAAAGGTTACCATCGCCAACAATCGCCAAGTTTGTCGCCAACTTGGCGATATATCGCCAAATTTGGCGACCAAAATTAGCTGTCAAAAGTGACGCCAACTTGGCGATAACTGTAATATTTCGCCAAATTTTTAATTTCTTTACAACACCAGTCGTTTGATACATCATTTGAGAGGTTTGCAACTGCTTATTCATATAATGGATGTCTTGTATGTTATCCCCCATTCTGCTCCCCAGGGGGGACGCATTTTTAATTTCTTTACAACACCAGTCGTGTTACACAAGATTTGAAAGGTCTGCAACTGCTTATTCATATTAGGGATGTCTTGTGTGTCACCCCTACACTCTGCTCTCCCCAGGGGGGGGGTCACATTTTTAATTTATTTACAACACCAGTTGTGTGACACATCATTTGAAAGGTCTGCAACTGCTTATTCATATTATGGATGTGTTGTGTGTCATCCCCCACTCTGCCCCCCGGGGGGCACATTTTTAATTTCTTTGCAACACCAATTGTGTGACACACCATTTGAGAGGTCTGCAACTGCTTTTTCATATTATGGATATCTTGTGTGTAACCCCCCCCCCTCTGCCCTCAGAGGGGGCGCATTTTGTAATTTCTTTACAACACAAATTGTGTGACACATCATTTGAAAGGTCTGCAACTGTTTATTCATTTTATGGATGTCTTGTGTGTCACCCCCACTCTGCCCCGCAGGGGGGCACATTTTTAATTTCTTTACAACACCAGTCGTGTGACACATCATTTGAGAGGTCTGCAGCTGCTTATTCATATTATGGATGTCTTTTGTGTCGCCTCCCACTCTGCCCCCCAGGGGGGCATATTTTTAATTTCTTTACAACACCAGTCGTGTGACACATCATTTCAAAGGTCTGCAACGGCTTATTCATACCATGGGGTATTGGCGAGCGCAGCAAGTAGGGGTAGCCAATAATTTGGAATCGCGAAGCGATTACGCGGGGGGTTGGCGAGCATAGCGAGCAGGGGGGCGGGGCCCCCCTAGTTTATTTAAACAATATTTTTTAACTTAACCAACAAGATGCAATTAATGCAAATTTGTATGTTAAGAACTACTCTTCAGCACGAGCAAAAATATTTTTATGAAGGGAAAAATTATTGGAAAACAAATGTTTCAGTATTTTATTTTTACCTTTGTAATAAAGTTATATAACTTTAAGGTTTACATTTTAAAGGTATTTTCCAAAGCTTATGTTTTCTTACTAACAGAATATGGAATATATATCTTTGTTGTTGTTTTTTTTTTTTCATTTTTATAAAAGCATATCATTCTTGTAAGTATAAAGTAACATCTTTTCTGGAATTTAGAGACCCGAGAATATTTATCTATTATTTTTATTTAAGAAACAGTTCTTCAATTTCATTTTTCGTATGCATTACTCAACCTTTTTGTATTCGCAGAGGTGTCAAATTCTTTGCAGAAAAAATTCTTAGCGAGTATTTTTCTTCAGCATATTTATTGAATGTTTATTTGAAGGAACCACCCTACTGGGAGTATGCATCTTTTATTTTCCGGTTTCATGCTGTATCTCAATTTCATTGCAAAGGCCAAAATTATATACAATATTGCTTTTTCATAATGGTAATGTTATAGTCTATCAACAAAATGAAATAAAGCAAATGTGTATACTAAGAACAACTTATCAATACCAGAAAAAAGTGTTTTAGTAGAAGAGAAAAATCCCGGAAAACAAAAATAATATTTTTGTTTACTTTTACACTGAAGCTATGTTATTTTAAGTTATTTATTATGTTTTAAGATCATTTCTCAAAGCTATGCTTTTTTTCTGAATGAATCTTAAATATATTAAGGGGACAGTGGACCTTTATTTCAACAAAATCATCCATAGCAAAATCGTCAGAAAAAAGGTCTATTTATGGGGTATAATAGTACCTAAACAGTTTTTTCTTATTAAAATATCACTTATGAAGGTTTTAAGGAGTAAATAATAAAGACAAATGTATTTATATACTTTTAAATCTGTTTTTATCAAAACTAATTTTTCAGCGTTTTTAGATTTTTGAATTGCTCCTTGCGTCTTAATTTTTGATCAATATTTATAAAATTGATAAGAAAGTATCCTGATATTATTTAAAAAGGAATTATGTAAGCTTTTTAAAATTCGTCCTCATTAAGATAATCAAATTTTATTTTTCACTTATTAAAAGGCAAAATTTTGATGAAAATCGATAAGGACTTTAGAAAAAAATCTGTAAAATATTAACTATTCAAGAGATTTAAAAAATCTTACACAAATTTGTTTATAATATAGTTTTAAGTGATAAAAATGCAAAAGCAAGAAAATATTTCAAAAATTAACACACGAGGAGCATTTTAAAATTTCGTTTAAAAATTTAAATTATTGTAAAAAAAAAATTACAAATTTTAATAAGATTGGAAATTTTTTAAGGTATTCTATATGCTTTTGGTGAAATGTATATATGCACAAAATTTCATATTGCTATGATAAAAATGAATAAAATAAATTTTTAACGTCCATCGTCCCCTTAATAGAATATTCCTTTTAATTTTCAATAGATTTCGTAAGAAATACTACCCATTACATTCTCCCCTGCTTTAGAATTTCTCAAATATTTTTGCAGATCCACATCTACCGTGACTTCTAAAAAAAAAAAAAAACTCTCAATTAAAAAAAATTCAATTTGTCTTCCATACCATTTTTTAAATTATACAATAACTTCTATAATTTTGCAGGTATCTCAACCAAACTGACATAAATTCAAGCGGCAGAAAAATTGTATAAAGTTCGTTAAGGGGCAAAATTTAACCAATGGGTTCGAAATAGTGAGGAATTATGTGAAAATCGAAAAAAAACATAACTTCTTAGATACAACAACAACACATACCAAATCAGTTGAAAGCTGTTATTACTCCAAGAAAAAAGGCCACAAAAAATGTATAACAGATTCTCGTAAAATTAAAAATGTGATCAAGGGGCGAAACACAAGGATTATCAAAAAAAAAGTCACAATCTCGTCAATACTCAAGCTATCAAATTCACTTAAACTTATTAAAAATTTTCTTAATATTATCTACAACTTTTATCCTGAAAATTTTTTCATAACGCCTACTCTTATCACAATAAAAAAATAAACAGATAAAACCCCAAAAAAAAGACGAAGAAGAAAAAATCCTATAATTTCGTCAATTCACAAGACACCAAGTCTGTATAAATTTATTATAAATATTTTTTATACTATCTAAAACTTTTATATTAACAAGTTTTTATAGGACTGACTCTTATAGTAATATATATATATATATATGTATATACAGGGTGTTTCGCTACCAGACCGACAAATTTTGAGGGGTGATAGTAGACATGAAAACAAACATTATTAAATAGGAAACCATGGGGCGCAAACGTCTTCCGTAGGAGCTAGAGGCCATTAAAGTTTAAGGTCCAAAACTTCAAACGATTATAAAAAACAGAAAAAAGGGTGGATTTGTTTGCGGTTTTTACTAAAATCATTCTCTATATCACGATTTGTTTGTAAAAATATTTTAAAGGTTATGTTCAAAAATTGTCGATAGAGGGCGCTTTAGACCTTAGAGTAACAAAAAACTACTTTTTACCCTTATTTTGTGCACGGGGTTGAAATTATTCTAAAGTTTAGACTTTAACTTAAATTTTAAGCCCAAAATCGGAAACATTAGGATCGAATAACTAGTGAAAATTGAACTGTGAACAGAGGGGGGGATTTTAAACACCCATAAACATTATACAAACTGATCGATTTTGTTGCGGTTTGCGTGTAGGTCATTCCCTTGGTAATTATTTTATTCAAAATGACTTACAGGTCTTGTGTCTCTATTTTTATAGAGGGCGTTTCCGACACATCTCCGATATTTCAATGGCATTACTCCTAGGTTTTTTACTACCAAACCAACATACTTCCAGGAAGTGTTAGGGATGCAAAGCGACTCGAAATCACATAGGAATGTAACGTTTAAAATACCTTTTTGGCGAGTTGTGGTTAAAAGAAGCAGAGAAAAAAGCAACAGAAACAGTTAGTGAAACAGCTACACGTTAATGTGACAGAAAACAATTTAGTTAAGGGTTTTACTACTTAAAGTGTCCGAAATTACGACAAGAAGTAATCGGGCATGCTTTACTGCAGCGTCGCTTTCTCACGCTTTCAAAGATTCCTGGCATCTCGGATAGCTTTCCGGCAGCTACAGAAATTCGAGGTGAGAGGTCTTCCACTGACGGTACGGGAGTCTCATACATTCAACTTTTCCTTTGACCCCAGCAGAAGAAGTCTACACAGGAGGGGGGGGGGGTACCAATTAGTTTGAGCTCAACTAGCCCCACCCAGCATGGATATTCAAAAATATAGAGAACAATTATACAGTAATAAAAGAAAAGTAGGTAACAAAAAGTAATTGATATAATGAAGTAGGTGCAACGATCTGGCAGGCCAACGAATCGGGCCACCACTACCTATCCACCGCTGTTCATATGCTACGTTGAGGTGTCTGCGAACATAGTTGGTAAAATGTGGAGGAACCCCATCGTGCTATAGAGTGGCGCAACGAAAGAGGAACATGTGCTTTTAGCAGAAGTTCCGACAGAACGTGTTGTAGAAATATCAAGTTGCTTTTTTCTCTGCTTCTTTCAACCCTAACTCGTAAAAAAGGCATTTTCGACGTTACATTATTGTATGATTCCGAGTCGTCTTTGCATCCGTAATACTTCCTGAGAGTATGTTAGTCTGGTAGTAAAACATACAGGAGTAATGCCATTGAAATTTCGGAGATGTGTCGGAAGCGCCCTCTATCAAAAAATGGAGACACCAATGCTGTACGTCATTTTGAATAAAATAATTACCAAGGGAATGAACTACATGCAAACTGCAACAAAATCGATTAATTTGTCAAATGTTTATAAGCGTTCAAAACCCCCTCCTCTGTTCACAGTTCAATTTTCGCTAGTTACCCGATAACAATATTTCCGATTTTGGGCTTTAAATTTAAGTTTAAGTCTATACTTTAGAATAATTTCAACCCCGTGCACAAAATAAGGGTAAAAAGTAGTTGTTTGTTACTTTAAAGTATAAAGCGATCTCTATCGACAATTTTTGAACGTAACCTTTAAAAATTTTTTACAATCAAATCGTGATGTGGAGAATAATTCTAGCGAAAACCGCAAACGAATCCACCATTTTTTTCTGTTTTTTATAACCGTTTGAAGTTTTGGACCTTAAACTTTAATGGCCCTTGGCTCCTACGGAAGTCGTTTGCGTCCCATGGTTTCCCATTTAATAATGTTTATCTTCATGTCTACTATCACCCCTCAAAGTTTGTCGGTCTGGTAGCGAAACACCCTGTATATGAGATGAAAAGAAATTAACAATTAAAATGATTCTGATAAAGACAGATTTTTCAGTAAAACGAAAGAAATACTAGTCAAAAACAGCCAGATAAAATAGTTAAAGTGGGTTTATCTCTAATCTGGATTTAGTTTTTGTTATTTAAATTACTACTTAACTTCGGAATCTACTTCCACTGTAAACCGAGCATACAGGGATTTAAAAAAAAGTATTCTGAGGTTTTACGTATGATAACCTCCTCTGCCCCCCCCCAAAACTTTCTTTTTGAATTTCATTTTCAGTTAACTTTAGTCAAATACAGTCCCAATATTCTTAGATGCGTTGATATTTTTTGCACTGAAATTAATTGCATTCGTTAAAATGATATGCAATATTACATTTTCATAGAGGTAATTATATCCTTCATGAAAAGGGACGCAAAAATGCAAATTTGTATGCTACTACTCATCAATACTAGAAAAAGTATCTTTTCAATAAGGCCCCACACTAGGCACAGAAAAAGACCCGAATGATAATGTAAAGTCTATGGGAGCGTTCTTATCAAATATCTGGAATATTAACATTTTTGCATGATTCTTTTGCACAAGATAACTGAGGACGATCCACAACAGGGCTCGTTTTTACTTTTTCGATTTTGCTTATATATTTTTTATATTACAACAGTTTCTATTTCAACCGGTTTAAACCGGTTTCGAAAATTAAAGTATTTAAAAAAAACCTGAAACCAAAACTGAAAAAGCAAAAACTAGACCGGTTGTGGATTGTCCTCAGCTATCTTGTGCAAAAAAATCATGTAAAAATATTAAAATTTGGGCGAAATATTTGAAAAGAACGCCCCCATAGACTTTACATTATCATCCGGGTCTTTTTCTGTGCCTAAAGTTGCGCCTTAAAAATTCTTCCATCGCTGTTCACTATTGTGGTAAAGCTAGGCGTTCAAATGAAAAACTACAAAACAAATCGTAACAACCAAACCAGAAAAAATTTCAATATGCCGCTTGGGGATAACGTAGTGACATATCCAGGCAGTGCAACTAGAGACTCCTGCTCGGTTGTACGTACGCGCGGGGCACGCGTATAAAAGAAGAGGGAAGCAGATAGTTTTGTTTGCCGTCCAAATTATGTGGCAGTGCCTGTGAAGTCATTATGATATTCTCATTGCAATCGTCGACAATTAAGGAGCAATAAGGTGTTATCAGACACATCGTAGATGCTCAATCATTGAATTTTGCAATATGAAAGCCGTGATGTCTCATCACGCACTGCAGCGTCGTTTGGATGGAACACACAACTGTCTGCATCTCTCCTTCTGCATACGCGGGTGCTCGTGCATGTGTCACAATCACACCAGAGACTCCAATCGCGTTTTTAATTAACTATGTTATCCGAAAGCTGCATATTGAAATTTCAAGCAATTTGTTCATTACGAGATTTCGACATTTCGTTTTTTTCATTTGACAGGGCACCGAAATGGTCCGCGAACTGAACATCAATGTTTTTAACAGAAAATTTCATGATATCTTTTTACAGATTTTGCTCTAGAATTAACTTCAAAGTTTGTTTCTTGGCAGTTTGCAAGAAAAATCAAAAAGGAAAAATTTCCTAAGAAAATTCTGATGTTCAGTTTGCAGACCATTTGGGAGCCCTGCATTTGATCACCAATTATGTATATATATATATGTATTTCATTTTTAGAAACACATATACAACTTTTATGTATAAAAATATCACTTTTCGTCGAATTCAGGCACCCGAGAAAATTTATCTATTCTTTTTATCAAAGAAACTCTTCTTCAATTTCATTTTTCGTTCACATTACTCAAATAAACTCTTTGTATTCTTAGAGACGTAAAGTTTTCCGCACAAAGACTTCTGGTTGAGTATTTTTATTCAGCTTCCTTATTGAGTGTATTTTCAGAAAAAAAAACCTATTGGGAATAGGAATCTTGCATTATACGCAATTATGCAATATCTTAATTCATTTTCATTGGGAAAGATGATATCCAAATATCTTTGTTTCGGAAGTTGATATTTACATTCAACAAAGATTCACATTGAACAAAACTTGCATTCACTAAGAAATTTTCGTTAGTGCTAAAGCAAGATGTTTCCAAACCAAGGCAAGATCAAAACCAAGGATTAAAAGAAAAAAAAGAATTTTTGAAAATAAATTTTGATTTTATACTAAACTTGTATCAGTTTTAAAAAAAATATATATATATTTTTTTTGAAAAAAAGTTGGTTTAATATTTGGTTTAATTTTTTTAAATAATCATTGTAAAACTAAAGAAGCATATATCTCACAAATCTATATAATAATAAGCACTTCACATTACGATCTATTAAATTAATCGTCGTACGCATTTGATTTCACCCGGTTTCATTTGTTATGTTTATAATTATTTTCTTTTCATATACATTATATTTCAAAACTGAGTGTCAGAAGTATAATGACAGGTAGAAGAAAATAACTAAGCAGACTTGGGGGGGGGGATGCAGCGTTGAGTCAGCTGAGGACGTTGTTGAGAGTTCGGTGAATAAAAGCACTTTGATGGATTGTGTCGTCTTCTCTCAGATTTCGAGCCACATACGTCGATATATTAATGCGAATTTTGCCAACATGCATTTGATGTATGAAGCTGCGCATGGAAAGGGAGTCTCTGCTCAAAGGATGTGTATCGGATTCCCCTCTAAGTCTACAAAACTTTGAAGAATAATCCTTTACTCCCTTCATCGAGTATGCTGCCACCACCGATATAATTACGTGTCATCGAACACTCATGAGAGGTACGCATTAAAGTAGACTTACTCTTTCAATTAAACTTAATGAATAATTTATTTAAAAATAAGTCAATATTTACAATTACGAACTCGAATATAGGTCATCCAGCTGAACATTAAATAAAATATACAACATACGTTCTATGCACTGTTAAGCTAGTCTATACCTCTGTTATGCACGTTAATTAACTCAGAGATCACTATTAATCTCTCCACACACCCAGGCTCAGTCCTCTTGGAGCCTCACTCAACGCGCGCTTTCCTTTTGAACAGAGATTTTCTCTGAACCATCTCACTCTTCTCTCACAAGCACGAGACTAACGCCCAGCTCTCAACCTCTCACCCTAGCCATCCGCAAACGGGGTTCATTCACTTCCCCGCACGGATCCGTCCTCTAAAAAGAAGGTCAATCTTTGAAGACATATCTTTCTCTTCAGTCCCTGTTTGCCTGTATTACCTATGAACTTTGATTGACAAACGAAAGGCCACCTATTATATGCTACATTCTTTCAACCAGAACTAAGTCCCTGCTACTCACATTTAGACTCCAGATAAGGAATGAATGCTATTTTAGAGCTTACAGTACACAGAACACATTAGTAAATAAAATAACAGCATCACATAAAAATAGTTTTAGATAATAATCGCTTATCCAAACCTCACAATGAGCATGGAAAAATCTCGGGTAAGAATCTACCAGATAGCCTAATGTTTTAGTGTCTTCATCGAGGGTCGTGCGCGAATGGATCTTTTGATGCTTCAAAGCGGGATACTAACTTTGGAAGATATCGCAGACCTCTTGAAGTGAAGATGTATTATAGCAGGGGAAAGCTTTGGAAACTGTAACTAAACGATACAATGCAAATAACTCTCTCAAGAAACACATTCAAAGGGGAAATGATGGAGAAAAAAAGATAAATGAGTTTTTAAGCTAAACTGCATTCCACTTAGGAAGGTATGTTAGATAAATATATAGAAAATGATATACAGGCCACGAAAAAAACTGGATACACAGCCATGTATGGATGATAATTTCTGGAAATGTGATTTCAGTTGTTTGAAGAGTATTTTAATTTTATTTAAGTACTGGCATTTAATAAACTGCAGGGCTGAACAAAAATATTCAACTATTTTTACATCCATTAGTATAAACTGCTGATAAAGAAATTTTAGTCTTATGTATTTTTTTGCTAAACTAAATTTGTCCATTATATAGTATGTATATCAGCCTACAATTCAAATACAAAGTTGTTAAAAAGTTCTGGAATTCCACTTCGCTATGAACAGTAGCACCTTATTTCCCTTAATATCGAAGTTTTGTTAAAAAGGTCAGGAAGTGCTTCATAGTTCATGCTTAACGCATGATTTTTCTTACTTGTTTTCCTTTCTCAAATTTCTAATCATTTTTACTTTATTTTATGACATCAGTACTACCTTACGCATTTGTCATCGGGATTAATAACAACTTTCCTCCAATTAATTCATCTTTTAGTTTTTATTTCCAATTCTCGTACTTCTGTCATAATGTGATCCATGGAATTCAATTTGCTGAGCTGTCTTGGCTGTTGGAGTTGCACGTCAAATATTAGAGTCCATTTCCATCTTATCGTTCTCTGAGACACCCGTTTTTTATCAAGAGTTTTGAGTTCACAGATTTCTTTCGCCTTTTTAATAAAGATCAAGTTTATCTAATTAATAATATTGATTCTAAATAAGTGTCGAAAAATTTTTTAAGCCCAAAACAGGGTTTTGAGGCCGACGCCAAAACTGTAACCGTAATGTGGTAACCTCCCTTTTTCTCGGCCTAAAACGAAAACAAAAACGCTAATTTTTAGACTGATTTTTTAAATACTTTCTACATACATAACTTTAAATATGTTTTAAATTTTTATACATGTTTCTTAACTATACACAATTATCAATTAATAATACACACAGCCCATGCTGTAGCTATGTGCCTCTGACTATTTTTTTCATCTAAAATGAAATGTAATCAATTCATCTACACCACAGAAATAATTATCCAGATTTAATTCAATTAAAGAAAAATTAGAAATTCATGTTTTTTTTATCATTTGTTTATTATAGAACTTTCTCAAAATATATTCAAAACAGTTTCGCTGTTTCAAATTAAAATTTTTCGATTAAACTTCTTCAGATTTTAATGAGCACGTATAAAACATCTTCAAAGATTAGTCATGAAGGCATGGTTTGCTTTATAATTTGCACTCATGTTTTGATTCGGTGATGAGCGGTAATTGTAACGACTAAGTTCACTATAAAAAATAAAGAATGTCTTCTTTGAGCCGATACAGCACAAATCAAATTATCAATGTTCAAAATTTCAAAATGAACAAACGAGATTTTTGGAATTTAGGTAGTTTCTGTCGGGCCGAATTTCCGGTAGCATTTTTGCCAAAAACAAATTTTTGGAGAAACCACGATATACAAATATTTTAAAAATATAAGCGAATGCGAACTGCTCGTCGATCCTTATAATAAATTTCTTATAAAATGCCATACGCTTTTTAGCAAATTTTTAAACTTTTAGTGAACGCATTCACGATAATTACTTTCATTAATCATATAATATGCGTAGATTGCTTATTTTGTATTTCATTAATTTCTTAGACTAAGTAAGGCAATATTTACTCCATGATGTTTTCTAATGTTATAAATATATAAACAAGGAAATTTAAGTGTACATTTCGTCACCTGAGAATAATAAAGTTCTATCTGTGTTTTTGGAAAAATTAACTTATTGATATAGATAGGCCCTATTTGTATCTATGAAGGCATTTTTGCATCAAAATGATGTTGTATATAATTTACATATGACCTTACAATCATAATATGACATTATTTTAATCCAGAAATGACTTTATAGATACAAATAGAACATTTCTATATCGGATAGAACCTTTAACGCAGATAGACCCTTATTATTCTCAGGTGACGATTTCTAACTAATCTTCATTAAAACTTAGAAATAAACGCAAAATCCCGTCTAGTGGTTAAATCTTCAGTTTTGTATCCAATTACTTTTATAACATCAGTAAAAAATAAGTAATATGTTTTTTGTATCAGTTATTTCCCAACGGTACATCAAATAAGTAATCCGACATAAAAACTAATGTAAACTTTTTTATTCTATTGCTCAATTTATTTTCTGAAAATAAAAGTGGTGTTTCAAGCGTATCAGTACAAAATTCTAGACTGAAAATATTACAGAAAGTAATTCACTATCGTATACAGTTTAATTTGCTAAAGACAGACTTAATATATTGTGTTCTAAAAATACTGTTGCTAATTGTGCTGAAATAGTGTTGTAAATAGTGTTGTTGAAAATACTTTTTAAATGGTATTGTGCTGCACAACATTTTGTCCTTAAATTAACAACTATTGTAAATAGCACACAAATTAGAACACTCTAAAAGAACAAATGTAAAACACTTTTAGGAAATTATCTGCGTGGTGTCTTTCAAATTACACAATTGTGATAATGAACATTTTGAAATATGTTTTGGAAACAAATTTTCACCATTTGTAATTTTCAACAACACTTTTTTCACTTTTTCCACTGACTTTAGTTAGAAGTGTTGATTTTTATGCTCAATTAGAGTTGCAAAAGTGATTAGGGATTTCCAGTGTAATCTTGAAAATTTCCGAAGGAAGAAACGAGATTTTTGAAATATGCTAACCAACTGAATTTCCAGTAGTATTTATGCCTAAAAATTTTTTTTGGAAAAATTATGATAATTATTATTATTATTATTATTAGTTGCCAAAAAAAAAAAAAAAAAAAAAAAAAGAAATCAATTTTTTTTTATTGATTTCTAAAATAAATTTTTCGATGCCTTACACTTTTTTAATAGGTAGTAAAATTTTTAGAAAACGCATTTGCGGTAATTACTTTCATTAATCGTATAATAGGCATGGATTGCTTATTTTGTCTCTTATTCTTTTCTTAGACTATTTAAGCAATATTTACATCAATTGATGATGTTTTCTAATCTCTAACATCTTCTATCGTGAAAAATATATAAATAAGAAATCACCAAAGTAACTTTCTATTTAATCTTCATTAAAACTTACAAAGAAAGACAAAATTCCCACTAGTGGTTAAATCTTCGGTTTTGTGTCCAATTACTTTTATAACATCAGCAAAAATATAAGTAATATGTTTTTTGTATCGATTATTCCCCAAAGGTACTTCAGAAGAGTAACCGGACATAAAAACAAATAAAAACTTTTTTTACTATATTGTTCATTTTCTGAAAGTGAAAGTAGTGTTTCAAGTTTATGAACACAAAATTCTAGATATAAAATGTTAGAGACAGCAATTCCCTGTGGTATACAGTTTAATTGGTTAAAGACAGAAGTTTCTAATCTTGAAAGGATATATATTAAAATTTTCATATTTTTAAAAATAAAATAAACATTAACCCTTGGGGAGAGCGACAGGTATACGGGCCGCAAAAAAGTTTAAGAGTCCTTGTTTATTTCCATCAGTAAAATTTTACTGTAAAATTTGACTAATTTAATCGAAGCATTTTATCGATTTAAAAAGACACATATTTCCGTTTTTAAAAACCGATGACAAAACATTAAAAATTTCTCAAAAGGTTCCCATCGCGAAGGGGTTCTGGGAAATAACACCAGGGGGGAGAGAGAAATAACTTGTCCAAAACTTTTTTTTAATCGATAAGAGGAAAGGAACTAACTTCATTGTGTCTTGTTTCTTTAACGTGATTGAAGTATATGAACGTCAGGGAGAATCAACACAAATCGCAATAAATAATGAATCGTATTAATGAAGTTTATTAAAAGAGGATTTAATTTTATTAGATTTCCATTTTTTAAAACAATATTATAATTGATATTTGGAACAAACAAATTTAATAGAGTTTCTTGCTCTTTATTATAGTAATTAACAAATAGACAACACATAGGAAATTGTTCGTAACAACATGCAGAATTTCTTGCCTACTTTTTTGTGTCTACAAAAATATATTTTGAAAGTCAATGCTAAAATATAACGTGAGAAAACGCTATTATGAAGATTTTATTTTACAGCAAATTTAATGAGATGAAAAACTTAGTTCCCATGAAACATGTCTAAGTGCTAATTTATATCATGTAACAAAATCTTAGTGAAAATATTTCAACAAAGAAAGTGTTCTCCCATGTTAATTATTATTAATGTAGTCTCGTCAAACAAGGAAAAGAGCGAAATGGTTATTTAAAAAGCTGCGACTGTTTTTAATTAGCATAAATTGGTAAAATTAACACTGCTTTTGGAACAGACATGCAACATATACACTTTATTATGTAATAAGAAATTTACATCATATTTTAAACTTTTGTTCCAAAAATAAATGTAATTTCTTTTTGTCATTTTTATTAAATTGCAAAGAGAAAATCTGAGAAGCTTATTTAAATTTTATGTCCCTGCGTAAGATATCTTGAAACTGAAAAGATACGCTAATGAATAGAATACACAAATTTTAATATTTGAATAACTATTTGAGAAACTTTAGGAATAAATTTTAAATATTGAAATAAAGATTTAACTTCTAAGAAAATAATTCAATGGATATATATTTCCCGAATTTATAAATAAGTAAAAAAAAACTAACAGATAGATATAAAAATAATAATAGATAAATAATACACTATGCATACACTGAAAATCCTAAAAAAAATAAATAAACATATTTTAGAAACACAATGATGAAATGAAAAACTTAGTTCCCATGAAACATGTCTAAGTGTTAATTTATATCACTTAACACAATGTTAGTGAAAATATTTCTACAAAGAAAGTATTCTCTCAGTTACTTAAAAAGCTGCAACTGTTTTTAATTAGCATAAATTGATAAAGAAACAACTCATTTTGGAATACACATGAAAGAAATCATACTTTAATATTTAAAAAGGAATTTACATCTTTTAGGTCTCTGTTAAAAAAAGGGTAAATTTTCTTGATACTTTTAATAAATTGCAAACAGAAAATCTTAGAATCTTATTTAAATTTTATGTCCCTGTGTAAGATATCTTGTAGCTGAAAGGATACGCTATTGAACAGTATACATAAATTTTAATATTTAATAACTGTTAGAGAAACTTAAAGAATAAATTTTAAATGTTGAAATAAGGATTTAACTTATAAGAAAATAATTTAATGGATATATATTTCCTGAATTTATAAATAAGTAAAAACAAATAATAAATAAATAATACACTATGCATACACTGAAAATTCAAAAATAAAAAAAAAATAAACATATTTTAGAAACACAATGATAAAATGAAAAACTTAGTTCCCATGAAACATGTCTAAGTGTTAATTTATACCACGTAACAAAATGTTATTGAAAATGTTTCTACAAAAAACAGTATTCTCTCAGTTAATTATTATTAATGTAGTCTCGTCAAACAGGAAAAGAGCGAAATGGTTATTTAAAAATCTGCGACTGTTTTTAATTAGCATAAATTGGTAAAATTAACCCTGCTTTTGGAACAGACATGCAACATATCACACTTTAATATGTAATAAGAAATTTACATCATGTTTTAAACTTTTGTTCCAAAAATAAATGTAAATTATTTTTGTCATTTTTAATAAATTGCAAAGAGAAAATCTGAGAAGCTTATTTAAACTTTATGTCCCTGCGTAAGATATCTTGAAACTGAAAAGATACGCTATTGAATAGATTACACAAATTTTAATGTTTTAATAACTATTACAGAAACTTTAGGAATAAATTTTAAATGTTGAAATAAAGATTTAACTTATAAGAAAATAATTCAACGGATATATATTTCCTGAATTTATAAATAAGTAAAAAACTTAACAGATAGATATAAAATTAATAGTAGATAAATAATACACTATGCATACACTAAAAATCCTAAAAAAAATAAATAAACATATTTTAGAAACACAATGATGAAATGAAAAACTTCGTTCCCATGAAACATGTCTAAGTGTTAATTTATATCAAGTTACACAATGTTAGTGAAAATATTTCTACAAAGAAATTATTCTCTCAGTTAATTATTATTAATGTAGTCTCGTCAAATAATGAAAAGGGCGAAATGGTTACTTAGAAAGCTCCAACTGTTTTTAATTAGAATAAATTGATAAAAAAAAAACAACTCCTTTTGGAATACACATGGAACTTTAATATTTAAAAAGAAATTTACATCTTTTACACAACTGTTAAAAAAAATTTAAATTTTCTTGATACTTTTAATAAATTGCAAACAGAAAATCTTAGAATCTTATTTAAATTTTATGTCCCTGTGTAAATATCTTGTAGCTGAAAGGATACGCTATTGAATAGTATACACAAATTTTAATATTTAATAACTGTTAGAGAAACTTTAAGAATAAATTTTATAAATGTTGAAATAAAGATTTAACTTATAAGAAAATAATTTAATGGATATATATTTCCTGAATTTATAAATAAGTAAAAAATATAATAATAAATAAATAATACACTATGCATTCACTGAAAATAAAAAAAAATAAATAAATATACATATTTTAGAAACACAATGATAAAATGAAAAACTTAGTTCCCATAAAACATGTCTAAGTGTTAATTTATACCACGTAACAAAATGTTATTGAAAATGTTTCAACAAAAAAAGTATTTTCTCAGTTAATTATTATTAATGTAGTCTCGTCAAACAGGAAAAGCGCGAAACGGTTACTTAGAGAGCTGCAACTGTTTTTCATTAGCATAAATTGGTAAAATTAACAACTCCTTTTGGAATATTAGGCATGCAAGTCATTACACTTTAATGTTTAATACGAAATTTACGTCGTCTTCTACACAAAAATGCAATTTTTTTGACATTTTTAATAAATAGCAAAGAGAAAATGTGAGGACTTTATTTAAATTTTATATCTCTGTGTAAGATATTTTGAGAACTGAGAAGACACATTATTGAATAATAAATACAAATTTTAATATTTGAATAACTGTTAGAGAAACTATAAGAATAAATTTTAAATGCTGAAATAGGTCTTACTTATAAGAAAATAATACAGTGGATATATAATTCAGTAAAAAAAAAAAAAATAGATAGATATAAAAATAAATAATAAACAAATAATATACTATGTATACCCTGAAAATTCTAAAACAGAAAAATAAACATATTTTAGAATAAATTTTGTCACCTAATTAACTACACATTAACGCGTTGTGAATTAGAAAAATTCTTCTACAAAACCTTTTCGTGTTGTGATTGCGATTTTAATATTTTGCAAAAGTGTCGCTATCCAGAAATGTGTTCTTAATGTATTGTAAAAGTGTTGCTATAAGGAAATACGTTCTGTAAATAGTGTAGTTAAGTGTGTTGAAACACAGTTGAAAATACTGTTGATGATTTTTGTACAATAGAGTTGTGCTGCCAAATTAACAAAATATTGTAAATAGCGGATGTAAATTTTCCATATGGGCGAAAAAAGTACGGGCCAGGATTCGAACCAGGAATGTATTTGCTGAAGTCGCCAATGCTCTTTCTACTGAGCTTCCCGGACACGAAAACTGGCGGACTATTTCACCCAAATAACCTTAACGATCACATAATCATGTCTGATATTATGGATCAGCTCAACAGAATAAATCATGGCCCGGACTTTGCCCACACATATGGAAAAGTTTACATCTTTTATAATTGATTTACCGATTGAACAATCGTGTTATAAATTAATCTAATGTAATTTCGTATCCAGCGATTTTCTGCAGTTCCATGTATTGACTTTGGATTTATTCTGTTGAGCTGATCCATAAAATCAGACCAGATTATGTGATCGTTAATGTTATTTGGGTGAAATAGTCTTCCAGTGTTCGTGTCCAGGATGCTCAGTTGGAAGAGCATTGGCGGCTTCAGCCAGTACATCCCTGGTTCGAATCCTGGCCCGGACTTTTTTCACCCACATGGAAAATTTACATCTTTTATAATTGATTTACCGATTGAATATCCGTGTTATCAGATTAATCTAACATATTGTAAATGTCACAAAATGTAGAACACTATAAAACAATGCATGTAAAACATTCTCAAAACGCTTTTTTAAATGGTACCTTTAAAATTAAACAATTTTAAAAAGGAAATAAAAAGTAGTTTACTTTATCGAAAAAAAATTGCAAAATATTACTGAATGAGATGACTACTTTTACCAATGAATATCAATAGTTGCATATCTGGAAAAAAATGCAATCAATACTTTTTGCACCATCATTTTCGTGGCACAACACATTCCAAACGTATTTACAAGACAACCAAAAATAATTTTAGAAAGAAGTGTTAATTATTATGTTCAGTTAGAGTTGAAAAGGTGTTACAGGAATTTGCAGTATTTATTATTGCTGAGAAAGAAGGAAATAGGTTTAGATACAATAAATGAAATGCATTTAAGTAATAATTGATTTCAATAACTTCACGCAAACTATCAAGTTCCCTTCACATCGCCATTTTGGAAACATTTTTGTGTAAAAATGTCCTCTTAACTAGTTAATTTTATAAATATTTCCGGATATATAATTGTGTTTGATAAAAAAGGTTACTCAAATACTTGCAGAAAAGCAGGATAATACTTTTGTCCTGGGACAGTTGTAAAGACCACGCACACCGTTGCCCGGGATCGTTAAAATATTCTAAAATGAACCCGAAATATGTATTTTAGTTCCGACGAAATGTGCAACTGAAGGATACTCAAACCTTGTCCCAACGACACCTTGCAGCAGGCGTGCTTAGTACGCATTACTGTTCCTCTTCTTTTAAATGGATCTCTACTTTATAAGAAAATCTTGAACTAAAATATCGTTGGCCCGGATCCGCGCTACCTGCGTCACCAAATAGTAGGTGTGCTGCGCTCACGCTGCAGGACCCCTCCTTTCAAACGGATCTTTAATTTATACACAAATATCGAAACAAACATACATCAAATCCAGTGGCGTAGCTAAGGGGGGGGCAAGGGGGGCGTCCGTCCCGGGCGCCGAGGCCTAGGGGCGCCAAATTGAGAGAAAATGTTATATATCTATATTGGGGTGGGGGCGCGAAATTTCTTGCTGGCCCCGGGCGCCAAAAAACATAACTACGCTACTGGTCAAATCGGCAGTTGGATATTTACGAGTGGGTGATTTCGGTTCCTGCTGCTTAAGGCAACGTATAGTGGGCATGCTGCGTACTCACTGCGAGGTAGGACTCTACTTTCTTAAGAAAACTGTATTGAAACAAATCTCTGTTAAACAACTTATCCGTAGGAAAATTAGTCCAGGTGGTGCTCTTTAAAGCAATAATTTGTGATTTTTGCAAAAATTACTATTTGAAATTAGTGCATTTTGACGCGGCATATTTTTTTTTATAAATTTATATCATGTGTTGTAAATTATCTTCAAGTTTCAAACAGATCGAGCAAGAATTTAATTTTTTTACAAAATAGTGTTATTTGACGCGACATTCTTTTTTTATGTATAAATTTATATATGTTGTCGAACACACTGCTTAATGTTAAAAAAAATATTCATCATATATGAGACCAAGTGGTGCTTAAAAGCTAGAATATTAGGTTTTTTTAAAAGCTACTAGTGCAAAATAGTGACATTAGTCCAGACAATTTTTTGTATAATTTTTTATCGAGTGTTATGAACTATCATAAAGTTTCAATCAGGTCAAACCAGAATTTAAGATAAAAAAATATTATTCAAAAATACTGGTATTTCATGTGGCATCGATTTTATATATTTTTATCCCATTTATATGTTAGCTTTCACTTTCCGCAGATCGCCTTCTTAGATTTTCTAAATCTAACAAATTCGCTTGTCAAGTGTGTTGCGCTGTAATGCACATAATAAAGATTTTTACAGAAATTACTATTTGAAAATAGTGGCATTTGACGCAGCATTCTTTTTTATAAATTTTTATGACATATTATAATCTATATTAAAATTTGAAACAGATAAGCAAGAGTTAAAAGTTTTTATTACAAAAATTACTATTCGAAAATAGTGGTATTTGACGCTGCATCATTTTTCATAAATATTTATCAAATGTCACCTTTATTTGCTTAATTCGCGCCCCTAATAATCCCGTCTTTTAACAGTTGGGCAAGTGTTTGCTCTCACCTGCCATCAAATGCCATTATATTTCGCAAAGTATAACTGAAATCTTCGTGTTCAGGTCTCGGCTGATAGTTCTACCTTTCCTAATTATACGAATTTTAAAATTCTGAATGTCAGGTGCATCATGAGACATTTTGGAATAGTGTCACAAAAAATTGAGCCTTGTATGGACCTTAGATTTCTGTAGCTATCGCACACACGTAGATAGAGTAATTTGTTATTTTATTAGTATAGATACAGTTAATTTTTTTCCAAAATCTACTTTTAGTTCAACAATGAAATAACAGCGAGTTTTTCATTTGAACCGTACTTTTAAAAAATGCTGAAATGATAATCTGACCTCTAAAACTGAAGTTTTTGAAGTCTCCAGAAAAATCTTTAATTGTATCACTAGGGTTTTCTGAAACATTTGATAGCGACAAAATATCATACTTTCTCTTCAGTGTGAGAGTGTTTTATTGTGTAGTACATTTTAAAGGACATTTCATTTAAAGGCCGTCCACAAATGATGCGATGATTGGAAGGAGAGGGGGAGTCAGGAAATGAACCACGCGCATTTCTAACGTCAAAGAACGTCACGATGGATTATAGCTAACCCGCTTCTCTATTTATCCCACAAGCATTCACCAAAAGCCAATCAAATAACGCAATGATTGCGAGAAACATTGCGAACTCCGCCCCGTATTAGTGGTCAATTTTGACAATTTGCGATAAGGAGGTGAGAGAAAATCAGATGAACTGTGACGTTACATATTTTCTTTAAAATAAAACTATTAGAAATCAACAGAGTTAAAGTTTTAAAATGAAATTCGAAATAAGGTCTATAGCATAGTGCTTTGCTTTTGAGCTGCAAGTGTATCTTTATTTAGTATAGCCGAATATGTGACAATTGGTGAGAGGTAATCAGAAGTGTGAAACTTGTGTGAGGTGGGATAAAAAAATATCTAGAAAACTGTGACATCATTTATAGAAGCCCCTAATGAATATAAATATGTATATGTGTATCTTTATTTATCTTCCTGTTTATTTAGATGCGACGATGCGCTGAAATTATTAAAACTTAATAATAATCCATAGCAACATGTTCATGAAAATATATGAAACAAGTTAAAGAAAAGTATTAGGAATGAAACAGTCCTATTAAAATATCGAAATATCTTCATTATATTGGGTGTTCAATCTTAACTATGCTCAATGCCTAAATCTTAAACAGTTAGGCGTAGACATATAACTCCAATTACAAAAATGTCTCACATGGCGTGAAGAAATATTAAGCAATTTGTATCAATAAAAGCATTTAAAAAAAAAACAAAATTTAATTTTTAAAACATCCACCCAGTCTTATAAGTTATAAAGGTCAGAAGATTGCTGTTTTTTTTTTACTATCTCGAGAATAATATGCTATATATTCAAATTTTGAATCCTCCCGAATCAAAGTCAACGCAATACACACAATTTTAATAATATACTTTAAACCCACATTACAAGCATGATTTTAAATTAAAAATACAGTATTTACTAAAATTTATACTATAATAATTTTTAAATGTAGTATAATTCTAGATTCTTCTCACCCTCCACCCCAAATTAAAGAATCGAAAAAATTCATGTAATATAAATAGAACACATTGGATTGCCATGCAGCTAATGTTACTTGAAATGTAACAAGTATTCATAGAAAATATTTTTCCCATTACCATTTTTTTATTTACGTCACACACCATTTACTTAGCTGTATCGAAAACTTTTGTAACAAATGTTACAAAGATTAGAAAAATTGAGTTTATTATAAATGCTATCATAAATAAACATATATAGAAACAAAAAAAAACTAATATAAAAATAAAGTTATATTTCTACACACCAATTTTCTATTTAATTCCTAAAGGTCTAATCAATATGGCGAGCAAGACCATTATCTTTAATAACCAATATCACGCAAACCCCTCATTATTTAACAATAGCGGTAGGAAAACTGAAAAACAATTTTCCTCAGTAAACGTTCGTAAATAAAAATGCAATAAGATATGTAAAGTTTCTAGGTAGAAAACCTTCCACTAAAGTAAAGGACTCAATGGAAATTATTCGATCGGACTTGTAAATGGAAAAATACTTCTGATTAAAGTAATACTATTAAAAGAAAAAAAAAGACAGTTTGTTACTTTGTCTGGGATTGGATGAAAACTAATTGTTTTTTGGAGAAACTAACTATGGGCGAATGGAAGAAAGAAATTTAAATTTTATTGGATTAGAATGCATTACTCAGTGTAGAATTATAAAGTTGATAAAATTAGTTTCTGAATACAGATAATTTTATTCAGCCAATCATAATTCTCTTTTAATTAAGATATTATTTTTCCAAAGCATTGTAAAAACTGAACGAAGAATTTAAATCATTGATATGAATAAGAAAAATATGCTTATTAAAAATAATATCTTTTTAATAGAATATTCACTGTCAGAAAAATTCGTCTTTGTACACTAAATTATACGTCATTTTTAAACAAATAATGATCTTACATGAAGAAAACAGGCTTTTTCCATTGAAAAAAGGGGGGATAATTTCTATTTATTCCTTGCACCCCATACGTATTGGATGTGTTGTTGCCAAAGTTACAATTTATTCTTTAAATGAAAATCGAAAATCCAAGAAATAATAACTTCCAATAAATTAAAAAAAAAAATAATGCTTTCAAATTTAACAAAGCAGCAATTTTTTCACTCATTTAATTTATTTGCAATTTATTTTTTAGACTATTAAAGAAATATTTTATTGAAAAATATATTTTAAACGCCTTAGTACGTTCAAAATATATCCAATAGTTTAATCAAGTTAAAAAATTGGATTTTATTAAAGAAAAATTCTCCTCACACTTAATTCAAAATATATAATATGCATTTTCACATCTAAAAAACAAATTATGTCTTAATAAAAATATGTATACTACACAATAATCTTTATCTTCTGTTATTCTATAAATGTTAAACAAAAACCATTATTTCTTAATGATAAAATGTCTTTGCATTAACCTTTTCGGGTCTGGTGTACTATAAATAGTACATGTCCTTTCATCAAGTATTATTTTGTCTGAACAATTATTTAATTACTTTTGACATACAAAAATGATAGTATATAATGATGACTTTCTTATTATGACTTCATTTATGTTTTGAAATTAAGTAATAATAATAATAATAAAAGTTTATTTAATTATCTTTGCACCGTTGGTGGTTCCTTTATTTTATACATATATTTCACTTTTCTAATTTAAAATATAAGTTATTCTTCTGAACCATTTATGTGAGATAAAACACAAAAAGCATTAGAAAATTATTATATCCTCTCCAATCCTGTTGTAATGCTTTATTTTCCAAACGTTTTAAAAAACTATTCCTTTGCCATATAATAACATGAATCTGAATTGAATAATACAGGAAAATAAGTACATTCGTTAGATTTCGGACATTAAGATAATGCCTAAACTTTAGTAAATTTATTTCGCTAGCTACGATAAACGTTGTAAAAATAAAAGTAAATTCGATTTCAAAATGGAAAAAAATGGATGCAAAAGGATTAAATTTAAATTTCAAAATTTTCTGTGCAAGAAATTTAATAAGACTTACCAATCTTCATTTAAAGAAAACCCGTATCTGTATTTTAAGATCGCTTCTTTTCAAGTGCTTAGTTGCCGTGTGATTAAGATTCTGGAGTCGATACGTTAAATCCAAGGTACAAAACTAAGTTGTTCACGGAAAAGAGAGACGTGTTTTTTTATCTCTTTTTTTTTCAGTTAATAAAATTTTTCTGGCCTGAAATGTAAATTTCTTCACTTCCCGGATATTTAGCGGGAGCAACTCTGCCAGGAATATTTCCACGGATTGAAAATTTCTGTAATTGTTTTCTAGAATTTCAATAAAAATAGAAAATTTTTAATCAAACAGTGCAATAGAAATTTTAAGGAAATTCAAATAACTAAAATTTTTCCTGTAACGCAAGAGGAGGGTAATTTTTTGGGGAAACGTAAATGAAAAATCAACTAATTGATTGCGCTATTAAGAATTAGATGCAACTCCAAATGCACTGGTACACAAATATTAAGGGCATATAAATAATGCTAATTCAAGAAAACATATGTTTAATGTTAATACTCAAAATAAAGTAATATGAACGGCAGGAGTAGATATTGCTCTTATGGAACAATAAACTGATATGACGTCACATGTATTCGCCAATGTAACAGTCACTAGAAAATGTTAAATATCTGAATCTGTTCAATAACTCTTACAATGACTGATTGATAAACGTAACGCAATGCATGCACTAGAAATAAATATTCATTTAAAAATTGAAGCATAACATTTTGTCTGATCAGTGTTGATAGACTTTCCAGCAAACTCCATTTAGTAATTTAAAGTTTTTCATTATAGTCGAAATGCAAACATTTAAAACCCCAGAATTTGTCATGATTTAAAATTAAGAGTCTCTTAAATTTAAAACATTTCATTGGAATTAACCGAAAAAAATAAATTAAATAGATACACAAAAAATATTTTTAAAACAATTTTTAGTATGCATTTTTAAAAGATAAAACGAAATTATGCCATAACTCAACATTTTGTAGAAAAAATATTTATGGAATCATTTTTAAATGTATTTTATTTAAAGTATAAATATTAAAGCCAGACACGAGCATGCATGTCACGTACATAAATGCTATTTTCTGCAAATCTGCACATATTTTTTCAGCACATTCTTATGAGACAGAACACTAAATAGCTTTCTTGACCAGTTCTTTATTTATGAGTGGGGATTTAAGTTTTTATGGAATGCAATAAAATCTATTTTATGTATATTATGTATGAAAGTTTTACAGTAAAAAAGTTTCTTTCAAGGTACATTTTCTTATAGAGTATCAGGTCTTTAACCCTTTTCAGTTGCATGTCCAGTTTGACTGGATATGTTTTTTCTTTGGAAAATTTCTTTCTGTGATCTCTCCTTTATTTCTGTACGAGTAATAAGGAAAAATAAAATTTTCCTTATTTAATTAGAACATTCTTAATTGTATACTTCAATTAAACTTCTGTTTAAAAAGTTGTGTAAACTGTGTAAAACCGACTCGATAATATTAAGGAAACTTTCAAAATTATGTTTAATCCCCTGACCGCCGAGCAAAAGTACAAAAATTTAATGTTTTTTACTCTGCAATTTATTTTAAATGCTATTAAAAGAGGGATATACATGCGGTCGCGGCAATGGGAAGGTTAAAATATTCCAGATCCTATATATGTAGATGCTAGAAAATCAATTTTAATGCCTAAAAAGGTGTAAAATGAAATGTTAGAGACAGTAAAAATCGAAGTGGGAAGGTTAAAATATTCCAGATCCTATCTATGTAAATGCTAGAAAATCGTTTTTAATGTCTAAAAAGGTGTAAAATGAAATTTTAAAAACAGTAAAAAACAAATTATTCCACATTTTACATGTTTCGATTCCGCTCGAATCCTTTTCAAAACAAATAAATAAAAACACAGCAAAAGTCATTTAAGATGCGAATCAAGGGAATGAGAATATCTCTTATGATATTCGAGTAATTTTATATAGATTCTTTTTAACCCTTTCAGGCACACTGTGCCTGGTCTGGGATACCTAATTTTAATTCCAAATTTGCAAACGGCACCAGTAATATTTTAGTAAAAATTTGCTTTTACAATAAAACCTTAAATTAAGAAATTCTAAATATCTAAAAAATTCGTTTGTGAGTTCCGGTGTTAGTCGATTAATTCTCTTTTTATTACAAATTTTGCCCGTGTAGGAAAGGGTTAAGGGACCGCAAATAATTCGTTTCTTAAATGGTACCTTATATTAAACGGTTGTGTTATAAATGGGTTTCACTACAATGTAAACTTATACGGACTGTGAAACAAAATCATTTAATTTTTCATCGCACTCTTTCGTAATATACACGTTATTATTATTTTATTATTATTATTATTATTATTATTTTACTTCGATGTTTATTTTTAGATTAGTAATCATGGGATAGCTCGAACCATAATTGTGTCAAATTAAATGTTGCTGCATTGTTATATAAGAAAATTTTGTGTGTTATAATCTCTATGGTACCTCTTATAATAGTTGGATAAAATAGCCTGGAGGAATAAATTATCTTAATTTCATTGAAATGTATTAGAATGGTTTCTTCTTGATACAAGACACAGCCCTAGCAAAATTGTGTATATATTTAATTGCGTATAGAAACAATTCCACGAATATACCAATTCAAATTTCGTGCCGACGTAAAATTCTGTCACAATAAAACTGAAAAAATGTTTTATCACAACAGAGCTTCATCATTTAAAGACTTTTATTTACCATATGACAAGATACTGTTTAACACATGAAACAATGTAGAAATCTGCTTCTCAAATCAAAGCAATCGTGCCTTATCCCAAACTGCGTACGAATACAGGATTTTAACTGCAACGTTTTGTGTTGCCAATTAATTTACTAGGATATGTATCTTTATCCAAAAAGATAATTTTAAACATAAGAGGAAAGAAAATAATTATTTCAGTCGCTCGGAGGAATAGTAACTTCGTCCAGCTCTAGCGTCGTTACAAAATGAAATAAACTATATTATGAAACAAGTGAAATAAATAAAAGGGATTTTAGGGAAAGTGTTACTTTAACAGATTAAGTATTTTTAAAATAAAATAAAGCAAAGTAAAGATAGCGCTATTTAAAGATGTGGAAATAAAATATGATGTTCCCCACTATATCAGATGTTCCCCCACTGGATCCAATGCCACAACAATAATTGATTGCTTCACATTTAATATAATAAAAGATTCAAATAAAAATTTAGTCTTTGTTCACAGAAGGACGAATAGGTGAAATATCAATAATGTAACTTTTTTCCACTATGTTTTTCATATCTTTTTGTATAAAAGTGCAAACATGTTTTCACATATTATTTTTATTTCATTTTTCTAAGTAATCATTACACTGTGTCTCGATGCACATTTAACTTCTTTAACTTAGAATTTACTGTTGATATATTGCAATAGTTGATAGTCCAAATGAAAATACTAATCGGTTTTAGAATAGACGATATCATTAAAATCTTAAAATAATTAGAATAATACGAAAATTTTAAAATAGAGGTAGTTAATTGTGATATTGAATGGAGGTTGACCGAAGAATTTAAAGAACAGTATAAGTAAAATAGGCCTTATGTATTTCAATCAATTTTAGGTGGATTTCGTATGTAATACTATCTACTGCATTCGCACCAATGTTGGAATTTCTGAAAATTTTTTGCTGATCTACGCCGATCATGCCCCCCTAAACCTCAAAACTACCATCAGTAATATATATATATATATATATATATATATATATATATATAACTTTTTTATGGACATGATAACTTCTGTAATTCTGCCTCAATCTCCACCAAACTGATACATAAAATCAAAGTGGATAAAATCTCGGACATGTACGTTAATGGGCAAAATCGGAAAAAGGGGTTCGAAATAGGGGGCGTTTTTGAGAAAATAGAAAAAATCCATAATTTCTTAATGAAAATAGATAAAAAATCCGTTTAAAATTTGTATTACTTCTAAATAATGGGCCAAAAGTTTATGCATAGCAGATTTTTTATAAAGTTAAAAATGGGCTCAAAAGGCGAAAAAAATAGGGTTTTTGGGAGGAAAAAATACATAACTTTGTTAATACTCATGATATCAAATCCAACTAAATTTTTTATACATGTTCTCAAAATTATCTAAAACTTTTGTATTTACAAGTTTTTGATAGAACTAACTCTTACCAGTAAAAAAAAAAATAATAATAAAAACGCAAACAAAAAGGAGGGTGGAAAAAGAAAAAAATCCATAATGTCTTCAATTCTTAAAATCCAATTAAATTTATGTTACACCTTCTCAATAATATCTACATCTTTTTTACTGACAAGTTTTTCATAAGGCCAATTCTTATAGCAAAGATAAATTGAACAATAATAGGAGTGGAAGAAAAAACTCAAATCCAAACTGCTTATATTCTGACTCATTTTTAAATTAATTTTTTTTTAAATTTTTAAGCGTATCCAATTGGCTGTTCCTCTTATTTAGAAAATATATAATGTGATATATCGGCCAGTTTCTTAATAAAGGAAGAATTTATTTCAAAAAAAGGCTGCCAAAATGAGTATTTTGAACAGAATTTCCCGAAGTGATCGTGATTGAAAAAATTGAAGAAATATTCATATAAATAATTGCGTTTTTTCCGACTCATTTTTTAATCCATTTTTACTCTCAAACGCATACAATTGACAATGTCACTTATTTAGGAATTGTATAATGTGCCGTATTGGTCAGTGTTTTGATAAAGGCAAAATATATTTTTAAAAAGCTGTCAAAGTGGGTACTTTGCGCAAAATTTTCCGAAGCGATCGGGATTGAAGAATTGTTGATGTATTCAAATAACAAATTGTTTAATTTATGACTCATTTTTATATACAATTTTGCTTTCAAACGCATTCAGTTAACAGTTTTTTCTTATTTAGAAACTATATATTGTACTGTACTGGCCTATTTTTTAATAAAGTCAGAATATATTTCAAAATATGTTGTCAAAATGGGTATTTGAGCCGAATTTCGCTTAAAATGATTCTAATAAAACTAATTCTTACAAAAAATTGAACTTAAAAATTTTTCAAAAGTACCCAAATAAAGTAAAAACTGGATTTACCTCTAATCCTATTTTATTTTTTGTTGTTGAAATGAGTACTCTTCGAAATCTACCTCCGCCTATAGGCCAGGCCTACAAGGATTTTTTTTAAATAATGTTACGCAATACAGGTGTGTTGTATATTAGTACTGTAATTGGCCAAGAACCTTCGGATAATATCTGTGATTTGGCTAAGATGGACAAGGATAGCGTGGAATTTATTTGGAGAGAATTTATCTCACCTTTATTTTACTTCATATTTATCTATCAGCATTACCCCCTATTATCTTTATTTGTATAACCAGAAATATTATTGCAACAGAAAAGGGAGAATAGACGTAAAGATGCAATGCGATAAAATATTATTTTAGCATCGTATTTAACTTTTTAAGATGATTCAATAAACGTGTGTTAATAACAACAACAACAAAAACCCCTGTTTTTTTACGTTTACTTGAATATTCTTAAGATATTTAAACGGGATAATGTAATTTTTAGGTTTCTGTACCTTAAAAGTAAAAGCGGAATCGTCACAAGATCACTCTAAATCACTCACAGCGTCATTTTACTCGTGAATTATAGGATGTGAAAGTTCAAATTGGGTGGACATATAAAGATTCACACATGTACAGATAATTTAACATTCACAATTATATTTACGAAAAATGTAGCGATGCTAATTATGTTACTTGAAAAAAAAAAAAAAAGAATATTTTTTTCATATATCATATGAGAGGTAATCTATAGTATATGATATGACGCGTAATTGCATTCATATAAAAACGTTTATTTTTATTTGTGACAATCGACATTTCTTGCCTTATGCGAAGATATTTTTAATAATATGTTTTTCACGTACTCGCATTGTTCACATTTTAACAATAAAGTTAATACAAGAGTTAATGCACGGATTTTGATAAAAATTTAAATTCAGTTAGTCTTTAATATGTTTTGGCGCTGATTACCTTTTGGTGTAAATCGTTTGAGAGGTGGCGCTGCTATTCTGCATTACTCATGATTATGTCAATAGCTCTATCTCAAGAACTAATGAGTGGATTTTCAGCGAACTTCAGTTTCAGTTAGTCCCTGATATATATTAGTGTTGTTTAGTTTTTGCGAAAATCGCCCTATATGCTGCATTTTTCATGGTTTCGCAAATGCTGAATCTTTGCATGGATTTTCCTAAACTTCAGATTTAGTTAGTACCTGATAAAAATTGATCCGGATTAATTTTTCTCTACATCACTCCACACTTAGCGCTATTATGCAGATTTATTTTATGATTTCATGAATAGCTCTATCTCAGAAACTAATTTACAGATTTTTATCAAATTTCAGATTCTGTAGGAAGTTGACGTAAGTTGCTGCTAACTAAATTTTGTTGTAAATCACGTAACCAACGGTACCGCTATACTGCATTTTTCAGGAAGTATTAGCATGTGTGATATAGAAGAAATTTTTGGGTTTGCACCATCTGACTATTTTCAGTTGTTCTGAGAAAATAGAATAAAGAATAGATAGTAGTTTACTATTTTTCCTTTGTTTTTCATCAGAAATTGAGTATTTCACTCGCCTCCATTTTTTAATGTGCATTAAAAATTACAAATAAATTATTATCTCAAAAATAAATTAAGATGCGATTTTCAAACAAACTGTATTTAAAACTTTTTTTTACCCCATATTTTTAAGCTTGATAAAAAGCTCTAGAAAATTAATTTATTTAAAAAATATATAATTTTTGTTGTAGCTTTTTTTTAAGAAAGGAAGCAGGAAATAAAAAATGAAACTTTTTAAAGCTTTTTAGGATTTTTAAATTGATATGTCAACATATACATTTAATCGTAAATTATTCATAAAAGCGATATTTTAGCATTACAGTTCCCATTTTTCATTTTATTTACCCATCATACGTAGTACAGGGTAAGTCTTGCAATCGTTTTGAAAATCGAAAAATTTTTTATGACGGATTTACACGTTTCAGACACTGGAGATTCCGAAAAGCATATTTTTAGAAAAAAAATTGCCGTCCGTCCATCTGTGTGTCTATCTGTCTGTAACCGCTCTATCTCTCGAACAAATTGAGATAGAGACTTGAAATTTTGTATGTGCTTAGTATGTAAGAATGGAACGAAGCCTATTTAATATCAGTAACTTCGATTATCCGGAACTATTTTTTTCGGACTCTCGAAAAATTCGTTCTATAAAAATTTTCGAATTGTTTTATTTTAAGGAGTGGACGTAAAAGACAATAAATTAACACAAATTCTGCATAAAAAATGAAGTCGATCGGATAATTAGTTGTAGAGATATTACTAATCCTGTTTTTTACATTCTTTGATTTTTCATGACCCTGTATTTCCTTCAAATTTCAACTTAAAGATATTTTTTAATTGCAAATGAGACACTTAATTCGATACAAGAAACCGTTAGTGAATATGATAATTATTTTTAGAGTTATAAGGATGTTTTTTTTATGCAATTCAGTGCTACTTGAATAGTTTGGCGTTTCATACAATTTATCGAAATTGGTTCATCAGAAATTCATTAATAGGGCATGATGATGTTTTAAAAATACTTAAAAATACGTTTACATTTTGTTTTGGAATTGTAATGCATTTTATAAATTGTTTGCATATGTTTTCATACATTATGTTATGCATATCCATGATGGGTAAGTATTACGGTCGCCTCCAATGACTAGTTTAATATTTTAGTTCGTACTTTTATATTTTTAAAATGTTTCATTTTGGCAACTTCAGAGCGCTTTGCAATAATTTGGCAAGCATTTATTGGCGCTTTATTAAATCCACTGTTTGGATTTTTTTTTTATCTCATAATAGTTACAGAGAATTTTTGACGATTTATCCCCTGTGGCTGGTTGATTTAATGAATTAATATTAATTAATCTAATGAAATAATTATTAATTAAGTTCTAGAAATTCTAAAATTTTGTACTGTCATCCGAAACACATGTTAGTATTTAGGTTTTACAAGTTCTGGCAGATCAGGATGTACCGATATAGCTTTACATACAAAAGCTATACTACATTAACCTTCTTACCCTGTTGAAATTTTACTCAAACTTGATTAAAATATTTCACACCAGAATTTGTATTTAAATCCATTTAACCTACTTATTTAACTTGAATGTTTGCGTTATTTATTTAATTTTCTTTATGAAAAATTTCCTGGTTTGAATCGAATGAAACGCATTATAGGACTGGGTCGAATAGACCCATTCAGGGTAGGAAGGTTAAATAAAGTAGTCTAATGAACTACCGAGCAAGGCTCGTCCAACTGGTACTATCTATTATGCGTGTAAACATTCAAAAAATGTATGCTTAGGGATTGGGCGACCATATAAAATGTTAGATTATGTATTTTTTTTATAAATTGACATTTACTTTAAATAACGAATTAAATAATATCTTTATTATTTAATTCATTAAGTAATAGATAAATAATAATAATTAATTAATAATTAATTAATTGAATGAAATTATGATTACTTTAAATAATGAACTCATTTGAACCGTTTTTGTAACTTGAACTATACGTCTACAACCAAAGGTTGATAAAGCAACGGTTGGCGTAATATATGGCACTCAGTATATAAAAATCACTTCAAAACAGCAAGGTAGCTTATTATTTGCTATAAAATATTTTTAAAAAATTAAAGACAAAAAAAAAACTTTATTTATTAACATTTTGACATGTTTCATTGCATTTCACGGCAACATTTTCCACAATTAAAATAATACCATAATTTTAATTCTTGAAAATTTTGTCGTCGGATGCAATGAAACATGTCGAAATGTGAACAAATAAAGATATTTTTTGTCTTTTAAAATTTCTTTTTTGTCAGTCATAGCAAATATTAAGTTACTTAAAAATTCGTTTGTTTGTTTTACTCTGGCGAAATATTTGCGAATGTTAATTAAGTAAGGTTCCATAGGTGAAATTTCCTTTCTACAATTTATGAATTATTCAACTTAAAAATTCTAAAGCCCTAACTTAGTATACATTCTCTGGAGGGATAAAGTAAGCTTTTCTAGTCTTAAAAAATAATTTCTAGAATGCTAAAACTATTTTCCATAAATGTTTAAATAATTTTGTAATTCATTCGTCTGTCGAATATTTGATGTGTACTGAACATCCAGCAGTACATATAGAAGATTAAAATATCTATAAGCACTACTAAAATGCTCAAAACAAAAAAAAATAGAGTATAACAGCAACAAAATCAAAGTAAATATAACGATAAATACTTGGGATATATCAATACATGGTAGTGATGGGCGATTTCGATTTTTTAAATCGATTTAATCGATATTACGGCCAACTCGATTTAATCGATACTTAAAAATTTTTAATCGATTTCTCTGAAGGTAATATATTTTTCATTTTCCTCCAAAAGTCGAAGATAAAATAGACGGATGTGCCAATTCCAAAATTTCAGTGTATTAGTTTCAAGATAGAAGAATTAAAGAAACCTCAGAACCCCCTCCCCCCCCCCTGCAAAATAGCGTTTTTTGTTGAGTGATGTACACCAAAAATTGATCAGGATCAATTTTTATTAGGTACCAGCTGAATCGGAATTTTGATGAAATCCATGAAAGCGCGAGATACAGCTATTGCGAAATCATAAAAAATGCAGCATATCAGCGCCACCTGTAGGGCAATTTACACCAAGAACTAAATAACACTAATCTATGTCAGAGATTTACTGAATGTCAATTTTGATGAAAATTCGTTCTTGAGATAGCGCTATTGCGTTAATCATGAATAATGCAGTAAAGCAGCGCCATCTCTTAAGTGATTTTCACCAAAATGTAATTAGCATCAAATAATATCAAGGACTAATTGAATCTAAATTTTTATGAAAGTCCGTGCATTAGTTCTTGAGATAAAGCTAAAATGGAAACAGAGGCGTGCGAAAAGAGAACTGCGCCCGGTTCAAAGTTCCAATTTAGCCCCCCCCCCTATTAACTTTTTCTTGTGATAGGCTAGAAGTGATATTAGTAGTAAAAATTTGGCGCCCCCTAAATTTCCGTGCTCAGAACGACCACTTCCTTTCGTCCCCCCCCCCTTTCACATGGCGCTGAGTGGAAATTGTGAAAAATTAAGTATAGCAGCGCCATCTGGGAAGCTATATACATCAAAATGCAAAAAACATCAATTCGTGTAAAGGACTAACTGGATCTAAAATGTGATGAAATCCGTTCATTCGTTATTCAGTTATAGCTGTTGCGCAAATCGCAAAAAATGCAGCATAGCAGCGCCACCTGTTAGGCTATATACACCAAAAATTAATTAGATTCAGTTTATATCAAGGTCAAACTAAATCTAAAATTTTGTGGAATTCCGTGCATTTGTTCTTGAGATAGAACGGTCAGAAATTTTTGTCGTATACAGACTCACAGAGTGACAGACACACACACACACAGACAGATATTTCTTAAAAACCATGAAATCGTGTTAAAGACCTTCTAAAATATATAAATCCATCGAAAACGGGAAGTCAAAATTTTTCACGTTTCTAATACTCTCTTCTTGTAAAGTTACAAAAGAAAGTAAAAATGTAAAATCGATTCTGCCCGTAAGATCGATCTTTACATTCGATTTCGATCTTTAGATTCGATGTCGATCTTTAGATTCGATTTTGATCTTTAGATTCGATGTCGATCTTTAGATTCGATGTCGATCTCTAGATTTGATTTCGATCTTTAGATTCGATTTCGATCTTTAGATTCGATTTCGATTTTTTTTTCTTTTTCTAGGCTAAATCAGTGTTGAATGCAGGTATCAGTTTTCCCCAGGTTTAAAAAAGGGCAGGCCGCTACTGTTCTGAAAAGGGCACTTTTTACATTTTTCAGGGCACTTTTTCATTTTTAAGAGCATTTTTATAGAGTTGAATCTAGAATCTAGTGGTTCAAAAAGTCGTGAAAAAACAGAAATTTCATCAAAAATTTGAAAAAAAGAAGAAAAAGGTAAATTTTGTTAAAAGATCGTAAGAAAACGGCAAATATTGTTAAAAGATCACTTAAAAACGGCCAATTTTGTTAAAAGATCTCAAAAACAGCAGATTTTGTTAAAAGATCGCAAATAACGGAATATTTTGCTAAAAAAATCGCGAAAAAACGTCAAATTTTACTTCAAGTTGCCGTTTTTTGCGACTCATTTGACAAAATTTTCCATTTAATCGCGATTTTTGGAAGAAATTTGTCATTTTTCCACAATCTTTTGAGGAAATCTACCGTTTTGTGAAATTACGTGACGAAATTAGCCATTTTTTTTGCGAATCTCGCCGAAAATAAGTCGTTATTTCGCGATTTTTAACGAAACATGCCGTTTTTTAGTGATTTTTTGATGAAATTACCCGTCTCACGGGACGCGTATGAGGATATTTTTTACGTTCCGTTGCCGATTTTTTGCGTAATTTTACGCGCCCTAGCGCGTTCGGATCATCGCTGGAGGGCTGCGTATTTCAAATGTGGGGCAAGAAGGGCGCTATTTTTTTTGAATGAATGACAAGAGGGGCGCTATTTTTTTTTGAATGAATGACAAGAGGGGCGCTAGTTTTTGGATGAGGGACGAGAGGGGCGCTATTTTTCAAACTAAAGGGCAGGCGGGGCGGAGCGCCCCCCTGAAACTCTCTGGGGGAAACTCCTCTGCAGGTATTTTTCTGCGACTCCGGAGGAAGGCATCATGTTTTACAGCTCTGTAAGAGAGGGGGAATCGCAATTTGTGCATTAAAAAGCATAAAATCTCATAACTTCTGGGGGGGGGTAATCCCTTGCGGGCCACCCCATTAATTCGACACTAGGTTAAATTACTATATTTTTGTTTAGAAATACAGTTATTTGAAGTATTAGTTTATTATGTTTTATTTTTCACGCTCGTCTCTTCTAATCCCCCCCTTCCGCGTCAGTTTTAATTTACAGGGCCGTTCGAAATATGCATACAGTTTTTAAAATGTCCAATTCTCGATCTATTTTATTTTAGATCCACATTTTAAATCCTTGACAAAGATAAATAAAGGGTCGCCCTTCCGCCCGTTTTGGGTTTATCTGCGCCCCGCCGGGGGGCATATTTTTTTTTTCTTCAAAATAAACAAAAAAAATTTTGAGGGGGGGGGGAGGCTTGCACCCTCCCCCAATATACACCTTAAAATTTCGCTCATTTAATTCTCTACCATTTTTAACTTAAAAGTTTAAGCTACATGGCACCCCCAGAGCTGTGGACCCCTCCCCCCCTGTCGATCACTCATCTGATTTTGCTTATTTCTTCACTTCATTTCAATCTTTAAAAGGCTATAACTTTGCTTCTATAGGAGTTACAGTGATGAGAAAAATTCTAGTATAGCTGACCATTTCTCGCCGTTCTTTTTACTATTCCAGTTTCCCGGTTTCCCCTATAGGACCTTTTTTTTTGGGGGGGGGGGTCAGAGGGGTTTTTTCTCATTTCTTGATACAATATGTCTATTGAAAGCTTATGCTTCATACATTACAAATCTAGCATAAGAAATTTTCTCCCATCATTTCAGGTCACGTTACGGACCCATAATGTGTTAAAATTTTAATTTTTCAAACTTCAAAAAAAAAAAAAAAAAAAAAAAAAAAAACATTGATACATATTAGCGAAACTGGGGTTCGAATCCGCAATCGTTTGATTGCACACGTAATCCCTAAGCTTATTGACCACCGAGTACTCAGCAGCGCTATTATTTCTTTAGATTGTCATCTTTAAATTCGTAATACAGTAAAACCTCTAAATAACGGACACCTCGGGAACTCGGAAATTGTCCGCTATTCGGAGGCGTCCGCTTCCGCTATTGGGAAAACCTAAGAGATTTAAAAATTGCTAAGTAATGTTTAATGTTCATTAATTAACTTTTATACGTCCGAAAACCTCTATTATATGATTAATCAGAAATGAACAGAACTTTTTTAAGCTATAAAACTGAAATACAACCTTGCATGCCTTTATCCACTGTTTATTACATTCTTACAAAAAATCTGTTAGAAATATTTGCTTTTGTTTTCTATTACTTGTAATTTCTCTTTCAATGTGAAGTTTTAATTCTGTAGGTAATTTTATTTTTCTGAACTATATTTTATTATTACAAAAAAACTGCAACTGCTCTCTGTATTTTGCCGCTTCTTTGGAAATTCTCGATATTGCAGGAAACATCTACAATTTCAGCATCTCTTTCATCATCACTAAAAGTCAGCTTTTGTCGAACATTCCTAAGCAATATAATCGCATATAGAAATCTATTCTACTCTAGTAAGTAAATCATCATCATTATTAATGAAAATTTTGGAATTTTTTTCATTTATTTTTCTTGTTAAAAAATAATTTTTTATCTTTTATTGCCAAAATTACTGTCCGCTATTCGGAATGTCCGTTATTCAGAGGTTAAACATACAAAAGTTTAGGTTTTTGGGAGTGGGGATTAGAAAACTGTCCGCTAAATAGAGGTGTCCGCTATTCGGGAGTGTCCGTTATGGA
Organism: Maratus speculifer; assembly: GCA_964019185.1. NCBI lineage: Eukaryota > Metazoa > Arthropoda > Arachnida > Araneae > Salticidae > Maratus > Maratus speculifer. The sequence goes on along the minus strand of OZ025295.1, from coordinate 300,185,758 downwards.
GGTTTTACTGTATCTTTTGAATGGAATGTCCGATTTGAATAGTTCAAAAAGTAATCTACAGATATTGTAACAGGCATTAATACAAAATGATTTATTTGGATAAGGATTAAGGTATCGATAGTATGGTCTAATTTTGGTTGGTGTATTTATCGCGTTTTAAAATGTAAGAAAGTAGTTATAGTGAGTTAACTACAATAGCTAGACATATGGTATCGCGCGGTTTTTTTTTTTTTTTTTTTTTTTTTTTTATAGACATTAATATGTTCTTTAATATTATAGAACCTTTTTTTATTCATTTAAAAGTATTTCCTGGCGATTCAAAATTATATATCCTAATGATTCAAAAAATACACAGGTAATTGTTCATGGTTTCACTTCTATCGGCACTCTCAGAGTGCCACAATTTTTTTTTTCATGTTCGCCCGTCCTACCGCCCCCCCCCTTTTCCTCACCAACCTTAACTTACAGGTTCGTTCAAATTATGACTGCGATTTTAAAAAAGTCTAATCCTCGTTCTATTTTGTTATAAATCTATATTTTGAAACCTCAACAAAAGATACATTTGGGCCGGGTCGCCCTTCTGTCCGTTTGGGATTTACCTTGCCCCCCTGGGTGGGGGGGCATATTTTTTGTTTCTTCCACACCATCTCATGTATTATCTCGTTATAAAGTTTTTATCTCCTCGTTTTTTTCTGTTACTACCCCTCTCTCCACCTAGTTACATGCTCTTGGCACTTTTTATAGTTTCAAAGAGTGTATGTTCCCCGCAGGCCACCCCATGAATTCAACACTACGTTAAACACTATATTTCTGTTTAGGATGGGTTATTAGTTAATTATGTTTTTTTTTTCAAGTTCGTCCGTTCTAATCCCTCGTCCCCCCCCCCTTTCCTTCCTCGCCAATCTTTACTAAATGGGCCGTTCAAAGTATGCATGCAATTGTTTAAATGTCCAATTCTCGTTCTATTTTATTGTAAATCCTCATTTTGAAACTTCGACAAAAGATACATTTGGGCTATGGTCTCCCTTCCGTCAAGAGTGGGGTTTACCTGCCCCCTTGGGAATGGGACATATTTTTTGTTCTTCCAAACTATCTCGTGTAACATTTGGTTGGCATTAGAAGAAAAAAAAAGTTTTTTTTTTTGTCTATACTCCTTGTTCCCCATCCTAGTTACACGCTCTTGGCACTCTTTATTCTCGGTTTAATGCCAAGTTACTCAGTGTTGTTATTAGTTGATTTATGTCTCTCAAATTTGTCAAAGTTTTTGTGTAAGTGACAACCATAAGTGACAATCATTTTAAAATTTAAAATTCTTACTATCCGACTCTAAAATCTGCAATAGCTTAATTCTATGCCTCCCTAAATGGTGATTGGGGGGGGGGGGAGGCGGTAATTACTGTCCTGCTGATTGTCTAAGTTTTGGAATTAGTAATTTGGATCTTCTCTGTGTGAACTTGAATATCGAAATATCGATTCTAGTATCGATTCTAGAACTGAGAAATCGATTCTTATTATGATCGATGTTGTTTTATACGATATCGATTTTAATCGATTCTCTAAATTTCCAGAATCGCCCATCACTAATACATGGAAATTAGCATAACTGCCAAGTTTTAGTATTATTGTGCAGATCTCTGTGTAATTAGCTCCGGAGTTTACCGGATTTCAACTCTAGTACTTTTTTAATTTCAGTAAATATTTAAATATTGGTCGGGAATCACCGTAGCTCATAATAACTGAACTTCGAAGCATTAAGGAACATGACTTCTGAAAAATAAAAACGTAATTTTTTTTTTACTGTTTCCCAAACATAGCCAGTTATTTTCTATTTTTCTTATCAAAGTATTTACATATGTGACATAACAAGTAGCACGCACAGCAACATCTCATACTTAGTGTTTGCGTACTGAACAATGTTTTTGACCCAATGGTTTTCGAACGGCAACAAAGAATGTCAGAATTAACATAAAACCGTATCAGTCGAATTTATTCGATGCTACATTTACATAATGCTTGTTCTTCATGTTTTAAAAATATATTTACTAATCAAAGTTTTAATTTAAAGGGTTGATTACTTTATACTGAACTCACAACACCGTAGCCCCAGTACTTTCTTACTTTTAGTGAGTATTTAAACAATAATCAGAACCCATGGGTACTTATAACTACTGACACCGGAAGCCTTCTGGAACTATTCTCTATTTAGCATTTCGTATGCTTGTTACTTGATACAAAAGAAAATCTTGACGAGTAGAATTTTTGAAAATTCCCCTCTCATGTTTTTACTCTGTTCAATAAATAGACCTTTTTATATATAAACGCATATGGATATTGACGAAGTATATTTTAAAAATTTTCTTGCTAACAACGAAACTGCTTTATGCTTTTTGCAAGTAATGCATAAAATGTGGAAATACAGATAAAGAAATGGGGGCGGAGGGCTGTTATCACTCCAAAATATTAGAACCTCTGTACAGTCTTTGTTAGGAACTATCCACTGGTATGGCTGCAAATATTTCATTGCCACACGTATTTATCTCTTGTTAACTCTGTTAAAAAAATTTACCCCTTGGGGACGAGCAACCATTATACCTGCCACAGAAGGTGCTAAAGTATCTTTGTAGTAATCAGTAGTCTCACCAATTATTTTTTATTGTAAAATTTACTTTTTTCAATCAGAACATTTTCACGATTTGCTTTGAGAAATTTTTCTGTTTAGAAAAATCATTGACGAAAAGTTAAGTAAAGGCTACTTGTCGAGAATCAGTTAACCTCGGTTTTCCTTGGGAATTCATATTTTTCCATTTTATAAACCCTTGATGATTATTCTCCACTGTCATTTTTAATTTCGAATTTTAGTTTATTTAATCACGATATTTTCCTGATGAAATTAGACAAAAAATTTTGTTTTGAAAAACCGGTGATAAAAGAATAAAAATTATTTAAAAAGCCATTGTCTCGAAGGGGTTAGAAGAGCAATATTTGAAACTATTTTATCAAAACAATTACGCAGAGAGCGGGTTACAGGAAATAGCACGAGTTGGCAGTTGTTGTCGTAGGCAATCTTGAATGAAAACGGATGTCTCCACCGAGGACTTTGTCGTCTTGCTGACATTACTTGATATTAATTGCTGATATTAATTGATTTTAAAAATTATTTAAAGTTTAAAAAATGTGTTATTTCCCTCCGGGATTTATTAAGAAAAAGAACGCATTTCAAAATTGTGAAAAACTCATATGAAGTTATCGTACATTCTTGTACACGTTTGTTTTATTTATCCATAAATTAAGAAATATAATTTGTTTTCTTTTTTATAGAGTAATTTGTTTAATAATTGTATAACTAATGCATGCTAATGGTAATTTAAAGTTTTTATGAAACAAAACAAAAATAAAATTATCATAGATGTTAATACTATTATTTAAAATCGTGGATAATTAAACTGGTTCCCCGAAGAACTACTGTATCATTCAGTTGCAAAAACGTATTCCCCGTATTTATGAGATAATTGAGCATATTGTAATATCTATTTTACTCTCAATATACTACTGCACAGGATGATAGTTAAGATCAATTTTCTCTGCGGATAATGCTTATAAGTCTCATCTCCAGAGAAATATTTTTACTTATTGATATATATTCAGAAAATAACCCAAAATAGATATTATCATGTTTATATTTCCTGTAGTATTATGTTGTAGATGCAAGTGAGAGAAAATTATTTTTAAAAATATCGATAAAGTTTCTTATAATAAATATTATTCTATTTGGAGTATATTATGTATAATTACCTTTTAGCAGAGATTTTATCAGTTGATTTAATGTACACATCCTATTTCTTATTCAAAAATTTTCAATTATACGTTTCTTAAATTTAAATTAGATATTATTCAGAGGAACATATTCTTATAGAATATATTCCTCTGATAATTATGCAGGGTGTCCTAGAAATATTGCGATAAACTTTAAGGGGAGTAGTGTACACCACAAGGATTCAGTTTTGCATAACGACCCATGGTCGAAAACGTTTTCCTGCCTCGATAGTGACAACACAGAACATAAGAAAGAAAGGACGCGACCAGGGAAAGAAAACATGTTTATTATTCTTAGGGCTAGAAAAATACTGAGACAATGCTGGGAAGTGCTGTTGAACTTGTTACACGCATTGTGACTGCTGTTCGGGAAGTTCGGGACATTCTTGGTGTTTTCAAGATCATTAGATCATTCATGCACCGGAGATGCGCTTCGTACATCACGCCCCAGGATCGTAATTTTGAACAGCTGTTTTGATGACGATCGTTGTCTCTTTAATGTTCTTTCTCTTAGTTTTTTGCTGTATTAAGACTATTAAGCATGTTTTCTCCTCTTATTCGTGTCCGGTCTTTCTTGTGTTTTGTATCGTCCCTACCATGCCAGGAAAATGTTTCCGACCATGGGTTGCTGTGTAAAACTGAATCCTTGTGATGTCCGCTACACTCTCTTAAAGTTTGTCCCATTACTTCTGGAACACCCTGTATAATAATATGAAACATATTAATATCATGGAAAAAAGTAATTTCTTATATAACAGCTACATTATTCAAATGTCAACAACTTTTCCCTCAAATTCTTGAGATAATTATCTATCATATCATATTATCTATCTTATTCTCAATGTACTGTTACTCAAGATGATAGTTAAGATCGATTTTCTCTTTGGATAATGCTTCTAAGTCTTATCGCTAGAAAAACATTTTTCCTCATTGGTGAATATTCTGATGATAACCAGAAATAGATATTAGCTTGTTTATATTTTGTGTAGTAATACGTCGTACATGAAAGTAAGAGAAACTATTTTTTTCGAAAATAACGATAATGTTTTTTTATCACAAGTTTTACTTTAAATGAAGTACATTACATTTATTTATGCATTTAACTAATGTGATTTTAATTAATAGTTGATTTAATGTACAGATCGTATTTCTTATTTTCCAATTTCTAATTATACTTTCTTAAATTTTAAATTTGATCTTATATAAAGGAACATATTCTTAAAGATATAAATATTTTAAAAATCATAGAAAAATAAAATTGTTCTTTACACAACAGTTGCATATCAATCAAATGCGAAAACTTTTTCCCCAGATTCTTGAGATAATTAAGCATATCATATTATCTATCTTATTCTCAATATGCCAGGATGATAGTTTAGATCGATTTTCTCTTTGGATAATGCTTATATGTCTCATCTCTAGCGAAACATTTTTCCCTCATTGATGTAAATTCTGAAGATAACCGAAAATAGATATTGCCCTCTTTACATTTTCTGTAGTATTATGCTGTGGATATAAAGTACGAGAAAATATTTTTTTTTCGAAAATAACTAGAAATTTCTTATAAAAAATTTTATTCTGTTTGAAATGTATTACATTTAATTATTTATTAGCGGAGATGATTTTAATTAATAGCTGATTTAATAATGTACACATTGTATTTCTTTTTCTCTAAATTACAATTATGCCTTTTTAAAATTTTAAATTATATATTATTCAGAGGAACATACTCTTAAAGATTTAAATGCATTAAAATAATAATGTTAAAACAAATTAAATTTCTCAGAAAATCAATCTTTTTTTCCTTCATATTCTGAAAATGATTAAGATTCTCAATATACTGGTATACAGAATAATAGTTAATGATGGATTCTGGAACTCACGACCTTTAGTGTGGGAGTCCATTACTCCAGCTAGCACGCCATTGTGTCTTCGAATGAACGTAATTCTAAATTCATATAGTCAAGTGGATTCTATGATGTGTTTATATATTTTTAACCGTTTAAACACCAATGTTCCCAAATGAGAGCATTACACTATTTGTAATACAAAACGTATATTTTCCAACATAATTACGATGTCCTTATTTTTCTTATAAAATGTAAGGTTGATTTGAACTTTTCAAAAAATAAATATTTATGTTTAAGCATTTATCACAGGTATAAGGAAAGTATAAATTCATTAATTTGCATGAAAAATATATTATTTGCTTTTATCGTTTTCCCTATATTACTTACATTTGACCGCTAAGAATCTAAATCTTGTTGTAATTCTAGAAAATACTCAAGAAGAATATACAATAGCATATAGCGGAAAACAATTTTTTTACATTTGCATAGGTTGTCAATCAATAATCATGTTCTAAAATTGCAGCACTAAAATAAAAACAGCAAAAAAAAAAAAAAAAAAAAAAAAAAAAATATATATATATATATATATATATTTTGTTTTGTTATTTTCTAAATTTGTATGCATAAATTAAAACATTTGAAGCTGCAATATAGGAAAAACAAAATTATATTGCGATATTAATTCGGCGTGTAAACAGTTAAGGTAGATTGTAATTTTATTAGTGCAACTATAATTCTTGCAAGTTTTAATGAATTAAGCTATTTTATTATTATGATTTTTTCTTATGATTAATAAATAATTATAATATTTTTTGATTAAATAATTCATTCGAGAAATTTTCTTTTATCAATAAATGATTACTATATGGTCCGATTAACTTGTTGCTCAAAAATTGTTGGTATCAATGCAGTTACAATTCAGTAGTGCTATACAAAACTTAAACCAGTATTCTTTAATTGAGCTTTTTATTTTTGTTCAACAACATGTCAATTTAGTAAACATTTCATATAAAGTTGTGATAGATAATGGAGTATCTCTGTTCTCTCATTTTATCTTCGCCCGTTTCGTTATTTTCAATAAATATGATGAAATTTGCACATTTTAACAAAAAATGTCATTTGCCGTGAAAAGGGGATTTTTCTATGAAATTCGGAAAAATATAGCTTTGAATTTCAGATTTATTTTTTAAATTATACAGTGTTATCATTAAACCTGTATGTAATGTGAGCAAGAAACAGACATAACACTCCTGCTTTGCAGTAATGGTATAAAGTACAAAAGATTAATTATTTAGGAATGCTAAAACCAAAATTCTTCACATTGTAATTATTGTGCAAGTATCCTTGGAGTTAAAGTTTTAATATTTAGTTGTATTTCACTTCCAGTTTTATTCCGCTAAAAATTATAGTTGGTATTTTAGGCTAAAATGGCTGCTTAAGCCTTTAATTTAACGCATATATAGATAGCACCAGTGCCTCAAGCCCTTTTCAACTCGCTCTTTAACAGAGATTTACGTACACCATTATTAGATATTATAAAAATATTGTTTCGAACTCTATACATGCACTGAATACAATTTTGAAAAATAAGAGTGTTACGATTTTATTGCAAAAGAGGGACAATACTTTCGAACATATGATGATTTTTTGTTTTTGCAAATTTGCTTAAGAAGAAATATCATTTCCTGTTACATCTCATCAGAAGTTTTACGCTTAGAAAGATCTTTTGGACGAAATATTTGGCAAGATTATTTTCCATCTGTTTACTTGGTTATTTGAAGTTTTATTTCAGACGTGAGAATTTCATAAACAGGATATTTTTAGAACAAACTCAATAACAACAGTTTCTACTACACAAGAAAGTTCAAGATCATTTCAGTAGAAGAAACTTTAAGAGTTTCACAGAATTGTTTAAAATTAATCACTTTTTAAACGACTATAAACAATTTTAAATGAAATGAGAAAACTAGATTATATTTTATGTCTCAGAAACAAAACGGATTTTAAAATGGATATTTCTGCAGAAAATTACTTAAAGAAATATATAAAATTCATTAAGTATTTTCCAGACTATAGCAAATCCTCGATTAAATGTAATGGTCTGGAAATATCTCGTCACGGTTAAGTAAATATCCCGAATAATCGAATTTATTCAAATTTTGATGATAAATTTTCGATAAAGGATAAAAAATATCAAATTATTATACAATAGATCAGTTTCAACCACGTGATCACAAGTCCATTAGGTTTACCCAACCAATCATAATCGACAATTTGTACCCAGAATTATGTGCCAACCAATCACAATCAGCAAAATTTGAGGTAGTGTGTATAATTGCGTCATCATAATTTAATTTTATATGGAGTAATAAAGATTTTCTTTACCCCTTTCAGGATAGTTTTCGGAAGTTCTTTTTTTTCTTTGAATCACTAGAAATACTCAACACAATAGAACGAAAAGAAAGAAAAACAATTGGGAGGTTCATACAAAGATTGTGTGATATGGCGCCAACGAGAATCAAACCCGCAACTTACACATCATTTATAATTGATATATTTATTTTTAACAAAAAGTTTTCTATTCTATCTGTATTTTAAAGTAAAATACATGATGTAAAATCTGCTTCATTTTACATGTCGAGATGCTCCATGTGGACTTAAAATGAATAAAACTTATATAGATACATACATATGCCATTCTTGCTATTAACTTTTTTATAGTCAATGATGAACGCAGTAAAATACAGTGTTATTATAGAAGCCTATTTCCTTTCATTTTGTTTCAATACCTTTCAAAACAAGAAAAGAAAAACTTACATCTATAAGTTTGGATAGTGCTGTCTATGAAAAATTGAAGTCACCTTTAGAGAAATTGAGCCAAAGGGAGCGTTCATTTCAGTGAGATATACCCGTTACTGTGAAAACAAAGAAGATCTCAAAGAAAAATTTCTGTCCTTCAGAATTCTTTTAATACGAAAGAATCCATAGAATTTCTTTTGAGAGCTAGAAAATAATCATAATGAAAAGAAACATTAAATTAACAAATAAATAAATAAATCAAACATATTTTCCAGAAACATTTTATGTGTAACTTATTAGTATTAGTTTGGATTTTTTTTTTTTTTTTTTTTTTTTTTTTTTTTTTTTTTTTTTGCGTCGTTTTTATTATGAAAACAAATATCATGCTGATTGATTTCAAATGGCACACAATGAACGAAATTTTATTATTATTATTAAAAGTAGTAGTCGTTGTAATATTTTAAGAAAAAGCAACCCTTAAAATATTTTTCACTTTCAAAATCATTTTTAAAAATCGTCAATTTTTGAAAATCAGAAATCAAACTATCATCCATATATATGTTTTTTAAAGTGTAATTTTTATGTAATTTTTATCCCTATGATATATTTCTAAGTTCGCAGCAAGGTATATGTTATATAAATTTATACAATTTCATAGATTTAACACTTTTTTTAAACATACAGTAATGGCTAATACTTTCAAGATTAACTTTCTTACATATAATTCAGCTTGTTATGTCATATTGCACTTTTTAAAAAGAAATGTATTCTTTAGTTAGAAAAACATAATTAAAACACAATCGAAAATATACAAGAACCTCGTCCGAGTTGTCTATAATACCTAAAAATGGTTTTTGGACTTTAGCAGCTTAAGAAACCAATTCGTTTAAAACATTTAAATTCGCATATAAAAAAGAAGAGTTTCAATTGCTGCCGATGATTTTCAGAACAGTTTCCGAGTAACTTTTATAGTGTATTAATTAGTTTCCTCAAACTGGAATACAAGGTTTATAGATGCTGTGTATTCTAAAATAAATATTTTCGTGTTCAACAAGCATGTTTTAAATACAAGCATAATAAATAGCAGAATTGTTGTTAATATTAAAATTGATATTATTTTTTTACTATTTCAAATTCAATTACTCAACGAAAAATGTTTAACTGAGAATAGACAACATTCTAAAATCTATATTCCGATTTGGGAAAACTGATTAAATCACTGTAAAAAGTATTCGGAGACGCTACAGAGAATTAGTGGCAGCTAAATATATTGTGATATAAATGCTTTATTATAACTTGAAATGTTACATTTATACATGGGATATAATGTGGATATTTACTTTTAACAAACAATTTCATTTCTATGTCTATTTTAAAGTAAAGTACATGTTGTAAAATTTTTAGTAAAATCTGCTTCATTTTACTTGTGGATATGTTCAATGCGCACTTAAAATGAATAAAACTTATATAGATTCATATAGCCTTCTTGCTATCAATATTTATTTACTGACAATGATGAACGTAATAAAATACAATGTTATTATAGAAGCCTATTTCACTTCACTTTGTTTCACTACTTTTTTAAAAGAAGAAAGGAAAAACATACATGTTTAAGTTTGGATACTGTTGTCGATGATAAACTGAAGTCAACCTCTAGGGAAATCGAGTCAAAGTGAGCATTTATTTCCGCCAGACATTCCCGTTACCATGAAAACTAACTAGATGAGAAAAAAAGTCTGTTTTTCAGGATTCTTCTAATACTGAGGAAGCCACTGAATTCCTTTTCTGAGATAGAAAGGAATAAAAATGTAAACAAAAATTGAAAAAAAAAATAATAATAACAATAATAATAAAAACACATTTTCGAGAACCAGTTAATATGTAACTTATCATATTGAGACACATTGCAAGTATCATGCCGACAGTTTTCAACTAATACATAACCATTATTTTTTTTTTCAGAAAGAACAATTTTTAAAAAATATTTTTCACTTTCAAAATCATTTTTAAAAAAACGTCACTTTTTCAAAGTCAGAAATCAAAATATTAGCCATATATATGTTTTTAGCATTTTCAAGCAAAGTTGAAAAGTGCTTATGCATTCGGGTTGTCTATCCGTCTGACCACGCACTAACTCCCGCAAATATACTCTGATGTGCCAAAAATCTATTAGTTATTAAAATTAATTTATGCATGAAATTATTTTTTTAATTTATATGTGGGTTATAATGTGGATATTTACTTTTAAGAAAAAATTTCATTTATATCTCTTTTAATTAAAATAGATCATGTTAAAATATTTCCTAAAATATTTTTCCTTTTTACGTGTCGAGATGTTGAATGTGCTCTCAAAATGAATAAAACTTATATAGATGCATATACCATCGTTGCTATCAATATTTATTTACTGACAAAAATGAACACAAATAAATACAGTATTGTAATAGATTCCTATTTCATTTCATTTTTTTCACTATCTTTCAAAAGAAGAAAAGAAAAACATACATATACTATAAGTCAGTTATTTCCGTCAGACATTTCTGTTGCCAGGAAAACTAACAAGATGTGAAAAAAATGTATATTTTTCAGACTTCTTCTTTTACTAAAGAATGTATAGAATTTCTATCGAGAGCTAGAAACGAATCAAAACGTTAACAAACATTAAATTAAAAAAATAAATCACTAAAACAAACATATTTTACAGATGCATTTTATGTGCAACTTGTTAGAATGAGCTTTTATTTTTCGTTTCAATCATGAAAACAAGTATCATGTCGACAGATTTCAACTGATGAATAACCAAAGAAATTATTATTATTATTATTATTATTATTATTATTATTTTAAGAAAAAGTAACTCTTAAAATATTTTTCGCTTTCAAAATCATTTTTAAAAAACGCAAATTTTTGAAAGTCAGAAATCAAAATATCATCCATATATATGTTTTTTAAAGTGTAATTTGTAAATAATTTTTTACCCCCATGAGGTATTTCTGAGTTCACTGCAATGTACGTGTACCTACATTTATATAATTTTACAGATTTAACATTGTTTTAAAACATTCAGTAACGTTTAATACTATAAAGATTAATTTTCACATATATAATTCAGTGTTTTACATTGAATTGCTCTTTAAAAAAAGAAATGTATTCTTTCATTAGAAAAACATAATGTAACCAGAATCGAAACTACAGAAGAACCTCATCCGAGTTGTTTATAATACCTAAAACGGTTCTTGACCTTTAGCAAATTGCGAAACTAATACGTTTTCGAAATTTAACTGAGCATGTATAAAAACAAAGTCTTTTTGCTGCCAGTGATTCTCAGAAACGTTTCCAAACAATTTTTATACTGTATTAATGAGTTTTCTCAAACTAGAATATAATATTTTTAGATCCTGTATATTCTCAAATAAACCTTTGCATGCTGAATAAACATGTTAGACAAACATATTAAATTAAAAGCATTACTGTTAACATCAAAATTGACATTATTATTTTTTAATGTTTCAAATTCAATTACTGAACTAGAAATATTTAACTGGGAATGGGCAGCACTCTAAAACCAATATTTCGTTTTATTGAAATTGGTTAAATCACGATATAAACTACTCGGAGATGTCACCAAAAATGAAGAAACTTTATATAAATGCTTTTTTATACCTCGAAAATATATTCGTGTCTGATGTTTCTAAATAATAAGAACTTTTAAAAGATTGAATAATATAAATTAAGACAGACTTGGATACATTTTTTTTAAAAATAAATAAAATTTATACACAAAAAATTAAAACACTGGAAAACATTTAAAAATACAAAAGTAAACGTTTCGCCAAAGCTACACGCAAGGCCTCTTCAGTACAAATAATAATTCATTGCATAACAAACATTGGAACAAATCAAGACAGTTACAATTAGTTATTATTTTTTAGAAAAAGATAATATTCATTCGGGACAGCACGATCCTCATTCAGAGTTGGCAATCGTAAACAAGTGAGCCACCTTCGAGGAGAATTCTGCCATGATAATTGGTACAGCCTGATTTAAAGATACTGGCCTTCGCAAACTGAGGGATGTGTTACGTTTGATTTACGTTACGTCGTACAATTTTTGATGTCCAACATTGCGTTCCATATAGTGTATATTTACAGAGTGAGCAGGAAATCCATTGCATGAAATTTTTGTTTCAAGATTTCACTATTTCGTGAAATATAATTTGTGATATATAGGGTTGGTAAGAAATAAGTTTCTTATTTCAGAGAAGTCCAGAATGCGATCTGTGAATCCAAATGAGATCCAGTTTGAACTAATTTTTAGAAATGCGCTTGACACTTAAAAAAAATTAGAAAAATTAAAAATAAAAATTTCACCGCTTTGATTATTGTAATACACCTAAAACCTTTAATTCGATTTATAAAAATAAATAACATTAAAAAAGTGAAAATTATCAATAAAAATGCAAAGTCCACCGTAATATTTTCCGTACAGTAGAATACGGCATATATAGTACTCGTAAAACAATTGGCACACTCACACAACCATGTTTAGGCTGCTAATATTTGATTAGTATTGACTTTTCAATGGAATCTCTTTTCAGATCTATGCCGCATACATACAGAATCAGATATTTTGAATCACAATTCTAAAAGAAGTGAAAAGTTAATAATATTATTTCAAGACTTTAAATTTTAAACGTAAAAAGAAATCTCATATCATCCTTATTTATTTTACAAAATATATATAGTTTCGCTAGCTTTGTAAATATTTTAGTCTCCTGTGGATAAACATAAGAAACACGTCGAAAAATTTATATAGTACTTTTAGACATGTTTTGAGTCTTATCCATGTTTTGTTTTCTACGTGTACATTTGCTTAAAAAATTACGAAGAATGGAAAAATAACATAGCTTAGGGAAATTAAAACTTTCTAAACTAAAATTGCCTTTCAAACAAACTTGAATAAATTTAAAAATAAGGATGTTTCTTTTATGTTTTTCTACTTGATAAGTTATTACTCTTTTATTTGTCTAATACTGCATTATTACAGCGGTTCTGGAACTTCCATACCTCGGATATATTTTGAAGAATTTCATGTGACTGGTGTATATTTTGTTCTATTATACTTGTAAAAGTCCTGAATGCAAAATTGAAAGTAAAACAAAAACAAATGTTGATACACTGTTGCAAAATTTTGCCATGTTGGAAACCTTTTGTTTATTAAATAAATTGCTCACATTCTATGTCTTTACATATGTGTAAATACCCAGAAAATGAAGATGTAGAATCATATATCGATAATATTGTACCTAAATTATTAAAGAAAATTGAAATTTATTCTCGATATTTATGATACAAAGTCATTATTTCTTCAAAACTCGCGTGTAGTTACAAGTCTTTGAATTTTAAAGTCAATATTTCTATAATGTAAGTATTTCCAATCTCATGCTAATATTTCATTAATATTGGCCTTTCATGAGAAATATTTTCCGCGGCATTATTGGGATCAAGTATAACCATTATGAATAAATGCATTTCTTTTTTACATGGTTTTGGAGTTACTTAAACACAGTTAATAACATCCTTATTCATTTTACAATATATATAATTTCGTTAGTTTTGTAAATTTTTTAGTCCCTTGTGAATAAACATAAGAAACACGTAGAAAAATTTATAATGTACTTTTAGACATGTTTTGAATCTTTCCAATTTTTGTTTCCTACGTGTGTATTTGCTTAAAAAATTCCGAAGAATGGAAAAATAACATAGCTTAGGGAAATTAAAACTTTCTAAACTAAAATTGCATTTCAAGCAAATTGCAATAAATTTAAAAATAAAGATGTTTATTTTATGTTTTGCTACTTGATAAATTGTTACTTCTATATTTGTCTAATAATTCACTGTATAAAAAATAAACATTCACTCCTATGAGAAAGTGACTAGTCACTCCTACTAGAAGGGAAAAACGCACTCCTTTAGCAAAAGTGAAAAGTCGCACCTCAGAAAGAGTGATTATTGACCCCTGTTTAGATTAAATAGTCACTTCCCAGGAGTGAGTATTCTCCCTTTCAAAGAGTCAAGAATTCAACTTTTGTTCAGTGTAAATAGCCACTCTAAAGAGGTTGGGCATTTTTTCAGTCTGCAATAGAGTGAGTATTCACTCTTCCGGAGTGAATAGTCACTTCTTTTTATCTAGAGTGGAACATTATTTAACTACAAAATTCCAAGTATGGTCATTGGAATTTACTAAAAAGTAATACTCTTAATCATAAATTATCAAATCTTTAAATTTCACATTTTTAAATTTTCTATGAAATCGATTAGTGTGAGATACCTATCACATATCTATTCCGCATGCATACTGAATCAAACATTTTGAATCACAATTTTAAAAGGAATGAAAACGCTAATATTATTAATTTAATTTTTTATTATAAATTGAAAAAGAATTCTCATAACACAATTATTTATTTTACGAAATATATAGTTTCACTAGTTTTATAAATATTTTAGTAAAAATTTATATTGTACTTTTTAGATATGTTTTGAATCTTATCCAATTTTTGTTTCCTACGTTAGCATTTACTTAAAATTTTTCCGAAGAATGGAAAAATAATATTGTTTAGGGAAATGAAAACTTTCTAAACTAAAATTGCCTTTCAGGAAAACTGGAATAAATTTTAAAATAAAGATGTTTGTTTTATGTTTTGCGACTTGATAAGTTGTTGCTTCTATATTTGTGTAATACTGAATTATTACAGCGGTTCTGGAACTTTCATACCTAGGATACTTTTTTAAGAATTTCATGTGACTGACATACATTTTGTTTTCTTCTACTTGTAAAAGTCCTGAATACAAAATGGAAACTAAAACAAAAAAAAATGTTAATACACTGTTGCAAAATTTTGAATTTCACCATGGTTGAAAAACCTTGTTTTATGAAAAATATTGTTCATATTCTATATCTTTGCATATGTGTAAATCCTGAGAAAATGAAGATGTAAAATCATATATGGATAATATTGTACCTATATTATTGAAGAAAATTTGAATTTATTCTCACTATTCCTAATACAAAATCATTATTTCTTCAAATCTCGCGTTTAAAAAGCGAGTCTTTGAATTTGAAAATATTTCTGTAATGCAGATATTACCGATCTCATAGATAATATTTGATAAATATTGGCCTTTCATTGCAAATATTTTCCTCATGTATGTTGGTATCAAATATAACCATTATGACTAAATTTTCTTCTTTATTGCATGGTTTTGGAATCACTTAAACGGAATAAATAATATCATTCATCAACAACTTATCTATGCTGCATACATATAGAATCAGATATTTTAAATCACAATTCTAAAAGAAGTGAAAAGGACAATGATATTATTTTAAGACTTTTATTTTAAATGTAAAAGAAGTATCATAAAATCCTTATTTATTTTACAAAATATATAGTTTCGCTAGTTTTGTAAATATTTTAGTCTCTTGTGAATGAACATAAGAAACAAGTAGAAAAAAATATCTTGTACTTTTAGAGATGTTTTGAGTCTTAACCAATTTTTTTTTCCTACGTTAGCATTTGCTTAAAAAATTCCGAAGAATGGAAAAATAATATTGCTTAGCGAAATGAAAACTTTCTAAACTGAAATTGCCTTTCAAGCAAATAGGAATAAATAATAAAAAAAATATGTTTGTTTTATGTTTTGCGACTTCATAAGTTTTTACTTCTATATTTGTCTAATACTGCATTATTACAGTAGTTCAGGAATTACCATGCCTCGGAATTTTGTTAAAGAATTTCATCTGACTGGTACACATTTTATACGATTTTACTTGTAAAAGTACTGAATTTGAAATGGAAACTAAAACAACAACAAAAATGTTAATACACTGTTGCAAAATTTTGAATTTCGCCATGTTGGAAAACCTTGTTTCACCAAATATATTGTTCACATTCTATATCTTTACATATGTGTAAATATTGAGAAAATGAAGATGTATAATCATATATTGATAATATTGTGTCTAAATTATTAAAAAGAATTTAAATTTATTGTCAATATTTCTGATACAAAGTCATTATTACTTCAAAAGTCGCGCTTAGATATTAGTATTTGAATTCTAAAGTCAGTACTTCTGTAATGCAGATATTTCCTATCTCAAGATAATATTTTATTAATATCAGCCTTTCAATATAAATATTTTCTTCAGGAATGTTGGAATCAAGTATAACCATTATGAATAAAGTACTTCTTTATTACGGGGTTTTGGAATCACTAAGTAACATAATTCATCAAAAATTTTCGAAAAGAGTTGCTTGGAATTTGGAAAAAAAGTAGTATTTTTCATAAAAGATTACAAAAGTTTTAAAATTTGTAGTTTTCTATTTTCTAGATATGATTAATAGGAGATATCTATCGTAGATATATGCCGCATACATATATAATCAGACATTTTGAATCACAATACTAAAAGGATTGAGAACATTTATTTTATTATTTTAAACTTTTATTATGTACTTGAAAAGAATTCTCACAACATACTTATTTATTTTACAAAATATATAGTTTCGCCAGTTTTGTAAATATTTTAGTCTCTTGTGAATAAACATAAGAAACACGTAGAAAAATTTATATTCTACTTTTAGACATATTTTAAGTCTTAACCAATTTTTGTTTCGTACGTTAGCATTTGCTTAAAAAATTCCGAAGAATAGACAAATAATATTGATTATGAAAATGAAAACTTTCTAAACTAAAATTGCCTTTTAAACAAACTTGTATAAATTTAAAAATGAAGATGTTTCTTTTTTGTTTTGCAAACTTGATAAGTTGTTATTTCTATATTTGTCTAATACTGCATTATTACCGTGGTTCTGGAACTACCATATCTTGGATTACCTTTAAAGAATTTCATTTGACTGGTACACGCTTTATTCTATTCTACCTGTAAGTGTACTGAATTGAAAATAAAAAGCTAAATTAACAAACAATGTTAATACACTTTTGCATCGAATTTCGCCATGTTAAAAAAACTTGTTTTATCGAATATATAGTTCACAATCTATCTCTTTGAATGCGTATAAATATTGAGAAAATGTAGAATAATATATTAATTATTTAACATGCGCAAAATCATGTTTTTCCACAAACTATATCCCGTTAGTTCTGTTGTGCTATTCTAAATCTTAAAATGTCTTAATTTATTGTCTAATGAAATGCAATTTTTAATGTCATCTAAAAAAAGCTCCTTTTTAATAAAAATAAATATATCTTTCTGTAATTGACGGTTTATTAACACATTCGCTGCCGATCACGCGCCAGCGCGTGATATGGTGCCAACGTTAAAGGGCCACTCATGTGCCAGCGCTTGATGTGGGGTGATGTGCAATAGCTAGTCACGCGCTGGCGCAGGAAAATCTTTCACTGATTATTTGTTATAAAAGGAAATCGGTTCTGGAAAAAACCCACTTCTACAGTGCGGCATTAACTACCATCACATCATCACGTAAGCGGCAGCGAACGTGTTAATAACTGTCAGTTATAGCAGATGTAATTATAATAATTATTATTTCCTAACTAAAATTAATTTTTATGTTAGCTAAATACGTTTCATGATAATTTAACTATGCCTGGCAATCTGCTACTATTTATATAAGTTTTAAATAGAAACTAAACATATGTCAGCAGATATAAACAAAGTAATAATACATAACTTATTATTGATGTATTTTGCATCCGGTGCAAATCCTACGAAAAAGAATTTGAATGTAATGCTCACTTTGACTGTCATGATGATGCAGATATCCTATACAGCACACTTGCCTCCCTAGGATATCCTGGGGAGGATTCACATCCCAGGACCGTCATCCCCCAGGCATCCCTGAGGATGCAGAAAATTGTCACCAGGAGGTCCACAGGAACCGAAAATGTCAGCTTTACAGCATCCTGGGGCGCTCCCCAGGACCTCCTTCAGGGTCCTCCCGGGAGGTTCTGAGGAAGATTTGAAGAAGTGATATAGGAGGACTTTGGGAAACTTCAAGGTCACTAATATGTTCAAAAAAATAAATTAAATTAAAGCTTTGATTAAATTTAAATTTTTTTAGAAGAAAACGCGAATGTTTTTTTATTATTTTATTATTCAGACGGATTTACATATACAGAGATTATTCAGGAACAAATTTCTTACCTTCATTTTTCCTGCTGGGTTTGAACCCGAGTACCTTGGCATTCTGGACGCGCGCTCTGACCCTTATTCTGTAGTCTCAGTAAGGAATAAAGCTTTCTAAGGTATACATGCAATTTTACACCACTTTTGAAACTTAAAACTAGGAAATGTCCTCATTATTATGTCCTGCTTTATTTTATTATTTTAAACTTTTATTATGCACTTAAAAAGAATTTTCATAACATACTTATTTATTTTACAAAATATATAGTTTCACCAGTTTTGTAAATATTTTAGTCTCTTGTGAATAAGCATAAGAAACACGTAGAAAAATTTATTTCTACTTTTAGACATGTTTTAAGTCTTATCCAATTTTTGTTTCGTACGTTAGCATTTGCTTAAAAAATTCCGAAGAATGGAAAAATAATATTGATTAAGGAAATGAAAACTTTCTAAACTAAAATTGCCTTTCAAACAATCTTGTATAAATTCAAAAATGAAGATGTTTCTTTTATGTTTTGCAAATTTGATAATTTGTTGCTTCTATATTTATCTAATACTGCATTATTACAGCGGTTCTGGAACTTCCATACTTCGTATACTTTTCGAGGAATTTCATATGACTGATATACACTTTGTTCTCTTCTGCTTGTAAAAGTCCTGATTGCAAAATTAAAATTAAAACAAAAACAAATGATAATACACTGTTGCAAAATTTTAAATTTCTCTAAATCAAAAAACCTTTTTTATTTATTTATTTATTTATTTTTAATCAAATATATTGGTCACATTCTATGTCTTTACATTTGAGTAAATACTGAAAAAAAAAGAAGATGTAGAATCTTATAATGATGGTATTGTCCCTAAATTATAAAAGAAAATTGGAATTTGTTGTCAATATTTCTGATACAAAGTAATTATTTCTTTAAAATTCTTCTTTAGATACAAGTCTTTGAATTTTAAATTCCATATTTCTGTAATGGAGATATTTCCGATCTCATGCAAATATTTAATTTATATTGGTTTTTCATTGGAAATATTTTCCTCAGCACTGTTGGGATCAAACTATCTATATACTAATAAAAGAACAAAACGCTCTGTCTGTGTGTGTGTGTGTGTGTCTGCGATGGCTAGCAAAATCTACAGCATGTACGATGATCAAAAAATTTTTGAGAGTAGCCTCAAATCTTTCCTGATGCACCTGGGCTTCAGAATTTCGAAATTCCAATTATTAACTGAGTAATTAATTAAAACCCGGAACTCAATCTCATAAAGAAACGCCTTCTTTCCACTTTTTTATCACTTCGCTTGCTTTGGGTTGGTTGGTTGCATAAAGATTTTTCAGAATTAATCAGATAAGCCGGTGTAACATAACAATGACATTGAAGTATTTGATGTTTCAAGACGATGATCATGGAGGAATGAGGTAGGTGGAGATGAAGTAAGCCTGAAAAAAGGTTTGCAATATGAAACCATTTATTGCTCAAATTTTAATGTTCCAAATAACAGAACATGGAAAAGATTTTGTATTATAAGACAAATTGAAAGAAATGATTTACAGCTAAAGCATATTTTAAGAAGAAATAGCAAATTTTTTAAATTGTCTTTGTTCTATTATTATTTATTGAAATAAATGTTCTCTTTTAAAATAAAAGAAATCGGAAAATTAGCAATAATTAAATGTCAAATTGAAATTAAATAAGGTATTGAAAATATTTTAAAGATAATTAAAATTCTTATTTTCGATAATATTAATGATATATACATTTTTTTAAATCTCAGAAGCGTTTTTTATCACAAAGTTGAAAAGTACTTATGCATTCGGTTTGTCTGCCCGTCTGTCCATACTGTAAATCCCGTAAATATACTCAATTGATAAAGATTATTTAGGATCACTAAAGCATGTTTGGTAATGCATATGAAATATGTACGAATATTGGTTCATTTACAGAGGTATTCAAAAGTAATCGATTACATTACGGTATATGCGAAAAAAATGTTTGACGAGTATTTTAATGAGATCGCGCTATTTCAAATGTATTGAAACGGATATAAATCACCTGCTTTCACTACGATTAAATTAAACACACAAATCATAGCAATTTTTATTAATTTACAAGGACACACAAAAGAAATCAGCTACAGTACTGTATTTGCGTAATAATTGCTGGAGAGTACGTTTTAAAATTCAGTATGTACTTTTAAATTTAATTAGTTTTTTGCATAATACTCTTTGTATATAAAATCTACATTTTATATACAGGGCTGCACAAAAATAGTCGCATACCATGTTCTTTATTAGAGGAAATTGCTGAAGGCTAATTTTCAGAAATATATGTACCATTTAAATGAATTAAATTTTGAAATGCATATTGCATTACAAATCTCTATATAATGCACAGGGTTCCTAAAAAAAATCGGATAATTTTCGGAATGTAAATGGGAACAGCTGAAATTTGGGTTTGAAATTCTTTATATATTAAATAAACTGTAAATGGAAAATAAATTCTTTTTGGATGTTTCTAAAGATAAAGGAGAATTGGCGACTTGGAAGCAGTTATCGAGTATTTTTACATAGTGATTATAATAAATTATCGTAGTTTAAGAAACATCTGTCTTTTTAGCACTTTCCAAGAAAATTAAAAAATGCTTATGCATTTGGTTTGTCGGTCCGTCCGTCCACGCTCTAACTCCCGCATTTGGTGACCCTAAATAAGCCTTATCAATTCCATGAAAATCCGACAATATTTATAGTCGGATTTTCATGCAATTGATAAGGCTTATTTAGGGTCACTAAAGCATGTTTGGTATTCCATATTAAGTATGTATGACTAATGATTCATTTACAGGGACATTCAAAAGAGTTCGATTACATAATGATATATGGGTAAAAATCGTTTGGAGCGTATACTTTAATAACATTCCGCTATTTCTAATGTATTCAAACTAATATAAATCAATTAATTTAATACCGGTTACGTTAAAATATTTATAGCATTTTTAAAGCATTTATAGCATTTATAGCATTTTTAAATAAATTTACAGGGACACACGAAAGAGATTGTTACAATACTGCCTTTGCTTAATAATTGCTGGAGAGTATGTTTTAAAATTCGGTACACGCTTTTAAATGTAATTACTTTTTTTTCCACATTACTCTTTACATATAAATTCTATACATCATATACAGGACAGCACAAAAGTATTTGCCTACCATTCTACTCATTAGAGAATATTGCTGAAGGGGAATTTTCAATTGAAATATGTGTATCTCTTAAATGAATTAAATTTTGGAATGCATGTTGTTAATATGTATCTATTGATGTATCATATACCGGGCTGCTAAAATTTTCGGATCATTTTCCGAATGTAGATGAAAACAACTGAAATTTGGTTTTGAAATGCTTAATATATTTTCACATGGTGAAATGAGACGCAATATCTTAATTTTTTAAACGGTGCAGTTTTTTAAATTATTGTGAATGTTTTGGATAGTGTTTCATAATCTGTACTTGATGCATGACTTTTTATTTTTAAACACATTTTTTCATTGTTCTTTTTTTTGGCTTTTAAATACTAAAAATTTTTCCGAGTTTAACGCACACCTGCCATACAGTGCTGCAGGTAGTGGGAATCTGTGTAGGATATTTGTACAGAATATATTTCATCCTTAATTTATAAGTAGTGGCTATTTCCGAACAATAATTTTACAAAATTTCTTAAATTCTTATTGGACTTTCCCACCCTCTCGATTAATGTATGTACGAATAAGTTTAATACTGGAGTTTCCTTCTGATATAGGTTTATTAAGGAATTAGTGAGCTCTTAGAGGTGAAAAGTATAACTAACATATTTTACAGAGCATGCAGTTGCAGTGTAGAAGATTCTTATTAATTAATATTGTACTCTTAATTGCGTGGTGGTTATCATTATTTCTGAATAGAAGTTTCAAGAAATTTCATAAATTGCTATTTGTATCCCCATCCCGTTGGGTAATATATCTATGGAAAGAATGAAAATCGGATTATTGTTCGGATTTAGGTTTGTTTACGAAAAAAATATGACTATTCTGGTGATGGAAAGTGAAACTGTAGTACTCTGAAAATCGTGAATTGCACGCCTATTATATCCGACCGCAGGTTTCGGTTATCCATATCGAATTTTCGTACAAAACATACTGCGCCCCGTAGCGGTGAAAAGTGAAACTAAAGTACTTTGTAATCCAAATTTTGTTTCCTACGTTAGCATTTGCTTTAAAAATTCCGAAGAATGGAAAAATAATATTACTTAGGGAAATGAAAACTTTCTAAACTGAAATTGCCTTTCAAATAAACTTGAATAAATTTAAAAATAAAGATGTTTCTTTTATGTTTTGCTGCTTGATAAGTTGTTACTTGTATATTTGTCTAATACTGCATCATTACAGCGGTTTTGGAACTTTACACCTCGGATACTTTTTGAAGAATTTCATGTGACTGACATACATTTTGTTCTATTGTACTTGTAAAAGTCCTGGATGCAAAATAGAAACTAAAACAAAAACAAATGTTAATACACTGTTGCAAAATTTTGAATTTCGCCATGTTCGAAAACCTTGTTTCACCAAATATATTTATTGTTCACATTCTATGTCTTTACATATGTGTAAATACTAAGAAAATGAAGATGTATAATCATATATTGTGAATATTGTGTCTAAATTACTAAAAAGAATTGGAATTTATTCTCAGTATTTCTGATACAAAGTTATCATTTCTTCAAAATTCGCGTTTAATTACATGTCTTTGAAGTTAGTATTTCTATAATGAAGATATTTCCTATCGCACGCTAATATTTGATGAATATTGGCCTTCAATGATAATGTTTTCTTCAGCAATGTTCGAATCAAATATAACCATTATGAATAAATTTACTTCATTATTACCTGTTTTTGGGGTCACTTATACGACACGGCGTTATTAATATTATTTACTAGCAATATAACTAAAACGTTATTTGGAATTTACAAAAAAGTATTATTCTTAATTAAAGACTATCCAGACCTTAAAATGTCTAGAAAACGATTATTAAGAGATATCTATCCCAGATCTATGCCGCATATATATAGAATAAGAAATTTTGAATCGCATTTCTAAAAGAACTGATAACGTTTATATTATTATTTAAAAAATTTTATTTTAATCTCATAAAAAATTCTCATAACACTCTTATTTATTTTAAAAAATAGATAGTTTCACTAGTTTTGTAAATATTTTAGTCTCTTGTGAATAAACATAAGAACAACGTCGAAAAATTTATAGTGTACTTTCATACGTTTAAATCTTATCCAATTTTTTTTTCTTACGTTAGCATTTGTTTAAAAAATTCCGAAGAACGGAAAAATAATATTGTTTAGGGAAATGAAAACTTTCTAAACTAAAATTTCCTTTCAAACAAACAGAAATAAATTTAAAATAAAGATGTTTCTTTTTTGTTTTGCTTCTTATTAAGTTGTTTCTTCTATATTTCTCTAATACTGCATTATTACCGTGGTTCTGGAACTTCCATACCTCGAGCAGTTTTTGCAGAATTCCACGCAACTGGTATAAGTTTTGTTCTATTCTAGATTCTACTTGTTAAAGTCCTGAGTCCGACATGGAAACTAAAACAAAAACAAATGTTAATACACTCTTGCAAAATTATAAATTTAGCCATGTTGGAAGACCTTGTTTTATCAAATATATTGTTCACATTCTACGTCTTTACATATGTGTAAATAGTGAGAAAATGAAGATGTAGAATCATATATTGTTCATATTTTACCTAAATTATTAAAGAAAACTGGAGTTTATTCTCAATATTTCCTATACAAAGTCATTATTTCTTCAAAATTCGCGTTTAGATACAACTCTTTGAATTTTAAAGTCAATATTTCTGTAATGCAGATATTTCCGATCTCACGCTGATATTTGATTAATATTGACCTTTCATTGGAAATATTTTCCTCGGCATTATTTGTATAAGTATAACCATTATGAATAAATTTACTTCTTTATTACGTGATTTTGGGGTCATTTAAACGGGATTAATAACCTAATTCATCACTAACTTTCCAAAAATATTGATTGGAATTTGAAAAATAAGTAATATTTTTCATCGAAGATTACAAAGTCTTTCAAATTTACAGTTTTACATTTTCTAGAAATGATCGATGAGAGATATCTATCGCTGATGTATTCCACATACAGTATCAGACATTTTGAATCACAATTCTAAAAGAGCTGAGAACATTAATATTATTAGTCTAAACTTCTATTATAAACTCGAAGCAAATTCTCCCAACATCCATAATAATTTTACAAAATATATAGTTTCGGTAGTTTTGTAAATATTTTAGTCTCTAGTGAATAAACATAAGAAACAAGTAGAAAAGAATATCTTGTACATTCAGACATGTTTTGAGTCTTATCCAACTTCTGTTTCCTCTGTTTCTGCATTTGCTTAAAAAATTCCGAAGAATGGAAAAATGATATTGCTTAGGAAAATGAAAACTTTCTAAACTAAAATTGCCTTTCAAACAAACAGGAAAAAATTTAAAAATAACGATGTTTTTTTAATGTTTTGCTACTTGATAAGTTTTTACTTTTATATTCGTGTAATAATTCACTGTATAAAAAACAAACATTCACTCCTATGAGAAAGTGACTACTCACTCCTACTAGGAGGGAAAAAACGCACTCCTTTAGCAAAAGTGAAAAGTCCCACCTCAGAAAGAGTGATTATTGACCCCTGCCTCCCCAGTGATATTTGTCTAATGCTGCATTATTACAGCGGTTCTGGAACTTCCATACCTCGGATACTTTCTAAAGAAGTTCATGTGACTGAGATTCATTTTGTTCTATTCTACTTGGAAAAGTCCTGAATGCAAAATGGAAACTAAAACAAAAACAAATGTTAATACACTGTTGCAAAATTTTGAATATCGCCATCTTGGAAAACCTTGTTTCACCAAATATATTGTTCACATTCTATATCTTTACATATGTGTAAATATTGAGAAAATGAAGATGTATAATCATATATTGATAATATTGTGTCTAAATTATTAAAAAGAATTTAAATTTATTGTCATTTTTTCTGCTACAAAGTCATTATTACTTCAAAAGTCGCGCTTAGATATTAGGATTTGAATTTTAAAGTCAATACTTCTGTAATGCAGATATTTCCTATCTCAAGCTAATATTTTATTAATATTGGACTTTCAATGTAAATATTTTCCTCAAGAATGTTGGGATCAAATATAACCATTATGTATAAATTTACATCTTTATTATGTGGTTTTGGGGTCACTTATACGGGTTAATAACCTTATTCATCAAAAGCTTTCCAAAAAACGTAGCTTGGAACTTACATAAAAAGTAATATTGTTGATCAAAGATAACAAAGACAGTTTCACTTTTTCTAGAAATGTTTAATGAGAGATATCTATCATAGAACTATGCCGCATACATATAGAATCAGAAATTTTGAATCACAATTCTAAAAGAAGTGAAAACGTTAATGTATTATTTTAAGACTTTTAAAAGGGAGTCTCATAACATCCTTATTTATTTTACAAAATATATAGTTTCACTAATTTTGTAAATATTTTAGTCTCTTGTGAATAAACATAAGAAACAAGTAGAAAAATCTATATTGCACTTTCAGACATGTTTTGAGACTTAACCAATTTTTGTTTCCTACTTTAGCATTTGCTTAAAAAATTCCAAAGAATGGAAAAAGAATACTGCTTAGGGAAATGAAAACTTTCTAAACTAAAATTGCCTTTCTGGAATAAATTTTAAAATAAAGATGTTTGTTTTATGTTTTGCGACTTGATAAGTTTTTATTTCTATATTTGTCTAATACCGCATTATTACCGTGGTTCTGGAACTACCATACCTTGGATTCCTTTTAAAGAATTTCATTTGACTGGTGCACACTTTATTCTATTCTACCTGTAAAAATACTGAATTGAAAATAAGAAGCTAAATTAACAAACAATGTTCATACACTTTTGCATCGAATTTCGACATGTTGAAAAAACTTGTTTTATCGAATATATAGTTCACATTCTATGTTTTTTCATACTTGTAAATATTGAGAAAATGTAGAATAATATATTAATTATTTAACATGCGCAAAATCATGTTTTACCCCAAACTATATCCCGTTAGTACTGTTGCGCTATTCTAAATCTTAAAATGTCTTAATTTATTGTCTAATGAAATGTAAGTTTTAATGTCATCTAAAAAAGCTCTTTTTTAATAAAAATATATATATCTTTCGGTAATTGACGGTTTATTAACACATTCGCTGCTGATCACGCGCATACCCGTTATATGGCGTAAACGTTAAGGGGCCACTCACGTGCCAGCGCGTGATGTGGGGTGATGTCCAATAGCTAGTCACGCGCTGGCGCGGGAAAATCTTTCAATGATTCTTAGTTATAAAAATAAATCGGTTCTGGAAAAAAAACCACTTTTACAGTGCGGCATTAACTATCATCACATCATCACGTAAGCGGTAGCGAACGTGTTAATAACGGTCAGGTGTAGCAGATGCAATTATAATAATATTTATTTTCTGTCTAAAATTAATTTTTTTGCTAGCTAAATAGGTTTCATGGTAATTTAACTATGCCTTGCAATCTGCTACTATTTATATAAGTTTTAAATAGAAACTAAACATATGTCAGCAGATATAAACAAAGTAATAGTACATAACTTATTATTGATGTATTTTGCATCCGGTGCAAAACCTACAGAAAATTATTTGAATGTAATGCTCACTTTGTCTGTCATGATGATGCAGATATATTTCGCTTAGAAATATCCAGATGATCACCTGGCTTCTAAACTGGGCATGAAGCACGGTTAATTGTTATTTGATTTAACACGTTTTCGTGATTCAACAGGCGGTATTTCTCGAGGACTTGGTGACTAGCCTTGGTACACCGAAGGCGTAAATTTTTGTGGGTATTAGAGCATCATCTCACCATGTCTTGTTGGCATATAATAAAAGAACTTCCATGAATTTTATCTCTTTAAACTACATTTATGCAAAGCATTTTAATTTCAGGAAGCGGATCGAAGTTATTTCTTCTTACAAATCATCGGATTAAAATCACTTTATAACATATAAAAATTTATTGACATCATAATAGATTAAATAACTGAATTTGGTATCAAAATTCGCAATAAAACTAGATAATTAGATGATAGTGTGCCAGAAAATAGCATACTCAGAAGCATTATGCGTATTTTTTCAGTCTAAGTATGCATGTTTTCCTACAGAAAAAAATTATTTAAACTCTAGACTCGATAGTTAAACAAAAATTATAAAATTACTTTCAAATATTTGGAGATCAAAGTTAGCTGCTACAGCGTATATGCAAATTAGCGCGTCACCGAAATGGTCCTCTACATCGAGGGTGTTATTATTCTGACGTTCGTTTATTTACGAAATATTTATAAAAATGCCGAAGCGTGAACAATCGTGACTTTGTTACCAAATGCCTCCAAACAGAATCAACCAGCTATTATTCTTTTATTTGGCGATTGAAACGCAAAAACATGCAGACATACACAGATGATTGAAGAATATGTATGAAAAAGTCTGCCTCAAATTACCATAGTGGTATAGTGCTTTATGTTCAGAGCTGTTTGCTATTAGACTCCAGTTGCAAGTCGTTCTCGAATCATATCGACAACCAATACCACTAACAATAACAAGTCAGTTGAGGATACTAATAAGGCGAAACTTCGCATATGGATCTGTGCTCTTTCAAAAAATCCAAAATTTAAAGATTCAAAAGCCGCCTTCCCACTGCTGCGACCTAATATATCCGTTCACTAGGCTGCAGATTTCACTGCAATTAAAGCATTATTTAATTTAATATAATTCCACAAACATAATCCAGTTTTATGAAATTAAGTTATCATTGATCCTCTCAAGGCGTATAAACATATACGTAACAAAAACATTTGTACCATATTAGAAGAACTCTCATTTTTCAACATTTAAATTAAATTACAGAAAAAGCAATATTACAATTTTGCTCTTTTGCTCGGAGGTCAGAGGTAAACAGGTCGACACTTCTTTTCGGACGGAAAAGTACAACAGGCAATTTCTGACTTCTTGAATCAGCAGATAGATCAGCTTTACCAAAGGGATATATTGAACCTGTTGAATTTATGGGATGCTTCAAGAATTATTAAAGGTGATTTTGCAGACTGGCATATCAAATATGGATTGTACAGCTTTCAAATGAAAGCTTTTTGACACTCCTCTGTCCCTTAAAATGACATAAAAAAATAAAAGCGGAAAATTGTTATCGTTTTCTTATTGTTTTCATGTAATAACTGTTATCGTATTATTTATTTAAATAAGCTAAATTCATGCATTCACTTTTTAAATAGCGGTAATGCTGGTTCTGTTCTGCAACTTCTTATCAATATTTAAAATAATGTAGAATGCAATGCAAATATAATCGATTTAATTTATACTTCTTATAAAAAAGTTTTAATATAAATTGACAAAATGTCGCATTGATTGATTTTCTCGAAACAACGGTTGTTGTATATTATTCATTTACAATTAAAAAAAAGTTACTTTCTCACTTTCAATCAATTGCTTTCGGATATTGGATCGTAGGATGCAATATTCTTGAATTTCAATCTATAATACAAAAGATTCTTATGATGTACAGAATTGTTATCAATAAAAAAAGTTTTCAGAATATATTCCTTATAGGACACTGTTGTATTGTATAATATTATAGAAAAAATGTTATAAAGTTACCATGAGTCACCTAATTATGTCTTAAGCCACACATTGTTTATTTTAAAAACTTGATACATCTTCCTAAAATGCATTTTAAAACATTCGTGTATAAAATAATATATTTCTTTCACCTGTTATTTTAAAGACATGAACGTAGCTTAGTTCAGAAAGGGTGACAAAATTTTTTGGTTGTAGATTAAATTGCAAAAATAAAAATTTTAGATATCGTAATATTTTTATTAGCTAACAGATTTGCTATTTGATATTATTAAAACAAAGGAAAGCGCAAATTTGTTTTATTTGTGTGTTTCTACTGTTTCAATTGAAAAAAATATATAAAACCCTTTAAATTGTAAAATTATGATTGGAAATTTCGTGGTGCAACTGAAACTACGAGGAATATTCAAGCGTAACATTTTTCTTATCGTCATAAATAATAGATTACTTTATTAAATTCGCAAACAACGAGTAATATTATTTTACCACATCTTTCTACAGTTTGGTGTAAAGCAAAAACGAGTACAAAATACATTTTACATACATTTATGTAAATATTAAAAATAATTTTTAATGTTATAAATATTTAAAAATATTGTATTCATTTATTTACATATACATATTTTAATGTTGTTTTTAATTACAAAATTCGATGGATATTATATTTTTACATGGATTTGTTTATTATATTTCAACATTCAAGACCAATTTTAATGGGTTAACCTTTTTCAGATGTATATCGAAAAAGATATATATTATCGTTTAACATATATATATCGACTTATGCATGAAAAATTAGCACCATATGTACAAATGAAGTTCAATGATTATTTTAAATATGGAATTTATTTTAAATGGATAAATTCTTATTAGTGAGATTAAGGTTAACAGTTCAATATTTAAGACATTTTTTCTTACTTTTTATAAATAAACTAGGATTTAGCTAAAAGCATAGCGATTAGTGATTTTTTCCCAAAAATATCTAGTTCCATCTGAACACATTAGAAATGCTTTTTTCGAAAGAGTAGTGAAAATAAAAATCAACATTACGTAATATTAACATTTCTAATGCACTTCTCAGAAAAGCTTTAAATATTTTTCTTTGCAAATGTAAACTGCAGATAGATTGCAAATAATTCAGTAAACACTACTTTGAAAGCTTTTTATTATTGTCTGGAGTGTTATCATGTTTGATTTGAAAAAGTAAGAAAATTTACTGTTTGTCATGTTAAATACTTTTGTTTTATTTTTATTTATTTATTTACATTCATTGCCATAAAAATTTGCGCACCAAGAAATAATTGTGGGATCGTGATGAAACTTGGCATGAAGGTACATATCAGGCAGATATGAAAATGATTAGATATGCAGCCTGATTGCACATTGCGTAATGCTACTAGAGGGCGTTGAACTTCGTCCTCCTTGGATATAAAACTGTAAGAAGAACTTGTCTGCGTGTACCTTTTCTTTTGCAAAGCAAACGTTGAGGTAGACATGCTGTTACGCAGCCATTGGAGACAATATCAGCAGCTGTCAGAGCTGGAGAGAGGAAGAATCATCGGGATGATGGAAGCTGGGTGGTCAGCTCGGCGAGTATCGCGTCAAGTAGGTCGTTCTGATTTTACTGTGAGGAGGTGTTGGTACCAGTGGACTGAAGCGTTGTCATTTACACGGCGACTAGGCTTGGGACGCCCTCGACAGAGCAGTCGTCGAGGAGACTGTCACATCAAATCGAACGCACGTGTAGAGCCAATTGCCTCATTGGCCGCTATCCAGACACAGTCAGCACCTTCCCTACGACCCCTGTGTCTTCCCGAACCATCGCAAAGCGTCTAGCTGAAGGACATCTGGGATTGCAGCGCCCATTACGTGTGCTGCCAATCACACCCACCCACCGATGCCTCCGTTTGGAGTTGTGCCGCGCACGACAGGATCGGACTGCAGCGGAATAGAACCAGGTCGTCTTCAGCGACGAGTCTAGATTCAATTTCAGCAGCAATGACAATCGTGATCGTGTGGGGAGGCCCCGTGGTGAATGCCTCAATTCTGTCTTCGCTTTACAGCGACACATCGCTCCTACAGCTAGTGTGATGGCATAGGATGCCATTGCTTACGATACACGGTCATCCCTAATATTGATCTGTGGCACAATGACAGCTCAACGGTACGTCCAGGACATCCTTCAGCCACATGTGTTGCCACTAGTGGCAGGGCTCCCAAAAGCCATTTTTCAGCAAGACATTGCTCGGGCACACTCAGCAAGGATGTCACAAGCCTGCCTCAGCCACATTAGCACCCTTCCCTGGCCTGATTGATTACCAGATTTGTCACCAATCGAGCATATCTGGGATCATTTGGGATGGCAAGTTGGACACCCTACGAGTTTAGTTGAACTCGAGGCGCGTTTACAGCAACTGTGGAACGAGATGTCTCAGGACATCATATGGAACTTGTATGCCTCAATGCCCGCTCGTATCGCATCGTGCATTCGCGCTAGAGAGGTCCAAAAGAGTACTAATATTTTCGTTCATTTGTACTTTTTTTTGCTATAAATGATTCTTTTTCTTTGGTTTTCTAATCACTTACTTGTATCACAGTACTATTTACGCATGTAAAATTTCATTTCATTTACACGTCTTTTTCTTGGTGCGCAAATTTTTATGGCAATGAGTGTATTTATTGAAAAATTCAGCAATGGATCTTGGGTAGTTTTATAAAGCATGACACGTAGATTTTAATGCAGTGTATATTATAATGTACTTGTAGAATTATATCACATTTCTCTGTCGATTTTTAACTCATTTATGCTTAACGTTCTATTTTAAGGACGCTTTGAATTATTATAAATTTGGATAATTTTCCTCTCCTTTGTAACACAAAACTTGTATGAAATAATTACAGCGAAACCTCTCTGTGCGACCACCGCCATTAAACGAAACACCTCTCTGAACAGTCAATTTATCGTGAAACGAAACTTATTCTGATAGGCTCGGTGATAATTTTACCTCTATTTAGAGACCGTCCCAATTGAATTACCGTCGTGGGCGACTAATTTTTTTTAAGAAAATGAAACAAATTTTTTTTCTGGATGTTTGAAGATATTCTTATGAGGAAAATGATTCTGAGAATTCATTTTTCATCAAGGTTCTAAACTACGCTTAGATTTTATTATTATTATTATTATTCCGATAAATTTTAAATATTTAAAACCCTTTGTGCCATTTTTAGACAATGAATATAACTCTGATTACGAATTAAGAATGACGATCAAGCAACTCATTTTCCAGTTTTCTAGCAAGATATTGTGAAAAAAATATCTATATAAAGTAATGAAATCGTCATTATTTGCTCCCATAAAAAAAAAAAAAAACATGTATTTATTGATTTTTGAAAGTATTTGGAAATAGAAGTTAGAAAAGATAAAACCGTGAAATCAAAGTTTATGTTAATGTATTCATTTTTAACGCGATTTTTCACAATGATGTAAAACTAATATATCTTGAACTTATACATCAATTTAAAGTAATTAATTATTTCTTTGAAATTTAAATTTATATTTTAATAATTTGAATAAAAATCTACTTTATTGAAAAATTGCCAGTTTTAAATAATCAATGCTATTATAATACAAAATTTGAAGTAGGGGGAACTGGGGCACATTGATACAGTTTTTTTCTAAGAATTTTTTTGGTGTCCAGAAAGTAGAAATTTCAAGTTATTTTTTCATGTGATGTCAGTAAAACTTGTGTAGTGTGTTATAAAAATGTACAATAGTTGTTTTACATAGTATTTTTGCATGTAATTAAATTTTTTTTAAAGTAATTTGTATTAATGTGACCCGTCCCCGGGGCAGATTGATACAACTCATGGGACACTTTGATACGTTTGGGAAAAATGGAGACAAAATAACACCAATGCATATTTTTCATAGAAAATGAGTTAGCAAACTATTTTATTTTTATTTATATAAACTCAAATCACCCACAATTTTATTGTAAGCAATATTAAAGCAATTAAAATTAAATGTATAGTGACCTGATTTTTGGCTATTCCTTGTCTGATTGTTGGCTGTGGTTACTTTGTCATATCTGACACTCCAGCAATATCTTCTTTCTTATGAAAGATGAAAAAAGTATCAGGTTTTCTGTTTATAAATCGGTTTATAAACAGAAAATAAAGGATAATTATATTAAAAATTCTGTTTATAATATAATTATTTTTTGTTGTTCTGAATCTCGTTTCTCTTACTTAACATTTCTGAATTCGGAAATACTTATTTCTCTGGAGAATCGATATAAATTCAAGATTTGCTAGGCTACCGTCCTTTTCTTTTGTTAGGTCTACTAGCACTAGCTGTTGGATTCAAAAATACTATAAAATGTTCTAATATAAAATATTGGAGCCATTTCACTTCAATAAAAAATAATATTAGAAAATTTAGATGAGAAATGGTTGGATTAAGCAGTGTATGGTAAAAAAATAAATAAATAAATAGCAATAGGTAATGGAAAATGAACTAGAGAAGGATTTAGGTTGTTTTTAGCTATCGTGGGGCACATTGATGTGTATCAATGTGTCCCTACATAGACTGTATAAATGAGCCCCATACAGCCATTTTGAATAAAATGAATCTCAATTCCAACACTTCATAATTTACCTAACATTAAAGAATGAGGAACTGATAAGGAGTAGCTTTAATTGCCAGGGAGAATATACATTTCGGAAGAAAATACTGGAACAGTTGTATAATACCATTGCAATTGTACCACTCAAATTTTCTTTTAACCTACAAAAACAATTAATCACCCTTTCCATTTCATCAAACTACTGAATCATATCAAGACGTCCTATAGGTAGTTGTGTACACTAGCATCATCTTTTGGAGCTGTTGTGAAACTTCTTGTAATGAACCTGTGCGAAGGAGAGGGGTGTATTCATTTGTCCCATGTATCAATGTGCCGCAGTTCTCTCCTATAAGTTATTTTTTAACTTATAATGAAGATATCGACCAAGTTTCATGCAAATTGCTTTATTGGTTTTTGAGAAATGTTGCGCGCAGTCAGTACAAGTAAAAGAACAAATTCAATTTTTTTAGCAAAATTAAACATTAAAAATGAAATAAAATTTCAATATAGAATATTGAAAAAAACATTTTCAAGAGAAGAGATGTTAAGTTTTCTATATTAGAAATTTTATGCATTTATATTGAGAAAAAATATTATGTGTGCCATGTTGTAAAATCGCAACATAAGATAAAAACTAAGACTCCTGAGACCCCCTAAACATGCAAGTTTCACATAAAAAATAGTGTAAGCAATTTTCAAATAGTTTAAGACATAGCATTATGGTAACCTACATGAATTGTAATATTCATTAACAAAATGCACATAACTCTCAATTGCTAGGTATTTTTAAGTCAAATAATCATAATTGTATGGAAAATTTTACTTAACCTAAGAAATCAAATATGTATTAGTACGTTTTATTAAATAACTTTCAGATTCAAACCAAGAACATTTGTTTAAAAAAGTCATAGAAATTTCAAATCTGAATATGCATAAAAAAATAAACGGCAAGCTGTAATTGATATTATTCTCCTAAAAATATTTTATTTAATACTATTTCCTAAAACTATTTTATCATTGAAATTACATATTTTTATATCACTTTCTTGCGAACAAGATGTATAAAACAATCATTTTTCGAAAGATGTCTTTAATAAATAACTATGGTAAAACTGAAATCTTCCATCATCTATATAATCATTGCAATTCTCATATCTCTAAACATACAGCTAAATTGCAGATTTCCATGATGATAATATAGATCGATTTCTCCTTTTGATAAAGATGATAGCATTCATTTGCGGAATGATGTTTTTATTCAGTGCAGATGTATTTCATATGTCTGAAAGTAGCTATAATTTAGTTTCTAGATTTGTGATTCCTTCAAATCGATACTGTCGAAGCAAGTGAAAGAAATGTAATTTATCTGAAGTGAGAAAATAACGTAAAATATAATTATTTTTTCTTTGGTTATAACATTTTATATATATGCTTAATCTGTTCCATTTAGTAAAAAAATGAAGTAAACTTAAGTTCCAAAGTATTTTTTAAAACTGTCTGTGTGTGGTGCTTTTCCAATAAATTAGGCAAAACAATTATGCATATTTAAGAAACAAATAAATTAATATATCTATATTATAACGAACAAACTTGCCCGTACGTAACACTGATTTAATTTTGACGATGGCAACAGAATTTGATACAATTCGATTTTCGATTCCATTTTTAAAAATTTATGGCCCACTGTGAGTATTTAAAGCATCACACCGCTAATCATTTCAGAGCGTTAGTAGGTTGCACGTTCGACTCCCGCTGGCTTTAGCGCACTTCTCATGGGGATCCCGGTTAGAATTCTCGGGTATTGCAAATTTTTTTGTGCTATTTCGTCAATGTATATAGACAATAAAATAAAAAAGGTGCCAAATGTCAAGACCATCTATGTTCTTGACATTTTATTCAAATAGATTTTCATGATTCCAAAACGATTTTCATTTATACCTAAATAACTGTATAGATATAATAAGTCAGACGTGTTATTCAATAATCAATATAGTTCCCAAGGTAATATTTAAATATCCTCAACATCTAAAAATTTTTAATCATCAAATATCGAAATAAAAATTACTTTCCAACGCATTTTGCTTGAAAATTATAACACAATTTATTTATAAACTGTATAGCAATTTACACAATTTTTGTTGCTTTTAGATTACTTTTCAAATATGATTTACAAAAACATTTATCTATAATAAGTTCAGATGATCTGACAGCAAAACTCCAATTGCATTTAAATTAATACAATATGCTTATCATTTGTTGTCAGCTTATATTTTAAAATGAAATTCAAACATTCATAAATCAATAAATAAAGCAATAAAATATGTATTAATAAAAATAAAACACATTTTTAATACATTTAAAGGGATTTCACTTTTAATCCACTGAAATGAATAGAACCGAAAAGGCGGATTGTAAAGAGCGATCTTTGGCGATTTCTTCTGTTGGCATTTTTTGAAATGAAACCAATATGAAAATGTGACTTCGAATGGATTATTGTCATTTTTAATCTGTATATGTATGTATATATATATTTTGTATTGTTAGGGGTCATTCTGAAATAATTAATTAAATATAAAAAATCTCGAGTTATTTATATATATTAAAAAAATAGAAGGGTCCGTGTAAGGTTTCTATTAAAAAAATTGTTACTTAACATTGAGTGACAGTATTCAATTTTCAATAGGTCACATACTCAAAATAGCTGCGATCCAAAGGTATGAAAAATTGAGATACACGTTTTCCAATTTTTGATTTCGTGAAAGTGTTCAAATTTGAACCATTCGATACCACCAATTGAAGCATGGTTTACAAGAAATTTAAGCAGAATTTATGCTAGCATTTATTTTCTGTTCAAAACTTTTAACGAGAAACGTTTTATTGTATATCTATTAAAGAGAAATAGCAAAATTATTATCAAGATATCCAAATAAATGTATATGTATAACAAGTCCTTTATTTTAAAATTATTTTAAAGTAATTTAACATAATTTAACAGTCGCATTAATGAACATAATTTATAACAATAATAATAATAATAAATATAATAATAATAACAATAATATTAATAATAAATATTTCAAAGCAAGAAATCATCTTTTTTTTCGGGAAGAGAACATGTAGATTTCAAATTTGATAAAGCATGGGTTCATTTTTAACCAAGCGTGTCCAATTCGATATGAGTACATCGATTTACTCATTTTCGAGTATTTAATTTTTAGGGCTTCGTTCAGAGAAACCCTATTTGTCTCTGTCCTCTGTCTGTCCATCTGTCAAAAAGTCCGTACACAAAACCGTATAAGACTAAGACTTCAATTTTTTTGTATTTACAGCTGAATACGTGGTGTCACACAACAAATTATAAAATTTTGAAAAGTCTATTATTTTAATTAAATTATTTTTTCAATGTCATCCCTTTTTTTTTTACCGATTTGAATTTTGAAAGAGAAGCTTAATTTGAAGTTTCTGAGTTCGAGTGCTAGAAGATAAAAATTTTCCTAATAAGATGGATTAAATTAAAATAAAAGTGTATATTTTTCCAAATTCAGGGTTTATATTATTAGGATTTTGTTCATCTGATATTCATAATATATATTTTTTGTGTTTCAATTTCTTTACTATTTTAAAATCTATTGTAATTTATATATGATTTATTAAAATTCAGCATTTTCAGTTTCGTTTACACAATTTTTTTTCGTTTTTAGAAATTTAAAATTTTGTTTATATCTTCGCTGCTTTTTTTAAATTTGGGGACTTTCAATTTTTTTTTTTTTGGATTTTATTTGAGTAATTTTATTTGAAAATTATTGATTTGGTTAAAATAAATAACTTCATTTTATTATTATTTTATACTTAAATTTATTGATGCTACCACCCAGGCAAGAATATAATAATAAATTAATAATTTTGATTTTTTGATAATAGGATAAGTTGTTTTGAAAGAAATATTAAGGGAAACCCTCCATGCAATCTGCGAACACAGATATCCACATGCTTATTAGTGTTCTTATTGCAATCTTTGTGATTATTTTCAGATACGTTTTTCATTAATTTTTGACTGACTGCATCCGTTTATGAGACAACATGTTTTAAGGATATGCAAGAAAACTATGTCAAAACGTACTTGCAGAACCCTTCAGAAAATATATTCATCTTTGTGCATTTATTATGTGAACAGAAGAAAGAATGTTAATATCAGAAAACACATACTATATGATGGTCTTTAACTATATTTTGTAAGACGGGAAGTACCCGTTTTTCCCTTTGTACATATGGAAGCTGAATCCTCCAGAATTTTGAAATTTCATAATACCTTTCAAGGATTAATTTATTTACATTCTATTTCTGTATTTAAGTCTATTAAAATTATATACATAAATCTGATATTTAAGAATGTTTTATTTCAAAACCGTAAAGAACCTAGTGTCCTGCGCGGATCGGGATGTACCCGACCAGAATCTGAAAATTCCATTTAAAGTCAACCCGCAACTCGTCCCGAAAATAACACTACAAAAACGTGTCGACCCAGACCCGCAATATTTCATCCTGGAACTTCAACCGATATTGCAATGAAAAGAAAGTAAATAAATCTTTATGCTATTATAAAAGAAAAAAATGTAAAATTGTACCTCTTATATCATTTTTATTTTTTACATAGAAGATTGAACAAGACTGAATTTTAAATATTCAAATATAGTAAAATTTCCGAATAGCGGATACCTCAGGATCCTTGAATAGAGTCAACTTTTTTTTTTTTTTTTACTCCGTTCGGAATGAATTTAAGTTTCTTTCTACAGCCCATTTTCACTCTAGAAAAAGTTTTGTGGAACATGTTTAACTTTTTGCAAGTCATGTTGTTTCTATTTTCATAAAAACTTTGAGCACCACTATGATTCAGATGAAAATAAATGCGTGTTTGAAAAATAAATATGTATTCAATTTACTATATGCGAAATAAAGTGTATCTAAGAAATGTGATCACAGATTATTCTTTATTCAAGAACCAATTATTCTTCATTCGAAATATGAAAAATATTATGAATACTTCATTTTCGATATACAGAACAACACATGTATCGAATTTGTGACAGTCTATGCACACATGCACATGTTACGTTTGTACAGGCTGAAAAATGCCCCGTTTTCAGAAGTATATGCACTCAAATATATAAAAGATAGGAATTCTAAAAGTGTTCGCTAAATAGAAGTGTCTGTTTTGCGCGGTGAAAAGCCATTATGGCGGTCTTATTGTATTTTGATATGTAACTTGAAAAGGTACTTTCGACACTGCTCGGAATGGATTTAAATTTCTTTCTGCAGTTTATTTTCATTCTAGAGAAATTCTTGTGATACATATTTAACTTGTTGCAAGACAGATTGTTTCGATTTTCATAAAAACTTTGAGCACAGCTATGTTTCAGATGAAATTAAATACGTATTTGAAAAATGGATATGTATTCAATCTACTATATGAGAAATTAACTGTATGTAATAAATGTGATTACATATTATTCTTTATTTATGAACCATTTAATCTTCATCCGAAATATGAAAAATATTATGAACACTTCATTTTCGATATAAACAAATACGCATGTATCGAATTTGTGACAGTCTATGCACCCATACACATATTACGTTCGTGTAGAATGAAAAATTCACGATAGTCAGAAGTATGAGCATTCAAATATATAAAAGTCAGGAATTCTGTTATAAAAGTGTTTGCTAAATAGAGGTGCCCGTTTTTCGCAGGGAAAAGCTATTATGGTGGACTTATTGTATATAGACTTTTAACTTGAAAAAGTATTTTGGATATTCTTTTGAAATTCGACTAGTTTAGATAAAAATAGACTTGTCTCTTAACGCAAAACACTTGTCTCTTCATTTTTTAATATTAAGCTCTGCTTTTTTGTCTTTTAATTTCTTAGGTAAAGCTATATAAAATCTCCAAGCAAAGTGATATTTAGCAATCGCGTGTTCTAAATGATGTAATTTTACATTCAGATCCTCTTTGTTAAAATTCTTAACGTATTTAATTATTTTCAAAAATCCTTCTTCAAAAATCCTTCTTCGTGGAAGAGTATACTCTTCACTAAGTTCATTAAAACAGTTGCATCGAAACATGACATCGAACACACGACCTGCAAGAATCAAAATCGAATCCGAAACCAATCCCAACTGGAAACAAATAAAGTCAGCTGTACCTTCAGTAAAAAAGTGGATTTCAACTCGAAGCAAACCAGATTTGAACGAAGACATATATATTGGTCTGGTCGATTGTGGGTAAAAATGGATATCCCGACCCTTTGCAAAGCTCTTTTCACAATATTTTTTTAACTCTCTTTTTTGTATAGCTATTAATATGTAATTAACTACATGAGTATGTGTAGAAGAGAAAAACTTAAAAAATTCAAAAAGAAAAAAAAATAATTGACAAAGAAAATAATAAATTAATTCACACATTAAACAA
This sequence comes from Maratus speculifer, assembly GCA_964019185.1. Taxonomy (NCBI): domain Eukaryota; kingdom Metazoa; phylum Arthropoda; class Arachnida; order Araneae; family Salticidae; genus Maratus; species Maratus speculifer. The sequence goes on along the minus strand of OZ025295.1, from coordinate 300,145,238 downwards.
ATAACATACGTAAAATAGCTCGTTTCTTTCCCCGTGTAGCTTTGTTATTTATGAACTGATTCAGAAAAAAATGTTAAAGGAAATTACGTATTTGTGAGAAGAAAATATCAAATGGGAGATTTCCAAGTCGAATCCAATACAAATTCAAATGCGTACACATAAGAATTTGTTATCGACTTAAAAAATATATACGGTTCATCTTTTGACATTGTTTGTCATTTCCTTAATATATATATATATATATATATATATATATATATATATATATATATTTACACCGAACAAGACGATTTTGTTAGAATTTATCTGATCGCACTTATACTTACCAGAAGTTAAGATCATAATTTTTATTGTTCAAAAGTTCAGACAATTCATAATTAGCATGTTAGCTATGACATAATCAGTGGTAAAATCAATTATTCTTTCTATTTTATGTTTTATATCGTTGATTCAAATTCAAATAATTATCAATTTTTTGTATTTGCTTTTAAATTTTCTTTTTTAGTTTATTTGTTCCTCTTAACAGTATTTCATGTCAGCGTATATTTTCAGAATTCGTATTACTAACTTAGATTAATGATATGTAATTTATAAAATTAAAATGCATGTCATTTACATAAAGAGATATTTCATATTTTCAAATGGCGGATTTAAAAGTTAAAATGATATTATTATTTACTTTTTTAAACCTATTTTAGACAATCATGGTCTATATGGATAATATTGTAATCCGACATAAATATTTCTGCTGTATTATAATTTTCTTTCTTAAATTTCATGCGATAAAATCTTTTAAACTGATTTAGATTTTTAGAGTGATCAGTTTTTTAGTCTAATAAAAAGTTTTAAAAAAATTCTGTTTTCAAGTTCAGAAAATCGACATTCGCATTCAATTCGCAGAAAAAAGTTAGAAACTTTACTCGTAGCATTTCTGGTTGAATGGTTTCAACTTCAACACTATAGACAGTTGACTAATTTTTCAATCTGCAAAACATTTTTTTTCTTATTTTTAATGAAATTCTCTCCAGCATATACCTTTGTTGAAAATAGAAATTTTTTTATTTAAATCTATATACCAATACTTTTGAAAGAGACAGTACCGATTCACTTAATAGTTTTTTAGGTTTGAAGTATTGTATAGGATGGAAATATCTTACATGCTGTTTCTTTCTTTTTAATTTAAATAATAAAACTTTTTATGTATAATAAATCAAAATGAGTCTCTAGTAGTATCATTTAAAATTTACACATGTTATCCTCTCTTTAATAGCGTGCAAAATTCTCTCAAAAATTTTTTTCGAAACTTTAAAAAATGTTACAAAATTAAGTTAAAGAATTATTTTATTTTGATATTAATAAAATTGTTTAATATTTTATTTAAAATTAATACAATATATAACAAACGTAGATCTTGTAGGTATGTACTTATTTGAATTGCTAAAAATCGTAAATTAAAAAATTTAATTAATAAAAATTTGTTTATTCAATTGTTTACATGTCCCCACACACAATAATAATAATAAAAATAATATGATGCTAATATGCAGAATATGAAAGACTAAGTGCAGATTCTAATGATAAGACATGATAAACGTGCAATTCTAGAACATTTATTTATTTATTTATTTATTGTTTTAAGTAAAAAAAGGGGGAAAGTCGAAAAGAGTAACCAGTTAAATAAACCTATTTTTGGAGTTTTTTATGTTTTAATTTACGCTTTTTACAAATGAAAATAAATATACTTCATGCAATGATCTTGAGACATTCTTGAAAACTTGTTTTTTATTTCCCTTCCTTTCCCGTACACTTTAATAATAATAATTTTAAACAAATCTGTAATTTTGCAGATGTAAAATTGCAATAATCTATTTACTTATTAAAATTGTGTACGTGTGTCTGCTTTCATGTTATGCACTGATCGAAAAAAATATAAATTTACAAACTTATACTGAAAAAATCTGTAAATTTACAGATGTAAAGTTACTGAAATGCATGTTCATACCAAAATTTTTTCTGCACCTGTACAAAAGAAATGGATGCGGACAAAAAAGAAAAAGGATATCTAGAAAAGTCATTTTTGCAAAGCTACAGAAATCTGTATTTTTACAAAAAGAATTTACTAAATTTACAGTAATCTTACTAAAGTTTTATTTATAACCCGGTTGCAGTTACACAGAAATTTCCTGGCATCTAAATTTCCTAAAAAATTCTTAGTAACATTAGATATTTTTTGATTTGCAATACAAATGTGCATGTGTTACACTAATTTTTGCTGTTGCTGTCACATAAAAAAATCCTAGGAGTCCCAGTTTCCTAGAAAAAGTTTGGTAACTTATGGATTGTTTTTTACAGTATAGTTTTTATAAAGTTATAGAAATCCGTTGCTTTGCAATCAAATCTAATAAAATTACAGTAATCTGACTAAACTTTTATCTGTATAACTCGGGTTGCAGTTGCCTGCAGAATTCTAGGCATCCTAGTTTCATAAAAAATTCTTGGTAATCCTGAAAATATTTTTTATTAACAGTGCAAACGTAAATATGTTATATGAATTTTTGTTGTCGTCGTTACTAAAAAAAGTTCTAGAAATGTCAGTTTCCTGGAATAATCTTAAAAATTTTACAGATTTTTTTTAATTGATAAAATTTTCATTATCATTTATATTATTATTTAATGTTAATTTATCAAATACAAACGATCAACATGTAGATCGTGTACATGATTTCATCAATGCACTTTAACTTAGGGGACTAGCAACCAGTATACGTACCGCATAAAGTTCTCAGAAATTTTTATTACTCTTACCAGTAAACTGTTATTGTAAATTTTGTCTTAATTAATCCGAGCATTTTTCCTGTTCAGTTAAGTAAAAAATTTGATTTAAAAACAATATCTGATAAAAAGTTAAAAACACTGTAATAAACTTTCATCCCGAAAAGGTTATGGCTTCATGTCTCAAATTATGAATTCATGAAAAATCTATCTCAAAAGTATTTTCAGTGAATTTTTAATACTCCATTAGACAATTTACTAAATCATTAATAAATTTTACAAAAATTTTGATAGTTAAAATTTATTAATAAAACTTTTATTTATATAGATTTTGTGCAAGAAATACAACTTCACAGAAAACATTTATGAAAAACCGTTTTTTAGAATTTTACAGAATTAGGAAATGTACAAATATAAAGCTCTTACAATTAAGGTATCTGACTACGTTAAAAATGCAATTTTCGACCAAAATTGTCAAAATTTTTTTATTTTATTTTAATAAATACCAACTTTTTACCTTTCCAAAACTGTATTTGTTTTTATTGTAGGATTAATAGATCAGGAGCTATAACGGTTTGTAAACTACTCAACAGCTGTCACTCAAACCGGAAGTAATGTTAAAAAGGCCGTGTGTTTGGAGAAATTTCGTGGTTTTGATATTTTTTTTATAATTATAAGAACTGAAAATAATGTGTTTCCATGGACGATATTTGCCTTTTGGGTTCAAGGCTAATTTGTTTATTATTGATGTACATTACTGTAAATTCTTGCAAAATTTAAATCGACACTTTAATTGCATTTTTTGGAAAATGCCATTTTCGGTAAAAATTCCATACGCAAAACATGATTTCTCAAAAAGTTACTAGAATATCACCATGAAATTTGAAATATATATTGTTTGCACTATTGTAAAGAGAATGAACTAAATATTTAAATTTAGAATAAATATTTGTTGTTTTATGGATGTTTTTGTGGAATAACATCGATGAAGTTTATGAAAATTAACATGTAGACAGGTGAGATACGCTATAAGTTTTGAAATACTTAAAGTATCTCCTAGATTTTAGTTCATTCCCTTCGCCAGTGTCATAATATGAAGTGTAAAAAGGAAATTAAGATACATAAAGTAGAATTTTCTTCAGAGAGTTTTGCATTTTGTGCCAAATTTCATTAAATTTTGCGATAAATTCCTCCATTTCTGAAAATTTTATCAATCAATAAAATATTGTTTACTTTTTTTCAGATTTTCTTGTCATAATCTTAGTTAAAAACAAGTTTGAAAAGTAATTAAATGGCTTTTATGAAAAAAATGGCTCCGTACGTAGTCAGGTACCTTAAACTATAAAAATAATTCGAAACTTGAATTTTTACTCCCCAATCGTTCAATATCAAAAAGTCTGAAGAGATGCAAATGAAAAAAAATATAACCCTCTTAAAAATATTTTAGTTTTGTTCAACCAATAATGCTTTTGGATTAAGATTTTAAAAAAAGTATCTATAACTCATTCTAAACTGTATTACTACTAATCGATGAAATAAACTAATTCTATAACAGGACATTTTAATGGTACTTTAAGTATCGTCGAGGCATAAAGACGTAAATCAACTATTAATTGAAATCATCCTGGTAAATTTGTCATTACATTTAATATACTTCAAAAAGAACAAAATTTGTCATAAGAAAATTTATCGATATTTTCCTGAAAAATATTTTATCCTACTTGCATATGCAGTATAAGAAAGAAATATAAACAAGGTAATATCTATTTTCGGCTATCGTCATAATGTCTACTAATAGGTAAAAATGCTACTCTTGAGAGGAGACTTATAAGCATTATCAGAAGCGAAAGTTGATCTTAACTATCATTCCGTATAACAGTATATTGATAAAAATGAAGATAATTCGAGAAGCTCAATTATCGCAAAAATATTTAGAAGAAAATGACTGATGCTATTTTTCTGTGAGAAATTACTTTATTTTTTCGTATCTTGATGTATTTAAATCTTTGAGAATATGTTACTATAAATAAGATCAATTTTAAAATTTAAGAGAGTTATAATTGGAAATTGGAGAATAAGAAATACGATGTATAGATTAAATCAACTGATAATTATAATCATAGTATCTTAGTTAATACATAATCATATGTAATATTCTTTAAACAAAATGAAATTAAAAAAATTATAGATATTTTTGGAGAAAATATTTCATACTACATGCGTAAGCCAAATAATACTGCAGAAAATATATACAAGCTAGTATGTATTTGCAAATGAAAAAGTATTATCCTTTTAAAAATATTTTTGTTTTGTTCAACCATTAATGCTTTTAGAAAATAATAAAGTATTTTAAGCACATTTTAAATTGCATTTATACTAATGTAGTGCAGTAATAGTTAATAACCTTTTATAAAATCTATGGTTACTAAGAATATGTAAGTTGTAAAAAATTATACATATGAATTATGCTTTGTAATAATATATGTTGCAGGGAATTTCTTTTAAACTTAATAATAATAATTAAGGAAACTATTTTATGACCTTTTTTTTTGCGTATTACATTTATTTTAGTAGTTTTTGTTTATCATTTATTAGTTTTTATTAATATTATAGAGTCGAATATTTTAGTTATTCTTTTTTATTACAATATTTCATTGAAGTTAAATGAGACTTATTATCTTTTTTTAAGAATACATTTTGTTTTAATATGATAAATTTAATAAATTTTTATGATAATTATAGTTACTATCAAAATATGAAGTAAAAGATAATATATGTATGATGCGTATGGGAATTATATATTGTTTTAGAATATTCTGCAGAAAATATTGCACGCCTTTATTTCTGAGTTAAAAAAGGATGTTGCATTTATTTCAATTATTAGTGTATTAATGTTTAAGATTTAACGCTATTAGTATTTTATTTATGAATGACTTTATGACTTGCTATAAACTTTATGAATAATCATTTCTTATTGATTGAAATATCAATGTACAGTTTGCAAAAAAAGTATTTGTACACCCTAATTTTTTTTTATTTTTAACTAAATAAAAACATATATTTTGTTAAAAATAGTTTTAATATAGTCTGTTTACCATGTGTTTTAAATTACACAAAAGAAAATTTCGATAAAGATGTAAAATAATTTTCTAATAGGAAAAGTTTAAAAATTTTTTGCAAAAAAATTATTTGTACATTTCTCCATCCTGACATGTACTGTGTTTTATAGTATTTATGGTTCAAAGGACTACTTTTACAGAAACTGTTAATAATTTTTAACTTCATATTATATTTGTCTGACATTTAATCTAATTTGCTCTTGAAGTAATTGAGTATAGAACCTAAAACTAGAGAAGCACCTCTAGATATAAGAAATCCTATGATTGACCATAATAAAAATTTAAATTCGCAACAAGAATTTGTAAAAGCTATTAAATTACCATTTACAACTATTGGATGTATAGTGAGAAACTATGAATAAATTAAAAGCATCGAAATTCAATGAAAACCAGGACTTCTCAGCAAACTAGCAATGAGGGAAAAAGGGATTGTTGTTAAAAAAGCTTTAAAAAATCCTATGCGTTCGGTTCAAAAATTTGCTAGAGACCTTGCAACATCTTCTCGCATCAGAGTAACACCTCAAACAATAAAAAATATTCTTCTCAATGCAGATTTAAAAGAAAGAACCTCAAGGAAAAATCCATTCATCAGCGAAACAAATAGGCGAAAACGCATAGTATTCGCTTTCGCATACAGAAGTAAATCATTGGATTTTTGGAAAACAGTAATTTTTTCTGATGAGAGAAAATTCGGAATTTTCTTACCACCAAGCATTCGAAAAATTTGGCGTAAAAATAAAACTGTTCTAGATCCAAAACGTATACTTCAAACTATTAAGCATATTGGGGGGAATATTATAGTTTTGGGGTGTATAGCTTCTAATGGAGCAGAACATTTAAAATTTATTGACAATGGAAGGACAGATTTAACATACATTGATGTGTCGCGGCATAATTTATTCAACCGTGCTAAGAAATTATGCGTAGAGGAAGCTTTTCATTTTCTGCATGATAACGACCAAAGCATATACTGCTGTGATCACCAGCATAAAGTTACTACAATACTCGAAGACGATTGGTAACTCCTCTAAAATTCATACACTTGAATCCAATAGAAAATTTGTGAATGCTATTGGATGCAAAAATCCGAAAAAGATATGTATCAGTAAAAAACAGTTTTAAAGAAGCTCTTATTGTGTCATGGAATAATATTAACCAGACCGCTATAAAAAAGTTGGTGGAATCTATGTCACACCATCTAGAAGTAGTCATAAACGCTAAATGAATTCACACAAAATATTAATTTGTATCATTTTACTAAATTTTCCTTAATTATATTACATTAATATAGTGTACAAATACTTTTTTTGCATTATATTTTTGTATATTTGTTTATTATTATGAAAAAATCGATTCGTTTAATTTTGTTTTTGCTTCTATAATATTATAATGCATTAAATTAATGTATTACAGTATTTTTTGCTTAAATCTTTTGTTTAATTTTATTATAATTAAAAAAAATTAAGTGTACAAATACTTTTTTTGCTAACTGTAAGTTCTTAAGCTTTTGATTTTGGTTAACACAACAAAATGAGTATGATATTGATTTCAAACATTTTTTTGAAGAAGGTAATTTTAAAAGTCTATAACTATTCTTGAAAGCGATTTGAACGAAGAAATCTTGAGAAATAGCCGTGCATAAAATAATATGGAATCCAGGTTCGTGATTATACAGAATAATATTTATTTAAAATCCTATAGCGATGCGAGGCCCTCTTGGAGTTAAGGGTCCTTTACAGATCCAAGCTAGCGAGAGTCTGAGATGCTTACACGATACATGAGCATAAAGTTGATATCGCCAATATATCCGCCAAAATAGTTACATTTGGCGCATTCTCTGAAAAGTTTGTTTTGTATGAACTGTACTATTTTGGCATAATTAACGCGCAATTTTGAATATGAGGCATATGGAAACGGATTTTTAATTGTAGACAATACAAAGGGCATGTGAGTTATACTGGAATTTCATGATCGCGGTATAGCCAGCCAAATAAGGGAATGTTTATATTTTTGCCTAGTAAGCAATGACCGAAAGGAGAGAGTGTAGCCTTAGAGAGTACCATATATGGTCATGGAAATGGTATCAGAAATGAATCGAAACTAAAATTCTGGGAGATGGTTCTCAACGGCTAAATTAGGAGGGGATCTCATATAAATTGCAACAATAAAGATAGGGAATGTATTTTCACTGAAAAAGATAAATTTTCTTTATCTTTGAATACAATTACATTTATATTGGTTAGACACTATATTATTTGAATTGAAAAAGGGGTTTTCTTAAGTTATTACCTGATGGAAAAGGTGAATAAAGGTATGATAAGGGAAAATAGCTTAATATATGATATTGATATCATAATGAGCATAAAAAGAAAACATGAAATAATTTTAATGAAAGTGAATATATATAATAATCTAATTAATAAAATGTTTTCTTATCTTATTGCACATTGTGAGTTAATTTTTTAATTAGTATTCTGATTCTGAGAATGATTTAAAAACACAAAAACACACACACACACAAAAAGAAAGAAAAAAAAGTTTATGAGAAGGCGGTTAGAGATATAAATTTTGTCCTATTTTATTCTCGCATTAGATTGATGCGAAAATTTTATTGAAATTATTATGAGTTTGTCAATTCACCATAAATTACATTAAAATAAATACAGAATGTAAAATGGTACACTGAAGCAATATGTTTAAAATACGCTTAATAATTATCAACATTTCATATCGCTTTTGCGGACGTTTAAAACATATTTTTACATTGAAATGCTTATTCTAAAACACAAAAATTCTTTAAAAAAAAAAGATGATTGGGAGGGTTGTGGGGGGGGGGGAGGGGTGTAAGATTTTAGTTCAGATATTTATGTGTACTTTAGTACATATTTCTTATTTTGATTTTTAAAAAAATTGTGTAAATACTTAGAATCATCTATTGTTAAAATATTATTTACCCAAAAAATTTTTGTTATTAAAAAGTAACAGCTTTTAATTGCAAAAGGAATTATTTAAAAAAATACATTTAACTATATAATTCTGAGATATTTTAAAACAAACCTTTAAAAAGCACAATTTTTATCCGTTTTACTTTAATAATTTAATATATACACTGTAAAAAATCTGTAACCTTAGTAATCTAAATTAACCGAAATCTCTTATGCTTACTAAAATTTTATGTGTACACTGTACAAGAAAATGATGTCAATCTACAAAACTTGTAAGCAAAACTAAAACCATCTGTAACTTTACAAAAGAATTTACTAAAATTTTGGTAACTTTACTAAAATTTTATCTATAATGCTCGTTATCGTCACTTAAAAAGTTCTTGGAATACGATTTCCCAAAAAAATTCTTAGTAACCTTAAAATTTGTTTGATTCAAAGTGCAAATCTGTATCTGTTACATGAATTTTTACTGTCGCCGTTACATAAAAAGTTCTTGGAATACAATTCTACTAGAAATTTTTTTGTAATGTTCCAAAAATTTTTTTACAGTGTATACAGATATCAAATATTAAAATAACAATTTTTATTAATTGAGAAATTTTTTAGAAATACTTATATTATAATAAATTATAGATATAATAATATAATAAATTATAAATTTTACCCACTTTCCATGGGGATGAAAAAAATACTTTTCCTTAGGGTGTTCATATTGGGTACAGGTACCTTAGTGCAAAATTCATGCAAGCTAAATTTGCTACGTACTTCTAATTAGGTAATACGCATACTATTTTACTCCACCTGTTTATATATATATACATATATATATAGTTAACAAAACATTTTAAATAAACTAATAAGACAATTTAACATGAACAATATTTCATAAAAATATTTAAATGTTTTAGCAAATTCTTATCTAAACTATTTTTAAAAATTTCTTATAAAGCAATTAATCGGAGTAAAAATTTTGAATCTAATTAATTCTAGAATACAACAAAAATATCACAAAAAGGAAACCATGAAAAATTACTAAAAGTATAATATACATTTTAAAATTTATTAGTTAAACATATAACAGGATAAAATGGGATAATATTCCATTTCTAAAAGAAGGTAAGAAAAAATATTTAATTTACATATGATACAGCACTTTTGTAAACATTTTAGTTTGCTGAGGATAAAAAAGCAAAGTAGAAGATGCAAATCTTATATTGTGTTTCAGAAAAAATTGTCGTTTATTAAATTCATGTATAGAGAACTGCTTTGTTCACAAAATAAAAGAATTAATAAAATAGATGCAGAATAATAAAAATATATATTGCTTTTGAAGAAAATGGCTGTTATTTAATGCAATTTTTTTTTTTTTCGAATTTGAATATTTTTTGGATAATAATATGTTGTTTTGCTTTCTCCATCAGTCATTTATTTAAATTCCATTGAAATAATGGATTTGTTTTCGAAAAGATCAGATAATTACTCAAAAAGATTTTAGTTGTTTATTTTTGAAAAAAATACCAAAAAGTAATTTCGAAAAAAAAGAAAATATATTTTTTTATTTTTTACAGATATGCTCTTTATTTTTTAAATGACTATATTTATAATTTTTAGAATGTAATAAATCATCAATTTTTCATTTTGGATATTGAATTTTTATTAAAATTTTACACACATATTTATGTACAAGCAGTCTTCGAAAGCTACGCTGTTCATTTTCTCTTTGAATCAAACGAAATATATCAAGCAAAGTTGATATTTAAAAAAATCTGAAAAAAATCTTTATGAAATTTGTCTTATTCGTATAATATTACAATATACAGTTCAAAGTAGATGTTGGCCACATTTTTTATCGAGATATAATCTTTTGAGGGAAACTATTGACTAATTGTGAAGATGTAGTAAAAAAAACTTGGACTGAATCTATCAAATCGCATGATGAGCAAAGTGACCAAATGTCGAGACTCAAGAGATTTTCACCCTGTTAACAAGGAAATTGACGTCAACCGAAGAAAATGAGATGCGTTCGTACTATAACAAGTTTTTCAGAATATTCAGCGTAATATTATACAGTATTTCAGATACAGTATATTCGCCGAAACGTTTTTTTTAAATTATTTTTTTATTTATTTATTTTTTTTTTTTTTTTTTGTCCTTATAAATACTATTTGCTTTCTATTATGAAGAAAATAACTTGCAGTAAACCTCGGCAATGTAGATATATTTTATAAAATATGAATTAGTTTAAAATAATGAAAACGCGAACCGAACAATGTTTCCTTCTGCACTATTATGTAATGGAACATTTTTGTGTGACCCTGCAAATCAATAACAAATATTCTTCGTATTAAAGATTGTACAGAATGTATATTTTAGTACATATTTCATAGATGCATATCAATTTTATTATGTTCGAAAAAGTAGATCATTAAAATGCATTTGAAATTATTTTTTCCCATTGGCCGTAATGAAACAAAATACATTTGATTGTTCCTATTATTAAACTATAAATCTGATTTTCATAAAATTTTAAAAGACTCGAAAATATTACGCAGCAATTAGATGTCTGCAGAGGCTGGAATTTCCAGGTCCGCACTGTAAAAAAAAATTCAAGAGGTTACTAAAAATTCTTTAGTAAATTTGTATTCCACAGTATTTTTTAGTAACCATTACAAACTTTTTTTTTTGCAAGTGAAACGAGCATTTCTTTTGTAAACTGAACAAAATAATTTTTTGTATAACTAACTTAAAAATATGTAGTATGAGCCACCAAGAAAATTTTAGTAATAGCTCCAAAATTGTTTTTAATAACCTTTACGAGCTCCCGAAGGACAGGAGCTGCATCCAAACTTCTGAAGCGATAGATTTTCGACAAAACCGCAATAGATGGCAGCACCAAAAATGCTACCTGCTCTGACAGGATTTTCATAATCCCTTTATTAACGAGTACTTACACTACATACATTCGGGACGTATTTGACAGTGTCGAACCCGGGACCTCTTAGCCTGGAATCCGTTACTATAACCACTATGCTATCAAGGCCACACCAAGTGAGTTTTAGTAATAGCTATTAAAAATGTAAAACTATTAACTCTATCCATTGCTAACTTTTTTCTAGTAATTCTTACAGATTTTCTAGTAACCGACTTAGATTACTAAAAATTTTTTAGTAATTACAAGGATCACTAAAGTTTTTTTAGTAGATCGACCCTTTTTTTTTACAGTGCGGGCCCGGTCCATAGGAAAATTATTTCGGTCCGGCCCGGCCCGTACAAAAAATCAGTGAAAACTGGCCCAGCCCGTTTTGGCCCGTTACAATTTCTACGATTTTCATCATATAGATTCCTTTAAAGAGTACTGCATACATATCTATGGAATGATTTTACAGTATATTTTACAGGAAATACACATTAACAACATTAATGATTACATAGATTCTTAGGTTTTCAGCATTCGAATAGTGATTCATTAAAAAATTAATATGGTTTAGAATAAAAGAAAAAAAAGAAAGTTAAAAACATCGTTACTTTTGAAGCTGTTTAATAAAAGAAGATTTATAAAAATATCATTTTGTTAAAGATTTTTAATTCAAATTCTTTCTTAAATTCAAAGAAGCTACTTTCTGATACATTTCTAAATTCATTTTTTTTCTCAGAAACGCATAAGATTAGCAGGTATCTTTATACAGAAACTATATAATCTAATGGCGTTATCCATTTTTAAAGCATTTTAAGAATGCTGCAAGAAAACAAAATAGTGTCATAATTAGCGTTTTAAATAGAATTTCAGGAAGCGATAGCATGGAAAGGGAGAAAAACCTGCAATCATTTGAGAAACTATTATATCTCAACAAGGTTATACAAGTATTTTATTTACCAAAAATGAAAAACGCTATTCGATTCCAAATTCCTTCAATAGTTAGGCTTATTACTTTTATACTTTTACAATTTAAAAGTAATCAGAAAATGTTTCAAACTTTCGCATTATTGAGAAATTAATTTAAAAACCATCAAGAAGTATATATTCGAAGATTAAGCTAACATAAGTTCTTTATCACTGTTAATAATTTTAAAAATCATGTTTTCTGCCCAACATATCTTGAGAACAATTAAGTCTAGTTCCTGTCCGGCCAGTCTATATGTAGAAAAATAATGCAAGCTTGATCTCGTACCGGCATGAGTCAACTAAAAAATATTAAAACGGGTTACACACAATGTAAGTCTCCGATGCCAATCTCTACACTGTACATTTTTATATTGATGCTGTGAAACTAGCATGGCTCGTGACGCGCATTTATACTTATTCTCGTTAAAACCATTTTCGATGAAAATAGCTCATATTTTATCGTTTCTGCTTAAATCTTCAGAACGGGCCGGCAGGGACGAAATTTTTTTTTTATCGGCCCGTCTCGTCCGTTAATTTATTTTTTTGCGGCCCAGCCCGGCCGTTTATGTTGTTTGTCGGCCTGGCCCGTTAAAAAAAAACTATTCTAAATCTTCCGGCCCGGCCCATTAGAAAATTCGAAACGATTTCGCCGGCCCGGACCCGTGCGGATTTCTAGCAGCAATTACGTATTTTCAATTTCTAACGATTTGATTGGTTAGTTTTTGACCTGTTTTATGAAGACGGACAGACATTCGGACGGACGGATTGAACGACGATTGTAGGTGTTATATATTTATGTAATTACGAACGCATATAAAAACCTTGTTTGGTCGCTAGAAATTGTCTTCTGTCTTACGCTGTTGCAGCCTTGTCTCCTCAGTGTATGATATGCCTAAGAGACTGAAACTGAGTAAAATGGTGATTGTGAATATGTAAAATATTAAGTTACACAGGAAGTGAAAATGAGGGCATTTTAATAAATGATTTCTTAATTTACATAAAGATGCAATAAACACAACAGAGTGTAACAATCGGTTCCCTGTCACCCAAGATTAAAAGTTCCTTTATCTTTAGAAATTTCAGGAAACTTTTTATTTTCGATTTTTAAAATCAGGCTACTTTTGAAGTATATTTTTCAATTAATATGTAGCTTTAGGTATAAACAATTATGAATGCAGAGTTTAATACAAAAAGGTGAGAAGTGGTTGGTCCTAATTTTTCAGATTCATTATTTTCAGATTTACTAGTCTTTTTAAAATCAATTACTTAGCAAGTATAATGCAGTAATAATAACATTTGGCAAATCAATGTCTACATATGAGATCCAAAGTACTACATTAATTATATATAAAAAAAAAACTCCTTCATATTAAAGAAGCTATATCCTATTATTATTGAAAAAAAATTATTAAACAGTATTTAAGAAAGTAAATAACATACATATTTTTAAAATAAAAGTTTTAAAAATAGTGAAAAATTCACACAAGCTAAATTTACTACGTACTTCTAATTAGGTGAAACTCATGCTGTTTTAATCCACATGTTGAATACACACATATATATATAATTAACAAAATATTTTATATAAACTTATAAGAAAATTTAACATGCACAATTTTGCGTAATAATATTTATATAATTTAAATGTTAAACCAAATTCCTATCTCAACTATATTTATCAATTTCTTATAATGGAACTAATCGGAGTAGAAATTTTAAATCGAATTTCTATTCGAATACAACAGCAATATCAAAAGAAAGAAAAAAAACCGAAATTTTACTAAAAATATTATTTACATTTTACAATTTATTGGTTAAACAGACAACAAAATAAAACGAGAAAAATTTATTTTCTAAAAAAGTTATGAAGACAATATTTAATTTTACATATGAGGAAACTTTTATTTATGCTATGACTTCTTTTGTTACAGCCCTTTTATAAATACTTTAGTCGGCTTAAGATGAAAAGTAAAGTATAAGATGCAAATCTTATATTGCGTTTAAGAAAAAATTGTCGTTTATTAAATTCGTGTAGAAAGAAGTGCTTTGTTCGCAAAATAAAAGAATTAATAAAGTAGATGTAGAGTAATAAAAATATATTGCTTTTGAAGAAAATGACTGTTATTTAATGTAAATTATTTTTTCACGAATTTGAATATCTTTCGAAGAATAATACGTTGTTTTGCTTTCTCTATCAGTTATTTATTTAAATTCCATTGAAATAATGGATTTGTTTTCGAAAAGATCACATAATTGAACTGATAGTTTTAGATCTTATATATATATATATCTATATCTATATACATTTTTTAAAGTATCAAAAAATAATTTCGAAATAATAGTAAAAAAATCTGCTTCGTTTTTTGACAGATATGCTCTTTATTTCATAAATGACTATATTTATAATTTTTTAAATATATGAAATCCCTGATTTTCATTTTGAATAAAGCATTTTCATTAGAATTTCACACATCTATTGATGTACTGGCAGCCTTCACCTGCAACGCTATTCGGTTTCTTTTCGAATAAAACAAAATATATCTGTGAAAGAGGAATTTAAAAATATCTTAACAATCAAATAGCCATCATTGCTTTTGTATGATATGTTCTATTGTTTTTATATGAAATATTTATATAATATTTCAGTAACCAGGTCAAAGAAGATGTTGATCACATAATAGAGAAAACAATTGTAAAATCACTGAAACATCTAACTGTGTAAGAAAGGGTTAATTACTTCAATACAATAATGAAAAAAGGTAATACATCTGTTTGAAAAAAATTGCTAATATTATCGTATACCGATATATAATCTTTCAAGAGAAATCATTGACTTATTCTGAAAAGCTAGCAAAAACATCTCCGATTGAATCTAAGGCAGATCACAAGCTGAGCAGACAAGCGACAAAAAAGCGAGAGTCAAAAGACATTTCACTCTGTTATGAAAAAATAAATAGATAAATAAAGTTGGAAAATGCACATCAAGCGTAGCAAAAGAGGTCCGTCCGTACTATGATGAAGTTTCAAAAATATTCAGAAATTGGTGTAATAGTATACAGTACATCTGAAACAGTATACTATCCGAAATATTTTAGGTGTCACTGTAAACACTATCTGCTTTCTAATATGTAGAAAGTAACTTGTATAAAAACTCAGCAATGTATATCAATTTTATAAAATGTGAAATAATTTATTAGAATCAAAACGCGCCTCAAACAATTTTCTACTTATACCATTATTCAATAGAATACTTTTGTGTGGCTCTGTAAATTTACATCAAACATTTTTTGCATTACTGATTGAGCAGAATGTATGTGTTAGTACATACTTCATGTATGCATATCAATTTTATTATGCTCGAAATAGTGTTATATCATTTAAATGAATTTGAAGTTATTTTTTCTCATTGGCCGTAATGAAATGGAATACTTTTGATTGTTCCTGTAATTGAATTAGACATCCAATTTTTGTTAAAATTGAAATGACAAAATTGTGCAACAATTATGTATTTTAAATTTAAACGAATCGCGTTGGGAGTTTTCGCTTCCCATATGCGGACGGAGAGACGGACAGACGAACAGACGAACGGAAGGACTGAACTATAAATATAGATGCTAGGTATTTATATAATTACATAACAATATTATATAACACCCCTAAAAACCCTATTTGAACACTAGAATTTGTCATATGTCTTACTCTGTTGTCGTCTTGTCTGCTCAGCGTGTGATATGCCTAAAAGACAGTCTCTGGAATCTGAAAATTGTGATCATGAGTACTTAAAATATAAATTATCCAGAAAGTGAAAATGGGTAGCGGTGACTGGGACACATGTTCAAACATTTTTTTCATAGTTATTATATGAATTTTTTATTGAAAAAAATTATCTACAATGATAGCACCTTTAGGGATATGGTAAAAAATTTTTAAAGCTCTCTCCCATATAGTTTGTCTTTGGTAGACAAAACACTGTTTATAGATTTCATAGGTAAAATTTCTGTTCCAAACTGGTAAGCGAATAACTATTTATTTATGCTTTTAATTGAATTTTGGTGTTTTAACATACACTATTAACACTATTAAATATAAAAAATTTTAATGATTTGTCATTTTAACGCTATTGGTCATGTGAGGCACTTTTGAACAGACAAGTTGGGGGTAAATACGAACAGTTCATAAATGTCCCAATAATTATTCTGTGATTCACGTTATTTTCTGATTTATATTCAATTTTCTCATTTACATTCAATTGTTATTTAAATAAATTTAATTGCTTTTTGAAATGCAATGATGTTGTGCAATATTTTACTAAATGCTTTACTACAATATTTTTTTATGCATTGTTATTTCAAAAAGCATTCAGTTAAACAACTTTTCAAATTTTTCTATTTCATTTTTTCCAATCTTGCAATAATGGCTTACATTCATCTCTAAAATTGCTGTGTATATAATGCTTTGCATGGAGTAATATCATAAGAAAGCAACGTTTTTAAAATAATAACTATCTTAGACATTAAACGTAATCTTAAATTCCTGACAGAAAACATTTGTACATACTGCTAATAATGAAAACTCAGGGTGGTAAACATGATAATCGTAATTTTTTTTCTTGGCAAGGACCTTTAAACTAAAATAGCAAGATAATATGGTATATAATATTTCCCTATTTTTGTTGTACTAAATTGCGAGCTTAACTTTGTATAATTTCTTAAATGAACTTTTGATCAAATTAAAAAAATATATAAAATTTATTTTGTAAAAAAAAAAAAAAAAAAAATATGATTTTTTTATAAAAGTAAAACACAGAAAAAAGAATGTTGTAAATTGAGATTTTTAAAAAGTTACGAAGATAATATATATTTTTAGGCATCAGGAAAAAAATAAGGCTTCTTTATTTACAATATATCTTCCTTTGTTACAACCTTTTGAAGATGTTTTAGCCTCTTGAGAAAGAACAGCAAAGTATAAACTACAATTCTCATATCGGGTTTCAAAAAAAGCTTTGTCTCTTATTCAATTCATGCCCAAAAATGTGTTTTCTTGGAAAAAGAAGAAGCAATATAAATACTTAAAAATAAAAGTAAATTTAATTTGAAGAAAATGATTGTTATTGAATATAAAATCCTTTTAGATATATTTGAATATCGTATGTACTATAAAAATATAAAAGTATGTTGTTCACCCTTTCTCTATCAGCTTTTTTCAGCATTTTTATAAATTTTCTCGAAGCAATGTATTTTTTTAAAAATCACTCTAGGTTTACAAAGTTTTTCAGATAAATTTATTTATTACTAATACAAAGAATATTTTCAAAGTATACACACACACATAGCTATATATCGCATTTGCATTTGCAAGCGTAGGTTATAATTGAACACACTGAAAAAAGATTTAAAAAAATGAATTAAGAGCTTGATATAATAGACTAAGAAATCCCTTCCAGTTCGGCCTACAGACGGAGGTGGATTTTGAAGTTAAGTTTTAATTTATCCTACAAAAATTAAATCAACATTAGCGATAAAAAAGTTTAATAATTTTATCTGGTCATTTCTAACGAATTTCTAATTTTTTTCTATAAGAACTAGTTTTATCAAAATCCCAGTTAAACAATACGGTTTAATGCAACACATTTAATACGACGGACGACACAGTCTATACGATATTTTTTCTTTACAAAATCTTTCAGATGAATTTATTTATTACTGAAAAAAAAGAAAGAAACAGACGAATATAAACACAAAGATAAGGGTTTTTTTATTTTTCCAATTTTTTACGTCACATAGATGTTTTTTGTTTTACAAATAACAATGTTTATAATTTTTAGATTAAATAAAATGGTTATTTTAGAGTACAAACATTACCGAAATTTTTACAAGTTTCTAATTTTATTTTTATATATGAACTGATTTTATCGAAAATAATTTTCAGATAAATTTGAATATCATATGAATAAAAGTACGTTGTTTTCCTTTCTTTATCAGCTCATAATTTATACTTACTCGAAGCAAAGTATTTTTAAAAAAATTTTCAAGGTTTACAAAACCTTTCAGATAAATTTATGCATCTCTTCAAAAAAAAAAAAAAAAAAAAAAAAAACAGAAAAACGAGGGTATTTTTTTTTTAATTTTTCCAGTATTTCACTTTATATACACGCACTTTATTTTCCAAACAAGCATATTAATCACTTTTAGATTAAAAAAAGTGCATAACAGTGTAAAGAAGGAGAAAAATCACCGGGTAAGAACTTTCTCGCCAAACAAGTAGATAGCTCTGCATCACCTGATAATAATCGTAGAACAGTGAAATATTAAAAAGATGTTTATTTTATTTATTTATTTTGATTTTTGCTTTTGTTAAACATCTAAAAATGTATAGGACCAATATTTATGTAATTCAAAAGCAAAAAAATTCTAGGATATTTTATTTTAGTTTTAAGAAAATCACATAAATAAGTCAAGTAGTTTCGGAGTAATCAATAAAGATACATAACAAAATGCATGCATATCAAATATAGAACCATGTTGGTAAGAAATAATAAGGAATTCTTAATATAAACCTTAGTATAATGTTTGCATAAATAGGTATTATTTCATTTTAATCAGATCTTTGAGTATGTTATTTACAAATAATGTTAGAATTTAACTAATTGTTAATATTCTCAACAGGAACTATACAGTTCCATACGCTGGGGATAAGGTATGGCTATTTAGTTGTTTATAAATATAAAATTAAAGTGATTGTCAAGTTTTGAGCTCAACAAATATGAAAGCGATTTATGTCATGTATAGCAATAATTTTATTTTTTTTCCACGCTCTTTCGCATGAGAAATTTTGTTGGAAACTATAACTTTGACAGAAATTACTATATATTATTACCGGGTGTCCCAAAAATAACTGATGGATTTTAAAATTCAATAACTTGCAAACGGTGACAGCTATTTAAAATTTTTTACAGGAGGGTTATGTATAATGCCAGGAGTTTTTTTTTTACTATTTTTTATTATTTTATTACCGTAATTTTTTATTTTAGTTCGCATCTCAAACAATAGGCGGGGCTGACGGTGATTGATGGCCAGGACGACGGTTCACTCAGCACAGATCACCTGGCCTTCAATCGCCGTCAGCGTCGTCTATTGTTTGAGATGCGAACTAAAAAAAATACGGTAAAAAACTCCTGACATTATTCATAACCCTCCTGCAAAAATTTTTTAAATAGCTGTCACCGTTTGCAAGTTATTGAATTTTAAAATCCATCAGTCATTTTTGGGACACCCGGTATATATATTTCTATATATTATTATTATTTCTATATATTATATTATTGACTTTAATAGAAACCTGAAAACGCCATTCGATTGTTATTTCTGAATAAGAACATGGACCAATTTCATACATTTTTGAATTGTAATAATTTCAGAAGTGCCTCAGTAGATCCATTGTATTGGAATGATGAGGTTTGTAACTTGTTTTTTTCTGTAGAAAAAAAGGGGGGGGGGGAAAATAAAAGAAAGAAAAACACTTGATATTTAGTTTGATTAATTATGCTATAAAATGTTATAAAATGACTTTTTTTTAAAGTTAGTATTATGTATAACCATTTGTTTCTTTTTCAGTGCAATATATTATGTTAAAACGATCATTTAAGATATCTATTGTGTAAATGTGGAAGAAAAAAAATATCTTCTGTATAACATTATAGGAATAGAAAACTTAAATTAGCATACAAAACTAATAAATCAATGTGCCGAAAATAATCTATTCATTACAATGTCAAAAATCTCACTGTCATGTTTCCCAAATAAGGAATATCCTCAAATAATTTGTAGCAAGTAGGATAGAAACATATTTAATTCGTGTATGAAAAAAAATGTTTAATTTCTTTATTGAAAAAAGTTTCCCGATTTTTTCCAAGATAGATAATACATTCCCAATAGCATTTTGCTTTTTCCGATAGGCAGTTGGTTCCCTCTTCAGAAAAACGATCAAAATTTCATGTATGGCATCTTTGAAGGGTGAAAATCTTCCAAAAAGGGTGAAAATCTTCCAAGTCCAACTGTGTATTTTTCAACATTTTTCTTTTAATTGAGACTACGATAAGCCCTTCAACATACATTAGGAGACTGCTGCCAACTGTCCTATTGTTCTACCTCTTTTATAGAAAAAGATTGTGGAACCATAATTTGAAACTTTTTCATTGGCTATGACATTTTTATGATGTTTTTATCACATTATTAAACGTACGAGGATCAGGAAGATAAAATAACGGTTGTTAAACAATTGTATAACGGTTAACAATTGTATTTATATATGGCGGTTAAGTACTCGCTATCTATAAATACAATTGAAGAACCAGACAGTATGCTGCCAAGTTTTAACTGTGTAGAATACAGGTAAACTACAGTTATGTAACTTTTATATAAAAATATCGTTGGATGACTGACTCTATGCTGAAGATTTTTAACCGTGTATAGTTATTAAAATATTTAATTTACTTAATTTCATCCGGAATTATATATGTAACATATAATAAACCATGGATAATTTATTAAAAGACGTCGTACAGGTCTAGATAAAACTGCCGCAAAAATAGCTTTCCTAATTTTCTTAATTTAATGCAAGATGAAGCTGATATCTAATGTTATATGGTAATTTATGACTGACTATTCAAAAATGCTTGTTCTATGCCTCAAATTTTTAATTTGATAAAAATATTCTATATTATTCAATTGTATTCAAGAATCGTTTCATGCACATGAAAGAAAAATCTAGATTATTATCATACACAAATTAAATTTCATTTGTTATAAATACAGTAAAACCCCGATTATCTGAAAAGCATGAGACAAAAACATTCTCGGTTAACCGAGGTTCCATAGAAATTTTCCGAGAACCAGGGTTGCATAAGAAATTTCAAATAACCGAAAGACTTATGGGGACAACCTGTTTGATGAAAAGGCTCTGATCGTAATTTAGAACATCGTTGTAACAAAAATGTTGTGTTATTTTATTAAAAGCGGCCTGAATGAACAATCTACACTGCAAGTAGCGCTAACAGGAAGACGATCACTTTTTTGGTTAAAATCGAAGCTCAGTGCCGATAGCGGTATACTAGGAGTTCGATTTTTAAGCATGCGAAGAGAGAATTTTCGTCGAAGAGGAAAGAGATACACGCACAACACAGAACCGCGGAAAGATGATACAAACGGTACATTTTATAAGTAATGAATGAAAAGATAAATACTCTGGTAATAATAAATAAATAAATGAATAAATAAATTTAAAAAAAAAATGCACATCGCAAATTGAAATGAAATACCGATTTTAAAGGCTATAAAAATAAGTAAGCTAAATCTGATTCTTTGTTTCATAAAGAACATGCTTTTTAATACTATTTCTACCAGTTGCCAAAACACCTTTAAAAGTTTTGATTTTAGTTATTTTGCTTATAATTTTTAAAGCTAATAAGTATTAAATTAAATTAGCTAATAAATATTAAAAATTCAATGTATTAAAATGATTCAGATTTGTTTTGGTCTAAGTTTAAAAAATAAAATAAATATAATAAATCAAAATATGTTGCAAAGTGGCGTTTGACATCGGTAAAAATAGTGGTCATAATATATATATATATATATATATATATATATATATATTACATTTAAATAGGACATTAAGGAATTTTAAGATCTTTCGGTTAAGTCAATTTTCGGATAATCGGGGTTCGGATAACCGAGTTTCTACTGTACTTTAGATATCTGCTTTATGCCTTAAAATTTGTCCAGATTTTCTAACAGGCTATAAAAGTTAAATGTATATGATCCCTTTAAATGTAGTGAATTATATATTATCTTTTAACATTATAGATTTACATTAGGTTTTTGCATTTCGTTCGTAAAATCCTGTGCAAAAACCCTGTTACTAGGAACTATCAAGAATATATTTAATAAACAGTGATAAATATTTTTTTTTTCTAAAGTAAAAGCATGAGAAAACGTAATATACCTTTTTATGAAAGATAATTTCAAAACAAATAACGCATGATTTATACGAATTTTCTAGAGTTCTATAATAGTAAAAAAACAATTATTTACTTTTTCATTCATTTTTATACATCTATTCCTTTAATGAACAAGAACATTCTTTTGTTTGCTTGCAATACTGCAAGTTATTTGAATGCACAACGTCATCCTTTGTTTTATGTTAATATATCGCTTAGGTAAAATTTAGACAGCAGTATTTTCCCATTGAACTATGAAAAAAATTAACTCTGTTAAGTTATGGAATCTGAAGGCTCCAAATACTTTGGTATTCTATATTTTATAGTATTTTTAAGTTATTTAGTAAAAGTTTTCATCGATGTTGCATTCGTGTAGCGTAATTCATAAAAATTGACGATAAAAATTGAAGATGATGTAGCATGCAATTATTATTATTTTTTTAATTTGGCTAATTTAATAAACAATTTTTTCCAATTTTTTGTACAAAATTTCACTATTTCAATTATAATTTATTTAAGAATATCAAAAGTTCATTTTTTGAATTGTTCCAAATCCGAAACAGTGCAAAAAAGAATATATTCTTTTCAATATATTTTTTTAAAAGTGCCTATTAAAAAAAGAGAGAAAATATTAAAATAAATTGAATTATCGCACCTCAACAGCAGGAAATTTCGTCAAAAATATATTTGTACACGAATAATAATAATAATTCTACATAAGTATTGGAAATTCTTCTATAGAAAATTTTTCACACCTTGTATAAATATTATTTCAAATTTTTCATTGTTTAAAATACGTATAGCCAGTAAGAGTGAAAAAGTGTCCAACCCGGACAACGCTATAGTGTACCGATATTCTACTAACTAAACCTCTTGGAACGATAACCAGCCAGGCACTTCTCACTGACAGAAGTCAAAATATTTAAAATCAATTTTCAATATTTAAAATTTTAAATCTACTCTAGAAACCACTGTAAAAGCTGTGTCATTTCAAACATTTCTTAATATTGAAACACAATCTATTTTTTTGGGGGGAAAGTCTTTTACCTCTTTAAAAAACTTATAAACAAATTATATGCTGGAAGCTTTCTTGATCCTAGATTTTAATAAATACATTAAAACAAAATGCATGTTTATTTCCCTATGATCCTACACAACATTTCAATGACAATATTTATACAAAAATATTTGAAATCAATAAAACATAAATGCTTTTATGACAATTTTATTGATTCGGGAATTTAGAAAGAATTATTTTCGTAATAATGTATATTTGTAACAATGCATTTATTTATTTCACGGATAAAAATCTCGCCACCCACTTAGCATACTGAATTTTTTTACAGTGGAAAATGTATGATTTATTTTCTTTCAAAAAAAAAAAAAAAAAAAAATACATTGCTGAAAACACTTCAAGAAAATTTATATGCATTGGCGATGAGATAATAAATTTAAATGCATCAAGATGCAAAGTATTTCGTTATTTTCTGTATTCTGTATTTCATAGATTTCCCCTGTGTTTTAATGAGCTTATTTTTTCATAAAATCTGTATAATATGGATAAAATTGTACACATGGATTTAAAAGAGAAAATATTTGGAAATTATAAGAAACAAAATACAGTAAAAGCATTTTCATGTACAGTCAATGGCTAAGGATAAAGAAAAAAATGCAAGAACGTAAAAAATCATGGATATAACATTTAAATAATGAAACACTATTCAGAATACTATATTCAATGTATTCCGAATACTATAATAAAACTTCGCAATTTAAATGGGAAAAAATAATAATTTAAAATAGACAGTTGGTAAAATACATTATACATTTCAAAACGCAATTATAGCAATTACAATCAATAGCCGGAATAATATCTGAATTGTTGTGAAACTCTGTATATTATGCTGAATTTATCGTATAATACATACTATGCTAAATTTCAGCAGTGCGAATACTCCATCTATAAGATATATGGAAATTTCAATGTGTTTGAAATGTCAAACATTTTTGAAAACCACCACAAATGATTTTCCCCTCAACTCTATAATATACGAATTATTTTTTTAAATGTATATGTGAACGAACTATAAATGCTATTCACTTCATTTTCAATGCTGAAAATGTCATATTAAGTCTAAAAACATGTATCAATCTCATGGCAATCCAAATATGTTTAGGCGTGTTATAGCATCGTCTGAAGACAATCAGTGAAACAAAATTCACCAAACCCTTCTGAACTAACCTACAAAGCATTAAAGAAGTCAGAATTTGCACATCAAGCGTGGCAAATAATATGTAATATTAACGGGTGTCCCAAAATGACTGATGGATTTTAAAATTCAATAACTTGCAAACGGTGACAGCTATTTTAAAAAAAAATTTGCAGGAGGGTTATGTATAATGTCCGGAGTTTTTTTACTGTATTTTTTTATTTTAGTTTGCATCTCAAACAATAGGTGGCGCTGACGGCGATTGAAGGCCAGGTCGACGCTTCACTCAGCACTGATCATCCGGCCTTCAATCGCCGTCAGCGCCACCTATTGTTTGAGATGCGAACTAAAATAAAAAATTGCGGTAAAAAAAACTCCTGACATTATACATAACCCTCCTGCAAAAATTTTTTAAATAGCTGTCACCGTTTAAAAGTTATTGAATTTTAAAATCCATCAGTCATTTTTGGGAGACCAGGTATATTATAACGAAGTTTTAAAAATATTCAGACCTTACTGTAATATCATATAGTACTTTTAACCCAATATTGTAGCCGAAAAGTTTTATATTCCCCTGTAAATACTATTTGTTTTCTATTATGCAAGAAGTTACTTGTATTAAACTTTACCAACGTACATGTATTTCATAATGTGTGAAATTGTTTAATATAATTATAACGAGCCCCAAACAATGTTCCTACCTATACCATTATGTAATAGAATACTTTTGTGTAGCCCTGTAAATTAATGACAAATGTTCTTTGCACCACAGATTATTCATAATGTATATTTTTTTATATACTTAATCGATGCATACAAATTTTATTATGTTCGAAAGCGTGTAACATCATTAAATGCACTTGACACTATTTTTTTTCCATTGGCCTGTAATGTAACGAAATACATTTGATTGCACCTGTAATTAAATTGTGCATTCGATTTTCATAAAATTTTGAATGTCTCGACAAAATTATGCAACGATTATATATTTTAAATTTCAAAAGATACAATAGGATAGTTTTTGCTCTGTTATACGTGGACGGATACATGGACTGAAGGATAACTATAGGTGTGCTATTTACTTAATTACGAACGCACCTAAGTGTCATTACACCCAAAATTTATTCTTCTTTTAGAATATAAATGCATATATTTTAAGCATGTTCGTCTCTATATTATATATATACATATATTTCTTCAAAGATAACAATTTTTGACACCATATTTAAACGTAATGGATGAAAAGGGTGTATTTTATGATTCAGAGCTGAAATATTTTTAATTATCGATCGATCGAAACTCCGGTTTTTGAGTAATTGAATAGAGTTTTAGTTAAAATCAGAGTAAACTGCTGCCTTAATTTTGGCTGGACCGAAACTGAACTGAAACTAGTTGTATTCCAAAAATCTATTTTCTTCCTACGGGAATTTCCAACATTACTCATTTATTTTACCTGTATCAGTTCCAATAAGATATTTTTTAACTTATTTATATGAATTTCACTGTTAATAATTATGAGGCAAAACTAACTCTAGATGTAAGTAAAAATTTATAGCAAACAATGCATATATCACTAAATTTTGAAGACGCTTTTCATGTGCTCATTAAAGTTAACAAACTTGACAGAAAAATAAAATTTATAGTTTAAAACCGTAGACATGTTTCAATTAGTTTTTGAAATGTTAGTCTTTTAGAAAATTCTAGCGTAACAGATGAACATTTAGAAGAAGCATCATAGAGAATTTTAGTCTGGGTATGTGTACCTACACCATTTTTTAATTAGATGAAATTCGTACAGTTAGAAAACCATTATGTTCCGTTTATGTTCCGTTAATGAGTTAATTATATTTTATTTTATATGAAAATAAACCAACTTGAGGTGCATATATAATTAATAAATAATTAAGGATATTTATGTTTCATTTACGTTAAAAAAAATTCTGGACCACTTTCGTTTTCTACCGAAAATAAGAAGATTACAAGAATTCTGTCTCGGTTTCATTTTGGCCTTAAATATAGTTTCGGTCGATCCAGTCTTTTAATTTATTTTTATTATTATTAAGTTTCAGGTTGGCCAGTGACAAACGCTGGCATGTCAAGGGGGGGGGGGGAGGGAGGTCTATGTTCGAATCCTCGAATAATACATGTATGTAATAGTGAGTTATAAAAATATCAAACAGAAAAAAAATTATAAAATTGTTGTGGCTTGTTGTTATTTCTGTGCATAATAAGAATCATTCGAGGCGAAGACGATAGTTGCTATAGGCCTCAAGCAATCTCCACTACCAAGCTTCATGCACAAGTAAATGAAATAACTGCAAAATAATTTTTGGTAAAAATCAACGCAAATTCCGTAAAGAGACCTTTTTTTTTTATCTAAAATGTTCTAATTTTAAAATGTCTAATTAAATTAAAAAAAATGTGTATTTTTAATTAGGACAAGGTTTAATTTTTATATTATTAAAAGAAACCGAAAGAATATTCTATAATCCATGTTTTGATGCATCTGTAGTATAATAAGCAGATTCTTTAGAAGTTAATGTATTGTACAAAAGTTTCTACGCCTTTAGGGACAAGGATATTAATTTCTTCTAAGGTGATTTACGTAACTTTTAAAAAAGGGATCTAATATGATATTAAAAACCGTAAAAAAAATATTCATTTGTTTTTCGTCCTTTTGCATTTTATAGAGAAATTTTTCGATATCCTTTCATGAATTTGTTGCACGATTCTTGAATGTCTTTCGACATTTCTCCAACTGACAATGAAAAGGATGCTATTATTTATATAGCACGAATAAGTATTTTGTACACTGAAGTTTGTTTATAGAACGAGGGATACAGTTCAATGATTTTTAAACCTATTTGAAAGCAATAATCCGCAAATTGGCCAATTACAGCTAAGAAAACTGCTTGTAATATGACACAGAATCGTTTGTTCAAATCTTTGTCTATGCTCGTTAGGGAAGCAGAAATAGTTGCGATTTTAAACAATTGTCAAGCTGTATTGTGATCATTTCTCCTTCCAGATCCGGGCTTTGTTTTATAGACATTATACCTAATAACATAATATATCTGTAATAATATATCTGTAAACGAAAACCTTTTTATAAATTTTGCTTTGAAAATTCATTTTTCTTTTTCTCATGAGTGGAGCGCGCTTGCTATTTCTTTATATCTTGTATATATGCCAAATACAAGCTACACTCAAAATACATAGGCATTGTAACGTAAATATCCCGAATTCCCGACTGGTAAAGGATCCTATTTCACTATTAGTTTAAAAATGTCATCAATGTTATTAAATTGTTTTGAAGTTGCCTAACATAATTACAAATGTTGAGAATTGACAAATTACTAGTAATGCCATTAAATATTTTAATATCAAACATCATTAACACTAGTTTCTAATTAAAGATAACTTCTTTTCTATCAATGATTATTTCAAAAGCAATAAGTTTACTTTTCTGATTTTTAATACAATGCATTTCACTGACAGTGGCTTTCGTATTTTTGCTCAAAAATGTGGATTTTGATGAACCTAAAAAAATAGTGGATGGTCTTGGATTTTTCGAGATAAGGATTTCTGAAATATTTGCCACACTTACTTGTTCTATTGGCACGCGAGAATTTAAAAATATATTTTAACCTGATTTCAATGATCATCACCGCTAAATATTTGTTTCAAAGTACTAAATGTGATATTATATCCCTCACTTACATTTTAAATCCAGATTGCTAATGTTCTCATTTGTCACATTCTTAATCATTTCTATTTGCATTAATAAAATACACTCAGCAATATAATCTAATACAGATTACAATTGACAAAAAATTTCTTCTAATAACATTAGAATTAATAAAATAATTACCTATAAAGATAAAAATAAATGTGTTTTTATTAGATCTATGATAGAAAATTATTTTTATTCTTTTAATCTAATTTTGCTTATTAGTCTTCAAATTATCTTGATTATTTATTATCAGATTCATTTATGCTTATGGTTATAATGCTTTTTTAAACAAAAATGTTTGTCAGCTAAATTACTGTGAAAAGTAATAAATTTCAGAATTTTTAAAGCGACTAAAAAAGTAACAATTTTACCTGTGTTTGCAAAAATATGCACAAAATGCAGAATTGCAGTTTAGGCAGCTGTTTTTTTTTTTTCATTATTCATTAAATTATTTTATTATTTCCATAAAATTTCGTGGTGGAACACTGTGTAACTTATAAATATTTTAATGTTTGAAAGCAAAATATTACTATATACATTTTAAATTTTTATCAAAAATAATCATGAAGTTATTAAATT
This sequence comes from Maratus speculifer, assembly GCA_964019185.1. Classification (NCBI taxonomy): domain Eukaryota; kingdom Metazoa; phylum Arthropoda; class Arachnida; order Araneae; family Salticidae; genus Maratus; species Maratus speculifer. Next base: position 300,116,000 of record OZ025295.1, on the reverse strand, counting down.
TTATTTGCTTAGTATATTTTTGTGACACGCGCCAATATTTTACATTCTATCATAGTATGAATCCATTTTATTAAAACATTGCAATCCAATGGTTTGGTAAAATGTAGTAAGATTTTAGAAAAACAATTTTTTTTGTTAGTTTCAGATGATAACCCTCCAAGCATTGATTTTGAAATGTTACTCGTTGTCAAGGCAAAACAAAAACTTTTTTATAAATATAGATTCTGCTCCTGCAAACACTACTGCAGCCCTCTGTCTTGTCCAAATTTTGGAAATTGTAACTTTATCTTTCAACTATTGGCCAGTTTTTAGGATTTTGCCCCACTGTACATTGTCCGAGAATTATTGCAATGATAAAAAAATATTTATACGCATTTTAAGAATATTATTTTGTTTCAATTGTTCCAAGAGTTTTTCTGAGAAAAATTAAAACCAATAAACGCTGAATAGCTACAATAACAAGAACAAAACTAGCTTTTTTTCTTGCAGGAAGTAAACGGTAAAATAATAATAATAAAAGACAGAAAAAGTTGCGCGTTTTTCAATAGTGTTTTATACTAATAGAAGTTTCATTATTGTAAAATTATAGTTTTAAATACAAAAGGCATTCAAACTAAATAATCATGCAAGTGGGAAATTGTATGCCAAACGTGTCAAATGAGGCATGTTCCTAACTATAACTAGTTTTAGAAATATTCAGATTGCGGTGCAACAGCGATTGCACTCATTTGAAAAAAATCATTTGAAAATCATTTGAAAAAAACTCAATGAAAATTTTAAAACTCGTTTGAAATACAAAAAAAAATCATGAAAACAAAATTTATTAAATCATATGCATTAAATTCAGTAATACGGAAATAAGACTTCATCCAAAATAAGACGTCACCAATATGGCAACTTAGAATCCTTACATATCATCGGATATATCTGAATTATTTACGTATGATACAATTTAATAGAATTAAGAAAACATTTTTTAATATTTTTCTCAGTTTTAATTTGATTCTCATAAAATATTAAATGGCTCGGCAAAATTCTGAAACCATTTCAAACAATTTATGTCGATAGATTTTGTGCTGTTACTGACAGACAGACGGACGGTAAAGACGACGTCTATAGATGCTATGCATGTAAATTACGAACACACCTAAAATGGATTACTAACTAAACATCCGTATTTCTATTTTCAGTTTTATGTACATTTATAGTGGGTCACTTACATCTTATTTTATTAAGCTACATTTTAAAAGATTTTAAAATAAAATTAATACGGGTAAATAATTATCATTATTAAACACAATTACCACAAATAGTAACATAATTTGCTCTTTTTTTAACTCATTCCAACATAGTTCAAAAGTGTTTAAGAGTTTTTTTTTTTTTTTTTTTGTATGTTTGCCGTCTTTTTTTGCTCTAACTTTCGCAAATATTCAACAGTTCTGTTGCAAAAAGTCAGCTATAAAATGTCGCCAAATCATGATCTCTGATGTATCTTTTTTCGCGAAAAACTTCCGTTGCATCTGTCGAACAATTTTTGGCATTTGTATTAAGGAAGCCTTCTTTATAATACTATGCTATGAAATTTGTAAACATTTATCGTTATCATTCAGTACAAAGTATCTGGAATGGAGTTTTCAAACTACTAGATTAGGACCAACATTTTCTTCCAATTCTGTTGCAAAAAGTCAGCTATAAAATTTCGCCAAATCATGTGCACAGCTTTAGTATGTGTGCAGCTGTTGTACCATTTCACATTGTGAAAGTCTGGTATCGAAAGTTATAAATCAAAGACTATTGCGTTCAAGAAACAGAGCGTTCTGGCAGACCTACTGATGAACATTTTTCGCGAAAAACTTTCGATACATCCTAATATATCTGAAATGTACTGCATTATTTTTATTAGAATATGATATGAGTATGCGAAGCGTTCATCATCGATATACAGAGACACGCAAAATATTTCGGATGGATCGCCATGAATTTTATATATGTTATTGATATCCATTATGGCATGTTTGCTATCGAAAATGTGGTATTTAGCACTCACAGTTGTTTTAAAGGGACATTCAAATGAATTCCGTTATATTACGGTCTGTGAAGATAAATCACTTGCGGTGGTTTTTAATACTATTTCACAATTTGAAACTCATTGAAATTTGTACATAGCTCTGTTTAGCATAGAAAATGTATAACATTCATCGTTCATTTACATTGATACTAAAAAGAATTAGATTACATTACGGTCTCCGGAGAAAAATCGTCTGCGGTGCATTTTTTTTATTTTACACATTCGAATTGATATACGTCAGATTGTAACGAAAGTTTTCCGCTACATCTAATATTGGTTGCGCAAACATTTCATGTTGACGTAATTGCTCATATTTTGCCAAACGATTTTTGACATTTGAATGAAAGAGACTTGCTTTATACAATAACGTAGTGAAATTCATAAAAAATATCATTATCATTTAGTACAAGGTGTCTGGAATGTAATTTTCAATCTACCAGATTAGACTCGTCCATCATTTACGTTCAGTTCTGTTGCAAAATGTCAACTAAAAAATGACGCCCAATCTTGTGTACAACGTTAGATACTACTTGTTAGGAATTGATAAATTAAGTTATTTCAGTTTATTCACAGAAAATCGTTTGCATATTTGCAATTGTGATATTTAATTTATTTATAAGACGCGACTCGTTGCTATGGAAGCGAAGCTGTTTTTTCGTCTGCTTTGCTTTTTATATTTTTTAATCTTTTGAGATGAGTTAAAAGTTTAGATAAAAAAGTTGGCATCAATTTTTGATGGAATGAAAAAGAATTTTTTTAGAGAGAATGTTTATATTTTTTGTTTGTCGTGCGTGTCTTGAGTTTTATTGAAGAATTATGTTAATTTTATGAAAAGGCACGCAGAAATGCATAAAGGATCATCTTTCCAGTTTTTAGTATGATGATCAAAAATTATCAAGGTAAAAGCATTTATATTTTGTACATATTATACATTTTGTACATAGTATGTAAATAATTTGAATTCAATATTTCTTTATTCTATAATTCTAAGTATGTAATAAAATTTTTAAAAAGAAAATTCAAGAATATTTAGAAGATTTTTGAACCCAAATAAGTTTTGATTGTTTACAGAAAACAAATCTGGCGCCCCGAGCACGGACATTTGAATAATACTGTTGAGATATTGAATTGTTTTTATAGCGTATAGTGTTTTCATAAGCTGTGCATTACTACTTAATTTTTCGATGATGAATAAGCTAAAGAAAGAGCGTACGCCGCTACGTTCGTCATTTACCAGAACTTTAAATGTTTTGAATGAAGAAATTAACAGCGAGTCATTAGATAAGGACAAAATTTTAGACGGTTTTAGTAAATTAGAAAATTTGATTCATGAAATTAAAGCTATTGATGAAGCTATAATTGAACTCATGTTAGATGATGATAAATGCGATGAAGAGGCTATTGAAAATGAAGTAGTGGAAAATGAAAATTATTCAGATCAATTTATTACCATTAAGCGTAAAGTTAGCGAAGCATTGGGTACAAATAAACGTAATCAAGATGATAGTGAAAAAAGCACAGATCACGGTTATTCCAAATCAAAGCATTATAAATTACCTAAATTGAATATTAAGCCATTCGATTCGCAGTTAATAAATTATCTTTCATTTTGGTCCCAGTTTCAGAAAATTCATGAAGACATAGATTTGGATAATAGTGACAAATTTCAGTATCTTATCCAATCGGTAGAACCTGGAACCAGTGCCAGGCGTTTGTTAGAGAGCTATCCAATGACTGCAGTTAATTACTCCAAAGCTGTCGAGGCATTTCAAGAGCGTTTTGGAAATAAAGATTTACTAATAGAAGTGTACGTTAGAGAATTCCTAAAATTGATTGTAGCTAATGTACAGGCGCACGGCAAAGATAAACTTCCCTTATCAGATTTATTCACGAAAGTCGAGGCATATTTAAGATCGTTAGAATCAATGGGTTTAAGTTTAGAAAGCAATTCGGCGTGGCTCTATCCCATGATAGAATCTAGCTTATCGGAAGATGTATTAAAAGCATGGCAGCGATATAATATTTCAATCACATCAAACATTGTTAGTAATAATAATGCATTGTCAACAAAAGCAAATATAGTAAGTTTGATGGAATTTCTGAAACAAGAAGTTGCAAACGAGGAAAGATTCAAATTAGCCAAATCGAGTTTTATAGAGCTGGGCTTTAAAGACAAACCTAAAGAAAAGTTAAGAAAAGCAGAAAGTAAAATACCTACTGCGGCAGGGCTATTTAGCGCAAAAGAACGCCTTTGTTTATTTTGCAGTAAATCTCATGAAAGCAAGGACTGTGTTAGGGCTAGATCTCTTTCCTTTAATGAACGGAAGGACAAAATTAAGAATAAAAATTGCTGTTTAAAATGTCTTCGTTTTGGTCACCACGCTAAAGTTTGCAAAGTTTTTATTCGTTGCCACGTTTGTTCTAAACCCCATACCGAGTTATTATGCCCTGAAATTTCAATGTGTAAAGAACCAGAAAATACAGTTAAGACCCCAGAAGTTATTCAAAGCACCATAGCAAGTAAGCAGTGTTCTGCTGAAGTAGCCCTTATGACTTTAGAAATAGTTATTAAAGGTCGAATAACAAAGAAAGTACGAGCGTTACTTGATTGTGGGTCGCAAAAGAGCTATATTTTAAAAGGTACAGCTGAAGAGCTAGGTTTAAATCCCATTTCTTCTGAAGCTATTGTGCACACATTGTTTGGTGGTACGCAAACAGAAGCTAAATCTCACAATAAATTCCAAGTTGAGTTAAGTTCTTCTCATAGACAGAAACAAACGAAAGAAGTCTTAGAACTTTTGGATCAAGATATAATTTGTAATAATATTCCTCGGATACCGAAAGAATCAGTAATTAAAGAGCTTAAACAAAATAAACTATGGATTTCAGATTTAGGAGCAGGAAGTCCAAAAATTGAAATTTTGATTGGAAGCGATTACTACGGACAACTTCTTACTGGTCAAGTAAAACAGTTAAAGAGCGGTCTTACAGCAATAGAGACAAAGTTTGGATGGACACTTTGTGGTCGTTTAGAAAGTACATCACAGTCTTGTCTAAATTATGGAACTATGTTTATCACGAACCTAGCTTTAAAAGATATGAAGATTCCAGAATTATGGAAGTTAGAGACAATTGGTATAACAGATCCCTGTCAAACTTTGTCTAAAGCAGAAGAAGAAGAACTCGCTCATGATAATTTTATAAAAGAAGTTGATAGAAATATAGAAGGTCGCTATATTGTAGGTCTTCCTTGGATTAACGGCAAACGTGAGATTCCCTCAAATAGACACATAGCTGAACGAAGATTGATAAATTCAACAAAGAAATTAAAATCAATGAAAATGTTTGAAGAATATGCTAAAGTTTTCTATGAATGGGAAGAAGAAGGCGTTATAAGTAAAGTACCAGATGAAGCACTCAAGATTCCAGGACATTTTTTACCTCATCATCCCGTCATCAAACCAGATAGTCTTACTACAAGTGTTCGACCAGTTTTTGATGCATCGTGTAAGGTAGGGAGGTCTCCTTCTTTAAATGATTGCCTCTTTAAAGGACCAAACCTCATCGAACAAATTCCTGCAGTGTTAATAAGATTTCGTGAGAAAGCTATTGGGGTAGTAGCCGATATAAGAAGAGCATTTCTTCAAATTGAAGTCAAAGAATCAGATCGGCATTTCTTGCGATTTTTATGGTGGAAGAGTCCTGACGAATTTCAAGTTTATCAACACAATAGAGTAGTTTTTGGAGCAACTTGTAGCCCATTTTTGCTAGGTGCAGTTATAAGATATCATTTGAGTAATGTTGATGAAGAAAACAAACAGATAGCTGAGAAGCTTATGAAATCATACTATATAGATAACTGCGTTACTTCAGTCGACAATGTGCCTGAACTAGAAAATTTTATTTCAAAATCTACAGAAATCATGGCTGATGCGAAAATGGAATTAAGAATGTGGGAATTCGGACCAATTAAAAGTGAAGACAGCAGTTTCCTTAACGAAAAGAAGGTGCTCAGCAAAAATGTAACAACGATAGTTCCGGTTTTAGGGTTGAAGTGGGACACAATGGAAGATAGTTTGAAGATCGCTTATAAATTTAGTGATGAGATAGAAAATCTGTCGAAAAGAAAGATATTAGCTGTAACCCAAGGGATCTTCGATCCAATAGGATTTTTAGCCCCAGCATTGTTGCCAGCCAAACTGATAATTCAAGACGCCTGGTCGACGAAATTAGATTGGGATGCTCCACTTCCAGAAGAAATCCGGAATAATTTTCAAAAATGGTATAGCGAACTCAAGTATTTAAATGACGTGAAGATAAATAGACGTGTAGGCTATGGTTGTAAAGAAAAATGGTCTATTCATACATTTTGTGATGCAAGTACCAGAGCTTATGCAACAGCAGTTTTCTTACGTTGTGAAGATAAAGACGCAGTCTTTGTACAACTTTTAGGAGCTAAGTCTCGTCTTGCACCAAAGAAAAATGTAACCATACCACGTTTAGAGCTTCTTGCTTGTATTTTAGGAATAAGGTTGACTAAATTTGTTTTGAAAGCCTTTAATTGTATTTCCATACCAGTAAAGTATTGGACCGACTCTTCGACCGTTCTCGCTTGGATTCGAAGAAATGATCAATGGGGAACGTTTGTAGGCAATAGAGTTAGAGAAATTTGTAAATTTTCCGAATCTCAACAATGGAACTTCGTACCTGGTCATCTCAACCCTGCTGATCTACCTTCTCGCGGATGTAGTCCTAAACAGCAGCTTGGTGGGGTGGATGGTGGGAGCGTCTGATTAGATGTGTTAAAATTCCCTTGATCAGAACACTCGGCACTTCAACTTTAACTTTTGAAGAACTCATGACTGTTTTATGTGATGTCGAAGCAACAGTAAATAAAAGGCCTCTAACCTATATTTTTGAAGAAACAGATAAATTTGTACCTTTGACTCCATCATCATTTTTGCAAGACATTGAAGAAATAGGTGTTCCTGATTTAGATGCAATAGATTCAAAGAAACTTCAATCTAGATATAAACACTGTCAAAATATTCGGCAACAACTTAGAAATAGATTTAGAAAAGAATATTTAGCTGAATTGGTCCAAAAATCAAAACAGAAAGGACAAGCTGTCAGACTAGGTGAAGTAGTCTTGATAGAACTAAACCAGAAGAGATTTCATTGGCCTATAGGAAGAATTGTAAAGATTTTCCCAAGTCGAGATGGAGCAGCTAGAGTGGCTGAAGTTAAAACAAGTTCAGGGACCTTGGTGCGTCCACTTCGTAAGCTGTACTCATTAGAAATATCCAGTCCTGATGACCCAGTAATACAGACTGTGAGTAATAGTAAAACTAGAAGTGGCAGAGTAGTAAAGAGACTTGTGAAATGACTTTTTCTAGAACTCTGAACTGATTTTTCTAGAACTCTAAATGTTTCATTATTATTTTATTATTGTTTAGTTATTATCTTTATTTATTTATATATTTTTGATTTTTTTGTTTTGAATTAGTGTTTAATTTGATCAAAAGTGATCTTAAGTTTAATTTGACTTCCGCCTAAATTAAAGGTGGGAGTATGTTAGGAATTGATAAATTAAGTTATTTCAGTTTATTCACAGAAAATCGTTTGCATATTTGCAATTGTGATATTTAATTTATTTATAAGACGCGACTCGTTGCTATGAAAGCGAAGCTGTTTTTTCGTCTGCTTTGCTTTTTATATTTTTTAATCTTTTGAGATGAGTTAAAAGTTTAGATAAAAAAGTTGGCATCAATTTTTGATGGAATGAAAAAGAATTTTTTTAGAGAGAATGTTTATATTTTTTGTTTGTCGTGCGTGTCTTGAGTTTTATTGAAGAATTATGTTAATTTTATGAAAAGGCACGCAGAAATGCATAAAGGATCATCTTTCCAGTTTTTAGTATGATGATCAAAAATTATCAAGGTAAAAGCATTTATATTTTGTACATATTATACATTTTGTACATAGTATGTAAATAATTTGAATTCAATATTTCTTTATTCTATAATTCTAAGTATGTAATAAAATTTTTAAAAAGAAAATTCAAGAATATTTAGAAGATTTTTGAACCCAAATAAGTTTTGATTGTTTACAGAAAACACTACTATTGTACAATTTGACGAGAAGGTTTGGTATCGAATGATTAAAAACAAACAAAAAAAAAACTATATTCAAGTAGCAGAGTGCTCTAGCAGGCCTACCTATGTTAATGAACGAAAAATGGCAAAAAGCTTTCGTTACATCCGTCTTCCGATTTTTGGCATTTGAATGAAAAGGCTTGTTTTATAATACTATGTTATGAAATTTGCAAACAAATATTGATATCATTCAGTACAAAGTGTCTGGAATGGAATTTTCACACTACCAATTTAGAACCATCATTTACTTCCAATTCTGTTGCAAAATGTGAGCTGCAAAATGCAACCGAATCATGTGTACTGCTTTAGATATCACTGTTGTATCAGTAGATACTGTAAAGGTTTGGTACCGAAAATTCAAAAACAAAGACTATTAGTACACAGAGAGAGCAGAGCGCTCTGGCAGGCCTATAGATGTCGACGTATCTCTTTTCGCGAAAAACTTCCGTTACATCTGTCGAACGATTTTTGGCATTTGTATGAAGGAAGCCTTCTTTATAATACTATGCTGTGAAAATTGTAAACAAATATAGTTATCATTCAGTACAAAGTATCTGGAATGGAATTTTCACACTACCAGATTAGGACCAACATTTACTTCCAGTTCTGTTGCAAAAATTCAGCTATAGAATGTCGCCAAATCATGTGTACAGCTTTAGTATGTGTGCAGCCGTTGTACCATTTCACATTGTGAAAGTCTGGTATCGAAAGTTATAAATCAAAGATTATTACATTCAAGAAACAGAGCGCTCTTGCAGACCTACTGATGAACATTTTTGGCGAAAAACTTTCGATACATCCTAATATATCTGAAATATACTGCATGATTTTTATTAGAATATGATATAAATATGCGAAGCGTGCGTTTATCATCGATATACAGAGACACGCAAAATATTTCGGTTACAGTACTTTCCATTAACAATAATTACTATTTGTCAGTTTTCTGTTGTGGTACGGGTTTTTAAATCACACATTATATTACTTATTTCTCAATGTATATAAATTCTACTAACCATACACAGTATTCCACAAAACATTTGAAGTACATTTCCGATTAACAACAGGAATTGTATAGGGGAATTTTGAACTGTAGTATATGTTTCCCAATTGAACTAAATTTTGGAATGCTATGTACTATATTATAAATATATAAATCATATAAAGGACTGCACAAAAATTCAGTTTTTTTTTCATCTTTTGATAAGAATGATTTGAAAACAAATTATTTATTTAGACAACCTATTTTACATTATTAAACTGAGAAATTTTACTATAGTCTTTTAAATGCGTTGGAAAAAGATTCGTAATCTATGCTTTATGCATGATTTTACGTTCTTGATTTTATTAGTCTAGTTGTAGATAAAGATATTCATAAACAACTCTTATATTTTCAAAAATTTGTATTCTTATCAGTACTTTTACATAAAGCGCTCACGTAAAACTCATGCATTGTTTTATTTTATGGCGTTACCAAAGCAATTTTTAAAGAAACTGTGACTTTTGTATGCTTATGGGAATTTCTGGTTTCAGAAATTTTAGCATAGTTTCTCGAAAATGTCTTTCTGCAATATTTTACATTAGTTTCAGTGCGACGATGTTTCAGCTATATTTTTATGAAAAATAACATAAATATTCTCAAAACGAACAATTTTACAGGAATAATTTTCCCGAGAAGCCAACTAATAATATTTAAAAATATGGTTATAAAATTTATTTAACGTATCCGAACACCGTTAAAACGTAATTTTTCATCAAAATAACAATTTTTGATTTATGAAATAATGTTAGGATTGACTCGCTTTTATGTCGAATTTTGCTTGAATTGTGTCTGTATCTTAATTATAAACCGAAGCTAAAACCGTTTAAAGTAACAGCTATTAAATCTTCTGAATTGTGTTTAAAGGTTATTTTTATTTTTCTCTAAAAATGTAGATTTTTAGAATTTTTTACTACACGCAAAACAATCTAAGCAAAACAAAAATAAAAATAAATAAAATAAAATAAAATAAAATAAAATAAAAATAAATATGCATGAAATGCCACGAAATTTCCTGTACTTCTTTTACAATTTTTTTTGAGGGAATTGATTACACTCATAACAATGTATTAAATAGTTTTTCATTTACATTGGTATAAATGATAAACTTGAGACAGATCTTGCAAATTTTTCATTACATTAGTTTTTTAACTGCCATATCATCTGAGATAGAGATGTGATTATTAAGTGTGTAGTCAGTCCTACAAAAACCTTTTCCGCTTATTATGTAACTAGAAGACAAAATGACGCTTTTGCATTTTTAAAGGATGATAAAAAATTACAACAACTGTGGTCAATCATAGCCACTTTAGGCTGAAACAATTTTGATAAATACAGCAATTAAACTTGGATAGGAAAAAAAATCTAACAAAAAAAAGAAAGAAAGAAAGAAAGAAAATTTCAACAGAAATCTGCATTTAAAACTATAGCAAAACTATCTGGTAGATGGGGGTGGGGATTATAATGAAATTTAAAACGCACCCGCGGTTTGCTTAAATAAAAAGTTTTAATTAAATATTGTTTTTGAAATCGTGAAAAGATTTCAAAGCGAAGTAAAATGTAGTGACGTCATTTACAGCTCCCACTGTAAATCTGACCATTGTGAACGCTCCATTACGACTATGGAACGGTTTCATTGGTCAGAAAATAAATTGCCTTTAAAATGGGAGGTAGCTTTTTACAAGGTTTTTATAGATTTGAAATTCTCAAGAGTCATTCACGGCTGTAAAGGAAAAAAAAAATTAAAGCAACCCGAATATAAAAATTGTAACAATATTGCATTTAAAACGCACCTTCGCTTTCCTTTAATAAAAAGTTTTAATTAAACATACTTTTTGAAATCGTGGAAAGATTTCAAAGCGAAGTAAAATGTAGTGACGTCATTTACAGCTCCCACTGTAAATCTGACCAATGAGAACGCTCCATTACGACTATGAAACGTTTTCATTGGTGAATGAGTTTATTTTTCTCGTGGATAGGAATTGTTATACACGGAGGGGTTTTATATATATAATTTACAAAATTTCAATACATTGTTTTATTTTTGAGTTATCATGTTTTGTGGAAACGTCAATTTTTGACATAATTCTGACTATTTTTTTCCAAAAAAAAACTACTTCTGGGCAATTGCTGAATTTTTTTTTTTTTTTTTGAAAGTTTTAAAGTAAATGTCATTATAAAAAATGGATAAAAAGAGATAATTTCAAAATTTTCAGAAACTCATTTCTGACTGTGTGCGGATATCTTAAAAATACTTTATATAACCTGATTTTTATCGCATGATAAATTTATTTTCGAATAAGTTTTCTGTTATCCTGTATTTTACGTTTATAATGAATTTTGAAGCTAAATTTTGTAATCTTACAAATATTTTGTCTTTTATTATTGTTTATATCGATTCATTATTTGGAATATTTTGTCCTTTTTACTTTTACTAGCTTAACTTCTCGGAATTGCCCATCCAGTGATAATTTTCTTACTTTGAATCTTAAATTTGTATGATTTTATGTCTTCAATTTTGTATGATTTTATGTAATTCAATTTTATTTGAAATATGTACTTGCTCACTGTGCAAAGAGTAAGGATAAGTTGCCAATAATGCGTGATCTTAAATGTTACATTCACTGACATTAAACACTTTAAACGAGTTTGTTACGTCATCAGACAATTTTAATTCGACATTGTAATTGTATTTTTATTAATGTTTCACTAATTTATTTATACTTTTATTATTTAAAATTAAAAATTTTGTCAGTTGTAATACATTGACAAGTAGTTTGCTGATTTACATAATTTTGTGAAAATGGTCGAAGAGATAATCTAATAATGCCCAAAAAGCTAAATATGCAGGTTATCTCAGGATTATTGGGACAAACGTTAAAGGAAGGTAAGGGGACATCAAGGATTCAGATTTGCGTACGAACCATTGTTGGAAACGTTTTCCTGGCACAGTACTTATGAGACGAAACAGATAAAAGAAAAGATTCAAATAGTGAAAGAAAAAAATGTTAATTATTCTTTATTATTAGTGCTACAAAAAGACCGAGACGATGCTGGAAAATGTTGAGGAATTTGTTGAAGCACCGTGACAGCTCCAGAAGAAGTTCGGAACACTCTTAGTATTTTCAAGAACATAGATCTTGCATACGCCAGAGATTCGCTTCCATGCATCACGACCCGGGCTCGTAAATTCTAACACCTACTTTGATCACGATTGTTGTCTTTTTACTATTCTTTTTTCTTACTTTTAGGCAATACCAAGGATAATGAATGTGTTTTCTCCTCTTATCGTGTCCTGAATTAATCGTGTTTTATGTTGTCACTATTGCTCTAGGAAATTGTTTTCCACTATGATTGCTGTGCAATTTTGAATCATTGAAATGTTTCCTATCTCCGGTTGAAAATTTTATCAATAATTCTAGGATATCCTGTAGACTATCGTGTGCAAAGTATTCATTAATTATTTATAAAACTGTACAACGAAAAAAATCCATTACAGGACGGCCTATTGACATCAATATTTGATGAAAATGCATTCAAGTTCTTTCCTTTAAATTACCAAAACATGTAAATAGTTTTTCAGGGTAGTATTTTCATTTAAAATGAATTCGAATTAAGCATGACAAAAAAATTTATCTTTCATAAATAATAATAATAATTAAAAAAAAAAAAAAAAAAAAAAAAAAAAAAAAAAAAAAAAAAAGATGATCAAACACGATTTAAGCTATGCATTTGTTAATCTCTTCATGCTTTTAATTGATTATTTTTCACTAATTTAAAATTTTCTTGTATATATATGTGACAATTTAAAGTTAGGGGGGCACAAATATCATCGCCAGATTTCCCTTTCTCCGCACAGAAGTCATGGCCAGCGAGGAAAAAAACGAAATAAATAAATGTAGAAGGTCCAAATAATCACTCCTTGTCTGCTGCAAGTTCATTTTATTAAACTGTAGCTATATTAGAGAGAAAAGCTCTTGTTGCAGACGATATTTTACCGAAACATCCAAAAAATATTCCATCCTTTACTACATCAAGCCGTACTCATGCAAGAGCGCACCCAAGAATCCTTCTTCTCATCTCGAGACATCCTTTCTTAAATCTAAAAAGAAAATTCTAGAACATTCTCTAGTCTCAAACCCTCATTCTTTTATGCAAACATAACTCATGCCCAGATACGAGATTATTTTCCACAGACGATAATTTTATTTTTAAAAAATATTATTTAACCAATTTATAATTGACTCAGAATTTTAAATATCTTAGGCAGACGATTTTTATCTTAAGAGAAAAAGAAAGGAAATGAATTTATTGATATGCACTTTCACACTATCAAAGGTTGACTGATGGAAAATAAATAAATAGATAAAACAAAATACTGATATTTTTTGAAAGGTATAGTTTTGAAATAAATTTAATAAGACTTTCTTAAAAAGGGTTGATAAAAACATAGAAAAAATGAGTTTTATTTGGAATATTACGAAATAAAGTTTAATTAAGAATATTTTTAATTTAGGGCCATCTTTTAAATTTACGCGTGTTGGAATAAATATTTTTTAAGGCGAATTAAGAATTTATATCGTCTCCATAAAGATTAACAGATTAGATCTAGAAACAAGATTTTAATTTAATAATATGAAGTAAGTACGGAATATTATTATAAGAAAATTACGATAGTATAAAGGTTAGTTTTGGCGAAAAAAAAATTAAAATTTTTACTATATATATATATAGATAGATATATGACATTTTGAGATAGCAAGCCAGTAATATTATTTGCAAGTTTCCCTATTTTATATCACAGGAGTCATGGCGAGATAAAAGTTAAGTAGAATAATAAACCTAGAAGCTTCATAAAACTACACATTAGCTGCTTCAAAATAATTTATTAAAATGTATTCTTATTGACCGGGAAAGGCTCTCCCCGAAGCAACATTCCATCATAAAAACATAGCTTGTCGCTACGCATGTAACTACTTGTCGCTAAGCATAACATGTCGCTACTTGTCCACCCAGTGGTTTTGGCTGCTTTCTTTTCATTGGTTGCTTCTCTTTAGGCGGGATTGTTCCCATAGCGGGTATATAAGCCTGTGTCTCTCTGCCTCTTTGCTCAGTTTTGCTATTTTTAGCTTGCTGAGTTTCGCACTGATGAAGAATCTCGATAGTAGATTCGAAATAGCTATTTGCTACCTTCTCATACTTTATTTGTACATTTATATTCGTTGGTTTTCTATCTTTAAACATTTGTGCACAAAGGCTTCATTTGCTATTTTAAAATATCTTTAAAAACATAGCTTCCGCAAGTCGTCTAAACCCGAATCATCGAAAAAAAATGTTCCAACATCTCTGAGCCTCTTCACTTAATTCGATTATAAAGAGCTTCCAGAATTTTCCATAAACTCTAACCATAATTCTTTTATGTAAACAGAATTTAATATCAAGCGACAAGATTAACAACGACAGATTCTTTTGCAAACGATAATTCTATTTTAAAAGATTATTATTTAACTAATTTATCATAGAAAATGATTAAATTTCGAATATATTCTATAGACGATAATTTCATAAAAAAAAGAGATGAAGTGAAATTATTGATGCGCAATAAATATGAAACCCGAAGAAAAATATATAAATAAAAAGAATGATATTTTTGAAAAGTATGGTTTTGGAATAAATTTAATAAGACTTTCTTAAAAAGGGTTGATAAAAACAGGGGGAAAAAGGAATTTTAAGGAATAAAGTTTAATGAAAAATATGTTTAATTTAAAGCCATTTTTTAAAATTGCGTATATTGGAATGTTTTTTAAGGCGAATTAAGAATTTATATAATTTCCATAAAGATTAATAGAGTAGATTTAATAACAGGATTTTAATTTAATAAGTTCCAATAAATACGGAATATTGTTAAAAGGAAATCAAATAGTATAAGGTTTATTTCGGCGAAAAAATTTAAATTTGTAATATATATATATATCAATAGTTGTTTTTTTTATCCAATTTTTAAATAAACGAATGCAAAACGAAAATGCGTTACATCTGAACTGAACGTAACAAAGCCAGCACTTTGATAAGATTTCGAACATAAAATGCAGATAAATTGGATGTAAGCCTTATGCATTTTTGTAGGTAAACATAAAATCATTTTATGGATGGAGAACTTTTATCGTTCTCTAGAGGTTACCACGTAGATTTATTTTAGAAATTTTGTAGCAATGTAAAACACTGTCGAATATTGTACTAAAAAAAAAAAAAAAACTTTTTAAAAACCTATTTTCTAAAATCAAAATTTAAAAAATCTCTCTGTATGCATTTGTTTATAAATGATTGTAATGCCTAATAGTCAAACATCCATATTTTTGAAATATCACTATATTTCTGAACAATACTTTTAGACTTGCTTATTAGAAAATTGATTTCATCAAATAAATTTGATACTATTTCTATTCGTTACTCATTCGCTGTGGAGTTATTATTATTTTTAGACACTTAACGCGTATTAAATGTTATTCTTAAATAGATTATTTTTACTAGTTTTCAAATCATTAACAACTATGTACCTTCAAGAACGATAAGAAACTTTCTTATTTGTACTGTTCATTAATTTTGTCACTAACATGTTTAGTAACCCGGAATGTTGCGATTTCATGCAATAAGATCGTTAGACTTTTTTTTTATTTATAAAAAAAATTATTAGAAACAAAGAAGTTTGGAATTTAAATGAACAGTGAATTACGAAAATTACTATCTGCATTAAATAAACAAGACTATAGTTTTGAAACTAACATTCTTTACCTATATAAAATCCAAAAAAGCATCTTAAAAAACAGGTGGAAAAATTGTAACAAATGAAATTGTCTACGATGTTTGGAAAAATATATGACAACAAAACACTTCACTGTATATTAGTTATTTGTCTTTTCTTTTCCTTTTATTTTTGCATCATAAAAAATATTAATCAAAGCGACTATTTTTAAATATTTAATTTTTTTGTTTTTCTCAAATAAATATCACTTCGTTATGACTTAAATTATGAATGAAAACTTCATTAAGAATATGGAAAGAACTTTTAATATTTTTTCTGATATCCGGAGTTTCAAACAAAATGATTATTCCTTTCGGGACTGGTGTACTATTAATAGTACATGTCTCTCTATCGAGTATTATTTTGTCATAACAATTATTTAGTTATTTTCAACTTACAGAAATGATAGTATATAATTATGATTTCATTTATAAACAAAAACATATTTAGTAATAACAATAATAATAAAAATATTCTTAATTTGCTTTGCACTGTTGGCGATTCCTCCATTTTATGTATATATTTCATGTTTTAAATTAAAAATATAACTAAGATTTCAGAACGAATCATATGTAAAAAAAAAACGTAAAAAACCTTAGAAAATTGTAATATCTGTTAAACACTGTTATAATACGACATTTTCAAAACGTCTCCAAAAACTGTCCTTAGCCTATTATCATATGAATATGAATTGAGTAGTACACGAAATAAGTACGTTTGTGAGATTTCAGAGGATGTGATAATTTTAAAACTATTCTATTTTGATAGTTACGATTAAGATTATTGAAGAAAAGATAATTTTGTACTCGAAAGAAAAAAAAAACTTTGATCTGATAGGGTTAATCTCGGCACGGGTGATACGAAATTTCGGAGGGGTTGTACTGTAATGATCGTTCCTTATTCTCACTAGCAGCATACCAAGTTACTTCAATAAAAAAGTTCCTTTCCAACAGTTTTCATCCCTGCAGGTGGCGCTAGTGCGTGGTAATGATATCTTTCGGTTTTCTCCGAGTGCAATCATTAGCTCTTGATTCTCCCAGACTTGCGGCAGCAAAAGTGTCCCACGTGACAATATTTTCATCCGCGAAGAGGGGATCATGCCTTCATATATCAGCGTGGTTTCCGTGTAGTAAAGAATGCAGACAAAACTGAAGTGAAAACAGGTTGTAAGTAAATTTATGTCATTCATATAATAATTGATATATAATTTTTTCTATAGATTTTACACCTAAAAATGTAAAATATACACAGATTGATATTTTGACGAATGTTAGATTAAATTAAGTGTGGAAATATTTTGTTTCGTGTTGTTTGGATGCTATTTTTTAAACATTATTATATATTTCTCTTTTTAAAGCAAAAAACCTCTTTTAAAAGTGTCAAAAATCACACAATTTTCGCGCCAAATACTCTCTCTGTATATATATTTGCGGGTAGTTTTAATTGAAAGTTTTACAGACAGAAAAACGGGGTTTTTTACCATTAAGGATTATTTTAATATATATTATTATTTTAAATATTTTGTCTCTTTTGAATTCAGATTTCGAATTCAAAATTCACAAATTCGAACGATGTTTTCACTTTTCAAAAAGTGTGAAAGCGTACAGTAATTATTTTTTTATATATTTCATTTGAGATTCGGAATTTTCTTTATCCATTTTACTAGGAGAAACAGTTATACAATTTATACCGAAATGAAAAAAAAAAAAAAAAACTAACTTTTAAATGTAGAAAGATTATAACAGAGTGTAAAAAGTTTTGTTTATAAAATATCAGTGTATGCGCATATTACAATTTTGTTAATAAAACGTAAAAATATATATATTTATTTTAATTGACTTATATATTAAATCAATTAAAAGGTGAAGTAAGTTTTTTTCCGGGAGACACGTTAAAATAAAAACAATATAACAAGATGAGAGATTTAACAAGAATCTCTCATAATTAAACAATACATTTACAGTCGACTCTTGTTGATTCGAACTCGTCGGGACCACAAGAAATGTTCAAATTATCCGAAGTTTGAATTATGGAAAGTATTAGACGAAGAGATGCTTAAAATGATACTATTAGAAAGGAATTAATGTTATAGTGTGTTTTAAATTTATTTCATCTGTTGTCATTATAATGTGAATTATCATTAAATTAAAATATATAAATACATAAACTAATCAAGGAATTATAAACAAGCACAATGGAATAACGGGTGGAGGTGTTACTCACGGACAGGCGGGGTATAAAGAAAGTGGATATCAAATGCGTGGGATTATATGTATACTCGTTCGGAATTATTCTTTCAAAAATCAAATAAAGAAAGATATTCAAAGTACCTGAAATCTGTGAGAAAGAAAGTATAAATGAAAAATCGGAATTTTCGTTAGTTTGAATTAAACGAAGTCAAAAGAAAATGAGTTCAAAAATAAAATTAAAATTTTTAACATTATTTTGCCATTTTAAATTTAGGGATTTCCTGTTTAGTTCGAATTAAGCGAAGATTCGATTTATCCGATTTCAAATTACCGAGAGTCCACTGTATTATTATTATTTTTTTGTGTAGCTTAGAGACAAGATAAAAGGTGGATATAGTCTGAAGAACAGTATTACTTCGGTTACTATACATAAAATACTGCAACCGAAATATACGTTTTTCGCATTTGTATCTAAATCGTTAATTTGAATACAAAATAGACTTGCTTTGTTTAATGCAAAATTACATTCATTTAATTTAACTCTCAAAGCGAAAAAATAAAAATGTTAAAGCCAATTATTTTTGGAAGAGACAAAAAAAAAAAAAAAAAAAAAAAAAAAAAAGATTTATGAAATTAAGGAAAATTACAATTTTGACGGTTCCGAAACATGTCAATGTATTTTATTTTTACTATAACACCTTTCTTAAGAAAAATTAAAATTGTTATTAAAATGGAAAATTACAAGTCGTAATATAATGCAGGCTACTATTATTCAAAGATACCCATAAACTTTATGTGCGTTTCCAAACTTAACATTTATTAAAAAATATACACAAACAATTATAAAAAGTTAATTTCGGATAATGCAAAATTTAAATGTAACGATAAACTCAGACTCACAAAGTATGTTTTGTAAAGTATTCGTGTAAATTTGTTTAGATTTACATGAAATAATTTTGTTATTTATTTATTTTGTGGTAATATTTATTGATGTTCATTTTAATACATTTATTTGTCGGTGAATTCAACAAATTATAACTGTTATAAAAGAGCTCTTATGCATATTTTTTGGAGTTAAATTTATAACTTAAAATGAAGTTTTTATCACATCAATTGAGTAATATAAGTTATAAGGAATTTATTTAGATTATTTATTACTAAGGAATTTTTTTTCACAATGTTGATATTGTTAACAGATATTATAATAACGATGGGATTTTTATTAAAAGAAATAAGCTTTTCGTCGGTATTGTAACTATAAAATCTATTTAACTTAACAATTATTATTTGAGTACAATTGTATGGTACAATTATCATTTATCGACTTCAAAATATACTATGTTTAATAATTATTATTCGAATATGTTATTATGTACAAACGCGTTCCATTTAAAACTATGGTTTTAGAAAGTTTTCTTTCTTTAAAGAATTAAATTTCAATAGACCATAAAAAAGTCGTAGACAACTATATTTAAAATATTATAAAACACAAGGCAATAATCATTAATTAGAGTGAATTGTTCGACATTTGTAGTTAGTTGCGCAAGTTCACTTTTTTTGTTTATTATTTATTTATTAATATGTCTACGAACGTTCTTAAATTTATTCCATCTCATTGATTATATATTTTTAAAATACTGCGTGAAAATATTTTGTTTTGTTTTCTATAGCATGTGTACGAAAATATGGTACATTGTTTCTTTCTTCGTTATTTCAATTTTTTGCTTTGAGCAACAAAAAAGTTTTTAAACGCTTTCTTTAAAACTGTTAACAATCTGCAATTTTAATATCCAATAACCTGTTAGTAAGTGTATTTGTGGGACATTCTATTTGAAAATTTCAGTGATAGAAAAAGAAAAGAATTTCTAAATATGTTAAAAGGTTATTTTTACTATTCTTTTTTTTCATTTTCTTTTAAAATATTTATACACTATATAATTAAGATTGGGCTATAAGATTTTAGTGTGGTTTTTACCTTAAAAAACTTATCAAAATGAATAATAATTATTTTTTACACCTCTAGTGTAAAATATATGGGATGTATTTTTTCTATTTTTGTATGAAGGGCAAATTTACGGTTTAATTCATATGAAAAAGTTTTTTTTATATGCAGAAGGGTAGTAAAAAAGCATGAAATTTTCTGTATTTAGAATATTAGAGTATATTAATATCACATTATCGTTAATAAAATGATAAATAATTAAAAAGTATTCTAATCGACTAATATATTAAGTTAAATTAAATGTAATGTAGGTTTTTTTTTGAAAGATTTGTAAAAAAGCAATATATCTGGATGAGCGGTGTAACAAAGAGACACACAACGTGATGTTTCATAGTTATTAATTTTAAAATATATTTACCAGTTTATTTGTTGTCCAGAGAAAAGACAAAACCGTGATAAATCCAAAAGAACAATATTCATACGATTGCTTTGGATATAATATGATGACGTACATATAAGGTTTTCGCATTTGCATTTAAAGAATTAATTTGGATAAATATTACGATGTTTTTTGTTTAGTGCAAAATTGCATTTAATTTATTTGACGGATATAAAGCTACTCTAAACGAAATATATTAAAAATAGAACATATTATTTTTGGGGGAAACCAATAACAAGCAAAACATTCGAATAATCAATAAAACTTTGCGTAATGTATCAGAAGCTATTATGTTCTACATTATAAAGATGTCGATAACTTTATGTCCGTTTTCAAGCATTAAATTTGTTTTAATAAAATGCAACTAAACAATTAACGAAATTCGGATAATGCAAAACTTATGTTTTCTGTTAAGATTGATTGGACCATAATTCTCATAAAAATAATTTCTAAAATAGTAAAATTGTTGTTTAGATCTACACGAAACGGTCCTTACTGAAGTATACTGTAATGGCTTTATCTGTTGTTAAATTTAATAAGTAACAACTAGAAAAGGAGAAAAAATGTTTTTTTATTTCATTTAAACAACACAAAATACACATTGTTTATCATATTAATTGTAGAAAATAATTAATATGCAATGAATTTGTTTTCGTTTCAGTGGTGATACATGTTTCCTACGGGTACCGTTATTTTCCTGGTGAAATATCAGAATTTCTTTATAAAAAATAAATAAGATCAAAAACTTGAAATTTCGACTTATTTAATCAGTGATTTTTTTAAAATAAGAAAATACTGATACCGAAGAATTTCCTGATCATGAATTCCAGGACCCATACTAATGGATATTGAAACTGTAAAATTTATTTTACTCAATAATCATTTATCGAATAAGGTATTACATACAAATAAAATCAGTTTTAAATTATAGTTTTAAATATCTTTCTGCAGTGAGGAATTAAATTTCAATGAAAAATTGAGATTTTAGGTAAATTTCGGGGGCTTCTCTCTGTGTTATAGAACAAAAAGGCAAAGAAATCCTAAAGAAGAATTTATTGTTTGCAATTCATTATTGCTCCAGCACATTTACTCAGTAATTTTTTATTAATGTGTCTACTAAAGTACTTAAAATCTTTAAAACTCATTGATTATACTCTATTTAAATATATTACATGTATGTATGCCTTGCCAAAAGATGATATTCTGGTTCGAGAAATCATATTACTTAACTATAGAAAAAAAGTCATTTATCAAGTATAGATTAAGGAACATTTTCCAAAATAATGTAACAAAATTTCAAAGTTTAATAAATTGAAGTATAATGTGTAATTGAATGATTCTGAAACACAGAACAGAATTCAAAACAAAAATTGAGCCATTCCCGTCTACAATTGGTAAAATATTCGAGTTCTGTGAGAATCCCTGTATGTGATATATAGATTTATATCTCTAAGTTATATGCATGAAAAATTGGGTTCAGTTGACCTTTTAAGATTGGAAGATTTCTGGTACAAATTGAAAATTTTAGTGATTCCATATAATTAGTAGGAAAACATTGTGTTGAATATGCATAAAAAAAATACCCGATTTCAGATTATATCAAGGAAGGATGCACACAACTGCGTAGATGAAGGCTCGACATTAGGTTGCACAGAAAGAGAAAATTGTTTTTTCCTTTTCTCTAGAATCACCTGCATAATTATTGTGATCAAGTCCTAGAGGATTAGGAAATACATATGAGAATTCACTTTAAGCGATTTCCTAAAACCAGAAGAATGGTGCGTGAAATCTTTTGTGCAGCGCTGTATACGAAGTATAGAATTTATACACAGCGAGTACCATGCCAAAAACTACTTATATCTAAAAGCGCGTACCGAAATTGAAAACACATTTTCAGGTACCATTTACCACAAACAGTACTGTAAACAAATTATTTCGTGTTCCCTATAAATCAGTGGTTCACAACCTGGGGTACGTGGCAATCCTGCACAGTGTACGTGAAAATAAAGTCGGTAATGGCGGAAATCACAAAAATGTAAGTAAATTCCTAAAAATTTTAGAAATGACAATGTAATTTGCATCCATTTATTATGTAGTTGTGATAAGAAGATTAATAATGTAAAAAAAGCATGTTTCCTTTATCTAGTTAAGTGCAAAAGAAGAAGGTGGCCGTGTTTAAAAGAAATTGGGGTGCTCCGAAAAGAAAAGCTGAGAAAGGGGTACGTGAAAGAAAAAAGTTTGAAAAGCGCTTCAACGAATGATATATGCAATGAAGAGATGAAAAATTTTTAAACGCACCATAAAAAATACCTGATTTCCCTAGTCCTTTAAAAGAACCGAGTCTTTCTTGTAAGATTCAGAGAAGACGTGCGTCTACTATGAAAGCAGCGGCAGGGCATAGTATGAAAAATGACGTATTCCCGTAGTAAAAGCACGTCTTCTTTGCGCCTGACGAAGAAAGACTCAGTTCTTTTGAAAGGCCTAGTGGATTCAGGTATTTTTTATGATATTTTAAATAAGTTTTTTATCTCTTAATATTGATTCACGGCAGTTTTCAACTTATTTTCTTGATATATGCAATGAATGCCATATTCTATACCACCATCTTATGAAAAACTGACAAAATGTTCTGTATGTGACTGTTACATAATCACCGATATCTGTTAACTTATATGCTGCTAAAATATAAACTATACATAAAAAATAACAAAAAACATAGGCATTAATAATGTTATAGTTCTTCTAATTTCATGATATAATAGCATTGGGAAAATAGCAGTAATATGTAGAAAATCTGTTTCAAAATTTATATAGAGTGAGTTTTTAATAAATTCAAATATCTCTACATTTTAAACACAAAGACATAAGTAAACTGATCGTTTTTATTAGGTTTAAAGTTTCACGATTTAAATTTTGACCTAAGTAATCGGACAGTGTTAGTGCATGCAATAATATCATGAGTTTGACAAACATACGTCTATTAATTAGCACATAATTATACGTTAGCAACAATATTTTTTTCATATTAGAAAAGTGGACATAATAAAAACACAATAGGATATAATAAAATTGTTAGAAAAGCAGAAATACATATAAAAAGCTGCCCAATACGTTACTCGGAATGGATGCATAGTAAAATCCTTTTATTGAAATTCAGTGATTTATATCAATTTTAATACACTTGAAAAAACATAAGATCATTAAAATACGCTGTAAACGAATTCTCACCATCGATCATAATGCAACGTAATTTGTTTCAGTGCCCCTGTAAATAAACTAATAATCATACACATTTATACCGAACATGCCGCGTTAAGCGTCATTCGCATATATCATTTGCATAGAAATCCTAGAATATTTACGCGACTTAGAGTATAGAGAGACAAACAGACGGACAGATAAGCACAATATATAAAAAACTTTTCAGCTATTACAACAATTTATTTTTCAACGATAAATTGTCATCTTTTTGGCGACTAATTTTGGTCGCCAATTTTTGCAATATATGGCTAAGTTGGCGACAAAACTAGGCTACACCCCCTGTGGTATCTACGAGATTGTAATTGGTCCATCGATTATCTACACATATTTTATTCGACTTATTCCAAATGGTTACTTTTTAATATACAAAGGTTTTAAAGTGACTATGAACTAAATATCCATTTAAATAAATATGCTGCAGCAGAATTAACAGTTCGATGTATATTAACTCTTCACTGAACCATGTGCCCCATAATGCATATACCTAAAAACATTATAATTTGTATTATGTGCCATGAATTTAGCCAAGAGGGTCGTTGTAACTGATCAAGAATAGTCCAAAGAATGAAATAACACATGAAGAATATTTCTGTTTACTTTCACAAAGAAATTAATTTAAAATTCAATAGTTGTTTTAGTCGTATAAAATCAGCCGTATCAATTAAAATCACTTTGTGTGTATGCAAAACCTCAGGTTGGAGAAAATCATTAAAAGGAGACCAAACAATGCTTGTACCTGTTATTAATAACAAGGTAGAACCCGTCGAATTTTGACGAAAGAAAATGTTTATGAAGGAACTGTTTCCTTGATCTATAATAAACCTACAAAATTAGCTTCAGTAAAAAATGCATCTTATGATGGTCAGTCTAACTCTCAAAAAAATGTTATTTAAAACTAAAATTGAGAAAAAAATACTATTTCTATAAAACTCAGTTGTACAAATTATTAAAATTAAACTTTAATCGCATAAACTTTAATCGCAAAAATATAATAATAAAGCAAAATATAATAAAGATCACTTATTAAGATGAAGTCATCATTGGATGCTTTTATGTTTAGTATAAATGCGTATTAAAAAATATACATATTTCAAATTGACATGATCTTAAATTTCACTTGAAATCTAAACCCATCATAATTTTCTTTTCATTTTTTATCAATACGAAGTAGAACCCGTCGAACTTCGACGAAAGAAAATGCTTTAGAAGGAACTATTTCATTGATTTATAACAACGTACAAAATTAGCTACAGTGAAAAATACATCTTATATTGGTCAGTTTAACTGTAAAAGAAATATTATTTTAAGCTAAAATTAACAAAATACCATTCCTATAAAAGTCAGTTGTCCAAATTATTAAAATTAAACTTTAATCGCATATGTAATAAGTAAAACATGATAAAGATAAGTTATTAGGATGAATTTATCAATTTATGCTCTTATGATTGGTAAAAATGAAAAAAAAAATCAAATTGACACGATCATAAAATTTCACGTGAAATCTAAACCCGCCATCATTTTCATCTTCTCAAAAATTAAGTACAAAATTTTAATTTCATTTCTTTATCAATTTTAAGAGAAAGTGACGCATTTTTGTTGCCACGATTACAAAATTCGCACAAAAACTATAAAAAAATTAATATCTCAAGAATAAATTGAGATACAGCTTTCAAACAAATTGCATTTAAAAGTAAATTTTTTTCTGTATACGCCGATGTAAAAATTGAAAATGTGCGATGTTCAGAAGTGTGAAATCTGCAATAGCGAAAATTGCAAAACCGAAATTGCAGGGGAAAGTGTTGCCATTCGCAAAATTACGTATGCGTTGCGCTCAGATACGTTTGGCCTTTATAATATAGATTAAAGAAAATGGCGTATTTATGTTGCCACAGTATAAAATTCGTACTAAAAACTATAAAAAATTTAATATCTCAAGAATGAATTGAGATAAAGCTTTCAAACAAATTGCATTTAAAAGTACATATTTTTCTCCATACGATGGTATAAAAATTGTAAATGTGTGATGTTTAGAAGTACAAAATTTGCAGTACCGAAAATTGCAAAACCGAATTGCATGTGAAAGTGTTGCCATTCGCAAAATGACGTATGCGTTACGCACAGATACGTTTGGCCTTTATAATATAGATAAGTGATGATTGCATTTTCGCGGAGTGACCCCCTATATAAAAGACAAAATTGCTGCTTTACATGCTTACACGAGAGCGGTCAGCGATAGAATAATGAAGTTTTCAGATATAATTTTCAATGTGTCGAGCCAAAACCTTGGTAGTCTTTACTATTATAACTCCAAAGATATAGCACCTAATGAAAGTTTGAATTAAAAACTAGCCAACATTACTGTTAATTGGTGTTATAACATATCCACGCACAAGTATGCATACCAATGCTGAGTAATGGGAAAAATAGATTTAGAAGCAGTAACACAGATGCCGGACTCCAAATTTATTATAATAAGAGTGTAATGTTTGCAGCCGAAAAGATATTTGTAAATTGAGAATGAACAATAAGTGTCTGCAACTAAGTAACTAAGTGTCTGCAACATAAGTGTCTGCAGATATTTTATATATTCTTTGACTAAATGAAAGCATGCACAGATAATGATTTTAGGATGAGAAAAAAAAAAATTGATTTATTTTAATAACGGCTTCGGCTGAACATGGATAAATTTAAGTAATTGAAATTTAAAGCGCAAAAGAGAAAAGATAGATATAATTCTTTTCAGAATGGAATGGGAGTTTTGATTAAATTTATAACTGCGAAAGGATAAATTAAATTTTTAACTGTAGAATTTAATTTTAAAAAAGGAATAAATAATAAAATGTGATGTCATGTTACTTTCAACGTCACATAACTCTTATTTTGTCCTTGACAGATGGCTGCATTTGATAAAGAATTAGAATTTGTTCTTAGAAAAAAAAAATCATACAAACAAACAAAAAATTACCAAGCTATTAAGGCAAAATTTACTTCTTACTGAATATGAAAAAATGTTAATAAAAAATGTCGCAGAGTATTAGACAGAAAAAAATTATTAATTTAAGCTCATTCAAATCCAAAATATAGCAATACAATGATTTAAAATCCTAATTGCGTATGTAGGGTACACGTCATAAAGTATAAATTTTAGCTGAAATTTTGAAATTTATTTTGATTTTTTTTTTCACTATTTTTCCTGTTTCTGTAGACCAATCTACAGATTTGAAGCAAATTTTTTCATAAAAAATATAAAAAAAAAACAGTGCAGTGAAGGATTAATTTGTTAAAAAACTTTTTTTCTATACATTTTTGTTAAAATAAATAGATAAATAATACTAGAAGAACTATTTTCTAGCATTTAATAATTAATAATTTTATTTTGTTCAGGTCTCGGAAGGTTATAAAGTTGCCATTATGAAACACAGATGAAATAAACGACTAAATATTATTTTAGAATTATCAGATGCCACAAATAAGATAAGATTTAGTCAAATTTAATATTTTAATATATTTCCTGAAACTATATTGATAGAAAAAGCTGTTGCATTCGCGTGTGATAAAAATTTCTTTAATTAGATTCCTCATTTAGTAGGAATTTCTTTACTTTTCATTAATTTCGATTTTAATTATAATATTTAATTAAAAGATTATTTTTTTCTATTATTTCTAAAACGACGAATTAATATTATAATTAAAATGTTATTCAGGCACAGTAATGGTCAAATGTGAGAATATTTTTTCGATTTTTTAAATCTATTATTTAAATTTCGCTCCCTGGATTCCAATATAAGTGAAGACATAAAAATATAATTAGTTTAGTATACATTAAGGAATTAATTTTTTTTCCAAATGTAATTTAGATAATTGTGCAACTTTCTCTGGATCATTTATTAATTTTTACGTTTCCTTATTAAAATATCATTGTCGATTGTAATTATTTTATGAGATAAAATAAAACATAAACAATATTAAGAATTCAAATGATATTGATTTCCGATATTTATATTATATAACAACCACTGAATATCATTAAAAAGAAATAGCGTTAAGAAATATTTCAAAAAATTTTAACGAAAAAAAAAATAAATATAAAATTACATGCTTCTTTTTCACTTTTACAAAATGCATGTCTTATGTGACAGTATTTCAGCTTTTAATTTTTTTTCATCACTTTACAAGAAAATGTACGTCTTTTGTGGTATTGTACTTTAGCCTGTATTTTTCTTTTACCACTTTTGAAGTTCTTCCATTCTTTATAGAAGGGGAAAAATGTGTACCTAACAGATTACTTTTCTATGATTTTCGTAAACAGCAATTTTGACTGATTTTTCTTTTTGTTTTGCTTTTTTAAAAACTATTTAAATTGTACACATCATAGTATTTTGTTTCAGCATTTTTTTTTCAAAATATCAATGTGTTTTCAATTCAATTTATTTAATTATTTATTTTTTAACTAAAATACTAACTTTTTTAAAGGTCGTTTTCTAAAACTTAAACACATGGAATTAAAATATTTTGTTCTGATCAGACTTTTGCATTAAGTTGTGCCTGATGCGTACGTACCCAAAAATTCTAAAGTCAACTGAAATTCCCATCATAACCTGACACAAATCATTTCCAAACTTAGAAGAATGCTGTTACAATGTAGTCTATGGGGAAAATTATTTGGAGTTTAACGATTTTACTCTACTCCAAACATTTTGAAACTGATAGTCATCATTCATATCCAGTGCCTAGAATAATTTAGAATAATTAATAATTAATTAATTCATATATTTAGTAGAATTTGGAATGTGTAGCACTTATACCGTTTACAGAGGCATTCGAAAGAATTCCGTTTTACATGAAAAGAGTCATTTGTGGTGCATTTTAATAATGTTGCATTATTACAAACATAATGAAATTGATGTTAATTTCTAAAGTGCACCACTAAAATATACATTTTCTGGAATATGGATTGTGAAGTATTTATTTTTCAATTACAGAACCATACATAATTATTCCGTTTCATTACGATCAAATAGAAAAAAAATTTTTCAAATACATTTTAATGATGTTGCATCATTTCAAACATGATAAAATTGATATGAATTTATGAAATATACTAACACGTACATTCTGTGGAATTTGGGGTAGAAAGGATTTACTATTAATTTACAATGCCACATAAAAGAATTTTATTATAATCTACGGAGTTAAACTATTTGTCGAGTATGATAAATATGGGAGAGATTGATTACAGAGTGAGATGGATTAGTTAAATATTTCATTAATACGATGTTCTGCGGTTGACACAAATGTCTGAGTCAGATCTTTAACAATTTTTTGTATGGTGTGACTTTTTGCTCTTCTCAATGTGTATATATATATATATATATATATATATATATATATATGTATGTATGTATGTGTGTGTGTGACGAAAAGGGGCGGTATTCCATCTAAAGGCATCAATTTTCGTTGAACACCATCTCCGCTGTACAATACGTCCATTCCCTTACGAACTAACAGCAGGTTAAGCAGCCGTAATGGTAAGCTGACAAGCAGTGGATTGGTTTCTTGGGGTATTTCCCCGTAAGAAATTTAAGTCAACCAGTTTTTGAATTCATATTTATTTAGAACACATAAAATAAGTTAAGTTATTTCAGCAGTCACCGTTGTACACATCGAATACTACAACCTTCGTTATCTAAGCTACATCATTCGATATTCTAATTTATCGGAAAAATGAAACGGGCGTCTGAATAGTTTAAAAACTGCATTCTACCGCTCTCGTCTCTAAAAATGAATTTCCCAGACTCTACGAAAAAACTAGCCCCTCCCCAGTCCGCGTCAGCAAATTAAAGATCCAATTAAGACTAACTTCAAGGCTATGACGTCAGACATCACCATCTCCTATTGCAGACGGGGCGTGACCTCCCGTAAGATCTTAATACTTGTGCGTAATAGAATAACCTGTTCACATACTCGCATGAACACACCAGCAGACGATCTAATAAAAAATAATATTAAATTTCGATAATTATTCTAAAAAGGAAAAATAGACCTCTACATTGAAAGAAGATTTCGAAATCGTTTCTCGCTCTTTTTGAGAAACAATCAATATATTATTACTAAATTAAATAAAATAAGAAAAAAGAACTTTAGCTGTTAAAATATTAATACATTACGAAATTGACATTAAAAGTATGTTCTATAATTATATATATATATATATACGAATACAAGGATTTGATACTGATAACATAAATTGCTGTTAACATGAACAAAAGTTTGATTCCCCTTGAGCTTCATGTTAACGAAATTCCACTGTATATTATTTAAGTTCAAAATCATCATTGATATTGATCAAATTTAAATCAAATATTTTTTTTTCATATGGCTATAATTATGCATTTAAAAGTTCTGGTTTATATGGAATCTCTCTAGTTCAATAATGTCATCTCAAAGAACATTTAGGCTTCTAAGCAACCTAAAATGGCGACGTAATAGCTAAAGTCTACAGGTGGGGTGGATTATACTTCTCCCTTGAGCGATCGAGTAATGGACCATGTGTAGACAGGAGAGATCAACCAGGTTGCTTTAAAGAGAAAAATGAAAGTAGCCATAACTTTACAAATAACTTTATTCATAACTTTAGCAAGGTTTTTTTAGACCCTTCATCAATATTAGGCTGCATAAAAAAATTACTGCTTATATAAATAAACAGCAGAAGCGAGATTTTGCAACATGTAGAGACTCTCTAATGTCTATCTCTAGGTTACATTTACGGAAAAACTTAAAATGCCTTTTCACTTTTCTTAAAGAAGCCAGAACGGCTGGTTATGACTAACACCTTCAATCTAACACCTTCAATAAAGAGAGAAAAATGCGTGTCGGTCGCTTGAAATAAGTGCCAATTATTGCTATACTTCATTGTGTACCACCGCTGCCATTCATGTGGTCCATCTTACCCGGAGAAATTGTTAAGTGAACCACATCATAAAAATTAAAAAATATATGTAAAAGAAATTCCTTTAAAGATATGAACTTCTGCATTAGGACTCTTTTTAGGAAACCTCATTCACTATGCACATATACTGGAAAAAAATGTAAATATGGGGTTGTTAGAACGCGAAGATAAAACATGTTCCATCGCTCATGGCTTTACCCTATAATAATTGTGTTCACTATTTCAAATATAATAAAACCGATATACATTATTGAGGTCTACTGATAGCTACATGCTGTGCAGGATATGCTGCGCATAGTACTTGTCATTGATTTACTGTGACGTAAAAAAGATTTTGGACACAGTATAGTATCGGAAGTACCGTCTATAATGATAATTTTTTAATGTTCTTTTAACATTATGGTTAGTGTCTTTAATTTTAACCAAATGTTTCTCACGCTATATAGTTTAGTTAAATGTTATAGACCATAAAGTCTATAAGAAAGAAAGAAATCGAAATGAAAATGAGTGTGATTTCCTTACATCTGGTTTTAAATTGAGATATCCATTTTCAAAAGTTTAGTTCACAAAGATATGTTTGTGTAATATAAATAAAATCATATACAGGGAAAAAGCACAGTCCTGTTATAACTTCTAAAAGTGTGAATTTGGAAATTTTAAGCTTTATATTATCTGAATTAAAATTTAGATTAATATGTGACATGAATTAAAATCATTAGGTAATATACAGGTAGATAAAAAGAATTAGGATACGTTTTCATTTGTTGCAAGAAATTGCAAAAACTGAATTTTCAAGTGATTAATATGTTACCCATAGTAAAGTACAATATATCGTAATATGAACGATTAGTAAAAATCAATAAATCTTATGATAGACTGTAATTGCTGAAAACAAATTTTCTAATATACTGTGTGTTTTCTAAAACTTTTTTTAATCATCTTACATGTTTCAAACGGTTAAATCCTCTCACAGTATCTTAGAAATGTTAAAAAATGTTTCATAATTTCTGTTTCACACATGACTTGTGTTTCTTGTTTTAAATAAATAATTGATTCTTCTAGAAATTTTAAATATTGAAAATTATTTCACGTCACTTATAACTCGAGAGATTTAAATGCAATTTGGAATTGTCAAAAACATTCAAATAATTTAAATTTCAGTTCACGAATTAATCTAATCCTGCATAATATTATGTCTTGTTTAATATTTCGCCATTTAGATAAGCAACTGCACATATACTAAAAGTTACATTTGCATATTCTGCTATCAACGTAGTGAAACGATTAAAATTCAATCACATTTTATATTTAATATAAACCTTTATTAAATAAAATTAAAAGTTATCTACATTTGGGATTTAATAAGCATTTATATTTTGTATTCCGGTAACTCGTCCGTATTTAAAGAGTTTTGTTATTTGTTTTATGGTTCAACGAAGCAGTTACATTAAGTATGGATTTCAGAATAAATACATTGTTTATAAAATGAATGGTCGCACAAGATTTATCTGCCTGACATCGAAATTTGAAATTACTGCGATATGAAAAGTCGAAATAGCTAATTACAAAATAATGCAGAGAACGTAAATAGAGATTATTTGCTCTGAAATGTAGAGGAAGATGAGAACACAAGGGGGTTAATATTTAGCTGTATTTCCAGAAAAAAATATGTATTTGGGATAGCATTATTTGAAAAATGTAAACATAATTTTCTGAATAATAGAGATGATTTTAAGTATTTTATAAGGCTTATGTTCTATCGACAAATAGCTGAACTTTTGAATTTAAACTTTTGAATTTTACTATCGAATCATTGCTGTCAACATTTTTTAAACTTCTGGTATAAATTTTTGTAAGAGAAATATTATGTTTACAAAATGACAGATTATTTTAATTAAAAAAAACAAAGATTACTATTCTTAAAAATGGGTATTTTAAAATTAGATGTTTTTAGTTGATATGTTGTTTTAAAAGATATTACTTTTATTAATGTAATTTAATATTTCTAAAATCAGAATATTACCTTAGTAAATATATATGAACTAAATATTTTAGTTTTTTGCATTGGAATTTTAAAACATGATTTTACAAAGAGTTATTATTTGATATAATAAAAATTAAAAAGATGCAAAAAAGCGAAAAATAAACTGAAAATTTGATTGATTATTAAAAACGTCTTTTGAAATCTAGTACAACATTCCAAAAAGTTCAAAAGCAAAACAAGAAAAGCAGAAGAAAATGTGGTTTGCAAAAGTTGCAGAAAATTAACCTGTTAAAAACACTTTTATTTCATTCTAGAAGGACTAATAAAAGAAATTGTAAGGCGGAAAAGTGTAAAGCAATAAAAAAAAATTCAGGCTAAAATTTGGTTAAAAAAATCAAAAGTAAATTGTCACATAAGGCTAACGATTTGAAAAGGTACAAAAAAGCAATTATCATAATTTTATATTTTTATTTTTATTTCGTTAACAAAACGATCATTTGCAAAATCGTTTTTAAAAATCAATTTTTAGGGTATCAATGAGTATTATACTGCATAAATATCAAAAATCAAGCTAATTCAAACCTATAATATTCATCATATTTTATTTTAGTTAAGTAGCGAAAAGAATGCTGATACTTTGTGATGAAGACATTAGGAAATTCATAGTGTAACTCAATAATGTATTTATTCTAAATGTATTCTTTTTTGTTTTCTTTACGTTTAGTGCATGTCAAATTAAACAGTTGTATGCTGGCATTCCTATGGTATAATATTCCCATTACTTTACATTCTTTGAATGCCTCTGTGAAGTTACATAAGAAGGTCATAGAATGCTTATATCTGAATAAAAAGGAAGTGCAAGGCATTTTCGTTATGTACAGAAATGATTAAAAAAAAGTCATAACCTTCTTCTAACTCGACGCAAATGATTTCATATTAGTTACTATTTCTGCAAGTAGACGATTTTAACATAAAAATTAAGTATATAAATGAATAGCAAACATTATTCTTATTTGATTGGTATCAAAAGTATTTTTATGCGATGATTGAATCAAGGTGAAAACCCTATGGCGTATTGGTCAAAGCTTCTGACTGCTGCGTAACAGGCCGAAAGAACGACTCCGGACTGAACAACGTTCATACAGCCTTTCATCCATTCGCAGTCGATAAAATGACTACCATGCTTGTTTTGAAACTAAGCACCGAGAGTTCCGCATTAGGCTGACTACATGACCGAGACGCATGCTATAGCAAATCGGGGCACAGTGTCAAGAAAACAGAGATGGGCATCACTGGCAGCTCAGATACTTCACATATCGTATAGCCACAGAGCGTAGTTTAGTAGTTGTGCCAAAATTATTAGGCGACTGTTTTTTTAGCTTTCTAGAAAATTGCACAGGTATTTATTCGAAGTACGCAGTATCTATAGTTATCGTCTGGTCAATATGTCTGCCTATAAAAGCGCAATAATTAATTCCAAACAGTTTGAAATTTAATATATATAATCTTATCATATTTTTGTCAGGTCATTTCAAATTGTTTGAAAATCAAATGAAAACTGGAAAAGATATTAACCTTTTGCACTTTTTCACTCACTACATGTGTTGTCAGCTATCCCTCGTAAAAAAGGTTCGCAAAAATATTGGAACGTCACTTATATCTGACAGCTTATTTCGCTGTCTTTTATCCCTGATTATTCGGACCACAGAGTACGGAATTGTAACAGAGAATCAACTTTGATACACTGTAATGGCAACTTGTTTAACATGGGATTACGCATAGACAGTAGTGACACGAGCGGACCACTCTGAAACTACGATCATAACATAAGAGAGGTTGCTAATTCGGCGAAACATCGCTTCCTTGGCGACAAATGATAAGGGAAAAAGAAAAAAAAAATACAGCGACGGCTTGATGCTTCTTGTTTTGAAATTTATGAAAGAATTATGAAATAAATTTGACGTATTCGTCTTGCAAACAATACATGTGTCTCTTCGTAACATAACGATATAATAATTTAAACTTGAAAATTCAAGAATAATAACAGTAATAATTACGAATCAATATAAGCGCGGAAATCTAAGATCAAATAGCATAAGCACACGTGCAAAGATAATCAAATCAGAATTCAGCAAGAAGCGCCAAGCAGAATAAGGTTACAGTTAAACAGAAATCACGAGGATAAAAATTGCCAACGCGATGGTTTAGTTTTTAAGTGATCCACTGAGGGCGCTCTTTTCAAGCCGAGTTGAGGCTCTGTTACTACTCTGTGATTCGGAAGTTAGATTAGGCGAAGAAAAATAGCTTAAAATACTAATGTCTCGAGCATTTGGAGCACCTATTTACGTGGGACACTAGTGGTTAGTGAGATTCACCTCTGGAGTGCAAAAGGTTAATAAATTTATTTACGTTCTATTAAATCCTATTATACGTCAATAATTCAATGATATCCCATGACAGGTAATGATTGTATTTTCAATGGTGATTACATGGTACTTAAGATGAAGTCCAGTTTTCCGTATTACTGAATTTAATACATTTAATTGTAATAAATTGTGCAATAATGCATTTTTGCATGAGTACAATAGCTATTGCATCAAAATCTGAATATTTGTTTTAAAAAATATATATTAAAAACGTTCATCATTTTCCACATTTGATGCACAATTTCCTACTTGTTATCATTTTTTACACATTTGAGTATATTTAAAATTTTCAAGAATATGAACATTATTTTTTGTAAATTAAATATTGGTAATGAAATGAAAGCTTTGCATTTTGAGAAATTTTTAGATACAATGTCTTTTGTGTATTACTTTTTAGAATATTCAAATTTTCAATTAAATTTTAGTAAAAGAAAAAAAATATATATTATTATAAAAAACAAAATCTAAAATATTTTTTCTTAACAGAATTCCATTGCATATTATTAGCAGTTCACTATTTTAATTCTCAATCTGGTATACATGATAAAGTATTCTTGTTTCTAAAAATTTAAATGAACTTACCGATAAAACATAACTCCCTGTCACATAATTTTAACATGAATTTAAATAATTTGTCCTCATCTATAATTAAGCGTATAACTAATACAAAAGAGTTAAAAATAAACCTGCCGATGGCAATTTTTTTGTTTTTTCATTTTAAGTATGACATAAAATACAACAAATAAAACATAAGGTCCATAAATATTTATTTTATTTTTATCAATGGAGTAGAATAATGGTCGGCAATTTATCTCAATACAGAAACCGTAATTATGGGACAAAGGCGATTTATCAGTATCTACATAAGGTACCCTGGGGTAATAACGCCACGTTAAGGTTCGACCAATTTTCACGGCTCAGTTTTAGTTTGTATTTTTCAAACAAATATATGATTCGATACAGCAACTCATTGACTATCTATATATAAAAAAAATTAACAGATATGTATTCATAAAATGTAATGGCGCGATTTCTCGACCAATGCTATTTGGCGTTATTACCCACCTATATGGGTAATAACGCCATGCAAACAAAACTATGAAATAAGATGGAATAATTGCATGTAGATTGCCCAATTCTAAAAATACAAACTCTGAAAACTTAGAAATTGACAAATTGCATTCTAAGCTATTGAAAATGTTCAATTTTTTGTGAAAGTATAAGAAAAATAAAGGTGTGGTGTGTGTGTGTGGGGGGGGGGGGAGGATGAGGCAAAAGAATATCAGACTGTGAGCTTCTTTTTGCTTAAAAAGGACCGCTTAAATAGAATTATTAGAAACATTGCACAGTTTTAACTGTGTTTATTTGAATTAGTATTTAGGATGTAGCTCGGCCACTGTAGGGAATCAAGCGGGATATTAATGCCAAGGATTGGCGTTATTACCCCGTTATAGTTATTGCGCTATACATTTTAAATTACAAATTATCTCGAGAAGATATCCAAAATCTTCAGCAATATTTTGAAAGTCCATGAAATGTACTAAAAATTTATGTAATTGACAAAGTATTTCCGGATAAAAAAAATAGTCTTCACATCACAAAACGTATCTCGCTAATTTTAGATCAAGCGTTAATTTTAGTTGCTTGTAAAAACAATAAGACCTAAAAATGAAACAAATTAACTTGAAGCTGTTTTTTGCGATTTATATGACTCAAAACCCTTCTACGCAGAGCACATGGGTGTCATTTACCAGATTATTTCATAATTATGCAAAATATTAGCACTTGGCGTTATTACCCCGCCTGGCGTTATTACCCCAGACCACCTTATTTAAAAAACACTTAATCGTTTGAGGGCTTTTTTTTTTCCACAAAAATATAATTAAAAAAACTTGGATTACAATGATTTTTACTTTGTGATTTTGCATTAAAAAAATTCGCAAATCTTTCCATTTGAAAAATTAAAAAAAAATAGTAATTCTGATAAAGATATTCTTATATTTCTACAATTTATGTTTTTTTCCGCAAGCGGGAGAATAGAGGAATGTGCTTAGTGGGATTAATAAATTAAAATGATATTTATACAAATAAATCCCAACCTTTAGTTATTTTTTATTAATAATATATAATATGACTCTAAAGAAATCATGTGTTTTTTTAATTGAATGTAATTAATTAATATTTTCATAAGATTTTTTTTCTCAACCTTTTTATTTGCTTAAAAAACGTAGAGCCGATTGAGCAAAAAATTGTCTGAACCTGGAATCGAACCAGAGTCTTTAGTCAATAGTTTCCTTCTAATAAAGTGGCGGATTAACATCCACTACGTACTGATGCAATGTAATAGTCTGCAAACAATGCTGATATTTAACTTATAATGGTTAACAATCCTTAACCATTCAAGTTAAGGGCAACTAGTCTTTCTTCAGTCAGTTAATGGAAAGATCAAGATTTTTCCATTAATACTCTTTTTACTAAGTGTAAACTAACATTTTTGTTAGTTTTCCACTAACAAGAGGATCCATGATAGGGGATGCAGAATCTGGCACCCTTTGTGCATTGATAGAGTATACAGTCAGTAGATAAACATATGATAAGGATAACGTGCAATAAACAGGGTTTTTAAAAGAGAGTCCCAATAACTCAATTTTGGCGCTTTAGTACATAATCGAAAAAATTACACATATTTACGAATTGCCGGATGGTTCAGTTTGCAAAGCGCCAAACTTCCAAATTCTCTTTCTCTCTAAACATTGTGGATTATTCTTTAGATTTTTATGCATCCTTTTGCTCCAATAACATAAAAAATCACACCCTTTAAAGGAAAAATGTTTGAAATGATATATACCATTTAAAGAAGATGCGAGAAAAAAAATCTTTAATTGTTTTTTTTTAAATTACTGCATTGTTTTTTATTTTTATTTTTATTTTTTTTGTATGTGTGTGCTTAAAATGAATTTTAAATCATGTTTTTATCCTAGAACATGAAACATTATTTTTTTTATGTTTTAGCTTGTTTACAAAATATAGTTTTCAACCAATCGTTGTTATGGTAACGACTTCTTTCAAAAATGGGTTTTTCTTCAAGATGGGTATTTTTTTTTCATCATTTCTACTATGTAAGCTGTTATAATGAAGAATTGTTTAAGATAAACGGTACAAACTTGGAATATGTCAATTGTTTCACTTTAATTGTAATTCAGTAAATTTGAAAAAACTATTTATTTTTAAAAATGTGATTTTTTTTAACGTTTACTTTAAATATTTTAAAATGTTATTTAAAGTAGTTTTTTTTAATGAATCAAAATTAAAGCTTATATATTCTGTTTATTTATATGAAAAAAAATGAAATTATACAAATATTATTTCAAATTATAACGATTTTAATGCACCCCATTTTTTAATAAATTGTAAATCTATTTTTTTTCACTATGATTAAATTTTCATACTGAATTTGTTTACCAATAATATGATGAACTGTTACAAAAAATAATAATAAAATTTTTATTCAATAAACAAAAATTATTTTAAAATTGTTATTTTAAAATGGCCCCCATAAAAGTAATTTCTATTCTCATTCGTTTGGTCAATTAATTTTCTTCTAGTATAATTAGTTGCAGTGTTAGTGAATGGTATTTACTTTTTTCCATCTATGCTGTAAAAAAATGTAAAAACTCATGTAACCTTAATCGGTTACATAAAATTTTGCTGTTATCGTTATATTAAAAATTCATAGAATACAAATTTACTAGAAACATTTTAGTAACTTTAACTTTTTAACTTTTTTTCGTTTGGTCAATTAATTTTCTTCTAGTATAATTAGTTGCAGTGTTAGTGAATGGTATTTACTTTTTTCCATCTATGCTGTAAAAAAATGTAAAAACTCATGTAACCTTAATCGGTTACATAAAATTTTGCTGTTATCGTTATATTAAAAATTCATAGAATACAAATTTACTAGAAACATTTTAGTAACTTTACAGATTTTATTTATTTATTTTTTTTTACAGTGTACTGTACGCAAAGGAAACATAATTTTTTAGTATTAAACAATTTGGTAATAATAAAAGCGAACGTTCTGCATTCAAAAACTTCATTTGATGGAGTTTTCACAATTTCTTTTGGAAATTTAAATACAAATAACAATTTTAGACAGAAAATTAATCATTAAGCTTTTAGTCAGTAAACAAAAGAGTACTATAATAACTATAATAACTACAAATTAGTATGTTATTAGTATGTTATTAGTATATGTAGTTACTATAATAACTACAAATTACTGAATTCATAAAACATGCACAAATTCTAAAATATTTCATTCTGTCAATGATTATTAAGTAACATTTAATGGACTCTTAAAGTTGTTGTTTTCTGGGGAGAAAAGTTGAAGTGTCATTGATTCTAGTAAATCACAGTGTCTATGATTAATCATAACATAATGAAATTAATTCAAGTTGAAATCGTATTGTAATCGACACAACAAAATTACTGTAATATACATCAATCTGTAATATATATCAATTATGTTAATGCATTTATTCACATTAAGTAAACCATACATTTGATTATGTAATAAATTATAACTTCTTGTTTTAAAACAATTCAATGTTAGTTGTTGCATTATTAATGAATAAATAGTAAATAGATGGAGTAACTAATTTTTGTTATGCTAATTCAAATGAGAAATTTATTTCTGTGAAACATTGTTAATTAATGTACATCACGGCATATGCATGTTAACGAAATTATATGCATGGCTATTAACATGAAAAAATTTTAAAACAAAGTTACGATTATTCATATCATAAATTTGTTATGAAGTTGGTGAATAATATTTTATATTAAATATGTTAGTATTTCTTGTTTGTTTATTGTTCCTTAAGCTGACCCTCCCCTCGTTGCCCAGGCCCATGATAATATTCTTAAATAAACTTTAAATTTGTAGGATTCGTTTGATTTTACGCATGAACTGCTAAAATGATTTTTCCAGCAACTGTCAAGATAAAAAATGCTCGAAAAAATTAAAATTATTAGTTAATTTCTAGTCGTTTACTGCGGTCAAATTTAAAATAAAATTAGACATTTGGATTTGCTGTTAAAAAATGCGTATAGTAAAAGTGTACTTGTAGGAAATACGTGTTGGGAAAAAAAGTGAAATTCTACAAATAATATTTCTAGTTACAACTGTTTTAATTTACCCCATTTTTTAATAAATTCTAAATTAATTAAATAAATTTTTTTTACAATGTGTTATTATTTGCCAATAATATGGTTAACTCTCAAAATTTTTTTTAAATTTTAACTCAATAAAAAGAAATTCCTTTAAAGCGTGTCCCGGACGCATTTAAACTCTTTTTACTGGATTAAAGACCACAGAGAAGTTTGTGGCATTCTAAATGGTTTATTTCTCTTTCGACTTTTCAGATTTTAAGGTTTTTGGAAATTGCAATTACTAATGACGCTAGTACAAATATACCATTATATAAATCGTTTTTTATTTTTTGTATAAATGAATCAACATTTAACATTACATTTTAAACTAACTTAATTCTTAATCTTATGATTTATTATTTCAGATTCCCGCAAAATATCATTACATTAAAAAACACAAATTAAACGGAATACAGTAAAAATATATCTATTGGTGCCATCTGCTTGTTTTTTAGACAACATTTGTCATTTGTAACTTTTTTTCTTTTGGAGATTGAATCTGACATTAGGTATCACTGCTGTGAACTGTGATAATTTTTTAGGGAACTAAGTCGATTCCATTAAGATGTGAATTTGGAAGTTTTACTTCCGCTAAAGCAGACATTTCAGGAAAAGGAGGAAAAAAATCTTTTTAATGAGCAGTTGTTTCACAATCAGAATTTTGTGTTTTTACAATGTCGCTGAAAGAAATCATGTGAAAGAAATCTTTCTAATGAGCAGTTATTTCACAGCCAGAATTTTGTGTTTTTCCAATGTCGCTGAAAGAAATCATATGAAAGAAACCAACCAATAAGAAGACCGAAAAAATTTTGGTGGTCCCTAATCAAGTAAGCAGACTTTAAATGCGTCCGAACCCCCTTAAAAGTAAACTTTATTTCCATTCTTTTGGTCAAGTAACTTTTCTCAGTTATAACTAGTTAAAGATTTAGTACGGGGTGTTTACTTTTTTTCCACAACTGAATGCAAAGAACATGCAACTTTTTAAAATTTATCTTTGGCAATAATAAAAGCGGATACTCTGTATTCAAAGACATCATTTAATGGCATTTTCACGGTTCCCTTGAGGAATTTAAATATAAATAATAATTTCAAATTGAAATTAATTATTAAACACTCGGTAAATAAACAAAAGACTTGAATAACTGAAAATTATTGAATTTATAAAAGATGTATCAATTTTAAAATATTTCATTCTGTCAATGATTAATAAATAACATCTAGTTGCTTCTTAAGTGAAGGCTGATTATTGAATAACAGATGGTGTTTTCTGCGGTGAAAAGTTGAAGCGTCATTGATTCTAGTAAATCACAATTGGTATGACTAATTAGAACAACATGAAATTAATTCAATATCAAAGCGTATTGTAATCGATACAGCTAAATTACTGTAACATACATTCAATTACGTTAATGCATTCATTTACATTAAAGAAACCATACTTTTGATTATGTAATAAATGATAACTTCTTGTTTTAAACAGAAATGATTGATAACGAATAAATGTAGTAACTAATTTTTGTTATGCTGATTCAAATGATACATTTATTATTGTGAAACATTGTTTAATAATATGCATCACGAAATATGCATATTGACTAAATTATACATATGACTATTAACCAAAAAAAAAAGATACTATTGTGGTAATTATTAATTTATGTAAGTCAAAAACTTTCCATTCAAATGATTTTAAATTCCGTTTCTAGCCATAGTTTGAGCGGAAAATTTAAACTATAATATAAAAATTGGTATTTGTCATTGAAAAAAGGAAACAAAGTTTAGTCAAGTTTTAATTTGTAGACGTCCTCCCCCCCCCCCCTGAAAAATATTTATATACATCGCTTAAAAATAAACTTTATTTCCATTCGTTTGGTCTAGCCTTCTAGTACATTTATTTGCAGAATTTGTACGTACTGCTTAATTTTTTTCCGCGACTGTCCTCAAAGGAGATATATCTTTTTAG
Organism: Maratus speculifer; assembly: GCA_964019185.1. Lineage (NCBI taxonomy): Eukaryota > Metazoa > Arthropoda > Arachnida > Araneae > Salticidae > Maratus > Maratus speculifer. The sequence goes on along the minus strand of OZ025295.1, from coordinate 300,073,572 downwards.
AATTTAACTATTTGGCTATAGTAAAATCGTGTACTCTGTATTCAATTACTTCATTTAAGAGAATTTTCACTATTTCTTTGTAAAATTTAAATACAAATAATAATTTTAGACTGAAAATTAATTATTAAGCTTTTAGTCAGTAAACAAAAATGTTGAATAACTAAAAATTGCTGAATTCATAAAAGATACCTAAATTTTAAAATATTTCGTTTTGTCAATGATTAATAAATAACATTTAATTGCCTCTTCACTGATTGCTGATTATTGAATAGCGATGGTATTTTCTGTGGTGAAAAGTTGAAGTATCATTGATCTAGTAAATCACAGATTGTATGATTATCTAGAACAACATGAAATTAATTCAAGTTGAAATCGGATTGTAATCGATACAGCTAAATTACTGCATTATACATTCAATTATGTTAATGCATTCATTCACATTAAGTAAACAAAACTTTTGCTTATGTAATACATTATAACTTCTTGTTTTAAAACAATTGAATTTTAGTTGTTCCATTAATAATGAATAAATATTGAAAAGATGGAGTAACTAATTTTTGTTATGATATTTTAAATGAGACATTTATTATTTTAAACATAGTTAAATAATGTATATCACGAAATATGCCTGTTAACGAAGTTATATGTTTGTCTATTCAGGATTGAGATTAATATTTTTAAACAAAGATAATATTATGGTAATTGTTAATTTACTCTAAAGTTGTTGAATAACATTTTCGATAAAATATGTTACTTGATATATATATACTTTTTTGTAGTTTTTTAATGTTTATTTTTTTTATTATTTTTTCTAGCTGACCCACCCCATGTTTCCCGGAACATGATAATATCCCTAAATAAACCTTAAATTTGTATGATTAGTATGATTTTGCGCATGCACTATTTAAATGATTTATCAAAGAGCTGCCAGATAAAAATCTTTCAAAGAATTTAAATTTGTCAGTTAACAGATATCTGTTATTTGCTATGGAATATCAAAGAAAATTAGACATTTGGAATCGTCATAAAAATAAGTATAGGCGCATTAATTGCAGATCTGTAAAAGCAACTTTAAATAAAAGTATAACGTCCTTAGTAGGTAAAAATTCCTAACATACACTGAAATGTGGTAACCGGCCAAATCACATAGCGAAATATTCTGATAAATACCAACCCTGTTAAGGGAATTCGGGACATAACAATATTCAAATTAAATTTATATATATATATATATATATATATATATATATATTGCTTTTTTTATATACTTAAAATGAAAATTGAAAATTGCTGAATTTATAAAAGATGTGCCAATTTAAAAAAAATTCATTCTGCCAATGATTAATAAATAACATCAAATTGTCTCTTAACTGATGGATGATTGTGGAACAATAGATGATGTTTTCTATGGTGAAAAGTTGAAGCATCATTTATTCAAGTGAATCACACTATGTATGATTAATTAGAACAACATGAAATTAATACGATATGAAAGCGGATTGTAATCATTGCAGGTAAATTACTGTAATATACATTGAATTACGTTACTGCATTCATTCGCATTATGTAATCCATATTTTTGATTATGCAACTAATTATATCTTTATGTTTTAAACGTAAATGAATGCTAGTTGTCTCCTTATACATAAATAAATAATGAATGGATAGTGTAACTAATTTTTGTCATGTTTATTCAAATGAGACATTTATTATTGTGAAAAAGTGTTTAATAATGTATATCACGAAATATTCGCGCTAACGTAATTACATATTTATTGCTATTATCAGGAAAATATTTTAAAACAAAGATACTATTATGGTTCTAAGTGGATTGTAATCGATACAGGTAAGTTACTGTAAAATTCATTAAATTACGTTAATGTATTCATTTGTATTAAGTAAACCATACTTTTGATTATGTATTAAATTATAAGTTCTTGTTTTAAACATAAATGAGTGCTAGTTGTTCCATTATTAATGAACAAATAATCAATAAATGAATTTACTTATTTTTGTTATGCCAATTCAAAAGAGACATTTATTATTGATAAACATTGTTAAATAATATATACCACGAAATATGCATGTTAACAAAATTATCCATACGGCTATTAAAAAGAAAAGGTATTAAAACAAAGATACTTTTATGGTAATCATTAATTTATTCGGAAATGTTGTATAACATTTTAGATTAAATATGTCAGTATTTTTCTAAGATTTTATTGTTTGTTTGTTTATTGTTCCTCTATCTGACACAACCTGCGTTGCTCGGGCCCATGATAATATTATTAAATAAATTTTTAATTGGTATGACTTTGCTCACGTACAGCTAAAATGATTTATAAAACAGCTAACATATAAAAAATGTTCGAAAAATTAAATTTTTTAATTAGTTTATATTTGTTTGTTGCCGTTGGATATACAAAAAAAATAGATATTCGGATTCTTCGTTAAAAAATACGTATGGGTGTGTTAATTTCAAATTGGTAAAAGCACCATTTGAAAATTTATAATACGTTTTAAATTTTTCTAATATGCTTTGAAATGTGCTAAAATGGCTAAATACTAATTCTGCTAAACCTCCAGTCTCTTAAAGAACAAACTGAGAAAAATTTTCTTTTGCGGACAGATAAAAATATTTTCTTTTTTTTTCTGCAAACCACTAGTTTCACTACGGGAAACTAGAGAGTTTCAAGACAGCGTCTTAATCGTACTGCAGTGTGCAATTCTCACGACTGGGTTCTCTCCTTTGTCAGCTTGAAGTTTTGAAGAAAGAAATAATATTTTAATAGTACTCTTGATGAGTTTTTAATTAATGTCTCAGATACTGTTTAGAAATGTACACTTCTTAATCTCAGATTACTTTTGAGAGGCTTCCCGTAAAGCATAATGACGTCACTGCAACGTCGTTGTGAAGTCAGATTGTGACTTTGTGACCATCAATTGTCGATGTGACGTCACGTGACTTCGATATGAAGTCACAGTGACTAAAATGTGAAGTCGTTATGGCCGTTTTAGAGCACTTTTGTGACGTTTCACAAAATGGTCACAATGTGACAAATTTGTGAAAAATGTGTCTTTTGTGACTAATTTGACATTAACGTTGTGACGAAACTGTGAGAAAAGAGACGATATTTAAATAGCCAGAAACATGTTTTTTTTAAGTAAATAACATGTTTTGAAGGATATTCATAAATTTCTAAAGATTTTTAAAAAAGTCACATCTCAGTCACAATGTGACGTCACTGAGTGGTAGCATTTTGGTCACAGATGTGATGTGACCAAAGTGACTCACAGCGACGTCACTGTGACCATGCATGCTATTAGGGTTTATTTAGGGACTATTTTTACAAACATTTTCGCTCTCGTACGTTCCGTAGCTTTCGCTTGCTATCGTAGCCTCACTCGCACAGCAAAACTTTCTTTTATTAGTATCGATTGAGAAATCACAAAATTTGAAAATTCAGAATTTTCGTGGTAAAATGTTGAAACCATGGTTGTAGCGCATAGTAAAGTTATTAGGCTTATGATGTGGTTTTTGTAATTAATATATTGAATGATCGTGAACAATTAAAATGTTAATAAATAATAATAATGTAACTAAATAATAAATATTTATCATTTATTAAATTTTAACATGAAATTTAAAATAATTTTTTTGAACTACTTTAAATACTATTGTTTGAGAAATCACAAACTTTGCAAATACAGAATTTTCGTGAAATTTGAAGGAGGAAAAATCAGAAACCATGCTTTGACGCATATTAAAGTTACGAGGTTTGTGATGTAGGTTTTTTAATTAACGTATCAAATGTTAGTAAATAATAACAATTTTAATAAACAATAATAATGTTACTAAATAATATATGTTTCTCATTTAGTATGATTTAACATCAATTTTTTTAAACTAAATTAAATACAATTAACAGTTTATTTTTCAGTGCTCATTTTATTTGTAATACATGTCTTAAATTTATTTCATCTTCAACGCTAATTTTTTTCTTAAAACACAATAAATAAATAAAGTGCAGGTCATTTCAAAGTATAACATATTGTGCTTAAATGAAATTAAAATCATTTTTGTTTTATGTAGATATTGATGCTATAAATTTAAAAATAGTGGATGAAGAATATTTTCATACAATAAACATCTTAAATCACGTATATATACCATTATTTGAATCAGAAATATTAAACGAAAGAATTCCGTACATATTTGTTCAATTAATTTATTTTAACAATATACATATATTACGAACGTTTATTTAAAGATTTAATTATTGTTCACAAAAAGTAAAGACTTTTAAAACATTTAAAAATACTTAAAGTCTAGAAACCGATAAGTTTCAATCCCTTTGTATCCATTATCAGTGTCTTAAAAATGGGTATGATTTAAGGATGACTAAACATTGACTGAAACTTGTCAGTTTTTAGACTTTTAAAATTTTATTTTTTATATTTTGAAAGTTTTTATCTTTTCTGTTTAATATACGTCTTTAAGTAAACCTTTTTATTGTATGCGTGTTGATAAACTTCTAGATGTAACAATCCTTTAATTTATTTAAATTTATTTTAAACTGTTATTTAATTTTAAAAAATATAATATTTGCCAATATTAAACACGGTAGTTAAAGTAGATCTAAAACCTTTTTTTTTCTTATCAAATGAAATGTTTGTTTTAATCAATCCTGCTTGTAATATATTTAAAGATACATATTTCAAGACATAACAGTACTTTAATTCATTTAATTTTATTTTAAACTATTATTTTTAAACAATGATTGACAATATTAAACACAGTAGTTTAAATAGATCTAAAAGCATTTTTATTTTTTTATTGAATGAAAGATTTTCTTATAAATCTTGTTTTTATTATATCCAAAGATGCATATTATCAAAATGAATATACTTATACAGTGACTAAATTTATTAGTTTTTAATAAGGACAGAAAACTGTATTTTGTAACTTTGTACGGAAATTTATTCTTCTTTTTTAGTATATTTCTATCATGTAATTAAATTCCCCTTTATTTCTCATTAGACTTTCATCTGACTTTAATGAAAAGTTGTGTTTTATTTTTTTCAGAACTTCCATAATGCAAATTTTGTTATAATCAAAAAGTAATTAAGATATACTAAAGATTAATTATAATTTATTATTTATTTTTCGATTATCTCTTCTCATGATTTAAAATAAATTGCGACATAAAATGTAATCGGCTTATCAAATTATTAATAGATTAATTCAACATTTAATGCATTTTCAAACAAAGTATACCACAGTTACTCTTTCCTTCATTGATATGGTACTATCATTATTTTCAATTAGTATTATCCGCAGTGAAATTAATCACTAAGCTTTTAGATTGAAATATTTTGTATGTTAAAATATATTACTTAAATGAGAACGATAAATTGTCGCAAATACATAAACATTTTAGGAATGTCGTTAAAATATTTTGATGTTATAATATGGTGTTTTTTAATGATCTTATAATAAAGTATTTAGTTGAGTATTTTAATTTAATTTTAATTTATTTTTTGAATAACTAACAAGTCCATAATCTCTTATTAAAAAATTCTTGAAAAGTAAAGAAATAAGCTTCGATCATTAGATATAATTTGATAGAAGGTCTTGTGCACTGAGAAAAAATAACCACCTGCACATAGAATAAATAGTTAGTCATTTTCTGAATCCTTAGTCTAGAGTTATAGATTTCCAAACTATACGAATAGAGTAAATAACTAAGCTGAATAGACAAAATTATCTAGAATTTCTAATCTCTTGTTTTCTAGATGATCGCACAAATTCAGCTCAGACGACAGGCCCAAAAAATACGACCAAGGCGCACGAAGAAAATTTTAATATGACAGAGACAAAATACCATTCACGGAACGTCGTTTGCCAGATAGTCAGCTTAGAAAACGGATAAAAAGTAGGGGTGGAATGTTAGTTCTTCAGTCGAAGCTCGCAAATGCCAACAAAATGACTTCGTTCGTGGTGAGTTGGTAAAATTATTATCAAAATGAAATAAATGCTGCGAAAACCTGGCGCGTTTACCGTCAAAACCATCGCCAAATACGTGGCCTATGCATTTCCCAAGCTCATCTTATTTTAGTAATGACATTCGAAGAAATTGGCTGCACCTGTGATGGTCCGCAATCCGAACGAACAACTGTTCCTGTAGATACTGTTATGGAAGTGCATCACATAGTGACCAGAGGACGCATGCAAACTACACAAGGTGCATCTTGTGTATTTCATATACCAAAATCAATGGTCTTAAAGTTTCTGCGCTCTGTAATCCGCATGTTTCTTTACCGGTATCAGCGCGCCCAGATGTTGGAGGTGAGAGACCATTAACAAATATAGACTATGTTAATGAATTTCTTATCCAATATGATGGAGATAACTATTGATTCGACCTCTTCCCATATTATGAACGGACGAGACACATTTCACTTTTACTAGTAACGTCAATAGTCTCCGCAATCCCCCGACCTCACTCCTATGGATTTCAGGTTCTGGGGATATCTAAAATCTAGAGTGTACATGTGCAATCCACAGACTTTGCCGGATTTGAAAGATTCTATCAAAAGTGAAATTGCAAACATCCCTCATGCAATTTAACGTTCGGCTGTATTGTCCATAGTCGCAACCATGCAATGTGTAATTGCCTATGATTGCACCCATGTGGAAAATGTGTAATCAAAATAAAAGTTTTCTCCGATCTGTGTTGTAATCAGAGATTAGTGTACTGACTCTGTGTCATATGAAATTTGCTCCTTCAGCCCCAATCGTGTTTTTTTATTGGGGAGGGGGGATTCGCAGAACAGTTTTTTGTGCGTGCATAACGTGTCCGTTTCTTGCTATACACGTACGGTTCCAACACTCTTTAGGATTTTCGCATGCACTGAGTATTTTCCGATGAAAAAAATTGGTGTTGTCTTTGGAAAATTTCGAGTTTCTGTAACTATAACCGTAACCTTGAGTGCCATTTTGTTACCGTTCAGAGAATCTTGAGCACATACCTCTGAATAGCTATCTCTGAAATTTCACCTCGATCAGTTGAACGGACTGGCTGCTAGAGCTCCATATAAGTCCAAGTTTTTTTTTATGACCACCCTGTATATATTCAAGATATACATATTCAAAGATGCATAATTTCGAAATGCATAAACTAATACAGTAACTAAATTTATTGGTTTTTAATAAGGAGAGAAAAATCCGTTTTGTAGCATTGTATGGAAATTTATCCTCCTGTTTTAATATATTTTTATCATGTAATTAAATTCGCCTTTATTTCTCATTAGACTTCCATCTGACTTAAATGAAAAGAAATCTTTTGTTTTTATTTTCAAAACTTCCATAATGCAAATTTTGTTATAATTAAAAAGCAATTAAGATATAATAAAGATTAATTACAATTTATTGTTTATTTTTCTGTTATCGCTTCCGATGATTAAAAATAAATTACGACATAAAATGTAATCGGCTTATCAAATCATTAATAGATTAATTCAACATTTAATGCATTTTCAAACAAAGCTTTACCACAGTTACTCTTTCCTTAATTGAAATGGTACTAGCATTATTTTCAATTAGTATTATCCGCAATGAAATTAATCCGTAAGCTCTCAGATCGAAATATTTTGTATGTTAAAGTATACTACTTAAATGAGAACGATAAATTTCCACATATACATGTAAATTTTGGGGGAAGTCATTAAAAATTATTGATGATTTAATATAATGTTTTCTAATGATGGTATGATAAAGTGTTTTCTTGAATATTTTTATTTGTATTTTTTCATAATAAACCAGTTAATAGTTAATTTTCGAAAAAAATCTTGAAAATTAAAGAAATAGGCTTCGATGATTAGCAACCATTTCATACGAGGTTTTATAACCTGATTGAAAAAATACCATCTTGAACTAGAATTAATATTCAGTCTTCTTCTGAATCTCTAAACTAGAGTTACAGATTTCGGAACTATGCCAATAGGTGTACCAGCTAAGCTGATTAGATGAAATGTCTAAAATTTTTAATCCCTTGTTTTCTAGGTAACGAATTGATATATCGTTTCAGTAACGAAAATTTATTGTTTGATTTCAGGGATGGTTTTCATAAAATAGAAATCTAGATACTAAAACCAATCTCTAGTGTTCGCATCTATTTGCAGAGATTTTGAAATAAAATTGTCCTAGAGAATACAGAAACACACTGTTGTATTCTTGCAGAATACTCTAGAACTCTCTCGCAAAGGGAAGTAGAATTTATAAGGATGGCATGGAACTTATTTTCCTAGACCCATTATCACAATTTAAATTGTAGATCCCTGAACAATAATTTCTCCCAACGTGACTATTGGTTTACTTTACAGAAAATTTCAACAGTTAATAAACAGTTCTTTCTCTATTCACTCTGCAGTGTATTTTTAATGCGACTACAGACTTACGTAAATATTAAACATGGAATATGCATAATGTATTTGCGATTGGGATATAGAATTTATTTAGCTCTCCCAATGTGGAAAATAGGAAACTAAACCTAACAATATATCTATGAAAATATAAATGACTAGTATTGAAAAACACCGTAATGACTGGCGATAAATTGATAAATGAGCTGAATAACTTTGTAAAATCACCATAAAAAGAAAATAAGAGCTCGTCATCAGCTAATCCAAACACGTATCACAAGGGACAGAGTCGAGATGATTTTCTTTTTATGGTGATTTTACAAAGTTATTTAGCTCATTTATAAATGACTAGTTTCGTAGTCATCTAATTTGTTGTAATTAAATTACAAGAGTTATTTCATTGGTTTTGGGAAAAAAACACATCTTGTTTTGTTGTACATTTCTAGTTTCTAAGCTAAACATCGTAAGTAGAGTAAATCGTGATTTAAAAGGTTTTTTGCTCCTGTTCTCCTTTTAAATTTAGAAATTTCTAGAAACAATTCTTAGCAATATCTTATAAGAAATCACAATATCAAATTCTTTGTTTCTAGACTTAAGAGAATAGAAATTGAAATGTATGAAACTGAGAAAACTGAGAAGTATTGAAAAGAATAAAAACTGAAATTTTAGAACTTTTTTACTCGTGTCCCATTTTAAATTTTGAGTTTATTAAAATCTGGATTTGCGGTCATATATGTCTGTAAAGTAACAGACATGTCAAATTCTAAGTTTCTAACCCCAACAGTATCAAATATATCGTAAATTAGAAAAATTTTAAAACGCTATTCGCTTGCTTCACATTTTAAATTATGAATACTTTAGAAACCATTCTCTGCGAATTTTTAAATGATATAATTAATCACAATGTCTAACAAACTTCTATCCCAAACAGTATCATAGAAATCACTATTTTATAATGTATTTTTGCATACTTTTTTAAATTTCGATTAATTTAACTAGTCTGCGTTTATGTTTTAACAATAACAGCTACATGAAATTTTATGCTTCTATTTTAGCAATTTATAGAAATAAATTGAAAGTAGCATATAGAAATATAGGAATGAATAAAAAAGTAATTTATATTTTAAATTTAAACAGTGAAATATGTGTATAAAATACAGGAATCGCCAAAGGTGCAAAACGAATGAAGTAAACTTTTATTATTTTAATTACTACTAAATGACAAAAATATAAATGAAGTCATTAAAAGAAAGGGATAGCCCTATATCACCATTAGTGCATTGGTAATAAATGGTATGAATTCCACAATGGAATTAACTAGATTTAAAAACGTTGTAACAAAAATTTGAATACTAACAAAATTATTTGAATTCAGTATGAATGGACTATGTTATGCACAATAAAGATATCATTTTAATCTAAATCATCTATAAAAATTGACACAATACATTTTTAATTCTTAATAAAGCTACGGGGAATCATTAAGAAAAATCATTTAATAAATATAACATATCATCATAAATTACCCTTTTAGAATTAAACAATACATCTGATGCAAATGATTATGCTACCGGCTATCATTAAGAAAATATTCTAATGAGTAATAAATTTCGTGTATTTCATGTGATATTTTTAGAGTTTTTAATTTAAAAGTTTAATTAGTTTTCACAAGATGTTTATTGAAACTATTATTTTAAACTCTTATTAGTTTTAATTAATCTGCGTTAATTTAATTTAATTGGAGTGCTCATTAATTTTCTGTGTAATCTTATTTTAAACAGAAAATCAGATGCATTCTTTATCAAAAATATTCGGATTTAAAGGCATTTTGAGATTTCAATATTTTTCCGAGTTTAAAAGCCTGTAATAATTTTACTTAAAACAAAATTCAGTATTATCTTACCTTTTGTTGCTAAATAACTGAAAGGCTTATTTAAAAGAGTGATTTATAATTGGAAAACACAATGCATAATTTCAAAAATAGAAACTACAACTTTTAATGAAATACTTTAGCTTTCAGTTTAATAAAAATTCGGAATATAATTTGAATAACTAAAAGCATTTTAGTTCATATGCTTCGTAATTCTGAATGTGAAATACATTATGAAATGTTTGTGATTTAGTTTAAGTGAAATAGGATTCTTTTTAATCCTTTATCTATCGACAGTACTTATAAGTACCATTAAAATTACTTATTATGAAATTCTTTTAATACGTCAATTACATGTAATGCTCTTTAGAATGAGTTACAGATACATTACTTTATTTTATTCCAAAAGACTAATTGGTTATACAAAACAAAAATATTTATAAAAGGGTGATTTGTTTTGGCTTTATATCTTTTTAGCTTTTTTGGCACTGAGGAAGGGGGATGGGTATTTTTCAATTCTCCCAGTTTGTCAGTTTTTAAAACATGAAATATTAAATTAAGCAAAAATTTTAGGAAAATTCTGAGAACTAAGAAAAAAAAGACATCCTTTAAGAAAAGAGTACTGAAAAAAATAACTTAATAATGTATAATTTCCTGAAGAGATATTTTGAATTTAGAAATGCATCAAACAAACAAGACTTAACATTATTGAAGGCGGATTCGGAAAATAAGTGACCAGCAGTCTTAATAGATCAGGCGTAATTATCGATATAAATAAAAACATTAAGCTGACTTTTTTCTTCTTTAGGGGGAAATGGGGCTCATTGATACAGTTTTTTTCTAAGTATTATTTTGGTGTTCAGACAGTAGAAATTTCAAGTTATTTTTCCATGTGATGTCAGCAAAACTTGTTTAGTGTGTTATAAAAATGTACAATCGATGTGTTATATAGTATTTCTGCATGCAATTAAAAAAATTAAAAAAAAGTCATTTGTATCAATGTGCCCCATCCCCGGGGCAGATTGATACACCTGATGGGGCGCATTGATACGTTTGGGAAAAATGGAGACAAAATAACAACAATGCATATTTTTCAAACAAAATTAGTTAGCAAACCATTTAAATTTATATAGAGAAATTCAGATCACCCACAATTTATTTGTAAGTAATATTTAAGCAATCAAAATTAAATGAATAATGGCTTGATGTTCTGGTTGTTCTTTGTCTGATTGTTGGCTGCAGTAACTTTGTCATATCTGGCACTTCAACCCCAGCATTATCTTCTTTCTTAGGAAAGATGAAAAAATTACTAGGTTTTTTGTTTATAAATGGTCTATAAACAGAAAATAAAGGATAATTACATTAAAAATTCTGTTTATAATATAATTATTCTTTGCTGTTCAGCAGCTTGTTTCTCTTACTTAACATTTCTCATGTCGAAAATACTTTTTTCTGTGGAGAATAGATATAAATTAGAATTTTTCCAGGCTGCCATCCTTTTCTTTTAGTGAGTTCTATTAGCACTAGATGTTGGGTAAATTCGAACGCCTTCTGTTTGCAAAAATATTGTAAAATATCCTAATATAAAAAATTACAGCTATTTCACTTCAATAAAAACTAATATTAGAAATTTTTAGCGAAAAATGGTTGGATTAAGAAGTGTATGGCAAAACAATAAATGAAAGGTAATGAAAAAACTTATTAGAAAATGATTTATGTTGTATCAATGTGCCCTGACATAGACTGTATCAATGTGTCCCATACAGCCATTTTAAATAAAATGAATCTCATATCCAACATTTCCTAATTTATATAACAATAAAAAATGAGGAACTGATAAAGAGTAGCTTTACTTGCCAGGGAGAGTATTCTTTTCGGTTGAAAAAATTGGAACAGTTCTATAATACCATTTCATTTGAAACAACTAAAATTTACTTTTGACCCACAAAAACAATAAATCACCCATCCTATTTATCAAACAACTGTGTCATGCCAAGACGTTCTGTATGTAGTTGTGTACACTAGCATCACCTTTTGGAGCCTTTTTGTTGTGAAACTTCCTGTAATGACCCTATGAGCAGTAGAGGGGGTGTATCAATGTGCCACTTGTATCAATGTGCCCCCGTTCCCCCTATATTTATATAACGTGCTTGTTTGAAAAATACTAAGAATTTTGTTAATTTTGATAGGTATTTGAAATTACTTTAACTTGTTATTCCAAGGTGTATTTAATATTTTTGTGTGGGGATTTAACACTCAAGTTTATAGTTATTTGAAAAAACATTTAAATTGGAAGTTTGTTGAATTTTCTTCTTTTATTACTGTACACGAGAGAAAAAAATCTTATTAAATCTATAATTACATACATCTAAAAATTCATGCACAATTTTACTTAGTATATTCTAATGAATGTGGATAAAAAATCGAAGCAAAAATTATTATTTTGGTAGGTTTTTTTTTTTTTTTTTTTTTTTTTTTTTTTTAACTTTATGAAAATTCCCTGAAATTTTATTAGTATTCTGAATATGTTGAAAAATGTTTCATGATCCATGCTTAACACATAAGTTTAAGTTTTTTTTTTCGTTTTTTTTTCTTTAAGTTGAGTTTAAATGAGTTGAATAATAAGATTTAATATATTTATATATACAAAGAAAGGACAAACTTATTTAAAGTTAATAATTTTATATTTTGACAATGCTGTAGTTTCAAATAAATATATCGATCGATACTACAAACTAGGAATGCATTATGCAAACATTTAGTGACATTTCACTTATGCAGCAAATTATTCCATTAAATTAGTATTAGAACAGCACACTCTAAACAGAGAATTTAGAACAAAGGATTCGGAACAATCAGTGTTTCATTAATTGCTAAATCACAACGATACTTAATGAAGCATTTGATGCAATAATTTAGCCAAAATTAGTTTTTTATGTGTTCTACGTTAATATCATAGCTGTTAACTCTCTTAATAATACAATTACTTTATAAAATAAAAATACAATTACTTAATATTATAAATACATAAAAGTATGCATTTAATAAATTTTGTATATTTTACTTTTTTAACTTATAATAATTTATAAGAGGAAAGTAATTGATAGAATTGTTTTACTTACACGTACTGACTAATTTGGAAGTTAATTTTACTTTTTGTAAACTTTTAATATAAACCAATGTATTAATATTCATATTATTTGCATTTAATATTTAGCAAAGTTCATTCTCTAAAATTGAGTTGTAGTATAGAGATGTCGATTTAAAGTGTTATTAAGAGACTAATAAAACAATTTATATTTAAAAATGGCGACTATGTGCTGAAATTTTCTTTAATAGCCTTCAAAACTATAAGGAATACGCCTTACTTTATAATTGGTCCAGTAAATCCTAGATCACTCTCAAAAATCTGCATAACAAAATCAATATATCTAAAAATTAGACTGTAAAGGTTTAAAAAGAACACATTTTTAAATTTTTCATAGTATGATAATAGTATATAAACAATTTATGTTTAAAAATGGCGACTATGTGCTGAAATTTTCTTTAATGGCCTTCAAAACTATAAGGAATACGCCTTACTTTATAATTGGTCCAGTAAGTCCTAGATCACTCTCAAAAATCTGCATAACAAAATCAATATATCTAAAAATTAGACTGTAAAAATTTAAAAAGAACACATTTTTAAATTTTTTATAGTATTAAAAATAAAGCTATTGAGTTCAAAAATTTCTAAAATCACACAAAATATGCATTTAAACATAATTAAAGATGCTAATAACATAACAATAAAGCATGTTTTCTCACACAGAAATCTTTTTTACAAATGAGATTAGGAGCTTCCTCATGCTTCTGAAATGCACATAGATCGAAGCATCAGTTAATCAGCTATTTAAAAAAACTCTTCTTACAAATGACAAGCAAATTTTAATTTTTGGCCAGGTTTTTAGATAAAATTTACCATCATGCAATTTACGAGAAAAAATATATGGTATTTATCTTATTGAAGTTTTAAGATTTTTCTGTGTTGTTTATTTCTATATAAGATTACAGATTACGTATTTATTAATGTTTCGTTCAGTATTCACTAAATTCATTATCTTTTTATTAAATATAGATATATATTTAACGTAAAGTAAATTTAAACTTTATATTTTCGATGTGACCTTTACTTACACCTTATCGACGTAAGTTTTTAGCTCACAGGCTATCATAGCCTGAGAGTTTATGTGCCCGCCCGTTCTGTATGTATGTATGTACGTACGTTCCTTCGTTCGTTCTTTCGTTCGTGCGTACGTAAGTAACGCGATAACTTATGATAAAAATATCCTATCCACTTGAAATTTTGTATATAGGTATATTCTGATAAGGAGCTTCCCTGATTAGTTTTTGGAGTTCATTCGATGTGTATAATAGGGGGAACTTATCCCCTTGATTGATATTAATGGGTTTTTCATGTAGAATTATCAGTTTTCTTTCAAAATTTAGATATAGGATCATTCTGATGAGGTGTTTCCATGACTGGTATTAGGTGTTCATTGGATAAGTATAAACAGAGGGAACAGTGATTCTAACGCCCCTCCCTTTAATTTATATAATTGGGTTTTTCAAGCAAAATTATCAGATTTCGTTAAAATCTCTGAATAGTTTTGGAAGTTTAATGGTTAAGTATAAAATAAGAGGATAACTCCTCGTAAATTATATAAATGGGATTTTATTAAGAATTTTCCGATTTTCTCTGAATTTTGGATGTAGATTTTTTATACCATAAGGGATGTCCCCAATTAGTTTATGGAGTTCAATCATAAGTATAAAATAAGTATAAGTATAAAAAGGGGAAATTGGGGGGAACTGTTTCCCCTCCTTAATTTGTTTTTCAAACGGAATTACACTTGAAAATATAAAGCATATATAGAAAATATAATTGGGCAATATTCTTTTTATTTATATATAATTCGCGATTAGGGAACTGCACAAATGTAGTATAACCAACTTTTTAATAGTTTTGGATCCTCCCAAATTTATGATGTCATATTTTATCATTTTTCGAATCGTCCCCGCTCTCCTGATGATATCGTTAGTGATATCTAATTTATTTACTATTCACGTACTTTATTTATTCAAATGAACACAAGTGAACAAATTCAATCACTATCTTTTATTAAATTATTATTATCTTTTTACACCAAACGTTTAAAAGCGCGTTTAAAAGTATTTAATGAAAGATTTTTGTAAAAATGTATTCAAAAGTAATATATATTCTCGCATTTGTCCCCTCAGGATAAGGGGTGACAATAACATTCTTTCTTTTTTTTTTCTTTCGTAAACATAACAAGCATCATTTCACACATACTTCGTAAATAGTTTTTCAAACCACCGACTACCTATGCGCAGGGCCCTCACGAAGTCTTTTTATTGGTGGGGGAGAGAGACTTAAATTGCCAAATCAAAATTTTGTATTTGCCAACTCGGTGAAAAGCAAACATAAATACTTCTCAGCTTTTACCAACTAGTTTTATAATTTTGCCAAGTTATCACAATTATAAACTATAATGTAGTTTTTATTAGTATAACACTTACTAGGGAAGTGCACGAAGTGTGAGTCACCGATTTTGACAAAAGTGGTATCGTTGGAAAGATCTCATCGAGAGCAGCAAAAAACTCAATAGAGTTACCCGTCGCAAATGAGTCGTTATCGAGATATCCGACAATATATGTGACGCAACTAGCGCATACTTAATGGGGCACCGTAAAAAATTTTAGTTTCGATTTTAACTAAAGTGGTATCGTTGAAAAGATATCATCGTGAGGATTAAAAAACTCAATAGAATCACCCGTCGGAAATGAATTGTTTTCGAAATATCCGACAATTTGTGTCACATTTTTAATACACACTTCTAGGAAACTGCATTAAGTGACAGAAATTATCGGATATCACGAAAATCGCTCATTTCAGATGGTTTGTTCCTTTGAGTTTTTTACTTCTCACAATGATATCTTTACAAAGACACCATTTTCATTATAATCGAGAAAACATTTTTTTGCGGTCCCCCATTAAGTGTACATTAGTTAAGTGACATAAATTGACGGATATCTCGATAACGGCTTATTTGCGACGTATAGTTCCATTGAGTTTTTTACTGCTCTCGATGAGATCTTTCCAGCGATATTACTTTTGTCAAAATTAGTGACTTATTCTTTTTGCTCTTCCCTAGTTAATGCAGTTTCCTAGAAGTGTGTATTAAAAATGTGACACATATTGTCGGATATCTCGAAAACATTTCATTTCCGACGGATGATTCCATTGAGTTTTTTAATCCTCACGATGATATATTTTCAACGATACCACTTTAGTTAAAATCGAGACTAAATTTTTTTACGGTGCTCCATTAAGTATGCGCTAGTTGCGTCACATATATTGTCGGATATCTCGATAACGACTCATTTGCGACGGGTAGTTCCATTGAGTTTTTTGCTGCTCTCGATGAGATCTTTCCAACGATACCACTTTTGTCAAAATCGGTGACTCACACTTCGAGCACTTCCTTAGTTAGTAATATTTCTAATTATATTGATAACTTTTGTCAAATCTATCAGAAATATAAAGTGTATTACAGTTTTTTATTAAAGTTTTTGCCAGTTAATTCTTTAAATTTGTTAACTGTAACAGCATGTGCAAACGTTTGGGGTGTCCCCCCTGCCCCTCCTTAGCGAGTCCCCTGCCTATGCGTGCACGTGACAGAAGAATAAGAATAACAAATGTTGATACATTTTGTAATAGTGCATTTTGGAATTAATTAATTTTATAATCATTCAGTGGTTTTAATAATAGTTTTGTATATTCATAAAAATAAATAACAGACAAAAAAATATGTAACGAAGAAGTTACAAATTTAAAGAGAAAATTTAAGTTGGATCAAAAATGATAACGATATCAAAAGACAAATAACCCTTCCTCTTAAGTTATAGCATTAAGCAAATGCCCTAGGTTGTAACTACATTCAATGAATATTTGAAGGAATGCCACGGACTATTTTCATATTCTATTAGCACCATTATATTCAAACTTATGAAAACTATATTTTTCTTTCACATGTTGTCAAAATAAAAGCGAAAAAAAAAACTGATGCCACCCGAATTAAATTCTTTTAAGAGATGCTGGGCCCAAACTGGTTAGTGTTGTGCCATAAGACCGATACGACAAAATACCGATGTTACATGAGAAGTTATAGAGAATCGGGGAGCTTTATTTTTAACGTATAATTAAGGTGGGCATTAGGGTGGTTCAAAAAATTTTTTTTTCAGATAAAGACCAAGACACCCCTTACTTTTTTTACATTTAGCCATAGAATCTTACTCCTAAAATCGCAGCTGTTTACACCTACAGGAAGATGGTGCTCAAGGAACCTTCATTTTCGCACTTTTTGGTAATTTTACACAATTTTAAAGTTTTGGAATAATGAGAATATATGTTTAAAAAGCATAATATTAAACAAAGGCTGATCTTTTTTATGCTTTCATAATATTTAGTACATAATATTAAGTTTAGTTGAAGTATTTGGCAACAGTTTTTTTACTTAATGCATCTGGCAACACTGCAATATTTCTGACACAAAAAGCCATCATTGTGTAAGCAGTGTATGTTCTACAATGTTCTGCAAGCTACAAAGTGAAGTTCAGTGATAAATTTAAAACAAATTAGAGGTTAGTAGAATTCTATTTTTATATTATAATTTATCTTTATCATGTCAGTTTTGTTTTCATTTTGCAAGTTTTGGTTTTGAGCTTATGTACAGGGGTCAGAGTTGTCCTATATTTCCTATATATCCTATATTTGTAAAATAATCTTCAAAAATGTCCTATATTGTCCTATATTTTTCTAATTGTCCTATATTTCCTATATTTCTCCACTACTCTCATATATTTGATATTAAAATCATCGCTTGTTTTCAAGTGCATCGCTTTGCTTGCTGAGTTAGTCTAATGTTCAACGTGGTTCTGTGTTTCATTGCGATTATTTTAGTTTCTCTAAATGTGTATTCAGTTGCAATACATCGTTTTTATTTTATTTTTTAATGTAGGAAAGGCATATTTATTGCATTACATTAATGCATTGTCACAATGTGAACATTTTACTGGCAGAAAAAGCTTAAGTTTGAATATCAAATTAAAAAAAAAAAAAGAAAAAGAAAAGTGGATTGAGTACTTGAACTTTAAATGAGGGAGATTAGATCTACTGTTCCAAGATTCTGTGTGTAATTCATATGGCCCTAATTATTTATTTCATTCATCAGATGGAATGCAAAATTTATTTCTGAAATGTTTGCAGTTTCTTTGCCATAAGGTATACAGTTAAATTCAAGAAAGTGCCATGTGCCGTTGCTCAAATCACTGTCAGTGATGATTTCAACAAAGAATCCCCCTTTTGTCACTCTCATGTATAATGAGGCATTAAATGACCAGAACATAAAACAATTAAACATTTTTGCTTGGTATTAGAGTGAGAAAATTGGTGGTATTACCGAAAAATATATTGAAAGTGAGCTTTTTGATCATTTAACTGCAAAATGAATGCAATGAAAGCCTTTAAATTGAATCTAAATCATTTGCTCATCTTTGGATCGGTCAAATGATCCTAATGTAAATAAATCAGCTTTTAAAATTTCAGGGTAGAGAAGAGTACAATTTATGAGAAAATTTGGCACAGTGCTGGAACCTTTAATTTACACATTGTTGATTGTTCAGAATGCATTAACGAGGGTATCTATCAGATCACATGTGAGCCTTTCTCAAACATAACAGATTTCCTTGATATCCGACTTTATAAAAATCTGTGATTATCAAAGATTTTCTTGAAATGTAACATTGTTGGTTTGGAAATTTTCCATTATACCAAGCAGATTTAAGAATAACAATGGAAAAATTTATTTTATACATATTTTTTTAATATTGTATCTTGATTTACTATCATTAATTAGTGAAAAATTATAAACTAACATAGATTGTTTTAAAAATGTATTTTATAGCAATATATATACAATAGCGTTATTTTGTAAATGTCCTATATATGTCCTATATTTTTCACAAAAAATGTCCTATATTTTGTGAATTGGTCACTCCTACCCCTGTTATGTATTTTTGTTGTTTATTTCTATGTAAAAAATATGTTCCTATTTAATAAAAATGTTTTCTTTGTAATATAAGTTAACTTGTTCTTTACTTTGATGCTACTAATATCTTTTTAAAGTAACTTTTATATAATACATTAGTTCTTATTTTTTGTTTTAGAAAGAAAATCTGTTCTCAAAAGTTAAATGACATGGCATCAATATCAACACGCCACAACACTGAAATTTTTCTGATTGGTCCCATGATTTTAGACCCATTGTCCACCACATTAAAACAATTGCCAACTGTAAAACAAGCCCTACAGCGTTTTCATTTTCATTTGAGAGAAAATAAGTCAATACGAAATGCCAGTCATATGACAATTGAAGAAGTGAGAGATGTGTGGCTTAAAGCTAACATTCCTACAATGCTTGGGACACATGCTATTGAAAAACTTGAAAAAACTCATGGAAAATGGCTCTTAATAAAGAAAAATAAAAAAATTAAGAAATAATATAAGGCTCTTAATAAAGAAAAATAAAAAAGCAGCTGAACTAGAAAGGGAACAAATGTTTAAGAATGAATTGGACACTCTTTTTGATATTGCCCATGCTGATGCTTTGAATCTAATAAAAATAAAAGAAGATTGTGATTTTCTTATTGATCAACGAAATAGACGCAAAATGTATTTGAGAAATGAAGATAGAGAATTTATAAAAAAGCAAGAGAGAATTCTTAAAAGAAAAAAACAGGAAGAACGACGAAAAGAAAAAGTCACGGGTGTGGATATGGACAGTTCATCAACAATTGTTTATTCAATGATAGATCCAGAAAACTCAGAATCGAGTTCCCAATCAGATGTTGATGATGATGAATTTTTTCCCAACGTAAAGAAAAATCTTATTCACAATCCTGAAAAGAAACAAGATTTGCCTAGAACACAACTGTTCACATCTCATGTTACTAGTGCTTTGGATCGTAACAAGACTTCTGATCGCGAAGCTCTGCGTTTGATTGTTCCAGTTGTATCAGCTCTGGGGCATGATCCTAGTGCACTTCCTCTTTCAAGGAGCACCGTACAACGATCAAGAAAAAGAGCTAGAAAAGAATATGTTGAATCAGCAATTCGTGATTTTAAACCAGATTGTTCTCTAGTGCTCCATTGGGATGGCAAAATTTTACCTGAGTGTCTTGGATTGGGAAAGGTTGATCGGTTGCCAGTGCTTGTTTCAGGAGCTGGTATTGAAAAGCTTCTTGGTGTTCCAAAGTTGAGTGGTGAAGGAACAGCAGAAAATATAGTGAATTCTATTAGTAAATTATTACAAAAGTGGGGTGTAGAGAAAAACATTCAAGGTTTATGTTTTGATACTACGAGTGTAAACACTGGTTGTGTAAAAGGAGCATGTATTCGTTTGGAAAAACAAATTGGTCGTGAACTATTGTGGTTAGCCTGCAGACACCATGTCATGGAATTAATTTTGGCAAAAGTTTTCAACTTGTGCCTTGGACCATCCGGTTCCCCAGAAATCCCACTTTTCAACAGATTTAAGAATGTTTGGCAAGGAATTGAACACACAAATTTTAGGGGGATAGAATTTAAAGAATGCACTAAAGATTTTAAAGATTCAACTATTTCTTGTCTTTTATCTGTAGATAAATCTATGATCATTAGAGATGATTATAAAGAGATGATTGAATTGACACTAGCTATTTTGGGAAATCCACCTGAGAAAATCCATTGGAGAGCACCAGGTGCTATTCATCATGCTCGGTGGATGGCTAAACTCCTGTATGCTTTCAAAATCTTTCTCTTCCGAGATCAACCAGAAGTTTTCCGCCTAACTAAGAGGGAAGAAATTCAGCTCCAACGGTTTGTGCAGTTCACTGCTCTTCTCTATAGCAAAGCATGGATAAAAGCTCCTCTTGCAGCTGAAGCTCCTGCAGTAGACTTGCAGTTATGGAAAGATCTGAGGAAATATGAGAATATTGATTCTGAGATTGCACTAGGAGCAAGGAAAGTCCTAGAAAAGCACATGTGGTACCTATCAGACGAATTGGTTGGTCTTGCCCTATTTTCGGACACAGTATCAACACAAGAGAAAGCAAAAATTGTTGCAGGGATGAACAATCCGAAATGTTCGCGCAATGTTAGAGGACAAGCAAACATATTGAAAGATAGTGCAAGTCTTGGAGATTTTGCAACAAAAAGAACTGTTGAGCTTTTTTCTCGTTTGAACACAAGTGATTCATTTCTTAAACTTCCACCAGAAGAATGGAAGGATAATATCAATTATAAAAATGGCAGAAAATATGTAAAAGAACTAAGAGTGGTAAATGATACTGCTGAGAGAGGTGTTCAGCTCATTCAAGAATTCAACAAGCTTTTAACAAATGATGAGGATGATAAGCAGTTTCTTTTGCAAGTCGTTGAAGCAAATAGAAAGACTATCGCTACTGAAACAACAAAAAAATCAATTGTGAATATTGTTTCAAAAATGTAAATATAAAAAAAATTACAATGTTATCTATTTTTCTAGCTCTTACCGATATTGTAAATATATAAATAAAAGATATATTTAAAAAAAATTAGCTTTTACCTCAACTTTTGCCGAATTCTACGATAAATGCCTAAATATCTCTAAAAGTCAAAAATTAGCAGTTCATTGAGCACCGTCTTTTATTTGGAGTAGGAGATTGAAACTTTGCCTGAATAATAGTATGGACAGATGTAAAAAAATGAGGGGGTGTCTTGGTCTGTATGAGAAAGTTTATTTTTTTCCATAGGCTTGTGAACCACCCTAGTGGGCATATAGATTCAAACTAATCTAATAAGGCAATAGAAAGTTGATGTTTTTCAGCAAGTTAAACTTTTTATATGCTACCCAATTTTGAGCAAAATAAAGTTTTAATTCTGTTTAGAGTGTTTTAATTTTTTTCATATACTGTGAAAAATTTGCAGCTTTCTGTCCAGACTTTTGACCGTTTCTTCAAAAATCGGTTACATAACCGTAATTGAACTGTAGTCTGACCATAAAATAGCTAATAATATGGTCAGATTACCGTTAAATTATGATTATGTAACCAGTTTTTCAAAAAAAAAAAAAAAAAAAAAAAAAAAAAAAAAAAAACGGTCAAATGTCTGGACAGAATGTTGCAAATTTTTAATTGTGTATAATATTATTTTAATATAAAGATGTATACGGAAATCTATACAGTATGGCTTAATATTTCTACGAGTATACTTGCTATCCTGAAAAGATTAACACAGAGTCTATTACAATAAGTCATTTAATCATAATCTACTAATCTAAATCACAGTAACCTATATCTAGAACTAACTGAAAGTGCAGTTTGATGAAAATTCGAGCATTAGTTCTTGAGATAGAGCTATTGCGATAATCGTGAATAATGCTGTATAGCATCACCACTTGTTGTGTGATCTGAATCTAAAGTATTATTGAATTCCGTTCACTAATTATTGAGATAGAGTACCCACAAAATTTGTGTCACATAGATACACACAGACAGATAGACTTGCAGACAGACATTTTGTAAAAACATATTTTTCGTGTTCTCTGACTTCTAAAACGTGTAAATCCATTAAAAAATCTTTTTTTTTAACCAAGTTACGTTTACTTTTGCGCAAGGGACAAGTGCACGAAGACAATATTGCTGTTGACTGCATTATGTTCCAAAAACTTTTATAAATATTTCTAAGTATTAAATATTCCTTAGTGCTATTTGATATAAAGTTATCAACATTTCCTTTTCCTTTAAATAAGTAACACATTCTTATAATAGATGAGTAATCTGTATATGATTTTTACATTAAAAAAAGAAGAAATCACATAAAAAAATAAACACTGATAACGATATCATTTTAGGGAGAGGGGGGGGGTTCAAAGAATGATAATGATTGATATCGTAAGGGTAGGTATCCGAAATTGTCAAAAAAGTAATAACATTATAAATGTACAGCCTTTAAATAAATGTTTCACATATGAAAAATAATGACATTATAAACTACTTTTGAATAAATTTAATTTACCTCATAAGGAATTAAATATATGCCTTAGTAAGGAGAATTTCGTAAACTTCTTTCAGTCTCCATAAAAATACCACTATCTTAAATTTATGTAGAAATACATTTTCAATAAATTGAATATTAGGTTTGATGATGAATAATAAAATCGATACAGTTCTGGAAAAAAGCTTTGATTATTTTTTTCAAACTAAAAAAAAAAAAAAAATCAGCTCAAAACAACGTAAAATGGACAATTATAAAATTAAAAATAAAATTTAATTAGATTTTCTCAAAGTTTCTTTAAAGAGTGTAACAAATTAACAAAGAAACTGTAAACTCACTAATTCACTCTTTGAAACCGCATACTTTTAATTACATCCACGTAGCGTTAATCAAAGTGGAATCTCGAAGAATTCGGCGATACACATTCCACGCTAGATAACTAACTTAATAGCTTAGTTAAATTAACCTTAATTTTTTGATTAATTTAGTGTCTTTTTAGATACCTGCGTTCTTTATGCCATAATCCAAACCTAGTTTGTTTTCTCTCAAATGCTTTAAAAATTATGTTCTGAAATTCGATTTTATGATTACTATATCTGATACAGTTTTCGTAAGAGAGTGTTTATTTAAAAAAAAAATCAGTTGAAAACAACTTAAAATGAGCAGTTACAAAGATAAAAATTTAATTTAATTTAATTCCATGAAAAATTCCTTAGGGAGCGTAAACAATAAACAGAGAAACTGTAAACTCACTAATTCACACTTTGAAAGCGCATGCAGTTACTTACATCCTCTTACGTTAATAAAGATGAATCTTGAAGAATTGTAAGAAACACATTCCATGCTAAATCCCTTAATTAATAGGTTAATTACATTAAGCTTGAAATTGTGATTAATTCTCCGCCTTCTAAAAAGATTACGTACCTATGACATTTTCTAAATCTAAAGTGATTTCTCTCAAAAGCTGGAGTAATTAAGATTTGAAATTAGAAACACCAGATAAAACCATCTCATATTTCAAAATATTTGCAAGCTACTTTAATTCTTTTAATTTTTCAATTTTTTTAAAAGATCCTTCAATAGCGCTACTGTAAAATAAATTTAAAATTTATTTGTGGTATGAAAAGAAAGAACAGTAAAAAAGTACTTGTTTTCTGTTGAAAACTTTAAACTTAAATTTAAGGGGTCTGAATACCTTTGAAACTTATTTTTTCAATTTTGAATAATACTGTAATATTTGTAATGGTTAAATACACTTAACAGAGAAACTGAAAACGCACTAATTTAGTTTTATATCCGCATTCTTTTTTTTATATCCATGTAGCAAGATTTGTTCGGTTACCGATATTTTCCAGGCAAAAAAACAGATTTTGTTTTAAATATAAAAATAAATCTAGTTTAAATGCGCAAAAATTTTTCTTATTTAACTACATATTTTCTATAATAAAATACCTACAATTTTTTTATCTTTTTATTTATTTATCTGGAAATTCCAGAAGTCGTATGAACTTTGACGTAATGTCAATTAGGTAGAATCTCGAAGAAATCTACAGAAGCACATTCCATGCTAAATTACTTAATTGATAGATTAGTTATATTAAGCTTGAAGTTGTAATTAATTCAACGTCTTTTAAAGAAACTGCATGCCTATGTCATTATCTACTCTTAAAGTAATTTGTTTTCTTTTAAAAGTTTAAACAATTCAGTTTCAAAATTCGATTTTCTGATTAATAAATCCGAAATAGTTCTGGCTAGTGAGTGTTTGTTTTAAAAAGAAATTATGTAAATTTGCAGCTCTAAACAACCTAAAATGAACCGTTACAAAAATAAGAATAAAAATGTAATTAAATATCATGAATAATTCTTTAGAGAGCGTAAACAGTTAACAAAGAAACTGTAAACTCTCTAATTCACTCTCTAAAAGAGCATGGAGTTACTTATATACCCTTAGAGTTAATAAAGTTGAATCTTGTAGAATTCTAAGAAACACATTCCATGCTAAATCGATTAATTAGCAGGTTAGTTACATTAAGCTTGAAGTTGTGATTAATTCGTCACCTTCTGAAAAGACTGCGTACCTATGCCATTGTTTAAACCTAAAGTAATTTGTTTTCTTTTAAAGGCTTGAGCAATTAGGTTTTGAAATTCAATTTTATGATTAAGAAATTAGATACAGTTTTGAGAAATGAGTGTTTATTTTTAGAAAAATAAGTAAATTTTCGACTCTAAACAACCTAAAATGAACAGTTACAAAAATAAAAGAAAATGTAATTAAATTCCATCAAAAAGTCTTAGAGAGCATAAACAATTAAACGAGAAACTGCAAACTCCCTAATTCACTTTCTTTAAGCGCATGCAGTTACTTATATCCCCTTAGCGTTAATAAAGTTGAATCTTGAAGAATTCTAAGAAAAACATTCCATGGTACAGCACTTAATTATTAGGTTAATTACACTAAGCTTGAAGTTATAATTAATTCGTCACCTTCTAATAAGACTGTACCTATGCCATTATTTAAACCTAAAGTATTTTGTTTTCTTTGAAAGGCTTGAGCAATTAGGTTTTGAAATTCGATTTTATGATTAATAAATTCAATACAGTTTTGGCGAGTGAATATTTATTTTTTAACTAGTAAATAAATTGTCAGCTCTAAACAACGTAAAATAAACAGTTACAAAAGTAAATATCAATATATATATTTACATCCTCTTAGCGTTAATAAAGTTGAATGTTGAAGAATTCTAAGAAACGCATTCCATGCTAAAGCACTTAATTAATAGGTTAGTTACATTAAGCTTGAAGTGGTGATTAATTCGCCGCCTTCTAAAAAGTCTGCATACCTATATCATTATATAAACCTTAAGTAATTTGTTTTAACTCGAAAGCTAGAGCAATTAAGATTTGAAATTCCAAACGCCAGATAAAACCATCTTGTATTTCAAGGTATTTTCAAGTAACTTTATTTCAGTGAATTTTTCAGTTTCTTAAAAGAGCCTTTAACCGCAACTGTAAAATTAGTTTAAAATTTACTTGAGGTATAAGAAGAATGAACAGAAAATAACCAGAGTTGTTCTTTGGTAATCTTCTAACTTAATTTAAAGGGACAGAGTAACTTTTTTCTTTTAATTTTGAATAATAGTGTAATATATGTGGTGGAATAATAATCATTGCTAAAAATTAAATTTTGAAAAAATCATTCAGACCAGTCTATTTTACTGAATTTTATAGGATCAAGTAAGGTAATTATATGCACGTAATTATATCCACACCTGGTCATAATATAAAATGGAGATATAGACATATATTTGCCTCATAATGGAAAAAATGTAGTAAAATTTTATTTCACGCTCATATTTTATTTTCGATATTCTTTATCACTAGTTTGAAGCATTTTTTAGATCTAAATAGCATTTTAAACAAAGTCTACTTAAAATTTTGATAAACGGATTTGACAGTTTGGTGTTCAAATGGTTTTAATTACCTCAAACAAATGAGTATAAGCAAGTATTAAGAGGATTTTTAGTTTTTGTAATTTCCTTCTAGTGGTCTTAATTATCGCAAAATTTGTGATCATGAGTGACGGGGTAATTATAACCATCTTAATAACTTAAAACGAAAAAGGCTATGAGAATTAAAACTTTTAAGAAGTGTTCTTAAAGAGACAAAGTTACTTCCAATGTACTCTAAAAACACCACTTTTCCAAATAAGAACAATTATTAAAAAATAAAAATATTGAAAATGTAAAAAGTGGTCATAATTACCCCTCCTGATTCTCTCTCTTTAAAAATTTTTAATTTACTTTTTAAAAATCCCTACGACTTTTTTAAATATGAGCATTTTTGCTTAGCTTTTTTTTTCACATTCATTACAATATACTACATAAAACTGTCTATGGATTTTTACATGTACCTTTTACACAGAATATGATAATTTTTTTCTCGAGTATATTAAAAAATGAAGAAAATTACAAAGTATAAGTATAAAAAAAAAGAATAACTATCAACATGAATGTTAAATCCATGCACAAAAATATTAAATACACCGTGGAGAAAGCGTTAAAAATTCAAGCTTCCTTCTAAATTAGCAAAAAAGCCTTAATATTTATCAAGTTATAAAAATATGAACGGAAGAAAAATCAGTTTAATTTTTTTATTTTTACGGTACTTGCTCGGCATCTATTAACAAAACTTACAATATCTCATGATATAACTGTCGTATAGGAAAAATGAAGTGCCAAAATTTCCACAATTAATGTTGATTTGAAATAATACAAAAAAAAAAGATAATCAATATTTTGTTCAATTTCAAGTTTCTGTATCTCCTTAATAAAATATGATATCGTAAAAAATTCTTCTATAGGATTAGAAATAATGAGAAAGCCTTTTCCCATGACTGAAATAGCTTCTTAAATTTCAGTCAATGCATGCTAACGAAAATATGTACAATAATTCGTGCCTCATGAAAAATCGGGACTTTTGGCGTTCCGCGCAATATTTATGTGGGCAGGTCTTTGAGTCCCTAAAAATCGGAACACCTTCCACAATCATTTATATATTTTCTGGATGAGTGAAAAGAAATCTAAAATCGAATATATGCGTAAACTAGTATATTTTATATATATATATGCGTGTGTGTAGTGAAGAGATACATCACTTTTTAAAAAGAAGTATGTATTAACAAAATGTTCTGTTATTCTTCATGCTGTAATATGTATTTTTCCTAGTAGAGCTAATGGCCATTGTTATACCTCTATCCACCTGTAATGCTATTTCGACTAAGAGTTCTGCACGGATCCGATTACCCAACCTTGAAGCCTTAAATTTCATTTGAAGTCAACCCGAAACCGACAGTATAAATTTCGGCGACTCGCAATCAGACCTGAACCCCACATTTTTAAACCCGCGAACAAACCAAAATCAGAATTACTTGAACCAAACACCCGAACCGAAAACGAAATATTTGAACTCGCAACATAAAACAAAGCCGAAATAAAAATAAAATAATCATATTTTAAAATAATTTTGAATAAAAATGTATAATTATATTTGTAAATCAATTTTATCTTTTATATAGAAAAATTAACAAATATATTTTCTTGAACCTCTTGTGGCGCGGTGGTATATCTATGAAACCAACTAATTTTAATTTTCAAACGCCACATTGGTTAAAAAAAAAAAAAAAAAAAAAAAAAAAAAAAAAAAAAAAAAAAACGGTTTATTGATTGCTTGAAATATAGTTTTTTTTTATTTACTAATAAAGTTGTTTTCAAATTCCAGTACCAGTCATTGATTTCAACATTTAAACAATGAGTTTGCCTGCGCCTCAAAGGATAAAGGTTCAAACATTAAATGTAAAATAAAAAAAATCTCTGAATAATGGACACCTCGAGATCGTTTAAAGAATCGTGCATTAGGTCAGGTTATCCATAATTTTCTTTTTTTCAAGTCGGTATGATTCAAATTTTCTTCTTGCAGGTTGGATTCGTCATATAACGTGTCTAATTATTCATATAAAATTTTTTTTCTTTTTTTGCAAGTCGGGTTGTTGAGATTTTAAACGTTCAATTAACGATCAACGTTATTTGCACTTGGACATTTTATTTTATATTTAATGATATAAAATTTGAATAACATGTAAAATGCATTTTAAAATTTTCATAAAAAAATTTGATAAATTGTTAAGTGATAAAATGAAATTAACTGGAAAATTCTTTCATATTTCAAACTGCATGAAATAGATGAATAACCAGTATCTGTATAATTTATTAGAAGTCAAATCCACATGCATATTACAAGAGCATTTATGTTTGCTTTTATAAGGCCATATTTTATTATGGCATAGTCCATGTCAATCCAGGCAGCCAAAGAAAAAATCTTACCTTCATAGTCTCAGGAAGTTCTTTGATTGAACATATGTTAAAATTCAGGAAAAAATAAAACTCCTGTATTTTTTGGTTTTCCCCAAAAAAATTTCTGGACCAAGATACAGGGTGCCAAAGATGGCATCCCGAGCACCTTTTTCCATTTGCGATTTTCGAAAAAAAGTTTAAAGTGCTGTATCTCTGAAATGATGCAAGATATTTCGTTACAGTTTATTTTATTTTAAAGATAATATTTTTCTGCTTAAAATGATATACTCCATTTTGAAATATGTATTTAATTATTTTTACAGCAGCCTTCTAATAAATTTTTTTTTAAATAAAAAATAATTTTTTTCTCAAAAATGCCAATCTCAAAAGTTTTGATTTTTTTACTGTTAATCAATATCATTGAGTACTATCTTCACTGTAAAGGAGAACTTCCACTTTTGAGTTTAACAAGTTTTAGAAACATTTCAAGAATTTAGAGAATTTTACAGAAACTGCATGTTAACAGTTCCAGTAAAAGTCTCTCAATTTTTGTTTATTTGTATCATATGTAGCCTATTACATATCCTAAATAAGTTAGAAATCACACGTCAAACATGGTAAATGAGGTGCATTCATACTAGTTTTATAAATATTAAGATCTTGATGCAATAAGTGTTACACTCTTGGGAAAACTGGCATGAATACAAAATTTATTATGTTTCTATATATTAAATTCAGTAATACAGAAGTAATATGAATCCATCTTAAAAAGAATGTAATCATCAGGACAACCTAGAATCATTACCTATCATGGGATATGATTGAATTAGTTATGCTTGATAGGATTTAATAGGATGAATAAAACATTTATTAGTATCTTCTTTAAAAATTTTAATTTAACTTTCATAACATTTGACAACATATTCACATTTTTTTTCTTAAGGTAACATTTTTCTGTTCGAAATGATATATTCAATTTTGAAAAAAAAAATTATTCATATTTTTTGATGCAGCCTTCTGATATTTTGTAATTAAAAAAAATCAAAAATGCTAGTCCTATTTTTTTTATTTTATTTTTTTTTTTTTTTTTTGCTGTTGATTAATATCTTTGAGTATTTACTGCCTTCCTTGTATCAGAAAACTTCCACTTTTGATAAGTTATCGAAACACTACACATGTAAAATTTTGTCATTCTATATATATGCCATTACCAGTTCCTGTATGACTATCACATACTGGTCCCAGGAAATCAAAATCTTAGTCTTGTTTGACTTAGTCTTGTTAGCATTTTATTTCTTAATAAGTATAAGAAACAGACAGCTTTAAAAATAAGTTACAAAAGAAAAAAACATACACTAAAGTTTACAAAATATATGTATAAGTTTCAAAACATATTACTTCCAGTGTACTCTGCTTAGAACTGAAATTAGAAATTCTTACACTTTATAATTCGTTGAAGAGTATCTGTATCTTTCTTTGATATTTAGTGATGCCTTCCTGTTCAACTAATAGGGTCTGGGGTTCCATAATCCTTAAAACATTGTGAATAGGAAGTGAACACTGGTGGGGGTGTTACTGTCTTGCAGGTGGAAATCTATATCCAACAGCCGATCCATGTAGGAGCATAAAGTTAACGACAATTTCATAAACAACCGATATCATTGACCTTTGCAATCCACCACTCACAGTCATATACACAGACCACAAAAATTCCTTTTTATAAATTGTAAATCTGAATATTTTGCAGTTGTTTCAGAGATCTTGGTTGGACAAATGAAATTTCTTCTTGCTTGCTGTTCAAAGTTTGTGCAATATAGGTACGCCCATCACTATGATATTAATAGATGATTGTTCATTCTATTAAGTTCTATCATGCATAATTAAATATCCTATGATAGATAATGATTCCAGGTTGCCCTGGTGATTACTTTCTTTTTAAGATGGATTCATATTACTTCCGTATTACTGAATTTAATACATTGAAACATAATAAATTTTGTATTCATGCCAGTTTTCCCAACAGTGTAACACTTATTGCACCAAGATCTAAATATTTATAGAATAGTCATAGTACGAATGCACCTCATATACCATATTTGACGTGTGATTTCTAACTTGTTTAGGATATCTAATAGGCTACATATGATACAAATAAACAAAAATTGAGAGATTTTATTATTGGAGCTGTAAACATGCAGTTCCTGTAAAAATCTCTAAATTCTTGAAATGTTTCTAAAACTTGTTAAACACAAAAGTAGAAGTTATCCTTTACAGAGAAGGTAGTACTCAATGATATTAACTAACAGTAAAAAAATCAAAATTTTTGAGATTGGCATTTTTGAGAAAAAAATTATTTTTGATTAAAAAAAATTTTTTTAGAAGACTGCTGTAAAAATAATTAAATACATATTTCAAAATGAAGTATATCATTTTAAGCAGAAAAATATTACATTTAAAATAAAATAAACTGCAACTAAATGTCTTGCATTCTTTCAGAGATAGAGCACTTTAAACTTTTTTTCAAAAATCACAAATGGAAAAAGGTGCTCGGGATGCCATCTTTGGCGCCCTGTATCTCAGTCCGGAAATTTTTTTGTACGGGAATTTTATTTTTTCCTGAATTTTAACATGCGTCCAATTAAAGAACTTCTAAGACTATGAAGGTAACCCCCCTGCCTGAATCGACGTGGATTCAGCCTTATACATTTTATTTGAATCTTACAAATTTTTAATATTCTAGAATTCTGCATTTTAGAAATTCTCCAAGACCGTATTTACTTCAATTTCTTCTGACATACTGCTTGATTTATTTGATTCTGAACCGAAAGGCATTATGTTATAATATTTTAAATCCCTTTATCTTTAAGGAAGGAAGTCTTTTAAGGAGAATTAAATGTAAAATATTACTTTGAACTTTGTGAAAAATTAGTTTTCTTTTAGTTTTAGGTATTTAAAACCGCACAGCTTGTCAAAAGTTAACTTTTGACAAGACTATTTATCCGGGTTAAGCTGATTTCGCTAATTTTACATTAAACATCCGCAAATGTGCTCGAGCATTTTAGTTTTATCTTAATTGAAGTTAAATTAGTTAATTATTAATAGGTACTTAATTTGGCTACTAAGAAAATCGAACGCTTTTCTTTCCAGTTTTGATCCAATTTAACTCTAATATACTATTGTTATAAATTTTGATTTCTATGTAATAGTAATCCAATGTTCTGCAAATTAGATTTAATAAAAAAGGTTTGACCTTTTTTTTAAAGAATGTACTTTTGAAAAAAAATTCTGTATCACTGGAAGACCTTATTTTTATTCATAGTGCTTGATTTTTCATACTCCAAACCTGAAAGCATTTTGTTATAGAATTTTAAATCCCTTTAACTTTAAGGAAAGAAGCCTTTTACGGAGAATTAAATATAAAATATTACTTTCAACTTCGAAAGAAATATGTTTTTCTTTAGTTTTGGACATTTTGACCTTAACACAGTTTAAAAAAAATAGACTATTTATCTTTGTAAAGCAGATGTCACAAATTTGCATTAAACTTTTAAAAACGTGCTTGGGCATTCTATTTTATCTTAATTGAAGGTGAATTAGTTAATTATTGGCAGACGCTTAATTTGACTACTGCATAAATCATACTTTCAATTATGCTAATTTCTTTCCAACTTCGATCCACTTTAACTATAGGATATTATTGTTATTAATTTTGATTTTTTATGTATAAATTATCCAATATTGTGCAAGTTAAATTTTTAAAAAGTGATTAAACTATTTTTTAGAATATATTTTATCAATATATGAAGTGAATTTAAATATATATTGCGTTTCTAAAAATGTAACGAACTATCCATACGTAATATATTTCTTTCTATAAAGTAATATTTTTGATATTTTATCTGCATCTTACAAATTTTCAATATTCTAGAATTTTGCATTTCAAAAATTCTCCAAGACCGTATTTACACCACCTCTTGACATATTGCATGATTTATTTGATTCTGAACCGAAAAGCATTACGTTATAATATTTTAAATCCGTTTATCTTTAAGGAAGGAAGTATTTTCAGGAGAATTAAATATTATTTTCAACTATGAGAGAAATTCGTTTTCTTTTAGTTTTTGGGTATTCGAAGCCTCAGAACTTGTCAAAAGTTTAGACAATTTATCTCTGTAAAGCTGATTTTACTAATTTTGCATTAAATACCTCAAATTTGATAGAACATTCTCCTTTTATCTAAATTGAACCTGAATTACTTAATTATTAGCAGTCCTTAGTTTGACTATTGCATAAATCGTATGCTGAATTATGCTAATTTCTTTCTGAATTTCATTCAGTTTAAATATAGGATATTATTGTTATAATTAACGATTTACGTATAATAATCAGATGTTATTCAAACTAAATTAAAAAAAGAGGTTTAACTATTTTTTTTTTTATAGAATATACCTTTGTAAAACAAATTTATTATCTCTGGAAGACCTCATTTATATTCATATTGCGTGATTTATTTGACTGTAAACTGTAAAGCATTATGTAATAGAATTTTAAATCACTTTATTTTTAAGGAGGGAAGTCTGTTAAAGAAAATTAAATACAAAATCTTTGAACTTAGAGAGAAAATTGATTTTCTTTAGTTTTGAATATTTGAGCCCAAACAGCTTGTGAAAAGTTTAGACTATTTATCTGTGTAAAGTTGATTTTGCTAATTTTACTTTAATCTTCTGCGAACGTACTCGGGCATTCTAGCCTCATCTTAATTGAAGTTTAATTAGTCAATCATTGGCAGGAGATTAATTTGACGTCTGCATCAATTATACTCAGAATTATGCTAATTTATTTCCAAATTTTATCCAGTTTAACTCTAGGATATTATTATTGTCAATTTTGATTTCCGTATAAGAATTATTCTATATTGTGCAAGTTAAATTTTTAAAAAAGCGATTTAACTATTTATTTTCACGAATGTATTTTATCAATATATGAAGTGAATCTAAGTATATATTCTTTTGCTTGACATCTAAGGAAATATCCATATGCGATATGTTTGTTTTTATAAAGTCATATTTTAGATATTTTATTTGCATCTTATAAATTTTTAATATTCTAGAATTTTTAATTTTATAAATTATCCAAGACCATATTTACATCACCTTTTGACATACCGTTTGATTTATTTGGTTCTGAACCGAAAATCATTATTTTATAATATTTTAAATCACTTTATCTTTAAAGAGAGTTAACTATAAAATATTATTTTGAATTTTGAGCGAAATTCGTTTTCTTTTAATTTTGAGTATTTGAAATGTCAGAGCTTCTCAAAAGTTTATACTATTTGTCTCTGTAAAGCCGACTTTGCTAGTTTTGCATTAAACATTCGCAAATGTGCTTGAGCATTCTAGTTTTATCTTAGTTGAAGTTAAATTAGTTAGTTATTAGCAAACACTTAATTTGATTACTGCATAAATCGTACGCTGAATTATCCTAATTTCTTTCCAAGTTTGATCCAATTTTACTCTAGGATTTATTGTTATCAATGTTGATGTCTATGTAGTAATAACCTGATGTTATGTAAGTAAAAAAAAAAGATGTTACATTGTTTTTTAAAGGGCATACTTTTGCAAAGCAAATTCAATATCTCTGGAAGTTCTCATTCATATTCATTTTGCTTGACTTCTTTAAATCTAAGCCATAAAGTATTCCATTATAGAAATTTAAATAACTTTTTTATCGAAGAAAGTCTGTTAAAGAAAATTAAATATAAAATATTTTTTGAACTTTGAGAGGAATTTGTTTATTTTAATTTTGGATATTTAAAACCACACAGCTTATCATGAGTTTAAAGTATTGTTACGAATTTTGTAAATAGTTAGTGTTTGTACAGTAAAATAATGTAAATAATCTTATTAAGCTCCATTTCTTTACTAATATTAGTTTTTGTTACATTGTCTCTGTTATCAAGCAAACTTGTCTATTATTTTTCAGTGTATGTCTATGGCAGCTTGGCGAAATAATAAAGATATCACCAAGTTGGCGTCACTTTTGGTGACTAATTTTGGTCGCCAAACTTGGCGATATATCGCCAAGTTGGCGACAAACTTGGCGATTGTTGACGATGGTAACCCTTCCCTCTTAATGGTAACCCCCCCCCCCCCTTAGGTCTACTGATACATTGAATGTTGTTCCGTGGTTTTACGGATTTTTCTAGAAGGTTGTAGAAATTTCCACCGCATGCGGCGAGACTATATATAGGAGAGCCGGATGCGAGCTGTGTTGTTATTATTTATCAGTCAGTCATTGAGTGAGCTACGATTGTGAAAGCAAGTTTGCTTGTTCTTTATTTACGTTGTTTTGAATGTGATTTAGTGTTGAGACGTTGTATAAAGAGTCTCTGGAACCTATATCTGCACTTGTACGATAGATTTGAACAATTATTTTTGAATACCTAGTAATATTTGTGAGTTTCGAAGACTCTGTTGTTCTGAAGTTCTGTAAATAAATTATTTTCTACTTTTCTGACAAGAGTTTGAAGTTGTCTAATCATAAGATCAAAAGAGCCCCATATACGCTGTAACATTTGGTGTCAGGAGTCGGGATCTTATGGCGAAAACAAGAACGATGGACGGACAACTGAAAGAACTGTTAGAAGCTATTAACGGATTAAGGACAGAGCTGACCAATAAAATCGACAAAGGCCAAGAAGAGTTATCAAAAGGCCAAGAAGAGTTGGCGGAAAAATGAATAAAAACGAAGAGAGAATGGAACAGTTGACAAATAAAATTGACAAATGCCAAGAAGATGTGACTGAAAAGATTAATAAAGGCCAAGAAGAAATGAAGAAAACTTAAGAAGAAAAGTTCTCGTCGGTAGAGAGAAGAATAGGCTCGGTAGAAGAGAAAATAGAGGAAGTAGAAGATAAAATTCAGAATGAAGTTAGTAATGTTGAACAGAAAATGGAAAGTAAAATGGCGGAAGTAGAAGAGAAAATTCAGAATGATGTTTGTAACATTGAAGAGAAAATCAGTTAAGTTGAAAAGAAAATACTAGGTGAAGTAGATAAAAAGCTAAATAAAAAAGTACAAGATCTTGAGAAGAAACTTTCAGCGTTCAGTGGTAATTATGAAGAATTTAGGAATCCGCCTGCTTCTCCCGTGCACATCAAGCTGTCGACATACGATAGAAAGAGTTCCTGGCAAGTTTACAAGACCCAATTCACCATTGTAGCCGAAGCGAACAAATGGAGTGACGAGGTGAAAGCTTGTCAACTGGCAGCATCTTTGAGAGGAGAAGCCGCCGACGTGCTGCAAACATTGCCCGATATGACGCAACTCAATTTTGAGACTCTAAGTTGTGCACTTGAAATGAGATTCGGCGAAAAATTCTTCAAAGATTATGCGAGAATACAAATGAAGAGCCGCCATCAAAAATCGAATGAAACCCTTCAAGAGTTTGCCTCCGAAATAGAAAGGCTGGCAAATTTAGCATTCATTGATTGTCCAACAAATGTACGGGAGATGCTCTCACTGCAGTACTTTGTAGACGGAATAAAAGATCCATAAGTGCAGAGAGCGGTACGAATGACAGATGTGCAGGATTTAAAGGCTGCATTACTATATGCCTTAAAGTTGGAAGCAGCTACACAAGCCAGCCGAAGAGATCGTCATTCAGTCAGAGGGGCAACGGTGAACAAAAGCTTAGACACTGAGATCGACTTCTTGAAAGAAATTAGGAAAATAAATCAAGAACTTGAAGCTTTAAAATACGGAAGAACAAGCTCAAGAAGACAGAATCTCACGTGCTGGGGATGCGGTGATACAGGACATCTCCGAAGATATTGCCCCAAAATCCACGAACGTGAGGTAAATTCAAACAGTCAGCAGGGAAACTAAATTTTGGCCATCTCGCGGGGCGGAGGTTGCCAGAGAATGAAAAGCCCCACCTTAAAATCCTTCAGATATCAAAAATAAGTGGCGGTGATAATGAATTATATGTGATAGGCTTTATTAACGGAATTCAGTGCCGTATCATTGTCGATACAGGAGCCAATGTGACAATAATAAGAGAAGATTTGGCTCGGAAATTGAAATCTAAACTCATCTGGACTCCACCATACGTTACCCTGCAAATTGTGACGGGCGACAAGATAGGCATATATGGAAAGGCCAATTTAACCATCAACTTTGGAGGAACGAAATATTACCATACGGCATATGTGGCTGACATAACAGATCCTTGCATAATCGGGCTAGATTTTCTGAAGAAGTTTGGCTTCAAACTTGATTTTAAAAATAATGAAATGCTATCTAAATTTGAAGAAATAAGCCTTTTTGGATTAAATAACGAAATTTAATATAAACAAACAGTAATAGCCAAAAAAGACATCAATCTAGGTCCAAGAACAGAATTTTTAGTTCCAGCTGTAATTAACAATGAAACTAATTATCGATTTGGCCATATAGATTATCCCGAAGACAATAGTAAACAAGCAGGAGTATTGGTGGCTTCATCTGTAGTGGACCTCTCGAAGAAGACCATTCCAGTCAGAATTGCTAACATCAGTGATAAGACGAGGACTATCAAGAAAGGAGAGGTGATATCATCATGTGCTCCTGTGACGTGCATAAGTCAAAATTCCAATCACTCTCAGAAATCTTCAGATAATTTAGTCAAGGATTTGTTACAAAATACGGACTTAGATCCAAATCAAAGGGATGCTGCGGAAAGTTTAATTAGAGAATTCCAAAGTTTATTTTCCCAAACATCTGAAGACTTTGGACGAACTAAAATGGCACAACACCGAATTGACACGGGAGATCACTCTCCTATTAAACAGCACCCTAGACGATTACCTTTTACCAAGCAAGAAGAGGTGCAGAATTTAATTAAGGATATGGAAGAAAATGACGTCATCGAACCATCGACAAGTCCATGGGCGTCTCCCATTGTATTAGTAAGAAAGAAGGATGGTTCTACAAGATTTTGTGCAGACTACCGCCGACTGAATGACGTCACCAAAAAGGATAGTTACCCTCTGCCAAGGATTGACGACACTCTTGACACACTTGCGGGCAACACTTGGTTCTCGAATTTAGACCTGAAGAGTGGTTACTGGCAGGTAGAGATCCATCCCGACGACCGCGAGAAGACTGCCTTCACAACGGGACAAAGATTATGGCAATTCAAGGTAATGCCTTTTGGTCTATGTAATGAACCTGCAACTTTTGAACGCCTTATGGAAACGGTTCTCCGGGGGCTGTCATATCAGGCATGTCTTGTTTATTTAGACGATATCATAATCATAGGAAAATCTTTTGATGACCATCTGAATAACCTCAGGCGGGTACTACAAAAGTTAAAGGAAGCTAATTTGAAGTTAAGCCCTTCGAAATGCAGATTGTTTCGCAATGAAGTCGCCTACCTTGGACACATCATTTCGGCGGATGGAGTCAGGACTGATCCGGAGAAGATATCAGCCGTGAAAAATTGGAGTCGTCCAGCAGATGTTCACCAGCTTCGAAGTTTTCTAGGATTATGCACCTATTACAGAAAATTTGTCAAAGGCTTCTCGATGATTGCAAGACCACTTCATAAATTAACAGAAGCCAATCAAAAATTCATGTGGACACAGGAATGTGACGCTGCTTTCGAAAAGCTTAAAAAGGCCTTAACATCCACTCCAATTCTGTCATATCCTCAAATCGATAAACAGTTTATACTTGATACGGATGCAAGTAACGAAAGCATTGGCGCTGTACTGTCCCAGGAAATCGACGGCCAGGAGCGTGTTATCGCCTATTTCAGCAAGTGCTTGTCAATGGCCGAGCGAAACTACTGCGTAACAAGAAAAGAGCTTCTTGCTGTAGTGAAAGCCGTAGACCACTTTCATCACTATCTTTACGGTCGAAAATTCCTGATCCGAACTGATCATGCTTCTCTAACTTGGCTATTAAATTTTAAGAACCCTGAAGGCCAAATAGCCAGGTGGATACAAAAGCTTCAAGAGTACGATATGGAAATACGCCATCGAAAAGGCTCATCACATGGAAATGCAGATGCTCTCTCAAGAAGACCCTGCTCAGAGAATTGTAGATACTGCGACCGGGTTGAGAAGAAATTTAATGTCAAATGTCTTATAGTAAGACAAGTTACAACTGGGTCTACATCATTGCAAGATCCGTGGAGTGACGAGAGCCTGCGTAAAGATCAACTTGCTGATCCTGAAATTAAGCCAATTCTAGAGCTGAAAGAGGAGTCCAACAGGAAGCCCAGCTGGCAAGACATGGCCCATTACCATCCTACGACTAAACGTTATTGGGCTCTTTGGGATTCCCTACATTTGAAGAACGGGATTTTGTACCGGAAATGGGAGTCTGACGATGGAAAGACATGTAGATGGCAACTACTACTCCCTAAGTCGAGAATTTCTATGGTCCTTCAAGAACTGTATGGTAGTCCCACGGGAGGTCATTTTGGTGTAATGAAGACCCTGCAAAAGGTTCGAGAGCGTTTCTACTGGAATAATGTTCGCAGTGACGTGGAGAAGTGGTGTCGAATTTGTGACACATGTGCAGCACGTAAAGGTCCAAAGAGGCGGACCCGTGGACGATTGCAACTTTATAATGTAGGAGCTCCTTTCGAACGAATTGCCCTAGACATCCTGGCTCCACTTCCTAGAACATCTGATGGCAATAAGTACATCCTCGTTGTCATGGACTACTTCACTAAGTGGCCTGAAGCCTACGCCATTCCTAATCAAGAGGCGGTAACCGTAGCAGACATACTGATTCAACACTGGGTTTCCAGATGCGGAGTTCCTCTTCAAATCCATTCCGATCAAGGAAGAAATTTTGATTCGACTGTGTTCAAGGAAATGTGTGAACTACTCGGCATGGACAAAACTCGAACAACACCTCTACACCCTCAATCGGACGGCATGGTGGAGCGGTTTAATCGTACCATCCTAAATAGCCTCTCTCTCCTGGTGTCTAGAGACCAACAGGACTGGGACAAGAAATTGCCTCTTTTCCTGCTTGCCTACAGGAGTGCCACTCATGAAGCCACTGGTTACTCCCCTTCTCAAATGCTCTTTGGTCGTGATCTTCGTCTGCCTGCGGATCTTTTGTTTGGCAGTCCTCCTGACGCTCCTTTGTCGCCTGAAGAATACGTGGATGGACTCCAGGCACGGATTGAGGAGGTTCATTGTCTAGCGAGGAACCGAATCGGACTGGCATCAGAAAAGATGAAGACACGGTACGACACAAAGGCAACTGGACATGAGTTCAACGAAGGTGACAAAGTTTGGTTGTGGAATCCCATACGTCGTAAGGGACTGTCGCCAAAATTACAAAGAAACTGGGACGGTTCTTACACAGTCGTCAACAGGCTGAATGACGTCGTCGTACGCATACAAAAATCGCCACACGCCAAACCCAAGGTCGTACACTATAACCGGCTAGCCTCTTATTTTGGCCAAAGTGATTAGAAATTCGAAACTTGAATTTCAGACCATGGTCATGAAAGTCACTTTTTGTAAATATGTAAAAAGTAATTAGTTCTTATTTATGTAAATTTTATTATTATTATTTATTTATTTGTTTGTTTATTTATTTTAAGTGTTTTCCTCTAACTCAGGGATTGCACTGCCCGGGACGTGTAGTCTTTGAGGAGGAGGTAGTGTTACGAATTTTGTAAATAGTTAGTGTTTGTACTGTAAAATAA
Organism: Maratus speculifer; assembly: GCA_964019185.1. Lineage (NCBI taxonomy): Eukaryota > Metazoa > Arthropoda > Arachnida > Araneae > Salticidae > Maratus > Maratus speculifer. Next base: position 300,032,576 of record OZ025295.1, on the reverse strand, counting down.
TGTAAATAATCTTATTAAGCTCCATTTCTTTACTAATATTAGTTTTTGTTACATTGTCTCTGTTATCAAGCAAACTTGTCTATTATTTTTCAGTGTATGTCTATGGCAGCTTGGCGAAATAATAAAGATATCGCCAAGTTGGCGTCACTTTTGGCGACTAATTTTGGTCGCCAAATTTGGCGATATATCGCCAAGTTGGCGACAAACTTGGCGATTGTTGGCGTTGGTAACCCTTCCCTCTTAATGGTAACCCCCCCCCCCTTAGGTCTACTGATACATTGAATATTGTTCTGTGGTTTTCCGGATTTTTCTAGAAGGTTGTAGAAATTTCCACCGCATGCGGCGAGACTATATATAGGAGAGCCGGATGCGAGCTGTGTTGTTATTATTTATCATTCAGTCATTGAGTGAGCTACGATTGTCAAAGCAAGTTTGCTTGTTCTTTATTGATGTTGTTTTGAATGTGATTTAGTGTTGAGACGTTGTATAAAGAGTCTCTGGAACCTATATCTGCACTTGTACGATAGATTTGAACAATTATTTTTGAATACCTAGTAATATTTGTGAGTTTCGAAGACTCTGTTGTTCTGAAGTTCTGTAAATAAATTATTTTCTACTTTTCTGACAAGAGTTTGAAGTTGTCTAATCATAAGATCAAAAAAACGCCATATACGCTGTAACAGTATTTATTGCTGTAATGCTGATTTTGCTAATTTTGCCTTGATCTTTTGCAAATGCACTTGAGCATTTTAGACTTTCTTAATTGCAGATGAATATTCAACTATTGGCAGGCGTTTAATTTGACTGCTGCATAAACTCTACGCTGACTTATGCTAATTTGTTTCCACCTTCGACCCAATTAAACTCTATCATGTAATTGTTATTGATTTTGATTTCTATGTTATAGTGATCCGATATTATGCAAGTTATATTTTTATATAGAGGTTTAGCTATTTTTAAAGAATATATTTTATAAATTTATGAAGTGAATTTAATTATATATAGTAGTATTTATTAAGTTTAGATTTATATATTGTAGTAGTAGTGAATTATAATATATATAGTCCTTTTATAAACGTTTAAGGAAATATCGTCTATGATATTACAAAAATAAGCAATGACTAGTTGATGAAAGTTTGCTAAATCTCATAAACTAATCCCTTTTTTAAGCTATATGTTATTTTATTTCTAAATTTTAGACACCTTAGATTTTGAAATTGCTGTATTTCAGCTATTTCTTCAAATAATAGGGAAACAAAAAATTTTCTGGAAGCTTTGTATCAAGGTCGAACACTTTTGTGAAGAATTTTTTTTTATTTAAAAGTTTTTCAATTTAGCAGGTCTAATTAAATCTGAAGTGTTATGATATCCCCTGCTATAGGACTTGATATAGTGTGGTCACATAATTTGTGTCATGCACAACCTAAAAAATAAATAAACACACTAACAAACAAATAGACTGACAGACAGACATACAAAAATTTCCTAAAAGTCGACAAAACTTGTCCAGAACATCCCAAAGTATGATAATCCAACATAAAACTGAAGCCGAAAAATTCTTTTAAGAACAATATTTTTTAAATATGTTTTCAAAAAAGGAATTTTTTGAGATATTTTATAATAACTTGTTATACAATTAATTTAGAAAATATAGAACAATTAAAACTGTAAATTCTATTGAAAAATATAAATTTAACACGCTGACAATAAACCAACACTCTGCTTAACTTCGTCATAGATCAATTTAAATATGCTCGGACAAAAATGGAATTAATATTTTAATTATGTGCAAATTTGTTTGTTGTAAAAAATGTTTATAAAAACGAAAATTTTGAAAATAAATGCATTTGTGTGATAAAAAAAAAAATTTGATGTAATAGCATTAGCACATTATAAACAGCAACATTTTACATATTCAGGAAATGTCTAATATTTTGAAGGGCAATCAAAAATGGGCTTTATAATTTTTAAAGTTGGAATTTTTTGTCTAAATAATGTGTTTACAGCTGCATAATTTTCTACGTTAACATTTTTAATTGTTTGGTACGTATTCATTTTCTGTGTTGTATCTTTTAGTTTATATTGTTTGCGTATATATTTATCAAAATTAATTCCAGTAACACAATGGTCAAAAATATAAGATTTTCTAGATCTTCTATTGCCAAGCACTCTTGGGATTCCGGTTATAGTTTTTGTTTTCAAAATTCTAAAATTGTCTTTCAAGCCAGTTGTATCTCAGTATTGGATTTTATTGAAAATTTATCTATTTATTAGAATCGTGAAGTTGTTTTAATGATAAATTTGATTTTACAATACTCTCTGCAGCTCTGAAAAATTCTTTCATTGCCTGCATACAGTTTGTTTTTGTATTAATTAATATTAGGCTTATATATAAATATATATACATTCAGATTAATGTGCCAACATATATGTGTTGCTTTCATTTTATTACAATTTATTTTAAATTAATTTATTTATTTTCTCGTGATTTATTTTTTCTAACTTTCTTCCTTATTCCACATTTACTCTGTTGTATTGATGATTTTTGATTTGAATATACTCTTCTGTACTTGGTTGTTGTCTTATGGTTTGATATTGACTGATGATTTCGGGTTTCCTATTGGTTGTTTCCTTTCCGTCTTATCATTCATTTCAGTCTTGCTGTTGCTTTCATAGTAGAAGCACGTCTTCTGAGCGCCGAAAGGGTGAGCGCATTTAAAAGTTTTTGAAGGTGTTTTAAAAATGTTTTTAGTTCTTATTAATTCACATCGTTTTAACTTTTTTTTGTTTGGAAAAAAACTGATTCACTCTTTATTATATTTTTTCTGTAACATAGGAAATGACAATTAATGTAATTATTTTAACTGTTTAATTTTCTCTCTTTATCGTGTAAATTTAACTTGGCTCTGAAATTAATTATGAATAGTAAAGAAACATGATTATGGTTCTAAACAGTGAAAGTACATGCTTTTAGACAACTGAATAAAAATTTGATTTCGTAGTAATTTCTAAAATTTGCAAAACTTTTAACGATAGACAGAATTCGTAGCACTCATAACGTAGACAAGAAACTATTAACAAATTTAGAACAAATGTAAAATTGGCAAAATAGTTGGTCCAAGAAAAAAAAACTATGCTACGATCAAATTTTTTTAAAATACGTTAAAAAATCCTTAACCTAATTATGAGACTTTCAATAACCCTTTCGAAAGAAGGAATAAATAACTTGGTGGACAAAACGTCAGAGAAAATAAGACTCATAATGTAACTGGTTCATTATCTAAATGCATTTTTATGCTTTTCGAAGCATTAACTGTTGGCGATAACATATTTGTACCAAAATTACGTCCGCTGGAGAAACTAATGAGGACAAAAATAAATTGCTAATTGCGGTGAAACGTTAATAACGAAATCTTTAGGCTTTTAACTAATATTGTTTCGTGTTAGTAAAATTATTTAGTTGTTTCCAATTTCACGAGTATCATTGCATAATCGTATATTATTATTTAAATAAAATTTTTTGAGCATTTTCATGTCGTGTTTATTTTAAACGACAATTATTATGCATAAAAACATAGGAATTATTCACAAAAATGTTTTACTCATTATTATATTAAGATATTTACAAGGTTCGTACAGGTACCGTTATTTTTCAGGTAAAACACCAGCATTTTTATAGTAAAATAAATATAGTTAAAATCCGCAAATTTTCGTTTTATTTAATCAGATATTTTCTATAAGAAAAGACTGGTATTGATTAATTTCTTGGTCGTGAATTTCGAGGATTCGTTCCAACCCTGATTTATATTATAGACATTTCATTGAAAATATAAGTAGGATTTTAATTCAAATTTTGAATTATCTGTCGACCTGTTTTGGAGTTCTGGAAGGTGAATTTTCTTATATACACGGCAAATGAATACATATTAACCTCTTTAGGACGAGCAACTATATATGTGCCAGATAAGGTCCCTGATTATTCTCCCCAGTAAATTTTTGTTGTACATTTTGCCGTATTCAGTTCATCTTTTTCGCGGTTCATATTAGGCTTAGAAAACCAGTGAAAAAAGATTAAAAATTCTGTAAAAGACTCTCGCTCCAAAGGGGTTAAATGTTCAATGTTACATCTTAGCATATTAAATTTTTATTACCATGTTTACTCATCTCAACCAATATCAATATAAATATAAGGAATGTCATAACATGTAATTGCTTATTCTTGTCAAGTAAAAAAAGGAGGGGGGGGGGTGAGAAAAAATAAATGTATGCAATGCTCCTAAATATTTTAACTTCATTAAAAAGAATAAATATCAAAATCGTGTTTTAAATCGTTTTATGTTAATCGTGTTTTACATTAAAAGTACTTCCAAAGATTTTCAAAACTTAAAAAAAAGTCCTTAATGTGGATTATGTTTTCTATAATGGCGGGTAACTGTCTTTATATTATATATAAGGATAAGTCAAATGAAATATTAAAAAAATATTTTTGAAGAATGACGTCACCAATTAATATCTCATAACTCGTGTACTATATAAAATATTTTTCGAAATTTACTAAGTTTAAGGATTAGTATTTTTCCATTCACTATATGTGTTTTTATTTCAATTTTAAGCCTTAATGTTTTACTCTCTCAACTCCATGAAACCAAATCCCACACGTATATTATTAAAACCTAATAACATTTTTTGAAGATTTTGATTTGATTTTCGTCGAAACTGGAGTAAGAACTGCATTAAAAATCAATTTAATATGCAATTTAGTTTTTGTCATAGCAGTACATTAGATGAAATATCAAGGGATTTGATTACTCCCGTCGTATAAATGGATAAAAGTAAGAAAAGAAAAAATCTTTGAAATATATATTTTTTTAATTACGCGTAGCTGCATTTGCTGTATAAAGAATACATTAAAGGAATTCTAGGAAGGCATTTTCAAAAAATGATTTATTATAGCGCTACATATACTGTGGACATGTCTGTGTAAATAATCTTACACTTACGTACTTTCAAAGGTTTTATATTATTAATAATATAAAGATTTAAAAAAAAACATTCTCCATGAAAATTGTTATTCTTATAAAATCGTTTAAATGCTATATTTTTAAAATTTTACATTGCTAAATAAAAGCGATTCTTACATAATTGTGACTTTTATGTACTTTCAATATATATATATGTGTGTGTGTGTGTGTGTGTAACGAGAACGGCGACGACATCTAGATTCCACAACACCGTACAAGCTCCCGTGAATCACCAGGGTTGATACAGCACATTTATCAATATCAAGGTTATGTAGCCGTAGTGTAATTTTTCAAGCAACGAAGAAGTTTTATTGGGAATTCCCCGTAAAAAATCAAGCCACTAAGTCTTTGCAGTTCATATTTATTATAAGTCATAAGACAAACGATGTCATTCCAGCATTAAGCGTTGCACACACCGAGTACTCCAAACTTAGTGAAATAATCGACATCATTAAATATTCCAATTTATCGGACAAATCAAACGAGCGTCTTACTAGTTTTAAAGACAGATGCATTCTCCCGCTCCTAAAAAGCTAAATGAAAAAGGAACATTTTCACGACAAACTAGCTCCCTCCTACTCCGCGTCAATCAATTTAAAAATCCAATTAGGATTAACTCGAGTCTAAACGTCAAAAGATGATCAGCTCTGATTGGTCTAAGGAGGCGTGTCCTCGGCAGTATCTATATTTTTCCTCGCAAATAACAAGCCCTTTAACAACGCGCATTAACACCGATCACGCGATGTTAAATAAAAAATAAAATTAAAATCCCGAGAATATTCCAGAAAGTAAGGTTACGAAATACTTCCCGCCTTTTTGAGAAGCAAGCAATAATTTATTAATAAATAAAATAAGAAAAAGAATTTTAGCTGTTACAAGTTAATACATTACGAAACTAAGATTGAAATATGTTCCACAAATTTTAGAATTGAAGTTAAGAGAGAACAAAATGGCGCAATTTTTTATTATTATTACATATATATATATATATATATTATACATTCCTAATTTTCCTCGATTTTTTATATTATCAAACATACCATTGGATAAATATATATCAGTGCTAACGAAATAAATGAGTGTTCAACAATTTGGTGTTCAAAATTTAGCATTAAATTCCTTACTGTCCTGTGTTCTTGATGCTGATTTTTAAATTTAGAGTTGTCTCGATAAAATTGTTTTCATAAAAGTAGTTCTACTATATAGTAGTTCTACTACTATAATATATATATCAATAATATACAGTTTCAGTCTAAATTGCTTTTGCAAGATAAGATGGGTTATAGTTCCTATATGGAAAATAAATAATTACCCTAGAACATCAAGTGCCAGCAAAAAAAAATCTTGATACATAAGGGACAATTTCAATGTATTCAACAAAATTACAATGAATGTATTACAAAAGACAATGTATGCACCATAACAGTTTTATTTTAATATTTCTATTTTTTGCAAAATTATTAAAGATAAGAAAATTTTAGTTAGGGTGAAATACTATGAATTTGTGACTAAGTGATTTGCGACCGTATGTTCTATTGTAATTATTATTCACCTGGATGGGCACTATCACCCTTCTTGATATGTAGAAGCAATTTAGATTTACCGTGTATATTAAATGAGTTTGCGATTTTCCTGAATAACAATGATATCGTGATAAACAGCTCGGATGGTTTTCACGAAACATACCTCTTAAACTAAATCGAGCAGGAGATAAAGTTTCTAGCTAGGTTTAGAAATCAAGAAAATTATTTTTAATATGCTTAAACAAATTATCAATGTTCGTGTTCTAAATGAATTTTCTGGTGCTGATTATGCATGAAATTCAAAAGTTGCCATCCTCAGATAATTATTGCCTGTAACTCAAAATGTATTGTATACATATAGGGAAAAGAATAGCATTTTTATTACAAATCAATTTCGATAATCCTGCCTGCAAGTATAACCCGCTTTTGTTTAACAATAACTCAAAAAATGGAGCAGAAACCATTGCTTTGGTGAGATTTCTTTTAGAATGGCCTTAATAAGGTATAATAAAAGGTGTTATCAGCAAATGTTACCCACAATATGGAAAATGTATCTTCGAATACCCATGAAAAACAAAAATTGTTTTTAAATTTGCATATGAATTTGAATATCTTTTGAACAAACTAAATATATTAATTAATTAGGCCCTTATAAATGAATCTAAAATAAAGCTTAAATCTAAATTCGATAAAATTACACATATATAAAGAATATATATCTTCCGGTATTATTTGCCTAGATATACTATAGGTCAAGATAGCTGAATGATTTAAAAAATAGTACAGTTCTCTGTAGTTTCAGGTTCTATTCCAGGCACCTGCTAATGCAATGCGCAATTGTAATATATTGACAAAATTATTCCAATTAAATTAAAAAATATTTATATTTCAGTAAATTTTGAATAATTTTAATCTATTTTAATATTCTTTAATATGTACTATGATGGTTCATTTAATCCTGTTAGAATATCCTCTGAGCATCTGGAAATTTATACTTTACATAGACAAAGAAAATTCTAGAACTCATTAATGCATCACAGACATCTTAATTTGCATGTGAAATAAATTTGCATACAAAACAAAATCGAAAAATTATTCGCAAAAAGTATTCCCAAAATACTGAACATTTTAGCTTGTTCAACAGCTTTACGACATTTAACAGATCGTCGAACTCCTAAAGATATTTTTAATAAGTTATTTTCAACCATTTTGAATAACATGACTTTGCAAGTTAACTTATTATTCATATTAAAGTATAATTTTTAATACATTGTAAATCAGTAAGTTTAGTACATTGTAATCAGACAGTTTATATTAAAATCACGTTAGAAAATATAATTAAATCACTTTTGAGCACACTCTTTAAATATATTTTAATTACTAAATCTATACAGTTAGGATATTAACAAAAGAATGATCTAAATTTCTGAAAAATATTCCAAAGTCAAATAAAATAACAGACAGAATTAAATTATTCGCCATCTATCTATTATGTGTGCCTCGTTAAACTGTCAAAACATAAAACGTTTACTCAAGTGATTCGGGGTACATTTTCATTATCTTCAAACTGAAAATAGGAAATGTTAGAGCTATTGCGTTTTGATCAATCGCCTGCCAAATAATTCTTTATTTAAATAATTTTGACATTAGTCATTAAGTTTCGATCTTTGTTAGTTTAATATTTATTTCTTTTACGCTTTTTAGCTTACACTAATTCAATTTTTAGACTGAAAATTGAGGCATCGATATTAGTCCTGAAGCCAAGTATGAAATATATTATGAATTTATAAATTCGTAAAGTAATATATTTTAAAAGATTTTGTGATCGTTAAATTGTAGTTGATTTGCATGGTTTCCTTAGGCATATAAATTTAAATAAAAATTTTCTTGCGTACTTTTAAATAATATAAGTAAGGTGTTAAAAGTTCTTGCTTTTTAACTAATTGTTAATTTAAAGACTGAAAGTTGAATAATCAATAGTAGACCTGAAGCCAAATATGAAATTTTATTGATTTTATATATTTAAGATATACATTTTTGAAGAAAATGTTTTTTAAATAATTTTGATATTGGGGCATTAAGTTTCAATCTTTGTTAGTTTAATACATATTGTTTTTAGCTTTTTAAATTACAATTTAAATTACAAGTTGAGGAATCGACTTTAGACCTGAAGCCAAATTTTAATGATTTTATATATTTAAGATATATATTTAAAATGATTTTACGATCGTGTTAAAGTTTAGTTATTTTGTGTGATTTTCTTAAGTAGAAAAAGTAAAATGAAATCGATTTTGTTTATTTTTTTTTATAATATAATTTAGGGCGAATGCATTATTAATAATGGTGTGAACATCATTATTTATTTTGAACGCACAAATTTATTCCAAGGAATTACTCTTAAATATAATATATGTTAAATTTTATTCACTTTCTCAAAATATTATTGCTATATTTTTGTACGGACATTCTAAGCTGCACTGTAAAACATTTGTGCAACGTTACTCCATAAAACTGGTGGCAGCCTTGCTGCCTCCAGTTTTCTGGAGTGTTTTAACCGATATAATCGGTGTAACATTGCAATGTTACACCAGTAACGCATGTTTTTATTACACCATTATGTAAGTGAAAAATTACTCAATGAAGTGTAAATCGTAGCTGCCACCAATTTTAAGGAGTAACTTTACCACAAATGTTTTACAGTGTCCAACTTAAATTTTTAAGTTCTTGAAGTTAAACAACACTAAATTCATATTTATTCGAATTCTATAAACAGGATGACATCAGAGATTACAGAAAAAATACATTTATTATTCAAGTGCTAGAGGACTAGTAAATTAAATTCTCAAATATGGATTTAAAATTCTCAAGCTTTTAAATTAAAAATAACGTTAAGTAACACAGTCACAAAGTTAAAGTTTTTTAATAAGTGAGTGATCTATAAATTCTCAACATTTTTTATTGTTATTGTTAGAATAGCAGATATAATTAAATTGTTCACCTTCTATCCGTTATGTGTGCATCGTTAAACTGTCAAAACATAAAACGTTCCCTCAAGTGATTCGGGGAACATTTTAATTATCTCCAAACTGAATAGGGGAAATGTGAGAGCTATTGTGTTTTGATCAATCGCCTGCCAAACAATTCCTCATTTAAATAATTTTGGTATTAGGGCATTAAATTTCAATCTTTTTTAGTTTAATATTTATTTCTTATTCGCTTTTCGATTTACTATGTTTCAATTTATCGACTGAAAACTGCGGGATTCCTATTAGATTTGAGGCTAAATATGGAATTTTAATGATTTTATATAACTAAGATATATATTTTAAATGATTTTGTTATCGAGTTAAAGCATAGTTAATTTTTGTGATTTCCTTAGGCAGATAAATGAAAATAAATCTTTTTTTGTTTATTTTTTTAACAATATAATTTAGGGTGAATGCACTATTGATTATAATGTGGTCATCATTAATTCGTGTGAGCGTACCAATTTATTTCAAGAATATCTACTGAATACAATATATGCTGAAATTTATTCAATTATCTAATAATATTTTGGCTATATTTTTCAACGAACAGTCCAAGTTGCTATTAAAGCTCTTAAGTCCTGAGGTTAAAACAACCCTAAAACTGCATATTCATTAGTATCCCATAAACACGCTGACACCAAGTAAGACAGAATACATTTTATACTGAAACTAGGAGAGGACTAGAAAAGGAGGTTCTCAAATATGTATAAAAAGTTACTAATCTCTTAATACCAGGTTGTTCAATAAGTTTTGTCGTTCGATGAGAAAAACACAATGTTATGGTTCAAAATACACTTTATTATTCAGTATAATCTCCCTGAAGATTAATGCACTTGCTCCAACGATCCTCCAATCTGTGGATCCCATCCCAGAAGTGAGATTCCGGAAGGTCTGCAAAATACGCTTCAACAGCCATAATGACCTCTTCATTTGACGAAACACGCTTGCCACGCATAAATTTTTTGAGTTCTGGAAACAAATGGAAGCCGCTGGGAGCCAAATCTGGTGAATACGGCGAATGCTCCAACAATTCGAACTTTAATTCATGGATTTTAGCCATTGTCAAAATGCTCTTGTGACACGGTTCGTTGTCCTGATGAAAAAGGATATTTTTCTTCTGCAAACAAGGTCTTTTTTCACGAATTTGTTCCTGCAACTGGTCCAAAAGGTTGCAATAATATTCAGAATTAATTGTTTTACCAGTTTGCAAGTAATCCACAAATAAAATTCCTTTCGCATCCCAAAAAACTGATGCCAGAACCTTCTTGGCCGATTTCTGGACACGAACTCGTTTCGAAGCCGAACAACCAGGTTCACACCACTCTTTAGCCTCTTGTTTTGATTCAGGATCATGGTTATAGACCCAAGTCTCATCCATAGTGATAAATCGACGCACAAAATCCACTTTATCCTTTTTAAAAAGCTCCAAATGTTGTTGAGAAAGTCGCATTCGAATGTGTTTTTGTTCCATTGTTAGCGAATGCGGCACCCATTGTGCACACAGCTTTTTAAAACTCAAAATTTCATTTAAAATATGACTCACACTGCCTAATGAGATGTGTAGAGTCTCTACTAAATCCATCTCAGTCAATCGACGATCTTCCAAAACCATATCCTGTACTTTGACTACGATTTCTGGTGTTGATGCGGTTTTTGGACGTCCTTCACGTAGATCGTCTTCAAGGCTTGTACGACCACGTTTAAATTCAGCAACCCATCTTTCTACTGTTCTAATTGAAGGTGAACGTTCATTATACACTCTTAACATTCGTTCGTGAATTTCTTTTGGTGCTTCACCTTCTAAAAATAAGAATTTTATCACTGCACGATATTCAATTTTTTCCATTGTCGAAAATACTGTGACACGGCGGCACTAAATGGCTTGTAAACAAAGAATGAATTGACTGATTGAAATGAACCTTCACATACGTTGATAAGAAGAGTGAACCAACAAAACAAAAACAAATTTGGACTAGTAGCAACGCTCTTTCTTATCGACCGACAAAACTTATTGAACAACCTGGTATATCAGTTTAATTAAGAATAACTCAAAGTAACACAATCCCAAATTTAAAGTTTTTAAACAACTAAATAATTTACAAATCCCCTACATGCTTTTATTGTTATATTTCTTAGCAACGGCTAATTTTTCACTCGGATATATTCTATTGTGTTTAGTGTCTGTTCAAAATCATTTTTTATGTAAAGCGTAATTATAACATATTCACTATGTACTTCTAATTTAAATTTAAAAAATATACACGTTTCAATAAATTTTAAGTAATTTTAATCTATTTTAATATTCTTTAAAATGCAATATAATGCTTAAGTGAAATGTTTTGAAATATGTTCTGAGCACCATGAAATACTTATTTTACATAGACAAAGAAACTACTAGAACTCATTAATACATAACAGGCACATTAATTTGCATAGAAATCATGATCGAACAATTACCAGTAAAAAGTACTCCCAAAATAATGGAAAATTTAACCTATTAATACATTTTACAGACCGTCGAACACATAAAGATATTTTCAATTACTTATTTTAAAGTATTTCGGATAACATTACTTTGCAAGTTAGCTTACTATTCGTATTAAGGGAGAATTTTTAATAAATAGGAAATTACAACTGACAGTTTAAATTAAAAGCATGTTAGGAAGTATTTTTAGAACACGACTTAAACACACTATTTAAATATATTTTAATTACTAAATCCATCATGTCAGGATGTTGACAAAAGAATGATCTAAAATTCTGAAAATTAATTCAAAGTCTAATAAAATGGCAGATATAATTAAATTATTCACCATCTATCTATTATTTGTGCATCGTTAAACTGTCAAAACATAAAAAATTTCCCTCAAGTGAATCGGGGGAACATTTTCATTATCTGCAAAATGAAAAGGGGAAATGTGAGAGGTATTGTGTTTTGATTAATCGCCTGCCAAAAAATCACTCATTTAAATAATTTTTTATATTAGGGCATTAAGTTTCAATCTTGATTCGTTTAATATTTATTTCTTTTTCTCCTTTTAATTTACAATATTTGAATTTGTCGACTGAAAGTTGAAGAATCGATATTAGACCTGAAGCCAAATATGGAATTATCATGAATTTATAAACTCAAGATGGAATATATTTTAAAAGATTTTATGACCGGGTTAAAATGTATTTAATTTATGTGATATCCTAAGGCAGGAAAATGAAATGAAATCCTTTATTTGTTAATAATATAATTTAGGGTTAAATCACCGTTTATTGTAGTTTGTGCGTCGTTAATTAGTATTAACGCACAAATTTATATCAAGAAATTTCTACTAAATACAATATATGTTGAAATTTATTCATTTTTCTAATAATATTACTGACATATTTTTGTACGGACATTCCATGTTGATAGTTAAACTTGTATGTCCCGAAGTTAAAACAACTTAAAAGTACACGTACATTCGAAATCTATAAACAAGCTGACATCAGAGACGGCAGAGCGAATACATTTTATACTGAAGGCTAAAGGACTAGTAAATTAGTTCCCAAATATGGATATAAAATTACTTAGCCCCAAATGTATCAATTTCATTACCAATAACTTAAAGCAGCACAGTCATAAATTTAAAGATTTTAAACAAGAAAATGATGTAGAAATCCTCAGTATTTTTTATTGTTGTTCTAAACATTTTTATTGCTATTCTCAACATATTTTATTGTTCCTGGCACCAGCAAAATTTTCACTCGGGTTTATTTTATTGTGTTTGGTGTCTGAAATCAATCACTTTTTGTGTAATGTGTGACTATAATATAGGGGAAAGTTGTATAAAACCGGGACCCTAATGTTTTTCTTTTTATTATTGTGCACTATGTGAACAAAACAGTCAAAATTAATATTTCTCAAAACGATAAATCAATTCCTTTCGAAAATAAAAAGTATTCATTCAGTCGCTAACACTAGCAATTAAGATCATAACAACACTTTTTCTAGACGTCTGCAATGTCCCGGTTAAAAAACACTGAAAAAATAAATTAAAAGCACAATGAAACTCTTGCAATAATACTATGTATTGATAGAAAATTGACATTTTATACTTATAGATTGTGAATCTATATCATACCTACATAAAATAACAATGTGTTTAGTCATACTTTAGGAGTTGAAAGTGTTAGGCACAAAAATCACAAATAAAAGTTCGATCTAGCTCATTTCCATTGCTGTATGTTTCATATGCCCATCCTTTGTAGTGGAGGCACTGTATCTAACTCTCCTTAAGTTTAGATTGTTTTTATAATTGCCGTTGCAAAAGATGCATGCTTCACTTTATCTTCCTCCTCGTTTGATGTCAAGGGATTTTTTTCTTTGGACTCTTTTTTCACATCAGTTTTTCTACTTTTCTTTTCTGTCATTATGGAAAGTTTTTGCTTTAAGATTAAGTTCTTCTTGTCTTGTTTTTCTATCTTTTCTTTTTCTTCTTGTTCGAATTCTAATTTTTAGGGTGTTGAAATATGGACAGCTGTTCTCCTCCGTCGTTTGTCAGATTTCCTGATTGCCCTAGGATCCGTTTGTACTGGAATAGGCTTTATATCATGTGGTGAGACTGTAAAAGGACGCTTGATATTTTTGCTCAGACCTTGAGAAAACTTAGAACAACTAAAAACTCTTCCGACCACGCCATTTTGTAGAAATATTACTCTAGCGTTGTTATAACTCGTAGACAACAATACAAAACGTTAAATTAACAAGTAAATAATAGACTATCATATGCTATACTTATCTAAACAAAATCATTAGGTATTTAGAATTGGTAACGTAATATTGCAGACTCCGAATTTCTAAGTTTTTTACGAGAAATCTTTAAAATATCAATGCTGCGAAATGAGTTCGTTTACACGACTTCTTCTTACTAGAAGCTAGCCTGCCGCACGCCTAAAAGTAATACTAGAAGTTTCCGCAAGATACCGTCAAAAATAAAGCCATAAAGCCTGTTTCCCGGTTTTATTCACCTACCCGGTTTTATCCAACTTTCCCATATTGGTAACATTCTTCTAACTTAAATTTAAAAATATATACGTTTCAGTGAATTTTAAGCAATTTTAAAAAATTTTAATATTCTTTAAGATGTAGTATGATGTTTAAGTGAAATATTTTAAACTATGCTCTAAGCACCAGGAAATTTATATTTTACATAGGCAAAAAATATTAGAATTCAGTAACACATAACAGGCACATTAATTTTCATATAAAGCAGAATCAAAATTTATTCGTAAAAATTATTCCCAAACTAATTTAAATTTTAACTTCCTTAACCGTCTTACGACATTTGACACACCGTCGAACACATTAAGATATTTTTAATTAGTTATTTTAAAACATTTCGGATAACGTGGCTTTGCATCTTAGATTATTATTCATATTAAGGGATAATTTTTAATACATTGGAAAACATAACTGGCAGTTTAAATTTAAAGCATGTTAGGAAGTATTTTTATAGAATTTTTTGAAGAAACTATTTTAATATATTTTAATTATTAAATCCATTATGTTAGGATGTCGACAAAAGAATGATCTAAAATACTGAAATAAAATTCTGTCTAGTAAAATTGCAGATAAATTATTCACCATCTATCTATTATGTGTGTATCGTTAAACTGTCAAAACATAAAACATTCCCTCAAGTGATTTGGGGAACATTTTCATTATCTTCAAACTGAAAATGGAAAATTTGAGAGCTATTGTGTTTTGATCAATCGCTTGCCAAATAATTCCTCATTTAAATAATTTTGATATTAGGGAATTAAGTTTCAATCTTTGTTAGTTTAAAATTTACTTCTTTTTCTCTTTTTAACTTACAACATTTAAACTTATCGACCGAAAATTAAGGAATTAATGTTAGACCTGAAGCCAAATATTGAATTTTAATGATTTTATTTATATAAGAGGAAATATATTTTTAAAAATTTTGCAAACTTTTTCAGTATAGTTAATTCTTGTGATTTCCTTAAGCAAATAAGTGAAATTAAACCCTTTTAGTTTATTTTTAAATAATATAATTTAGTTTTAACGCACCATTGATTATGGCGTGTGCAGCATTTATTAGTATGAGCGCACCAATTCAAGAAATTTCTACTAAATACAATTTATGTTGAAATTTATTAATTTTTTTATAGTGTTATTGCCATATTTTTGTACGGAGATTCCAAGTTGCTACTTAAGCTCTTAAGTCTTGAAGTTTCAATTACACAAAAAGTACATATTCATTAGAATTCTATAAACAAGCTAACAACAAAGACGACTTGTAAATTAGGGTACCAAATATAGATCTAAAATTTCTAAGCTCCTAATGTATCATTTTAATTAACAATAGCGTAATGTAACACAATCACAAACTTAAAAGTTTTTAAATAAGTGAATATTCTACAAATCTTCAACATTTTTTATTGTTATATTTCCTGACACTGGCTAATTTTTCACTCGGGTTTATTCTATTGTGTTAATGTCTGAAACAAACACTTTTTATGTAATGCGTAATTATCCATAATTGTCCATAATCTTCTAATTTAAATTAAATAACATGTATGTATTTCAGTAAATTTTAAGTAATTTTAATCTATGTTAATATTCTTTAATATGTAATATAATGTTTAATATTGAGCTATTTATAATATCCGCCAAACAGCAAGAAATTTATTTTTACATAGACAAAGGAAATACTAGAATACATTAATTTTTTTTAGGAGAAAACGCTGTCAAAAATACTACCGAATCGAAAACTAAAATATATTTTCCTTTTCTTTTCGAAAATTTCCAACAAGATTCATTATTTGAACTGTATTGGATCAAATGCGACATTCAATATATATTCCTTTTACTTAATTTCTCATAACTATCAATCATGATTGACTCAAGGCGTGAATGCGAATTGTAAAACAAACAATCAATCACATAAGATTAAACTTTGAAGACGTATGAAACTTTGAAGAAGTATCTGAAGATACTCTTTAAAATATGCAGAGATAACTGTAACATAAAATTTTTAATTTAAAATCACAAACGCATTTCGTATACTGTTTGAGAAAGTTCTAATATAATAGATGATCATTTTTAAAAATCATTATAAAAGATAAATCGCAACATGTATGAGATATTCTACTCCACAAAAATGCAGCATGCAATGACCAATACTTATTGTATCATTTTTAAGCATAACTCAATTCTAGAATGTTTAATTTCCTGTCATGCGTGGCATAAGGTGGTACGACATGGAATAAAATTCTTCGAGAGATTTCTAATAAAATCAAACATAGACGACGCCGTTTCAGCAAATTTAATTTTCATTTACATGATAATGAGACAATCCAACCAGAATAGTATTTGAATTTATTATCAATGTAACACGTTGCCACAGATAAATAGAAAGATAACCTTTTAAGATTTTAGCTTCACCATATGAAAAGTTAAAGAATATAAAATCTAACAAGAAATCTATGAATAACATATAAAAACAATCTGCTATTTTTAAAACAATTAAATGAAAAACTACGCAATCTTCACCCATAGGTACAAAGTAGAAAAGTCCGTTTATAAATATGGTAATAATTTCATTAGTTAAATAAATACTTTTCAACATGTATCAACATCATCAACAATTTACTGCAATTTAATGAAATTTACTGGTGCACTCACATTAATTAATGATGTACATAGACTAATTAACCATTTACCTTAACTTCATTATCTTAACTTATATCATTTAAAAGTTAACAAGAATGATTCTAGTTAAATTTATCTGCTTAAGGAAATCAAACAAATTAACTACACATTAACATGATCGTAAAATCTTTGGAAATTCATTACATCTTGAACATATAAAATCCTTAAAATTCCATACTTGGCTTTAGGACTTACATGGATTTTCCAAATTTTAGTCAATAAAGTGAAATATTGTAAATTAAAAAGCGGATAAAATATAAATATATGAACTAACAAAAATTGAAAATTAATGCCCTAATATCAAAATTATTTAAATGAGGAATTATTTGACAGGCAATTGATGAAAATACAATAGCTCTCACATTTCTCCTTTTCAGTTTGAAGATAATTAAAATGGTCCCCGAATCACTCGAAGAAACGATTTATGTTTTGACAGCTTAACTGTGCATACATAATAGATTGATGGTGAACAATGTAATTATACCTGCTATTTTATTTAAATTTGAAAAAAAAAATTAGAATTTTAATCATTCTTTCGTCAACTTTCTGATATAATAGTTTTAGTAATTAAAATATATTTAATTAGTGTGTTCAAGATATGCTTTAAAATTACTTTCTGACATGATTTTAATTTTAACTGACAGTTATATTTTCCAAAATATTAAAAATCATCCCTTAATATGAATAATAAACTGACTTCCAAAGCCACGTTATCCGAAATGTTTTAAAATAATTAATTAAAAATATCTTTACGTATTCGACTGTTTCTCAAATGAAAAAATAAGTTAAAATTTGAATATAAACATTTTTTACTAACAATAGTTTGATTGTGCTGTATATGTAAATGTATTTCATACGCAAATTTAGATGTTTTGCGTATCTAAATTTGCGTAAATTATATATTAAACACTGATTTTCATTTGAGAACAAATAAGAAACCAGATTCTTTGATTGATCTGCAGTAAGTTATATAAACTTTAAACTGTGTAGATTTATCCATTTTCAAATTTATATGAACAACTTCAAGGCATCATCAAAGCAATTTTAACACGCTGACTTTCTCTTATCGCATTTCTCCATGAATCATTTAATTAATAGTATAGTTACTTTAGCCTCGAGCTGAGATTAACAAACTGTTTTGATAAAACGCTCTTCTCCGGTGTCATTATCTAAACTTAAAGCAATTTGTTTTCACCAAAAAGATTTGGCATTTATGTTTCAAAAATCCAAACTTTATTCAAGACATTATTTGTCATTTCGAGTTAGTACATTTCACTTCATTTAAATAATTCGCACAATTTCAGGAAATTTTAAAACAGTGTACAAAACTGTATCTGTAAAATAAGACTTTCTTAGTTTTAAATTTCCTGGAGATATTTGCGCTTCACTTAAATTTAGAAGAGACTAATTAGAATGTTTTTCAGAAATAGTTCGTTTTACATTTGGAAGGAATGACTGTAAACATTGGAATATATATATATAAAAAAATCACTGCATTTTTGGAAAGGTCCCTTTTCTAATATTGTAAATTAAAATTTTTAAAGAATGAAAAAATATTTCTAGAAGAACACAAATATTAGTTAAAATTAATATTATTAGGCATGTTCGATAAATTTATACGGAATTATTTTATTTCTACTCATGTATATCTTTTATAAAAGCAATTGGAATAAATTTAGGATACAGATGTATGTTTATTCTTTAATCCTTATCAAATAAATAGGAAAATTTACAATATTATCACGTGAAAGTGGAACTTTTTACAAAGATTTCACCATAAACGCAAAAAATGACAGAAATATCTGCGAATATGTAGGAGAGAAGCGGATTTAAGTGAATGGTTTATTGGCCAATAGGAAAACAAAAGAATACGGGTGACAGTCAATAGGAAAATAACAAGGGAATGACAAGGAATGACCACCCCGGGAACTCAGTTTTCGCTTTAGAGTATAAGTGCAATAACTAGGGATGGGGAATAGGAAAATAACATTAGGAATGGATTCAAAAAGTCCTTCCGGCAGTGCCGGGAGGAAGATGTAGCTTTCATATACTTATTTATTTATTTATTTTAAATTAAGTTATATTATTCAAACATACGAAGCTCAAATTAGTGGAACCCGATTTTGTAAGATTGAATATTAGTTTTTGTCAATACTGATTATTAATAGGAATTTTTAGAAATTAGTCATCTTTTATTCAACCTGTTTTTATTTTAAGCGATTTAGAGAGTTGCAAAATTCCACGATATCTTAAAGTGTATGTCATTTTAAAGCAACATGTTGGATAAAAAAAAACCAATGAGCTTGGTTGAAATCTTAATTTATGTGCACCTGCACACTCATGTTGAAATCGATTAATATATACGAGTGCTGTCGCGGGCAGATTGATTTTTTTTTTAATGTCACCCACATTAGAAACTCAAACTGCCATATACCTCAGGCTTTTTTAAGCTAAAGACAAAGCAAAAAATACTCCGGAATTTATTATTCAGATAAGTACTTTAGAAAAAACCTTTTTTTCAAATTTTAATTTTTTATGTATATCATTATATATTTAAAAGATTTTTGACAAACTAAAAATTGCCGCCATTTTGAAACAAGAAGGCGGATGAAGTTGGCAGGTGAACTCGGTCAAGACTTTATTATGTACTATGTACATACGGAGTTATATCCACGTCAGTTTATAAATATGCGTATTATCGCGTGACTAATTTCAGACCGTTTGAAAATGTCAACCACACTGGAAACTCAGCTATTTTTCAAGATACAGATGAAACAAAAAATGCTCTAGAATCTTTGTATCAAGGTCAAACACACAAAAGAAAAATGTTTTTTAGATTCTTACTTTTTTTTAACCTAACTTTAAAATTTAATTTAAAAAAATAATATTCCGCCATTTTGAAAAAAGATGGTGGATAGAACTGGCCAACGAATTCGGTCCAGACATCGGTATGTACTATGTACTCACTAAGTTTCATCCAAATCGGTTTATAAATACGCGTGTTATCACGTGACGAAAATCCGGTCATTTCAAAATGTGAGCAACACTAGAAATTAAAAGTATTATAACTCAGCCATTTTTTAAGTTACAGACAAAACAAAATATGCTCTGGAATTTTTGTATCAAGATCAAATGCATAAAAGAAAAATCTTTTCAATTTCGCACTTTCTTGTGCCGAATTTTAAATTTAAAATTTTTAAAAAATTTTTAAATGGCCGCCATTTTTAAACAAGATGGCTGATGGAACTGGCTAATGAACTCGGTCCAGGCTTTATTTTGTATTATGTACACACCGAGTTACATCCAAATCGAATCATAAATACGCGTGTTATCACGTGACAAAAATCAGATCGTTTTAAATGTCACCATAAGAAAAATTCAAAATGCTATAATCATTTTGAATCATTTTTTAAGATACAGACAAAATAAAAACTGTTCTGGAATCTTTGTTTTAAGTATCAACACATAAAAGAAATATTTTTTGACTTTTAGTTTCTTTGCATTTAATTTTAAATTTTAAATTTTAAATTTTTTAAATGGCCGCCATCTTGAAACAAGACGTTGGAAGAAGCTGGCCAACAAATTCGGTCGAGACATTTGTAAGTGCTATAACTCAATCATTTTTTAAGATATAGACAAAGTAAAAAGTGTTCTGGAATTGGTGTCTTAAGATATAACACATAAAATAAAAATATTTTTTAACTTTTAAATTTTTCGCATTTAATTTTAAATTTAAAAATTTTTTAAATATTTTAAATGGCCGCCATTTTGAAATACGATAGCGGATGATGCTGGCCAACAAACTCGGTCTAGGTAATTGTATGTACTATGTACGCACCAAGTTTCATCCAAATCGGTTCATAAATTCGTTGGTTATAGCATGACAAAAGGCAGATCGTTTCAAAATGTCAGCCATAAGAAAAATTCAAAGTGCTATAACTCAATCATTTTTTAAGATACAGACAAAGTAAAAAGTGTTCTCGAATCGGTGTTTTAAGATCTAACACATAAAATAAATTTTTTTTAATTTTTAATTTTTTCGCATTTAATTTTAATTTTAATTTTAATTTTTTTTAAATTTAAATGGCCACCATTTTTAAACAAGATGGTTGATGATGCTGGCCAACGAACTCGGTCGAGATATTTGTATGTGCTATGTACATACCAAGTTTCATTCAAATCGGTTCATAATTACATTAGTTATCGCATGACAAATATATGGTTATACCGGGTGTCCAAAAAATGACTGATGGATTTTAAAATTCAATAACTTGCAAACGGTGACAGCTATTTAAAAAAAATTTGCAGGAAGGTTATGTATAATGTCAGGAGTTTTTTTTACCGTAATTTCTTATTTTAGTACCTCAAACAATAGTTCGCATCTGAAACAATAGGTGGCGCTGACGGCGATTGAAGGCCAGGGGATCAGTGTTGAGTGAATCGTCGACCTGGCCTTCAATCGCCGTCAGCGCCACCTATTGTTTGAGATGCGAACTAAAATAAAAAATTACGGTAAAAAAAACTGACACTATACATAACTAACCTGCAAAGTTTTTTTAAATAGTTGTCATCGTTTGCAAGTTATTGAATTTTAAAATCCATCAGTCATTTTTGGGACACCCGATATATATATATATATATATATATATATATATATAATGTGTGTGTGTGCGTCAACATTTGAATGGAGGGTGGTTTTGGGGTCTGGGGTTCATGATCGGTGAAAATATACCAAAGTTTTCTGGAAGTGCTTTCCTCCGGACGGCTGCAATAGGTATCTTTTTACTTTTTGTAATGAAAGCTACCTAAAATGCATTCGTGATGCTCAATGCTATATTTGTGTTAGCTGTTACCCGTAATCTCCATTTTTCATATTGCTCAAATAAAATTTTCACAATCCGCTTCTCTCCTATAGATTCGAGTAAATTTTCATCTGTTTTTGCAATAAGGACGATAATCTAAATGCTACTGAAACTAGCATTCTTTAAAATTTAAAGTTTGGTTATACTAATGTTATTTTTTCTATTTATTTTACATTATACTGCTCCAAGTTTTTTTTATTAATCAAATTAGTATCTTGGTCATATGAAACGTGGACTGAGGTAAATAAGATAAAAATATATAAGGAAATAATCTGGAATGATTCAATGCAATGTCCGACGATTTTAATGTAAAAATTTTACTAGCCTATAGAGCTGTTTGATCATGTGCATTATTAATTTGACTCTCAATCTATAAACCTTCTTCTTCATTAATAAATGCTAAGGAAGTCAATAAAGGAGAATTAATTATAAAATATTACTTCTGCAATTAGTTAGAAATATGTTTTCCCTTTGTTGAAGCAAATTATAAGCCATCTTGAGCTTCTCAAGAGATTCGACTATTCATCCCTTTTAAAACCTGTTTTGCTAATTTTGCGTTCAAGTTTCTTAAAAGCACTCATGATTTTATACTAATGAAGTTCGATTAACTAATTATTGGCATATATTTCAATTTGATAGTTGCGCAAATTTTGCACTAGATTATTCAACACTAAGTCACATTCTATTAGATTCCATTGAACAGTATTTAGTTCATGGGATTAATTTCATCTAGCTTGAATTGTGTGTTTTAATGATTAAAGTTTACTTAAGTTTTATAATATATATATATATATATATGTACTTAAACACTAAAACAATCTTAATTTAAATATTTTGCTGGTCTTTACTAATCTTTGATCATAATGCATTATTAATTTGACTCTCAATCTATAAACAGGTTTTCTTCGGCAATAAACGCGAGGGAAGTTAGTAAAGGATAATTAATTATAAAATATTACTTTTGTGATTAGTGAGAAATATATTTTACCTTTCTTGAAGCAAATTATAAGCCTTCTTTAGCTTCTTAAGTGATCCGACAATTTATCCCTTTTTAAACCTACTTCACTAATTTTGCTTTGAAATTTCTTAAATGCACTCGTGCTTTTACATTAATGAAGTTCGATTAGTTAATTATTAAGAGGCCTTTAAATCTGATATTTTCGCAAATATTGCACTAGGTTATTCTACGCTAAGTCGCACTCTATTAGCTTTTCATTAAACATAATATAGTTTATATGATTAATTTTATCTAGCTTGAATTGTACGTTTTAATGGTTAAAGTTTATTCAAGTTTAATAATATTAATACATATGTATATTTAAATAAAATGCCTACCTATTTAAATGCTTTACATTTTTAGGAAGGTATTTAAATTAAAATTTGTGCACTTTGCTTACTTTGTGGCATTA
Source organism: Maratus speculifer (assembly GCA_964019185.1). NCBI lineage: Eukaryota > Metazoa > Arthropoda > Arachnida > Araneae > Salticidae > Maratus > Maratus speculifer. The sequence continues at coordinate 300,009,024 of OZ025295.1, read as the reverse complement.
AAACATGGTATAAATGTGCTAAAATTACCAATTATTACCAATAGTATGCACTCACTTTTAGTTAAAACATATTGCTTAATTTTAAAAATGCAGTTAGTTAAAAATATTGTAAAAATACATTGAATACTTTTTTTCTGGAATACTTCAACGCAAAAAAACTCGCGATTTTAATATAAAAATTTTATCAGCCTATACAACGCTTTGATCATAATGCATTATTAATTTGACTCTCAATTTATAAACTTTATTTTTAACAATAAACGCGAAGGAAGTCAATGAAGGAGAATTAACTGTGGAATATTACTTCTGAGATTAGTGAGAAATATGTTATGCCTTTGTTAAAGCAAATTATAAGCCTTCTCAAACTTCCTAAGAGATCCAACTATTTATCCCTTTTAAAACCTATTTTTCTAATTTTGCGTTCAAGTTTCCTTAAAAGTCGCATTCTATTAGTTTTTCATTAAACGGAATTTAGTTTATGGAATTAATTTCATCTAGATTCAATTGTATGTTTTAATGCTTAAAGTATGTGTAAAATATGTGTATATAGATATATGTATATTTCTTTTAATGATTCGCCTTTTTATTTTAAAACCTTTCAATTTCAGGAAGTATTTAAGTTAAAATTTGGGTATCTTGTTTATTTTCAGACATTAACACGAGATATAAAATAGTTAGTAAAAGAATTTTTTATCAATCACACTTTATCTGTATCTTACAAAATCCATCTATTAACTTTAAAATATTGATAATCTATGGAGAATAAAAATTTATTTAATGGTAAGAAACAAGTATGTTAATAATTTCATTAATCATATTAATTATAGTTTATTATATTCCGAGATCATCCGTTCAATATCAAAAACTAGTAAGATGTAGTAATTCCAAAACTAAATTATGTCTTATATTTCCTGAAAAAAGGTAGTATAACAGCGCCATTCGTTAGATGGTTAAAATCAAATATTAAAAATTCAATATCAAATATTAAATATTAAAATACACTTAATTAAAAAATAATGTAAAAATACATCAGGAAATAATTTGGAATACTTAGACACAAAGTCCAATGATTTTAATATAAAAAATTTACTAGCTTTGATCATAATGCAATATTAATAAGACTCTCCTTCTTTTTCATCCATAGACGTGATGGAAGTAAATAAAGAAGAATTAACTATAAAATATTTCTTCCGAGATTAGTGAAGAATATATTTTCCCTTCGTTGAAGCAAATTATAAGCCTTCTTGAGCTCTTCTTAAGAGATCTGATTAGTTATCCCTTTTAAAACCTATTTTGCTAATTTTACGTTCAAGTTTCGTAAAAGCACTCATGCTTGTATATTAATGAAGTCCGGTTAGCTAATTATTGGCAGGCCTTTAAATTTGATACTTGCGAATATGTTGCACTAGATTATTCAACGCTAAGTCGCGTTCTGTTAGCTTTTGACTGAACAGAATTTAATTTATGTGATTAATTTCATCTTGCTTGAATTGTACGTCTTAACGTTAAAGTATACTGAAGTTTTTCGATGTATGTATATATATAACTATAGTTAATTAAATAATTTGCCTATTTGTTTTTTTATACTTTTCAATTTCAGTAAGTATTTAAATTAAAATAATCGTATCTTGTTTAGTTTCTCATTTTAATACAAGATATATAAAGAGTTAAGAGAAGCAATTATTAACAACCGCACTTTATCTGCTTCATACATAAGCCATCTATACACTATAAAATACTGATAATCTATCGAGAATAATAATTGATTTAATACAAAGAAACAAGTATGTTATTATTATATTTAATCATATTAATTATACTTTATCATAATGCGTGTGAAAAAAAAATTTTTTTGACGGATTTACACGTTTCGGACACTAGAGATTCAGAAAAACATATTTTTAGAAAAAAAATTTTGCCGTCCGTCCGTCTGTGTGACTGTGTGTCTGTCTGTCTGTCTGTCTGTCTGTCTGTAACCGCTCTATCTCTCGAACAAATTGAGATAGAGACTTGAAATTTTGTATGTGCTTAATATGTAAGAATGGGACGAAGCCTATTTAATATCAGTAACCTCGATTATCCGGAACTATTTTTTTCGGACTCTCGAAAAGTTCGTTCTGATGAAATGTATATAAAAATTTTCGAATTTTTTTATTTTAAGGAGTGGACGTAAAAGGCAATAAATTAACACAAATTTTGCATAAAAAACGAAGTCGATCGGATTATTAGTTGTCGAGATATTTCTAATCCTGTTTTTCCCATTCTTTGATTTTTCATCAGGCCCGTAGCTAGACCATATTGTCAGGTAGGGCAAAAAATTTTCTAGGGGTGGCAGATTATTTCTTTATTTTTTTTTAGCGTTCTGTACTTAAAGTGAAAACGAAATCATTATAAGATCATTCTCGTGTCTGTCTGCCCCAATCCTTTTACTCATAAACTGTAAAACGCAGAAAGTTCAAATTGAGGGAAGTAATAAAGTCTATTGACCTACATATTTACAGGTTATAAAACATTTATAAATATATTTAAGAGGGGGGGGGGCGGGAGGTAGGGTGTTAATTAAGTTACTTGAAAAAAAATCTTTACTTTGTATATCGTGTGGGATATCTTATGAAAGCTTTCGTTACGCTGAACTCAAAAATAAAAATCTTTATATTTTAGGCATTGTATTTTCAGAGATATAATCGAAAATATAGTGGGAAAATATGTAATACTAAATACAAGGAAATACCAAATACCCCCCCCCCCATCTAATTCCGAATCTACGAAAATTATGAAAAAATTAATGGTTATAGATGTTACTTTAAACCTTGCAGGAAAACTATAGCGATTACTCTAGGTAGCAGTTTTTGAGAAAAGCACATTTTTCTGTTACACACAAATTTAGATTTGAATGCATTGAGCAAAGGTATTGAGGAACATTGGTGGTACCCATCGTAGCAGAAATATAAAAGCATTGTTGATAATGATTTTTGAAAAAATTCGTCGATAATTAGCCGAGATATTAACCCTTAAAGACAGGGGTGGTTCGGACTAAATAATGAGCGACGGTATACTCTGCATACCATCGGCTTTTAAAACCCAGATAATAACTGTTAACAATATATTTGTATAATGCAATACCTAATTACTGTATAAAAGCATTAAAATTCATAGTTTTGAAAAATATAATTATTTAATTTAAATTAATCACACAAATCACGATTCATACGCATAAGAAAAAAATGTATACATCCATTTTAGTACCAGGATTTTTTAAAAGTATTATTTGCTTTGTTTCATGCAAAGCGTTTTCTAAATGGATATAGAGACCCCTACATAAGGAACTTTTTGGTAATAAAATGTCTATTTAAAAAAAAAAAAAAAAAAAAAAAAAAAAAAAAAATTCCTTGTGCATGCGAACTTTTCGTAAATATTATGGAGTTCGCGACTTGTTTATTTTGAGTGGGTTGCTTATTACGACTTTTGTACATTTAAAAGTTAATTATGAACCCATCTGGAAAAACGCGTCACGGACCAAAGCGCTTTGCAAATTTACGAGCTACTATCTACACAAGGTCCTTTAACACAATGCCAAGTTTAAACATTAAACAAGGGTTTTGTGTAAGCTGCACTAGAAGAAAAAAAAGGTTATTACTATGCTGAATTTAGTTTTATGAAATGCCAAATGAAGTTTAAATATACACTACCTTATATTCACAGCACTGATTTAAGTTTTTGTTTATAAAAAAAAACACTTTTTTTTTTTAAAGTGTTATACAGAGTAGCAATATTTGGTATTATTTAGGCTTCTATCACTTTGAATTTTTATTGTATACTCGTTTACACTTAGAATGCTGTAACTAACCCTACGTTGAATAGTTTTTTACAAATTCTTATTATTCTTTCAGCAACGATTTTCTTTTTAAAATACAGTTAACGCTTTTGCAACAAGATCCCTTTGCTTAATTTTTAATCTTTAATCACCGATTTTTCAAAACAGAAAAATTTCTGTATTTGAATCTCGAAAATGCTCCAATTAAAAGAGGTATAAACTTTACAATAAAAAATAATAATAACTGGTGAAGAAAAATGAAGGATTCTGAGAATTTTAAGTGGCACGTATGTATACCAGTCGCATGCCCCGAAGGGATTTATAATACATATGTTTACTTACGGAACCCTTTGAGCGCGAGTAAAACTATCACTTGACCGTTTATTTAGTCTTTAATTCTCAGTGCACCAATTACATATGGGTTATTCTCTACAATACTGCAAATTTGACCAAGCAGTCTGACTTGAATGTTACATAGGTAAATTTTCATAACAATTGGATAAATTGCTAGTAATTGGTCAATTGTTGAAGATTTTAATAGCAGCAGAAATCGTTATAAAATTTTAAGCAAAAGTACATATTCCCCATTCACTTTATCATTAACTCATAACAATAAATGTGAGGGAATGACGAGTGAGGGAATGATGAAATTAAGATGTTTTTACTAATTGTCATGAAAAATGCAAAATTATGGAAAAAACCAAACTGATTCCTTAAAGAAGAACACATAGTATATAATGTATGATAAAATTAAAAATTTTGAAAATTGATAAAAATTTAGCATTTTGTGTGAGGGAATGACTGCTAATAAAAATACTCCCCGATTTTCTGATTGAAAAAAATTTCTAGAAAATTAACAAAAACTTATACCACCAATTTATGTTGCTGGACTGACAAGTACTCAAATTAGCTTCCTCTCTGTGAAGAATGCTAGACTGCTGCTCATCTTTAGTGATAGGATATTTGCGATAATAGCAAGGTGTGAGGGAATGATGGTCTAACATGGGGAGACATATAATTGATTGAGTAGACTACATAATTATAGTAAAAAATAATATTTTTATCATTTTTTGTAAAGTACCAATTAAGAACTTTATTTTGCTTAGGGTGTTTTTAGTTATTTTTATTTATGAATGGAAAAAATCAGGCAGTAAAGTATGGTAGTATGGGTAGGGGAGAGGTGAGGGAATGATATTTGTATGATATATCTTACATTTTTAAATATTAAATTTGTTTATTTTTAAATTTTACGCCCTGCCCCTAATAAACAAACTTTAGACCTTCTAATAAAAGTATAAATAAATAAAAATTAAATTAAATTTAGAGCACTTATATGGCTGGGAAACCCTTTTTGCACTATTGCAGAGAATAACCCATATATTGCGATTTTAGGTATTTCTTTTCACTTAAAATATGAGAAATTTCTAAAGCAAGAGTTGAATTTTTAAAGTTTCTTCAGAGGCACAGAAAGAAATCTATATTAAAGTTTAAAAAATAAACATATTTGGTTTAAAGTAAATAAATTGTTTTTATTTTAATTAAATAATTTAAATTATACATACTTTTAGGTACAATTTATTAAATGAAGGTTCACTGTATTTACATTCCACAATAAATTCATAATAAAATAAAAAAAATGTAAATAAAATTGATAGAATAAATAACCAGCGTGTCTTACTCATGATTTAGAAGCAGACTGTGCTTTCTGTTTTAGTCTATGCTTGTATAGATATGAATAGGTGGCTTTATTTTCAAATAGAACTTGTAGTTACAGCTGAAGTAATCCGTTCACGTGCACTCATGTTCTCCAAATACATAACGTTTAAACAACAACAACAACAAAAAAAAAGGGCTTTTTTGTTACAATATCACCAAAGATTGAATAGCAACTAAAATTCAAAATGGTTTAACTATGCCTGTAGTGTACAATGAGTTTCTATTTACTCCTCAAAATCGCTGTCCAGTACTCAAAAATTTTCGCGGGCGGCTAGGTTCTGTCAAACAAAGGGTTCCACTCCGCACAATCACAGGGATGACAAATTAGATCCAGATCGTCCCATTGTAAAAATTTTAAAGACTAACCTTTAAAAAACATTTTACAGTATCTTTTATTTAGAAAAATAAACCCTTAAACACTTTAAAGAATATTTCATAGGAAAGAACGCAATTTTGAGACCACAGAGGGTAAAAGTGCGGACAGACATAACCACTACTTGCGGTCACTTGTCGGTGTATTTTATGTTCGCAGGCGGTGTGTTTTATGTATGACTTTTCCATGTCAAGGAAGGAAAACTCACTTTAACTGCAGGATAGGGAGCCTTTCAATCAAGTGGCATTTAGATCGTTATCTTCTGAACTATTGTAATCTTCCCCTTTTCTATTGTCAATAAACCGCAGAAAGAAAGATAAGAAAAGATTTTCTTGAATTCAGGTGAAGTTGGGTAAAATACACATGTTCCCGGCCTCTTTTTAAAAGAACCCTCTTCCAATGTAAACATAACAAAAAACAGAGAAAAATCCTAATGCGTGACATTTGTTGTTTATTATAATCAGTTAGAGTTTACATGTAACAGCAAATAATTGTCAAGTATAACGAAAACAATATTGTAAACTTGTTCACAGTAATTTCAGAATCTTTTGGTTCCAGCCGGCTTTCTAACGATAAATTTCGTATGGTGACAATTGTACAAAGAAAGCAATCTTTAGGAATATAAGCTAATCCAGATTTGTTTAATTTGGGCGGTGTGGGGCAATTTCTACAAAGCAAAAATGTGAGGAATACAGAACGCCCTAATTTCTGGCAGAGGTCTGTTAAAAAGAGAGAGAAAAAAACTTTACAGATAATTGTTTTACTGTTTCCAGTCTAAAAACTAAATTTAGAAGAAGGGGAAATCTGGCATGAAGAAAGAAAAACGGGAATTTCATTGTTGTAATAATAACAATTTTTTAAAGGAAATTCTTAGCGATGAAATGATCGGAATGTCGAATTTCATTCTAGGTTGGTTAAAAAGGTGAAAAAATATAAATTTAATGTTTTGCCCCCTTTTTTTTCTTCTTATTTTTTAGGAATTTAATGTAGAGTTTTGCGCTAGGTCGGGCAAAACTTTTTCCAGGTCGGGCTTCGCCCAACCTTGCCCCCCCCCCTGGCTACGGCCCAGTTTTTCATGACCCTGTATTTCATTCAAATTTTAATTCAAAAATATCTTTTAATTGCAAATGAGACACTTAATTCGATGCAAGAAACCGTTTAGTGAATATGATAATTATTTTTAGAGGTATAAGGATATATCTTTTATGCAATTCAGTGCTACTTGAATATTTTGGCGTTTCATACAATTTATCGAAATTGGTTCATCAGAAATTCATTAATAGAGCATGATGATGTGTTAAAAATACTTAAATATACGTTTATATTTTGTTTTGGAATTGTAATGCATTTTATAAATTGTTTACATATGTTACGTTTTCATATATTATGTTATGCATATCCATGATGGGTAAGTATTACGGTGGCCTCCAACGACTAGTTTTTCTTTGTATCATAGTGGATGTGCATGCGTGAAATCACGTTTCCAGAGCTTTCGCGACCAAAATTGAAAACATTACTCATTTTTTGGATTTCCTGATAAAACCTCAACCGTAACATGTAACTGTTTATATTAAAGAATGTTTATTAGCATTTTTGTATGTAGTGGAATAAAATTTCAGTGATATTTGCCATCATATTTGCAAAGAACGGTTACAATGTTTGACATGTTGATACAAATATCGTGATAATTTGTAAAGTTACTGGATATAACAGGAATTATACTTCAGATGTTTTTAGAAATACCTTACATCGGATTGTTTACAATCTGCATTTTAAATAACGTAAGGTATTGTAATTTTTGAAATGCAATTTAATTCAAAATAATTGATGTAATTTTCTCGGTCTATTTAGTGGTATGTAATGCATACAATAAATAATGCGTAAATGATTATCTTCAGTTTGTTATACTTTTTGGGGACTTTGGTAGTATACAACCATGTACGGGAAAGTGTATAGCATTTTATAGTTAAATTTTATAGATATTTTAAAAAAACTTCCGAACATGTCTAACATTTTCATTTAAACCACATTTTCGTACATTTTTACTTTTATTTATTTTATTTTTTTAAATGAATTTACAAATTGTCTCAAGATCTTTTGATTTGTCCCGTATGTACATATGAATATGCATATTAAGCTGCTAATATAAATGCTTGTGAATATTCCTAAATTCTTAAAACAATGAAGCATTTAAACGTTCTAAAATATTTAATTTGATATTTCAAAACATAAATTGCCTATGTTTATTAACTTCAAATGTTTCAGAAACATTTTTAAAAAATGAAATATGCAATAATCTGGCACTCATGAATTATAAAAAGTTATCTGTTGATTCCATTTTTGTAAAAATATGTGAAATATTCTATTTCAGAAAAATGTAATTTTGGAATCTTAAAAAATTTCTTATTTTGAATTAAGTAGCTTAATATATTAAACAAAACAACACAACAACAACAAAAAACTGCTCAGCACACTTTAGAATGCTTTCTCTTTCCCGCTTGTGTTATTTTCATTTTCCTTTAAATCTCACTTACTACGACAGTTACTTTATTTTCTTTATTTAATTAAAAAGTTTCAGCGACTTTTAATAAACTGTTACAATTTTGGAAACGCCTTTTTTTTTAACATATGCTAAATTAATAATCGAATTAGTGTGTAAAAATGCAAAAATATTCAATTTATAAGTACAATCATAAGAAGAAGTAGAATATTCCTTCTTGATAAAAATATTAAATAAAAAAATAAAATGTGTATTTTAAAACTTGTCACATGTGTATTATGTCACATGTATCATCTTTTAAGTAAACGCTGATTTTTTTTTAAGAGTTCATACTATGTAGCATATTTAATTCGGATTTTTAAAACGTATATCTTTCATATTTATTTAGCTTTCATATTTCCAAAGTCTTTTCTTAAAATCAAAAGTTGTAGTAAGCTGGAACTCATGAATTTTAAAAACTTACTCAGTTAATTTAATTTTCATTCTTTCAAAGTTTGTACTCAAACAGTATTTTTCAGAAAAACGTAATTTGAAATTTGAAAATTTAAACATTTTCTTGTGTTAGATTAAATTAATTTCTTTTAAAAAATTCTAATCCTTTTCAGAACAGATGTTTCAGTTTTTTAATCTTTCCGCTTATGTTTATGTGCAGCTTCCAAGTAATCTAAATAGAATCTTTTAAAAAAATATGAGTATGTTCAAAAAATATATGACAGGCTATTTTTATTAATTTATTTTATAACTCTGCAACGTAGTAATCAAATATGTAATTAAAAGAACTTTTGCATTATAGTAAACAATTTAATATTACTTTATGAAATAAAGAGTACTTTTAATATTACTTTATGAAATAACCTTTATTCAGGAATGTTTATAAAATTATAAAATGTTTATAAAATAATTTGTGCCACAAGTCCGTTTAGCAAAAGTACAATGATTATGGTTTACTTTATAAAAGTAATTGCAGAGCTTTAGCTGCAAAATTTAGAAGTGGTCGACTCCAATCCGAAAACAATGAGGTGTAGAAATGAATTAATAATAAAATGCAGTGTAGTATGAAGTGATGTCTTACAAATGAAAGAAACTAAATTAAAAACTCTAAGTTGTTAACTGTTTGACAATCTATCATTGTCTTTCATATGTTAAATACGCTGCAAAAAATCATGAATTAAGGATACCTATGCATAATTGGCTGTAGATGGTTGACACAATGAACATACATTAGTTGATTTCCTAACTATTGTGTTTGCTGCATGTGTTAGTTTTGTTAGTAAATGGACCATTCATAATTAAAATGTGCAAAATGTCTTGCACTTGACATTTACATGAACATCTATAGCTATGAATTTTAAAGTTATAAGCTAGCTTGTTAAAGTTATAAGCTATACATAAAAAATTACAAAAATACCCTAGATTTTCATATTAATATAGTTGATTTAATTTGTGAACATAATAGCAATATTAAAAAAAAGAATAAAATTCTGCAACAGCTTATTTATATATTTCATGCGGGGATAAGTTATAGAAAATTGTTATTTCTGGACTTAGAATAAAGTTATTCTTGCTCGTAAAAGTAATCAAAGATTCTGAATATGACAAAGGCAGGTAATATCACAGAAACACGGTAGGTTTGAGTCATTATAGAAGATATGTGTCTAGAATGGTTCGTCCTCCAATTAATATTAACGCCACCTTCACCATATTTAAAAAACGAAAAGGAGTGATCAAAAATGGTCAACGCTACATACGGTTTAAAGAGGTTAATATTTTGCATGATATTACCTTACTTCGCGTGGCCATAGTGTGCAGAGTTTTGTAGCTGCGATTTAAACTATTCCCCCTCCGTAATGAAGTACGAGCCGCCGTTGTTTCTATATCCATCCTAGGGTGTTCCCCTTTTCGCTCAAAATACTCAGAATCTGGTGGACCCGATGACAAGCCTACTATTTCTTTACGCGAATTTGTTTATTTAATATGTTTTGTTAGCATCACACTTTATTCTCGTTAATTAACATGCCATTAATTCCTATTGCACCATTATATCATTTTTCAAACATGTCATTTTTCAAACAGTCTCATATTAATTTTGGAGAGCTTTGTGTACTTTTATCCGTTCAAAAAATATTACAAAATGAATGATTTTCACTATCCATCCTACGTATTTAATTAACATTAATGATTAAAAAATTTCTGGTTTAAATAAAAAAAATACCTTGTCCATATCGTAAAAATAATTACTATCCCTTTTTTTTCTTTAGACTTTCGAGAAGAAAATTTCAACAAAGAGATTTGCAGATTACTTTAAATTAATCCATTGTGGAAAGATATTATTTCTCATCTAATTCCGTGAATAGATGAAAGTCCTAGATTATAAAAGTAAGTGTTTATTATTATATATAATAGCTTTGTAATGTTTAAAATTCATTGTCTCAAATTTTTTCATTCAAATATATTAGACAGAGAGGTGAAAATTTATGTAACTGATTCTGTTACATGAATTTTTGCTGTTACCGTTATATAAAAATTTCCTAGGAATCCCACTTTCCTAGGAAAAGTTTAGTAACTGTATAGATTTTTTTACAGTGTATTTAGTGGAAGTCAGAATAGTTCTTTTTCATGATTACGGGATCTCTCTCTCTTTATTAAGCAGAAATTGCTGCAACCTATTTAAAAGCACCAAGATCTCTGTAAGATAAGAACTATATCGATAAATAACTAGAAAACTCCTTTCTCTAATAGAATCCCATACCTATTGTAAAATGAGCAAAATCATAACAGCTACATCTTTTTAAGTTAAACATCAAACTATTCTTATAGAAATTCCGTTTTTAAACTTTTTTTCCATGCTACTTTACGTAGAATTCGGTAATATAATTGCCTGCATTAAACATTTTGCTTGATAACATTCGTGATTAACATATTTTCTTATATAAAATGCTCCTTGTTAATATTTCTAGTTAGACAAATCAAATGAATACTTCTACTGAATGCCCAGACAGCTAAAAAAGTTCTTAAAAAGTACTTGCAAAATTTCAGTGTATGTAACTTAATCCCAATTTGAGGAAGCCAAATTAATCCCGTATAAAAGCACTGTAAGAATTAATATTTATTTGCAAGCGTTTGAAAGAACTTAAAATAAATCTGTCGTATAACAAAAGTAAACCTTTTCAAAAATTAAAATATACAATTAATGTTAGAAAATGTTGTGGATGCATTAATTTATTTCCAATAAGAGACCGTTAAACTGACAAAATACAGTAAAACCCCGATAATTCGGATTAATTGGGACCAGATCCAATCCGGGTTATCGAAAATCCGGATTATCCGGAGAATGAAAATAAAAAATGAAATAAAACATACTTACAGAATATCACCTTCATATTAAACATACTGAATATTTAAAGACAGTAAAAATGTTTATTTTGTAATTATAAAATCTTTTACAGCGCCAATTTTGTATAACTTTTGCGAGCCGCACGGTCACGCATCCGCTTCAACATAGTTAGTTTGTTGGGCGTAGTGTTGATGTTCTACCTGATGTTCAAAATGAGCCATTAATTGTTGTAAATGATTTGTTGCTTCGTTATGGCTAATAACGTTTGGTTGATCATCATTAAGATGATATCAATATCTCAACAACCATTTTTTAAAACATATTTACAGAATTTTCAGGTGTAATTTCACTTTCATTCTCACCTTTCTTTGCCTTCTGCTTCAAGCTTGCTTGTTATTTAAGAAATCACAATTTGTAGACCATAAAATCTTCCACGACTTTCGGAGAGTACTTTCAGCAACCTGCTTGCAGACTTTATGTGATGCATTGTTGTTTCTTTGAAAGGTAGCATCAAAGAGTTTAAATGAAAATGATTAAGGTATTCTTCCAAAAATATTTAAGAAAAGCCTTTTTTATTCAGAATGCGAAAATGAAATGAATTAATGTTATCGAAATTCTGCCGATCGCTTCGCAAATTTTGAAGAAAAAATAAATAAATAAAAATTAAAAATAAAAAAATGACCAGAGTGATCCGGATTAACGGGGTCCGAATTTGCGGGGTTCTACTGTAATGTGAAAAGAAAAAAATCGTTCATTAAGAATCATATTTTTTTTTGCAATTAAATATATCTAAGCTAAATAAATACACATCAAATGAAATTATAAGACGAAATTCTATATTTCAACATTATTCAATCACAAAATACCCAATATGAACTTTAAAAAGCGCACTGTTTCACATAAAAGGCGACCAAAATAACATTAATATAGATGTTACAAAATAAACAATGTATATTTTATTTAAAATTTCTTAGTATTTTCAGCCTCAGTTCCTGCGGCATCGTCAGAGAATATTTTTCATTATTATTATTATTATTATTATTAATTTCTGTTAGATTCATAGAAATATGTCATTTCATTTGAAATGGGAAAGTATAATTATTAAGGTTTCTGAAACTAAAAATTGCCGTGTTTTGAATTTATTGGACTCAGCCTTTGATTGCATTTAAAATAAACTAACGTATGTAAACAAAGTATTGTATTATAATTTATGGAACGATAAATTAAATATATTTTTCTCTACATAAGTTCAATCCAAGACATTGATATTTCTACTTTGAATTACGTTAATAATTTTAATGCTTGCCTTTTCAAATGAAGTGACACATATGTATAAAAGAAACAGTAATTAATAGTAATAATAATAAGATTAATAATAAAATGCTCTATGACGATTGCCACGGGAATAATTGCAAACCTATAATATTAATTTTTTTTATTAGAATGAATTTTTTTAAAATTGTTACCTCTCTATTATTATTATTTTAGTGCTTTTTAAGTAAAACAGTGACCTTGTTAAAGTTTATTATGTGTATCTTACTATTATGTATTATTATAATTTTGTTTTTATTTTATATTTTAAATTTTTTTTGTGTGTGGTTACACATTTAAAATAAATTTTCTTAGTTTTGAAAATTATGATGCGATGTATTTCATATACGATTTATTCCTATATATTTTGAAAGTAAAAAAAAAAAATATTTAAAAGAATATTCAATAAAATCAGAGGTAGTTTAACATAGATTAACCTTTCGCAAACATCAACAATTAAAATTTATCATTCAAACTATATGAAATAAACATACTACAATCCAAGTTATATAAAATCAATCATATAAACGTAGTTTTCACTACCAAGATTGTGTAATATACTACAACATGCTAACACAGCGTAGAATAATTAAGTGCAAGATTTGTGCAAAGTCAAATTAAAACCCTGCCAATAACTAGATAATCCAACTTAAATATAGTGAAAGCATGAGTGCTTTTGCAAAATTTTAACGCAAGTTTAATAAATCAGGATTTCATGTGATAAATGGTCTTATCTCTACATACGCTCAAGAAGGCTTATAGAAAGCTGTAACTAAACATATTCTCAGTTAATTTCAAATGTAATATTTCATAGTTAGTTCCCCTTAATTTATTTCCTTCAGTAACGATGAGATTTATAAGCATGGATTGATGAAGTAGAACGCTTAAAACCTCTTCAGGCATAATGTATCCTATATTGTACACGTAATATTTTTTAGCGACATACGTGTTATATAAGAATGTCTTGAAGCAGTACTTTACTATATGTACAGAAATGAAAGCGCAAATAATTTAACTGTACGTTAAATACCATTTGTATAGTCCATTGGTAATAAAAATTAATAAATACATATTTATTTTATGATTTTCAATGTTTTTGCAATGCAAAAAAGTAAAATAAAATAAAATAAAATCCTAAGAAATTGTCAAAATTTGTATTTTTTGAATTCAATTGTATCGTCAAATTGTATGTACAAAAAATAAAATTTTATTGTTTTCGCCGACAATCTTTCTGAGTTTTCAGTTTGTTAATATGAATCTAAAGTTGAAATTAAAAAGTACATAAATAATCCGTAAGTCTGAAGATGATAAGTAAAGTATAGATAGCATATAGAGTTAAAGCAACAAAGCTCAAAGAATAAGATAATTCGTTAGAGTGTCTATATTAAAATATTATAAAAATACTTGAGGGTTCGGCCTTGTACAGGCTTCGTGCGCCATCTGGAAAAATAAATTTTTCGTTGTCTCACGGAACTCTTGCGGTTAGTTTTGAGGCACTTCCACCGCACTCCTGAGACACTTTTTATTGTAATTGCTTTTTTTTTTATAATACACCATTGAATCCGATACTCATTTTTTTAAAGAAATATATATTTATAATACATTTTTGGAAACAATATTTTTATTATCCGCGGAGCATTGAAGTTTTATATATTTACAAATTCGAATATTTTTGGCAAATGTGGGATTCACATCTTAAAATAAAATAATATACGATTCTAAAAAATAATAAAGAAATAAAAGACCTTTCTTTGTCGTTATCTTAATGTTAGATTTAAAAAATATAATACGGCTACTAAACCATTATATTCTGTGATATGCATACATATATTATATATATACAATGTTTACGTAGCATTGCAAAATTAACCAGATTAAATTGAACAACCTTTACGTCTATGTTTACTGAGACATCTAAGATGACGAACTCGCATGAATCCAAAGGTCTCATTACAAAATAAAATTTCTAATTTTATTGCATTAAAAAAGAAATATTGATATTATTATTTGTTTAAAATTTGAATGTCATTTCTATAATAGTAGCAACACTTTTTTATTGTTGTGGGTAAGAAAGAGAATTAGGTAATAATTTCATTTTCTTATTATGAATGTGATTTTCGCATTGAAATTTAAAAGAAAACCAAAGAAGGCATTTTAAACTCATTTAGAATTAGTTGTTTTATAAATACGTTTCATAAATTCATTTCAACAGTATTTTATATACGTAGTATGATTCGAAAATTTGTCGAAAGGTTGTAAAAAAACATTTCCCTGAAAAGTTTATAGCACCGAAGAATATCCACCTTCAAAGTAGTCATTTTGGGCGATGAAACACTTCTGCCGTCGATCGTAAAACTTCTGGAAACATTGCTGGAAGTCATTTTTCGCAACCTCCCATAAGACCTCCTGCGATCTTCTTTTCACCACAGTTGATGATTAAAAACGACGTCCCTGTAAGCGTTTTTTCATTTATGGGACCAGGCAAAAGTCACACAGGGCTATGTCCCATTGACAGAGGAGATGTGGATGTACATTAGATTGAGTTTTTACGAGGATTTGTTTTAACAGTAGGTATTGATGGGCTGGTGCGTTTTCCAGCAGACATTACCAATGTCTGACCTCAGATAAGGTTGTACAATACGTTTATCGTCTTCCATGGATTCTCGGTCCTCTTTAAAACGTCGATGCCATTCATAAACCTTGTGTCTCATGATGGTAGATTCATCGTACACCTTTCTTAGCATTTTTGAAGTCTGCATTGATGTTTTACCTAATCGTGGAGAGAATTTAATTATTTTATGACAGAATAAATCTTTTTTTACGTCGCAGAGCAAACATAACTAACTTCGGAAGGTAACAACTTCGCGTGCGTTTCGGTTACATGATATGGACGAAACCAAAATCAGCAAGTAGGGTAGGGTTGGGAGAATGCATTTCAGGTGGTTTTACTTTAAGTACTTGCTTTCACTGTCAAGAATGACCGCATTCCCCTTATTTTTGAATGGTACTACGTGTGTACATACATATGATAGATAAGTTGCAAAGAAATAAAAGCTTTTAAAATATTATTTCTTTGATGATTTCTTATATAACAATTGCAGTAACTTCTAAGTTATTTACATAACTGCTATAATTAAACAGGATAGTACATTATCATACAATTTGTAAGACATTTATTATAGACAGCAATTTAATTGTATCTCTATTAGAATTCTTTACATAATTTTTATACTGTCATATAATATTAAAATTCTGGTTTCGATTGACGAATTTACCATTTAAAACATAGACATAAAGAGTTCATTAAAAAAAGTCTGTATTTTTATAATTACACTGAAAGATTTAAAAAAGTTTTACACTTTATTTACAAAAAAGGGCTTAAAACTATCGAAAACTATTTGGAAATTTTACTTCTCCTAGGGAAAAATCAAAATCCTTCTCCATAAGAAATTCCAAATGATTTCTGCTGAGATTTGTTGAAGCTTAAATAACTGCAGGAAATTTGAAACTAAACTAAAATGTGTCACCTTACCAATACAGTGATACACAACTGCTTCAAGAAACTTCAAGAAATCGTTACAGACTTTTAATTGAAGCAGAATTTCCTTCAAAAGGATAAATAAAACATTAAATGATGTTTTAAATTTTCAAATCTAAGTGTCAATTTCTTCCGAGAAAAACAATCATTTTAAGTTTAGAAAACTGTATCAGAGCACAACGTCTTTTCGACAGGTACATAATTAATGTCTAGTTTAAGATTAAGTAAAAATGAGATTAATTAAAGATTTTAGTGTGTAAAACGGTAGGCAAATGAAGAACTCTTAAAATGCTTTCAAATACCTTAGCTGATGTTTGCACGAATGCAGTTGAAAGTATGTAATAGCTTTAAATTGTTCAAAAGACTCATTTGCAATAGTAGCAATAAATACAACATAATTTAAGTTTTATAAAAATATGGATGCATATGAATGAGATTTTCATTATTGTAAAATTTAATAACTCACGAACTCACACAAGGTTTATAAGTATTCATGCATTCCTACGGAAACAGTAGAAACAATTATTTGAAAAGTTTTTGAACTTTTAAAATTTCTATTTTCTAAAGAAAAATTAAAACGTTGCTTTACAAAACATTTCCACATACATATGTTGAATTTAAATCGATCCTAAGTATATCAAAAGAAAAAAAGATTGTTTTTAACTTCGAAATTTTTAAAACCTCAAAAATAAATTTTAATACAATTTTTTTTCTCTTTAAAGATTCATAATATAACATTTAAAAAAAGGTTTCTTATAGCAAAATTAAATGCATGGAATTTTGTTCACAAAATTTTTATAATGTACTTTGGCACACTGTTGGTAAATAAAACTATTATTTATTTCCAGTAAAATAAATTGCTTGTTTACTATCCAAAAATATTAAAAAAAAGTTCTCTACGCTGTTGCTTTAATATAATACATGGTATCTGACTAAATAAATCACAAGTTGTAATACAATGCATTTCATATGTATATGTATAAGTTTATTAATGTACTTACCAGCATTTTTAGACAAAAAAATAAAAGTAAATTGTCTTTATCATTTATAAATTGCAAGTAACTTTTTTTACATCTTGGTTCTGGAATAGATCCAAATCGAAATGCATTATTTTAATAAAACAAGTTTTTAGTTCTAGTGCTTATGCCTTTGAAAAACAAGTAGAAGAAAATAATACATGATTAAAAAAAAGAAATTTGTAGAATTAACTGCTAGACTATTCTTTTTAGCAGAAGAAAATATTTCAAATATCATATATCTGATAATGCCAAATTAACGCATTATTTTTATTCAAAATATCTACCTGAATTTTCTTATGATAATTATTATGCAAGTGATATCAAACTTTTCTACGCTATAAAAATATTCAACATCAACTTAACATTTTCATTAAGTTCTGCCATGTATTACACATTAAAATAGACAAAGTAAAACAGCCGCAGCATACATCTTTTGACCCTTTGTCTTTCCTAACTATTTCCTGTCTAGGCTAACTATTAACAATGTTACTATCGCTTGGTTGGATACTGAGTATTTGAGGTGGAGAGGGGGGAGAGTTATTACTGTCAAATCCCTTACTTTCCAATCTGGGGATACTCTAGCAAAACCAACATGGGTGATTTTTGTAGTTTCACAAATAAAGAACTAATATATAATCGTATCTGATCTGAATACCTTCTTCATTCCATTATTTGAAATGATCTTAAAACTTAATCACTTATTAACTGTATTAAATATTTTTTTAAAAATTCTACGATGAATTCTACATAAATTCCTGTCAATTCTAGAATATAGTTTTCGAAATACTGCAACATTACTAGAGCAGCGTCCACACCGTCTAATACTCATTTGTTTTATTCTTATTATTATTGTAAAACTAGAAATTTTACTTTTCGTAATATTTTTGAAAATATGGTTGTCTTATATTTATTCTTATATGTTTTAAATATAGGGGGAACTGGGGCACATTGATACACCCCCTGTACAGCACACAGGGTCATTACAGGAAGTTTCACAACAGCTCCAAAAGGTGATACTAGTGAAATTAACTACACAGAAAGTTTTGAAATTATTCAATTTTTTGATGAAATGGGATGGGTGATTAATTGTTTTTGTAGGTGAAAAGTAAATTTGAGTTGTACAATTGATATGGTATTATACAACTGTTCTAGTATTTTCAACAGAAAAGAATACCCTCCCTGGCAAGTAAAGCTACTCTTTATCATATCCTCATTCTTTATTTTAGATAAATTATGAAGTGTTGGATTAGCGACTCATTTTATTCAAAATGGCTGTATGGGGCACATTGATACAGTCTTTGTCGGGGCACATTGATACAACCTAAATCCTTTTCTAGTTCATTTTTTCATTACCTTTTATTTATTTTTTTTTACATTACACTCCTTAATTCAACCATTTTTCGTCAAAAATTTCTACTATTAGTTTTTATTGAAGTGAAATAGCTCTAATTTCTTTATATTAGAACATTTTATAGAATTTTTGCAAACAGAAGACGTACAAACATACACAATATCTAGTGATAGTGGAATTAACAAAAGAATTGAACGGCAGCCTGTCAAATGTCAAATTTATATCGATTCTTCAGAGAAAAAAGTATTATCGACATAAGAAATGTTAAGTAAGAGAAACAAGCTGCAGAACAGTACAGGATAATTATATTATAAATATAATTTTTAATTTGATTATCCTTTATTTTCTGTTTGTAAACCGATTTATAAACTGAAAACCTGGTAATCCTTTCACCTTTCCTAAGAAAGAAGATAATTCTGGGGTTAAAGTGCCAGATATGACAAAGTTACCACAGCCTACAAACAGACAAAGAACAGCCAGAACATCAGGTCATTATACAATTCATTTTGATTACTTTAATATCGCTTACAAATAAATGCGTGCGATTTTAATGTCTATAAATCTATATAAAATGGTTTGCTAACTATTTTTCTATGAAAAATATGCATTGGTGTTATTTTGTCTCCATTTTCGCCAGATGTATCAAAGTGTATCAATCTGCCCCGAGGATGAGGCACATTGATACAAATTACTTTTTTTGATTTTTTAAAAATTATATGCAAAAACAACGATTGTACATTTTTAAAACACACTACACAGGTTTTGCTGACATCACATAGAAAAATAACTTGAAATTTCTTGAAGCACCATTTTTTTTTTTTTAAAGCTGTATCAATGTATCCCAGTTCCCCCTATAGCATAGAAAATTGTTCCTTTTTTTAAAAGATTAGGTAGATTTATTTATATCTTGCTTTAATTTTTGCTCAGTCAAACTATGACAAATTATGAGTTTTAAACAGTTTAAACATTTTATTCTATTTTAAATTTCTTTATATCAATTATTATTGATGTTTCAATTTAGCGTCAATTCTCTTTAAGCTCAAATTATTCTAAATTGAATTTTTGTCACTTGTGTCCCTTCTTCAGAGGTCGTTGGATCTAATTTGCTAAAATACATGAAGTTGTGAATACATGATTTTTTTTCAAATTAGAACGAGTTATTGTGTCTAGCTATTAAAACCTCAACTGAAGGAAAGCTACAATTGTCTATTTTCTGTCATTTTATCCACCACTACTGTCAAGCTACAAGAATCTATTTAAATATTACTCTGAAAATTACCTTATAGAAATAGCAGTGGAAAAAATGATAAAGAAATTGTTACATGCATCTTACTTATAAATACTCGTCCTAAACAATTTACGTAAAATATCAGATGGGTACGATTTAAGAACATAAGAGACATCTCTTTTAATAATTAAAAAAATAAACCAAACTGGTGAAAAAAAATTGAAAAATAAATTTTCCCATTACATTTATCAAGTATAACTAATAGCATTTCTGTTTGATCTATCTTAATAAAAACATATATATGACAGGAAAATCATAAATTAAATTTTTCTCTGTTAGATAAGATTCATATTTTAAAGATTTTTTTTCCCATCTTGTTAGAAGGTATGATCTAAGATCTGTGATCCAGTGTATTACGTTATCTTGGGGTCTGGCAACATTCCAAAGCTGCCTCTAAAAGGATGAGACATTAAATAATGACTTTACAGTGAGATAGTTCTTGCATTATGCTTTTTGATTTTAAAAATAACGCTAAATCTGATTTAGAGGTTTCTTTATAATAAATTCTTACACCTCGTTTTAGGTAAACAAACTGTCTCTGACATTTTTGAAATATTAATGACTACACGCCTCCTCTGTGTGAATAATGATGTAGCATACCACATATAAAACATTTTAAAGTGAAAATTTTTATAAAACATATATAATAATGAAAAATATGGAAATATAATAATGGAAAATTTTCATTAAGGTTGATAGGACAAGAAGTTCAAATTAAGTATGACAGAATATATATACTTAAACCATCAAGAAGATTATATAGATTTTTTTTTACTATGGATTTGAAAAGTGTTTGCTTTTTTTAATTAATAGATATGGGGTTGTACATAATATAGTTGCTAAACATAACACCATTATTTCCTGTAATTTTCTTTTTAAACTATATTCAGGTTTTTAATACTACTTCGAAAAGAGTTCACTGTGAAATAATCCAGATTTAACTGAACTCACCTTTAAGTACGAGACATGTAAGATCACGTACTCGTATGAATCCAAAGGACTCATTACAAAATAACATTTCTAAATTTAATATAAACTAAAAAAGAAGTATTGATATTATTATTTGTTTAAAAATTTAATTGCATTTCTATAACAATAAGAAACTATTTTATCTATTTCTCTGAAAATCTCTTTATAATAGCAGAAGTGAACAAAATATTAAAGAAATTGTTGCATGCATCTCACTTTAAAAACAGTCGTCCTAAAAAAAATTACCTAAAATGTCAGATATGTACGATTTGAAAATATAAAAGCACACTCCTTTTAATAATACAAAAAAAACTTTTAAATCAAGTTGAACAAAAAAGTATAACTGAAGAATGAATTTTCACATTACATCTATCAAGTATAACTAATAGCATTTCTGTTTGATCTGTCTTAATAAAAAAATATATATGGCAGGAAAATTATAAATTACATTTTTCTCTATGTGATAAGATTCATATTTTTTTCACATCTTGTTTGAAGGTATGATCTAAGATCTGTGATCCAGTGTATTACCTTATCTTGGGGTCTGGCAACATTCCAAAGCTGCCTCTAAAAGGATGAGACATTAAATAATGACTTTACAGTGAGATAGTTCTTGCATTATGCTTTTTGATTTTAAAAATAACGCTAAATCTGATTTAGAGGTTTCTTTATAATAAATTCTTACACCTCGTTTTAGGTAAACAAACTGTCTCTGACATTTTTGAAATATTAATGACTACACGCCTCCTCTGTGTGAATAATGATGTAGCATACCACATATAAAACATTTTAAAGTGAAAATTTTTATAAAACATATATAATAATGAAAAATATGGAAATATAATAATGGAAAATTTTCATTAAGGTTGATAGGACAAGAAGTTCAAATTAAGTATGACAGAATATATATACTTAAACCATCAAGAAGATTATATAGATTTTTTTTTTACTATGGATTTGAAAAGTGTTTGCTTTTTTTAATTAATAGATATGGGGTTGTACATAATATAGTTGCTAAACATAACACCATTATTTCCTGTAATTTTCTTTTTAAACTATATTCAGGTTTTTAATACTACTTCGAAAAGAGTTCACTGTGAAATAATCCAGATTTAACTGAACTCACCTTTAAGTACGAGACATGTAAGATCACGTACTCGTATGAATCCAAAGGACTCATTACAAAATAACATTTCTAAATTTAATATAAACTAAAAAAGAAGTATTGATATTATTATTTGTTTAAAAATTTAATTGCATTTCTATAACAATAAGAAACTATTTTATCTATTTCTCTGAAAATCTCTTTATAATAGCAGAAGTGAACAAAATATTAAAGAAATTGTTGCATGCATCTCACTTTAAAAACAGTCGTCCTAAAAAAAATTACCTAAAATGTCAGATATGTACGATTTGAAAATATAAAAGCACACTCCTTTTAATAATACAAAAAAAACTTTTAAATCAAGTTGAACAAAAAAGTATAACTGAAGAATGAATTTTCACATTACATCTATCAAGTATAACTAATAGCATTTCTGTTTGATCTGTCTTAATAAAAAAATATATATGGCAGGAAAATTATAAATTACATTTTTCTCTATGTGATAAGATTCATATTTTTTTCACATCTTGTTTGAAGGTATGATCTAAGATCTGTGATCCAGTGTATTACCTTATCTTGGGGTCTGGCAACATTCCAAAGCTGCCTCTAAAAGGATGAGACATTAACTAATGATTTTACCGTGAGATAGTTCTTGCATTATAATTTTTTATTTTAAAAATAACGCTAAATATGGTTTAGAGGTTTCTTTATAATAAATTCTTACACCTCGTTTTAGGTAAACAAACTGTCTCGGA
The DNA here is from genome assembly GCA_964019185.1 of Maratus speculifer. Lineage (NCBI taxonomy): Eukaryota > Metazoa > Arthropoda > Arachnida > Araneae > Salticidae > Maratus > Maratus speculifer. The sequence continues at coordinate 299,985,951 of OZ025295.1, read as the reverse complement.
CATTTTTGAATTATTAATGACTGCACGGTTCCTCTGCGTGAATAATGATGTAGCATGCTACATATAAAACATTTTAAAGTGAAAATTTTTATAAAGCATACATAATAATAAAAAATATTTTAAAATGGAAAATTTTCATAAAGGATAATGGGACAAGAAGTTCAAGTTAAGTATGACAGAATATATATTCTTTAACAGTCAAGAAAATTTATGTAGATTTTTTAAAGTCTGCATTTGAAAAGTCTTTACTTTTAAAATTAATAGATATGAAGCTGGATATATATAACGTTATCAACGTTTTGGCAATTTTATGCCATCTCACCTCTTACGAAATCACATCTTATGTTATTTATTCCCCCTTCTCTTTTTCATGATATCGTTAGCAGTATCAAAAAGTCCAAAGATTTTAATTTTTTACTGTTTCTTCTATTGTGTGTTTGCAATAATATATAGAATTTTTTATTTTAATTTTTTGCTTTTGTCATCGCAAAACATTGAATAATATTAAATAAATATGTATTTAATAAATTTTTAATACAAAGAAGCTCTACAAATTGTATCTTAAAGCACAATAAAATTATTTACGTTTTCATTTTTGTACATTTCGTAAATTTCTACTGCAAGCCATTTTTACATAATACGTAGCTCGTTAAAACAGCGGTATAAGAAACTAATTGATATATATTTTTTAATTATGCTATCTGTTAGGCTCCATGCACACCAATTTCTCCTTTTTTAACATTATTTATATGCGCGGAAAAAACTGCAAATATGGCATTTTATGGGATACATCATGTCTGAAGGGAATATATATATATGTATGGATACTAATGTATATATATAAATTTATATTAAAAAATAACATAAAATGTAAAGAATATAAAAAGTTTAATTTAAAATTAAATTCAAAATATATTATAAATAAAAAAATATTTTAACTAAAAACATACTGTTTTTATTTATATTCTAAAACTCATGAAATTTTTATAGATCGATATGTAAGTGTATACGTTAGTGATGCATTCTGCAGAAAAGTTTGATTATAATTACTTTGACCAAAACAAAGAGAATTTATTAAAAACATATTACCTCTTTGATACTTAAAAAAATAAAAATATATTAAATAAAATATTTGTTTAGTAAAATACGACAATAAGATATCTCACATAATATGCCTTAAAAATTACAGATAAATTGAATATTTATTGCTTATGTTTTTCGAAAGCTTTTTCCATTTTAATAATTAAATTATTCAATAAAACTTTTTAACGTAGCTTCGAGAATTGAATAAATGACCAGAAGCAACTTATATTTTGACATGATAGAGAAAACACAACTGAAATATATGTATTTTCCAAAAAATAATTGGTTGTATTTATCGATAAATGCCTCTAAAGTATTGCCATTTCTATAAGGTTTAATTTATATTTTAAGCATTTACACTATTTTCAGGCAATTGACTTCGATTTTAATGCTGAAAATATCTCATTACCTTAGCTTATGTGTTTACATTTAATAACAAATAATGATATATGTATATATATATCAAACCCTCATCTGCAAGAAGTTTTAGAATACAGAAAGCTATTGCGAATATGAAATTTCGACTGTGTTCCAGGTATCAGTAATTTTAGATTATACTGTCTCTTAAAATATTACCAAGTTTCTGAGTTGACTTTCCAAAAAAATATCACAATTAGTTGGTTTTATCAATAAATATCTTTAAAAGATTTTTTTCTATGAACTTAAGCTTAAATTTTAAGTATTTTTTCGATTTTTAGGCAGCTTACATGAGTTTTTAATGATATAAATATTTTAATCTTATATTTATTAAGAAATATAGTTTAAAAAATATTTAATTGAAAAATAATACTAATCTGAAACAAATTCTACAACACTGAAAATTTTATATATGTAAAGTTAATAAACTTTTACTAGGAAACTGGGATACTTTTTATCGGTATATCGATTTTTTTATCGGTTTGACTTTACAAAAAAAAATTGGTTGATTTCGGGTTCAATTTCCAAAAAATAATTTAATTGCTTGATGTTGTCGATATATGTCTTTAAAAGATTGTAATTTTTGTCAAATTTTGTTTATGTTTCAAGCATTTTCTAGCACTTTACATGAGTCTTTTATACTATAAATATTTTTTGTATACTTTATGCATTTTCAATTAATATCAAAATATTTATTAAAAAATATTCAAAATAATAATTATTTGGAATAAGTTCTACAATAAAAAAAGAGTTACTATGAAGTAATAATTTTGACTCAGAGTTAAAGGTATCAGTAATTTTAGGAAGCTTTCATTACAAAAAGTAAAAAGCTACCTATTGCAGCCGTCCGGAGGAAAGCACTTCCAGAAAATTTTGGTATATTTTCACCGATCATGACCTCCAGACCCCAAAACCACCCTCCGTTCAAATGTTGACATATATATATATATATATATATATATATATATATCTGATATTTGTCATGCTGTAACTAACGTATTTATTAACCGATTTGAATGAAACTCGATATGTACATAGTACATAGAAATGTCTCGACCGAGTTCGTTAGCCAGCATCATCCGCCATCTTGTTTCAAAATGGCGGCCATTTAAAAAAAATTTAAAAATTTAAAATTTAAAATTAAAAGTTGAAAAATATTTTTCTTTTGTGTGTTAGAACTTAAAACAACAATTCCAGAACACATTTTATTTTGTCTATAACTTAAAAAATGATTGCGTTACAGAACTTTGAATTCTTCTTATGGCTGACATTTTGAAACGATCTGATTTTTGTCACGTGATAACACGCGTATTTATAAATCGATTTGGATGTAACTTGGGGTATACAATGTAAACAATGAGGTCTGGATAGAGTTCGTTAGCCAGTTTCATCCGCCATCTTGTTTCAAAATGGCGGCCATTAAAAAATTCTTTATTTAAAATTTAAAATTAGATACAAAAAAGTGAGAAATTGAAAAAGATGTTTCTTTTATGCATTTGATCTTGATACAAAGATTCCAGAGCATTTTTTGTTTCATCTATAGCTTAAAAAATGGCTGAGTTATAGCACTATTAATGTCTAGTGTTGCTCACATTTTGAAATGATCTGATTTTTGTCACGTGATAACACGCGTATTTATAAACCGATTTGGATGAAACTTGGTGCGTACTAGTACGTACCGATGTCTGGACCTAGTTCGTTAGCCAGTTCTATCCGCCATCTTGTTTCAAAATGGCAGAATATTAATTTTTTTAATTAAAATTTTAAAATTAGGAGCAAAAATTTAAGAAATTGAAAAAGATTTTTCTTTTGCGTGTTTGACCTTGATACAAAGATTCCAGAGCATTTTTTGTTTTATCTGTATCTTGAAAAATGGCTGAGTTATAGCACTTTCAATTTCCAGTGTGGTTGACATTTTGGAACGATCTGAAATTTGTCACGCGATAATACGCATATTTATAAACTGATTTCGATATAACTCCGTATGTACATAGTACATAACAATGTCTTGACCGAGTTCACGGGCCAACTTTATCCGCCATCTTGTTTCAAAATGGCGGCCATTTAAGTTTTTCAAAAATCATTTAAATGTATAAAGATGTACAAACAAAAAAAATAGAAATTGAAAAAAAGGTTCTTTCTAAATTATTAATCTTAATAATGATTATTTTTTGATTTTTTTAATTAATGATGGATTATTTTTTACTTTATCTTAAAAAACGCCTGTGATATAGCAGTTTGAATTTCTAATGTGGGTTGCATTTTTTTTTTTTTTAAATCAATTTGCCTGCGTCAGCACTCGTATGTATTAATCGATTTCGATATGAGTGTGCCTGTGCTCATGAATTAAGATTTCGACCAAGCTCATTGGTTTGTTTTATCCATCATGTTGCTTTAAAATGGCATACACTTCATGATATCGTGGAATTTGGCGACTGTCTAAATCGCTGAAAATAAAACCATGTTTGATAATATATGACTAATTTCTAAAAATTCCTATTAATATTCAGTATTGACAAAAACTAGTATCCCATCTTATTAAATCGGGTTCCACTAATTTGAGCTTCGTATGTTTGAATAATATAAATTAATTTAAAATAAATAAATAAATAACTATATGAAAGCTACCTCTTCCTCCCGGCATTGCCGGATTTTACATTTTACTGTCTCTAGAAATGTTATGCAGTTTTGGAGTTGAATTTCCAAAGAATAATTGTTTGTTTTTATCACATTAAAATTTCTACTCGTTTTTACAAACATAAGCTGAACATTTAAGTGTTTTCTATATTTTTAGGCAGTTTACATGGAGTATTAATACTATACGAGTAAATGTTTTATTCTTGTATCTAATTAGTTTATATTTAATATAAAATATTGATAAAAACAAGTTAAAAGTTGCAGGTCAAGCGTAGTAAATTAGGTGCTTTCCTACTATAAAGAAGTTTGAAAATTCTTCAGATCTTGGTGTAATAGTATACAGTAGGGCTGGGCGATATCAGAATTTTAATATCGTGATATATCGCTGACCAAATATCGATAATTTTCGATATATCGATATATTTCAATTCATATGTCACTCCATCATAAATGTAACTGTCCTCTTTATAAAATACTACAAACACATAATAGTATGTATATATATATATATATATATATATATATACATATGTGTGTGTGTGTGTTAATTATCAAGAAAAAACAAAAATATCAATATTTTAACATGTTACAAAGAACATAAATTTTAATTTTTATGAATTGATTCAAAATATGCAAACCCTTTACCTGCAAATCTGATCTAAAATATGTGTTATTGAAAACTCTTAGAAAGTTAAACATTATAAATCATTAAAATGAAACAAGAAAATGTATATAAGACAACAAATACACATTAGATATATTGAAAGAAAATACTTTAATTACCTATAAACTTTTTATTACAATACAAAAAAAAATTGCATTTCTGCAATTTTGGGCAGTAAGAAACACCTTCTTTTCGTTGTTATAATAAATAATTCTATTATTAGTCAGAATACAAATGAAAGCATTAGAATAATCAAATAATTTTAAGAAAACACGAAATTTCTTTAATAGAGTACAAAGTCCCAAATCAGGACGTTTTGCTAACTACCTTTTTTTTTTTTTTTTTTTAATAATAATGCTGAATTAATCTCTATAATGATCTATTACTTTTTCGACTTTGTTTACAGATATTTTTCTAGGATGCTTTTACTTTCGAAACCAATTTCAAAAATAAAAGTATTCCAGTAAAGAAAAAGAACTTTAAAACAAATATTAAAAAACGGCTTTTATTGAAAGAGATCAACCTCAGATGTGCAATGCAAAAACAAAAAATAAATAAATAAATAAATAAACAAAAATATGGAAATGCAAACGAGGTATAAAAAAAAATAAGATTGACATTGAGCGGATGTTTTTGCATTAGTGAACACTTGAAATAAAAAGGAGCCATGATATTCAAAATCAAAACTATCCTCATTTTTTTATGAGAGATAAACTGTTCGATTTTTTTTTTAACTTATAAAAAGAGTTTTGTGAAAATATCAACTAGTTTCAGTTGTTTAAGTGCTCGAAAAACACATTCAACGGCGCATACAAACGAAAAGGGGGGGGGGAAGAAAAACAAAACCTTTTGTTCTTTACCATTAAAAGGGAAAAAAATGTCCAGTACAGAAGAACCTCAAAGAAAACGTAGGAAACTATCCATCGTTTGTTTTTGTTTATCGAACTCAGCGAAATCGAAACTTGAATGTTTATACAATAATCATATTGTCATTTGCTGTGGATGGGTAATATGTTTTGCCAAGCAGAAAGATACCATCCATAGAGTTTTAGCGATCTTTCAAAATGAAAAGTATTTTCCTTCCTAATTTGAGAAAGATTTTCATTTTTTTTTTTTTTGGGGGGGGGGGGGGATTTTTTCAAAAACCCGTAACGGGTAAAAATATTAGTATCCAATAAACTCTAAAACTAAGGTGAATCACAATGAAAAAAGAAATAAAGAATACTGCCCAGTTAAACTGATGGCATTGAGCTCACAGGCTACAAATACTAATTGTACATTAAAGCCTTATATTTTCAAGGGTTAATTCCGTTCGAAAAAAAAAATTAAGAAGGGGAAACAGCTCTCCCCTTTCCTCTTTTTTTATACTTAATCATTGAACCTCCTATACTATCAAAGACATGCTTTACCATATAAAAAATCTATATTCAAAATTCAGAGCAAATGAGATAATTCTTAATAAAAACCCATTTAGCATTTATATAATTTAAAAGGAGTTATCCCCTTCTTTTATACTTAACCATTAAACTTCCAAAACTATTCAGAGATTTGAACGAAATCTGAAAATTCTGCTTGAAAAACCTATTTATATAAATTAAGAGGGGGGGGGGAGAGGCATTAGAACCCCTGTTGCCCCTATTTATACTTATTCAATGAACACCTAATAGCAGTCACGGAATCGCCTCATCAGAATGATCCTAATCTAAATTTTGAACGAAAACTTAATTCTGCATGAAAATCCCATTTATATCAACTAACGGGGGGGGGGGCATTAGAACCCCTGTTCCCCCTATTTATACTTATTCAATGAACACCTAATAACAGCCACGGAATCGCCTCATCAGAATGATCCTAATCTAAATTTTGAACGAAAACTTAATTCTGCATGAAAATCCCATTTATATCAACTAACGGGGGGGGGATTAGAGCTCCTGTTCCCCCTATTTATACTTATTCAATGAACACCTAATAACAGTCACGGAATCGCCTCATCAGAATGATCCTAATCTAAATTTTGAAAACTTAATTCTGCATGAAAATCCCATTTATATCAACTAACGGGGGGCATGAGCCCCCCGTTCCCCCTCTTATACATATCGAATGAACTTCAAAAACTAATCAGGGAAGCGCCTTGTCAGGATATAAGTACATACAAAATTTTAAGAGGATCGGATATTTTTATCATGAGTTATCGCGTTACGCACATACGAACGAACATACAGAACGGGCGGGCACATAAGCTCTCAGGCTATGATAGCCTGTGAGCTAAAAACTTCCGCTTAAAGTAAAATTTCTGTTTAAAATAAATGACATAATAGAATTACCATACATGTAAATTATTAATGTTATTAATAAAAAATGTAAAATAATGTGATTTAATATAATTATTTATTAATGCTATTAATAAATGAAAAACAAACATACAAGAAATATCGATTAATTGTGCTCATATTCTTGAAAATATGTCAATCAATTCTGCATTCCGGTAGCAATTACTGTACACAAGCTCACAGGAAAACAACAGTCAGCCACCGATATGGAGTCAACAAGTGATTGTATCGGAAATGCCCTATCCTCGAACGAGTGTTTCAACTTCGATTCTCGAACGAACTCCGATAAATAAAGCGGTACATCATAATAGTATACTGTTCGCCCATACTCCGGTATGTGCGCGACACCAGCGCAAAAAGTAGACGGTTCGCCCATATTCCGGTATGTGCGCGACACCAGCGCAAAAAGTAGACGGTTCGCCCATATTCCGGTGTGTGCGCGACACCGACTCAAAACCGGAAGTATCACGCAATTGCCGATTACAGCGCGAACATTTGCAAAAGTAAACAACTTTTGCGCCAACAGAGGTAGATTCGAAATTCCGTAACTCCGTAATTCCGAAAGTAGGATGAAATATCGTTTGAAACGATATATCGGAAGGATTGAAATCGCAATATCGTTACCGCGGTCTTAAAGAAATATCGATATATAACGATATTACGGTATATCGCCCAGCCCTAGTATACAGTACTTCGGATCCAGTAGAATATCCGAAATATTTTATGCATCCCTGTAAATACTATCTGCTTTCTATTATACAGGATGTAACTTGTATTACGCCTGAGCAACATCAATTTCATAAAATGTGAAATAGTTTAATATTATTAAAACTCTCCCCAAACAATGTTTCCCCCTATACCATTATGTAATGGAATATTTTTGTGTAGACCTGTAAATTAATAACAAATATTCTTTGCAACACAGATTGTACAGAATGTATATTTCAGTATATACTTCTTACATCCATATCAATTTTATTATGTTTGAATGAGTGTAACACCATTGAAATGCATTTTCCCCATTGGTCGTAGTGTAACGGGATAATTTGTAACACCATTAAAAAGCACTTTTCCTATTGGTCGTAATGTAATGGGATAATTCTAATTGACCCTGTAATTAAATTATGCATCCGATTTTCATAAAATATCAAATGACTGTACAAAATTAATCAACGATTATATGTTTTAAATTTAAAATGATTCAGTTGGTAGTATTTGCTCTGTTATATGCGGACAGACGGACTCAACGACGACTATAGATGCTACGTATTTATATAATCATTAACGCTCTTAAGAAATGTTTATTGGAAAAACCATCCTCATTTGCAATAAGTTCTACAAAGAAAAACGTTACTGCGAAGTAGACATTTTCACTTTTGGGCTGAGTAAAGATATCAGTAATTTTACGTTTTACCTTCTCTAAAAATGTTACTCATTTTTTAGTTTGAGTTTCCGGAAAGAAAAAAGGTCGATTTTATCGATAAATGTTTTTAAAAGATAATAATTACTAGAAATTTAACTTTAAATTTTAAGTATTATCTATATTTACAGGCAGTTTTCTTAAGTTTTTAATACTGTAAATATTTTATTCTTTTTTTATTTTTTTTTATTTACTTATTTAATTATTTTTGCATTAGTATCAAATACCAATCGAAAAAATTTATTCGAAAAAATAATTCTGATTTGCAATAAGTTTTAGAACAAAGAACGTTGTGTGAGATTATAATTTTGACAGAAGCAGAGTTTAAGGTATCAGTATTATTAAATTTTTCTGTCCCTAGAAATGTACCCATTCATCGAATTTTGCTTCCCAAAACATAATTGGTTGGTTTTATTGCTAAATGTATTTAAAATATTGTAATTTCAATAAATTTGGCCTCGAATCTCAATATACTATTTTTAGGTAATAAATATCTGTTTCTAATGTTCTAAATGTTTTGTTTGTTTTTGTAGTTTATACATTTATACTTAATATCAAATATTAATTTTTTTCTAAAACATAAATCTGATTTACTGTATGTTCTACAATTAATACTGTTATTGTGAAATAGAAATTTCGACTTTAAGCAGAGTTATTGCAAATTTTAAAAAATCTGGAGGTCTTTAGATATAAAGTTGCAGAAAACAGTATGCTAACTAAAATTTTCTCTGTACACTGTTAAAAACTTTTCTGTGAATTTATAGAAATTGTTTGTTTGTATTTATGTCGGCCAATTATCTACACTGTGGGATATAGGCCCTAAGGGGTGGGATGCCGTCCGTTGAAAGTCTTTCTAAGGGAACCTAACCCGTATTTACGCAAGGTTCGGAGAAAACCACGGAAAACTCCGAACGGTTAGGCCGACGGTCGCGATTGGGTTCGAACCCAGCACCTGCCGTCTACCAGTTTGGGGGTCAGAACCTCTCGGCCACTGGTGGGGCGTGAATTTATAGAGAATGTACGGGTTATCCATTGTTTTAAGTCTTGTATAAAATTACTGAGATTACAAAAACATAGATTCTGTTAATTAATACAGAAAGTTTTCGGTAAATTTAGAATAGACTCTGTAAATTAACATCGTTAGAAATACACAAGACTCTTTATTCTTCAGAATTATTTCTAATGATAATAATTTAATTTAGTTTTTAAAATTAGTGAACCAGTTAATCTTTATCGAACCTGGTAGAATTTGAATTTTTCAAGTAATTTTGAACTGAGTATTAATTATTTTTTGCACAGTTTGTTCCTAGCCTAGATATTCAGGACATATATATTCGGGATGAAGGCAGGGAAAATCGCTAGTTTCAGAGCCCCACCCACCCGCTAACCGTATTTCAATATCTTTAATGTCTCTAAATTTTCTGTTAATTTCGTCCGGTTTTAATTGTACTTTTTTTTTCTTTTCTATTTAGAATCCAATATATTCGGGTCAAAAAGTAAAGAATTTTGGCGCTATCCGTGTTATCCTATTTCAGTATCTTTAACTTGTCTAATTTTTCTGTTAAATTTGTCCGGTTTTAATTTCTTTAATAATAAAAGATGTGTTCTCGGAAATTATTTATCTCTCTTATTTTGACCTAGACGCGCTACCAAATCTGCTTAGTTAGACAAGGCTCATTCATGACTTACACGTTCATAAAAACCAAATATCCTATTTTTTCCTTGAACTATCACAAGAAGTGATCATTTGATCCTTCAAAATATATTGCATCGCTAATAGGATGGGTATAACTGGAGATGCTGCCTTTTTTTTAAGAAGATGGCGATTGTAACGTTGATGAACTAGACACTGCGAATAATGATATTGATGCAGCAATGAAAAAAGCAATTTTAATGATTTGCTTGAAAATTCTGATAATGATTTCAGAAATGAATTAGGATTAGTCACCTTTTTCATTTTAAAAGAATAGAACTTCAAAGTTCTTTACAGAAATTTATAAGTATTTTTAACTTTTTTTTTATATTTACCACCTTTTCTTTTTATTTTACAGTAACATTTTTGAAATTTTCTTATAGTAGTGTATATGCCAACCCCCTTTTTTTGAGCCGAAAAAAAGAGTCCCAAATTCTCAGCTTATACACTGAAATATATGGTATGTTTATTTTGTAAATAGATATGTTTCGTGTAGTAAAGAATTGTATATTAAACATTATTTTTTACGTAAATCTCAGACTGGAGTTTTTAATTGACGTAACGTGTGAATATTTTCAATTATGAAGCCTACTTTTTAAAAATAGCTGTCATAATGATAATAATTGTTTTCTATTAGTTCCGTAGCTGCCATATTTATAATTATTAGGATAAAGTAACTAGTATAAAGAGACATCAAAATATATATTACATTAATTAAATGTTGTACAAAAAATTACAGTAAAGTTACACGTTGAATAGAAAACAGAACAGTAGTCGCTTTTTGTTGATGCATCTAACAATACATTAAAGAAATTTGCTTAGAAATATGTGCAAAGTTTTCCTGAGGAAATATGTAGCCTTTAATTTCTATTGCTCATACAAGTCATGTGAAAAAATGCTTTTAAATAATCAAAATATATTACAATAATATATTACGAAGATCAGCAGAGGAGTATATGTGCTCTGACATAAAAGTTATGGCATTTCTAACAACATCACAGCAAGTTTAGACAAAATTCAATTGTTTCTTGCGCGAAAGAGAAAACCCAACAAGAGATATGCAGTTTTGAGTGTAAAAATTGCCAATGCAAGGAAAAATATTGCCGACACAAAAAACATTACACACCAAGTATTAGTTGATAAGACAAAAATATATAATGCCCCTTCACTTTAAAATTACTGCATTTTCTGCATTCCTATTTGGACTTTTATTGGGTAATATGAGGGCAGTTTCTGATAAATATGGATGAAGTTTCACTAAGATGTAGGTAAAAATAGAAAGAGACAGGTGACTGAAATATCTTAGCAGATAACTGCCGAACTCTTATGCGGGAGACGCTTAAAGAGCAATGCGAAAGAAAATGCCAATACAATGCCAATAAAATGCCTTTTTTATGCTAGATTTCAGTCATTTTTAATTGAAATAAGGGAAAAGATTTATTTTTTTGTGTTTTTATAGTTTTTTAGCATTGTTGATAAATAAATATTAATTTTTCATTTGACATTATGATTTTGTTATGCCTCTGTTAAATGCGTTATGTGATGGAGCACTTTTATGTAAGGATTTTTTTCTTTTTACTGTAATCTTTATTTGAAATTAATACTGAAAGTAATAAAGTATTTTAAAAAAATCAATAAGCAGCTTATATGTGTTAAAGAATGAACAAAAAAAGAATTGTAATTTAAAAGAGCTTTGAGGGGGGGGGGAGTTTTGTTTCAAACAAAAATAGAAATTAAAAAATCCCGAAGGCACTTTAGCACTTGGAATCAAACTAAATATTTTGGATATGATCTTTTTGATAATTTGCTTTCTAAATACCATATAATGTGGACCATTTGAATGTTTGCTTTTTAACGAATAAAAACCATTCTAATGAGTGCAACGTATGTTTTTAGCAACATGGAAGCTTAGAAAGACATTTTTTATATAAATAATTTCCTTTTTATTAATATAATTTTATAATTTTATTTGAATAAGAAAAAAGTACAAAATATTTCTAATATTTTTAATGATTTTTTTATAAAGTTGTACATCAAAAAAGTGTTTTACAAGCTTCATTATTTAAATTACGTTTAAAACAAAAATTTTTGAACTATTATACAAACAGCTTGAATATGGAAAATATCTAATAGCAAAATACATATTTAATAAAACGAACTTTCTGAAAAAAATGAAATTAATCATAAATCCACATACTAGTGCTTGAAACCAAATGAATATTAAAAGAAAAAAATAATATATAACTGGAAAAATCATTACTGGATATTTGCACTGCACTTGAAAAATTTCCATTTTCCATTTCTTGGATTAAAAGCAGACATTTAAGTAAATTTTTCTGCTAAATAAAAATCATATTTTCTTACAAGAAACTTTTAATGAATTTTATATTAAAAATAAATAAGTTTTTTTCAATACAATTTTGAATTTTAAATAGTGACATATACATTTTTTTCAAACATATATTTAAGTATATATATTTAAGTATAATTCTAATCACACATGCAAAAAGATGAAAAATATCTATTATTTTTATTAATTAACGAAAGGAAATATGTTTTTTGAGCTTTCTGTTTTAAATTGCACATTCAAAAAAAAAAGAAGAAGATTTTTAAATTACCCAGGAATTTTAAATGCAGTAAATAATGGTTAAATTGATAATTTTAATTTAAAAGTCCAATTTAAGAAAATATTTTTTTAACTAAATATGATCTCTGTTTTAAGAAATATTTGTATTTCCAATTGTTTACATTTGTAAAGTCAAATGATATTCTAATAAGACACAGTAACTTTTAAACTTTTTTTTTTATTTTTAATTATATTATACTGAGTACTTTTGAATAATAATACTGTGGTGATAACATATTATATATATATATATATATATATATAATTAAAATCAAATGTTGTAGAACATCAAAATTAATTAAAGTTTCATTGTTTTAATAAAATATTGACATTTTAAAAATACATTAAAAAAATGGTAATTTTAGCTTCAAAATGTTTCTTAGAATTTTGCATGAAATGTTAGATGCATAGAATATTACATTTTATGCGTTTTTTCCCTATTATATAGTTAAAAAAAGGATAAAAATAAGCAAACTCGTAATTTTATTTTTTAGAAAAAGATATACCAAAATTTTCTGAAAGTGCTTTCCTCCGGACGGCTGCAATAGGTAGCTTTTTACTTTTTGTAATGAAAGCTACGTAAAAAGAAAAAAGAAAAAAAAGGGAAGATTTTTAAATTAACTAGGAAATTTAAATGTGGTAAATAATGTTTGAAATGATAATTTTAATTTAAAAGGCTAATTGAATAAAAAAATATATTTTTAATTAAACATGATCCCTCTTTAAAGACATGTTTGTACTTCCAATTGTAAATATTTGTAAAGTCAAATGATATTGTAATGAGATGCAATAACTTTTGAACTTTTTTTCAATTTTTAATAATATTACTAGCGAGCTACGCCGCCGCTAGCTGGGCCAGTTTTTCCAAACGAACCTCGATATTAAGCAATATATAATAAACAAAAAAATTCATTTAATAAGCAAGTCTTGGTGTTCGAATCCTCAAGCACAAAAAAAGTAAGTTAAAGAGCTATGGTTGTTATGCGCCCACTATCCCGTTAAAAATATGTGATTTCGCACAGTGGGCTCTACGCTCCATGGTCGCCATCGTCCCATTAAAAATATTTGGTTTTGTACGGTTGGCTCTGCGCGCCCATAAGACATTTTCTCGTATTTTTTGGTTCATCAGAAGCAGACTTTTACGCAGATTCTGAATATGTAATCAGTTTTTTTCTACTTTAAAAACTGTCTGCATGATGGTTTAAGAAAAAACGCGCAAAAAAGGGAGAAAAAGAGGTTTTCGACTGCTTCGTCTTTTAGCCAAAGGGGAAAAGTTCAGGTTCTTCACCGCAAGGTGGCGCAGTGTTCTGCCTCAGAGCTCCGTTTGAGCGCCGTTTGGGATTTGAGACATTTTTCGTTCCGATTCCCAAGGGGTTTTTAATTCATAACTTTTTTAATTTTGGTCCCACAGTCTCGAAAATGCCCGAAATGACTTCCCCGGAATTTTTCCAATCGAAAGACACCTCTCGCGACTTCTAACTCGCCCGCGTTGCGAACTTTAATCGGCTTCAAGCAGACAGAGGCGCACGGATTTTATTAGTATAGATAGTAGGTACTTTTGAATAATAAAACTGTTTTGGTATCATATTGTATATTAAAAAAGCAAATAATTAAATTCAAATGTTGTAGAACAGCATTATGAATTAAAGTTTAATTGTCTTTATAAAATATTGACATTTTAAAAATCCATTTTTTTTAAATATGGTTATTTCAGATTCAAAACTTTTTAGATGCATAGAATATTACATTTTTATGCGTTTTTTCTGTTATATGTTAAAAAAGGAAGAAGATTAACCAATTCGTAAATTTATTTTTTAGCGAAAAAAAAAAAAAAAAAAAAAAAAAAAACACTCTAAAATTCTGTGTTGGATCCAGGTACAGAAATATTAAATTCACAATGGAAATTAGGTAAAAGAATTTTCAAACCTCTATCTGAAATAGAGAAAAAGTTTTTGCATTTTCTGAGCAAGTTAGTTATAAAAACATTAACATCGCGAAAAATCAGTTTAAAGTTTTTATTTGAAAAAAACACATGTTTTAACTTCTAACTTACATGACGTCCATGTACAATTTTATCAAAACTATAAATTAAAATATATGTAAACATATAAATTAGTCACATATAAAAGCGAGGTGATGTTTAAAAATCATTAATTCCCAAGAATTTTAATTTGAGAATTGTGTCTCATTTGTCATTATTTATGTAAAATATTACATGATAATAATATATACCAGATAAAACATTAAGTTTCATACACATTTTGTATAAAAATTTAAAAACAGACAGCGTTATATGTAAGCAGTCATTTTTAAGTACGGTCGTAATTATATAAATGCATAGCATCTATTTTCGTCGTTCATCTCGTGCGTCCGTCTGTCTGTCCCTCCATTGCCTGTCCGTCCATCCGTTTGTGGACAAACAAATAACAACGCGAAAATTATCTAACCGAATCGTTTGAAATTTGAACTAGATATTTTTTACATAATTTTGTCAAGTCATCTCCAATTAAAAAAAAAAGAATCGGATGTATAGTTAAATTACAGGTCCAATCAAAATTATTTCGTTACATTACGGCAAATCGGAAAAAAAAATTTCAAATGCATTTTAATGGCATTACAGTTTTTCTAACATAATAAAAATGATACGCATCCATGAAGCATGTACTAAAATACACATTCTGTAGAATTAGTTGTGTAAAAAATATTTGTTATTACAGGGCCACTTAAAAGTATCCCATTGCATTGTGGTGTAGGAGGAAACAATGTTTGAAGCGCGTTTTAATTTTATTAAATAAGTCTGTTATGTCCATAATAATATTTTGATACAATTTTAAAATCATCCAAATAGTAGTTTTTTCGTCGTTTATAATCTAACAAAAAATCTTATTTGTTTATATTTTTAATTACATATTTAAGGTAATATAAAAGCATACAAATAACTTAAAAAACAAACATTAAATACGTACCTCGAATGTGGATATGGCATATAAAAATAAAATTTTTAATTTGAAAAAACATTATGAAAAATTGTGTTACTCCAATGAGAGATGCAAATGAATCGCAAATACCTTTTAATGAGGCATATATATATTTTAAATGAGACGAAATATTAAAGAAATAAAAAATAATCTTTTAGAATATCATTATTACATGCTTTTATTGCTTATCTTAAAGCATATTTTATACATTTATAAACAACGGGAAAAAATGCATTATCATCTTAATTGTTTTGAATTTCATATTAAAGGTTAAAAAGAAGAAAGAACATTAAATAAGTATATGAACTTTCATTTTTTTAATTTGAAAGAGCTTTATGGAGAAAACATTTTGTTTCAATGAGAAATAAAATTTAATCCTTAATCCCCTTTAATGAAACATGAATTATTTGAAATGATAAAAATATTCAAGCATTTAAAAATAATTTCCATAATACTCATTTTATACTTTTTTTTTTTTTTGCTCATTTGAAAGCAATTTAAAAAATATCCTTTAATATAATTTAATATTTATAATAAAATTTATCATTTATCATATAATTTTTCAAATGTTTTAAAAAGAAATGCTTCAATATATCAATATCAGAATTTTGAAATTTGCGTCTTCATATATACTAGCAGGGGAGACCGAGCTTAGCTCGGTCAAAATTAATTTTGTGTTCAACTCGATATAGTATTTTCACTGTATCATTAACTCTGTATTATTACTGTAAAACATGTTTATAATAGTATTATTTAGAAAAACAATCAATAAGAAAACTATGTTTTTATGTGCATATTTATAAATTTTATTTTATTTTAAATTTTACAACGAAAGGACATCGATCTAAATCACTTTTTTAGCTCGACTCTGATTGGTTTAACCATGCATCTCGAATCCTCTTAAGAATGTATAAAAAAATTCTTTACATTCTGAAAGACAATATATTTTGCTAGATATAGCCAAATTTGGAGGCATTCTTTCATTTGGCTCCAAATACGTGTTTTGGTTTTCGTAATTTTTATAGTCGATTTTTTGGCCATATGTCGCCAATATTTTGTCAAATATCACCAAGTTATTGGCTTTTGCCATATTCTCGTGACCCTGACCCGTATTACCCAAAATGAGCCACTAATCAAATTTGATCAAGCATGTGACATAGCTCAATCGTCTTCAGGTAATCAAAAACAGTAGAATATAAAATTGAATGAAAATCGTTCAAGCCATTTTTTAGGTAAAATTAGCTTGGCAGCATTTAGCAATGAAGCGAAATGACCCACTAATATAATTTTGTTTAACATGCGACTCAGCCCAATAGTCTTCTCGTGACAAAAAACGTTTTGTTTCAAAATTTAGGTAAAATTGATTGAGTCGTTATTGTATATAATTAGAATGACCCTAGCTCATTAAGACCAAAAATGACCCACTAATAGAATTTTCGCGAGCATGTGTCCAAGCCAAATGGTTTTCTCTTGCTCAAAAACGATATAATACAAAGTATAGTCAAAATGGTGAGTACCATTTTCTATATAAAATTAGCATGACCCATCATGACCATTAAATGACCCTTATAATCGAAATCTCTTAAACGTGTGGCCTAGCTCTTTAGTTTTAGCATGCCGAAAAACATTAGATACAAAATTTAGATAAAATCGATTGAGCTGTTTTTTAGTTATAGTTGGTTTGACCCTGACCCCTTATAATCCAAAATGACCCATTGATCGAATTTTCACAAAAATCTGTCCTAACCCAATGATTTTCTTGTGACTGAAAACGATAAAATACAAAATTTAATCAAAATTGCGCGAAACGTTGTCAAGATAAAATTAGAATGACCCAAAAGTGGCCCACCAATCGAAATTTCTCGAACATGTGACCTACCCCAATGATTTTCTCATGCCAAAAATATGTTGTATGCAAAATTTCGTTAAAATCGACCCACCCATTCTTTAGATATAGCTTGACCTTAACCCATTAAGACCCACAAATGACCCTTATAATCGAAAGCTCTCGAATATGTGACTTAGTCCATTAGTTTTCTCGTTTCTAAAAATTGTTACATACAGAATTTCGTTAAAATTGATCCTGCCGTTATTTAATTATACATAGCTTGACCCAGACCCTTTATGATCCAAAACGACCCATTAATCGAAATTTTTCGAACATGTAACCTAGTCCAATGATTTTATCGTGCCAAAAAAATGTTGCATACAAAATTTCATTAAAATCGATCCACCTGTTCTTTAGATATAGTTTGACCATGACCCATTATGACCCATCATGACCCACAAATGACCCTCATAGTCGAAATCTCTCAAACATGTGATTTAGCCCATTAGTTTTCTCATGTCAAAAAACTGTCACATACAAAATTTCGTTATAATCCATCACGCCGTTCTTTAAATATAAATAGCTTGACCCAGACTCTTAATGACCCAAGATGACCCATTAATCGAAATTTTTCGAACATGTAACCTAGTCCAATGATTTTTTCGTGCCAAAAAATTTTTGTATACAAAATTTCGTTAAAATCGATCCACCTGTTCTTTAGATATAGGTTGACCATGACCCATTATGACCCATCATGACCCACAAATGACCCTCATAGTCGAAATTTCTCAAACATGTGATTTAGCCCATTAGTTTTCTCATTTCAAAAAACTGTCACATACAAAATTTCGTTATAATCCATCACGCCATTCTTTAAATATAAATAGCTTGACCCGGACTCTTAATGACCCAAAATGACCCATTAATCGAAATTTTTCGAACATGTAACCTAGTCCAATGATTTTATCGTGCCAAAAAAATGTTGCATACAAAATTTCGTTAAAATCTATCCACCTGTTCTTTAGATATAGATTGACCATGACCCATTATGACCCATCATGACCCACAAATGACCCTCATAGTCGAAATCTCTCAAACATGTGATTTAGCCCATTAGTTTTCTCATGTCAAAAACCTGTTACATACAAAATTTCGTTATAATCCATCACGCCGTTCTTTAAATATAAATAGCTTGACCCAGACTCTTAATGACCCAATATGACCCATTGAAATTTTTTCTCGAACATGTAACCTAGCCCAATGTTTTTCTCGTGCCCGAAAACCATAGAATGCAATTTTTAGTCAAAATTGCGTGAGAAAATCGCTAGATAAAAATAGCATGACCCACAATGACCCCAAAAACGGCCCACTTACCGAATTTTCTCGAACATGTTACCTAACCCAATAGTCTTCTTGTAATCCAAAACGATACAATATAAAATTTGGTCAAAATCGTTAGAGCCGTTTTTTAGATAAAAATGGCTTGACCCATAATGACCCAAAATTGACCCACTAATCGAAATTTTTCGAACATGTGACCCAGCCCAATAGTTTTGTTGTGCCAAAAAACGATTGGATACAAAATTGCCTTAAAATCCATCCAGCCGTTCTCTAGATATAAATAGCTTGATCCTGACCCATTGTGACCCAAAATGACCCAGTAATCGAATTTTCCCGAACATGGGACCTAGCCCAATGGTCTTCTCGTGCCCGAAAATGGTAAAATCCAAATTTTTGCGAAAATCGTTAGAGCCGTTTTTGAGATAAAATTTACCCACACACACACACACACACACAATTTTTGCTCGCATTATAGTATAATATAAGATATACTTACAGATAACAAAAAAATTAAATTCTTCGATGTTTAACAATAAGAATATTAAAATAACATTATCTAGTCGCCATTAAAATGCTCATATAATAAACTAATAAATTCAATTAAGGAAAATCTTCATGTTTAATTATCAATTTATTAAAAATGAACCCAATAAAATATTTTTTTTTGTATACAAAAAGAACTTAATTGCCCTTTTTAAGAGGATTAATGATTTATTTTCAACTCATTTTGAAAAGTACTTTGAAGTGCAACGCAAGCATTTCATAATGATTCCCTTTACAATTTATTTTATACTTTATTATTAATTTATTTGACTATGCAAAATTGTCTCATTAAATAGGGATTTGGGTTTAATTTTCATGTCTTTTTAAAAGAAAATATTTTCTTTCAAATTGAAATTTTTGTTCCTAATCTTTACTTTCTCAATTTAAATGATTTTTATTAACATTATCATCCGATTTTTTTTTTTCAGAATGTTATTTGAAGCAATCAAACTGATAAACATTGTTTGCTATTTAACATTAAATGTATTTATTTAAATAGAAAAAATTAAACTTACTCTGGGAACAACTAATTTATTGCAATTTATTTCGCCATCTTTAATCACTGCTAATTCTGCCCCTAGGACATTCCAAAATAAAGAAAATTTTAATTTATTGGCGTCCTAAGCATTTGGAGCTTCAATATACATGAGAATACCTGGAATCACTACTCGTGACTCTTTGATACAAAATTCCATAAATTTTGTAATAATGAATCTTTAACTTTTATTAGGTACGTTCGTAATTATGTAAATACGTAGCACCTATAGTTGTCGCTCAGTCCGTCCGTCTGTCCGTCTGTATGTCCGTCTGTCTGTCCGTCTGTCTGTCCGTCTGTCTGTCCGTCTGTCTGCCCGTCCGCATGTAACAAAGCAAAAACTATCCAACCGAGTCGTTTGAAATTTAAAATTTATAATTGTTACATAATTTTGTCGAAGCATTTCAAATTTTATGAAAATCGGTTAGATAGATCAATTACAGGGACATTCAAAAAGATTCCGTTACATTACGGTCAATGGGGAAGAAAGTTTCAAATGCATTTTAATCGTTTGAAATTTAAAACATATAATTATTGCGTAATTTTATCGAGTCATTTCGAATGTTATGACAATCGGATGCATAGATCAATTACAGGGACAATCAAAAGGATTCCGTTATACTACGGTCAATGGGAAAAAAAGTTTCAAATGCATGTTAATGGTGTTACACTCATTCAAACATAATAGAACTGACATGCATCTATGAAGTATATACTAAAATATGCATTCTGTACAATCTGTGATGCGAAGAATATTTATTATTAAATTACAGGGCCACACAAAAGTGCTCCACTTCATAATGCTATATGGGGAAACACTGTTTAGGTCGTGTTTTAATTATATTAAACTTCTTCACATTTTATGAATAAGATATAAGTTACTGAGGTGTAATAAAAATTACTTCCTGCATATTTAAAGGAACACAAAGATTTCGACCACTATACTGTATCCGAAGTACGCTCTACTATATCATCAAAATCTGAATATTTCTAAAACTTCGTTATCGTACGAACGCACCTGATTTGCTACGCTTCATGTGCAATTTCCAACTTGTTTATTATGGGAACAGAGTACCTTGGAAACTATCTCTT
Organism: Maratus speculifer; assembly: GCA_964019185.1. NCBI lineage: Eukaryota > Metazoa > Arthropoda > Arachnida > Araneae > Salticidae > Maratus > Maratus speculifer. The sequence goes on along the minus strand of OZ025295.1, from coordinate 299,964,764 downwards.
CATTTTTGAATAATACTGTGAAATATGTAGCGCCAAAAACATATTAAAAATTAAATAATTTCTTTAAAAAATCTTGTAGAATAGTCTATTTTACTAAATTTTAATTAAAAAAATTAACTTTTTAAAAATTCTTACTGCTTTTTTAAGTATGTATTTTTTTGCTTCGATTTTTTTTACATTCATTGGAATATACTACATAAAACTGTGTATGGATGTTTAGATGCATAGGATTTCGCATATCATATGATTTTTTTCTCTCTGGTGTATATTGAAAATAGAAGGAAATTCAGCGAACTCTGAATGTAATTTTTTTTTTAAATAATTATAAAGTTGAATGTTAAATCCATGCATAAAATATTAAATACACCATGGAGAACAAGTAAAATAAATTTCAAACCTCTATCTAAATTAGCAAAAAAACCTTAGTATTTTTCGAACAAGCAAGTCATAAAAATATGAACAGGGAGCTAAATCCGTTTGAGGTTTTCCTTTGTATAGGTAATTGCTCTGTATAGATTAACAATATTTCCAATATCTCGGGATACAATAGTCTTATAGTTAAAAATGAGACGACAAAATATTCTCATTTAAAGAAGCTTTAGGTTAATATTTAAAAGAAAGAAAATCGATATTTTGACCATATTCAAGGTAAGTGTCTATTTAAAAAATAAAATTACTTTAGGGATCTCAGTATTTTTAAAATTGGAAAAAAAATGAAAAATAGAACATCCAATTCATCATTTTAAACATCCAATATCTTAAATTGTGTATAATTTTAAATTGCAATTTTTATTGGAACATACAAGTATGTTGTTTCCTTTAATGGATATAAGAAATCTCTATATGCAGGATTATAATTTACATGGAAAGTCAAACAGTCAAACATCTGACGAGCAGAATAACGGTATGACAGTTTACGCATAGCATTACAAAATAAATTTTGCCACTGGAATAAAATGTTTGGTATCTACTTATACTTCAAATTGTGATAATTATCCTGAATGTGAATAAATTTCTATTTAAAGCATTTTAATACTTTTAGTACAAAATATTACATGTAGCTCAGACAAAATTTTTAAAATTTCAACAGCATAGTCGATTAAGGGGGTCCGGGAGACAATTTAAAATACTTTTTTTATTAATTGATTTAAAATTTTGATGATTAAGCATTTAATTTATAATCAAAATCACATGATTAAATTTCTCATAATATTTTAAAAACTTTTTTAATTTAAAATTTATTAAAAACTTGGGGTAATTTCAATCTCGAATCTGTACTTCAAAATAACATTTGTCGAATTTAACTTGTTTTTCATTTAAAAAAAGAAAAATATATTAGCTTTAATTTTGATTCAACATATTTTAAAATATTAATTTGAATAAAAAATTTAAATATTCAACATAAAAAAAAAAAAAAATATTTAACTTTTAAAAAAATCATACCTTCAAAGCTATATATATTTTTATTTTTATTTTGGAGAATCAAAATCAAAGTAAAACAATTGAAAAAGATGTGTGCCATTTATTTTTAACAGTTTTGAAGTTATAACGATTTAATTCTAAGAAAAGTTTTAAAACCTAATCATAAAAAAAACTCATTTTTTCAGAAAGTTATTTCTATGACAACCACTGCTTGAAAGTTAAATTTTAAAAATTAACCAAAATGAAAAAATTAGTATTGCCTGTTCCAGTTAAGATAGAAACATGATTTAAACATCATTTTAAGCAGAAAAAAATAATAAAACTTCTGTTGCATTTCTAAAAAAAATGAGTAATGAATGAATATTTGTCTCCCCTTAAAAACATTCTTTTGAGCAATTACACGATAATTTTTAGGTTCAGTTTATACAGATTAATATAAAAAACATATGTCTTGAAAAATTCCTAAAAAATATTCAGAAGTATTTCAGACGTCCTGTGCGTTATGCCCAAAAAGTTCATTTGGAGAAAAGTGATTTGAAAATTGTGGTATTGCCTCTTGAGCTATTGTTAACGTATTATTCTAAAAGTTCTAACTTCGGTTCTGACGGGTACTTCAAATAAACGATTAAATCAAAATGTCCAGAAAACATAGTACTTTAAAACTGATAAATATATATATATATATATACAAAGTGTTTCTAAATTCATGGTACATACGTTAGGGAGTGGGGTGATAGAACACATCAAGACGAGTAATAGTAAATAAGAAACCAAGGTTCCCAAACGTTCTCCAAAGGAGATAGCCGTCATTAAAGTTTAGGGTCCAAAATTTCGAATAAACATAAAAAACGGAAAAAATGATCGTTTGATTTGCGGTTTTTACTAAAACTATTATTTATGTCGGAATTTTCTTGAAAATAAATTAAGGTACCCTGGGGTAATAACGCCACGTTAAGGTTCTACCAATTTTCACGGCTTAGTTTTAGATTGTATTTTTCAAACAAATATAGGATCTGATACAGCAACTTATTGACTATCTATATAAAATAAAATAATTTAACAGATATGTATTTATAAAATGTAATGGCGTTTTTTCTTGACCAATGCTATTTGGCGTTATTACCCACCTATATGGGTAATAACGCCATGCAAACAAAACTATGACATAAGATGGAATAATTGCATGTAGATTGCCCAATTCTAAAAATACAAACTCTACAAACTTAGAAATTGACAAATTGCATTCTAAGCTATTGAAAATGTTCATTTTTTTTGTGAAAGTGTAAGAAAAATAAAGGTGCGGTGTGGGGAGGGAGGATGAGGCAAAAGAATATCAGACCGTGAGCTTCTTTTTGCTTAAAAAGGACCGCTTAAATAGAATTATTAGAAACAGTGCGCAGTTTTAACTGTGTTTATTTGAATCAGTATTTAGGATGTAGCTAGGTCACTGTAGGGAATCAACCGTGGTATTAATGCCAAGGATTGGCGTTATTACCCCGGGATATTTATTGCGCAGTAAATCCTAAACTACAAATTATCTCGAGAAGATATCGAAAATATTCTACAACAATTTGAAAGTACATGAAATACACTACAAATTTATGTAATAAACAAAGTATTTCTGGATAAAAAATACAGTCTTCAGATCAAAAACCTTATCTCGCAAATTTTAGATCAAGCGTTAATTTTAGTTGCTTGTAAAAACAATAAGACCTAAAAATGAAACAAATTAACTTGAAGCTGTTTTTTGCGATTTATATGACTCAAAACCCTTCTGCGCAGTGCACAATGGTGTCATTTACCTGATTATTTCATAATTATGCAAAATATAAGCACTTGGCGTTATTACCCCGCCTGGCGTTATTACCCCAGGGTACCTTATAAAGATAAATTTCGAAAAATACAGATAGAGGGCGCTTTAGACTTTGGAGTAATGAAAAACTATTTTTTGCATCTCATTAAATGGTCTCGTAAGCTTAGACTTAAACTTAAATTTTGACCTCAAAATCTGAATAGTTGGGAGCGGTTAAGTAGCAAATACTTAACTGTGTTCTGAGGGTTCAAATTTCAAATGATTATAAAAAACGGAAAAATTGGTCGATTGATTTGCGGTTTTCACTAAAAGTATTCTTTATGTCGGTATTTTATTGAAAATAAATTATAAAGATAAATTTCAAAAAATGCCGATAGAGGGCGCTTTAGACTTTGAAGTAACGAACAACTATTTTTTGCATCTCATTAAATGTTTTCTTAAGCTTAGACTTAAACTTAAATTTTCAGCTCAAAATCTGAATAGTTGGGAGTAATTATCTAGCACAAACTGAACTGTGTTCAGAGGATTCAAATTTCAAATAATTATAAAAAACGGAAAAATTGGTCGATTCATTTGTGGTTAAAAAAAACTATTCTTTAAGTCAGTGTCTTCTTAAAAATAAATGTTAAAAATAAATTAAAAAAATTTTCGTTAGAGGGCGCCTTAAAGTTCTGAGTAACCAACAACTAATTTTAACCGTTATTTTTTGTATCTGATTAAATCCTTTCAAAAGATTATTAAATGTTTTCGAAATCTTAGATTTAAACTTAAATTTTGAACTCAATTTCTGACTCGTTCGGAGGGGTTAAGAAGCGCAAACTGAAGTCAGGGGCGTAAATCCCGGGGGGGTTTGGGGGTGCACCCCCCCCAGAAGAAATCAGTCGGAAAATTACCAGATCGCTCGGAAAAAGTATCTTTAGTCGGAAAAAATAGTATTAACCTATAAAAACTTATAAACTGGAAAAACGGAAATATCATTCGGAAAATTTACCGTTTAATCGGAAAAGGCATACCATTTAATTGGAAAGTCGAAAAAAATTGTATTATGTATTACCCTATAAAAACTTATAAATTAGAAAAATGGAAAAATCAGTCGGAAAAACTCTTGTTCGATTGGAAAAAATGACATTAACTTATAAAAACTTATAAATTGGAAAAACTAAAATATCATTCAGAAAATTTTTTCGTTTCTTTCGGAAAAAAAGCATGCTTAGTCGGAAAAAACAGTATTACGTATTAACCTATAAAAATTTATATATTGGAAAAACGGAAAAGTCAATCGGAAAGAATGATATTAACCTATAAATACTTCTAATTTTGAAAAACGAAAATATCATTCGGAAATCTTCCCCTTCCATCGGAAAACGCATGTTAGTTAGAAAAAGCAGTATTACGTATTAACCTCTAAAAGTTTATAAATTTGAAAAACGGAAAAATCAGTCGGAAAATTTCTTGTCCGATCGAAAAAAAATGGTATTAATCTATAAAAACTTATAAATTGAAAAAACAAAAAATATCATTCGGAAATTTTTCCGTTCCATCAGAAAAGGCATGTTTAGTCGGAAAAAATAATATTACGTATTAACCCATAAAAATTTATAAATTGGAAAAACGGAAAAGTCAGTCGAAAAAAATTCTTGTTCGATCGGAAAAAAAGTATGTTTAGCCAAAAAAAAAGGTATTAGTCTATAAATATTTATGAATTGGAGAAATATTTTTGTAGTTTTGAATTAAATAAGAAAAACAAGTTAGTTCGAAGAAAACGTATAAAATTTTATTCTTAGTCGGATTGATTCCCCCTTGTAGTTTCTAATAAGAAAAAACAATTTATAACGAAGAAAACATAAACTTATTCTTAACCGGAACTAATTAATTTAACTAATTGGTAATTTATTAATTAGTTTAATTTACTAATTAATATAAATTATCAATATATAGAATTTTTTTTTTTGATGTTATTCAGAAAAATTTTGATTTGTCAAATATTGTGTACTCTGACACCTCGATATGACGAAAAAAAAATATTTATGTACATATTGTAGCAATGTTAATGTTATTTGTAACTGTGGTATTTTGAGTAAAACCTTAATATTCCGATTTTTTTTTCTGTGCCTTCTGACTTCGAAATATTGAAATCCACCTGTATTTATTTACTACAGGAAAGTTTTTTGTTTAGTCTCGAAATTTTAAGCTATACTGATTGAAGTGAAGAAACTCCTATTTTTTTTATCTAAACTTTAAATTTAGTTAGAAATATGTATCACGGAATTTAAATGGTATGCGATGAAAATTCAAAACTGAAATACAAATATTTAATATTTTTCCATATCGAAATCTGGATGTTTTCCACTCTATACAAATTTTATCTTTAATTGTAAATAATTATGGTTTTATTTTTTCCTACGAACTAATATTGTGTTTTCCTTTTTATTTTATTAAAAAATATATAATTAAAAATGTGAAACATATGTGTGTTAAAAATGTGTGTGAATTTTTATTTACCTTTTTACGTAATTTTGGATTGATTTAAAAAAGTGCTTAAGAAATATAGGATGAAAATTGAAAATACCCAAATACTTTGAATTTTTATCTCGAAATAATATGAATATTTTACAGTATACGAGTATCTTTCTCTCAGAAATAATACGTTCGTTTTTTTATTTTTTTTTCCTGAAACAATTGTATTCATTTTTTTAAAATATTTTTATTAATACTACTGCATTTCGTTTAGTCCGAAAAATAAGGGGTAACATCAAGTTATTACGCTGTTTTAAAGTTTGTCGTTAGAAAGAATTAAAACTTATATTAAGAAATCCCGTATTTTTGACAAATTTTTGTCTCTAAAATATTCCTCAAACAAACAAATTAATAATAAAAAAAAAAAAAACAGCCAGAGATCTTAACTGACTTCTGAAAAATAGAAAGATAAAACATTTTTTTTTCTCTTCAAAGTAAACCTATGGCACCTAGACAACTGGGCGCTGAACTTCCTGTCCTATGTGTCAATTACAAAACAAGCAGCACCTGCATTAACTCTTTGTTTAAACAACCGTTAGTATTCAAGCTCATAGTACGAAATCATTCAATTACAAAATGTTGATGCGAGAATATTTTGGTATTTGGTTAATAATTCAATATTTTTGCATCAGTTATGTCCTCGCCTAAATGTAAGAGACAAAAAAGTACAATCTGCGTTACGTAATTCTATTTTCGATATAGATTACCGGAACATACATAATAAACAAAAACATGCTGATAAAATTTCAGCCCATATACCGTTTTGCATTGCTGGAGTTCCAAAAAACCTTTTGAAGTAAGTAAGCTATTTTATTACAGAATATTTTAGGTATATAAAATGTGTAAATAACTATTGTTTTCATATTTAATAATAGATTTATTTATTTATTTATTTATTGAGGGGAGATAAATTATTTAATAACTTGTAAAAATGTACTGTTATTCGATATATATTAACTTTCTTTAACAGTTAGTATCGCAATTCCCGAACTATTTTCTAGTTTTGTTTCAAACTGGAGATGACAAACTAGTTATTATTTAAATTTCATGAAGTTATTATTATTTTTAACTAATTTTTTTCTTTCAATATATTTGCTTTCTTTTTTGCCAACCATTTTACAATTCGAAAGTCAATGTATTTAGTATTATGCATGAAGTTAAAACTGTACTATGGATCTTTTTATATTTTATCAATATTATTTTATTAATACTAAGAAAGTTAATTTATTTTTTGAAGTTCAAATGTCAATATATGTAAAATATTCTATATTTTTAAAACTTTGTTATAGCACCAGATATAATAATTTTGTCTCACTGCGTAACAATAATATGATTATTATTTTGTGCATAGATTTTTTTGTGTGTGTGTATGTGTGTGTGAGTGTGTGTATAGATCAAAATTTAATCATTTGAAACTTGAATATTTCGGCCTTGGGAGAAGATAAAATGACGCAACTTTTGATTGTTTAAAGCTAATCGATCTTTAAACCTCTTTTGCAATTTGAAATTTTTTACTGATACATTTTTTTTTCGAGCCTGGTATGCCTGGTATGCCTGGTATGCCTGTGTGTGTGTGTGTAGGGGAAGGGGGTTGTAGAAAAACAAGAATTTTACTTTTGACTTATGCATTTCGTTTTTTTGTTTTGTATTTTGTGCATGTTTTCATTCGGCGACAGCAAACTGTTGGCTCTATTTAATTGCCTTATTTATTTATTATTATTTTTTAAGAATAATTTGAGTATAATTTGAAAACACAATGAATTCGCACCTGAAAACTTACATACTTTGCTTTAATAATTTGTTATTTATCTATATAATGCATCTAATATATTTATATGATATATCTAGTATATATTTATCTAATGGCTGGGCAACGGCGGGTGAGTCAGCTAGTACAGATATCTATACATATATAAAATAGTTTGTCCTGACTGACTGATGATAATCAATGTTCGTCCCAAAATATTGAATGTAGAACCATGAAAATTGGAGAGAAAATACATCTTATGATGTACCTGTCCACTAAGATGGAATTTTTGAAATTACTCCCCCCCTAAGAACGGGGTCAAAATTTTTGGAACAACTTACCATATCTCAGCAAACATTTAAGGTAGGAGCGTGAAATTCCAGTAAATAAATCTACTAAAAATATTATTAAACACATAATCCAACGATTTTCGAAATCCCTCCTCAGGGGGTTAAAAGGGGGGGGGGTCGAAAAATTTAGGACATTTGGCACATCTGAGCAGTTTTTTTATAATAGCATGAAACGGCAGAAAATAAAATTATTAAAAACACATTAAATAAGTGTTTCAGCAATATCTATAAATTTCCACTCCCGAGGGGGTTAAAGTGGGGGTGGAAAAATTCCATACTTTTTGGACCATGTGGCGTATTATAAGAGAGCCCTCAGATCACTCTTTCATATTATAAGCCTTTCTTCCCTCCCCCTGATCCTCTCCAATTTCCCTACCGTGGACAATTTTCGATCTTTTTTTTTAACTGTAGCGTTTTATCATTTAAGATCGGATTTTTTTACAGGGCCCTCCGATAACTATTATTTATGATATATGAAAAATTCACAGTTAGAGGAAGAGTCTACTTTGGGAGGGGAAATATTTCCTAAATTTGGTCTACATCTCTCTTGTGATATATCTTTGGATACCCACTTAGTCCTCACAAGTCACCGCTTTTCTAAATTTAGCCGACACCTTTCGTGTGATATATCGTTGGACAGCCCTGCGACTGCTTATTCATATTATGCACTACCCATGTCCCTCTCGGGTGGTACGATTATTCCACTAGTTCGTCTACTAATGGGGAAAATGTATTGTTATATAAGACTAATAATAGCATAATATAAGATTATTTGACTATCTCGATACAATAAGTCATAATTGTCTTGAGAATTATCTATGAATATATATATGTATACATATATATATATATATATATATATATAGTACATATTTTAGTCCTCATGTTGGCCATAGTACTCGGAAGTTTTCCTTCTTGAAAGTCGGAAATTTATAAGCCTACACCCCCCTACGCGACAAGAGTGGTTTACGCCCCTGACTGAAGTGTGTTCAAGAGTTGAAATTTAACACTCCCCCCCCCACCCCGAACATACTCATTAATATTTTCCATTTGAGCTACTTAACCATTCCCGACGAATTACATTGAGCTCAAAATAATTTAAGTCGCCCACTAATAGCTGAAAACAGCATAAAAAATCGACCAAAATTCTGTTTTAGTGAGATTAAAAAAAATCAGTTGAATCTGTACGCTACCCCCCCCTGAACACAGTTCAGTTTGCGCTATACGCTGATTTAAAGAGTAGTTTTAGCGAAAACCGAAAACGAATCGACCAATTTTTCCGTTTTTTATGATCATTTGAAATTTTAACCCTCTGAACACAGTTCAGTTTGTGCTACTTAACCATTCCCAACTATTGAGATTTTGAGCTCAAAATTTAAGTTTAAGTCTAAGCTTACAAAACCATTTAATAAGAGGCAAAAAGTAACGGCAGGAAAAATAGTTGTTCGTTACTCCAAAGTCTAAAGCGCCCTCTATCGGCATTTTTAAAAATTTATCTTTATAATTTATTTTCAATAAAATACCGACATAAAGAATAGTTTTGGGGAAAACCGCAAATCAATTGACCAATTTTTCCATTTTTTATAATCATTTGAAATTTGAACCCTCTGAACGCAGTTCAGTTTCTGCTACTTAACCACTCCCAACTATTCAGATTTTGAGCTCAAAATTTAAGTTTATATCTAAGCTTACGAAACCATTTAATGAGATGCAAAAAATAACGGCAAAAAATAATTATTTGTTACTCAAAAGTCTAAGGCGCCCTCAATCGGCATTTTTCGAAATTTATAATTTATTTTTAAGAAAATTCCGCCATAAAGAATAGTTTTATTGAAAATTGCAAATCAATCGACCAATTTTTCCGTTTTTTATATTTATTTGAAATTTTGGACCCTAAATTTTAATGGCGGCAATCTTCTTTGGAAAATGTTTGGGACCCTTGGTTTCTTATTTACTATTACTCGTCTTGATGTGTTCTATCACACCCTAGCGTATTTACCATGAATTTAGAAACACCCCATATGTATATATATATATATATATATATACACACAGTCGAGTCTCTATATAACGAAATCCCCCGTTCCAGTAAAAAATTCGTTATATAGAGAAATTCGATGTATAGAGAATGATGTTAAAAATCATATTTAATGTGTGAAATCTGAACAAATATTATTTTTGATCTTTTGAATTAAGAATTTGAGATGTTTAAAAGTATATATTAACCTAACATTTTATTTGTTAATTATTTAAGCTGTTTCAATAAAGAGAACATATATTTATTTGAAAGCTTAATGAAAATCAAATTAGGAAGACTTGGATTAATTTCAGACGAAAAAATCTGTAATTTTTTGTTGTTTTGATTTTAAAGTTGTTGCGCTCTCAAAAAAAAGCTCAAATTTTAGCAAAGAATGAAAAATTGTAGTTAACATTTCCCACTATTTGAAGGCCTCTCTTATGAGCCTCTCATTGATTTCTCTCTTACATGTGTATCAATCCAATTGACACTGTTTTGAGAAGGATGTGGAAAGATGTGTGGAAGGTGGGATGAATTTGTTGGATTTAAAGAACAAGGCGAGAAGTAATAAAAAAAGTTAAAAAAAAACTCAGCATAGACGATAAATCAAAAATAAGTTATAAAAAATCGATTCCATATGATTTCCAAGCTTTTTAAAACTGAATAACTTAAGACCAATTTATGAAAAAATTCGTTTTATGGAGATAGATATTTCGCTATACAGAGACTGTTTTTAATGTAATCGCGCGAAAAGGGGACCGTTCCTATTAAAAATTCGTTATATAGAGAAATTCGATGTATGGAGTTTCGTTATAGAGAGACTCAACTGTATATATATTTATATGTATATATACAGGGTCTTTCGCTACCAGACCGACAAACTTTGAGGGATGATAGTAGACATGAAAACAAACATTATCAAATAGGGAACCATGGAGCGCAAACGTCTTCTATAGGAGCTAGAGGCCATTAAAGTTTGAGGTCCAAAATTTCAAACGATGATAAAAAACGGAAAAAAGGGTCGATTCGTTTGCGGTTTTCACTAAAACATTCTTTATATCACGTTTTTCTTAGAAAAAAAATTCAAAGGTTATGTTCAAAAATTGTCGATAGAGGGCGCTTTAGACTTTAGAGTAACAACAGTTACTTTTTACCGCTATTTTGTGTATGGGGTTGAAATTAATCTAAAGTTTAGACTGTAACTTAAATTTTAAGCCCGAAATCGGAAACATTGGGATTAGGTAACGAGCGAAAATTAAACTGTGAACAGAGGGGGAAATTTTAAACGCTCATAAATAGTCGACAAACAAATCGATTTTGTTGCAGTTTGCGTATAAGTCATTCCCTTGGTAATTATTTTATTCAAAATGACGTACAGCTTTGGTGCCCTCATATTTTGATAGAAGGCGATTCCGACACATCTCTGACATTTTAGTGGCATTACTCCTGTGTGTTTTACTTCCAGACCATCATACTTCCAGGAAGTGTTAAGGATACAAAGACGACTTGGAATCACAAAGGAATGTAACGTTGGAAATTCATTTTTTGCAAGTTATGGTTAAAGGAAGCAGAGAAAAAAGTAACAGAAACAGCAGAGAAAGAACGACACGTTAATGTGACAGAAAACAGTATATTTAAAGGTTTTACGAGAAAAAGTGTTCAAAATTACAATCAGAAGTAATCCGGTATGCTTGACAGCGGCGTCACGTGGAATTCCTCATGCTTTGAAAGTTTGCTGGCATCTCTGATAGTTTTCTGGCAGCTACAGAAATACCAGCTGCGAGGTCTTCAACTGATGGTACGGGAGTCTCCTACACCCAATTTTCTATTTGATCCCAGCAAAAGAAGTCCATACATGATATATCCGGTGATCTGGCAGGCCAATGAACCGGGCTACCACGACCTATCCGCCACTGTCCATATGTTACTTTGAACTGCCGGTAAACGTCATTGGTAAAATGTGGAGGAGCCCTATCGTGCTGTTCATCGTTCTAATACTTCATTCTGCTACCTTTGGAACCGGTTCGCGAATGATCATTTCAAAGTGATCTTTGCGCTGGCGCATTACCGTTAAGCGCCATATACCATCGCTGTCAAACTTGCCGGACTACTTCTGGTCGTAATTTCAAACACCTTTTCTATTTAAACCTTTAAATAAACTGGTTTCTGTGACATTAACGTGTCGCTCATCTCGCACTAACGTGTCTCTCTGTTTCTGTTACTTTTTTCTCTGCTTCCTTTAACAGTAACTTGCACTTTTTGTAGTAAAACATTTAAATAAACTGTTTTCTGTCACATTGACTTGTTGATCTTTCTCTGCTGTTTCTGTTTTCTTTTCTCTGTTTCCTTTAACTGTTACTCGCAAAGAATGCATTTCCAACGTTACATTTCTATGTGATTCCAAGTCATCTTTGTATCCCTAACACTTCCTGGAAGTATGATGGTCTGGTAGTAAAACACCCAGGAGTAATGCCTTTGAAATGTCAAAGATGTGTCGGAAGCGCCCTCTATCAAAAAATGAGGGCACCAAAGCTGTACATCATTTTGAATAAAATAATCACCAAGTTGATGACTTACACGCAAACTGCAACAAAATCGATTTGTTTGTCCAGTATTTATGAGCGTTTAAAATTCCCCCCTCTGTTCGCAGTTTAATTTTCGCTAGCTACCCGATCCCAATGTTTCCGATTTTGGGCTTAAAATTTAAGTTAAAGTCTAAACTTTAGAATAATTTCAACCCCATGCACAAAATAACGGTAGAAAGTAGTTGTTCGTTACTCTAAATTCTAAAGCGCCCTCTATCGACAATTTTTGAACGTAATCTTAAAAAAATTTTCTAAAAAAATCGTGATATAAAGAATGATTTTAGTAAAAACCGCAAACGAATCGATCATTTTTTCCGTTTTTTATCATCGTTTGAAATTTCGGACATTAATTTTTAATGGCCCCTAACTCCTACAGAAGACGTTTGCGCCCCATGGTTTCCTATTTAATAATGTTTGTCTTCATGTCTACTATCATCCCTCAAACTTTGTCGGTCTGGTAGCGAAACACCCTGTATATAAATCGAAAACTTTTCAAGCTTTAATCATTCACTACGCGTTTTTTCTATTTTTATGAAAAAAAAAATATTAAAAATACACATCTTGGTCTATTTATAGAAAAGTAGAGAAAAATTATATTTAATTTTTTTAGCTAAAATTTTATATTTTATGACGGCATCCTATGTATACACTTAGGATTTTTATGCATTGTATTGCTATATTTTGCAATTAAATGGGCTTAAATAATTTTATTTTATCTGCTTAATAAATTGTAACTTTTTTTATATTAATATTTTTCAAGTATGTAGTAAAAATAATAGGAGTAAATTTTTTCTTAATTGTATGATCGAATTAATTTTTTTTTCGGAAGTTTTATTTCCGTAAATTCAAATTTTTTGTCAAATGAAGACATCTGTCATGGACAAAATAAGTCTTGTCCCATTTTTTGAACTATTATTGATCATATTAGATTGATTTATAGCACGATTTATCAATCGGTAAATGAATTATAAATGATGTAAATTTTCCAAGTGGGTGAAAAGAGTCCTGGGCCAAAATTCGAACCAGGGATGTATTGGCTGAAGCCTCCTATACTGTTCCAACTGAGTCATCTCGAATGAGTACTGGAGGACTAATTTAGCTAATTAATGACTTATTGAATTTAATTAATCCTCCAGTTCTCGTCCGGAATGGCTCAGTTGGAAAAGACAATGCATCCTTCACTGTTAAAAGTGAAGGTGACAAACCGGTGCCATTTGGAACCCTAGGGTGCCATAGGGGCTTGGATATGTGGTTGCAGTGCCTACAAGTCTCTTACTGGGTGATTGGAGCTAAAAGAGATGCCATGCACTTCCTATTGGCAGCAATGTGGCACCTCATCGGGTGACTGGAACAATGCGCATGCGCTGTGATGTGTGTCTTTCTGTTTTCTGTAACGCCAAGTAAAATATATGCCTATGAGTGAATGAAGGTGAACTCGATGGCCGAGCGGTTAGAACGCTGAGCTTGTAATCAGACGTTGTGAGTTCGAATCCTTCGACGGCCAAAAGTCGGTTTGTATATTTTTTAATTTTTTATTATTGGACACTCTGAATTAAGGGTGCCATCTTTTCACCCTAGTTAAAGGTGCCGTTCTGGCTTCTTTAGGGGTGTCACCAGAGAGACAAGCCTTTCACCCCTAAAAGGTGCAATGTGTCACCATTAGTTTTAACAGTGTTGGTTCAAATCCTGGCCCAGACTTTTTTCACCCACTTGGAAAATTTACATAATTTATTCTTGGTTTCTTTCGTCGAATATATTGGCCAATTTCATGACACATAATACGAATTATAGTGTTTTTATGTATGCGCCAGATGTGGTACACGGTGAAGTGTGTGTGTGTGTGTGGGGGGGGGGTTAAGCGTCCTGAGACACCTTAACTGTCTGGTTTTGGAACAACAAATTAAAAAATTCTTTAAGGGTGTATTCGAAAAAACACTTTTCCACCTTCAACAGCTCTAAATTTTCCGATACAATTTCAGGCACATTTTTTAAAGTAGAGACATGAAACTTGCTGAGGGGATTCTTGAAGAGACGTATGAGGTGCCGTGTGATGTCTTTTTACGCTCAATTTATTAGAATTTGAGTTATAAACAATTACCTTATCAGTATGACCTTTTTTTTCGCTCCCAGAACTTCCGCTTGGGAAAAATCGGTTCGAAATGCCGTTTTGATTACTTTTTTTGCCATATTTTCTGCATTTACCAAAGAATCGACAATCACGGCATCTTGTGTCCTTTCCAAATAAGAGATTTGGAAAGTTTGGTGTATTTGAGATCAAAAATGAATTCAAAAATAAATCGGAAAATAAGCAGTTTGAATCGAAATACACCCTTAAGAGCAAAACAAATACAATCGACTCTCGTGAATTCGAATTCGTATAAACCGAATCTTCGCTAGATTCGAACTAAATATATGAAGTCCGAAATTTTCAGTAGTAGAATAAAGTTAAAATTTTTCATTTATTCGAACTCATTTTTTCTTGACTTTGTTTCATTCGAATTAACGAGATTCCGAGATTTCCTATTTTCGTACTTTTTCCCGGAATTCAGATTCTTGAAACAACTTTTTTTACTTCATCTTTGTTTGAATTATTCTAAACAAATATTACATATAGTCCCGTACATTTAATATTCGCTTTTTTAGTGCTCCGTCTGTTTATCAATAACACCTCCACCCCATCTTCGCTTGTGCTTGTTCCTATAATACTTTAATTAGTTTATGTATTTATATCTTTTAATTTAATATTAAATCATATTCTTATAACAACAGCCGAAGTATATTTAAAAAATAATATAAATTTTTTTTTTCCAGTAGTACACCTTTAAAAAGTTTCTCTTTCATACTTTCCATAATTCGAATATTTTTTGCGGTCCCGACGAGTTCGAATTAACAAGAGTCGACTGTATATAAAAATGATTTCTAATATATTTTTTTACTCCTTTAATATTTTATTTAGTTTAACGTACGGAGGTTTTATTTATTTATTTTTTTTTTTAAGGAAAGTATTTTTTTAAAAGCTTCTTTAATATAAACTTCTCATTTTGGTAAATTATTCATTACATTAAAGTTGCTTTTTTAAAAAAAGCTTCTTTAATATAAACTTCTCATTTTGGTAAATTATTCATTACATTAAAGTTGCTTTTTTAAATGTTCTCAAAAAAAGTATTTCTACTTTTAATATGTAATTTAAAACAAATAATCTGAAAAGAATAAATTTCATTGTTTTCATTTTTTATTTCATGAAAATAATAATAAGTAATCTTTTTGTGCGTTTAAATGAAATAATGTTCTAATAAGGAAAACAATTATCAGGAAAAAACTCTACTATAAAATGTATAAGATATAAGTTGCGGTTGTTGCAGTTATTTTAAGCTTTTGAAAATGATACAATAAAAGGCTTAAATTAAAAATTAAATTACATCTTTAGTTATTATATATCTTTAATAAAACAGTCGTTAAAAGTTATTTCAAAGAGAACATTAATTTTTATTTTTTAAAGTTACTACTGTTAACACAAAAATAAATAAATGATTTAATGTGCAATGGAAACAGGTAATAAAAAATCAAACTTAAAATTTTTTTTTTATTTCTATTATACAACATTTGATTTCATGTATTTATGCATCTCATTAAATGGGGATTTAAAATTAAAAATTAATACTTTTTCTTGTAAAAATATTTTATATATATAAAGATCTTACAAATTGAAATTCTCATTTCCATTAATTTTCCGCCAGACATTAAAGCTGCTTATATACTATTTTTATTTTTTATTTCAATGTTTAATTTAAAATAAATGCCATTTAGAATGGCATAACAACATACGCATTTTGTGTTCAAAGGCATTAAAGCAGTTCAAATGCAGAATGAAATATTGCGCTGAGCTACAATGTTTAAATTATAAAACAGCTATAACAGTAATATAAACTTTTTATTACGAATATTTTTATTAAATACAGTAAAGGCCCGATATAACGTGATTCTTGGGAGATATGTTTCACACCCGCGGCATATTTAAATGGTCAAAGAAATGGTACAACATAATGAAAAAATTTCCTCTTTGTGAAATGTGATTAACTTTAGTATTCATTGAACACAAACTTGATCTTACACTTCTTTAAAAAGTCCATAAATGTTGTATGGCAATCGAAGGCCTTTCGTTTCTTTTCGGCATATTGTTTCCCACTTGCAAGATGAAGTAGATGAACACAATCTGAATCATCTTGCCTCTCCATCCTCGAAATTACTTTCGTTAAGTATGAAACGACTTTACTAACATGTGGAACGTCGTCTTTCATTACCACATCATTTTCAATTTCATGACCATCTTGCTCACTGCAGTTTCTATGAGTTGTAGCATCAGTGATATCCTTATCTTTGATGATGTTTGAAATTGATTCACTGTAGTCAATATCTATCCAGTTATTTAAATCGTCAATAGAAATATCAAGATGTATAGCAGTAACCAAAGATTGAAAGTCCCTCATTGTGTTTCAATGAAATTTTAAAATGAATAGTTATGTAATAGAAAATAGCGGAATGGTAGGGAATGATCACACTGTGTATTATCTCCAGAAAGAAATACAAAGTCCTCTCTACGCGTGAACAGTTCTTTATTGAAGACACAATATCTCAACAACTTCCATTTATTACAGTAGGTGAAAACGTTTTACAGTGCGCAATGAAGCACGATGACATTCAAAAGATGTTGGTTAAGTAATCTTCATATTCTACGATATCAAAAAACAGGCGCAATGAAACACAATAGTAAACATATGAATCAGCCGCTAAAATCGGCATTTCAGGTGTTTTCCACCAAGGTATGACTTGGCAGACTAATTGTATTTTAATGTGCGTATCATGTTTTAACTAATTTTAGAATTTCGGACGTGAACACGATGAGGTGATTGTCTGTGCAGCCGTCTGCCGGTTTATAATGAACATTTATACCGTAGAAAGTAGCAGAATGGTAGGCAAGGATCACACTGAAAAGTTTCTCCAGGGAAAATATAAAGTCATCTCTAAACGTGAATAGTTCTTTATTGAAAACGGAATATCTCAAAACTTCTGATTTATTAGATTCGGTAAAAATGCCTTACAGAAGCGCTGTTAAACAATAACAAAACCTTAAAAAACGAAACTAAAACTATTAGGTTTGTATTTAATTTAACATTTTTTAGATCGATGAAAACTAATCGTTTCTTAGGGGCGGAGTGGGACAACTCTCTGTATAGTCACTTAAATAATTGTAACACTTCTATCACTTGCTCAAAACAGAAATAATCAGAGTAACACAAGGAGACAATGGAAAGAAAGGAGAGAACTTACAGTTTCATTTTTGTCTACATCTACGTTTATTTCCTACGTCGGTGCTCAGATAACATCCCCCTGCTAAAACTATTTCACATTTAAGCTTCAATATCAGCTAATAATACACAATATGGGGTTTTCACATTATACCCCATAACAAAACTTTTACATCACTTTTCAGTTAGAGAATAAAAACTTAATAACATAGTAACATCTGGAAATCGCTGACACCAGAAAACTCTTTGTACTCAGAAACATTACATACAATACTGGACACACAGTGCCATCTGGTGAATGAAAATTACAGGTAAATATTCAAATACTCTTTTTACAAATTACCTTAATTACTTTGATTATTCATATATTAAAAAGAAAATAAAAACACTTACCAATATAAATCACACAAAAATATCAAAAATTACTAAAAAACATATAAATAGACACAGTTTACATATTAAGATACGTTTATACATAATGTTAATATCAGATAAATATCCGTTCTGGAAATCTTTGCTGCTGCCATCTACTGGCAAAAAGTCAAATCACCGTCTTTTCTCAACACTCCCACCTTTTTGATTAGGTGAGAGCCAAATCAAAAAACTACACTTTGTCGCTGATGCAGGCACACTCTTCTAAAGAGTAGATTTTACGGGCAGGTTGAAGCAGTGTACCATTTGCAGTTTTGAGTTTGACAACTCTTACACGACCGTCTCTACCTGTACAAAGCTTCTGCACACGAGCGATTGGCCAGTTGACACGTTTGATGTTATCCGCACTAATAAGTACGATGTATCCCTTCTAGATACACACACCGACTCTGGATACACACACCGTCACCTCACCGAAATCTTATGCGAAATTGTTCACGAAGATCTTAACATCTTCGCTGTCGAACGAGCAGATTATTTTTGTCTATGATATCGAGATCTACAACGCCTGATGATATAAGGTCGCACAAAAACATCGACGGAGTCAGAGGTTGGAGATCTTCCGCATCGTTGGACACATACGTGAGGGGGCGGCAATTCATGACATCTTCAACGTCACATATAATTGTAAGAAGCGCCTCATAGTTCACTGATGCTTGCCCTAGCACTCTCACAAGCAGATTTTTGGTGGTGCGAACCAATCGCTCCCACCATCCACCCCACAATGCAGCAGTTGGTGGAATAAATTTCCTCTGAATGGGATTTAAGGTCTCATGGGAGACTGCTTTCTCACAATCAATTTTCTTCAGTGCGGCTGACGTTCCAATAAAATTGGTGCCGTTGTCCGTATATACAATCGATGGACGGCCTCTTCGTGAAATAAATCGGCGCAGTGCTTGTATGAAGTACTCTGTGCTTATAGAAGTGACGAGTTCTAAATGCACACATCTATACACAGCACACGTAAATAGAACAACCCATGCTTTTATATTATTTTTGAGGATCAGAGGACCACAGAGATCCACTCCTGAAATTTCAAAACTAAATGCATCCCGAACTCTGTCCAATGGCAATTGGATGGGTGTAGTAATTGGCGGCTTTGAGGTAAACCTCTTGCAGGGTAGGCAATTCTTTACTACCGTTCTAATCGTACATCTAGCCGCAATAATCCAGAAATTCTCACGTAAAATGACCATGAGAGTCTGGATGCCTGCATGCGAATTCTTTAGATGAAAGTCTCTAATGAGACAATGTACAACGTAATGTTTCGAAGGCAGCAAAATAGGATATCTAAATGCGTAATGGTCATACCGTTCTATTATTTTAGTCTTTAATCTTATAAGGCTCCTCTGATCTCTTTCAGTCATAAGACCATGAACTGAGTCTCCTGTCGCTGTGAAACTCTCTGCCTGAACAAGTGAAAGAAGTCTGATTTTAGATTCCTCAATTTCATAAGCAAATAGAAAGGGTTCTTTATTAACGTTATGTTTTAAACAATTATTGCTAAACCTTTTCACCCAACTTAAAACTCTTATCATCTTTGAGAATTTAGAAAATCTCTCATACCATTTAATTTCTTGAGGGTCCTTTACAATGTTAATATTTACATTTAAATTTACTCCTTTCTTGAGTTCAGAAAAAATTAAAGTTTCATCTGGCTATATTTCTAACTTTGGCCAGTTATCTCTGTTCTTTTAGCCAACTAGGCCCATACCACCACTTATATACCATAAACCGAAGAGGGGAGCAACCGCGAGACGGCCGATCTGCCGGATTTAATTGGTTCGGAACGTAAGACCACTGACTTACTTCTGTAGCAGCACAAATTTCCTTCACCCGATTGCCTACGAAAGTCCCCCAACTATCGTTTCTTTAATCCATGATAACGCAGTGGTGGAACCGGTCCAAAAATATTTTGGGCAGCCCTGTAGCGAGAGCGCCTCTGTAACATATTTAGAGAGACGCGCCCCTAAAACACACGACATCAGTTCAAGTCTCGGAATTGTCATCTTTTTTAATGGGGCTACTCTCGTTTTAGCCATAACTAAATTCACATAAATTTCTCCGTCGTGTTCGCATCTCAAAAAAATAACGGTCGCATAGGCATGTTTGCGACACAAAAAATATGGAGTGACCAGGAATTTCTATCTCCAAATCCTATGCGCCGGGGCAATTTCAAATCTGTAAGTATTCCCAAATTGAAATACCATTTTAAGAATTTAATTTTAATTTCTTCGAGTAATGGGGTATCCCAGTCAACTTTTACGGTCCAAATTTCCTGAAGCAATAACTTGGCAGTCAATAAAACAGGTGTCAGGAAACCTAACGGATCAAAAATAGTCTGTGTTAGAGACAAAACCTCTCTTTTTGGCAAATTTTCTGAAATCGGTAAACTTTTAATGCTAATATATAGGTTATCTTCATTCCTGTCCCACATAATTCCCAAAACCGATACTGGATCCTCTAACTCAGATTCGGTTCCCAAAACCTGCGATAAGGCACCCGTATCTGTCTCAATGTAATTACAGGTCCACATGCGCAACTCCATCTTTGATTTGGCGAGAACTTCTGTAGCATATTTTATGAACTCTTCGAGGTCTTGCACATTGTCAACGGATGTTACGTAATTATCTATATATAAAGTGTCAACGGATGTTACGTAATTATCTATATATAAAGATTTGTCTATTTTCTGAGCTAAAAACTTCTTTTCTTCTGGTACCTGTGACAAATGGTACCTTATGACAGCTCCTTATAAGAATGGGCTGAAAGTGACCCCAAAAACTACCCTGGTATGGCGGAGAACTTTTATAACATTATCTTTCTCCCACCGTATAAATCTCAAAAAATCCCTATCTTTTTTTTCAGTTCTATTTGCAGAAATCCACGCTTCGCATCGGAAGTCACTCCAATGCTCTTTTCCCGAAATCTTAACAACATTGAAGGAATTTCTTCGATTGAATTTGGCCCTTTAAATAAGCAGTCATTGAGAGAAGGAGCTCTACCAACTTTGCACGACGCATCGAAAACCGGTCTTATCTTAGTAGTTGCACTATCGGGCTTAAACACTGGGTGATGGGGGAGATAATGTCCCTTCCTCTCTATTTCTGGATCTGGAACTATTTCAATTATGCCCTCTTCCATCCATTCATCGAAAACTCTATTATATTCTTCAAATTTATTCAAACATTTAAGTTTTCGAGAAACACTGAAAAGCCTCTATTCTGCAACATGATGATTTGACGGCAACTCAGCGTTGGTTCCCAACTAGGGTAATTCCACGCAATAACGACCCCCTTCATTTCGAGTAAGGTAATCTAAGAACTGTTCCCGGACCATTTCTCCCTCCGCTGATTTTGTCAAATTTTGCGGCACATCTGATATTCCGATTGTTTCTAAATTCCAAAGATCGGAAATTTTAAAATCTCTGATGGCCAAATTTGTAGACAAAGTTGTAGCCCCTTGCTCCTTCGGAGGCCCAAATTCATCCAATGCGCCTCAAACGGCCCAGCCTAACATCGTGCAAACTGCGGTCAATCCCACTTTTAATTTCTTGACTTGACCCATTAGAATTTTACCATATATGTCATTCCCTATAAGCATCTCAATTTTAGGAGGATTCGCACCTATATCAGATAACCAAATTTTATAATATTTTTTTCAATTCTCTGAAAATTGGCCCTCTAGGTAAACTCGGGATGTCAGCACAAATTACGTCTTGGCTCAAAAAATCAAATTCTAAATCTGGAAAATTCCGTTGATTTAATGAACACAATTTTACTCGATATTTGTTATACAATTTCGAAGCCGTTCTAGCACCCGCGAATAAAGTATGAGCTTTGTTGAGAAATAATTGGCAGATCCAATTCGGCTGCCAGAGACTGCAAAATGTATGACTTTGGCGAACCTCAATCCAAAAGTACTCTGACCTTTTTCACTATATTTTTACCCCCAAAGTCATTAATGCTACTTCCGCGGTACATGTTTGTTTAGCAGCCGTCATTTGTACAGTTTCCATTACCCCCTTGTCCTTCGGCGGCTCCCCTTTCTTATGCATTTCTGGGCAAAGTGAAATAAAATGGTATTTACCACAAGAATAGCACCGTACAAACTGTCTACAAAATTTGGCAGCGTGATTAGGTTCTAAACACTTCGGACAACACCTTTTATCTTTGATCTTAGCAATTTTATCCTCTAGAGTTAATAAACGGGCTTCGTAACAATTTTTACTCTCGTGATTTTTATCACAAAAAGATCACGAACGTTCTTTAATTGTAAGAAAATTTGATGCTGTAGGGATATTGGATTTTTAAAATTTATTTCTATCTCTGTTATGATACTCTTCCCTGCGGTGGTTATTTTCAAAACCACTGCGCGCTAATTTTAATCTTTCTTCACCTTACACTTGAAATTAAAGGAGTTTCATCAAATTCGTAAGCCGAGAAAGATCTGACCCTTCGGGTTGATTAAAAAATGAACTTCTCTGCCACGCCTTTAGAACGTCTTCCGTAAGACTCGATTCCACCATAGGATACAGCCATGATGTGTTTTCGCTCGATTTTAGCCCTAAAGATTCTAAAGCCCTTAACTGAGCTTCAATTTTATCATAAAGTTTATCAAGGGGTAATTTATTTCTATTGTCTGCTTTTACATTAGAAATGATTAATTTAATCAATTCCCTTACATAAAACTCAATCAATAATTCCGGTTTTCCAAAACGTTCTGTAAGTGCCATAACTGCACTTTTATAATTATCCGAAGTAACCGGGTAACTATCAATAAATTCCTTCGCGCGTGACCCCTGTTTCATACTTTGAACTAAATAAGAAAATTTATCATTGTCGTGTAAATCCCCATCCTCATGAATTTTCTGAAACTGGCTCCGAAAGGGTAACCAATTAATTAGTTCGCCATCAAATTTCTTTAATTCTATTTTCGGTAATTTATAGGACTTCATTTTATTACCTGTAGTACAAAACACATCATCTGGCTTCTTATCTATCTGAAATCCCTCCGGAATTTTACATTTCTCATTAAACAGGCGAGTTTACGTAATAAAATCATCTGAATATGCTTCCCTATTTTCGATTTCACCCAAAACAAGCTGTTCGGACGCACTGCCGTCCTCGGTTATTAAATCTAAGATTTTATTATCTAAATCATTTAGTTCTATTTGAATATTTTGTAATTTTGTATACTTATCTCTAACAATACTAATATCATAATCTTCCTTTGTAAGTTCTTTTTTTTAAATATTAGCAGACGTGTGAATGATGACCTGACGCCTGTCCTTTTAAGCTTAAGAGCCTCCATATTATCTAAAACACTATATGATTACTATTTCCCAAAAATATTATGTACAACTATATTCCAAAACAACATTAAAATTAATGTATTCACAAAGTTACAAATTTCAATAAATATACTTATATGTTAACTCAAACATATATAATATTCCTACAAAATCATGAACAGAGAGATATAACTACCATACAATCAAAAAACATCCCAATCTCCAAGTCCCTGTTCGGGCGCCACGTAATGTTAAACAATAACAAAACCTTAAATAACGAAACTAAAACAATTAGGTTTGTATTTAATTTAACATTTTTTAGATCAATGAAAACTAACCGTTTCTTAGGGGTGGAGTGGGACAACTCTCTGTATTATACTCTTAAAAAATTGTAACACTTCTATCACTTGCTCCAAACAGAAATAATCAGAGTAATACAAGGAGACAATGGAAAGAAAAGAGATAACTTACAGTTTCATTTTTGTCTACATCTACGTTTATTTCCGACTTTGGTGCTCAGATGACATCCCGCTGCTAAAGCTATTTCACATTTAAGCTTCAATCTCAACTAATAATACACAATATGGGGTTTTCACAATATACCCCAAAACAAAACTTTTACATCACTTTTCAGCGAGAGGAAAAAAAAAACCTAATAACATAATAACATCTTTAAATCGCTGACACCACAAAACTCTTTGTACTCAGAAACATTACATACAATATTGGACACACAGTGCCATCTGGTGAATAAAAATTACAGGTAAATATTCAAATATTCTTTTTACAAATTACCTTAATTGCTTTGATTATTCACAAATTTAAACAGAAAATAAAAACACTTACCAATATAAATCACACAAAAATATCAAAAATTACTAAAAAACATATAAATAGACACAGTTTACATATTAAGATACGTTTATACATAATGTTAATATCAGACAAATATCCGTTCTGTAAATTTTTGCTGCTGCCATCTACCGACAAAAAGTCAAATCACCGTATTTTCTCAACAAGCGCGATGCAGCACACTACATTTAAAAGATGTTGGTTAAGTAAGTCTCCTATTGTACTATTTCAGAAAGCAGGTGCAAGAAAACACAATGGTAAACCTTCGAGTCAACTGCTAAAATCGGGCTTTTAGATGTTTTCCACCAACGTATGACTTGACAGGCCGATTGTATTTTAATATGCATATCGTGTTTTAACTAATTCTGGAATTTCAGCCGTGAATTCGATGAGGTGATTTTTTTGTACTTCCGCTTATCGGTCTATTATGAAGGCTATTTTTTATTTTTTAAATAGTTTTCGCATATTTTCTAACAGGGATGCGCGGTATTAACCCATTCTTTGTTCATATTTGTGGTAAATATTCGTATTTTTACTCTCGAAAATTTTATTTTTACAAGCAAGAGTAAAAATTATACTTCTCTTTTTTTTTGACATTTCAAAAGAGAGTTGAAAAGTATTTATAGCTTCCGTCTGTCTGACTGCCATATATCTGTCGCGAGTGTGATGACTCTACATGCTCTAACTTGCGTAAATATAGCTGGATTGCCATGAATTAGAGTCGCGCTTAAGAGTACGCGATACAAAACAGATAAGATGTTGGTTAACTAATCTTCATATTGTACGATGTAACAAAACACTTGATAGCAATTACTCCATTTTAAAATTAGCTAAATTCTCCCAAAATCTGTGGCCCGAAAGCCGTTCATAACAATTTTATAGAGTCTGCGTAAAGATGCATTCATTATGTAGCATGCGAAACAAACAAATTAAAAAAAGTGGCTGAGTTCATATGATTGTCTAGAATAAGTTAAAAGGGCTTAAATAGAAATAAATCCAGTTTTAAGACCGGAAGTTTTTAAAGGAGAAAAAAAATGTGCGGGTAAAGTGTTTCGTAGATTAAAAATTAGGAAAAAAAATGGCTCGTGAAAACATTCGAACAAAATTTAACTTTTTGAGAATATGATAGATATGGTAGCTCATAAAATTTATGAAGGAATCTAAAGCTTTTAATTAAGGTTTTTAAATAAGATATTATTGATGAAGGCGTTTTACATCAAGGATTTTGCAAGGAATAAATGATAGATATATTAAAACAGTGAAATATTGAATATGCCGAAAAACAGAATAAGATACATTGCGACTAAAATTTTTATCTAACATATATATATACAGGAAGTATATATATGTTAGATTATATTATATTTCTTCTATTATATATGTTATATTATATTTCTTCCTGCATATGTAGAAATAAATGTTTTAACTTCTTTCAAATAGTATTTAAAATACGACACCTTTACGGAATTTTTTTTTTTCAATTTTTAATGGCAATTTTCAGATTCGGAGTAATGTAATTGTTTAGTTTTCTGAAATTTTAGACTTATAATGTTGAGCTAGAAATAATTAATGTTAAACGGTGTCATTAATTATTTCTAGCTCAATACTTTTAGTCTAAAATTTCAAGAAGACCGTTCATTTAATAGCATTTTCGGTAAACTATACTTTTAACTGCATATTGACAACAGAGTAGTTAATAGCAAAGTATTAGCCCCTTAACCTACAATTACAGGCATAGCCCGTGTACGATGATCGGGCCAAACGTAAATTTTACGGGCATAGCCCATGTACGGTGATCGGACCAAACGTAAATTTTACGAGCATAGCCCATGTACGATGATCGAGTCAAACATAAATATTACGGGCATAGCCCGTAGTACGGATCACACTCGATCAGCGTATTACACAAGTCCAAAATTCTCAAACGCAAATCATAGGTTAAGGGGTAAGGAATGTTAACCAAGCTTTAAAATGTGTACGAATGCTTGCTATCTTTCATGACAAATTTCATAGACATTTGATAAAAAAAAATTATCTTTTCTAAATTAAATAAAATAGTTTTCTCAATTAAAAACACTACAGATCTCTGTATTTTGTTTAATGATAAATTCCTTAATTTTTTTTAAAAAAATCTTTATATTTTTATTAAAATTAATTCTTAAACTATATTTTGCCAAAATAAATATTCAAAGCACAAAACATACATGTAACATTATTCCTCTTAAAAATTATCATCCATTTAAAAATATATGTATGCCATTAAAAATATAATTGTGCTTCATTAAACAAAGATTTATGATTAATTTCCATTTTTTTGTGATATAATCTTTCTTTCATAAAAGAAAAAAAAACTTTAAAAAATTTTTCTGGTTATTATTCACCATATTAAAGCTGCTTATTTATTATTCGTAAGAAAACATTTTTACTTTGAATATGAAATTTAAAATAATTACGGGGATAAAAATTATTTTCTTTTGTTAGTTAGTAAAAGAAATTAAGTCTTTCGAGTTTTTACGTATTTAAATAGAATATTTAAAAAAAGTTCTTCAGCATAATAACTTTCATTTGCATGTTTCTCGAAAGAAAAGTATTATTTCATTTATTAAAATGTAAGAAAAATTACTGACACTTTTCATCCGAAGCCAATATTCTAAACTGTAATTTTCTGTAATTTCATTTAAAAACATTAAAGGACTTTTAAAATTTCCAATTCTAACAGAAATATAAGGAAAGTATTTTATTTATTATATCTAATTTATAAATTATATTTGGAATCAAAAGATAACTAATAAACAGAAAATTCGCGATACGCAATACAGCAAGCATGTTAGCAGTGATGTCACTGGGGATCACATGGTCATCAGTTATACTGATCATACCACATCTCAAAAAAAAAAAAAAAAAAAAAAAAAGAAATAAAAAAGAAAAAAAACTGCTCAGTAATGTCACACTGTGACTAAAAATGAACCTGGAAAAGTTTAAAAAATTCAAAACACTTCAAAATATATTGGTAAAAATTTGCTAAATTCTATTTATGAAAATGTCGAAAAGTATTGATTGATTAAATTTATATTAAAAAAAAATAACAAGTATATAATTAATCTTATATAGTCTGACCTAAAATAATATTCTTTTTAATTAAAGTTTAATTTCAACTTTTGAAATAGGTGAAAAACAAAACTTTTTTTTCATATATGTAATCAATAACATGGATTTAAATTAACAAAAATTGCGCCACTACAATAATTTTCTTCAACGAAATTTTAAAACAAGATTATTTTCACCTTTGCAAAATTCACATGCATATTTTCCATATTCATATTCACTATTTAAAAAATATTTTAACTTATAATTGATTATTAAAAAAATATATTCTCAAACATCATGTCACATTTGCCAGTAAATATTGCAAGTGAACAACTGCACTCTTGAAGCGAAATTCCAAATTAAGATCCGGGAAAATCCTGATATTTAGTCTTTTAAATGCATTCGTAATAAAATACTTAGTTTCATCAATGAAAATACTCATAACTAAACAGTAGTCAATAGATATTCAATTTGAACGAATTTTTCATTGAACGAATGGCCCTTTTAAAAATACACGGGAAAGGAAAAGATTCCATTTAATAATTAATTGCTCCTATTATTCTTTTGAATCGCCTCTTTAAAGAGAACTAATCCACTTCCTTTTAAATGTCTGTGTATTAGAAAAATTAAACGCCTAATAAATTATATTTGGTTGGTTTATAAATAATTTTGTTTCGAATTTTTAAAAAATGCTGAAATTTTAAGGTACAAGCATTTTTACATTTATTGCTTTTTATTCAGTATCTTAAAATATTTTCCCATAATATTCCTTTAATTTATTTTTTTTATTTTATACGTGAGATGAGATGCTAGTTATAGGTATTCAATTTTTCAAACAACATGAGCTTTATCCATTAAGCAGCAAATCTCTCCATACAATTCCTGAAATTTCTCGAATAAGCGCAAACAAAAATAATAACAGCATTTGAATCTCTACTTGCCATGACGGCCATGTATTAGTTGAAAACATATTAGGTATTTTAATCTATTTTAAATAAATTTGTCAGTTTGCACATGAAAGTAATTTTAGTATATTTATTTGTGTTTCATATGAATTTTAATTATGTAACTCAATGTGAGTTTTGCACTAGGATTTTAATTTATACTCCTAAGCTGATTAATTTTTTTTAATTGCATTTATTTAAATAGATTTTCCTTCGGGATTTTTGATCTTTTTAATACATTATAATAAAAATTAGTTTTCAAATTGTACATATATTTTTCTAATTTTAATTTATTACCCCAATAAATCGTTTTTGTTTTTCAGTCGTCCGTTTATCAGATTACTTGTAACGCCATGAATTCCTCTTAACAGTTTTCATTATTTTTAAAAACAGCCTTTTTTTTCAGGAAAAATTAAACAGATCCGTAATAGTGTGGGATAAATAAAAATTAATAAAAATATAAAAATTTTAGAACTTTTTTTTAATTTTAGGTAAGAAAATGAAAGAAATTTTCTCAATAGTTTTAATAAATTGAATAATCTAAATGAAACATTTTGCTCGTTTGAAAATATTGCTTATTCACAAGCCATTTAAGAAGATGTAAAAATTTTGTTATAGACACCCTTCAATTTTTTGTAAAGAAGAAAATATTTAATAAGTTCGCAAAATATCATCCTCTAAAAATAGATTTCATTGAACGAATGACCCGTTTAAAAATACACGGAAAAAAGAAAAGATTCCATTTAATGAAAAATTGCTCCCATTATTCTTTTGAATCGCCTCTTTAAAGAGAACAAATCCATTTTCCTATAAATGTCTGTGTATTAGAAAAATTAAACGCCTAATAAACTATATTTGGTTATATATATATAATTTTATTTATAAATTTTAAAAAATGTTGAAATTTTAAAGTATAGCTATTTTTACATTTAATGTTTTTTTTATTCAAATTCCGTATTCAGACGTAAAATATTTCACCTTAATATCCTGATTAAGTATAATACTTTCTTTTTACAGAAATATAAAAAATGTGCAAAGTTACTAAAATTTTTCTTGGAAACTGAGATTTCTAGATTTTTTTAGCTAACAGGAACAACAAAAATTTATTTAACAGATACATGTTTGCATTGTATATCCAAAAACTGTAATGTTGACTTGTTTTATTGGTTGATTTATTGAAAACATTCATCTCGACCTGTGTACTTGACATTATGTGCCCGTTTATACGTCACTGTCAATATACAAAGACGAGATAACACAAATAAATTTATAATACGAGAGAATTGGAGCTGAGAGTTCACAGATTGAACCGCAACTGGAGTCGAAGCCGCAACCCACCTACGCTCTCAGACCATTAGCTGTTTGGTGTCTTAAGGATCCTGTCCTTGCCTTCGAAGACACTCGCGAGTTAATGCTATTCCTATGGAGAGGCATTTTTCTAATAACTCTACTCTTTCGTATTTTGACCTTTTTTTTTTTTTGTTTGCTTTCGATAGCTGAGGTCCCTCTCAAGATCACTCTTTGATTAATTTATTGATTTTGGCCTCAGGTATTTTTTATAAAGTAATTTTATTTTCTGAACCGGTTCTGAAAGTGAAAATAACCTTATAAAAAGATATCTGCGACCAAAATCGAAAAAATAATCAAAGGCGATCTTGAGAGGGACCTCAGCTATCCAATGCAAAAAAAAAAAAAAAAAAAAAAAAAAAAAAAAAAATCAAAATTGTCAAAATGCGAAAGAGTTATTAGAAAAATGCCACCCCATAGGAATAGCATTAGCTCGCGAGTGTCTGCGCGGGCAAGGACAGGACCCATAACCTTCTCAGTTCTGATGTCTCCTTTAGAAGGCGCTAAAGAGCAATCTTTATATGAATGTAAATGTTTCTAGAATTCTTAAAATTTCTTCTAGGCATTTTTAAATATGTGCATGTATATCATAAGCATTGATATATAAGCTGATACACCTTTGGAGATGTTTTGTAGTAATTTTAAACAGGTTTTTGTGGTCCCTCATAATATTTGCCTCAGGACTGAGCAGGTTATCCACTCGGCTACGACGTCCCCATCTGTAAGGTTACTAAGAATTTTTTTGGAAATTAGGGTTCTTGAAAGTTTTTATTTAAGCGAAACCAGGATTATAAATAAAATTTTAGTAAGAATTCTATAATTTTACTACATTTTTTTTTTTTTTTTTTTTTTTTTTTTTTTTTTTTTTTTGTAAAGTTAAAGATTTCTGTAGCTTTACTAAAACCAGTTTTGTAGGTTTATATCTCTTTTTTACAGTGTACAGATAAAATTTTAGTAAGCATACAGTTTTCTGTAATTTTACATCTGCAGAATTACGTATCATTATTATAATTGTCACAATGTAGTTATGTTATTCTCATTTCAAAATTTACTATTTTTTCAATTACTAGTCGATAGATTTTTATCATATTAATATTTATTTTCATTTAAAGTTTGGGCTACGTTATGCTTGTAAACTGCTTAAAATATCGTGGGAAATAATGCAAAACATTTTATTATTTGTTTGATGAAACAGTTGCGTCAATTTTGATAAAATATTTTCTTAATTGGTTTGTTATTCAACAGTCTTTTTGGTTTTATAAATAAATGGTTGATACAAAACTACACATCTAATAAACATTAAGTAAAATTTAATAAAGAAAGAGCTTTATTAAAAAGTACACATAACGATTTTTTTGGCTGCTATTAAGAATCAAAGGTAAATAAGATTGATAAATAATACATACTTAATAAATTTTCCTTAAAAAATGAGATTTTTTTTTCAGGGGAAACGATTTTGACAAAAATAAAAACAACGAAATATTTATGGTCAATTTTAAGTATAATGTCAAAGTAAACTGTTCATAAAAATTTAATTATCTCTTGAAATCTATTGTGTTTTTTATATGGATTGAATTTTTTACTTTTTATTGTTATTAATTAATGCTCAATTCGATGCACAACTTACAATTATTATATTCTCAAAATATAAAAAAGACAGGGAAATACAGAGTCTGTTTTTTCTTTATATAAGGTAGTGAGAGATGACAAGAACTAAAAAGATTTTTAAAAAATGCAATTTTATGGAATTTTTAACAAATTACTTTGATATTGCACTCAGATTATTTAAATTTGAAAATACTTTACCCCTTTAAGATCAAATGTACATGATAGTGCTATCCAAAATAAAAAGCTTTAAGATCTAAAAAATCACATACTCCAAAATCAATGCGCCAAATTTATGTACTTCCTTTTTGTGCTGTGTTTGAGAATTTTCTTTGATATTACACACATTCTGTATTGATTTGAGTATACTTTACCTCTTTAAATTAGGATAAACATGATGATGATTTTGAATGCAAGAAGTTTTAAGATCAAAATAATTATAAACGTAAAAAAATGCGACAAAGTTACGTTCTTTATTTGTGTGACGTTTTCGAGAATTTTCTTTGATATTACACACATTCTGTATTGATTTGAATATACTTTATCTCTTTAAGATAGAATACATAATATGATAGTGATTTTTGAATGTAAGAACTTTTAATATCAAATGAATAATAAACATAAAAATAATTCGTCAAAGTTACGTACTTTATTTGTGTGATGTTTTCGAGAATTTTCTTTGATATTACAATCATTTTGTATTGATTTGGATATACTTTAACTATATAATACGGAATACACATGATAGTGATTTTTGAATGTAAGAAGTTTTAAGATCAAAAGATCCATAAAGAAAAAGAAACACTCCAACTTTGCGTTGTGTACAGAAAAAAAAATCTGTAAACCTATACGTGTAAAATCACCGAAATCTGTTGGTTGCTAATATTTTATCTATACACTGTATAGGAAAAGATGAAATTCTATAAAACTAATTTTTGTAAAGCTACAGAAATCTGCAACTTTAAAAACGAATGTATTAAATTTACAGTTGTCTTATTAAAATTTTATACGAAACTTTGGTTGTAGTTACTTAAAAAATTCTAAGTATCCCAGTTTCTAAAACATTCTTAGTAACCTTACAGATTTTTTTACTTTCAATGCAAACCTGTGTCTGTCACACCAAGTTTTGCTGTTGCCGTTACATAATTTCTTGGAATACCAGTTTCCTAGAAAACTTTTTGTAACTTTATAGATTTTTTTAAAGAAGTTCTTTTATATAATATATATGTTTTGTATTGATTTGAAAATAATTATTCTTTTAAATGGAATGCACATAAAATTACTTGCTTAAATTTATTGAAATTTGCAAAATTCTCTCAAGTCATTCGGTCTTAAACTTCTGTGATACTTAGAATTACAAACTATAAAAAATAGAAGTTCTACAAATATGAATTAACATTAAAAACTAATTTACATTGCTTTAAAAATGTATACTTTTTCCGATGAGAAAATGTTTTCCAGTGTTATTAAAAGATGAAATCACACTTTTAGTGATTATTTCAGTCTCTTTTTTAGAATTAGCGCTCGTCAGTTTAAAATCTGACGTTGCCTGAACCTGATAAAAATTGGGCAATTGGAATCCTAGCCTTATAACCAAAATACGCAATTGAAAAATGTTAATATGCTGTAAAAAATCTGTAATTTTTATAGAAAGAAAAGCATTTTTAACAGAAAAAACTGCTTCATAGAAAAACAATTGTTTTCTGTAAAAGAAACTGAGTTTCGTATTTGTCACAGAAAAAAAATTATTACAGAAAAAAGTTGATTGATTGGAATTGAGCGTTAAAATATCGCGGATTTCCTTCGATTGAAAGTGATTTAAAGCAACATGATTGTATGAAGAATTCTAGTGAAGTAAGAGGAGGTAACTGTTTGCTCTTCGTGTTATTTATAATAAAGTTTCAGACTATCGAATTTTATAAAATTTAGTGACTCCATGTTTTAAAATCATGTTTCTGGTACTACCAGGCCAGGAGTTTGCCATATTCATATAAATGGATTAAAAAAACTTATGAGTTGGTTTAGTTTTTAATGTATTGAGCTGCAAAAAGTTTCACTTTTGAATATTTGTGCGTTATGATAAAATATAATGAACTGTATTTGAGTTTACAACGAGTTTATGAATAAATTATATACATACATATATAGTGCGTTTAATTTAGATGCGTGGTTTCTAAATTAGCAACACTTGTTCCATTCACAATCAGTTTGACAGATGATTTGCGCTCAGAATGTTTCTGAATGTTACCATGGATGGAATCGTACCATAACAATGCTTGTAAATCCTAAAAAACACCATCAGTTTATTAAATGAGCCCACATTTTTTCTTAATGAACCTAAGAACTGGCTCCACGATTGTATGATCTATCCTATGGATTATTTTATGTTGGGATGTATGAAGTCCGTGGTCCATGTCGATAAGTGTCAGCGTTGGGCCACTGGGGAAATCACAATTCGCTGTGATATTGTTGATATACTGACGATAGCAACTGCGATAAAGTGTAGAAAATTGGGATTTCAGATTGCGTTTCATTCGAACCAGCCTCGTACTCCATAAGCCCGAAGTCATTTTTAAACACTATTAGCTTAAAATTATTTCTTTACTAAAATTAATATAGTTGTTGTTATCATTATTTTTGTGTTTTGTTTTAAACTTGTAGACCTCCAAATAACACACTTTAGAAGCATATTTTTCTCAGTTTCTAAAATTGTTTTCTTTTAAAATAATAGAAAATTTGTTTTTTTTTAATACTTATTTTAATGATTTTTACTTATTTGTCTTTTTTAGGCATATCTTGGAATGTTTTCGTCTTCTTCTCAAACCCACAGACGCTTTGAACAAGATAAAATGAAAAATCCCTAAAAGAATAAACTAAGAATAAAGAAGACTGGAAGTTTTGCTCATGAAATAGTAACAATTACTCAAGAAAAAAAAAACTTTTATTGAAAAAATGACCAGAAAAAATTCTTTTGTTTATAATTATTTCCTCATTCTTCCCCTAACATATTCTACCCGCAGTACAGAAATTTAAATATTACTTCTTACATTTAAATATCTATCCTTTTTTAGTGCATAAGTAAAAAATATTTTTAAAAAATTTGCATTTCAAAAACTAAAACTTCATAATTATTAAATATAAAAATTTTGGAGAAAATTTTACAAGTTAACCTTAACAAAAAAAAAAAAAAAAAAAAAAAAAAAAAAAAAAAATCTGAACACTCATTACTCTGATTTGGAAACAGGCATATTCATAAAATAGTTCAATTTCGAAAAAAATCCTTTTACAATTTTAAGAAAAAATTATAGCATTAAAATATGAAATAATCATTAAAAATGTCAACTATTTAGTGCACTCGCATCGGTTGAATATGTAAAAAAGTACACTATGTCATTAGACGTGTAAGCTTCCCTTATGAATAAATTTTAATCCGAGCAATTATCCGAGTTATCCTGTGAATATTATTAATTAGTTAATCGATAATTGTTGAACAATTTCAAAATATGGTTTTCAGTCTTATTAAAGAAATTGAAATATTAAATAAGCTGAATTTTTAATCCATATATCAAAGAATATTTATAAATTTCAAAAACGAAAGAAATTACTATGATTTGTTTTTAAATATTGTTGATAAATTATATTTTTAATAATTTACAGCAGGTCACAATATGTTGTCATATAAATTCTGAAAAAATATAATTATGTGCATCATATTAAAAAAAATTAAAAATTAGAAAGAATTTAAAAAATAAAAAAATAAATAAAAGAGTTTAGTTGTTGACTTCTTCTAAAAATAGGTTTATTGATAAATTCTACAAATCTACACAAAAATGATTTGTAGACGCTATTTCAACAAAACCTAAAGAAAATATTGTAACTAACATTATTTTTAAGTAACTAAATTCAAAAGAGATAAACTGCAAGTATTTGTGTTTGTCTAACTGAGATTTTAAAGAATAATAACTTGTTATTAGTAAGGATATTTATCATTGTTATATATTTGAAAATATTTCTCGATTGTCTCTAGTAATCGTGCTTAAACTTTTATAGGATATTTACTATGAAGTTATTTCACAAATGTATCTTTCTAATGCCTCAAATTAAAAAAAATAAGAAGTTTGTAAAGTAAAAATTCTTTAGACAAAACGTTGCTAAAAGAACTATCCTTTTTCCTAAACTTTATATATTTAAACACTACATACATATAGATATATATTAATGTTAATGCATGCGATTATTTTTATAAATGCCATTTGAAGCAAAATGAATCCCAAACATTTTAAATAATTTTGCTTACTAATATGCAAAAATTGCTCTTGAAGTCTGGCATTCGACACAAATTACCGCCAGTAAAAATGCGAAAATTTTACAGCTAAATTTTTTTAATTTTCTTGAAATCAGTTGTTAATGTCATTGTTTATTATGAATTCCCTTTCTTGTACCACAGAATACAATGCGATATATTTGGAAATGAAATTCAACAACAAAATTTAAAGCTTAAAGGCATAAAGAAGCAATTTCTTTTCCATATTCAGATTCATAAAAAACGAAATAAAAGAAAATTTGATTCAACTTAAATTCAAACAAACTTTTAAGGAAATTTGAAAGCATTATTTTAAAATACAATTCAAAATTCAACAACTAATGTTTAGACTATTCAAATTTTATATCGCATTTTTTTAGCTCATATTCAACAGTAACATATTATTACTATTGACAAATTACTAAAAAAAATTGAGTAGACAAAATAGGACCACAATATTAAAATTAATTTTAAAAAAGATAGCTTTATATAATTAATTTCTCCAAAAAATAAAGTAATATTGAAGAAATAATTTGATAAATAATATATGTTGAATATACTATAACAATAGAAATAAATTGCAGTTTTACATTCCAGTGAAAGAAAAACTAAAAAAAAGTTTAAAAAAATGAGATGGGAATGATTATTTATGCAAAAATATCTCAATATGAAAAGATAAATAGCATCAACGCGATATCATATTTATAGTGATATTTAATTTTTTAACTAAAAAAAAAAGATTACAAAACGTTTTATTAAAGTTCTATTGAATATATATCAAATAATTATTGAATGTATAATGAAATAAAAAAATATGTTCTATATAAATTAAAAAGTGTTTTTTTAAAGTCTGTTCATATAAAAAACAAATGACAATTCCCTAAAAGAATAAAAATTGTTGCTTATGCATTAAATTAAAAAAACATTTCGAGATTACAAAACAGAATTAGTCTTACTTTTTACAATCCACTGTATATTATATTACAAAATTATCTAATACTTACATATAATTATATATAGATAATGAATTACAGACGTACTTGTTATATGGACCCTAACATGTATATATAACATAACTATTAGAATATGTTTTTAAAGATATAATATAATCCTCTGAAAATAAACTGGAAAATAATAATGGTAAACGAAATAGAAATCAATACAACATTTTCTATTTTACAAAAAGAATTTAATCATCTATTCAAGATAACTAATTAAACATATTGACTTCTCAACAAAAAACGCAATGCAATCAAGTGATAAAAACTTCGGTTTTCCCTCTGATTCTTTAAGATAAACAGACTTTGGATGGATGTCACGAATTTCGATAACGATTAGGCTTATTATTGCTTTCATCGGACTCAGCCAGATAGTAGTCCCTATGGGACTGGACAGTGGACGCTGTGGGACAGGAGAATGGAGCTGCCGAGGATTGCATTATGGCCTGAAATGCATTAGCCTAAATAGATTTTGTGATGGAATTAGCAATTGCCCGGACGGATCAGATGAACCACCTGGATGCACAAGTACATATATTTTTGTGTTATTTTTAAGTATGTGTGAATATACTTGTATGCATGCATGTAAGGTGTAAACTGGGGGCATATATGCAAAGTGTTTTATAGATGGTGCAGAATACTTTAAGAAGCAGTGGAATTCCCGATAAAAAAATTAAACATAATTTAAGTATTATTAATTTATTATTTTATATTATTAAATATTTAAATGTTATTAACGTTAAAAATATGTTTTACGTTTCAATAGAGTTAACTTTCGGAAGGGTCTTTTTCACTATGAAAAGAAAGTTTCACAATATTGTAGATATTATTGAATATTTTCGCATATGTGCTGGTGTTAGAGCAATGAAAGGAAAAAATGCATTTGAGAAAAAACAATGCGAAAACAAAAAGAATAATGTATTTTTCAGTCAAGAAAAATTATAGATTCAAAAGCTTTCAGTACTTGTTTTTAATGAGGCAGTGATACATTTTATTCGTTTAACCATGAGAGAAACATTTTAAAGAAAGTTTATTCTAATGCGCAAGAATTTTATTTCGGTGACAATTACCCCGCAAATAATATAAAATTTAAAATGTATAAATTTGAACGCGGGCAAGTGTAAACAACAACTTTGATTTTTATTTGGCTAATATACTTAAGACAAGCTTCTGTATAATTTTGAACATGAGCAAGTGTAAACAACAACTTTGATTTTTATTTGGTTAATATATTTAAGACAAGCTTATGTATAGCTTGACAAGCTACTGAAATTAATTGTTTAAAGTGATATTTATATAGGTTTAATTTTATTAAATATATGATTTTAAATGTCTTTTAATAATGAACTTCTGATTATTAGACATAATAAGTTTGGTTCTGTGAAAATGTGAATTCTTTCTTTCTTTGGAGAGTTCATTGAATCGTGTAAAATAACAAAATCGCGATTGATAAAAATAAATTGTTGTGGAAAATGTGCATTTCAATGATATAACTAACGCTCAAACACAAACAGCAAAAATTACTTATATAATGATTTCCAGTATTTCTATTTAAAAAAACTGCTAATAAAGCCATTTTTAAATGACTTAGTAAAATAAAAAGTTACAAAATGTTAATTTTTTCTCGCCACAGTGTAACAAAAGATAGATGTTTCTTAAACTAATAAATTTACTATAATGACGTACAAAAATATTCGATAAACACTTTCAATTTACCCAATATTCTGAAAAGCGTTCTTTTATCTTTTAAAGTCTCAAAAATTATTTATTTCCGAAATTTAAAAAAAGATTTATAAATATATTTTTTAGCAGCCCTTAATTTTCGGGAACATTTCTTAGTAACTTTTGCAGTGTATTAATTAGCTCTATCTACCTAAAAAATCGATTTTTTGGATGCTGTCATAACCTCAACTAAACATTCACAACTGCAAAACTAAAATTGTACATGCGATTGTAATTTTTTTTTTTTTTTTTTTTTTTTTTTTTGTTAATACTGTTATTTTTATTTTTCAGTTAAACATGTTTTCTGAACAAGAAAATATTTACTGGAGACTTAATAGCATTCAAAAAGCAGGTTTTCTGTGTACAAAGAACTGACTAATGCATTGTAAAAATATCCGGATACGTTATAAGAAATTGCGGGCAGATAATAAAAAAATGTTCTTATGTGATGCGTTCGAACAATTCGGAGGCTGCGGCCATTTCTGATTACCAAAGGAAGTGCCTAAAGTTCAATCGTTTGAAATGTATTCTCTCAACCCTCCTCTATCTGCCCATGTTGGTTTAGCACATGTCTTATGAAGGAACCACATGCGCATCTGTTACCTTCCGAAGTTCATTACCTTTACTCCGCGGCATACGAAATATGTAAGAGAATTACAAATTGCATCGGAGTTTTAAAGAGGGCCAATAATTCATCGACGACGATGAGCGCGATGGACGACCATCGATTTAACGAAACACGGAAAATATTACATTGGTATCTGAATGTGTTCAAAAAGATCGTCCCCAAGCATGTACAAAATTCGCTGAGGCTACACACTGTTACTTTCTGCATGATAACTCACCAGCAGACCTATCACAGTTGCTAAAACAGTTCCTCGCGAAAACTCGGATTAATGTTCTTTCACATCCGCTCCTCTTATGACTTATACCTGTTCCCATGAATGAAAAAACATTCACATGGACGCAGTTTTGTATCATCAGATGAGGTAAAAGCAGCATAGCAGGAAACCTTATGGGAGGTCGCGAAAAATGGCTTCCAGCGATGCTGGCTGAAGTGTATCGAAGTGCAAAGTGACTACATTGAATGTGTGTGTACTTTGGTGCTGTGAACTATTCAGTGTAGGTATTTTACACTTTGTCCCAGAGTGTTTGGATCATACTAATAAAGTCTTCGTTAAATTTTAAAGATAATTTTTTTGTGAGGTTTCTAAAGATAAAGAAATGTTTTTCGGAATCTTGTGTGACTTGGAAGAGGGTACTGGGCATCCATTTTTGTTCGTGATTATAGTAAAATTTTATAAATTAAAAATCATCTTTCTTTTTCTTTATATGGCTCTTTAAAAAAGTGTATACATTTTCTCCCAATAGACTGTAATCTGTGAATTCAGGAATCTGTTTAAAATTATCTCTTTTTATTAGTTCCAAATATCCAATATCATATAATGTGTGTCAAATTGTATTACTGTTCAAATTTGTCTCGCAAATTAAAAACGTAAAATTTATTTTTTTGGTATTTCAAAAGATAAACAGAATGAAGGTTTAAGATTTACAGGGCATCCGAAATTGAATTGAATCTCCTTTTAAATTTAATATTACGAAATTTCTGGCATCTATTGAAATTAGCCTTACAGTAGAAGAATATATGATGAATTTGTTGTGCTTTATATGTTAAGTTAGACGGCTTAACAATTCGAGAAAATACAACAACCTAATGATGATTTTTAAAATTATAACTAGGAAGCATATTAAAAATTTATCATACTTATTCTTCAGCAAGATTAATTTCAATAGCTGCAGAAAATTTCTTAATATTGAATTAGAAATTACTTATCATAATTTGCAACATCCTATACATGTGAGCGTATTTATATATAAACAAATTTATACCTGATTCCCATTAAAAATAATAATTCTTGTGCATTTGCTAAATTTCAAATAACTTAATTGTTTGTTTGAATAGAATATCATTTCAGTGATGATGTATTTAACAATTTAAAATTCGATTTTACTTATAGTTTACGGTTAATTCAATGCTTTATGTTATTAAATTAAGTCTAGAAATTTTTTTAATTATCGGTAAACACAGAAAAAAACGATATTACGTGTGTATATAATTAACGTATCAAACATGATTTAATAATAATTAGAATTTCAAGCTGTTTTAAACATTTACATCTGATACATTTACATTTACATATAGCTCATTTTTTAATCATTATACCACAATCGAAATACAAATATAACCGTGTAAACATTAATAATATAATTAAGATTACATATTCTGTTATTGAAACGATAAGAATGCAAGTAGCTTCAAATAATAAATTATTCGAAGCAAGATATCACTGCTGCAAATTTTGAATGCATATTCTAATTTTGTGAAAAAATCTGTGATTAAAGGGATTATGTGTTTTTATGATTTATTTAAACTTTCAAAATTATTATTTAAAATTATGTTTAAATTTCTGCTTGCTGCACAGATTTTTGCAAAAGAAAACTGCTCTTAATCTCCGTATATTTGCTTTGACTTATAAAAATAAAAGTGAAATTAAATTGTAAATGCAAATCACATGCATTTATTATTAAAATTGAACAATATGCAAATTAATCCAGCTTTGTTTCCTTAAAAAAATTTCATTTAAATCTCTTTAACATCGCAGCCGCACAAAGAATGTCCGAATTTTCAAAGGGATTTAAATAATCCTCATACATCATTTTAATTAAATTTTGCAAAACTTGCCGCGAACTGTCAGAATAAAAGATGCATTTCACATAAAAGCAAATGCAAATAAAAGCGACGTAAACTTTATTCACAATGAAAATCTCTTGACGCTTTACGTGTTGTTGTTAATTGCAAATGAAAATGCTTCATAAGTCATTTTAGCATTCAAAAAGGTAGAAAGTGAATTAAAATATTCTACATGAAGTATTTATATTTTTATTGAGAAATTTTCATTTTACTGTGATATATGCATTTACAACCAAATTTATTGCAGATAGTTTAGCAGAGCACAAAAAAAGGCAACGTTTATGTGTGGGAGTACCGTAAATTTTAGCTACAGGGGAATCTTTTTTACCTCTTAATGCACTGATTAATACTTTTAAATACCGATAAAGAAAATTTGAAGAAAATGGTTTTTCAGTTTATGTATAATTTGTTTTAGTCAGTGCTGAATTCAGGGGTAATTTGGGGGAGGGACAATCCCCTCCCCGGAACACTGAAATGTTTCCCTCGGAATGTTTCAGATTTTACATTTTGAATGATCAAAATGTGAAAAATTCTCCTCCTGAATGCTACAATGCCCCCCCCCCTGTATCCACAGAAATCATTTCCGGAGAAAAGTGTCTGAATTCGGGTTCTAGTTATCCCAAATATCTCATATGCTTGATTTAAATTCGTAATGAATATTAATTTTTTTTTATTTTTTTTTCTTTGTAAATTTCTAAATGTTTATTATAAATTTTTCTCTTTATTATATGCAAGTGTAATAAATTTTCGATGCATATTGTTACAGATTGCAACAAAACATATTCTGGAAAATCAGGAATAAAGTATCCCCTAAGAGTGACTGGACCGTTTCAAAGATATCTGCCTTTTGTGTGTCAAATAAGCTTTGTTGCCATGGGAGGAGACTTTGGAGATTCAGTTGAACTCTCCTTTCTATCATTTCAAATCGGAAGGTTTGAACTTAAAAGGTGACTAAATCTATTGTTATCAAAATATTGTATAAAAACATTATTTAGTGAGAAAAATATCTTTTTTTTTCTATTTTAAAATATAAAAATGTGTTTACATTTTTCAAAATACTTAAAATGCGTAAGATTATAGTTTTAAAAACAGTCAAATAATTTTATTTGACTGTTGATATGCTTCATTTCTTACCGAGTTTAACGTACGCTGTTCTTTTTTAGCACTTTCCAACAAAGTTGAAAAGTGCCTAAGCATTCGGTTTGTCTGACTGTCTGGCCATCTGTCCACGATCTAACTCCCGTAAATGTGCTGGGATTTTCATGTTATTGATAAAGCTTATTTAGGGTCAACAAACAATGTTTGGTATTACATATGATGTATGTATATAAGATTAATAGTTCGCTCAACAGGCACTCAGAAGAATTCGACTACATTATGGTATAAAGGGATAATCGTTTGGGGAGTATTTTAATGAAATTACGCTATTTCAAATGCATTGAAACTAATACAAATCACTGAATGTCACTACGATCACAGTAAAACAGAACATTTATAGCATTTTATATTTATTTACAGGGACACACGAAAGAAATCGGTTACAGAACTGTTTTT
This sequence comes from Maratus speculifer, assembly GCA_964019185.1. Classification (NCBI taxonomy): domain Eukaryota; kingdom Metazoa; phylum Arthropoda; class Arachnida; order Araneae; family Salticidae; genus Maratus; species Maratus speculifer. Next base: position 299,922,118 of record OZ025295.1, on the reverse strand, counting down.
ACGTAATAATTTTTGGAGAGTCCGTTTTAAAATTCGGCATCCGCTTTTAAATTTAATTAGTTTTTTGGATATCACTCTTAATATATAAATTCTATACCTCATATACAGGGCTGCACAAAAGTATTCGCATACCATTATTCTTATGAGAAGGAATTGCTGAAGGGGAATTTTCAACTGAAGTATATGTATCTCTTAAATGAACTATATTTTGTAATGCATAATGTTATAAAGCTATATAAAATACACAAGGCTGCTAAAAATTCGGATAATTTTCCGATTGTAAATATAGGAACAGCTAAAATTCGATTTTGAAATGCGTTATACATTTCCATATAGTGAAATGAGACGTGATATATATATTTTTAAACAGTGCAGTTTTATTACATTACTGTGCATGGGGTGGAAAGTGCTTCATAATCTATGCATGACTCGTGATTTCTTTTTGTTCATTTTACTTGATTTGTTTTACAATTTTAGAAACCATGGAGTAACTCGTGCCACTGTTTTCATTAGTTGAATGTTGTTAATAATTACTAAATTGGAATGACAAGCAGGAAATTAATTACAGGAAAAAGGAGCATGTCACTAAATATAACAGAAAAACCACAGCCCTGGCAAGATTACATCAAGAAGAAATTATCCATATTCATTTTAATGAAAGCAAAGTAATTTTTTAATCCAAATAGTTTTATCCATCCATTATAAGAGAAATAATATAAGTTTTAAAACATAAAAATTCTATATGTAACGATGCAACATCATTCAACTTACCAAAACAGTGGCAAGAGTTACACAATCGTTTTGAAAATAGAAATAAACTTCCAAATAAATGAATAAATAAATAAACGTGCTTCACATGAAAATCTGAATGATGGCATTTCAGTTCAATGCATTACAAAAAAAGCAATTTCAGAGAATATTATATTTATTTGTTTTTGAAATGGCTCGGGAAGAGTTAAACATGTCATCAGTCAAATAAAATTGTTTTACTGCTTTTAAAATTTTAATTTTACACTTTTTTAGCAATTAGAAAGAATGTATTACTACAAAGTAATCATCTTTTTATATGTGGCAACATTTATCACTGTTTGTTGTAAGTAGCAATTTTCAAACAAAGATTTGAAGGTAAATTGAGGTCGGAGATCAACAGCCAAATTTTCAAAAATGCACTATTATTTTTATCTACTGTGAAAACATAAAGAGTAAAATATAAAGTATAAAAACATAAAGAGTAAGGAGTAAAACTGTAAAGCATATGTGGCAAATTTAAAGAAAATAAGTATAAATTATGTGCAAATAAATGTAATTTTTTTGAAAGGACAGTATTTTATTAAATTATGTGTTCAACAACTACGAAATCCAATATAGAAAACTTTATTCATTCAATTGTATTTCTTTAATAAAATTCTTCTTGATTTTGTGTAGTAACTTTTAAAACTTATTTATATCTTTATTTATAATGAAAGTCAGTTAACACTCGGAAAATATCCATTTTTGTAATATTTTATGCCTGCACTTAATTTCGATTATACATGAGGTCTCGTGATGTTATTTATATATTTCTTGTTCTTATTATTTATTTATTTATTTATTGAAACTATTTGAATCAGAAAAAAAAACTTCAAAATTCTACCGATTAAGCGATAAAACTTGTAGATCTCAGTAAAGTTATTTATATATGCCGGAGTTGCCAAACAATACGGCTTTTTGCACACTACTATTGTATTAGAAATTATCTCGTTGTTATAAACCGCCCAAATATTCAGATTAAGGCCCCACACTAGGCACAAAAAAAAAGACCCAGATGATAAGGTAAAACCTATGGGAGCGTTCTTTTCAAATATTTCGCCCAAATTTTAATATTTTTACATGATATTTTTGCACTAGATAGCTGAGGACGATCTACAACCGGCCTAGTTTTTACTTTTTCGATTTTGTTTACATATTTTTTACATTACGATAGTTTCAATTTCAGAACCAGCTTAAACCGGTTTCGAAAGTTAAAGTATTTTTTAAAAAAAAAATCTGAAACCAAAACTGAAAAAGTAAAAACTAGGCCGGTTGTGGATCGTCCTCAGCTATCTTTAGCAACAATATCATGTAAAAATATTAAAATTTGGCAGAAATATTTAAAAAGAACGCCCCTATAGATTTTACATTATCATCCGGGTCATTTTCTGTGCCTAGGGTTGCGCCTTAAATGAAACAACATTTTCTGTATTAAAATACTGGTATCCAAAAAGCTGGAGACTTGGCAGTTCTGTGCCTTTTAAATGAATTTTTGTCACTTTTAACAACTTTACCTTAATCAGCAAGAACAATTGATCAAAGTTGACAGATACGCATTATATGTCGGATATAAAAGTAAAAAAAAAAGAGAAGTTGATAATAAGAATTCAGAAATAATTCTCACTATTGGATTACACTGAAATCTATAGCGTGATCTAGAAATAAATTGCCAACTTCAAAGTATTCTAGAGTGTGTTTTATTGGTCCAAATGAGATCAAATTGGAACAACAAATAATTCAAGTGATGTACTTAATAATTAGAACATTAAAAATGCAAATTTTGCCGCTAGGATCACTAGAATACACCTAAATTTCGCTTTATAAATAATAATATTAATAAGTTAAACTGTTCAATTTAAATGCAATATCCCTCATAAGATTTTCAGTAGAGTGACGACACATCCAATACTCGGGAAACAACTGGCACACTCACACAACTATGCGAAGACTATAAGAAAAGAGTGGCCCACTTTAGAAGGTTCTAGATTGCGTTCTTTTGGTCCAAATGGGATAAAATTTGAACAACAGATACTTCAAAAAATGCGCCTGACATTAAAAAAATACAAATTTCACCGCTAGAGGGTACTGTGATACACTTAAACACATTTAAACACAAGCGGCAAAATCTTCAAATCTTAAGTTTTGGGTTTTATTATTTTAAATATTAAGTGTATCATTTGAACCATCTGTAGTTCACATTTAATCTTATTTAGACCAATCGACCGCATTATTTAGCCCTGTGGGGAAGGCAACTTGTTACTTACAGTCCCTGCATGGTTGTGTGAGTGTGCCAGTTGTTTCCCGAATACTAAATAAGTCGTATTCCACTTTACTGAAAACATTCCGGTGAATTTTACATTTCTTATTGATCAGTTTCATTTTTTATATTTATTTATTATTTATGAAGCGAATTAAATATTTTAGGTGTATTACAGCGCCCTCCAGCGGCAACGTTTGCATTTTTCAATTTTAATTTTTGTATTTTTTTACGTCAAGCGCATCACATGAATTTTCTTTAATTCAAATTTGATCTCATTTGGACTAATAGAATGTATTCTAGAGCCTCTGAAGGGTGCAACTTATTTCTTGATCACACTTTATTTATACATTCATTGTATTTATATTGAAAACAAATGCCTCACAAAAAAGATTGATCGTTTTGATTAATATGAAATGAATAGTTATTCTTAAGACTTTTCTACGCTTCCACTAAGTGAAAAGAATTCATTTTTTACCACCTTTCAAGTGCAAAGTATTTCTGTTGTTAGAATTAAAAAATGACTGATTGTGATTGACAAGATAATGTATTTGAAATTAAATGGGGCGTGGCCAATTACATATTTAAACCCATTGATCTAGAGCATAATATATCACACATTTAAAAAATGACTCTTCATTGACTTCATTCCATACAATTTTTAGCTTTCTACACGTAATGTCTCCTATTTTTTATGGCTAATCATAAAATTCAATAATTTTATGGTGTTGCTAATGAACCTGTAAAAAATAATTTCAACTTTAATAAGTAGATAACTCCTTATGACAGAGTAAATTACTTAGAATTATAAAGAATTTTACGCAAATTAAAGCAGTATTCTTCGGTTAGAAGTGTATTTAAAACAATCTTTTTTTATATAGAGGTTGTGCTACATATAGAAGGGCTACTATGCAATAACTATACATATTATGCATTTATAAATAGATGATACCGAAATTTTGCAACATTTAAAAAAAGAAAATGACTGCAAATGAATGCGTTAAAGAAGAATAATAAGATAAAAAATAAATAAATTGAGCATTGGAGAAAAGAAAAGACTCAGAAATACTTTATAAACATTGAAGAACTGTATGTATACTGAAAAAATGTTTTTCTCTTTAATTCAAATAATTATTCCTAAATTTTTGCACAATTTGCGTTAAAACTTTCGAAAAAGTTTAATTATTTATAACATTATAATAATTATAATTATTTTCTTCCAACAGAGACTTATCAACTGCATGCAGGAAGGGATTCATGAAGATATTTGAGCCTATTCCCAGCTCCACTGAAGATTCAGATGATCAGACTGTGTTTGGTAATTTTTGTGGTCGACTAACAGAGAGAAGTGCAACTTTTTATTCAAAATCCAGTAATGTAACATTGCTCATTGTGGTACCAAGTCGAGCTTCTATTCCTTCAACTTCACATTTCAGTCTCTTCCTTACATTCCGGTTTCTGAATAGAAGTCCTTCAAGGTCATCCAAATCATCTGGACTTAATTTATATGGAAATCCTATCCCTGGAACTTTTTGTGACAGAATGTTTCTGAACTGTCACTTTAGACCATGCAAAATTCGCAGTCCTAATTTTCCTGGGTTTTATCCACGTAATATAACGTGTAACTATTATGTAAAACAGATGTTAATACCACACGCGAACACAGCTTATATAGTTATACATCAAAATAATGATTATAAAATATTCGTGCCGAAAGGAGGAGAATCTTCTTCTTCAGCATCTTCATCTAATGTCAGAGGCAGTTCGTCATTGTCGACTGATTGCGCTGATATCTTGAGTGATGCATTAAAAATTTACGATGGCTCAACAACCAATATGCCGCTTTTAGCACATTTATGCGGTGAAGGTCTTTTACCGAAAATAATATCTAGTGGACCTGAGATACTAGTGCAACTGTACAGTGCTCCTTACAGTGTTTTGTGCACTTCAAGATTAGAGATTCAAATTTCTGTGAAATTTGAGCCTGAAACAGCAGCTGCAATGCAAAGGGACAGACATAGATGTGCATACATTATAGATGCAAGCAGACACAGACGTTGGGGTGTTATTACAAGTCCCAAATATTCCATGCCTGAAAATTCTTCGTGTACATATAAATTTATCGGTGCCTCAAGTTACGATCGCATTTGGTTATATTTTGTATCGTACGTATCCAGAGAAAAAGTAACAAATATTAATCTCGAAGAGAATGATAAAACGTGTACGTATAATAAGTTGGAGATATATGATAGTGAAGACAGGTGGTCTGTTCTTGATTTGAACGATGGTTTTGAAAGCTTCCCTTTAGAGTTTTGTGGTGAAGGGGTTTTACCGAGAATGTGTGTTCATGCAGCTGATTTCCCACCGCACTATTCACCTGGAAGACCATGTAAATATCCCGAAGAAAGTTATTTGTCATCTGGTCCAACGTTTGTTTTGCGTCATAAATTTTTATCCACGCTGGAAACTGTAGATTTATTTACTTACAGCTCGTTTGTTGTTCGATATGAATTTGTGGATACTCGACAAGATGGCATAGCCATCGGAAGAACAGAATGTGACAGGCGTTTTGATAGCAGATCTGCTAAAGGAGGATTCTTCTCGAGTCCTAAAAACGTATTTCTGTACGGCAGAGGAGGAAGAGAAAATATATCATGTGCCTTTCATTTCGTCGGTCTGCCTACTGAAAGGGTTCGAATTACTATCTTTAGTGCAAAATTATCTTTGCCTGCATCAGATACACACTGTGAATCTTATTTTGATCCTGTAACTCACAGATACATGTGTCATACTTTTTCAGGAGTACAGGAAGGGAGAATGGCTGTTTTAAAGGCAGTAGAATACTGGGATAGCCATTCGGCGACTGTTGGATGCTTATGCAACCAAACGTCAACAGACAGATCTTTTAGATATATATTTGATTCTTTAGTAAGTAATGTAAAATTTATATTTGCTGTGAATTTTATGACCCCTTTTGAAGACTTTACAGATTTTAACTTTGAAGCAAAATTTGAATTCTTTAACTCTACTCTTTGTGATACACATGTGTTTGATGACCGGTCTGGTTTCAATCCAGAAGGTACTATTGAGTTCCATGTTCCTCATGGCAGGACTAATTTTACGAGTGGGGAAGATGTCTCCAAGCCTTTGCGTTGTCGATGGCAGATTAAAGCCGTGAGTGAGAAGTACCTCTATGTACAACTGAACGGTTTGGCAAAAACAGAAAATAATTGTCAAGACGGAATATGGACTATGGTATACTTAGATACTCAAGATGTTCTACCAAAAACTAACGTTTGCGTTGTTTCTGAACAAAAGACTAAAAGTAAAGATTATCACGTCTTCTCAAAGTCTTGGTATAATGAATCCTATAGCATTATAGATGACATAAGGGACAGCATTTTCATCGAAATTGTGTCCTTGTACAACTGGAAAGGAATCAAACTCCAATTTCATTGGATGGAAGTAACTAAACCATTTTTTAGGAGTTTATCAGGACGACCCTTAAGAAATGTAGACTGTATTTTCGAATGTCCTGAAATTGGAGCCTGTATTGATCCTCATCTGTGGTGTGATGGTGTTGAACATTGTCCGTCAGGTTTTGATGAATCATCGGCCAACTGCCACGCATTTTCCAAAGGATTGGAATATTTATCACTTATAATTACTTTGGCAGCAATATTTATCCTGATTGGCGGGATAGTAATTGCTTGGGCGATAGTTCGACATCGCCATCTTCACCAGTCTTGTGACGATGAACAAGATGACAGATCAAAAGATTTTAGACATCGATTAACACCGACAGAAGATTATCAGATGGAAAGTCCAATAAGTTGACAAAACCTTTCAATTTGAAGTACTAACATTGTTAGTTACCTTTTGTATTTCTATGATGTTGTTAATATTTGAATATTTTATGTATTTCTTAATGTATTAAACATTAATTGAAAACATTTTCTTTGTTTTTTGCACTTTTAAAATCGCGTTACAATTTGCACTTGATTTTAAAAAATTATGCATATCATAAAACAATTTAAAATAAGAAGTAATATGTTCAAAATTTCTGTGCAAGGCACAATGCATTCACTATAAATCGTAACTGCCTTGTATTTTGATAGACATAATTTTCATCTAAAGCAGATTTATGATGGAACACATCTATTTACATTAGTTCACAGAATCATAATTAATGAAGAAGTAATACGATTTGTTTGACTTTATACCTATTTTGTTGGTTATTGGCCAAAACGTTAAAAAAATTAAAAGCCTGTTAATAACCTTAAAATTCTTATTATTTATATTCAAACGCAAGTAAACGTGAATCCAACTATGCTAAATGAATGATCGACACATTTACATTAGTTCCAATAATCATTATTGATGATCTGACTGTATAACTGTTTTGAATTTTAACCGGTTTTGTTATTTATTAGCTAAACTCATAAAACTTTTTTTTAAGTCGGTCAATAAATTTATACTTAATTTTATTTATCCCCAAACCTAAATAAATTTGAACCTACATGTAAAAACGACATGATCAAATACATCTACATTTGTCCAAAGAATCATAATTGATGACCTGCATTGCTTCTACTTACGACATATTTTTTTATTTATAGGATAAACTATTAAAACATCTAAAAAAGCCTATCAAAAACTTTTATTCTAACTTTTAAGTTTTCTTTTTGTTTATCCCTAATCTTTAGAATATTTTAACCCACCTGTACTAATAGTATGGTCGAATGTATCTACATTAGAAAAAGAATCATGATTGATGGCGTGATAATATGATTGTTTTGACTTTCTACCTATGTTGTTTATTATCTGAAACTTTAAAACATTTTTTTAATGTCTGTCAATAAACTTGAGTTTCGTTCCACTTATACCCACGTGTAAGTAAATTTGAATCCACTTGCACTAACGATATCTCTCTAAACTCTAATTCAAATCCATCAAGATTTAGCTGAAATTCCACAAAATTAGTAGCGATATATATATCAATAATATAATGTAGGTGACTCTGCCATCGTTATATGGTAAATATTCACAAATTTACCTGAATAACTCCCGTTCTCTAATAGTTTGGTTGTACCGGTTGTCCGAAAAATGAACAATATGTTTAGAAAATGTGTTTTTTAGGTAGATTTCGTATGAAATATTAGGTAGATTTTGTATGAAATACTACCTATTGCGGTCACTCCCATGTTGGAATTTCTGAAAATTTTTTGCAGATCTACGCCGATCATGACCTCTAGACCCCGAAACAACCATCAGTAAAGTGGCCTATCTATCTATCTATCTATCTATGTATCGGTCTATATCACTTTCTTATGAACACGATAACTTTTATAATTCTACTCAGATCTTCTTCAAATTTTTACATAAAATCAAGGGCCCATAAAATCTCGGTTAAGTTCATTAATGGGCAAAATCTGACCAAGGGAGTGGAAATAAGTAGGGGTTTTGTGAAAACAGAAAAAAACGCCACAACTTCTTAATTAAAACGGATATAGAAACGGTTTAAAGTTTATATTAATTCTAAAAGATGGGCCAAAAGTTTATGTATGACAGATTTTTGATAAAGTTAAAAATGGGCTGAAGGGGGAAAAAAAACAGGGTTTTTCGGAGAAAAAAAAAATCATAACTTTGTCAATTCTCAAGATATCAAACCAAAATAAATTTTTTATAAATGTTCTTAACATTGTCTAAAACTTTTGTCTTTACAAGTTTTTGATAGGACTATTTCTTACCGATGAAAAAAATTAAAAACGAAAACAAAAAGGGGGGGGGTGAAAAAGATAAAAATGCACAACTTCGTCAATTCTTAAACTATCAAATCTAATTAAATTTATTTTACATCTTCTCAATATTATCTACAACTTTTATATTGACAAGTTTTTCATAAGACCAATCCGTGTTGCAAAAATAAATTAAACAAAAATAGGAGTTACTCCCCAAATCCAAATTGCTTATATTTTGACTTAATATTAAATTAATTTTTGATTTTAAACGGATCCAAATGGCAGATCCTGTTATTTAGGAACTATATAATGTGACGCATTGGCCAGTTTTTTGATAAAGTCAGAATATATTTCAAAAAAGGCTGCCGAAAAGGGTATTTTGAACAGAATTTCCCGAAATGGTCGTGATTGAAAATTGAGGAAGTATTCAAATAGCAAATTGCGTTTTTTCTGACTCGTTTTCAATTCCATTTTTGCTCTCAAACGCATCCAATTTACAGATCCTCTAATTTAGGAACTATGTAATGTGACGCATTCGCCAGTTTTTTGACAAAACAAAATATATTTCAAAGAAGGCTGCCAAATAGGATATTTTGAACAGAATTTCACGAAGTGATTGTGATTAAATATTTGAGGAAGTATTCAAATAACAATTTGAGTTTTTTCTGACTCATTTTTAAATTCAGTTTTGCTCTCAAACGCATCCAATTGACAGGTTCTCTTATTTAGGGCCTGTATAATGTGTCGTATTGGTTAGTCTTTTGATAAAGGCCAAATATGTTTTTAAAAATGCTGTAAAAGTGGGCACTTCGCACAAAATTTCCAGAAGCGATCATGATTAAAGAATTGAGGATGTATTCAAATAACAAATCGGTTATTTTATGACTCATTTTTAAATTCAATTTTGCTCTCAAACGCATTCAGTTGACTGTTTTCTGTTATTTTGGAACTGTATAATGGGCTGTATTGGTCCCTTTTTAATAAAATCAGAATATATTTCAATATATGTTGTCAAAATGGGGATTTGAGCCGAATTTCGTGTAAGATGATTCTAATAAAACCAATTCTTGCAGAAAATTGAAATTTTTTTTTCAAAAGCGGGCGGCCGAGTTTAACAACTTTATAGTTGTTAAACTGGGTTTATCTCTAATCATATTTTATTTTTTGTTATTCAAATGAGAACTCTTCGAAATCTACCTCCGCCTATAGGCCAAGCCGAAAGGGATTTTTAAAATTACAAGAGATTATAAATTTTCAATCACACCCTTAATTTTTTTGGGATACATGATACGAAATGCAAACTATTAAAATAATATTATGTTTCTTGATACAAGAAGAAATTTATTAAAATGCAAAATGAATGAGAAATTTTAACTGGACCTAAACTCTTTAAGACTGAACAATTCTGATTTGAAAATTATATACTGAATGAAATGTTAGAAAACATCATTTTAAGAGCGCAAAATAAATAAATAAATAAATAAAATTTAGAATTTAAAAAATATTGGCTAAAAGATATTTTTCTTAGAATTGCAAAAAACATAAAATCACACACTTTTCCTAAATAGTGTAAATTTTCTAATATAAATTTGTAAATTCTACGAGCTGATATTAATAAAATAAATCTTTTGCGTCTCTCAGTGTCGTTAATTTTATCAATTTTATAAAAACTGTTTTAGTAATAAAGAAGCGAGACTGCTTAAATAATAAAAGAAAATTTGGCTTAAAAATAAACGATCTCTGAACATTGCTGTCTGTTGAGATTTTTATAAAAAATGCATGTAACTACTGTATTGGGAGATAGAAGCAATCAAATCGTTTTATAAAACTACTTTTATAAGTAATACTGGCTTTTAGATATGTTTCTCATACGGAGCACATAGATCCAAAGTGTTCAACGTATATATATATACATGAAATAAGAAGGTAGGAAGCCACTGAAATCGTCGTAGCACAGTTATGTTTCGTTAAAAGAAGATGGTTTCTCAGTTTATTGCACATGAGAGCACGTGAGATAAACACATTGACGCTTCAAATTAATTTATTTATGCAGTGCCATATCATCAGAGAAATGCTTCTACTTTCAAGTTTCATTCTAAAGAGCAGCCATCCATCCTAGCATACCGAAGACTCACTCCAATCCGACTACTACCTTCATCTCCGAACTTCCTGGCTAAAGTAAATATATACATATATACTTTCTAGAACATTCGATAATCTCATACCTTCATGTAAACAAAAATTAGCATCTGGCACCGAGGACAAAGTAGTGGAATCGAATGTCTCCAGCAAATGATAGATTTATTAAAAATATTATTATTTAACTTATTTAATAATCGAAAGTAGATAAAATTCGAATGTACCTCGCAGATGATAATTTCATTTAACAAGGAAAAAGAAATAAATTTATTGATAGGTAATAAACATAAAACGCGAAAACATAAAATGGATGATGTTTTGAATAAGTGTGCTTTTTCAAAATATATTCAATAACACTTTTAAAAAGGGGTTGATAAAAAAAGGGAAAAGTGTGTTTTATAACGAATTTTAAAAAGTAAAATTTATTTAAGAATATTTCTAATTTAGAGCCTTTTTTTACATTTCAACTTATTGGAATTAATATTTTAAAGTCGAATTAAGAACTTATATCTTTTTTATAAAGATTTATAGATTAGACCTAATAATAGAAATTTCAGAAGCCGGAATAAATACGGAATATTGTTAAAAAGAAATCAATATAGTGTTAGGTTAATTTTGGCGAAAAAAATAAATTTTGTAATATATATATTTGTATATATTTGAATTTTAGTTATTTATCTCTAAATTCTTACTCAGGAGGTAATTGTGACTGAAAAGTTCTCACCATAGTGTCAGCAGCTCGAAAAAATTGCGTAGTCTAATAAAAAGGACTTTTCTTAATTTAGCCATTTGCATTTTTTTCTATTTAATTAAATTGTTTAGGCCCGAATCGAACCATCCACCCATTCCCTCGTTATCTAATCCAGTTTTTCATTCTAATTGCAAGTAGAATAATTGAAATTCCAGAAAAAAACAACTGTGTATCTTAAAGTTGAAAAATCTACAGAATGTCTTGTTAGAATTACTTTGATATTTTTTATCTCGAGCATAGAATAAAATATCGCACATAAAATGTTTATATAAGTAATAACTTATTATTTCTTGATTATATCTATTATAATTTCATATTATGCACAAAAATATAATTTTTTAAGTAGTTATATTAATTTGATTATTTCGAAAGTTGTTTGTACTTATTGAGTATATAATTATTAAATAAATATTATATATATATATATTTTAACAGATGTATATTGAAATAAAAGGCATATTTATTTTGCTCTGTAAACCTAATAGCAATTTTTTAAAAGAAATTATTGCGTTATCAAAACTTATCATCAACATTTTAAAAAATATTTCAGTTAAATTGATAGTATTATCCATATCATGATTTCTTTAAGAAAAAGATAAGATAAGATTACTGCATTGTTTTCTAAAGTTATATTACCGTACGATCTTAAAAAGAATATATAGCGTTGTCAAATTCGACTGAAAAATTCTGAGGCTGATCGTAACCATCAAAAAGAACAAAAATTGCAGTGGAACATGGTGTAGCAATCACCCGTTTAATAAATATACAGTACGTTCTATCATAATGACGCTTGAATTGCCAGTAATAACTTTCAGAAATCTAAAATATATTATATTGAAATTTTCAATAGGTTTACATTTGTTGTGTATATAATAACATAAAACAGTAGAAGTTTCCTTTATGCGCGCCAGCAGTACGTTCCTGATGCATCACACTTTGGACTGCAATTAGCAATTCACACGAAATTTTAAATCGCATGAGCAACCTAGTTTTCAAAACTTTTCGTCATGCTTTCACATTTCACATATTGTTAGATTTTCATCACAGTTTTTATTTTCTTTAGAATTATTACTGCTGTGGTAATTTTAATGTGTTATTCATATTTGTAAGCATAATACTTTAAAAAAAATAGATTTGATAGTGAATAATTTTTTATAGTAACCCTGTATTTTCAGCTTATTGCAAAGAGCCAGTGGAGAGTTAGGTTAATTGAAAATTATCCATTTAATCCATCAATCAGCTTGATGGGGTTTTTTTCAAACCCATGTTGCTCTGAGCATATGCAGTTTTAGGCTTATTACAAAAGCTAACTCAGTAGCTTGGTTCTCAGCATGCCTGTCTGCCACTTTGCAGGTCGCGAGTTTGGGTCCAAACTGGATAAGGTTGAGTCAGTTTTTTATTATTTCGAGGTCAATAAAGTAAGTTCTTAGCTTGCTTGGGAAAAAAACACCGAGAGTCTCGTTGTTCTGACCACCTGGCCGCACACATGCCACATAGCACCCCAGGGCCCGGGGTGCAGCAGACAGATTTGGAAGCTGTAGGCCTTGATCCTTCATGGATCGTAAAGCTACAGGTTTATTTTAAGAAAAAAGCCAAATCAACCACCGATGACTACATGTTTGTCCAAATAGCCTAGAATAATTACTAAAAGTTCATTCTAATATGCTCGAGATAGTGAATGTTTAAGTGTACATTTCATACAAAATATAGAAGGAGGAATTAAAAATTCTTATAAAAATGCATAAGAAATCGGTATTATTGAAGCATGTCATTAATTCGTGTGGTTCTGTAATGTTTATTTTAATGTTTTTTGTTTTCGCTAAAAGCCCATTCAGAAATATCAATATAATCCTCAGACAAGACGATTTTTTAATGTTTTCTTACGTTTAGAAGACAGATTGTTCAGTGAAAATAATTATAAAGCACACAAGGCCGATCATTAGTAATTTTTTAGCATTACGCAGGAAAGAGATAAGTTACTAATGAAAATGATTATATAAATATATCTATTATAGTAAAATCAAAGCATGACATCACATTTTTTACCTGGCATTGAAAAAAAAACAGACTCGTGAATGAAGATAATTATAAAACCTGTATGAGAAAATGTAAATCTGCAAATGAATTCAGATTTTTACTATTTTTCAAATGGAATACGTAGAAAATATGGGTTTTCAATTAAAATAATTATAAATAAGTAGGTAAGTGTGATCGCCAATCGCACAGAGGGTTTCGTTTAATATATTTTTTTTGAAAAACACACATCCTTTAATTATTAAATCAAATTGATAATTTATAATTATTAAATTCTTACATACAGATGATCGCACGAACAAATTTAATTTTAAAATAATTATAAAAGGAAGTTATTTATATTAATCAAATTAAAAATGTTCAAATCAAGTAATTGAAATAAAATCCAAAATTCCAAATATTTTGAAAATCCAAAATTAAAACAATTTAGTGAAGATAAGTAAAATTTAAAATTTCTATAAAAGAAAATATGCTTAAACGAAATTTGAATTATTGAATCATTATTAAATTACAATAGTTTTCAAAATAGAAAGAAAATTCAACTCTAAAAATATGAATTCCAGATGAACGAAACCCTAATAATAAAAACCAATAAATAGACAAAAGACACAAAATTCCTTTTAATTAAATCCATCTTAATATGAAAACCTCAACTTGCAGGAGAATCATTTGTTTGCTAGCAAGATGCTTTATCCCTAAAGCTATGATGTTCAAACGCAAAACGTTCAAATTAAGAATCTCTTATAAAATTTAAATCGCAAAAATATATGGACGACATTGAAAAAATTAATTTCATCAAAATAATAAACTTTTTCAAAATTTTAAGATTTGTCGTCTGACACGAGGTATTCAGTTGTAAGTACACAAAATTTGAAGTATCTGCCTTATACAGTTTTTGTGCACGGACTCTGTGACGGACGAACAGACAGAGGACAGAGATGAATAGGGTTTCGTCAAACGACCGAAATCCTAAAAGGTAATTTCAACATTAATAAAAATTACATATGAACATGATTTTTAATGATTTCTCTACATGACGCAGATAAATTTGGTTACTGAATGAAAATAAATATAAAACTTAAATAAGAGAAATTGACATATCTGTGAATTGATATATCTTTGAAATCTTCAAATGAGGAATTCCTTTTATTTTATCTCTACATTATACGTAGGAAATGCGGTTGCAACAGAAATCATTGCATAAAATATTAAATGGTAATATTGCAGAAATATTGGATTCATAGTGGCAATATTAGCAATGAAATATCAAAATGGAATAGGATCCTTTGAAAGACACCCCCACCCCTCAGATGCACACACGAAATTCATCCCTATCGGACCTGTATACTAGTTATATGATAGGTTGTCATAAAATAAATTAACATACAAATATCAAACTTGTTTTGACATTGTTTTACCAATATTGGCATACATATACATACTTATATTCTTATAGACACCTTCCTATATTCTTATAGGCACATTACTATACTCTTATAAGCAATTTCCTATATTTCTATAGGCACATTCCTATATTCCATGCAAACTTTGTCCAAGACCTTGCCCATACAAAGGATAATAATTTAAAATTTTGCAATTTTCTGTATTTTAAATTTTTTCCTAATAACTGAACAACTTAATTACAAACATTAACATTTTTTACAGACATAAGATTAAAATTAAATAAATAAACAAATATGTAAATGTAATAAAATATGTGAAATTATTAAAATATAAATAGCTCAAGAGATTTTTGGGATGTCTCTGGCTCCTTGCATACAAATTATATGTTCAACTAAATACACGCACACACTAAATCATATTCTCAGATGCGAATAATAATAATAACAATAATAATAATACAAATTATAGCTAGATATTTAATTATAAAAGAAATTCAAATTAATTTGACATGTTAGATTTTGATTCACATGACGAAAGTTTACCTCATTTAATTTGACAGGATTCAGATTCCAGTTTATTTATTGCAAATGGTCAGTGAATGGTTTAATAATAATAAGCTCGACGCAGGTGCGTCGTTGTTCAGTAGGTTCAAATCTCACCCTTCCAACTTTTCGGTATCTTTTATTTAATCAATTTTCCTTTTAAATTTGTCCAGTTTCAATTATTTCTGTCCCCCCCCCCCACCCGCTACCTGGCATCCGCTAAATATTCGGCCATTCGGAACATAGGTGGGGATCTTTGACCTTGAATTCCACTAAAGAGTTGCAGTAAGAGAAGAAAAGCTGAAGGATCACGAACGTTTAAAAAAGAAAAGCTAAAGATCACGGACATTAAAAGAGAAAAGCTAAAAGATAATAGACGTTAAAAAGAGGAAAAGATAAATACGGATACCACAAGATCTATTCTCTACCGAAAACAACCGCCATTTTCCAAATGGTTAATGATAAAAAAATGATTAAAAAATTCCATATCGTAATTTTAGACAGAAAATATGATGTGCTACCAAAAAGGGCGCAAAAGCTACGCGCCTAGTTGTTGGAATATTCCACATAGAAATTTGTGTGCCTTGGAATGGCTGACTAAATAATTAATTTTAAAATATTATGTAAAATTCCGTTGTAATCGTAATTTAAACTGTTTAAGCTAATTTTGTGTTTTTATATTTTGATAATAAAAAAGCATTTATGCAAGCATTTGTATGGTAAGAGTATCCATCTTGTCAATTTTCGAGTTCCAAGTTTCTTCAGTATCCGAAAAGTTTTAAGTTTCGAAAGTTTTTTTTTCTTCTAAACCTTTTTCAATTTTAATTTTTTGAAAAAATATTTTGGTCATGTGTTTGCATCTTAAAATAACCAGTCCTGTGAAATTTAGAATTTATACTAGTAACAATTCCATAAAAATCATAATGCAGAAAGTCTTTAGAATACTTTTTCCATACTTTACAGTCTTAAACTTCCAAATTTGAAGTTTCTGTCCTCATCAGTACCAGAAAAAGGGCAATTTTACTCAAGATACCCCTTGAAGGTAGTGGTACATATCTAAAATATAGACTATGTTGTTGCAAAAACCATCATCATCAATTTATCAACATTACATTTAAAACTAGTTAGATTGTTCCAGAAATTATCTCTACAAACAAACAAATAAAGGGTAACTATTTTATAATATTAGTGTAGATATTTATAATGTATTTTTATTTTATTAATTTGTATAAAGCTTATATGTCTACAAATAAAAATTTATTCAATTACAATTAGACAGGTTGTTAATAATAATTATTAGCCAAAATATATTTATGCATATTTTTTATTAATAATTCTTCATGTCTTTCAAGAATTAATACAAGAACTCACATTTAAAAAAAATAAAATAGCTTTAAAACTATCTTTAATTAATCTCCTTATGATAACTGATTAATTTCTGAGTAGCTCCATTAATTCTACTATATGTCATTTAGTGTAAGGTAATTTAAATAAGATTTTGCATGCCGAATAAAGGCCACATTAACTTGGCAACAAGGATTATTTAAATAATTTATGTATGTAAATATTACAATATTAGCATTTTAGTTAATTGAGCCAGCATAAGTATAATCTTAAAATAAATTGCTGAACAGCGATTTAAATATGAAAGTGACTGTTAGTAAGCAAATAATAATCATTTCAAAGCAATGGAATCCCGCATTTTCAAAATGCATACAATTTAAAATAATTGCACATTTATTAATTAACTATGCAGATTTCATATAGGAGTAATTACTGTAAATTTTATTTATTTTTAAACGCATTCATATAAGAAGTATTTTTAAAATATGATCTGCAGATAGTAGATAAAACAATTTTTTTCAAAATATTAATTTAATCTCTATTCAGATAAGGAAGTTTTAATAAAAAATTCTTAAAAAAATAAAGATAATAATGCAAATTTAAACAAGAAAGAAAAATTATGCTTCAAGCACAAATTTCGAAACACTTACAAACATTTGCAGAAATTTTCAGTGAAACTTCGCTGTTCAAAGGTATCTACATATAAACCCAGAAAGAAAATTAATGTTTAAGCCACAATCTCAATTTTCGAATGATTTATTTTATTTTTCACAGTTTTATATAGAAGAGGCGTGTGATAGTTCCTATCACACATTATCATGTATCATCATGCATTAGTTGGTTTTGCAATTTAATATGATTTAAGATTCTCTCCCTATTTTTTAGCTCTGGTATTGATTTAGAAAAAGGGGAATTTTTAAAGTATTTCCTCTACAAAAAGAAACTCTTCTGGTGCACATAATCGAAATAAAACGCTTTTAATCTCGTGATTTGACTTTATAAGGACAAGATGTTCCTGTAAGACGCATGCTTGCAAGCCTTATATTTACAAGAATAAAGGCAATCTATCTATGTCTTAAAAGAGCAAGACTGATTTATTGCATGACAGTACAACAAATTGAAAATTTAGTTAAAAAAATTCTAGAAAGACTGCAGCCTACTCTGATAATTCTTTAAAATGGGGTGTACTATTAATAACAACTATGACTATGTTAATACCAACTATATTATTAAGGAATGAATCAGTAAGAACCACCCGTCACACACTTTGCACTTTTCAATGAATGCCATTTTTTATGGCACTGTATATTTATAAGTAAAAATTTTAGAAAAACCATAATGTAACTGAAAACCAGATTTTAGCTATAACCGCCCATAGACACAAAAGTAGTCCAGTTCTTCTGTAAACCGCTGTATTTAATCTACACATTTGCATAAATTGTACACAGTATGCCGAAAATTCATACAGTAACAATATGCGTAATAGGTCGAAAATTCACCTTCAACAATTTCTATCAATATATACAGAAACATACTTAATCCTTTTCTATAGTCCTATATATTACCAGTAGCTTTTTATATGCGCCACATGTAAAGCTAAAATTTAATTCAGAATAAAGCGTAGTTAAGTCTGCTCGATATTATTATCCTATGGATTCTATATATTCACTTATTTGTGCATACCTGTATTTGATTTTATTTATATTACAGAAATATCTCTTTGTATACTACGTATAGTCCAACTTGAAAATTTACAAATCAATTAAAAGTCATTCCAGCTGATACTCCTCAATGCTTATTAATTCTTTTATGTAGCACAGAATATGATTTACAGCATATATACACCAAGAAAAAATTAGTTCAAGCTAAACACATGCAAATTAAATGAAATCGCTCTTTCAGCAATTACCGCTGCTAAGCAGAATTTCAGATGCAGAACTTTATCTGAGTCTTTTGCCTGTGTCCCTGTAAATGAACAGTCAATAAGCCACATAACATGTTGTATAACAAGTATCTTGCAGTAAGTCTCAGTAACGTAAATCGAGTTGATTATAATTAAAACGGTGAAATAGAACTAAAATATGCTGCAGGCAGTTTTTACTTTTAAACTATTACGTAAAGAATTCATTTGTGTGAGACTTATAATGATTAGAAAATTGACCATATTGATGGACTACATTTTATAGAAATCATGTTGCAGTGCATTTCATAAATGTATTTATATTATCATGTACGAAACGGTCTAAAATCATTAAAATGAAATGATTTTTTGCTATTGACCGTAATGCAGCGGAATCATTTTGACTCTCACTTTAAATGAACTATAAATGCTATATTCTTCAATTTCAAAAGTGATCATGTAATTATAAATTCAATAACATACAAAAAACTCCGGGCAATTGAAATATATTTTAGAGATATAAAGCTAAGAAAGGAGTTAGACAAACCAAAATCATAAACACGTTTAAACTATGCTTGAAAGTGTTAAAAAATGATTGAACACAGTATCTTGAAATCCATAATTAAATATATTGATGTAAAAATAATTCAATTTATATGCATAGATTTTGCTTAATAAACTTATATAATGGAATTATATAGACTGATTGCAACATTATCATTCAATCAGTATCATTGTATCTCTAAAATAAAATGTTTCAGCTTAGTATTACAATAATTTTATTTTCCGTTTTCTCCGTCATACTTTTCCTGTTTATGTTGGTGCATTTTTTTAGTTTTCTTTTTATTTAACCCTTTCGTGCCGGGTGTACTATTAATAGTTCACGTCTTTTAATAGAGTATTATCTTTTTAAGAAATACTTTTGTTATTATTTGAATGTAGTAATGTTAGTACATATGTATCTATGCATTTACTATATGACTTCATTTATGTTTAGGTATTTAATAATAATAATTATTATTATTATTTGCTTCATTCTCTTTGCGCCGTTTGCGATTCTTTTATTTTAAACACATCTTTCATTCTTTAATTTTAAAATTAAAATTACTTTCCTGAAAAAAATCATGTGTAGAGCGTAAAAATTGTTAAAAAGTTGCATTATAAGTTAAATCTTATTTTGATAAAATAATTTCTAAACATCTCCAAAAAGTATTCATTAACCTATTGTCATATCAGTATTGATTGAATAGTAAGCAAAACAGCATTATTCTTTATCAATGAAAGTTCATTAAACATTAATTCATCTATTTAGATAACTAATCTTAATGTTAATAACGTGAAAGTTTTTTTTTTTTCAAAAAATTGAAGGAAAAATTGGACCCGAAAGAGTAAGAAGGAAACAATACATATTTCTAGTTAATTACTAATTTCCCTTCAAAATATCGTTGTATAAATGTGGAAATTACGTCACATAAGTCTCACAAAGGAATAAATAACTTAACTTTTTGAGCATATTGGATAAGCATTAAGTAGCGCTTAAGGGCACATGAAACATCTCGGTATGTAAAATGAAAATTTTGCGAAATATTCAAACTTATGTATTTTGCTTAAAAATATAGATATAAATGAAAAACAAATTATAGCAAATATGCACATTAAAGCCTATATATAAATCAAAAGAAATTATTTCATGCATACATTAGATTTTAAAAACTAAATAAATTTTTACTTATTTTTTGAACAAAATATGTCTCTTCGGTACACATTTCTAAAAAAACTGTTGGCTATATCACCTGTTTATTTTATTCAAAAGTTTATTTTATTCACTTAAAATTTGATTTGATATCAGAAAATATAATATTTAAGAACAGTGATAAACAATTCTCATTTTGATTTAAAATAAATAAAATTATAAAATTAAACATATTTTAACTAAAATCTTTGAAAATTCTAAGTTTTTTAAAAATATATTTTCAACTATTAAAAAAAAATACTCATATTTAAAATTTTAGGTATTTTAAAACGAGTAATTATTTACACAAATTTAGAAGGTTTCAACTGTTTATTTAAAATAGAATTTTATATGAGTGTACCAAAACATAAAAAACATATTTTGAAAAAAAGGCGAATAAAATATGTGCACACTTACAGTGTTTAACACTAGAATATGCTAGGGGACAATTTGGTCCCTATTAAATAAATATATTTCGGTTCGAACCATAAATATCTTTTTTAATTATGTTTAAAGGAAACGAAGATAAAACGGGTTAATTCAACAACTTAAACAGTTTTAAATAAAAATTATAGTGTTAAATATTTTTTATGAATGATGTGTGAAAAATCCCGTCTTTCTAGTGTTAGAATACATTATTCGAATACCTTCCAGCACAATAATTGTTTAGGTCATAACTGTTAAGAACCACAACCTTTTAGCTCTATTTTTAGGTCCATAGTTAAACACTCAGAAATATGAACAATTTTAAACTGCATGCATCCTTACACTATTTCTTCAAGTTGAAAGGTGCTTTCGAGTACATATTACACATTTATCAGTATAACTATCATTTTCATATTATTATATGCAATACTCTTTGCAGAGTAAGTCGAAAAAGTGAAAAGATTTCATTATTTTAAATTACGACATTAACATAAACTTTCATCAAGAATTGAGAGAAATGTTTTAAAGAAAGTAGAAAAAGTAACGCAATTATTCAATAATACTCGACTTGCAGAATGTTTTTATTATGTTCGTTTGTTTAAATTTAATTGCTATATACTTAACGAAATTGCTTTCAATTAAAAGTCCTTACGTAAAAAGAAATCATACTCTGATTTTAAATATTATTCAACTTAATGAGAAATATTAAATTTAATTTCAAAATCAGTTGTATGCTTTTTATTTACTGTTTGTTTAGTAATGGGATGGTAATTAATATTTTAGTTTTTCTCCTTCATAATAAGCAAGTCACTTTAGAAGTATTAATAAAACCATTTGATAAAACTAAATTTTAAGTGCTCTCTTTTCTATTAACAATCTATTAACTTATTCATGAATAAACATTTGTTAAGTAATTAACCATTCATAGTATTAGATTCATGAGTTTTGCAGTTAATTAACAAGGTGACTACTTATTTAAAAGATTATTTTTTATCCGAAAGGAAAACAAATTTATTACTCATAAATTATTAATTTTCCAAGTAGCAGCCATAAAGTTAAAACTAAAAAAAAATAGCCGAATAGAAAATAACAGTGATCAAAACCCATATACAAAATTGCAGAATAGAAAACAACATATTTTTTTTTTTTTTTTTTGAAAAAAAGCAGAAACAAGAAATAAAACTTTATTACTTACTGATAATAATCCTGACATTAAATATTTTTAATCTTCAAAGTTATTAAAGTGGTACAGGACATTTAAATTTTCAAAAAAATTATTTTTCAAATTTTGTTTTATTCTGAATTTTTGAAAATTTCCTAACAATGAGCAAAAATCCTCATTCAAAGATCTGCATTGTTTTTGAATTACATTATAATTGATGATTGCAACTGTGCAATTGAAAGTCCATTTGATATTGAAACTTTATATGTATTTTTTAGATTAGTAAATTTGAAATTTGCGCATTTGATTGCTTGCCAATTATATAAAGTTTTTCAGTCCTTGAAAAACTTTAAAAAAATTATACATTTTTGGGCTAAATTTAAATTTAAAACAAAGCTTTTTGTATATGTTTTGGTTTTAATTTAAAAATAAGTATGTTATGATTCTATTTTGTTGAAAAGTTATTTTCTATATGCGCATAATTTAGTGTTTTATCAAGCGCGCAGTACTTAATCATTTTAATTCACTCATTAGTGACAGTAATTTTAAAATTTTGATAAAAATATTAATTTTACGTATACAACATTTAGTTTTCTAAATAATATTGATAAGAATATATATTTTAGGCTGTAAAAGAAATAAATATCTAATGGCATAGCATTTGAAAAAATCTTCTGAGTAATATAAAAGATATTGCAAGCAATAATGGATATAAAGAAAGCATTATTAAATGATTAATTCTGAATACAGAATGAATAATAGGAAAAACAATTCAAAAAAACAAATTCTATCCTAGCTTCTTTGTAATGGCTTCGGACCTTTCTTAAAGTCTTGAAATATGATCTTAGCAAATTCAATATCTATTGTATCAAAAATCCTTAGATTAAAAAAAATCTCTACTGGGAAACAGACGAGTTTTAATCTGATGAACTATCGGGAGTTTTTCTGGATCCCGTTTTCAAAGCCAATGTAATAATGTAATATTATAAAAAATAACAAATAAAATGTTTAAAACGACGAAGCTGTCAAATGCAGCAAGAAAACTAAATTTTCAGTTAAACTACATTGTTAAAAATTTGAAATATTTCTGCATCGCCTGCTCACCGCTTTTCTAGAATATTTCTATTTTGACAAATGCTCCATAATATAGTAAAGTAGTTGTTTTTTATAAAAGAAATGGAGTGACAATGCAGCAAAAGTTTCAAATTTTTGACAGTGTAAAAAGCGTTGAAACATTATAAATTAACTTTGAAGAAAAGTAAAAATAATTTATTCTAAATCAATGAAATAACGAAAAACTAAATGTTCATCGAATCAGCCACTTTTGAAACACAAGGAGTTTATGTGTGATGAGGTGCAGCATTAATTTAACAAGTTGGAAATTGTACGTGAAGAGTAGCAAATGAGGTGCGATTGTACGATAAAGAAGTTTTAAAACTATCATTCTCACATATCTATCTCACAAAATTGTAAATAGTTAATTACAATTAAAATGCACACCAAACAATGTTCTTCCTATACCATTATGTAATGGACTACTTTGTGTGGCCTTGTACATCAATAACAAATGTTCTTTGCATCATAAATTATGCAAAATGTATAGTAAAATATGTACTCCAAAGATAATATCAATTTTATTATATTCGAATAAGAGTAACACCATTAAAATGCATTTGAAACATTTTTCCCCATCGACCTTAATGTAACGGAACACTTTTGATTGTCCCTGTAATGGAACTATGCATCCGATTTTGATTAAATTTCAAATGATTTGACAAAATTATGCAATAATTATCTATTTTAAATTTCAAACGATTAAAATGCATTTGAAACTTTTTACCCCATTGAACGTAATGTAATGGAATAATTTTGATCGTCCCTGTAATTGATCTATACATCCTATTTCCATAAAATTTTAAACGATTGGACAAAATTATGTAATAATTATATATTTTAAATTTCAAACTATCCGGCTGGATAGTTTTTGCGTTGTTACAAGCGGACGGACAGACGGACGGTCTGAACGACAAATATAGATGCTACGTATTTACATTATTACATAAAATATAATTTAAATAAAAAATAAAAATTTTATAAAAACTTTTATAGAAATTATTTTTTTATAAAAATATTATTTTCTTATAAAAATTTATAATTTAATAAAAATATATCGTGTAAGATAAACTATGTTTATGCACGATTGTTTTCATTAAATCACAATGATTGACAAGTTTTTCATAGACCACCTTTCAGTGCAAAATAAATAAATAAATAAATAACAAAAAAGAAGGGGGTGGGCGCTTAAGAAGAATAAAATTCTAACTTCGTCAATACGCAATATATAAATCCGCTTTAACTTATTACAAATTTATTAATATTATCTAAAATTTTTATATTGACAAATTTTTAATAGGACATTTCTTACAGTAAAAAGAAATCTTAAAAAGTTGGAGTTCAAGAAAAAATTATCGCATTAACACATGATTATAATAAAATCAGCTCTTCAGAAAAATGAAATTAAAAATTTGCCAAAAAAGGCTATGGTAAAATATTTAAACTAGGTTTGGCGCAAATCTCTCTATTTTTTTGTGGGGAAAGAGAGAAAATTAGTCAAGGGGGTAAAAAGGGTTTTAGGGAGAAAAAATTCATAACTTCGTCAATTCTCAAGGTATCAGATCCATTTAACTTTACTATAAATATTTTTAATATTATTTTTAACTTTTATATTGACAAAATTTTAGTAGGACAATATAAATAAAAAAATAAAAACAAAAAACGGGGAGGGGATGTTTAAGAATAATAAAATTCTTAACTTCGTCAATGCACAAAATATCGCATTCGCTTTAGCATATTATAAATTTCAATAATATTATCTACAACTTCTGTTTTGGCAAGTTTTTAATAGGATCATCTTTTAAGCAAAAACAAATTTTAAAAAATACGAATTGAAGAAACCATTGTAGTATTAACGTGATTCAAATAAAATCAGCTCTTTAGGAAAATGAAATTGAAAACAAGTCAAAAGAAGCCAATATAATTTTTTTAAAGTAGGGTTATTTCTAATCTTGATTTTGTTTTTGTTGGTGAAATTAAAACTTAAAGTTGAAACCTCTATTCCGCCTGTAGGCAGAGTCTTCGGGGATTTTTTATTCAAAAGTTTTTAAAAATAACAAAGAAAAAGCAATATTAGAAAGTGAAAACCATTTTTTTATATTAATATATATATTTTTAGATTGTCTACTAACAACACCAAAAAGCATTTTTATTCCTCCTTTTTACATAAGACTTTTTATACGCCTTTTCACATAGAGGGATAGCTTTTTCAAATAAATAGATTTTCTAAAAATGCACACAACATAACATTTGTAAAAAAGAACAATAAAAGGATCTTTTCTAATTTTTGCAGACGTTAAATGAAAGATTCACGATACCATTAAATTAATTCTTAAATACCTATCTAAAAATGCACGCAATGGTTTTTTTTTGCTGACTTTCCTTCGAGTTCTTATTAGTTATTACTTATCAGTTGCATAGAAATGTATTTTTTTAATAGATTACATTTCATACTTCCTTTAATTAAACATTTCAATGTTATTAGTTAATTCAATAGTTAACAATTGATATCAATCTAAAGATAATTAACTTAGAATGACTTTAAAATGAATCCATTTCCTTTTAACATTTTTCTACAATTGTATTTTTTATTTCTCCTTTTACAAAAAGACTGAATGCGACAAAAATCAATTTCCTAATGTTGCATTACTGAAATAAAAAGGTTATCCATTAAGTTTGAGGCTTATTATTCATGTATTAGCTTTTTCTTCTTATTGTGGGTTTAATTTAAATTGATATAAGAAATATCACAAAATATTTGTCGCGTATTTCTTTACAAACTTTATAAAAGAGATCTATTTCATATAATAGGAAAATTTGTTATAGCTGCGAAGGAAAATAACAATACAATAGCAATCTTTATTATATTTTTCAAGCCACCCAGGATTTTCGAAAAAGATTATTTTTAGAAACGCCCAAAATTATTTAGTATTTATAAAAAAAAAAATTCTTTTGCTGTCACTGATTTTCAGAAACGTTTTCTAGTAGTAATTATAAAACATTAAAACGTTTTCTCAGTCAGGATATTAAATTTTAGATATCTATTTTCAAATACCATGTTTCATGTCCAACAAACATGTTTTAGAAACAAATATGATAAATTAATGTTAATACGAGTTCGTTTTACTTACATGTGCAAATGCATTTATTTGAAAAAGTATACTTAAAACAAATATTTCAATTTGAGAAAACCGATTAATAAATTTTAAAAACTACAGGGAATAGTTTCCGAAAATGAGTTCAATCAAAAGAAACATTAATTTTGTAAATGTTTCGGTAAATCTCTAAATTATTTTGGTTTCTAACGTTTCTTAAGATAAATAACGTATTTAGAAATCATGGGCATCTTGAAACTTGTTATTGTATATCTTTGTGCATTCTTATATTATGCATTCTTAGATTAGAAAAAATTGTCCTTTTTACACGCAATAGGGTAAATAGTTAAGTATTTAATTACTACGCTGAAATTACCCTTTTGCAATGTTAAATGAAGTTTAAATATGTGCCAGTGGCACCAACGTATATGAGGCGCGAGCCCACGCAATAATTTAATATCTCCATCCACCACATTATTAATTAAACCCACCCAATATTTTTGTATTTGTTCAAAAAAAATTTCGCCCACCCAATATTTTTCAAAAATTGGCGCCACTGATGTGCACTATTACTTGCACTTAACCGTTTAGTTAAACATTTATTTCTAAAAATCACCTGTTCATATAGTTTTGAAATGCACTGTAATATACTGTTAATTATCATAAATTTTTTAAAGTAAGACCACCTTTAGCAAACAAGAAATTGTAAAATTTGAAGGGTAAGGGTATATATTTGGAATTTATAAATTTCGCATTTTTTGCAAAATATATAAGAAGAAGAGGTTATATTCCAAGGGGCTGACTTTCGGTATTTTACAGTATATAGCTGTACATTCCGTTCTTTGCTGTGCCTTGTAAATACACTATCAGTTAAAAATTGTTGATCTTGTATTGTCTTATAATCATTTAGATTTTTTATTATTAATTTATTTATTTATTGAAAAATTTGTGTTCAGATTTTTAATGATTATTTATTGCTTTATAATTTGTTAGGGTTTTTTCTTAAAAAAAAAAGCATTATATATGTTCGTTCAAAAAAAGTTTAAACCGGCTATACTCTATCCGTTCTTGCAAAATATTTTCAGGAATGTTTTTCAAAATTAAAACTTATGACCTGGATTTCACAAAGGATTTTTTCGTTTCAAATGTGAGCAGATTTGTGGCTTAAATAGTATTTATCTCTGTACTGTACAAATATATATATATATATATACAGTACAGTATACAGTATATATATATACAGTACAGTATATACGTTATGCATTTTTACACTGAACTACATTCACTTTACTAAGAAATGTGTGTGGAATATAGATAAAATTATATACAGGGCCACGTAAAGTATTAGATGCATGGACGCCTATGAATGATAATATCTGAATGATAATATCTATGAATGATAATATATATATAAAGTTATTTAGACATTGTCTTTGAAACGGGACTCACATAGATTTTTAATGTAACAGCAACAACAAAAATTTATGTAGTAGATAAACGTTTGCATTGTAATTTTTAAAAAAATTCTGTAAGGTTACTAAGAAATTTTTAGGAAACTGGGATGCCTAGAATTCTTTATGCGGACTCATCTGAGATACAGATAAAATTTTAGTAAGATTACTGTAGTTTTAATCGTTTATTTTGTACAGCGACAAATTTCTATAAATTTACAAAAACTAGTTTTGTAGATTTACCTCTTTTTTTGTAATATACAGATAAGTGTGCTGTGTGCAGATGCAGTATACACATAAATACTATTTTAGTAAACATACAGATTTCCGTAACTTTACAGTTCTAGAATATATTTTTTTTCTACAGTGTACAAAATTATATAGTAAAGTTTTGTTGAAATGCATGAATATAAAGTAATCTTTTCTAACACTTTCCAACAAATTTGAAAAGTGTTTATGATTTCGGTTTGTCTGTCCTTCTGTCCGTCTGGCCGTACTCTGACTCCCGGAAATATGCTCGGATCAGACTAATTTTTTGGAGGTTATTGACGTTTAACCTGGCACAAACCTTTTTAAAATGAAATTTCTACCATAATTAGTTTATTTACAGGAGCAGTCAAAAGTTTACCGTTACACTTCGTCCTATGGAAAAAAATTGTTTCAAATGAATCTTAAAGATGTTACACCATGTCATATGTATTAAAATTCACATGCATATAAATACTATCGACACGATCATAACTAAAATATGCATTCCGTAAAATATACGGCAAAAAAAAATAGATATTATTCATTCACAGGGGCACACAGAAGAATTCCATTATACAATGCTATTGGAAGTAATTGTGTGCCACATATTTTAAATATATTAAACTATTTTATAATTAAAAAGATTGACATACATCGCTTAGGCTTCATATAAGTTATACGGTATACATAAAAGTACATAATATTTACACGGACACACAAAATCTATCAAATGACACTGTATATGTATCTGACGACGGCTGATGGATGGATGAAATGCATTTTAATTATGATATGCTTTTTTAAGTTTAACTAAATCCATGCATATTATATGGTGTGTATAAATGGTATAGTTGATATACATGGCTGCACAAAAGAGCTTGCTAACATTACTGAATTATGTGCTTAAATTACTTTAATGTGTTTTTAAATACGTTATGCATTTTTACACTGAGCTACATTCACTTTACTAAGAAATGTGTGTTGAATATAGATAAAATTATATACAGGGCCACGTAAAGTATTAGATACATGGACGCCTATGAATGATAATATCTGAGAATGTGATTTCAGTTGTTTTAATAGTGTTTCAAAACAAAATAAGTTTTAGGTAAATACTGGCCTGTAATAAAGGTATTAGATAAACTACAGGGCTAATCAAATGTATTCAAGAATATTTCTATCTATTAGTATAAATTGCTAAAAGAGAAATTGCAAACTGCTAGGCCTTTTTCAAACTAAATATTCCCATTATATAGGATATATATATCAACCAATCGATTAAATACAGGGCTATTCAAAAGTATTGGAATACATATTTCGCTATAGACAGGTTATATTGCATTTTTCACACCCATATGTTTGCAAGGCTGCACTGCAGCACAAAATGGAATAGTCTTGCTGTGCACACAATTTGGAGGCATAAGATGAGACACAAAGAAACGCAATATCGGTGAAAACGCATGTAATTTAATTAATTGGAAATTAATTAACTTATATAAGTTTTCACTGACAGAAAGTTAATTGAAAATTCATTAAATTATATATGTGTTGACTGACAGAGAATTAATTGGAAATTATTTAAAATATATGTGTGTTCACTGACGCTGGGTTTGTTTGTGTCTCATATTATGACTATAGATTGTGTGCTCATGAAGACTATTTCCTCTTGTGCTTCAGTGCATCTTTACAAACATATGAGCGTGGAAAATAACCAAGCTGGGCATCGCCATCGTAGATTAAATGGCAGAGTACTTGGTTGATTGATTGATTGATTGATTGATTTTTGACGTCCGATTATCTGCGCTAGGGATATAGGACCAGGGGGGAATGCCCTTCGTGGGGGTCTTTCTAAGGGAACCTAACCCGTATTTACGCAAGGTTCGAAGAAAACCACGAAAACTCCGAACGGTTAGGCCGACAGCCGCGATTGGGTTCGAACCCAGCACCTGCCGTCTACCAGTTGAGAGGTCCGAACCTCTCGGCCGGCAGAGTACTTGGAGAGCTACTCTAAGGGTACCGGGTTCGATTCTCGGTTTGGGCATTTTTCATCATACACATTATATGATTTTATGATTAGTTAACAAGTCATCACTCTCGTATAAATTATTCCATAATTTCATCGCTGAAAATTAATTAAATTACATCAATAATATTGACGTATAAATATAGAAAAAAAAATATATTGATGTCGGCGCATTAGCTCTAAAACTTATCCTACGATTTGCGACGGGGAGCGCACGGATCCTTGTAGTTGACTAAAATCAATAAATCCTTTTATTAAAGCAAATCCTTACAATCATGAATCTGAAAAAAGCAAAAAATACAAAAAACTAAAAAAATGAAAAATGGAGGACGTTTTGAAAATAGAAACACTTTTTATTTTATCAAGCAAATTGTATTATTTATTGAAGTATACATATATATATGTGTGTGTGTCTGTATATATAAATATATATATAATGATTATTTTAATAAATTTGTAGGCTTCTGCTGAGCATGAAAACGAACTTCGATCAAAAAAATATTTGTTCATTAATACTAGCGAACTACAAGGCCCCTTTCGTTCCCCGATGCAAATCGAAGTATAAAAGTGTGAGCACTTACAGCAGTGCTATTTTTGTTCAAAAATATGTTTTTTTTTCTCCTAGATTTAAACGTC
Source organism: Maratus speculifer (assembly GCA_964019185.1). NCBI lineage: Eukaryota > Metazoa > Arthropoda > Arachnida > Araneae > Salticidae > Maratus > Maratus speculifer. The sequence continues at coordinate 299,891,330 of OZ025295.1, read as the reverse complement.
AATATTATTTTTCATTTTACTAAAATTGAATAAATATTATCATTTTATTTAAAAAAAAAATCTTGAAAAAAATACACATTTTACAAAGTTAATCTTCTTCTTAGTCTCTCTTCAAATTTAATAAATAATTAGTTTTAATTTTTTAATACATATTTTTTTCTAGAATGTAACTTAACAGTTCACAGTTAATAAAGAATATAAGTTACTTATCTGTTGCTTTTCGCTATTTTTCATAGCATATTAGCAACTATAGAGGCATGCATTCATTTTTTTCTTTGCTAAGTCTTATAAATAAATTATCAGTTAAGTCCTGGTTTGGTGATCATTTATTGCCTAATAATCCCTTAGATTTTTCTTGGCAGATTATAAATGACCGTCCCAAAAAGTTTTGACTGATCTACTTTATCCACTCTTATAGAAGATTTGCAGGAAATTCTCTAGAAATTAAAGGATTTCTCAATGGCATGGTTTTTCGAGGAAGTTTTGTGCTTCAAATGTCTGCAGATTTCGAGCTTAAATAGCATTTATCTTTGCCATGTTATACATTTAAATTTACCGAAAAGTTAAAATGTAGAATAGTTTTATTTAAGATACATTTAAGTAGTCTATAATAGCGAAAAATCCTCGAAATAACCCAGGATAAATAATAATTGAAATAATACAGTCTGTTAAATGCTTTAAAAAATACATTACGCGTTTCGAGCTAAATCAATAACAGCTAGACATTGTCTCGTTACGTACACGTCTCAGCTGTGAATGCCTCAGCTGACGTCGAGCTGTTATTGTTTTAGCTCTAAATCCGTCCTGCATTTCTTTTAATGGTGAATTTAACAAAGTGTATTATTTAAATAAGTTTATAAACTTATCTATTTTTACTTTCTACTGTCTTTAGAAGATTTTTTTAGATTCATGAAAGAATTCGACTTCCTTTTTTTTTGACAGATTTATGCGTTTTAAAATGTCCTGAATTCGATTTGGTTGTTTTTAGAAAATGTGTGTCTGTGCGTCAGTCTGCGAGTGTTTTTGTATATGGCTTGGCACGAATTTTGTGGGCTATCTATCTCAGGAATTATTAAACAATATGACAGTAAATCGTAAAAAATTGTATATATATATATATGTGTGTATGTGTTATTGTTGATTTAATAATTTTTAGGTTTCTACTAAACTCACTTTAACAAAAAAAATTTTGATTTATTGATTTTAGCAAACTACAAGGACCTGTTAGTTTCTTAGCCCAATTTTTCTTCAACTATCGAAAAACATTCTTGTAGATTTAAAAGTCAATATCATACTGTACTTTATTGTAATTAAACGAATGTTCTTGTTTAAATTAAAAAAAATATTGAAAAAAAAGCGTTTTACGTGCTTCTAACTTATTAATAAATAATTAGTTTAATTTTTTAAATTCTTGATTTTCTCTAAAATCTAATATAGAATAGTTCACTGTTAAGAAACGGTATAAGTTATTTATCTGTTGCTTATCGCTATTTTGCATAGTATATTTGTAACAATACAGGAATGTGTTTATTTCCTTTCTTCGCTAAGTCTTATAAATAAATTATGAGTTAAGTGCTGGTGTGGTGATCATTTATTGCCTAATAATCTCTCAGATATTTCTTGGCAGATTATAAATGACCGTCCCGAAAAGTTTTGACTAGTATACTTTATCCATTCTCACAGAAGATTTGCAGGAAATTCTCTCGAAATTAAAGATTATGGTCAGGATTATTCGAAGGGGTCGTTTTTTGAGGAAAGTTCCTGTTTCGAATGTTTGCGAATTTTAGTTAAAGTAGTATATTGCCATTTTGTACATTTAAATTTATTGAAAAGTTAAAGTGTAAAATAGTTTTATTTATGATAAATTTAAGATTTTTATAATACTTTTCTACGATTTGCGCTGTAAAACGCCCAGGTCTTTATCTTTTTCTGAAACCAATAAACTAAAATTGTTTAACTAAAATTAATCCTTATGCCCAGCATAAACCTTAATATAGTAAAAAATGCAAAAAAATGTTACAATTGAATACTTTTGAAAATAAAATCTCTTTTTATTTTTATAAGCAAATTTTAAATAAATAAATATATATATATATATGCTTTTTTAGCAAAATTTCAGGTTTCCGCTAAACGTAAAAATTCATTTTAATCAAAAAATTTTGGTTTATTGATTTTAGCCAACCCAAGGTCCTGTTCGTACTCCAGTGCTTTTTATTTTTGAACTGAAAAAAAATTTAGATTTTAAACTCCAAAATTAATTTAAGCTTTCCTGTGATTGAATAAATGTTCTCGTTTTAATAATATTATATACATATATTGAACAAAAAAACGGCATTTTACACTAGTCTTTAACCTTTTTAAACAAATAGTTTTATTTTTAAAACACTTGATTTGCTCTAAAAGTAATATATAATAAATCACCGTTAATAACCAGCATAAGTTACTTATCTGTTGCTTATTGCTATTTTTCTTTGTATATTAGTTACTATACAGACAAATATTTACTTCCTTTCTTCGCTAAGTCTTATAAATAAATTATCTGTTAAGTCCTGGTTTGGTGATCATTTATTGCCTAATAATCCCTCAGATCTTTCATGGCAGATTATAAATGACCGTCCCGAAAAGTTTTGACTGGTATACTTTATCCATTCTTACAGAAGATTTGCAGGAAATTCTCCCGAAATTAAAGATTACGGTCAGGATTTCTCAAAGGAGTGCCTTTTTCGAGGAAAGTTTCTGTTTCAAATGTCTGCAGATTTTAGCTAAAATAGTATTTATCTTTGCCATGTTGTACATTTAAATTTACAGAGAATTTAAAAAGTAGAAAAGTTGTATTTTAGATAAATTTGAGTATTTTATAATACTTATCTATTTTTACTTTCTTCTATCTTTACAAGAAGAACGTTTTACATTCGTGAAAGAATTGGACTTCCAGTTTTCGATAGATTTATACGTTTTAAAATATCCTGAATACGATTTCACTTTATTTAGAAAATGTGCTTTTGTGTATAATATTCTATTTACTTTTCTAATGCACTGTTAAATAATTATTTTATCTGAACTTATACAATGCAATGACATTTGTTTTTATTGAAAATTAATAATTAAATTTATATGAAGAGTTGTTTTCGTCTTTGTATCCAAACTATGTAAAATGTATTCAAACGGATAATATCTGTCACAAATAAAAAACAATTTACGTAAATTTAAATTTTATTGAATGCCAGAAATGATAAATCACTTTTTTCAAGAAAATATATTTTAATGCATTTTATAACTTTAAAGAAATTTGTATATTTAACAGTCTATTGGAAAATCAAAAGTATTTTTTAGATGTGGAATTTTATCTTAGCCAAATCAAAAATAATTTAAATTGAATTTTAAAATAAATGGTTTAAAGCAAGGTCAAAACATCACTCAAATTTTGACATCACATCTTTTAAAATTCATATTTTGATTTTAAGAAAGATGCGAATGATAAAGTATCCATGAATAAACTTTTATACATTTTTTAAAAATGAACAAATTTTTTTATATGTGATTATAAATAAAGAAAAAAATAAAATGATGAAATTAATAATATACATAGAGATTTTAATTATGACATAGCGTCACTCAAAATTTGATATCAGTATTTTTGATATCAGTATTTTTAATTTCCGTATTTAAAATTCTCAAGATGAAATTCTGCGTCAAAAACTTTTAACCTGTTTTTGTATTGATAATATATACACAAATGTACAAACCCAAACAAATATGGTGGATTTTAAAGTTACAAAATTTATGCGTAATTTTTTGTGTTATATCAAAATCTTAATTTGCGTTTTCCAGAAAACTCCGCGTTTCATTGTGTACGTTTATGAAAGACATTATTTTTTAAAAAGTTTTTAAGATATTCAGATAAAATTTAGTCACAAGGTTCTGCTTCTCTTTTGGTATTGGACCAGGAGATGGCAGCACACACAATCACTTGATCGAATTCACTCAATAAAATCTATGGTTAATTAAATCTCGATTTGAATATTAAAGCGGAATCGGTCTGCCAAGTCATTTCTTCGTGGACAACCCTAAAAATTCGATTTTAGCGGTCTTTTCACAGGTTTACCATTATATTTACTTGCTCCCAATCCTCGATGTCTTTTTTAACATTTAAGGCGCAGGAAAGCAGAATGGTAAATTTACGAGTCAACAGCTAAAAATCAGGTTTTTAGGTGTTTTTACCAAGATATGATTTTGCAGACCAATTGCGTTTTAATATGCGAGTCAAGATTTAAATTATACTAAATTTTCACCCTTGAGCTCGTTGAAGGGATTGTTTGTGCTGCCACCTTCCGGTTTATATGTTAATAAACAGCTGCTTTGTTTGTCAAAGATTTTCGATGACGTTTTTCAGTTGTTTTTAAGAGTTTACACAGTTTCCAAAAACAGAATATCGGATTTTAGTATGCTATAGATTCTTAATTAAATATTTTCAACAGCGTATAGATGTGCAATAGATATATGTAAGAGTAACAAAATAAATTTTATTTTTATGCTTTTTGTTATTTCTGTTAATTTATCCTGCTTGTCTCTAAAACTTGTTTGCGGAACATGGAAAGATTTATTTGGGAAGTGATAATGTCCAAGAAAAATCTATATTCTTAGTTGTGAAAACTGTTAATTATACAATGTAAACTGTTAGAAATCACTCATAGAAAATATCTATCATGTAACTTTAAATTATATATGTTCTTAAATAACTCGCAGTATATATGTACAAGATGTTAATACAGTAAAAAGCCGATCCATCGTTTTTCAAGGGGCATGGTAATAAAACGATGAATGCGGATTAATTTCAAAACACGAAAAAACACAATGCTTATCCTTTACTATTGAATGCAATGTATGCAGTATACTAATAAATCCTAATTTATTGCCTACTAAACTGTAAAAGAAATAAATGGAAGTTATAGGAAATAGATATTTATTTGGTAAAAAAAACAATAATTTTGTTTGGTTTTTCGTTCATTTTTTTTTTTTTTTAATAAAAATAGATTTTCAAATAATGCAACATTTTTCTGGTAATTTGTAATTTTATATGCATTTATAAAGTTAATACAGTTTCAAATTCGGTAATTGCATAAGACAAAGTTGGCACTGGTGGCTCAGCTCAGGGATAAGACACAAATTGAAATGCGCGCAATTCAAAAAACAATGTTACCTTAACAATTCTAGGAAACATGCAAAAAATCTATCTTTTGAGTTAGAATTTTGATTTTTTTTTCTTTTTTGTTAACCATATAATTTCCTAAGAGGATCACATCCTAAAATTTCTCTTAAAATTTATAAAAATTTCAAATAATTAGTTCTGTTTTAAATGGGATAATTCAAAATTGTTATAATTCAAAACATTATTCATCAAATTTCCATTTAATTAAAGATGAAAATCCGATTTTAGTTTTGTTCCAGGATTTTTTTTCAATATTAATTTCAAAACAATTAAAAATATTTATTTAAAAAATTATATGACTTAAAAAAATATATTTTCAAAATTAAACATCTTTTCAAATTTGCAGAGAAAAAACTAATGTAAAATAATCAAAGATGTCATGTTTAAAATGTGTGCTTTTTTTCTTTGACAATTCTTGATCTTTGATAATTTACCTCCTGAGTGCCTCGCCCGGATTTTTTCGCACACTAAGCTGCAGGTTTCACTGCAACATAAGCAATATTTAAATTAATAAAATTCTACAAATAAAACTCACTTTTGAAAAATTAAGTTAGAATTACTATTCTCAAAGATTATACACCTATACGTAATAACATATTTTGTATCAGATTGGAAAAAAACATCTTTTTTTAATACTTTTAATAAATTACTGAGAAAACAACATTACAATATTACCCTTTGGCTGGGCAGTCAGGGGGTTAAAGACTAAAAATAGTGGTGGGGAATCTTATCATGCAGAAAAATGTATTTAACGTTTTAAATAAAGTTTGGCTCCTAATAAAATGTTTAAATGCTTTTTAAAAAAATTAAAGTGTAAAGTAACTCCTTTCTGTATCTTAAACTTCAGATTCAGATTTACTTTTCCCACTTCCATCTCCTTTCTGTACTATTTAAGTGTCCGTCGGTTGTTTAAAACAATGCATAATCTAAAATGCTTATTAAGTCTTTTTTGTACATTTAGCTCTTACAACTTCAAGCTTTTTATTGTCCTGGAGAGGCTGTTAAATATTTCTATTCTGGGTCCAGGCCGGGCAAGGGTCGAGACGTTACACAGTTAAAATTAATGGTGACAAACCAGTTGCATTTGGCGCCCAGGGGTGAAAAGGTGTTACCATTTGACACCCGCGGGGTTCTTAATGTGTTTGGTGTGCCGTTTGGTCTCTGACTGATTCACGCTAATTAGGGTGCCGCGCAATGCATACCATTGGAAGATTTTCACCCCTTAGTCATTTGCGTATGCTCTGTGACGTGTATCCTTGCCCTTCAACTCGCCGTCACTGGTGGATCAAATCAGCAATTTCTACCTACGATGACTATCACCCCTATATGCTATCCCAATTCCGTTTAGAATTTCGGATAACTAACTTTTGGCGAGCTTTTTTATATAAAGAAACCTTTGAATTTCAGGACATATGAACATTTCAGGGACACTTTGAAGGTAAGCTCGACGGCCGAACGGTTAGTGCGCTGAGCTTGTAATCAGATGTTGTGGGTTCGAATACTTCGAGGGCCAAAAGTCGGTTTGTATATTTTAAATTTTTTATTATTGGGCACTCCGGATTAAGGGTTCCATCTTTTCACCCTAATTAAAGGTGCCATTCTGGCTCCTTTAGGGGTGTCAGCAGTAAGACAAGCCTTTCACCCCTAAAAGGTGCAATGAATCACCATTCGTTTTAACAGTGTACTTTTTTCTCAAGATTCGCCTGGCCGGGCCTAAGGTATTTTTGATACCGGAGGGGACAGCTTTTTCTTCCTAGGTCTGCACTGGATCAATCCCGATCTCGACACAACCCGTATTAAATTGACTGTCTCTGACTGACCGAATACATGCATAAAATAAGTAAAAATTGGTTCATTCAAAATTTTTATGAAAATAAGATAGATTTTAAAATCGCCTTTATTTTACCAAAAAAAAAAATAAACTTTAAAATTCATTTTTTAAGAATAGTATATTTAGAGTCTAAAAAAATTAAATACAATAAAACCAACGAAAAAAAATCTGCCTATGACGGAATTCTGTCTTAAACGAAAAATGTCTTTATCCATGCAAAATAAATATACCTGAGAAAAAAAATAAATTCCCTTTACACCTTCTAAGTAGGGCATTTTTCTATAACGTATTTTTTCTTTCCTATGTAATTCCGTCTTAAAAGGTTTTACTGTGTAACATTTTTCGAAGTCTCCAAAGCATGGAATATGGATTAACGATATTGAAATATACGTGAAACATGTACATATAAATAGAGATTCATTGATAAAAAAAAATAAGAAAAAAATAGTGGCACTCTCGGAGTGCCGACAGAAATGAAAACTTTAACAATTACGACGAAATATCATAAATTTGAATGTTGACCCATTATAGGTCCGTAACGTGACCCACAACGACGGGAGAAATTTTAGAGGAATTTTTATGCTAGATTTGTATGAATCATAAACTTTCAATAGACATATTACATCTAAACATGAGAACACCCCCCTCCCCTCCAAAAACGGTCCTATGTGGTAAACCGGAAAACTGAAATAGCAAAAAGAACTTCGAGAAAAAGTTAGCTATGCTAGAATTTTTCTCCCCGCTGTGGCTCCCATTATAGGGATTAAAGTTACAGCCTTTTAAAAATTGAAATGAAGAGAAAATTTGTGCAAAATTAAGTGAATAACCGACAGATAGGAGGGTGAGGTGTCCTCAGGGACCGGATCTAGATATTTCGGCCCATGCAAACCTCCAGTACATATTTTCAAAACAAGTTTAGCTTTAAATCAATACGCTGCTTTTTAATGCCCAAATAAGAGGCACTGTCTTAAATCGATATTGAATAAAGAACAATTTGTGGACGATCCTTCACTTGCTTTTAAAATGAGTCAAAAACACTTCGTTTACAGGCATGGACGAGTGGTGTAAGTCACGATTCTTCGAGAATTTTGGATTTTAATATCTCTGCGAGGTTTTTATATATAGAGATGAAATTTTGTTTTTCAATTTAGGAATGAATAAGGAGTAATTTTCTAATTGGAAATTTTGCCCTACGGGGGCCATATAAAAATTCAATTTACATATTTTTTCAAATAGACTCCTCATGGAGTTTCAACTGTTCTTATCAAAGTTTCACCCTTTTTTTATGGATTTTTGCAATTGGAAGTATGGATCTAGGGGCGATATTAAAGGTGATAGGCTGCTGTTTCGATATTTATGATTCCCCCTGTATATACATACATATAAATATATGTGTCTGTATATATATATGTATGTATATATGTGTGTGTGTGTTTTTGTATATAATCATGTGTGTGCTTTTATAAATTGAACTTTTAGTTACATTATTATGTTCTAGATTTGAGAATGTTGTTTTGGCTATTCGGCTAACAACTGTTCTTTATTACACCATTAATACTGATGATGTAAATAATTAGATAAATAATAAATTCTAACTTATACATGTTATACACAATTATTTTTCATGTAGAAACAAACGTAACGCGTACCTCAAAAACGCTTGCTGTACATTTTTTACAAAAAAACATTTTAATGATGGTTTCATTTGTTTTTCTTCCTCCATTCGGATATTTTCCTCTAAGTATTTATATTATTAGCTTTGTAGAAATTTTATTAGTTCTAATGTACTTAATTTTGTGTTAATGATATAAGTATATTGTAGTTTGAGACTGGAAGTCATTTATTTCGCTTTTAACAAGGAAAATGAGCTGCAATTTTGAAAGGATTTCCTTACATCAGCAAGTTTAAATATTCTAAAGATAATAGAATAACTAATAGTTGCTAGTGTATTCAAAAATGTTAGGCGTGACCTGTTGAATTAAAAGTGATATTTATAAATGCATAACGAATATTACATAAAAGTAAACACAAAATAATTACATCAACGTTATTCAACTTCTTGCAAGGAAATTAGTGAAACAAAGCTATCATAGCATTTATCATTTTAATTAGAAATTTCTCAAAAATTCGGTTTCGTTTTCGGTTTAAGATCTGAGTTTCAGCGAAAATTCTGCTGAAGATTTGGATTGAAACTCAAGCGAATTATCTATATTTCAAAAATCTTGTTTTTTCCCCCGGAAATTTTCAATATTCCTCATTAATTTGAACTTTTTCGTCTCAAATGACGCACTCATTACTTATTACTGTAAACTTCAATATTTATAAATATCAGTCATGACTGAATATAGACTTGAGTGCTAATTATAGAGCATATAATGCACATGTGACTAAATTTTGATGATGCTCTTCACAGCCTCATTGAAAGTTGCAAATCTAACATCAACAGAACTTTTTTAGTTTGAAACACAGTTTATAAGACTGTTTCGAATACTCTTTGAAAATTTTCTAGTATAATAATGATCATTTACAAAAGTCATTGTAAAAGATAAGTCAAGAAATGTATACATTCACTAAAATATTTTTTAGATGGAATTCGTTTATTTAGAAAATCACTCTGTGTCGTTATTTTATCTCACATCAAAATAAAAAGCTCTGGTGAGAAGCAGAACGAGCCAACTTGGGCCATAAATGTAATTAGGGTTCTTGTTGCCACTCGCCAACGCGCCAAATTGCTACAAAATGCTCCATTTGGCAAGTAAAACAATAATCAGATTCGCCAAATTGCGAAGGCTGAAATTCTATCCATTTTTTTGTTTATGTATGTGTGTGTCCAATACATTGGAAATTCTTATCCACGTTGCTGAACGATTGAATGTCGCTTTACATGTTCAATCGCATCGTGCCATTTACATTGTTCTATTATTAGAGTTCTGACGTGTCTGGGGGTATGCTGGTTGAATGAAGACATAATCCTTAGTTTAAGATAAAATTCAAAAGTTTATTTAAACCTCTGGAACATGGAAAAGTGGAGCGATGGTTTAAGATTTCAGTCACTGAGCACAATACTAAGAGATTAAATTGCAAACTATACTCAAGTCCACGGCCTAAGATTAGTTCGGAGTACTCACTTCGGCTCTACGTTCAGATTGCGGCTAAAAGCTAGTTTAAATATATAATAAAACAGCCCGTTGCTGCAAACACTACTTTATTCTCAAAAATATCCAACATATTAAATTAATTCTTACTCACTGGCACTCTTCTTGGGTAATTCAGCTCACCACAAGCTAACTCGGCTCACAATACTAGCTATCTCACTTCAGAACACAATCTATCTCGCTATAGAACACCTGGCTTCGCTTTACAACACAATCTAATTCACTTTGCGGACTACTGCCGCCTCACCACACCATCTACCTCGCTTGGCTGGATTCCGCCGCCTTACCACCACAGAACACAACTCTCCAACTCATAGCTTTTATACGTTGCAAACTGAAGCCGGAGCTATAAATTTGCATAATACTCCTAACCGCAGCTAACTGTAGACTCGAGGGCGCCACATACACTCTGGAAAGTTAAAGTTCAATAAAGGATAGATGTCGCTTCTGCGCCACACATGTTAAAACATTGACGTCACGATCTCACTAAAATGCTAGAGTGCCTTTATCACAAAGGACACTCCCTCACAGAGTTACTGACTCAACATCAATTCTGTTTAGCAACAGCCACAGACAAAAATGTTTATGCTATATATATTTATCCGTTGTCAGTTTACTGACTACTTACTGGCATCTTACCGGTAAAAATACAAACGAAATTACTCTCATCAAGCTCGAAATAGAGACAAACGTTGCTAAAATTTGGTGCTAAAATTAGCCATTTATCATACTATTTATTAAGTGTATGCACAAATTTTAGCGTATGTTTTACAACGGCAAATCAATCATAGCTGTTTTTTTTATTTCGACTGCTAATAGATTGTCTTAAACATTTACACATTTAGGACTAGGAGACATTTAGAATGTACTCATTTGTAATAGTTTCTGTAGCAGATAGTGTAATTTCTAATTTGTAAGCAGTTACAAAAAATTAGGTTAGTTTAAAACATTTGAAAAACAGAAATAAGAAAGGAGGATAAAAGATACATTTTTCTGTGTTTCACACCGAATCTATTTTGCTAACATTTCTTTTAATTGGGTTAATGTTTTTTTATTTCTTATTCGCCGAATCGCTAATGTTTCTCAAAAGTCAGCGAGAACTCTGAGTGTAATTAATATATAATTATGCATATTTCAATATATTAATTACTTAAATATATTTTTGTATATCTTCATTGTTTTTTTTTTTTTTTTTTTTTTTTGTTTTTGTTTTTTTTTTGTTTTCTGCCGGAAATAGGAAATAACCAAAACTCTGTTTCGGCTTCTGTAGTAAAAATCTGTTTTGTAATTCGAGAATCCTTATACTTCTCAAGACATTTTAAAATTAATAAAAAATAGCATTTTACCTGGAAAATGTTAATTATTAGAAAATGTAATTTAATACTCATAAATGCAACATCTGTAGTGACATGAATCTAAATCAAAGAAATAAAGGCATACAAAAACAATGAAATAAATATCTAATTGCTGAAAGCAATAAATAATACAGAGCAGCGACTTTTGAAGTGAAAAATAAAAGTTTTAAAAACAAACATTTTTTTCTTAAAAATAATTTTGTTCTCGTTAAATTGGTTACAGATTTTTTTGAAATAATATTGTTTTATTTCATAAGAAAAGACATCAAGAATATATAAAAAAAAATCAATATATCTACAGTGATTTTTTCTTGTTGAACCAGTTAATTGTCTTTAATTCCAGATTTATTGAGCATTTTTTCTTAAGTAATTCAGCTTTTGCCATCTAAAATTATATTATATTCATTCAATTCATCTCCTTAGAGAAATCATAAATTTTCAGGTAGTTGTTAATTATATTAATTTGTATGTCGAAGTTAAAAAACATTTCTCTTTGTTTAAATTTCTTCGTAAATTCAGAAATAAACAGAAATTCTACAGAAATCAAAGATCAATAAACATCAGTAACTAATATTATCATTTAATTTGTGGATTTTTTTTTAAAATCGGAATCACGAATTTGATATAATATTTATGAAAATCACTTTTAATCATCACACTGAGTTAATACATGCTAAAAGTTACACAAAGAGCACTTAAGGTACCTGCCTACCTTCAGAAGGGATTTTTTTTAATATTTGGAAAATTGCCTACTTCTGTGAATTATATTATAGAATATAGTTTAAAATTATGAATAACATGTAAAAATATTTATCTTATTACATATTTTGATTTTTAGGCTCAAAACATACATAAAAATTGCTATAAAGTGGCACTTTTGCAAAACATCAAAACTAAAGATTAAATGAAGATAGTTTTATTCTGTAAATTTTATTATGATTAATGAAACTTTCTAGAGGTACTGAAGCATTTACATAACTATAACTATGTTATTTAAAAAATATAGAAGTTGAAGTTTTTACACACAGAAAAATCAAGAAAATTTATGACAATTCATAACTTGTATCAACGAAAATATGGAAAAAAATTAACTATGATAATGGTAAAGGTACCAAACCTAAATAAACTGCTTAAGAGTATTTTTGCAAAGTTTCATAATGTTACAATCATGATTTTTCGAGTTATGATGTTTTGCGATAAAGCAAAATGTGCAAAATCTCATTTTGAGAAAAAGCACAAAATATAATTAAAAACCAGATTTTACCTATTAAATGACTAATATTAAAATGCCTGTAACTCGAGTTCTAAACAAGACAGACACACAATTCAAACTGATTTAGAAAGCTAAAATATCAGGGTTTAATATTAAACCAAATATACAAAATTGGATTTTTGACCGAAAATTGCATTTTAAAGGTAGGCAGGTACCTTAAAAGGCCTATAAATATATTTATTCATTCGATGGCCTATAAATATATCTGGTATACAAGTTTCATAGTTCAAACGGCGATTTTTTCAAGACTATATCGAAACAAATATTTCCGAAAATTTTTAAAAATAAATTTTTAAGCTGTTAGAGTATATGCAATGATTCAGCCTTCGTGGAATTACCTTTGAAATTTGGAAAAGGATGCTTTATAAAGTAAAAATAATGGAATAATTCGTTTTCACTGTCATCTACTTTTATCAGATCACTTATTTCTATATATGTGCTATCTGCCGTGATTTTTGCTTACCATTTTTTATTTAAAACACATTCCGAAAATACTTGTACCAATATACGCCTTAAAAGTCATCTGTTTGAGCAATGAACCATGTAGAGAAGAAAAAACTATTTAAATACATATGAAATGCATTTACATATGTAATAATTTTGTATGATCTTAAATTTTACAATATTATATGTATATATAAATATATAACTTTAATATAGAGATATACTCCTTGGTCCAATTTATAAAATATAACTATTTTGACAACAATTGCATGAAACCATAGCAGTCTGTTTTTTTATGTATCTTTTGAAGGTTATCTCTGGTATCTGGTATGATTTTTCTTTACTATTCAATATAATCTTGTGGTTTATTCCGTATACTTTTCTCTACTTTTATATGGTTTTATGTATATTGGTAACGCCGTATTTGTATTCTTTTTCTTTTTCATGGCTGATACTAAAATTAAAACACACAGTTTATTTGTAGAGTCAAAGTATTTGGAGTCTAGTGAATTTACATTAATTCCACAAATTTCAATTACATTTCTTTTAATGAATTTTTTTTCATGTTTTATGATGGATATTGCATTACATTTAATGGTTATATACATACATATACACTATATTGCCATTGATTATGGGACACTTGCGATTTTAGACATTTTACTAAATATCTAGAAAAATACATGAGGAATCATCTCGAAACTCTTAGTGTATAAATATAATAGTATACGTCATACATCTCCGTGAAGATTTTTTACAAAAACGCCATAGGGGACCGTCAACAAATTAAAAAAGAATGAATATCTTTTGAATAACCCTGTCAAAACTAATGTAGCAAAAGCGCTCAAACTCTATATTACGATTGAATGCCTTATTGTAATACACTGTGTTCATTTTTATGCAAATAGCATGCACACTCGCAGAGTAATTAAGGTTTTTATAAAAATGGTCCCAAATTTTTCCAAGTTTTTACATTATAATTTTCAGAGTTCTTAATATAAAATAATATTTTTTCCAGAAAATATGACAAACATCATTGCACACAGTACCCTGTAATCAAAATTAAAAAATAATTAAAATTGTATGAAAAATGAGTAGGTTTACTAAATAATTTTTTACTGCGCATGCGCCAAAGATATCAAAATTTCATTTGCATATTATGTTAGCTATATGTATAGAGCAACTTTTGTAAAAGTCTCAAAATCATAGCTTGAAAATTCTGAAAGTAATCGTCTATAGAAAAAGGACAAAATCCGTTGTTTCCAAAATGAAGCAAAAAAATGAGGGATTTTATACAAATGCAGTAGTACATCCCATATTGTGTATTCTATATTGACACTAATCAATGAATATATGGATACAATCCCTCTTGTTTTTGCTTCTCTTTGAGAATAACGGATTTTCAACTTATTCAATTGACGATTATTGTCAGAATTTTCAAGTTATGATTTTGTGACTTTCACAAAAGTTGCTCTATACATTTAGCTAACATAACATGCAAATGAAATTTTGATATCATTGACGCATGCGCAGTAAAAAGTTATTTAGTAAACCAATTCATTTTTTATACAATTTTCATTATTTTTTAATTCTGATTACAGGGTACTGTGTGCAATGTTGTTTGTCATATTTTCTGAAAAAAATAATATTTTATATTAAGAACTCTGAAAATTATAAGGAAAAAACTTGGAAAAATTTGGGATCATTTTTATAAAAACCTTAATTAGTCTGAGAGTATGCATGCTATTTGCATAAAAATGAACAAGGCTTATTACAATAAGGCATTCAATCACAATGTAGAGTTTGAGCGCTTTTGCTACATTAGTTTATACAGGGTTATTCAAAAGATATTCATTCTTTTTCAATTTGTTGACGGTCCCCTTTGGAGTTTCGGGAAAAAATTTTCATGGAGATGTATGACTTATACTATTATATTTATACACTAAAAGTTTCGAGATGATTCCTCATGTATTTTTCTAGATATTTAGTAAAATGTCTAAAATCGCAAGTGTCCCATAATCAATGGCAATATAGTGTATATATATATATATATATATATATATATATATATATATATATATATATATATATATATATATATATAATTATTTATTTACATATATATAAACAGATTAATGATAATTTTAGAAAATGAGCCAATAAAATATTTGTAAATATTTGTGGTAATAAGCTTTACACACATGCGTGTCAATTTAATTCAGATTAAAATCATTACATTTTTCTGAAAAGAATAATCACAAAGGCTAATTTTATGAACTAAAGTAGTCTGTTTAAAAGCTTTTCAACTTATTTAATTTAATTGGCAAATCTTTTCATGCTCTTCAAACCAACAAGCAGTTTATCTCTTTGAAGTTGATTTCATTAATTTAAATTTTAATTTCTTTAAATGTAATCAACTTGCTCTCAATTGATCTCTGATTAGGTTAATATAGACATGCACTTTATGTAACTCACTGTTAAAAATAGTTCTGTGAAATGATACAGAATCTACGGGTAATCCATTATCTTATGTAAAATTACAGAGATTAGAAAAACCGAGATTTTGTTAAATTACACAGACGTTATTTGGTAGATTTATAAAAGATGTAAATTAACATCGATAAAAATATACAAGACTCTGTTACAAACAGACAGACACACACACAGACAGGTGGACGGCAATTTTTCCCCCTAAAAATATACTTTTAGGAATCTCCAATGTCTGAAACGTGTAAATCCGTCTATTTCGTTTCCGATTTTCAAAACGATTGCAAGACTTACACTATACTACGTACGATAGGTAGGTAAAATAGAAATAAACTAATAGAAGAAATTTTTATTTTTTTTATAATATACTAAGTCAAATATTGAAAGTTTAATTTTCATAAATAAAACAAATCTCACGATTTTTTTTAATTAATACATTAATTTGATAAATTTTCATTATTTTGTAAAAAATTACCTTTCATTCAAAGAGCCTAGATTTTCTATGAGCGAAAGTATGAAAAGATTTTTAATCAAGCATTTTTCATCAGATAATATTTATTTGGAAGTAAATATTAACATTGACTTTCACTATAAAAATTAAACACTCTGCACTTTATACGTTGAAATTTTTGTTTTAATAAGTAGTTTGTGTTTATATTCATTCTGATGAAAAGTATATAAATATTTTTGGAATTATTTCTTTTAAGGAATGAATGTAAAACAAAAAAAGTATCACATAAAATACGTTAAAATGTTATTTTGGAATTGAAATGCATTTTATAAACAGTTTACACTTGTTTTATTTTCATATTTTATATTTTGAATATCCATGATGACCCTCAAAGGTTAGTTTTAACTAATGCATTAATACTAAAAAAATATCAGTTTTTAAAGAAAAAAAGCTTGTTTGTTTGTGTTTCTGGATATAATCCAAATCGTAAGATATATGAGAACTACGTATATATATATATATTACATAAAATTCTATTCACTAAAAAATGGATGAACATTTTCTAATTTTATTTATTTTCTGAAATTTTTCTCTTTTACAATTACAATAGCAAAAATATTATATAAGTAAAAAAAAAAAAAAAAAAAAAAAAAAAAAAAAAAAAAGATTTATATTTATTATTTTTTTTATTCTATATAGTGGATCATGCTATATTCTCAAATCATATAAGCAGAAACTAGAGACAATAATTATATAATGAATAAACATACTTATGGATTTCCTTTTAATCATTATTTTATGCGTTTTGTAAATGTAGAATATTATATTAGTAATTTTTATCAGAGTTTAGAACTAAAAACAAAATTTTATCCCGAAACAAAGAAACATTGTCATTACTTTTAGAGCGGAAACAGGAACTGACTCTCAGTGTTTTTAACTCATTTGTCTGGCCGTCTGGTCGCCTGTCTGTTTGTCTCTCCGTTGTGTATAATGCGTGAGTACACTCAAATCGTAATGAAATTGACATATGTTACTGATGTTTGCTATGGCATTTGTGGCATTAAATTAAGTGCATATCGTTTAAATTTTCGTTATAAAATGGTCTATGGGTGGAAAAAAAACTGGTGGATGAAAATGCAAAGATTGAAGCACAGATGTGTATTACAAGATATTGCGTGCATAGCATTAATAGTTCAATTACAGTGATAGACAAAGCAATTTGTTGAAGTACTAACTACCTACGATGTTTCATATGTATTATGCATTTTTAAATTACAAAAAGTGTTATAATTTTATTTTTAATGAGAACTATAGTTGACAAATACTTAAAATTGTGATATAGTAGAGTGCGCGATGTAAAAATGAAGTCTAACATGATCTTTAAAATCCTGACGTTCCAGAAGAATATATATATGAATATATTTTTTAAAATTTGGCAAAATGTACAAAATTGAAAATGTCCGGTAATTAATGGCCAAATAGTGTTTATAGAAGTTTGGCATCGGTCTGTGTGTCTAATGCATTACTCAGTTGTGAATTTAACAGTCTGACTTTCGTATCATTGTCCAAATACAAGATGGTGGAACATTTTCTAAATTCTATGTTTTGATTAAGAGCAATTAAATTAAAAGTGAAAAAAAGCAAACATCCCAGGTCAAAATTCATGCTTGTACCAGCAACAAAAATATGCTAGTTATTGCTAGGTATTGCTATGTCTGCTAGATTTTCATGCTATTATATGCTAGCTAGCATCACATGCTATATCGCTAGCTTGCACAACTAAAGCATAGCAAGCTATATGCAAGCATGTCATGCTTATTTCCAGCAAAGTGGGCCATACACACCATGAATTGCTGGAAAGTCTGCTGGAACCAGCAAATATGTAATGCTAGATTACGCTAGTTTATGCTATTTTACTTGTTGGGTTATAGCACTTGGTGCTTGTCTAGAAAACAAATACCAGCATGAATTTCGACCTGGGATATTTATTTAGATTTATTATTTTGTGTACATTCAAATAACTAATTCACAGAAAAAGGAATCTGACTCAGATAATTTTTTACACATAAAAGTTTTAAGAAACTTGTTTTTCGTACTTACTTGTAAAGCTTTTGTTTGATGCAAACCTTATTGTTTTTAAAATGTATGTTATCGATTTCACAAAAAATAGCCAGTCATGTTAGAAATATATAGAAATAAATAAATAAGTAGAATTCTACTACTATTTTAAGAAGTTAAACTTAAAACTACACTCTGTGTAAATTTTTTAAAGATGGCAAAAATATTCTAAAAGGTATTAAAATAGGTAGTATAGGAAGATTTGAATAACTAATAGTTAAAATATTCTTATTTTCATTATTTAGAAATGTAACATCGACATCTTCAGCTGCCATCCCTTACCTCAAAATTCTGTAATAATTTTTGATGCAAATTTTGCATTACATAATGAGAGTTAAGACGTTTTGGAATTTTTCTCATTATAAATTAAATCATAATAAGGGAATATGTGAACTGCAAAATCTTACGGTAAAAGTAAATGAGTCTTCATTTTAATTGTAAAACTTTAATGAACTCTTTCAGAGAATAAAGGAACTGGGTCGTCAAAATGCAAGTGAAAGCTTCTGTGATAATATTAATTATTCTTTATTCAAATGCATCCATGCGTCTTTTGCAGTATTAACGTATGATACTGATCTTTCTTTTGGAAACCCAGCGAAGGGAAATAGATTGAAAAGACTAATAAGCTGCAGGTGAATATAATAAACCCTGCTTTTAAAATCTGTATTAGTTAATATGTACATAGAATTTGTTATTATATTGCACTGTGTTTCCATTATGTGATTTATGATGAAAATTTATATTTTAAACATTTTTTTCTTATGTTTAAAAATATGGTTCAATTGATGAACTCACTATACATCAAAGTTCAACTAAAAGTGTATTTTCAAAAATATATATAATTGCATGTTTAATTAAAATTTTAAAAATGTTTAAAAAAAGAAATTTTAAATCTCTATCACTTTTTTTAATATTGATATTTTTGTCTATTTTTTTAACGATTTTCAAATATGTACTGCATAAGACTGTGCATGGATTTTTAGATATCTATAACATCACATTTCAAATGATTTTTTACTTATATATATTTATTTATTTATTGCCTAAGTAGGGTAGAATCACCAGACTTTAATGGTTCCGTGTAGACTCTGGTTGCACCGACCGGAGTGCTCCCCGCGAACGGGGATTCGTTAACAATAAGCAAAATAAATAAGTAACAATTGTTGTTAATCTTATTTTTTCCTCATCGATGTAATAGTAATCAAGGCATTTATAATGTTTGTCCAATTATTTGGAAACTATGATAAAAAAATATTTTCGAAAGGGACTACATTTTCAAGATTTAGGATTGGACTTAAAAAAACCGCAAATAACTGTCCAACAAACTGAGTGATTAGCAAAGTATATTATAGAAGTATTATATTGAGATTGGGAAATGCAGACGACATATTAAAAAAACGTGGTAGAACTGAAAAACTTTTGCCAAGCTTAGTCGATGCGTTCTGTACGTGTAATAAAAAACTAGACAAAAATATGGTGCATTCAATCTGTTTCTTTAAAAAGTTATGTCAATATCATAGCAATAAATAATCGGATGAGTTCAAAAATCAGATTGATTAATTACATTCAGTGGAGTCTTTTCTATTTGAATACCTAAATATAAATTATTTATCATTGTATTTTGGAACCTCTTTTGTTACAACTATATTGAATTTTCTATTTCTTTCAATGACTGAGTATATATTATTAAATGAATTTAAAAGTTAAGTATTCTGTTTTATTTGATATGGTATTCAAATATGTGTTTTTTAACAATGGTGTTATTCAATGACTCACGTGACTTTTCAAGTTTCAAATTTCTACCTTGTCATCCGAAGGTTAAGCAATTCATATTCACTCTCATCATAGCTTACGAATTCTTTTGTGTAGCCCTGCATATGCACTGTAACATTTATTTACAGCACGTAGCATTCAAAAATATAGATAATTTTAAAAACGCATTGCATTATTGAAAACATTCTTTCAGCAATCTCAATACTTCGAATATAACATTGTATCCGAAATATCGGGAGATCCAAAGTCAGGACGAACTTTAAAAATGAATAATTCGAAAATGAATCAGGATACAGAGATACGGTTTACACTAAACAGACGTAAAAGAAACCGGGTTTTGTGTGGCAACCAAAAACAATAAATAAGTTCTGTCGGCGACCAACAGATGGCGCTATAGTGATTTAATGCACCAAAAGATGATTTACAAATGAAAAAAATTTTAACAATTTACAAGTCAGCTTAATTACAGTCAAATAGTACTAAAACAAATGTTCAATGTGCTATCCATCATTCAGAAGTACAGCTCGGGGACGAGGCACCTCACCGTTTACAACATAAAGTTAGCATTTCTTGCGTTATGGCAGACACATTTTGGTGGACGGCACCTTTGAGTGCTCCTAGTGATGGTCGTTGGTCGCGGTACACTATTCACCTCTTTAATCTCCACAGCCAAAAGTTCTAGGGTGTCAGATCAGGAGATGCTGGAGGCCATGCGTGATTAAAGTAACGACTGATAGTGCGGTCATCCCCAAATATTGAGCGTAGCAGAGCAATATGATGGTGCTCCATCTTGGTTAAAGGTGACTGTTTGGAGTGCCTGCCGCGCTTGCAATTCATAAATCCGACATCGACACCTATTGGCTGCCAATAGAACTATTGTTTTTCGTAGCTACACAAAACCCAGTTTTTTCCCATCCATTTGGTGCAAACCGTATCTTTGTATCTTGATTCGTTTTCGAATTATACATTTTTAAAGTCATTCCTGACTTTTGGATCACACAGTATTTTATGTATGCCTGTAAATAAATAGTAAATGTTAAGTACATCATGTACCAGTGCAAGCATCTTTTAGTAAACCTCAGCAATTCACATTTATTTCAAGATTTTTTAAAAGTGTAACGCGTTCAAATGTGGCAGAAAATGTTAAAATAAAGACTTAAAAGATGCATAACTGTTTTACAATACCTAGATACCGCATTAAAGGCTGTAACTAATTCTGTTTACCTGTTATTTGAACCGAAATGAATCTAAGAAATCATTCTCCATAATAATCTTAACATCTGCTGCGCAGTCGCATATCGAAGTATTTTCTAATCCTTTGGGCCATTTCTGACAGAGTTAATGTATAGAACGAACGATATAAAAGCAGAGACTTCGACTACGTAAAAACGGAGAATCATAAAAATGTAGCGCAAATATTCATAGTCCAATAATTAACAACAGGCTAACAAGAAAATATTTTACAGCAATTTTCTTAAAACTGCGTAAAATGTTTTCTTATTATAAAATTTTGTTTCTATATTTAGAATGTTCAGAACAGCACAATTGGCTATATAGCTATCTATCTGCCACACTGCTAAAAAGTATCGTAAAAAATAGTCAAAAATTAGTTTTCTTTTCTTACATAAAATAATACTTTTGTTATTTTTCTTTGTAATTTTGAAATTTCATTTTATATCACTCGCGTATCATGTGTCAAAATGTGAATACTTTGTATGCAGTACTTTTTGAAAAAAATTATGTATATATTGTTTACTACACATATGTTTTCTGACTGACTGAATAACTTATTCAAAATTTTATTTAGTTTAAAGATCTAACACATGTATTAATTTTAATTTATAATATTCAAATATTTCTTACCACTCGTAAAATATCTAACTAATATTTTTGAAAGACAAAGAATAACATTTATATCAAGGTAATTTTATTCATATGATTTATTTCCATGTCTTTGGATGACTCATCTATATATAAATAGTTTTCTGTTTGCTGACTCAATATCATTTATTTCCGCAAACATTCTAGATTACTTCTCGCAATTTATATATTATAGTAGAGAGATGTTTTGACTGCATCACTTTATATTTAATTCTAAGGATTTTCAACTTAAAGTCTTTTAATTAATGTTTACGCACAACAGTCATCTCGAGATTTAGCTTCTAAAGTAATGACATATGTTCGAACTTCCAACTCGGGAGAAATGTCAAAAAGATATATTTTAACACTTTCCAACATTATTGAAATGTGTTAAATAGAATGCTCTTAATTTCAATGTAGCTCAAACGTGTTCATAGGTTCGATTCCTCTATTCTCCAACTATCTTAAATATACTCCATACATATGATATATGTTATTTCGAGGTATGATGCCATGTTACATATTGAAAAAGAAGTGTATAGCATAATAGTTTGTTTACAGGTTAGTTGAAGCAACCTCTCCCTACTATTTTTTTTACCGCTATTTATAAGGAAAATACTTTTGAGTGCCCTGTAAATGTACTATTAATACTACACACTACGTTTTAAATAACAAACATGCCAGATAAACCTAAAAAAGATGTATTAATTATATAGAATTCCAAATGTATTTACGCGAGTTATAGGTCGACCAGAGAGGCAGATGGATAGAAATCTTAATTCTTAACACTCTTAAAATAATATATTGGAAAGTGTTAAAAACAGCATTTAGAGTATAGCCGTTTTAGAACATCTGGGCACTACATTGACTCACGCCTGTTGATAATTTTGTTTATCAGTTATTTGAGTCGTAACGGAGTTAAGAATTCCCCCTCCAAAATAAAGTTAACATCTGATATACAGCCTCACTTCGAAATAATTTCTAGTGCTTTGGACTATTTCTGAAGCGTGTAATAGAAAGAAGGATATAAAAACAGAGATCCGTTAACATATCCTAAGTTTAGATATTTTGTTTGATTTATTATTACCCCCCTTTTTTTAAACCTCTGATCTTCGATCCCGATAAATTCAAAGGCAGTTTGTTCCTAAATGTATCGAACGCAATGATTACAGTGTTAAAAAATAATTTCTTTTGCAGGATGTCTATTTATAAAAATTCATGATCATCATTGAATCGTAGGATGAGTAGTTTTTTTTAATTCTTGCAATTCAATAAATTTTTCATTCATAATAGGATATGACTGCAAAATTAGTATAAAATGTTAACAGAATAATGTAATACAAATATAGTTGTGTAGTAATTATTAAAACGATTAATTAATTATAACCACTCTTCAAATAAATTCGTTAACGAAAACATTACTGACATATTCAACATAGTTTAGCATAGTACGATAAAGGACGATAGTGCGGTAAAACAAAAGCTAATTAGTTTCAATCAAAACTTTCCATTACGAACAAATTTCAGGCAAATGACTGAAATAAGAATCACTTCATTCTGCTGCTTAAAACAGAGTTTCAAAATCATGAATTCAATCAGAACCAGGCAGAAGAATACACTAATGTCATGATTGTTACCTCTAATATTTCAAGATTTTATTGTTTTTAAACATGTCATACAAATACAATTATAACAATATACTTTTGACTCATACAGTCAATGGATGTGATAAAACATCTGCTCTTTTTAGGCAAGGGATGTTAAAGTTTTGTAACAGTTTGAAAAATCATGATCAACTTGAGGAAATAGCCTTTCTGTTCCATTAACCAGATTCTAACCTTCATTAAGCCATCAAGGCTGGAGAAACATTCATTATTGCACAATACAGTTGATGCATAAGCATGACAGTCATTGAACACCTTGAGGTTCCAATTATTTGCTAAATCTGCCACTAAAAGGAAATTTTATCTTGCAAGACTACCACGAATGCATCAGGCTGCGTAGCATCATTTTCTCAGATGTTATTATCAGGTACAAGCTTGGCTAGTAAACATCCCCCTAGTAGAACTAGGTTGGATTTCCATGTCTGATGGTCTCTTTCAGCCAGAACAAATGTGCCAAAAATCCAGCAATCTTAATTAAATCCCCTTGAATTTTAATTGCATGTTGTTTCGCGTAGTTGAGAAAAGGGTATAGCAAAGAATGATCTTGCTAAAAATCAAGACTCTAATACTCATCTGAATCTCAAATAAACATATGAAAACCCGATTTCACTGCTGATTCATAGGTTTAGTATTATGTTTTCTTGCATCTAAAACTATAAAAACATGGAGGAGTGGGACATAGAAACATGGAGAAAGAAAACGCAGGGATAATCTTCGAGTCAACTGCTACAATAGGGTTTTCAGGTGTTTTCACAAAGATATGACTTGGCAGACCGACTGCGATTTAATATACACATCGAATTTTAACTCTGATCCTGGAATTTCAACCATGAATTCGATAAGGTGATTAACTGTGCTGCCATCTCCCTAGCTATTTACAATAATGGCATATTTTCAAATGGAATGCAATTAACAATGTAAAAAAAAGTAATGTGTTCAGAAGCAACTACTGTTAGAAGCTTTCTTTAAAGAAATCCTTATATATTCGCTTTTCTAAATGCACTTTTTTACGATTCATTAAATTTGTTCGTTCTTGAAATTGAATTAACCCTGTTAAAATATTTGCAGACTCCATTACACTTAAGTTAATTTTACGCTATTCCCGTATTTTCTACGGAAATCAATTATCGTGCTCATTAAATAGAAGCTTAAATCTACGTTTATGCGACTAAATTTTAAAACATTTTTCCATTTAAGCCATAATTAAATGACAAGCAGGTCTTTTTTTTTTAATGTACGTTTGTGTATTAACGAAGCTATTTACTCTTTTAAATAAGACTTCATGTTTTCAGAAAAGAGAAAAAATCACATTTATCTAAATGCAATTTCTATTTAGGATTACAGAAACATTTTTACAAGCTTTTAAACTTTATGTTTTATTTTTTAAAATGTGACTAAATCGTCGATGGTATTCGGTCACGAAATCGTATGCTAACCTTCAAGAATGTTTAATTAGGTAATTACATATTACGTAATCTAATTATCGAAATACGTTTTTTAAAATTGGAAATTAGATGTCAAGTGCGACGTAAAACGTTTTCAAAAATCGTCTGCTTATTACTTACCCATCATACGAAGTATAGGGTTAGTCTTGCAATTGATTTCAAAATCGATTTTTTTTACGGATATACACGTTTCAGACACTGAAGATTCTGAAAAACATATTTATAGAAAAAAAACTGCCGTCCGTCTGTCTGTGTGTCTGTAAACGCCCCGAACAAACTGAGGTAGAGACGGGAAATTTGGCGTGTACTTAGTATGTAATAATAAAAAAATCCTATTTAATATCAATAACCTCGATTATATGGAACTATTTTTTTCAGATTCTCGAAACATTCGTTCCGATGAAAGATACATAAACATTTTCGAATTTTTATATTTTAAAGAATGGATGTAAGAGACAATACAATAACACAAATTTTGTATAAAGAACGATGTCGATCAGATCCTAATTTTCACACCCTTTGATTTTTCATGGTCCTGTATTTCATTCAAATTTTAATTCAAAGATACATTTTAATTAGATTTAAGACGTTTAATCCGACGCAGAAAACCATTAGTTAATATGATAATTATTTTTGGAGCTATAAGGATGTTTCTTTTTCGCAATTCTGTACTACTTGCGCAGTTTGGCCTTTTTGTATAATTTGTAGAAATTGGTTCATCGGCATTTCATTAATAGAGCACTACTATGTATGTTAAAATATTTAAACATACGTTTAAACTTTATTTAGGAATTGCGATGTATTTTATAAATAGTTTATACATGTTTTATTTTCATATTTTATATAAGCATATCCATGATGGGTAAATACTGATGTCATATCGCAGCATTCTTGCAGATCTGAAGTTACTATGATGTCGGTATTTTGAATCGTTGTGTAACTAAGATATCACTTCATTACTCTGCTTATGAGTGTTCTTTTTCTTTGGCGATATGGCGTCATACTTTTGCGAATTCCACGCATCTGGAGATGAATGCCTGCATTCCAGTTTAAGTATTGTGTCATCGTACCGATGACGTTTGCTTGTTTCTGATTGGTTGTTTCGTATAACTGTATGCTTCACTGTTACAGAGAACTGCCTTGCTATTTCCATGTGATTATCAGATGGTATATAATTGAGCAATTTAATGTTTGAAAGGCTCGTTTTCGACATGTAATATTTAAGGCATGATTCTGGTTTAATCAAAAGCTCATTTTAACCTGCTGTATTGTAATGCTAGTCTAGACTTATAAAAAGCTCACTAAATGAGCAGTGCGTTCTTTTGGCCAAAGTTATGGCCGGATTTTTGCTGTTATTACTAATCATGTTTTTAGATGTTTTTAATAAAGTTCAGTTTAAATAATTATCTGACTTTTTTCTGCGTATATGTGTACGCCAATCCTTTAAAACTCTGCTTTAAGTGATTGTGACTTCTAGGCTTAAATCTATTTTTGCCCTAGCAGCCCGTTACGGGTTAAGGGCCCAGCCTGGATTGAAGCACACAATATGCAGAGTAGTTAGGCCTTTTTTAATTTGTGCATGTTTTCCTCAGTTTTTAAGCCATGATGTCGCCTTCATCTAGCATGGACTTTCTCCCTATTGATAAGTTGACGTCATCTAATTACAGTACATGGCGAGAAGATGTTCGAGTTCTTTTGATGGAAAAGTCGCTCTGGGAATGTGTGACTACGAAATTGCCGGAAGTCGACGATCCAGCGAAGGCGCCTACTCCTGCCGATCTGGCAAAGAGGATAAGGACATATTCCATTGTATATTTGAATGTCAGTAATGATTTGCGGCCTTTATTATCTGGTGTCGAAGATCCTTATGTAGCTTGGCAAGCGTTGGAGAAACACTTTCGTCCTAGTAGTCGTGCTCATGTTGTGGAGTTGACGGACGCATTTTTCGAGTGCAAGTTGCAGCCTGGTGAGGATCTGAATCTTTATGGTGCTAGATTGAGAGACATTATGATGCAATTAAAAGATGCCGGTCGTCCAATTTCCGAGTGGTTAAAGCCGTTTCAGCTGATTCGTCACAAACCTGATGAGTACAGAGGTATTGTCCAGCTGATCTACCGTTTTTCGGACGGGGACTTTAACTTCGAAAATATTCTGAGAGAACTGTTGTCTGAGGAAGCACGATTAAAATTGTTTAATTGTTCAATTAACAAAAATTCTAATGTATTTAATGAAGTTGCTTTGCATAACAGTGAAAATAAATGTAACAATGTGAAGAGATCTACTAAGCAGAAGTCAAAATCTAATACGCAGGTAAGTACAGCAGATCCCAATTTTAATTTTAAACGTAATGAGACTAGAAAATGCTTTAAATGTAATTTAAGTGGTCACCTTGCTAAAAATTGTAGAAAATTTAAAACTAGGGCTAATGAAAAACATGGTGAAGTAGGTTTTGTAGCTGAAGCATATTTTAATTCTAATACTGATAATACTGCCTGGTTATTCGATACTGCAGCCAGTTCCCATTTTTGTTCACGTAAAGATTTATTCTGGGATTTTGAGCCAATTTCCGGGATGGAAATGAAAGCTGCAATTAATGGGGTGGCTTGCGAAGTTCTAGGCAGTGGAACTATAAAGTTTAATTGTAAAGTTAAAGGCAGAAACCAGGTTGTTGCATTACACAATGTCTTATATTCCCCTAAATTACGACATAATTTGATGGCGGGCCATCTCTTTGAAGAGAAAGGCGCCACGTTTGTTGGTAAAAATGGGCGAATAGACGTATATTTGAGTGGTAGAAAATTGTTTTCAGCTATTCGAAAAATGGACTTTACTATGTTTTTCCTGAATACATTAAACGTAATAGTGGAAACTGCCGTAATTTAGAAGTTAACCAGGTTAATGCAGAAAATAGTTTAGAAACATGGCACAAAAGATTTGCTCACATAAATAAGGATTATATATTAAAAACTGTTGACAAAGTTAGGGGAATGCCTCCACTCAAAAATGAAGAATTGAACTGCGAGCCTTGCAAAATCGGTAAAGCCAGACGAGCTTCTTTTAAACCTATAGGAAAAATTAGGTCTGTAAAGCCGTTGGAGCTTTTACACCTTGACGTAGCAGGCCTGTTAAATACAAAAACTAAAGGGGGTAATAAATATTTCCTAACAATAATCGACGATTTTTCCAGAAAAGTTTATGTTTTCCTGATGAAGGAAAAATCGGAGGTTTTTAATTGTTTTGTAAAATTTCAAAAACGTGCCGAGACATTTACTGGAAACAAGGTCATTAACATCCGAACTGATAATGGCGGAGAGTTTTGTTCAAAAGAATTCGAGGAATATTTGGAAGATAGAGGTATTAAACCTGAGCGGACCAACCCATTTTCACCGGAAATGAACGGTCTCGTTGAAAAATTTAATTCTACGGCTTTAAATGCAGTAAGAACGTTACTTAATGACTCTAAATTGCATAAAAGATTCTGGGGGGAGGCTTTGCTATATTTTGTCTTTACGTGGAATCGCACCTGCCATAATAATTTGACTAAAACACCGTTCGAGTTATTTTCGGGGAAAGTACCGTCTGTTAAACACTTAAGAGCTTTTGGTTCCACTGTGTATGTTGGGATTCCTAAACATAATCGCGGTAAACTAGATATGCGTGCTGAAAAGGGGGTGCTCGTAGGGTACGCTCTTCGCACTAAAGGTTATCGCGTTTGGATTCCTCAAAACGATAAAGTTATCGAGACTATCAGTGTTAGAATAGAGGAACAAATTAAAAACGAACAAATTTCCGACCGAAGTTTATTTCATTTAGATGCATTGTATTTAGACGATTCGGAGGTTTTAGGTACTGAAAAATCGTATGAGCCCGATAAACAAGCTAAATTAATTGAGGGGGAGGCGGAGAAACCAAAACCGATTGAAAAAGTGTCTGAATCTCCTGCATTAACTAAACCAAAAATTGAATGGTTTTGGAAAGCTGTTCCTCGTTCGGATGGATCGCGTACTGATATTTATTATAATATAGTAGGAACAAATATGCGTTTAAGATCCCCAAATGATGCAAAAACTTATTGCGAGTCTAAAAATATACCTTACGATACAAAAGTATTTCATTTAAGTGGTGAAAATAACTTTACTGGCGTTATAAATCAGGAGTTGGAGGCAAATCATTGAAATGAATGACAATTAAAGCGGGATCAAGTGAACGTTCCAAAAACTTTTAATGATGCAATAAGTTCTCCTCAAGTTGAATCGTGGAAGCGTGCGATGGAAGAGGAAATTCAAATTATTAAAAATCGAGAAGTTTGGAATTTAGTAGAAAAACCCCAGAATGCTAGCATCCTGGGAAACAGATGGGTTTATACTATTAAATGCAATAAAGAGAACGAAATAATTAGATATAAAGAGCGTCTCGTTGCACAAGGCTTCCGACAGGAAAAAGGCATTCAATATGATCAGGTTTTCAGTCCCGTGGTTAATTTCACTATAATACGTTTGTTTTTCTTGATTTTAGTTTGTGGATTAAAATGGCATCATATTCAAATGGACGTTCGCTGTGCATATTTATATGCTCCTTTATCGGAAGTTATTTACATGAGACAACCAGTTGGTTTTATAGAATCGGATAAACCTGATCACGTTTGTTTGTTAAAGAAAGCTCTGTATGGTCTCCATCAGAGCGGGCGTGAATGGTTTTACGAACTACATTCCGTTTTAGAAAGTTTAAATTTTAAAAAGTTTGAGTGGACCAACTGTGTTTATTCTCTTAACTCCGAAATTGTCCTGCTTTTCTATGTCGATGACATGATTTTGTTAGGAAAAAATAAAGATAAAATTTTTAAAGTTATAGATGTATTAAAACAAAAATTTGATATTAAAGTTTTGGGGGAGACGGTTAAATTACTGGGAGTTAATTTTGAACAAATTAAAAATGGTTTTTATATTCATCAGACTGATTACATTGAAAATATTTATGAGCAGTTTAAAAGTTATTATCCACCAATTGTTTCTTTACCTATTTCAAAAAGGGTAGTATTTTCTAAAAGGGATTGCCCACAAACTAATGAAGAAATTGCTGAAATGGAAAAAATTCCATATCGTAACTTAATTGGATGTTTGTCATTTTTAGCTAGTAGAACACGTCCAGATATTAGTTACGTAGTTAATCTCCTTTCACAATTTCAAAGCAATCCCGGTAAAATACATTGGTTAGCCTTATTAAAAGTCCTTGGCTATGTATATCATACAAGATACGAAAAATTAAATCTTTCTTGTCATGATAATTTTTCAATAAACTGTTTTAGTGACGCCGAGTATGCATCTAACCGAGACGATACAGTATCGATTGGGGGATTTATTTTATTTTTAAATGATGCTGTTATATCTTGGCGAACTTCTAAACAGCGTTGTGTTGCCCTTTCAACTATGGAAGCGGAGTAAAAGCGGAGTAAGCGGAGTATTTCTAGTAAAGAAAATTTAGCTCATTATTTCACAAAATCTCCAACTAAAATTACACTAGAAAAATTTAGGAAGAAAATTTTTGAAAATAAATATTAACTTATGATTGACTTTTTTATATTTATGTGCTTAACTTGTTTTATTTTAATCTGCGATCTTGCTGTACTAAAAAAAAAAAAAAAAAAAAAAACTAGCATATTTAGAAAATGTTTTAAATTATACCTTTTTAATGAAACTGTATAAGATTTCGAATTAGTTTCATTTTTCATGTACTAGTTTGTAACATATCCAGATGTGTGGAAGGCGGGCCATTGATGTCATATCGCAGCATTCTTGCAGATATCAAGTTACTATGATGTCGGCATTTCGAATCGTTGTGTAACTAAGATATCACTTCATTACTCTGCTTATGAGTGTTCTTTTTCTTTGGCGATATGGCGTCATACTTTTACGAATTCCAAGCATCTGGAGATGAATGCCTGCATTCCAGTTTAAGTATTGTGTCATCGTACCGATGATGTTTGCTTGTTTCTGATTGGTTGTTTCGTATAACTGTATGCTTCACTGTTACAGAGAACTGCCTTGCTATTTCCATGTGATTATCAGATGGTATATAATTGAGCAATTTAATGTTTGAAAGGCTCGTTTTCGACATGTAATATTTAAGGCATGATTCTGGTTTAATCAAAAGCTCATTTTAACCTGCTGTATTGTAATGCTAGTCTAGACTTATAAAAAGCTCACTAAATGAGCAGTGCGTTCTTTTGGCCAAAGTTATGGCCGGATTTTTGCTGTTATTACTAATCATATTTTTAGATGTTTTTAATAAAGTTCAGTTTAAATAATTATCTGACTTTTTTCTGCGTATATGTGTACGCCAATCCTTTAAAACTCTGCTTTAAGTGATTGTGGCTTCTAGGCTTAAATCTATTTTTGCCCTAGCAGCCCGTTAAATATTACGGTAGCCCCCAACGACTTTTCTTTGAGATAATAAAATTTGAAATTATTCCTGAAGTAGAAATTTTAAAATTTGTTGGGTTTATTGCAAAATTTTTATTTAACTTAACCTTGGCTTTGAAAAATAAAATTTTGTAAATAGCAAGAATCATATAAACTAACTATCCAAAATTACATAAAATTTTTAAACATAGTCTCTTATATTTCTAGAAAACAAAACAAAAAAAATCTTTTAGAAAATATTATTTAATACTTTTTATGAGCATTTTTGATGGACATTATATAGTGACAATGGATTTCAATTGAAATTATATCATATATAAAAAGAAAATAGATAAGCTATACGATTTTATACAATGTAAATGATGATATCGGAAAAATTCCGTAAGTGGTAGAACAAAAAATATTTTCCAATATCATAACAAATATTTTCCAGTATTTACCATACATTTCGTTTCCAGGGTAATTTGTATGAATATGTTAATTTGGAGATTTGTTAAAACCCTTGCGGGTCTGATGTGTTATTTATAGTTTATATCTTTTCACTTTTCATATCTTTTAATTATTATGACTGAACGATTCCTTAGTTACTTTCCCCATTTAGAAATGACAGCATATGGCTATGTCTTTTTTATGTTGTAATTTATGTATTATGTTGTTGTTATGAGTAAAATGTCACATTTCATCTAAAAATCTCATTTACTCCTAAAGAACTCGGTGGATTTCGAAAAAAAAAAAATGTTTGACGGTAGAGTATAAGTATCAGATCATATGGGACAGATAATTCAAAAATATACTTTTGGTCCGAGATAAAAAAAAAAATCTGAATTATGGAACATTTCTGAAAAATTGTCATTTCTCCAAAACATGTCGGAAATCGTACGACAAGCGTAGAAAATTAGTAATATATCGAAGTTTTAAAAATATTCAGATCTTGCGGTAATAGTTCAATAATTTTGTTATTTTATTAATATTAATGCATATTATGCATTAATTTAAGATATGCATAATGCATTAATTTAAGATATTGCTTTATTATTAATATCGATACATATATTTATTTAAATTTATTATTTTTAGTCACTTGAAAAAAATTGGTACCTTCTCTAAAAATGCAATTTACTTAACAATCATTCTAAATTTCTATATTTTAAAAGAAAAAAACCTGTAGCTGTAAAAATAATGCATAAAATTATTCATTAACGGATTGCTGTTAATCGGGCTCTTTTCCTTTTTTTTATTAGTATTTGGTCAATACAAAATCCCAATACTGATTGTGAAATTATAAATTCACACAGCTTTAATAATTTCAAGACCGTTAATAGATGGTAAGAATTAATTTATCTATTCAAAATGTAGAAACCATGCACATTGCTTCGAAAACAAATTGCTTACTTTATAGTTTTAATTAAAATGTAAAATAAAATTCCAAATTAAAATCTGTAGATTTAATTTCATAATTAAAATGTTCAATGGGAAAAATTGTTTTTCTAACATAAAAAATATATATATGTAATGATTCGACGAGATCGATGTTCCATAACAATGTACAAGTTCCAGTGGCACACCATCTATGAGGCAGAACAGATTACTACTACCAAGAATCAACAGTGGGACGAGCTGAGCAGTCGCTCCGGCAATTTGACCAGCAGTTTATTGGGCTATTTCCCCATAAGAAAGTTCAATCAAGCAGTCTTTAAATTAATTTTATTAGAACTCATAAATAAGTTAAGTTCTTTCACGCAATCACCTTGGCACTCTCATCGAATAACTTCCACTTCACCAACTCCGTGATTAAGCTACATTCCACAATATTAGAATTTTGGGGAGAAAGAAGAAACAGCATCCTAATAATTTTTGAAAGTCAATCGCATTCTCGGGAAACATGACATGGCTTCCGAGTAGTTTTTTAAGAAAAAATGCATTCTAATTCAGCGGAGCAATAAAACGCGCGTCTTGATAGTTTAAAGAAAAGGTGCATTCTACTCTCCTGAAAAGCCAAATGAAAAAATCATTTTCACGACAAAACTAGCGCCCTCCTACTCCGCGTCAATCATTTTAAAAATCCAATCAGGATGGACTCGAGCCTCTAACGGACAAAATGATCAATTCTAATTGGCCGTAATAGGCGGTCTATTGGCAAGAACTATATTTTTTCCTCGGACACTAAGCCCTTTAGCAACGCGTAGTAACACTTGTCACGCGATGTTAAAAAATAAAAAATTAAATTAAAATCGCAGGAATATGCCAGAAAGTAAAAAGCTTACGAAATACTTCCCGCCTTTTTGAGAAGCAAGAAATAATTTATTAATAACTAAAGTAAGAAAAAGAATTTTAGCTGTTACAAGTTACGAAACTAAGATTGAAATATGTTCCACAAATTTAGAATTGAAGCTAAGAGAGAATTAAAAAAAAATGGCGCAAATTTTTTTTTTTTTTTATTACATATATACAGATTTATCTTGATTTAAAAGAAAGAAAAATCGTCTACTAGTTTTGATAGTTTTAATTAAAATAGTTTAGCAGTATAAAAATAAAAATTTAAATTTCGAAACTTTTTTTACATATAATTAATTATGGTGATATTTTTCTAAATGCGTTATGTATTTAAGAACTGAAAAAACAAATTTCCGAAAATATGAATTATTGTTTGACCTCTTTATTTTCTTTTTCTTTTTCTTTTCTTTTCTTTTCTTTTATTTGCTTTTATTTTTTTTTTTTGTCTGGAAATAAATCTTAGATGTATGCACATTCTAAGAATGTCATTAATCTGCAATAAAAATATATAAAAAATAAAAATAATAACAATTTCAAAACGACTTTTGTTAGCATCAAAGTGAAATTTATTCCTATGAATGTTTTTTACTAATATTTCTTATTACTTTTTTCGTTAATAAATGGTGGTTGAAGTTTTTTTTCTTTAAATGCATATGTAACTATAATATATTGAAAAACATAGACGTTAATATCTACACTGTCTATCTATGTTATAAAGAACAGTCTGTGTTATAAAAGACAGGCGAATCCATTGGTAACGTCGACATCATTCTGACGATGGTTTCAACAAATGATAAAATTTAATTTTTATTAGTTTTTCACTATTTTTTTTTAATTTACCGTACATAAAATATACCGTACATTTTCAGTGTTTGTACCGTCGAATAAAAAAAATGTGTTTTTAAATGCAACTTGTTTAAAAACTGTATCTCAATTTTTTAAAATGGTATCGAAATTTACTCAATTTTTATTATTAGAATTATTGTGGAAAGCGTAAAAAAGGCAGCATAGCAATACTACTTGTTGTATTACTAAAATTGTCTTTTTAAACTGTCTGAAATCAGCATGTGGAAAGCGGGTGAATTTGCTAATCAATACCCGCTAAATACTAAACCTAAACTGTCAAACACGAATTTTTTTTTTTCCTCTGTAGCATGTCTACGAAATATTGCATTTTGGTTTGAATTATTTGTAGGAGTTTTTTTTTTAAGTTTGCATTCCGAGATTAAAAAAGAAAAAAGAAACCTTTTATAAAATTCTCGTGTCTAAATTTATGGGACCTACATTCATTTAAAGAAGTCCGCCTTCGGAAATCGCCATTTTTGAGTCAGCGCTCAAGTTTAGTTTTAAGGGCAGGAGTGTGTTCTAATCATAAATGACGTCATTCTGATGAGTAGGATTTCAGCGGTAGATGACTTCTCATTGTGTAACTAAAGGCAGAATGGCATCGGTCCATTTAAAGTGCCGGTTCAAATATGGTACTCTAATCAAGATCATTTGTAGTTATTTTATAGTGCCCGTCAAAAGTACATATGAAACTAATATATTTTAAACGCGACATATATAGAGCAACGATGATATTGTAATTTCAGCATCTTTTTACAGCCATCTACAGAATTATGTTTCTTGAAGGTGTAAATAGAATTTAGAATTGTATCACTAGATTCAAAAGAACACAAATAAATATGAAACGAATATATGTTAAATATGTACATGAAAATGTCTTGCAGAAAACTGACGGTAAAATAATTTTAGTATGTTTCTATGGTCGTCTGCAGTATCTTTTTTCTTAAAGAAGTGCACATAATATTATTTGCTATTTTACAAGATCTCATAAAAAAATACAAATATATATAACTATTTTATTAAAGGAATGTATATAAAATAGGTTATAGAAAGAGGGTAAAATTTTAGTATGTTTAAAAAATCAACTACAACATGTTTTTCATTGAAGAGGATTCATATAATGTTTATAGCTATTGTTCAGAGACACACGGAATAATTCGATTGCATTATAATATGTTGGCAGTAGTAACTTGAAATGCATTTTACTATCATTATGTTGCCAAAGAAGTTTTTTTCTATTATTAACGTTTAATTTTGTACGTTCTTCATTTAAAATAAGAAATGTAGTATTTATATTTAGTTTAGGGTGTAACAGGGAAATAATATAAACATTTTATCGTCAATTTCTGTTGGAAGAGATGTTAGTACTAATCTTCTTGCATTATCCATTCTAAAATTTTAAAATTAAATATCCGGGAGCGTTACAAAGTATTAATCAGACGAAATAATCTTTGAAAAAAGAGTTTAGAGCATTGAAATAATAAATAGAGAAAGACAAGGAGGCAAAACTACCCAAGGGTAATTTGCAGAAAGAAAAGTCTTGTGGTTTTTCTGTCAAAACTTTAACGAAGCGAATTCGTAAAAAGAAGCTTCTGTTTTCAGTCGGTATGTATGTAGTTTCTCAACAATCTGAACCGGTATGAATGTTACTTTTAAATACAAAGGAAATGATTTAAATAGAAACGAAGTTGGAAATTGGTCGTCAAGCGTGGCAAATGCGGTGTGTTTGTGCTATAATAATTTTATAAATATTCATTGTTTGATGCATTAGCTCTTAAGCTTTTGTGCTAAAATGCATGAATAAAATTTTTATACGATCGTATATCTCGAATTCAGTAATACAAAAATAATAGGACTTCATCTTAAATAGAACGTTATCAGCATGTCCAACCCAGAATAATTACCTTTCATGTGATATCGTAAAAATGCATACGAAAACCCTTTTCAGCTTTTTTCATTCATACTCTGTAACTCTTACAGATTCTGTTGTGTTACTGTGTATATGATTCATAGCATTTATACACATAACGTAATATGCAAAAATGTAATTAAACTTAAAAATTCATATCACAACTAAAAATATATTTTCAGCAATAATCTGTAACATACAGTATAGTAATACTGTTAAAACTTTATATTATACAGGAAGTAACTTGTAATAAATCTGAGCAACGTATATCAATTTCATTATATCTGAAATATTTTAATAAGATCGAAATACAATGTTTTCCCATATATCATGATGTAACGGAGTTCTTTTGCGCAGCACTGTAAATAAAAATTAAACATTTTTTGCCCTACACATTGCACAGAAAGTATGTTTTAGCATACGCCAAAAAATGCACATCAATTATTTTCTGTTTGGGAGGCTGTAAAGACAATTAAAATATTTTTTTTCATTGGTCGTATTGTAACGAAACAATTTTGACTGTCCATGTAATAGAGCTATTCACCCGATTTTCATAAAATTTGAAAAGATTCGACAAAATTTAGCAACAAATATATATTTAAAATTTCAATGTATTCGGTTGGGTAGATTTTACTCTGTTTTATGCGGGCGGTGAGACGAACGGATTAAACGTCGCATATAAGTGCTACGTATACGTATATGTATTTATATTATTACAAACATACTTGATTCACCGTATCATATAGATTTTTTGATTCAGTGATTCCACTCATCCACTCGAAGTTCCACTCGTACTTGATTCAATGAATCACTCTATCATATGGATTTTTAGGACATGTCAAATATTCTAATGTTGTCAAATATCCTCTATTGAGTTGCTAACATAAGCGATGAGCAATAAGAAACCCTTTATTAAAAATGAGTGAGTTTACTAATCTATATTAATAAAATAACATACCGCCCTGTCTGTGTATCACTTTGTGTATTTGCGATGGCTAGCGAAAATTACGGCACGTACGAAGCTCATTTCTTTAGTGAAGTTAGTCCAAGATTTCTTCTGATGTACCCGATGATCAGAATTCTTATTTGTTAGTTTACGAGATATAAATTACAAAGACAACTTATCCTCATCAAAAAGTCAATTTTTTGATGATCGGGAAACTAGAAAGCTTGCACATGTGCACATATGCTTTTACGCACCGAAACGAAAAGAAGCAATTTTGACTGCATTTCTGTTTTTTTTTTTATTGTTTTGTTTTAATATAAATTGACCAAAGCGTTCAATAGAGTTAAAATTCAAAGCACGGGTGTAGTCATAAAAATTATAGAAGACGCTCTTAACAGAGAGTATATGTTCAAGACAGACGGTTTATCTTAGAGTGTGTACACCTTCTTTCTTGTATACTTATTAACTTTCTTGAAAAACAGAGTGTATAACTTGTTCCTTTAAAAAACGGCGTATATGGCCATATATCCTCATTTACATTCCTCAATCAAAGACAAAGTGCTAAAGATAAGATTTTAGCGTTTCAAATGGTAGAATTTTTTTTAATGTAGCAGTTAACCGTTTTAAAGAGAATTTGAAATTTTCCGAAAAAGTTTTTTGCTTTATTGCAACGCCCCTATAACACGAAACGTTAAAGATATAGACAAACGAAAAATATGCTTATAAAGCTGAAACCTTCTTCAAAACGACGGAGTAATTAGTGTTTTAAAATATAAATTTTAACTCTATCAAACCATTAATGTAGGTCATTTTACGATTAATGGAGGGGAAATTTTTTATACCTTAAAAGTAATTAAACTTACACAATCTTTTAAGTATAATCTTTCTAGACACGTAATACAATCTTTTTAGAAATCCTCCATCCACGAGATTTACATCCCTTACAAAAATTTTAAAGCGTTTGGAGGAACAGAAACATTTTTTACGAAATAAAATACGCAAAAACTTCGGCAAAAAATATATATATCGCTTTTTCTCGATTTAGACTAAATATTTTCCTTCTTAAATATGTATATTTTTTAATAAGATTTGAAATAAGGCTTGGTTTTAGCTATATTTACGATCCATAAAAATTTCAGAAAATTCGGACAGTAATAACCATCTATTTTGCTACGCTAATGAAACCAATGCCAGAAAAAGATAATGAAGAAACCATTAACACATCCCTACGGAAACTTTATTTTTGACAATTGGTAAAAGTACATCCAGCGTAACATTCTAACGCCTCAGTTTTCTAGATTCTGGTTCGATTTTCAGTAAGACTAAGTTGTAGTTTTTTTCTTCAATTTTAAAAGTTTTCTAGTTATTTTTAACTTTAAAACAACTGAATTGTTTGAGAAAAATGCACATAAATGAATTGAATAATAATACTTAAAAAGAAAAACAATATTTTGCATAGTAAAACTGATTAAAATATATATTTTTTCAATTTTAAAGATTTTTTTTATTATTATCTGTGTCTCTCGCAATAAAGTCCCCCCCCCAAAAAAAAATACTGTCTAAAGATATAAAATGATACTAACTTGGCCGTACAAAGAATCTACCATGGAGCAATTATTCCCATGCAGGATCCCCATCAGAAATAAAATGCAATAAAACCAGCTAAGTAGTAAACACAGGCAACCAGTGATAAAATTTTTTATGCAGGATCTTTAAATTACACAAAGCTTAATTGCATATTTTGAGGAGAGGGGGGGGATGTGACTGAAAACTGTTTTGTTTCTCAGTTTATTCTGTGATTCCGTTATAGACAAGCTTTAATCTATTAGAAAACAAATTTGCTCAATAGTGCCTTTTTAAAATCTATATAGTACTATTTGATTGCAGTTTTATTATTTCTTTTTCAGTTATAGTTTATGATGCATTCGTAATTATTTTTTCATTTAAATATGATTAAAAAAATTAAAATATTAAAAACATAATGAAAGTTTAATTGAAACCATTAATTAATTTTAAATAAAAGATTTTAAAATTCGAGACAAATAAAAATTCAAACTCTTAACGTGTGATTGTGCTCCTCTTAACAATTTAACAAGAGTAGGGCCTGGTATTTTGCCCACCTTCCCTCCTCATCTGTACAGAACTCCAATACAAATATCAGGTTCATTTAAGGCGTTTTAAGGTTTTAGGCATTATTACGGGCCCGGGCGCATTTTCAGAAAGAATCACATTTTGAGCAACAGCCTTGGCGAGTTGGCGAAAGCGAGAAGGTTCAGCTAGCTGCATCGCCAAACGCCAATCGTCGTTTTGTTTTGATTTTCAAATCCGAAATCATTTTAATCTGAAAAAGCTCTTTGTTTTGAACCACGTTTTAATTGTAAACAAAGGTGAATAACATTTAGTCATATTATATTCTTTGCTTGATAACAATTACGGAAAAACAAATGAACAATAAGCACGATCTCTTTGCAGAAGGAAGGGTTGCTTTTCGCTAGTCATTTGACGTCACAAACAAGAAAGGGTGCATAGCATTGACTTCATTTCCGCGCCAATCGTTATTCTGGCGATAAGGTGCTCAAAACGTGATTCTTTCTGAAAATGCGCCCCGGGCAACGCCGTGCGAGACAGCTAGTGAATAATGAAATATGATTGGACAAAATACTAAACAGGAAGCAATTAGAGTTCATTTATAAATATTAAAGTAGTGACGTTATATACGAATAATAAAATTTATATGGTCGAGACTCAGCGAGCCTGCTACTATGGCAACGCTAATATTTTATGATTTGACTCATTTATTTAATAGAACATATCCAGGAGATTATCGCCAATATCTGGAATATAGATTACAATACTTTTGATAAAAATTTCCACCAGAACGTGCCACTATTTTATTTACGAAGACTCAGATGGCAATAAAATAGATTAAATTGAATATGATTGCTTCTAAGGGAGAAAAACGCCCTTTCTCTAAACAATTATCAATAAATAACGAAAACTGGTGCTCACTAAATAAATAAATAAATAAAAGTATGCAATATTAGTATTATAATTTGTTTAAATATTTGAGAGATAAGTCATTTATTAAGAAACAATCATTAAAAATAACGTTGACTTTTTTGTTTCAAATTTGCTTTTATATTAAATAACAATAAATAAATAAATAAACCGACTTTATTTAATTAAATTTTAAAAAAGAATTTTCAAATATTCCAATTTATGTTTTACTTTTGCATTCGTATTTTAATCTTTCAGTTAATAGAATAGTTAATTCAGATTCAATTAATCATTAAATCTTAATTTTGGATGGCAATATATTTCGAAAACTGTGTCTAAATATGAATTCCCTGTTTCATTGAAAAAGTTACAGCATTCAGAAACTTAATTAGAACTTCAATTATAGGAAAATGCTTGTCGCAGTCAAATATCTTAAACTTAGTTTAATTACTTTGGAAAATTATTTGAGATTTTCGAATGTTAATAATGAAGCACATTAAAAGTGATATTTTCTAAATTAAATGGCAGATTAATTGCATTTGTTAAAACTCTGCCACGATTAAACTACTATTAGTACAAATTTACATTAATTTAAAAGATTATATATAAAAATAGGATTTTTTCTAAATTCCATATAATCTGAATATAAGAACAAGTTAGAGAAATATTAGATTAGAAAATTCAATTTATGATTATAACAAAAATATATGCATTTCATAAATTGCCTTGCATATCGAGTTAATGGAAATGATTTTGCGAAAGGATTTCGGGACATATAGAAGAGAAAATCAAAGTTAAAAGCTCAAAGGTGCTTTTTTTCCATTTATTAAGCATTGTTGTGTATGTCACATAATCATGAGCACACACACATTATACCTATCTGTCTATTTACGCATACAGTGAAGTATGAAAATGTGTATTATATGCCTAATTATGAGAAACAGAAGAAGAAAAATGGATATATAAAGTCAAATGAAACTTGTTGACCTCTAAAAAATAATTAAATTGTTAAATGGAAATGAGATGGGCGCAGACAAATAGATAGATGAAATACAGACATCCTAATGTTGTATCCCAGAGGTATAAACTACCAAGAAGTTGGCTGCAGGTAACAATGGCAAAATGAGTAAAGTAATTAAATGAACAATGTACAAAACAGAAAATAATGAGGAAATCTGAAGGAGAATTATAAGGTGGTCTGGTGTAATAACGCCAGGCGGGGTAATAACGCTAACTGCTAATATTATGCATAATTATCAAATAATCTAGTAAATGACACCCATGTGCTCTGCGCAGAGTTTTGAGTCATATAAATCGCAAAAAACAGCTTCAAATTAATTTTTTTCATTTTTAGGTCTTATTGTTTTTACAAGCAACTAAAATTAACGCTTGATCTAAAATTTGCGAGATACGTTTTGTCATGTGAAGACTATTTTTTTTATCCGGAAATACTTTGTTAATTACATAAATTTGTAGTACATTTCATGGACTTTCAAAATGTTGTTGAAGATTTTTCATATCTTTTCGAGATAATTTGTAATTTAAAATGTACAGCGCAATAACTGTAACGGGATAATAACGCCAATCCTTGGCATTAATACCCCGATTGATTCCCTACAGTGGCCGAGTTACATCCTAAATACTGATTCAAATAAACACAGTTAAAACTGTGCAATGTTTCTAATAATTATATTTAAGCGGTCCTTTTTAAGCAAAAAGAAGCTCACGGTCTGATATTCTTTTGCCTCATCCTCTCACCACACCACACCTTTATTTTCCTTACACTTTCACAAAAAAATAAACATTTTCAATAGCTTAGGATGCAATTTGTCAATTTCTAAATTTGTAGAGTTTGTATTTTTAGAATTGGGCAATCTACATGCAATTATTCCATCTTATTTCATTGTTTTGTTTACATGGCGCTATTACCCATATAGGTGGGTAATAACGCCAAATAGCATGGGTCAAGAAATCACGCCATTACATTTTATGAATACATATCTGTTAAATTATTTTTTTAATATAGATAGTCAATGAGTAGTTGTATCAAATCATATATTTGTTTGAAAAATACAATCTAAAACTGAGCCGTGAAAATTGGTAGAACCTTAACGTGGCGTTATTACCCCAGGGTACCTTATTTAAAATTGGATTGAAAACGGTTGTTGAAAATAATAACAGATATAGGTTCGATTATTCTTACGTGTAATTAAAAACTGAAATAACTGAAGTTATCAAGTTGGCCATGTGTACTAGAATGCTATTTATTCGAAACAGATCATGACTCTTTGATATTTAAATGCATTTAATTGTAGACGAACACTGTACGGACATTATATTTAAAAACCCCACAAATAATAAAGAATTTCTGCTAACGATTAGCGCGTCACAGCACGCATCTTTGAACAACCACCATCCCTCTTCTCTCCTCCGATTGCCATTCAGTGTTTTGAAAAAGGGTTTTTGGGCCATGGAGTATAGGCGACCTTCACAGAAGTAACACCACTCTCTTCTGAATCAACATCACTTGCAACATTCCACTTTAGGAATGTAATAAGCTTTATTCGGCACAATTATTAGGTGACAATAATTGCCTTAAATGTATAAACCATTTAACTGGTCAATATTTTTGAGAATAACTTTGAGTAATCCCTATATTTTTTTTCATGACTTTTACAGAACTTTTCATCTTATATCACCGATTTTTCAAAATAAAAATTTTAGTCTAGTTGAATAAAAAAAGGCTTGTATTGATAATGCCAAATTTATAATAACAATTTACTGGTGATAATAATAAATCATGATTGGAATACGGATGCCCGTAAGCAGTACAGCCAAATCATGATTGGCAAATACACGTTGCCCGTATGACGTACAGGCAGATGAAGAAAGCGGTTAAACCACCTCATATGCAGTCGTGGTAAGCATTTTGGCATAAAATCTTCCAAAAATCTTTAGAATTTTTTCATTAAATAAAGGACAAATTTCCATTTGAAAAAAAACATTTATTAAAGTCAGTTAAGTATATTACAACGCAAGCATTCGCCTCAATTCCATAAGATTATTGGACATTTTCACTGCTAAAACTGTAGAATTTAGTCATGTCATCATAAGCTATAATTTTAAAAATTAGTATAACATTCTATTTATTCAATGACTCAATTTCA
Organism: Maratus speculifer; assembly: GCA_964019185.1. NCBI lineage: Eukaryota > Metazoa > Arthropoda > Arachnida > Araneae > Salticidae > Maratus > Maratus speculifer. Next base: position 299,847,707 of record OZ025295.1, on the reverse strand, counting down.
AGCAGCCTAATTTTAGAGGGCAATAAATGCAATGAAATCTATAAGGCTCGTTCTAATGCTTGGTATTAAATTCTAAGGAAGCGCAATGTCTGTTTTCTTTTACATTACAGGTACGCGGGCGAGACAACCATGGTACCACAAAAGCTTAAGAATTATGTTTGAGTGGCGTAAGAATTTAGGATGTATGTGGCGCTTCTGAGAAAGGGCGCGAAAATGACTTTCGGAATAAAATAAGAAAAAAGTATATGGTACAAAGCAGATAACTTTAATGGAATAAATATCGGCATTTTATGGCTGAAAAATAAAAAGTTCTTCAAGAAAAATGATTACCCGAAATGTTTTTTGAAAAAATTTGGAATATGCTATGCACGCTTCGAAAGGAAGTCGAAAAGTTACAATGTCACCTTTGTCTGTTCCGCGTTTTTTCATACAGGTTGTTAATTAACTTTTAAAGACACAAAAGGCTTATTGAGATGTACACTCAATTCAACCAATTTCGGACTTCTATAGCATTTATGTAATTAAATCTAATTAAATTAGTCTGTTTATAACAATTTGAAGTTTTTTGCTTTTATATTACTATTGGATACACCATAAAACATCAATAAAAGTTGTTATATAGGCTTTATAATCAAATGGTTCATATTGCAATGACTATAAAAGAACTGTATGGAAATAATCGCTACTAGGCGTGAATTTCACAGGAATAAATGCAAACTACTTCATGAACATAGATGAAGGTCTTGGTAGATCACCTCACTTATTTTGCAGAGATATACTGTCATCTGTGTTTTTTACGAGTGTGTATCCAGGAACGTTTTGAAAGCAATGATTATTTGAGCTGGTTCGTTGTAGTTGAATAAGTGCCAAGTTCAACTGTCAGAATTCAGGCGCCACATCCCACTTTCGTTTTAGAAAGAATTCAACATGTTTTTGTGGAAAGCGCTACTCACATTGGGCTTTCTGATGTCATCAACAATTGCAAATGATGAGCATGTTACTTTTGACTTATACATGGACCTTCTGATCTCTCATTGTCTTCGGTCGTGTCTTATCGAAATTGAAATTTCTAAAACTACACGAATAACGATTCGTAGCATTTTCACTACAAGCGGAATAAATCATTTCGTGAATTTTGTAACAGATTGTTTCAATTTAAAACAAAATTTGATGTTCGCTCGTAATTTCATTTTTTTTTTCAATGATATTCAAGCACACATGCACTTTATGAAAATGAATGTTACTGAGACAAAAAGTCATAGAAATGAATGCAACCTCTTGATGTGCATAAATGCATGTCTTGATATTCAGTCTTCCCACACCGAAATATGAGCTTTCAGAATGCTATCAAAGCACAATTAATGAATTTCAACTGCGAAATTAAATCGATACTTATATAACAAAATAGTTTGTCCTAGCTGACTGATAATCAACGCACAGACCAAACCACTCAACTTAGAAGAAAGAAAATTGGGGAGAAAATACTTCTTATGATGTAAGCTTGCACTAAGACGGGATTTTTGAAATTCCCCCCCCCAAGAAAGTCGAAAATTTTTTGAACTTCTTACTATATCTTAGCACTCGTTATAGTTAGGAACGTAAAATTCCAGATTATAAATGTACCAAAAACTAATTAAACGCATATTTCAGAAATATTTCAACTTCCAACCGATATGAGGGTTAAAAGGGGGTCAAAAAGTTTAGAACATTTGGCACTTCTCAGCGGTCATTTTAAGTAGGAAAGGGAAATTGCAGAAAAAATATCTATTATAAAAATAATTAAACCTGTGTTTCAGCGATTTTATTTTTTCTAACCCTGTGGGAGGCTAAAGTGAAGGGTCGAAAATATTCCAACTTTTTTGGACCCGTCATGTGATATGTCATTTTAACTTTTTATGCACTGAGTTTCACTTTTAAGTACCAATGAAGAAAATTTGATATAAAATTTATTTATTTAGTCTATTATGGAAGTTTAATGTTCTTGCCACCCAATAAATTCTACTCGATTAAATTTAGATTGCGTACGGAAACAGTCGAAGCTAAAGATTTACAAAAAATGGTGATATTCTTAATTTTTTTCACAGGTATAAGCTATGCAAATATTGTTAATTTATTATGTGTAGTACATGCTTGATGAATACTAAAATATTTACATAAAATTCGAAAACATTGCAAATTTGTTCTTTTTTTTCTTTAAGTATGAGATTCTTACTAATCCACTATAAAACTTTTGGGACTAATTTACATGAATCGATAATTTCAAAATGGAATAGACTCACATTGAAAAGAAATAAGCAGAAAATAAGCATATATTTTGTGTAGCATTTTACGTGCATAACAACTTTCTGCTCTATTTTAAAAAATATATCTATGTGATGGCTCTCTTGTGAATTCCCTATAAATGAAATTTTTGGATTTGAAATTAACTTTGCTGTTTTCGGAAATCACTTTCCGCTATCTATGTCAACTGAAATATGTTTCCATGCATTTAAATCTGTGTTCTGTTATGGCAAATGTCTATAATGCCTGGAAGGATAACATGAAAAATAACAAACAAATAGAGATATAATTCAAGTTGTATGTTTAATTCACATCTAATATTTACTAGTCAGATTAAAAATATTTTATCACAGCTCATGACTTTTGCATTTATTTCCCCAAAAAGAAATGAACATGACATTTTACGAACATAAATTTTACTTAAAGTTATGAATAATGTTTTAAATAAAATATCTCGTTCTAGAATGCGCCAGAAAAAAACATTTTCATGAATACAAATGTCAGCTTAAAGTAATGAAGGAAATCTAAGAAAAAAATTTTAAGATATTTTGGATAGATAAAAATTATCGGTCTCTATATTATGGTAAAAAAGTAGATCAAAGTAAATTATAAACTTAACATTTGAATTTTTAAATAAAAGCTTGGTTCCATGAATAATTTTTATAGACAACTAAAATATATATCTGAATATTTTAGCAAATATTAAGAAATAAAATCCTTGTTCATTATAAGTATAAACTATTGTGATATCTTCGAATAGTAGCACTCTCTGAATATAGATGGCGCAACGATACCGTGATCTGTTTTGTGAGGCAATGCATGTTGGCCAAATAAAATCGGAGATGTAAGAATGTTTTGTTGTTCGGAATGCTGCGCGAGCGGCAGTTGTATTATGGTGTAAATAAATAAGATGGAACTATTAAAATTGTTTCCCTGATGAAATTACACTACAAGTAATTCGAACCCACACGATATTATAAAGTGGCGACTAAGATGGGATTATTTACCCATATTATTTTGTAAAGAAAAATATTGTGAAAAAAAAAGTATACGCCGAAAAAAAATGACGGTTGAAAAAGAAATTATTTCACTGGGTCGGCTAGAAGAGTATGACTCAAAGGTTCCTTGGACTACTTATGTTGAGAAGATGGATTTTTATTTCTGTGCGAATAATATAAAGAATGAAGAAATGAAAAAGAATATTTTGCTTAGTTCTGTTGGTACGACAACATTTACGATTTTAAGAGACATTATTGTCCCGAAGACGTTAAAGGAGATAAGATATGAAGATCTTTTAAAAAAAGCTAAAGAACATTTTTCTCCTTGTCCGAGTGAAATTGTGGAAAGATTTAAATTTCAGAAACGTCTTAGAAAGCCATGGGAAAGCATAGCTGAGTTTGTAAGAGAACTTAGAAGATTGTCTGAATTCTGTAATTTCGGAAACATCTTAAATGACCGCCTGCGTGACCAACTTGTGTTCGGAATACAAGATGAAAAGATACAACAAAAGGTGCTCGATTCTAAGGAATTAAATTTCCAGACTGCGGTGGAGATCGCAGAATCTTTTGAATCTGCTGAAGCCGGTGTGAAATCACTACATATAGGCGAAAATACAGCTGTCAATCAAGTACGCGCTAAAGGGGAGAAACCGAAACCAGAAAAGTTCTCTCACCCATTTAAGCCCAAAGAAGAAAAATTCGCGTCTGAGAAACCATGTTTCAGATGTGCGAAACACCACAATCCTATAATGTGCCCTTTCAAGAATGTCGAGTGCCATCTGTGCTACAAATTTGGTCACCTAAGAATATGTTGTAGGAATCGTAAATTTATGATGAAAAATGATAAATAGAACAAAAACAGTAAAATTAAAACTGTCCAAGAGGAATATTGTTTCAATTGCGTGGATAACAACTCCAATAGTGTAACATGGCAAAAAAATGTAAAAATAAATGGGGTAAATGTTAAATTTGAAATTGATAGCGGGGCGGCGCATACTATAGTAAGTAAAAATGTGGCAGAAAAATTGTTCTCAGGTAAGCTATCTTTAATTAAATCTAAAGTTAAGTTACAAACTTATACTAAAGATTTTTTAACTGTATTAGGTGAGTTAAAAGTCGATGTTTTTTTTGATAAATATTGTATACCTGATTTAAAAATGTTAGTTATTAAAGAGGAAGGCCCGAGTCTAATTGGAAAAACTTGGTTAAAAGCATCAAAATTATTTTGGCCTAATGTAAATATGATTAAAAGTATTTCGAAAGATGATTTAATTAGAAATTTTCCAAATGTTTTTGCTGACGGGATCGGTACAATAAAAGGTCCTCCCGTTTCAATAAATTTGAAAAAGGATGCAAAACCAGTTTTTCTTAAGCCTCGACCTGTTCCGTTTGCTTTGAGAAGAGCTACTGATTTGGAATTGGAACGATTAACAAAAGAGGGTATTTGAAACCTGTCGATCATTCAGATTGGGCCAGTCCTATAGTAATTGTTCCAAAACCAAATGGTACTGTTAGAATTTGTGGTGATTATAGAGCCACAGTAAATTCAAATACAGAAAATGATAATTATCCTCTTCCTAGGATGGAAGAATTATTCTCTAAATTGTCGGGTGGAAAATTCTTTACTGTTTTTGATTTAAAAGATGCTTATGTACAACAACCTGTAGATAATGAAAGTAGTAAAATTTTAACTATTAATACTCATAAAGGATTATTTAATGTTTTAAGATTAGCTTTTGGCGTAAAGTGTGCTCCTGGAATGTTCCAGAGAAAAATAGAGAATATATTAAAAAAATATGAGTATGTTGGTGTATTTTTGGATGATGTAATCATAAGTGCTAGGAATGAATCAGAACATTCTGAAAGAGTTGAAAGTGTTCTGAAATGCTTTTCTGAGCATGGTATAAGATTAAATAAAGAAAAATTAAAATTTATGGTTTCGGAAGTTTGCTATTTAGGACATAAAATTTCTGAGGAAGGAATTAGACCAATGCCAGAAAAAGTTAATGCTATTTTGAATGCACCTATTCCAAATAATGTGTCACAGTTGCGTTCATTTTTAGGCTTAATTTCTTATTATAGAAACTTTCTACTTAATATTTCAGATGTCTTAGAACCTTTACATAGATTATTAGATAATAATGTTAAGTGGACATGGTCAGAAAAGCATGATAAAGCATTTCAAAAAGTTAAAGAATTATTAGGTACATCACCTGTTTTAGAATTATATGATGTTAACAAAGATATTGTTTTGAACTGTGATGCTTCAGAATATGGCATTGGTTCTGTATTAAGCCATATTATTGAGGGTAAAGAGAAACCCATAGCTTATGCTTCTAGAACTTTAAATAAAACTGAAAGAAATTATGCAATGATAGATAAAGAAGCTTTATCTGTAATATTTGGTGTTACTAAATTTCACCAATATTTAGCTGGCAGTTTAAAATTATAACAGATCACAAACCTTTAATTAGACTGTTTGATCCTGTTAAAAAGGTACCTGATACATTATCACCTAGAATGCTGAGATGGTCGCTTATGTTAGCAGGATATGATTATACAACTGAGTATCGCGAAGGTAAAAATAATAAAAATGCGGACGCATTAAGTAGATTACCTCTCCCAGAAACTGTAAATATAGTAAGTAATCCTGCTGAAATAATGTTTGTTTCAAATAATAATGATTGGCTTGTTACTTCTAAAACGATTGCAAAGTGGACAACTGAAAATCCTGTAACTAAACAAATTTTAGAATGGGTACTACATGGATGTCCTCGAAAGGTTAAAGCAGAAGAATATCAACCTTATTTTCGTAGAAGGGATGAAATTTCCTGTTTAGAAAATTGTCTATTATGGGGGCATAGAGTAATTGTGCCAGAGGAAGGTAGAGAATATATATTGAAATTGTTGCATTCTGTTCATCAGGGTATTTCTAGCATGAAAGCTAAAGCTAGAGGGGTGGTTTGGTGGCCAAACATGGATAAGGAAATTGAACAAATGGTAAATTCATATAGTAGATGCCAAATGTGCGCTAGGGATAATCCAAAAATGAAACCCTTAGAATGGAAGTCTGAATTACCCTGGGAAAGGATTCACATAGATTATGCAGGTCCGTTTGAAGGGAAATTTTTTTAAATAGTAGTTGATTCTTATACAAAATGGTTAGAAGTAGAAGTAGTGCCCAGGACCGATAGTAGAAATACTATTAGAGTATTAAGAAGAATTTTTGCGACATTTGGATTACCAGTTGAATTAGTCAGTGATAATGGATCCGCGTTCACAAGTGAGGAATTTGAGGAATTTCTTAAAAACAATGGAATTAAGCATACACCTATTCCACCATATCATCCGTCGTCGAACGGACAGGCGGAAAGATACGTGCAAACTGTGAAAAGTTGCCTTAGGAAACTGGATAAAAATGACATAACATTATCAATTGCACGACTTTTGTTAGAAAATCATTCAACTCCTCATTCGGTGACTGGTAAAACTCCTGCTGAATTAATGTTTAGAAGGCCAATTCGAACAGCCCTTCATTTGGTATTACCATCAAAACCTAAAATACAGCAACCCCTGCACAAATTTAAGCTTCATGAATTAGTTTTTGTTAAAAATTTTGGAAAGGGGGAGAAATGGGTAAAAGGAAAAATTATAAAATTATTAGGAAGTAGATGGGTTTTAGTAAATAGATGTGACGGAATAATGTGTAAGCGTCATGTAAATCAGTTGAGACGTAACAGAGAGATAAGTTACGAAAAATCTGAAAGGATTGAAGAAAATGACCACAATAACAAACAAATGTCAGAAAGATTTGAAAATATGGGTTATAGTGGTAAAAATTACAATGTTTATGATAATTATGAAAGGGTTAATAAAAACCGTTTTTCTGAGATTAATGGAAAAATAAAAGACCAACGTGATAATGAGAATATTATGGAACCAAACAAATCTCAGTCTTCACATGATATTGTAAGAGGTACTGTTGTGAGTAAAAAAATGATGTTATGACAGGTATATCTGTAAAGGACACTGTGATTAAAAATTGATGGACAAGACTTTTTTCTCTTCATTAAAAACTGATTTGTTTCCAAAGAACTCGCCAGATGGAAGCACTAAACTTTTTGTCCTGAAACGAAGAAAAGAACTCTTTAAAAACTTTTCTTTGACGTCACATCTTTTCTGCGAAGCTACACTCCGTCAAAATGATTCTAAGCTGGTGTTGTTTACCTTTTTCCTGAAACTGTTAAATCGGAAGCAAAGTATTCAGCTCCGATAATATTTCTTTTTAAAAAACTTAAAAACTTAAACATTAGAATTCTACTTATTTTTGTGTTTTCGTAAATTGTGATGTGAACTTTTTTATTTGTGTGATTAAAAGAAGTCATCTTTCCCAAAACGGAAGTGAACGAATTATTTGTTCCATAATACATAGTAATAAAATAATAATATATTATTATTCCAGTAAATTCTACGCAGGCCTAAAGAAGAAGAAAGTTATGCCCGAAGAAGATTCCTAGAAAGGTAGGCCTGAACTTATATACTTTCTTTTTATTGAAATATCATTTAACCGTAAAAGAACTCACGTCCTATAGATTATGAGTTCTGAGATGTTCTTATGAATATAAATAAAAAAGCTTGCCCATGATTATATTATTTGAAAGTATTAAAATATAAACAGTCTTTTGAAAATATATATATGATTGTTAAATAAACGATTGAATTAATATAATTGAATAACGATTGAATTGATGTTAATTTGAATTAATATAATGGCTACCAGTAATATAGCCCTCATTGAAAAGCTGAATAAGCAAAATTATAGTAATTGGGCATTTAAGATTGAAAATCTTCTCCAAAAGGAGAATGTGTTCTCAGTAATCAAAGATCCTCCACCGGATCCTGTCACTGCACAGTGGAATAAAGATAATATTAAAGCAAAATCTATTATTAATCTGTGTATAGAAGATTCGCAAATCATTCATGTGAAACATCTAGTAAATGCTAAAGATATTTGGGAGGCTTTGAAAAACGTTCATTTAAGAAGTACTCTTTCTTCAAAACTTTTTCTTCTGAGAAAATTATATTCCCAAAAATTGAATGAGGGGGGAGACATGATCTCCCATATCAATAATATTTTATCCATCAAAGATAAATTATTTGCTATCGGCGAGGAAATCCCTGACTCGCATATATGTGCCCTCTTGCTTTGCTCCCTGCCTAGGTCTTATGACCCAATGGTTACCGCGTTAGAAGCTAGCGAGACGGATCTAACTTTAAATTACGTAAAAAATAAATTGATCGATGAATATAAACATAGATGTGAAAACAGAGACGCGAGTTCAAATTCGCGAGATTCGGCTTACAAAGCAATAAATAAACCTGAGAATCGTGAAGCTGTTTCGAGCTCACGCGACTCAGCATATAAGGTAGTAAATAAAAATGCTAGAAATAAGAAATTTTGCACGTTTTGCAAACGAGACAACCATGTACGCGAAAATTGTTATCATTTAAAGAATAAAATGCAAAATGATAACTCGAGAAATAATTCGAATCGAAATAAGTTTTATAATAATTCAAACTCTTTCAGAAATAATTCGGGAAATTACAAAGGTAATCAAGGTAATGTAAGGGATACTTCCAACTTCTGTTTTAAAGGTAATGTTGACCCAGAAATAGGTACGAATAATTTTTCTACCTCAACGAATTCGGAAGAAAACATTTATAAGTTCTCCGAACAAAATTATCCCGCGTGCGATTTAACGTCTGCTAATAGCGCACAAGAACTTAATGTAAATAAATTCGTTATCGATTCCGGCTGCACAAGACATGTAGCATTCGCAAAAGAAAATTTCATAAACTTTAAAACCGGAAATTTTGGTAGCATAATGATAGCGGATGGAAATAAACTAGATTCACATGGTATGGGTGATATTAAACTTTGTACAAATTCACCACATCAAATTATACTTAAAGATGTTCTTTATTGTCCTGAATTACAAAGTAATTTATTATCAGTTAAGAGAGCAACAGAAAACGACTTTAAAGTCATTTTTGAAAAGGATTCTTGTAACTTTGTTAAAGACAATAACATAGTTTTAACAGCCGAGTTAAATAATAATCTATATGAAATTTGTCCTAAAGATGAGTACGGATATGCTGTCAAAACACAAATGTTTTGTGATAATCCGAATTGTATTACAACTTGGCATAAACGCCTAGGACACAAAAATTTTGAATCAATCAAATATCTTGTGAATCAAAAGTTAGCGGATGGTATAACTTTAAGTAAGTGTAAACATGATAATACATGTACTAAATGTATCGAAGGGAAAATGTCACAATTACCTTATCCAAAGGTAGCATCAAATAGATCTAACGAAGTCCTTTCACTGATCCATAGTGATATCTGCGGTCCCATGAAGACGGAAACATTCTCAGGTAAAAGGTACTTTATTACTTTCATTGATGATTTTAGCAGGTTTACTATGGTTTATTTACTTTCACACAAATCGGAAGCCCTAGAAAAATTTAAAGATTTCTCTGCACTAGTAAAAAATAAATTTGGTAAACAAATAAAGGCCTTTAGATCGGATAATGCAGGGGAATATCTTGAGGAAAATTTTGAAGATTATTTAACCCTTAACGGTATCGAACGCCAATTAAGTGTACCATTTTGCTCACCTCAAAATGGTGTTGCTGAAAGAAAAAACCGTACCCTTGTAGAAATGGCGCGCACAATGCTGTCAGACGCAAATCTACCAAGACAATTTTGGGGTGAAGCAATTCTCACTGCCACTTATTTAACAAATAGGCTGCCAACCAAAGCAAACAATAACATAACCCCATTTGAACTTTGGAATAATCGTAAACCAAATTTGTCACACATAAAAACATTTGGTTGCAAGGCATACGCCTATGTAGAAAAATCTAAAAGGGCTAAATTCGATGAGAAAGCCATTGAAGGCGTTTTCTTGGGATATGACCAAAGGAGCAAGGGATATAGAATATATATCGGGGATAATAGAGTAATGATATCTAGATCAGTAAAATTTCTAGAAAATGTAAAAAATGATACTAAACAAGACGAAAATAATATTTCGACCCCAACCGAAGTTGCACAAATTGAATTAGATGGTGATAAACATGACGCGGACGCAATTCCACATCAGAGTCAAATACAGCTTAGAAGATCGGGAAGAGAAAACAGGGGAGTACCTCCCGATAGGTATGGAATTAGCGCCAACATGTGTCAGGTTGAGGAACCCAAAACTTGGGAAGATATAGAAAATATGAAAGACCCAAAAATTAAAAATAATTGGCTAGCAGCTACAGATGAGGAATTCAATTCACTTATGCAAAATAAAACTTGGGAATTAGTCGACCCACCTCCGGGAAAACATATTATAGGTTGTAAATGGACTTTTAAAACAAAACGCAATGCACGTGGAGAAATAGAACGCTACAAGGCGAGACTCGTTGCAAAGGGTTATTCGCAAAAATTCGGGTGCGATTATGATGAAACTTTTGCCCCTGTCGTGGCACACACCACAATAAGAAGTTTCCTAAACGCTGCTGTATATAAAAATTTAGATATAATTCATTTAGATGTAAAAACATCATTTTTGCACGGAAACTTAGACGAGGAGGTATTCATGAAACAACCCGAGGGATATATAGTAGAAGATCAAAAGGAAAAGGTGTGTAAACTGAATAAGGCTATTTACGGGCTAAAACAGGCTGCTAGAGCCTGGCACCTAAAAATTAGTCAAACACTCAAAAACATGGGATTTAATCAGTGCACATCAGATTTATGCTTATTCAAACGGAATAAAAACGGAAACTTGTCTTATATTATAGTATATGTCGACGATATTTTAGTTGCAGGAAAGAAAAGGGATACCGAAGAGATATACCAAGAGTTATCAAGGGAATATGAAATAAAATCGTTAGGTAAAGTATCGCATTATTTGGGGATAAATATCAAACAAACAGAAGATGGAAGTCTAATGTTAGATCAAGAAAATAAAATTGACGAAATTGTTAGGAAATTTAACTTAGTAAATTCCAAACCAACTTATACTCCCATGAATACGGATTATTTTAATTTAGATCCCGATAGTAAACTAATGAGTAACAATACCCTTTATCGACAAGCAGTGGGGGCACTCTTATATATCTCCACAATCACAAGACCAGATATATCTGCCTGTGTGAACATATTAGGTAGAAGAAATGAAAAACCTAGGGAAGTAGATTGGTTAGCAGTTGAAAAGGTTATTCGATATTTAAAAACGACCAAAGATCTCAAACTACTAATTGATAAGAATAAAGAGCCCGTCTTAACAGCATATTGTGATGCGGATTGGGCATCAGATAAAAGTGACCGGAAGTCCACTACCGGTAATATCTTCAAATTGGGCAACAATTTGTTAAGCTGGACAAGCAGAAAACAGTCCAGTGTTGCACTCTCCTCTACTGAGGCAGAATACATTTCTGTCTCAAATACCTGTCAAGAAATGGAGTGGTTACTGGCATTATTAACAGATTTGGACCTACCACAAACCTTACCGATTTCGATTTATGAAGATAATATTCCATGCATAAAAATCTCAAAGAATGAAAAACATTTATCGAGAAGCAAGCATGTAAGTGTTAAATACTACAACGTAAAAACTATGATAGAAAACGGAACAATGTGTCTACACTATTGCCCTTCAAAGCAAATGATTGCTGACATAATGACAAAACCCCTTGCGAAACCTCAGTTTGAAACTTTAAGATCTCAGCTGCAACTGAGGCTAGCACTTTGAAAACAAAAGTGGGGGTGATGGACAAGACTTTTTTCTCTTCATTAAAAACTGATTTGTTTCCAAAGAACTCGCCAGATGGAAGCACTAAACTTTTTGTCCTGAAACGAAGAAAAGAACTCTTTAAAAACTTTTCTTTGACGTCACATCTTTTCTGCGAAGCTACACTCCGTCAAAATGATTCTAAGCTCGTGTTGTTTACCTTTTTCCTGAAACTGTTAAATCGGAAGCAAAGTATTCAGCTCCGATAATATTTCTTTTTAAAAAACTTAAAAACTTAAACATTAGAATTCTACTTATTTTTGTGTTTTCGTAAATTGTGATGTGAACTTTTTTATTTGTGTGATTAAAAGAAGTCATCTTTCCCAAAACGGAAGTGAACGAATTATTTGTTCCATAATACATAGTAATAAAATAATAATATATTATTATTCCAGTAAATTCTACGCAGGCCTAAAGAAGAAGAAAGTTATGCCCGAAGAAGATTCCTAGAAAGGTAGGCCTGAACTTATATACTTTCTTTTTATTGAAATATCATTTAACCGTAAAAGAACTCACGTCCTATAAAAATAATGATGATGACTCGAAGAAAAGTGTTCCAGTTCGAAGAAGCAACAGAGCAAGATTGCCTGTAGTTCGTTTGAACTATGAGGAGAGGGGTATGATATCTTCGAATAGTAGCACTCTCTGAATATAGATGGCGCAACGATACCGTGATCTGTTTTGTGAGGCAATGCATGTTGGCCAAATAAAGTCGGAGATGCAAGAATGTTTTGTTGTTCGGAATGCTGCGCGAGCGGCAGTTGTATTATAGTGTAAATAAATAAGATGGAACTATTAAAGTTGTTTCCCTGATGAAATTACAGTACAAGTAATTCGAACCCACACGATATTATAACTATATAATGAACTAAGGCTATAGAAATCTAATTGCAATTAGGTAAACTATAATACATACAAATATTTCTTAATTTTCAAAAGAATAATTTTAGAACAAACTAGAATATGCAACAAGCTCTTTTGAGTTACTAATGATTAAGAAAACCCATCATATTCATTACAAACATCAGAATTTAATGTATTTCCGAGATTAAAAGACTTATTTAAAAAACATTTTCTTTTACTACCATCGATTTTCAGAAACTTTTCCGAGTATTTTATATAGTATATTTATCAGTTTTCTTATACGGAAATAAAAGGTTTTAGAATGAGCTATAAAATCGTAATTAGACAGTTTTAGCTGCACCATTGAATTTACGCATGTAACAGTAACAAAATAATAATATTAATTTTAATATTTCATTTGAAAGTGGATAGTTTTTCATATTTATCTGTAAGTCACGTTTCCTGAAATATGAAAATGTCTGCTGAGCATTTGGTATATCCGGAAATTTGTATTTTCTAGGATGAGAATACTGATTAATTAACTATAAGCATTTATGGTACAATTTAACATGAATCGATATTTTTTAAATGGGACAGAATTTTATATAAAAGAACGCAAAGTAAAATAAAGGTATATTTTTCCTGACGTTTTACGAACATTATTTTCTGCTAGGTGCATTTTGTTTGATGCAAGATAGTTTTAAAGAAACCGATTAGGCTGCTAGTTTATACATATAAAAATAATTTAATACTACTGTTTTTTTTTTAATTTTATGTAGATATTGTTATTTTATTTTATTTATTTGTAGTACATGCTTGATGAATACGAAAATATTTACATAATATTTGAAAACATTGCAAATTTGTTCTCTTTTTTGTAGTATGAGATTCTTACTAATTCACTATAAAAACTTTTGTGACTATTTTGCATGAATCAATAATTTAAAATGGAATAGATACTTAAAAGAAAGAAGCAGAAAATAAGCATATATTTTGTGTGGCATTTTACGGGCATACTAACTTTCTCATCTATTTAAAAAAAGATATTTATATGATGACTCTCTCGTGAATTCTCTATAAACGAAATTTTTGAATTTAAAATTAACTTCGCTGTTTTTGGAAATCACTTTCCGCTATCTATGTCAACTGAAATATGTTCCCATGCACTTAATTCTGTGTTTTGTTATGACAAATGTCTACAATACCTGGAAGGATGAGATGAAAAATAACAAATGAATAGAGATATAGTTCACGTTGTATGTTTAATACACATTTAATATTCATTAGTCAGGTTTCAAATCTTTTATCACAGCTCATGACTTTTGCATTTATTTCCCCAAAAAGAAATGCACATGACATTTTACGAACATGCATTTTACTTAAAGTTATGAATAATGTTTTAAATAAAATATCTCGTTCTAGAATGCGCCAGAAGAAAAAATATTCATGAATACAAATGTTAGCTTAAAGTAATGAAGTAAATCTAAAAAAAAGTAAAAGATATTTTGGATAGATAAAAATTATCAGTCTGTGTATTAAGATAAAAAATTAGGAGATCGAAAATAAAATGTAAACTTAACATTTGAATTTTTAAATAAAAGTTTGGTTCCATGAAATACTTTCTAGGACGACTAAATTATATGTGTAAATATTTTAGCAAATAATAAGAAATAAAATCTATGCTCATTATAAGTATAAACTATATAATGAACTAAGGCTATAAAAATTTAATTGCACTTAGATTACCTATGATACATACAAATATTTCTTAATTTTCCGAAAGCTTAATATTACCACAAACTAAAATATGCACAAGCTCTTCTGAGTTATTAATGATTAAAAAAACCCATCATATTCATTACAAGCATCAGAAAGTAATATATTTTCGAGATTAAAAGGTTTATTTAAAAAAAAAAAAGTTTTTGTTTAATTGCCATCAATTTTCAGAAACATTTCCGAGTATTTTATATAGTATATTAATCAGTTTTCTTACACAACAATAAAAGGTTTTAGAATGAGCTATTAAATCACAACTAAACAGCTTCAGCTACGCCATTGAACTTATGCATGTAATTGTAACAAAATAAAATATTAATTTTAATATTTCATTCACATGTTAATAGGTTATCATATTTATCTACAAAAGCGCGATTCGTGAACATGATAATGTCTACCCGGCATTTGGTAGTATCGGAAATTTGTATTTTCTAGCATGAGAATACTGATTAATTAACTATAAGCATTTCTTGTACTATTTAACATGGATCGATATTTTTTAAATGGAACAGAATTTTATATTGCAGAAAGTAGCGTAAAATAAAGGTATATTTTTCCTGACGTTTTACGGACATTACTTTCTGCTCTCTTTTTAAAAAATATATGTATCTGGCTATCTCGTGTGTTCCCTATAAGTGTAATTTTTAAATTTAAAACTAACTTTCATTTTTTTCGAATTCACTTCTATGTCAGCTGAAATATCTTTCCATGCATTTAATTCTCTGACAAATGTCCAGACAAATGTCCAGAATGCGCGGAATGTTGAGACGGAAAACAACGAAGGAATAGAGATGTAATTTAAGTTGTATGTTTAATACACATTTAATAATTATTAGTCAAGTTTTAAATATTTTATCACATCTTAAGTCTTTTACATTCATTTCGGAAAAAATTTTGCATGGCGTTTTATAAACATTAATTTTATTGAAAATTATGAATAATTATTTAAATAATGTATCGCGTTTCATAATATACCAAAAAAAAAACACGTATTCATGAATAGAAATGTCTGCTTAAGATAATGTAGGAAATCCACGAAAACAGTAAAAAATATGTCGGATATAGAAAATTTTTCAAACGCTGTATATAAATTGCAAATTTAATTAGTAAATATTAAGAAGCAAAAGCTTGGTTCAATGCTTAAAATTCCTATAACATTGAGTTGCAAACATTTTAAAATTAATAAAAGATAATGTCGTTATAAATAAAATATATATCAATGATCTATGGACTACAAAAATCAAACTGCTATCTACTAAAGTAAAAACAAATAAACGGTTCATAATTTACAGAAATATAATATTACAACCAACTAAAACGAGCAACAATTTTTGCCAAGCTACCAATGATTCAGAAAACATTTCTTTATCATAATAGACGTAAAATACATTATTTTCCAGATTAAAAGATTTATGTATATATAACAATTTTGCTACAATCGATTTTCAGAAACTTTTCCGGGTATTGTATACAGCGTATTTTTCAGTTTTTTCAAACGGTAACAAAGGGTTTTACAATAATATAAAACAATGTTTTATGCAAGTTCTGTTAATTTAACATTTTATCTGCAACATTTGCCTGATGAGCATGAAAATATTAAAATGACAATTGATAAGAATCCGAAATTTTTTATTTCGAGCATGATAATACTCAATAATTTCTTATCAAATCTTGGGGGAATATTTTACATTAATCGATATGATTCAAATGGAGAACAAGCATCTATATTAATAAAATAACAAATCGCTCTGTGTGTGTGTGTGTGTCTGTGATGGTTAGCGAAAACTACGGTACGTACGAAGCTCAAAATTTTTCTGGGAGTAGCCCAATATCTCTCCTGATGCTCCTGACGCTCAGAATTTCAAAATTCTATTTATTAACTGAGTAATTAATTAAATTCAAAATATCACTCTCATAAAAAATCGCTTTTTTTTAGCTTTTTTCCCTTTCATTCTCTTATGGTTGGTTGGTTGCATAAAATTTTCGCAGAAATAATTTAAAAAACTGGGACTGACCTTTAAAATTCGTAGACTGGCAAACTGTCAGTTTAAATGAGGACTATTTTTTTTTTTTTTTTTTTTTTTTTTTTTTTTTTTTTTTTATCAGAGCTGCTGTACACCATGGAGGAAAAAGATAGGTGGTGGCGAAGTAAACCGAAAAAAAAAAAAGGTTTGCAATATGAAA
Source organism: Maratus speculifer (assembly GCA_964019185.1). NCBI lineage: Eukaryota > Metazoa > Arthropoda > Arachnida > Araneae > Salticidae > Maratus > Maratus speculifer. The sequence continues at coordinate 299,830,777 of OZ025295.1, read as the reverse complement.
GCATTTATCGCTGAAATTTTAATGTCTCAAAATAAAGCACGAGGAAGGAATTTTGTATTAATAAGACGGACTAGAAGAAATGAATTACAGCTGAAGCATATTTTACGAAGAAATAGTAATTTTTTAAATGGTTTTTTTCTATTATATTATTTATTAAAATAAATGTTTGCTTTTAAAAAGATTGAAATTGGAAAATTAAAAATACTTAAATGTCAAAACAAAATTAAATAAAATATTGAAAATATGATTTGAAGTAAAAAATTGAATTACTAAAAGTTTTCTCTTTTTTTCAGAAATTTTTAATGCTTTATAACGTAGATGAAAAATGTTTATGATTTAACATCATATTAATAATTCCATGTCAATATATAAAATATAGTTATGTAAAGATTCTTTTAAAATCATGCATGAACACTTAAATAATAATATTAATCTAAAATCTAGATTTCAGAGTGCAGACGATTTTAAGACATTAACGAAAGAATGTTGATTTTTCAAACAAAGTCTTAAATTATGCTTCTGTATTGATATTTGAAAGTCATATGATAAAAATAATCAAATAATTCTTGCCTATTATTGATCTAATTGTATCTTTCATGCATTCTGATCGTGAATTACAGGCAATAATGGCACAAAACGTTATTTTTTAAACGAAATTTTAGTCATCTATTTAATAACAGTTTAATAGGTAAAAAACCAAAACAAAGAAAAACTGGTTTAAACCAGTTTGAATTGATTGGAGTTTCAAAGCACATGGTTTTGTTGGTGCTTATTTGGACTTAATGTAGCGGATTTTAGACTTACATTTTTTGCGTCACCCCAAAACATTATACTGCCACTCTATTAATTTCATTTTACTATATGGTTGTACGCATATTTTTGGCATTTCGAACATTAGAATGTATGAGTCATTAGCTGTGTTGCAGTAAAATACATTACACAACACTTTTCTATGAGTTTATTTTTTAATCATTGATTAAATTTAAATGTGTTCTATTCATTTAAAATTGTAATATGGCTTTAATTTGTTTTTAAAACAAAAATAAAATAGCTGTTTGGCGTACAATTGTTTGTATCCGCAAACGATTCATTCACCATAATAAATTATCAAATGGCAAAGTAAATTATCTATCAGAAATAGCCATAAAGTGAATAGTAGCAAAACTGATTATAACCTTAATGTTTAGACTAATTTAAACGTAACCAGATCCCAACCAGAAAAAAAACAGACCAAACTCCGATCCGTGATGCACAAAATTTCCGTAAGTATAAACCCGACCCTGACCTAAAAATTCTGTTTGGAAAAAACTATGGATTTGATAAGTGACCAGAACCAAATCTGAATCCCGCAAAAATGTTCAAGTGAAGCACAACCCGATTCAAACAAGGAAAAATAACTTTCGTGGGCATAAAACCTGACCCGAACCTAAATATTTTCTTTAAAAAACCCGAAATATGACTCGAACGAAATCTGCAACCGATAAAAATATTCCAGAGAACTATAACCCAATCCCAGCAAGACAAAATACTTTCCATGGTCATAAACCCGACTCAAACCTAAAAAACTCCGTTTGAAAAATCCTGAACTTTGACCCAAATCACATCTAAATCTGACCAAAGTATTCGAAAGAACCATAACCGGATTCGAATAAGACAAAATAATTTCCGTGGACATGAACCTGATACGAACCTAAAACTCCCATTCAAAAAAATACCTGAAATTTGAATCGAACCAAATCTGAATCTGAAAACTATTTCAAAGAAACGCAACCGGATCCAAAGAAGACAAAATATTTCCATGGACATGAACACAATCCAAACCCAAAAAATTTCTTTGAAAAAATCGCGAACTCAACGAAATCTGAACTTGGCAAAAATATTTCAGTGAAGCATGTCCTTATTCGAACAAGGCAGAATTATTTCCGTGAACATGCAAGAAGACCCAAACCTAACAGTTATATTTGAAGAAAAAACCCGAAACCTGAATTGAACCAAATCTGGACCTGACAAAAATATTCCAAAGAACTATAACCCAATCCAAGCAAGACGAAATAAATTCTATGGACATAAACCAAATCGAACCTAAAAAATTCGATTTGAAAAAAACTGAAATTTGACCCAAACCACATCTAAATTTGACCAAAATATTCGAAAGAATCATAACTAAATTCGACTATGACAAAATAATTTCCGTGTACATGAACGAGATCCAAACCTAAAATTCTATTTGAAAAAATACCTGAAATTTGAATCGAACCAAATCGGAACCTGATAAAAATATTCCAAAGAATCGTAACTGGATCTGAATAAGGCAAAAAAATTCTATTCACATGAACCGAATCTGAACCTAAAAAATTTCTTTGAAAAAAATCACGAAACCTGAGCTGAACCAAATCTGAACTTGAAAAAAATATTCCAGTGAAGCACGTTTTTATTCGAACAAGGCAGCATAATTTCCGTGAACACGCAAGAAAACCCGAACCCAAAAATTACATTTGAAGAAAAAGCCGAAATCTGAATTGAAACAAATCTGTTCCCGACAAAAATATTCCAAAGAACCATAACTGTATTCGAGCAAGGCAAAATAATTTCCATGGACATGAATACGACCCGAACATTAAAACGCAATATCAAAAAATGCCTAAAATCTGAACCGAACGAAATCTGAACCCGACAAAAATTTTCTAATGAATCATAACCAGATCCGAACAAGACAAAATAATTTCCATGGACATGAAACCAATATATGGTTTGGTAACATTTAGGTTGCAATTACATTACGGTAAGTCTTTGATTATATTTAATTTCCCGTTAGGTTACAGTTAGGTCACGGTTAAATTAAACTTAGGTTAAAGTTAAATTGCATTTATGTTATGGTTAGAATAAGGATATAAAGTGAAGGCTAGGTTACATTTATGTTATATTTGATTTACGGTAAGGTACTGTTAAGTCAAAGTTAGGTTGCAGGCAGGTTATGGTTACGGTACAAAAGTTTACGGTTAGGAATTTATCCATAGAGTGAACATTACGCATGATTTGATGAAAAATAACACTTACTTTTGTTAAATGGCTCTGAAATTATAGTACTACATACCAACATTTTAGCTACCAGCGAGTATCGATTTCATTCATGGTATAGTCGGATTTAAGAGTGATATAATTAGTTTGAAATTCAAAATATTTCACTTGGGATTTCTATGTGAAAAAAAAAAATAGTTACGTGACTTAACAGTGATTTTTGATAAATATCAACACTTTAACACGAAAATCACGCAGTCGTTGGATACATATTCCCTCCCGCGTTTCTCATCGCTCATTTTGAGTATTTTTAGAGCTTAACATTAGCGGTTTTTAAAACCGATTTTTCACACAGTCAGTGGCCACGTATTTAAGACAATGCATTTCTGCATGTTTCGAGTTAATGATAAAATCATACGAATTTCAAGTTCGTTTAGTATTGTTAATACGGACCCGGGCAACGCCGGGCGGGTCAGCTAGTATTTAAATAAAGCAACACAAAAGAAAGATAATTTTTTTCCTGGCACTATATGAACATAACATCTTTCTGTTCTCTTTTAAGAAATATATTTAGGGGAGACTAGGGCTGGGTGACCATACGGGAGGCTTGACCCACTCGTCCATATTCATATTTAAATGTTAATCAAACTTTTATTGCTTGATGGCAATCAAAGCTAATGGAATGACCAAATAACAACCTTTGTTTCATGTCGATAATTGCAAAGGTGTAGACAGAACCAGTTGGGAAGAATTTTCAACATAATATGTGAATTTTTTAGAAATGTTTTGTAAACGTTTTTCAGATTAAAGAAATGAAAGGTTCTAAATTTACAGAAATATAATATTACCATAAGCTAAAACATGCAACAATTTTTACCAAGCTAACAATGATTCAGAAAAACTTTCTTTATCATAACAGATGTCAAAAACTAACAGAAAACAAATATGTCATAGAAATTAAAGTAAGTGGGTTTTATTAAATGCACAAATATTGTGCTTTATCCAGGCATGAAGTCTGCATAGTAAATTAGGCCTAATGCTCTATATGAGGAGGCTTGACCCCAATCAATGTGAAAAAGTGTGTAAATGGTAATGGCTCCCATAATTACACGTTTTAGGAAATCTTTTTATTATAGTCGGTATATAATAAAATGATTATATTTGTAAAAGAAAATGCAAATTTATGCTGTGAAACTACTTGAGCAATACAACGGAAAGTTTTTTTAAATTAAGAACTGATGAGACCAAAATTGCTACAGACTGTCAGGCCGCGCTCCATCAAAAGTGAATTTAAAGCGATATTAACTTATAATATATTGATTTTGTATTCAAACGTTTTGCACAGGGCAGCTATAATGAAAATGCACCTATTCGAATATCTCTGGTGATAGTACTAAAGTTCCAAATGAAACAACATTTGGGTAGTATTTTGGTGTTTTTAAATTTCTAAACCTTGTAGCATAAAAGTTTTGGGTTTCTGAAACTTGTTTTATTTGTTTAAATCTTGTAGCATAAAGCTATTATTGGTTTTTGAAACTTTGTTTATTTGTTTAAACCATGTAACTTAAATATATTCTGGATTTTTTAAACTTTAAAACCTTGTAGCATAAAGGTAGTCTGGATTTTTTTAACTAATTTTCTATACTAATAAAATCCGTGCGCCTCTGTCTGTCTGTCTGTCTGCTTGAAGCCGATTACAGTTCGCAACGCGGGCGAGTTGGAAGTCGCGAGAGGTGTCTTTCGATTGGAAAAATTCCGGGGAAGTCATTTTGGGCATTTTCGAGACAGTGGGACCCAAATTAAAAAAGTTATGAATTAAAAACCCCTTGGGAATCGGAACGAAAAATGTCACAATTCCCAAACGGAGCTCCAAAGCAGAACACTGCGCCACCTTGCGGTGAAGAACATGAATTTTTCCCCTTTGGCTAAAAGAAGAAACAGCCGAAAACCTCTTTTCACCGGCGCTAATTGCGTTTTTTCCGCATCAATTTTTTTGACTTGCCGTAGAATATTTACCGTAGTTTTCGCTAAAATATTGAACTTAGAAATAAAACAGGACAATCGAAACTTTTTTTTGCGCGTTTTTTCTTAAACCATCATGCAGACAGTTTTTAAAGTAGAAAAAAAACTGATTACATATTCAGAATCTGCGTAAAAATCTGCTTCTGACGAACTAAAAAATACGGAAAAATGTCTTAAGGGCGCGTAGTGCCCACCGTGCAAAACCGAGTATTTTTAACGGGACTATGGGCGCGAAGCGACCATAGTTCCGATCCACAATCTTTTTTTTTTCAAGTGCACGTGGCCCACAGTTCGAAATCACATATTTTTAACGGGACCATGGCTCTTTAATTTACTTTTTTTGTGCTTGAGGATTCGAACACCAAGACATGCTTATTAAATGAATTTTTTTGCTTATTATATACTGCTTAATACCGAGGTTCGTTTGGAAAAAGTGGCCCAGCTAGCGGGCGTAGCTCGCTAGTATATGTTTAAATCTTGTAGCATAAAGGTAATCTGTATTTTTTAAGCTTATTTTTTTTTTATTTTATTGTATAAAAGTATTCTGCATTTTTAAAGCTTTTTTTATTTGTTTAAACCTTATAACATAAAGGAATTCTGAATTTTTTTAACTTATTTTATTAGTGTATTGTTTATTTTTGACAATACATATTTCAACATAAAATATAGTAGGTCAAACCTCCCACATGTGGGGATCCTTGACTCATCATTTTCTCTTGATTAAAATCCATCTTTTTTCAAATTACTTATATATTAAACTTATGTAATAATTTTATTCTCATAGTTGATTGAAAAAAATATATAGAATGACACATAAAACTTCGTTCTGAGTTTATTATTTAAGAAGTTAAAAATCATTTAGTAAAAAGTGGGTCAACCATCCCTAGTCTCGCCTATATGACTCTCTTGTGTGTTCTATCTAAAAGTAATTTTTTAATTTAAAATTAACTTTCATGTTTTTGAAATTCACATTCCGTCAAGTGATATATGTTTCCATGCGTTTAATTCTGTTTCTTGTTCTGATAAACGTCTAGAATGCCTGAAAGGATGCGACGAAAAACAATGAACGAATAGAGATATATTTAAAGTTGCTATATATGCATTTAATATTTTGCTTGTCAGGTTTCAAAACTTTAATCACAGATAATTTCTTTTGCGTTTATTTCGCTAAAATAATACTGCATGGCGTTTCTCGAACATTAATTTTACTGAATGTCGTGAATAATGTTTTAAATAAAATATCTCGTTCCAGTAAATGTACATTCATGAATACAAATGTTTATTTAGAATAGGATATGCAGTATGAAAACTTATAAATTATATTTTGGATAGATAAAAATTATGAAACGCTATATACCAATATTTTACATGAATCGATATTTTTGAAAGGAAGTAGAATCATGTTTTAATATAGTGGTGGAAAATAAAGATATATATTTTTGCCTGGCATTTTACAAATGTAACATCTTTATGTAATCTTTTTATTTATACGACTCTTGTGTGTTCTCTAGAAACGTAATTTTTCAATTTAAAATTAAATTTTACGTTTAAGAAATTCACTCTCCGTTGTCTATGTCAACCGAAATTCGTTTCCATGCTTTTAATTCTGTGTTTTGGCATTACAAATGGCTAGAATTCGAATAGCATGAAATGGGTGAAGAAACAACAAATATAGATTAGTATCATGTTATATGTATTATACACATTTCATATTTTTAATCAAATTTCAAATATTTTATCTCCGCAAATATCTTTCGTACTTATTTCGCTAAAAAAATTTTGCATGGCAAACTTTAATGAAAGTTAAGAATAAAATTTTAAATTAAATATCCCATTCTAGAATGAGTCGAAAATAATACACATTTATGAATACATATGCAAGTTTAAGTAGGGAGTCTATGAAGACTAATAAATGATATTTAGAATAGATAAAAAATAACAGACTCTATATTATAGAAAAATATAAGAGACTTATTATAAACCTTAAAATTAATATTTAAATTTTAAAATAAAAGCTTGGTTCCATGAATAAGTCTTAGATGACTAAATTGTGTATGTGAATATTTTAGCAAGCAATAAGAATTAAAAGTGCTGTTCATTATAAGTATAAATTATATATAAATAAACTATGGCTATAAAAATTAAATTGTTATCAAGTAAACTATAAAACATACAAATGATTCTTTATTTTCAGATAAAGATATCACCGCCGACCAAAATCTACAACAATCTTCCAATTTATCAATGATTCAGAAGAACCTTCATTAACATTACAAATATCAGAAACTAACATATTTTCGAGGTTAAAATTTTGAACAAAAAATTTATTCTACTACAATCGATATTTTGAATTTTTTCCGAGTATTTTATATAGTGTTTTAAGTTTTCTTACATTGAAACAAAGAATAGAGAGCTATCAAATCGCAATCAAACAGCTTCTGTTAAGCAAATGAAATTAAGCATGCAAAGGTAACAAAATTATAAATTTCTTTTAATGATTCATGGAAATGTAGTTAATTTATCATATTTATCTGTAAAACATGTTTGATGAACTTGGAAAAATTGACCTGGCAAATGATAGCATCAAAAATTTATTATTTATAGTATGAGAACACTGGTTAATTTACTGTAAAAATTTTAGGTAGATCATTTACTCATCATACGTAAAATAGAATAAATCTTGCAATCGTTTAGAAAATCGATTTTTTTTTTGTTGTTGACGGATTGACAAAATTCGGATTACTGGAGCATTCGAAAAACATATTTTTAGAAAAAAAAAATGCCGTCTGTCTCTCTGTGTGTCTATGTGCCTGTCTTTCTGTCTTTAAACACTCCATCACTCAACAAAATGAGATAAAGTGTTGAAACTTTGTATGTTCATAGTATGCAAGAATGGGAAGAAGCCTATTTAATATCAATAACCTCGATTATCTTGAACTATTTTTTTCGGAAACGCGAAGTATTCGCTCTGAAGAAAGGTACATAAAAATTTTCACTTTTATTTATTTTAAGGAGTAAATATATACAAGATAATAAAAAATATAAATTTTGCATAAAGTATGAAGTCGATCGGATAGTTAGTGGAAAACATGTTTTCCGCATTCTTCGACTTTTATCATCTTGTATTTCATCCAAATTTCAATTGAAAGATATATTTTAATTGGAAATGAGACGCTTAATCCAATGCAGTAAATTGTTCGTTAATATAATTATAATTTTTAAAGTTATAAGGATGCATCTTTTATAAGTTGATTTTATTTTGATATTTTATAGTATGCATTTCCATGATGGGTAATTATTATTGTGGACATCGACGACTAGTTTTACATGAATCGTCATTTTTGAAATGGAAGAGAATTATAAATAAATAATTCGGTGCAAAATAAAGATATTAAATTTTGCCTGGCATTTTACGAATATAACATCTTTTTGGTCTCTTATTAAATAAAATATGAAATACATTTCCATGCATTTAATTCTGTGAATTATTAGTAAAAATCTCTACAATATTTCGAATGATGAGATTGAAAACAATAAACGAACATTGGTATATTTCATGTTGCATGTTTCATACACATATAAAATTTTAGCAGTCAGGTTTCATATCTTTTAGCACATTACATGTCATTTTTATTTATTTAACTAAAAAGAATTGTGCCAGACGTTTTACGAACGTTAAATATACTGAAAGCTATTAATAATGTTTTAAATAACATATCTCGTTGCAGAATGTGCCGGAAAAAATACATACCATGAATTCAGATGTCAGATAAAGATAATGTAGGCAATATATGAAAACTAGTAAATAATACTTTGGATAGATAAAAAAAACAGGCAATATTATGGTAAAACAGCACGAGGTCGAATATAAAATGTAAATTTGATATTTAAATTTAAGCTTACACAAAATAAAAGCTTAGCTCCATGAATAATTTTTCTAGACGACTAAATTATATATGTGAATATTTTAGTAGAAAATATAAACTATATTTAAATGGTCTATGGCTATAAAAATTCATTAAAAACGCCGTCTGGAAATAATTTACGTGAATCTATATTTTTGAAACGGATGAGAATCATATTTAAATAAAACAGCGAAAAATGAAGATATCGTCTTTGCCTATATTTTACGAACAAAACAGCTTTCTGTTCTGTTTTAAAATAATATTTATGTGGCTCTTTTATGAATTCTCTATAAATGTAATTTTGAATTTACAATTTACTTTCAAGTTTTCAAATTTCACTTTCCGTTATCTATGCCAACTGAAATATGTTTCCATGTATTTAAAGCTGTGTCTTGTTATAACAAATGTCTAAAATACCTAAAAGAATGAGACATGAGAAAATGAACAGGTAGATGCATTTTAAGATGTATATTAAATGCACATTTAATATTATACTAGTTGTATTTCAAATTTTAATCACAGCTGATGTATTTTTCATTTATTTCGAAAAAACGTATTATGCATGACATTTTACGAACATTAATTTTACTGAAAGTAATGAATAATGTTTTAAATAAAATATCTCGCTCTAGAATATATCGGACAAACATGTATATTCATGCATACAAATGTCAGCTTAAATTATTGTTGGAAATGTATAATGAAAACTATTAAAAAAATAGACAGTATTATAGTAAAACATTATGAGGTCGAATATAAATTGTAAACTTTATATTTAAATTTCAAAGTAAAAGCTTGGTTCCATGAATAATTTTCCTAGATGACTAAATTACACATGGGAATATTTAAGGAATAAAAAAAGAAATGAAATCGTTGTTCAGTATAAGTATAAACTATATTTAAAAGAACTATGGCTATAAAAATTCATTAGGAACAACGTCTGGAACTTCTTTACATGAATCGATATTTTTCAAACGCAAGCGAATCATATTTAAACAATGCAGCGAAGAATGAAAATATCTTCTTTGGCTGGATTTTCACTAACACAACTTTCTGCTCTCTTTTAAAATAATATTTATGAGGCTGTTTTGTGTGTTTTCTATAAATATATAATTTTGAATTTAAATTAACTTTTAGGTTTTTGAAATTTACTTTGCGTTATCAATGTCAACTGAAATATGTTTCCATGCATTGTGTGACAACTCTGTGTTTTGTTACGGCAAATGTCTGGAATTCCTAGTTGACTGAGATGAGAAAAAAACAATAAACAGAGGTATATTTCAAATTGTTATGTTTAATACACATTCATTATTTTACTAGTCAAAATAAAAAAAAATTATCACAGCTAAAGTTTTTCGTTTTTACTTCGCTAAAAAGAATTGAGTATTACGTTTTACGAACTTAATTTTACTGAAAGTTTTGAATTAAGTTTTAAATAAAATATCTCGTACGGATAAACTTTTAGCAAAATTATTCTAATTTTGTAGATTATGTTGCAAAATTAGAGAATTACTGCAGCTTTGCAAAGACTAGTTTTGTAGATTTATGTCATTATTTTACAGCATATAGGTAAAATGTTAGTAAACACTCTGATTTCTGTAACTTTATATCTGCAGAATTACAGTTTTATGTGAATATTTTTGCATGTAATAGGGAATAAAGTCTTTGATCGTTATAAGTATGAACTGTTTATAAATTAACAACGACTAAAAACATCGAATTGCTCTCAAGTAAATTACAAAACATACAAATTGTTCTTAATTTACAGAAATGTAATATTACCAAAAATTAAAATCGTATGTTACATCTTTCAAGTTACCTAAGATTTACAAAACCTTTTTATAAAGTGTGTTCGTAAGTATATAAGTATGTAGTACCTATAGTCGCCGTCCAGTCAGTCAGCCTGTCTGTCCGCATAAAAACGGAAAAACTAATCAACCGAATCGTTTTAAATTAAAAATATATAACTGTTATTTTACTTTGTTCAGTCATTTCGATTTTTATGAAAATTGGATGTATAACTCAAATACAGGGGCAATCAAAAATATTCCGTTACATTACGGCGAATGGGAATAAGAGTTTCCAGTCCCTTTTAATGATGTTACACTCTTTCGAACATAAAAAAATGATATGGATGTATGAAGTGTATAATAAGATATACATTATATGTAATTTGTGATGCAAAGAATATATGTTATTAATTTACAGGGCACGCAAAAGTATTCCATTGCTTAATGGTATAGAGAAAAACATTGTATGTGGTGCGTTTTAATTATATTAAGCCATTTCACATTTTATGAAAGTAACATACGTCGCTGAGGTTTACTTAAAGTTATTTCCTGTATAATAGAAAGCACATTGTAATTGCGGATACAAACATGAAATCTATATCTGAAGTACTTTATACTATTACACCAAGTCTGAACATTCTCGAAACTTCATTATAGTATGAAAGCACCGCATTTGCTACGTTTGACGTAGCACTAACGTAAATTCTAACTGTTTATGGTTAAAAACACCAAAAATTAATATATTTTTATATTCAGAATTTTTTTTTTTAGTTTTTTTTTAATACCATCAAATTTCGGAAACATTTTCGAGAAATTTATATAGTGTAGTAATTAGTTTTCTCAAACCGGAATATGGGTTTTAACATGCTATCAAGATTAAACTAAATATAGCTTCTTAGTTCAATTTTTGCATGCAAGAGAAGCAAGTTAATAGTAATTACACTGTTAATGTAAATGTTGCTAATTTACTAAGTTTGTCTGTAAAGTATGTTTGTTGAACATTAAGACATTTTTGGAATTATCTTCAGAAAAGAGTACACATACAGACACAAACATTGGCACATACAGAGATTTTTTTAAAATTGCAACGAGTAAATGAAATTTAGATAAATAAAATAAAGCTGAATCTTAATAAAATATAAAAACGCATTTTTGAAGTGAATGTCTGGAAATAGTACAATAATAATAATAATATATAATAATAATAATAATAAATAAGTACAATAATGCAGGACTTATTTATTTTTTTAGGATGACGTAAAGTGATTTAAAGTTTTGAGGTAACCTCATATTATAGACTATGTTTATAAATTTCTGTATTTCTTCTTTTTTTTAATTAAAGAATTTAGGAAATGATATCGCTCTGTGTTGAAATCATGCAAAAGCGTGCAGAATTACTAGAATCGTAGATTTTAGGGAAGATTTATTACCTGAAATATTTCAAGACATCAACATAAAGTTTTGACTTCTAACATTAGAAGAGATAATATATTATGCATAACTAACTTTTAAATGGTATTTTGACAATTTCATGTAAAATATATTTTCTGCATTTTGTTAAACAACTAAGATTTGAAATTTTCACCCAGCTAGTCGCATTAAGATTAATTATACTACTTTTGTGTTAGACGACTTTTCTCATATGATTTACCTTTCTCTAAATTAAAATTGAGTTAATTATTTACAGGTAGGGTTCAGCGAATTACGGAGGAGAAATTCTACAATTTTACATCCTTCTTAGTTCGTTTAATAAATGTTATTTCATTATTATTGTTTGATGGATGTGGCTTCTTAAATTTAGCTGAAAAAAAAGAAAATTATATATCTGATAACTAATTTTACATAAAATGAAATGCACGATATTGCAAGGGTAAAGCAATATTTGTACACACTTTAATTAGCAATGAATTGTTCCAAAGAATCAAGTTAATTGATTCATTTAAATGTTGGAATTTCTTATATATATTGACTTACTATTACTTAATTACTTAATTTATTTTTCATTAAAATATCTTATAATATAGACACATCTTCTAACACATTTCTCATCACTGTATACGCATTTTTAGATTTTTTACTGTACGATCAAGGGTTTAAAATATATTAAGATGCCTGGCTACCATTAAATTCAGTTTTTGGTGAAAAATAAAATTTTCTACATTTAATTTAATATTTTAGATTTTTAATTTAAGACATTTTATTAATTTAAAACATTGATTAAACGGACATTTTAGATTTTAAAATCAGTTTGAATTTCGTTTCTATCTTGCTCATAACTTGTGTTATAGGCCTTTTTATATTAGTCATTAAATAAGTAAAACCTAGTATTTAATTATATTTTCTGCTTTTTCTCAAAATGAAAATTTTAAAATATTGTTTTGTCGCAAAACAACATAACTCAGAAAATAATAGTTGTAATTGTATGAAGCTTTTTCAAAAATACTCAAAAAAAGTTTATTTTGGTAATGTGATTTTACAATGATTATAGCTAATTATTTTTTTGCGATTTAATTGATACATATTATGAATGGGCATAATATTTTTTTGATTTTTTTGTATTAAAAAATGTGGTGTCTTTATTTTTTTAATAACAAAGTTATAATTTTGAAAATGGCTCAATACCTCAAGAAAGATTCATTATTCATAAATAAATTTACAGAATAAACATATCTTCAATTAAGTTTAGGTTTTGATGATTTGCAAAACTTACATTTTACAGCAATATTTATGTATATTTTGAGCTTAGAAATCAAAATATTTAAAAATAATCTGACTTTAACATGTTATTTACAATTAACTATATTCCATAATGTAATGTATATCAATAGTCTATTTTTCAAATATTAAAAAAAGTCCGTTTTAAACTTAGGCAGTCACGGTATGATGAATTTAAAATTTCAAGCATAACTTTTCATTTAAAGGCCAAATTTTCTACTTCGTTGAACAATATATTATTATCGATAACATTAAACGTTTGGCAACTATTCATTCTTATATCAGTTTCAATAAAATTGCGTTAAATTTTCATGTAAGTATTAAACATTTGTTCATTAATTTTGAATTAGTAAATTAATTGTAGGTATTTTATTCGAGTTGCACGAAAATCGTATGCTTCATTGAGTTTCATTTATTCTTGCGCTTTAGAATTTGCTAGAACAATTGGTTTTCTATAAATGCATTCGCCTGCCTTAACCTCCTGACTGCCGCCGGCTGATTTTTTCACACACTAAGCTGCAGGTTTCACTGCAACATAAGCAATATTTAAATTAGTATATTTCCACAAATAAAACCCAGTTCTGAAAAATTAAGTTAGGATTGATGCTATCAAAGATTATACACCGATACTAATAACGTATTTTGCATCAGGTTGGAAAAAACATCTTTTTTTTATATTTTTAATAAATTACAGAGAAAACAACATTACAATATTACCCTTTGGCTGGGCAGTCAGGGGATTAATTTCTTCAAGTTATCAATAAAAGTAGTTATTCTGGTTAAGCTTTAAGCGCTTTAGTTTTATCTTAAAATTAAAATTTTAGAATGTGACTGTTGGAAAGCACAAATTTCCGTAGAATGGATAACTATAATTTAAAATTCAATTTTATACTAACTGTAATAATTTTAAAAATGAGATAAATGACATAAGTATTAAATATTTCATGCATTTTGTAAACTTTATTTTCTTATTTATACTTTCTTACTTTATACTTTATTTGTATATTTTATTACTTTATTTTATTATATAATTTATTTTCAAAAGAGAGAAAGTTTTTTTTTTTTTTTAAATCAAAATATGAAAGTATAGAAACATAGTACAAACAACATATTGAATCCATAACATATTACTCCTAACTGAATTTATATATTGAAATGTAAAAAATGAAAGTTTCGATGTTAGTTTGAATATTGTATTAGTTTATTGCATTATTTGGAACAACTCAAAACGGAACATGACTTTGGTGATAAAATTTTAAATGTCTGTATAATAAATGTACACAAATATTTCAATCCAATTGATAAATATGGCAGTTACTCCAACTTGCTTATTGTAATTTATTTTTAAAGTTTGGGCCCTTTTAGGTGCGTTCTTAATTATGTAAATACGTAGCACCTATAGTTGTCGTTCAGTCCGTCCGTCCGCATATAACAACGCAAAAACGACCCAACCGAATCGTTTAAAATTTAAAATATATTATTATTACGTAATTTTGTCGAGTCGTTTCATATTTTATGAAAATCGGATGCATAGATCAATTACAGGGACAATCAAAAATATTCCATTTCATTATGGTCAATGAGGAAAAACGTTTCAAATGCATTTTAATCGTTTGAAATTTAAAATATATAATTATTACATAATTTTGTTGAGTTATTTTTTTTATTTTATCAAAATCGGATGCATAGTTCGTTTACAGGGACAATCAAAAGTATTCCGTTACATTACGTTTAATGGGGGAAAATGTTTCAAATGCATTTTAATGGTGTTACACTCATTCGAACATAATAAAATTGATATGCATCTATAAAGTACATATTATAATATTGATTTTGCATAATCCGTGGTGCAAAGAACATTTGTTATTGATTTACAAGGCCACACAAAAGTATTCAATTACATAATGGTATAGGGAGAACATTGTTTGGTGCGTATTTTAATTGTAATTAACTATTTAAAATTTTATGATATTGATATATGAGAGTGATATTTTTAAAACTTCGTTAACGTACGAACGCACCTCATTTGCTACGCTTCACATGGAATTTCCAATTTGTTTTTTTATCAAATTACTGTAGTACGTAAGTATTGCCGTAATGGAGAACAGATCAGAGCTAACTTGAGATGTGTGTTCCCTTTAGCAGAAGATTACATATGAGGACCCCAGAAGCCAAAATTAAAACGAATGAATTAAGTGCACAGATGATTTATAAATATGCTTTTTTCTTTTCGTGTAAAGATATAGAATTGATTTTCTAATTAAGGGCTGTGTTCTAGAGATAAACCACTTTTGCCGAAAATTAATCAATATTGATTAATTATAAATTTAAAGAAAATTTGTCAAATGAAAGAAGATTTCAAAGACCACAATGAAACAAAGGCCGTTTCCTGCTTCAGTTCAGTGAATTATTATTGATGTTCAAATTTAACGTCAATTATCTTTAAACTCAATTTATTTCAAATCGATTTTTTGTCACTTGTATCCCTTGGCTTCTGAGATAGTCATATATCATATAAAAAACTTTTCACTTCAAAATGACAATTTATCGCTTTAATTTTAATTGTATTTTTCACCTAACCCGAAAAGTATTCAATGACGATTGTCATGTTAAATGTATTTCAGAGTAAGTATCGGGCATAACAGTTTTTTAAGGTCTAAACTTAATCTTGATTATTTTGCTATTTTCTGTCGAAAACGGAATGTCAAATATTTTAAAATAATTACAACAAACATAAACATACATAATTGTTCATTAATTACATGTATTTAGTAAATATGCATAGCTATTACTTATACTTGCTTATTAATTATACATAATTATTGATTATTTATATGTGTTGCTCAAGTTATTTTACTAGCTTTAGACAACAAGCTTTTTTTCGTGTAAAATAAAATAAATTCACCAACGACACAAAAAGATTTTCTAAGTATACAGATTTTATTAAATGAAAAGTATTTTAATATTATGTATACACAGCATGATTTATCTTTTATAAATTATTTTGTAAATGTTCATCTCTTATACTAGAATTTATTTCAAGACTATTTAAAACACTTCTGCAGTTTCAAACTAAAAATTTAGTATTCCTGTTAAGTCTGCAGCTTTTAATGAGCAGGTGAAAAAATATACATGCTTTGCTTGCTTTATGATTTGCATTCATGCCTTGAGTCAGTCATGGCTGATAATTACAAACAATAATGTTCACAGCACTAAATAATCTCATTTTAGCTGATGCAACTCAGATCGATGGGCAATTCTGAAAATTTTCGAAGAAACAAGATTTTTAGAATACATATAATTTCTTGCGGTTTTACAGTTTTTATGAACATAATTTAAAAACAATATAATCAAAATTATATGTCTTTTAGGGTCTGTATTTTAATGCAAATAAATTAGGTCCATTATATATTCGTGTAAAAAATGTTTCTTCACCCGAAATCCATTCTAATTTTCAATATCACAGTATTATCTTGTAACGCTTCCCATTTGTGTGATTTGTTAATTTAGAAAGCGTATCTTTCAGCAGGTGTCATCAAATGTATACGTTAAAAGCATGATTATTTACTGAGCGCATTAGAATTTTTTATAGTTGATTTGTTGATTTTAAAAATTTTACGTACTTCATTCAAAAAAAATTTTAACGATTTTTTTGGACCCGTGATTTAATATAAACAAATTGAATAATTGACAATAAGTATAAATAAGTTTCTGTACTATATGTAATAAAACACAGTGTAACGCATAGTGCGCCAAATCGGTTTTATTCTTCAAAAACTGTCAATGGAATTGACGCTCTCATCGAGATCGTTATGTCGTCTTTGTGCATCCGCAGCTTAACAGCAGAACCAAAAATTTGCCAACAAAAGGGGAAAATGACAATCTTTCTATTTTTCCGATTAGGGGGATTAACGAAAAAAACACTACTTCAAAGTGCTATAAAAATAGTAAAAATTATTAATTATTAGTATTATTTCAATAGTTTCAGCAGAGTTTTTTAATTATGAAGTTTTATAGCATATTTGTTAAAATTTTTTATTTTAATAAGAAATCTTAATTTTGGTATGGTACAGTCAAACCTGTCTATCTCGAATCTCTTGGGAGCCAAAAAGAAATTCGAGATAGACAGGTTTCGAGATATACAGGTTTTATATAAACAAAGAAAATATCTTTAAACTAAATACAAAAGACTGAAGATTTAAAGTACTAAGTTTTATTTACATACCTTACGAAAAGTAATCCGTTAGTTTTTGATGCAAAACTTTTTTTAATTGGACATTTTTTTTGTAATTTTACAACAGCAGAGAAGCCATCCTGATCAATATTGTCCTGGAATTCAAGAAAATTTCTCAATGTTTCAACGACTTTTCTGCTTCTTTTGGCGTACCCACTCTTTCTATATTTATGCTGTCCTCATTATCATTTTCTGCATCATCAGAAGTTCTTTGAATGCTTTCTAAAATTTCGGAATCTATTAATAATGTTCCACTCGTTACCAATGATTCATCAAGGTTTACAAAATCCTTAAATGAGCTATCAATATTTATTTCATCTTTAATAATTCTCCATTGAGTTTTCGTCAATTTACTCAGCCGGTAACTCCTCTGTTTCTATAAGCTGTTGTTCTTAGACAGTACATGATTGCCCAAATCCAGCCTTTTTAAAGCAGTTCTTAATAGTTTTTTCCGTGACACATCTCCAAACATAGTCTATCATTCTCATAGCATCCAAAACAGTTATGTTAGGAAGTTTTTCACCATCTTCAATTGCATTGATCAGTTTTCTAACAAGCTCTTTTCTATATTCAACTTTAAAACTCCGTATAATCCCTTGATCTAACGGTCGAAGTTTTGAAGTTGTATTCGGGGGTAGAAATTTTACTGTGACGTTTTTTGTTGAAGGAAGATTCTTGTGAGAGCTGCAGAGCAGAAGAGCAGAATTTTTCTGCTTTTCAAGCCCATTGATTTATCAACTTTTTTTTATCCACTCACCAAAAAATTCGCTGGTCATCCAAGATTTTCTGTTTGATTTATAGAGAATCGGAAATGATTTTACTTTTGCAAAACATCTTGGTTTTGTTGAACGGCCAATCATTATTGGCGGAGGTTTTTCGCTGCCATTTTGATTAGCAGCTAGAAGCACAGTTACTCTCACTTTACTCTGCTTGCCACCTTAGCACTCCTTTCCTTTAAAAACTGCTGTTTTGTTTGGCAAACGTTGGAAAAAAAGCCGGTTTCATCAGCATTAAAAATATCAGATAGATCATATCCTTGCAACAAAGATGGAAGTGCTTTTAACCAATTCTCGATAACACTTGTTGGCGCAGACGCACTTTCCCCACAAATTTTTCGGAAGACAATGCCATGTCTCATTTTGTAGCTTTCAAGCCAGACATTGCTCACTTTTAAATCATTAACTCCCAATTCTTTCGCAAATTCTTCACCTTTTTTTTTTGAAGCATTAAGCCAATGATAGAAACTCCTTCTCCAGAGTATTGCTCAAACCATTTTTTTGTATATTTGTCCACATCGGGAAAAAAAGAATAAGCGGTTTTTTCCTGGTTTTATTGTTGTTTTCAAAGTTATTTTCTATACAATCTTTATTTTTTATGATGGTGGATAGAGTAATGGGTGGAATTCCAAATTTCGATGCGACCACACTTTTTATCATAGAAGGATTTTCCTTCAAAAAAGTCAAAACCTCCATCTTTTTTCGATCGATAAAACGTTCAATTCTTTTTGTGCCTGACATTTTAGCTCTAAAATTAGACAGAGAAATGCGTTGTATTCGTTTAACTAAATGACTGTAGTGGCCATCTCTTTCTCTCTCTACGCGAAGCACCGATGAGAAGATTTCCATTTCGGCCAATAGCGCCCAAGTATTTTCCATGCATTTTAACCCCCCCCCCCCTTTTTATCTGAGTACTTTTGATCACATATCTTCTAAGTGACCAAGAACCAGTTGTTTTTTCTGGAGAAAAATTTCGACCTTCATTTTCTTAATTCAATCCAAACCCCCTATCCCCCATCTTGGAAACTCCCGCGCAGTCCCTTAGCAACACCCGCGGCGCTGAGAGGGGCAAGGATGTCCCTCTTCTAGGAATGTCACGGAAATGAGAACTGGCGATTTAAAAACGTTTATTCTTGCAGCAATGGAATGTATTTTTACAAATATAAAATGTCAGAACTTGAATTGAAAACTGACATTTCTTTCGAAAGTTCGAGATAGGCAGGTTTGAAAAAAAATAATTTGAGATAAGTTTGGAAAATACATTGATTTTTAAATGAAAATGCAGGGAAATTAAAAAAAAATCGACATAAGCAGGTTTTAGAGATAGGCAGGTTTCGAGATAGACAGGTTTGACTGTATTTTAGCCTCAAAACTTGGTTCACACAGAAGTATTGTAAATGCTAATAGTGTGTTTATTAGACCATAAACAAGTCGAACTTTGCTAATTTAAATGCTTCCATATTTTCAATTATTTTTTATATTTTTTTTTCTAATTTCAGTGAAAGACACAATTTTTACCCACCGTCCTAGGACGGATATCTACAATGGTTCATAATATTTTACAGTACTACAGCGTGTTCTTTTAACAAAGCAAACAATAGTCACACTTGTTTAACTTATTAAATTCCTCATTATTGAGCTTATTATTTATTTTCTTACTTAATTTAAAAGAATTTGTCCTTTTAAAATGTTTAGATTACTTATGAGAGATAAGTAAAGTGTATTTTTCTGTTGGAATTAATAAAGATTCATTGAAAAAAGCTTTTTTTTTTTGTCATTGGAAACCAAATGACATTCTTCCTAAAAGTAATTTGAATAGTTCACAATATAATTGATCCATTGGTATTCTTATGGTATTTTTTTTACATTAAATGACACTATATATATATATATATATGTATATATATATATATATATATATATATATATATATATATATATATATATATATATATATGCGTGTAACCTTTACATTTTACCCAATTGTCTGAATTTTACAATAAACTAAAAGTTTTCTTACTAATTTCAAAAGTTGAACATTAAATAACTGAATTTATTTATTTTATTGATTCTATAAACGTTTATAAAATGTTTGTTATTTAAGTAAAAATTAGTTAAAAAACATACATACATACATTTATTTATAAAGGACTCAAAAGCTAAGCACTAAAAATATACAAATTCTTTTTTTAAAAAAGTACAATTTTATGATTTTGAATAATTGTTTATTAGAGAATGACAAATGTTTTTTCTTTGAGCTCCCAAGACTCCGAAAAGCACATTTTATCATTAGAAACTTCAGTAACAAATGTGTTATAGAGGTTTAAAGAAGCATTTAAGAAAATGAACTTCCGCTTCTTGACACTGATTTTCGGAAACATTCGAGTATTTTTTATAGTGCATATCCTTTTTCTAATACCAGATGCTATCATTTCATAGTTAAAGTTATTACAACTTGTGACAAGCTTGCATACATTCTGCATAACAGAGTGTATGCAAGTTAACAATATAGTATTAGAGTAATATAGTATAGAAGTATAGAAGTATAGTAACAATATAGTATAAAAGATTAACAATATAGTTAATTTTCATTAATATGAGTAGTCATTTTTCACATAGCTAAAAGAACATGTGCTTCTATTATGAAAGCAAAAGTTTGAAATTGTTCTTAAAACGCTGTGATACTATAAAATATTATGAACTAGTGCATATACCCGTCCTAGGACAGTAAATTGTGTTTTAAACATAGAAACAAGAAAAAACAAAACTGATAAAATAATTGTTAATCTAGAAGCATTTATATTTGCAAAGTTCGACTTGTTTATGTTCTAATAAACACACCATTAGCATTTACAATACTTCTGGTAAACCAGGCTTTGAGGCTAATATACTACATCAACATTAAGATTTCTTTTTAATATAAAATGTTTTAACAAGTATGCAATTAAACTGAGTAATTAAAAAACTGTGCTTCTATGAAAGCAGAAGAATTTATTGATTTTTTCAAATTGTTTGATAAATATTCTTCAACTCTACGCTATAGAATAAAAAATGTGTTACTTTACACCAATAAAAAATTTTAGTTGCCACAAAAAATAGTGAGAAAAAACAGCACCAATAAATTGGTGTAAAAACCACTAGCAATCGACTGATGTAAACAAACACATCTTTTGGTGTAGACCATGCACTACTATTTATTTAGTGCACTTTAAAAGCAAAATAGAAAATAATTTAAAGATTTTATTTTAAATTTAATGCAACTATAATTTAAAATAAATAGTATCAGAGACTGCTAGACTTCCATTTAATTTTATACAATTAGGCAATTTTTTATAACGGACAATTTAAACATATTACTAGTTGGTAAACAACAAAATTACCTATATATTTATATTTTAACAGCATAATTAAAAAAAAAGGATTACATTTTAATTTTATAAAGACATAATTTATAATATATAGTGTCTCTCAAAGAGGCTGCTAAATTTCCTTTTAATTGAAACAATTTAATATAACGTACATTTTAAACATATCACTAGTTGGTAAACAACCAAAATTTCCTATACTTACACGCTTAAAAATATCTTTTTTTCATAGGTCCCGTATTGTGTGTATATAGAGTGGGGGAAAAGGCAGAATAGAGCTGTAGTACCTCTAAATTTTGGTATTGTCTCATTTATTAAGCATGTTTAACATTAAAGCTGAGTCTTTTAGGTGCATTTGACAAATAATTACTTGCTGAACATACTCTTGAACATGCTGTTTTTAATGATAAAGGATGTTTTTATCGAGGAAGTGGTTAATTGGGTAGAGATTATTGTTATATTTCTGATTGTTTATATTATATTTTCATAGATAAAGAAACATATTTACAGTGCACTAAGTATGCCTAAACCCTTTTTTTTAATTTTAAAACATTTGAATTTTTTTTAACAAGTCTTGTTTTTAAAAGTCAAACCTTCTTATAAGAAAAAATATAGCTGATATTAACAAGCTATTTTGAGTTCCATTATACTTGTGACTAAATCAAATGCAAAAAGACAATACTACAATAAAATCTTTAATAAGGATAAAAAAGAATTGAAAATTATATTTTGAAACACTCAATATTTCTTTAAGTTAAAATATTCAATCCTTTTTATAACCAAATATATAACAACTTAGTTCCATTACACTTGTGGCAAAAACAAATGTTTTCTACAAACTTTTTTCGGTTATATCGTAAATTACCTACTTTTCTCTTAAGGTTTTCAGCAACATTCACATCAACAAAACAAGTATCGTCAGAAAAGCAAAAACATAGGATTTTTGTCTTTGTGTTTGGATCTGGCAACGTTTCAAATTCATTTTTTATTCTTTTATTTAACGTAAATTTCAAGCAAGAAATAATGCAAATTCTCGTAAAACTGAGTTTAAACAAATACATTTAGAGCATAAAAATTTGAATATAGCAATAAATTGGTTATTTTCATTCTTTAACGTGATATATAATAAAAGAAATAAATTTATAAATTTGAAATTACCTTTTGGACTTTTACTAATGCATATATTTTTTAAATTTTATTTAAGAGCAAATTTATTATAGTATTGGTTAAGTTAGTAATAAAGAGAATTTCTTCAGTTTACAGACTTTCATGTAAAAATAAACTTAGACTATTGTTCTAATGATGCATTTAAAGATAATATATGATTGTATAAGAATTAATCCGCTTAAAAGCTTGTAGTTTTTTCTTCTAGCATTTTATTCTCATTCTCCTTCTTTGTAAAATAGCTTTTTAAACTTTAGATATAAATATATTTTTGATTGAGAAAATATAAATTTCTACTAGTGTATGAAATAAGTTTTTTATAAATGAATATTCATTTAAAATGGAAAGAAAATAATATTTTTATTTAATGCAAAATAAATAAATAAATAAATAAATAAAAATAAAAGATTTTAAATGAGTAAGCATAACAGTAATATTAGAGAACAATCAGTAATTTAAGTTATATGTTATATTTTATATAACAGGTGATCCAGAAATTACGAGAGTTTTGAAATGCTAATAATTAATAAACTATAGACAATAGAAATGGTGCAGTTTTCACAGAAATGATTAAAATCTCGAGGTATTCCTTTTTTTTAATGGAAAAGATATGTTGTATTAGTTGCACTTTTTGCCACCAAGTGGTGCTGAAATTGACAGCAGAGTTTTGCTGTGGTATAATATAGCTCAATAAAGATGGAAACAAGGTCCAAGGGCTATAACTTTTTAGTATTATGTCCATCACTTTTAATTATCTTTTCAGAATAATGTAAAACATCCTGCACAGCATTAAATAGTTATTCAAAGGGATATCTCTGAAACCGATTGTGTATAGCATTCTTCAACTATGTCAATAAAATAAGTCAGATTGGTCTTCAAGTAGTCACATTAGCTTAAGTCACAAGGGATAAGATCTGGTGGCCTTGAAGGCTATTCGTGCTAAAAAGAGCTATTCAGGATATTCGTATCTTCAAATGTTGTCCTCCGGATCATCCTGACTGTAGGAGAGATTTGGCTAAGAATGCATTGGGCATTAATTTTAAGGAATGAAGTGCTTTCCTCTTTTGTAAATCAGCGATGACTTTATCCTTTAGAAAATCTTTGGCACGTCAGTGATGACGCCTCACAAAGTGACCACAGATATATAAAAATCACACTTAAAATCTATGAAAACACCGACTACCAAAGGCATGGCCTCGAACTCAATCCTCCTGGATATGAAGGGATAGTTGCATTTTTATTTTTTACAAAACTGTTAGCGAAAACCGACTTCAGTTAGGATGAAATAATTTGTATTTGTGAGTAAATAAGTGGTTTGCGATCGTATAACATCTGTCAAACACTCATGCTTTTTAATACTACTATCATTGATATAAATTTGTTTGTCGAATAAGTTAACAACCTGTGTTTACATTCATTCCTAATAAATCATGAAAAACTTATTTTTAAAAATGTATGTCTTATTACATACAATTCACTTGAATTTCAAATTTTTACGAATGTTTTATCAAAAATATACTATATTCTGATTAACTTATGTTATAGAAAAATTCTGTTTTTCGTTTTTCGCTTAAAAATGAAATTATCTCATTGAGGGAATGAAATAAGTATTGAATTCACGAATAAAAAACGCACTTTTCTTTCCTATCATAATAGAAAAAAAATCTGAAAACATATTATTTCACAAAATTAAGAAAAAAATACATTATATAAGTTTTTGTCTTAAAACGTGATTTTGAAGTAATCTCTCAAACTTGCATGTAGTATACCATTTCTAGTTTCAGAAGTATGATAGTATGATATAAATGAAAATATTCTGATTTTACTTATATTTAAAAATGTTTTCCGCATAGCATTATATATATATATATATATATATATATATATATATATATATATATGGACAAAATTTTTTTCTTCGGAATTTTTAAAATTTAAAATCATTTTCAGCACAGCAGCAAAAAGTAAATTCACCATATTTTCATTTCAAATAAGTAAATCCTTTTTCTTAAAAGGAAATTTTTGACTTTATAAAAAAAACTGAATAACATTTTGTAAAAAGTTTTTGCATTTTTGAATTAAAAATTAAAAAGAACTTTTTGAAATTCTTTGAGTCTTCACATTTCTTATATTTTTGTAAACTACGTATTACATTTTGGTAACTTTTTTTACTCTTTTAATTTTCTGAAAGTCTGACTTAATATCGCATTTTTAAAGGTATATTAAAATAAATATAAGTATATATAATATTGATGTATTGCATAGATTATTTTAAAAAGAATTGAGTAAAAAAAAGTTGCTTTTAAAGTAAAAAAGAAAATTGGTACAATATTAACATTTATTATAATGATTAAAAGCAATAATCCAGACAACTATAATTGTCCTTTCTATGCTCCACAATAATTCTAAAGATCCTGTAGTTGTTATGTCCTATAAAATTATTCAGGGAACATCTAAATAATACTGAAGAATGCACCGTCCGGTTGTATTATCCCCAAAACGATCCACAGATAAGGCGAAATTGATGTACATATGTAGTTTGATTACCTGGATCTTCTCCTTGTACTCAAGGTGCAACCTAACAACCTTCTTACCAGAAAAAGTTTATTTTAATTCCAGCTCATTGTTTACGGCTCAAGCAAAATTTGGGTATGAAAATGGATGTGGATAAGGTAAGAGTTTTATTTCTTTTTCATTTGATAGGCATTGCATTTCAATATAACCATTCCACAAAATATATGTGATATATTGTAAAATCATATTAAAAAGAAATTACAAAGTGTTAATGCTTCGTCATTGCACTGAGAGTAGTGAATTACACGTATCATACTTAATAGTTCCTTAATCAATTCGGATCTGATGTATCCTATAGGATACACATTTTTACAATTTTTTTATCACATATATAATTAATGTTAAAAGAAGAGAAAATTGGTGTTAACAGAGCTTAACATATAGCAGAAACAAAAATTCAATTACTTAAACTTTACTTATAATTTCTTACAGCGCTTTTTTAGTAAGCCACATGTAATTTTTAGCATTTGTTGTTTCCTTTGAACATTGATGAATTCAAAAACACGCTTTGACAAAATTTCTACATGTGTGAATGGATATTCGTTTTCATATTTCTAAAATGATTGCTTTCTGGTCAAAAATCGAATAAAACAGTTTTCTGTTAGCATAAAATTGACGAATCAAGATTTTGTACTTTTTTTATCCGATTTATGTCAGGACATTTATATTCAAAGTCTAAAATTTTTGGTGTTGTTTTCAGGTAACATATCTGAAATTTTCACAGACATATAAATCTAGAAGGGTTATCCTGAAAGAATGCCAAATTCTGATTCATACGTTCATCTTTAAGGGGAACAAAATTAGTACCAAGAACATCTTGTTTGTCGAAGAAGTTCATTTTTGTATCTTTGAAAACCAAACTTTTTTTTCATTAAAGCCTTCCTAAACAACGATCGAGCCAATACTTTGTATACAGTTTGACATAAAATATGGCTCAGTAACTAAATGAAGCCAGCTATATGATAGATCATTTGTACCTTCAAAGGTGGATATTTTTTCCTTAGTAAAAACCAACTTGCTCCAGAGCTTGAGTTTAACTTTTTGGAGACGAGAGAGACGTATAAGTGCCCCAAAAAGGCTTAAGAATCCTTTTTTATCTCCACCAGTGAAAATTCTACTGTAAATTTTCCCTTATTTAAACGGAGCTTTTCCTCGATTTTGTGAGGCACAAATTTCTGTTTTTAAAATGAGTTGACAAAACATTGAAAATTTCGTAAAAGGCTCCCGTCGAGTAGGGGTTAAAGACATTGGAAAATGCGGAATTTAGTCTTTTATCAATGTGATGCTTTTGTAGTTTTGACTTGGCTTTAAGTTCAGCATTATTCAAGCTATCGGCACTTTTTAATACATTGCTGACAGTTCTGTGCACTGAAAAAACAATCAGTTAAATTTATGGCTAAAATTGCTGGCAGCATTGTTGCCAACAGCTTTTGCCATTTTTTACTAAGATATGACTTGGCAGACCGATCGTGTTTTAATATGCGAATGGAGAATTAATTAATCTTAGATTTTTCACCCATGTACGCGATGAGGTGATTGTCTGCGCTGCCGCATCTCGGTCTTTAATAAATATAACATTTTTGCTCCACAGCAAAAAATTATTGCTTAGCACAATATTATAATTAGCCCATCATTTTCTATAGCAGTATAGTATCTTTATGGTTTATATTTTCATAAAATAAACTAACGAATAGAAAACTTTGCATAATAAGCTTAATTATAGTTTGTGTTACCATTTTGATAAATTGAAAAAAAAATATTTCTCATAAAATTCCATAAAAAATTAATAAAACTACACTTTGTTATGCATTTTTCTTATAAATTGTATTTACATTACGTCTAAACAATATAAAATTAACAGATGCATGCTAATATTTATTCTTTACTCTTCGCATTCCTATGGTCCTGTAAGGGTTAATAATGACATGTCTTATTACATAATTTCAAAAATAACCATACAGCTTTTCTTAAACTAAATTTAGTTATTTAACTGCTTGAACAGATAGGAAAAGAACTTTCTGGGTATCGTAGAGATAGAAATATAGCGCGTGAGAGTAAAGTTAAAAATATATCTTTAGTGATGACTGTGAAACATCATTCTCATTTATTTAAGTGGCCATTAGTTTCTTGGATGGTAGAAGATTATGTATTTTCACTACACTGTATGATCACTACACTGGGGAGTTACATAATATCGCATTAGCATTCTAGAATTTATTAAAGTTGTCGCCTTGGAAAACATGATACAGTTAATTGTAAAAAGCATTTATCTTATCGGCACGTTTAAATTTCTATTTAATGTAGTTTGTTATTTTTGTATATTATTAACATGTAATAAATATACGAAAAGTTTAAAATTCAAAGTTTGAACATTTTAATATGGAAAATATACCAAAGCAAAGCAATATTCTTATAATGGAGCTAAGTAATGAACGAATTTTACTGTTATTGAAAAAAGTTTTAACACTGTTTTCAGGTCTGCACTCTTAAAACGAAAGAGCTGTAATTTTTTCGATCATAAAAGAGTTGTTTTTCAAACGATTAAATCTTCTTGATCTAGATTGGTTATTTTAATAGCTCAACTTCATTTAAGTTTTTTAAAACTCGAGTTATTTCAACTCTTTTTTGAGAAGCTGCCTTTCAATATTGAGATGAGTGGATTTCAGCTCAACTTGAGCTATTTTGTGGCTGACTTTTTAGGAGAGTGTACTCTCTTAAAAAGTATATAACATGACATGTTTTACAGACCAAAAGGCAACAGCACAGACAATGATCTCATCCAGTTCATGTCTAAAATTCCAGAATGAGTTAAAACTGGATTCGCGTATTAAAACGCAATCTTCTAGAATTTTCCACATAAGTATAGTATTATCGTATTTTACCTTTTTTAATAATAAGCCTATAAATAAAAGACGTTGCATAATAAGATGGGCTACAACTTATGTTTTCTTTTTAGTACATTTGAAAAATATGCATCATAAAAATACAATAAACAACTACATGTCTATTTTTCATATGATTTTTATTTACGTCTAAAGAAACTAAAATAAGGTTGAAAAAGATACTAAAATCTTTTGCAACCTTAAGGGTTTGTAAGGGTTAAATAATGACAGATTGTTTTGCATATTTTCAAAATAGCCATACAGTTATTCTTAAATGCCATTTTGTTATATAAAACTGTGGAGAAAAAGCAATTTCCAAAAAAGAGACAAAGTTTCTTAATTTTCTTATTTTATAGATAGAAATTATGTGGATGAGAATAAAGTTTAAAATAATATCTTTAGCGATCAGTCTGAAACATAGCTCTCATTTATTCAAGTGGCCATTAGTTTCATGGATGTTAGAAGGTTAGATATTTTATCACTACACTGTCGAGTTATCTAATATCACATTAGCATTCGAGAATGCATTGAAGCTGTCGCCTTGAGAAACATGGTACAGTTAATTGTAAACAGCATTTAACTTATCGGCACGTTTAAATTTCTGTTTAATATAGTTAGTCATTCTTTTATCATCGATATTATTAGTATATTATAATAATTTAAAAGGCAATGTTCGAATATTTTAATAGGGAAATTTTTCGAAAGCAAAGTATTATTTGTACAATACAGCCAAACAATGGACAAATTTTACTGTTATAAAATTGTTTTAACACTTTTCGGGTCTATATTTTTAATAATGTGACTTTTAAAGTTTGCAATTTTTGTATTTACATACTTGTATTTACAGTATTGTTAATTTAATAGGGAAATTTTTCGAAAGCAAAGTAATATTCGTACAATACAGCCAAACAATTGACAAATTTTACTGTTATAAAATTGTTTTAACACTTTTCGGGTCTATATTTTTAATAATGTGACTTTTAAAGTTTGCAATGTTTTGTATTTACAGTTACTTCAGATTTTATCTTGACATTTGTTATGGTGTTACATACGTATTTATATTTTCGTTATTACTTCATTTACATTTCAGAGTTTACAGGCGTACCTCGACTTACATAAATTCGCACGTGTGTAATAAATCTCGAAAATTGCATTTATGAACCCAAATAGAACGTTCTAAGTGCATTCGCATACTTCTCATAACAGTTTTATTAATAAAATATGCAGATAAAAATCACGATAAAAATATAGCTTTATACATTAGATAGAGTTATATTTTAATTTTAATATACAATCAAATCTTTAACAAATAAAACACTAATCTGATTGAAATGATGAAAGAAAGTAGAAAAAAATCTCGTTGAATTTTGTTAGATGATTTTAAACCATGATGAAACTTAGTTTTAAAGTTCTGCTGAACAAAAACGAATTTATTATTTAACAATTTCCAAAGAAAGTTAAAAAGTATTTGTACTTTTAGTTTATTTGGCCATCTGGCAGTCTGTTCGCACTCTATATCTCGAAAATATTGTCCGATTTCCCGGAAATGTTTGAAAAATATTAAGGTTTACCTTAGCTCCAACTCTGTTGCAAATGGAATTTTTAGCGCGATAAGTTTATTTACAGAGACAGTCAAAAGTTTTTTTTGTTTTGTTATTATAACAGCCTTTGGGAAAAAAATCGTTTGAATTGAATTTTAAAGACGTCACACCTTGCCAAACATATTAAAATTTATATCAATTTGCTAAATAAACTAAAATATGCATTCTGTATAATATAAGGTGAAAAGTATAGTTATTATTCATTTAGAGAGCCGTAAAAAACAATACTGTTAAATAATGGTAAAAGGGTGATTGTTTGCGACATATTTTTTTTATACTAAACTTTTATATAAATTAAATTGTCTCATGTATAGAAAAATTATATACGTTGCCGAGGCTTAATATAAGTTATTTCACGCATAATATAAAGGGCATAGTACTTACAGGAACACACAAAAGATTTCAAATATATACTCTATCTAAAGTACTGCTTATTATCCATGATGCCTGATGGCCTGATTATGATAAGCGCTTGTAAGTTTCACTAAATGTATGCATGTTATATGCTGTGTATGAAAGCTATAGTTGATACTTAGGTCTATACAAAAGAGCTCGCCGAGTGAACGAATATGAGCGTAAATTAGTTAAAAGTGGTTTTTAAATAGATTATGCATTTTTGTACTGAGCTGCATTCACTTTAATAAGAAATATTTGTAAAATATTAATAAAATTACATATAGGACCACGCAAAGAATTGGATACATGATCGCCTATGGATGGTAATATCAGAAAATATGATTTCAGTAGTTTTAATAGTATTTTAGTTTAAATTAAATTCAAGCAAAATCGTGTAATAAAGTTACTAGGTAAGCTTCAGGGCTGAACCAAACTACTCAAGTATGTTTCCATCTATTAGTACAAATTGTTAAAAGAGAAAATGAAAAGGTATGGCATTTTATTGATAAACTACATTTTTCCAGTATACTCAACCAACAGATCAAAGAGAGGGCTATTCAAAAGTATTGGAAAACTGATATCCCTAAATAACGAAGTTTTGTTAAAGATTTCAGGAAGTCTTGAAAGTGTTTCATAATCTATGTTTAACGCATGATTTTTCTTACTTGTTCTTCTAGCTTCAGGTGCTCGTTTCATCCCGATACTTCTCCTAGTCTTTGATGTAGGTTCAAAATTGATATAAACTAATTCATCAACTTTAAATTTATAAATCCCTTAATTCACAATGTATTTTTCATTTTAAAAGTGCTTTTTTCAGTTTGTTTTTAAATTTTTTCCTACTTTTATACACTTTTACTTCCTAGTTTATATCCAAATGAATGCTGATGCATGTTATTTATATCTATACAGTCGAGTCTCTCTATAACGAAACTCCATTCAACGAATTTCTCTATTTAACGATTTTTTTTTATAGGAACGGTTAATTGTTTTTCATGATTACATTAAAAATAATGTCCATATAGCGAAATATATATCTCCATTTAACGAATTTTTTTGAAAATGATAAGAAAAGTCATAAGTTCAGAAAACACTTGAAATTATTTGTAGAATAATTTTTTTTCATTGATTTCTGGTTTATATTTCGTAGCTACATTCCTCTTCCTTATTCCTCATGTCCAAAAAAAGGCATTTAACTCCCCCTCCCTCCCAAGAAAAACATCTTTTTGCATGGTTACACTTGACTATGTTTTAACCAAGATCAGCATGCGTTCTTGGAAAAGATTGAAACATTTGTTTGCTAGGGGGGCGATTTGCTACTGTCTCAAAGCATCCTAAAAGATAAAACTATTCCATTGTTTTTTTAAAAATGGTGTTTGTTTCTTGGTTTTGATAGTAAGGTAGGAATAAGGAGGAATAGCAGAAAAGTATTGTTTTTCAGCAGGTTTTCATCTACTTAAATTAACTCTCATTACTTTTAGAGTTTAGAGAGGATGTTTGTTGCTTGTGGCGACTCGGAGCATTTTTTGTTGCGAGAGATCATTTGAATGAAGAATTGTTACTAAATATCATCTACGCTGGTGTTATCTTCTACTTCATTTGCATAAAATCGCTTCTAGTTTAAACACAACTCTCTCTGATAAAGTAATAATTATGAAAAAAATCAATAAGACACTGGGGAAAAAAGGAAGTGGCGAAGATGTTTGAGGTTCTGAAAAAAATTCCGTTAAATATTTCAAAAACTTAATTAAACAACTCAAAAAAATTTGCCGTTCTCTATTCAACGAATTTTTCTATATAGCAAATTTTTTGTCTGAACGATGGATTTCGTTATATAGAGACTCAACTGTATATATATAAATGTTTGTAAACAATTTATGCATTATTTGTATATAATAAATATTACAGTTTTTTACGAATTTTAACTAAGCAATTCAGAAATTCGGCTAGCGTAAGTCGCGCAAAAAATGTTTTCAGAGCGCATTACATATGTAAATCAAAAAACCTGTAATCATTTAAAAAAAAAAAAAAGTCTAAGGGTGCTTACCTTGTTACTCAGACTTGTAAACTTTACTTTTTGTGATTTGAACAATTACTTTTAAATTTTAAGCATTAATGCTTTTTCCTCGAAAATATGACACAAAAGAGTTAAAATAATATTAGTATGATTGGTTACATCTAAACTTTATTATAGAAATATTTCCAATAAAATTTTGATAAATGTGTGTTTATTTCATATAGAGGTATTTTTTACTAAATGGGTGTATTTCAGAAATATCTGGTTTTACATTCGATTTACTATTAATAAAAGGGCTAAATAATGCTTGTCAATAGTTATTTTTGTCAAACGACAGAGATTCCAGTTTTGAAGCAATCACCTCTATCTTATGAAAATATGTAAATATTTTAATTTATTATTTAAAAATGCTGTCAAATAAAAAATTCAGGCATTTTTCACCTTTTACACATTTATTTGTGTTATTCAAGTGATAACAAAATATACACTTACTTTTATAATCTAAAATACACATAACAACAGACAAAACTTGGCAAAAAGTGGGTAATTTTCATGACAAGTGTGTAATTTTAGGAATTTACACACGCACATATATATATATATATATATATATATGTAAATTTGTCGAATTTACACATTTAATTTTTAGAGTGTATACCCATTCATACTTTTCTGGTTCCTGCGTAGAATAGTTTTTGCAAAATCTTATTATTCTGTAAGCAACGATTTTTAAGAATAATATTGTTAAGAAATCATGTATTTATTGTACAGAACCTTCTAAACGTGAGTAATACTCACACTTGACCGTTTATTTATTTATTTTTTTATTTCTTCGTCGTTTGATGATGTATTACGTATATGCGCTCGATACATACAGCGGTGGACAGAATTATAAAAACAATTACAAATTGCACTGAAAAAATTTATTTCTGAACTAAGTAATGTGAAATTTATACATAAAATGCTTTTTTATGCTAAAAACCATTGTGCAATGCAAAACATTGGAAAATGCAAAATGTGAATGTTTTGTTATATTTAAAAAAATATGTCATTGTAAAAATTGGAGAAAATTCTAATTACAGTGAATGTGTATGACGGAAATACACAAATAATTAATAATCTCCCTATTCTTCTTAACCACTTTTATCAGTCATGACGTCATAGAGTTGTTAGAATGTTCTTGGTATTTTTTTACTAGGCTTTTGTTGATGGAGGACATGAGCTCTTGCGTGTTTTCATATTGCATAACGTTTTTGTATATTTCATGTGCCAGAGTATCCCACATACTTTCCATTGGATTCAGATCAGGTCTTCTGGCCTGCCAATCAAGTAGGCTCACAAAATTAGTAGCAAACCACGATTTTGAAGTTAGGGGAACATGTACTGAGACATTGTCCTGCTGGAAAAAATAGTTTCCTCTCGTTATTAACCCGTTCGCGACGGCGCACGCATTTTGAAGTGCGCATCTGAGGACGGAGCGGGGAAATTCGATTTCACCTCCTGGGCCGGAGGATTTCGCGCAGTTAAGCCTAACGCTTGTCAAAAATTCCTTAAAAATTAATAAAAAAATAACTTTCGCATGAAACTTTTTGAAATTCACATACATGGAATTTGATGTTATTTTACATATTTATTCAAAAAATGATGTATATTGTGTGATATTTTAATTAGAAAGAAATGTTTAAATGTAAATAATGAATAGTTAATATCCTGTTTTTAGCTTTTAAAATGATATACCGTAATTTCGGGTGTATAAGCCGCGGATCAAACAATTCTTTTTGGACCCAGAAATCTTATTTAGTCATTGAAGGCAAATATTTACGGCGATCTAAATAGTTATATTTGTTTCTTAAAAATTTCTGGGTCGAAAAAGAATTGTTTGACCTGCGGCTTATACACCCGAAATTACGGTAACATGACAGAAAAATACTTACCAGGCTGTTAAATATCAACCTATGAAACATTTTGCTATAATAGAAAAGCAAGCCTAACCATCTTGATATTCAATAATTTTTAACACTTTCAGTAAATAAAATAAATGTTTTACAAAAAACGATTTATTTAGAAATGAAAAATATTAAATAAAACATACAAGCAACCTGCTATTGTTGCTTTGTAACACTTATATATATATATGTGTGTGTGTGTGTGTGTGTAAGATTGGATTAAAAAAAAAAAAAAAAAAAAAAAAAACTTAGTTTAATTTTATAATATTTTTTAAATAAA
This sequence comes from Maratus speculifer, assembly GCA_964019185.1. Taxonomy (NCBI): domain Eukaryota; kingdom Metazoa; phylum Arthropoda; class Arachnida; order Araneae; family Salticidae; genus Maratus; species Maratus speculifer. The sequence goes on along the minus strand of OZ025295.1, from coordinate 299,796,095 downwards.
AAAAAATTTATATAACACATAATTAAAAACAAACAAACAGTCTTGAATAATAATCAGTAATGATGTGCAAATCAGAGAGTAAAAATTAAAAATGTATCTTTCCAAAATATGTTTATGTTAAAATTATTTCAGAAATAGAAAATATATTTCCATATGGTATATCGTATAATAAGGTATATCAAATAAAAATTATTGGATAATTATGAATAAAATTTAATAATGATTTGAAACTTCAAAACTTTCGTTGATGTTAAAATTATCTTTTAAAATCTATGTTAACATATAATCTAATATATAAGTAAGAAAAAAATCTTGAATAATAATGAATAAAGCACAATAATACTTTAAAATACTCTTTAAAACTTAAAACACTCTTTAAAAACTTTTGTTCATGTTACTAGGAATTTTTAAAATGAAATGTATATATATGCAAGCATGTAAGGTAAAACATATTAGATAAATATATAGAATTATAGAAAAAAAACTGGTCAGTAACGCAGAAAAATATTCTTAATTTAGCTGCACTGAGAAAGAATGTTATCAGCGTATCAGCTCTCACAATCAGTATGTAACCCTTTTTTTCTTTCTTATTATTTTTTATTTTTTAATTGCGAAGCACTCCTGAAATAAAATAAAAATATAAAAAATATAAATCTTTCCTTCTACAAGAATGATTATATTAATGACGTCGGTTTTTGCCACTACGATCTGATCAAGTTAAAAGAGCGGGAAAAAAAGAAATGAATCAGATGTTCATGTTATCATTCGTAACCTTAAATATGCTTACTGATACACTTACTTACGTTAACCGCAAATTTTTCCTTCTGAAGTTCAGTAGCATTATTTCTAATAAAGAAAAATAAAGTTTTACTAGACGCGTAAAAAGATTTATGAAACACAAAGACATGATGAAAAAATAATCTTTTTCCCATTGTAGTATTTCCATAAAAATTAAATTCGCGTGGATTAAAAAAAAAAAAAAGTTTTCATTAGCTTTCATAGTTTGAAGGAAAAGACGTCTTCCTTAATATACATTCAAATAGAATTAGGATAATTTTTTTATATGCTAAACTGTGAAAAACAAAACGTTCCGTTTGATAGTCATCAATGGTAGTCTTGCGGGATGTGAGTACAAACAGCGCCGGCATGAATTGTAGTCTCGCGGGATCTGAGTACAATCGGTGCCGGCATCTATTGTGGTCGCTCGTCCCCAAGGGGTTAACAGTGCTTCCGGTAAAAAATTATCGTCCAATACGTCAACATAAATCTTAGAATTCATTCTATCATGCACAAAAACTATTGAAGTAGTTCCACCAGTTGCGAAACCTCCCCAGACCATTACTGAACCATCTCCAAATGCATGCTTTGAGAAAAAAAAATTATCTACAGAGACCATACGTGAAGTAGAGAAATCCATCATATCAATGCCAATTAAGTATTTTCTCATCAGAAAAGACAACATCATCCCACTTTTCCCCATAGTAATGCATTTTTTGGCAAACTCTATCCTCAGTGCCTTATAAATTTTTGTAAGAGGCAGTCGTGACGTATGTTTCCCACAGCGAACCTTTTTTATCTTTTAGTAAAACACGTTGAACAGTTTGAGCACTGCATTCTAAGTACAATTTATATTTTATTTCTGTTAATGTTTGTTTTTTTGGAGCAAACTCGCCTTATTATCATCCTTTTCTCCAGTACAGAAACAGAAGATAGCCTACTTGTATGTCTTTACTGTCCATATTTACGGAGATTTTTAAGATAATTGTAAATAACCTTTCTTAGTCTGTTGAGCTATGTCGAGATTTGGCGTACAGAAAGTTCCGAACTTTTAAATGCATCCAATTTTCCTTTCTCAAACTCCGAAAGCTTGATATCTGGCGGCATGACTGAAAAACAGAATATGATGATCGCAAGCGCACTGGGCATTTGTACTATCATGAAGTTCAATGTGCAGAGCAAAAAACATGCAAATTTTACTTTTTAGATTACAAAAATACAGTTGTTCTTATAATTTTGTCCATATCATATGGCTGTATAAATTCAGCCAAAAAATATAAATGATTTTTACGTTGTCCTTATAATTTTGACCACCACTGTATTGCAACATTAACATTATAGAAGAAGCAAACAGTAGAATCAAATCTGATGTATTGAGAAATTTCGAATTCACACCAGAACATTCATAATAATATTTTTTTTCTATTTTATTCACGAAATATTTTCATTAAAATAACAGAAAATAATACAAATGTTTTATGGAGAGAATTCAGAATTTCATACGGACAGTTTTAAAAATACGTCAGTGGCCTGCATAGACTTCAAAACTAATGTTATCACGTATGCAAACGCATTTTCCTACTGGATCTTTTGACTTTTTATTTCTATATATACTTTTTGACAAATTTATAATGCCACAGAGTCTTTTAAATCTTAATTCGAAAAGAAAAATAGTCTAAAGCAAAAAATATTACATAATTTATAATGCCATGCTCTGTTAAATTTTAAAGTCTTACTTCTAGTTTAATAAAAAATGACTTTTATTTTGGAAACCATCCAGTTGTTAGATATATGAGAACCAGATAAATATAAATTCTAGATATTCATTTGCTATGAAAGGAACATATATATATATATATATATATATATATATATATATTCGGAATATTGCTTATGCATTTCACGAGAATATCATACATGGTTTAAAAGCTTTATATAACTCATAATTCTATTCACATTACTTATGTAGACATGATGTATTTGTGAGAAATGAAGTAGTTTAAATAAAAATTTTAAAAATTGATAGCAATTCAGTCTTTTCTTTTAATTTTGCATGATTCTTTATTACATATTTTTTTTCAATGCAATTTGTAAGCAAATGTGTAGTTTTGTCAAAAGTACGTATTTCGAACGTGTTTTAAAGTTCAATAAAAAAAAGCTATAAAAAAGCGAATGTAATTTAAAATGAAATAATTACTCATTGCAAGAATATTTGTTTAAGTATATTAAAAATTTATTTCTACAAATAGCTTATAATTGGTGCTGTTCGCTTATGGTTTAAGAAAAACAATAAAAACTTAATATAAATAGTTACAAATAATTTCTTTTGAACAATCTACTATATGTTGTAGCGAAAGCATAATAAGTGTAAGAGTCCCCAAAAGTTGGGCAGATGTGCACTTGTTAATTTTATTACGCAAAAGAGCATAATGATTTTTTTTCATGCACATTTTCCATGATACAGAGTGTCACGTTCAAGAAGAACGCATTATTTTTTGCATTCTGTGCTATTATTTTTGAAACAAACTATATTTTTTGAGGTATATTATATTTCCGAATAAACATATTTAAAATTATTCTTTTGTTAAAATATACCTAATGATTGCTAAAAACGCTTTTAAAATATTTCTGTTTAAACATATAAGGGTTTTAAAATGCATATTAAAAAATTAGTTCTATAATGAAACTGTGATCGTTCATAATGAATGTTGATTATAGTGATATATTATACTCGTTAGAACCGGGTTTAACGCGACGCACTCCTGCACCATTGCATCGTTTTGTAAATTTTTATGACCCCATTGACTGATTCATGTTACTAAAATTTGTTTAAATAAATATATATTTAAAAATATTTTTCCTTAAAATCTTTACTATTAAGCATGATTTTTTACTGTAGGCTACGCTAAATATTTGGCTCTTTTAGTGCAAAATACTTTGATTCGTAAATAAATGTAAAATTATGTAATAATTCTAACATTACTGTAATACATCTTTTCTCTGAAATTATTTTTCAGAACAAGCTTTGGTTAGTACGGAAACCTTATGGCTTGCAATGGGATTCATTTGTCCATCGTATAAGATGTATTGCCTACATTTTTATTCAGAACATCAGAATTATTAGCAGAAATTCAGAATAATAACTTTATAAAAACAATTTATCTATAATAATATTTTTTCCTTTAAAGTAGAAGTTTTTTTTTCCTTACGTGGATTCAGAATTGTTTTATAAAAAAAAGAATCGAAACTAACAACCCGGCAACTTATACCGAAATAATATAATTTTATATTTCCAGACATGTGAATAATGGCGCACTGTTAAAAATAAAGGTGACGAACCGGTTGCATTTAACGCCCAAGGGTGAAAAGGTTAAATCAGTTGGCACCAGCGGGCTTGAAAATGTGTTTGGGGTGCCATTGTGTGTTTCACGCTAATTAGGGTGCCGCGCAATGCATACCGTTGGAATATTTTCACATTCTTAGTCATTTGCCCATGCTCTGTAACGTGTATCCCTGCACTTCAACTCGCTGTCACTGGTGGATCAACACAGTAATTTTTTCCTACGGTGACTATCACCGCTATACGCTATCCCAATTTTGTTTAGAACTTCGGATGGCTAACTTTTGGCGAGCTTTTTTATATAAAGCAACCTTTGAATTTCAGGACATATGAACATTTCAGGGAGACTTTGAAGGTGAGCTTGATGGCCGAGTGGATAGGGCGCTGAGCTTGTAATCAGACGTTCTGCGTTGGAATCCATCGAGGGCCGAAAGTCGGTTAGTATATATTTTAACTTTTTATCATTGGGCACTCTGGATTAAGGTTGCCATCTTTTCACCCTAATTATAGGTGCTATTTTGGCTCCTTTAGAGGTGTTACCAGTGAGACAAGCCTTTCACCGTTAAAAGGTGCAATGTGTCACCATTAGTTTTAACAGAGCGTTTGTTATCATGTTTGCTACTAGATTTGCCATATATTTGCCACACTGTAAAAAAATCCGTTAAATTTACTATAGGCTGTAATAACAGTGCCAGCAGTAATGTTGCCAGCAGTTCTGGCTTAAAAATTGCAGTAAAATTAGATGTAAATTTTTTATTACATCTAATGTTTCTGCCATTTTTACGGCAAAAACTGCTGGCAGCAATGTTGCCAGCACGGATTTAACGGATTTTATTAGCAGTCCGTGCTTAATGAAATGTTGGACAGCTCTGATGTAGACTGTTATATTTAAATACATACTGAGACTACGTTAAATGCTTTATCTTACTTTGATCAAAATAGAGAGTCAATCAAAATGAGTAATGATCAAACTTAGGAATACATTAGGCTAAATGCCATACAGTGTCTTTGCGTGTGATTTTTTTTTAAATAAAGAAAACGTGACTCTGACATATTTTATGATTATTTATTTGATTTTATTACTTTAATTATGTTGCATATTGCATATATTTTCTAATATTACTTACTTTCAAATAACTGTAGTTATAAGAAAGTTATCCTTTCTTACATCTCCAATGATATAATCTAAATAAAACATTTAACAGCTAATAATAGAATGAATGAAATTAGCCGCGTCTTCGTTCACCGTAAAGACTGTGTTTCCCGTGGTACGAATATGCCATCCTTTTTACATATATAATAGCTTTACAATCACCGCACACTAGAAGGCATCTAATATTCTGTGTGCGGTTTTTTATGCTATCTTTAACTCGATCGGGCCAGCTGTACTATTAATAGTACATGACTTTTGAACGATGATTATATTATCTTAATAATTACGTTTATTATTATCAACATGTTTTAATATTTGTATGGTCTATGCATTTCTTATTATGACTCCATGTATAATTTGGCGCTCTATAAAAAAAAAAAAAAAAAAAAAAAAAAAAAAAAAAAAATAATAATAATAATAATAATAATAATAATAATAATAATAATAATAATAATACTATATCTAATCCTCTATGCCGTTGGTGATTCTTTTGTTTCAAACATGTCGTCATGATCGTGAGAATAATAAGATTTTAACAACCAAAAATATGTTTTGGCATAATAAGTTCTATTTGTATCAATGTAGACATTCCTGTATTAGAATGGTGTTCATATCTATTTTAATTCCACTTGCAATATTTATATATAACAATAACTAATTTCTTTTTGAAATTGTTAAAAGCAGTCAGAGTCATATGCAAAAAAGTATTCTTTTAAAACAACTGCCAGAAATGTATTGGTCTCGGGTGACGATATACTTCACTCTTAAATTTTAAAATATGGGTTACTTATCTAAACGTATTATGTGTGATGAAAAGCAAAAACTATTAGAAAGTTGTAATGCCTATCAAATCCAGTTGTACTGCGAAAATTTCCAAACGTCTCCAGAAACACTTCCTTAGCCTATATGGATATGCATATGAATTGAATAGTACTTAAAATTACTGCATTTTTTATATTTCAGATATTGACATATTCGTTAAACTTCAGTGAATTTATTTGGATGACAACTATTAAAATTATTAACAAGAAATTATTTCTTCTAAATTTCTTCTAAAAATTGAAAAAGATTCGGACCCGAAAGAGTTAGTAACACAATATAATCATTTTTGTAGATATGATCGTTTCAATTTAAATAAGGTACCCTGGGGTAATAACGCCACGTTAAGGTTCTACCAATTTTCACGGCTGAGTTTTAGATTGTATTTTTCAATCAAATATATGATTTGATATAGCAACTCATTGACTATTTATATAAAAAAATAATTTAACAGATATGTATTCATAAAATGTAATGGCGTGGTTTCTTGACCATTGCTATTTGGAGTTATTATCTATATGGGTACCTATACGGTTACCTATATGGGTAATAACGCCATGCAAACAAAACTATGAAATAAGATGGAATAATGGCATGTAGATTGCCCAATTCTAAAAATACAAACTCTACAAACTTAGAAATTGACAAATTGCATTCTAAGCTATTGAAAATGTTCAATTTTTTTGTGAAAGTGTAAGAAAAATAATGGTGTGGTGTATGTGTGTGTGGGGGGGGGGGAAGATGAGGCAAAAGAATATCAGACCGTGAGCTTCTTTTTGCTTAAAAAGAACCGCTTAAATAGAATTATTAGAAACATCGCACATTTTTAACTGTGTTTATTTGAAACAGTATTTAGGATGTAGCTCGGCCACTGTAGGGAATCAACCGGGGTATTAATGCCAAGGATTGGCGTTATTACCCCGTTATAGGTATTGCGCTGTACATTCTAAATTACAAATTATCTCGAGAAGATATCCAAAATCTTCAACAACATTTTGAAAATCCATGAAATGTACCACAAATTTGTGTAATTAACAAAGTATTTCCAGATAAAAAAAATAGTCTTCATATCACAAAACGTATCTCGCAAATTTTAGATCAAGCGTTAATTTTAGTTGCTTGTAAAAACAATAAGACCTAAAAATGAAACCAAATTAACTTGTAGCTGTGTTTTTCGATTTATATGACTCAAAACCCTTCTGCGCAGAGCACATGAGTGTCATTTACTAGATTATTTCATAATTATGTAAAATATTAGCACTTGGCGTTATTACCCAGGCTGGCGTTATTACACCAGATCACCTTACTAGGACTAAAATAATATGTCCACGGTCCCCGCACCAAAAATGATCGATTGGTACTACAATTTTTTAAAATTATTTCTGGCCTTATTTAATGACACGATTTCTGTAATTTAATAAAGCAAAGAATGCTACAAAACATTAGCAATTAAAAGCAGCCATTTCTGGCGCAGTGCTTGCTTCCCTGAATTTACATTATATCATTATACATTAGTAAAATAATGTGTAACAGTGCAAAGCTAGCCACTCAGTATTCCGATCATTGACAACTCTAGCATTTATGCACAATGCAAAGAAGTTTAGTTTATTTAAAATTTCTAAATGTTAATAAAATAAAAAGAAAAATAAGAAAGAAATTTTAGCCATTTGTTATTACTTAAGGAAAAGTATAAAAGATAAAGAAAAGTGTTTCAATTACTTTATGCTCGTCTTTATATATCATTCATGACTTTTATTTCACGAATAATATACATTCTTTTAAAAAACAGAAAACTCCTAGTTAAAATTCGTAATTTTTAAAGTATTTCTTTTAGTAATTATTACAAGGCAATTAAAGGAGAATGCTCTAACTGCATAATGAACTTTTGTAAGAGAAATTTTAAAAAGTACATTGCTATAAAAGAGAAAATGTTAATAGCTCTTAATAAAAGCACGAAAAATGTTTTTGTGATACTTTAGTTGTTTCAGCGTTCATTAAGGGACACATTCTCTAAGTGTCGCGTTAAAGTACATACTTAAATGTCTCATTATTTTTTCTCAATTTAAGAGAACACTTGTCTTCATTGCTTTAATAGGATATGCAATAAAGCTGTGTAGTGTGAAATGGGACGCATTTTATTAATGATTTCAAGAACATTATAAAAAATTTTCACTTGAAAAAAATATGTATTCACTTTGCGTATACTCCAGTTATAGCGTAAGTACTAAGCGCGATTATGTTCGCGCTTGAAACATGAAGTTTTTCTTATGTAAGTAAAATTATTCATTACGTAACTAGTAGTTGTCCCGCGTGACGTTACTTGTTCACTCAATAATAAACTTTAATGAACATTAAATTTGTATGTAATTGCATGAAAATCTTGAATTCATAAAATAAATAATTAAAAAAACCTTTGGATACGGTTTCCTGGTATCTGAGACACTGTTTAGCAGATGTGCTGCGCACGTACTACAAAATTTGTTAGCTCCGTTTTCCACGGCAAAGTGACGCATCACTATTCTAAGCAAACTTTTAGCCGATCAAAACGCCGTTATTCCGCTTAGAGATAAAACAGTTGAAGGAGTAGGGAAATAAATAAATGAAGAAAACCTCAGGGGCATGCAACATTTGTACAAACGTATTATTTTACTGTAAAAGCTACTCAGAAACATTTCCAAAATGACTTGAAGCTAATAAAAATTTATTTTATAATAAATTTAATTTATAAATAACTTAACCTATCTCATTCTCTTCCAGTTGTTTGGCGGATTTCACCATATAGGGTGCCGTTTTTTAATCTTTGTAATGATTTTAAAAAACCCAGTCTTCTTCAGTTGCAAAAGGGCAGAAATAATTGCCCTGCATAAAGTTGGCTCTTCTGAGTATGAAATAGTTTAAAAGATACATGTCAGCAAGGATGCTATTTATCAAGCTTCAGCAAATTTAATATTTCGGTAAAGCACATTGAGATGAAGAGAAGCGGTCGCTCAAGACAAACTAATGCTCTGGATGATCATATGATCCGAAAGCTAACAATGTTATATTTAATATAGCTTCCTGCAAGAAGATTAAATATACTCTTACTGTAAAGGTCACCGACGTTCGTTTGAACAATATCTCAAGACATTTGACAAAAGATTTTGATTTATTATCCTACAAATCTGCGAGAAACCTCGGCTTATCCGAATATAAAACAAGAGAGTAAGTGCGATCGCAGATCGCACAGAGGGTTTCGTTTAATATTTCTTTCAAAATAACTTATCCTTTAATTAAATGAAAACAAATAAGCACGTTCTTCACGTGATTTATTTTATCAATTAATTTATGTTACATAAATAATAATTTTTATAGCTATTTAAACTTGTGTTAAACACTTAAAAGAAAAAATGGACTGTTTACATTTTAAAAAATATTTTAATTAAAATAATTGTCTTTTTCAAAATTTTATGGCTTGTTGTGTGACAAGAGATATTCAGCTGGAACTACACATATTTTGAATTCTCTAACTTATGTAGTTTTTGTGTACAGAGTTTGTGACAAACAGATGGATAGACAGACAGATAGATGACAAATTGGGTTTCGTCAGATGAACCAAACTATAAAAAGAATGAATGGTTGTCAACCTGAAACATAAGAACTAGACAGTGCAACATCGGTGTTATTTTCCGATGGGTCAAGTTACCCAGTAATTTTCTGCTCGTGCTAAAAGTGTTTGCTGCCTAATGGGAATTAGATAAGAGGGAAGACAAATAGTTCAAACAATTAAATCTCTTCCAAACCAGATCATATAGGGTGCAATGTCTGTATCTGATATTTCTCCTCTGCATTTCCTTCCGCCTAAAACCGCTGTGAATAGAAGTCTTTTGCTTAATTTGTTACGTGATAATTTAAAACTTTACATCCAAGTTCATCGATGCTCCATTTTCATGCATGACGGTGCTCCGTGTCACATGTCAAAATCTGTTAGGAACTTTCTAACAGCGGTGAAAATTCAGGTTATTGACTAGGTGGGTAAGAGCCCAGATTTGAATCTAATCAGACCCTGACTATCCCACGGGCATCTCGGGCTCGTGCACTGGACACTAAAATTCTGAGGGGCTCAAAATTTTTCATAATTTTATCTAAATTTCCATTAAAAGCTCATAATTCTAAAAATAAAATATGATATTTAAGATATTGATACAATGAAATAACAAAAGTATGCATCTATATGTTTTAGAAGCATATTGTAACAAAAAATAGAAAAGTATTTCATTCTTATTCCTGGAATTGTTTTTCAAATTTCTGGGAAACTTAATTTTTGAGTTGACACTTTTCGAATAAGTATGTAACATGGAAAAAAGTTAGTATCAGCAAATTATCCAATCTAAGGGGGCACGAAAAATTAAAAGTGCACTGGCCAAAAAAACTTGCTGTACAGGTCCTTAGCCTAATAGAGTATCTGTGGTGTAATTTTATAAATAAATTGGCGAAAAAAGGAATTATCAAGTACTATGGAACTTTCTCAAGTCATAATGTTCGTCTAATGCACAGAGATTTCGCAAGTTTTCTGCCAGTCTCTGATCTATAGTATCACCGAACAGGATTGCAGCAGTCATTAAAAATAAAGAAGGTGAAATAAAATATTCGGTTTGATTTCAACTGTTCAATAAAAGCACCTGTAAGTCAATTTTATTAGTTTTAAAATAACTTTTATTCAAAATTTTCATTAAATCTCATATTTTTATGGATGGTCTTAAACTTTTGCACAAAACTGTACACCTAAATATAAATACTTTTATCCTCTTTACTCAAAATGAACTTTTAATATAGTTAGGTCCTTTTTTTTTTACAAAGTCTATTAAAACTTGAAAGAGATGGTGAAACTTTTTACGCTTTTATATCTAATTTGTTTCGATAGAAGTATTTTAAGTCATGATTACATTTCAAAAATTTTAAAACATATACGGGAAAAACAATTATTATTTTTTTTGAGTTTTTCTAAATATTTCCGTAATTAAATTTTTAATTTCGCTTCGTTTTGAGTTAAATGAAAGGGTTCCGTATTATTATTCATTTATGTGTTTTTAACTTACAAGTAAAATTTAAAGACTTTTCTTCAATATTATTTTAGGAAATTTCACATATCTGACCTATCGTCATATATACGTAATTTAAAATTTAGCACATCTACTAAATAAAATTCTACATACCAGCAACTATGTTATGTCCTGTACATAAACTAAAATATATTTTATCTGTAAACATAGTTTAATTCGGATACCTTTTCTTAAACAAATTACATGGTTTTAAACATCTTGCTAAACCTACGTCGTTTAAATATATGCCCTTAAGTAAGATATTGTTATCAAAATCTCATTAAACATATTTGAATACCTTCCGAAATAAAGCTTCTGTTCATAGCTGAAGTTTACATATTTGCAACTGAGTCACGGCAGGATGCATTTTGAATAAGATTACACTTTATGCAAATGCAATTTTCTCCCGTGGCTGTACGAATAGTAATTAAAGGGACTATATTTATCTTTTAAATTGTTTCAAGGCCACCTAAGCTCAAAGTATAATATTTCAAAAGATATACAGGAAAGCAATAAAATTTTTTTTGAAATTTTTTAAATATTTCCGCAATTACATTTTTTATTTAACTTCATTTTGAGTAAAATGAAAGGGCTCCGTATTATTATTCATTTAGGGGGAACTGGGGAACATTGATACAGCTTAAAAAAAAAAAAAAAAAAAGAATTTGGTATCTAGAAAGCAGAAATTTCAAGTTATTTTTCTATGTCATGTCAGCAAAACCTGTGTAGTGTATAAAAAAGTGTTATAAAAAAGTACAATCTTTGTTTTATATATAATTTTTGCATGTAATTTAAAAAAAAATCAAAAAAATTAATTTGTATCAATGTGCCTCATCCCCGGGGCAGATTGATACACTTTGACACGTCTGGGAAAAATGGAGACAAAATAATACCAATGCAAATTTTTCATAGAAAAATAGTTTGCAAACCATTTTATATATATTTATAGACATTAAAATCGCACATAATTTATTTGTAAGCGATATTAAAGCAATCAAAATGAAATGTATAATAGGGTGGATCGAAATTTTTTTTTTTCACAGTGTCAAAACCTACCTATGCGGAAAAGATGTTCTCTTGGATGGAGATAAAGGGAAAAATAATAAAAAAAATTAATTTTAAAGTTTACTACTGCCACAATAAGGTTGAATTTCGAAAAAAATGAAAAAAGACTTAATTTTAGCTAGATGATTTTTGATTCAAAATAATAGTTTAAAAAATTATCCAAAACCTACCTATGCGTAAAAGATGTTATATTATATGCTGAATATGAGAAAAATAATTAAAAAAATTAATTCTGCAAATTTCAAAATTTAAATCTGCCGCAATGTGGCTCAAATTTATGTATTTGAACGTTTTTACGGTAAAAAATCTTTTTTTTTTTGGTAAAATAAAATATGAATTTTAGAATTTTTCACATTTATTGCAATGAGGAGATATTTAATTGATTACAAGATAAAAACTTTAGTTTCCTATTTAACAGCTTCATTAGTATTAAATCAAGAAAAATCGTCAACATTGCAATTGGTGATAATGACGTTCGGTATTGAATGGTACATGAGGTTATTGGTACATGAGATTTTGTAATTCAATTCGATTTTTATAAAACCGACTCTTATGTATGGTCCATACACAGCAGAAATACTTCCGTGACTCTTTTGATTATTAGTTTTGCAGAATGAGTGTTGCGTGAATAGATACTATTGATAGTAGATGTTATTGCCACTGGAATGATTGCTGGATTTACTTATTGCTTCTGAATTCACGTCGTTACTAAATCCGTCAGTTAGTGGAGGTTCGACACATTTTCCTATTTAATTAAATCTGTGTAATCCGTCGCAAAATGTCAAAAAGCTGGTAAATGGAAAATATAGATATTTTTTAATCTAATGATTAGGATTACAGCAGACCGTTTGATTTCACTCGTGCGCTTTTAGAATTCATAAACTGACATAAATGAAAATACAAAAAGCTTCTAACATTCTGCGAATAATCTTTCTATTTCACCAGTGAAACAATTTTTCCCAGCCGCGGTTACATCCACGCTGGAAAAAGATAACATAGTGGAATCTCATTGGTGTGTAACTAACAGAAAAACCATTGTAGTGGACGCTTTAAGATCAGTTCCATATTTCGAATAACACATCCTTTAACATCTTTGTTAACAGATATTCCGTCACAACCGATCGCAACCAACTTTGTTACATGTATATTATTGTTAACACATGACAAAAAAATGTACGTCGTGTTTTCAAATTGTTTGGTACTCTCCCAGAATTTACATATATGTGGCCGATATATTCGAAACCAAGTTCTTTTTTCATGCTCAAGTCCGCTTCTATTATGATTTTTCTTCTGTTGTTTTCTAGTGATGTAGTCTGTCTTTACACTCATCAAAGTTTAAAGAAAATGGCCATGATCATAATCTTTTACAAAAGACTAAAGATAATGGCTAAAACGATGGAGTGGTCTTTGGTTTGTTTTGTCATGCCGATTTTTTCTGTCAATGGCATTCTATTCATAGTTTTGTGATATAATTCCCACATCTTGAAGTGCACCAGACACGATGGCAGTAGCTGCTTGGCCGGAAGTGCCCAAACTGTCCAATATTCTGGCTGATGCCAATCTTCGTCACTACAGGTGATGTGACACCTAGCTCGGCAGCATTTTGGCTTTTCAGTGATAGCTGATGATGCAGAAAAGTGAGTTTGCTCTCAATACGTCGGTTTAGTTTACACTCAATATTCATATTCATATTCAAATCTATTGAACTGAAAAAATAGGCAGTATTTTCGGAAATGGTCCAAAAGACTGTAGTAGCTTTCAATATCTTATTTTGTTTTACAAGAACTAAGAAGAGTGCAATATTTGTCGTTAAACAGTTTAATTTTTCTTAAAATGCTGCTGTGGTAAATTATTGAAATTGAATCTCATTTACAGGTCACTTGTAACTTATTAGCAACTCTTTCTCACTCGCAGGAAATAAATAGATGTTGACCGATTCCTTTCTTTGGTTATTTTTTAAATACCAATATGTAAATTTTATAACTTTTTGTAATAGGGAGCATATTTACTGCCATATCAAAGCCAGACCCAAATAGGGTGTAATTCATCTCTCTCTCTCTTTATTTTAATTTTTATTTTTTTTTAACAACGCCATGGTACAGTAATATTCAAGGTACACTAAGCTACACAATACACAAGCAGACAAATCCTAACTGAAAAAACTGGAACTGCCAGTTTTTCAAAACTTTAAATCACTTGCAGCAGTATTAAATATCGAAATTAGTTTATTTATTTATTATTTAATATCCATGCAATATAACATTTCTTACGCAAAGGTAGGCTTTGATTGATATTAAAATGATTATTTTGCGTCAAAAATAAATCTAACCTAAATTAGACCTTTTTCCATTTTTTCAATATTTTATCGAATTTTCAACTTTTTTGTGGCAGTATTAAATTTCGAATTTATTACTTATTATTGTTTTTTATTTAACCTCCATACGATATAACATCTTTTCCGCATTGTTGGTTTTTAAAAATTATTAAAATAATTAGTTTTTGACAAAAATAACCTAACCAAAATTCGGTCTTTTTTCAAATTTTTTCGAAAATTCAACCCTTTTGTGGCAGTATTAAATTTTAAAATTAATTTTTTTTATTATTTTTCCCTTAATCTCTGTACAATAGAACATCTTTTCCGCATAGGTAGATTTTGATGAATGGGATTTTTTTTTTTCGCCATAGACAATCGATCCACCCTAATGTATAATGACCTGATGTTCTGGCTGTTCCTTGTCTGTTTGTTGGCTGTGGTAACTTTGTCATATCTGGCACTGTAACCCCAGAATTATCTTCTTTATTAGGAAAGGTGAAAGAATTACCAGGTTTTCTATTTATAAATTGGTTTACAAACAGAAAATAAAGGATAATTATATTAAAAATTATGTTTATAATATAAATATCCTGTACTGTTCTGCAGGATAATTATATGCAGCTTGTTTCTCTTACTTAACGTTTCTCATGTCGATAATACTTTTTTCTCTGGAGAATCGATATAAATTTGAAATTTGCCAGGCTGCCGTCCATTTCTTTTGTTAATTCTACTGACAGTAGATATTGTGTAAGTTTGTACGTCTTCTGTTTACAAAAATACGATAAAATGCTCTAATATAAAGAAATTAGAGTTATTTCACTTCAATCAAAACTAATAGTAGAAATTTTTGACGAAAAATGGTTGAATTAAGAAGTGTATGGTAAACAAAAAATAAAAGGTAATGAAAAAATGAACTAGAAAAGGATTTAGGTTGTATCAATGTGCCCCGACAGCATATTTCAGATGTGTATATTGCTGGGACGATTACTGTTTCTAAACCAATAGGAGAGCGTCATTATCACGGTCAAGTACACGCCCACACAGTTTGATTGACAGGAACTCGTGGACAATTGACGGTGCTAATTATAACGATAATCTGTTGCGGATGAAAATGAGCTGACTGGCTGAATGGTTAGAGCGTCGAGCTTGAAACCGGAGGATATGGGTTCGAGTCCATCGCGGGCCGAGAGTCCGTTGGTGATTTTTTTTTTAAATTATTGGAGGCTGTATTTTATTAATAAATAAGACATTTAAAAAAATATTTCAAACCCTTTTAATATTCTAAATATCGTTCCAAAATGATTTATATGTATATTAAACAAATGGGAAAAAAAGTATTCTGCGAAAATATCCGTATAAGCAAAATTCTTACTTTAATTTTTATTTATTTATTTATTTATTTATTTCAGGATCAGAGGAAGTATAATTTCTAATTGAAGTAAATAAAATTCAGTCATTTTGAAAAAAAAATTCTTTCTTACCTTTAATTTTTAATTACCGAGTACAAATTCAAACAATCCGAGTACAAATAAATAATAAACACACACGATCAATTGTCCACGAGTTCCTGTCAATCAAACTGTGTGGGCGTGTACTTGACCGTGATAATGACGGTCTCCTATTGGTTTAGAAACAGTAATCGTCCCAGCAATATACACATCTGAAATATGCGCCCCGACAAAGTCCGTATCAATGTGCCCCATAGAGCCATTTTGGATAAAATGAGTCGCAAATCCAACACTTCACAATTTATCTAACAATAAAGAATGAGGAACTGATAAAGAGTAGCTTTACTTTCCAGGGAGGGTATTCTTTTGGTTGAAAATACTGGAACAGTTGTATAATACCATTTCAATTGTACAACTCAAATTTACTTTTGACCTACAAAAATAATCACCCATCCCATTTCACCAAACTATTGAATCATTCCAAAACTTTTTGTATGTAGTTAATTTCACTAGTATCATATTTTGGAGCTGTTGTGAAACTTCCTGTAATGACCCTATGTGCTGTACAGGGGGTGTATCAATGTGCCCCAGTTCCCCTTACATGTTTTTATCCTGCATGTAAAATTTAAAGATGTTTTCTGCAACACCATTTTAGGATATTGGACTTATGTGACCTATAGTAAAAAATGCGCAGGTAAAAATTAAGCACATTTACTAAAAAAAATTCTATATATATCCAAGTATGTTTTATCTTGGTATTTAAAAGGTATTTTAAATGAAAACATAGTTTAACTCGGATATCTTTTTTTGCTACAAATTACATAATTTTTAATATCATACTAAATTTGCCTTGTTTAAATATATGCTCTCAAGTAAGATATTATTATCAAAATCTCATTAAACATATCTGAATACTTTTAAGCATTGGCTACTGAATCGCGGCAGAATGTATTTCGAATAAGATTACACTTTATGCAAATGTAGTTTTCGCACGTGGCTGTTCAAATAGTAATTGCAGGGATTATACTTTCTATTAAACTATTTCAGGGTCACTCGTCTCAAAAGAGATAATTGAGATGGAGTGACGATTGTTACCTGATAAGAAAGTAAAATTTATGGTTTTATAATAAAAGTCTTTTTCGGATTCAAAGAACTTATTAGCTTTAAGAATGGAGAAATTAAAAATTTTTGTAATTTGATACAAAAGCATACATATAGAGGCAGAGTATATGTGAAGAATGTTTTTCATTTAGACCTTGAGAGGAAAGTTAGTTAAAGTTCATTTACTTGCTTAAGATATATACAAATCAGCCGTGTCAATTAAAATTACCTTGCGATATGCAAAACCTCAGGTAGAAGAGACTCAAGAAGAAAGATCCAGCTATGTATGTGGCTTTATTAATCAGAGGAGAGGATTACACTCTCGCGGGGCGACCCTCGGTAAAAATACAAAACTGCTGCCTTACATCCTTACACGAGAGCGGTCAGAGATGGAATGAATCGTGACCGTCAAATATGATTGCTAAATGTGTCGAGCCAAAATCTGTGTACCCTGTACTATTATAACCCCACAGATACAGCACATAATGAAAGTTTGTATTAAAAACGAGCAAATTGGACCGTTAATTTGGCGTTTTAATATAACAACGCGCAAATATGGATGCCAACATTAATTAATGGGAAAGGTATATCAGAAGCAAAAACACAGATGTCAGACGCCAATTTTAATATAAACAGGATATAATATTTGCAACTGAAAAGATACTTGTAATGGCTATTGATCTGAGAAGGAATTTTAAGTGTATAATTTACTATTTTAACGGGAGCATATGGTTTATGAATATCTTTTTATATATTCTTTGACCAAACGAAAGTATGCTCGCTCAGGTAATGATTTTAGCATGAGAAAAGATTTGTTTTTGATTTATTTTATTAACGCCCTCGGCTGAGCATGGGAAAACTTAAGTAACTGAAACTTAACGCGCAAAGAGATGTGTGATGTCGAAAGTAACATGACATCACAGCATATATCGGTCAACAGCGAGAAAAGTGATGTATCTCAACAAAAGTAAATTTCACAGGAGAGGCAAAAGAAATTTGCAAGATTTTATTGCATCATGAAGTTGTAGAACTTAGCTTTGCATGCAAGAATAAAAACATGCATAAAAACATAAAACCTTAAACATAAAGACATGCGACGAGGTTAGGAAGATTGGATAAATTTACTCGTGCTCGCGAATTACACCCGTCTCCTGTGATCACGAATAAACAAATATCGTAATAAAGTGATCTTCCGTTTACTTATACTTATGAAATTTTTTGTGTAACAAGAAACACCTATGACAGACATATTCGTAGAATAAAATGCAAAATGAATTTTTTCGAAATGTGCCACTTTCTTGCGGGTGAGCAATACAACGTTATGAAATTCGAGGTGAGGCAGAATCTGGTAATTGGTATCGTTAAATTTCCTTATAGTCCAAGAGCTGACCGCATAAAACTTTAAGAATCAAGCACAAGAAAAAAATCTTTTATATTATGAAAGAGTAGTCATAGGGCAATCTAATGATCCATGTCTGCCGGAAACAAAGTGGTACATAAGCCAAAAAATGAATACCACTAGTGATTGACTCGTACACTTAGCATTGTGTTTTCCGTCTTTTCATACTTTTGATTGTACGGCAAACACAATGATAGACCTACGAGTGAGCCGCTAGTGGTATTAATTTTTGGCTTATATACCACTTCACTTCCGGCAGACATGGATCATTAGATTGCCCTATGTTTACTCTTCCACAATATAAAGAATTTTCTCTTGTGCTCAATGACTTAGGTTTTTGTCAAGATTATTAGGGTGATTGCCTTTTAATATCGTTAACACTTTTTATCCAAACAAACTTCCTTTTCCTTCTATTTATTTTTTCATTTATTGAACAAAATACATCTGACTTGTGCGCTGGACACGAAAACCTACTTGTAAGCTATCATCAATATATAGAGACGAAATAGCACAAGAAAATTTTACCACACGGAGAGATAGAGCCGGGAGCTCCACACAGAGTGTATGCAATGGAGCCAGGGGGAATCGAGCCAAAAAACCTCCTACGTTCACAAGTGATTAGCGGAGTGATGCCTTAACCACTCCGCCTCGGAGGCCCATCTTTTCTTTCTTTTTTGTATATTTTTATTGCATTAAAATAATCTTTTTTTAGTTTACTTATTTTTAAAGAATTACAAAATTGTTATTAAAACCGATAAGTCCTTATAAAATCATTTCATGCTTAAATATAGAATACTCTAACTTTCGGCAATCATGTTGTAATCTGCGGTGGGAAAAAAAATCTCGTGAAGCGATATTTTTGTTAACTTCATTTGAATTAGTAAAGTATGAAAGTAATAAATGTGTAACAATATATGTGTGTCACTACAAACATTAAACAAAGATTTTAAAAATAAAAATTATTTTTAGACATAATAGCGATATTTTCATTAACTTTACTTGAATTATTTAATTAGGAAAATAATAATTGTGTAACTAAATGTGTAAATAATAAATGTGTAGATTACGATTTCATTAAGAAAATGAAGGAGATTGGAAGTATGATATAACATATGATATCGTAAGGGGGGGGGTTAAAATTTAAAATTACGAAAAAGAAAATAACGTTTTATACAGGGTGTATCTAAACAATTGCGCAAAACTGTAAGGGATGATAGTATACATCAAGACAAACAATATTAAATAGGAGACCAAGGGTCCCAAGTATTTTCCAAAGGAGATAACTGCTATTAAAGTTTAGGGTACAAAATTTCAAATAAACAAAAAAAACCCGGAAAATTTCGCCGATTGATTTGCGGTTTTCACTAAAACTATTCTTTATTTTTTATTTATTTTTTTAATATATTATAAAGATAAATTTCTAAATATGTCGATAGAGGACGCTTTAGACTTTGGAGTAATGAACAACTGTTTTTTGCCGTTATTTTTGCATTTCATTAAATGGTTTCGCAAGCTTAGACTTAAATATTGAGTTCAAAATCTGAATAGTTGGGAATGGTTAAGTAGCACAAAGTGAACTGTGTTCAGAGGGTTCAAATTTCAAATGATTTTAAAAAACGGAAAAATTGGTCGATTGATTTGCGGTTTTCACTAAAACTTTTTTTTATGTCGGTATTTTATTGAAAATAATTTATAAAGCTAAATTTCAAAAAATGGCGATAGAGGGCGCTTTAGACTTTGGAGTAACGAAAAACTATTTTTTTACCGTTATTATTCGCATCTCATTAATTTTTTTTAGAAGCTTAGACATAAACTTAAATTTTGCGCAGAAAATCTGAATCATTGGGAGCGGTTAAGTAGCGTAAACTGAACTGTGTTCAATGGGGTGAAGAGGTTCAAATTTCAAATGATTATAAAAAAAGAAAAAATTGGTCGATTTGTTTCCGGTTTTCGCTAAAACTATTCTCTATGTCAGTATTTCTTTAAAAATAAATTTTAAAGATAGATTTTTAAAAATTTCGTTTGAGGGTGCTCCTAACTTTAGAGTAACCCACAACTATTTTTAATTAAATGCTTGCAAAAGCTTAGACTTAAATTTTGAGCTCAAATTCTGAATAGTAGGGAGGAGATAAGGAAGGCATACTGAACTGTGTTCAAGAGTTGAAATGTTACTTTCCCCACCCCTCGAACACAGTTCAATTTTGCGCTACATAATTACTCACAACAATTCAAATTTTGAGCTTAAAATTTAACTATAAGCTTTTACAAGCATTTATTAGATACAAAAAATGCCAGTTAAAAATAGTTGTTGGTTACTCTAAAGTTTATGTCTAAGCTTTTAAAAGAAATTAACGAGATGCAAATAATAACGATAAAAAATAGTTTTTCGTTACTCCAAAGTCTAACTTGCCCTCTATCATCATTTTTTGAAATTCAGCTTTATAATTTATTTTCAATAAAATACCGACATAAAGAATAGTTTTAGTGAAAACCGTAAATCAATCGACCAATTTTTCCGTTTTTTAGAATCATTTGAAATTTAAACCCTCTGAACACAGTTCAGCGTGTGCTACGTAACCACACAAAACTATTCAGATTTTGAACTCAAAATTTAAGTTGAAGTCTAAGCTTGCAAAACCATTTAATGAAATGCAAAAATAACGGCAAGAAAAAGAAATAAAAAAAAACAGTTGTTCGTTACTCCAAAGTTTAAAGCGCCCTCTATCGACATTTTTCGAAATTTATCTTTATAATTTATTTTCAAGAAAATACCAACATAAAGATTAGTTTTAGTGAAAACCGCAAATCAATAGACCATTTTTTTCCGTTTTTTATGTTTGTTTGAAATTTTGGACCCTAAACATGAATGGCGGCTATCTCCTTTAGAAAACACTTGGGACCCTTGGTTTCCTATTTAATATTGTTTGTCTTGATCTATCACCCCTTAATGTCATGCCCAGTAGTTTAGATACACCCTGTATGTACAGAACCTTAAAATTTATTGTTAAAGGCCGATAGCACAAAAAACTGAGATATCGAGGAAGGAAAAAAAAACATTTAATTTGAGGAAGAGTAGTAATAGCGTAATTTAGTAATGATTCATGTCTGCCGGATGCGAAGTGTTGCATAAGCCAAAAATTAATGCCACTAGCGGTTGACTCGTAGGTCTATCATTGTGTTTGCCGTGCAATCAAAGATAAGAAATGATTGTACGGCAAACACAATGATAAATCGACAAATAAACCACTAGTGGTATTAATTTTTGGCTTAAGCAGCATTTGATTTCTGGCAGAAATCGATCATTAGACTCCTCTATTACTACGGTTCCATAAATTAAATGATTTTTTCCCCTTCTACTCGATATCTTATGTTTTTATCCTGCCGGCTATTGGACTATTAATTTTGATTACTTGTTACAATTTTGAGTTATGATGCCTATAATTCAAAGATTTTGTTTGTGAAAGTTTTTTGTGTTTTGTTTATATTTTTGATATCTGTGTGGTTTGTAAAGCAAACCTGATGACACTGAACAACAGAATTTTAAAACAGATTTAAAAACTTTTTTCTTATTGTTCAAAAACAATATAGTTGAAAAATGTCAAGGAATTTGGTTTATATATATGCCTGTCCGTCTGTAAGTGCTCTAATTCACGTAAAAACTAGCTCTATACCATAAAATTAGTAAATATTATTAGGGTTATAATGACATATTTGGTATTGAAAATGAGTTGCATGCGATTTACAATTCATTTTAAGGGACAGAGAAAAGAATTCCGCTTCATGACGACCTATGGAGAAAATTTAACCTACGGCGTATTTTAATAACATTACACTGTTTTGTAAATATTGAAATTTAATATCTTTCACAGATTCTAACAAGTCGTTTATTGTAGAATTTTGTGTACATAAAATTTGTCGTTCATTTTCAGAAACACCCAAAAGAATTTGACTAAAGAAGATGAAAAATAATTGAAATATTGAAACCTCTATGTAACAATTGTTGGAAGTTGCGGTACTCGTTTTTAAATTTACGCTTTTTTAGTATTACTTGGTGTGTATGAACTCCATAGATCATGCATGTAAAAAAAATATATAGTTCTGGCATCTAAAATCTAAATTGTAGCTCTAGGAAATATAGTTTCATGTCTTCCTTATAAATTCTTCATATCTTTACTGGAGAGTTATAGAGTCTCCTACTAGAATTCAAGAGCGTTTTTCCATATTCTCGTTGTCAAACTTATTAAAAATCTTTTTAAATAGATGCGATTTAGTAACGATTTAGTAGTTTGATTTAGTAACTATAATTCTAGGTTATGAAACAATTTCCAAAATCAAGCGATAGTTTCTCGTTACGGAAGCCACTCAATATCGTTTCGTCTTAAAAACAAGGAACTAGAAATGCTAGGCCATTTCGTCTATTCAGCTTAGTTGTTTAACCTATTCGCATAGTTAGGTCATCCATGGTTCTAGATTAAGTATATAGAAAGTGACCAACTATTCATTCCAGGTGAAGTCGGTATATTTTTTTCTCAGTGTATGTAGTTAAAATTGTTACCTGTTTAAATCTAATCCAGCAATTTCTGTGATGAATGTCAGACGTTATTATTCAACCATATTCTTTAATCCGTATCTATAATATTTTTCATTGTGTAGCTATAATATAGTAAGTAAATAAAAGGTATTAATTAAAATTTTGGAGCCATGAAAAATCGTTATATATGGTGGTACTTTTGTTTAATATATTATGTTAAATATTTAAAAATTATAAGTTAAATATTATACTGCTTTATAGATGCGTTTAAATATTACATCTTTTCTAGTTTAAAATAGAGCATAATAATGTAAAAAGTCAAAAAGAAAAGTTCTTTTCAGATTAACGTGATCTTCTTTGCGTCACATGTCGTGTAAAAAAAATAATGCTTCTTCATTATAAATCGTTTTTTACTTGTTTTTATTCCAAATGATGCGAATTTCTTTTCGATATTCCAATAATTAATTATTTTATCTGATTTATCGTTCACTTTATTTCATTGATGATTCGGAATTCTTTTATAAGCCATAATCAATGTCAACCTTAAATGAATTACGTGATTTATTTATCATTTGACGATGATTATGTATTTTCAACAAATATTAACTCAATTTCAATTATATTTCGAGAAAGCAATTTAAAAATCCTAAAAAAGAAAAAAAATATAATTAAAATAATGTTTTTCTCTTTTCTTTTCTATTGTCATATCTTAAAAACAGAACAGGGCAAAAATTATAATTTTTAAATTAATTCACTTGCTTCGCTTTTTACCAAGTGTAAAAAAACTGAATTTTTCATAATAGTGTTCTGTGCCGAATCCAAATTAATGTATTTTCTCTGAATTTTCGGGGATAAAACCTGAATTATAATTAATACATTAGTCTTAATTTTTAATATGAACAGTAAATGCCTGTAAAAGACTATGTTTTCAAAGCTATTTGTATATTTATAGTTATTTATTATTAATAAAACTTTGAAGAGGATACAATTACCACACTACATAGGACCATATAATGAAGTCGGAACCACGTACATTTGTATCTCTAAAATGTCGAGAGGAAAAAGAAGAATAGCCATTTAAGTGCGAATTATATCGTCATTTAATTTTTACTAAAGAAATAAGCTTATACAGATGCCTCGATATTTACCGAATAGAAAATTTTAACAGAAATTAATACTAATAGTTCTAATTAAAGAATAACCTCGTGTTTTGATAAGTTTTAATTGTAAATATTAGACATGACGCGAGAAGTTTGGGAATTACATCAATGTGAAATTTTTAGCTTCAAATGACAAACTACTTGTCAATGCTTTTATTTTTACATATGTCCTATGATATTAATTTATTCTTGCTGGTTTTTTTATGGAATTTAAGTATAAACAATTCAAAACCATATTTTAATAATTTCATAAATTTAAATCTTTGTATTTGATCTATAACTTATAAAATTAATATTTAAAAAGCTCTATAGATTCTACCTCTAAATAAATATGATTTTCTTTAACCTCTTTGATCTTTGGGTCCTCATTTTGTTGCCTCTGTTCTTTTCCTTATAAAAAATTTAAATGTCAGATTTAACAGGTTTCACAGATTTTACATTTTTTTATCACTTCTTAGTAGTTAAATGTTTGTTGCGTTCAAAAAAAATCTAATAAATGGCACCATCGAAGCTGATTCTCTCATAAAATAACTATTACTTTCATCCGAGTTTGAAAAATGCCTTCAAGACAGTGTCATTAAGGAAGTGGGAATTTTTTATATTTAACTTGAATCTTTTTCAAACACAAATTTTGAGAATTAGTAGATTATTTATTTATTGGAAGTTCCAAAATTTGTGATCGCGTTAACTTAGGTTAATGGCTATTATATTGATATTTTAAAGGAATTTGTATTGTTAGATTCATTTTCTGAACCTAAATTACTACGCGCTTAAAGGATCATTTTCAGAAAAGATATTTATTTGTCTTTTACGGTATTATTTTATTTGGAAAATACCAATGAATAAGTATTCCTATTACTATTTTAGGTTTGTAACCGAGGAGAGTAATGTACAGCATTAAGATATATATACTTTACAGAATATCAAAGAAGTATATCTCTTTAAATAGCATCTATTGCTTTAAATTTTTAGAATATTCAGTATAATAAGAATGCCTTACATTTACGAGTTTGGTATTGCACTTGTAAAGAGTGTTACAATGTAAAATATCTCAAAATACCAATCTTTAAAAAAAGTTATATAGCATTATGCTCGTAATAAATTATTATATTATTATATTATTATAAATTATTATATTCAAACTTAAATGCATTTCTTAAATGCATACATTTTCCTTAAATTTTACGATATAATTTCTACTTTAACGCATACAATATTGTAACATAACACATTTAATATTAATTATTTTAAATATTTATTAATTATTTTAAGTCATGAAAAATGCAAGTATAAATAAATGATGATATAGAGCAAAAACCATTTCTAATTTACTTACTAATTTTGCTTTACTTCATAAAAAAATATTATTTATAATTACAGAATTTCAAAAATTTTAATTAATAAATATTCTGCTATATTCTTGTTTAATTTTATTATGTAAGTTTCTTTTAATTGAAAATAATAAGACTTATTAAATACCAGGTGAAGCGGAAATTACTACCGAATATATTTTCAAACATTTTAAGTCTAAATTTTCATTAAATCTTAAATTATCCCACACAGAAAAAAAGAAACAATTTTTAAGAATCTTTTTTGACACTGCTTTATCTTCTTTGGAATTAGTTAATGAATATTTCATGAAAGCAGGAAATTAAATCGGAACTTCACTTCATCTTTATTCCCAGAGCTATTCAGTTTTTTATTCTAATAAAGATGAAACATTTAAATGACTTCGGAAGTCGACTTAAGTAAAAAGGACCACAAATAAACTCTTCTTTTTAACTTTTTTAACTTGATTGAATTTCTAAGAAAATAGTTTTACATTGTTGAACTGCATTGAATTATATTAAAATGAAAAAAACTTATTTTTAAAACCAAAGAATAACTGCGCATTATTCACAAGGAATTCTAAATATATATAATTAAAAAAGTTTTATAATCTTAGTAATCAAAACCGGAAAATTTATCTAATATTTGTAAATAATCTGAGAACGAATTTATTAATTCCCGTAAAGCATGTTGACATCACTGAGACGTCGTTGTGAAGTCACCCTGTGACTTTGTGACCATCGATCGTCGATGTGACGTCACGTGACGCCGATGTGAAGTCACAGTGACTAAAATGTGAAGTCTTTATGGCCGTTTTAGAGCTCATTTTTGACCACTTCACAAAGTGGTCACAATGTGACAAATATGTGAAAAATGTGTCATTTGTGACTACTTTGACATTAACATTGTGACGGAAGTCTGACAAAAGCGACGATGTTTAAATTGCCAGAAACATATTTTTTAAAGTAAATAGCATGTTTTAAAGAATTTTTATAATTTTCTAAAGATTTTTAAAAAAGTCACATCTCAGTCACAATGTGACGTCCCTGAGTGGTGGCATTTTGGTCACAGATGTGATGTGACCAAAGTGACTCACAGTGACGTCACTGTGACTATACATGCTATGAGGGTTAATTCACACAAATTTTGAGATTTCTTTACCTCTCCTCTTTGAAATTAGTTAATGAATTTTTCATGAAAGAAGGAAATTAAATTGGAATTTCACTTCATCTTTATTCTCAGAGCTGTTCAAATTTTTATTGCAATAAAGATAAAAAATTTAAATGACTTCAGAAGTTTACTTAAGTAAAAAGACCCCAAATAAGGTTTTTCTTTTCGTTTTTAACTTGAGTGAATTTCTAAGTAAAAAGTTTTAAATTGTTGAATTTATTGCATTATATAAAATGAAAAAAGAAACTTATTTTTTAACCAAAGAATAATTATTCATATAGAATTTTAAATAATTACACTCATTAAATTTTTATCATCTTAGTAATGAAAATTGGAAAAATTTTCTAATCTTTTTTTTCTGTATGCCCAGTAATTCGAAAATTTCCTTCAAATATATTTTGAATCATTTTAAGTCTAAATTTAATTTTAATCTTAATTTATCTCACAAAATATGTTAAACAATTTTTAAGAATCTTTTAATATATTTTTTTTCACTGCTTCATCTACTTTGGAATTAGTTAATGATTTTTTCATGAAAGAAGGAAATTGAATCGTAACTTCACTTAACTTTGATTCCCACAGCTGTTCAGATTTTTATTTCAATAAAGATTCCATTTAAATAACATCGGAAGCTGACTTAAGTAAAAAGGACCTCAAATAAACGCTTCTTTTTTCCGTTTTTAACATGAGAGAAATGTCTAAGGAAATAGTTATAAATTGTTAAATTGCATTGAATTAATAAATGAAGAAAAAACTTATTTTTCTTTAAGTCAAAGAATAACTGCGAATTTGTTACATGGAATTTTTAATATACACACTCACTAAAGTTTTATCATCTTAGTAATCAAAACTGGAAAATTTATCTAATATTTGTAAATAATCTTTGAAGGAATTCATTTATTAATTCACGCAAATTTTGAAATATTTTTTCATCTCTTCTTTGAAATTTGCTAAAAACATTTTCATGACAGAAGATAATTAAATCGGAATTTCACTTCATCTTTAATCCCAAGCTGTTCAGATATTTACTCCTATAAAGAAGAAAGATTTAATTGACTTCGGAAGTTGACTTAAGTAAAAAGAACCGCAAATGTGCTCTTTTTTAAGAAACTTGAGTGAATGTCTAAGTAAATAGTTCTAAACTGTTGATTGCATTATATAAAATGAAGAAACAAATATTTTTTAAACCAAACATTAATTATTCATATGGAATTTTAAATATCCATATTCATTAAATTTTTATCATTTTAGTAATCAAAATTTGAACATTTTTCTAATTTTTTTTTTGTATACTTGGTAATACGGAAATGTTCTTAAAATATATTTTGAATCATTTGTAAGTCTTAAGTAAAAAGGACCTCAAATAAACTCTTCTTTTTTTTCGTTTTTAACTTAAGTGAATTTCTAAGGAAATAGTTCTAAACTGTTGAATTGCATTGAATTATATTAAATGCAGTAAAAGCTTTTTTTAACCAAAGAATAACTGCGCATTGTTCACAAGGAATTCTAAATATACACACCCATTAAATTTTCATAATATTTGTATCCAAAACTAAAAAGTTTATCTAACATTTGTAAATAATCTTAGAATGAATTCATTAATTAATTCACACAAATATTGAGATATATTTATCGACCTTCTTTAAAATTAGTTATTTCATCAGTTCATGCTATGAATATTTCATGAAAGAAGGAAATTAAATCAGAACTTCCCTTTATCTTTATTCCCACGGTTATTCATATATTTATTGCAATAAAGATGAAAAATTTAAATGGCTTCAGAATTTGACTTAAGTAAAATGTACCACAAATAAACTGTTCTTTTTATTTTTAATTTGAATGAATTTCTAAGGAAATAATTCTATATTGTTGAATTGCTTTAAACTATATCAAGTGAAGTAAAAAGTTTTTTTTTTTTTAGCCAAAGAATGACTGTTCATTATCCACATGGAATTTTAAATACTCATTAAGGTTTAATTCATAAAATTGTTCAGATTTTTATAGCAATAAATATGAAAAATTTAAATGACTTCGAATGTTGACTTAAGTAAAAAGGACCACAAATAAACTCTTCTTTTTATTTTTAACTTGAATGAATTTCTTAGGAAATAGTTCTAAATATTTGAATTGCTTTAAACTTTATAAAATGAAGTAAAAGCGTATTTTACTTAGCTAAAGAATGATTTTTCTCTATTCACATGGAATTTTAAATACTCATTAAGGTTTAATTCATAAAATTGTTCAGATTTTTATAGCAATAAATATGAAAAATTTAAATGATTTCGAATGTTGACTTAAGTAAAAAGGACCACAAATAAACTCTTCTTTTTGTTTTTAACTTTAATGAATTTCTAAAGAATTAGTTCTAAATTTTTGAATTGCTTTAAACTATATAAAATGAAGTAAAAACTTATTTTTATAGCCAAATAATGACTTTTTATTATTCACATGGAATTTTAAATACTCATTAAGGTTTGATGAATAAAATTCATCTCATTAAGGTTTAGTATTCTTAGTTCCAAAAATGGAAAGTTTATCTAACCTTTATAAATAACCTTGGAATAAATTCATAAATTAATTCACACAAATTTTGAGATTTTTTTAACCTCTCCTCTTTGAAATTAGTTTATAAATTTTTCATGAAAGAAGGAAATTAAATCCGAACTTGACTCCATCTTTATTCCAACAGCTGTTGAGATGTTTATTGCAATAAAGACGAAATAATTAAATGAATTTAGAAATCGACTTAAATAAAAAAGACCACAAATAAATTCTTCTTTTTTTCGTTTATAGCTTGAATGAATTTCTAAGGAAATTGTTCTAAATAGTTGAATTGCATTGAGTTATAAAATGTACAGAAAATACTCCTTTTTTAAACCAAAGAATAAATGCACATTATTCACATGAAATTTTAAATATGCGCATACTCATTTAAGTTCTATCATCTTAGAAATGAAAACTAAAAATTTTATCTAACCTTTGTAAATAATCTTAGAACGGATTCATTAATTCATTCATAGAAATTTTGATAATTTTTTTACATATGTTCTTTGAAATTAGGTAATGATTTTTTCATGTAAGATAAAATTAAATATGACTTCACTTCATCTTTTTTACCACAGCTGTTCAAATTTTTATTGCAATTAAGGTGAAAAATTTAAATGACTTCGGAAGTTCGCTTAAGTAAAAAGGACCAGAAATAAACTCTAATTTACTTCGTTTTTAACTTGAGTGAATTTCTAAGGAAAATATTTCTAAATTATTGAATTGAATTAAAATTGAATTATATAAATTTTTTGAATTTAATAATAAAAAATTGAATTATATTAAATGAAAGAAAACATATTTTTTTAACCAAAGAAGAACTGCGCATTATTCACATGGAATTTTAAATATGCATACTCATTAAAGTTTTATCATCTTATTAAACAAAACTTAGTAATCAAAATTGGAAAATTTATCTAACATTTGTAAATAAACTTAGACCGAATTCATTAATTGATTCACACAAAGAATGATATTTTTGTTAGCTTTCCCTTGCCCAATTTAACAAAATTATTTTCTGACTTTTATTGTGACTCGTTTTTAAACATTAAAAGCATTATGTTTTCAAGCGTGATTATGTAAATCATTTGTAATTGTTTTTTTTTCCTATAAATTATTTACATTGTGAGTTTTAAGAGATTACTATCAGAGGAAGAAATTTGTTTAAGTTTAAAGTGCTGTCGCTTTGGAAACTTGGTCTAAATTGTCAAATTCGGAAACGTTTCCTGAAGAATTTTTTGACATTACCAAAAAACGAAAAAAAAAACTGTTCTGTTACACAATTTCTTAATATGAACATGTGTCGTGTTGAATACGTTTGCTTAGAAAAATGAATTTAATGTCCAATTTAATGCTAATTTTATGCAACATCAAAGTTGTATACGATTTATTACATGTAAACATTATAAAATCATTGCAAACATAGGCTTTTGTGTATTTTTACTGCAATTTATTAAAATTCAACAATAAATCAAAAAAGAAATTTTTATCTAAATGTACCTAAATTAAAACTGCATATTTGTTTAATTAATTTTATTGTATTGCTTCAAAACAAAGTCGTCTTAACTATTTTTGTATTTTAAATGTGTCATAATAAGGTTCAAGACATCCTTCTCTGCCATAACCGTGCCACAATTTGTGGATTTTCTTTCTCCGTATTCATGTATGATATAATTGATCAATGACATCTTACACAAGAAATACAGCTTAACATATTTAATCCCCTATGCACAATTTTCTTCTCAGCTATTTTTAGGACACTTGTGGTTATTTTCGATAAATGTCATTTACTATTATTTGCTTTCAATTTATTTACTCTCATGTGTCATTTTTTCCTCAAAAATACCATTTACCTTATTTTATAACAGAAATAAGATAAAAAAGGCAACTCGAAGATAGTGATAATCAAAAATTCAAAAGATACTAATGTTGTTTTATTACTAGTATGTAAGATGAATGGGATGTAAAAGTCAGTTTACCCTTTTTATACTCTAATGGACTTTTATTCTCTATTATGCCTAGTTTTTGTTTTTCCATAAAGTGTAATAAAATATCATTTGTTGTTGATCCGTAAGGAATTTTCCATTTGTTTGATTTCGGTGCTTCCATTTGCCAAATTTTCCTGTCTGGGAAAAACAACCGATAATTGAACAATAAATGTCAAACATATTCTCAGACATTAATAGATGTCGAATGTGTTGTATGTTTATGTAAGGAATCTGAATAAATGATTTTCAATATAAGTGGGCTAGTATTAAACATTTCAGTATTTTATAGACGTTATTATGGAAGAAAGTTTATTTTACTTCATCTAATATATTTTCAAATTTTGCTTACACATGATTGAGCATTAGAATGCAATAAAATGTTAACAATATACAACTTATTGCTATTAATTTAATACTATTATTAAAATACTTTAAAGGAATGAGAAGAGCCGCTTTTACTGTTAGTGATATTCATTTTCTATAGTGATATATTCCTGTAAAATGCAGTTCGATGTGTTGTATTTGAATTGCATAAGATATCTCAATTTTTTTAATGATAGTTTCATTCAAAAACATTGTACTCTAGAAGTAAAACAGAAAACAGGATATATAGATTTTAATATAAAATATTTCGCTAATATTTAATGAAAACAATGGTTAACTGATAATGTTAACATCACCAAAATTAGACTTAAATAAAAAATATCCATTACGCACCCCAATAAAATAAAAATAAAAAAACTTTCGTACAAGAAGCATGTGAAATATTAATATCCTTGAAAATTTCTTTGACTGAATATATCATTAAAGATTTTTCTAATTAGACCAGTGAAATAATCAGAATCCGAAAGATTCTGATAATTTCAGTTTTTAAACATATGCAGTACCTAACTGTTCACTTTGTGTTTTATTTATTTTATTTTATCTAATTATTTATTTAATGATAAATTTTGATTTCATTATGGAATATTTACAAAAAACAAATACTGAAGTACATCTATTGTTTTAAGTATAAACATTTGCTCATCTATAACAGAGCTGCAATGCGTCATAGATAGATTTTTTATGAAAATGTGTGATTACCATTTTGAAAAACATAAAAATTTAGTAAATTGAGATACAGTTTTCAAAGGAATCATTTGAAAGCAAAAATTATTTTCCGTTTCGACGATTTCAACACTGAAAGTATACGATGGTTTAAAGTTCTAAAATTTGTTATAAACTAAATTCATTGCTTAGGTCGAAAACATTCGCTATGGTATCAGTATTATCCACAAACACGTTTTAGCTTTGTAAAATATACATTATGATTGTTTTATTAAGCTTTTTTAAAGAGATTTAATGTCTTCAGTGCCAGCATTTTTATCTATCATTTCAAGAAAATTTTCAAATAAGTATTAATTGCTTTGACAGTGTTACGTTTGAGTTATGATTATACTTTGGGATGTTATGATGTTAACTGCATATTTTTCTGAGTCTCGCGTATATCTGTGTACTATCAATATCCAATACTATGTGATATTCATGCTTAGGACTTTTTTTGAGAAATTTACAAATGAATAAATAAAATTCCTAGAGGATACACAATATTTCATCTTGATTCAAATATAAAATATACAATATGAAATTTAAAAATCTCGTTGATTTACTTAACAAAGACTAAAATAATAAAAGTGGTGTTATAAGTAAAGATGTATGTTTTCTTTAAAACTTCTATGTAGTTTCGGGATGTATTTTCCGAGCCTGGTCATCAGATAATATTTTCATAACTATTTGCTGTTTATATGGTTATGTCTAAACAAATACGTTACTTCATTCTGAAATGAGAGAGAGAACGAATAATCGAGCTTAAAGTAGAAATAGCAGTCCTTTGGATTGAACTTAAGTAGAGAAAATATATATTAATTGAAGTTTAATTTAGTTTATTACATTTCATTGATCTCTTCATGGAACTTTTAATGAAAAGGAACTGACATATCCTTAAAATATTGGAAATTCAAGTGAAACCACTTTCGCAACTATTCGTTACCACCGCGGCAAACTATTAATTTATACAGAAAATTTCTCTTTATTTTAAAAGCTCATTAATTTTAATTAATAAAAGCTAATTAAATTTTTAAATTAAAAATAATGTCAAAAACATCCATTCATTTTTACTGGTAAGAGTTTACTTCGGCGGTAATAATTCTGACGCATTGTGACAACCATGAAAACCCCTTGTCAGCGTCAGGGAAAAGATAATACAAGGGCAAAATGACACTAGTAAAAACAAATAGAATTTTATTTAAGATATTTGTTAGACAATTTTCCTATCTGTAAGGTACTAAAATACGACGAAATTTCTACTCAGGTTTACTCATGGAAGATTTCACCGTTGATATTCAGAAATGGTAGAACGGATTACGGTAGACCCGATTAAAAGAAGCAACTGCAATCTTGTGACAACCTCTCAGTCACTCCACTTGCAACTGATAGACAATACAGTAGATGTCTCCACCTTTTTATTAATAATTTCATTGTTCTCATGCGCCACTTTCATTTTAAAACAGTAGCTGGACAGTCGAAGCTAACTTTCACTCAAATTTAATCTGAATCACTACTACTTCGATTGTCTCGCTACGCATTTAAAACGAAAGTGACATATGGGAACAATTGATGGAATTTCAGTTAATATATAGGGTAGATTGGGGTGATTTTCAGACAAAAACAAAACTTTTATAATTATTCAGGAATAAATGGTTATTATTTTTAACTTTCTCTTGATATAATAATCATATGACTAAAAATTATTTTGAACAATTTTCAAATATATCGCATTAATAACAAAAAATGTAATTAATAAAATCCTGTCTGAAAGTTACCGTGGTTTAGGGTGATTTCCAGACACGTAAGGTGTAATTTTCAGACAAGTATTTGTGAGGCTATTTAAAGATAAGATTTGAACACTAAGTATGGTAATTAGGAATTACCTTTGTAAAATTTTATGTCGCAAAACGAAGTATTTATTAGACCATTCTGAATACAGAAAAAAGCATGAAAACTCAATTGCAAATGTAAACCTAAAATCCATTTATATTTTCGTTGATAAAAAAAAAAAAAAAAATTACATATACTTTTACACACGCAACTCCTGTAGTTATATTTGTTTTGTAGAAATCTATTTAATTCAGGAAAGAATATCAACCATTCAAGTGATTAAATGAAAATCAACGTAAAAACACAAATTTTATTTTCAAAAGATAAATAAATAAATAAATAAAATATATACATATTTTAGTAACCTAACCTCTGTTTTCACATTACAATAAAATGTTTACATAGATTAATTTTGGTAAGCCTAACTATTTTAGATTTCTTTGATAGTAAAGATATCACTGTAAAATTGTTTAACTTTGTTTTATATTTCTTTCACATTTTTATTAGTTTTAACAGGGAAAATATCAACAAATTTAGCCTTAATATATCCGAAGAGCTAAAACAAAAAGAATTTGACAAAAATTTAAACGATATATTTTTTCTTTTGTCAAAAATATCGATCATCCCCAAGCCAGGTTTAAATATTTTATTTCGATTTCCAACAGATTTTTCATATAGTCCTCTTTGTGGGAGTACTTTTGTATCTGTCTTAGATAGAATGCTTGATCGTAATATACAACATATATATTTGATTCTGATATGGCACCTCTCACTTTCTTTCATTCCCCATTTTAGTTTAACCCCTTGGGGACGAGCGATCGGTGTAACTGCCGGCGCCAATTGAACTTACATCACGCGCGACAAGCATTCGGGCCGGTGCTGTTTGTACTTACATCACGAGCGACAAGCATTTGTGCCGATCAAATGGAATGTTTTGTTTTTCACAGTTTAGCACACAAAAAATTTATTCTAATTCTATTTTAATGTATATTAAGGAAGAAGACTTCTCCTTCAAAATAAAAAAGATAATGAAAACATTTTTTTTAATCAACATGAATTTAATTTTTCATGGAAATATTAAAATGGGAGAAAGCATATTTTTTCAGCACTTCTTTGTGTTTCATAAATCTTTTTACACGTCTAGTATAACTTTATTTTTCTTTATTAGAAAAAATTATACTGCCCTTGGGAGAGAAAAATTTGTGGTTAAAGAATAGGATTAGTAATAAGCATATGATTCACGTAAGTAAGCGT
This sequence comes from Maratus speculifer, assembly GCA_964019185.1. Lineage (NCBI taxonomy): Eukaryota > Metazoa > Arthropoda > Arachnida > Araneae > Salticidae > Maratus > Maratus speculifer. The sequence goes on along the minus strand of OZ025295.1, from coordinate 299,760,709 downwards.
ATTAGTAAACATATTAACTTTTATGAATGACAAAACGAACATCTGTTTCATTGCTTTTTTCCGCTCTTTTTTCTGGATCAGAAACACTTCAGTTGCAAAAATCGACATCATAATGATTTTGCGTTTTCTTTCTTTTAGAAGAAAAGTTTTGTCTATTTTATATTTTTATTTTATTCCAGTACCGATTCGCAGTTAAAAAATAAAGAAATAAGAAAGAAAGAAAAATGTACATACTGATTGTGAGAGCTGATACGCTGATAATGTTCTCAGCGACGCTGAATTAAGAATCTTTTTCTGCGTTCCTCTTTTGATTAGATTTTACTTTTCATGCTTGTTTAAATTAATTCGTTTTGAAGTAATATATATTTACGCGATATCTTTCATTAAATTCTGACTATTTTGAAGAATATACGCATACATTAGCATACATATTTCGAACCAATAATCCGTTTTAGCTGTTATAATTGAATATATTTGATGCATTATTTGATGTTCGGTTATACATATATTTTCAATTTCAAAAATACTTTCAACATTAATGGCATTTTTGATTAGTATAGTTAAAGTTACTATTTAATTTCATTCATTATTAATTACTTTTAATTTCATAACTTTACTTATAGTTTTAAATATTTTTTAATACATAAGATATAACTAAAGATATTTCAACATCAACAAATTCTTTGATGAATGTATTTTAATTTATTATTCAAGTTAACTCTTTATTATTAAATTATCTTTATTTATCAAATTACTTATGTTATGCTATAAGTGATATATTAAAATAAAATGGCTAAAAACAACTTTTATTTTAATACCTGTGCCTAATATGGACATCCTAAGGAAAATTAATTTTTTTCACCCCCATGTACACGTGGTAGGACTCCAAAAATATATGACCATGATCCCTGGACTGTTGACTATCATTATTAAAATTAGCGATCTTGTAACTATTCTGGTTTTATTTAAATGATAAAAACAAAAAATGTTAACATATGTCCATATAAGGAGCCACCAGTCCCTATTATGGACAGGTGCCTCCTTATTGACCTACTACACAGGGTGTAGGGAAGAGCTACTCTTCTATGGAATTTTAGAGGAGAGAAGATAAAAAAATATATTTCTTAAAGTATTGCGGGGGGAGAGCACAGTAAATATCTTCAGAACATGCACTTTAGAGCGGGGGGGGGGGGGTCATTTTCGGTTGTGGCTCTTCGAAGACCGATGCAAAGCACCTCAGTTTCTACAAAATATTATGAAATAATGTATTTGGTTTTGCTTCGCTCTCTATTTTTCTGAATCTGAAGATTCACTTGCTATACTTCCAGTGTGGACATAAGGTGTCCATATTGGGAATCGGGAGTAGTTTTATTAGATCTTGTAATAAATAAATAAATGAAACTTTTCAAAGCAATATATGCAGTAGCAACCGAAAATATGTTTTAAAAGCTTTCTAAAACACCCATTTTTTAATATTTAAAGTAATTTTAAAATATTTAATAAGGATTTAAACTTGCCTGTAATTACGATCAGCACACTACGAAACAACAAGTTTAATTCTAAATGGCGAACAGCGCGCTTTTTTGTACTTTCCAGGCTTAATTATCTTCTCAAATGCTTTTCTTCACGGATATGTAGCACGATCTCTCTATCAAAATTATTACTTTTAAAAATATTAGGGGTGTCCATATTGAGAGCACTGTCCATATAGGGTACAAGTACCATATCACTTATAGCATAACATACGTAACTTAATATTTTAAAGTGATATTCATATTATATATAATTTTATTCAATATTTCGTTGCATCATATATTATTATATATATCTGTATCTATCTATATTGAAAAAAATTATAGAAATGCATATTTTATTTTAAAGTATAGTTTTGTTAACTTTTTACTTATTACTATGTAATACTTTTTATTTGATAAATATTTTATGATTTATTATATTTTTACATATAATTTTTGAATTTTCAGAAATACTTTTAGTATTTCTGAAAATTCAAAATTAATTAATTATTATTAGAAATTATTTTTTTTATTTGATAAATATTTTATGATTTATTATATTTTTACATATAATTTTTGAATTTTCAGAAATACTTTTAAAGAAACATTTTAAATTTGTTTTTTATGTATGTTTCTATAATAAGCAATAAAAACTAACATGCAGAAGTTTTTCGCACGTTTTATTTAATTAGTATTATTTGTTAACAAAACAGCTTCATTAAAACGTTTATTTTGTTTAAGGAATGTCTTAAAAATTATTTAGAAGCAAAACTATTGCTGTTTTAACAAAATTATTTTTTAAATTAGGAAAATATTTCGTTTGTTGCTATATTAAATTTACATAAGTGATCTGTGATCATACTGTACTATTTTGGGGCTAAATAATCTCTTAAAATGTGCATTACATATATTTAAAAAGTCATTTTTATATAAAAATATCGGAGAAAATAACTCATTTTTTGTGTGAATACACATAATAACAAGACTCCATGCATGCAAATTTCAAAAGAACATTGGAAAAATGAATTTTTTACAATTTTTTAAACAACACATTACAACAGTTAGGCTTAGCTGCGCAAAATCCTTCGGCCTTGAAGATGAAATCGAATTTCCCCGTTTCAACATCAGATGCGCACTTCGAAATGCGCGCCGTCGCGAACGGGTTAAACTCTACCCAGCATTTTCATTTTAACTTACTGAAGTTATCTTTCTGAACTTTCTGAAGTTATATCTTAATATACAACTCTTTTTAAGTCACACGCAAACAATTAATTTATAATGTAAGACCACTCAAAACACATTTTGTATCACATATTAAAGTCTGGTAACCACCCAAAAGCTGTCTGATAATTCCACCGATTTTTTTAACTTATTTTTTTCCCCAGATTAACATCCAGATAATGATACTTGGCTGTTTCCAAAAAGATAACGTACTCTATGATCCAAAAACGAAGTAGCATTTGCTCTGGAATTTACATACTCGAGAAACTGAAATGTGAAATCAGTGAAACAAATAATTAAACAATAATTTTTTGATAAAATTTAGGAAAGCAACTTTCTACATGAAAGAGCAAGCTGCTAATTACTAACAAAATATTAAATGGAATAAAAAAATAGTTTAATTGAAATGAAAATTGTTTTGGCCAGATTTTGATTATTGTGCGAGTGTTACTGCTGTCTTTTAATTACCCCACATTCCTCTGTCTGAAAATTATGCCAAGTTACCCTAAATAGAGAAAGATTAAATTGTTTTCCTTATTTCAAATGCAATTTTATTCTTGTTAGTTAGTTCAAATTAGTGTTACAAACGACAAATTCAATAAATGTCGTTCAGAAAGTCTTTTATTCCAATTTATACAACGCTTGTAAAAAGGCATTTTTCACTGTATGTTCTAAAAGATGCATTTCTTTTAAAATGCTAATAAAAGCGACATATAAAAGAATTCTTGTGACTATTCACTACGGAGTGAATAGTCACTCTTTCGCAAGTGTGAAATAGTGGTTGCGGAGCGAATAGTCAGTCCCTTTTATTTAGAGTGTATTATTGTTATTATTTTTGGATCTGCATGATTATTAAAAAAATTCACCGGATAATATAATCAGCCTATAATTTTTTTTATTTAAACATGTTTTAAGAATTAAAAAAAACAGTTTTTAAGCCATTTTCAAAAATCTAGTAATATTTTTCAATACTTTTTTTTATTTGTGAACATAATATGGACTTTTTGCAATTTCCAAAATATTTTATAAAACATAAAATATATTCTTTTTAAACTGTAATAATAGGCATTTTAAAATCGAAACGAACAACTCTCTATAACATAACCTCTCACAATTTCAAACTTTTAAGTTATTTTTAAAACTTTTGAACTGGAAATTCTTTTTAAAATTCTAAAATATTTACATGAAAACTTTAAACAAGCAGTAAGTATCTTTTATCCGAAAAGAATTTTTTACTATACGTTACTTCACGTTTGTAGAGAGTTTTTGAATTTTTCTCGAAAGGGAGAAAATTAAATTGGAATTCCTCCTTATCTGTTATTCCCACAACACTTTTTATACAAGTAATGATGCAAAATTCAAATGCGTTAGGTAATTGCCTAAAATGGAAAAAATCTATCTTTTCTAAGTCCTAAATAAATGTGTGCGAAAGAAATCCAGAGGGATTTTGTGCAAGAATATTACACTTTGTTGACGTAAAAATATAAGGAATCACAATTTATGGACTTTATAAGAGGGAACTGTCGAATACATTAACAGGTTTTCGACATATATCAGATTGCCTAAACTAACTTTATAATGAAAAAAATAGTTAATGTTAAAACGTATAATGCTACAGAAAAGTACTACAAAGTTTTAGGAGATCTTTTGTGTGTTCCTGTAAAGGAACTACAAAGGTTATGCATGACATAATCATCTGTAACGTTTTTGTACTGCAGCTTAAATATAGATGTAAATACCATTGCATTTCAAGTGTTATACGATAATTAAAATGCGGTGAAATAAGCTTTCTCCGCAGACCGTTATGTAATTAGAGTATTTGTTGTGACCCTGTAATATAATTATAATCGCTTTGTACTCCATATTTTACAGATAGCATACTTTGATATACCTCAGAAATGCATGTCGATTTTATTATATCTTAAATAGTGTAACGTAATTAAAATATACAGAAAATGTTTTCTACATAGACAGCAACATAACAGATATATATTGAGTGTCCTTGTAAATGATCTATAAATGCTAAACAATCCGTTTTTAATCGAGAACATGTCGCAATATACCTCAATAAAATGTAGCATTAAACATGATATTCCGAAAATATGATCGGACAGGTAAACGAACATGACACTCGCTTTTAAGCTACGCTAGAAAATAATAAAAAGTGCAAATCGCTAATCTAATAGCCACGACATGGCCAATAAATATAAAGCATACAAGGATAGCAAAATTCCAGATATCGCGCATTTATTGTACGATCCTTGCTTACATTGTATTTTAGTTTTTGATGATATGGCGATATTTACTATTAACACCTCACGCCTTCTTGATTTTGTGAACCAAAATAATATTATGAATGATGATTTTAATTACCTTAGTAGTTCGTTTTGCCGATACCGTCAAGTATTTTCTTGACGGTATCTTGACGGGGTCGTCTAACTTCCTATTTTTCCGACATTATGATTTTTCTCAGTAGTGAAAATTTACATCTGAAAACAATATTAAATCTTATATTTAGAAAAATAGTTTTTAAAAATGGATAAGAATTTTCTAAAATGAGGCAGTTTACAGTTATTAACTTATTGAGCGCATATGCATAGTAAAATGTATTGCGTTTTACGAAAATAACAGCTGAGTAATGCTCCGTCAAAATCAGCTTTATGTTGAACCCGATACAATAGTCTCACTGTCTAATTCTTTCTGTATTATTGCTATAAAGCATATTACAGTGCGTGTCAAAAGTTTAAGCACAATAGAAAATTTCAAAGTAAAATTTTATTAATGAATGAAAGTTAATTTCCTTTTCACATAATCTACAAATTGTAGTTTTAAAAAGATAGTTAACAGATTTATGTTATAAAATTTATCTTAAATAATAAAATTTATCAAAACGACAAAAATGAGTATGTCAAAATTTTAGCACAGTAGTTTTTAGTCTTTAGCAGAACAATAATAAAAAAAAATTAATACTTGATTATTGCTCCTTTATGCTGAAATACTTGAAATATACGGTCTTCCATCGATAAAATGAGATTTTCTGTTGTTTCTGGTTCAATTTTAAACTAAGCGTTCTCAATGTCATCTTTCAAATCTTAACTGAAGAATACTGTTTTCGATTTGGATAAACTGCATGAGTGAGAATACCCCGCATATTTTCTATAGGGTTTAAATCAGGACTAATTGCCGGCCATTTCAAAACAAACACTTTTTTCGACTTAAGCCACAATGAAGTTGAGTTTGAGGTATGGATCGAAGCATTGTCATGTTGAAATAACCATTTTTCTCCCCCCAAAACCTCGGCAACAGGAAGCAAATGATTGGCAAGTGTCTCTTGATCGTTTTTAGAGTTTTCACGACCACTGATGAATTCTAGAGATGTCTGACCATTTAAAGAAATAGCCCCCCACACCATTACAGAACCACCATTATGTTGTCGGCTAAATACACTTCTAGGTTCTTTGCGGAGATCATGTCAATAGTACTTAAACCCATCAGGGCCATCGAGGTTCCATTTTTTTCCATCACTGAATGTGACATTCAGCCACTTTTCACCAAATTACATATGATCTTTGGCCCATTGTAATCTAGCTTCTTTATGGTGTCGTTTGAGACACGGTAATCGGGCCATTTTATGGTATTTGATGTATTTGAATTCCAAAACTCTTCTATGAACAGTTTTTTTCTATATTTGTAATCCAACTGCATGTTTTATTTGCGAAAGGGAGTAATTACCAGTTGAATCCAACTTTCTGATATGGCTATCTTCGCGCAAACTAGTCACTCGCGGCCTTCCTGAACGAAATTTTCGTTTGAAATTATCGCCACGAGCCAAAATTTTATGAATACATCGCTTTGATCTTTTTAATGTACTTGCAATTTCAGAAACAGACTTAGATTTTGCTCTCATACTCCATATTTTTATCACCTACTCTTCCGAAAATTCTTTCGACCGAGGCATTTTGTACTAACTCGTAAACAACAACTAACAGCTTCTTATACACCCAGAAATTGTTTGCGTGCGCAACCGCTTACGTCAGTAAAAGTCGATTTTGTGCTTAAACTTTTGACACGGTTATTTTTGTTCTATTCTTAAACTCCATGGTTTAAAATAAAATTTAAAAGTTAATTTCAATGAATATGGTGTTAAATAGATATTATTAACATAATCAAGACAAATATCGAAATAAAGTTAATATTTAAAGTTTTATTTGAAAATTGCTATTATGCTTAAACTTTTGACACGCACTGTATTTTACAAAGTCTCACTATTAATTTCCAGGACTCATGGAATAACTCAGAAGAAAAAAGGGTTAAACACACAGCCATTTAATATGATTAGAAGTAATCCCAATCAGTGGTAATGCACGTCAGTGCTCGGCTGTACAAAGTTCGGAAAGAAGTTTTAAAGTTCTCTTTTGGAATGTTCTTTAACAGTGACGTAAATGTCTTGTTGATGGCTTGGACATCCTGAAATCTTGTTCCCCTCAGTGAATTTTTCAGCTTAGGAAACAGGAAAAAGTCTGCGGGTGCTAGGTCTGAAGAGTATGATGGATGCTGCATCTCAACGACAATAGCTGGGCTAAGAGTCGCCTCACAGTCAATTTAATGTTAATTCTTTGCTCCATTTTCACTTCGAAAACTGGAATTTAGGAGCTACATTTTAATGCGCCTTTCCATGAGAACCACTGACTTCAGAATGGCACCGAGTGCACTGCACATGCGCAAGAAAACTCTTTTCATTATGTAATCATTACGCCATCTTCCGGCTTTTCGTTCTCGTACAGTTATGTCAGTCCTTGAAATTAATAGCCGGACCTTGTACATCAGTAGTCTTTACAAAAACAATCAGTATAAAAAGTATATGCCTACATGTTTCTCAATTTTACATTGCTTACACATTTACAACCAAAATACATAAATCAAATTTACATTTTTAACTCGACTTACGGATTTAAACTTGTGTCTTAAGTCTTATAATAAACTTCTGAAAACTTCTTTCCAGTTTTTAAAGACTTTTTGCCAAATTTAGCTAAATTTGTCGAAAGTCTTTCATTTGGCACCAAGTATGCGCTTTGGCTTTCGTAAGCTTGAAAGTTAATTATTCGGCCAAATATCATCAAAATTTAACCACCTGTTGCCAACTTCGTAGTTTCGTAACACTCACCTAAAGTGATCCAAAATGACCAAATAATCAAATCTGCTGGAACATGTAACTTAGCTGAGTAGTGAAAAAATTAAATACACGTTTTCAAGAGGTGCCTTTAAAATAGAATATGATACTCTTTGAAAACAATTACTAAATACTGGAAAAATATGTTAGTTGACAGATGATGTACTATTACTAGTACACCAGACCCGAAAGGGTTAAGACCGGAAACGAAAAAAATGCAAATTCAGGAAAATTCGTTAGAGTTGTTTTTCAGATAAAATTGGATAGATACGTAGTGACCCAAAAATTTCCCACTAATCGAAATTTATCGAATATGAGATATAGCCCAATTGTCTTCTCGTTTCGAAAACAGTATAACAAAAAACTTTGTCAATATGATTTGAGCCTTTTTTAGACAAAATTAGCTTGACCATACAATGATCCAAAATGGCTCACTAATAAAATTTTTTCGAACGTGCGACCTTACCTAAGGTTTTTCTCGATCCTGATAACGATAGAATGATAATAAAAAAAGCTTATGATAAGGGAGGCCACACACCTGTGAAACATTGAGCGAAAAAACATGAGACATGCGACAATTTCACCCTGATAACAAAGAAAAAACCGGTTTGACTGCGACATGTTGCACGATTTTTGACGCATGTCTCGCTAGTGTGTGGCGTACCTAATAAAAAAAGCACGACACTTAACCTTATTAAAATCTCTTTTATTGATGAAAAATTTGCTTGGGCTGGAGTGACCACATAATGACTGACTAATCTAATTTTCTGCAACATGAGACTCAGACCAGTGGTCTTCTTAACCCTCTCGGGTCCGAATTATTTTTTACGATCCAAATTCTTTTTTTCTTGTTTTAAACATGAAAAAGTATTGCTCTGAAAGGTAAAAATTAAGTTTTATTAAAACATTATAATTATTTAAGGAATTACATTATGTACTATTAATAGTACATTGGTCTTTCGAGGAACAAATTGCCATTTACGGGTTTTTTATGATTAGTACAATACGCTGAAAATGATAAATGTAGTACAATTTCAAATCGAAATTTTGAAAGGTATATGAAAAATGTAAAAGATATATTTAAAAATATGCAATTAGTATTGTAAAATTCACAATAGTTGACACTCAATTTACACTTCTAAATAGAAAAAAAGAGTAAAAATTGAAAAAAAAATAAATTTTTCATTTGTTGATATATTCTGGTGATTTCTCTTATTTGCTGTGAGAAGTTTTGAAGTAACTTTTGTCACTATGGAAGCATAAGTAAATGTTGATTTTTCAGAAAAAGATGTTTTTCTAAAGTTTCATCCTCCTAATTCGCACCTGTGTTTCTCTTTGCTTCTACCTGTCATATGGCCAATATTATCATATCTTACATCCTCAATCTGGCGAATTAATGGTTTCAACTTTTTTTTATAAGGAATAGCCATAGTGGGTGAATTACTTTGACGACCACGTTTCGCGGAGATGATAGTTCGGTTTATGAAAGCCAGAGCTTTCAACTAATTTTCAACCTTTTTTTAAAAAATAAATTATGGGTTAATAATATTGCCTAAAAAGAATGAAAAATATTGTTATAAAACAGAAATATTCAAATTAAGTTTCTACAAATTTCCTTTCTAAAAATTAATAAATACAATCTGCATATTTTAGTAAAATTAATCCCTTTAAAGACCACTGTACTACTAATAGTACACATATTCAAAGCTTGATAAATCAAAACTTTTGAATGGTTTTGATTACAAAAATTAAATCAAACATTAGCTATCATAACTTATTTTACGAAAATAATTTCAAATAATAATTTTAATGATTTATAATATAAATTATGAGATCAAATTCAAAATAATTCCCTGATTGACGGGAATTCGAAGTTTCAACCATCTTGAATGAATGTTCCTGGACTTGTACGGCTATCTTTTAGTGAAAAAATTAAATACACGTTTTCAAGAGGTGCCTTTAAAATAGAATATGATACTCTTTGAAAACAATTACTAAATACTGGAAAAATATGTCAGTTGACAGATGATGTACTATTACTAGTACACCAGACCCGAAAGGGTTAAGTCCGGAAACGAAAAAAAATGCAAATTCAGAAAAATTCGTTAGAGTTGTTTTTCAAATAAAATTGGATAGATATGTAGTGACCCAAAAATGTCCCACTAATCGAAATTTATCGAATATGAGATATAATAGCCCAATGGTCTTCTCGTTTCCGAAAACAGTATAACAAAAAACTTTGTCAATATGATTTGAGCCTTTTTTAGATAAAATTAGCTTGACCATACAATGATCGAAAATGGCTCACTAATCAAATTTTCTCGAACATGCGACCTTACCTAAGGTTTTTCTCGATCCTGATAACGATAGAATGCAAAATTTAATCAATATCGTTTGAGCCGTTTTTTAGATACAGTTAACTTTACCCGTAGAGATCCAAACATTATCCACTAATTGAAATTTCTCGAATTTCTTATCAAACTCAAGGATCTTCTTGTTTCTGGAAATGGAATAATGCAAACCTTTTTTTTAAATAGTCTGAGACGTCTTTTCAAACAATTACCGTCACTGGGACCCACTTATCGAATTTTCTGTAACATGTGACTTTGCTCAATTGTCTTCATGTAATCTAAAACAATGGAATACATAATTTATTTATTATCGTTATAGCCGTTTTTTAAGGTAAAATTGACTTGAGCCTTAGTGAGGCAAATTTCATCCACTAATCGAAATTTCTCGAATAGTTTTCTGGTACAATAGAACGATCAGATACAAAATTTAGTTAAAATAGATTGTGGCTTTTTTTTAGATATAAATAAATTGACACTGATCCATTATGACTCAAAATGGCTCAATAATTTAATTCTCTTGAACATGTGAATTAATCCATTGGTCTTATGCCTGAAAAGGGTAAAATTGAAAATTTAGTCAAAATCGTTAATGTCATTATTAAGAGAAACATTACACACACACGCGCGTAATTTTTGCACGTGTGAGATTCACGAGTGAGGATGATCGAGCTATGCTCGGTCAAAATTAGATTTCTGTTCAACACTCTGTGTTAATCGAATTGTATCATTCTTGCTGTATTATTGCTATAAAGGATTCTATTTTATAACAGCATTATTTAAAGAAATAGTCAGTATGAAAGTTATGTACATACATGATTCTTAAAGTTGCATTACAACTACACTGTTAAAATTTTTGTCCTAGTTTGAACCAAATTTTGGTGCTCACTAGCTGCCACCATAAGGTGGTGAAATCTCGTACCAACATTTGGAGCTTCCTAATTCAATCTCGTTCCAGCTATTGGAGCTAAGCTTCAACAAGAGCTCCAAATATAGGTTCAAGATTTCACCATCTTACAGTGGCAGCTATTGAGCACCAAAATTTGGTTCAAATTAAGACAAGATTTTTAACAGTGTAAAGAACAGCATTTCAAATCAATTTTTGATTCGCCTCTGATTGGTTTAAACAGCTATCTCGTCCCCTATTGAGAATGTCTGTAAAAAATGTTTCTTTTTCTGAAACCGATTTTTTTTTTCTGCCGAATACAGCCAAAATTGACGACTTTCTTTGTATAGAGTCCTGTTTTGACAGTCCTAGAAAGTCCTGATTTTCCGTAATTGACATTCCTAATTTTCAACCAAATGTCACAATATTTCGCCAAATATCTTCAACGCATGAGATGTTACCAAATCTTCAATTTCGTTTAGAAAGAAATGACAAAAAGAATATTTAAATCGATGAAGCAAGATCACGCAGCAGATATTAAGTACGAAAAGTACATATTTAGAAATTTATTTCCCATATATTTTCCGCGAATCGTTATAAACCAACATGCATAACAAATAGATATGGCACGAATATTTTTTTTATAGTTACTTAAAATTTGGAATGAGATGCTGTTTTACTTAAAAAAGAGTACTATCAAATTTATCACATTAAAGAATGATTGATTTTAAACGTTGAAGAAAAATACAGCCTTGTGACACCTGTTGATTATGCACATAGTTAAGTTTTATAAGGTTTACTTATGATTTGCAGATTTTGAGAATATCATTATGGAATATACGAAACTAGTCATGTTTAAATGCATTACGGCTTTTTGTATAGACACTTCACTGTAACTACACTGTAAAAAATTTTGGTCTCGAATCACGGTGGTTATACCGTCAACTTTGTGACACTTCCTTTTACCGTAATTTTACTGGACGGTATATATACCGTAAAATACTTAAAGTACATGTACCGTAATTTAACTGAACATAAATTTAAATATTTTGTGGTATATGTACCGTAAAATATTTAAAGTATATGTACCGTAATTTAACTGGACGGTATATGTACCGTAAAGTATTTAAAGTACATGTACCTTAAAAAAATATCGTTACAGCATATATACCGTAAATTAAATATATGGTATATGTACCGTAAAAAATATTTTTACAGCACAGATACCGAAAATTAAATGTACGACATATGTACCGTAAAAAATATTTATACAACATATATACCGTAAATTAAATGTGCGGTATATGTACCGTAAACACATTTGTAATCAGTATGTGCACCGTAAATGAAATATACGGTATATATACCGTAAAAATACAGGATGATCCAAAAAAAACCCTCCCACATTTGACAGGTTAAAAAAAACAAAAACGACTCTAATGAGAAACTTATTTGTTAAAAATATACAAGGTGGTCATAAAAAAACTTTGCCGATACATGGAGCTCTAGCGGCCAGTCCGCTTAACCGATCGAGGTGAAATTTCAGATATAGCTATTCAGAGATATGAGCCCGAGATTCTGTGAACGGCAACAAAATGGCATTCACGGTTACGGTTAAAGTTACAGAAACTCGAGAATTTCCAATGGCAACACCCATTTTTTTCTTCGCAAAATGCTCAGCGCATGCGAAAACCCTAAACAACGTTGGAACCGTACGTGTATCGCAAGAAACGGACATGTTATGCACGCACAAAAAACCGTTCTGGGAATAATTCCCCCATAAAAAAAACTCGATTGGGGCGCAAGGAGGAAATCTGTATACGACGCAGAGTCAGTACAGTAATCTCTGATTAGAATACAGATCGGAGAAACTAAAACTTTTATTAAAACATTTTCCACATGGGTGCCATCACAGGCACAGCACCCATGTGGAAAATGTGTAACCAAAATAAAAGTTTTAGTTTCTCCGATCTTTATTGTAATCAGAGATTAGTGTACTGACTCTGCGTCATATGCAAATGGCTCCTTGCGCCCCAATCGAGTTTTTTCTATGGCGGGGAGGATTCCCAGAACGGTTTTTGTGCGTGCATAACATATCCGTTTCTTGCGGTACACGTACGGTTCCAACGCTCTTTAGGGTTTTCGCATGCGCTGAGCATTTTGCGATGAAAAAACATGGGTGTTGCCATTGGAAATTTTCGAGTTTCTGTAACTATAACCGTAACCGTGAGCGCCATTTTGTTGCCGTTCACAGAATCTCGAGCTCATACCTCTGAATAGCTATATCTGAAATTTCATTTCGATCGGCTGAGCGGACTGGCCGCTAGAGCTCCGTATATCGGCAAAGTTTTTTTATGACCACCCTGTAGAATAGATATGACGAGAGTTTAAAATGACTATTTTTCAGAAATGACTTCTGGTAAGTGTCCTCCATTGCGAGCAATATACATTTCAAAACGATGTCTGGAATCTATCATCACGACTGCATCGTCTTGTGGGAGAATTGCTACTTCCACCTGAATTACTCTCTTGAGGTGAGAATGAGGGTCGGTCTTGTCTCAAGATTGTCTCAAGCAGAGGTAGCCGCTTCCACTAGACATAATATGTTAGGGGATGATATATTTCATATATTGTCTAGAAATTTATATTGCTTATAATGGATAACACTTACCAATCATCATTTCTAAAACATAGTCATTTTAAACTCTTGTCATACCCATTGCCTATTTTAAAACAAACAAGTTTCTCTTTACAGTCCTTTTTTGTTTTATATTATCCTGTCAAACATAGGATATTCTTATGTGTTATTCTGTAATCAAAATCGACGAATATACATGGTAAGCACAAGTCTTACTCTTATTATAAAAACTTATTTTGGCGAGAAATATTAGATATGTGAGGATACATTTAAATATTTTGATAAAAATTTTAATAAAAGCATTTGTAGATCATCAAGTTGAGCAAAGATATGTATGCTGGTAAAAAACAATATATATTATTTTTTATAAATATTAGATTTTCTGTATTTCTTAATGAATATTTTTTTTCTTTTTGTTTTTTGTCATTACGTACAATTGTTAAAAAAAAAAAAAAAAAAAATATGGTAAAATGTAACTGAAAACAATGAATTTGAATTACACTCACATAGCTGCCAATGACTACACCTTTTCTACATTTATTTTTTATACCACTATTTTAAAATAGTTACTGCTGTCACATTTCAGGTTTAAATATACAGCGAAAATTATTATTTTAAAATAGAGGTATAAAGATGCTATAAAAGTAGTATGCACTTAGAGAATTAAAAAAAAATCACAAAAAAGTGTTTACATTTGTGACCGTTATGATAATGTGAGATGATCTCTGATAAAATAAAATGCTAATATTAAATTTCTTTCTTACATTTCTATAAATTATTAAAACTGAAAAAAATTAATAGATCTTAAATTATTTGTATTAAATAGTAACAATTTATTAAATTTTATTAAATATTAACAAATAATTCAAGAGTACTGACTGCCGAAAAATTATTTCACACTTCTTTTGTTGTTTCACAGACATAATTATAAAAACTAAAGGATCAGAAGGGCGTGAAGAGAATACAAATCACATACACTTTCAAAAAATAAAGTAAAATTAATAAAAGTGGTTAAAATTATACATATACATTAATATTCTTGTTACTTACTTGGAAATTAGGATTTTTATTTTTATTTTCTTAACATACAAATCTAAAATTTCTTACATTCATTTAAAAGTTTAAGAATGTCACTGTCTAACAAATCACCACTTTTTAATTTTTTTAATGGAAATGTGCTATTATATTATTCTTGCAAGAATTGATACGTAATTTATAGCTTATAATCTTAATAACAAACTTTAATTCTCCCTACAGATCAAGAAAAGTAAAAACTAGTTGTCGTGGGCAAAATTGCTTATAACGCGAAAAAAAGTTAATAAAAATGAAAAATGTATTTTCCTTCCAAATATTTAAATAGTCAAGACTAAATTTATACATTCATGCTTAAAAATAAGTTTAAAATTGTATAAAAACTTTGCATTGTTAAGGAGAGGGTTTGAGAATCATATTAAATTTACAAATATAAATGTTTTAGAACATTTACAAAATAAATTAATATCATTATGATTCAGACATATTTAAAACAAGCAATTAAAATATAAAAATATATTTATTACAACGATTAAATTACATTAATACACTATATCACGATGCATAGTTATAATATTTATGTATACAATTTATTTTCTTCTACACAGTGTGTCATTTACATTTATATACAAGTTCCAATAGTTTTGCCCACTTTGCTGTATTTTGATTATCCACCAATTGATTATTTGTAGTTTGTACCACACACAGGATTGACCAACATCAAGTGCCTTAAAGAAAAAGATTCATTCAACATGGGTATAAGCATTAAAATAAATTATTAAAGAAAATACAAAAGTAATTTGTAGAAATGGTTTCACAAAATCATCTTAAGAAGTTATTTCAATATTCACAAGAAATAACAAGAATGCTAATACACTATATTGCCATTGATTATGGGACACTTGCGATTTTAGACATTTTACTAAATATCTAGAAAAATACACGAGGAATCATCTCGAAACTCTTAGTGTATAAATATAATAGTATAAGTCATACATCTCCGTGAAGATTTTTTCCCGAAACTCCAAAGGGGGCCGTCAACAAATTAAAAAAGAATGAATATCTTTTGAATAACCCTGTCAAAACTAATGTAGCAAAAGAGCTCAAACTCTAAATTGTAATTGAATGCCTTATTGTAATAAGCCTTGTTCATTTTTATGCAAATAGCATGCATACTCGCAGAGTAATTAAGGTTTTTATAAAAATGATCCCAAATTTTTCCAAGTTTTTTCCTTATAATTTTCAGAGTTCTTAATATAAAATATTATCTTTTTCAGAAAATATGACAAACAACATTGCACACAGTACCCTGTAATCAGAATTAAAAAAAATGAAAATTGTATAAAAAACGAGTTGGTTTACTAAATAATTTTTTACTGCGCATGCGTCAACAATATCAAAATTTCATTTGCATATTATGTTAGCTAAATGTATAGAGCAACTTTTGTGAAAGTCACAAAATCATAACTTGAAAATTCTGACAATAATCGTCAATTGAATAAGTCGAAAATCCGTTATTCTCAAAATGAAGCAAAAACAAGAGGGGTTGTATCCATATATTCATTGATTAGTGTCAATATAGAATACACAATATGGGATGTACTACTGCATTTGGATAAAATCCCTCATTTTTTTGCTTCATTTTGGAAACAACGGATTTTGTCCTTTTTCTATAGACGATTACTTTCAGAATTTTCAAGCTATGATTTTGAGACTTTAACAAAAGTTGCTCTATACATTTAGCTAACATAATATGCAAATGAAATTTTGATATCTTTGACGCATGCGCAGTAAAAAAATTATTTAGTAAACCTACTCATTTTTCATACAGTTTTTATTATTTTTTAATTCTGATTACAGGGTACTGTGTGCAATGTTGTTTGTCATATTTTCTGAAAAAAATATTATTTTATATTAAGAACTCTGAAAATTATAATGGAAAAACTTGGAAAAATTTAGGACCATTTTTATAAAAACCTTAATTACTCTGTGAGTGTGCATGCTATTTGCATAAAAATGAACACAGTGTATTACAATAAGGCATTCAATCATAATCTAGAGTTTGAGCGCTTTTGCTACATTAGTTTTGACAGGGTTATTCAAAAGATATTCATTCTTTTTTAATTTGTTGACGGTCCCCTATGGCGTTTCGGGAAAAAATCTTCACGGAGATGTATGACGTATACTATTATATTTATATACTAAGAGTTTCGAGATGATTCCTCATGTATTTTTCTAGATATTTAGTAAAATGTCTAAAATCGCAAGTGTCCCATAATCAATGGCAATATAGTGTATTAATCCTATGGGACCGTTATTTTCAATTTTCTCGCTTTGTTTTTAATATATATATATATGTATATATATATGTACATACAATAGATGAAGATGATCTACTGGGCTACTTTTCATTTTCCTATTTTAGTTATAGATTTTTTATATATATTTGGGTAGTTTCAATTTCCAAACCAGTTCTGTAAGTGAAGGAAAACAAAACAAAAAAAAAAAAATGTCAAAAACTAAAATCTAAAAATTAAAAAACTACCGCAGGTACATCGCCCTCAGTTATCCTACACAGAAATTACTGAACAATATTTATATCCATGTTAACCCATTTGTGCCTGAATTATTTTCTTCGCTAAAATTCGAATTTTGCATTGTCCCACCGCTTTAAAAGAAAGAATAACTTTTATCTTAATTTAGCGAGGACTTCGTCTCGAGAAAGAAAGTATTTATTTTTCCTCCTTTTTACTGGTGTGAAAGGCGTTTACTTGAATTTTTTGAAACTGTCCCAAAAATGGGACGCCAGGCACTAATGGGTTAAATATTATAAAATAACGCTCCCATAGAATTTACATTGGTGTGTTCGTTTCTTCCCATGACTAGTGTGGTACTTCCCATGACTCTTAAGAACCTACACCAGACCCGTGGCTAAATGCCAATATTTAATGTTAAATTCACGGGAAAATTTCTTAGAAATTTCTAACTTGTATTTTAGTATTTTTATTTTTACTTTTTTTTGGATGTGAAATTTTAAATTGATATATATTGTTGTGTGTTTGTACTTTTTCAACTTTTGTAACCATATCTTAAGGCGAAAATAGTTTTATTTTCAGAACTGCTTTCAAAGTAGAAGCATCTGCACATAAAAAAGTCCTTCCGGCAGTGCCGGGAGGAAAAGGTAGCTTTCATATGCCTTATTTATTTATTTATTTATTTTAAATTAAGTTATGTTATTCAAACATACGAAGCTCAAATTAGTGGAGTCCGATTATATAAGATTGAATACTCGTTTTTGTCAATACTGAATATTAATGGGAATTTTTATAAATTAGTCATCTTTTATTGAAGCTGGTTTTATTTTAAGCGATTTATAGGGTCTCCAAATTCCACGATATCATGAAGTATATTCCATTTTTAAACAACATAATGGATAAAACAATCCAATGAGCTTGGTCGAAATCTTAATTCATGTACAAGCGCTCACTCACATCGAAATTGATTAATATATACCAGGGTTGGCGCTGGCAAATTGATTTTAAAAAAATGTCATCCACATTAAAAATCCAAACTGCTATATCTCAGGCGCTTTATAAGGTAAAGACAAAGCAAAAAGTATTCCGTAATTCATTATTAATATCAAACACTTTAGAATCTTTCCTCAATTTCTAAATTTTTCCTTGTACATCATTATACATTTAAAAGATTTTTGATAAACTTAAATGGACACTATTTTGAAGATTGCATCTGATACTGCCCAACGAACTTGGTCGAGCCATTTCTATGTACTATGTACATACCAAGTTTCATTCAAATCGGTTCATAAATACGATAGTTACAGCGTGACAAAAATCATATATATGTCAACATTTGAACGGAGGGTGGTTTTGGGGTCTGAGAGTCATGATCGATGAAAATATACCAAAATTTTCCGAAAGTGCTTTTCTCCGGACGGCTGCAATAGATAGCTTTTTACTTTTTCTAATGAAAGCTGCCTAGAACTGTAACAAACAATTGAAACTAGTCGTTGGGGGCCACCGTAATACTTACCCATCATGGATATGTATTTGAAAATAAAACATGTGAAACTATTTATACAATGCATTGCAATTCATAAACAAAATTTAAATATTGTTAATATACATAGTAATGCTATATTGAAGAACTGCTGATGTACCAATTTCGACAAATTATATAAAACGCCAAACTACTCAAGTAGTACCGAACTGCGTAAAAGAAACATCCTTATAACTCCAAAAATAATAATTCTATTAACTAACAAATAACTGCGTCGGATTAAGCCTCTCATTTCCAATTAAAATATACTTCTGAATTGAAATTTGAATGAAATACAGGGTTATGAAAAATCGAAGAATGTGGAAAACAAGATTACAAATATCTCGGCAACTAATAATCCGATCGACTTCGTTCTATATGCAAAATGTGTGTTATTTTATTGCCTTTTACGTCCATTCCTTAGAACAAAAAAATTCGAAAATTTTTATATACCTTTCATCAGAACGGATTTTTCGAAAGTCCGAAAAAAATAGTTCCGGATAATCGAGGTCACTGATATTAAATAGGGTTCGTCCCATTCTTACATACTAACTACATACAAAATTTCAAGTCTCTATCGCAATTTGTTCGGGAGATAGAGCGTTTACAGACAGACAGACAGACAGACGGACAACAAAATTTTTTTTCTAAAAATATGTTTTTCGGAATCTCCATTATCTAAAACGTGTAAATCCGTCAAAAAAATTTTTTCGATTTTCAAAACGATTGCAAGACTTACCCTATACTACGTATGATGGGTAAGTAAAAGTAGAAATGCACAATAAAATTTACGTACTGCACCCTGTGTAAAAAAAGAAAAAAAAATCATTTAAAAATATTAAAAGGGGGGGGGGCAAGAGGTCTGTAAATAACAATATTATAGAATTAATATTTAGATTGAAAATTTCTTACCGAGCCTAGTGTAGGCTATGTGTTTAAACAAAAATGGAATTGTCGGAAATGAAATCCTTAATTTAATACATTCTCTCAACAATGCACACATTATCAAGTAATTGTTATTTATTCAGTTGAAATTTTGAAATTTTTTTCTGATGGTTTACCATATCATTTTGAAACAAAAGCACGTGACATAATTTATCATAATGTTTTTTTTTTAATTTTTAAATTTAGTAGTTATTAAAAAGTGGGGTAATTTAAAATCGTTATAACTCCAAATATTATTTGTAGAATTTCTTTTCATTTATATAAACAGAAATATATAAGCTTTAATTCTGATTTAGGAATTTTAAAAGCATTAATTTGAATAAAATTAAAAAATATTTAAAGTAAAATTTAAAAAAAAAATGTAATTTTTTAAAATCATATTTTCAAAATAAATTTTTTTGTTTTGAAATTTGCTGAAGCAAAATTAATATAAAACAATTGAAAAAGACTTGTTCCAAATTTAAACAAAGGTTTTTTATACAAGGTAATTTAAATACAAGAAATGGTGAAAAAACTCATGAAGAAAAAAAGCATTTTCACAGAAAGTCATTTCTATGAGAACGATTGCTTTGAAAACTAGATTTTAAAAAGAAACCAAAAAGAAAAAAATCATATTTCTTGTTACAGTTAAAATAGAAACAAGGTTTTAAACATAATTTTAAGCAGAATTTTTAATGTAATAAAACTGTTTAATAAAATTTGAATATTTTTGTTTCCCGCACCCCCTTAAGCACCGAAAGTTACAAGTCGCAGCATAAAATTAGCCACGTGTGGCATCTCGCGACTGTGAATCTGTAATTATAATGAAAGGCAGGGTATGAAAAGAAGTCAATTAAAAAACTCAGTTTATTTGGAGAAGAAAGGAGGAATTAAAATGGAGGAATGTATGGAATTAAAATCTAACTAGAAATAAGTAAAAAGTATGCGTTTAACAATGATAATACTGAGACGCTATTTTAGCTAGATTATGTGTGAGTTAAATGTACCTACAAATAAAATTATGCTATTAGTAATAACTAAAAGTCATTATATTATTATTACAATTATGGGTTTGAAATATTACAAAAAATGTATCAAGCCTTTGATTAAAAAAAAAAAAAATCAAATATCGACTTTGTGTTTGATTTTATTTGTTTTTCAAAAATTAAAATAAGAAACTATGATCAAGATTGTGCAATAAAAAAATGCTGATACTCAGTCATATCCACTATTTTTTGCAATCACTATTCATATTGCAAGCCTTATAGCAGAAAGTTAAAGAATGGAGACGGGTGTTACAGATTTTCTTTTCTTCTTTGCAGATTATTTTTTCATCAAACATTTCTTTTGTTTTAAGTTATATTTAACATTTTATTACTGAATGCAAAAATGTAAGTTAGTTATTAACAGAACTGAATAAAACGCGTAAAATCGTTAAAAGTAAATGTTTAATTAACGCTGCAATTGCAAAACATTTTACCTATGGATTATTTTCTGTCTCTGTAGTATCTGCCGCAGACAATCGACAATTTTTTTTGCTACTGTGTATCAGGTCCAAGTCTACTCCTCCACCATACTTCAAAAATGAAATTGGGAAGCCATATTCCTTCTCCATTCCAAATTTTCTGTTATTGAAAAAAAACATATATAATTTCTTAACGATTTAAATATACCAAATGAAAAAAAGTCTTTATACCAGCCATTTTATTAATATACATCAATATTTTTTCTGGATTGCTTGTCAAAAACTGTGAAAACATGTTTTAATTCCAAAAATTTTTGAAGATTTTGGACGATAATGACTATGAAAATAAATAAATAAATAAAATACCAGAGGAAGACCCCTAGCTTTTCTGTCATATTATAATTACTCATTATCAAAAAGTAAATGTGTTAAAAAAAACCCGAAAATATTATAACTATATTCTTATAATTCCCTAAATAATCAATTTGAAAAACAAAGAAATCACACAAGGATTGGATGTGTAAGAAACTAAATAGTTATACTGTAAATCAATGATTTCTACTATTATTAATATTTTATCACAAAAATTACGCAGGCTGATTTCGAAGATCTCAAATAGATGATAATTATAATTTACACTTCCCGTAAAATTTCTAATATTGAGAACGTGTGATAAAATATGGATTGGTTGGACCTCTTTGTTTTAAGACAGGGGTGCAAAAGTCTTTGTGCCAATTGCTCCTATGCTCTCACTACTAACTTTTTTTCGTCTTGTATCATCTAATAATTTGTATAAATTTCTTGCTAGAATGCTATTAAATTTTACCCCGTGGTGAGTGATTGCCCCCCGCTGGTGCCTAGATTTTTACACCAATGGTCTAAAATCTAAATATGTAAAACTGTAAATTTTGAATGTAAACTTACGTAATAAGGCACAATCAAAGCGAAATTTGGGGCCTATTTAAAAAAAAATTCATTGAATAATAGGCTCTTTCACAAAATATGACATTTCATTATTTTTACCATCCCAATTAAAAAAAATAAATCCCTGTCGGCTGGGCCTATAGGCGGAGGTAGATTTTGAAGAGTGCTCATTTCAACAATATATATATATATATATATATATATATATATATATATATATATATATATATATATATATATATATATATATATATATATATATATGATTAGAGATAAACCCAGTTTAATAACTTCATCTGGACATTTATGAAAATTTTTTAATTTCATTTTTCTGCAAAAACTGGTTTTATCAGCATCATCTTAAGAAAACTTCAGCTCAAATGCCCATTTTGATAACATATTTTGAAATAAATTCTGAATTTATTAAAAAATCGACCAAAACAGTACATTATACAGTTCCTGAACAACAAAAAACTGTCAGTTGAATGCATTTGAGAAAAAAATGAATTTAAAAATGAGTCATAAAATAACCGATTTGTTGTTTGAATACATCCTTAATTCTTTAATCATGATTGCTTCGGAAACTTTTCCGCGAATTACTCACTTTGGCAGCATTTTTAAAAATATATTATATCTTTATCAAAAAACTGGCCAATGCGTCACAGTATATAGTTCCTAAATAAGAGGATCTGTAATTTGGATGCGTTTGAGAGCAAAGATGGATTTTAAAACGAGTCAGAAAAAAACGCAATTTCTTATTTGAACATTTCCTTAAATTTTCAGTCACGATGATTTCGGAAACTTCTGTTCAAAATACCCCTTTTGGTAGCCTTTTTTGAAATATATTCCGTCTTTATCAAAAATCTGACCAATGCATCACATTATATAGTTCCTAAATAAGAAGATCTGTAAATTGGATGCGTTTGAGAACAAAAATGGATTTAAAAACGAGTCAGAAAAAAACACAATTTCTTCTTTGAATACTTCCTTAAATTTTCAGTCCTGATAACTTTGAGAAATTCTGTTCAAAATACCCTTTTTGGTAGCCTTTTTAAAAATATATTCTGTCTTTATCAGAAAATTGACCAATGCGTCACTTTATACAGTTTCTAAATAAGAGGATCTATTATCATTTGGATGCGTTTAAAATCAAAAATGAATTTAAAAATGATTCAGAATATAAGCAGTTTGGATTTGAGGTTTTTTCTCCAACTCCTATTTTTGTTTAATTTCTTTTTGCTATACGAATTGGTCCTATGAAAAACTTGTCACTATAAAATTTGTAGATATTTTTGAGAAGATATAAAATAAATTTAATCAGATTTGATATCTTAAAAATTACGGAGTTATGGATTTTTCTCTTTTTTCACCGCCCTTTTTCTTTTCGATTTTAATTTATTTCATCAGTAAAAGTTGGTCCTATCAAAAACTTGTAAATAAAAAAGTTTTAGATAATTTTAAGAACATTTACAAAAAATTTAGTTGGACTTGATATCTTGAAAATTGACGAAGTTATGAATTTTTTTCTCTCAAAACCCCTGTTTTTTTTTCGCCCCTTGAGCTCACTTCTAAATTTATCAAAAATCTGTCATGCATAAACTTTTGGCCCATGTTTAAGAAGTAATATAAACTTTAAACCGATTTGATATCTACTTTAATTAAGAAGTTATGGCTTTTTTTCGGTTTTCACCCCCTTGGTCCGATTTTGCCCATTAACGAACTTAGCCGAGATTTTATCCCCTTTGATTTTATGTACCAGTTTGGTGGAGATTGTTGAAGAATTATAGACGTTATCGTGGCCATAAAAAAGTGATATATATATATATATATATATATATATATATATATATATATATATATATATATATATATAGATAGATAGATAGATAGATAGATAGATATATAAACTGGAGCGATTGCAATAGGTAGCATTTCATACGAAATCTACCTAAAAAAAAGTTTACCAGAAAGTAAATTTTTAACACAAAGTCTTAAATCCAATTCAATAAACTCTCTCTGTGTGCAAAAAAGACAAATTAAAAAAGTATCACTCCAGAAATTTGACTTTAACTGGGCGCTTTTTTTTTCTAGAGAGGAGGGGGAGATCAAGAAACGCCGTAATTCGCATTTATTCAGCGAAGTATTTGAATTATAGGCTACACATTTTTAAGTATTTTTTAATTAGTTTAATGACACTTATAATCGTATAACATGCGGAATCACAAAATACCGAATCGACTATTTAATCAAACACTAGTTTTAATGACATTTAATTGACTTAAAATTTAATAAAAACCCAGTTTCTCACTAGTGAAAACATAAATACTGTAATAACACATAGATATGAGCTGCCAGTGAATTTTTTTAATCAGATTTGCAAATATGCCAGCTGAATTTTAAAAGGGCCATATCAACTAATGTATTCTGATTTACATTGACTTAATTTCCTCTCCCCCCGCCCCTCTTTTTACTGTGTTCTATGAAATTAAACAGGACGATGACTCTAATTTTAATCCGAGAGGACGCGTACACTGCCTAAAAGACCCTGAGTGCGTATGGTTTTTACAATTGTAACCACTAATTTTTTAAAAGTAATCTGCAATTTATTTTATCACAAAATTTATATGAATTGTTTCCGTCTAAATAAAGTAGTTGTTATAATTTGATTTTATTGGTGACAAAGTTAAGACCATTCATACACTGGGTAAGGACGTGTTCTCCCGGGTTAAGAGCAACTAATGCACAAGTCTTTTTTTATAAACATTTAAAACCAAAAAAGTCTTAATGTAAACACCATTTCTCACTATTTTCAAAATTAGTATTATGAATGGAATATGCATGAATATGCATGCTTTTAAATAGCAACTAAGGTGCAAAACAATCATAGTTTAAAAAATATATATGTATATCTTTGTTTAAATCAGATTCTTTTTATTTAAATCAGGTTTTTATGATTTTTTTTCGTGTGTTAATATACTATGTTTTCAAACTTTAATTAATTAATGTTATTCAAGTACGGGATATATTAGTTAGTACTAGTTCTAATATTAGTAATAAATAGTACTACTATTTATTACAATATTAGTTAGTAATGGAGAATGGGATAGAATAGGACAGAAATTTTTCCTCATGACGTATTATTCTAAACATCAATCACAATACTAGATGGAGGCAGCGGCGTAGTTAGTGGGGGGCAGGGGGGGCGGTCCAACCCGGCTGTCACCCAATATTTATTTGAAAATAAATATTTATAATCTTACACCATTTGGAAAAAGAATTCTGAAATAAAATTAAATTTCTAGCGTACGACGAAATAGACTTAATTTTCTTTTCTAAAAGAAGTTGAAATTTTATGCAGACTGGTGTGTTTAAATAAGATATTTGCACCAGGGAACAAAAATCTTATCTATCCAACGAGTGGATAACAAAAACAAACTTTAAAAGAAAGAATTTTCTTCGACATACAGACACCACATTGATTTAAGCGGATTATGGGTTAAGTAAAAATTCCCCCCTCTGTTTTTTTTCTCAATGCAGGGCAAAAGGTAAATGAGAAATGATATGGTCATTTGTTATAATAGCGTACAATTGTGAATGAAAAAATATAATGGATCGGTGTGTGTGTGTGTGTGGGGGGGGGGGGTTACACCATGATGGCTGGCGGTAACACAATTTACATCCGATCTGGGTGTCACCTATCCTAGCTACGCCACTGAGATGACAACCAAATCTTCAGTTGAAAAAAGTTGCTTTTCAGCATAAACTTAGATTTGTATAAAAAAATTGTTTATTAAAAAAATAAATTTGCTTACTATAATTTTAATATTTGAAGTATATTAATGACTTGTTTACCTGTAGCTGTAATAGTTCCCCTCTTTAGAAAACCTAATATTATACATTATCCATAATTTTAACTAAACTTAAAAGCAGTTTAATATAACAGAACATAATGGGAAGGAATGGGACCTGCTAGCAAAAGGAGGAATGAAATAAGTCGATTTCCTTCTTTTGAATAAGATAAATGTAAATTACTAATATTACGCATATATTCTAGTAAAAATGATTAAATTTAAAAGGAAATAGTTGAAATATTGAACAGAAAATATTCAAAATTTTATAGATGTCAGTTTGCTATTTTAAACACAATTTAATCCAACACGCACTTTTCATTAACAAAGTAATTCATTTTCCAATTTTTATATAACTTAGCCAAAGAAATGAATAACATACGTTTAAGAAAAAACAATTTAAAACATGTATAGTTCAAATTAGTTATCTAATTATGTAAGTTAAAGGAAAACAAGAAATACAGCCGATTAACTTACTTAAATAAATAACTCGGATCTCAAGTTCTCCATTGCCCGGAATCAACAAACATTAGATTTGTTGGTTGGTTGGTGAATACTGAAACTTATGCTGCTACCCGTAAAGAAGGCGTTTGCCTCGAAAATCTGACAACATTACTTCGGCCGAGAGCAAATTTTCACGCTTTGTATTATCTTACCTATAATCAGACATTTTCAAAGAAAATGTTTTGCTCAGTCAATATTTACGATGGTTTTACTAGAAACAAGAATGATATATTAATTTTTTTATTAGGTGTTGTGTATATATAACATTATTCTTTTAGGGGGGAGGGAGGGTCTGACACATGATATCGTAAGATATCTCTAGGGGAAGGGGGGGGGGATTATCCTTTTGATATCGATATAATTTTTGACCCAATTAGAATTATCTCTTTTTCTCTGTAACGTGGTATTTTGTTCAAAATAGTACATTATCTTTTTTTTTTATTTTGTTAACTATTTTTGTTTGAATAAAGCGATATTTTATTAAATTATCTTCAATTGAATCAATAAAGTTTGCTAAAAATAAATTTAACCCGTTTTGTATGTTACTCAAAACAAAAGAATTTAATTCTAAAAAATTTTTTTTACACATTGATAACGATATCATTACCGGGGCACGGAGTATGATGGAAGTAACGTATGATATCTAAAGGGAGGGAAAGGGTCCAAAATTACCAAAAAGTAAATAACGTTATATTTGCAATTAGCTCCTTATTGGTCGAATGGAATTTTTGTAAATTAACCGCGTTTCTATAATTTACTTGAAATATGATAAAGTGAGTGCAAAATCAGGGAATAGGGAATCATTATTTTACAGACATCTTTAACAGAGCAAGGTCGATCCATCCGATGGATCATACTGAGTCGGGTAGGAGGCATCGACTATTTCTTCTAAAAACATCAGTGGTAGTGTTTGCATCAAAATTCCACTGATGACCACTGAAGTAACAGGAAAAGATCATTCAAGATCTAGTCTGAATAATTTATCCAAGCCGGACTGAAGAGAGATCGGGGGAGGGGGGATTGTCTAAGATTTGAAGACATATGGATGAGACTGTGAATTAACTTTAACTGTCTAAATGGTTTTTAATGTTTAATTTTCCAGAATTTGGAGGGAGAGATTGAGTTACCGAATGAGAGACCTTTCTTTTAACAAAAATAACAGTCTTGAAATATCAGCGTTGAATTAATGGGGTGCCCCAGAGGGACCCCCCCCCAGTGCAATAAAATTCCCCCCCCGGAAAAATAGAGTTCTTGTGTTTTCACTGGGAAAAAAGGTTTCATTCTCCCACCCTCCGGAGCCCCAGAAGTCCCTCTCGGAGAAAAGTGTCTGAATTCAATACTGAGCCATATGGGGAAAAAGCGTCGAGTGAAATAGGTTCTAAAATTTTTATTTGCGATTTTTAGAGTTTTTGAACTTTACCACCTTTTTAAGGATTAGATCAACAGAATTGTTAATTACGAAATTCCTGAGCTCATAGAGATTGGGGTCTGAGTTCGATAAAATTCTAACAACGTAAGCGAAAAAGATTTTTGAATTTTAGTTATTTATGAGGTTGGTAGAGGAAAGGGGACCGGTGTTTGCAGTTTTACTGGTGGTTTAAGCGTAAATCTAAGCCAACTGACTGTTTGGTATTTTTATTATTTTTTTATGATAAGGATGTATTTTTTTTCTAGTTTTATGATAATTTTGTCTAAATTTTGAACGTGGTGATTCGCGGGGGATGGGTCTTTATAGGCCCCAAAATTTCACCATCTGAGCACACACGATACGTTATACCATTTCATTTTTTTAACAGACAACTTACTAGCCGCCGATCTTCATTATTTGAGAGAGGCGACGTTCGATACATTAGAATTGTAGAGAACGTGGACATGCGTGTTACTAGTGTGTCGCTGAATAAGGAAAAATAAAAAGGTAAAACGCATCGTGTTGCCCAGCTTAGAGTTTTCAAAAAAATAAGCAGTACCATATTTCGGTGCTTCTCTTTATTTTACTTCATGAATAGACTCCACTTTGAAATTCCACCACGGAAATTTTTAACATTGTATTATTAGATTTTTTTTTTGAAATTTTTTTTTAATTTCAAATAATTTTTAGCTGAAAATTTTCTTATTTGTCATACCTAAAAAAAAAAAATTATTAATGTCATAATTTTTAAACCCAAAATAAATTAATAAGACAAATATATAACAGTAAAAAAGAAGTTTATTAAGAACTAATGCAAGTTAAAAATGTAATAAAAATACATGCATAATAGTTACTTTCACTTAAAAATAGTTAAAATGTTACATACTTCTTTGTCCTGCACGTCCGGTATGAGGATCCAACTGAATGAAACACAAAGAGCATACACAAAGGTGAACAAACCCTTTTAACACATAAGAATATCATTGGTATATACAGGGTGTCCCTAAACAAATGGTATATACGCTAGGGGGTGATAGAACACATCAAGACGAGTAATAGTAAATAGGAAACCAAGGGTCCCAAACGTTTTCCAAAGGAGATAGCCGCCATTAAAGTTTGGGGTCCAAAATTTCAAATACACATAAAAAACAGTAAAATTTATCGATTGATTTGCGGTTTTCACTAAAATTATTCTTTATGTTGATATTTTCTTGAAAATAAATTATAAAGATAAATTTCGAAAAATGCCGATAGAGCGCGCTTTACACTCTGAAGTAATAAAAAACTATTTTTTGCCGTGATTTTTTGCATATCATTAAATGGTTTCGTAAGCTTAGATTTAAACTTAAATTTTGAGCTCAAAATCTGAATAGTTGGAAGCGGTTAAGTAGCAAAAAGTTTTACTGTGTTCAGAGGGTTTAATTTTCAAATGATTATAAAAAACGGAAAATTGGTCGATTGATTTGCGTTTTTCACTAAAACTATTCTTTATGTCGGTATTTTATTGAAAATGAATTATAAAGATAAATTTCAAAAAATGCCGATAGAGGGCGCTTTAGTCTTTGGTTTGACGAAATAATCCATCCTAATACTATTTTTTGCATCTCATTAAATGGTTTCGTAGGCTTAGATTTAAACTTAAATTTTGAGCTCAAAATCTGAATAGTTGGGAGTGGTTAAATAGCACAAACTGAAGTGTGTTCAGAGGGTTTAAATTTCAAACGAAATGGAATACTATAAAAAAGAACTGAAAAATTAGTCGATTCGTTTGCAGTTTTTTCTAAAACTACTCTTTAAATCAGTGTTTTCTTGAAAATAAATTTTAAAGATAAATTTCACAAAATGCCGATAGAGGGCGCCTTAGACACTGGAGTACCGTGCAACTATTTTTAACCGTTATTTTTTTAAAACTCATTAAATGCTTTCAAATGCTTAGATTTAAATTTTGAGAGCAAATTCTGAGTCGTTGCGAGGGTTTAAGTAGCGCAAAAGTGAACTGTGTTCGAGGGAGGGGGGGGGGTTAAAATTTCAACTCCTGAACACACTTCAGTTTGCGCAAAATGTTGTTTAAATCTAAGATTTCGAAAACATTTAACAAGTTTTGGAAAGCATTTAATTAGATACAAAAAATGACGGTTAAAATTTGTTGTTGGTTACTGTGAAGTTTAAGGCGCCCTCTAACGAAATTTTTTGAAATTTATCTTTAAAATTCATTTTCAATAAGATACTGACTTAAAGAATAGTTTTATTTTAAACCGCAAACAAATCGACCAATTTTTCCGTTTTTTATTATCATTTGAAATTTAAACCCTCTAAACACAGTTCAGTTTGTGCTACTTAACCACTCCCAACTATTCAGATTTTGAGCTCAAAATTTAAGTTTAAGTCTAAGTTTACGAAAACATTTAAACAGATGCAAAAAATAAAGTAAAAAGTAGTTGTTCGTTACTCCAAAGTTTAAAGCGCCCTCTATCGGCATTTTTTGAAATTTATCTTTATAATTTATTTTTAATAAAATACCGACGTAAAGAATAGTTTTAGTGAAAACCGCAAATCAATCGACCAATTTTTCCGTTTTTTATAATCATTTGAAATTTAAACCTTCTGAACACAGTTAAGTTTGTGCTACTTAACCGCTTCCAACTATTCAGATTATGAGCTCAAAATTTAAGTCTAAGCTTACGAAACCATTTAATGAGATGCAAAAAAGTAGTTTTTCATTACTTTAAATTCTAAAGCGCCCTCTATCGGCATTTTTCGAAATTTATCTTTATAATTTATTTTCAAGAAAATACCAACATGAAGAATAATTTTAGTGAAAACCGCAAATCAATCGACCAATTTTTCCGTTTTTTATGTGTATTTGAAATTTAGGACCCCAAACTTTAATGGAGGCTATTTCCTTTGGAAAACGTTTGGGACCCTTGGTTTCCTATTTACTATTACTCGTCTGGATGTGTTTTATCACCTCCTAGCGTATATACCATTTGTTTAGGGACACCCTGTATATTCAATGGTACATAATATTACAATTACAATTGCATGACTATGAATAAGTAATTAATTAAACTAGTTTAAAATCATAGAATTTCACTTCTATGAATTGTATAATTCTCCAATAAAAATTAAGGATGGATTTGACATCATTCAGTATGATAGATTAAAAGTTCCCTCTAGAAAGACGACATCTATTCAGGCCGTCGAGAACCGTGACGGGCCCAGAATCAGTCCCCCCCCCCTTACACAGACACGCAAGACGCATAAAATGCACGTGAATCTTTAATAAAGCCTCGTCTACTTTGTAGACTACTTTAGTCATCTTTCATAAATTACATTATTTATTTTCTTGTAGTTAAAGATAATAATTATATATTCTAATAATTATCTATTCTTCTTTAATGCTATTTAACAAAAGTAAATACATTCCTTTCTTTTTTTTTTATTGTTGCATTATGGTATCCATAAAAATTATAATAAACAGTGTGTATTGCAGGAGTTGTGACCCTTTGAGATTTTTGGACTCCAAAACAAGTTAACGGCTGCACTCCCCCATCTCCTCAGACCTGCGCGCATTTACATAGCAACAACAAGAACATCGCTTGAGAGAATGCCGTACACCGAGGCGAGGATGCCATATTTTCCCTTACTGAAATATAATTAATTTCAGTATAAATATCGCCTTTTTACTGAAAAACAATCATTTTATGGTATAAAAATCGTTTATAATTGAAATAGCATAGAAATTGGCATTTTATGGTATAAATACTGTTTATAATCGAAATAGCACAGAAACTGGTTTTTTTAATGCCTAATATATCTTAGAAATACGGTACTCATACAGTAAAGAATGATAACAGTAGACGTACCGTAAAATTTAGGTACATCTATTGAAATGCTACGAAAATTTTTACAATGTCGTTTTCCTTATTGAAAAATAATTATTTTACGGTATAAATACCGAGTTTTTACGGAAAAATAATAATTTTACTGTGTAAATACCGTTTTTATTCGAAACAGTACAAAAAACTGTTTTTTACACTTAATATACCTTAGAAATACGGTATTCATACCGTAAAGAGTGAAAATGGTAGAAGTACCGTGAAATTTACGGTACATCTACTGGAATTTTACAAAAATTTTTTACAGTGTACTGTTAAAGTCAGTCTCAAATGTTTTAACACAAGAATGATTTTTTATGAATTATAAAAAATTAGAATAAATATATTTTTTTCATTGGTGGATTTCGAAACTCATTTAAATAAATGGTATCAAAGCCGAAAAAAATAAATTGTTTATTTGTAGAAATGTAAATTAAAATATGTTCAAACAAAACTGCCTGAAAAGTGCATGCACAGTAGCAAAAACTACTACATTTCTCATTTTTAAAAAACTGTTACATACAAATTATTTGTGTGTGATTTCGGATTAGTACAAATAAACACGCATAAATCTAAATTATTATATTTTGTAGAGGTTGTTGATAGAAAAAAGTACTATGCCTTCTTCATGTCCTATTTGAATTTTTCAACAATGTCATACTGTTTCCATTACTGCTGTATTTGTATCCGTTGGGGTCTTTTTAAGGGAACCTAACCCTTATTTAAGCAAGGAAATCCAAAGTTCGAAGAAAATCAAGGAAGACTCTGAACGATTAGGCTACGAACGCGATTCGGTTCGGACCCAGCACCTGCCGTCTACTTGTTTCGAGAACAGAAACTCTCCGCTACTGATGGAGCGCCGTTTCATTGGTATAAACGTGAAAGGTTAAAATGCCATAAATTTTCTCATTCAGACCAGGATTTGCATATTTTAAATCAAGAATTTAAGAAAAATTATTCTTGGCGTGGACATTTTTTCATCCTGTTAGTTATTACGCCTGTTAAGCGACTACAATTTGAAATAATGTTGAAGCGGAATACTGTTTTTCCCCAGACCTGAAGGCTCACGGGAAATTATTCCATCTCGTGCTGCTGTTGAAGCCTTCCGACATTTATAGTGAGAAGTGCTAAACTGGATACCGTTCCAAGTAGTTCAGTTGGTAGAAAGTCAGGGCGCTATACGTATTTTCCGGGTTTGAGTCCCACCTTGTACATTTTTTCACTCAGTTGAATATTCAGCCTTTTAAGCAGTTAAAATTTGAAATAATTTAAAAAGATTTTCTGGTTGTCATGCATGGTTGTGTAGAATAAAGATTGTGAAATTCCTTTGTTTAAAGATATGTTTTTCCACTAAATATAAGGAAATGTTGGCACAGCATCCCCTCATAATTTTAGGAATTTAGTCTTTTTAGAAAATCCAAAGAAGTTAGGCTGTTGAAGTTGAGTGTCTTGCAGCTTGACAATCAAAACTCCTTGATTCCTTTTTAGTAGGTCATGTCAGCACATATTCCACACATTAGGACGATCAAATGTCCATTTTATCTCATCAGTGAATAAAACAGTAAATCACTTTTCCCCCACAGAATATTTGCTTTTTAGTCGAGCTCATTCTTATTTGTCAGTGATGTTGATTGAGAAACGGTTTGTAGGCTATTTTTTTTATTATGATATAATCACATTCTTTAATACGTTAATGTACAGTATCTTTAGACACCTGTACTCTGACATTATTCCTATTTGCTGTCTAGGCATATTTAATCAAATTACGAATCTCCGTATTCTCCGATCCGTTTCAACAAGCGTCATTTGTGGTGGTCCATATCTTGGTTTCCAGTTGAAATTATCAGATATATAGAGTACCTCATACAGATATATAGCCTTGATTTGAAAAAAATGTAATTTGAGAAACAGTTTTATTTTGCGATTTTAATTTGAAAATAATTAATATCTCAGCTTTTATCAATTTTAATCTTTCGTCATTTTTAAAACGAGTGGAGATGATTTTTTTCACATTTATATTTCTATAAAATTGGAAAACGACGATATAGACCCTCATACACCCATCCAATCTATTTTTACTAAAAAAAACATAAAGTCCTTAAAATTTTGAGACAGTTTTTCTTAAATGGAAATGCTAAATAAACAAAAATTAATGTTCATTTTATTTTAACCAACACAGCTGTATATATTATTTCATTTTCATTAAGTATCGAGTATTTTTTGTAATTTGGTTTTATATATTTTTTTCTTCTATTAGTTTTAGCTATATTTGAAGAACGCACAAACTTTTGAGACGGAATACAGCAATCATATGTGTATTTTAGTTTAGTTTAATGTCAATTGAATACACTCGTAAAATTGAATATTACATTTATGAAATCATTAGAGAAACATTTTTTTTTTAATCGAATACATTTTGAATTAGCTCCTAGTACAAAATGTACAAAGTTATCTATTGCAGCTCTCCAGAGGAAAACCTAATGCGGGAAATTTTGGCAGGTTGTCGCTTATTATGATCCTCTGAAAAACAAAATTACCCCCCTCTCCCGATTCAAATGTCGATCAGGGCCATCGCTACGCTTTTTTATTGGTGGGGGAGAAGACCTTAAATTGCCATGTCAAATTTTCATATTTTCCAACTCTTTTTATAATTTTGCCAAGTTACACGCACTTAGAAAATGTAACACAGTTTTTATTTGTAAAAAGTTTAATAATATTCCCAATTACACTTGTAACTTTTGAAAGTTCTATTAAAAATAGGAAATATATGACAGCTTTTATTGAAATTTTCATTAAATTTGCCAAGTAAAACATTTGCGAATGTTATTGATTCTCCCCCCCCCTGTCCCCCCCCTTAGAAAGTCCTCTGATGTCGATACATATAAATGTGTAGTTTTTGTCACGTTGTAGATCTCGTTTTTAGAAACTGACCTGGATGTAATTGAGCATACCTAAAGGACCTGTCAAGGTGTCTATAAAGTTTTATCTGCCATCTTGTTTAAAAATGTCTTCCGCTTCAAAATTATAAATTCGAAAATATGAGTATGAAAATTAGAAGATTGGTGATAACACACGATAATAGCTGTTACGCCAAATTTGAAAACTAAAGTAAATTGTTATAACTGAAATTCACTTGGATATAAATAACTATTTTTGCTTAAATGAAGTTTTTCTCGAAAATAAGAATTGAATATTTTAAAACTGGGTACGACGATTTTAGACTCACATGTGTGAGTAAAATTTGTCGTATTTAAAAATATGGAAGGTCACTTTTCCTTCCGGTGCAACCTGATTGATTTATTTTTACATGTACCGTACATCATTATTATTTATATTAAGTGGATTTTTATAAAAATATTTAACTTTTCAACATGGCGAAAAAGTTATTACTATACAAATTTAAAATATGAGTTGAATTTGTTGATGTAGAGTTTCAAGTAAACGAATTTCACGAAAGATCTGTGACACATTTATAAAAAAATTAATCAAGGAAGGATATATTTTAAAT
The DNA here is from genome assembly GCA_964019185.1 of Maratus speculifer. Classification (NCBI taxonomy): domain Eukaryota; kingdom Metazoa; phylum Arthropoda; class Arachnida; order Araneae; family Salticidae; genus Maratus; species Maratus speculifer. Next base: position 299,725,385 of record OZ025295.1, on the reverse strand, counting down.
AAAAATATTAATGTAACACTTTAGAATTTTAAAAGCGAGAATATTCTAGAACTTGTTAAGTCAAATTGGAATGTCAGTAAAAGAAGTACTCTTTTCCGTATTTTTTTCTTTTCTAAAGATTATCTTATGTGAGTAAATATATTTATATGATTAACCACTCATTTAAATAAACTAAATTGAATTAATACGGCGAAAAGTTTTCTGTAATAAATTGTGTCAATGCTTATTATTTCCCATGGGGTGTTTCGTTTAAGGCAGAATTTCTTTACTTTAATTGAAGAATTTGGGATTGTAGATATTTGCAAACGAATTTTGAGGAAGTAAAATTTTTTAATTTTCCTGAGTAAAATAAAACTTATCTTTAAAAAGCGTAAGTACTTTGAAAGATTTTCAACCGACAATTTCAGAATAAGTATAAGGTACATAAAAACAATTTTTGAAGTATGTTGTTTAATTCAACATTTTGAAAAATTAAAGAACACATTCATAATTCCAAAATTTAAATCTGCATCTATTTACTTTAAAACTATATATCTATTCTTATGATGGAAAAATTATAAATTTGACGATACCCACGTAAACATTGGGGCAAGAAGGTGAATGATACTGTATCTATGCATCAACAATGTGCACTTTTTGTTACTTTGTTTATTGTTGTGCACTTTTGTTAAAAGTACTCAACAGTATATGTTGAAACATCTATATTAAAAAATTGCAAGGAATTATATTAAATAACACACTCTTCCACATAGTCACTGCATGCAAAGTTTGGGTATAGAAACGAAATTTATTAGCAATAAAATTAGCTGATAAAAAATTAAATATAATTTTATTTTTACTTACCGTGACTTACGTACTTTAAGCTAAGGCACGGTAAATATAATTTTTATAGTATAAATAATCGGATTTTTATTTTATTACTTTTTTTGCCTTTACCGAAATAAGCTTAAAGTAAAATAAAATGATACAAAATGGAAATTTATCATGCAATTAATAGACATCACAACTGCTATAATACAACACATCGTACAGCTAATATATCAAAGATTTCGAAATATATTTTTTTATTTTAATGTATAGGCATTTTTCCTTTAAATCAGCAATTTTTAATTTATTCCCGATTGATGGATTTACTGGACTGTAATGCTTCACGAATTAAAATATAAAGGCAAAAATAGTCAAATAATACGAAAAGTCTAATAAAAAAAACGGTTCCTTTATAAATATATTTACATATCTTGAATCAGGACTGACAGTATAGGCAGTTCCAAAAAATATTTCCAATTAAATGTGGACAACTACCACTCAAATTAACACCATACTATGTATGATTCTCTTACATACCTGAAGTAATAAACTTTATTACTAATAATAATATTTGAGCTGACGAAACAGCTAAATAAAGAGGTTTTTTACCATTAAAAATTTTCGACGTTCTAATATAAACAAAACAAACGAAAACAGACGAGTTTCACTGTTGCCAAATGAGCAAATAAAGATTTGAAAGTAAGCACGCCGATGCTGGCGTGTTGCATAACAACTCTGTAGTCCTATATTTTATCTCTAATAAAACCGGAATTCCAATTCTACAACTATGAGCTTTACAAACAGGCTAATGCAATAAATATTTTCGATTGAATAAGGAAAGTCATTATAATTTTATTTGCGCAATATATGCACTTAAATGCGAGTAAACTCGTTAGATGTACAAACGACATTTTTTAAAATTTTCCCTGCGCATTATTCACATGCAGTTAAAATGTTTATATGAGTAAAACAATTTATTTTAAATCTTACAATGATATTATACGCTGATAAATGCAATAAAGGCTTTTAGATAAATGGACGAAAATTTTCTGAAATTTTGCATTCTCATTTACATGCATGTTAATACGCATGTAAAATTTATTTACTTACTTACACGCACTTAATATGCGTCAAAAATCTTTAGATGCGATAAAAAAATATTTGATATTTTTGTGCCTTAATACACACACAAATGCGTTAAAAATTTAATTATAATAATAAACATTCGATCTTTTACATGAACACTATACACACGTAAACGCTCTAAAAATGTTTAGATGCACTAACATTTCTTTCAATTTTAATTTTAAATCCAGTAAAATTTTTTAGAACTGCGGCCAAACTTTTTGACATTCATGCAATATTAAATAAAAAACATCTTTTCTCTTTTCTGCGTGAGTTTCAGTCAATTAATCAAGAATCTTTTATCCATATGTAACAATATCCATTTTATATAAAAATATTTATTTGATAAATAGCCCTTTTTTTGTAATATAGATCAAAAGATTATTCATCTTGGAAATTATTTGGGTAGAAAAGTAACTAGAATATAACAATAATGTAAATATAAATCAAAGAAGACATATTTATGAAGCTGGAAAAGATATACGCGGAATACATGCGAAAGATATCTAGAAATATCAAGCCATTTATCACTGGAAATAATATAATATTTATATTATAGTGTATATAATAAAAAAAGTAATAAAAATACAATAAAATGACACACGAAGTTAAAGTAAATGATTTAAATTGCAGTTTCAAATGTTAACTTTATGAAGGATTTCGGATAGAATGTAAATTTAGTCGATACTTTTAGGTTTAAAAATTTTTATAAATTGTAATATTCGTTCAAGTCAAACTTTATAAACTTCCATAAATTAAATATACTAATAAATCAAATCAAATCAAACATAAAGAAAATGTTTTATCTCATCATCAATAACTTATCTGTGTTTAGTAAAGAAAGTAATGGTTAATGCTTCTCTTTGATGATATAAAACTCTATCAAATATATCGAATGCTGAGGAGCCTACATGAGTCACTGAAAAAGATTTGTATGACAATTTTAAGTCTATAGAGGCGTTACTTCCAATACCTAGATGAAATTTTAATGTTTTTGAGCAATTTTATTGCATAGGATAGCTGAAAACGACTAGTTTTAAGACTAGTTTTTACTTTTTCGATTTTGTTTTTAGATTTAAAAAATATATATGTATATACTTTAACTTTCGGAACCGGTTTAAGCCGGTTCTGAAATTAAGACTATTCTAATATAAAATTTATATATGTATCAAAAATTATCACACGGGTCTTTTTCAGTGACTCGTGTGGGCTCTTAAGGTACAAGATGTCTACCTATTGATGTTATTCGTAATTTTGGTTTACAATGAATGGTAAAAAACATAAATACAATATAAGGTCAATTTTCATTCAATAGATTTATGCAACAAAACCTTGACCACACAGCATGGAACAACTAAGGCCGTTCTGAATACTTCAAAACGATGTATGTCTGGTTACGTATATAAAATGGTCATGTTAGTCACATGCGACCTATCAATGACATCTTAGCGATCTACCAATATAGAAATGATGCGATAAATAAACGAATTAAAATATACCCTCATCTGAATCTTTATTTAAATCAAGACTTATAGTTGTAGTCCATCAAAAAACCCCAACGACGTTAAGCACAAGGGAAAGACCTTTTTTTTTGGAATAGTAGAAATAGGGTAATCTAATGGTCCATGTCTGCCAGAAATGAAATGATGCATAACCAAAAAAATTAAAACCACTAGTGGTTGACTCGTAGGTTTATCATTGTGTTGGTCCTACAGTGACAGATATGAAAACTTGGAGGAGTATGAGCTGTAAAATACAATGATAAATCCAATTGTCAATAACTAGTGGTATTAATTTTAGACCTATGCACAATTTCATTTCCAGCAGACATGCAACATTGGATTCACCTATTTCTATCCTTCCATAAAATAAACGTTTTTTATTCCTCGTGCTTGATGCCTTAGGTTTTTGTGCTGCCGCCACTTGAACCACGCGGATTGGCTTGATTTTGGCCATCAGGTAAAAAAAAAAGTGTTTTTTTTTCGAATTTGCTTAAATTACGGAAATTATTAAAATCAAAAAGGGTAACTATCTTAGGCAATTTCTTTTATTGTTAAATTCAGGCACGAGATGAATGCGAAAGTGTAGTTTTAAAGAAAAATTTTGCTATTTTTTTCTATCAAGTATATATATATATATATATATATATATATATATATATATATATATATATATATATATATATATATATATATGGTTTTCACTTATAATCTATAAGGTTGGAGCTCTTTGTTTTTAATAAAAATACCTTAAACAATGATACACTTACACATTATAAAAATACAGTTAAAAATTATGTTTTAAATATTATACAGGAAGCTCTTTCGTATTATGTCCAATATTTAATTATATATGGTTTCAGCTGCAAACATGTTTCAACTGTTGTTATTCATCATACAGGGGTCGCAGCGTCCCTAAAATTTTCCCACTTTCCTAGCAGTATTTTAAATCAAAGATCTTCCATTCATATACCTTTAAGATCTATAATGAAATCTTAGAAAAATTATTATCGTTCAAAATTTGTGGTAGGAAAGTGTGAAAATTTTAGGGACGCTGCGACACCTGATCATATGAAAACAAGTTTAAATCAAAATAATAATTATTTTTTTAATTATAAAATTTCCATTTGTATACGGTTCGAGAGTCTCTTTGCTGTAATAAATGCACTCTCAGAAATGGATACTCAGATTTCACGAAATTTTCTTCGTTTTTGACGAAACCGTTACCTGGGAAATGCTCCGAGCGAATATTTCGTCAGAAAGACGAAATGAGTTTCTTTGCTTATTTGACGATACCAATTTCTTAAAAAGTTTCGTCAAAACAGCGCTGGTGATGCCATCTATCGAAAAATTTAGAAGCACCCGTAATTTTTCACAGTGGGAAAAAAAGCGCCATCGAGGGGATTCGAACTAACAATCTTCGGTATGCTAGTCCGCTGTCTTAGCCATCACGCCGCAGGGACTTCGAATAAGTTCGTTTCTAAAGGCATATAATGGATTAGACTGCGTGTTTATATTTTTATAAAGTAGTTTGTAATTTTATCCATGTTGTTATATATCATTTAAGTTTTAATAAATAAGGCTAATTTATTTTTATGGTTTTCTTCTGGTTAACGAATAATTATAATATGTCTTACTTAATATAATTTATTATTTTCTTTGCTCAATGAATGATTAAAATATGGTCTGGTTAATTTGTTGCCCTGAAATAACGAATTTTGAATTGCATACTGGGAAGTTTTTTATATGCTATAAGATAATTTATAAGATAAAGCTCAGATTTTAACACTGCTCTTTATAAAAGGGAGAGGGACGAATTATGAACATTTCATTTGATTGAAAAAAGAATATATTTCTTGGGTGGAAAAGAGATCCTAGAATTTTAAAATATAAGTGAACAAATTTTATTTTTGAACGATTTTGCATAACACAACAAATTATTTCTTTCCGAATTAAACCATAACGAATATCAATAGCAACAATAAATAAATAAACATTCCTAAAAATTTTAACAGCTAAAAAAATAAGGAATTTCAGGAACAATAACTTTCCATATTTCAGTGTTTTTTGAAAAGCGCTAAAAAGTACTGTTTTAAAATAAATTATTACAGGACTGACATAAACAACCTAATATCTACTTGCTAAAATCGCAAGAATAGCGGAAATAGAGTAGTGCGTCCTTTGACAAACAACTTACCACAACTGTTTCTTTAAAGTGCATTGAATCTGGCCATGATTGAGGCAACAGTTTCGTCAAATATTTGAGGGTTTACATTTCGTTAAAAGTCATGTGATTTTAATACAAAATGATCGTCATAAACGACGAAATATAGCCCAAGGATTGGTGTATCGTCAAAAGTGAGAGTTTTATTTTTGAGAGTGTGAGGTGGCAAAATGAAATATTTATACAAGAAATATATACTAAATTATGATACAGAGAAATTTCATGAATGATCAGACGTTTTAGTTTTAAATTAAAATTACCACATATTAAAATCATAACTAACACCATAACTAACTAACACCATAACTAATTAGAAAATAATATACTGTCAAAATCTCTTTTTTTTTCTAAAAAGTAATAACCAAGTGATAAGTCTAATCAAGTGATAAGTCCGTTTCAATTTTTTTGTTACACCTTACAAACTTTCTTTGAAACTAGTTCTTGAATGTTTCTTCAAAAGAGGAAATTAAATTGGAATTCAGCTTCATCTCTTTTATTCCCACAGCTGTATAAATCTTTATTCAAGTAAGAAATTTTTTAAAGTATTTGGAAATTGATTTTAGTTTTGTACTATCTAATTTTAAAATGATTTTTTACATTTTTTATGTTAACTGTTGCACTGCGTTTAAGTACAATTATACGTTATGTACATAAAACACCATGAATTTAGAAAGATAAAAGTTAATGTAGTTTTTATGCTTTATGTCTCTCTCTCTCTCTTTATATATATATATATATATAAATTAAAATAAGACTAAAATATTTGTTTTGTTATCGTTTTTCGTCGGGAATCGGAGTTCGACAGAAAATGCGTATTCGGAAAAAAATGCTGGCGAAAATTCCGCCAAACCGAATTTTTCTTTATTTTAGATTTCTCTTTTAGTCCTTCGGAAATTTTTAACATTACTTATTGACTTGAGTTGTATCAAGTACTCAAGGGAGAGGCTCTTTATGTATTGTATGAATTTTGTTGTTTACATTAATAATTCATGAAAAAACTCAAGACATGAGTGTAAATTATAAAACAAACAATGAATGTATGACTAAATCTTGAAGAATCTTTTTACATACTCATTAAAAGCTGCAGGCTTAAATTAAGAGAAATTTTTTAATTTCAATCCATGAAAGTGTTTCAATGACTCATTCAGAAACTTCTAGTACACCAGATGGTCACTTACAAATATCATTATTAAAGAAAAATCGAGGTATGTAATGCTTAAATCATTTTTAAACCCTTTATACGGCCTAACCGGGGTTTTCCGTCATGTTGTTTTCGGATTCAACGGATTCCTAATTAACTCAAAATCGATTGATTTTTTTTTTGAATTGCATAAGAGAAATAAATATCTAAGGTTATAAAATACAAATTCCCGTATAAATAAACTTGCATGAAAAATTCTGCAGAACGCTTAAAGGGTTTTAATTAGTTGAAATCCGTATAAATAAAAAAAAAATATGTGTCGTTGATGAATCAGTTGCTTTTTTTTAATGAAAAAAATGCCTAGAGCTAGTTTGACCCTCGAAAGTAAAATTTTCTAACAGGATCGCCATTTCAAAACTTTGTTAGGGAGGTAGGGGAATTGACAAGCTTTTTTGGAGGTAGGGAGCAAATATTTATTTTGATTTTCTTGTGCACATCAGAAAAAATATAAATCTGTTTATTCTGACATGTATTTCTTAAATTAGGTTTGAGAATGTTCGAATGAAAAATAAGGTCGATAGTTAATAATTTCTAGGCCTTAAATATTGTTTTAATGTTAATATTTCTAGTCAAAGTTAAAAAGCTACTTTTGCTTTTCACTATTTTACCCAATCTGATATATAATGACTGATATATATAGGATTTATAATATACATTCTTATCATATTCTTTTAACAGTAACTGTCCCCATACTTTTGGGCTTTCCAAACAGCATTCCTGTTTAGAAAAAGCCTAAACTGTGTATTCCCGCAAAAGGTTGTAAATCTAGAGGATATTAAAAATATTAAATTCGATATTTTAATTATTATAATTAATTTTTTGATAAATGTCTATGATTATTGGGTATTATAAAGTAATAAAATGTAAAAGTTCTATTGTTTTGTTTTGTTTTTGTTAAGAACTTATATACTACTGTATGTTTTAGATTAATTTATAAGACGATTTTTCAATCGGTAAATCCATCTTAACATTCATATGTTTACATCTGTTTACATATGTTACTGTATGTTTGTTTATATGTTAAAAATGGGCTTCTATGCACGTATATTTAATTAATAATTATGCATGTTTAAGTGTGTACTAATTACTTTAAAAAAATATTTTAGACGCATTCGTTTTCGAATGAAAGTAGATAGATTACCAAAATTTAGCTTCAGTTTTGGTATTAAAAATACGTTTAGGGTAATCCATAATAAAAACCGATCATTTTTCTATAAATTGAAAGAAATACTTTTTAAATATATTACCTTTCTAAACAAAATATATCATAATAAATCATATTAATTTTTTAGAAAATTGGTTTTAAGATTTCATAACTACTGCATTTTAATTGCAGTATTGTTTACTTATTTGTTCCTTTATTTTTGCTACCGTCGCAACAACTATACCCATTTAAAAAAATTTTTTTAGGAATAACATATTTACGACCGCAATTTTTTTTTAAAGTATAACGCTGTATTTTATTCCATTAATGTCAATAACTGAAGAATGTTTTAAGTGTTTTCAAAAGGTTTTAACATCAAAATCCTTTCAATCTAAAAAGGCCTTCTTAGATTAACCAAGCGATAAATCTGTTTAATTTTATTCTACACTTTAGATAAACTTTTTTGAAAGTGCTTCCAGAATAACTTTTTGAAAGTTGAAATTAAATTGGAATTTCGCTCCATGGCTTTTATCTTCTCAGACCATTTAGATTTTTATTCACGTAAAAGGTAATTTGACGTATTAGGAAAATGGTTTCTAATGGCATAGTATTAAAATTAAAGACAGCTTTAAGAAAATACGAGTTAACTGTTGCGCTAGATTGAAACAACTGATACAAAATTAATATTTTTAGACTCATAAATAAGAAATGTTTATCTTATCTCAATCTGTTTACTGATCTAAGTACTTTAACGTAAAAAAAACAATTTCATAAGAAAAGACACTAGCTGCGAGCATTACAAGTTTACAGAGAATTTCGCACAACACATATATTAATTAGTAATTATGTTATTACTAACGTTGGTTAAAATATAATTAATCGTTGGTAATTATTAATTTGATTATTCCTTAAGTTAATGAATAACCGTTTGTAACGGACTAATTATTTGTTTACAACGTAAAAGATTTTGTATAAAACTATGCAACGCAGCGGGGAACATTGCTGTGTTTATTAGAAAAGCATAAATGGATATACCATGATAGTTCAGAGAGATGGAAAGTCTTAATAATATGAAATATTGCTATTCTCTGTGACTCTTTTTTTTATCATAACTTCTTTATCATGAACTTAATTTAGTGTTGTAGTGAACATTTAAACATTATTTGACAGTTCATAAATCCAAATTCAGTGTAGTAATGATAGTTCTTTTATGGTGTATATGAAACAAAACCTCGTTCAAAGTTTCAACTTGCGATTGTGCTAAGCAGACATCGAAAGGAGGTTGCAAGATTGCTATGCCACCTTGGTTTGTGCCGTGTTTTCCCAAATAGGTTATTAGATAACCTTATAAGACACGGCTAGCGTGTTGAATTCCTCCCATCGCAAACTTGTAGCAACTCCTATATTAAATATGTTATTAATTATAATTAAATTAGTCTGTTTTTAACAGTTTGACGTTGTTTTCTTTTATACGACTACTAGTCATTGCATTACTAAATATATTATTAGAAATTGTTCCATACGCTTTAAAAGCCAAAAACACATAAAGTCCTTCGTCTGGAACTTTATATATGTGCAAACCGTTTGTTTCTTTAAGGATTAATATCTTGGCTAACTACCGACATTTTCTTTTCAAAAATCAGTATCAAAAATTCTTTTATACTTCTACTGCGATAAATATCTCCAGAGCTTGTTAACTTATATGCTAGATACCCTTAAATCGAAATTTGTATGCAACGGAAAAAGGCGATTGTCTCAAAAACTATTTTACCTAGGATAATCGCTTTCATTTTCATGCAAGTTTTAAAGAAACTTCTACTATTACTATTTTTTTCATAATTTTAGTTTCAGTAGATTTGAAAACAGGGAAGAGAAAACATATTTTGCTCTACATTTTCGATACTGTCTGGCATTAAAATTGGCATATATTTGAGTTCGGCGTTACAAAAACTTTCACCCATTAACCGTATACTAAGTACAATGTTTTTTAATTTCAAGTACCTTTATTAGTTATCTTACATTTTTCCTTATCTTATTTTTGAAAAGTTAATAATCTATAAATATGTCGGTCAATAACTTTTATTACTTCAATCCATTTAGACTTTCCACGTTCCATGTTTACGTGCTAATGACTATGGTAATTTAAAATGTCTATAACAGACGACAAACAGGCATACGCGTAATCTTATTATGGCTCCGCTTTTACTTTTTATGTACAGAATACGATAAAAGTTAAAACTTTATACATTCTGTTTAATGAAATATTGGAGGTATGGAAGATATGTATTCTCTATTTTATAGCGAAGTTTGTTAAAGCATTTTACAAATATAATTTTTAATTTGAAAATTTATGAACATTGTTTATAGGTAAAACGTAAAGACCTTCCGTTACTATATACGTACTTACTAGTTATTTTGTTATATGTATATAGATTATATTTTACTTACAAAACGATTCATTTATCAAGGAATTGAAAATTACACGTGTTTAATAGTTTAGTAATTAACAGGTTGTCAATATCCTGAATATATTTTAGATAAATGCTTCATGAAAAAAAAAGTAACAAATTTTGACGTATATTGTGTAATATTGCTTTAAGTACATCAAAGTGAATTTTAAATATTTTAAAGATAAAAATACTTTAGCGCTTAAAAAAGATTTCTCAGGAGTAATATTCCCAAGTGATAAATCCATTTTTCAGTATTGAGTAATTAAATAGAAATTTCTTTTCCTCACTTTAATTCCTACGGCTAAAAATTAGATATTTAAAATAGCAACAAAAAAAAAATCTTGACATTTAAGCCACAATCTCAATATACAGATATTTTATTTTTTTTTCCAATTTTAAATTGAAGAGGGATGTTAAAGTTTTTATCCTGCGTTGCTTATGTGGAAGAATGGTCCTTTCAGTTTAACATGATTCAGATTTCTCCCTTTATTTATTTATTTTTATCTTTTTAGTTCTGGATGTGGTTTGAAGCAAAGTATTTTCAAAATGCTTTTTTTTTTTTTTTACAAAAAGATAATTATTTGGTTACATAATCAACACAAAAAACTTACAATTGTTGAACAACCTCATGGTTTCACTTTATTAGAAGAAAATGTTCCTGTAAGTCGTAAAGCTTTCGATTTACAAGCATCAGATCAAACTATTTATGCACTAAAAAAAGATAAGGTCGATTTATTACATGGCATTATCATCAAAATGAAACATTGGTTCAAAACGACCGAGAACGACTTCAGCTGGTCTGATATATAGATTTTAATGGGACTTACTGTTAATACCAACTATAACAACTGCATAAATAAAAAAGACATAACTAATGAATTTATTAAAAAGTATCATCTGTCAAAAACTGCACATTTTTTCATGAGTTTCAAGATTTTTCTGGTGGCAGTGTATTGTAGTAGGAAGGTATTGAACATTATTTAAAAATTGTTATTTTTAATAAAATTCTTTCTAAATTAAAAATAACTCTTGAAAATACATGTTTAATGTTACATTATATTCTAAAATAATGAATAAAGAATGATAATTTTACATAAATTCATCTCGGAAACATAAATTTTAAACTTAAAAAATAGTTTATTATCTATGAATTTAAAACTTATAATTAAACATTTCACCACTTCATAAAACCAACCGTCAACATTTGATATTTTTCTTTAAAAAAATTATAAGATGTCAAAATGTTTTCGAAACTTCTTAAGTAAAATCACTCTTTCGCTCAAAAGTGACTTCTTTGGAAAATTTTAAACAAGTGAAATCTGTTTAAATTTTCCTTAAAATTTTTAACTTCTTTTTAACTTATTCCAGTTTTTTTCTTGAAAGGACGAAATTAAACCCGAAATTGTATTTACTGCAATTAAGCTTATAGTTGTTGCGATTATTATTCAAGTAAGAAGTAATTCAAAATGATTTATTTTTTTCTCATAAAACCTCATTTTACATGAAATTGAAATGAATTTCGTAAAAAATAAAATATTTAGAAGGGTATAATAACAGAAAGTTCATTTTGTAACTAGCATTCAATTTTTTAGGAATTAAAAATTATTACTTTTAAACATCTTATTAATTTGTTACAAAATTACGTTTTTAATTTTTTAATAAAATTAATTTTAAAATGTCACACCCAGAAAAAGAAATTGATTAAAACTGCAAAACATGTTTTGTTGAGTACATTTTTATTGTTTTAAGCGAATTTCGACTATGTTGCTCAGACCAAAAAAAAAAAAAAATGTTAACACTCTTGTAAAATCATAACAAAATTTCATCAATTTTATTTGAGTCTTACTAAAGTCTTGTATTTTCAATTTGTAATTCCAACAAAATTTTGTTGTTTTTGTAAAATTTCAATAGGTGTGCAGTAGCCATAATTTTTTCACATAATTTTGTTTAATTGACTTATATAGCTATAAAGGATTAACATAATTTTCAGATAATAAAAACTTTTCAAATTGACAAGGATTAATGAAGTTATTATTACGTTATTATGCATTTCAAATGAAAATTGTGGACGGAAAATTGTAAAAAAATGTGTTTGTTTATTTAAACAAAATTTCATTGACCTGTATTTAAACGGAAAGATTTGTTGGGCCAAACAAATTTTTGTTGATTCAACAAAACATTTTTCTAGGTGCAGCATGTTTTCGGAAGGTTTTAACTTCTACATTCTCTTCAATTCCCAAATAGACTTTTCAGTAAAATTTAAAAAAAAAGCGTTGAATTTGTTTAAAAATATTTTTGCTCTTTACTTTGACTTTCATTGAAACTCATTCCTAAATCTTTCGTAAAAATAGAAAACTAAATCTGAATTTCTCTATTCAAAAAAGAAAATATTCAATAGAAATTGATTTTATCTGAAGTGAAAATGGTTTATGAAGAATATGTTGAATATTACAGTAAGGGGTTGTCCACTTATGATGTCACGCTTAGAGGGGGGAGTGGGGTTCGTGGAATTGTAACAGTTTGTCAAAAGGGGATGAGAGAGTGTAAGATAAAAATGTGATATTACACATTTTGATTAAAGTAAAAGCATCAAAAATCAGCAGATCAAATTTTAAGTTATTTTAAAATTCAAGTATTTTGTGTTCATAAAGTAAAGATTTAAAGTCAATTAAATCAAATTCCATTTCAAATTCCAATTACTTCAGTTTTCAGTTGCTCTTTCATGTTAATACTTCATAGCTATTGTTTATTATGTTTTTCTATGTAATCCATTATCTTATTTCATACAGAATAAGGACAGAAATATCTTTATTGTTATGCTCACGCAAAATAATTAAAATACATTGTTAAAGTGTAAAAATTAAGTTTGAAATATGATCTATAACGTAGTACTTTGGTTCTGAATTGCAAATTGGTGCTTATTTAATATAGCATGACTTGTGACATGAGGTACTGGAGGGGGTTACAAAAATTGAATTAACGTGTGTCATCCTTTATAGACAGCACTCTAATTTAAGCATTAAAATAAAAAACGCTTAAAAAGTTTATATTTCAATGTTTCACTGAAAATAGCAATTTATATTGAAAAGTAAACATTTACTTTTTAAATATTTCCCCCAACTTATTAAATAACATGTTAAACCAGTGGTAAACTGAAAGAAGAAGGAAAAAATTCCAAAGCAGGATTCGAATCAGATGTCTTGGCTATATCCACAAATGCTCAGCAAACTGAGGCATACCGCACGAATCTGGAGGACTAATTCACCCAGCAAAAGTTTAACAATTCCTATATTGTTAAAAGTTCAGAAATGAGTCTGGTATCTTAATAAATTTACTAATTGAGCAATTGTTTAAAAAATATTCTAATATAGTTATGCATGCAGCGTTTACTGCAGTTCTATAAGAAACCTACGATTTATTCTGTTGGCCGATTCAGGTATCAGACACGATGCTGGGATTGTTGAAGATTAGTTGGGTGGATCAGTCATCCAGATTCATCCGGGATGGCTAAGATATTGGCGCTTTTAGCCAAGATATCCCTAATTCTAATCCTGATGTTTTTCACCCGCTTGGGTGTTTACGATTGGTTTGACTTATTTACCAATAAAATAACAGTGATAAAAAATAATCTAATATGCAAAGTATTTTTTCTTTCTTAAGATATTTTGTGCAGAAATATTTTTCGAATGTCACATCGAGAAAATCTACAACTCTTAAAAAATATGTATAAATACACAATGTTTATTTGGTTAATAGTCGCACTAATTTGCCATTGTCTTGGTGCGGCTATGACGCGGAGAAACTTACTATACAATTAAGAGTTGAACCCCTCCCAACCTTTCTTTTTTACTTTCTGCTAAGTTTGATCCTATCCCCCCTGATCGGTTTGCCGGTGTTTATGAAATTCTTATCATTTTAAACAATAACCAAATATCGTATTACATAGGTATGACTGAGAGAAAAATTTTAAAGAGATTAAAGGAGCATAAAAGGGATATCGGACTGAATAACTTAACTACTGCTTTCTTTAAACTAATGACGATAATAAAATCAACAGCATTGACATTAATAGAGCTATTATGATCTCCTGTCAACATAACCCCTACATTTCTTTAATTAGAGAATCTATTGAGATTTTTACGTGTCAACATGAAATATGTAATGATAATATGTCTGTTAATATTCCTAGTATTTTAAAGTATCCCTTATAATTTACTGCAGCTTGTATAGCCCACCTTCTTTTAGTCTTCTTTCAGTGTTAATATTTTTTCATGTTTTGTTGTCCTCTCACTGTTTTTCTTCCCTCTCCATATTTTTACCGCATATTGCGATTCTTGTTGAGATTTTTCCCCCATGTTTTCTTTTTCTTTTTTCTCCCTCGTGTTTTATCTTTATCTCTCATCGAGCTAAGAAACGTGCCTATGTCAGTTCAAATCTTTATTTTCCCTCGAAAAAGGCCGAGTACACTGTAAAAAAAAAAAATCTGTAAAGCTACTAAACATTTTCTAGGAAACTGGGATTCCAAAAACTTTTCACGTAACGATAACAGGAAAAATCCATGTAACCGATTCTAAAAGTTGAGTTTTTGTTGTTACCGTTACAGGAAAAGTTCTTGGAGTCCCAGTTTCCTAGATAAAGTATAATACCTTTAAAGATTTTTTTTTACAATGTAGTTCGGTTGAAATCGCCGGGATAATTTTTTCATTATTTTTAAACGTCATACAAAATGGTATGTAGATTTAAAACTGTTATATTTTATCCCACTGCACACTGTTTTAGAAAATTTATAAATAAAAATTCTGAGCTTGTCTCGATATTCATATATTACTACACAATATTGTACACTCTGTTGCAAAAATACAATCGGTATAAAGAAACACATTATAATAAAATTAGTAAATTACCCAATATTCTCTAATTATGTGCTACTTATTAAATACTATGTTTCCTTTTATGGCGATATTTTTATAGACATAATATTTACAAATGATCTTTGCGAAAATTCTGAAAAAAAATTCTAAACTTGTTTGTTTTTTACTGACGATTTTTCTCTTTCAAAACGAGTGTGCGAATATTACGCGAGTAAAAACAGTATATGTATAATTTTAACTAACAATATGTTTGTTTGAATTTACTTACAATTTACACATCATTCTTTGAAACAAGTTCCAGAATTTTTCTTCAAAAGCGGCGGATAAAATCGGAATTCCAGTTGATTACAGTTACCCTAAAACAATGTTTAGATTCTTATTCAAAAAAGAAAAAATATATATGAGTGTTTGGAACCTTATTCAAATAAAATGTTACCTAGATCAGTAGAAACATGTGTTACCTTATTCCTCTAAATTATATTTTTCATACGTTAGTTGCCTCAATGTGAAGTAACATTTATTTAACATATAATAAATTATATTAACATACATTTCCTCAATCAAGAATAACTTTACACAGCGTGGTGTTAGAATTAGTTTCCGCATACTTTTGAATTTTTAGTAGAATGAACTTTAAAACAAGTGAATTTAAATTCCAATTTTCACCTTCTTCTGTCTATAACACTGTAAAACATTTGTGTAACGTTACACCATAAAATGGGTGGCAGATTTGCTGCCTCCAAAGTTATGGAGTGATTTATTTCACATATATAATAGTGTATTGTAAACATATATTACTGGCGTAAAATTACAAAGTTACACCGCTTAAAATACTCTTTAAAATTGGTGGAAGCAAGATTACTCCGTGAAATCGGAGGCAGCAAAGCTGCCTCCCATTTTATGATGTAATGTTACTCAAATGTTTAACAGTGAAGAGAAAACGGTGTTCCAATCAAAATTTTCTTCGACTTATTGTTTTCGACAGATATTCAACATTTTGTAGTCTAAGAACCCGAAAAGCAATTTTGTATAAGATATTTGCCCAACTAAGTGTCTGATTCTTTCCAGCATCGAAAAAGATACGAGGTGCTATCGGAAAGTTGATGGCAAAGAATTTTGTTTAAACTTACCTAATTTTGGCTACCATTTACTTCAAAGAAGTCACCTTCTGAATGTATACGCTTATTCCATTGCGTTTTTATCTTTTCGAAAGTACTCCTGAAAACTTTTCATTTTAACTATGGGAAGGATGTAAAATCATAGTTATTCAAGTCTTCTAAATACACTGTAAAGAAAATCTGTAAAGGTACTAAACATTTTCTAGGAAACTGGGATTCCAAGAACTTTTCATGTAACGGTAACAAGAAAAATCCATGAAACCGATTCTGAAACTGGAATTTTTGATTTTACCGTTACAGGAAAAGTTCTTGGAATCCCAGTTTCCTAGAAAAAGTTTAGTACCTTTACAGAATTTTTTTTTACAGTGTAGGACAACTAAGGAAAAGCAACCATATTGCTATGAGCGATAAACTGCGTTGTCTATATTGATTGTTTGTCAGGAGTCTCGATAAAAACTTTGTAACATTACATCGCATATTCAAAATCTATGTCATATTTTCTTGGCAAATTTGACAACTGATTCCAAAGGGTCTAGTCGGATAAGCAAAGCGATTTGGCCCCCATGGACGATTTATGAAATAACATGTGTACTAAAAAGGCTTACCAGACTGCTTTTAGTGCCTGACCTTGAATTGTCCTTCAGATAAACTTTAAAAATGTACCGGTGGCACAATATTTCAAATGCGCTTTTCTCAAAAACTACAGATGATAAAAAATGAAATCAACGCCAATTATTAAATAACATATGGTTTCAGTTTATATATATATTTTTTAAGTTTTTACACAATATTTAACATAGAAAAATAAACAGAAGTATATATATTTTAAAATTATTAACATAATAATATTACATTAACAGCAACCAAAAAATTACAGAATAACGCTCAATGAGTGTACTTGATACAAAATAAAATCGCAAAATCTAAGGGATAACAATTTTTTTATTATGAATTATGTCATTTTAAAAAACAATCCTTGAACTTTCCTCTTAAAGAGAAAGTTAAATAACAATTCCACTTTATGTGTCATAATGACGTTATTTTTACTTTAATTTCAAGATATTTTTAATTTAAAATAAACAACACTCTGTACAGTAACATTTTACAACTTAAAATCTTTTTGAAATTTTAAATTTTTTTTAATTTAAAAAATCTTCACATAAAAACTTTCAACAAGCATAATGAATCGTTTAAGGGAGAAGAGTTTTTTATTAAGAGTTATATCATTTTCAGACCTAACTTATGAACTAGAAACACTCGGAGGAAGAAAATTAAATCAGAATTCTACTTTCTCTGTCTTAGCCACATGAATTTTTACTTTTAGGAACGAACAACACTATGCAATAAATCATTTCAACTTAAAATCTTTTAAGATATTTTTAAAACTTTCAAATTCATTGTTAATTAAAATAATAAAAAAAAAACTTCACATAATTTTTTTTCTAGTATTAAGCATCTTTTAAGGGAAAATATTTTTTAATTATGAGTTACACCGTATTCAAAACGAATTGTTGAACTTTTCTCGAAAGGAAAAAATTAAATCGGAATTCCTCTTTATCTGTTGTTCCCACATTAGTTCTTTTTATTCCAAGATATTTTTAATTAGAAACAAACAACACTCACGACAATAACATGTTACAACTTAAAATCTTGTAAGATATTTTTGAAACTTTCAAATTCTTTGTGAATTTCAAAAAATCTTCACATGAAAACTTTTAAAACATTAAGCATTCTTTGGGTGAATTTTTAAAAATTATGAATTATACCACTTTCAAGGCGAATTCTTGAATTTTTCTCGAAAGGAGAAAATTAAAACGGAATTCCGCTTTATATGTCATTGCCACACCAGTTTTTATTTTTATTTCAAGATATTAAGAATTCAAAACAAACAGCACTCTATTCAATAACCTGTTACAACTTAAAATCCTTTAATATATTTTTTAAACGTTAAAACTCTTTGTCAATTTAAAAATCTTCATATTAAAAACTTTCAAGTAGCATTAAGCTCCCTTTAAGGGATAAGAATTTTTTTAATTATGAGCATCATTGCTTTCAAAGCGAATTTATAAACGTTTCTCGAAAGAAGAAGATTTAATCACATTTCCACTTTACTTGTTATTCGCACATCTGTTTTTACTCTTATTTCAAGACATATTTGATTCGAAACAATCAATACTCTATACAAAAAAATTATTACAACATAAAAAATTTTAAGATATTTTTTTAACTTTCAAATTCTTTGTGGATTTAAAAAATCCTTACATAAATCTTAAAACAAGCACTAAGCACCCTTTAAGGAATAACATATTTTTTTATTGTTATGAAGTACACGACCGCCAAAGCAACTTTTTTAACTTTTTTCGAAAGGAGAAAATTAAATCAGCATTCCACATTATCTGTTATTGCCACATTAGTTTTTTATTTTATTTCAAGATATTTTTAATTCGAAAGAAACCACACAGTATGTAATTTTCAGTTTCCTTGTGAATTCAAAAAAATCTTCACATAATAATATTAAACAAGCATTAAGTATCCTTTAATGGAAAAGATTTTTTAAAATTTTTACTATGAATTACACCACTTTTAAAGCAAATTTGTGAACTTTTCTTGAAAGAAGAGAATTAATTTAGAATTCCACTTTATCTGTTATTCCCACATCAATTTTAAATTTTATTTCATGGTATTTTTAATTCGAAACAAACAAACCTCTTAGCAATAAACTTTTTCAAAAACTTCGTATATTTTTTAAACTTTAAAATTCCCTGTGAATTAAAAAAAAAATCACTGTTACATAAAAATTTTAGACAAGCATTAAGTATTTTTTAAGGGATAAGATTTTTTCTATTATATGTAACGCTCTTCAAAGCAAATGCCCAAACCATCCTCGAAAATAAAAAAATTAAATCAGAATTTTAATTTCTCTATTATTCCTGCATCAGTTTTTATTTCAAGATTTTTTAAATTCAAATCAAGCAACACTCCATGCAATAACCTGTTACAACTTAAAATATTTTAAAGTATTTTTGTAACTTGTAAAATCTTTGTAAATTTTTAAAAAAACCTTTACATAAAATTTTTAAACAAGCATTAAGCATCCTTTAAGATTTAGGGCATAATTTTTTTATGCGTAGCAGCACCGTCACCGTAAATTACTGAACTTTGCTAGAAAGGAGAAAATTAAATCGGAATTCCTCTTACTTAGTATTCTCATATCAGTTTATTTTTTAAGCAAGTAATATTGAAAAATTCAAATGCATTTGATATTTGATTTAAATGGGTATAGCTAAAATATCATTCCTAAAACCATAATAAAATATCTGCAAAATAAATCCTAAAAAGTGTGCACACTCTTTTAAAATAATGATGGGAAAGAGGTGTTTAAAATCGGCACTAACACTGCATCGTTTCATTTTATGTTTGTTTCTATATTTCAATTATTAATAGTTTTTAATTATCCCATCGACTAAAAAACTGCCATCAAACTGTAAGATTAAAGGTTAATAATGGATGATCGTAAAAGTCGCATTAACTTGATATTAAACATGTTACACAAGTTTCTTACGTCACGAAGTGATTTTTATTTCGAAGGTTTATTTGTATTTTTATGAATATTCTACTAATTAATTTGTTCTTTAGTTATTAAATATAGAAGTCATGTTAATTGCTTAATTAGGCCAACAGTTTGACAATTTGTATAATTTGGCAAAATCGGTCGTCTAGATAATTTGGTCGTCTAGCTAACCAATTAGTACCTGCTTTTTTATTTATTTTTGAAATTTACATTTTTAAATCTATGGTTAAACACTTTGTTACCGATGTAAGTGTTAAGCATTAGTATAAATTATCATTTGACAGGAATATGAAGTCGTTGAAAAAATGAAAGTTTTAAAATCAAGAGAAATGTAATGAAACCCTGATTGAAAACATACTATAATCTCGTAAGAGTTATACATGTTTCCAAAAAGTGCTTTTGAACTCAAACAGGTGTTTAAAAAAGTCAGAAATTCAAAAATTTTTTTACCTTATATATAAGGCTTTGTAACAAGGATTTCGAGTATATATATATTTTTTGTCTATATGTTTAAAAATAGCTGAGACATTGTACTTTGATACACAATAGTGACAGATTTTTTAAAAATCAGTTTCTTTTATGAAATTTAGAAGATATGTCTTCTCATAAATTTAGGTTACTTTTTTTTAACAACTTTTGAAACTGTCATATTCGCCAGCGAAATATCACCAAATTTGGAGAACAAATATGCAATGCCATATATGAAGCTAAATTTGATATTTGTAAACAAGTCAGAAATTACAAATCAAACGTAGCAAATGAGGTGCGTTCGTATTATAACGAAGTTTTAAAAATAATCCGAACATGGTGTAATAGTACATAGTAATCCTGATTGAGTCTTGTATACGAAATCTTTTGTTTGCTCCTTTTAATAGAATCTGATTTCTATTATACAGAAAGTAACTTGTAGTTATCCTCAGCAACATATATCTATTTCATAAAATGTGAAACAAATTAATGTAATTAAAACACGCCCCAAATAATGTTTAATGCCATTGCATTATGTAATGGAATACTTTTGTGGGGCACTGTAAATTAATAAAAAATATTCTTTGCACCACAGATTGGACAGAATGCATATTTTGGTATAGAAATCATTTATGCTGAACAATTTCCTTATGTTCGAAAGAGTATAACATCATTAAAATGCACTTGATGCTATTTTTTTCCTTCGATCATAATGTTACGCAAGAATTTTAATTGTCCCTGTAATTAAACAATACATCCGATTTTCATAAAATTTTAATGTATTAGAAAAAAATATGCAATAATCACTTATTAAAAATTTAGAACGATTCGGATGTGTAGTTTTTGCGTTTTTATATGCGGATAGACAGACGGACTGAGAGACTGATGGACGGACGGACTAAACGACGACTATAGGTGTGTGAAACCAAAAATGCAGGTGCTTTTCATGTCCAAAACTTTACTTTTTTTTCAATAAATATACAAAGAAATTCCAAATTTTTTTATGCCATCTTTCAGAAAAAACTATTTCTAATTAATCTAAAATTTCATCTAGCCAATTTTAATGTAATTAATGCATTATTTATGCAATTTATCCATTTTTATATATGAAATTTAGCTGTCCAAATGATTGGAGAGACAACTTCAAACAGATTACAATTCTAAATGTTATGAACAAAACAATATTTGTCTATTTTTATTTAATTAACATATATAGTACTTATATAAATTTGTAATAATGAATTAAGATATGTATTTTTTAACTGTATAAGTTAAATTTAACATTTGTCCATGAAAATGTAACCTCTGTTACTTTATTTACATTTAGCAGAATAAATAATAAAAAGTTTGTCTATCACAGATATCTACTAATCTATATTGCTCAAAAAACTTTCTAGAAGAGAATACAAGTGCCATTTGCACTTTGTCAGCCACATGTTTAGAGTATAGAGCAGTAATATCAAGTTCTAATGTGAGTGTGTTTTCTCTTTGTAACTTCTGTTGCTCCAATTTTAGATTTAAATAATGTTTTAAAAATAAATTTTCTCTTTAAATCACAAAACTCTAAGTAAAATAAGTTTATTTAAGCAACATAACTATTTTTTAGAGTATTATTATTTAAGAATGAAAATTATTTTTCCTTAAATGTAGCCTCTGTTACAAGTAACCACTGTTACCATATTTTGGTAACAGATGTTATATATACAGAGGTTACATTTTATAACTGAATATAAAATTTTTATGGTAATAATATATACATGTTTATTCATAGTATCAAATTTACCTATCATTTTTATAATTTTTATCATTTGTTTATATTTGTTTTTGCATTAGTAAGTATTATTTACTCAGTTTGTTTACATCTTATAAATTTTTGTAACATCTGTTACATGAATTTTTCTATTTTATTTTGATAATTGTAAAACGATAATAAACCAAATGTACTTAAAACAAAGAATATTTTATGTACTTTAAATTCAATTAAAAAAATCTTCTCTTTAAAACTAAAAAAAAGTAATAATTATGAACTTTAACTTAGTTTTTTTTCTGAACGAGATAAAATTACGCATGTAATGATAATTAAATTTTATTATTTATTATTCATATTTCTATTATTATTATTTTTACCTAAAGGACATTTTTGCTAAAGTAAAATATAAAAATTATATCTTTTGTTAAAGCATTTCTATCATAAATTAAACAAAAATTGTCTGGTAACAGAGGTTACATTTTTTATGCTAGATATGAAATTAAAAAGTTATATTTTAAGTGTGAAATTGTTTCTTTCTGTGTGAATGCTAATTTTGTACATCTTAAACACATATTTAAACACATTTTATTGTTATTTAGAAAAATCTAGATCCTAAAAAGACACAATTTTTTTTTTTTGAAAAGCACAAAGAAAATTGGTTTCACCCAGGTGCTAAGTATTAATACTATTGCGAATGCACCAAAAAAATGTCAATCAAATACAATATTAACAAAAAAAACTGACATTGAATCTACAATCGGTTTTCACATATTCAAGTTTAATGTATTGGAAAAAAAAAAAAAAAGAAAGAAAAGAAAAGAAAAGAAAGAAAGAAAAAGAAGAAGGAAAAGAAAAAAAACCTAAGTAAGGTACTTTTTCTTTATTTTTTCTTTTATTTTTTAAATCCAAGCACCAGCCGGAAAAACTTCTTTTATATAAACTATAGATTAGTGTTATTTATATTATGTAGAAATCGTAAGAGGTACTACCTATTACTTTCTCTCCTATGTTAGACTTTCTGAAAATCTGCACCAATCATGATCCAATTTCAGAAAACGATGTTGTTGGAAACAAAAAGCTTGGTAATACTGAGATAACAATTCCTTTTTAAATTAAGATTTGGTGATATATATCCAATTAATTGAATTGAAAATAAAAACACAGTTTGCTTATAAATTTCTTAAAAATCACGTCAACATTTCTCATTTCTTTCTTTTAAAAATGCGTTTGAAAATGTGACATAAAATTTTTTGTTATTGAGTGTGAAAAAATATATTTTATGAATGCCTCCTTAACATGATTTTGAGAAAAAACAGGTCTTATATCAAAGTAAAAATAAAAACTCGTTAAAAGCGACCAGATAAAATTGTTAAACTGGGTTTCTCTCTATTTACGATTTAGATTTCATTAGCGAAATTAGTACTTAGTTTCGAAATCTGAGCCGAACGGTATTTTTAAGCATATTTTTAAACTTTGTATTTAATTTTTCAACAACACGAAAAATAAATCTATATTATATCAATTTAAAAAGCATTTGGAGCATTGAGTGCATTCGGAGGAAATATACGTTCCTAAAAATATCTAGATGGTACATTTTTTAAAATTAAGTCTAGGAAGTCAAATATTTTAAATTAAAATGTCAAGGTAACTCATAAATTTTCCAAGCGAGAATGTTTTAAAGCTTTTAAAGTTATAATACATGTAAGTGGAATAACTATTAGAAATTATTACCACTGACACATACAAAATATTTGAGAAATTCTTTTGCTCAAGCTAATGTATTTGTACGACAAACCACTTATCTAAATGTGCAAATCCTGTCAATGCGATTAATTAATTTTTATTTTATTTTATTTATTTTTTAATAAAATATGTCAATGGCCATTAATTCCATTCAGATGTTTCGTGAAGCGGAAAATTTCAGAAGTTATTTGAAGAATTCAGGCTCGCAAATATTTGTTTAAGATTTTTGAAGAAGTGGAACGTGAAATTAAACTGATTAAAAGAAAAGTCTCTCTTTAAACAGCCTAAATATTTGTAAACATTTTCAAACGAGAATTTCAGAAAATGAAATTAAGGCTGCGTTCTGAACTTTTCTGCAAGTGCAAAAAGTTTTTACGCATTTACAAATACAGTTTTTAGAGGTAAGATGTAAAATTAGATGTCTTAACTACTCTGTAAAACATTTGTGCAGCATTACTCAGAAAAACTGGTAGCATCTTTGTTGCCACCAGTGTTATGGTGGGATTTTTTTAAAAATATATAATGGTGTAATTTAAACATATGTTACTGGTATAACATTACATATTAGTGTAATGTTACACTGGTTATCTAGGTTAAAACGGTATTATCAGTTATTGCACCATAAACTTGGTGGAAGCTTGACTGCCACCAACTTTATGGAGTAACATTACACAAATGTTTTACAGTGTATGAAATCAATTTCAAATCGGAATGAGTTTTCCATTTTTCGATCAATAAATTACTGTAAGTAAAATTATACATCGAAGCAAGGTTTTAAAGTTTTCTTTTAATTATATTTAGAAATTACAAAGTCGGTATTGTTTTCTTATGTGGTTTCCAAAAATGAAGCACAAATTCTTCCAAAAAATATCATTAATTTAAAAGACGTGTTTGACATTAGAGTCATATATGTAGTACATTTATACACATGATGTTTATAGATAAGTTATAACGTGTTTGTATATAAGATGTATATGACATAAAAGACGCAAATATTAAGTATATTTTTGCATATATTGTACATACGTGAACGTTTTGAGTAAATGTGTGCGTAAATAAGATACATATATCAGCTAGCCGATGATCTTGGCAAAATTGTAATTGTGGCGGTCGCTATAACAAGAAGTACCTAAAATTTTTCAGATACATAAACGAAATTTTATAATTTAATATAAATTTATACACACACGTAAACCAATTAAATTTGTTTAGAATCGAAATTAAAATTTAAAATTTTACATGCGCGCTTTAAACGCGTAATTAGGATAAAAATCTTGTGATGTAAAACAGTGTTTAGAAAAAAAATTAAACAAATAAACGAAATAAAGTTATCGAGATGCGTAACTAAAATTTTTGACATTTTATTTCATAGTAAGTGAAAATCACATTTTCTTTATTCCGTATAATTTTCAATAAATTAATTAGGAATCTTTTAACCATATGTAACAGCATCCATCTCTTATAAAAAAATATTTATTTGACAAACAATTGTTTTAGATTTAAGATAGAGATATTATTCATCTTTTGAAATTGTTTGGGCAGATGAATAACTAAAATATAACAATAATGTGAATATAAATCAAAGAAGACATATTTATGGGGCTGGAAAAGATGTATGCGGAATATATGCGAGAGTTATTAGAAAATATCAAGACATTTTTTATGGGAAATGAAAATAATACTCGTATTATGGTGTATAAAATACAGAAAATAATAAAAAATCATTCAAAGGGAACAGATAATGCCTTAAATGTTTTGAATTTGAGTTTCAACAAAATTAACATGAAGGACTCTTTTGATTAAGATAGAAAACTGCTTTTAGGCTTTAACTTATACAGAAACTTTATTATTTATTTCAGTTAAAATGTTTCATAATTACTATTAATTTTCTTAAAAAGCACCAGAAGACATAAAAATTTTTTATCTGATAAAACAATTTTTAATTTATTTTTATCTGTATAGAATAAAACATATTTATATTTTACTATTGCATTTAATACTTAAGGGAATTTTTTATCCTTTTAAAATAATTTTTGATTTTTTAATAAACCAACTTTACTTTCGAAATCGGTTTTGAAGATAAAAGTACTTATATTAAAAAAAATAGTGCAATTGATATTAAAAACATAAAAAATAGCCGTATTAGACATCGAGCTAAGTTATCCTAGGCTAAAAAACCGTTTAAACATATTCATATTTAAGTAATAAATTAGATTACAACCTGTCCATAGGTTTCATATTAACGAACGCTTGTTTTCAAATGAATAAAGAAACCCCTTAAATGTGCTAAAGAAAGTATGAGATTTTTATAAGCGTAGTACCTAAGTGAATTGATACCCATGCACCGATTCCTTTCAAACCAGAAGATCATTATATCTAGATTATAAACATATTTTACTTTTTAAAATGTGTAAAAAATATCGAACAAAAATATTCTGAATATAGATTCACGTAATAACTAATTTTAAATATGAAGAAGACTGTTTTTGGAAATTTCTGGTAAGAAATTTGACAGTAGTATTTATGATACACTGTAAAAAATGTTTTTTAGTTTATTTATTAAAACCATGAACAAAATCGAATAATATTTTCTTTTTAGCTGCACCCAATTCCAAAAAGATTTCTTTATCTTTAGACCTTTTTCAAGATCTTAGAAAAATTTCATCTATAAAACTTTTAAGCCATAGTGGAGTATTTAAATAAAGAATAAACATTAAACCTTTATGTTCAGAAAAATTAAAATGATTATATAAGGTTACATAAATGAGGTTTCGAACTACTAATATCTTCGTCAGATTAAAGCAAACAAAAATCCTTGTATATCGGGACATTCCTTCATAGAAGAACTCGTATGTAACTCTGGACAGATGCGCCAACACTTTTATTTATTGATAAACATATAAACACAGGCAAACACAAAACATATCTGTCCACGTGTCGCAAGTGTTGTTTGTGGAGAAAGTGCAACAATTAAATGTTAGTTTTTACTAAATGCATGGGCCTATGACTTCGTCTAATATACAGAACGTCCGATAAAGGATCTTGTCGCATCCTTAACTTAAAAACGGCTGCTGCTATATTCCTAAAAATGGTATCGATACATTGTAATAATAAAGCTAACTGCTCTGAATGAAACCGTTTCTGTCGCCAACTAGTAGGAAATTGTGGAATTAACATTCCTATCTCGAAAAAGGAAAGTGATAAGGAAAAAAAAATTATTTACAAAGTTGTAGTGTATCATTAATTTAAGTCCTTGCGGCGCAATGTTATATATATGAAACTACTTAATTTTAATTCCCAAACGCTACATTGGTACCGGAATTTTGGTTAAAAAAAATTTCGGTTTATGGAAATCTCGCAAAATAGCTTTTTTTCTTAATTAAAAAAAATATTTTTTTCATTCCGATGTCAGTCATTAATTTTAACACTTAAGCAATGAATTTGCTCTATGTCGCAAAGGGTTAATACGAAGAGATATTTTGCGGACATTTATGAGAAGAATACAATGGTTAAAACGCGCATTTGTTTCTTCGGAATTTCTTACACTTTGACATCATGAATCTTGAACTTGAAGGAGAAATGATTATTTTTCGGATAAAACACAACGCTGCAATGAGGCAAAGTGTTATAGCCTGTTAATCCCATTGAAAAGGACTGCTTCTTAAGCCCTTCGGTTACGTCCTGGTACTGGTTGTCATTAAAAACACAGTACATAATATGTATAATAATGTCCTATCAACTCCTATTTCGATATTCATGCTTTTGCAAGGTCTTATAATGTATATTCAGAAAACTTGCCTCATGCTGTAAAGCAGTAAAAACCAAATATCAAACTTGTACAATCAAAATCTACTAATATCCTAATTTTGGATTTTTTTTCATTTTTAAAGGATATTATCTCAAGTCGAAACGATCACACAATTTTTAATTCGAATAACGCTTCAAACTGAAAAATAGCTTCACTGTTAAAATCTTTTTAACTCTGAAAAGATTCTTCACGAAAAATTTATAACCAAGCAATGAGTCTGTTTGAATTTTTTCTTACACTTTGCACAACATTCTTTGAAACTAGTTTCTGAATCTTTTTTGGAAGTAGGAAATTAAATCGGAATTCCGTTTTACCTCTTTTATTCCCACATCTGTTTAGACTTTTATTCAAGTAAGAAATAATTCAAAAGTATTTGAAAGCTGATTTTTATTATATAATACTTAACATAAAAAGTCTGTTAGATGATATATGTTTACTTTTGAAAAATATTAAAATACAATTCCCATAAAATGAAATAAATATATTTGGATAAGAGTGGAAGAAAAAAAAACTGTTCATTTTACTAGAAACTGAAAAAAATTACTTCTGAAATTTATTATTTTACTAAAAATTATTAAGATTATTATATATATATACAATAATAATCTTAATCATATATATATAGGTATATCAATCTATATATATATATATATATTAATTTTATTTTTAAATTATCAAATATTGCATTCTTATTTTAGTGTTGTTTACTTTTTAATAATAATAATATTAAATATTATTATTATTATTATTATTACTCTTACATTATTATTATTATTATTATTATTATTATTATCATTATTATTACTGATGTTGCAACAATTTACTCAGTTAAAAAACTTGACTTAAGAATAAAAGTATTTATTGTCCAATATTTAAAAAATTCTATCTACAACACTTTATATCTTTAGTTCAATTAATGTCAGGAAACTGAAAAATATTTTAAGTGTTTTCAAAAGATAGCGTCAAAATCTCTTTAATACTGAGAAAGACCTAATAAAAGCAATTAACCAAACGGTAAGTCTGTTTGAATTTTTCTTACACTTTACATTAACTTTGAGGTTGGCGGCAGACTCATCACTAAAATGGAATTAGATTGAAATTTCGCTTCATCGCTTTTATCTTCTCAGGCTGTTTAGGTTTTTATTCAGGTAATGAAAAATCCAAAGTATTTGTGAAATGATATTAATGATATCCTATCTAAATTAAAAATGACTTTCAAAAAATATAATTTAAATGTCACAAGACATTGAAACAAATAACAATAAAATATTATTAAATGGAATCTAATACATTTCGAAAATAGCTCTAATGACTTGGCATATGAATTGAAGATCGATTTTATGAATCATTAGTGAAATATTGCACTTCATTAAAACAACGCATAAAAATACAAATGCTTGCAAAATTAGCAAATTTAAATGTATAAGTTAACACAAATTGATACTTTTTTAAGTGAAAAAAATATTTTTTAATGCAGGCATATTGGACGTAATTACAATTACTGTTTTATAAAAGAATAAACCTAACGGATTGATCAGCAAAAGTGAAAAATATATCTTTCATATGTACCACCTAAGAGCGGGGAGGTAAATCAACTATCGTGTGTAATTTTTTATTCGAAAATAACTTAAAATTTATGTTAAAGTAATAAATAAATAAGTAAATAAATAAAATGTTGTGGTAACTTATTCGGCCATACTTTTATTTTATTTTATTTTATTTCATTTTATTTTATTTTATTTTTTACTTAAAAGAAATTTATTAATTTGGGGAAATCAAAATTATACACGGTAACATTTTAGAAATTAAGAACTGGAATATATCCATAACATGTTTTTGATCCCTTCAATACTTTATATAAAATACATTATTTTGACTGTTATTCCCTAATAATAATAATGAGATCAAAATATTTCATATTATCGGTATACATCAGCACATCAAAATGTTTTTGAAAAATTTTTAAATCAAAATCTCTTTACCACTTAAAAAAGCTTTGCAGGAAAATATAACCAAGAGATAATTTTATAATTTTAAAAATCCCTGTCGGCTTGGCCTGTGGGTGAAGGTAAATTTCGAAGTTAAGTGCACATTTCAACAACAAAAATTAAAATATGATAAGAGATAAATCCAGTTTAACAATTTTATTTGGCCGCTTTTAAAGATTTTTTCATTGCATTTTTCTGTTACAGCTGTTTTTATCAGAATCATCTTAAGCGAAATTCTGCTCAAAATGCCCATTTTGACAACCTTTTTTTAAAAATATATTCCGACTTTATGAAGAAAATGGCACATTATATAGCTCCTAAATAAGCGAAACTGTTAATTGAATGCGTTTGAAAGCAAAATCGAATTTAAAAATGAGTCAGAAAATAAGTAATTTGTCATTTGAATACATCCTCAATTCTTCAATTACATTCGCTTCAATAAATTCTGTTCAAAATGTCTAATTTGATAACATTTTTAAAATAATATATTCTTCATTTATCAAACATCTGGCCAGTACATCACATTATATTGTTCCCAAATAAGTGAACCTGTCATTTGAATGCATTTAAAATCAAAAATGTATTTAAAAATGAGACAGAAAATAAGAACTTTGTTACTTCCCTAATAGCATGCATGGTCACAGTGACGTCACTGTGAGTCACTTTGGTCACATCACATTTGTGAACAAAATATCACCACTTAGTGACGTCACATTGTGACTGAGATGTGACTTTCTTAAAAATCTTTAGAAATTTATAAATATCCTTCAAAACATGTTATTTACTTTAAAAAACATGTCTCTCGCAATTTAAATATCGTCGCTTTTGTCACAGTTTCGTCACAATGTTAATGTCAAATTAGTCACAAATGACACATTTTTCACAAATTTGTCACATTGTGACCACTTTGTAAAACGTCACAAAAAAGCTCTAAAACGGCCATAACGACTTCACATTTTAGTCACAGTGACTTCACATCGACGTCACGTGACGTCACATCGACAATCGATGGTCACAAAGTCACAATGTGAATTCACAACGAAGTTGCACTGACGTCACCATGCTTTACGGGTTGAATACCTGTAAGACATGGTGACATCACTGCAACGTCGTTGTGAAGTCACATTGTGACTTTGTGACCATCGATTGTCGATGTGACGTCACGTGACGTCGATGTGAAGTCACTGTGACTAAAATGTGAAGTCGTTATGGCCGTTTTAGAGCTTTTTTGTGACGTCACATTGTGACCACTTTGTGACGTCACAATGTGACCAATTTGTGAAAAGTGTGTCATTTGTGACTACTTTGACATTAAAAAAAATTACGAACTGTGAATTTTTTTTTAGAAAGTCACATCTTAGTCACATTGTGACGTCACTGAGTGGTGGCATTTTCGTCACAGATGTGATGTGACCAAAGTGACTCACAGTGACGTCATTGTGACGTCACTGTGAACATGCATGCTATGAGGGTACTTTCTAAATTTTTCAACAACGATCGTTTCGTGAAATTCTGTTCAAAATACCGATTTCAAAAACATTATTTGAAATACAATTCTACCTTTATCAAAAAACTTGCCAATACATCCTCAATTTTTTAATCACGATTGCTTCGGGAAATTCTGTTAAAAACGAACATTTTCAAAGCACTTTTTCAATTATATTCTACTTTTATATAAAAAAAACTGGCCGATACATCACAATATATAGATCCCAAATAACAGAACCTATTAGTTATATGCGTTTAAAACCTAAAATTAATTTTAAAAAAAGAGTCAGAATATAAGCTGTTTGCATTTGAGATTTTTTTTTTCAAATCCTAATTTTGATTAATTTATTTTTGCAATAAGAATTGTTTCCATTATAAACTTCTCAGTATAAACGTTGTAGATATTATTAAGAAGATGTAATATAAATTTATTCGGATTTGATATTTTAAAAATTGACGAAGTTAAAGATTTTTTTTCACCCGCTTTTTGTTTTTGTATTTATTTATTTGTTTATTTTTGCAATAAAAGTTGTTCTTATCAAAAACTTGTAAGTACAAAAGTTTTAGATAATATTAAGAGCATTTATAAAAAAATTAAATGGATTTGATATCTTGAGAATTGATGAAGTTATGAATTTCTTTCTCTCAATAACCCTATATTTTGCACCCCCTGAGCCCATTTTTTATTTTATCAAAAATCTGCCATGCAGAAACTTTTGGCACTTTTTTAGAAGTAATGTAAACTTTAAACTGATTCGATATCTACTTGCATTAAGAAGTTATGGGTTTTTTATCTTTTTTCGGAAAAAGAAAACGATCTCGACCGTGATTTTATGCACCTTGATTTTATGTATCACTTTGAAGAAAATTTGAGTAGAATTATAGAAGTTATCGTGTCTATAAGAAAGTGATACATATAATATACATATATAGGGGACAGGGGGGCACGTTTATACTGGGGGCACCTTTGAACACTCTAAATATTTTCCTTCAAATAAATTATTTTAAAAAAAATGTCTATGGCAGTACTTTACTATTGCTTCAGGGCAGTAAGTATACAAAGCTAAACCATTTTTATGAACAATATTGTGGAAGCAAGATATGTATTTTTCTCCCTCTTGAATCAAAACTTAAGAAAATAAAGTTGTAAGATTTGTTTTGACAATTTTGTATCCCTAAAATTTTGATTTATTGCTCAACACTTAAATGAAGATGTAATCTTTAGTTTAAAATCTTTGTTTCTTTCGAATGCTTCAGCCGAATTGAGTAAACAGTTGTAAAGTTGAACTCCATGTAATGGGGCACCATTGAACTATGAATTAAAGAGTTGTTGATGTACCTAAATATTATACATTTTGAATTTTTTTATGTGAAAAGAGGTTAATAAGGAATATGAAAGAACATGGACTGATACTGTTAACAATATCTCCATACTGCATACACGTATTACTCCGGATGTATCAGCGACGGGAAGTTTCAAACCTAAATTGTTGATCGGATTCATTTATTTGATAATTGCAAATATCAGATACACAGTAATGATTCATGGTTTAGCAATTTTGTCTAACAAAGTTTATACTCTTTCATTTATACTTTCCAAAATATTATTTTTGGTTTTGTACTAGATAAAACGGAATTTAAGTCAGGTTTTTTTTCATAAAAGTCTGAATAAAAAATTTTAATTTTCTAGAAGTATCAGATAGCGTATTGGTGTATTTCAATGATATTGTAAAAAAGTTTTCACAACCAAACATAACTGGAGTGACACTCTGTGTTGTTTCAACAATGATTTTTGATATCAGCTTTGATGGATTTAAATTTGGTTAAATAATTGAAAAGTTATTAGTTTCAATACTTCTTAATCACATGCAGATTTTTATTAACACTCTCAAAATTTTCATATTTTATTTATTTGTTGAAAGGTGCCCCTTACTTGTTCAAAGTACCCCTGTACAGCGCATTTTTGAACAGAAATCATTTAGCTTCCTAAATCCTTACAACTTTTAAAATTTATACGGAAATATTTTTAATATCTGGGGAATTCATATTCATATTATGACGGAATGCATTGTTTTTATTATGTAATACATAAAGCGCAAAAAATATAATTCAAATAATAAATTTATTGATTTTTTATAAAATTGTTTTAACGTATCCCCTCCCCCTACGTTGTACCTTCAATGAAAAAGCCTTAGTATTGGAAACTGTTTAAATTTGATTCTATGGTTTTACCAGAAAAGTGGATGCAGAATAATAAAGGAAATACTGTTATGTTTGATCTTCCATCTCCATTCTTTATATAAAATTGAATTAAGCACAAAAAATAGATTAGAGAGATAATATTGCATAGCCGCGAGTAGCAGTTAGCACGGGGACACCATACATGTATCGTACTTTCCTAGATATAAACAGCAGACAGCCATATAAAGTAATTGTTCGATTCCGATTTCTTTTGTGACTGAAAGCGAGGCCCACCCGTCATATTATGCAAAGAAATATTTCAAAATTTCACAAATTCAGATGGCGATGCTAGCGATTGGAGCAAGGTTTGACTTCCCCATGCATTACTATGATGTTAGACAACATTTCATTTAAGTCACTTAGAGTTATGTAATTTAAATCTTCTAGTCTGAACGATGCTTTAAGATTCATATATAGTAATTTCGCCAGCACAAATGTTACGCTGCTTATTTTGGAGGGAAAATATCTAAGAAGGAAAATTGTCACTGAAGTCGAAATTTCCCCCAAAACCATAAAAATTTCTTTTTTCCCACATTGCCGTGTTTTTCCCAATGAGGGAAGCCCCACCAGTGGCCGAGAGGTTCGGACCTCTCAACTGGTAGACGGCAAGTGCTGGGTTCAAACCCAATCGCGGCTGTTGGCCTAACCGTTCGGAGTTTTCGTGGTTTTCTTCGAACCTTGCGTAAATACGCGTTAGGTTCCCTTAGAAAGATCCCCACGAAGCGCACCCCCTCCTGGTCCTATATCCCTAGTGTAGATAATCGGACGACAAAAATAAACCAAAACAAACCAAACCCAATGAGGGAAATTTCCCTCGAGTTAACATCACTGGTCAAGGATCGCCAAAAAAGCCTTATGTACAATGACTTCTTTAATCGTCTATGAAAGACAATTAAGTTCCAAGAACGTTCCTGTCCTAATGAGCATTTCTGAAGATGAAATCAAATTTTATTTATTAAATTTATAGATTTTTTAATTTTTTTCCGGTAGAAGAATTTCAGAAATTTTAAAAATTTTTTGCTGTAAACATATAAAAATAGATTTATAATGTTTACTGTTATCCATTGATTGATTTTTAAATGCATTCGTGATTATTTAAACAAGGTAGAACCCGTCGAATTTCGACGAAAGAAAATGTTTAAAATGGAACTGCTTTAATTGATTTATAATAAACATACAAAATTAGTTATAGTAAAAAATGCGTTTTATATTGATTAGTCTAACACTTAAACAAAAGATATTTAATGTCAAATTAACAAAATACTATTTCTATAAAACTCAGTTGTAGAAATTGTTAAAATTAAACTTTAATCGTGCATGTAAGCAGTAAAAAAATAATAAAGATCTGTTATTATGATAAAGTTATCATTTTAGGTTCAATGCTAGTATTCCAAAATGAAAAAAAGCAAAATTTATTCAACTTTGACTCATAGAATTTTTTTCACGTGAAATCAAACCTCTGCATCATTTTCATCATATCAAAATTTACAAATGCACATTTCGTACCAGTATTCATCTTTTCAGAAAAAATTGGCATTTTAATTAGATCATTTTGATTCAAAACTAGAAGTCTCAATGCTATTAGCTGAAACAAATATTAAACTATTGATATTTTTTTAAGTGTAAATCAAATTTCGTAAATGAAATCAAAATTCACCGGTTTTATAACAGAAGATACTTAAATTTCAATTTTTTCCCTTTTAATGAGAAAATGGCAACATAAAGATACAGTAATCAATTTCTTCCCTTTTTTTCTTAGCTTTTAATAGATATGGAGAACTCCTGTTGCCACGATTAGAAAAGCGGTATTAAAATCTACAAAAAAATTAACATTTCAAAAGCAAATTATTGTACAGCTTTCAAACAAATTTCATTTAAAAGTTTTTTTTTTTTTTTTCTTACATAATGGTGTAAAAATTGAAAATCTGCCATATTCAGAAGTTTAAAAATTTGTAGTAGCAAAAATTGCAATACCGAAATTTCATTTAAAATTTGAAAGTGTTGCCATTCGAAAAATGACGTATGCGTTACGCACAGATATGTTTGGCCTTTATAATATAGATATGTAGCACCTATAATCTTCGTTGAATCCGTCTGTCAGTTTGTCCGTCCGCATATAACAGAGCAAAACTATCCATCCGAATGCTTTGTAATTTTAAATATATAATTATTGTAAAATTTTGTCGAGTAATTTTAATTTTTTTGAAAATCGGATGCATAGTTTAATTACAGGGATGATCAAAAGTTTATCCGTTACATTACAGTCAATGGAAAAAAAAAATGTTTAAATGAATTTTATTACATTTCATTTGTGTTACAGCCTTTCAAACAAAATGAAACTGATATTCATTTACTGAAGTATACTAAGATATACACACTTTACAATATGCGGTGCAAAAATTTTTTCTTATTCATTTACAGGGCCATACAAAATAATATAATATATAATAAAATACACAATTGTATAATGTGAAACTTCGTTTTCGGCATATTTTAATTACTATGTTAAATTCTTTCACATATAATGCAATCGATGTACGTTGCTGAGGTTTACTATGAGTTACATCTTGTATCATAGAAAGTGCTTAGTATTTACAGGGGCATTCAAAAGATTTCGGATAATATACTTCAACCGTAATACTGTATATTAGAGATGATTTCTAGGAGTGATTTTAAATTGTGATATGAGTTTTTAAGTATAACTAAATTTTTGTATGCTGCGTTGTGTGTATAAATGGTCTAGATCATATGCAGGGTAACACAACAGAAATTGCACAGGTTACAGAATATGAATACAAGCAACTTAAAGGTGTTTTTAAAATAAGTTATGTATTTTTACGCTGAACTGTATTTACTGATCCAATATATGTTTAAAGAATGTAGAAAAATTATATACAGAGCTACACAAAGAATTAGATACATGGCTGTCTAAGGATGATAATCTCTGGACATGTGATTTCACTAGTTTTAGTCTTAAATAACTTTTTGCTAAATAGTGGCATATATGTTTGTAAAGATAATACAAGGCTGTACAAACGAATAAAAATATGCTACCGCCAGTTGGTTATAAGTTTCTGAAAGTCAAATTTCAACCTATTAGGCATTTGTACTTTAAACAGAGTTGAAAGGGTTTCAGAATTCGGTTTGTCTATCCATACTCTAACTTGCGTTGATATAGTTGGATTGCTCTGTAATGGATATATGTCTGTAACTGATATATAAGCATATCATATTTTGTATTCATATAGTTTTGAGTACGAAATTAACAGCTAATGTATGAAAATCTGAATGTTTAAAAAATATTTATACTACAAACGCACCTCATTGGCCACGTTTCACGTGAAAATTCCAACTTTCTTAGGCTTAGATTGTTTATTTAATTTAGTTAATAATTAGAGGTCTTAAAAATTTTATTTCGTCTTTCTCGGTTTTACTTTTATGTTTTGTGAAAAATTAAGTCTACTCTTTTTTGCTTTTATTCCAAAAGATATTTATAATTTGAAATAAACAACACTCTGTGCAATAACCTGTTACAACTTAAAATAATTTATTTTATTTTTGTAACTTGAAAACTTTTTTCGAAATAAAAAAAAAAAATCATTTTCACATAAAAAACTTTCAACAAGCAATAAGATTTTTTTAAGGGATAAGAATTTTATGTTATAAATTACAACACCGTCAAAGCGAATCCTTGAACTTTTCTCGAAAAGATGAAACTTAATCAGAATTCTACTTTATCTCTTACTACCTCATAAGTTCTTATTTTTCTAGATATTTTAATTATAAACAAACAGTAACACTCTGTGTAATAACCTGCTACAATTAAAATCAATTTTTCTCGAAATGAGGAAATTAAATCAGAGTTCCACTTCATCTGTTATTCCCACATTAGTTTTTACTTTTATTTCTGGACACTTTTAATTCCAAACACCACTCTATGCAATAACCTATCACAACTTAAAATCTCTTACGTTATTTTTGTAACTTTTGAATTTTTACTTAAATAATCTTCACAACAAGTGAAGTTAAATTCCAATTTTTACTTTCTTCTGTCAATAGAAGAAAAAAGTGTAATCAAAATTTTTTTCGTCTCACGGTTTTTGACATATTTACAACTTTTTGGAAGTCTAAGAACCCGAAAAACAAGTTTTTACAAAGTATCTCTCAAAATGAGTGTCTATCTTTTTTATCATCGAAAAAGATACGAGGTTCTATCGGAAAGCTCCCAGACTTGATGGTAAAGCAAGTTTCGTTTGAACTTACCTAATTAATACCATATATTTCTAAATAGTCATCGTACGTGAACGTATACACCAATTTAATCACGTTTTCTACTTTTCGAATGCACTTCTGTTGTCATACTCTCGAAAACTGTCAAAGATTGCCTGCAATTCTTGTTGAATGTAAGACACATTTGAACGTCTTTTTCATTTTCATTTTGCGAACAATACAAAATCAGAAACAAAAAAACAAGTCTGCTGAATAAGACAGCTTGACAACAACAACCATGTTGTTCTGAGCTATAAACTGTGTTTTCTTTAGGGATCGTTCACCAGGAGACTTGGACAAACTTTGCGGCAATATCCCATATAACACACTACTTTCCCCAGGATATCTCCAGGAGGATTTACAATAAAACACCAACATCCCCCAGGCATCCCTGAGGATGCAGAAAATTTTCACAGGACGTCCACATGAACAAAAAATGTCCGCTTTACAGATCCTGGGGACCTCCCCACGCCTTCCTTCAGGGTCCTCAGGAGCTTCTGGGAAGATTTTAGGAATTGATATTGAAATACTTTGGGAAGCTTCAAGATCAGTAATATATTAAAAACAAATACGCTGTGATTTAATTTAATCATTTTTCTGGAGGGGAACAACAACGATATTGTTATGAGCTGTAAATTGTCTTGTCTTTAGGGAACCTTTGACAAGATTCCTAAAAAATAAAAAATAATAATAAAAAAAACAGAAATATGTTGCATGTTCAAATTCTACGTCAATGTTTCTTGGCAAATTTCATAACCGATTCCAACTTTCTCTGCAAATTTCAAGCTGCAAACTGCTCTGTTGAGATACATAGTTTCATTGAAATTATATTACGAAATTATCTGAGACACAAATTTACCTCTTCAATAATTGAAAAAAATACTAAAAAGTTATTTTTAATGTTCTGTTAGGCTTTATCCCTGTGGATAGTGTTCATTTTTTATATATAAATAAAAAAGAATACTGCCCAGTTAAACTGAAGGCATTGAGCTCACAGGCTACAAATACTAATTGCACATTAAAGCTTTATATTTTCAAGGGTTAATTCCGTTCGAAAAAAAAAATTAAGAAGGGGAAACAGCTCTCCCCTTTTCTCTTTTTTTATACTTAATCATTGAACCTCCTATACTATCAAAGACATGCTTTATCATATAAAAAATCTATATCCAAAATTCAGAGCAAATTAGATAATTCTTAATAAAAACCCATTTAGCATTTATATAATTTAAAAAGAGTTATCCCCCTCTTTTATACTTAACCATTAAACTTCCAAAACTATTCAGAGATTTGAACGAAATCTGAAAATTCTGCTTGAAAAA
The DNA here is from genome assembly GCA_964019185.1 of Maratus speculifer. Lineage (NCBI taxonomy): Eukaryota > Metazoa > Arthropoda > Arachnida > Araneae > Salticidae > Maratus > Maratus speculifer. The sequence goes on along the minus strand of OZ025295.1, from coordinate 299,686,301 downwards.
CCCATTTGTATAAATTAAGGGGGGGGGGACATTAGAACCCCTGTTCCCCTTATTTATACTTATTCAATGAACACCTAATAACAGTCACGGAATCGCCTCATCAGAATGATCCTAATCTAAATTTTGAACGAAAATTAATTCTGCATGAAAATCCCATTTATATCAACTAACGGGGGGGGGGGGCATTAGAGCCCCTGTTCCCCCTATTTATACTTATTCAATGAACACCTAATAACAGTCACGGAATCGCCTCATCAGAATGATCCTAATCTAAATTTTGAACGAAAACTTAATTCTGCATGAAAATCCCATTTATATCAACTAACGGGGGGGGGGGGCATTAGAACCCCTGTTCCCCCTATTTATACTTATTCAATGAACACCTAATAACAGTCACGGAATCGCCTCATCAGAATGATCCTAATCTAAATTTTGAACGAAAACTTAATTCTGCATTAAAATCCCATTTATATCAACTAACGGGGGGGGGGCATTAGAACCCCTGTTCCCCCTATTTATACTTAATCAATGAACACCTAATAACAGTCACGGAATCGCCTCATCAGAATGATCCTAATCTAAATTTTGAAAACTTAATTCTGCATGAAAATCCCATCTATATCAACTAACGGGGGGCATGAGCCCCCCGTTCCTCCTCTTATACATATCGAATGAACTCCAAAAACTAATCAGGGAAGCGCCTTGTCAGGATATACCTACATACAAAATTTCAAGTGGATCGGATATTTTTATCATGAGTTATCGCGTTACGTACATACGAACATACATACAGAACGGACGGGCACATAAGCTCTCAGGCTATGATAGCCTGTGAGCTAAAAAAGAAAAAGTGAAGAGATATATGTAACAGCGTGTAAAACGAGGGGGAGGGGGCAATCGTGATTTTACAGATGCTTCGGTAGAGAGTGTCCAATGAAAGATTGAATATTACTGCACTACGAAAAAACATGGAACTAGCCAATTGCAGTTCTTTTCATTTGCATATTTTAATTTAAAATGCTAGAATTTGTAGAATGTGTATTACAGGAATTTGTATTAAAATACTATAACTACTATTTATGAATGTAAACCATGTAATTTCCTAAACATACCTAATAACGCAAATAAAATGCAATATCATATTTTTTTTATTAATCAATTTAAATAATTTATTAAGTAATCATTATAATAGAAATAAACAAGAAGTAATTAAAATATAAGAATAAATACTTGAAAATGTAAATTGAAAAAGTGATTTGCTACCGCTTATGCATTTACTATTTAGTAATTTTTACATATTTTCATTAAAAAAAATCGCCCTCTTTTAGGATTTTATTTTTTATTTTATTTTGTTAATTATTTCCGGTCTTAAAAATTTATTTCATTTTTCTCAATTTTTCTTTTATATTTTGTAAAATGTTAAGTGTATTCCTTTTTTACTTATTTCAAGATATTTTTTATACGAAACAAAAGACACTCCATGCAATATTATGTTACGGATTATTTTTTTTCCGATATTTTAAAATATTAAACCTCTTTGTTAATTTTAAAAAATCCTCCTCACATAGAAACTTTTAAACAGCTTTAAGCATCCTTTAAGGGAAAAAAATTTAGATTATGAGTTACACCACAGACAAAGAAAATTCTTGAACTTTTCCCGAAAGAAGAGAATTAAATCTGCAGTTTACTTTAATGATATTCCCACATCAGTTACTTTTATGTCAATAAATTTTTAATTCGACACAAACATCAATCTATGCAATAATGTATTGCATCTTAAAGTCGTTTGCGTTAGTTTTGTAGCTTTAAAACTGCTTGTGAATTTAAAAAGAAACATCTTTGCATAAAAACTTTCAACAAGATTTAAGTATCATTTAAGTGGGGAATTTTAAAGCAAATCCTTGATCATTTCTTGAAAGGCGAAAATTAAATCAGTATTCCAATTTAAGTGTCGTTCCCAAATCAGTTTTTATTTTATTTCAAGATATATTTAATTCGAAACGATATGTAATAACTTATTACAACTTAAAATCTTTAAAAATGTTTTTGAAACTTCCAAATTCTTACTAAATTTTTTAAATCTTCAAATAAAAACTTACAACAAGTATTAAATATCCCTTAAAGGATAAGAATTAAAGGATAAGGGATATGGTAATATTTTATTTTATTTCAAGATATTTTTAATTCGAACCAAACAACAGTCTATGCAATAATAAATTACAACTTAAAAACTTTTAATATATTTTTCGAACTTTGTAAATAAAAAAAAAATCTTCATGTAAAAACTTTAAATAAGCATTAAACATCCTTTAAGAGATAAGAATTTCTTTTACTGTTATAAGTTAGTTACACCACTTTTAAAGCAAATTTATAAACTTTTCTTGAAAGGTGAAAACAAAATCAGAATTCCAATTTAACTTTTATTCCCACATCTGTTTTTACTTTTATTCCAAGATTTTATCAATTCAGTACAACAACACACTATACAATAAAATATTCCAACTTAAAATCATTAAAGATATTTTGAAAATTACAAATTTCTTCTAATTAAAAAAATCTTTACATAAATATTTTAAACAAGCATTAAGCATCTTTTAAAGAATAAGAATTTTTCATTATTATGCGTTATACCAAAGTCAAGGCTAATTTTTGAACGAAGAAAATAAATATGAGTCCACTTTATCTCTTATTCCCTCATCAGTGTTTGCTTTTATTTCAATATATTTTTAATTCAAAGCAAACAATACTCTATACAATAAACTCTTTCAACTTAAATCTTTTAAAATGTTTTTGAAACTTCCAAATTCCTCGTGAATTTAAAAAATCTTTTGATAAAAGCTTTTTAATTTAAGGGATGATAATATTATTTAACGGATGAGAATTTTTTTATTACTAGTTACACCACCATCAAAGTAAATTCTTGAACTTTTCTGAAAAGCAGAAAATTAAATAAAACTTCTACTTTATCTGTTATTACCACATCAATTTTTACTTTTATTCCAAGATATTTAATTTTAAACATACAACATTCTTTACACTCACTTGTGACAATGTAAAATCTTGTTACATAATTTTGAAATTTTGAAATTTTTTTGTGAATTAATAAAAATTTATGCATAAAAACTTTCAACAAGCATTAAATAACCTTTAAGGGATATTTTTAGTATCATGAGTTTCACCACCATCAAAACAAATTTTTGAACTTTTTCTTGAAAGGAGAATATTAAATCAGAATTCTACTTTATTACTTATTTCCACATCAGTTTTAATTTTTATTTCATGATATTTTTAATTCGAAACAAAGAATACCAATAACAAATTACACCTTAAAATCTTTTAATATAATTTTGGAACTTTCAAATTCTTTGTAAATTAAAAAAATCTTCATGAAACCTTTAAGCAAGCATTAAAGATACTTTAAGAGATAAGAATTAATTTTATTTTTATAAGTTACACAATTTTCAAAGCGAATTCTTCAGATTTTTTTTGAAAGGTAAAAATTAAATCAGAAATACACTTTATCTTTTGTTTCCATATCAGTTTTTATTTTTATTTCATTATATTTTTAATTCGACACCAACAACATTCTATTGGAAAAAATTTCCATCTCAAAAATTTTTAAGATATTTTTCAAACTTTTAAATTACTTGTGATTAAAAGAATCTTCACATTAAAACTTTAATCAAGCACTAAAAATCCTTTAATGGATAAGATTTTTTTTTTTTTTTTTGTTAGTTGCACCACCGTCAAAGCAAATTCTTGATCTTTTCTCGAAATAACAAAATTAAATCAGAATTCAAATTTATCTGTTTTTAAAGCATCATTTTTTATTTATATTCCAAGATATTTTTAATTCGAAACAAACAAGATTCTTAACAATCACTTGTTGCATTTTAAGATAAATTTACTTTTAAATTCTTTGTGAATTTTTAAAAAATCATCTTCGCATAGAAATCTAAAAGAAGCATTAGGCATCCTTAAAGATATAAGAACTTTTTTAGTTGTATCGTAACGCCACCTTCAAAGTTAATTTTTAAACTTTTCTCGAAGAAGAAAATTAAGTCAGAAATCCATTTTTTTTTATATTCTAGCATAAGTTAACTTTTTATGTAAGTAATAATGCAAAAATCAAATGCGTTTGGTAATTGACTAAAATGGGGATACTTGAAATATTTTTTCTAAAATGAAAATAAATTGTGTATGAAAGAAAACCGAAAGATTTTTGTAAAATAGTATTATTCCTTGTTGAAGTAAAAATGCACAAGAAGTATGCAATAAATTGGTGTTAACATTTCATCTCGTTATTTCACGTGTGTTTTTACATTCCGCTTTTTGGTAGAAACACTCTAAAAATCAAAAAATTATCACTAAACTATATGATTAAATGCCAACAATGGAAGATCGTAAATGTCATATTCATTTGATATTAATCATGTTACACTTATTTATTACATTATCAAGTGATTTTAATTCAACATTTTTTTTTCTTTTTTGCTGATTTATTTGTTGTTTCGTTATTAAACATAAAAATTATGTTCATTATATAATTTGGCGAACAGTTTGGCAATTTGTATGATTTGGCGAAATTAGTCGACGTGATAATCAAGTAGTGCCCACTTTTCTTATTAACTTTAGAAATTAATAATTCTAAAATTATAGTTTAACATTTCGTTACGAATGTTAGTATTAATAACAATTATCATTTAGAAGGAATATGTAGTTAATGAAAGAGCAAAAATTTTCAGTGAATGGAATTATAATGAAAGTACGAATGAAAATATGCTAAAACAATTCCAAATTATAATAAAGCTCTAAAAAGTGCTTTTAATTTGAAAAAAGGTGTACAAACTGAAATGGAATTTCTTCTTTTGATTTTTCGGTCTTGTAATAATGATTCCCAACCATTTTTCATTTTGTCTTTATGTTTAAACACAGTTGATATACAGTAATTTGGTACACAACAGTGTCTGATTTCACCACAATCAGTTTTTTTAAGGTATCCGCTTATGCCAATTTCGATAAAAATTCGCTTTTTTTATTTTTTTATTTTTTTTCATAGAATGAACATTTCTGTATCTAAATCTGTTTTTATTTTTCCTGTACATATATTAGACATTAAATGAAACCGAAGTTGAAACTTTACATGCGTTTTCTGAAAAATTAGATTTTTATCAAAAAGGTAAACGACAATTACTCTAACTCACAATTGTGTTATCATATAACTAGGAAATTTTTTGTATGGCTTTTCCATAATGTTTAAAATGTAATGAACTAAACAATTAGCTCTAAGTGGCTTATTTATTGATATATACCTATTTTTATGAAGAATTGCACGCAAAAATTTGTAAATTTTCTAGTAATTGTATATAATCAGCAGTATCTCTTTTAGATTTCCCTCTTATTGACTACTTTTTAACGAAACCAAGAGTGTCTAATACGTATATGCGGGAAAAAGTTTTGATTTATATACATTTCCGTATTCTATACTAGATAACACCGAAAAATACCAAAAAGGATGTCAAAATGTCTCCGAATGGAGTCAAATACCATAACAATTTTAGAAAATGTAATTTGTCATAAGTGTAGTTTCATATTCATAACAGTTCTTGTTACACTCAAACACTTATACAAACACATTCATATCCACCAAGGAAATGTCGCTTCACGAAAAATCGACAAATTTGGAGTACAAAAATAAAAAAATCCCTTTCGGCTTAACCTATAAGCGGAGGTAGATTTCCGAAGAATTTTCATTTCAACAACAAAAAATAAAATATTATTAGCGATAAACCCAGTTTAACTATTTTATTTGGCCGCTTTTGAAAAATTTTTAATTTCATTTTTCTGTAAGAACTGATTTTATGAAAATCATCTTAAACGAAATTCGGCTCAAATGCCCATTTTGAAAACATATTTTGAAATATATTTTGACTTTATTAAAAAATCAACCAATACGCTCATTATATAATTCCTAAATAACAACAACAAAAAAAAAATGTCAATTGAAGGCGTTTGAGAGCAAAACTGAATTTAAAAATGAGTCATAAAATAACCAATTTGTTATTTGAATACATCCACAATTCTTTAATGAAGATCGCTTTGGGAAATTTTGTGCGAAGTGCCCACTTTGACAGCTTTTTTAAAATATATATTTAGCCTTTATCAAAAAACTGACCAATACGGCCCATTACGCAGTTTCTAAATAACAAAAAAACTGTCAATTGAATGCGTTGAGAGCAAAATTGAATTTAAAAATGAGTCATAAAAGAACCAATTTGTTATTTGAATACATCCACAATTCTTTAATCAAGATCGTTTTGGGGAAATTTTGTGCGAAGTGCCCACTTTGACAGCTATTTTTAAATATATATTTAGCCTTTATAAAAAAAACTGACCAATACGGCCCATTACACAGTTTCTAAATAACAAAAAACTGTCAATTGAATGCGTTTGAAAGCGAAATTGGATTTAAAAATGAGTCATAAAATAAGCAATTTGTTATTTGAATACATCCTCAACTCTTCAATCATGATAGCTTTAGGAAATTTTGTGTGAAGTGCCCATTTTGGCAGCCTTTTTTGAAATACATTCTGCCTTTTTCAAAAAACTGGCCAATCCGTCCCATTATATAATTCCTAAATAAGAGGACCTATAATTGAATGTGTTTGAGAACAAAAATAGATTTAAAAATTACTCAGAAAAAACGCAATTTGTCATACTTCCTCAATTTCTCAATCATTATTACTTCGGGAAATTCTGTTCAAAATACCCTTTTTGGCAGCTTCTTTTGAAATATATTCTGCCTTTATCAAAACACTGGCCAATACGTCACATTATATAGTTCCTATATAAGATGATCTGCCATTTGGGTGCGTTTAAAATCAAAAATCAATTTAAAAATTAGTCAGAATATAAGCAGTTTGGATTTGAGATTTTTTCTCCAACTCCTATTTTTGTTTAATTAATTTTTTCTATAAGAATTGGTCCTATGAAAAACATGTTGGTATAAAAGTTGTAGATATTATTGAGAAGATGTAAAATAAATTTAATTAGATTTGATTGCTTAAGAATTGAGTAAGTTATGAATTTTTTTCTTTTTCCTCCCCCCTTTTCTTTTCGTTTTTAATTTTTTTTCATCGGTAAAAGATGGCCCTATCAAAAAATTGCAAATACAAAAGTTTTATATAATCTTCAGTACATTTATAAAAAAAAAATAGTTGGATTTGATATCTTGAGAATTGACGAAGTTATGATTTTTTTTCTCCCAAAAACCCTGTTTTTTTCGCCCCTTGAGCCCATTTTTAACTTTATCAAAAATCTGTCATGCATACACTTTTAGACCATTTGTTAGAAGTAATATAAACTTTAAAATGATTCGATATCTAATTTAATTAAGAAGTTATCGCGTTTTTTCCGTTTTCACAAAACCCCTCCCTATTTCCACCCCCCTTGATCCGATTTTGCCCATTAACGAACTCAACCGAGATTTTATGCTGCTTGATTTTATGTAAGTTTAAAGACGATCTGAGCATAATTATGGAAGTTATCGTATTTAGAAGAAAGTGATACGCACCGATAGATAGATAGATAGATGTATATTTTTTAAGGATGGTAGTTTTAGGGTCTAGAAGTCATGATCGGTGTAGATCTGCAAAATTTTTTCAGAAAATCCAACATAGGAGAGAATGCAATAGGTAGTATTTCATACGAAATCTACCTAATACCATAAATTGCGCTAACTTGAACATGTGTAAGTAATGTGTCGAAATTCTCTCTCAAATACAGTGTTTACTTAAAAGAAAGAAAACTGGGATTGACTTTTTTAGAATCGCTCTTCACGCATTTAAGCTTCCTGTGAAATTTTTCGTTTTTAGATGAAGTACAGATTAATATTAAGTATATTTCTTATTTTAGTATTTAATTTTTTAACTGCACGAAAAGTAAATCAGTAATTATCAATTAAAAGAAAGTTTTGAATTGTTTAAGAAAAGTATTTTTAGTGAAAATACTAAATGATGCAATTTTAAAACTTTGTAAAGAAATGAAATTTTCTCAATTAAAATATCGGGGTAACTATTAATTTCTCAAACTGAAAATGTCCTAAAGAGTTTAAAGTCAAAGTACATGTAAGTGAAAGAAGTATTATTTCCCATATAAATTGTTGAAAAATTCTTTATGTAAGTTTATTTATACAATAAACCATTCGTCTAAGTATACAAAATCCTGTTAATGCTATTAAATTTTTTCTATAATAAAATATGTTAATACCCATTAATTCCCATAAGGGCTTTCGTAGAATGGATATATTCTGTAGTTTATTTGAAGAATTTAAACTCGCAAATATTTGTTAGAGAATTTTGAAGAAGCAAATCGTGAAATTATACTGATTAAAAGCAAAATTATATTTAAATAGCTTAAACGATTTCAAAGATTTTCAAACGAGAATTTCAGAAAATGAAAGTAAATAAAAGTGTTCTTAAGAGCAAATTTTTGAAATTTTCTTTTGATCATATATAGAAATAAAAATATTTTAATTATAACACATATCTTCATTTTAGTAGCGAGGAAAAATTAGAAATTCAACAATATATGCTTAAAAGTATGTGAAGTATACTATATCTATGCATCCATAAGGAGTAGCTTTTGTTCCAAGATTAAAAATTTGTAAAGTAGGGTACCGTGAATCGGAAGAACTGTATTAAAATTTTCTGTGATTTATATTAAAGCAGCCATGCTTTCATGAAGTCATTGCTTGCAACATCTATAGATAGCGACGAAATCATAGTACTATAGAATTCTCTCCATTCTAAAAAATAAAAAATAAAAGGAAATAAGTGAAGGTTATTATAGCCACTGATAATATTTACCTCTTCACTACTGGCGATTATTACAGTATTTTTAATTATTACTGAATTATTTCTTCTCTCGTTTGACTTCAGAGCGAGATTTTTGTTTTATTTTCATTAGCTAGAATCTTAGAATTCGAAACACATTATTCTTATATCGAAATTTCATTTATATTTGAGTATCATTAATAAAATGGGACAAAACTGATGTACCCATTTGGGTAAAAAAAAGCTTTTGTAAACAAAAATATGAAAATTGGTGATATTATAGAGAAATGTTTGATAAATATGCTAATGCAGATTTTTTTTATCGAATACTTAATTGAAGACATATATAAGGTTACATTTTTGGTCAAAATTGTTTCATTAAAAAGGAGCAAAAACTATACACAGAAAGTTAATCAATTTGTACAATATAAGTTCTGAGTGTGCAGATTTCAATGATCTTTTTTTTTTTTTTTTTTTTTTTTTTTTTTTTTTTTTTTTTAATTTGGTTGAATTTTGTTTAGTTTATTTCCGTTTTAAATTCAAATTTTTAGCATTTGGACATGTTTTTTACATAATTTAGAAAAGGGTTATATTTTAAATTTTTGTTCAAATTTAAAAACAGCACAAAGCGTACTATTTCTTTCAAATTAAAAAGATATTTACGCGCAGTTATTATAAAGAGAAAATAAAATCCTTTAAAATTTGAATTACATGTTTACATGTTAAAAAATTGAAAATATTCAAAATTTACACCAGAAATGCTATACTTGCTTGTGAATTTTAAAAGAGAAAGAAAAATTTTAAAGAATAAATTCATTATAATGCATTAACAGTAATTCATTATAATGCATTAACAGCATTAACATTATAATGCATTAACATTTAAATAAAAAAATTACTCCATATTTAAAATAATTAAATAATTAACAGTTAGCAAAACTGTTAAAATTTAAAAATATATTTGTGCGAGACATTCAACCAAAGTATTTCATGTGAAAATAAAAACTGCGAATGTTAAAAAATTATCGAGAGTCAGACTTTGTTTAGTTAATTTCTTTTACATTAGCATATTTTCAAATCTTTAGATATATTTATATAAAACCCGATCTATCGTTCCCGCATCCATCGTTTTCCCGCATTGATCGTTTTATTTCTACGGCCCCTGCACAAATTATGCTTAAATAATGTTAACGAAACCCGCAAGCTTCGTTCTTCACAAATTCGTTTTCCCGCATTCATCGTTGTAAAATTTTTCTGCTCACCGAAATGAAATTGAAAGTCATGTGAATCCATATGGCATACAAACTGGAATTACTTCTTTTATCCTAAAACAACTCATTTGTGCTGTTTATGTTTAGGATAGCGGCAATGAGATAGATGAAGAGTTGTTGTATTTAGGCGAGGATAACATGTTTCCATTGATCAAGATGTTGCTAAATGTGTTGTCCTAAACATAAGAGAAATAAAGAAGAGGATAACGTTTATGCCGATGAAGCTGAGCCACCAGTGCTTATCCTGTCTGATGCATTTACAGTACTTGAAAATGCATGGACTTTTATATATGCATTTGAAATTACAGCAATTGACCAGAAAAATTTTGCACATATTAAATATATATTTATTTATTTATTTATTTATTTTTATTAAAAAACAAAGAACGAAAAACCACGCAAAAATATTAATTTTTAAAAACGAATATAAATTTTCTAACATTTCGATTTATTTCTTTTACAGTTTAGTAAGCAAAATATTTTGTACTTAAAATGTTTGTTAGATAATTTATATTTTATTTTACACAATGTTAAAATACAATACCCATAAAACAAAATAAATATACATAGATAAATTTTGAAGCAAGATATAAGAAAAACAGATCATTATTCTAGAAATTGAAAAAAGGTACTTCTGAAATATTTTTTTTTTATTAAACAACACTAAGACTTTTTAAAAAAATTTTCAAATTAATACATGTTGCATTCTTATTTCATTGTTGTATACTTTTAAATTATTTTTATTTTATTTTATTTTTTGCTGATGTTGCAACAACTTACTCAGTTTAAAAACTTTAATTAAGGTGTTTGTACCCTATATGGACAGGTCACTCAATATGGACACACCTAATATTTTTAAAGGTAATAATTTTGATCAAGAGATGGCTCAACATTTTCGCGAAGAAAGGCAGTTGAAAAGATAATTAAGTCTGGAAAGTGTAAAAAAGCTCGCTGTTCGCCATTTAGGAGGAAACTTGTTATTTCGAGATGTGCTGATCTTAGTTACTTGTAAGCTTAAATTCTTATCAGATATGGTAAAATTACATTAAATGTTGAAAAGTGGAGTATTTTAGAAAGCTAACAAAACATATTTTCTATTGCCATTGCATATTTTCTTTAAAATAATTTTCCTTATTCATTTTGTACAAGATTTAGTAAAACTACGCCCGGTTCACAATATGGACAGCTTATGTCCCCATCGACTACAACTGTAAGAAAGAAGAAAATTCAACGGTGCCAAGGAATAACTTGAAAAGTCATCAAAGTGGTAAAATCTTTGTTCAACAAGGTGCTATTTGAACAATCCCCCAAATACTTTCCTCCAAAAAACCATTGCAGAAAAATAAAAAGAAGCCCCCCCCCAGTAGGATATCTGTTGGCGAAATCGTAGGTACCAATGGTATGACTTCCTCAACAAAGAAGAGCTGGTACACATTCAACCAAAGTATTTTCATGTAAACATCAAAACCTTTAAATGTTAAAAAATTATCGAGAGACAGGTTCCAGCCAATCAGCAGTTAGTTTGTTATCTGACAGGGGTGACGAGAAAACTTGTTTTTTAACTTTGAAAACTGATGGCCCACTATTGGTACGTAGCCCACAACTGGTACACTTACCCTATTTATCTAAACCCCGATCTATTGTTCCCGCATCCATCATTTTCCCGCATTGATCGTTTTATTTCTACGATCACTTCACAAATTATGCTTAAATAATGTTAACGAAACCCGCAAGCATCGTTCTTCACAAATTCGTTTGCCCGCATTCATCGTTGTAAAATTTTTCTGCTCACCAAAGTGAAATTGAAAGTCATGTGAATCCATATGGCATACAAACTGGAATTACTTCTTTTATCCTAAAACAACTCATTTGTGCTGTTTATGTTTAGGATAACGGCAATGAGGTAGATGAAGAGTGGCTGTATTTAGGCGAGGATAACATGCTTCCATTGATCAAGATGTTGCTAAATGTGTTATCCTAAACATAACAGAAATAAAGAAGAGGATAACGTTTATGCTGATGAAGCTGAGTCACCAGTGCTTATTATGTCTGATGCATTTAAAGTACTTGAAACTGCATGGACTTTTATATATGCATTTGAAATTACACTAATTGACCAGAAAAATGTGCACGTATTAGAAATTTATTTATTTATTTTTTTAAAAACCAAAGAACGAAAAACCACGCAAAAATATTAATTTTTAAAAACGAATATAAATTTTCTAACATTTCGATGTATTTCTTTTACAGTTTAGTGATCAACAAATTTGTATTTATTAGTTTACTCTATGCTTTGTATGTATTAGTAACATATAAACAATGTATTTTTTCGTATTTTGAAGTGAATCCGCATTCATCGTTTTCCCGCATCCATCATTTTTTTTTGCACCCTTTGAAAAACGATGGATCGAGGTTCTACTGTATACACTCTTAATTCAAAAGAACGAATTTCGCACTCAATGAAGGAGCGAAATATTTTATCAAGGCTTTCACTCCTTCTTGAGAGAAACGCTATCGAAAAGAGGTGTTTTGCAGAAAAAACTCGCCTGATAAACCATCATTATGGGAGCACACGCAGAAAAACTCCTTTTTGAGAGAATTCCAAGCAATGCGACCTGAAATGAATGTCATTGGTTGTAACCGGGTCACGTGATACATTGTTTGGCTTGGCGTTCGTTATCGCCATGTTTTAAAAAGTGAATGAGATGTTTGACGCTTTGACGTTAATTCTAGCTGCATATATTAATGGCCAAAAGGATCCAAATCTTGCATTCATAAAGAATAGAAATGATCATATTTTACCCGCAAATAATAATAATAACAATAATAAGGCAATAATAAGGAGAATTTATCCTTTCACACGATAATACAAGCCTAATGGCAGAAAACAAGATGGGAAGATGACCGGTTTTAGAAAATGAGGATTTTTCTCCTGCGGTATTTTCAGAGATTCCCGAGCATACGATTCCAAGGTAATTTTGTTGTATTAGACTTTTACATTGTATATATTATTTTGGCGTTAATTTTATTACTTTTAAACAGAAAATGTTAATCACTATGATTTTTTCCTTTTTTTAATATATAAATGCATTCTAAAATATTTTCTAAATTTCACATTTTGTTTTAGTATAATTACTTTTGGAAAATTCGGAACAATTTATGGTGATCTATAAAATACTCTTGAAAATATTATTTTCTTATATTCAAACTGCATAATTATGTTGAAATTTACTTTATGTAAACAAATTTTTACATAAAGTTAAGTATTTACATTATTATTTATTAAGGTATTTTGCTAATCATACAGAGAAATATTTGTGGAACATAGATCCATAATAATTTTTATTATTTATTTATTTATTTATTTTAATCGGATATGCGCTCTATTTTTGTAAAAATATTTCATTAAATAGTATACAAGTATTTATTAAATTATATTCACCTAGATGTGCACTAAAAGCTGAATTCTACATTTAAGCATTAGCAAATGTTCGTTTAAATAGAAAATAATCACATTCTCCTGACAGTGGTAAACTTTATTTAAAAATAAATTATAGATATGCATCTTTGTATATATCTAAATGAACATAAGTTATTAAATACTTATATGGTTTGAATATTTTAATAAACGTAAAACATATATCCTAAATAAATAATAACAATAAAAAGTTTTTATTTTTATATATTCTACATTCCACAAATATTTTTCAGTATCATAAAGTGAAATAAAGTAACATATAATAATATAAGAAACATAAAACGATATAAGAAACATAAAAGAAATTATTATTTTTATATTAAAAGTAATAACGCCAAGTAACGCTAAAATTATATATATAATGTATAAATACAACAAAATATCTCATTATAAAAAAGATAACAGAAAAACAATGCATCTTATGATTCTAAGTTAGGAGAAAAATCTTGTCTTGATTTGAAGATTTTGTTTTCCAGTTTATCATTAAAAAAAAAAATTCTGCATTATGATTAGATTTAAAAAAATATGAAGGGTTTTGAAAAACAATTGTGTACGCGCGCAGAGTGGGAGGGGGGGGGCAAAAATGTGGATTTGGGTGAAGTTTAATAGAAACAGTGATCTGCTAAAACATAGTATCTGACATGATATAAGTAAGTTTAGTTATATATTTTAATAATTCGAGATTTAGCTTTTATAATCTAATATATAAAACAGAAAATGTAAAAATTTTTACCATTAAATATGAATTTTAGTAGTATCACATATATGTTGTATCTCAATGGATGAAATCGTTTCTAAAATTTCTCTCCAATTGTTACATTTATACGTATATAAATAGAAAAAACTAAAAATTAACTTGAAATAAAAAAAAATCAATGAAATATCTAAAACTAATTCCAATAAAAAACTATCTAAAACTAATAAAAAAATTATTTATTAAAAAAAGGGTTATTAAAGAAAAAAATTCTTTTTTTGTATTGAATATATTAAAAAATAAAATAAAAAGTACTAATTTCTAAAAATAATAGTAAAACACTCCTTTGGTAACTGTGATTTAGTCAAAAAGGAGTGAATAAATAGCTTCTCAAAAAGGGGTACAATTACGCCTTCTGTCGATTAATTTAGTCCAAAAAAGACTGAAAATAGCTTATCAAAAAGGAGTGAAATCGCTTATCAAAAAAGAATGAAATTAAACGCTCCGCAAGATGAATGAAATTCACTCCTATAGGATAAGTGCATCTTCAAAACCGGAAAGGAGCGAAAAATAGCTCCGTCGGAGTTAAAAACGCTGGATTTTTTTAAGAGAGTATGTATTAAATGAAAGACAAAAAATCAACATAGTATTTTTTAACAGCGGCTGATTCGGCTTTGTAAATTTCCAATCAAACCAAAATGAATGGAGACCCATTTCCTGGGTGATCACCATTGAATTTTAAAATTGTCACACATTATTTTTAAATCCGATGAAACTAGCGAGTTTTTAAAATCCGTTGTATCTGAACGAGATTGACGAGCGTAACTCATAGAGGCGAGTGTATTCTAGTAGTTAATAAAACGACAAAGCAATTTTACTTTAAGTTGCAATAATCTGAGTTTTAAGAGCAGAAAAACTCTGTAATAATTCACTTTTACAATTTAAAACTAAAGCACTGTTTAATTATATTTATTACTAAATGCTTTTTTTGTTTTAATTTAAATGGACCACACGCACTCAATGTTTATGAAATTTATGATTTACCCATATTTGATTGACCATTTTTTTTAAGTTTTTGTACAATGGCAACACGTCCATTGGCGAACATAACTACATGAACACACACAGGAAATTGAAGAGATAATTTAACAAATTAAATAAAAATTCAGAAAAATATAATTTTTTATTAATCTCGTTTAACTTTTTTCATATTCTTTTTAAACTTTTTTAATATTAATATTAATATTTTTTTAATTAATTATTATATCATTTATCTAATACGAGCACCATTCACTACCCTCTCCCCTCTCTTTCTTTACATACATTCATAACAAACCCTTAATGAAGAATATTTGAAATTCGAGTGTGCCCAGACTTTTCTTGATAGTACCTGCGAGCAGAGAAATACTCTTCAATTTAAGCTTATGCGGGCGGGAATGAGAGAGACGAAGGCCAAGGGCACTCCTCGCTTAGAGCTTTTCGTTTGTGAAACCTCCAACGTACACTAGCATTGGATTTTTAGCGGTAATTTTCGTGTACATTTTGATATCTCTTGTGATTTGAATATTAAGTTGGATATTTATGTTAATAATTCTTAATCTCTCTGTCTTTATTGTTCTTAGTTTTATTATTACGTGTAACAAGTAGTTATAAACAGCGAACATCGAAAATTAGAAAAATTAATATTTCGGAACTAAACATACTTTTTACACTTAATTTACAAAACTGTAATTGAATAACATTCAATGGTAAATTATAAGAAAATTTGTGATTCTACGTTCATTATAAAATAGTATCAGTTTTTAATCTATGGATATTTTTTTTTCTTTTAGTTACAAATTTTAAACATGGAAAGATAAAAATTCAGTGATGATTTCAGGGGATATCAAGGAAGAGAAAAGTAGAGAAAGTGGAATTCCCCCTTGAAAGCCCCCCTCTAGAAGATATCTATATACTCTTTCCCAGAATAGCAAAATTTCATACAGAGAAAAACATTTCTCAATTCAATATTGCTCAAATGTATTTTAACATTTATGTTATATCCTTCCTACAAATTATATTTTTGTGTTTTTTATACTGTGATTGTAAACCTCTTTAAATATAATCTTAGAGCCGACACTGCCTCTTTGGATAACTATACAACAGACATGTATACATATAATGTAAAAGAAAAAAGTGATCGTTAAGTTAGATAACGTCATAAAGACGTTTTCTGATAATGATCATAAAAAAAATTGACGTCCATTTGATTAACTAAACATAATATATAATAAAAAATTCGAAGAGTTTTTTGTATCTTTATTAGACTTCCAGAAGTAACAAAAAATATTTATAAAAATAATTTAAATTTATGGATTTTTCTGCCATTAAAACTCGAAGAGCTTCCTGTATCTTTATTAGACTTCCAGGAGTAACAAATAAATATTTATAAATATTTTTATTTAAATTTATGGATTTTCTGTCATTAAAACTGTATTTTTTATTCTTTGGTATGCGAGATAATCCCCCCCCCCATTGTTCTTGTTCTCTTTAACAGAACCAAGATGCCTATTCCAATGCTTTTCGCGTTATAAACATGTAGATTCAATAAAGATTTGTAAATGCGTAAACAAATTCTTTTATAATTTACATTAGCATTATATAACTTTAAATGCGTTTAAGTCTTTTATATGTGCTAACATTTTTTTAAGTTATTTTACGTGCGTACTGTACATAAATGCGGTAAAAAAAAAATTTATGTTTCTAGGAATTTTTTTTTTTATTTTACACTTGTATTATACACATTTTAATGTGGTAGAAGTCTATATTTCTTTGTTATGGCGGTATCTGAAATATAAATTTATCAAGATATATTGCTAAATTATAAGACATGTATGACATTACAGTCATTTATGTAGTATGATGAATATGATGTATAATTTATAAGACATATATATATAAATAATACTTGTTTGCATGTTTTTGCATAAGATTTATATGGTTTTAATTATGCAAATATTACTAATATTTTAACATATACTGCATATGTGTATGCATTTGGAGAATATCTATGAGTACATAAGATAGATATATGATTTTGGTGAAATTGTAATTGTAACCTTGAAATAATCGTAATTTTGGTGGCCACTGTAACACAGAAGTATCTAAAAATTTTTAGAAACACAAACAAAATTTTAAAATTTGGTGGTCCTTTAGGCACATATAAAAATGCATTAAAAATTTAAATACGCAAAAATAAAATTTGAAATTTTAGATACTTGTATGGGTATAAAATAATAATATATATATAAAATAATATTCACACGTAATTGCAATAAAAATGTTGAGATGTAAAAAAAGAGTTTGAAAAAACTAAACAAATAAATGCGGCAAAGTTATCTAAATGCATAACTAAATTTTTTTTATTTCATTTCATTGCCAATGAAAATCATATTTACTTTATTCTGTATGATTTTCAATAAATTAATCAAGAATCTTTTAACCATTTGTAACAATATTCATTTCTTATAAAAACATTTTTTTGACATATAGATTTTTTTCATTTATGGTACAGATATCATTCATCTTTTGAAATTGTTTGGGCAGAAGAATAACTAGAATATAACAAAAATGTAAATATAAATCAAAGAAGACATATTTATTGAGCTAGAAAAGATATATGCGGAATATATGCGAGCATTATCTAAAAATATCAAGCCATTTATCATTGGAAATCAAAATAATATGCGTATTATATCGTATAACGTATATCGTATAAAATATCGTATAAAAAGCTATTTAAATGGAAAAGATAATGCGGTAAAAGCTTTGAATTTTAATTTCAACAAATGTAGTATGATAAGATTTATGTTTAAAAAAAATTGAGAATTTATAAATTTTTTCCAAAAAAACTCTAAATTACCATTAAGTTTCCTACATAATAGCAGATCATATTAGAAATATTTATATGTCAAAACATTTTCAACTTATTTTCAGATGTATAGAATAAAAAATATTTATATTTTACTACATTTTTGCAAATGTTAAACCTATGGACAGGTTATTTTCGTATTTCAAGTTTAAAGTTGAATGTTCTTAAACGACTCTTTTGGATGGGATAACTAAGCTCGATCTCTAGAAGAGCAGTTTTCCTGCTAATACGGTTTGGTAGTCCATCTTTTTACCAAAGCAACTTTCACTTTTCAAACCTGTTCTGAAAGTAAAAGTACTTTTAATAAAAATCTGTTACTGAAATTGAAAGAATAAAAAATAGTCATATTAGAGATGGAGCTCAGCTAATCTGAATTACTTTGGTTATATTTATAAAGTATGTACAAGGTGTCCACTTTTAACGGTGGCCAATGACCAATTTCAAAACCATTAGTCACATACATATAGTTCCAATTGCAAAAATGCTTTAAAAAAGGTAAATAATTGTTTTTCAAGCGATTAGGTCAAAAAGAAATTTTATTAAAAAATTACGAAAATTAACTTTTTATACGGTCCCCCGATCCTATTAGTGACATTTAGTAAAAATTTTCCATCACCCTATCAAGCAATACAAAAAAGGTCCCATTCATCTAACATTCAAATTGACCGAGTTACGAAACTTTAAATTTCATGTCTTAAACCATTTTTCTGTAGTTGAAAACGAATGTGTTACACTAACTTTTCGGGGATCGTATACTAAGTGCTTAAATTATTATAATGGGCGTCAATTTCCAACCGCTGTCTAATAGCTAATTCCTAAACCATTTATCACAGACATGTAGTTCCAATTACAAAAATGTTTTAAATGAGATAAATAAATATTTTTAAAGCAATTTAACTGAAGGTGCTACCACCGTAAAAGTTTTACGGTAGTGTTAACTTTTATTAATTAACTTCTAGATTGGTTAATGTAGTTGAAGAAGTGAGTTTTAAAATTATCTTTATCGAGAAAATAAAATTTTGGTAAATCGCGATTTTATTTTTTAAAAGTGTGTTATTTTCATAAGATTTTATTTTGTTTAAAACGTTCGTATGTAAATTTCCCTAGATCAAAATTTCTACTTAAGTTTTAACTCACTTCTAAATATCCGATCGAGGTTCAATTTGAACACTTATTTATATCCAAAGGCAATGTAATATTAATACAATTTTAGGTGCGTACCATTTATTTGTTTTATAGGACTACATCAAATTCTGTTAGGTTAAGTAATCTAAGAGAATTTTAAATATATGTTATTAAATTTGTAACGAATGTAACAAATTCAATATTTTGTAACGAATTCTGACCGTTGCTTTTCATAATTTAAATTAACAAACTTTCTGTTATTTTTTTAGTTACATTTTTAGTACAAACTTTACTTTAATATATAATCATCAACATAAATTAAAAAAGATATTGTAAAAATTATTTTACTCTCAATGTTTAATGCTAAATTTTATATCTTGTGTTTATTTTTATTTCCAGTAAATTTGTGACTGACCCCTAATTTGCAGCCAAAAAGATGCTTCAACTTTAAACAGCTACTACACGGTTAGTTTTAATCGCAGAGGAATGGGACTTTTTTTGCATTACTTGTTAGAGTAATGGTAAAAATTTACTAAATATCACTTATAGGACCGGGTGACCGTATAAAAATTTAATTTTCGTAATTTTTTAATAAAAGAAATTTTTGACCTAAATCGCTTGAGAAACAATTCTTTACCCTTTTTAAAGCATTTTTGCAATTGGAACTATATGTCTACGACTATACGACTAACGGTTTAGAAATTAGCCATTGGCCACCGTTGAGAGTGGACACCCTGTATATATATATATATATATATATATATATATACACGTAAAATAAGTAGTTCTAGGGGGTTTTGTTAACAATGTTTATGAAAATACGGAAAAAACACAATATCTAAATATGCATACATAATATGAATTAACATACATAATAATCATATAGTAAAATTTGTTATCGTAAAACACTGTTGAAAACAGAAATCATAACAAACAAAAAAAAAATACTGTTGAAGAAAAAAAAAATTGTTGGCCAACTAAAAAATAAAGACAATAAAAATAATCAAAATAATAACCAAAATACAGAAAGATGTTGGTGGTTATTGATGGTTATTGCCGGCAATAATGGGAGTCACGAACTGTTCATCTGCACTAAAAAGTTAATAGTCAGTACAGTTTCTAAATGTCCACGCGACGATACATAAAGAAAGCACTTGTTGCGTATGTAAAAGAAATATAAGTAAAGCAAAAAAAAAAAAAACACTGCTTTGTATTGTTAAAATGTTATGAACGTTTGTAATTATCCACGTGACGCAACATAAAAAAAGCACCTGCTGCGTATGTAAAAAAAATATAGGCAAAGCACAAAAAATAAAACACTACTTTGCATACCGGAAAATAATAATAATAAAAATATTTTATGCCATGCTAAAAAAAAAAGCACAGCTTGCATTGTTAATAAAAAGATAAACACACACGTAAACACTTGTAACTCTTTTTCCACAATTTATAAAATGTTGACACACAAAACACGAAATTTAGAGAAAAAAAATAAATCTTCATCACAAAAGTCTTGAACTGTAAAATGACAATAGGAAAAAAAACTCGGGAAAAAGAAAAAAAATAAAAGCACTGTAATGATGTAACTCTGTATACTTGAAAAAAAAAGTTTTTCAATTCGACATTTCTTGATCAAGCTTTCTTCTCTTATTTCACACAAACAAACTTACAGTGGACTGTCTTAGATAAAAAGAAGAGAAAAAAAATGTTCTTTTCTCTTGATCTTGGAGAAAGAAAAAAAACAAATACTGCAGTTTAAAACTCAAAAACTGTAGTTAAAAAAATACGAGAAACACGCGAACTTCTGTAATACGGATTGTTTCTTTCTGGAGAATTTCCTTATCATCTCGTGCTTTGTTTTCATATGACGAATGTGTGAATAAGGTGTAGATACGAAGGATCCCTTAGGTAAACAACTCATTATCGCGATAGCAAGTGTGTCGAATTTGCTATACTTTTCAGTTTTAATTGGAAGTGGTTCTGCAATTGTATAGTTGGGCTCTTTTTGTGCCGTTACTGGTGCCAAACATATGGCCACTAAAAGGTAAACAAGGAGTCGAATTAAGTCGTCGAGTTGGCATCTCAAATCCGGATGGTGCTGTGATTGCGAAAAAGTACAGATCATTAACAGATGGCCCTTAGTATCTGGAGCCAGCTTTTCAACTTTACTCTGCAGCTTTTCTATGGGAGTGATACAGTTTTCGAAATTTGACTGTTTCCTGTCTGTCATAATTTCGTTTTCCACAACACAGGCGTTAGGTTCACTTTTCGAAGAAATAGAAGTTGACATCATTTCTTTGATAAGGGAAAAGTTTGCAACGAAATGAACATGCGGTGGCGAATTTTTTTCAGAAATGTTTGGTAACGAATTTCGTTCTACGAATTTTTTATTTTCCCCGTAAGTGAATATTACAGAATATTGCATAGAGGATAAATTTAAGTAAAAAAATCTTCGAACTTATTACCGTTAAACTCAGTCTGTGCAACAAAATATTGAAGTGGCTTTAATTGGGATATTTCGGCATCGAAAATAGTTACAGATGAATCATTTAAAGGGGGGAACCCAGACGTTGATACGCTTCTTTGTTGACAAAATTTAAGTTATGTACTGGGTTCGCATCCGCTACAAAAGAAATATTATTGATTTTTACGATCGCAGATGTACTACACACTGTGGAAGGGATATGTATCGTATTGACGTGTACGACAGTTTCTGAAACAGGCTTAATGTCTTCGTGGGAAGGCATATTTTCGGGGTTTCGCCCCGTCGAACGGGACGAATGGTAGTTAGGACGAGAATATTTAGAGCAGTTGGGACTTCGTTCCGCGCGTTTACACTGAAATTGTTTATGGCCTATTTCCGAACATTTATAACAGATAATTTGATTGTATTTTTCACCAGTGTGGGTTTTCCGAGATTCCCTTTGAACATGTCCTGGTGTTGCTTTGAAATTCGGGACCGATTCGCAAATTTCTTCATAAATTAGCAATTTTTTCTTAAACTCTACTTAATCGGAACAGCCATATAAAATGGATTTATTTTGGGGTGTATCTCTAATACCTTGTATCGTGTAATGAATTAAAGCGATGTCTCAAAAATATGCATTAAAATATTTAATTGCTATAAAGGACGTCAAATACTAATAAAAACATTAAAAGATCTTAATAATTTTTTATTAGTATTTGACGTCCTTTATAGCAATTAAATATTTTAATGCATATTTTTGAAATGTTTTAATGGGCGTATAAGAAAACTTCTATTTATAATTAATGTAAAGAGATGTCATCCACATTCCCTCGCTGAGCGATTTCTTTCATTTTCAAAAAATATTCCAATAATTGTTCGTTTGGTTGACATCCGCGGTTTGCTAATATTTGATGTAATTGCGCGGGCGAAGCCGTTTGATGAAATTCACGGAATAAAGCTTCCTTTAGTGCTGAATAGGAATTAATATTAATTTCAGCTCTAATTACTAGCAATGCTAAACCTTTTAAACTCCGTTCTGCGAAAACAAATTTTTGATTATCTGAGAGATTCAATGATTCTGAAAGCGTTTCAAACCGTGTAAATCATGTTTGGATGTTTTCCGATTTATCCCCACTAAACGGCGGAATTAATTGTTCGATGTCGGTAAAAGAAATATTTTGTTTACTTGCAGTGTGTTGCGAATGTACAACCATTTGCTGTGGTTGTATTTTTAAGGGGGAAATTAATTGTGTGCTGGCACTACTGTCGTTCTGATTATGCTCAGTGTCTGTTTCCGAAGCCGAAATATTCCCAAATGTTTCCTTAAAAACAGCAATGTCTGACAATGCAACCAAAATGCGAGTCGCTATCTCATCTTTACTTCCATGTATATTGATTGATAGCAGATTAGCGACTGTTATCAATTGCAAAGTATCAAATGTATCTGTAATTTCTTTAAATTTGTTGGCGAATTCAGGGCTACCTTCTTTAAACGGTAATCCGGTATATACCCTTAAATTAGAACGATTTCGCCGAGCTTCATCGGTTCCGAAAATAAACAAATGTAGAAGTTTTATTTTATCAGCTTTGGCAGTTTTTAACTGCTGTCTGATCACTGGGATTGTTTGCAGCTCCATTACTCACAGCAAAGAAATAAGGTATAGTAAAAAAAATCACTTACTGCTAAGTGTAATCCACTCCGACCTATGCCACTTTTACAATGAGAAAAATAAATCCACAGTATCCACAGGAACACCACAAATCACAAATAACGGCGACCGACACTACTGACATACTTTATCACTTTCTTTTTTTCTGAGCCTAGAAACCGCGCAGATAAGCTGAAAATATAAACATCTCTCGTTCTCGAAGACTAGGGGGAATATATTCTTTCCTCTTGCACATTAATCCATATGCACAAATAAGAACTTGTAGCTCAGGTTGTAGGCCGTTGCCCCCATGTAAAATAAGTAGTTGTAGGGGGTTTTGTTAACAATGTTTCTTACACAATCTTGATTATATGAAGGCAGGTGAATTATTTACAAATGAAGTGATAAAGGAGGGGTTGGGACGTTCCATAGAACGGAACATTCGGCGATGCTCCGCAGCAGGTCCAGGAGCATGTCTTCATAGCGTGGCTGTGAGAGTGAATCTATTTCCCTTTTTCTGCTATTAGGCTAATTGGATAAAACTTGAACGTCAGCAGATAAACAAATGTAAACTAGTCACTTGGTTCTCGTGAGAGAATGCTTAATACAGCAATAATACTAATTGGATGTTTTGGGAGGCAAATTGCAACGTACATATATATATATATATATATATATATATATATATATATATATATATAAAATCAAATTTAAACGAGGAATTCAAAAACATCCTGCTCATAATAATTTAACATTATCGAACGGTTATTTTCAAGTGACTGAAGAGTTCCCTTAAATGTGTTAAAGAAGAAATTTTCATAAGCATAACACGTGAATTGATATCCATGCAATGATTCCTTAAGAACCTGAAAGTCATGATAGACCAGGAAGTGGCAGCAAGAACAATCATCGTTCCTCATCGAATTAATGGTTAAAATTCTAGAATTAGTTAAAACACGATTCACATATTAAAACATAATCGGTCTGCCAAGTAATATTGATAGAAACACATGAAAACCTGATTTTAGCGATTGACCTGATTTAGCAATTTTAATATTGTGTTTTACGGCATCCAAAATTATAAAAACATGAAACGCTAGAATAAGGAAAAACGGTGGTACACCTACGAGTTAATCACTAAAATGAGTTTTTCAGGTTTTTCTTTTTCTTTTTCTTTTTCTTTTTTTTCTTTTTTTGTTTAACCAATATATGATTTGTCAGATCGATTGCGTTTTAATATGCAATCGAGTTTTAACTTATTCTAGAATATAAGCCGTGAACTTGATGAGGGGATTATCTGTGCAGCCACCTCCCACGTCTATGACTGTATAAGATATATATATAGAGGGAACTGGGGCACGTTGATACAGCTTTTTTCTAAGAATTTTTTTGCTATTGATAAAGCAGAAATTTCAATTTATTTTTCTATTTGGTGTCAGCAAAACCTCTGTAGTGTGTTATAAAAATGTACAATCGTTGTTTTATATATTATTTTTGCCTGTAATTTTTAAAAAATCAAAAAAAGTCATATGTATCAATGTGTCCCATGCGGGCATGGGGCACATACAAATGACTTTTTATGACCGGGGCAGATTGATATACTTCATGGGGCACTTTGATACGCCTGGGAAAAATGGAGACAAAATGTCACCAATGCATATTTTTTATAGAAAATAGTCAGCAAACCATTTTATATTATTTATAAAAATTCAAATCACCCACACATTATTTGTAAGCAATATTAAAGCAATCAAAATGAAATGTATAAATGACCTGATGTTTTGGCCATTCCTCGTCTGATTGTTGGCTGTGGTAACTTTGTCATATCTGGCACTTCAACCCCAGCATTATCTTTTTTCTTAGAAAAGAAGAAAAAATTACCAGGTTTTCTGTTTATAAATCAGTTTATAAACAGAAAATAAAGGGTAATAATATTTAAAATTCTGTTTATTTCTGATACAATAATTTTCCTGTGCTGTTCTGCAGCTTGTTTCTTTTAGTTAATATTTCTCATGTCAAAAATGCTTTTTTCTCTGGAGAATCTATATAAATTTCAGATTTTCCATGCAGCCGTCATTTTCTTTTGTTACTTCTACTAGCACTAGATGCTGGGTAAATTCGTATGTCTTATGTTTGCAAAAATACTATAAAATATTCTACTATAAAGAAATTAGAGCTATTTTACTAAATAAAAACTAATATTAGAACTTTTTAACAAAAAATGGTTGGATTAAGGAGTGTATTGTAAAACAATAACAACAGGTAATGAAAAAATGAACTAGAAAAGGTTTTAGGTGGTATCAATGTGCCCCGACGTAGACTGTATTAATGTACCCCATACAGCCATTTTGAATAAAATGATTCTCAAATCCAATACTTCATAATTTATCTAACAATAAAGAATGAGGAACTGATAATAGTAGCTTTACTTACCAGGGCGAGTATTCTTTTCAGTTGAAAACACTGCAATAGTTGTATAATATCATTTCAATTGTACAACTCAAATTTACTTTTGACCTACCAAAACAATAAATCACCCGTCCCATTTCATCAAACAACTGAATCACGCCAAGACTTTTTGTATGCAGTTGAGTGCACTAGCATCACCTTTTGGAGCTGTTGTGAAACTTCCTGTAATGAACCTGTGTGCAGTAGAGGGGGTGTATCAATGTGTTTCATGTATCAATGTGCCCCAGTTCCCCCTATATTTAAAGGTGTCAAAAATTCCGAACAAAATATTATAAATATAGATTCAATTAATGACTAACATTAAATATGGAGAAGACTGTTTTTCAAATTTCTAATAAAGTTGTTGGCAGTTACCTTTATGGTGCACTGTTAAAAAAAAAAAAAAAAAAAAAAAAAAAAAAAAAAAAAAAAAAAAAGGGGGGGTTTCATTTATTTATTATTACCATCAACGAAATCGAATAACATTTTCTCACAAGACAGATACTTTAACTCATTTATTTCTTGCGAAACATAATCTCTGGTACAAAAACATATGTGTCCGTATTTTGCATTTGTTGTTGGCAGAGAAAGTATAACAAATAAATATTAGTTTTTATTACAGCATGCCTACAATAAACAGAATGCCATCAGCAGGTACATGCAAATTCTTCACAAACATTGCAGAACTTTAAACGATGCATTACGGACGCTTATGCCAATGTGCCACTCTTTAACCATGTGCTCCAACGCGTAATGGGAAATTCAAAAAACGACCCAAACGGGCATTGCAGCTAACGGTGAGAAATTTGAACATCTCAAATAAAGGTGCATATTATAACTAGTTTTTTTTTTTTTTTTTTCGTTTTTCTTCTTCTCTTCCAAGATTGTTTTCACACGTCGCGTTATAGTGTAGGAAATCAAGAATAAACAAACACGCGTTTTGACCGTTCTATTATTCGCAATAATCTCCACGAAGTATCTTTTCGTACTAATTTGATGATGCTCTACAACTTTGAAAATCATTTTCCCTATCTCTTTTCCTTCCCGCAATAGAAATGCAAGCTCCGCAGTCTTTCTCCAGATGGTACAGTAGGCATTTTTATTGAGCAGAGCATGGCTACTTTCCTACACCTCGATACCACTTTTTTAGATATAACAGTAGACGTTCCGAAGTTAAGAGGGTGACAAACATTTTAGTGAGCATACTGTGTATCAAACTTCTATACACCGTAACTCCCGTCTTATTTTGCACAACAGTTAATTTTTAGACAGTTAGAAGTATATTTCATTTTAGAGTTTCTAATACTGTTTTTTATCATGTCAATGCATATTTACCTTGATACATGTATTATTTTGAAGTCAAGGAATTAAAATTTTGTGACGGAAACTTTAGAATGTTGTCAAATGCACACTAATTAAACTCTGTAGTATTTTTTATTCAACTTTGTTCCCAAACATATCACACTGAAAAATTCTTTCATTCAAAAAAATTATTTTTTTTTAATAACTTAATTTATAAAACAGAAAACGACTTACTATTTGGCGACGCTTATACAACATTGGATTTTCTTCCACCTGCTGCTAAAAGTTTCTTCCACCTTTAACGCAGCTCTGGTTATTCCATGAAGTTAAGATCATACTCATATCCGATGACACACACTTTCGCTTCACCTTATATCTGTAGATTGACTGAAACAGACTAATTTGCAAACAACTATAGAGAAAAATCGAAACCGTACATTCCATGAATTTCAAACACACTTTGAAACTTACCATGCAATTGGTGAATTGGAGTAAAATAAAGTATGATGCATTTGTTGCGCACACAGTTTAAATGTTTGACGTCTTATTCACATTCAAAACACTAAAGACGTTTTATAAGAGAATTGGTTACTTAAACCGAAAAGATAGCCGTCAGATTTTTTTTTTAGCGCTGAAGTGCCAAGCCATTATATTTACGAGCAAAAATATCTAAACTTCATCACGCGGAAATTGATTAACATAAAAAATATTATTTATTTATTTATAAAATTTCAATATTCTTATTGTCTCAATATATTTATATGTTAAGAAAACATCCCCCATGCTGAAAGAAATAAAGCGGTTGAAATTAAATATTTGTTCAATCAAAACTTACTGATTTTCTAATTTCAGTGACTATTTTTCATTTTTAATCGATATTATCACAAGTCGAAATAAACACACAATTTTAAATTCCAATAACGATTCGAACTGAAAAATAGCTTTATTGTTAAAATCTTTTTAATTCTGAAAAGAGTTTTCATGAAAAATTTAACCAAGCGGTGAGTCTAAATTTTTTCTGGCGCTTTGCACGACATTCTTTTAAACTAGTTTCCCAGTCTTTCTTGAAAATAGGAAATTAAATCGGAATTCCGTTTCATCTCTTTTATTCTCACAGCTGTTTAGAATTTTATTCAAGTAAGAAATTTTTCAGAAGTATTTCGAAGGTGATTTTTGTGTTATAATACGATACTTTAAAATGTTTGTTAGATACTTTATGTTTTATTTTATACAATGTTAAAATACATTACGCATAAAACAAAATAAATATACATAGATAAAATTTGAAGCAAGATAGAAGAAAAACAGTTCATTATTCTAGAAATTGAAAAAAGGTACTTCTGAAATAATTTATTTTATTAAACAACACTAAGACTTTTTTTAAATTTTTTTAAAATTATTACATGTTGCATTCTTATTTTATTGTTATATACTTTTAAATTATTTTTATTTTATTTTATTTTTTGCTGATGTTGCAACAACTTACTCAGTTTAAAAACTTTAATTAAGCATAAAAGTATTTATTCTCCAATTTTAAAAAAAAAAAAAAATATAGCACTATATTTAGTTCCATTAATGACCGCAAACTGACATTTTTTAAAGTGTTTTCAAAAGATATTAACGTCAAAATCTCTTTAATACTGAGAAAGACCTCTCAGTATTCAGTATGTTTGAATTTTTTCTTTTACTTTACATAAATTTCTTTAAGATTGGTTCAAGATTTCTCCTTGAAACGGAATTAAATTGCAATTTCGCTTCACTGCTTTTATCTCATCGGTCTGTTTGGATTTTTATTCAGGTAATGAAAAATCCACAGTATTTGGAAAATGGTTCTAATATCTAAATTAAAACTGGTTTTGAAAAAAACATTAATTTAATTTAACAACATATTGAAACTAATAACACCGAAAAAATATTATTTTATGGAAATAAATATACAGTCGAGTCTCTCTGTAACGAAACTCCATACATCGAATTCCTCTATATAACGAATTTTTAGTAAGAACGGTCCCCTTTTCGCATGATTACATTAAAAACAGTCTCTATATAGCGAAATATCGATCTCCATATAACGATTTTTTTTCATAAATTGGTCTTAATTTATTTAGTTTTAAAAGGCTCCGAAATCATACGGAATCAATTTTCCATCACTCTTTTTTGAAACAGCTTAAATAATTAAGAAATAAAATGTTAGGTTAATAAAATAAATTTAATAAAAGATTATAAACATTTCAAAACATCAAAAATAATATTTGTTCAAATTTCACACATTAAAAACGATTTTTAACATCATTCTCTATATATCGAATTCCTCTATATAATGAATTTTTTACTGGAACGGTGGATTTCGTTATATAGAGACTCCGCTGTATTTCGATAATGGTTCTAATGACATTTGAATAAACGATTTTATTTTACTTGAGAGAGGTGTAACGAAAAATTTAAAACAAATGTTATTGACATTTTTCGATTCCAGTCGAATAAGGAACATAACCATAATAAAATAAAAATATAAATTGTTTCACGGTCAATAAAAATGCGTTTCACGCGACAATGAGGTGTAAACCAAAAACCACGCGCTCTATTGTAAAAACAATAAATTAAAAATACACAGTGTTCAAAATTAATTTTCCACTTGGTTCATCCTATTAGCTTTCAATAGAGATTTATTCATAAACTTTAACTATAACTTAGGAATAATAAAAGAAAAATTATCATTGCAAATAAAATTTTTACGCGTATAAATTTTAATAGACTTCTTATAACTCCCCTTTATTTTATATATGATTATTGTTCTCATTAGATTGGAATCGAAACATATCAGTAATATTTGTTTTTAATTTTTTGTTACACTTCACTCACGTAAAATAAAAAAAAAAATTCAAATGTTTATATACAAAACGTGAATTTCCAAAAATCTTGTGATTTAAAAATCTAAAAGATTTAATATCTTTTTATAATGGTTTTAATGACAGGGCATCTGAATTAGAGATACATTTTAGGAAATACCGTATTTACTCGTGTATAAGGCGCACGCGTGTATAAGGCGCACGCGTGTATAAGGCGCACCCCTACTTTACAAGTAAATATGGCGATTTGTTAAAATCTCGTATATAAGGCGCACCATAAATATCATACGCTAATGAAGAATGACTAAATGAATTTCAGTAAAAAAAAGTCGAAACAAGCATTACACCAGACCAGAAAACAAGACGAAAATGCATTTTTTAGACTTCGGGTTGTAAGAGAATGACGGGAAATAGGAAAGAGTGGCGGTAAAAAGAATTACTAATTAGCTTTTAGATAATGTCATTAGTTCTGTTGTATAAAAAACTGCAAGGAATGAAATAAATATGCAGTAATACTTCAATTAAATAACATTTTCCGAGTTTTAATATCCTATTTGATTAATTTCTTGTTTCTTATGTATATCGTTCGACTGCATCCAACAGTAAAAAATTATTTCGTGTATAAGGCGCACCTAGGAATTTTATCCTAATTTTTTGGAAAAAAAGTGCGCCTTATACACGAGTAAATACGGTATTAGTGAAAAGCCGTACTTCATTGAAATAATTAACACATAAGAAATATAAACGCTTGAAAAAATTTCAAATTTAGATGGATAATTAGCGAAAATGTAAATTTTTAATAAAAAAATGTTTTTTATTTAGGTATATTGACATACTTAAAATCACTTTTTCAGAAGAGAAAGCACATTGTTGAGCAAAATTGACAAATATACTTTGCATATTTACGACCAATGAAGTGTTAAATCAATTAACATGCATAATTTTTAATTCAAAAATAAGTTGAACATTTTTCTCAAATAAAAATAAAAGCTTCTGGTAACTTATCCAATAGTAGGTTTTTTTTTTCACTTAAAACAAATTTATTAATCTGTGAGTATAAAATTACACATAGTTATGTTTTACTAATTAATAACTGGAAATATCCATAAGAACTTTTAGGTCCCTCCAATACTTCATTAAAAAAAAATGTTGTTTTGACTGTTATTTTCTAATATTCAAAAATTTTTAATATTATCAGTATATATCAGTACAACAAAGTATTTTTGAAATGTTTTGTTAAAATGTTGTTTTCTGTTGCATGTTTTGTAAAAAATTCTAAAAAACATTTTACCGTTTAAAAATTTTTTTGCAGCATAGTATACCAAGTTACAAATTTACATTAGTAAACAATGGGAAGTGAAATCAGAATTTTCGTTCATCTGTCACATATTCTGACAAATGTTTAGATTAATGACTATTCAAATTGTATTTAAATCAAATACTTTCAGAAACTGAATCTAATGAAATGACCGCTATTTAAAGTAAAATGGGATCAAAATTTGCATCAAAATAACGAATGCACAAAAATTGAATAGTGTAAATATATAAATTAACACAATTGTATATTTTCTAGTTTTTAAGAAAATTTTCTCTTATCAAGGTATTTTTAAAGATATTAGAGATAAAAAAGCTTAATAATTCATTAAACAAAGTGTTAAGGCATTGTTTTCTTTAGAAAACAAATGTGATCATTCAGAATTTTGTTTCTGAATTTTAATATACATAGATGACAAAGTGTGGAACCAACAGAGCAAAAAAAAAAAAAAAAATATCCATGCCACGGTTTGAACCTGGATTTTTAATTCTGCGCACCAATGCTCTGCCAACTGAGCGTCCAGGACATACCTATCCTGGCACTTACTTCTATATGGATAATTGTTGAAAGTTGTAAGACAGGAACTATTGAACAAGATGATATGACATAATGAACAAAATGAACAAGATGAATTTTTTATCCTTTGGCAAACAGAGTCTAATTTAGTTCAGCACTGATAATTATATTATGATAATTAAAAAATGCATGATTGCGATGTTATACATATATAATTATGACTCTTTATTATTTATGACATACATAATTGCATGATTATACATATATAATATTACCGGTAACTATACATATATTATATTTTTTAAATAATGAATGATTGCGATAGAGTACATATACATTACTATCGATACTGGATTTATTTCTTTAAAATAATTTCTTTCATGAATTTCTTTTAAATTTTCATTTTTAAATTCCAACGTGATTTCGAACGATTTTAGCCCTTTTAGGTAGATTTCTATGAAATACTACCTATTGCGATCTCTGAAATGTTGCAATTTCTGAAAGATTTTTGCAAATCTACTCCGATCACAACCCCCAGACCCCAAAATTATCATTAGTAAAAAAGTTTATACATATATATATATTTTTATCTATCTATCTATATTATCTATCTATCTATATACATATATATCATTTTTATGGACACAATAACTTTTTTAATTCTGCTCAGATCTCTTCCAAACTCATGCATAAAATTAAGGGGCATAAAATCTCGGTCAAGTTCGTTAATGGGCAAAATCGGACAAAAGGTGTAGAAATAGGGAGGTTTTTAAGAAAACAGAAAAAATCTCATAACTTTTTTATTAAAATAGATATCGAATCGGTTTAAACTTTATATTACTTCTAAAAAATACGCCAAAAGTTCCTGCATAACAGATTTTTGATAAAATTAAAAATGAGCTCAAGGGACACATAAATAGGGTTTTCGGGAGTTAAAAATTCATAACTTTATCAAGTCTCAAGATATCAAATTCAACTAATTTTTTTTATAAATTCTCTTAATGTTATCTAAAATTTTTGTATTGACAAGTTTTTGATAAAAACAACACTTATTGAAAAAAAAATTGAAAACCAAAACAAAGAGGGGAGTGGTGGAAGAAGATAAAAATCCATAACTTCATCAATTTTTAAGATATCAAATCCGATTAAAATTATCTTACATCTTCTCAATAATATCTACAACTTTTATAATGACAAGTTTTTCCTAGGACCAATCCTTTAATCAAAAAATAAATTAAACAATAATAGGAGCTGTAGAAAAAAAATGTCAATTCCAAACTGCTTATATTCTCACTAGTTTTGTTCTCAAACGCATACAATTGGCAGGTTCTCTTATTTCAGAACTATGTAATATGGCGAAATTGTCAGTTTTGCGATAAAGACAGAATACATTTAAAAAAAATGCCTTTAAAATATCATTGTGAACAGAGTTTCCTGAAGCGATCGTGATTGAAAAATTGAAGAAGTATTCAAATAACAAATTGCTTTTTTTCTGACTAATTTTCAAATCCATTTTTGCTCTCAAACGCTTTCAATTGACAGGTTCCCTTATTAAGGAACTGTATAATGTGCCTTATTGTCCAGGTTCTTGATAAAGGGAGAATTAAAGAAAAGCTGTGAAAGTGGGCAGTTTGAACAAAATTTCCCGATTCGATCGAGATTGAAGAATTGGGGATGTATTCAAATAAAAATTTGCTTCTTTTATGACTCATTTATAAATTCAATTTCACTCTCAAATGTATTGGACTGACAGTTTTCCTTATTTAGGAGCTGTGTAATGTGCTTATTGATCAATTTCTCCATAAAGTCAGAATATATTTAAAAAATGCTGTCAGAGTGGCATTTGTGGTGAAGATCGCTTAAGAAGATTCTGATAAAAGCAACTCATATAATAAAATGAAATTAAAAGTTCTTCAAAAGTGGCCAACGAAAATTGTTTAACAAGGTTTATCTGTAATCATATTTTATTTTTTGCTGTCGAAATGAGCAAGTAACTTAGAAATCTACCTCCACCTATAGGCTAAGCCGACAGGGATTTTTCTACTTAGGGTCCCGATAAGAATCACACAATTTAAGCTTTCATTCCATAGAAAATACTATTAATATACTAATAATACTATGTGAAAACACCTTTTTAACTTTTTTTTTCAAAGTACATACCAATAGTAATTGTTCGTTATACAAGATAAGAAAGGGTCTATCTTTGAAATGGCAGATGTGTTTTATGCCGACATTTTGAATAGATTGTCATACTTGTATTTTTATAGCTGCAAACATGATAAAAGACATAAGATAAGTGATGACTTTTTAGCGTTCATTATGATCTTAAAATACGATTTGACTAGCTAATTTAAGTGAACAGTGTGTTTTTTCAGTTAACAGAGGAATTACTCGGCTGTACTTATAAGAACCACAAGAACACTGGGTGGTGGAGAAAAATTTCTTGTTTAATTTTCGTTTGTATATTTATCCATATATTTAACTTGTTTTATGGCGTAATCTCTAAAGTGGCGAGTAAAAATTTTTTTCTACGTTTCCTACTTTTTATAGGAAATTGAAAAAAATGTGGAATCGGCACGTTTTTGCTGTGCTAGAAATTACATATGTAAACTCATATGTTACATATGTTGAAATGCGAGAGAACTTGGTCATGAAATATAAAGGAAGGTGGGGTATCTTAGAACGTTTTCAGTTCATATTTTTCAAAAAAAATTTTAACATTTATTCTTGCTTTAGAACCAATTAGATATAAACTCTAAACATTCTGCATCAAAGAAACTTCATAATATTCTAATATCTCATATAGGGAAAGTGCGAAAATAAAACAATAAAAACCTTTAAAATGTCCCAACCAGCTCCACATGGTGGAACAGTTTGGGGCGCTAGTTTTGATGAACATAGCGTATAAAATTTTATATTTAATTTATTAACAAAGCTTTATTTGTAAAGCTTTAATTGCACATGAAATAATTTAAGCATTGAAATACTTTAATAATTTGAACTGAAACATAATTTTCCATTAGCAGATCTTGTATATGTTGCGAAAAAATTGTTTTCCACATTCAACACATAAAACACATCTTTGACCTATTTTGTTTTTAGAAGTGCCAAGTTTAAAAGAATATCTGTTTAATACACAAACAACTATCATGCTTATAAAAAAAAGACAACTTTTGATCTTGTTTTTTTTTAAATAAATATCTTATACTTGCTGCTGTCCTCAATGTTTTAAACATGCTCTACGAATGCAACAAAGCTTTGTTTTTGCAAATTTTATCAATGTACACTATTCCACAGTGGGTTTGCCTGTAAGTTTCTGGAACCATCTTGAGTAAGTTTGCAATCTATAGCAATATCAGCATCCCATGAAAAGTTCAATTCATCATTACTGCCATTAATTTAAAGATATATATTTAATGTTTCACTGCATTATACTAACAAACACGTAGAAAAAAGTTTAAGATCAAACTTTTTTATTTCGGCAATTTTTTTTTAAGTTGAAATTTTACCATATGAATATTTTACCAATTCATTAAATAATTTGTTAAGTATTTTATTTTTATTATTAATTTGAATTAGATTTGAAGGAATTGAAGTTTTTAATGGAGGTTTTATTGAGAAAATCTCCAAGTCTGTATTAAAATTTTTCTTACACTTTACAAAAATATTTTTTCAAACTAGCTCCAAATTTTTTGTTGTAAGTGGCAGATTAATTTGAAATTCCGCTTGATCGTTCTTACTTTAAAAGCTGTTTATATTTTCATTCACGTAAGAAATAATTTAAATATTTTTTGAAACTGAATCAGGTATAATTTTAACTAAATTAATAAAAACTAATCTATAAAAACTTGCATTAACTTATCCATTTAAACGTCTTATTTTTTCTGCTTTAACTTTTTTAATGTAACGTAACAGTTAACATATATTTTTAAAATTAAAATAAGTTTCAGTAACGCATTCTTGAATCAGTCTCGAAACTTTTCTGAATGTTTCTTTCACGTGCCGACACGAATTGCTTCTATCTTTAACCATGGCCCACTTGATCTATAGGCCCATCTATTTGAGATTAATGTATGAAGTTTCTCTCCAGAGGACTATGATACCTTGCTCAAATTATTCTAACCAATCGTGCAAACCCTGCACCAAAATAACGACTATGTGCCGAGCCATGAGCACCGAACAGGAAACAGATTACTCATTGCTAATTTGGACAGGGTTTGCGTCACGTTGTCTCACACGTGGTCCAATGAAATGGTTCAGGTTTTGAAGCTGAATCCGACTTCACTTTTTCGGCGGTTTTTAGCGAAATGGTTCGGCCGGTAGTATATAGTTGGCTATGCTTTAACGCAGGTCTATAGTTCATGGGAGTTAGACTAGACTCAAATCCAAAGATACAAAGTTTCACTTCATCTTTTACCTGCTGCAGATTGAACAACTCAGTCTAATTTGTATACAGCTACAGAAAAATACAGAAACACGCCTTTAAATTTACCAAGCAATTGGTAAATTAGAGTAAAAGAAGGTATACATGTTTCTGCGCTCAGAGTTTAAGTGTGTAACGTCACATTCATATTCAAATTCAAAACATGCGAGACTTTATTTAAGAGAGTAGCTAGTCCACTCAACAAGGCAACTGTCAGATTTTTCTTCCAGTGAAGTGCTAAACCATTATATTGAAGAAGCAAAAGTATCTTGAACTTCATCCTTTAACAATTCATTAACATCAAAATAACTATTTGTTTAATTAAAAAGTTTCAATATTCATGCTGTTGCAAGGTCTTATAAAGTATATTAAGAAAACTTTTCACATGCTATAAGTAATAAAACTGAAAAAAATAAATATTAGAGCAATAAAAATTTACTAATTTAAATATTTGAAAATTCATTTTTTAACCAATATTATCACAAGTCGAAATGATCATACAATTTTTAATTCAACTAACACTTCGAATTTAAAAATGGCGTTACTGTTAAAATCTCTTTAACTCTGAAAATATTCTTCGCGAAAAATTAAACCAAGCAGTGCGTCTGTTTGAATTTTTTTGACGCTTTACGCAACTTTCTTTGAAACTAGTTCCAGAATCTTTTTTGGAAGTTGGAAATTAAATCGGAATTAGCTTCTTTTCATTCCGTTTCATCTCTTTTATTCCCGCAGCTGTTTAGGTTTTTATTCAAGTAAGAAATTATTCAGAAACATTTGGAAGCAGATTTTTATGATGTAATACTAAAGTTAAAAATGTTTGTCAGGTGATATATGTTTTATTTTACACCATATTAAAATGCCATTCATATAAAACAAAATATATATATAAATAGATAGATAAACGTTGAAGCGAGATATGAGAAAATCTGTTTATTTTCTAGAAATTGAAAAATGTATTTCTGAAACATTTTATATTTTTAAAAAACATTCAGGTTAATTTTTTAGAAATTTTCTTTTTAAATTTAAATGTTGCATTCTTATTTTAGCGTTGTTTACTTTTTAGCTATTTTTACTCTTATTCTTATTCCTATTCTTATTTTATTTTATTTTATTTTATTTTTGCTGATGTTGCAATAACTTTATATTTTATTTTATTATTTGTTATATTTTATTAATTTATTTTAATGCTGATGTTGCAACAAATTAGACAGTTTAAAAGCTTTACATAAGAATAAAAGTATTTATTCTCCAATTTTTGAAAAATCTTAATTATAACACTATGTTTAGTTCCATTAATGTCAGCAAACTGAAACTGTTTTAAGTGTTATCGAAAGATATTAGCGTCAAAATCTCTTTGACACAGGAAAAAAAACCTCTTATAAAAGCAATTAACCAAAAGGTGAGTGAATTTGAATTTTTTCTTATACTTTAGGATAAACGTCTTTGAAATTGGTTCCAGATTCATCCTTGAAAAGAAGTTAAATTGGAATTTCGCTTCGTTGCTTTTTTCTTTTCAGCCTGTTTAGATTTTTATTAACGTAATTAGAAATCCAAAATGTCTGTAAAATGATTCTAGTGGCATACTATCTAAATTAAAAATGGCTTGAATACATAAAAATATCATTTATTGGAAATTAATGCATTTTGAAAATGGTTCTAATGGCATGAATTAGAGAGATTTTAGGAAATATTAGTGGAAAGTTATATTTTCTTAAAACAATTAACGCAATAAAAGCAATTAAAGCATAAACGCAAGCAAACGTTAACACAAATAATATAACATATATTTTTTATTAAAAAAATAATTTAGGTATACTCACATAGTTAATATCACTGTTTTAGGAAAGAAAAAAAAGTGAAAAGTATACCTTGCATATTTACCACGAGGTGGAAAATCAATTAACAGGTGTAATTTTTTTATTTCAAAATAAATAGATAATATTGTTTAAAATAAATAAATAAACAAAAGGTTTTGGTTACTAATTTAACCATTTATTTGTGTATTTTATTCTATTTTATTTTTTACTTAAAACAAATTCAATAATCTGGGAATTTAAAACTATACACGGTAATAATTTACTAATTAAAAATCAGTAATTTATCATAAAAATCCTCGGCATGGAAAAAACCGTTTTGTTGAAACAATTAAATTTTGGTTAACATAGTTTAAACAAAATATTTTGGTTGGAATGATCAAATTGTGGTTTTGAATTACAAAACTAAACGATTTTGTAATTCAAAAAAATTTTGTTTAAAATTTGTTCATTCCAACCAAAATGCTTGCTTGGAGCTATGTTAACCAAAATTTATTTGTTTCAACAAAACAGTTTTTTTTTCCTGTAAGTGTTTTTCGTCCTTTCAACACTTCATAAAAATATGTTATTTTGATTGTTATTTCCTAATATTTATCAGATAAAAATATTTCATATTATCAGCATATATAAGTACTTCAAAATGTTTCTGAAATGTTTTGAAAACAAAATCTGTTTCACGTTTAAAAAAATTTGTACGAAAATTAAACCAAGTGATAAGATTATATTTGTAATTAATGGGAAACAGAATCGGATTGCTCGTTCATCGCCCGTATGCCCGTATGCGCACAACTGCTGATTCAAAAGCTATTAGAAACTAAATCTAATTAAATGGCGTTTATTTAAATTAAAATAGAATCAAAATTTGCATCTATATAACGAATGTATAAAAAAATGATTATATATATATATATACTAGCAGGCTATGCCCGCTGCGCTGGTCAATATTTCAAAATCAACCGTGGATGAAACGAACTGGTGAATTTAAATTTGTATTTTAAATAATTTGGACCTCCAGCAGCACCTTGCTCATTGCTGAAAACGATTTAGACACTATTGTGATATTAAATTATCTCAAACATTGCGCAAAAACCAGCTATTTAGAAGTAACTATTTTAGTTTATTACTAACAGTGCACATTTGGAAACAAAATGAGACCATTATGGCAATATAATTTAAAATTTTCCCTTATCTGAAGAAATATTAATTATTACAGTCGTTACCATGGCACAACTTCTGAAAAATTTCTTCACAACTTTTCATTATGTGAAGCCAGGAACCCAAAGCTACTCCCACCTAAAAAGTTCATATATATATATCTTAAATTTAGTCCGCGCGATAAAAGGCACAATTATGCAAGAATCATCTTTAAACTCGTCAAGTACATTGAGATGGTTAATATCTCAGTGGGAATTGCAAATGAGCAAAATCGGCCCAAGGGGGTGGTAATTGGGAAGGGTTCAAAAATTTGAATACCATTTTAACATGGCTTTCACAAAACCAGCTCTTACAAAACAATAGCAGGAAAAAAAATAAACATTTTTCGTTACAGCAAGTTGCCAATGATAAAAAAAAACAATAAAATTCTTACTACAACAATTACTTTATTATTGCAAAATTTCCTCCTGAAAAATGAAAACAAAATTCGCATTTTGACATTTTTGAATAATTTTTTTTTGCATTGGATAGCTGAGGTGCATGCCGACAGCGCACCTTTTTTACTTTTTCGATTTTGGTTGCAGATATATTTTTTAAAAAGCACTTTCAGTTTCGAAACCGGTTTTGAAAGTGAAACTAATTTTGTAAAAAAATATCTGCAACCAAAATCGAAAAAGTAAAAAAGGTGCGCTGTCGGCATGCACCTCAGCTATCCAATGCAAAAAAAAAAAAAAAATTATTCAAAAATGTCAAAATGCGAAAGAGTTATTAGAAAAATGCTTCCCCATAGGAATAGCATTAGGTCGCTAGCGTTTCCTCGAGCGAGGACAGGGGCCTTAAGCATTTTCTCTTTAGTTATTTAAGATAAAATTAAGTAAATTTGTATAATTTGGCGAACGATTTGGCGAAATTGGTTGACGTGATAATCAAGTAGTAGCCAATTTACACTTTTCATATTTCACATAAGATTCCTACACAAACATCATATACGCAATAGGTTTAGCACGATTATCTTGCAACTACAATGTGGCAAAATCCTCGTTTTAGAATACCAAAGAAATTTATGTATATTTTATTATTTTCTATCATTTTAAACAGCAATTAAAAATAAATAAAATGTAACTGTAGAACAAAACAACAAATATCATTTAAAATAAAAAATGAAAGTAAATAAACAACTTATCATCAGATAAACAACTATATCTGGGTTACCATATGAAGCAAATAATGCCATTTTGGCGCCAGTGAGATACCTCGATGAGTATATGACCAAATACGTGACAAAATTTCCATTTGGAAAAAACTTTAATCGGTATTTATACTGCATTTTCCCTACTTATGTATAAGAAAAAACTTTGACACAGATGTCATGTATGCACCACATTGGCGCAATTTTTTTCTGGCGCCAATTTGGAGAACTTTGTTTTTAATTACCAATTTCATAAATATTTAATTATTTTGTATTATTTGAAAAAAATAAATAAATAAAAAAGTTTAATTAATAACTATAGAACAAAATGATTTATATTACTTTAAAAAACAAAATGAAAGTTAATAAATAGTTTATTAATAAATAAACAACCATAGTCGGTTTACCATGTGTGGCATAAAATCGCCATTTTGTTCCAATCGTGCGAATGTGGTGCGTATATGACATCTGCGCCAAAACTTTAAAAAGTTGCAATTAAATTATTTTACAGTTTGGATGAGGAAGACATTTATACTAAAATTTAAACATTATACGCATTTTTTTTTTGCTATAACTGCTATTTATATATTTACAATTAAACATAAAAAAATATCCTAAAAAAGAGAAAGAAAATAATAAAAAGGGAAATAACTATCATTAAAAATTCATTTAATTTCTGAAACTCATGTTTTTATTCTAACACCAAGGATAAGTCGCCAAAAGTTGAATCAAATGTTATATTTCGCGTTAATTTATTTTTTAAGCATTACAAATATTTTTTTCATTTTCAAGATAAATATATTTTTATAATATTACGCCTCATTTAAGCGGTCTTTCTTTATTATTATTAATATTATCGGTAGTTATTTTCTGCTATTATTTGCAAGATATTTGTAATATTTCTAATAGATATAGCCATTTTAATTCTTTTAGCAATTATAATTTTCGCCAAAAACAGCTACTGGCAACCCTTTTTTCAAAAATAACCGAAAAGTAGGAAATTTACTACGAAAAATCAGAGTTATCCCTGTAAATTTGAATCATAAACCTTCGGAAAAATATTTCCTATCGAATGATACAATCGGCAAAAAGATCCATCGGGTAGTTTTTGAAAACACTCGTTTGGATGTTTCAGAACTTCTGCTTTATAATATATATGATATATATATTTAGAAATTTTATTTTACAATGATTAAATGTTGCATTCTTATTTTAGTATTGTTTACTTTTTAGCTATATTTTTATTTTTATTTTTATTTTATTTTACCTTATTTTATCTATTTTAAATTTTTATTTTATTTTATTATTTGTTATATTTTATTAATTTATTTTAGTGCTGATGTTGCAACAGATTACACAGTTTAAAAGCTTTACATAAGAATAAAAGTATTTATTCTCCAATTTTTGAAAAATCTTAATTATAACACTATATTTAGTTCCATTAATGTCAGCAAACTGAAAAATATTTCAAGTGTTTTCAAAAGATATTAACGTCAAAATTTCTTTAACGCTGAAAAAGACCTCACATAAAAGCAATTAACCAAACGGTGAGTCAATTTGAATTTTTTCTCATATTTTACATAAACTTCTTTTAAATTAGTTTCAGATTCACCCTTGAAAGAAAATTAAATTGGAATTTCGCTTCATTGCTTCTACCCTTTCATCCTGTTTAGATTTTTATACACGTAATTAGAAATCTAAAATATTTGGGAAATGATTCTAATGACATAGTATCTAAATTAAAAATGGCTTTGAAATATATAAGTTTAATGTCAAAAACTATTGAAAATAAGAACACATAAAAACTACTACTTAATGGAAAATAATGCTTTTTGAAAATAGTTCTAATGACATGGCATCTGAAATATAAATAGATTTTATGAATTATTCGTGAAATGATGCGCCCCTTTCAACCAATTTTTGCATAAAAAATGTAAACGCATGCAAAAATAGCGAGTTTAGATGGATAAATTAACACAAATATGTGTTTTTTATTAAAAAAAAGTTTTTTACTTAGGTATATTGAAATACTTAAAACCATTGTTTAAGAAAAGAAAAAACTTATCGAATTGTTCAGCAAAAGGGAAAAATATATATTGAATATTTACTATGTATGCGGTGGAAAATGAATTAACAGGTATTATTTTTAATTCAAAAGCAAATAAAAAAATTTTGTAAATAAAAATAAAGGTTCTGGTAACTTATCCAACCATACTTTTATTACTTAAAACAAATTCATTAATCTGGGAATATAAAATTAAACATGATACCGGGTGTCCAGTAAATGACTGACCCATTTTTAATGTAAATAACAAAAAAAAAACTGTTTGAGATAAAAATGCGCGGCTTGCTGTATTGTTATTAGAATATAAATAAATTTTAAAATATGCACTTTGTTAATCTAATATAATAATATTTAAAATAATATCTCAGTCTGAAGACTGAGGAGGGGAAATATAATACAGATGGTTCAATCACAAATATTATTTTAAATCACTTTCCAACCAACGTACTCTATTTCTGAAGCTGTTTCGAGAGTCGATTCAACATATAGATTCAGATTCGACAACATATAGATTCAGATTCAGCCGAAAATCTCATATTTATGAAAATTAGAGTCATGTCTGTATTCAAACAGCCTGTTACCGCCAGCGCGATATTTTTTTTCCGAAATTTGAACTATGTTAACAAAGTACATGTTTAAAAATTTATTGATTTTCTAATAACAATACCGCAAACTGCGCATTATTATCTCAAACCGTTTATTTGTTATTTAAGTTTAATATGGGTCAGTTATTTACTGGACACCCGGTATATTTTAATTATTAGGAACTGGGAAATATCCATAAGAAGTTTTAGGTCCCTTCAATACTTCATAAAAAATATGATGTTTTGACTATTATTTCCTAATATTGATCAGATCCAAATGTTTCATATTAACAGTATATGTCAATACATCAAAGTGTTTTTGAAATGTTTTGTTAAAATTTTGTTATCAGTTTCTTACTTTGTTAAAAATTGTTAAAAACTCTTTACCGCTTAAAAAAGTTTTGCAGGAAAATAGAACCAAGTGATAAATTTATACTTGTAAAAAATGGGAAATAGAATCAGACATTTTGTTCATCGATGACTGTTTAGATTAATGACTATTCAAATTTTAATTAATTTAAAAAAATTTAGAAATTGAATCAGATCAAATGACGGTTATCTAAATTAAAACGGAATCAAAGTTTGCTTCGAAATAATGA
Organism: Maratus speculifer; assembly: GCA_964019185.1. Classification (NCBI taxonomy): domain Eukaryota; kingdom Metazoa; phylum Arthropoda; class Arachnida; order Araneae; family Salticidae; genus Maratus; species Maratus speculifer. Next base: position 299,642,614 of record OZ025295.1, on the reverse strand, counting down.
ATGCATAAAACTTTATTATTTGAGATAGATAAATTATGTATTTTCTAGTTATTAAGAAAATTTTTCATCATCAAGAAATTAAAAAAAGATATTAGCTGAAGAGTTTACCATTTAATTAAACAAAATGTTAAAGGTATTGTTTCCTTTAGAAAACAAATGTTAAGGATTCTGAAATTTAGTTCATAAATTTTAATACACATAGATAATAAAGTGTAGACCAACAGAGTAAAAAAAAATCCAATCCAGGATTTGAACCTTGGTCATTGGTTTAGCGAATAAATGCTCTACCAGGATATATCTATCCTTTCACTTAGCATATTTGTTGATTAATTAATGTGAATAATAGTTCAAAGTTGATCAGACTACAACCGCAGCACAAAATGTACCATCATGAACATTCCTGTTGCAAGTAGAGTCTAAATTAATAATCCAGCACCAATAATTATGCATACATTATATTTTTTTAAGAATGCATGATTGCAATGTTATACATATATAATTATCGATGATGGATTTATTTTTTTGAACAATTTCTTTCGTGAATTTCTATTTTTAAAAAATCTTTTTTAGATTTCAAAATGTTTCCGAACTATTTTAATCCTTTATATACAGGCAGTATGTATAAGTACTACTAATTTTAAACTTTTATTCCATACGACAATAGTAATTTTTCGTTATTTTAGCAATAAAGGAGGGATATCTTTAAAACAGTCAATGTGTTTTATGCTGGCACTATGAACAGATTGTCAGAATTGTATTTTTACAGCTGCAAACATGATGAAGGACATAAGATAAGTGTTGGATTTCTTTCTGCGTTTATTATAAACTTAAAAGACGATTTGACTAGCTATTTTAAATGAACGGTGTTTTATATTATTTAACTGTTGAATTACTTATAAGTACCACCGGTACACTGAGAAGTGGAAAAAAAATTCTTTTTTACTTTTCGATTCCATATTTATCCATCATTTTTATCTTTTTTGTAATGCAACTAATAAAATAGTGTGCAATAATGTTTTTTCTAAATTTTTTTTTCGGTTTAATTGCTATTTTTTTAATAAGAAATCGAAAAAGTAGCGGCACCGGCAGTTTTTTGCTGTGCTGGAAATTACATATCTAAATCCATTTATTAACATATTTTGAGATGCGAGAAAATACAAGTGTGTCGCATAACTAAAAGACGCTAATAAGAATGAAGTCTAAAAAAGTTTTTTTAATTAATTTAAATGTTGTCTAAGTTTAAATTAAAAATTTATTTAATAAAATTCAATTTTTATATTCAAAAATTTTTAATTTTTTAATTTGATTTTCAATTATTTTTCATGTGTAAAATAAAACTAGGTCAATTTAAGATTTCTTTTTATAATTATCTTGCGAGTGCCTTGTTATTTACTTTCTTAAAAATTCATATTTTGCTTGAAATCACATGTTGGTTTTCAGTTAGAAAAATTTTTTAGCATGATGTACGTGATTGTACATTAAAATAATACTTTAGATAATGACGTCTAACGAATTAAATTTCACACGGGTGATTTTTTTAATGCAAATTATTTAATTTTCATTCTAGTAAATATATTTTTTAATTGCAATAGATTATAATACAGTAGATAAAAGGCTAAATAGAATATCTTTTTATTAAAATACTTTATAAAAATTTATGCTTTATCTATACGACAAACCTGTTTAATGTATTTTTTCCTTTTACATAACTTTCACCAAAAACAGTTTTTGAATTTTTACTTAAAAGGAAGAAATTAAATCTGAATTTTGACATTCAAGAAGAGAAAAATTCAATATTTTAATAGTATAAAAATCTAAAGTAAATTTGGTTCTCTGAATATATACAGTCGACTCTCGTTAATTCGAAATCGTCGGGACCACAAAAAATGTTCGAATTATCCGAAGTTCGAATTATGGAAAACATGCTTAATATGGTACTATTACAAAGGAATTAATGTTACTGTGTTTTTTAAACTTATTCCGTCTGTTATCATTAGAATATGACTTAATATTAAATTAGAATGTATAAATACATAAAGTAATAAAAAGATTAGAAACAAGCATGATGGAAGAAAAATTTAAATCGTCACTGATGGACAGACGGGGCACTTAGAAAGTGGATATCAAAGGCATTGTATTATATATATGCTCGTTCGGAACAATTTTCACAAAAATCAAAGAAAGAAAGTTATTCAAATGATCTAAAATCTGTGAGAAAGAAAAGAAAAACGAAAAAGCGGCGTTCTCGTTAGTTCGAATTAAACGAAGTCAAGAGAAAATGAGTTCGAATTAATGAAAATTTTTAACGTTTTTCTGCCATTGAAAAATTTAGGACTTCATGTTTAGTTCGAATTAAGCGAAGATTCGAATTATCCGATTTCGAATTAACGAGAGTTGACTGTATATTTAATAGTTCACTGCATTAAAATAACAAACACATAAAAAAAGTCTTGATTTGAAGTTTTTATAAAAACAATTTTTCTTGAAGTTAAAATTCACAACATATATATTTCACAAATTTAAAAAATAATTTGTTGTGTAATTTATTGCTATTGTTATTTTTAATGTGATTTGAAGACAATAAAGTGTTTCATGAAGGTTTTATTAAGAAAACCATAAATCCGGTAAATAAATTTTCTTAAAACTTTACAAAAATATTTTTTTAAAAGTAGGTCCAAAACTGTTGTTGTAGGTGGTAGATTAATTTGGAATTCCGCCCAATCTCTCTTACCCTAAAAGCTGTTTAGACTTTTATTCACTTAAGAAATAACTCAAAAATGATTTGAAACTGAATCATGTAGAATTCTAAATAAATCAATAAAAAATAATCTACAAAAGCTTGCATTGACTTAACCATTTGAACATGTTATTTTTCGTACTTCAATTTTTTTTAATATAACGTAAAATTTTACTTACATTTTTTAATAAAAAAAAATACGTAGCATGTTTTTGGATTGGTTTTCGAATACTTCCGAAGTAATTTTTACTTGAATAAAAATCCAAGCAAGTATAGGAATGACAGAGATGATACTAAACTACGATTTTTTTTCACACAAATAAAAGTTCTAAAAGTAGTTTAAAGGATTTCTATATAAAATATAAGAAATCTAAAACAGATTTATTGCCTGGTCAACTTTTTATTATATAATTTTTCACAGTTAAAGATCTCTTAACATCAAAACATTTTGAAAATACTTCGAATATGTTCTTTCTGTTAGGGACGAAAATAGAATTTGAGTACTGATGTATTTATTTTAGATAGTACATATTTTATGCATACAAATATTTTTGTATGTAAAAAAATATTTTTATTGAGTTGGTAAATAATCAATCAAATTTGCAAGCAAGTTTGCAAGTATTTTTGTTTCATGTAAATAAAAATTAATATTAATCAATATTATTATCAATACATTGATTTAATATTATATTTTATTCTATGGTAATTTTAACATTTGTATTTTTTCAATGTTTATTACTTGTATTATATAATTATATAAGACTGTGACTTGGAATCGTCCCAACCACTTTTATGAAACTAATGAAATATGACTTTCTCACCATGTTAAATATTTAATAATATTCGATGGCTGACTAATGCATTTAACCGTGACGCACAAGCCTACTAGTCTCTAAACATTCAACTAAATTTAATATAGCCTTGGTAAGACAACTAGTTTCTAAATCTAATCATTGAAGTTTTTAATGATGACGATGGTTCACCCTATTAAATCTTTTTGTTGTTGTTGTTGTTGTAGTTGTTATTTGAAAATAAAATTGAAAGTAGAAGTAATCAGTAGCATAGATATTAATCTAACTAAAATTATTTTTTCCAAACCATATAATATCTGATAATGTTACTAGATACATATGTAATAATGTTATCACATTCATTTATAATATATATTATGCATGCATTTTGCCATTATGTGTGTATATATCTATGTATATATCTACCGGGTGTCCCAAAAATGACTGATGGATTTTAAAATTCAATAACTTGCAAACGGTGACAGCTATTTAAAAAATTTTTGCAGGAGGGTTATGTATAATGTCAGGAGTTTTTTTTACCGTAATTTTTTATTTTAGTTCGCATCTCAAACAATAGGTGGCGCTGACGGCGATTGAAGGTAAGGTCGACGCTTCACTCAGCATTGATCACCTGTCCTTCAATCGCCTTCAGCGCCACCTATTGTTTGAGATGCGAACTAAAATAAAAAATTACGGTAAAAGAACTCCTGACATTATACATAACCCTCCTGCAAATTTTTTTTTAAATAGCTGTCACCGTTTGCAAGATTTTGAATTTTAAAATCCATCAGTCATTTTTGGGACACCGGTATGTATGTATGCAATGTCTCTGCACTATTTTATGCAGTTTTTACGTATGTTATACGTATACATGTTACACTTTCCATCACATTACGTTTCAAGATCGTGGCGAAAATTGACGATTGACGATCGTGCCAGTCTCAGCGCAACTATAATCATGGTCTGCGATAAAATAGTATACCAAAGTTATTGCTTAATAACTTTACAAAGTATGTATTTTTTTATCTTTATTTAATATAAAGACACCAAATACCAAATTAACAAATATATTTAGAGGGTTAAAAGCAAGCATCAAGATGATAAAAAATTAGCATTGAACATTGGACCGCAAACTATTTATTTAGTCACAAATTACAGGTTCTTTCATTCTAACTGAACTTCGGTTAAGGATAATAATTTCGAGAAAAATAAGAAAAATTTGCAATGAAAATGCAACGACATGTTATTTGTTTTGTGTGAAAGGTCATAACATCGCGAAAAGCTCTGTAAAAAACAAGATATTAAAGCAATCGATGATATCGTATGAACTGGTACTTGCAGTCAATAAAGTATAGCGCCAAGCGCAAAGTGTTGGCGGACATAATGAGAACTTCTACCACTTCTTTTCACATTGATACATTTACAAAAAAAAGGTGAGAGTGTCTGTTAAAATTTTATTCTAATATACCTCCGTTTTTCGAAAATTATCGCCGTCAACACAAATTGAATTAGGGCAGAACACCTCGTATTTTTAATTGAATACCTGATTTAAGAAAAATTGTTCCACGGTATTTTTTCATCCTCTTAATGCTAACTATTACCCACTTAATTTTTTTTTCAATTTTGTAACACCCTGTATATAAATCAAATATCACTCATTTTAAAACGTGAGATATCAGATAACCAAGAAAATTCGTATGATTTTCATCATCCATAAAAAAGTCTAACAAAACTCTTAAATCTTGTTTTATCATTCGCTATAATTATCATTAGCTATCATTATATGCCCTAAAAGAGATGGAAACTTATATTTTTTTAATATACATTATATACATATATATCTATATTGAACCGAAAAAATCGTGTAACAGTGTTTCTTACTGCATCTCGGTTTCAGAATTGTTGTTCCACATTTAGTTATCAAGGTCCAGAAACAGACAATGGTTCGACGGGGGTGACATCAGGGAAGTAAGGTGTATGAGACAAAACTTAACGATCCAGTGTTTTGCTTGCGTCCCTAGTAACGTTCGGTTATGGCGATTGGTATTATCGTATAGAAGGAGAACTCCTCTTCTGATGAACAGTGTTGGCATATTTTGAAACGCAGTGGCTGAAACCTGTTGCAAATGTGACGAGTAGATAACGACTGGGATTTTTTAACACTTTTTAAGAATTTGTAGTGGGCAATACCAGCGCTTGTCCGCCAAATACATAGGAATAGTTTTTTTGATGAATGTCTGCTTAGGAAGACAATGAAACGCAATTAAAAGTCAACCAATGTTTTTTTCTCTTCCCTGCTATCATATGTAACCAATTTTTGTCGCATATCAATATTTGTTCCTGGAACGAGGCTTTGTTGTGGCGTAACAGCAATCACAAGCAGATATTCAGCTGTCGGAACCGTCAGATGACCAACACGGGGCTTATCTTTAAGGCTTTCGTCTACTAACAAAACTCAGAAACTCGAATCACTAACTCCAAGTATTTGGTTTTAAAATGAAAAAAGATCCTGTTATTCTAGTGGCCTCTGCAGCTTTGTTTACAAATCTAAACTCGCAGAGCATAATAGGCCTCAAAATCTCATTTTCGAAAGACTTGTTCCTTTCACTGTAAAAAAGGGTCGATCTACTAAAAAAAATTTGTGATCCTTGTAATTACTAAAAATTTTTTTGTAATCTTACTCGGTTACAAGGAATCTGTAAGAATTACTAGAAAAAAGCTAGCAACGAATAGAGTTAATAGTTTTACACTTTTAATAGCTATTACTAAATCTCACTTGGTGTGTCCGTGATAGCCTAGTGATCATAGCACCGAAATGCAAGCTGAAAGTACCCGGGTTCAATGCTGGACGCCACCAAATATGCACCGAATGTATTCAATGTAAGTACTCGTTATGTAAATGGATTATGAAAATCCTGTCGTAGCAGTTACCATGGGTAAGGATCTCTGGGATTTCCCTCCCCTTTAGAAACATGTCAAAACAGAGCAGGTAGCAATGTTTGGTGCTACCATCTATTGCGGCTTAGCCGAAAATTTTCCGCTTCAGAAGTTTGTCTTTTTACCCACTGGATGCAGCTCGAAGGAAGCTCCTTCCTTTCGGACACACGTAATGGTTACTAAAATTAATTTTGGAGCTATTACTAAAATTTTCTTGGTGGCTCATACTAAAAAGTTTTAAGTTAGTTATACAAAAAATTATTTTGTTCAGTTTACAAAAGAAATGTTTGTTTCACTTGCAAAAAAAAGTTTGTAATGGTTACTAAAAAATTCTGTGGAATACAAATTTACTAGAAAATTTTTAGTAACCTCTTGAATTTTTTTTACAGTATTGAAGATAGCACGTCCTACAAAACTGATGACAAAATGTATGATGTACTGAGCCATTCTTGATTGAATATCACGATATGATGTGAGATGACTTGCAGATATGACGTCATCTAAAACCATTTGACCTCTTCTAACTTACAAAAGTGACTGATCTCAAAAACTACACGAACTTTCTTGGTAAAATTAAAACTGATATAAATTATTTTTATTAGGCTTTGATAAGGGAACTTGTTAGATATATTTTAATTTTCAAAAGTATTAAGTTTAAATATGTCAGTTTTCTTTTTTTTTTCATTTCTACATGGTTTAGTTTTGTCCTAAAGCAATTCAGTGATATTCCAATTATTTAGAATTTTCACCATTCGTTGAACATGCTGCACGTTAAACTAAAGCATATACCTTTATTTCACGAATGACGTCTAAGAAATCTGGTAAGTAATTGCTTATATAATAAAATGTAAAATGGAATTGATTTTTTAAATCTTAAAATGTTTTAAATATTATCTATTCATAATACACATTTTGAAAAATATCAGACATAAATATTTAAAATAATTTCTTTAATTTAAATGCAACACTTAAAAGAATTTTAACGTTTTAAGAAAACGTTGTTCTGGCAAAATAAGTAAATTTAGCTTATTCATCGCACTTTTAAAATAGCACTGCATTATAGCTAAATGAAAACAGCAAACAAAAAAAAACCATTGAAAAGTAAATGGTATTAATACACATTCTTTTAAGTTGCCATTTTAGTATCATTTCAAAAAGTTCATTAAAAGTAAATTATCATTGTATAATTAAGTTTCAATATTTGTCATACTGAATTCAGAATCTAATTAAAATATTTCAGTGATGCGAAAAGGTTTCATGCTATTTTTCTTTTTGTTCTTTGTCATATCTGCATGACTGATTGCCTATTAGATTTTAACAAACTTTATTTTTATGTAAAATCATAACGTGACGGAAAAGTTCAAATAAAATTATAATCTTCCATTGTTCATGCACAGATAATGTTCAATATTTTTTTAAAATGATTTTGACTTTCCTTATGATTTAAATTCAAAATAAAAATAAATAAAACCTAAATGGCATCAATTCGGAATATGCTTCAATTATTGTTTGCATAATTAATAATACTCTTTGTTAAAAAATGGCTGTAATTTTTTTTTAATTTTCTGAGCATTTTTTTCAAATTTGGCTGGGGAATAAATAATGGGTTTAAGGCTATATATCTGCGCGTTTAATACTTTTCTTCGATATATTTTTTAAAGATGCTAAAGCACGATTTTATTATTGCAACATTTAAAATAATCTTTAAAAAATCAATAAAATAGTAAAAAAAAAATAACCCTTTATGTACCGAGGGTACTTTTAAGTACTGCTAAAAGAACTTAACGTAAAATTTATTTATTCTGTCTGTTAATGGAAATTTATCTTTATTTCCAAATAATGTACTCTGCTCAACCAAATTTAGATAGAATCTCGATAACAAATTTAGATTACGTAGAGAAACTGCCGAAGCTAAATATTTTCAAAACGTGGTAACATTCTTAATAATTTTGATAGGTATAGCGTTTCTTTTTAAGAAAAACGTTATATGAAATATTTTAAACGGCAAAATATACTTTTATAAGATTTGTGATAGTTCCATGAAAGTGGTTAATTAATCTGCTCTGTAAATATTTTACAAAAAAATGTTATAACTACTGATATATTTAACCAATTTTAATGAAAAAATATGTCTAACTTTTACATTATTATAATTTAAAAATTTTAGTATTATAAGTATATTGAAATTATCGAAGGGCAGCAATTTCTTGATAAAAAAGTCCGTAGATAAAAGGTTAAAGTTCTTATTTGATTTAGTAAAAGGTAAAAAATGTATACCCAGCAAAGTTATGTTCAATGCGTGTTCGCTGTGAATTCGCGTCTCACAGGGGAAAAAAAAAGTCAAAATTAAAAGTCTCTCCCCACAACGCTGAGAAAACTAAAATTTTCAAATCTGAGTAAATCGATGTTTTCATTTTGTTATGAACATTTTTGTTTCAAACATCACGACCCAATGCTTTTAATTCTGAAATACCAGAAATACTCGTCTTAATACAAAATTACTTTTCATTCGTTAAACATAGTAAATTTTATCAGGTTAATTGAATTTAATCATATTATTTAATTTGCTATGATTTCGAACGAAACGGTCTTTTCACTAATATCTTATAACATGAAATGTGGCGAACTACATTTTTGTTGTGTTCGCGGAAGAACACATAAAAGTCGTCGTAATGTATGCAAAGAAGCATAGAGTTTTTTCTTCATTCTTCAAAAATAAGAAATAAGTAAATAAAAAATAATGACTTCGCAGGTGGAATTTGACAATTATCAACAGTATATAAATATATACGTGAATGTATAATCATCAATAAAACATCATGGATGAATCGCATCCGCTTATATTTGAATATTTTTTTCATCAGTAATAAAGAAAAATAAAATTTGTCTTATTTAATCAGAGCATTTTTGAAATTGTGTACTTGAAGGAAACTTCTTTTTAAAAAGTGGCTCTGGCCAAATAAAATTTGCGTAAGAGACGCAGTTGTCCGAAGGGTTAAAGCACGCAATTAACATTTCAAATCATCCTTTTTCAAAAATTCATGGTCTGTCACATATTAAGTTGAATGACACCCGTCGCACACAAGTCGTTAGTTATACGCTCGCAGTGACGGGAAATGTGGTGTGTGTGTGCGGGGGGGGGGGGGGGTAAGAAAGACAACGATGCCGCATCAGTTGCTTGTATGCTGTTCCACCGAACGCATCTCTGGTAATTCGAACTCTTTTTTTTAGTGACTCGTTTGAATTCTATGATGCCACGCTTCAAAGGCGAGCGTTACGCGATAAAGATTTAAGTCGCGTTCAAGAAAAAATGCACCCAGACCGTTTTCATGTTGAGGGATACTTATAGCGGTAATACTATGTCTCTAAATATGATTTATCGCTGCCACAAAATGTTCCGGAAGAATATAAAGGACGTCTTAGAAGAAGACCATCAAATTTCGACCAAAATGTGAAGAAATTGACTGACACGTTGAACCTAAGTGTTAGAATGGTGATAGATGAGTGTAATATTCCAAAAAATACTTTGGATTGCTCTGTTTCTAAAGATTTGTGCATTCGCAAGATGTGCAAGAAATTGCCCCCCTAAGTGGAATCGCTCACTGCCTTTATTGTCATGGAGTACTTACCAAAACGCGGTTTGATAACATTGTACCAGCCGCAATACAGCGCTGACTTGGCACGAATGGATTCCTTGTTCCCCAGAATCAAGACGCATATCAAAGACAACCATTTCAGGAATTTGGAAGCCGTCAGAGAATCCGTCAAACGAGGTACTTGAAGGAAATTGCTTCCACCGATATTGCTTCGATCGTTACCACTGTTCTGTAAACAATCAAAACTTATTTGGGTTCAAAAATCTTCTAAATATTCTTGAATTTTCTTTTTAAAAATTTTATTACATACTTAGAATTATAGAATAAAGAAATATTGAATTCAAATTATTTACATACTATGTACAAAATGTATAATATGTACAAAATATAAATGCTTTTACCTTGATAATTTTTGATCATCATACTAAAAACTGGAAAGATGATCCTTTATGCATTTCTGCGTGCCTTTTCATAAAATTAACATAATTCTTCAATAAAACTCAAGACACGCACGACAAACAAAAAATATAAACATTCTCTCTCTCAAAAAATTCTTTTACATTCCATCAAAAATTGATGCCAACTTTTTTATCTAAACTTTTAACTCATCTCGTAAGATAAAAAATATAAAAAGCAAAGCAGACGAAAAAACAGCTTCGCTTCCATAGCAACGAGTCGCGTCTTATAAATAAATTAAATATCACAATTGCAAATATGCAAACGATTTTCTGTGAATAAACTGGGATAACTTAATTTATCAATTCCTAACATACTCCCACCTTTAATTTAGGCGGAAGCCAAATTAAACTTAAGATCACTTTTGATCAAATTAAGCCCTAATTCAAAATAAAAAATATGCAAATAAATAAAGATAATAACTAAACAATAATAAAATAATAATGAAACATTTAGAGTTCTAGAAAAGTCAATTCAGGGTTTTAGAAAAGTCATTTCAGAGTTCTAGAAAAAGTCATTTCAGAAGTCTCTGTACTACTCTACCACTTCTAGTTTTACTATTACTCACAGTCTGGATTACAGGGTCATCAGGACTTGATATCTCTAATGAGTACAGCTTACGAAGTGGACGCACCAAGGTCCCTGAACTTGTTTTAACTTCAGCCACTCTAGCTGCTCCATCTCGACTTGGGAAAATCTTTACAATTTTTCCTATAGGCCAATAAAGTCTCTTTTGGTTTAGTTCTATCAAGACTACTTCACCTAGTCTGACAGCTTGTCCTTTCTGTTTTGATTTTTGGACCAATTCAGCTAAATATTCTTTTCTAAATCTATTTCTAAGTTGTTGCCGAATATTTTGACAGTGTTTATATCTAGATTGAAGTTTCTTTGAATCTATTGCATCTAAATCAGGAACACCTATTTCTTCAATGTCTTGCAAAAATGATGATGGAGTCAAAGGTATAAATTTATCTGTTTCTTCAAAAATATAGGTTAGAGGCCTTTTATTTACTGTTGCTTCGACATCACATAGAACAGTCATGAGTTCTTCAAAAGTTAAAGTTGAAGTGCCGAGTGTTCTGATCAAGGGAATTTTAACACATCTAATCAGACGCTCCCACCATCCACCCCACCAAGCTGCTGCTGGAGGGATGAACTTCCATTTAATAGGAGACAGTTCTTTTGAAGAAACTATTGCATTCCAATCCAATGATTTTAAAAGGTTATTGGTTCCTCTAAAATTTGAGCCATTATCAGAGTATATAGTAGTCGGCCTTCCTCTCCTGCATATAAATCTTCGAAGTGACTGAATGAATCCTTCCGCTGAGAGACTGGATACAAGTTCCAAATGTATTGCCCTATATACTGCACATGTAAAAAGTACAACCCAAACTTTGGATCTTTGCTTTACGAAAAGAGGGCCAAAAAGATCAGCTCCAACAACTTCAAAAACTTTGGAATCTCTGACTCGATCTAGAGGTAGGTGGATTGGAGGTGTAGTATATGGCTTTGTAGAGTATCTTTTGCATCTGTAACACTTAGACAATTGACTTCTAATGATGCGTCTAGAAGAAATTATCCAATATTTTTCTCTCAAAATGGATCCAACTGTTTGAAGTCCAGCATGACAATTCTTTAAATGACATTCTTGAATCAGACAATTCACTACATGATGTTTCGATGGTAATAAAATTGGATATCTGAAAGAAAACTCGTCATCTCGCTCTAATATCTTTGTTTTTACTCTTAACAAACCTTCTTGATCTTTCATAACCTTTAATCCTTTTATTGCATCAGTAGTATTACCAAAACTTTCAGATTGTATTATTGACCAGAGCGACCTTTCCGCATCTTCTTTTTCTTCAATTGACAATTCTGATGGAAAACATATATTTCTGTTTCTGCACTTCATTATGAATCTCTTCACCCAACATACGACATTAATAAATCTACCAAATTTTGAAATTCTACTATATATCATAAATTCATGTGAATTAGAACATAAAAGAGTAGGTACTGAAGTTTTCTTCTTTTCCATCATTACTAATTCTTCGTTGGGGCTTGTTTCTGAATGTGGCCAATTTTCTTCTGATAACTTCAACCATTCTGGTCCCTCCCACCATCTCATCTTCAGCAGCTGTTTAGGACTACATCCGCGAGAAGGTAGATCAGCAGGGTTGAGATGACCAGGTACGAAGTTCCATTGTTGAGATTCGGAAAATTTACAAATTTCTCTAACTCTATTGCCTACAAACGTTCCCCATTGATCATTTCTTCGAATCCAAGCGAGAACTGTCGAAGAGTCGGTCCAATACTTTACTGGTATGTAAATACAATTAAAGGCTTTCAAAACAAATTTAGTCAACCTTATTCCTAAAATACAAGCAAGAAGCTCTAAACGTGGTATGGTTACATTTTTCTTTGGTGCAAGACGAGACTTAGCTCCTAAAAGTTGTACAAAGACTGCGTCTTTATCTTCACAACGTAAGAAAACTGCTGTTGCATAAGCTCTGGTACTTGCATCACAAAATGTATGAATAGACCATTTTTCTTTACAACCATATCCTACACGTCTATTTATCTTCACGTCATTTAAATACTTGAGTTCGCTATACCATTTTTGAAAATTATTCCGGATTTCTTCTGGAAGTGGAGCATCCCAATCTAATTTCGTCGACCAGGCGTCTTGAATTATCAGTTTGGCTGGCAACAATGCTGGGGCTAAAAATCCTATTGGATCGAAGATCCCTTGGGTTACAGCTAATATCTTTCTTTTCGACAGATTTTCTATCTCATCACTAAATTTATAAGCGATCTTCAAACTATCTTCCATTGTGTCCCACTTCAACCCTAAAACCGGAACTATCGTTGTTACATTTTTGCTGAGCACCTTCTTTTCGTTAAGGAAACTGCTGTCTTCACTTTTAATTGGTCCGAATTCCCACATTCTTAATTCCATTTTCGCATCAGCCATGATTTCTGTAGATTTTGAAATAAAATTTTCTAGTTCAGGCACATTGTCGACTGAAGTAACGCAGTTATCTATATAGTATGATTTCATAAGCTTCTCAGCTATCTGTTTGTTTTCTTCATCAACATTACTCAAATGATATCTTATAACTGCACCTAGCAAAAATGGGCTACAAGTTGCTCCAAAAACTACTCTATTGTGTTGATAAACTTGAAATTCGTCAGGACTCTTCCACCATAAAAATCGCAAGAAATGCCGATCTGATTCTTTGACTTCAATTTGAAGAAATGCTCTTCTTATATCGGCTACTACCCCAATAGCTTTCTCACGAAATCTTATTAACACTGCAGGAATTTGTTCGATGAGGTTTGGTCCTTTAAAGAGGCAATCATTTAAAGAAGGAGACCTCCCTACCTTACACGATGCATCAAAAACTGGTCGAACACTTGTAGTAAGACTATCTGGTTTGATGACGGGATGATGAGGTAAAAAATGTCCTGGAATCTTGAGTGCTTCATCTGGTACTTTACTTATAACGCCTTCTTCTTCCCATTCATAGAAAACTTTAGCATATTCTTCAAACATTTTCATTGATTTTAATTTCTTTGTTGAATTTATCAATCTTCGTTCAGCTATGTGTCTATTTGAGGGAATCTCACGTTTGCCGTTAATCCAAGGAAGACCTACAATATAGCGACCTTCTATATTTCTATCAACTTCTTTTATAAAATTATCATGAGCGAGTTCTTCTTCTTCTGCTTTAGACAAAGTTTGACAGGGATCTGTTATACCAATTGTCTCTAACTTCCATAATTCTGGAATCTTCATATCTTTTAAAGCTAGGTTCGTGATAAACATATTTCCATAATTTAGGCAAGACTGTGATGTACTTTCTAAACGACCACAAAGTGTCCATCCAAACTTTGTCTCTATTGCTGTAAGACCGCTCTTTAACTGTTTTACTCGACCTGTAAGAAGTTGTCCGTAGTAATCGCTTCCAATCAAAATTTCAATTTTTGGACTTCCTGCTCCTAAATCTGTGATCCATAGTTTATTTTGTTTAAGCTCTTTAATTACTGATTCTTTTGGTATCCGAGGAATATAGTTACAAATTATATCTTGATCCAAAAGTTCTAAGACTTCTTTCGTTTGTTTCTGTCTATCAGAAGAACTTAACTCAACTTGGAATTTATTGTGAGATTTAGCTTCTGTTTGCGTACCACCAAACAAAGTGTGTACAATAGCTTCAGAAGAAATGGGATGTAAACCTAACTCTTCAGCTGTACCTTTTAAAATATAGCTCTTTTGCGACCCACAATCAAGTAACGCTCGTACTTTCTTTGTTATTCGACCTTTAATAACTATTTCTAAAGTCATAAGGGCTACTTCAGCAGAACACTGCTTACTTGCTATGGTGCTTTGAATAACTTCTGGGGTCTTAACTGTATTTCCTGGTTCTTTACACATTGAAATTTCAGGGCATAATAACTCGGTATGGGGTTTAGAACAAACGTGGCAACGAATAAAAACTTTGCAAACTTTAGCGTGGTGACCAAAACGAAGAAATTTTAAACAGCAATTTTTATTCTTAATTTTGGCCTTCCGTTCATTAAAGGAAAGAGATCTAGCCCTAACACAGTCCTTGCTTTCATGAGATTTACTGCAAAATAAACAAAGGCGTTCTTTTGCGCTAAATAGCCCTGCCGCAGTAGGTATTTTACTTTCTGCTTTTCTTAACTTTTCTTTAGGTTTGTCTTTAAAGCCCAGCTCTATAAAACTCGATTTGGCTAATTTGAATCTTTCCTCGTTTGCAACTTCTTGTTTCAGAAATTCCATCAAACTTACTATATTTGCTTTTGTTGACAATGCATTATTATTACTAACAGTGTTTGATGTGATTGAAATATTATATCGCTGCCATGCTTTTAATACATCTTCCGATAAGCTAGATTCTATCATGGGATAGAGCCACGCCGAATTGCTTTCTAAACTTAAACCCATTGATTCTAACGATCTTAAATATGCCTCGACTTTCGTGAATAAATCTGATAAGGGAAGTTTATCTTTGCCGTGCGCCTGTACATTAGCTACAATCAATTTTAGGAATTCTCTAACGTACACTTCTATTAGTAAATCTTTATTTCCAAAACGCTCTTGAAATGCCTCGACAGCTTTGGGGTAATTAACTGCGGTCATTGGATAGCTCTCTAACAAGCGCCTGGCACTGGTTCCAGGTTCTACCGATTGGATAAGATACTGAAATTTGTCACTATTATCCAAATCTATGTCTTCATGAATTTTCTGAAACTGGGACCAAAATGAAAGATAATTTATTAATTGCGAATCGAATGGCTTAATATTTAGTTTAGGTAATTTATAATGCTTTGATTTGGAATAACCGTAATCTCTGCTTTTTTCACTATTATCTTGATAACGTTTATTTTTATCCAATGCTTCACTAACTTTACGCTTAATGGTAATAAATTGATCTGAATAACTTTCATTTTCCACTACTTCATTTTCAATAGCTTCTTCGTCGCATTCATCATCATCTAACATGAGTTCAATTATAGCTTCATCAATAGATTTAATTTCATGAATCAAATTTTCTAATTTACTAAAACCATCTGAAATTTTACTCTTATCAAATGACTCGCTTTTAATTTCTTCATTCAAAACATTTAAAGTTCTGGTAAATGACGAACGTAGCGGTGTACGCTTTTTCTTTAGCTTATTCATCTTAGAAAAATTAAGTAGTAATGCACAGCTTATGAAAACACTATACGCTATAAAAACAATTCAATATCTCAACAGTATTATTCAAATGTCCGTGCTCGGGGCGCCAGATTCTTATTCTGTAAACAATCAAAACTTATTTGGGTTCAAAAATCTTCTAAATATTCTTGAATTTTCTTTTTAAAAATTTTATTACATACTTAGAATTATAGAATAAAGAAATATTGAATTCAAATTATTTACATACTATGTACAAAATGTATAATATGTACAAAATATAAATGCTTTTACCTTGATAATTTTTGATCATCATACTAAAAACTGGAAAGATGATCCTTTATGCATTTCTGCGTGCCTTTTCATAAAATTAACATAATTCTTCAATAAAACTCAAGACACGCACGACAAACAAAAAATATAAACATTCTCTCTCTCAAAAAATTCTTTTACATTCCATCAAAAATTGATGCCAACTTTTTTATCTAAACTTTTAACTCATCTCGTAAGATAAAAAATATAAAAAGCAAAGCAGACGAAAAAACAGCTTCGCTTCCATAGCAACGAGTCGCGTCTTATAAATAAATTAAATATCACAATTGCAAATATGCAAACGATTTTCTGTGAATAAACTGGGATAACTTAATTTATCAATTCCTAACAACCACCTCGGAAGACGCCCCCGTCGGCATCTTCCGAGGTGTGTTCTTTGCCAAGGGAAAAACATCAAGCCAGTGTTCCAACGTGAAAGTAAACTAATTTGAAGAATTTTAAATGCTTTTACCTTTACCTCTAATAATTTTCTTTTTCTGGAGTTATTCAACTTTTCTTTGGGATACATCATGTATTTTCCAACAGACCATTTGACGATATATTTCAGCATACTTTAAGGACTACGCCTCACAGTTAAAATCTACGAAATGCTGTCCCATTATTTGACCATTTAGCAATTGTCACTTAACTATTTTTTAAGAATATCTGGCCATATTATTGAATTTAATAAAGACAGAATTAAATTAAATTACCGTTATGTAAAAATTTCTATCAAAACGATAGAAAGGTAGAACAGCTTGTCCAGTCATTTGACTGTTTTTTTAATAACGATTACTTAAGCATTTTTCTGCATGTCTGGCCATATTTTTGATGTTATTTTAACCTCTTCAGACCTGAGGTACAAAAATGTGCACCTCGATTCTTTTTCTTATAAAGACTAAACTGTCCGAATTTTTTGCATTTTCACTTTACATCTATACAGCTGAATGTTTTTTGCTTTAAAACAAAATCAATAAATGTCAGCACGGATGAATATTAGCTCATAAAATAAATATTATTTTCATCAGAGTTTCGAAAGTTCTTTCAAGACATTGTGGCCAAGAAAGTAAGAAATATTCATTATTATATAACTTAAATGCTTTACAGTAAAAAACATTGAAGATTTGCTGATCTTTTACTTGTTTAAAGACCTTAATTTTTTTATTCAGTAAATTTATAATACAGATAGTTAAACTGGTGTTTTAAGGAGATTAGTACTTTTGTATCCATATTTGTAAACCTAAATTACCAGTGCCCTAAAATGCTGATTTCATAAAAAGGACTCTTTCTGTCATTTATGGTGTCATTTCGATTATACAAAAGCAATAAATATTTATTTGTAGAGTTATTTTATGCTCAGGTCTGAAGAGGTTAAATAGAATAAAGTTAAACTACTGAAATGTAAAAGTTTTTGTTTAAAATGATCGAGAAACTAAAACGTTTGCAGCAAATTTTTATTTGTGCTACATGGTTCAAGTGAATAGATTGAAGGAAAACTAAGAAGTACGTTTTCGAACATTTTTTTCGAGTAGTGGAAATCGGAAAAAAAAAATCATTTAATATTTCTGTAGAAATCCGAAAATATGATTCTAATTGAAATTTTCAGCTGACATTGAGATATGTAGTTTATAGGCACTCCGAAATGTAATGCTCAGTCTATACAAGGTTTTGGAGCGAAATGCAACAAATATACTTCGTATAAAAAAACCAAAGTCTCAATCCTCTTATTCTGTCATAATTACTGTTTTTCACTTCAGCAGAAAATTTGTATATTTTTACTTTAAGTCGAAAAAGATAATTTGCCAACTTATTGAACATAGTAATTTTAATTTACACGTAAAGTGATATTATCGAGCGATACATATTGACGTTTCTGCTGTTCTGGCCCTTATAGATACTTATCGATCGTTTTATCTTTCTTTGTTTCGTAAAATCCCATTAAATGGAAGCTTCAACATGTTTCTATTTCAAATGCAAAATTTGCACAGTCCCCATTTAAGAAAACATGGAATATAAAATGATTCAAATTTTTGATTTTTTTAGTTATCTGCCAAAAAAAATAGATCTAAAAGTTTATGTTGCTAAATAATTATGGAAACTAAAAGAAGAACAGGTGAAGTAATATTTTTTCAGCACTGTGTGTAGGTATTGATTTCTTTTGAATTATTTTCGAAATGTGCATTTTTTTATGCTTTGGTACATTTTTCTAAAATTCTGTTTTCGATAAAGTGTTGAAACTTTTCAAAATTGTGTAATTAACGTGTTTCTTTAAAAATATCTAAAATTATAAGTCTAATTGAAACCTTTTTTAAAATAATAAAAAATATTTTCTTATCTTTTTTTTTTAATTTTCGAAGTTTTTTAGTAAAATATTTTTAATTTTATTTCTTTTTAATCAAAATCAAAATTGCTTCTTATTATTCTCAAATAGCAGGTTTTCTGACTACACAGCAAATTTTAAGGTTATATATTCAACATCATTTTTTTAAAATAGAGCGAACAGACATATTCATCAAAAATATGCAAACAGTTAATTGCTTCTTAGAATTTAATTTGTGCATATAATTAATTTTTTTAAATTATATGCTGGCTAAAATCATTCTGTATTTTTAAGTAAAATATATGGTATATTTTGCAAAAACTGCTTCATATTACTTGACGAGGCATTCCATATGTGCCTTTAAGGAATGGAGTTATAACTAAAACAGGAAAAAGTACATTTTCAAATGTTAGAAATGCACGTGATGGTTTGAAAGAATAAGTCTTTCGTCATCAGGTATAAATAACATGTGCTTCTACTTTAAAAACAGGAGAAAGACCGAGATAAAAAAAATGTAAGAGAATGAACAAGTTAAATTAACAGCTAATAGGAAAGCAGGAATAGTAACAGCTGAAAGGAAATCACAACCCAATCACACAAGAGATAACTCAGAGGAGAAGGAAATTTGTAAAGTAAATTTTACCTTAAACTTAGGTAATGCTTTTAGATAACTAGCTGAAGCCTCCTACTTCCTGTTGGTTGTTGTATTTGCCTCGATAACTTATCTTTTCTTTTCTTGGGTCTTACGGCTGCTTTCAAATTAGAAGCACGTGTTTTATTTGCTAGATTAAGAAAGACTAAGGCTAAAAAAGGCTATCGAATTTATACATTTTTATGGCGTTTTATCAATTTGTTTTGTCTCCTAAGGCATAACACTAGTCACTGGAAAAAAACCGGATGATAATTCAAAGACTATGGGAGCGTTCTTTTCAAATATCTCGCTCAAATTTTAATATTTTTACATAATTTCTTTTCATAGGCTATCTGAGGACGATCCACAACCGGCCTAGTTTTTATTTTTTCAATTTTGGTATCAGAGTTTTTTTTTTAAACTTAAAAAAATTTTACTTTAAATTTCGAAACCGGTTTAAACCGGTTCCGAAATTGAAACTATCATAATATAAAAAATATATGGGCAAAATCAATAAAAAGAAAAGAAAAACTAGGCCAGTTGTAGATCGTCCTTAGCTATCCTATGCAAAAAAAAAAAAAAAAAAAAAAAAAAAAAAAAAAAAAAAATCCGTAAAAATATTAAAATTTGAGCGAGATATTTGAAAAGAATGCTCCCGTAGACTTATTGTGGGGCCTTAAAACTCTTTTTTAAATCGATGTTTGCAGAAAAATACCTTGCACAGCCTTACTTTGTTGCTCTTATTAATTGGAGACGCGTCCTAAGGGGAAACGCATTAATAGGATTCCAATGTATAATAATGAGAGTTTTTAAAGTAACCTTTTAAAGTCTTTTTTAAATAAAAGACATTCTCTTTTTACAAACATAAAACATTTTCATATGGAACCTTTTTATATAAATAGAAGCATCCATCTTCTATTCTATTATAAATAAGGTACGTCTGAGAGAGATGCAGTTTCCCTTTAAATAAAAATAGTCTCCCTATCATTTATGTCACGCAGCAACACATTATTGACGTTTGGAAATTTTTCGGGCGAAATAATATTCCGAATGGAACAATAATGTAAATATAAATCAAAGGAGACATATTTCTGAGACTTGAAAAGATATATGGAATCTAAGAGAGCTTTATCTGAAAGAATCAAACCGTTCATATTTTAAAGCAAAATAAATTACATGCATTATAATGCATAGAAAAATGTACGAAATATACAACTTTTATGATACTTTTATAGATTGCCATATAATATTTCCACTTTCAATTGATCAACACATTTAAAACCGCCCTAAGAATTCAAAGCATGATAATAATTCTATACCAGTTGAAATACTTAAATTAACTGAAATGTTAAAGATAATTTAAAAATATTTTTGATTGAGATGAGATAGTCTAAAGCCATACTAAAATGTGTTAGGGAATGCAAAAAAGTTCTAAAAGTCTGCAACGCAGTTATTTATCTAGCGATTTTAAAAAGGAAAGAAATATTTAAAAAAGTAATATTTGCTTAAATATGGCACCACAAGCGATCACTCAAACCTATCGAGACAGAAAAAAAGTAATTGTATACACTGTAAAAAAAAATTCAAGAGGTTACTAAAAATTTCTTAGTAAATTTGTATTCCACGGAATTTTTTAGTAACCATTAAAAACTTTTTTTTGCAAGTGAAACAAGCATTTCTTTTGTAAACTGAACAAAAGAATTTTTTGTATAACTAACTTAAAAATTTTTAGTATGAGCCACCAAGCAAATTTTAGTAATAGCTCCAAAATTATTTTAATAACCATTACGTGCGCCCGAAGGGCAGGAGCTTCCTTCGATCTGCATCCAGACTTCTGAAGCGGAAGATTTTCGGCAAAACCGCAAGAGATAGCAGCACCAAGCATTCCTACCTGCTCCGACAGGATTTTCATAATTCCTTTATTAACGAGACACTACTTACATTCGGGGCTTATTTGGCGGCGGCAAGTTTCGAACCTGCGACCTTTCAACCTGGAGTCCGTTACTATAACCACTATGCTATCAAGGCCACACCAACTGAGTTTTAGTAAGAGCTATTAAAAATACAAAACTATTAACTCTATTCGTTGCTAACTTTTTTCTAGTAATTCTTACAGATTTTTTTGTAACCGACTAAGATTACTAAAAATTTTTTAGTAATTACAAGGATCACTAAAGTTTTTTTAGTAGATCGACCCTTTTTTTTACAGTGCAAGCAGTAACATACAAAACTATATGAATATAGCATACAATTTTCAAATGATTATAAAAAGGTAAATAGCAAAAAGAGAAAAACTTTCACACTACTTATTCTTATGTTCTGGCTTACAAGGAACATAGCTATACAAAATAAGATGAAACACTAATCTCTTTCACAGTTCATGTTTACGTCGAAATCAGTGTATCTCAATCGAAATTAAGATTTGAGGAATGTATAAATTAAAGTTTGTCAGATGAATCCACATCATTACATACTCAACAGATTCGAAAATCTGTTAAAATACTCAAAATATGATCCTTTTTTATCCCCATGAAAATGTGATACATCTTTTCTTGCTGATTTAACATGACAAATGTGAATCGAGAATCAAGAAAGGGTGTTTTTATTTCAAAAATCAAAATTGGTCCCATTTTCAGATATGTGAATGGCACTTTTTCAAGCATTTTATTAATATTCTGATAGAAGAAAATATACTTTCATTAATGACATTTTTGGTTGAATTTTATCATAAATACTCAGTTCATTACCGCTGGAGTATCATTTTTTTAATGATTGTATGCTATTCTGAACATTATGTATACGACAAGTCCCCGTTATACGAATGCACATAAATTTGTTAATAAACATATTACTGTTGTTAGAATATCTGTTTAAACGAACTCCCCGATTTTTTATTTTTCAGGCAATAAAGAATCACTTTAAGCAGTGTTGCCAGTTGGTTACCCTTTTTTAATGAAGATTTCTTTATTGGTAGTACTTTTTTGAAAAAAGGTAAAATGAAAAAAGTTAATAATGACATGTAATTAAGGAGAAAACGATGGGAATTCATCCATTGAAAATAAATGGTGCCAATCAAAAAATCGGATTTTTTTTAAAGAAATCTACTTGCAATCCTGACTTTGATCCATGCTTGCCAAATTTGAACCTAACTTCCATAAAATATGACTAAACCATGTCAAACAGCTTTCAAATCAGAAAATATTTTAGATGTATCATTAGCTATTTACTTCCCACTTTCCAAGTACAACTTGTAAGGCATTTAAGACGTTGAAGGCAGTTTAAAAGTTTAATGCCAATTTATAAAAGGCTTATAACACTTATAGTATATTTCTATACTATATAGTACGCATATCAACCGACAGATCAAATACAGGGCTGTTGAAATTACTGGAATACACATTTGGCTATGGACAGTCACACCTTATTTCCTTAAATAACCGAGATTAAAGATTTGAAGAAGGGTTGGAAAGTGTTTCTGAATATGTACTTAATGCTTGATTTTTCTTGATATTATCACAATTTCAACAAAGGTGAGAATATCTATTAAAAGATTTATTAAAATGTGCTTTAGTTTTCTTAAAGTTATTGCTGTCAACCAGTGTTCTCGCTGACATATGATGAATGTTAGTAATTTGGCTAATTAAAAATAAAAAACATTCGCCAAATGAGAAAAGTATTCGCAAAAAATATTCGCCGTTTAGCACAAAAAAAATTATCTTTAATCCTTTAATGCACCCCTTTTTTTCAATATGTTCTAACGTAGCCAAAGTTTTTATAACTGCGACAACGATTGTTATTAATCTAATTTCAACTATCCGCTACAATTATAATAAAAATATGTATATATTAAAAATATGTATAAATGCATAATGCATATGTATGTAAAACGAAAAAAAAGAAAGAAAAAGCAAAAATTGAGCACTAGCAATTTGGCGAATCAAATCGCTTGTTTATTCGCCAAATGAAGAATCTATTCGCAATTTGGCGCATTGGCGAGCGACAGCGAGAACACTGCTGTTAACCTAAATTGATTCAGGATAGAAAACCTAATAATACTGATTAAATACTTGGTTTGCAAGACCATGTTCTACGGTAATTTTTCATCTTCTTGATGTCTTCAGGAATCCTCTTCAATGTGTCTGTAGCAATTGACTACACCCTATACAATGAAAACATTATAATTCTCTCCTTTTGTCAAATGTGTAAAATTCAATCTATTTTCTTAAAAATAAAATGTTTTAAATATCTAATGCTTTACATAACTATCCTTCCATTGTAAAATTATATACATTTTAATTACCAGAGCACATTTCAATTGCGTATAAAATTTACGTAATTTTCTTGCACCGAACTGATAAAAATCATTTACCAAACCGATTGAAATAGTTCTGTAGTTAAATCATTATGCAGATATTTTTGGAAGCTTTAGAATAAATCAAACAATCATTTCTATTTGCTTCATTAGTTTTGTTGTGTGTCATTTTGTTAATGATACATGAATGAATATATTCCGCATATGTTGAATCAAGTTAATTGAATTATGCTAATCAACAGCTTCTAAATAAATATTCTGCTTGATTATGTTAACGTTTTTACTTTCAATTATATAACTTTTTTTCATATTAAATATAGACTTAAAAAAATACCGTTGTTTTTTAAAGTGAAATTCGAGTAATAATTATTAGATTTAGGTGTCTATCGACAAGAAAATAGCTTTTTGCGATTCTTTTCTTATTTGAAAATATAATTTTTCTCACTGTTTAACTGTCATTCCATATGAAAAATTACATACATTTTAATTTTCCAGAGCACATTTCAATTGCGTGTATCACTTACTTAATTTTTTTTGCGGACCTGATAAACATCAGATACCAAACCATTTGCAATAGTTCTGTAGTTAATCATTATGCAGATAGTTTCTGGAAGCTTAAAAATAAATTAAACAATCATTTCTATTTGCTTCATTAGCTTTGCTGTGTGCCATTAAGTTAATGATACGGCAATGGCATAATAATATCTGGCATATGTTGAATCAAGTTAATTGAATTTGCTAATCCACAGCTTCTGAATAATTATCCTGCTTGACTATGTTATCATTTTATCTTCTTAATTTTTTAAAACTTTTTCTCATATTAAATATAAACTTTAAAAAAACCATACAATATTGTATTTTAAAAACTGATAGTTGAGTAATAATTATCAGATTAAGGTGTCTACCTACATGAAAATAATCTACAGGAAATCTATCTAACCCGAAGTCTTTCTAAACCGGAGTTCTATCTAAGCCGGAAACATTTCATAGTCCCACATTTTTAAATATTAACTGACATTCCATATGGAAAATTATATACATTTTAATTTTCCAGACCACATTTCAATTGCGTATATCACTTACTTAATTTTCTTTTTCGGACCTGATAAACATCAGATACCAAACCATTTGCAATTGTTCTGTAGTTAATCATTATGGAGATAGTTTCTGGAACTTAAAAATAAATCAAACAATCATTTCTATTTGCTTCATTAGCTTTGCTGTGTGTCATTAAGTTAATGATACGGCAATGAATGCATCTGGCATATGTTAAATCAAGTTAATTGAATTATGCTAATCCACAGCTTCGTAATAATTATCCTGCTTGATTATGTTAACATTTTATCTTCTTAATTTTTTTTTTACTTTTTTTCATATTAAATATAAACTTTAAAAAAAACATACAATATTGTGTTTTAAAAACTGATAGTTAATAATTATCAGATTAAGGTGTCTACCTACATGAAAATAATCTACAGGGAAATCTGTTTAACCCGAAGTCTTTTTTAACCGGAGTTCTATCTAAGCCAGAAACATTTCATAGTCCCACACTTTTAAATATGGAGATTTCCGAGAAATCTCTCTAACACGGAACAGGTCATTCATTTTGAGGTCTCAGGTAGCAAATTTACAATTTAAGAAGGTAGAAAATTCTGGCTGCGAAATATAAATGGAAAGAAACCTTATCTTTTCATAATGACATGTTTAGCCCAGTTACACTGCCAGAGGTTAGAAGAGGTCTTCACTACATTTTGACAGTGATTTCACGATATTACGATGATTCTATTATTGTATATTACTGCAATCTGTTAGACAATGATTCGAAGGATTTCTGACAAGTTCATACTTTAAGTACAGTAAGACAAGATGATCTGTTTAAAAAAAGAGGGATACCACATGAACACCTTATGGGAGATTTCAGCATCCTTTCACCCGCGACATTTTTCATTCCACTAGACTTCTGTTCCAAGATGAGTTCTAGCAACGCCCTTTAGACTTCACACCTATTCTGATTGGCTAGTCAGATTTAGATGAAGTGGTCAGACATCCGAAGACAATTTACACATATTCGAATGTTTCTTTTCAGCTGTTTCGTTTTTCATGCTGCATAAGTTGAAAAAGGTTTCGTAAATTTTAAATGTTATTTTAAAAATATAAGACGATCCCAGAAGCCAAGGGGTACAAGTGACAAAATGTCGATTTGGAGTAAATTGAGTTTAAAGATAATTGATGCTAAATTGGAACATCAATAACAATTGACTAAATTGAAATAGGAAACATCTGCTTATTGCATTGTAATGTTTGAACTCTCCTTTAAATAACTGTTAAAAAATAGATTAGAATTTTCTTTAAATGTATAATTAATAAATATTGTTTGTTTTTCGAAAAAAGTGGTTTATCTCTTTAACTCAGCAAATAATAAGAAAATGACCTATATTTCTTTACCTGAAATGAAAAAAGCATATTTCCAGATACCCTGTGCACTTAACTCAATTTTTTCAATTTTCTCACTTATACCCCTTGGCTTCTGGGCTCCTCATATATAATAATGTTTATATTAAAACGCTGCACTTGCAGGTAGAATTTCGAAATATAAACTATAACAAAATGTAAAATCAGAAACGTAATTATAAAGAAGGGGGGGGGGAGGGATTTCCTCTTAATTATTTCCTGAATTTGTAACTGAATGCTTCTATGCCTTCATGAAATATATTTGAAAATTCTATATTCAATGCTAAAAATGCTTTTCAAGATTATTTTTTATTTATTTATTTTTGTCTTCATTCCTTTAATATCACCTTAATTGAAATTTTACATTTTAGCATATAATATTATATTTCTGATGCAAATAAATTAACATCGCAATACAATTATTTTATTTTCATTTAACAAATAATCCTAAAATGTAGCTGGACAGTTTTTTTTCCGGAAAAATTTAGAAACTTTGAATAAATGTTATTCTAATATAAAGTGCAAACTAGTCGTTGGGGGCCACCGTAATACTTACCCATCATGGATATGGATATGAAAATAAAACATGTAAAACTATTTATACAATGCATTGCAATTCATAAACAAAATTTAAATATTGTTAATATACAAGTAATGCTATATTAAACAACTGCTGATGTACCAATTTTGACAAATTATATAAAACGTCAAACTACTCAAGTAGTACCAAACTGCGTAAAAGAAACATCCTTATAACTCCAAAAATAATAATTCTATTAACTAACAACTAACTGCGTCGGATTAAGCGTCTCATTTCCAATTAAAATATACTTCTGAATTGAAATTTGAATTAAATACAGGGTCATGAAAAATCGAAGAATGTGGAAAACAAGATTAGATCTCGCCAACTAATAATCCGATCGACTTCGTTCTATATGCAAAATGTGTGTTATTTTATTGTCTTTTACGTCCATTCCTTAGAACAAAAAAATTCTAAAATTTTTATATACCTTTCATCAGAACGAATTTTTCGAGAGTCCGAAAAAAATAGTTCCGGATAATCGAGGTTGCTGATATTAAATAGGGTTCGTCCCATTCTTACATACTAACCACATACAAAATTTCAAGTCTCTATCTCAATTTGTTCGGGAGATAGAGCGTTTACAGACAGACAGACAGACAGACGGCAAATTTTTTTTTTCTAAAAATATGTTTTTCGGAATCTCCACTATGTAAAACGTGTAAATCCGTCAAAAATTTTTTTTCGATTTTCAAAACGATTGCAAGACTTACCCTATACTACGTATGATGGGTAAGTAAAATGAAAAACAAAGTAGTCAATTGTGTGTGTAACAGTATTTTGTAATAAATGTATCCCACAGAAAAATAAAGGTTAAACTCTTAGTAATAATTTAGCATATAATTTTGATGGCTTTTTCAAGCTACAATTCTCATCCGCAATTCAGGAAGATAGTTATATTATTATTATGTATAATAAAAAAGAAAAACCTTGAAATAACTGTAAACTGACTTTTACTTACCCATCATACGTAGTATAGGGTAAGTCTTGCAATCGTTTTGAAAATCGAAAATTTTTTTTTGATGGATTTACACGTTTTAGATAGTGGAGATTCCGAAAAACATATTTTTAGAAAAAAAATTTTGCCGTCCGTCCGTCTGTCTGTCTGTCTGTCTGTCTGTCTGTAAACGCTCTATCTCCCGAACGAATTGCGATAGAGACTTGAAATTATGTATGTAGTTAGTATGTAAGAATGGGACGAACCCTATTTAATATCAGCAACCTCGATTATCCGGAACTATTTTTTTAGGACTCTCGAAAAATTTGTTCTGATGAAAGGTATATAAAAATTTTCGAATTTTTTTGTTCTAAGGAATGGACGTAAAAGGCAATAAAATAACACACATTTTGCATATAGAACGAAGTCAATCGGATTATTAGTTGCCGAGATATTTGTAATCCTGTTTTCCACATTCTTCGGTTTTTCAAGACCCTGTATTTCATTCAAATTTCAATTCAGAGGTATATTTTAATTGGAAATGAGACGCTTAATCCGATGCAGTTAATTGTTAGTTAATAGAATTATTATTTTTGGAGTTATAAGGATGTTTCTTTTACGCAGTTCGGTACTACTTAAGTAGTTTGGCGTTTTATATAATTTGTCGATATCGGTAATCAGCAGTTCTTTAATAGAGCATTACTATGCATATTAAAAATATTTAAATTTTGTTTATGAATTGGAATGCATTGTATAAATAGTTTTCACATGTTTTATTTTCATATACATATCCATGATGGGTAAGTATTACGGTGGCCCCCAACGACTAGTTTTGTAATTTACTAGTGCTTTTACTTACCGTCTTTGCGTACTTTAAAAAATTTGCCGTCCGTCCGTCTGTGTGTCTGTCTGTCTGTATGTCTGTCTGCCTGTCAGCGCTCTATCTCCCGAACAAATTGAGATAGAGATTTGAAATTTTGTATGTGCTTAGTATGTAAGAATGGGACGAAGCCTATTTAATATCAGTAACCTCGATTATTCGGAATTATTTTTTTCGGACTCTAGAAAAATTTGTTCTGATGAAAGGTATATAAAAATTTTCGAATTTTTTTATTTTAAAGAGTGGACGTAAAAGACAATAAAATAACACAAATTTTGCATAAAAAACGAAGTCAATCGGTTTATTAGTTGTTGAGATATTTCTAATCCTATTTTCCACATTCTTTGATTTTTCATGACCCTGTATTTCATTCAAATTTCAATTCAAAGATATCTCTTTATTGGAAATGTGATACTTAATTCGATGCAAAAAACCGTTAGTGAATATGATTATTATTTTTGGCGTTATAAGGATGTTTCTTTTACACAATTCAGTGCTATTTGAATAGTTTAACGTTTCATACAATTTATCGAAATTGGTTCATCAGATATCCATTAATAGAGCATAATTATGTGTTAAAAATACTTAAATATACGTTTATATTTTGCTTTGGAATTGTAATGCATTTTATAAATTGTTTACATATATTATGTTTTCATATATTGTGCTATGCATATCCATGATGGGTAAGTATTACGGTGGCCTCCAATGACTAGTTTTTATATTGTTTTTACTTACCCATCATACGTAGTATAGGGTAAGTCTTGCAATCGTTACACGTTTCAGACACTGGATATTCCGAAAAACATATTTTTAGAAAAAAAAAATTTCCGTCCGTCCGTCTGTGTGTCTGTGTGTGTGTGTCTGTCTGTCTGTCTGTCTGTAACCGCTCTCTCTCTCGAACAAATTGAGATAGAGACTTGAAATTTTGTATGTGCTTAGTATGTAAGAATGTGACGAAGCCTATTTAATACCAGTAACCTCGATTATCCGGAATTATTTTTTTCGGACTCTCGAAAAATTCGCTCTGATAAAAGGTATATAAAAATTTTCGAATTTTTTTATTTTAAGGAGTGACGTAAAAGGCAATAAATTAACACAAATTCTGCATAAAAAACAAAGTCAATCGGATTATTAGTTGATGAGATACACTGGTTTCCAAAAATTAAGGAAAAATCACAAAAATAGCAATAACTCGTTCAAAAAGAAAGCAATCCATATGAAATTTGCATATATTGTTAAGTAAAAGATGCTGAATAAAAATACCAAATGCAAATTAGTGGCGCTGCAATCGCATTGTGTCATCCGTGAGGCACATAAAAATGCACGTTAGAGAGTAAGGCTGCAGTTGTCGCTGTGATAGTGATATTATAAATCTGGGATAGCCAATTCATTACAATGACCTCGAGGCATCATTTGCCCGCAGAACTGCGATTTACAGCTATTGGGACATTGGAGGCAGGACAAAGTCAGGCAGAGGTGGCTAGATGGCTAAATGTGAGTCCTTCGGTGGTTCATATGCTTTGGCAACAATTTCAAACCACTGATTCGGGTTCAAGAAGGTTCAAGAAGGTTCAGCCAAGGACGGCCAAGGGTTTCGGCAAGTTACCGAGGACCGATATTTGCGGTTATATGTACAAAGGAATAGAACCGCAACCCTATCTCACCTTAGATCCTGCCTTGCTGCAGCCACTGGAAGCTTGGTACCAATGTCTACTGTGCGTAGAAGGCTTCACGAAGGTGGGCTTTATGCGAGGCGACCAGCAATTTTTGTGCCGCTCACCTCACGTCACCGGAGGGAACGTTTGATGAGGGCACTTCAACATGTCCACTGGACGGTTCATCAATGGAGGTGTGTGCTCATCACGGATGAATCCCGGTTTAGCCCCCAAAGCGATAGTAGGCGTGGTTTGATTTGGAGAGAACAGAGAACACGCTATCATCCATCAAACATTCGTGAAAGAGATTCATACGGAAGAGGCAGTGTCTGCGCTTGGAGTAGTATCTCTTTGGGTGGACGCACAGACCTCCATGTCTTTCCACATGGAACCGTGAATGCTCACGTCTATAGAGATGGCATCCTTGATGCTTATGTGCGACCTTATGCCGGTCCAATAGGTAATGATTTCCTGTTACAGGACATCAACGCTGGACCACACAGGGCTCGCATCGTGGAAGATTATCTTCAGCACCAAACAATTCAGCGCATGGAATGGCCAGCTCGATCACCGGACTTAAATCCCATCGAGCATGTTTGGGATGCTTTAGGGAGACGTGTCGCTGCTCTCAATCCCCCTTCTCTGACCCTTGCCACGCTTACAACTGCTTTGGAAGAGCAATGGCTCTTACTTCCCAGCAAACTCATCGACTGCATAATTGACAGCATGACACATCGCTGTATGTGCTGTATTGCTACTAGGGGTGATCATACGGCATATTAAAGGTACTTTTCCTATACCAAACTGGCAAACTGATTTTGTTAATTTTATAACTATGCTATTTTTTGAAACACCCTAATTGTCTGGTAATTTCTTTTCATGTTATTTTATACCTTACTATGCGTTGTATATTGTGGCTAAGTTTTATTAAAATCTACATGTAATATTTTGAATTATCTCTATTTTTGTGATTTTTCCTTAATTTTTGGAAACCAGTGCATTTCTACTTCTGTTTTTCACATTCTTTGATTTTTCATGACCCTGTATTTTATTCAAATTTCAACTCAAAGATATCTTTTAATTGCAAATGAGACACTTAATTCGATGCAAGAAACCGTTAGTGAATATGATAATTATTTCTGGAGTTATAAGGATGTTTCTTTTATGCAATTCAGTGCTACTTGAATAGTTTGGCGTTTCATACAATTTATCGAAATTGGTTCATCAGAAATTCATTAATAGAGCATGATGATGTGTTAAAAATACCTAAATATACGTTTATATTTTGTTTTGGAATTGTAATGCATTTTATAAATTGTTTACATATGTTATGCTTTCATATATTATGTTATGCATATCCATGATGGGTAAGTATTACGGTGGCCTCCAACGACTAGTTTATGTATTGTGACAAAAAATAGTATTTTGTTTTGTTTTGTATATGCTTGATATTCCCAGAGAGATTTGAAATCACCCCCCCCCTCCCTCACACGCACACATATTCCCTTATCTTTGAATTTGTATGCTAACTATTTCACCGACTTTGCCAAATATGTATTACTGTTGATTGACGCAATTTTGAGCATATATTACACATCACTTGCAAATAACATGTCAATAAACATTCCTTTTATGAACTTTTGATGTATTTTTGTCATGAGTCACTTACGTCTATGCATACTGGATATTATTGGCTTAATAGTGTGCTCTATATCAAACTTACATCTTGATCCGTGAGTTCTGGGACACTCTGCATTGTATTAATTTTTTAATAATGTTTTCTATGTAACAATGAATACCTGCATACTGAGTAGTTGCTTATTTATCTGAAAAAATGTAAATGAATTCTGTTAAAAATAATTTTTGAAAGAAAAAATATTGCCCTTTTCAGTTCTAAAGTTTTTATTATCCATTAAAGATGATTTTATTTCATCCAAATCTATATTTTATTTTACAAATGAAATGTGTAGAAAAATAAAATATATAACTCCCTTTTAACATACTTTTATGTTCTAGTCTAGAAACAGAGCATTAAACTTCCAGAATAATGAATTTTATGAGTTATGAGTTTGACTTTAATATATCTAATCTTTGTATTGCACCCCCCACAAAAAAACTACATATAAAAAGGTATTTTACTTTTGATATCCCAAATATATGTATATTTTTAATTTTAAAATAATACGAATAATGTTTGTTTCTTTATGCGGCGTTTTTATTAAGAATTTGAAGCTAATAATTTATAATATTTAATACGTTTTCTTCAAAATATTAAATGTTTATTTCTTTATTATACTGCATATAAATCTCTTGAACTTTAAATCTTTCTTCTTTAAATCTCTTTCTATTTAAATAAAATTGAGCTGAATTTTTTTTTTTTTTCAGAAGAAAGGAATTTTTCTTTTTTTTTAAGGGAGTCCAGGACACAAAAATCTTCAAATTTCTGAAAAAAGTTTAATGCAATATGTATATATCTTTTAATTTTTCGGCTTAAAATGACGTTTAAACCATATTTCTATCTTAAATGGAACAGGAAATATAATTTTTTTTGTTTTGGTCCGTTTTCAAAATCTAACATAAAATTAATGCACTTATTTCTCTTTATATTACTTTTACGGAAACGAAAACATGGGTTGTAGCAGCTAAGTAGTAGCTTGTTTTTAACAGCTTGTAGTCTGTAAAATTCGCGTAATTTTTTTCCAAGCACCTTCGTCGTTCCAAGCCCAAGCTCGCACTTTGATTGGTTGTTGCTCTCGGCACTGTTTTCATGTAACTTGGAGATAATCATACTTGGCCTAGCGATAGATGCTTCCGTCGAGTTTGATTTCTTTCCGAACCGAGTACAAAGTAACTTTTCTCTTGCAGCATTGGATTGGATGGAACGTGTTTTACTGAAAGCTGTACTCTTTAAAAGTTTTTACACACAAGAGCACAAGAACACGAGGATAGGAATGAAGGAAGAATAAGAATGAGTAGGTTAGGTTTTAGATTTACTCGTTCACTTACGAGCGAAGTATTTTTCGCCAAGTTACGTGAAAACACTGCCGAGAGCAACAACAAATCAGAGTGAGAGCTTGGGCTTGGAACGAAGAAGGTGCTTGGAAAAAAAATTCGCGTAAAATTCATTTAAATAACTCAGATTGCAAAAGCCAAAGCAGCAAAGCCGGTTCAGAGAAATAAAATATTATTTAATTTTTCGTAATTTGATATGAACCAGTTTGCGTTAAATATGAACAATAAGTAAAACATTACGATTTTAAATTGAATTATAATACTACTGAAAAATATCACAAAAAAATATTTTACGGCTCTAAATCACGTTTGCTGTTTAATTAATTGGCTATGAACACGATGATGAATGCTTGCCTGTTAGCTTTAAAAGTTTTCAAAAATACCTATTTTTGAATGGTTTTAGTAAATAGATAGTATCGAGTAAATAATTACGTATTTAGATAAGATCTGAAGTATGAATACTATAGAACGGAAACCGAAACTATTTTTAGGAAAGAAAAATTGTAAAACATTAGGTTTCTAGATCAGATGACTCAGTTATCATTTAACAATTTGCGGCGCAGGGCAAATCGATTGCTTAAGTATTGAAATTAATGACTGACACCGGAATTTGAAAAAACTTTATTTGTGAATAAGAAAATGGTATTTTTCCTTAAATAACATTCCTTAAATTCAATAAACCGTAATTTTTTTTATGCAAAATTCCGGAGCCAATATGGCGTTTAGAATTAAAATTAAGTGGTATACCTATGAAACCACCGCGCCACAAGGAAATAAAGAATTTCCTGATACATCAGATGCAGATATTTGTAGTTTGTTGGCAAGTAGGGATATCAGGATAATATAAAATATTTGTCCAAACTGCTACTTATCTTTATAAATTAAAGAGTAAAAAAGAAGTTTAAGCTTTACTATAACTATTAGCACAATGAATAAAAAATTACAAATGAAAAATTAATACAACCACACGGAGTTGGGGGGAGGGGGGTCTAATCTAAAAAATTACTAGAATTAGAACTTCATGGAAATTTTAGAATATACTTACATAAAAATGTTTTTAATTTAACTTTTCTAATATCTGAAAACTTCGCATATTTTATTCTTATAAATAATTACGTAATTTAAAAACCTTAAACTGTGGTTTTTAGGAAGTTGAAAACTATCCAAAGTGTGTTTAAAAACAATGACTGGCAGACCTGACGTTGAGGTTCTTGATCTGCAGATTTACCAGAATTCTCAAAATTCACATTCATATTCGTAATCAAGTATGAATTATTTAATAATGCTGTTCATAAAAAAAAAAAAAAAAAAAAAAAAAAAAAAATTAGCATTTAAAATAAAATGCAGAGAAAACGAAAATACATAGTTGCCTTATTTCAAGACTGTCAGAGGGTTAAAAAACAACTATAAAATAGAATGGTGTTTTCGAAATTTCATTCATCATTCATTAAATTATGTCAAATTTTGAGCCGGAATTCTACTTTCGCACAGCTCAAGAATGAGACTGAAAACACTTGCAGTTATGTATAAGAAATGTATATATATAACTACAAACGCGCAAGTATTACATGTCAAAACACTTTGACATTCACATCTGCCAATTTTGAAATTTTTATGTATAGAAATCATCAGTCTTTTATGCATTCTATTTGCTATAGTTTCTGAGACGAATACTTGTCATTCAATCTCAAAAATGATTTTGAAACCCACATTCTTCTGGCCTCTTTCACAGCTGTCTTAACGCACTATTAAATAATATATATATTCATTCCTCACTAATCTCATAGAACTTCATTACATTCAGCTACTTATCCTGGTAAGGGATTTTTTTTTTTACAATCATTCATTTGAAACTGAAAATTTCTGGAACCAGTTTCTGAAACCAGTTTCTGGAGTAGTTTTTAGTGCAAATTCTGTAGAAATTTACCATAAAATTTTCTATTAAATAATATTGGTGTTCAGTTCGCGGACCGTTTGGGAGCCCTGTTAACTTTAAAATCCTCGGGCATTATTTTTTTTCCTATACATAAAAAATGTGAAAACAAATTTGTGTTATATAATATATGTGTATAAAAATGTGTGTTTCCTACGTTTTTATTTTAGTGAGATATGTGTTACACCACATAGCTTCCAGTAAAAATATACCAAATGTACCAAATCGAAAACGTAGATATTTTTTGTAAACATTAAAATCTCTACAAATACCATTTACAGAATGAAAAATAAAAACCCTAAAATATTATATATATATAAAAAAAACTTACTGAGCTCCCATGTATTATGAAATTTTATGTTAAAAAATAAAATTTACTTTTTACTTTTTTTAATATTTAAATATCGGTTTGTTATTATAAATTCGTGATTGGACTGTACATATACATACACTATATGGCTTAAGATGACCGTCCATTTGCGATATTTTACATATGTTAAATATCTAGAAAAATATTTGAGGAATTTTCCTCAAACCTTAAGTGTGTAAACATAATAGTGCAGGTCATGTATTTCTGTGAAGACTTTCTCCCGAAAAACGCCATAGGGGACCATCAACTAATTGAAAAAGAATGAAAATGTTTTGGATAACTCTAACAAAACTAATGTAGCAAAAGCGTTCAACTGCAGATTATGATTAAGTAGCTTATTGTAATTAACTGTTTTCATTTTTATGCGGACAGCATGGATACTCATAGAAAAATTAAGTTCCAAATTTTTCCTAGTGTTTGCTTATAATTTACGGAGTTCTTAATAAAAAATAATGTTTTTTTCGAAAATGTCACAAAAATATTGTACACAATACCCTTTAATCAGAGTTACAAAATAATAAAAATTGTATGAAAAATGAGCACTTTTACTAAATATATTAGCTTTGTTCATGCGTCAACGTTATCAAAATTTCATTTGCATATTAAGTTAGCTAAATATATAGAGCAACTTCTGTAAAAGTGTCAAAAACATGGGTTGAAAATTCTAAAAGTTTTCGTCGATAGAATAAGCACAAAATCCGTTGTTCCTAAAATGAAGCAAAAAAATAAGGGGTTGTACCATAATATAGAAATACGTGCCATATTGTTTATTATATATTGGCACTAATCAATCGAGAAATGAATACAATCCCTCATCTTTTTTGGTTTAAAATAAATGTTTTTCATGTTTCAAATTCAAAAATCATTACAGATAAATTCTGTATTTTTTTTAAAGAAAGGAAAACATGTTCTTTTACAATCCTTTACATCATCATTAGATTGTTTCCTTTTCCGTGATCGTCCCACACTTCGTAATCAGTGGGATCGATAATCAGATCTCGTTTTTTTTTAAATTTAAAAGACCATAATCTTCCATATGACGACTTTCTTTGAATTCATTGTTTTCCATATCTGACAATTTGCGTCCACCCATTTTAAAACTTTTTTACTTTCTTGTTTATTAACAACGACTTTTTTTGTCCTATTCAAATAAAAATTCTTCGAAATGTAGAAAATTTCGCAATAAATAAATAAATAAAATAATAATATTAATATTAATGAAATTATTAATAACAATAATAGTAGTAATAATAATAATAATAATTTTTATGATGACCAAAATTTGGCTTATGTAATTGCAGAATCATATTATGTATGGCTTGGATTAAACATTAATACTCTTGGAACAATCATAAAGAAATTTTAAATAAAATTTCGATTTTACGATTTTAGGCATTGCAAATTTTTGAACTTATAAACATCACACATTTTCAATTTTCCAACCGTCGTATAGGAGAGAAAATGTACTTGTAATTGAAATTACAGTCGAGTCTCTCTATAACGAAACTAAATACATCGAATTTCTCTATATAACAAATTTTTAGTAGGAACGGTCCTCTTTTCGCATGATTTCATTAAAAACAGTCTCTATATAGCGAAATATCTATCTCTATACAACGAATTTTTTCATAAATTGGTCTTAATTTATTCATTTTTAAAAAAGCTTCGAAATCATATGGAATCAATTTTCCATCACTTATTTTTGATTTATAGTTCAGTGCTGAGTTTTTTAAAAATATTACTTCTCTCCTAGTTCTTTAAATCCAACAAATTCATCTCACCTCCCACACACCTTTCAACATCCTTCTCAAAACAGAATCAATTGGATTGTTATACATATAAGAGAGGAATCGACGAGAGGCACATAAGAAAAGCCTTCAAATAAAGGAAAATGTAACTACAATGTTTTATTCCTTGCAAAAATTTTAGCATTTTTTTAAGAGCGTAACAATTTTAAAATCAAAATAACAAAAAATTACAGATTTCTTCGTCTGAAATCAATGCAAGTCTTCCTCATTTGATTTTCATTAAGCTTTGAAATAAATCTCTGTTCTTTTTTTTTTTTTTTTTTTTTTTGAAACTGCTTAAATAATAAAGAAATAAAATGTTAGGTTAATATTTACTTTTAAACATTTCAAATTCTTAATTAAAAAGATCAAAAATAATATTTGTTCAAAATTTACACATTAAATATGATTTTAACATCATTCTCTATGCATCGAATTTTTCTATATAACGAATTTTTTACTGGAACGATGGATTTCGTTATATAGAGACTCGACTGTAGTTTGAAAACCGTATCTCAATTTGTTTTTGAGCCACAAAATTTTTTTGTGTTTCTTTAAACTTTTTTTTTTGTCTTTGTGGCAAAAATGGATTCCATTTCTGGACATTTAACATGAACGAATCAGAAAATAAATTAAATCCTGACGTCACTTTAAGCATGCTTAAATTATCTCTATTCTCTTCGGATAGAGACAACCATTTTCCAACTGGGTAAAAGTTGTATACTTAATATAATTACCATATTTACTCGTGTATAGGGCGCATGCGTGTATAAGGCGCACCCTTACTTTACAAGTAAAAATGGCGATTTCTTAAAATCTCGTATATAAAGCGCACCATAAATTTGATATGCTAATGAAGAATGACTAAATGAATTTCAGTAAAAAAAGGTCGAAACAAACATTACATCAGACCTGAAAACAACACGAAAATGCATTTTTAGACTTCGGGTTGTAATAGAATGACGGGAAATAGGAATGAGTGACGGTAAAGAGAATTGCTAATTAGCGTTTAGATAATGTCATTAGCTCTGTTGTATAAAAAACTGCAAGGAATGACATAAATATGTAATAATACTTCAATTAAGTAACATTTTCCGAGTTTTAATATCTTCTTTGAATAATTTCTTGTTCCATATGTATATCGTTCGACTGCATCCAACAGTAAAAAAAAAAAACATTCCGTGTATAAGGCGCACCTAGGAGTTTTGCCCTATTTTTTTGGAAAAAAGTGCGCCTTATACACGAGTAAATACGGTATCTCTATTCTCGACGGACAGAGACAAGCATTTTCCAACTGGGTAAAAGTTGTATACTTAATATAATTACTTAAATTGCAATCATTAAATAATTACAGACTAACATAAATACACACATAAAAAGACAGACATATTACTAATATACGTAAATAAATACAGGCTAACATAAACACACAGATAGATATAATACAGATAGATATAAACAACAGATAGATATAATACAGATAGATATAAACAACAGATAGATATAATACAGATATGCGTAAATAAGTATAAACATGTTTTTTGAGCGAATTATTGCGAATCATACAATCCGTCCGATCAAATCTTTCCACCGGAACCTGTGCCCCATCAGTGGCTAAGAGGTTTTGCTTTAAACCCTTTCACGACTAAGGGAAACATTTTTCCCATTTTGAAAATTGGTGACTGGAGTATTTAACTATAATCTTATCGACATTTTTTATACAGAATATCAAAATAAAACGTATATCGAACGCAAATATATAAAGGAAGGGCGAATTGTGCTAAATGCCACATAGAAAATAGGACTTATAATATGTGTACTATGTGTAATGCTCATCTATGCTTCACAATCAAAATAGATTCACATAATATTATAATTAGCATATCTTTTATATAGTAATTTCATTTCATCATTTTGTTTTATTATAGTTAACATTTTGTTATAATAAACCAATACATAAATAATACTGCATAATAAGTCTAATTTTAATTTGTGTTATGTTTTTAGTCCATTGATGAAAAAAAAATTCATACACATTGTTATGCTTTTTTCTAATGATTTTTATTTTTTTAGTCTAAACAAACTAAAATAAACGGTTATATACTAATATTTACTACTGAGATCTTTACAGTCCTATAAGGGTTAAGCTGGTAGACAGGAGGTGCTGGGTTCGAGGACGATGGCTCCTGACGACCTAACTGTTCGAAGTTTTCCGTGGTTTTCATCGAACCTTAGATATAATCCGTAAATACGGATAGGTTCCCTTAGAAAGATCCCCAAGGAGTGTACTCCACCAAGGGCCTATGTACCTTGCTCGATAATTGGCCGTGACAAATAACACGCACTATTAGAACTTACCGGAGAATTGCTACGGTAGCTATCTATTTTTAACAAATATTTAAATGTTGAACATAATTCACTGAAGTTCATGCGTCTGATTAAATCTAGAGTTAGATGAAAATTCGTGCATTAGGGCTTTTCTTTTATCGAGGCAGAAATTCATCGCGAAGCTACAAATCGCTCGATATACCTGAGATGTCATTGAAGTAGATTTTCATCGCGAAGTAACGAGTTTCTTTAGATGCCTGAGTCATCGTACTAGAAAATTATCGAGATGAGATTTGCTGAAATGAGAGACATATCCGAAAGACCTTTCATATTATGAATCTTTCTCTTTTTGGAGTTGAATTTTGAGAGGGGGGAGGGAGGGGGAGCGATGAGAAGGCGAATTTTTTAAATCGTAGCTATTTCGACAATAATTGTGATTTTTTATGTGGATTTTTTTATGAAACTCTCCGGTAAATATTATTTATTAAATATACAGATTTTAAAGTAGGGAGGTGCCTTATTTCCGGGTGTACTCTGGGAAGAAAAAGTGAACCGAGGACTGAAAAGTAATTTCAATTTTTTTTTTCTTTTTGTCCCGTCATGTAATATATCATAGGAAAGTTTTCAGACTATTCTTTCATATTACGAACTTTTCTCATTCTGGAGTTGAATTTCAGGAGGGAGGAGAGGAAAGCAATTAGGGGTGATTTTTTTAAGTCGCAGCTATTTCGACATTAAATATCATTTAAGATGAAATTTTCTGATGGAGCGCTCCAGTAAATATTTTTTTATTACATAAAAAAAGTTTAAGGTGGGGACTGCGAGATTTCGGATATATTCTGGGAAGAAAAAGTAAACCCACGGCCACGGCTGAAAATTAAATTTCAAAATTTTTTGTCACGTGATATATCATAGGAAAGATTTCGGACCACTCTTTCATATTATGTACCTTTCTCCTCCTGGAGTTAAATTTCTGGAGAGGCGCAGGGAGGGGAGCGATGAGGGGGTGAATTTTTTTAATCATAGCTATTTCGAGACTAATATCATTTTAGAAATGGTTTTTTGATATAACCCTCTGGTAAAAATTGTTTATTAATTATAAACATTTTAAAGTGAGAGCTGCGTGATTTCCGGATGTATTCTTGGAAGAAAAAGTAAAACCGCGGGTGAAGAGTAAATTTCAAAAATTTCTTTGGACCCGTCATGAGATAGATCATCGGAAGGTTTTTAGATCACTTTTTTATATTATGAACGTTTGTCTTCTTGGAGTTGAATTTCAACAGGGGGAGAGGGCGTGCGATGAGGGGGGTGAGTTTTTAAGTCATAGCTATTTCGAGAATAAATTTCATTTTAGATGTGGTTTTTTGATGGAGCTCTCTGGTAAATATAATTTATTAGATATAACCATTTTAAAGGGAGGCTGTGCTAATTCCGGGTGTATTCAGGGAAAAAAATGTAGCGCAGTAGTAAAAGTGTAAAACTTTTTATGGACGCTATATTATTGGAAAGTTTTCAGAATACTCTAACATATTACGAATTCATATTATCGTCTCCCTTCCCCTAATATGTATCCTTATAGAGGCACTTTTCGAACATCTTTGAAATCATTGCGTTTTTGTCATTTTAGATCGGATTTTCTTAAGGAGATTTACGAGGGCAGGGTGCATTCCGCAAGAGGGTGGCAATAGGCGGGGTTCCAAGGGGAAAATACATGGATTTTGGGAGAAAAAATTCATAACTTCGTCAATTCTCAAGATATTAAATCCAACAAAATTATTTATAAATGTTCTCAAAATTATCTAAAACTTTTGTATTAACAAGTTTTTAATAGGACTATTTCATAAGATAAAAAAATTAAAAACGAACAAAAGGGGGGAAAACCAAAATCCATAAATTCGTCAATTCTTAAACTATCAAATCTTATTAAATTTATTTTACATCTTCTCAACAATATCTACAACTTTTATAGTGCCAAGATTTTCATACGACCAATTCTTTTAGCAAAAATAAATTAAACAAAAATAGAATTTGAAGAAAAAACCACAAATCCAAACTGCTTATATTCTGATTCATTTTTAAATTCTTTTGGGATTTTAAATGCATTCAAATGTCAGATCCTCTTATTTAAGAACTATAATTGTGTTTTTTCACACTCATTTTTAAATCCATTTTTGATCTCAGACGCATCCAATTTACAGGTCCTCTTATTTAGGAACTGTATAATGTGACGTATTGGCCAGTTTTTTGATAAAAGCAGAATATATTTCAAAAAAGTTTGCCAAAATGGATATTTTGAACAGAATTTCTGGAAGCGATCGTTATTGAAAAATTGAGGTATTCAGAAAAAAAATTCAAATTCAAATCAAATTGCATTTTTTCTTTCTCATTTTCAAATTCAGTTTCCCTCTCAAACGCATCCAATTGACAGGTTCTCTTATTTAGGAATTGTAACATGTGCCATATTGGTCAGTTATTATTATTTTTATTATTATTATTATTTTAAAAATGATGAATATATATATATATAAAGTTGTGAAAATAGGCACTTCGCACAAAATTCCCGAAGCGATCATGATTAAAGTATTGAGGTATTCAACTAACAAATTGGTTATTTTATGACTCATTTTTAAATTAAATTTTGTTCTCAAACGCAATCAATTGACAGTTTTTTCTTATTTAGGAACTATATAATGTTCCGCATTGGTTGATTTTTCAATAAAGTCAGAATACATCTCAAAATAAGTTTTCAAAATTGGCATTTGAGCCGAATTTCGCTTAAGATGATTCTGGTAAAACCAATTCTTAAAGTCACATTAAAATTTGTTCAAAAGCGGCCCAAAACTGGGTTTATCTCTAATCATATTTTATTTTCTGTTGTTGAAATGAGCACTCTTCGAAATCTACCTCCGCTATTAGGCCGAATCGACTGGGATTTTTAAACAGTTAAAGTTGTATATCTATAAACTACTGCTTTTTTTTATCATTGGTCTAGGGAAATTAATGTTTAATGCATGGCGTACGTAGCATATGAATAGTACTCAAACTGATGTCGGTGTCCTTTACATCTAGCGTAAATTTAATCTTCTTGCAGGGAGATCGTATTATCTCCACTCAGATCACATGATCATAATGATCATAATGATCATAATGTTTTTCTTCACTGATCACTTCTGTTCATGTCAGTGCACTTTTCCGAAATATTAAATTTACTGACAGCTTGATAAACCGCAGTCTTGCTCAAACGTACCCTCTTAGCTATTCCACATAAAAAAAAAATCACCTTTATGCAGGACAACTAATTTTGACCTTTTTGCTAATGAAAATGACTCTTTTCACCCATCACAAATATTAAAAAACAGCACCATCTACGGTTAAATCCTCAAAACATCTAGTGAGGAATGAGACCAGGGTAGTTATTCATACCAGGGGAAAGAGTATGAGGTAATCGACAGATAAAATGGCATAATATTTGGCATTGATGGTGCTTTGTATTACAATATCAAAAATCTGCTGTTGGTCTTAAACTTTTGTACACGACTGTATGTATCAAAACATTAAATGCTATTATTTATTATTCTTTACTTTCAAATTCAAATGGTAATTATTGACATTTATTTTATTTCTTTTTTTTAAACATTTCCAAAGGTATAAATTGTTCTGTATCCAAACTTTTTATTCGCAGTTCAATCGAAATCAAAGTTCATACTTAAGTCGAGAACTTACTTAAGTCGACTTATTTTATCGAGAGGCTAAAAAAATCTAAATGTAGTGTAATTGCTTTCCAGTAATTTCCAGTAATTTTTGAAATAACTCATTTCTTTTTTCTTTTTAAGGTTCGCTTGAAAAAATGTGCTCTTTATACGTGTTTATCCTGATTCTGGGATTTATCTCAGGAGCGTACATGGAGACGTGTCCCAAAGAAAGAGATATTTATCCGTGTACTTGTATAAGTAATCCTCAAGGTTGGTTGATTACGGTAGTTTGTTCAAGGGGTTTCTTTAATACATCGTATCCTTTAAAGATCCTCCAGCAAGCTTTGAGTAGTTTAAAGGAAAAAAATGCTACCATCCAATTACTATTAAAAAATTCTGATATCAGTATACCATCGAACTTCTTTGATGGAATTAGCATCCAATATTTAACATTTGAATCTTGTCGTGTTTATAGTTTCGGAAATGATGACCAGATGCTTACAGGATTAGAGAATCATTTACAAGTAAGCTTTTTGTTTTCTTTTTCTATACTGAAATATTAAATTATTGTGGAAATACACTTTGCGTGTCGTAAAATTATGATTTCATTCATCGTGAATGTATGTTAGAATGTCTCAATCACACAAAGTAACCAATACCATATGTATTCTTGAAATAGTGGCGAACACCATCATTTTGGTACCATTACTTTTGAAATCAGTTCGGTAGTTCCGGAGATAACCCCTATCTTTAAACAAACTTTACCTCTTTATAATATAGGTATAGATAACTATAAAACATATTCTTGTCCGTCAATTCCAATTAATTCATGCATCATTCATTAATTTTTAGCTTATGGATGTATTTGTCTGAGAAGTTCATATCTATTTCACATAAATATGTTGCATTTTGTAAATAGTTACGATTTGTGCTAAAAAAATGCAAATAATATTATTAACCATTGAACTGATCATTTTTTTACGTACAATAAATTGCAAATATTTAATATACATCACTTATTTTAAACTAAAATTTTCGTAACACCTATTATAAATATTTCTGCTTTAAGTGATGAATCAAGCAAAC
This sequence comes from Maratus speculifer, assembly GCA_964019185.1. Classification (NCBI taxonomy): domain Eukaryota; kingdom Metazoa; phylum Arthropoda; class Arachnida; order Araneae; family Salticidae; genus Maratus; species Maratus speculifer. Next base: position 299,598,104 of record OZ025295.1, on the reverse strand, counting down.
TTTTCCTGCCCGTACGATGTACGGGAAAATTGGTTTAGTGGTAAAGCTCTATTCGTGAGCTAATATTAGTTTTTTTTGCATTAATATGTTTCAATTTATTCATTTTATGCAAGCAATCAAACCTATAGGTTTTCATTGGAAGTCCATGGGGCTTTCGCGAAACATTAGAGATATCGCATGTTGGTGTCACTTTAGGCGACTAAACTTTGTAGTGAGATTCGGCGATATATTGCTAAGTTGGCTGTAAAACTTGGCGACATTTGGCGACAGAACCGAGCTCTGCCCCTTGCGCGATATTCATTGATCCATTTCCAAAGTTAGTTTTTTTTTCATATATAAGGAATTACGAGAAAATATTTTTACTTTTTTCTATCTTTAATAGAAGAAAGTATTGTAATCGAAATTTTTTCGACTTCCGGTTTTCGACGGATTTACACGCTTTAGTGGTCAGAGATTCCAAAAAACATGCTTTTACAAAATGTCTGTCTGTCCGTGTGTCTGTGTGTTCATGTGTCTGTGTGTGTGTCTGTGTGTATGTCGCCATTCTACCCTCAAAAAGTGTAGGCAGTATGCATAGAATTGAACAAAAATTTTTATGAATGTTTTTGGCTGTGGCAAGTAGGTCCTCCTTCAATTTTGAAATATTCCGCCTGAAGGGGGCGCTGCAATCGCGATTTTTGTTCCATTTTCAATATTGTACCAACCAAAAGTGTGTGAAGTTATGCATCGAATTGAACCAAATTTTTTGTGTAAGTTTATGACTATGGCTAGTTAGTCCTCCCTGATTTTCAAAGAAATCTGCCGGAAGGGAGCGCTGCAATCGCGATTTTTCTGCCATTTTCAATATTGTACCGACCAAATGTGTATGAATTTATGCATCGAATTGAACCAAATTTTTTGTGCAAGTGTATGGCTATGGCTAGTTGGTCCCCCCTGATTTTGAAAAAATCCACCGGAAGGGGTACTGCAATGGTATAGTATTGAATTAAAATTATTAAAGCATTAAAATTCGCAACTATTTTTTTTAATGTTAAAATGCACGTATCAGATAGAAGAAAGTTTTGGGATTGGCACATCCAACTAGTTATAATTAGAAAGGAAATATTGTTATTTGTACTGTCTTATTTTATTTTTTAGATCTGACATATTTTTCACCATTTACGACATTTAACACTTATTGATGAATTTATTATTTTACACTTTTTTTCTCTTTTAAAACTCATGGGTAAATATAGTTTTTATGCCATAGTTTCCAACATTTTCCTGCTTTTATTAAGTAATATCCATTTAATTTTATTTCGAAAGATTTTTTCTATTTATAATAATCATTTGTCAATAAATTTTTAATTCGAATAACTTTTATTCTTTGAGCTCTTTTATTAGTTAGCAACAGGTTAAAATAATTTCTTTAAATATGTAGAATCACTTGAAATGCTGAAAATTTTTAACTTAAAATAGAAATAAATGTTCAAAAAATGACTCAAATTAATATATATATATATATATATGTAGTCTGCACATTGACAAATTCAAATGTATAAAATGATCTAAAAACAATGTAATTCCCATGAATATTTTTTGTTTCTAAAAAACTATTTTAATGGAACAATTTGGATAAACTTTAACATTAAATATATCTTAAAATAATTATTCGATTTAAAAACTGTCTGCACCAACGTATTTATAGATCATTTTTAATTACCGTGTTTCAAGAAATACCAGGATGCAACGAATCTGTGTATTTCACTTTTGAACTGATCTTGTTCAATTAAACATTTAAGTAGTCAATATATGTTTAACAGCAACTGTTTAGACCTCAATATTTCCCAATCAAAGAGAAATGAATGAAAATCCGTTTAAGGGCATTAAAAAATATATAGATTAATGTTTCGTAATCTTTTAAAATCCAACCAAATTAGCGTGTTTTTAGAGTTTATAGTGTCTCAACTGGGGTTGACAAGCGTAGCTCATAGGGAAAAGAGCCCCCTTAATATGATAAAAGTTACATTAAATTTGTCCCTGAAATAAATGGGACCTCATTAATTATTGAGTAAATCGCTCAACAAGTAGCGCTGCTATGAAGGATTTTTCTTAGTTTTTTCAACAGTTCAATTTGCAGAACTAATGCTTTGATTCTTATCAAATTTTTGTTTCAGTTAATCCTTGTCATGAAACGACGTTTTCAACATGATATTGTAAATCGCTCAATAGATAGCAGTGCTATGCTGCTTTTTATCGATTTCCGTAATAGCTCAATATCCATAATACACGGATTTTCATTAAATTCTAGATTTAATTAGTTCTTTATATGATTGATGTTTTCTGCATTTTGCTGCAAATCACTCAATATATAACACTGCTATGCTATACATTTTGTATGGTTTCTGCAATAGCTCAATCTCCAGAAGTAATGCATAGATTTTTATGAAAATTTTAGATTCAGTTACTCCTTAATATGACTAGGGATCGTTTATATTTTTATTTAAATCGCTAAACTGGTGGCGCTGTTATTCTGCATTTTTCGCGATTTCCGTAATAGCCTCGTAATGCAATGCCTATCTAAAAAGCTAATGCATAGATTTTCATCAAATTTCAGATTCAGTTAAATGTTGACATAAAATGTCGAAAATTTTTTTTTCTGTATAAATCAGACACAAGAGGTTTTGCTGTACAGCATTTTGTATGATTTTAGCGAAATTCATATCTTAAGAAATAATGCACAGAATTTCATAGCAATAAAGTCTCCATGATGGTCATAGATTGCCATTTAATACTGATAGTAAGATAGCAAATTTTGAAAATTAACATATACGATTTTCAGAATTGCCGCTTCAGACTAATATGTCACTTCAAACTTTCTAATTATTTCTCGCGCTTCATGAATATTGGAATTGTGGGGGTTCATTTTCTGAACAATATAATACTGGTATTTTAAAAATCGATTGGTTTAATTGATTGATTTGAATCATCATTTGATCAACAACAACAGTGTTTATTATGCAAGTAGATGAAAAATATTCATCTGAACTGCAATTTTAATCCATTAAATTTATAAATCGAATTTATACCCAATACATTACACCACTAGCTTTTTCATAAATTGGTTTTCGGAAAGTCTCTAAAAATATTTCACTATTTGTTTTGAAACTGATAAAATAGCTATCATACAGATAAGAACCAGGTAGCTTATTCGGATATCGTTTTAACTGTCTCAAAACCTAAAAAATGTAATTGTATTATACATACTTGTATGTAATTTATGTTATTTTACTTGTAAATTTTTAAAAATATCCTGACATACACTGACATCGTGATATATTATTCATTCAAATGCAATGTAATAAGACTTTTTTTTGTACGAGGGGGAGTCTGAAAATAAGTTTTCTCTTTCGACTGTGGTAAGAGTTGTGTATGAAAGCCAAACAATAGAATGAGGCACTAAAGTTAAGGCATATCTTAAATTTTACCCCTAATTACCAAGTACAGTGAACAATTTGACATTCCAGTTCATAAGCTCCAAAAAACTCTTCAGAAAAAACTTAGGATTGGCATACGGGAAGAAGCGTTTAAAATCTTGTACGGATGCAAAGCCCTGATGTTTTACTGGAGGATATTTGTAGCTTATCAAGCGATATCACAAATGTATCAACTGCTTGATACTTAAGTTGATAAATAAATTTGTGTCGTATCATTCATGTCTTGCTATAGTGTTTGACTTTCATACACATTCTTGTCCACAAATGCTAGGAGAAACTTTTTTTCCGCCTCGCCCACGCAAGTAATGAATAAATTGTTTTGACAGACGAAATTGTCACATATATGCATTTAACATCTGATTTTAAAAAAAGCTGTTAACAGATTGTCTTCAAACGAAACACATTCCGCAGTTTGCGAACGCCAATATTTTAAAATCGAGTTGTAACATTTACCATGGTAGATTACTCCTTGAAGGTTGGTTCACATATTTGCAATCACCGACTTTGAATGAGGCTTATTCTATCCCTAGTAAATATTATCTATTTCAAAAAGTAATTAAACGTGTCAGTTTTTGATTTGTTACACTGTTGTTAAGCAAAGGATATTTGTACTGATGATGCCTTGCGAGCAGCTTGGCGAAACGTTTTTTTTTTTTTTTTTTTTTTTTGTATTTTTAAATGTTTTTTAGTATTTTTAATTTTTGTACATAAATTTAATTTTTTTAATGTATATAACTCTTTCTTAGTTTATTTATTCAACCTTTTAACCTTAACTCGAAGGACTCGGGCAGCATTTGTCTGGAGTCTCGTGTATTATCGGACAGATGCTGTCAGGGCCCCCGCGTAATGGTTAATATGAAATTGTTTTCAAAATTTTGGTTCTATGATCAATTTTTTATAGGTGCTTCGCATTGAAAACAGCGTCATTGTTCCACCGAAACTGAATCTTGGACACTTGAAAAACCTTAATGCTATAATTTGGTCGGCAAGTAACATTACGGAATTAACAGATGACTGGTTGAGCTTTAGTTATTCTTTGCAACAGCTTACGATTGATCGAAGTAATATTACAAAGATCGGAAGTTATGCTTTTTATCACCTGATTAGTTTGCGTTATTTAAAACTGGGTGACAACAACTTTGGTCGCGTGAAACGTAGTATGCTCCCACGAAAGGCTGGTAACCTGAAATTTCTTAATCTCGAGTAAGTTCATTGTTATTAATATTTTTAGAATAACATTGATAAGAAATGATATAAAATGCAGTTCTTTTAACCAAGTGATCTACTTGAGTAACAATATGCGTCATCTGAATGAAAATGCATTGAGACTGAGACTCGAACCCATAATCTTTCGCTCTCGTTGTCATTGTTCTTCGAGTTGAATTATCCGGTCAACAGATCAGCTAACAAAGTATTTACTCAGAAAATATTTTGATATTGGCAGTTTCTCTGTTACTTCATATAGATCTGAAATAAATAAATAACAAGTTGGAAATTGCACGTGAACGTAGCAAATGAGGTGCGTTCGTACGATAACGAAGTTTTAAAAATATTCAGATCTTGCTGATATAGTAGAGCGTACTCCGGATACAGTATAATAGTCGAAATCTTTACGTTTCTGTAAATATGCAAGAAGTAATTTTTATTACACCTCAGCAACGTATATCTTATTCATAAAATGTGAAATAGATGAATATAATTAAAACACGTACCAAACCATGTTTCCCCCTATAGCATTATATAGTGGAATACTTTTGTGTGGCCCTGTAATTTAATAATACAAATTCTTTGCATCACAGATTGTACAGAATGCATATTTTAGTATATATTTCATAGATTCATACCAATTCTATTATGTTCAAATGAGTGTAACATCATTAAAATGCATTTGAAACTTTTTCCCCATTGACCGTAATGTAACGGAATCCTTTTGATTGTCCCTGTAATTGATCTATGCGTCCGATTTTCATAACATTTGAAATGACTCGACAAAATTACGCAATAATTATATGTTTTAAATTTCAAACGATTAAAATGCATTTAAAACGTTTTTCCCTATTGACCGTAATGTAACGGAATCCTTTTGAATGTCCCTGTAATTGATCTATCCAGCCGATTTTCATAAAATTTGAAATGACTCGACAAAATTATGTTATAATTATGTATTTTAAATTTCAAAGGATTCGGTTGTTGGGTAGTTTTTGCGTTGTTATATGCGGACAGACGGACAGACAGACAGACAGACGGACAGACGGACAGACAGACAGACGGACAGACTAAGCGACAACAATAGGTGCTACGTATTTACATAATTACGAACGCACCTAAAAACGGACGCAGGTAATAGAGCTTCAACAAACTAGGAATTTAGTTATTTTTAACCCCTTAACTGGTTAAATCTTTTCCGTTCAATAAATTGAAAATAGCAAATTCACACCACTATTATTTAAATAAAATATTCCTAAGATTCAGTCTAAACATTTCCGCCTTTCAATAGTATGAAAATTTCCTTAAAAAGATAGTATTGTCAAAAAGATTAAATGATGCAATAAGCAACTTCGTCTTGACCGAAAGGCGTTCGGGCAAACCAGTTAAGGGGTTAACGCAATGAACTGATTGATAAAAAATTAACTTTGATTTTGTTAAATTAACGAAAAGATCATAATTCATCTGTAGGTAATGAGAGTTCTTTACTTGTGTTTTAATCTGTCGAACTATTAACGCATAATATGTGACTATTAAGTGGTCTTTATTGAGTACCCGTGAAGTCACTATTACTGACGTACATTACATATAATATAAGAAAACAAGTTTGAAATTGCACGTGAAGCGTGGCAAATGAGATGCGTTCGTACGATAACGTAGTTTTAAAAATATCACTCTCATATATCAATCTCATAAAACTGTAAATAATTACAATTAAAATGCGCATCAAACAATGTCTCCCTAAACCATTATGCAATAGAATACTTTTGTGTGGCCTTGTAAATCAATAACAAATATTCTTTGCACCACAGATTATGCAGAATGTATATTATAATATCTACTTTATAGATGCATATCAATTTTTTACGTTCGAATGAGTGTAACACCATTAAAATGCATTTGAAACATTTTTCTCCATTAACCGTAATGTAACGGAATCCTTTTGATTGTCCCTGTAATTGATCTATGCATCCGATTTTCGTAAAATATGAAATGACTCGACAAAATTATGTAATAATAATATATTTTAAATTTCAAACGATTCGGTTGGGTAGTTTTTGCGTTGTTATATGCGGACGGACAGACAGACGAAAGGACTGAACGACAACAATAGGTGCTACGTATTTACATAATTACGAACGCACCTAAAAAAGGCTTCATTCTGTAATATCGGACTGTAATAAAAATAAGAAAGTCTTCGAGATCTTTATAAAATTTAAAAGGAAAAAAATTAAAACATCTTATGGTCAATAACATGACCTTGACCAAAATGACCAAACAGAATCAAGAAGCCATGCTCTAAAGACTTTTTCTCTCAAAGATAGAGGGAATTTATTCAGGTTTTCAAAAAATAACCAAAGGTTCCAAAAATCATTTCTTTGACTTAAGGAGCCTTGGAAAACAATTAAATTGAATTATGGAAACCATATTTCGGATGCTATCGATTCGCAAGGAAATATTTTCATGTTCATCAAATATGCTTAACCTGAAACATATAAAATCAGCAGCATTAGTATTAACATTACATTTTAGAGTTATTTTGTTACAATTGTGCCTACACAATTAAATATACACTGAAAATGTTTACTTGAAAATGAATAGCATCCAAAAATCTGATTTTAAAAGTAGAAATAATTGGTTAACGCATTTTAGCGAGCATCTTGGTAAAATTTCTGAAATTTACAGGCGGCTAAAAAAAATATATTTTTTTACAAATTCTTCATTAAATTTTGAAATCGAATTGCTTTTAGAACTTTCTAATGACAAAGGAAAGCCTTTCGAAATATTGAGTGACTCAGAAGTGGTGAATGTATATTTTCGTCCGTGATATATTTTCATATGTTAAGAATTTTTAGTCTTTTCGAAGGGAGGGTCGAAAAGGTTCATTTAAGTTGAAGCCTAAATTTCTACAATACTAGAACAGCTTAATGAACTAAAAAAATTGTTTTATCAACTGTAATAATAATTGTTATACTAAATCCTCATTTCTATGCAAATTTATTGTTTGTTATTTTATGATAATACTTTTATTTTTATTGTACAGGAACAATGCGTTAACCGACTTGCCCGTTGATCTATTCAGCGATATGCCATCTATTGAAGCTATAAATCTTGAAGGAAATAAAATTATGACACTTGACGAACATACTTGATCTCCCATTTGGCAACAATTGTATAGGGTGTTGCTTCATGGTGCGTATACCATTCTGTCTCTAATTTTATTATAATCAAAATAGAGTGAGTTCATACAATCAAATTTTAGTAAAATTTCTGATTTCTTCCCCTTGAGTAAGTAATATTCCTTTTTAATCCAGTATCTTCTCTCATTCAATATTCAATGTATTGCGGAAACTCGCGAAGTTTTGCTAGCTTTTTTGTACATAACGATGTTAACAGATTAAAGGGGGCCCCTTTGGAAGCTGGAGGGAGTGGGACACAAACTATTCATTATCTTACTTACAATTCATGTTGTTAAAGTATTCATGAAGCAATAGAATGGCTAATAAGGACTCCTGTGATAACCGGGAAGTCTGAAGTAAAATATTTTTTAGTCGCTTCATTGTTTCTCCAAACAGGTAATGGCATGAAATGCAGTTCTCATTCTTAGCTAAGCTTTTTGTAAACAGACCACGTTTTAAGAAGCGGCAGGAAGCTCTTTATAAGCCACTTTTGAGGAATATACTCAATACTTGGTTGACCGTTTATATTTGACCTCCCTCAACTCCAACTTTACAACTTTAAACCTTCACTTAAATGAGACTTTGAGTTACTTTGAGTCATAACTAATGAATACTGATTACTTTCAGAAATCACATCCTCTTTAAACAGCGCTACAGACTAGAACTCCAACATGCGACTCCTGCACACTACATTCATAAACACCGAAATTGCATATTACCAGCTCACAGTGTGGTATTTTGCTAAAAAACCTGGCCAAAATTATTTAAATTATTTTGTGCGTTCTATAGCAGATAAAATGCTTTAAGAAAACGTAAAATATGTTATTGCTAGATACAAATCATTTTTCGAACAATTACGAAAGTTAGTGTCTTACTACCCACCATTCTTTCGAGCATAGTCTTCCACGTCATCCTCTTCAAAATCACTCGAAAACTAGATTCTGGCAATGACAACTCTTAAATAAAGATCTAAACAAAAAAGTAAGCCATTAAGTACAGTTTCATTGCAGTCTATGAGCAAGTCGTTTCTTGAACAGTTTTGATTATATGAACGAAAATGCATGTTGCGGGCTTCAGCCGCCATCTCTGATAGCTGCCGAATTGGGTGGTATGCATCTTCTATAGTAGCCCCGTGATTCAAAATTTTGTGTAATGTTTGTGACACTGGGTTCTAACCGTAAAGATTTACACAAAGGTTAAAAATTTTATTCGCAATTTCTTGAAATTTTTTAGTATCTATTTCATAATCACTAGATAGCACGTCTAGAATAGTGCATTGATTTTATCTTAATTCCTGTAATTTAAGTTGATGTTTCTCGATCTGAGAAAACTTTTTTTTTAGGTATTTCCGAAACAAGCTTTTGCAGTGTGTACCAGTATCGCATCTCAGTTTAAAACATACCTTGCATTAGTTTTTTTTCTTTTATTGATAGTCTTTCTCATTTTTGCTTCTTGCTAACCATTTTTTATTGGAAGCTTTTTAATTACAAGCAAGATGTAAAATTGACTCCAAAAATCTGCTTCTAACATGGAATATTGAAAGATCGAATTTCAAAGAATCAGGATCAATGTCTTTAATTATTTTTAGCTTATTAAAATCTTTTTTATGATTGTTTGCAAATATAGCATCGCATCGATGAATTGATTGCTAGTAATAGCATTGCAAACTTTAGCATCGACACTAGTCAGCACTAATCTGAATTGGACTTGTAATAAACCATAAGCTGCGAGGATCTCTGTATTTATTAAACTTTGTGCTTGCTGTTGAATGTATTTTACTTCCTCTTGAATCATGTCATTATTTTCATGATTAAATCTTATTAGTATAAAAAGCAAAAGCGTGGATTATGAAGATACAGGGTTCTGCCATCATACTTTTGATACCCATTTATTTGTTTATTAATCTCAAAGAAGCTAAAGAGTTTTTGAAAGTGTTTGAATCATTGAAATGTTTATGTCATGTTTGAGTCAAAGGGATTTTCAAATTTTGTTTAAATAATTGTTGTGGAAATCAGTCACAACCCCATTTGCAGAGGAGTTCTAAACTTATCAATTCTGCTTCACTTGCTGTTGTGAAAACATTTTCTGTGTATTAACACAGTCTTTGAGTAAAGTGATCTAAAAAATTTGTAAAGTTTTACTTCATCCATGTTTTCAGTAGTGAAGTTATCGTTTTAATAAAATTGTTCTTTAGCTCTCTGAAGAAGTATATAGCGAGGACATATATATATATATTAAATATTCGGATGATATTAAAAAGATTGTATGTAAAATCTGCTGCAACAAGCATGGCCAAAGCCTCAGTTGGTTATAACTTCAATGTACTTAGGTTTGATGTTTACGACAAAGAATTAATCTTTTTTCGATATTTTGCTGCCCTTGTTGGCCTGAATGCATTGGCTTTAATAATTTGTGAAACATCTGCATGCCCTGCAGATTTTTTGCTCAGTTGAACTGCAATTGTTCCTGGCTAATTTCAGATTTTAATTGTTCCATTTTATATATCTTACTTCTGGCAGTACAATTTTTAAACTATGTTGCTGGGTTACCGAGTTTCTCTATTATCCTTTTAGAAAAAGGATCCTTTCCTAAGGGTTCCTTTCAGTCATTCCTTATTGTTTTCACAAAAACATTGTTCAGTTAATCTCAAAGAAGCTCATTTTTGTTTATAACTATGTTTGAAAATTTTTATTTTCTGACATAATCAAATGTATTTAATTTTATAAACATTTCGCAATTTCGTAAGTTTTTCTTTTAGAAACTTTAACTCGTTAATTTTTATGTGTCACAATACTTTTATTACATCACTCATACATTTTTTTTTATATTTCTACTGATTTTTTTATTCAATAGAATAAAAAGAAAAAAATAAGATATGTATGTCTAGTAAATTTCTTCTTAATAATATGAAACTTTCGTACCTCGTTAGTGATTAAAAAACGCAATTCCTTATGGTTGATTTAAAATATATTATTCAAAAAGATAACAGATAATTCACATATTACAAACTCTTGGTACAAACCCAAAATGTTACATTATTTACAAAAAATCATTTAGTCCGCATTATGGATGTACGATCAAAAAACGTTTTACTTTAATAAAAAAAAAGAAACATCCAACTACTTTAAAAAAGGATTTTTCCCCTTCAATTTGCAGATTTATCATCTGCACGCCAAAGGATATTTAGTAAGAATAAAAAACTACAGTATGTATTAAATGTAAACTGTTAATAAATTTTAAAAGTTTAATAAAGTAAAAAGACTGCTTTTCAGAAACTTTTTCTTGAAATTTTGTTTTACTTATTAAAAAAATGGGGGGCAAATCAGGGCAAATTTTATTTCATATGGTTTAATTAGAACGTCTATACATTATGAAAACACAAGAGTTCTTGCTCAACTCAGTTTAACTCCCTATTAAAATTATAAATTTATCTAAAATATTTAACCCAAAAAAACCAATGGTTTCAAACTTGAAAATCATAATGAACATGTACTGTATTTACAAAAATATTTATGTAAAAGAGAATATATACCTACGTCTTTAAAACCTGTAAAATGTTTGTGAAGTTCGGCTAAAAATAGTTTTTTAGGCGTTCGATAAAATGATGCAAAGATCAGAAGCATAAAATGAGAAATGCAAAAACCATGACTTCCAAGTAAAATACCAGACAATTAGAGAGTCTACAGAAAGAAATGAACCCGTTATCATATGCACAGGACAGTCCTCTTATACCAAACAGAAAACAATCAACTGAATGCGAAATTTAAATTTTTGACTTTTGGCCAGCTTTTTGAGCGAAATACCACACTGTACAGCGTAGCCATAAAATTGTTGCTACCCGTAAGGCATGGTGACCTCACTGGGACGACGTTGTGTAGTCACACTGTGACTTTGTGACCATAAATCGTCGATGTGACGTCACGTGCCGTGGATGTGAAGTCACAGTGACTTAAACGTGTCATTTTTGACTACATTGACATTAACATCGTGATTAAACTGTGACAAAAGAGACGTTGTGACAAAAGTATTTTTTAAAGTAAATAACATGTTTTGAAGAATTTTCGTAATTTTCTAAAGCTTTTTAAGAAAGTCAAATCTGAGTCACAATGTAACGTCACTGAGCGGTGGCATTTTGGTTACCGATGTGCTGTGACTCATAGTGACGTCATTGTGACGTCACTGTGACGTCACTGTGAACATGCTTGCTATGAGGGTGTTGATCGCTCTTGGCTAGGCTATCTCTCAACGAACCACGTTCAGAAAGATCTTGATATGACAGTTTATGAAATAGTCAACTCTTGCGGGATTTCTTTTTATGTTTGACCTCTCTTGACTCCACCAATTATTTGCAACTTTTAACCATCAATTAAATGAGTCTGAGTTACTTTGATTCATATTTAATGAATAATGATTACTCTCAGAAATCACATACTCTTTAAACAACAGTACAATCTAGAACTCCAACCTGCGTCTATTGCGGACTACATTGTCAATTACCGAATTTACATATTACTAGTGCTAACGTAACCCTCGGAAGTGCAATTTTGCGTTCATTTGTATTTAATTAACATTTATAACTGCTGCAATGGGTATTATTTGAAACAAAAACTTAGTGAGCTCATTTTTTTATTAGCCTTAAATCTTGTTGATATGTGTATGTATGTAGTATATATACACTACCTCTGACAATAAAGTTCGGTGAATGAATTCAGAACGACGGATCCGGCAACACTGGGTTGAAAAAACGCTGCACCTACATAGAGGGAAGTGTAGACCATCTTCACTCACATTTGTTCAGTAGAGCGTTGTTTATGTTCTGCGTAAGACAAGCTTTACTAAGTGCTTGTTCAGTGTGTTGGTTCTTAACTGAGAAAAGGAAAATGAACGAATAAAATATCAGTTTAAAGTTTGGTTTTAAGCTTTGCAAAACACTGAAAGAAATTCATGATGAATGATGCAAACTGAACACCTACCATACTCAACAGATCTGAATCCTCCAGACTTCTTTCTATTTTCGTGACTCAAGCTCTCTTTGAAAGAGATTTGACCCTATTGCTGAATCCAACAAAACGTGACGAAGTTTTTGAACTTCATCCCAAAAGAAGACTTCGTGCGAATTTCCCAAGACATGTATAGCAGATCTTAGCGGTGCATAGTTAGGGGAGATGACTATTTTGAAGGATGGTATGGTAACTTTTTTTAATATTTCATCTACATTAATGCTACAGGACTATTCACCGAACTTTATTGTCAGAGGTAGTATATATATATACACACACACATATATATATACTGGGTGTCCAGTAAATGACTGACCCATTTTGAAAAATCAATAAATTTTTAGCTATGCACTCTCTTAAAATAGTTTGAATTCCGGCCAACAAATGGCGCTGGCAACGGCTTCAGCCTGTCGAAATTCAGACATTACTATAGTTTTCATATGCATGAGTTTTTAAGCTCATTTTCTCTCCACTAACCACAAGAAAGGGAGTTTGTTGGAAGGAAAACGATTTCTAATAATATTTATGATCGAATAATGTCGATTATACTTAATAAAACGAACAAAACATACTTTTTAATAGGCATTGACTTTTCACACTTTTACCATAAATAAATTGTATTCAAAAATGTTTTTGTAACCTGTTAATTGATTCTCTGTTTACGTACAATAAATTGAAAACATGGGATAAACACCGCTTTTTTAATTTAAACTATCTTAATATTTAATATAAATATTTCTTCCATAAAATAGTGTGAAATTGTATTTAAAAATATTAGACGTTACAAAAAACCTTAAGTGATTGATCAAATAAACTCTTCTTGCCTATGTCGTGCAGTAAAATAAGTTGAGCGGTTAAAACTATGGTATGGAAATAGTGTTGAGACAAGTTCCCTGTCTAAAATGAAAGCGGGACAGTGACTTATAAATCGGTACATAAAAGTATAATAAACCTTAGAATGAAAGAATCCGTTCGTCTATAACTAGTCTATAACAAATCCTGTCTTAAACATAAAAAAATATTGACCACGACGAAGATATTAAGATACAAAACTACCTGCTAAGACGAAAACCTATCTAAAATGAAATATTTTCCTTTTTTCAGCAAACCGAATTCATACATTATATTCACATTTTGACATTTAACATATCTGAAAATTTTATTACGAAAGCTGCGACAGATTTACACACAATCGCATCTACGCTGAAATAAAAATATGCTTAAAAGGACAAGAAAAGGGCGACTTTCCTGTTTTTATATACTGTGAGTCCCCCCTTTTCAAAATTTCATTACAGAAAGCATAATAGATCCTGAATCTTCATAGAATCATCATAGTTCTACTTATTTTAGTTCAGTTTTATAAATATAAATATTAGCAAATTACTGGAACATTGGTGGTTTTCATATATAATTTTTAAAAAGCTTTTAGAATCTTTTTTTAAGTAATGTTCCTCATTTAATATCAGATGTAAGAGGAATTTTCAGAATTTTTCTTTTCCTTGTTTTCTTCATGAAAATTAGTTAAGGAAAGGGGGAGGAACAAATATATTTCAGGATCTCTGATACAATTTGTAATGAAATTTTGAAAAGTGGTAACTCGCAGGATATAAAACAGGTACGATGTTTATTTTTTTATTTTTAAACATCCTCCCATTTCTTTTTAAACATTCTCCCCATTTTTTTAAATTGGCGGAGAGGAGGAAGGGTGAAATGTGTATAAAAGCCATCTTAAAATCTCTTGTGGCTTTCATAATAAAATTTTCTGTTGTGTTAAATGTCAAAATATGAATATAATGTAGGGATGAATTCTGTTTTCGGAAAAAGGAACATTATTTCGTTTTAGGTAGATTTTTGTCTTAGCAGTTGGTTTTGTATGAAACTTTCTCCGTCGAAATCAATATTTTTTACATTTAAAACAGAATTTGATACAAACGGATTCCTTCATTCTAAGAATTATTATACTTTTATGTGCTGATTTATAAGTCACTGCCCCGCTTTCTTTTAGACAGGGAACTTGCTAACACTATTTCCGTACCACTGTTTTAACACTTAACTTATTTCACTGCATGACATAGGCAAAAAGAATTTGCTTGATCCATCACTTAAAGCTTTTTGACACCATTAATTTTTTTAAATACAATTTCATATTATTTAATGAAAGAAATTTCAGATTAAATATTAAGATATTTTTAAATATAAAAAAGCGGTGTTTATCCTATATTTTCAATTTATTCTATGTAAAAAGAGAATCAATTAACCGGCTACAAAAACATTTTTGAATACAATTTATTTATGATAAATGTGTGAAAAGTTAATAGACATTATAAAAGTATAATAGACATTATTCAATCATAAATACTATTATAAATCTCTTTCCATCCAACAAACTATTTCCGCAGGCGAGTGGAGAGTCGATTCCAGATGTCGATTGAGTTTCTACTCTGCGAAATGAGCCGAAATGCTCATGTGTATGAAAATTAGTGTAATGTGTCAATTTTGAGAGCCTGTCCCGCCATCAGCGCCATCTGTTGGCCGAAATTTGAACTATTTTAAGAGAGTGCGTAGCTAGAAATTTGTTGGTTTTCTGATAACAATGCAGAAAACCGCACACTTTAATCTCAAAACGTTTTTCTGTTATTTACATTTAAAAGGGGTCAGTCTTTTACTGGACACCCTGTATATATATATGTATATATATATATATATATATATATTGGATTTTAAGTGAATAACTTATGATTTAAGCCAAACTAATAAGCTTCAAAATATAAAGAAGGTTTAATAGACATAAAATACATACGTAACATTCAAATACAACAGTAAAACCAAATAATAGATAGCATAATCAAGCTTCCCTAAGCTTTGCAATAAAAATCGACGGAACTCGCCATGGCTGAAATCTATAGAACACATCGTTCTTTTCCACGCATCATCACACGAGTCCGGCTTGGGATATCACGCTCATTGAATCCTTGAGTTTATTATCTTTTATTTTTGAACAATTCATCCTTTATTCCCACACATATATATATGTGTATGTATGTATGTATATACAATAATTCCTAAGCATTCGCGAGTTTTGATTATTTGCGAAATAAAAATGATGGATATTTCAATATTCATCATACGAATTTTGTTGAATAAACAATATTGTTTTACATAATCATCTGGCTTTGTTTTACAAATCCTATTAAACAATTTCCCACTGTACAGCTGAATTGTACTGTGGTGCGTATATGGCCTTGCGCTGGTTGTATTCGATCCAGGGATCATGATCAGAAGTAAAGAACGTTAGCGTTGAACAAAAGGCCAAACTATGATAGTTACTTTAAGCTTGTAACTTGCTTCATTCTGATTAAGTGAGATGATATTTTTATAGTACCATATAGTCTAAAATTCTATAACTTTAACCGTTGTGATGTGGCAAAGTATAGATCAGTAGTTCATGAAACAGTTTTCTGTTAAATTTATATACGAAATTTTAAAATTTAGACAACAACTTGTTAAATAAGCAATAGAAAGCGATTCTTAACTTGTGACGTGTCGACAATAAAAAAAAATAGCGACTTTAGTTTTTCTTTGTATAACAGTGAAATTTTCTCCAAAATCAACTAGCGACTAATACAACATGTTTATAATTATTCAAATTTATTTACAGAATGAATTTGTTAATGCTTAATAAATATTTTTTTTTTTTTTGCGTTTCAATCATTTTTTTTTTTCATTAAAAAAATCTTAAAATCGAACTCTTTTTTATGCACGGAATGAAAGTCTCAACATTCGCGAAGGCGTGTATGTTAATGGATTGCTGTATATATATATATATATATATATATATATATATATAGAGAGAGAGAGAGAGAGAGAGAGAGAGAAATGTTTTTCAGATGATATTGTACATTCCATATTGTGCATTCTATATTGACACTAATCAATGGATAAATGGATACAACCTCTCACCTTTTTGCGAATGACGGATTTCAGCTTATTCTATCGCCGATCACTTTCAGAGTTTTCAATCTATGATTTTGAAACTTTTTGAAAAATTGATCTATAAATTAAGCTAGCACAATATGCAAATGAATGTTTGATATCTTTCATGTAAGCGCAGTAAAAAATTAGTTTCCCTAGACTTTTATTATTTTTTAATTATGATTACAGGGTATTACGTACAATGTGGTTTGCCATATTTTGGGAAAAGAACCTTATTATACATTGAGAACTCTGCAAATAATAAGCAAAAAAATCTTGATAAAATATGAGACTGTTTTCAAAAAATCTTAATTTCCCTACGAATGTACATGCTATCTTCATAAAAATTAGCATAGTTAGAGAAGCTACAAGAAACTCCTTTAGTTTGAACGCTTTTGTTAAATCAGTCTTGATAGAGTTATCCAAAAAATATTCGTTTTTTTATTGTTGTTGCTGACGGTCCCGTATGAAGTTTCGGGGGAAAAAATTACGGAAATGAATGATATTATAATAATTCCTGATAATTCCTCGTGTACATTTCTAAATATTTACCAAAACGTCTAAAATTCAAATGGCTGATCACCTTTCGATATATTGTGTAGATCTTTGCTATTTCAAAATGCCTGTAAATCGAAATTTTGTAATTATTCCGCATCTCACCGAAAGATATCCCAGAAGGAGATCTTGTTTTAAAATCTTTTTTTCTCCTATAGATAATAAAATCGTTTGTGATTACCGACTCAAATGGATATTCAAGACAAAAAAAATGCGTAAAGACATGACTGGTGAGTGCAGCGCTCCAAAAAAATATAAAGGGAAGGATTGGATAAATTTTTGAGAAGCCAAAAGCAGTGATATGTTTTTGACGTATTCATCCGACTCCTTTTATGTAAAGAAATGAAAATTGTCATAGAACAATTCTGTTATCGACTATACATTTTCAAACTGCTCCATACAACTAATTCAGTAAAGAATAAATTATAACTTTTTTCCAATCGTATTTTGTCAATTTATTAATGTGGAAGAGTATACTGGTTTTTTAATCAAGATTAAGTATGATTTTTGAGAATTAGTTTATTTAACTCGGTTAAAGGTATCGAATTAGGATAGTTTTAAATTTTGATTGATCAAGTCTAAACACTGTGTTAAACATGTCGTAGAAAATCACCTCTGATTTAAAAAAAGTGTCTTTTTTCCGACAAAATAAGAATGCAACATAAATGCTTATAGAGCGTTCACACTGGTCAGAAAAATAGACAGTCTTTTAAAATAGAGGTATTTTTTCAGGATATATTTAACAGTACATACTACGTGGTTTTTCAATCTGAAATATTTAATAAGTATTTGTATAAAATCTAGATAATATCGTAATCGAAAAAGAAAGATTATTAATATTGGTTTATGTAAAATCCATGTCTTTGTGTATTCTTCACGATTCCGATTCAATCACGTGAAATGATTGCCATCATTTCCGATGCCCTAAATATGCCAATTTATCGTTTAGTTTATGAAAATATTCCATATTTTATTAAATCCATCCTTCTTTTTTTTCTTCGATAAAATCTTCAAAAAATATACAATTGTAATACTTTAAGTTCTAAATAAAAAAATTGCAAGGTATAAACAAGAGATTGTCGATTGAAACAAATGAAAATTTCAGAAATGAACAGATTAATTTTACAGATGTAAACAGAGTACAGGGAGTCATTTATTTTGTAAAAATTCAAAAGCTTCCGTACTTTGATATTTTTACTCCTGTTGTAATAGGCAGTTGACGTCATTTGCTTATGAACTAATGAAAATAGTTTTTGAGCGAAAAAAAAGTATTATATTTGTTCATAGTTAATTAAAATCAATTAAAATATACAGACATTTTAAATATATAGTTAGAAAGGACGCAAAAATAATTTAAAAACAATAACGAAAATATCATGTGTCAAGAATAGATTATGAAACGCTTTCCAACACAATTCAGAATAATGTAACAAATATGAACAGTTTAAAAAATATAAATGTTATGTCTAATTACATTACATAAAAGTCCTTCCGGCAATGCCGGGAGGAAGAGGTAGCTTTTATATACTTATATATTTATTTATTTATTTTAAAGTAAGTTACATTGTTCAAAAATACTAATCTCAAATTAGTGGAAATAATCTTATGAAATTAGTGATTTTATAAGATTGAATACTATTTTTGTCAAGACTTAATATTAATAGGAATTTTTAGAAATTAGTCATCTTTTATTCAATCTGGTTTTATTTTAAGCGATTTGGAGAGTCACTAAATTCCACGATATCATAAAGTGTATGTCATTTTAACGCATCATTGTGGATCGCTCAGATCAGACCGTTTCAAAATGTCAGCCATAAGAAAAGTTCAAAGTGCTATCACTCAATCATTTTGTAAGATATAGACAAAATAAAAAGTGTTCTGGAATCGTTGTTTGAAGTTCTAACACGTAAAAGAAAAATATTTTTCAAATTTTGATTTTTTCGCATTTCATTTTAAATTTTAAATTTTTTAAAAAATTTAAAATGGCCACCATTTTGAAACAAAATGGCGGATGATGCTGGCCAACGAACTCGGTCGAGACATTTGTATGTACTATGTACATACCAAGTTTAATTGAAATCAGTTCATAAATACGCGTGTTATCACGTGACAAAATCATATCGTTTCAAAATGTCAGCCATAAGAAAAATTCAAAGTGCTATAACTCAATTATTTTTTAAGATATAGACAAAATAAAAAGTGTTCTGGAATCTTTGTTTTAAGTTCTAACACGTAAAAGAAAAATATTTTTCAACTTTTAATTTTTTTGCATTTAATTTTAAATTTTAAATTTTTAAAAAAATTTAAAATGGGCGCCATATTGAATAAAAATGGCGGATGATGCTGACCAACGAACTCGGTCGAGACATTTGTATGTACTATGTACATACCAAGTTTCATTGAAATTGGTTCATAAATACGCGTGTTATCACGTGACAAAAATCAAATCGTTTCAAAATGTCAGCCATAAGAAAAATTCAAAGTGCTATAACTCAAAAATTTTTTAAGATATGGACAAAATAAAAAGTGTTCTGGAATCTTTGTTTTCAGTTCTAACACGTAAAAGAAAAAGATTTTTCAACTTTTAATGTTTTCGCATTTAATTTTTAATTTTAAATTTTTTTTAAAATTTAAAATGGCCGCCATTTTGAAACAAAATGGCGGATTATGCTGACCAACGAACTCGGTCGAGACATTAATATGTACTATGTACATACCAAGTTTCATTCAAATCGGTTCATAAATACGTTAGTTATCGCATGACAAAAATCAGATATATATATATATATATATATATAATATATATGGTATTATATATATATATATATATATATAATACCATTAAAAGTAGACAAGATTCACCAACGGATTTTATCAATAAAACATATATATATATATATGGTTTTATATATATATATATATATGTCAACATTTGAACGGAGGGTGGTTTTGGAGTCTGGGGGTCATGATCGGTGAAAATATACCAAAATTTTTCGGAAGTGCTTTCCTCCGGACGGCTGCAATAGGTAGCTTTTTACTTTTTGTAATGAAAGCTACCTAAAAATGCAAAACGAGTTATAAAACGAAAATTGAGCTGTTCCTATCAAAATTCCTAAAATGATTTGATTTTTTAAGCAACCCTGTATGGAAACAATAGAAAGGATTTTTTTACGGAACGATACGAAACCATATGATATATACATTTGTATCTATTGATTATATGCATGCAAAAATTGAGTTCACTTAAGCTATACATATTTGACAGTTAAAAATTCCCCTTCTGTAATTTCCTCTAATAAGGAGAATGATGCGTGATTACTTTTATGCAGCCCTGTATATGAGGTATAGAATTTATATTTAATAAATAACATGCAAAACATAGTTAAATTTAAAAGCACATTCAAAATTTTAAAACGTATATTCCGGCGATTATTACTCAAAGAACGATTTATTTTTTGTGTTCTTGTAAGTGAATAAAAATGTCATGAATGTACTTTTAGAATCATAGTGAAATTCAGTGACTTATATCAGATTATATTTATTTGTAATAACGCAATCTCATTAACAGTCTTCAAACGATTTTCCCCATTTTCCATAATGTAAAGAAATTTTTTGAAAGCCCCTGTATATGAAAAAAATTGCTATGGGTGCCTTGTTCAAACATAATCTTAATAAAATTCTGGAACTTATACCAGTTTTAATGTGCCTAAAATACCATAATTCCATTAAAATACTTTTCAACTACTGGAATACGTTAAGCGACTCCCCCCTAGGGTGACAAACTGGTGAAGGAGCAACAAAAGTACATAATATGAGTGAAAGGTCAAAGGCCTTTCCAACAATGTGCAACATGACAGGTGTTGGTTAAATTTAAAATAGGGCTCCCAACGGGTTCAAATTGCGAGGAGGAGTGCGGGAGGTATATACAAAAACAGTATTCATAGATATTTTTAATGGTATATCACGAAAGGTCAGCAAAAGATAGAAAAGTGTCCCCTGTTAGAATTTTAACTATTGCACCCCATGGAATACACCCTGCCTTTCTTTTTTATGAAATTTTCATAAATTATAAATTATATTTAAGATATTTCCGTAAAAGAATTAGATCTAAAATGACTAAAAAGCATTGATTTCAAAGAAGTTTGAAAAGTGCCTCTACAGTCTACAAAGAGACCAAATTGAGGAAGGGAGAAAAAAGTTTTATAATATGAAAGTGTGGACTAAAAACTTTCTGATGATATGTAACATGACGGATCCAAAAAAGTTTGAGATTTATTCCTTACCCGTAGGTTTACTTTTTCTTCGCAGAAGACACCCGGAAATCATGCAGCCCCAAATTTAAAATGTTTACAATTAATAAATAATTTTTACTAAAATGCTATCTCAGAAAACTACTTCTAAAATGATATGTATATTCTCGAAATAGCTACGGCTAAAAAAAATTCAACCCTCGTCGCTCCCCTCTTCCGGAAAATTAATTCTAGGACTAGAAAAGTTCATAATATAAAAGAGTAATACGAAATCTTTCCAAAGTCCAGAAAAAGTTTAAAATTTACTCCTCACCCGTGATCGTGGGTTTAATTTTTCTTTCCAAACTACACCCAGAAAAGACGCTTCCCCCAATTTAAAATTTTTATATTTAATAAATAATATGTATTGGGTTCCATCAAAAAAATCTAATATAGCATTTATAGCCGAAATAGCTACGATATAAAATCCCCCCCCCCAATTTCATCTCTTCCTATCACTCCTGAAATTCAACTGGAGGAAGAAAA
Organism: Maratus speculifer; assembly: GCA_964019185.1. Lineage (NCBI taxonomy): Eukaryota > Metazoa > Arthropoda > Arachnida > Araneae > Salticidae > Maratus > Maratus speculifer. The sequence goes on along the minus strand of OZ025295.1, from coordinate 299,575,941 downwards.
GTGTTTATAACCTGGAAGAGTGGTCCGAAAACTTTCCGATAATATGTCACATAACGGGTCAAACAAACTTTTAAATTCGCTCCTCACCCGTGGGCTCATTATTTCTTCCCCGAATACACCCGGAAATCACACAACCTCCACTTTAAAATTTTTATATTTAAAAATTTATATTCACCGGAGGACTCCATCAAAACAAAAGTAATAATGCATCCAAAATAATAATTATTGTCGAAATAGCTACGATTTAAAAAATTCTCTGCAGCAATAGCTGCATAATCACTCCATCGTTTGTATAGATCTCTATTTTGACCAATTAAAATGTTCCATACATCTGTTGATTAGAACTTTATAGAAAATAAAACTTTAAAATTCAGATTCTTTTCCAAGAAGTCATTCAATAAAAAGCGTTCATTTTCCACGCTGATACGCTTACACAGATACATGATCTTGCAAAATTTTGACTGGACTGGATGCACATAGATTTTGCGCTATTGCGAAGGAGAATGACCAATAAGAAAATTTACTTACTTTAAGCAGCGACAATTTCGCAAAAATGCAGGCCTCTAATTGGTCAACCTCCTTCTAATAGCGCAAAATTTACCGGTTTATGTCTAGGATCGCTTTCGCTGTTATCGAAATGAGTTAGGCCAATTAAAAGTCTGCATTTTTGAGAACTTTTTGCTGTTAACTTCAAACAGTGAAAGGTTTGCAAAAATGTAGGCTTCTGATTGGTCAATCTCGTTTCGCTAAATAGTGAAAAAATATATGGATCGTAGTCACTGTTGCAGACATGCCAGTTCTTTGCAAAGTGCGAAATCTTCACTGCATCAATTTTCGTATACATCGAAATGGAAGGTCTGTAACGATACTTATCTACATGGGAAATAGGTGTGAAAAAGCTGAAAATCCACCTTTAAAGTACATTATAAGTCAGAGAACAAATGCCTGTGTATCAGCGTGCTTTTTATATCGGATGCATAAAGAAGTTTAAGTACATTGCTATGTCTATCGACACTGTCTTGAGATTCAAGTTCAATTATCAAGTTAAGTACCGAAATGTTTTCAGATTTTCTTCTGACAGAATTCCCCGATATAAAAGTGGTAATATAAGGGGATTTTTATAGATTGAGATGAGTCTAGACAAAAGAAAATGGCGAAACATTTTGATGAGTTTGCTATTAAAGTGAAACAAGTCATCCTCTCTCACTGGTATAATCTCACTCGTTCAGGCGACTATGGCCAAGTTTTGGAATAGAGAATTGCTATATTTTATGTAGTTTCGAAACCCGTGTCTGTCAAAGCACAGTCTGAACATAGAATGTTGCCACTCTCATAGATTCAGTCAAGTTTCGGTTGTCAAATTCGAACTCAACATACAAACAACAGTGCTCATTTCCGATGTCGTCATTGTTGAATTAGATGACTACAGATTATTTATTAAATCATGGCGCGTTTTTGATAACAAATTCATTTTCAATTTTATGACTGAAAGGAGAGTACTTTAATATGTGCTAACATATGGAGATACTTTGCTCTGCATTAACTCATGGAAGCAATTTGAAGCGCTCTGATTGTGTAAGGACACTTTACTCATGGATTTTCAGCTTTTTGACGCCCTCTTTCGATGTCCGTAGTGTGTGGACCTTATGTGGACCTTAATGTTTGTTGAATGTGGTAAATTTCCGAAATGCGAGATCATTCTAAAGTGCTAAATCTTATTTGGACAAGTTCTGACATCCACTAACCCGAATCCTACATCGATACCAATCGCCATCGGAAATAGGTACCGAAGAGATAAAAATACACTATTACATATGTTGTTCCGAAATAAAAAAGTATGTCCATAAGTCTACGTACAATAATGCACATTGCAATAGATTGCGGCATTGTCTTTAGATTCAAATTTAGTTACCGGTTTAGATATCAGAATGATTTTAGATTTTGTTCAGGTAGGATTCCTTGATATGCAAATGACGACACACGGGGCATAGTATTTGATTTAAATGATTCTGGACAAAAGCAAATCACTAAGCATTTTGTTGATCCGGCCATTATCATCAAACCTGATAACTTCTCGAACGAGTACAATATAATTATTTTAGGCAACTAACATCAAGATATCTAAAAGAAAATGCCTAGCATTGCTAAATTGGAAAAAACACCTGTCGAAAAACTCTCTGGGCATCAAATGTTGTCACTCTCAAATAGAGACAGCTAAGTTTAAGTTATCAGTTTCGGATTCTTAATCCAATCATCATCGTTCCTTTTCACGCTATTACTGCCTTTATAGAAATTAGATTATACTGATTGTATTCTGAAAAATACCGTGATTTTTCATAAAATCTTTGATTTTGCTTTTTTTGATTGAAGATGAAATGCTTTTGACTATACTGAAAAGCATTTTAATATGCATTGATATATGGAGTCATTTTTCTGTACACTTACATATGTAAACAAGCGTTTTTCCGCTCTCAGATGCGTAAGGCTACTTTACTTCATGGATTGTCAGCTTTTCGACACCCATTTCCGAATTCCGTAAGAATCAATGAGGACCTTAAAGTTTGATGAATGCAGTAACTTTTCGAAGAGCGAAATCTTATCTAAATAAGTTACTCCATCCGAAAAAACTAAAGATCTACAACGATACCAACCGACATTGCAAGTTGCTTTCAAATAGCTAAAAGTGAAATAGGAAATTGAGCTGCAAATTGAATGCTTCAAAGCCCAGCAAAGTACATCAATTAGTCAATGCATTGCAAAGAGACATCATATTCCAGTACACATATTTAAAGAATGCAGTATGAATAACTAAATAGTAGGAAATTAAATAAATTTTATAAAATATACAAAACCGACTTCAAAAAAAGCACAAAAAGAATTAAATAATTCTTTAATTAAATAATTCTCTTATGACTAAACGTTACCCAAAAATCATACATCGGATATCATGAGATGAATTTACACATACATACAAGACACACATACATGCATGAGATGAACTTATATATTTATGATTTAATTTATGAATATATTCATATAAAGAGTAATGAATTACTTTTTGATGTTGCTGCCTCACACATTCTAGCAACTAGCTATTGCCTCTTTCTATCCCTTATACCTTATTGATAGCTTTTTAAATCTGTCCCTTTCTTTTAACTTTTTTTTTTGGTCTTACTCCTGCTTTCAAAGAAGAAGCGCGTGTTTTGTGCGCTTGATAAATAAAGATTAACTTCTTTCGAAAGTCTCGTACATTTATATATTTTTATGAATTTATGAAGTTCATTTGTCTCTTAATATAGCACTCATTTTTAAACTACCGTTCAAATTAAAATACCATTCTTACCATTCTTATTGTACATTCTTACTGTGTCACCTTTATTAAACAAAAACTCATCCTATACTAAAAAAAAAAAAAAAAAAAAAAAAAAAAAAAAAAAAATCTGTAAAGTTATTAAATTAGGAAACTGGGATTTTTAGAAATTTCCATTCAACGATAACAGGAAAAAATTGTGTAATCTATTTTGTTACATGAATTTTTGCTGTTACCATTACATAAAAATTTCTGAAAATCCCAGTTTTCTAGAAAAAAATTAGTAACTTTACAATTTTTTTATAGTGTATGCAGGAACACGTTAATGAAATTCCACTATACAGGAAGTTTACGAACTGTTCGGTTTGCAAACAGATTGGTAAACGAACACTTTAGAGGGAGATTTCTATGTTCAGATAAAGGAAACAAGTTCGTTTAGCGGATAATTTACAAAATAAGGAAACAAGAGGCACTGTTGTGTTTCTCATGCTATCTAACTCTATTTAATTGGATATACTGTCTTCATATAAAGCATTTTAACAGTTGTGTATAGTATAGCCAAATTAATTCACTGTTTACCGGTTGATCTGGCTGTATATTATAGGACCTCCAAATTAGATTGAAAAATCCAAAACATTTTTTTTTATATTTTGGGAAACTTTTTAAAGAAATATTTTCAATTACAAATTAATTATTTTAATTGAAATTTCGTTCACATAATTACAAACCGGCTCGAGATTCCCCTTGAGCTTTATCGTCTCCCTATCAGTAAAAACGACCTTTTAATGAATTAAGAAGTTTTTGAAAACTCCAATTAACAAATAGATATGCTTTACTACTGTATTCAATGAATGTATTCCTAAAAGTTTTTACAAAGAACGTGTCATTTACTTTGCTTATATACGTCATGAGACGGACAAAGCCACCTAAATACAATCTGTCCGTATTAAGTACGGTTGTTATCCCTATTTTATAGAAAATATTTATGTAAGTATGTATACATTGTTTCAATTTAAGAAATAATTTATTAAATTCGCAAAAAATCATTACAGTATCTGTTATTGGTTATCAAACAAAACAGCGAACATTGATTTTGAACGGACAAAGTTCTTTAACCGATCAACCACCATTCATAACTTCGACTTTTGAAAAAAATCCTTTATTTATTTATTTTTAAAGACGTTCTTTTCCTATGAGTAAAAACATTTTTATATGAAACTTTTTAATATAAACAGAAGCACCCATCTTCTATTTTATTAAAAAGAAAGCTACTTCTGAGAGAGATGCAGCTTTCCTTTAAATAAAAATAGTCTCCCTTCCTTTTATGTCACATAGCAACACATTATGCATCTTCGGAAATTTTTCGGGCGTAATAATAATTTGAATCTAACAATAATGTAAATATAAATCAAAGAAGACATATTTATGAGACTTGAAAAGACATATGGAAGCTAAGAGAGCTTTCTCTGAAAGAAGCAAACCATTCATCTTTTGAAGGAAAACAAATCACGTGCATTATAATGCATAGAAAAATGTACGAAATATTCAATTTTTATGAAACTTTTATAGATTGCTATAAATTATTTCCACTTTAAACATAAGAAGTCGTTTAAAATCGCCGTATTTATTACGATAGAATGCGAAGCACGATAATCTCTATGAAATTTGAAATACTAAAATTAATTAAAATATTAAGCATAATTATCATTATAAAATATTTATGTTTTAAGATGAGATAATCAAAAGTCACATTAATGCGAAAACTTATAAAACTATGCTAAGAAGTTATTTATCTAGTAAATAAATAAAAACATAAAAAACATATAAATTAATATTTGGTGCAATATGATAGTACAAGAGTTTGGTCGTACCTATCAAGATTGCAAAATAGTAATTGTGTAAACATAAACATACAGACCTATCATAATACGGAAGACAAATACTGATAAAATTTTAACGAAGAAGAAAGTGTGTGATACAGAAAAATTTTCACGTTACGATTATTTAATGCCCTAGTTTACAAGAAACCTAAAGCTACAGATAGAACAGATGAACCACCAAATTCTTTCACAATTTAGAGATCAAAAAGCAGAAATAAAACATGTCTACCATTCTTACATACGCAATAACCTAAAACGTAAAATAATTTTTGGGTATCCAGTAATAAAGAAATGTATCAACGGAAATAAGGTTAAATTTCTATAGGAAGATCAAAGGAAAATAATATAAATATTTGCAATAATTAGGCACATTATAGATCTTAATTATTGGAAGATTTCTTGTTATCTCATATGGTAGCATATCTGTGTATATTATAGTTTGTCAATCTGAATTACAGAAGTAGTAGATGGAAACCTGAGTTCCACTTAGTGACAAGTAAAGGTGTAAAAATAGCTATATAGCAAATCGAGGTTAGTTTTATCACTAAGAACGTGAGGAGGTGTGTATGTTATCATACGTTAATTCATTAACTCTTTTCTTGTTAGTGAGCTTTTGTAGCTTGCATCATGATATCTTGTTAAAGTGCAATGTAGATTATGTGCATAATACGCAAGACCAAAGTGGAAAAATCAGTTTTAAATCTTCTGTCCCAGCAGGCGAAGACACTCGCTAGCTAATGCAAATCCTAGGGCGAGGTTATTTTCTTATATCTCTCTTGCATTTCGACATTTTTATTTTTATTTTTATCGTTTGTTTATTTATTTATTTAATATCATTTTTTTATTTTACTTTATTTATTTGCTTGATGAAAAAGGATTACGTTCTTTTGAAACACTGGTGATTTTATAAATTTTTATGGCGTTTTAAGGTATTGTTTTGTCTCTTATCATATATTTGTCATCTAAAATGGCGTTCGAGATAAAATGCCTTGTGCATCCTTACCTTGTTGCCCTTATTAATTGATGACGCTTCCTAAGCGGAAATACATTAAAGAGATTCCAGTGTGTAAAAATGAGTATTTTAAAAATAACCCTATAATAATAATAATAACAATAACCATTGTTTTCATTTACAAATATAAAACATATTTATAAGAAATCTTTTGATATAAATAGAAGCATTTATTTTCTATTTTATTAAAAAGAAGCTACTTCTAAGAGAGATACAGCTTCCCTTTAAATAAAAATATTCTCCCTTCCATTTGCGTCGCATAGCAATACATTATTCATTTTCGGAAATTTTTCCGGCGAAATAATAGTCCGAATATAACGATAATGTAAATATAAATCAAAGTAGACATATATATGAGACTTGAAAAGACATATGGAATCTAAGAGAGTTTTATCTAAAAGAATCAAACAATTCACCTTTTGAAGCAAAACAAATTATATGCAGTATAATGCATAAAAAAATGTACGAAATATTCAATTTTTATGAAAGTTTTATAAATTGACAAAAAATATTTTCACTTTAAATATAACAAAACATTTAAAATCGACGTTATAATTTCTATAGAATACGAAAACAATTTAACTAAAACAATATTTCTATACGATTTAAGGTACTTAAATTAATTGACAAGTTAAAGATAATGAAATATTTATATTTTAAGAGGAGATAGACAAAAGCCATACTAAAGTTTTTAAGGGAAATCGAAAATTTTTAAGTCTGCTACGCAAATATTTATCTAAATATTTAAAAAAGGAAATAAATATAACATAGAAAATAACAAATAAAGAAAATAAATATTTGGTTGAATATGGCACCACAGAGTTTACTCAATCCTATCAAGACTTCAAAAAGAGTCATGATATTAGAAGTAAAATGTAAAACTATCAGAATGTGGCAGAAAACCTTTAAATGCTGATAAAAAGTGAACAAAGAAAGGGGAAAGAATTTCACTGTATTTGTCTTAACGTTCGGGTTACAAGGAACATACAGCTATAGAAAATGAGGCGAAGCACTAACCTCTTTCACAGATCATGTTCAATTCAATGCCCGTAAAGCATGGTGACATCACTGCAACGTCGTTGTGAAGTCCCATTGTGACTTTGTGACCATCGGTTTTCGATGTGACGTCACGTGACGTCGATGCGAAATCACAGTGATGAAAATGTGAAGTCGTTATGGCCGTTTTAGAGCTATTTTGTGACGTTTCACAAAGTGGTCACAATGTGACATATTTGTGAAAAATGTGTCATTTGTGACTAATTTGACATTAACATTGTGACGAAACTGCGAGAAAAGCAACGATATTTAAATTGCCAGAAACGGGTTTTTTAAAGTAAATAACATGTTTTGAAGGATATTTATAAATTTCTAAAGATTTTTAAGAAAGTCACATCTCAGTCACAATGTGAGGTCACTGAGAAGTGGCATTTTGGTCACAGATGTGATGTGACCAAAGTGACTCACAGTGACGTCACTGTGACCATGCATGCTATTAGGGTGTATCTCACTGAAAATTTAAATTTTTGAAGATATAATTTAAAATTTGTCAGTTGAATCAACATCATTACAAATCTCTTAATTTACTCATAATATTACCCTTCTTTAACCCATAAAAATATAACAGAAGTTAATATTCGATAAATTTTTCTGGGCTAATTTAATTCTAGGAATATAAATAAAGAATCAAGAAATGGGTGTTTTCATTTGAAAAATTGAAATTCGGTCCACTTTCAGATTTATAAATGACACTTTTTCAAACATTTTAATAATATTCTGAACGAAGACAATATACCAACTCTAATGGCAACTTTAGTTGAATTTTATCGTAAATGTTCTGTATATAAAGGCTGATGTATTCTTTTTTAAAATGATTGTAAGTTATTCTAAACCCCGTGTATACGACAATCCCTGTGATACGAATGCCTCGAAATTTGTTAATAAAACTATAACTGTTGTTAGAAAATCTGTTCAAACGAACTGCGCGATTATTTTTTCAGGCTTACTGTATCACTTTGTATTCGAAAAAACGCTGTTCCACCTTCAACAGCTCAAAATTTTTGATAGAATTTCAGATACATTTTTAAAAGCAGAAACATGAAATTTGCTGAGAGGAAATTTAAAAGAGTCGTATAAGGTACCGTGTGATGTTATTTTAAGCTCAATTCATTAGAATTTGATTTATAAATAATTATCTTCTCAGTATGACCCTTTTTTTCGTTCACAGATCTCCCATTTCGGAAAAATCGGTTAAAAATGCCGTTTTTGATTGCTTTTTTTGCAATATTTTCTGCTTTATCAATGAATCGACAATCACGGCACCTTTTGTAATTTATAAATAAGACAATTTGCCAGTTTGATGCATATGAGAGCAAAAATAAATTTAAAAATAAATCAAAAATAAGCAGATTGAATCGAAATACACCCTTAACTAGTGTTGCTAGTGGACTACTTTTTTAAAAATGAAATTTCTTGATTGCCACCTTATTTTTAAGGGAGAAAAAAACGTCTTTTATAATGATATGTAATTAAGGAGAAAACAATGGGAATCTATCCATTTAAAACAATGGTACGAGCCAAGCTATCTAAATTTTAAAAAAGCCTACTTGCAGCCCTGACTATAAACACTGCCTCCTCTACAATGCCTTCTCGCTTGTGACGTAGTGGAGGCGGTTTCCCTGACAACGATCACATTCTGAGCTTCGTGGCGATTGTGAAACCAGTAGGGTTAGTGATTTTGCCTCCACTTCATGACGTTTCACGCTTGTCGTCTGCTCAGTGAATAGGCATTGTAGAGGGGGCAGTGCTATAAATCATACTTGCCAACTTCGCACACACTATAAAAAAACGGATGATTTTACGGAAATTGTAATGGTAATCGGGACTCCAGTACGATTCACTGTTTTTTATTAAAAATTTATTTCCAAAAAAAACCGAGAAATTTTTCCGTTACAAAATAGTGAATTGTGTTGGCTCTCGATTGCTAGTACAATTTCCGTAAAATCGTTCTTTTTTTACAGTGTAACTTCCGTTAAATATGAGTTAGACTAAACCGAGTTAAGCATGTTTTTAATAATATAAATATTTTAGATGTATTATTAGCTATTTATTTCCCACTTTACATGTACAATTGATTTTTAGTGTTAATTAAGACGTTGAAAACAGTTTAGTTTAAGGACATTTCGTAATACCTTGAAAAAGTCTTATAATACTTACAGCTATTAAATAAAAGTCAATAAAAGTCTTTATTTGCTAACTTGCAACAAAGAAATAAAAAGCGAGTCAATTTAAACCAGATTAATCATATTATTAATCAGAATTTTTTTTAAAGAAATAACATGAAACAAGCTCTAATTATTTCTTAAAGAATAACTCTGATTGGTAACATGTTTAATCTAGTTTAAATTAACTTTGTTATTACTTCTTTGTCCGAAGTTAGCAAATATGCATTAAATGTTAAAAGTCTAAGGTGCTTCAAATTGGTATTAAATCATCCCAATTGTCACAATTAATCTTCTATACTAACAGGTAAAAATTAGTGATACATTTTGAAATGATTTTGTTTATTTTCTCTTACATTTACCAAAAGTATCCAGAAGTGCAACGTATAGAAATTAAAAATATTTAGTAATTTCATTCGTAGTTAATCTGAACATTCTGTGGGATTATTCATTACCGATTTATTTAACCTTCCGGCAGGCGCGCCGTTGTAAAAAGTATAACATTCACATTTTTTCCAGTAAAACAAACTGCAAGTAGTAGATGGCGTTAATAATCATTTGTATAAAATTAAGTGTGTTGCGGAATACTTTCATAAATTGTGAGAAGAAATAATTTATATGATATTTGTATGTTAATGTATTTGTAAAATTAAAGTAAAACAGCAATAATTAAATATTTTCCTCTTGTACAATTTATGACGCCCGCCTGCTCATGTGATGAATATTTGCGCTCCCGGCGAAAAGTTAAATAATTGAACAAACGTAATTGAAAGAACATATGAAAATCGCAAAAAAAATTGGATAAAGAATATTTGATTCATACTAACACACTGATTTTAAATAATGAAAATTCTAATAAGATTTCCCCGTACCTACACTGTAAAAAAAAAGGGTCGATCTACTAAAAAAACTTTAGTAATCCTTGTAATTACTAAAAAATGTTTAGTAAACTTAGTCGGTTACTAGAAAATCTGTAAGAATTACTAGAAAAAAGTTAGCAACGAATAGAGTTAATAGTTTTATATTTTTAATAGCTATTACTAAAACTCAGTTGGCGTGGCCTGAATAGCATAGTGGTTATACTAACGGGCTCCAGGCTAAAAGGTCCCGGGTTCAATACTGGACAGCGCCAAGTACGACCCGAATGTGTGTAGTGTAAGTACTCTATAATAAAGGGGTTATGAATTTCCTGTTGGAGCTGATCGCAATGTTTGGTGCTGCCATCTATTCCGTTTTTGCCGAAAATCTATTGCTTCAGAAGTCTGGATGCAGATCAAAAGAAGCTTTTGCCCTTCGGACGCACGTAATTGTTATTAAAAATAATTTTGGAGCTATTACTAAAATTTGCTTGGTGGCTCATACTAAAAAAATTTAAGTTAGTTTTACAAAATATTCTTTTGTTCAGTTTACAAAAGAAATGCTTGTTTCACTTGCAAAAAAAAAGTTTGTAATGGTTACTAAAAAACTCTGTGGAATACAAATTTACTAAAAAATTTTTAGTAACCTCTTGATTTTTTTTTTTTTTTACAGTGTAAAACGGAAAGAAAATAATAATATATAAGTTTAAATTAGTTTTACTGCATCATAATAATATACATAAATTTCAAAATAGTTTCAAGAATGTGCACTGTCAAAATTTGGTACTGTGTTATTATAACATCCCGAGAAAAAGAATTACCAAGCAAACGTATGGCTGTCAAAATCGTACGCTTTTTCGTACCAGAAAAAATTTATAGTAAAGTTTACCTTTTTAAATCTTCGTTGTCAGCCGATTATATAAGAAAAAAATTGTATTACTTTTTCTGGCCCAAAAAAAAGCAGAAGAGTAATAGCTATGCGAACGACATGTATTTCTCCATCGAGAAAGGTTACTAAGAAAGAAATAAACAGAACATCTTACAGGCAATCAAACGCATGTAAAATAATATGGACCAAAAAGAAAAAAAATGAAACACACGATATTATATTTAAAATAGATGTAAAAAATACCGCGGAATACATGTCAAAGAAAAACTGTTTAGTAATAAAATAACGACTTATATATATTTACCGTACATTATTTTTACATCTAACTTCACTTAATGGGAAATACAGTGCTCAACTATCATTTTCAATATTTGCGACAACAATTGACATCGTTCAAAGCCAAAGCATTCAGAGCTAAAATTTTCTATTCTGAAAATAAGGGTGGAAATAGAAGTGCTCAGCAAAGTAACTATTAATCTAAATAAAATTCCTTTTCTTTTAAAAACTATTTAATATCTAATAATGTTGCTAGATAAATATATAATAAAGTCATCAAATACATTTATAATATATTTTGTTCATGCATTTTTACATTATGCGTGTATATATGAATGTATGTATAAAAATATATTTCTGCAGCATTTTATGAGCTATTTATGTATGTATGCACATATGTACATTTCTGGTGCATTTTGAATACTGTGTATGTACATATATTTTGTATACATCATTTTCTGAATTTATCATTATTATTTTTGTGAATATAATACGTGTGTGTTATTATAATTCCTACTGGCGGACCCGACAGACTTTGTCCTGGCACTGATTCCAAAAAATCAAATAAATGCGCATAAATATAATATTACGCACGATAATTACTACGCTCTTAATTTAATTTCTTATTGCAATTATGTTAGGAATTTTTTTTTCTCTGTGGAGTAGTTTTTGAAGTCGGTTCAATTTTCGATAGAAAAGTTTATTTTCCTCTTTTTAGTTAAAATTAACGATTTTTTGAAGTCGGTTAATTAAAATTATGATTCAGAAAAAAATATTACAAATCATACACGTATGTCAAGAGTAGGGTTCGAACACACGATCTCTTTCTTTACGAAACAGAGCTTAAATCTGGCGCCTTAGACCACTCGGCCATTCTGGCCGCACTCTATTAAGCGAACTTATCCAACACTTTTAATTAGCGAAAAATCACTAACTAATAGTTTTTGCCTAATTACTAAAAAGTACTGAGTCAATTTCGATGAAATGTGAATCTAAACCATTCTCGAATCCACTGAAACACACACACAAAATTGCATTAAAATCGGTCCAGTCGTTTAGGAGGAGTTCAGTAACAAACACACGCACAGAAGATTTATATATATAAAGATTTGCATTGGATACTTAATTTTAATTTTGAAATTGTTTTGGCTGGTACTGACTCCAAAATATCAAATAAATGTACATAAATATAATAATACGCACGATAAAAACTACGTTCTTAATTTAATTTCTTATTACAATTATGTAAGGAAATTATTTTTCACTTTGCAGTAGTTTTGAAGTCGGTTCAATTTTAGATAGAAAAGTTTATTATTCTCTTTTTAGCTAAAATGTGACGATTTTCTGAAGTCGGTTGATTAAAATTATAATACAGAAAAAAATATTGCAAATCATACACGTAAGTCAGGAGTGGTGTTCAAACACACGATCTCTTTCTTTAAGAATCAGAGATTTGGCGCCTTAGACCGCACGGCCATTCCGTACGCACACAGCGAACTTATAACCTTCCAGCGAACTTATTCGACAGTTTTAATTAGCGAAAAATCATTAACTATTAGTTTTTGCCTAATTACTACAAAAGTAATGAATCAGTTTCAATGAAATGTGAATCTAAACCATTCTCGAGTCCACTGGAACACACATACAAAATTTCATTAAAATCGGTCCAGTCGTTTAGGAGGAGTTCAGTGACAAACACACGCACAGAAGATTTATATATATAAAGATATTATACTTCCTTGTTACATTTTCATATAAAACTCGTGACGAAGACATAGGCGTCAATTTCCGCGTAACTATAATCATGTAGCTTGCTATTATAAACAAGTGGGTATATAATGATTGCAGATTGTACAGAGGTATCGTTTAATATCTCCTTCAAAACACATTATCTTTATTCTTATTATGTGTTTAAACTATGTTAATGTTTAAAAGCTCTGGATTCTTTAGTTTCCCATAATTGTGAAAGTAGCTACTCCCCGGACAAAACTACCTATGAATTTCCCACTCTTTAAAATAATTAATCTTCAAAAATAATATTTATTTGAGCGTTCAGTGAAAAAATGCATTCAAAAAGCAACAGTTGAACCGAAGATAAAAGTGAAAATTGCTCCTTCACGACATCAAAAATCAACCCGATCTAAATTTATGTAATTCTTGTTATTAGTTATAAACTATGACAAAGTTTAAAAGGGATTGGTTTGGTGAAAATTTCTGATTTAAAAAACCGGTGATAAAAGATTAAAAATTCTGTAAAAGATAGCCATTATCTCAAGTTTATTTTTCAAAAACATTGATCAGTTAAGTTGTAAAACTCGACTAAATTAACATATTTTTACAATCTGCTGTGTCTGAACGGGGTTGACGAACATATCTTGTAATGGGCAGAGCCCTCTAGTAATGAAAAAAAAATTATAATTCTTTCCTTTAGTCAAATGTTTAAAATTTAATCGATTTTTCTGAAAAAGAAAATATTTGAAGTGTGTAATGTTTTACATAACTGTCTTTCCAATTGTAAAGTTATATGCACTTTAATTACCAGAGCACATTTTAATTGTGTATATCATTTACGTAATTTTCTTGCCCCGAACTGATAAAAATCCTATATCAAACCAATTGAAATAGTTCCGTAGTTAATCATTATGCAAATATTTTCTTAGAACTTCAGAATAAATCAAACAATCATTTATATTTGCTTCAATAGCTTCGCTGTATGTCATTCCATTAATGATACGTGAATGAATGTTTGGCGTATGTTGAATCAAGTTAATTGAATTATGCTAATCAACTGCTACTGAATAATTACTGTGCTTGTTTTAACCTTTTCTATTCTTACTCATATAACTTTCTTCCTATTCTAAATATAAACTTAAATAAAAATGTAGAATATTATTGTATTTAAAAAATTTATATTCGAGTAATAATTGTTAGATTTAGGTGTCTACCAACAAGAATATTGCTTTTTTGTGAATTGTTTCTATTATTGTTATTATTATTATTATTATTATTATTATTATTATATCATTTGAAAGATCAATCTTTTACGATATCAAATATGCTTTAATTATATTTTTCTATTACGGGGAGATTTGCTAGGTCAATTTAATGAATAGAAAGTAATAAGTCAAGTACCAGAAGCGAGCTGGAATACCAAAAGAAATATGAAAAATGTTTCTATGTTTTATTTCCTTACGTTTTATGTATATATATATATATATAGAGAGAGAGAGAGAGAGAGAAACAATATAAAATATTAATTGGATTTTCTAAATCAATCTAAATTAATTTTAAATTATTATATATTATAGTTGAGAAATATAATAGATATGAAGATTTTACATGCAATTTCTGAAAAATAGGAAGTAATGAGTCAAATACCAGAAGTGAGCAGGAATGCCAAAAGAAATATCACCATTGTTTATATGCATTATTTCCTTACTTTAATTTATATATATATAATAATAATTCTTAATTGGATTTTCTATATTATTTTACAGTTTAAAAATATAATAGATAAGAAATTTTTTGATGCAATTTCTGAAAAATATGATGCAATGAGTCAAATACCAGAAGTGATCAGAAACGCAAAAACAAATATCAAAGTTCGAATGTAAAACATGTTACATAACTATACTTCTGTAATGATAATTATATGCATTTTGATTTTGAAATTACATTTCAAAATACTTACATGTTTTATGTAATCTTCTCGGTTGAAACAGAGAAGACAATTAAAATTGTTATGCATTAATCATTATGAAAATACTTCTAGAACAGTACAGAATAAGTCAAATAATCATTTCAATTCATTTCATTAGCTACGGTATGTCGATTAGTTGATGATACTTAAGTAATATCAATTTGATATAATTACGTTAATCATTGTGATGAGCTTATATTAATACATTTTGTTGATAATATTGAAATGTACAGTCACAGCAAAAAAAAACTTGACGTTTGCGATTTCGGATGTTTTGTTAAATATCTAGAAATATACATGAGGAATGACTCTGAAACTAATGATATAAAAACAAAATAGTACAGGTCATATATTTTTGTGAAGATTTTTTTCCAAAATTTAATAGGGGGTCGTCAACAAATTAAAAAAGAACGAATACCTTTTGAATAACCCTGTTATATTGATTTTGTGAATCAATTTCACAAAAACAATATTCCCTTAAGACCTATTGTCTCTAATATTGGTACTGCTACTTATCCTCTTGCCAAATTTTTAATATTCATTTTTTCTCCTTTATGCAGTTCTAATTCTCATGTGGTAAAAAATTCTTATGAATTCGTTAGTAAATTAAAAAGTGTGAACCCATCCAATTGTTCAATGCTTTCTCTTGATGTCAAATCTTTATTTACTAATGTCCCGATCGAGGGCGCTCTTCATTGCTTGGAAAAAAGATTACGTGAATTTCATTTCTCTGATATTGAAGTGAAAAAGTTTGTTAATTTAACTAAAATATGTTTAACCCTAACTACTTTTCAATTTGATAATAAATTTTTCAAACAGTCAGACGGCTTAAGTATGGGTAACCCTTTATCTCTCATTCTTTGTGATATTTATATGCATTATTTTGAAGAAAAATTATTAGATCTGATTATTTTTAAATGTGGGATACGTTACGTTGACGATACTTTTGTCTTAATCGATAATCCTTTTGATATTTTTACTATTCCTCAAATTGTCAATTCTATTGATCCAGATATTCAGTTTACTTCTGAATTAGAAAATTGTAATAAACTCCCTTTCCTTGATGTTTTAGTTACCAAATGTGATTCTTCTTTCAAAACTTGTGTTTATAGAAAACCTTTTTCTGTTTCTAATCCCCCCCCCCCATGCTAGCTCAAATCATCCTGTCAACCAAAAGATCGGTGTACACATATGTAAATCGTGCTCTCAAAATTTGTTTCGACTTCGCTTCTCTTAAGGATGAACTGAATTACTTAAAATCCGTTGCTGCCAAAAGAGGTTTCAATCCTTCTATCATCAATACTGCTGTAAACAAATTCAATAGACCGTCTAATAAATCCACTCTTTCTAATTCCGTTAAAAGTAAACCTGATAATTTGGTTGTCTTCACCTTTTATCCACCTTTATGTTTTAAATTAGTTAAAGTTTTAGGACGATTCAATTCTTGGAGTTTTTTTAAACCTGACAACAAATTCAAATTTCCTTCCATGAAATCCCCTGTCCCTGACCTCCAAAAATGGGGCATTTATAATGTTCCTTTTGTATTGGCTGTGATTTATCTTATATTGGTCAAACTAAAAGAAATCTCGAAAAGCGCCTTAAAAAACACTCTCGGTATGTCAATAATCAAGAAATTTCTAAATCTTCGGTTGCTAAGCACTCTTGGGATTCCGGCCTTAGTTTCAATTTTCAAACTGCTAAAATTATCTTTAATGTGAATAGTACCTATGAGTTAGATTTTCTTGAAAATGTAGCTATTTATCTTAGTCGTGAAGTTATTGTTAATGATAAATCTGATTCTAAAACGCTATCCATAGCTTGGAAAAACCTTTTCAGCACTGCCTTATAATTATTTACTTTATTTTTAATTAATCATATATATAATTTTTTAGATTTATATGTAAGTATCTTTATAACTATTTTTTTTTCATATTAATCATGTATATAATCTTTTAGATATATATATTTTTTTCTTATTACTATAAACATTTTCAATACTAATTATTATTATTATTATTTTATTATTATTTTATGTGTGTGTGTGTTTATACTTTTAAAAAAACCTGCCTTTTTACTTATTACTTTTTTCTTTTTCCCTCCCTTCCTTCATTGTAACCTTTGTTCATTTATGCTCTTCGTTGATTGGCTGTTGCCTTCTACTTTCTCATTGGCTGCTCTTTCAGGTTGCTTCTTTTCCAGCCTTTCCACGTCAGTCGTGCCGCTACATTCATTGTAGACGCACGTCTTTTTGCGCCTGATCTAGATAGACTAAGTCTATCGAAAGGCATTGCGCTATTTTATTTATTTTATGGTGTTTCAAGAAGATTTTTTTTTTTTTTTGTCTTCAATATGATTAAGTGGTTTATGGTAATAAACTGTATTCATTTTTATGCGGATCACATGTATACTCGTAGAGAAATTAAGGTTTTTATAAAAACGGTCCCAAATTTTGCCACTTTTTTTTTTGCTTATAATTTGCAGAGTTCTTAATATTAAACAATATTCTTTTCAGAAAATATGAAAAACAACATTGTGCATAATATCCTGTAATTAAAACTAAATAATATTAATAATTGTATTAAAAATGAGCAGGTTTACTAAATAAATTTTCACTGCGCATACGTCTACACCATAAAAATTTCATTTACATATTGTATTAACTAAATGTATAGAGCAACTCTTGTTAAAGTTTCATAATCATAGCTTGAAAATTCTGAAAATTATCGTCTAAAGAATTAGATCAAACTCCGATATTCCCAAAATGAAACAAAAAATGAGGGGCTCATCTATATTCCCTGAAAAGTGAATAGTGATACACAGTGAATACACAGTTTTGCACATACTACTATAGTTAGATATACAGCTCCTCATCTTTTTTGCATCATTTTGGGAATAACGGATTTTGATTCTTCTTCTATCGGTGATAACTTTCAGAATTTTCAAGCTATGATTTTGTAACTTTAACAAAAGTTGTTCTATTTATTTAGCTAACACAATATGCAAATGAAAGTTTAATAGAGTTGACGCATGCGCAGTGAAAATATATTTAGTAAACCTGATAGTTTTTCATACAATTATAAATATTTTTTAAATTTCGATTGCTGGATATTAAGTACAATATTGTTTTTTATATTTTCTGAAAAGAACATTGTTTATTATTAAAAACTAACTATAAGCAACTAAGCAATTAAAAACAAATTATAAGCAAAAAAAAAAAAAAAAACTTGGCAAAATTTGGGACCGTTTTAAAAAACCTTAATTTATCTACGAGTATACATGCTATCCGCATAAAAATGAACACACTTTATTACCATAAGCCACTTAATCATAATCTGCAGTTTGAACGTTTTTACTACATCAGTTTTGACAGAGTTATCCAAAAGATATTCGTTCTTTTTCAATTTGTTGACGGTCCCTATTAGATTTTCGAAAAAAAATCTTCTCGAAAGTATATGATCTGTACTATTTTGTTTATGCATCTTGAGTTTCGGAGTTATTCCTTATGTACCTTTTTAGATATTTAACAAACCGTCTAACATCGCAAGGGTCAAGATTTTTTTTTTTTTTTTGCTGTGACTGTATTTTTATATTAAATATATATCTTCAAATTAGGTCAAAAATAATAATTATAAATTTAAATATTAAATCACCTATACATGTTTTATAATGATTATATAATAAACGAAAAACTGTATTTTACATTTACGGCTTTTGCATGCCATTTCAATTCTAGTGAAATAATCAAAGTGCAGTACTGTATTTTACACAATAACATTATTAACTTCAGGTGGTTTGGTCACAAAAATCTACTAATTTTTAAAAAACTTGTTACTGCATTACAAAATTCTCTGTCTTTTTAGGTACGTTCGTATTTACGTAAATACGTAGCACCTATAGTTGTCTTTCAGTCCGTTCGTCTGTCCGTCCGCATGTAACGATTCAAAACCTACCCAACCGAATTATTTCAAATTTAAAATACATAATTATTACATACTTTTGTCGAGTCATTTCAAATTTTATGAAAATCGGATGCATAGTTCATTTACAGGGACAATCAAAATTATTCCGTTACATTACTGTTAACGGAAAGAAAAGTTTCAAGTACATTTTAATAGTGTTAAACTCTTTCGAATAAAGTAAAATTGATATGCATATATGAAATATATACTAAAATATACATTCTGTACAATTTGTGGTGCAAAGAATATTTTCTATTGATTTACAGGGTTAAACAAAAGTATTCCGTCACATAAATGTATAAGGAGAATATTCTTTGGTGCGCGTCTCAAATGTAGTAACATTTTATGAAATTTATTTACGATGCTGAGGATAACTAAAAGTTATTTCCCGTATAATAGAAAGCAGATAGTAGTTACAGGGACACGCAAAACATTTCTGCTACTATACTAAATCCGAAATACTTTATACTATTACACCAAGATCTGAATATTTTTATTTACTTTCGTAATTATATAATTACGTAGCACCTATAGTCGTCTTTCAGACAGTCCGTCTGTCTATCCGCATGAGAACAGACAAAAGATTACCCAACCAAATCGTTTGAGATTTAAAATATACTATAGTTGAATAATTTTGTCGAATATTTCAAAGTTTATGAAAATCGGATGTAGTATAGTTTAATTACAGGAACAATCAAAAGAATTCTAACATTTCGTCCGATGGGAAAAATAGTTTCAAGTGTATTATAATGTTTTACTCTTTCGGACACAATAAAATTGATATGCATATATGAAGTATATACTAAAATATACATTCTGTATAATCTGTGGTGCAAAGAATATTTGTTGTTAATTTACAGGGCTACACAAAAGTATTCTACTACATAATGGTATAGGGAGAAACATTGTTTGGGGCGTGTTTTAATTATATTCAACTATTTCACATTTTATGAAATTGATATACATTGCTGAGGTTTACTACACGTTACTTCCTGTATAATAGAAATGGATACTATTTATAGGAACACATAAAAGATTTCGACCACAGTGCTGTAGCCAAAATACTGTGTACTATAACAGCAAGTTCTGAATATTTTTAAAACTTCGTTGTAGCACGAACGCACCTCATTTGCTACTTTTCACGTGCAATTTCCAACTTGTTATGTTTAAGATGACTTTGAATCATGTTTCTATCTTAATTAAAAGAGAAAATATTATTTTTTTCATTTCGGTTATTTTTCAAAATCTAACTTTCAAGCAAAGGTTCTAATAGAAACGAGTCTTTGTAGTAATGCATTTTTCTTCATGATGGGTTTTTTTCACTATTTCCCGGATTTTAATTGTTATAATTCAAGAACTGTTAAATAGTTCAAACTCGGAGCATGTCGTTTTCAAATGTTTTACTTTAATTAATTCAGGAATTTTGATAAAAAAATATTTACGCTTGAAAAATGATTTTTTTAAGTTAAATAATTTTAATTTTTACTTTAAATATTTTTTATTTTTACTAAAATTGATATTTTAAAAGATGCTGATTGAGATTTAAAATTTATATATTTTTTATTATTTAAAGGAATAAAAAATTAATTGTACAAGTAAAATTTTGAGTGATAACGATTTTAAATTACCCTACGTTTTTAATAAATTTTAAGTATTTTTTTAATAATGAGAGGTTTTATAATTTTTTTTGTTTACAAATGATACCGTTACCCATCACCAGAACTTTCAAAATTTTAACTCAATAAATAAAAATTATTTTAAAACGTGTCCTGAAACACCTTAGTGAAATATTGTGCATTTTATTTACGGTTCCTCAAAGTCAACTCAAAGTGTTAATGAATTCTTAAAGGACATATTTAATTATCTTCCCACTACCTGATATATCCATTCACTAGATTGCAGGTTTCATTACAATTAAAGCATTATTTAAATTAATATAATTCTACAAATATAATTCAATTTTATGAAATTAAGTTATCATTGATCATCTTAAGGCTTATAAACATGTACGTAACAAGAACAACAACAACAACAACAAAAAAAAAATACAATAGTAAGCAGAACCCTCTTTTTTAAACATTTAAAATAAATTACAATTTTGCCTTTTTGCTCTGCGGCTAGGGGGTTAACATAAAAGTAGGATAAATATGTATTTTATGAGTATAGGATTTGTCGTTCATTAAAATGAAATTTCAAATATATCTAACATTTTACATAAATGTGCTTCTACAATGAAAATTGCGTGAATTGTTTGATTTTGTTCACACATTTCACAATGCACAAATGAATTGCGTAATTTGCTTCAACAGAAAATATTATAACCGCGTACCAAAGCCATTGAAATTGTTAAATAATAATCATTGTGAAAATACTTTCATGACACATTAGAATAAAGCAAATAATCATTTCAATTTCATTTAATGGCTTTGGCGTATGTCATTTACTAAATGATATGTAAATGAATTTCCATCTGGCGTATGTTGAATCAAATTGAATTACGTTAATCAAGCAGGTCTGAATATTTGTGAGCTGCTAATGTTAACACATTTTAAAGATAAAATTATTAATTTAATTTGCATTAAATGTAAATCTGCAAATTATGCAGAAAATAATAGAATAAATCTAATGATTTTTAGCAAAACAGAAAGTTGTATTTTTAACCAAATTCAAAAAAGGAGAGGAGGTTCATCAATTCAACGCGTATGTATTTTTTTATGTATGTTCACCGATTACTCCGAAACTATGCAACCGATTTATGTTATTTTTGTTTTAAATGAAAGAAGATGCTCTAGAATTGGTACCACATCTGTTTCATCGAAATTGGTTCTGTACTTTTTTAGTAATTAAGCAAAAACTAATAAAATTAGTGATTTTTTGCTAATTAAAACTGTTGGATAAGTTCGCCGTATGGAGTGCAGACAGAATTGCCGAGCGGTCTAAAACGCTAGATTTAAGCTCTGGTTCTCGAAATAGAGCGTGGGTTTGAACCCCACTCCTGATATAATTTACATTCATGTATAATTTACACTATTTTTTCCGTATTTCAATTTTTATTATTAACCCGCTTCAGAAAAGCAAGAAGAAGTTATCAATTCGACGTGTAAGTATCTGTTTCTATGTATGTTTACCGATTACTCCTAAACTATCCAACGATTAATTTGTTTTTTGTGTTAAATAAAAGCGGCTACTCTTGAATTGATACCACTTCCATTTCATTGAAATTGGTTCAGTACTTTTTTATTGATTAAGCAAAAATTAATAAAAGTTGTGATTTTTAGCAAATTAAAAGTAACATGGACTTTGAATAAGCTCGCCGACTGGTGCGCATTCAGGATGACCGAGCGGTCTAAGGAGCCAGATATAACCTCTGGTTCTGGAAAGAGAGTGTGCGTTCGAACCCCACTCCTGACAAAATTTACATCCATGTATAATTTACAATATTATTTTCCGTATTATAATTTTTATTAACCGACTTCAAAAAATCGTTAACTTGGAACTAAAAAGAGAAAAATAAATTTTTCTACCAAAAATTGAACCGAAATCAAAAACTACTGCAAAGTGAAAAATAATCCTTTTACATAATAGTAATAAGAAATTAAATTAAAAGCGTAGTATTTACCATGCGTATTATTATATTTATGTACATTAATTTGATTTTTTGGAGTCGGTGCCAGCCAAGCTAATTTCAAAATTAAAATTAAACAATCCAATCCAAATCGTGAAAGAAATAAAGTTAAATTTTCTAACTAAATATCAAATCGTGAAAAATACTTCGATGTGTGTCTATTGGAAAATTACATGTCACTTGGCTTAGCTGGCACCGATTCCAAAAAAAAATCAGATTAATGAACATAAATATAATAATACGCATGGTAAATACTATGCTCTTAATTTAATTTATTTTTATTATTATGTAAAAAAATTATTTTTCACTTTGCAGTTGTTTTTGAAGTCGGTTCAATTTTTGGTAGAAAAGTTTATATATTTACGGTTCCTGAATGGCAACGCAAAGTTTTAATGAAATATTCAAAATGCAATGTTTTACAATTTAATAACATTAAATATTACAATATTGCATTTACAGTTCCTCAAAGTCAATCCGAAGTGTTAATGAACTCTTTAAAAATATATGTATTGACATAATTCTCGTGGGCAGGATAAAGCTGCATTTTATGAATATAGGAATTATCGTTCAAAAAAATTAAATTTCAAATATGTAACATTTTGCATAACTCTATTTGTACATTGAAAATTGTTGGCATTTTGATTCTTTTAATTTAATTCTTTCATTTAATTCTTTTAATTCTTTCATTTCAAAACGCACCCATGATTTACCTAATTTGCTTCATCAGAAAAGATTATAACCACATACCAAAGCAGTTGAATATGACATGTAAGGATCATTGTGAAATTTCTTTCATGATTCAGTAAAATAAATACAATAATAATTTCAGTTTGTTTCATTAGCTATGGTTTATGCAGGGATGTAGTGGAGGGTATACGGGGGTCTACGCCGTATACCTTCTGGATTTTTCAAAGAAACACCGTATACGCTCTGTTTTTCAAGAAAGCTATAGTATACACATTTTAGGTATACCCTCTGCCTTGAGCATATACCCTCTGATTAGAGAGTATATCCTCTGTTATTTTTACGACTACACCCCTGGGTGTTAATGATACGAAAATAATTTCGATTTTTTGTTTCTTGAATCAATTTGATTAAGTTATATTAATCTGCAGCTTTTGAATAATTGTGATACGTTTATATTAACACATTTATTGCTAATATTTTAAATGTATTTCTGTATTAATTATAAATCTGCAAATTAGGCAGAAAGCACAAAGCATAATTCTAATAAAATACGACATTTTTTAGCTAAACGAAAAATTGTATTTAACATTTACGGCTCTTGCACACCAGCTCAACATTTTTGAAAAATATTCAAATTGCAAAATTGTGTTTTAGAAACTAACATCATTAACTTAATGAAATATTACAATTTTGCATTTGCGCTTCCTCAAAATCAATTCAAATAGTTCAATTATTTAAAATACGTATTTAAATTTGCGTAATAATGTTAAATATGCATTTTATGAATAAAGGATTTGTCGTTCAATAAAGTAAAATTTTAAACATATCTAACACTTTACATAAATGAAGTTCTACAATGAAAATTGTGTGCATTTTGATTTTGTTAATACATTTCAAAACGCACACGAGATTTACGCTTTTTTTGCGACAGAAAATATTATAATCACATCCCCAAGCAGTTGAAAATGTTATGTAAAGATCACTGTGAAATTTCTTTCATGATACAGTTGAATGAATCTAATAATAATTTCAGTTTGTTTCATAAGCTATGGTGCATGTCGATTAATTAAAGGTACGTAAATAATTTCGATTTGGCGTATGTTGATTCAATTTGATTAAGTTACATTTTTCTGCAGCTTCTGAATAATTGTAATAAGTTTATATTAACATATTTATTGTTAATATTGTAAATGTATTTTTGCAAATAAATTTAAAAATTAGGCAGAAAGTACTAAGCAGAAATCTAATAATTTATAACAATTTTTAGCAAAACGAAAAATTGTATTTTACATTTACGTACCTTGCACACAAGTGCAACACTTTAGGAAAATATTCAAAATGCAATATATTGTTTTACAAACTAACATCAGTTCTTCGAAATCAATCCAAATAGTTGAATTATTTAAAATACGTATTTCAATTTGCTTAATTAGGTTAAATATACATTTTATTAATATAGGATTTTTCGTTCGATAAAGTAAAAATTCAAAATTTTCTTACATTTTACATAACTATAGTTCTACAATGATAATTGTTTGCATTTTGATTTTGTAAATACATTTCAAAACGCACACGAGGTTTATTTAATTTGTTGCGACAGAAAATATTATAATCACATACCAAAGCTGTTGAAAGCATTATGTAATAATCATTATGAACATTTTTCATGATATAGTAGAGCAATTCAAATAATCATTTTAATTTGTTTCATTAGCTGTGGTGTATGTCATTTAATTAAAGATACGTAAATAATTTCGATTTGGCGTATGTTGAACCATTTTCGTAAAATTGTTTTAATCAGCAGGCTCTGAATAATTTTGATAAACTTATATTAACATATTTTATTGTTAATATTCTAAATGTATTTTTGTATTAAATATGAATCTACAAATTAATCAGAAAATACTAAGTGTTGTTAATAAAACCAAAAAAATATTTTACGTTTACGGTTACTGCATGCCAACGCAAAATTGTAGTGAAATATTCAAAATGTAAAATCTAATTTTAGAAACTAATATTATTAACTTAAGGAAGTGTTACAATTTTACATATTTAAATCTGTCCCTAATAATATCTCTTATAATTATGATAAATATGTAATTTATGAATATAGGATTTTTCTTTCAATGAAGTAACATTTGAAATATGTCTAACATTTTACATAAATGTACTTCTACAATGAAATTAGTTTGTATTTTAATTTTGATAATGCATTTCAAAACTTATACATGGTTTACATAATTTGCTTCAACAAAAAAGATTATAACCGCATAATAAAGCAGTTGAAAGTATTATGTAATAATCATTATGAAAATTCTTTCGATTTGGCGTATGTTGAATCAATTTGATAAAACTATATTAATCAGTAACTTCTGAATAATTGTGATAAGCTTTTATTAATGTATTTTCTTGTTAATTTTAAAAATGCATTTTCGTAATAAATATAAATCTGCAAATTAGGCAGACAATACTAGGCATCAACTCATGCAATTTAATAATTTTTAGCAAACAAAACAAAACAAACAAACAAAAAAAAACATATTTTACTTTTATGGCTTTGCATGCCAACGGAAAATTTTAGTGAAATATTAAAAATGTACTATTGTTTTTTAAAAATTAACTTCATTAAATTAAGGAAATATTACAATATTACATCTACTACGGTTATTCAATATTAGTCCAAAGTGTTATTGATTTATTTAAATTACATATTTAAATTCGCAAAAAACATTCAAATTATGATATACATACATTTTATTAATACAGGGCTTGTCGTTCAGTAAAGTAAACTTTCAAATACATTTAACAATTTGCATTTCGTACTTCGAAAATGAAATTTGTTTGTATTTTGATTTTGTTAATATATTTCAAAACGCACACATGATTTACCTAATTTGGTTCAACAGTAAAGATCATTACCACATGCCAAAGCAATTGAAAATGTTATGTAGTAATGATTACGAAAATTCTTTCATTATACAATAAAATAAATCAAATAACCGTCTCAATTTGCTTTATTAGCTTTGGTGTATGTCATTTAGGTAACTTTTTCGCGAGGGGAGCCAAACAGATATCTGTATCTTATTAAATTGTAAAACTGCTCCAATTGAATAAGGCAATTTTTACAGTAAAATTTTACTGATGGGGGCAAACGAGGATTCTTAAGAATTTTTGTTGCACGTATACGTGTCGCTCGTCCCCAAGGGGTTAATGATACTTGAATGAATTTCGATTTCGAGTATGCTGAATCAAATTAATTGAATTAAGTTGATCAGGCAGTTCTAAATATTTGTGAAAGATTTATTTTAAATCATTTTATTCTTAGAGTTATAAATGTAATTTGTATAAAATTTAAATCTACGAATTACTTAGAAAATACTAAGCATAAATCGAATATCTTTAATTATTTAGAAAAACGAAAAATTTTATTTTACATTTATGACTCTTGCATGCCCGCGCAAAATTTTAGAGAAACATTCGAAATGCAATATTGTGTTTTACAAATAACCATTATTAACTTAAGTGAGTCCGGGACATAAAAATCTTCAAATTTTCTAAAAAACGTTTTATTACATTAAAAAATTTTCTGTTTTTTTCTGCTTAAAATGACGTTTTCATCATGTTTCTATCTTAATTGGAACAGAAAGTATTTTTTTTTTCGTTTTGGAATGTTTTCGAAATCTAGCTTTCAAGCAATGTTTGTTGTGGAAACGACTTCTTGTGAAAATGCATTTTACTTCATAAGGGTATTTTCCCCAATATCCCAAATTTAAATTCTAATAATTTGAGAACGGTTAAAGATAAATGGTTCAAACTTTGAACATGTTTTAAAATAATTTACTTTAAATTTGATTCAGAAAAGAATATCTACATTTAAAATAGGATTCTTTTATTAAGTTACATCATTTTTTTTTAACTTTTGACTTTAGATATTTTAAATTTTTATTTAATTAACATTTAAAAAAATGCTGAATTAGATTTAAAACTTATAATTTTTTGATTATTTAAATGAAAAATAATTATGCTATTTGTAAAATTTTGAGTTATAATGATTTTAAATAAGAAATCGAGTTTCCTGCGATCTTTCGACAAGAATCCCATTTTTCCCACGATCTTTTAACGAAATTCGTCTTTCCCCTGCTATCTTTTAACGACGAAAACCACATTTTTTTCTGCCATCCATTAATAAA
Organism: Maratus speculifer; assembly: GCA_964019185.1. Lineage (NCBI taxonomy): Eukaryota > Metazoa > Arthropoda > Arachnida > Araneae > Salticidae > Maratus > Maratus speculifer. Next base: position 299,548,338 of record OZ025295.1, on the reverse strand, counting down.
TTTGAGTTTTTTTCCTAATTCTTTGTAAAATTTCTTTATTTCTTTATTTATTTATTTTTACGTCTGTGTGTGAATATTTTATAAAATGTTTTTTAGTTTGTGATCTTTTGGCCATAATCACGCTACTCATGTGATCTTTTGACGAATTGCTTTAAAAGTAATATTTGTAAACTTTTTTGTTTTTTTACATAACATTTTCAGTTTAATTTTTGATTAGCTTTTGCCACAAAATGACCGATCTCATAATCCCAGAAGGATCGATCAAAAAACCTAGTTTTTCCAGAAAACATAATAGTATCATAATCGCAGACGGATAAATGGGGAATCCAAAACACAATCACCACTAATATACATTGGATAAATTTACTTTAAAAAAATATTTTTAGACAAATTTCTATCACTTAGAATTATTTTAGAAAAGCTAAGGATTTAAAAAATGGGTCTAATGAAACTTAAAACCAACACGGTTACAGGCTAAAACTATGTATAAAACAAAACCATAACATGTAAGAAAATAACTAGTGAATTATGAATAATTAAATGCAAATCACAATACAAATTTTATTAAATTTAAATTTAAAAATATATTTCAAAAAATATGAGATATTTCACAATGTGATTTTGTTTACAAACAATATAGTCAACCATCATAAAAAAATTCAAAATTTTAAATCAATAAATAAAAATTATTTTAACACATGCCTTGGAGTCCCTTACTGAAATATTACACTTTTTCATTTACGGTTCCTCAATGTCAATCCAAAGTGCAACTGAATTCTTTAAAAGATATATTTATTAAAAGAACTCTCATAAATATAACAAATATATATTTTACGAATACAGGATTTATCGCTCAATAAAGTAAAATTTCAAATGTATCTAACATTTTACGTAGTTGTGCATCTAGAATGAAAATTGCTTGCATTTTCTTCTTGTTATTACATTTTAAAAACGAACAACTGATTTACGTAATTAGTTATAACAGAAAATATTATAACCACACACCATAGCAGTTGAAATTGTTATGGAATAATCATTATGAAAATTCTTTCATGAAACAGTATAGTAAATCAAATAATCATTTCAATTCGCTATATCAGTTTTGGTGTACGTCATTTACTTAATGATACGTAAATGAATTTCGATTTGGCGTACGTGAAATCAAATTAATTGAATTAAATTAATGAGGCAATTCTGAATATTTGTGAATGGTTTATATTAACAAATTTTATTTTTAAAGTTAAAAAAGTAATTTGTATTAAATATAAATCTACAAATTAGGCAGAAAATACTAAGCATGAATCTGGATGTTTTTTAATGATTTTTTTAACAAAACGAAAAATTGTATTTTAGATTTACTGCTCTTGCTTGCGAGAGCAAAATATTTAAAATGCAATATTTTATTTTACAAACTAACATTATTAACTTAATGAGATATCACATTTTCACATTTACGGTTCTTCTTGGGTCCCCTTAATAAATATTACAATTTATCATTTTAGTCCAAGCATTAAGGGGGCTCAGGGGTTGATCAATACGTAAAAACATATAAACAGAGCTTTCGCTTCGAGTCCATATAAAAACAGAAGTATTCTATGTAATTAATTTAACTTTTCTGATATTTTAAAGATATGTTTGTAGCCTTATAAAATTATACAATGAAGTACTTCAATGTAATATAATAAGAAATATAACAAAATATATGTAACACAATTTTCGAAAAAAAATTATGTGTTATATCACCAACACCAAGATATCTTAACATTGAATTAACATAAGAACCTAATTTTTGCTTTTAAATGATCCGGAAACTTTACTCTGTAGAATGAATTAAGTATATAACTATCACTCAAAAACAACATTATTAAAAAAACTCTCAAATTTGAAAATTTAAAAAACTCCTAAAAATACAACTTTTTTTCATTAAAAATACTCAAAATATTAAACTATCTGAACTATATTAATTCTTTCTATAGATAATGATGTTATATTCATGTAAAAAAATTAAGCCATTCCATCAAATAGTTTTTTTTAAATCTTGGTGTTAGTCGTCAAAAATCAAGTTTTGAGAAAACGCGACTTAAAATTGAAATTATATGCGTGCGGCTTTGAAAGTGTTGATACATAAATGCTTATAACTCCATTAAAAATGCAAATATATTTATGCGGTTTTTTGCATTGAGTTCAGAATTAATTGAATAATAAAACTAGATATAAAAAAGGCAATTTTTTGAAAAGTTTTCAACCCTTAAGTGCCCAAAAAGGATAAATAAATGCAAGTTTTGGTGTAGTTTTGATTTTTGGTTCCCTTTATGTTTTTGGGGTCGCTGAACACGAATCTGGCATTATCCAACAAAATATTTCCCCAGAAACACGTTTTTTGGCAAAAAACGTTGCTTTTTTCATTTATTCTAAATAACTTCAAAATTATGCATTTTACATAAAAGTCATCAATACATAAATTAAAGAACGCAAACTTTCCTACATTTTATGTATTAAAAGTTTTTTTCTCTGATCAGTGGTTTAGCCGTGAGAGAGCCGCAAAAATGGGTGTGAAAAGCAAAGAATTCTGAAAAACGTGAATTACTGCACCGTACGTCGATGAAACATGAAAAACAACCATTTGACGCAAATTTCCCCCACTTAATAATACTAAATTTACTATTATTCACTATATTTTATAAATCTGATAATCATTGTTTCTTTCATAACTAAAAAATAAATAAAAATAAGCATATCTGTGATCAAAATCTTCATTTGCTATTACTAAATAATAATAGTAATAATTTCTTAATATGACTTTTTAATAGTGTAAATAAAATAACTAAAACAGGCTTTAACTGATAACAACTGACACGCACTCCAATCCTTAAAGTTTCATTTTATCCTAAACAGACTATTTGGGAGGAGGGGGCATTTCATCAGTTGACACAATTGAAAGTCATGGCGATCTTCGTCCTTGAAACACAACTGTACGAATCTCATCTGCACTTCCCCCCTTGATTGAAAGGATACAAGTGTGAAATAACGATGGCCAAGCTCCTACCCCCGCATCCCTAGTCCACGTTCAGTGGACTAATCCCTTCCTTCCCCACCAGTCTCACCTCTGTTAGAAATGTGCGTCGCACAGATCACTAGGTTATCAGGAGGACACATTATTCTCAGTTTCCATATGCAACTGCTTACTTATAATTTAGTAATTCACTGTTTGTGTCTTTGTGAATATAGTGAACATCTAAAGTGAATTTTGAGCGATGTCGCTATATTTTATTTCTGACTCTCCTTTAGAAGAAAGGCCGTCAGTGAAAGTTAGTCGAGGTATTGCTGGGTTAATCAAGGCAAGTACAGAAAGAAAGGATGGAAAAGCAGTTTTCCTAAAGAGTAAAATCTCAGTAGATGTGCATGTTAAGTGCAGAAAAGCATACGTAAATGAAGGGATGATTACTGACTATGTGAAGAAGGTTGAGGAACAAAGTGCTAGCACTTCTCACAATTTAAGATCATCAAATCCTCAGTTTAATTTTCGAACTAATTGTTTTATATGTGCACTTTGCATTTCGGAATAGTTCATTGCAACACAAGCGAAAAATCCCCCAAGCAAACGAAACGCAATACTGTATACAGTATGCAACGCATGGGATTCAAAAGTATAATTCTGAAAGCAGCAAGAGATCGCAATATAATGATTATGGACAGGCTATAATTCAGCGCATTGAACCAATGAATGATTTGATCGCTGCAGATACTCAATGAAGCAGTATCGCTTCAAATGTTTTAAATACATTTATGGGTGGCCGAAGGCCCAAGAACAGAAGAAACGTGATCCATTTGCTGAAGCAATCGACAAAGCAATGCAAAGTATATACAATTACTTTAAAAATCATGATGACGAGTGTATATTGCAAATGTAGAAAGAGTTGCCAACGAAATTGTGGGTGCAAGAAGGCAGGGCTTTCTTGCTCCAACATGTTTCGCAATTGCGAGGGAAACTGCAACAACATTGCAGTTGTGTGTCAAGACGAAGAGGATGAGCTAGATTTTGAAGCCCATCTGGAAATGGATTTCCCATCCATTGGGTCCTCTGATTCATTAAACAGAGGACCCAATGGAAGGGAAAATAGTGTTGCCGAAAGGTATCAAACATTTACTATTAAAAAAAACTTTTATTTTATAATACTGATAGTTATAAAAACACCCACTAATTCCATTTGTCTATTTTCTATTTTGTAGATGTTGGTGAAAAGCAGGGACCCTCAAATAAATGAAAGCGGAAATAGTAACTTTGTTTTTTAAGTAAATGTACTTACTAATGTACATAATTATTTATAATTAAATAATAATTCGTAATGAGTCGTAGTTTTTATTGTTAGTAACTTCATTGTAAAGTATAGTCGATCATAATATCTTCAGTATCATTTAAAGTCAATCTTTGCGAAAAATTGTCACTTTTCATGTTAAATCTATGTACAGTGCCATAATTCCTATTTTCCGGATTTTGTTTTATTTTCATACACACATTTTGAATTTTGAAAACTTTAAGAACTGGAATCCGTGTCAGCTTTTATATGTTAAAGCCTGTTTTAGTTTTTTTATTTACATTATTTAAAAGTCAAATTAAGAAATTATTACTATTATTATTTTATTATAGCAAATGAAGATTTTGATCACAAATATGCTCATTTTTATTTTATTTTTTAATCATGAAAGAAACAATGAACATTAGATTAGTAAAATATAGTCAATAATAATATATTTAGTATTATTAAGAGGGGAAATTTTGCATAAAATGGTTGTTTTTCATGTTTCATCGACGTACGGTGCTGTAATTCACGTTTTTCAGAATTTTTTGCATTTCACACCCATTTTTGCGGCTCTTTCATGGCTAAACCATTGATCAGAGAAAAAACATTTAATACATAAATTTAGGAAATTTTGTGCTCTTTAATTTATGTATTGATGAATTTTATATAAAACGAATAATTTTTAAGTTATTTAGAAAAAACGAAAAAAAGCCACGTTTTTTGCAAGAAAAACGTATTTCCGGGGAGAAATTTTGTTGAATAATGCCAGATTCATGTTCAACGACCCCAAAAACATAAAGGGAACCAAAAATAAAACTTGCATTAATTTTTTACCAAATACCTGGACTATTTACGGTTCCTCAATGTCAACTCAAAGTGTTAATGAATTTTTAAAAGTCGTTTATTAACATAATTCTCGTAAGTAGGATAAACTTGTATTTTATAAATATAGGAATTGTCGTTCATTTAAGTAAAATTTCAAATTATCTAACATTTTACATAACTGTACTTCTACAATGAAAATTGTTTGAATTTTAGTTTATTCATACATTTCATAACGCACAAATGAGTTACGTAATTTGCTTCAGCAGAAAAGTTTATAACCACATACCAAAGCTCTGGTAATTCAAGTGCATATAACTTTACAAACGGAAAGATAGTTACGTAAAACATTACACATTTCAAATATTTTCTTTTTCAGAAAACCGATTGAATTTTACCTATTTGACAAAAAGAATTTTTTTTTCATTACTAGAGGGCTCTGCCCCAAACGAGATATGCTCGTCAACTCTATTTAGACACAGCAAATTGTAAAAATATGCTGATCAATATTTCTGAAAAAAAAACTTGAAATAATGCCTATCTTTTTTGTCTTTAGCAGACTTTTTTATCTTTTTTTCACCGGTTTTTTAAGACACACATTTTTGCATAATTCAGTTAAAAAATAAAAAAAGGGGAAGGTTTAGATAAAATGATCCAAAGTTTATAATAAAAATTTACTGGTGAGAATAATAAAGTATGATTGGAATACAAAGCCGTTGAAAGTGTTATGTAATAATCATTATGAAAAGTATTTCATGATACAGTAGAATATGTAAAGAATATGTTAGAATATATCAAATAATCATTTCAATTTGTTCTATTAGCTTTCGTGCAAGTCATTTACTTAATGATACGTAAATGAATTTCCAAATAGCGGATGTTGAATCAAATTGATTGAATTAAGTTAATTAGGCAATCCTGAAAATTTGTGAACTACTTCTATTAACACATTTTAAAGTTAAAATTATTAATGTAACTTGCATCAAATGCAAATATTCAAATTACGCAGAAAATACTAGAATAAATCTAATATTTTTTAGCAAAATAGAAAGTTGTATTTTACATTTACGGCTCCTGAATGGCAACGCAAAATTTTAATGAAATATTCCAAATGCAATGTTTTATTTTACAAATTAATATTATTAACTCAATGAAATATTACAATTTTGTATTTACAGGTACGCAAAGTCAATCCAAAGTATTAATGAATTCTTTAAAAAATACATTAGTTGACATAATTCTCGTCAGCAGGATAAATCTGCATTTTATTAATGTAGGAATTGTCGATCAATAAAATAAAATTTTAAATATCTAACATTTTACATAACTGTATTTGTACAACGAAAATTGTTTCCATTTTGATTTTGTTAATACATTTCAAAACGCACCCATGATTTGCCTACTTTGCTTCACCAGAAAAGCAGTTGAAAATGTTATGTAATGACCATTGTGAAATTTCTTTCATGATACAGTTGAATAAATCCAATAATAATTTCAATTCGTTTCATTAGCTATGGTGTATGTCGTTTAATTAATAGTATGAAAATAATTTCGATTTGACGTATGTTGAATCAATTTGATTAAATTACATTAATCTGCAGCTTCTGAATAATTGTGATAAGCTTATATTAACATATTTATTGTTACTATTCTAAATATATTTTTATACCAATTATAAATCTGCAAATTAGATAGAAAATGCTAATCATGAATTTAATAATTTATGGCAATTTTTAACAAAACGAAAATTTGTATTTTACATTTACGACTCTTGCACAGCCGTGCAACACTTTAGTAAAATATTTAAAATTCAATATTGTGTTTTTCAATCTAACATCATTAACTTAATGAAATATTACAATTTTAAATTTACGGTTCCTCAAAGTGAATTCAAATAGTTAATTATTTAAAATACGTATTTTAATTACACAAACTCCTGCCGAGTTTATGAAATTCCAGTTATCCTCGCAAATAATGAAAGACTATTAAACATTGGTGAACTAAACGAAGATTTTCAAAGAGATTTAAAGAGCACAAAAGAGATATTGCACAGTCAAAACAGAGTACAGCCCTCGCAAGAATATACTTTTCAAATGAAGGAAACAAAATTAATTTTGATGAAGCTAAAATTACAATTCCATGCAAAAATCGATATCTCAATAAAATTTTAGAACCCATTAATATCATTAAGCTCGGGCCGTGAGCTCGTAACGATCATTTATCTTACTCCGTTCATAAAATCTGGCACAATATGCTATAGTTATTTAGGCAGTTTATTCACACTCATCTCAACTCAACTATGCTTGTTGAGTATCTGTTTACATTATAAAGCTTTAAATTAAATTTAACATCTTTATATTGTATCCTGACGATGTTCGTAGAAACGAATGAAACATTAATAATTTTTAAGTGTGTTTTAAATGTAATCTTTTTATAAGTGTACCATTTAGTAGTGTGTATTTATTTTAGTACATATTTTTTGTTAGAAATATTATTTTATATTTACGGTTCCTGAATGCCAAATCAAAATTTTAGTGGAATATTCAAAATGTAATATTGTGTTTTACAATCTAACATTATTACTAATATTATAACTAACATGTTACAATTTTACATACTTAAATTTGCACATATCTCTCGTAATTAGGATAAATGGGTATTTTATAAATATAGGATTTGTAGTTCAATACAGTAAAATTTCAAATATGCCTAACATTTTACAAAAAATGTATTTCTACAATAAATATAGTTTGCATTTTAATTTTATTAATACATTTAAAAAGTATACATGATTTACGCAATTTGCTTCAACAGAAATTTCTATAACCACATACCAAAACAGTTAAAAATGTTATGTAATAATTATTATGAAAATTCTTTCATGATACAGTAAAATAAATCAAATAATCATTTTAATTTGTTTCATTAGCTATGGTGTATGTCGCTTAATTAATCATACTTAAATAATTTAGATTTGACATATGTTGAGTCAATTTGATAAAACTATATTAATCACCAGCTTCTGGATAATTGTGCTAAGCTTATATTAATGTATTTTATTGTTAATTTTAAAAATATATTTTTGAAATAAATATAAATCTACAAATTAGGCAGAATACTAAGCATAAACTTATGACTTTTAATGATTTTTAGCTAAACAAAAATTCATATTTTACATTTGCGACTTTTGCATGCCAACGCAAAACTTTGTGAAATATTCAAAATGTAATATTGTGTTTTACAAACTAACTTCTTTAACTTAAGGAAATATTACAATTTTACATTTACGGTTCCTCAATATCAATCCAAAGTGTTACTGAATTATTTAAAATGCACATTTATTAACATAGATCTCGTAAATAGGTAAATATGCATTTTATAAATATAGGATTTGTAGTTCAATAAAGTAAAACTTCAATTATATTTAACATTTTACATAACTGTACTTCTATGATGAAAATTGTTTGTATTTTGATTTTATTAATATATTTCACACATGATTTACCTAATTTGCTTCAACAGAAAGATTATAACCACATACCAAATCAGTTGAAAGTATTTTGTAATAATCATTATGAAAATTCTTTCATTAAATCGTAAACTAAATCAAATAATCATCTCAATTTGCTTTGGTGTATGTCATTTAATTAATGATACGTAAATGAATTTCGATTTCGCGTATGCTGAAACGAACTAATTGAATTAAGTTAATCAGGCAGTTCTGAATATTTGTGAATGGTTTATATTAACAAATTTCATTATTAAAATTATAAATGTAATTTGTATTAAATGTAAATCTGCAAAATAGGCAAAAAATACCAAGAAAGTTTTTTAATGATTTTTAATAAAACGAAAAATTTTACTTTACATTTACTGCTCTTGCATGCTAGTGCAAAATTTTAGTAAAATATTCAAAATGCAATATTTTGTTTTACAAACTAACGTTATTAATTTAATGATGTATTACAATTTGCCATTTATGATCCTTTAATGTGAAGTGTCTCCAAAGTGTTATTGAATTGTTTAAAAGACATGTTTATTAACATAACTCTCGTAAATGCAAAAAATATGCATTTTATGGTTAGATGATTTGTCGTTCAATAAAGTAAAATTTTGAAATATCTGAAACTATATTTATGAATAGTTTTATATTAACACATTTTATTGTTAAAGTTATAAAAGCAATTTGCATTAAATGTAAATCTGCAAATTAGGCAGAAAATGCTATGCATTAATCTAAAACTTTTTAATCATTTTTAGCAGAATGAAATATTGTATTTTACATTTGGGGTTCCTAGATTGCAATACAAAGTTTTAGATAAATATTCAAAGTACAATTTGGTATTTTACAAAATAATATTATTAACGTATTGAAATATTACAATTTGATATTTATGGCTCCTCAATATCGATCTAAAGTGTTACTGAAAACTTTAAAATAAATATTTATGATCATAACTTTCGTAAATAGGGTAAATATGCAATTTGTAAATATAGGATTTGTCATTCAATATAGAAAAATTTCAAATATATCTAACATTTTACGTAGTTGTGCTTCTACAATGAACATTGTTTTCATTTTTTTATTAATGCTTTTCAAAACGTACACATGATTTCCGTAATTTGCTTCAACAGAAAGGCTAATAACTATACACTAAAATTGTTAAAATTGTTATGTAATACTCATTATGAAAATTCTTTCGTGATACAGTGGAATAAATCAAATAATCACTTCAATTCGCTTCATTAGATTTGCTAAACGTCATTTACTTAATGATACGTAAATCAATTTCGATTTGGCGTACCTGGAATCAAATTAAATGAATTAAGTTAATCAGGCAGTTCTGAATATTTGTGAATAATCTATATTAAAAAATTTCCTTATTAAAGTTATAAATGCAATTTGTATTAAGTGTAGATATGCAAATTGCAAATCTGCAAAAAAATACTAAGCATGAAACTAATGTTTTTAAATGATTTTTTAACAAAACGGAAAATTGTGTTTTGCAGTTACTGCTCTTGCATGCCAGTGCAAAATTTTAGTAAAATGAAATTTAAAATGCAATATTTTTATTTACAAACTAACATTATTAACTTAATGAGATATTACGATTTCACATTAACGATTCTTCAATGCCAATCGATAGTGTTTCTGAATTCTTTAACAGAAATATTTATTAACATACTCTCGTAAATAAGATAAATATGCATTTTATGAATATAAGGTTTTGTCTCTCAATAAATTAAATTTTAAAATATAACTGCAATTTTACATAATTGTACTTCCACAACGAAAATTGTTTGTTTTTTTATTGTGTAAATACATTTCAAAACGCATATATGGTTTACGCTATTTGCTTCAACACAAAACATTATAACGACTTACCAAAGCAGTTGTAATAATCATTATGAAAATTCTTTCAAAAAACGTAGAATAAATCAAAAAATTATTTTAGTTTGTTTCATTAGCTATGGTGTATGTCGCTTAGTTAATGCTAGGTAGATAAATTTACATTTGGCGTGTGTTGAATTAAATTGATTAATTATGATAATTTGTCAGTTTTGACTACTTTTGGAAAGTTTATATTAAGCTATTTTATTTTAAAGTTGTTAATGAATTTTGCATTCAATGTAAATCTGCAGATTAGAAGGAAAATATTACACATAAATCTAAAGCTTTTTATTGATTTTTAGCAAAATGAAATATTATATTTTACATTTACGGTACAAGGAAGATAACGCAAAGTTATAGCGAAAGATTCGAAGAACAATTTTGTATTTTACAAACTAATATTATTAACTTTATAAAATATTGCAATTTGACATTTATAGCTCAACAATGCTAATCCAAAGTGTTACTATTTTTTTAAATAGATTTTTATATTTCTACATAATATGCGTAAATACGGTAAACATGTATTTTATGAATATAAGAATTAACATTCAATAAAAGGAAATTAAAAAAATTCTAACGTTTTAAATAACTACACTTCTATAATATTGTTTGCCTTTTAATCATTGGTAATATATTATAAAACGCATACATGTTTTTTTTCGATTTTTAAAATTTTCTTGAGCCGAAAAGATTAAAACCACATACCAAAGAAATTGAAAGTGTCATGTAATAATCATTATGAAAATTATTTCATTATACAGTATAGTTAATCAAGTGTCATGTAATAATCATTATGAAAATTATTTCATTATACAGTATAGTTAATCAAGTGTCATGTAATAATCATTATGAAAATTATTTCATTATATAGTATAGTTAATCAAATAATCATTTCAATTTGCATTATTATTTTTGATGCATATCGCTTAGTTAATGATACGTAAATGAATTTCGATTTCACGTATATTGAATCAAGTTAATCTGGCAGTTCTGAATATTTGTGAAAGATCTATATAAACTTATTTTATTGTTAAAGCTATAAATGTAATTTACGTTATAGAATTTCAAGTTTTCATAAAAATTAACATAATTATATAAACTTTAAATTTAATTCAAAATTTTTAAAATTGTGTTTTAAAAAATATATTTAAATTAAAAATTAAAGTAATTTTAATATTAAAAGTTAAAAATATAAAATTAAAAATTTGAAAAAAAGGTTGTAAGTTAAAAAAATAAAAACAAATATTTGACATTTTAAATAACTACACTTCTATTATGTAAATTGTTTGCATTTTTACCATGGTAATACATTATAAAATGCATACATGTTCTTTTTTCTATTATTATTATTATTATTATTATTATTATTATTATTATTATTATTATTATTATTATTATTATTACGCTTGATCTGATAAAAATTAAAATCACGTACCAAAGCAATTCAAAGAATTATGTAGTAATGATTATGAAAATACTTTCATGATACAGTAAAATAAATCAAATAATCATTTCAATTTGCTTCATTAGCTTTGGTGTATGTCATTTACTTAATGATACGTAAATGAATTTCCATTTGGAGCACAATGAATCAATTTCATTGAACTAAATTAATCAAACAGATCTGAAAAAGTTGCGAAAGATTTATATTAACACCTTATATTGTTACAGTTATAAATGTAATATACTTTATAGATTTTAATTTTTTATATAAATGAACATAAATGTATAAGCTTTAAATCTAATTCAGCTTTTTTTTTTAAAATTGTAATTAAAATTAAATTTTATAATTAAAATAATTTTAATATTAAAAATAAAGCGTTTGAAAAAAATGATGTAACATAATAAAAATCATATTTTTAAAACTAAATATTTTTTTAAAATTTGCTGAATCAAAATTTGAGTAAAACAATTTCAAAAGACCTGTCCAAAATTTGAACCGTTTATCTTTAACTCAAAATAGATATTTCATAATAGGTTTACTCCCGTGAATTTGCATATTATTTTTCAAAAGGAATTAAACATTGTATATTTCCGAATTTAATAGCTAGTACGTATAGTTTATGTTACCCAAATAGTGTGGACTTCCAACATCAGTTGTTAATGTGTCACTATATGTCTTACATAACATAAATGCCCTTTTAAAATTTTTTAAAATGCTTTATGCCTTTTTGCTCAAGTTGTCTATAAAAAGAATTGTGCGCATTTTGGATAGTGATACACATAGTAATTTTTAAAAGCATGACTGGATTCTAATTTTTTTTTTTTTTATTTAAAAAGAAGTTTGTAATAGTATGTTCCATTATCAGAGATTAATATTTGAATGATAATTCCTGAATCACTCTGTTTACATACATACTAAAAACAAAAATATAAAGTTATTTTCGTTACTATTGTCACGGAATAATCTGTTCTGTGTCATGCAAATCTATAAATGTAAGATTACTGCATAAATTTAAAAATAATAAGTTTTGTGGATATATGCAATTTTAAAACTATTAAATCGATAAACAGAAATTCCTCTTTATTTTTAATCGATGAACATAAAATTTCTGCGAGTTTTAAATTTCATTAAAACGAGAAAATTGCAAAGGAATATTTTATTATATATATTATATACATTAATGTTTAGTTTCATCATTGGTGGTTAAATGACCGTGTAAGCAACTGATGCGAAATAAACCAGTTTTAAAACAACACTGTGTGATAAGATAATAAGCTAGAAATTTACGAAAGAACAAAATTTATATTATAATGAGTCATCAATGTATGGTCTGTAACCATTATAGTGTCTGATAGGTTTATATTTATTTGTTACATATGACGTAATAAAGAATACTCTAAAAAAATGCAGTAATCTTTTAGCATTTTCAAAACAACTACATTCAAAATATAAAAGAAAAAAAAAAGAAAAAAAGAAAAAAATGGTAAAAAGGTAAAAATTAATATCTTGTTATATTTTCTCATTAAATATCGCCGGAATAAATTGCCAGGTGAGCCATTTGATTGGCCTGTAAAATCGCATATGAATGTTATTTTTAAAATAATGGTCGTCTATGTATTAAAAATTGTATCAACTTTGAATTTTCAAATATCAACCCTACTTTTATTCATAATATATAAGTTATTTGGATCAAACTAAACAGAAAATTTGGAATTAATATAATTTTTTCGTACATTTTGAATTAGCTAGAACTGGTCAAAATTTAGAAATGCTAATATGAAATCCAGAAGACTACCATTAATTTACACTTTTACAAAATCTTATTAAATTATTATTATTATTTTATGAAATGCGGTGTATTGTCCCTATATTTTGTCGGAAATTTTTTAATTAAAACGTATTTTATTTATGAAAATCATTAATAAATTCGCATTTAAAGAAATTATCATTTGAGATTTACATATTTTTGTAGAAGTTTTAAAATGTAACGATGATTCTGATCAAAGTTGTAAAACTACTTGAAAATGGACCCTACAGCTATCAAGTGGGATGCAAGTAAATGCAGAATATGACATATATTATAGAAACAGGACAATTTACGCATAAATCAGCCAAAAAGTGAGTTTGTTGTATTGCATTTAATGCTGGTAGAATATATATCCATTACTTACGGTGAGAATATTTATAGATGTCCTCTTATGACTTTTAATACATCGTATGTCGATCTTTAGCAACTATGACTGGCTATGTACGTCCTGTCATCTTTTGGATATACTTTTGAATCAATCGTTCCATTTCATCACTATGATGCCGTGTACTAATTAATCGCTCAAATAGTTGAAATGTTTCTTGCTGCAACTTTGTTTATTCCACTCTTTAAGTCGACACAATTATAGCATCAAACAATGTTTAACTTTCTGAGCGATTAATTCGTGTATGACATCATAGTGATGGAAAAAACGAATTCAATAGAAGAAGGGGTGCCAAGACATATAAAGGCAGTTATAGCTGATGAAAATGGACATACAAAGCATTAAAAGCCGCGTGAATATTTATAAATATATTTATTGTAACTAGCTGACCCGCCCGGCGTTGCCCGGGTCCGTATTAACAATATTAAACGAACTTGAAATTTGTATGATTTTATCATTAACTCGTTACATGCAGAAATGCATTGTCTGAAATACGTAGCCACTGACTGTGTGAAAATCGGTTTTAAAAACAACTAATATTAAGCTCTAAAAATACTCAAAATGAGCAATGAAAAACGCGGGAGGGAATATGCATCCAACGATTGCATGATTTTCGTGTAAAAAAGTTGATATTTACCCGTAAAAATCACTGTTAAGTCACGTAACTAATTATTATTTTCACATACAAATCCCAAGTGAAATACTTTGAATTTCAAACTAATTATATCACTCTTAAATCCGACCATACCATGAATGAAATCGATACACGATGGTAGCTAAAAGGTTGGTATATAGTACTATAATTTCAGAGCTATTTAACAAAAGTAAGGGTTATTTTTAATCAAATCTTGTGTATAGGTTCACTCTGTGTATAAATTCCTAACCTTAAACTTTTATACCGTAACCGGAACCTGTCTGTAACCTAATAGCGACTTAACAGTACCCTACCGTAAATTAAATATAACAGAAATGTAACCTAGCCTAAATGTATTCACTTTATTGTAACATATCCTTATTCTAACCATAACATAAATGCAATTTAACTTTAACCTAAATTTAACCTAAATAATATAATAGAAAAAAACCATTTTAAAAAATTACTATTTCTTCGTAAAATATGCTTCAGCTGTAATTCGTTTTTTTCAATTCGTTTTATTAATACAAAATTCCTTCCTCGTGCTTTTCTTTGAGACATTAAAATTTCAGCGATAAATGCTTTAATATTGCAAACCACGGAGTAAGACACTTCTTACTCCGTGTTGCAAACCTTTTTTCGGTTTACTTCGCCTCCACCTATCTTTTTCTCCATGGTGTACAGCAGCTGTGATTAAAAAAAAATCCTCATTTAAACTGACAGTTTGCCAGTCTATGAATTTTAAAGGTCTGTCCCAGGTTTTTTAATTATTTCTGCGAAACTTTTATGCAACCAATCAACCATAAGAAAATGAAATGGAAAAAAAGCGAAAAAAGGCGATTTTTTATGAGAGTGAGCTTTGGAATTTAATTTATTACTCAGTTAATAAATAGAATTTTGAAATTCTGAGCTTCAGGTGCATCAGGAGAGACATTGGGCTACTCTCAAAAAAAGTTTTGAGCTTCGTACGTGCTGTAGATTTTGCTAGCCATCGCAGACACACAGACACACACACACACACAGACACACACACAGACAGACAGAGCGTTTTGTTCTTTTATTAGTATAGATTAGTACATATATATTAATCAATATCAAATGTAATACAATAAATTAACTCCAAGGCTGATTTATGTGTAAATTTCCCTATTACTATAAATATTTAACCAGTACTGTGCATTGTGTATATTTTTATAGCTGCAATACAGGAAGTAGATTTTTAATGGAATACTAACTCTGCTAAGGCACTCCTGTAAATAATATTATTCATAAAGTTGTTGTTATCGCTTTCGTAAAATTATAAATACTTTGCCTGAATATTAGGGGCCCTGCGAAACAATAATATGTTTAAATTAGTTACATGTTTTTATGTTTAATATGTTTAAATGAGAAATTAATCGATATTCAGATATATGTCTTATTTATTTTGTACCCTGAACAGAAACTTGCAACCTATACAATTCATACTGTTATAATACGGCACTGTATATATTTAGGAAACGAATTTTCTTTCGATATGTATAATATTTCATGTAACATTTAAAAAATAATAGCAAATACGGTACAAAACTATCGGCATACAATTGTTATTATATGTCTTCATTTTCAAAATTCTGGTGGGCATTCAAAAGAAATTATTAAATGAATCAAGTTATAAAAATTTACTATTATACTTATTTTAAGCTACCCTTATTTTATATTTTATACTTCTTTTATGTATTACATACTGTACAATTCATGCTTTCTTTATAGGTCATCGTGTATACTCAGGACACAAACAAAAAAAATTATCCGATATGTATAATGTTTCGTATAACCTTTTAAAAGAAGCAAAAATAAAGTGAAAAGTTATCATTATATAATTGTTATTATACAGCTCATATTCAAAATATTAGAATAATTACCTTTTTTTTAGAAATTGAAAATATCGTTTGGTAATTTAATGTCTTTTAATGAAAATATGCAAACGATATTTTTATTAAGAACTTATTGTTCATTAAACTTATATGTTATCTTAAATTTAATATCATTTTTGAAAAGATTAATTGCAAAAAAAATTATTTTGAAAAGTCAAAATATTAGAATATTTATTCAAGTGGTTCAAAATATTAGAATATTTCACATTAATTCTCCTTTAATTATTACTAATTCTTAACTGGTGGCATCATTGATTAAATTCAGACTATTTTATTTAAAATCAGTATTCTTTTGTGCAGTTTGTTTCTTTTTCGTCTTAAAATGGGCCGTGTGAGTGATATTCCTGAATCTACTAAACTTCGTATGGTTGATTTGTATCGGCACGGTAAAAATCAATGTTTTATAGCGAATTATTTACATTGTTCGCAATCGAGCGTTAGTAAAATACTAACATAATATTCAAAAATTGGAAAATTTCAAAATAATTTCCAAAATGGTGGCCGAAAACCAAAAACATCTGCTAGAGATGACAGGAAACTGAAGCATATAGTTAAGAAAAACCGTTTTAAAAGTGTGCGATTCTTGCACCGAAAATGGAAAGAAGAAGGAGTTGAAGTTTCTACATAGACAACATTAAGACGTCTCCATAAATTTAAAATTGAATCTCGTGTACCGAAAACAAAACCTCTCACGACTGCAAGACAAAAGCGTATAAGATTGAATTGGTGTTAATCAAGACGTTTATGGAGCAATGAAGATTGGAAAAATATATTATTTAGTGATGAAAGTATGTTTTGTGTTTCATATGGTAATCAAGGTATTCGAGTTTGGAGAATGAAGCAAGAAGCATTTGATAAAGAATGCCTTAAACGTTCCGTAAAATTTGCTGCTAGTGTCATGGTTTGGGGTTGTATGAGTGCAGAAGGACCTGGAAAGTTATGCATCGTCTACGAAAAGGTTAACTCTCTGATATATCAAGAAATTTTAGAATATTATATGATTCCATCATCAGAAGATTTATTTGAAGATGATTTCATCTTTCAACAAGATTTAGCGTCCCCGCATACCTCGGTGTCAACTAAGAATTGGTTCCGCCAACGCAACATTAAGGTACTTCCTTGGCCACCAAATTCACCAGATCTTAATCCCATCGAAAACTTATGGTGTATAATGAAGAAAAAACTTCAAGAAAATCCCCCTTTAAGTAAAACTGAGTTAGTGGCACGTATAAAGTCTATTTGGGCTAATATTGATAGAAATGTTTGTAAACACCTTGTATATAGTATGCAAGATCGATTGTACGCTGTTATGAAAGCTAAAGGGGATGCTACAAAATATTAACTACCATTTACTTCATATTCATAAGGTAATATTGTTGCGTAAAATAAAATATTCTAATATTTTGAACCAATCTAAATTTTATTCTAATATTCTGGTGTGTTTAAGGAAGCTGTATACCTAAATTATTGTGCTGTATTTTATATTTTATAAATGTTAAAATCTTATCTAAACATTCCAGATTTAATTTATAAGAAATTTAATTGCATTTACTTAGTATAAAAAATAAATAAATGACAAATAATTTTTTCTTATTACTTTTTCTCAATTATTCTAATATTTTGAATATGAGCTGTATGCCTACATTTTCAAAATTATAGTGAGCATGTGAGTATTTAAACAAGATTGTTAAATAGAATAAGTTAAATCAAATTATTGTTATATTTATTTTATAAGTAATTCTCTATGGCATTAATACTTAAAATCTTATAGTATTATTCTTAAAATTGGTATTATTCTGAAAAGAATAATGCAGCTAGGTTTTTGTTTATTGAACAGAAACTTTAAATCTGTAAATTTATGCGGACTTTACATAGTATTCTGTACATTCAGGAAACAAAAAAAAAAAAAAAAATCAGACATATATATATGTCGCATTTTCATAAAACGACAGATTTCAAGGGGATGAGTTTTAATTACGATTTATTTAATACATAGCAAAATCTTTTCGCAAGTCTTTACATCATGAGTTCTGGAGACCAACTGCGTAGATGTATAGAAATTTCTCATCTCCCGAGGGGGGTTACCAGTTAAAAAGGCCATGTGTTTTACTTAAATTAATACGATAAACTTAGGTTTCTTGTTGCCCTGTAAAACCCGTGATTATTAGTCTTGGGGCCCGTATCCACATTGAGGGGCGATTTATTAAAAAAGTAATAAATAGGTCTGATTTTTTGTATTTTCTTACAATTTCCCCCCCCCTTCCAGACAAGTCTCCGGGGATGGGCCGGCTTCCATCCATGATACTCACCTGAAAAGGGTAAACAATTTTTACATTAAGTGAGCTAATGGGAGATGAGTTATTTCTTTCGTATACTTAACAAATAATAGAATAACAATAATAAAAAATGTACAGATATCATATCTAAAAACAACACTGTTATAAAATGTACCATTATACGCCATTGAACATGATAAAAACAATTGTATTAATAAATGCAAAACACTCAGTAAATATTATACATAGAATAGGATAACCAAAATAAGAAATATGTTGCAGGTGGATTCTGAAAAGTCCAATGTTATTTACATTTTCAAATTTGTATGGAACTGTCCTGACATAGTTCAAGAAATAGTACTTTTACACATAACACAATGTTCACAACAATGCAAAAATAATTTAAAATTCAAATATTCATAATAAATCAAAAAGGTAATTAAAATTCCAAATATTCATAATAATGCAAACCGAGATCTGATATAATATAATATCAGTTCATATGATACCAACTATTTCAGTTTGTTGGTGTAAGTAGTTTAAATTGATTACTAGGGAAAAAGTATCTTAGTTTGGAAGCGTGTATTACTTCATAATCCTTTTTTGTAAGCCAGTTAGGTTTATTTATTTTGAAACTTACATTGGATAATTTTTCCATAATTTGATATGGACCAGAAAAAGGCGGACTTAACTTCCGAGTATTCGGATAGTGAAATTCTTCCACTATGACAAGGTCACCAGGTTTAAAAGGCGCTTCCACAAACTTTAAATCATACCTGACTTTATTTTTCAAGTGATGTTCACTTGTTCTTTGGAAAGCCTCTTTTCTGGCTTCCTCTACAGGGGGATAATAATTTTCATTGCCTAATACTGATGGATAAGGTAATTGACCGAACATTAAATATGCAGGAGGGTACTTGATTACTGAATGAGGTGTGTTATTGTACTCATTAATTACTTCCTGCAGAATTTTGGTCCATGGGACGTTTGAAGGGGTAGAATTTACTTTAAGTCTTAGTCGGGTGCAAATTGACTGATTCACACGCTCATTTTTCCCATTACACTGTGGTCTATGAGAAGAAGTAAGTAATTTTTTTACATTCTGTTTATGTACCCATTTACGAAGTTTAGACGCTGTAAACGCAGGATTTCTATCCGTTAAAATTTTCTTGGGAAGTTGAATATTAAAAATCTGTTTAAGAATACTAATGTAGACTTCAGTTGTAACATTTTTAGATGCAAAACCCCAAACATAACGAGTAGCGTGATCAATAGCTATGTGCATATCCCTTTTGGATGAATTATAATAGTTAAAACCTCCTACTGAATCTAATGAAATTATATCGAAAGGTAATTCTGCAGGTGGTAATGCCTCCAGAAGACCAAATTTTGGTTGGTGTGATTTTTTGTTGAGTTGGCAGACCTCACAATGCTTGACAAATTGTGTGATATCGTGCGTCATGCTGCTCCAGTAGTATTGTGGGGAAATTAAATTTAACATTTTTTGGATTCCGGGATGGCCAAATTCTGTATGGGTATTTATTAGTAATTTCTCTCTCAAGGAGAATGGTACAACAATTTTTTGAAAACCCTTTTTGCGAATTATTACAATGTCATTAACTTTTTGAAATTTAGGCCCTGTTATATTATCTAATTGTTGGTGTTCTTTAATTTCATCTGACGTTAATAAATGAATATGGGGATTTACAGAAAAAGTGGGATTTCTTGAAAGCATGTCTGCTTTGAAATTGGTGGATCCTTTGTTATATTTTACAGTATAATCATACATACTTAATTTTAATGACTATCTGAATAACCTACCTGTTAAATGCTTCACCTTCTTAAGCCATACTAAGGAGGCATGGTCAGTATGTATTGTAAAAGGTTTTCCGTGAAGGTAATAATGGAATTTGTCAAGAGCATCGATTATTGCTAGACATTCCAGTTCTGTGATAGCGTAATTTTGCTCGTAGGGCCTTAATTGTCTCAAGTGGAACGCAATGGGATGCAAGTTCCCTTTTTAATCTATTTGTTTTAAGACAGCACCTACGGCTTCCTTTGAGGCATCAGTATAGACATGGCATGGAAGGTTAGGATTGAATAATTTTAAAATAGGCCTAGAAATTAATGCGTTTTTAAGCAATTCAAATGATTGTTGACAGACATCTGACCATTCCCAAGGAGCATCTTTCTTTAAAAATTTATTTAGAGGGGCTCTAATTTTAGCATACTTGTCTATGAATTTGTGGTATACGTTTACAGAACCAAGGAACCTTTGCAATTCTTTAACGTTTTTTGGAGGGATTAATTTTTTAATAGTTTCGGTGTTAGCATTGTCTGGTTTTATTTGACCGTTACTAATTTCATAACCGAGGAAGTCAATTTGAGATTTACCAAAGTTACATTTGGAAAATTTTAATTTTAAATTTTCTTGACGGCAAATGTTAAATATAGTTTTAAGGTGATCCATATGCTCGGCATAGGAATCGGAATAAACTATAAAATCATCAAAATAATTGGTAGCAAAATTAACTTTATGTTTATCTAGGATTCTTCGAAGAGCTCTTGCAAATTGAGCTGGAGCATTTTTATAGCCAAAAGGAAGAACCAACCACTCATAAAGACCTTGATTGGTTGCAAAGGCCAACTTCTCTGTGTCTGAAGGATGAAGTGGGATATGCCAGTAGCCAGAGGCTAAATCTAGCGTGGAAAAATATTTGGCATTGACAAGTCTGTCCAAAAGCCAATCTATACGGGGCAATGGTTCCGAGTCAGTCTTACAAATGGCATTGATTTTTCTGTAATCAATACAGAGACGCGTTTTACCTTCTCCTTTTTTATATGCCAGAGTGACGGGAGAGGAATAAGGACTGCAGGACTCTTTAATAAGTTTAGCTTCCAGTAATTCTTGTATTTGTTTTTGAATTTCTTCATTGTCCCTTGGAGATGCACGGTAAGGTCGAAGCGAGATAGGAAGTTCCGAGGTGAGAGTTACCCGCTGAGGTTCCCATCTGACTCTACCTACGTCATATCTATTGCGCGCAAAAATATCCTTGAAGTCGCTTAGAGGCCCTTCCAACTGTGATTTCTCTTCAGTAGTACAATGACTAAAACTTTTGTCATCATAATCCGAGAGAATTTGAGTATCAAGATAACATTGTCCTTGTTGCGACAAAATTTCTTGATTTGATTTGGAAGGAGAACGAAGCGGCTTCTTGCAATTCATATCACTCGTTAAAGTTAATGTATGATTGAATGAGTTTCCCTGAGAAATTTTATTGGAAATGTTTTGATCATACTTAAGAATGACTCCATCCTGAGTCAGAACATTCGAGTAAAAGTCCATCGATATATGGAATTTTTGTAATTCTGGAGTTCCCAGTATCGCATATGGCAAGAATGACCTAACTAGGTATAAGGTGCTATTTTGCCTGATATTTCCTATTTTGAGGGGTACGTGAAGTTTTTCAGAAATCTGAACTTGTCCTTGGGTTTGATTAACATTAAGAGGATGACAGCTTTGAATAGACGTCATATCCAAAGCTGCAACTAAGTTTTCTGGAATAAGGGAAAGGGTACTTCCGCTATCCAATAAAAATGGTATTTGAACCTCATGACAAGTTTTTGGATACGTATGATTATCGTAATTCCTATATGTGATGTACCCCGGGACTATAAACCGTCATAAAGCATTATGGGGTATTCCTTGATCAGGGGAATACTCATGGACATTTTGCGATTGAAACTGATTACTATGGGTTGCCAAATCGGTATTCATTCTTGTCCCTGCATTGCCCTGAACATCATATTTATGGAGTAAAGTATGATGTCTTCGATGGCAATTTTTACAGTTCATCTTGGAGGGACATTTATTTGAAAAGTGGCCACCTCGCAGACAATTGATACATACTTTGTTTAGTTGGACAGTTCTCTAACGGTTATCTATGGACATATTCGTTAATTTTCTGCAGGCATGGGTGGCATGCGACTCAAGGCAAACCCCACATTTAGTATTTTCTTGACTTTTGGAGAATTTATCGGAAGAATTTCGGGAATAATTTACATTTCTTACCTCTATTTTAGTTGGATTCTCCAACGCTAGCATACTTTTGGCATGAGTCTCTAAAAATTTTAAAAATTCCGTGAGACTAGGCATATCATTATGAGTAAGAGAGAGCTCCCATCGTTTTTTTAGATTATCACTTAGTTTTTGAATTATAGTATAAATTATCATGTTATCCACCAAAGCATTTTGAGTCAAATTCAAAGACTCTAGAATTCGAAGTGACTCATTACAAGTATCTATTATGTCAAAAATAGCTTTAGAGGAAGAGGGGCAATTTTTCATGTTTTTTAAATTGTATAACTTACTTATTTGTGCGATGGCTAAATCCCTAGTTTTATCATAGTGAGCGCAGAGAGTGTCCCATGCATTTTTATAATTGGCTTCCGAGAGAGGAAATCTAGAAATTAATTTATGAGCAGGACCCTTTACACTAGCCAGTAGATATTGCAATTTTGAGACGCCCCCCAACTCCAAATTTTGATCTATAGTTGTAAGAAAAATCTCTTTAAAAGAAAGCCATTGATCAGCTTCTCCGTGAAAAGGTTTTAATTCAAATTTTGGAAGATTAACAGTTTTTACACAAACATTACCTGTAGTTTTATTTAGACTTTCTGAACCACCCTCGTGAATGTTTAAACTATTAGTTAACTTATTACGCGATGTATTTATTGCTATGGTTAAATTATCCAATTTAAGTGCAATCTCATCATATTCATCTATTATAGACTGATTTTCGATGCATCGCTCTGAAGAATGGCATTTTCATGGAGTTTATTTAATTCGGTTTCAATATCCTGAACCTGTTTACCATATAAATCTTACTCTTCAAGAGTTACAATTTCATTATCAATTTTGGGATTTATAATATTTATTATGCGAGTGATTTTTCCCTTAAGAACAGTTTTTTGTTTTTTAATAGCTTCCATTTTAAATTAATTTTATGACAACTTCCTAAAAATCTAAATATAAACAAATTCTAAATGACCTTCAAAAAAAAATAATAATAATATCAACATAATACAAGCATCTGCATAGAATTGTGAAATGAAATAAATAAAAAGAATTAATTATATAAGATAATTAGACGTAAATATGGATATCTATTTTTTCTTTCAATTTAAAACATAATTACACTTAAAACCATGGTTTGTAGAAATAATAAAACTAAACACAATATCACTACAAATAGCACTTACCTTTAATTACTTATATTAATAAACATCATAAAAACAATAAGAATAATAATATCATATATAAATAACAACCCCAGGGTATACACATACACTCAACCAAAATAAAAAAAAAGCAATTTTAGTGTGCGCACATGAAAAACTATGCGTTTTCTTTCTTTTCTTTTCGATAAATAATGAAGCAATTACAGGAGCACTTTTTGAAGATTATTGATAACACACTACGAAGCAAACACGAGCAAACACAACTGTTGAATTCGGTTACTCATTATCACCATCGAAGAATAAACACATACGGCACCACACTTCGATGAAACCAGACGAACACAAAACCTCTTTTAAGAACGCACAAAAACAAAATAAATCACAAGTTCGGAGAGACCGGCCGAAGTAATTCATGGCACGACAGAAGGCAGGAGGGGGGACGAACGGCGATAGTTGAAGTCCCGCTCAAGAAGAAATCCAGTTTCCAGGATGCGGCAAAGCCCGACCGAGTGGAAAATAGCATCTAAGTATTCCAATGGGGCAACGGCGATAGTTCCGCTCAAGAAGAAATCCAGTGTCCAGGACAAAGATCTTAGGATGCGGCAAAGCCCGACCGAATGGTAGAAAATAGCATTTAAGTATTCCAATATGGAATACGTTTGCTGGATGATAACTCATGACGAGACATTAGCTCCTTTTCAGGGCCTCTTTCGATGTTTCGAGTCAGAATGACCACTGTCTTTGCTTTCCTTTGTGGGTCCGGTATTTTTAATGATGTTCATATTTCGTAGATTATTTTCCCGCACTAGGTATCATACTGCCGACTATGAAGAACTGTCGCATTTTCATAAAACGACAGACTTCAAGGGGATGAGTTTTAATTACGATTTATTTAATACATAGCAAAATCTTTTCGCAAGTCTTTACATCATGAGTTCTGGAGACCAAGTGCGTAGATGTATAGAAATTTCTCATCTCCCGAGGGGGATTACCAGTTAAAAAGGCCCTGTGTTTTACTTAAATTAATACGATAAACTTAGGTTTCTTGTTGCCCTGTAAAACCCGTGATTATTAGTCATGGGGACCGTATCCACATTGAGGGGCGATTTATTAAAAAAGTAATAAATAGGTCTGATTTTTTGTATTTTCTTACATATATATATATATTCATATATATACATGCATAATATTTCGTATAACAATTTAAAAGCATCAAAAGGGAAAAAGTATCAGCAACTAGCTTCGTGATATGTTTGCAAAATGTTAGGGGAAATTTAAACAAAATTATTAAATGAGATGAGTTATACAAAGTATATTCATTTTAAATGTAAATAAATAACATTATTTTGGAAAAAATAACGAAGCTACATTTGTTTTTATTTGAATGCCATTTTTTCCTGCCTTTTCTTTTATTTATCGAAATTAAAAAAATTTTGGAAAAACTTTGATCGAATTTAAATATTCAAAAACATTTTTACGAATTTCTTTTTTAAAAATGAAATGTCAAACCTTAAATATATATGATTAATGCAAAATGTAATTATACACATGATGAGTTGTATTTCACGTATTGATAGAGCTTGCATTTAATGCATTAAAAAATGCTTTCATGAAAACAAGTGAATTTTATTCAAATAGTATTATGAAGCAATTCATCATTTGTGTACCGGACGATATAACTTTAAATTAACTTTTTACATTTATTCTTTTTAAATATACCAGAATGAAAAAAAAATGAATAAAATAGTTTGTCGTGAGGATTTATTTCAAACTGGAGATTTAAGAAAATTTACGCAAAAAGTGTTTCAGACGAATATTTAATGTATGAATGGAAATATTTTTATTTTTAGAGTGGATGCGAAAAATTTATAAAAGATTTATATTGGATCGTTGAAGTGTTCAAGAAGAGAAAAATATAGAAAAAAATATATTTTAGTCATTGCTTTAACTCTTTATCTATCGCATTATGAAGTCATGGAAATTTTACATTCTAAGCATTTTACGCAAATTGTTTAAACTAAATTAAAGGATTTACATAATCAGTTAATAAATATTTGAAGGATTTTAGAAGGATTGACGGTTTTCGATGGATTAATTAAGTTAGGATTTACAGAGGTTTTGTGCAATTTTTATAAGCCCACTCAAATCTTTTATTTTTAATTATTTTCTTAGTATTTTCTAAAATTATAAAATTTACAAATATGATGTTCTTAAAATATAAATATAGAAATATTTCCGCATGGAAAAATCCCCATTCCTCTCTCTAAGTGCCAAGAAAGCTGAAAAGATGCAAAGGCAAAAAAAAAGCATCCTTTAAAATTTTTTTTTTGTTTTGTGCAACCAATAATGCTTTTGGAACAAGATAAAGTAATGTATCTGTAACTCATTCTAAACATTATTGTTGTTAAACAGCATTACAACTAACTGACATTTTAAAAGAATTTTATAATAAATTATTTTAATGGTACTTATAAGTACCGTCGGTGGATAAAGGGTTAATATATTTTTGAATTCTTCTTGCAATAAGATTTTAAGTAAAAGAATATTATCGCATTTAGGCACAATTGCCATTCTTATTTTAAATCTAAGTGAATGATTTTATTCTGGAAATGAAAAAATGCAGGTAGAATTTTATATACTGAACAGAAACTTTACCCCTATAAATTCATGCTGTTTTTATGTAGTACGCAGAATATTCAGGAAAGAAAACTAATTGTCATATGTATGTAACATTACATATAACAATTTGAAAGAATTAAAAATAAAGTGAAGTAATAATAAACATTTTTACGAACTTCTTTTTTAAAATGAAATGTCAAACCTTAAATATATATCATTGTTGCAAAATTTTATAAAAAACATAATGAATTGTATTTCGCGTATCGATAGAGCTCCCATTTCCATTATTTTTGTTTAAAAATGTTCTCATGAAAACAAGCAAATTTTATTCAAATAGTATTATTAGGCAATTCATCATTTGTGAACCAGGCGATATAGCTTTAGATTGTATTTTCTACTTCTATTCTTTTCAACTATACTAGAATAAATAAAAATAAAATAAATAAAGTAAAATAAAGGGAAAATTTAAAAGAGCTTGCTGAAAAGATTTATTTCAAACTGAAGATTTAAGAAAATTTATGCAAAAAGAGTTTCAAACTAATGTTTGATATATGAATGGAAATATTTTTATTTTATTTGTGAATGCGAAAAATTGATAAAAGGTTTTTATTGGATCGTTGAAGTTCTCAATTAGAAAAAAAATAGTAGTTTTATTAGTTGTTTTAATGATTCGGTTAACGAATTTTTATTTTTCTGTAGAATGATTTATTAAAAAGATATTCTAAAACAAAACAACCTCTCTATATTTTAACATTTTGAAATTTTTAACGTTTGTACTATATACTAGTTTTATAAATATTCAGATCTAGGTTCAAGGGCAATTGCAATCTTACTCAAAAATGCACGAACTTTTTGCATGATTATTCTCCTCAGTCCTGAGACCAACTTTGAGTCTTAAATTTTATTGATTTCGTGTTAAATAGGTTTGAAACACACTGAAATACAATGAAAAAATGCTGAAAAAAATATTTTTTTAATTAGAAAATTAGTGTCGACTACAGGAGACATCTGGTCATAATGACATAAGACATGTAAAAATTTATGAATATATTTTTAAATATTTGACGACCAAATAGTATTTTAATGTTATAGTACACATTTATAATAATGTAGAATATATTTCTAAGTTTAAAATTTAGTTAATTGTATGGAAACAACATCCATAATTAGTTTGAAAATTAAATTGGTAATTATCTAGTCTTTTTGAAATGGCTCAAACTTAAATTTAAAAAAACAATTATTGCAGTTACTTTTTTAATATCAGTAAATATTTTTTAATTAACTTTTAAAACATTATTTTTCGCAAAATAATTTGAAACATTGTCTGTCTTTTTGCAAAAATTTAAAAAATACTTGACATGTAGAGCATTGAAATCTTGCAGAATCGGATTTACAACCAGGAATGTTACATCAGTTTTTTGTAGATGGTTTTTGAATCTCAGGCAGATGTGAAACCTTTCTTTTTCGCAAAGGAGTGATTGGTAAGGAAATTCTTTGATGAGATATCTTTTTTTCTGTGGTGTTGACAGCTCACAGGTTGTGTGGCTCAGAAGAGTATACTCTGAAGAGTTTACTCTACAGGAAAAAAATAGATGATCTATTGCACCATCTTCGTCATCCCAGATATCAAGATCGGATGTTTCGTTATTCCAAATTTCTTCAAACCACCTCTGAAAGTTAGGATTATCTGAAAATAAAATTTTTTTGTTTATTTGTTTATATATTTATTTATGCAATTTGAATGCTGTTACTAAAATGCATACAATTAAGCTTGAATAATTTTATGATTTAATTTTTATCTTTTATAAAATTTTATTTTTTTATATTATATTAGAAATGTGCACAGCATAATGCTTGTGCATATATTTATACAGATACATATGAATGTACACATAAATTTATATATATCTTTATAAACATTGTAGTAACACAACTCAAATAGAAGCTTTATAAAATTCTTAGATAAAACTAAACTTTAATATAAAATAGAGTCATTTTTACATAATTGTTTTTTATTGTTTTACATAAAAGCTATAATAAATTTTTAAACTTCACATTCTCTGATTTTTTTTAAATAATGGATCTCAAGACATAGTCAATTTATCTGAAAATAATAATAAAAAAATCCACATTTAATTTAAAACTGTTCTCACACTGAAAAATAACGAAAATAGTGAGCTGGTATGTTTGAAATTATAATAAACCGTTTGAAATCATAATATACCTACTTTGTTAAAGATGGGATTACTTTGTGACACCTGGTGTACTTTGCCTATTTCGTGTTAGAGTTCCGGAAAAAAATCTTTAGGTTATGTGGCACTCTGTACAGGGAGTTATTATTGCTGTTTGCTTTCCTACCACACAGGAAAGGGAGAGAGATTCGAAATACCAAAACTACACCACGTGTCACAACGTTACCCCATCTTACGGTAAGAAAATCTTTATAAAAATACTGACATTAGATTCAGAAAAAATACTTGTAGCAATAACATCAGAAAACGCAGTTTTATTGGAGCATGACCGAATGTCTCCTACAGGAAACAATAAAAGGATTGTGCTGTTTTCATCGCTTAGAGCACTTAAAGCTTAACACAAATGGCATCATTAAAAAGAATGATCTTTATTTTATAAAATCCTAGGCCGAATAAATTTTAACAAAATTATTATTAATAGATAAAAGAACTTATCTATACGCAAGTGAGTATTTTTCTTTCTTTTCGGCGACGCCATTTTTGAATAACGCTAAATGAACGAAAAAAATTATTCTTGTAACAAAAAAGCATTCTGCAATATGCTGTCATCTATTAAAAGCAATACGAAGCAATTTTTAATAATCTGGAATAGAAATTTTGAATGAGGTAAAAATTTTAACAAGTACTGTTTAGTGTCTTCTCCAGGCGACATCAGGGCTGAGGAGATTATATAGATATTAAATTCAGCAACACGGAAAAATAACATGACTTCATATTAAATAGGACGTAATCACCTTGGCAATTTAGAATCTTTACCAATCTTGGGGTATCACACAATTAATTACGTATTATATGATTTAATAGGATGGAAAATTTTTTTATCAATACATTCTTTAAGTTTGAGACATTAAGTTTTGATTCGATTTTTATGAAATTTGAAATGACTCGGAAAAATTTTGAAATGATTATGTATATCAAATTTTAAACCATTCGATTGGATAATTTTTTCGCTTATACACGTTGACAGACGGAAGAACCGACTATGACCATAAATAAGGGAGACCGGGACTACCAGCCGCAGTTTTTAGCTATTGATTTTTATTAATTTTTTGTTGAAGTTTTTTAACAAATTTTCACTGCAATTTTAAACTTTTACGGGCATATGGCTATAAATACCTGGAGTTTTAAGTTTGTAGCTTTTTTATGCTATACATATGAATATAAATGCCTAAAGTTTTAAGTTTGTAGCTTTTGCGTTTTATGTTTAGAGGAAGTCAGAAATAAGAGAAAAATAATTCGCCAACTTACCCCGTCAAGTAGAAATTTGCCTGTACTTATAGGGTAAAGTGGCTCCACATGTCATAAAAACTTTATTGAAGCTAAAATAAGACACAGATAAATCTATCTAAGTTCAGATAAATCTATTTTATTACTACCATTGAAATTTAAGCAAAGGAATTATCTCCGTGCAGTGTACATTCTGTATTATACAGGCATGCAAATAATGAATAAAAAATTAACATTAGTATCTTTTATTGTACTCGATATCAACACGGTTTTTACGAAAAGTAAATGTCTCCGTTCGAGCAGCCCTCATGTACCAAAACACGTGTATCGCACATGTTTTTATCTGTGTTTGCTGTTTCTAAAGTATCAACACACACTAGATATCAATATTCCTCGTCTCTAATTGTATTCAGAGTTTTCTCTCCAATAAGACATCAACTGATCTCGAAAGATTTTCTTATACATTACATCATTCGTCTCGTAGCTTATTTCATCTAACAGTCTTTTATTTGTTAATTAATTCAGATTTAATTTCATTGTGGAAATTTGTCGAAATAATATTTATAAATCTTTGTGGAAACTTACAGAATTTTTTCAAAATATCTTACATAAGTGACCAGAAAAACCAGAAAAAAGTTACATAATGTCTTTACAGAAAGGTTATCTGTGAAAACGACCGCATATCAGAATAAGAATACAGTTATTAATGTTAACAGAGGAAAGAGTGCAAATGTTTCATTTTGTATAAAATTTTCTTCACTCATTATACATTAATGTGTAATTAGGTTTATACGGAATTCAAAGGCTTCATTCATATATTTCAGGAATGAATGTTAATCTCCTATTTTTTTTTCTTCTCATGTTATTTATAGATTTTTAAGTCGTATAATCAGTAAAACAAAACATAGGTTTCAAACAAATTACATTTCGAAAGACATATTTGCCCCAATTCTATAGTGTAAAATTTTAAATTGTTCCATTATATATGTATTAAACTTATCATTACAATAAATTATGTATTTTTATTTATTTATTGAGGAAGATTAAATTTCTTATGAAAAATTAAACGCAGACAATTGCTAAAATAATTATATTGTTTAAAGTGCAAATTATTTTTATCCGTATTAAAACGGGCGCTCGATATATTTCAAAAGCCATGCATAAAATTTATTTTTTAAATTATAATAAATCGGTCAATAAGATTTAAAATAATTTTCAACAATTTATCAAATAATTTTTAAAAGGTGCATTTAAAAGTGGGTCCAACTTGTTTATAATATGGGTTGTTAAAATTGAAAATACAGGATATTTAGGAGTTTAAAAAAATCTCAGTTCATCGAAATTTAATATTAAGTGTACAATGATATCAGTGTCATGCGCGAATATATTCGTTCTTTATAAAGTAGATAGATAGGTAAATAGATTATATAAATATATGAAAAGTTAAATTGAGCAAATTACGTAATTTTAATAAAATTATTGTAGAATATCGTAAAGATTAGCAATAAAATTTTATTAGTCGAGAGAATATTGAACAAATACTTGGGTATCGTAACATTATTTTAAATCTCAAATTTTTGGCAAGATTTTCTTTGTTTGCTTATCTAACCCGTTGAAGCGAACTCACCCATGAAGAAATAATCATGTTCTCATCCATCTCATCATCATTATAATCATAATATAAAGTGCTATTATTTGGAAAAAGAGGGCTCTAATCTATGTATCAGCTCTTCTGTAACGATAGTCTAAATTTTTATAAAACATTTTTTTATCAAATAATGATTTCGTTTAAGTTATTTTGAAATGTAAAGTATTATCACCTATGAATCTTTTCGAAGCAGCATAAGTAAAACTATACACTTAAACAAAACGTATTTTAGTTTTAAAATTACACGCCTTTTTTTTTTTAGAGAATGGTGTTATTTGCATATGTTAAAGCATTCCACTTTTATTATGCACTCTTAGACGACATCTGTAGAATAGTGTGAATTTGACGTCATTATCGCGGAATAATACACAAACCCACTAAGAAGTAATGTCCTGAGTCAAGAAGCTCGGAAAATCAAACCGGGTATCTAATGATTTATATGCCTTCATTTGATTGTTTGTCATAGCTCCATGTTCCATTTGAAATAATTCATCTACATATTTTTCAAAATTCGGAAAGTATTATTACACATGGAATAATAAAATTGCATTTTTTCGTCTTTCTCATATGAATTACGTATGTATGGAGAAAAGAGAAAGCATGGTGTCGTTTGTAAAGTAAGTTTTGCAATAAAATAAAAATCCTTTAATTGGAAAATAAAAAACATTATAAAACCAATATACTTGAGATGACACGGATTTTAATTTCATTTTTTTTTTCATTTTTATGAGAAAATAACAAAATAATAATAAAAATATATACTAAAACTCAAATATTTTCCCTTTCTTTTTAAAAGAAATGGAGTTCTTCGATTGCCACATCTAAAAATTGGTATTAAAAAATATCAACATAAATCGGAATACAGCTGTAAAAAAAACTGTATTTAAAAATACATATTACTTCCTAAAACCAACATATAAAATTGAAAATATGCGATGCTTAGAAGTTTAAAAATAACAAATATTTTTAAAATCACAGTTTCATTTCTAATTTCAAAGTGTTGCCATTTGTTCAATGACGTAACCGTTACACACACACATGTGTGTCTTTTATAATACAGGGATACTTTGGGATCGTAAAACTTCATGCACCATACAATGTTTTTATCGATTTCAAAAAGGAAGTAGTGAAATTGATAAGAAAACAAGCCTTTCATCGATTTCTATTCATGTATTCAGACACACCACGGAATGTTAATTTATTCATTGTAGTGAAATTCCTTAATGTCAAACCGAGTTCAATATAAAACAATGGCTTTTAGACGCAGCGTAGGAAGGCATCATCATTAATAATGAACGAAGTCTCCATAAAGACATTTCTACGAATATTTTGAAGAAAAGTTTTCTCCGTAAAGTCGAAATTCAAGACAGTGAATTTTCATTTGGGAATATTCATATGTTATTCATAAAGTTTAATGAAACTTTTTACTATAAAAGGCAAATCACATTCTTAATACTTGGAACTTCACTAAGGGAGATTTAATTTAGGAAATATAGTTGATAGGTATAACAGTTATTATTACCATTATAATTATTATTACTATTTTTTGCACAAAATTTGTTGTGGACGTGAATTTTCTTTTCAAAAATTAAATTTACATCAGAAATATATTTCAGATAAATTAGTAAATAAGATTGAAGGCATTAAAATAATGTTAATACAGATAAAGTAAAACAAAAGAAAGGCAGTGATAAATGTAATGTCAGTTTTTCTTCCATTTACGTCAATTATGAGCTTATTATTGTTATACCTGCAGTTTTAAACACTCATACAACGAATAATACACATTTAATGACAAAATTCAAAAGTATAATTTTTTATTACCCTTTAAATAGCTTTTCTTACACGGTGGATTTTCCCGCCGTAATCCAAAACGCACTGTTTATTTAATATTAACTAAATTTTTGCATTTTTATTATCGAGTACAAAAGAAACTGAAATACATATAGTTGAATTGAATGTAGCAATTGGCAAAAACATGAAATTTTTAAAATAATTTTTTTCATTCCTCACTAAGTTTTTTAAAACTTTATTAAGGCATTGTTCGGATTTACAGTTTTTTATTACTCTAATTCCAATAAAAAATGTGTTTGTGATACCTCATATGATGTAACTGTAAATTAGAATATTTCTGTTGAGATTAATCAGTAACGCATTAATGGTTTTAAATAGGATTTAAAGCATTTTAGCACGCATTTTGACTTGAGCCCATTTTAAAACGCTTCAAAATTCAGTTGAACGTATAAAATAATTTTTATTCTATTTTTCATCTTGACTAAAAAAACCTAATGTATACTAAATTCATGTTTTTAGCAATTAAATATCTGCTACTGCTAAATGTCATGCAAAATTGTTTTCCAGATAGCTTTCATTCATAGTTATCAAAACGTTCTACATTTCTATTTTCTAAAAATTGCATTGTATTGATAAAAATAAGACAAAACAATATCTTACAAGTTTGGATCGTAAACTTTCGTGCACCATAGAATGCTTTATAAATTTATTGTACAAAGTGGTGAACTAGGAAATAAAACAAGCCTTTCATTGATTTCTGTCCTTCTATTCAAATACACTTCGGAATGTTAATTTATTCATCGAACTGAAATTCATTAATGTCAAACCGAGCTCCATTTGAAACAAAATCTTTTAGAGGCAAGGTAGGAAGGCAAAATCATCAATAATAAACGACGTCTGCATAAAGACATTTCTGTGAATAGTTCCAGGAAAAGTTTTCAAGGTAAAGTTCGATACTCAAAATAGTGAATTCGAATTCGTTAATATTCACACGTTATTCATAAACTTTATTAAAACTTTTGAATATAAAAGACAAATTACATTCTGAATATTTTGGATTTCATCAAGGAAGGTTGAATTTATGATATATACTTAGCAGCTTCATTAGTTTTTATTATATTATTATTATTACTTTTTAATGAAAAAATTGGTAGGCGTGTGAATTTTCTTTCCAAAAAATTAAACTTCGTTAAAAAATATCTCTTACATAAATTGTTAAGCAAGATTAAGATATTGAAATACCTCTAATAAAGTTAAAACAAAACAGAAATAATGCTAAGAAAGATCAGTTATTCTTCCAATTATCGTCAAATACAAGGGCATTATTGTTATATCAGCTGCTTTAAACGCTCATGAAAAAATAATACATATTCACTGGCAAAATTTTAAATTATATGTATTTTTTGTGTGTGTGTTTAAATAGCACTTCTTTCACAATGCTCTTTTTCGTCGTAATGCACAATCTTCTGTCCATTTAATATTAACTAAATTCATATATTTTCATTATGAAGTACAACAGGAACCGAAATACATATATTTGAATTTAATACA
Organism: Maratus speculifer; assembly: GCA_964019185.1. Classification (NCBI taxonomy): domain Eukaryota; kingdom Metazoa; phylum Arthropoda; class Arachnida; order Araneae; family Salticidae; genus Maratus; species Maratus speculifer. The sequence goes on along the minus strand of OZ025295.1, from coordinate 299,513,026 downwards.
CGCAAAAGTATGAAACATTTAAAAAAATGGCAATGACTTCCCCTTTCAATTTTTTAAAATATTATGAAGATATTGTTAGTATTTGAAGATTTTTTTATCATTCTTACTGAAATAAAAATAAAAAATAAGTGTATTTATGACACCTTATGTGATTCAATTGTAATTTAGAATAATTGTGCTGAAATTAATCAGATACAACGTTAGTGGCTAAAAATGAGACTTAAAGCGTTTTTGCATGCATTTTCGCCTGTGTGGGCCTTAGAACGTATTCTAAAATTCTTCAAAATTTAGTTGCACGTATAAAATAAATGTAGTAGCATTTTGTACTTTAAATAAAAAAAGAAATATACTAAATTTATGTTTTTAATAATGAAATATGTGCTACTGCTAATGAACCATGTAAAATGATATTTCAGTTAAAGTTTAAAATATCGAATTTTTCCATTAAACAAATTGCATTTAAAGAAATAAAATAGAAACAAGGCAAAACAACATATTAAAAGTTTGGATCGTAAAAGTTCGTGCACAATCGAATGATTTTATCAATTTCTTATAAGAAATGTTGAACAAGGAATAAAACAAGCCTTTCATCAATTTCTATCTTTCCATTCAGATACATTTCGGAATGTCAATTTACACATTGTAGTGGAATTCGTTAATGTCAAATCGAGTTCTATATCAAAAAATGACTTTTAGAGGGAAGGTAGGAAGGCATAATTATTAATATTGAACGAAGTATCTATAAAGACACTTCTATGAATAGTTCGCGGAAAAGATTTCATAGCAAAATTCGAAACTCAAAAAAGTGAATTCATATTCGTGAATATTCAAAAGTTATTTACAAAGTTTATTAAAACTTTCGAATGTAAAAAACAAATCACATTCTTAATATTTTGGATTTCAGCAAGGAAGATTTAATTTAGAGAATTTACTTAGTAGGTATTATTATTATTACTTTTTTACTTAAAAATTGTTGTACGAGTGAATTTTTTGTCAGTAATTTGTTTCAGATATTTCCGTCAGATAAATTATTAAACGTGATTAAGGCATTGAAATAATGCTAATACAGCTAAAGCAAACTAGAAATATTGCAGTGGTTTGTGAAAGATCAGTTGTTCTTCCATTTATCGTCAAATATTAGAGAATTATTTTTATATCTGCAGATTTAAACACGCATTCAGCAAATAATATATTTTCAATGACAAAATTTAAATTTATATACCGTTTAAATAGTTCTTCTCTCACAGCGAACATTTTCATCTTTATAAGAAACGCACTGTTCATTTAATTATAACTAAATACACATATTTGTATTATTTGTTACCATGGTAATTCCTTCTTTTTATGTTTTGGCAGCATTTCTCTGTTTTTGTTTTAAGTTCGTGTTTTTATTCGAATGTAAAAAGATGATGGAATGTTAATAGCCGTGCAATGGCTCGCATATTTTAGTGTTAAAATAAAATGCATATACAGTCCATATTTGTTGTGTTTAAGAAGCAAAAGAACCAGCGTGTGTTGTTTCTTATTAGTTTAAAAACACTACGAGCAGACAGTACAAAAGAAATTGAAATACCTATAGTTGAATTCAATGCATGCTATCTGGAGAAATCAATAAATTTTACAAAGAAAAAGGCAATGTTCCCTCAATTTTTCAAAACGTAATGTGGATATTGTTAAGCATTTAAGTTTTTTTTTATTATTCTTATTGCTATAAAAATAAAAAGTAAGTGTACTTATGACACCTCATATGATTTATTTGTAAATAGGAATAATTATGCTAAAATTAATGAGATACTGTTATTAATGGTCTTGAAGGAGATTTTAAGGATTTTAGCACGCATTTTAGCTTGTGTATGCTTTAAAACTTACTCTTGATGCTTTTAAACGTAGTACTTTAAAATTCAGTTGCATGTACAAAAATATTGTTGTTGCATTTTTCACTTTAACTAAAAACCTAATATGAATTGATTTCATGTTTTTAATAATGAAATACCTATCACTGCTAATGAGCCATGTAAAATTATATTTTCTTTATTGTTCAAAACATCTGTTTTTTCTATTTAAAAAAATTACAGTGAATTTAGATATAGAAATAAGACAAGACAATATCTTACAAGTTTCAATCGTAAAAGTTCATGAATCCTATACAATGCTTTTTCGATTTCTTATAGAAAATAGTAAACTGGGCAAAAAAAGCCTTTCATCGATTCCTATTCTTCTATTGAAATACACTTCGGAATATTAACTTATTTATAGTAGTGAAATTCTTTAATGTCAAACCGAGTTCAACATCAAACAATGGCTTTTAGAGGCAAGGTAGAGAAGAAATAATCGTTAATAATGTACGGGTCGGCATAAAGACATTTCTATGTTTATTTTGAGGAAAAGTTTTCACAATAAAGTTTAAAACTCAAGACTGTGAAATCACATTCGTGAATATTCATATGCTATTCATAAAGTTTATTAAAACTTTTGAATATAAAAGGCAAATCATATTCTTAATATTTTGAGTTTTAGCAAGGGAGATCGAATTTAGGATATATATTTAGTAGCTTCATTAGTTTTTATTATATTATTATTATTGCTTTATAAACACAAAAATTGCTAGGCGTGTGAATCTTGATAAGCTATCCATAATGTTTATTAAACCTTTTGAATATAAAAGGCAAATCATATTCTTAATATTTTGGATTTCAGTAAAGTAGTTTTAATTTAGGAAATATACTTAGAAATTATAATAGTTTATTATTATTATTACTTTTTTACACACAAATTGTTGTGCGTGTGAATTTTCTTTTCCAAAATCAAACTTCTATCAGAAATATGTCTCAAATAAATTATTAAACAAGATTAAGGTATTGAATTAAGGCTATTACAGCTATAGGAAAACGGAAGTAAGGCAGTGCTATGTGAAAAATCAGTTTTTCTTCCATTTATCTTTAAAGATTAGCGCATTATAGTTATATTTTCTGCTTTAAACGCTCATGCAACAAATAATACATTTTTAATTAAAAATTTTAATTACGTGTTTTTTTGGCGTTAAAATAGCACTTTTTTCACGCGGATATTTTCTTCGTAATCCCAAGTGTGCTCTTCATTTAATATTGACTAAATTCATATGCATTCATAATGGAGAACAAAAGAAACTGAAATACATATAATTGAGCTGAATGTAAAAGTGCTATTACACGTAAAAATAGCAGGCGACAAAAATCGCCGGAGTTTTTTCCTTTTCAAAGAATCTCATTGGCTGTTCGAGAAGAGGCTTTACCATCATTTGGATTTCCAAGCATTTGATTGGCTCTTACTAGCAACTCGCTTCGTTCCAGGCGTCAAAGACGCTCCGACACAAGAGAAGCGCGCGCTTCTCCAGGGACTCTTCTTCGCCCATAGGATAACATGGAGACGCCTGCAGCAGCACACGTGTAATAGCACTTTTAATTATCTGGAGAAATGAAATTTTGCAAGTAATATAGCAGCCCCCCCCCCCTTTAATTTTCTTATGTTACGAAGATATTGTAAGGATTTCAATGTTTTTTTTAATCATTCTAGTTACAAAAACAAAAAAAGTGCATTTATGATACCTCAAATGATTTAATTTTAATTAGAATAATCGAATTGAATTTAATCAGGTACAGAATTAGTGGCTTTAATTAAGATTTAGAGCGTTTAATCACGCATTTTTGATTGTGTGAGCCTAGCACACTTGCTAAAATGCTTCAAATCTCTGTTGCATTTATAAATTAATTTATTGTTGCATTTTTCACTTTAAATAAAAGACCAAATATGCAAAATTCATGTATTTAACAATGAAATGTCTGCTACTGCTAATAAGCCATGTAAAATTATATTTTAGTTAATGTTCAAAACATCCTATTTTTCTATTAAAAGAATTACATTGAATTCATAGAAATACAAAACAGCATCTTATAAGTTTGGACCGTAAAAATTTGTGCATTAATTTTATCGATTTCGTATGAAAAGGGGTGATCTAGGCAATAAAACAAACCTTTTATCGATTTCCATACTTCTATTCAGATGCACTTCGGAATATTAATTTATTCATTGTAGTGAAATTCATTAATGTGAAACCGAGTTCAATATGAAACAATGGATTTTAGAAAGCAAGGTAGGAAGGCATAATCATTAATAATGAAGGAAGTCTGCATAAAGACATTTATATAAATAGTTTGCTGAAAGTTTTCGCAATAAAGTTCGAAACTCAAGGTTGTAAATTCACATTCGTGAATATTCAAACGTTATTCAAAAAGATTATTAAAACTTTTGAACTCAAAAGCCAGATCACATTCTTAATAATTTGGATTTCCCTAAGGGAGATTTAATTTCGAAAATATACTTAGTAGGTATAACAGTTATTATTAATCATTATTATTAATCTTTTTTGCTCAAAAATTGATGTACATGCAAATTTTCTTTTCAAAAAGTTAAAATTCTATCAGAAATATCCTAAAGATAAATTATTAAAAAAGATTGCAGCCATTGGAAGAAAACAAAATATAGCTAAAGCAAAACAGAAGTAACGCAGTGCTAAATGAAAAGTTTTTGTTTTATTTAAGGTAAATGGACCAGTAGTGGGCCATTTAAGGACATTTATCTAATTATTATTAAAGTATTAGTTAATTTAAAAAATATATATTTTTTTTAGCCTAGTCCTTACCTTTATGTATCAAATTAAAAATTCAAATTTTTAAAATATATTCTCTAGAAAAAAATGAAAAATAAAAAATATTACCTTCCTCTATGCTTCAGTAGTGGGCCAAGTAAATTTCTGATGCTCCAGTAGGGGCCCCCTAGAAGTGGACCTCTGCAATCTTGAATTTAATGCATACTGTACAGAAGTTATAATTTGTTTTATATTTCTACACTTAAATGTACACAATAATGAAATCATATTTAGAAGCTTTGATGATTACGTAAAATAATTTTAGCTTCTATTTAGTTTTTTTCGTATAGTCTGTAAAAACACTCTTGCAGCTCAAAGACTATGAGAATAATGAAGTTGTCCCTTTGCCTGATAACAGATAAGGGTTCCAGCCAATCAGCAAAATGTTTGTTATCTGACTAGAAAACTTCTTTTTCAACTTTGAAAACTGGTGGCCCACTATTGGTACATGGCCCACTACTGGTACACTTACTCTATTGTCAAATATTATCGCACTTTTGATATATCTGCAGATTTAAACTCTCATGCAAGAAACAATGGATTTCCATTAGCAAAATTTTAATTTATAAATTTTTATTAGCGTTTAAATAGTACTTTTTTAAAAGCAGACTTTTTCGTTAGTTCATATATTTTCATTATGGTGTAGAGAAGAAACTGGAATACATACAGTTGAATTGTGTGTACGCTATCTGGCGAAAACATGCCATTTTGTAATAAAAAAACAAACTTACTAAAGTCATATTTTCAATAATGAAATATCATAGTTTCTGTTACTGCTTATAAGCCATGTAAACTAATTCTTTAGACGATTTTCAAAACATCGTATTTTTTCTATTTGAAAAAAATATCATTGAATTTACAGAAAAAAGACAAAACGGCATATTACATGTTTGGATCCTAAAATTTCGTGCACCATAAAATGATTTTATCGATTTCTTATACGAAGTGGTGAACTAGGCAATAAAATAAATCTTTCATCCATTTCTATTCTTCTCTTCTGATACAGTTCGAAATGTTAATTTATTCATCGTAGTGAAATTCATTAATGTCAAACCGAATTCAATATCAGACAGTTGTTTCTAGAGGCAACGTAGGAAGGCAAAATCATTAATAATGAATGACGTCTGCTTAAAAACATTCCCATGAATAGTTCGATGATAAGTTTTTGCAGTGAATTCTCATTCGTGAATTTTCATGCGTTATTTATGTAGTTTATTAAAACTTTTGAATATAAAAGGGAAAAATCATTCTTAATATTTTGGATTTCACTAAGGAAGATTTAATTTAGAAAATGTATTTAGCAAGAAAAGTAGTTATTTTTATTTATTTTTTAATTTTTTGACATAAAAATTTATATGTGCGTGAATTTTATTTTAAAAAATATAGTTCTATCAGAAAAATCTTTCAGATAAATTATTAAATAAGTTTAAGGCATTAAAATAAAGCTAATACCGTGGCAGTAAAACAAAAGTAATGTAGTGCTATATAACAGGTATTTTCCATTTATCGTAAAATATATTAGTGCATTATTGTTTAATCTGCAGCTTTAAACGCTCATGTAACAAATAATGCATTTTCAATGATAAAATATACGCTTATAATTTTTTAGCACATTTTTTTCAAGGCGATCATTTTGCCAAATCCGAAAAATGCTGCCTATTTAAATTCATATATTTTCATTATGGAATACATAAGAAATTGAAATAAATTTAGTTAAATTGTATGCTATCTGCCATATAGTTGAACGCTATCTGCCAAAGCATAAAATTTTGCAAATAAAATTGTAATGTCATCTCAATTTCTTAAAACGTTATGAGGATATTGTCAGGGTGTTATTTTTTTATCATTCTGAATGCAATACAAATACAAATTAGTGTATTTATGACACCTCATATCAATTAATTGTAAATTAGAATTATTGTGCTAAAATTAATCAGATATAGCATTAGTGGCTTTAAATAAGATTAAAAATGTTTTTTTCATTTCTCTTTTTCATTTGGAACTGCCTTAAAATATGTTCTAAAGTGCTTTAAAAATCAGTAGCACATATTAAATCATCGTTGTTGCATTTTTCACTTCAAATAAAGAAAAAAATATATATACTAAATTCACATTTTTGACAATGAATATTTTTGACTATTGCTAATCAATGATATAATATGATATTTTCGTTAATGTTCAAAACATCGTATTTTTCTATTAAAAAGAATTACATTGAAATTATGGAACTAATACAAAACATTGTCTTATAAGTTTTTATCGTAAAAGTTCGTGCCCCGTACAATGCTTTTATCGATTTCTTATACGAAATGTTGAATTAGACAATGAAACAAGCCTTTCATTGATTTCAATTCTTCTCTTCAGATACACTTCGGGATGCTAATTTATTCATTGCAGTGAAATTCATTGATGTCAAACCGAGTTCAATATAAAACAAAGGCTTTTAGAGGCAAGGTAGGAAGGCAAAATCATCAATAATAAACGACGTCTGCATAAATACATTTCTATGAATAGTTCCAGGAAAAGTTTTCACAGTAAAGTTCGAAACTCAAGTCAGTGAATTCACAGTCGTGAATATTCATAAAGTTGTTTATTAAAACTTTTGAGTATAAAAGGCAAATCACATTCTTAATATTTTGGATTTGACTAAGGGAAGTTTAATTTAGAAAATATACTTAGTAGATATAGTAGTTTTATTGTTATTATTACTTTTTTGCACAAAAACTGCTGTACGCTTGAGTTTTCTATTTAAAAACTAAACTTCTATCAGAAATATCTCTCAATAAATTATTAAACAAAATTTACGCCATTGAATTAATTCAAATAAAAATAAAGTAAAACAAAAGTAATGCAGTTGTATATGAAATGTCAGTTTTACTTTCATTTATGGTCAAATATTAGTGCATTATTATTATATCTGCAGCTTTAAATGCTCATACAACAAATAATATGCATTTTTAATAATAAAATTCAAATATATAAATTTTTACTAGCGTCTAAATGAATTTCTTTCGCAGCGAACTTTCTCGTCGTTATCCGAAATGAACTGAAATACCTATAGTTGACATGAATATACAATATCTGGCTGAAGCATGAAACTTCGCTAATAAAATGCAACCCTTCTCCTAAATACAGAGTATATGGTTAATAATTATCTATATATTTAGCTAATACATTTTGAGAATTATAATGCGATTGTATTCATGCATGCATAGTAATATATTATTTAGCAAAACTTCTCATTATTCATGCTATTTTTATTTTTTTTTATTTTGATTGCAAAATACCATGTGTCATATTTTCTGAAAAGAAAACTTTTTTTATATTAAGAGCTTTGCAAATTATAAGCAAAAAACATTACTTTAGAATTGAAATACAGAAAAATAAAATAAACTTATCAGTAAATTTCATCATTCTTATTGCCCCGTTTGTCCATCAATGACACCTCCACCACTTCTTCTACTGTGCTTGTTCCTAATCTCTTAACTAGTTTATGCATTTGTAACTTTTATTTTAATATTAAGTCATATTCTAATGATAGCAGCCGAAATAAATTTAAAAAATAGTAGAACGTTAATTCCTTTGTGTAATATCCTTTTAAACATGTTTTCCTCTCATACTTTTCATAATTCATATTCCGGATAATTCGAGCATTTCTGGCGATCCCGACGAGTTCGAATTGACGAAAGTCGACTGTATATTAAAATACGTATATTATACTGTGTTGTTGAAGAAAATGTTAAAAAGATGTCCTGTATGGAAACATTCCTGACAGATGATATCTTTGCGATCCTTAAAAATGAGAAACAGCTTTTATATAAACCAGAAACTTGTAATATGAAAAAGTTGTAAAATTTTAAAATTATTTTGACAATTTAAATTTAATTAAAATTAATAAAATTAAATATTAATTAATTAAAATTTTAATTAAATTTAATTAATGCCGTGACCACTAATTAAAATTTGATTAGTAGTCACGGCGTATTTTTTGTCATGTTTTTATGTTCTTGTATGTTTTTAAAGCTTCATAGAATATTAGTTAATAAGTATTCTTGTAGATAACAATGTTGACTATTAAAAAGTCCTTTAAATGGTTTCTTAATCCGGCAGAACGGTGCCGGGTGAACTGGGTAAAACGTAACACGAGAAAGGGCATAGTGTCTCTGCATACCCCTAACGTATTAAGCGTTCTAAATACATGAGATGTTAAAATACTCTGCGCCCGTCCTGCCGGGATAACATATCTTCATGCTATTGGAATACTAATTTAACTTTACTTCAGCATAAGATTAATCTAAACACAGCTTCCCAAAATTCGTATCGAATAACTAGAAACGAATAGCATTTGTAACAAAATTCATCTTCATAATGACTGCGCCTGATTTATGAGTGAATATATTCTGAAATAAATCATTTCTGACATTGCGATAATGATATATATATATATATATATATACATATACATATATTCTTAGAAACTGATTAATAATATAAAACTCCTTCAGCCAGAAAGAGTTTTGAAATGCTGTATCATGGTGCCTTATCGTAAATACTGCAGAATTGCTTCAGTTTATTCGTTTCATATTATTAATGGTTTGGTTAGGGAAAACTGGGACACATTGATACTTTTTTCTAAGAATTTTTTGGTGTCCAGAAAATAGAAATTTGAATTATTTTTCCATGTGATCTTGGCAAAACTTGTGTAATATGCTATTAAAATGTAAAATCGTTGCTTTATATTGCATGTAATTTTTAAAAAAATCTAAAAAAGTCATTTGTATCTTCAATACACCTCATGGGGCACTTTGATACGTTTTGAAAAAATCCCTGTCGGCTGGGCCTGTAGGCGGAGGTAGATTTCGAAGAGTGCTCATTTCAACAAAAAAAATATATGATTAGAGATAAACCCAGTTTAATAACTTCATTTGGCCGTTTATGAAAAATTTTTAATTTCATTTTTCTGCAAAAACTGATTTTATCAGAATCATCTTAAGAAAAATTCAGCTCAAATGCCCATTTTGACAACATATTTTGAAATAGATTCTGAATTTATTAAAAATCGACCAAAACAGTACATTATACAGTTCTTAAATAAAAGAAAACTGTCAGTTGAATGCATTTGAGAAAAAAATTGAATTTAAAAATGAGTCATAAAATAACCGATTTGTTGTTTGAATACATCCTTAATTCTTTAATCATGATTGCTTAGGAAAATTTTGTGCGAAATACTCACTTTGACAGCATTTTTTAAAATATATTCTATCTTTATCAAAAAACTGGCCAATGCATCACAGTATATAGTTCCTAAATAAGAGGATCTGCAAATTGGATGCGTTTGAGAGCGAAAATGGATTTTAAAACGAGTCTTAAAAAACGCAATTTGTTATGTGAAAACTTCCTTAAATTTTCAAATCAAGAAGACTTCGGGAAATTCTGTTCAAAATACCCTTTTTGGTAGCCTTTTTCAAAATATATTCTGTCTTTATCAAAAAACCGATCAATGCATCACATTATATAGTTCCTAAATAAGAGGATCTGTAAACTGGATGCATTTGAGAGCAAAAATGGATTTAAAAACGAGTCAGAAAAAAACGCAATTTCTTATTTGAACAGTTCCTTAAATTTTCAGTCCCGTTGATTTTAGGAAATTCTGTTCAAAATACCCTTTTTGGTAGCCTTTTTCGAAATATATTCTGTCTTTATCAGAAAATTGACCAATGCGTCACTTTATACAGTTTCTAAATAAGAGGATCTACCATTTGGATGCGTTAAAAATCTAAAATGAATTTAAAAATGAGTCAGAATATAAGCAGTTTGGATTTGAGTTTTTTCTCCAACTCCTATTTTTGTTTAATTTCTTTTTGCTATACGAATTGGTCCTATGAAAAACTTGTCAGTATAAAAGTTGTAGATATTTTTGAGAAGATGTAAAATAAATTTAATTAGATTTGCCCCAGTTGCCAAACAATATTGGACCAATATTATCTAAATCTTGGAGCAATATTGGCACATTGGAGCAATATTGGCATTAAATAGTGCACCAATATTGGGATGTTTACATTTTGCCCTTATTTAGCCAATATTTGCAGCCAATATCATGCTATTATTGGCGTTTCATTGGAAATATTGCCAATAAAACGCCAATATTGGCTAAATATTGGAATCTCATTGGAAATATTTCCAATGTAACGCAAACTTTTGTACAATATTGGCGCTTTATTGGCAATATTTCCAATGAAACCCCAATATTGGCATAATATTGGTTCCAAATATTGGCTGAATAAGGTCAAAATGTAAACATCCCTATATTGGCGCAATATTACGTTTTATTGGCAATATTTCCAATAGATGAAATATTGGCGCAACGTTAGACCAATATTGGTTTGCTACTAGGGTGATATCTTAAAAATTGACGGAGTTATGGATTTTTCTCTTTTTTCAGCGCCCTTTTTCTTTTCGTTTTTAATTTTTTTCATCGGTAAAAATTGGTCCTATCAAAAACTTGTAAATACAAAAGTTTTAGATAATTTTAAGAACATTTATAAAAAATAGGTAGTATTTCTTACGAAATCTACCTAAAAATGGAGACAAAGTAACACCAATGCATATTTTTCATAGAAAATGAGTTAGCAAATTATTTTATATCCATTTATAGATATTCGAATCACCCACAATTTATTTTAAAGCAATATTAAAAGAAACAAAATTAAATGTATAATGACCTGATGTTCTGGCTATTTCTTGTCTGATTGTTAGCAGTGGTAGCTTTATCGTGTCTGGCATTTCAACTCCTGGAATATCTTCTTTTTAGGAAAGATGAAAAAATTACCAGGTTTTCTGTTTATAAATCAGTTTGTAATAAAAGATAATTATATAAATAAAAGATAATTGTATTAAAGATTCTGTTTATAATGTAATTGTCCCTTGCTGTGCAGCAGCTTGGTTCTCTTATTTATTTTTTCTCATGTCGAAAATACTTTTTTCTCTGGAGAAACGATAGAAATTCAAGATTTGCCAGGCTGCTATCTTTTTCTTTTGTTAGTTTTACTACTACTAGCTGTTAGGTAAGTTCGTATGTCTTCTGTTGAAAAAATACTATAAAACTTTTAATATAAAAAAATCCCTGTCGGCTGGGCCTATAGGCAGAGGTAGATTTCGAAGAGTGCTCATTTCAACATATGATTAGAGATAAACCCAGTTTAATAACTTCATTTGGCCGTTTATGAAAAGTTTTTAATTTCATTTTCCTGCAAAAACTGGTTTTATCTGAATAATCTTAAGAAAAATTCAGCTCAAATGCTCTTTATGACAACATATTTTGAAATAGATTCTAAATTTATTAAAAAATCGACCAAAACAGTACATTATACAGTTCCTAAATAACAAAAAACTGTCAGTTGAAAGCATTTGAGAAAAAAATTGAATTTAAAAATGAGTCATAAAATAACCGATTTGTTGTTTGAATACATCCTTAAAATAAATAAAAATTTTGTGCGAATACTCACTTTGACAGCATTTTTAAAAATATATTCTATCTTTATCAAAAAACTGGCCAATGCGTCACAGTATATAGTTTCTAAATAAGAGGATCTGTAAATTGGATGCATTTGAGAGCGAAAATGGATTTAAAAACGAGTCAGAAAAAAACGCAATTTCTTATTTGAACAGTTCCTTAAATTTTCAGTCCCGTTGATTTTAGGAAATTCTGTTCAAAATACCCTTTTTGGTAGCCTTTTTCGAAATATATTCTGTCTTTATCAGAAAATTGACCAATGCGTCACTTTATACAGTTTCTAAATAAGAGGATCTACCATTTGGATGCGTTAAAAATCTAAAATGAATTTAAAAATGAGTCAGAATATAAGCAGTTTGGATTTGAGTTTTTTCTCCAACTCCTATTTTTGTTTAATTTCTTTTTGCTATACGAATTGGTCCTATGAAAAACTTGTCAGTATAAAAGTTGTAGATATTTTTGAGAAGATGTAAAATAAATTTAATCAGATTTGCCCCAGTTGCCAAACAATATTGGACCAATATTATCTAAATCTTGGAGCAATATTGGCACATTGGAGCAATATTGGCATTAAATAGTGCACCAATATTGGGATGTTTACATTTTGCCCTTATTTAGCCAATATTTGCAGCCAATATCATGCTATTATTGGCGTTTCATTGGAAATATTGCCAATAAAACGCCAATATTGGCTAAATATTGGAATCTCATTGGAAATATTTCCAATGTAACGCAAACTTTTGTACAATATTGGCGCTTTATTGGCAATATTTCCAATGAAACCCCAATATTGGCATAATATTGGTTCCAAATATTGGCTGAATAAGGTCAAAATGTAAACATCCCTATATTGGCGCAATATTACGTTTTATTGGCAATATTTCCAATAGATGAAATATTGGCGCAACGTTGGACCAATATTGGTTTGCTACTAGGGTGATATCTTAAAAATTGACGGAGTTATGGATTTTTCTCTTTTTTCAGCGCCCTTTTTCTTTTCGTTTTTAATTTTTTTCATCGGTAAAAATTGGTCCTATCAAAAACTTGTAAATACAAAAGTTTTAGATAATTTTAAGAACATTTATAAAAAATAGGTAGTATTTCTTACGAAATCTACCTAAAAATGGAGACAAAGTAACACCAATGCATATTTTTCATAGAAAATGAGTTAGCAAATTATTTTATATCCATTTATAGATATTCGAATCACCCACAATTTATTTTAAAGCAATATTAAAAGAAACAAAATTAAATGTATAATGACCTGATGTTCTGGCTATTTCTTGTCTGATTGTTAGCAGTGGTAGCTTTATCGTGTCTGGCATTTCAACTCCTGGAATATCTTCTTTTTAGGAAAGATGAAAAAATTACCAGGTTTTCTGTTTATAAATCAGTTTGTAATAAAAGATAATTATATAAATAAAAGATAATTGTATTAAAGATTCTGTTTATAATGTAATTGTCCCTTGCTGTGCAGCAGCTTGGTTCTCTTATTTATTTTTTCTCATGTCGAAAATACTTTTTTCTCTGGAGAAACGATAGAAATTCAAGATTTGCCAGGCTGCTATCTTTTTCTTTTGTTAGTTTTACTACTACTAGCTGTTAGGTAAGTTCGTATGTCTTCTGTTGAAAAAATACTATAAAACTTTTAATATAAAAAAATCCCTCTCGGCTGGGCCTATAGGCGGAGGTAGATTTCGAAGAGTGCTCATTTCAACATATGATTAGAGATAAACCCAGTTTAATAACTTCATTTGGCCGTTTATGAAAAGTTTTTAATTTCATTTTCCTGCAAAAACTGGTTTTATCTGAATAATCTTAAGAAAAATTCAGCTCAAATGCTCTTTATGACAACATATTTTGAAATAGATTCTAAATTTATTAAAAAATCGACCAAAACAGTACATTATACAGTTCCTAAATAACAAAAAACTGTCAGTTGAAAGCATTTGAGAAAAAAATTTAATTTAAAAATGAGTCATAAAATAACCGATTTGTTGTTTGAATACATCCTTAAAATAAATAAAAATTTTGTGTGAATACTCACTTTGACAGCATTTTTAAAAATATATTCTATCTTTATCAAAAAACTGGCCAATGCGTCACAGTATATAGTTTCTAAATAAGAGGATCTGTAAATTGGATGCATTTGAGAGCGAAAATGGATTTTAAAACGAGTCATAAAAAACGCAATTTGCTATGTGAAAACTTCCTTAAATTTTCAAATCTCGAAGACTTCGAAAAATTCTGTTCAAAATACCCTTTTTCGTAGCCTTTTTCAAAATATATTCTGTTTTTATCAAAAAACCGATCAATGCATCACATTATATAGTTCCTAAAGTTGATAGTATAGATAGTATAGATAGTATAGTTGATAGATAGTTCCTAGTTGATCTGTAAATTGGATGCATTTGAAAGCAAAAATGGATTTAAAAACGAGTCAGAAAAAAACGCAATTTCTTATTTGAACACTTCCTTAAATTTTCAGTCTCGATGATTTCTGAAAATTCTGTTCAAAATACCCTTTTTGGTAGCCTTTTTTGAAATATATTCCGTCTTTATCAAAAAACTGACCAATGCATCACATTATATAGTTCCTAAATAAGAGGATCTGTAAATTGGATGCGTTTGAGAACAAAAATGGATTTAAAAACGAGTCAGAAAAAAACGCGATTTCTTATTTGAATACTTCCTTCAATTTTCAGTCCCGATGAATTTCAGAAATTCTGTTCAAAATACCCTTTTTGGTAGCCTTTTTTTGAAATTTATTCTGTCTTTATCAGAAAATTGACCAATGTGTCACTTTATACAGTTTCTAAATAAGAGGATCTACCATTTGGATGCGTTTAAAATCAAAAATGAATTTAAAAATGAGTCAGAATATAAGCCGTTTGGATTTGAGGTTTTTTTCTCAAACTCCTATTTTTGTTTAATTTCTTTTTTCTATACGAATTGGTCCTATGAAAAACTTGTCAATATAAAAGTTGTAGCTATTTTTGAGAAGATGTAAAATAAATTTAATCAGATTTGATATCTTAAAAATTGACGGAGTTATGGATTTTTCTCTTTTTTCAGCACCCTTTTTCTTTTAGTTTTTAATTTTTTTCATGGGTAAAAGTTGGTCCTATCAAAAACTTGTAAATACAAAAGTTTTAGATAATTTTAAGAACATTTATAAAAAATTTAGTTGGACATGATATCTTGAAAATTAACGAAGTTATGAATTTTTTTCTATCAAAATCCCTGTTTTTTTCGCCCCTTGAGCCCACTTCTAAATTTATCAAAAATCTGTCATATACATACTTTTGGCCCATTTTTAAGAAGTAATATAAACTTTAAACCGATTCGATATCTACTTTAATTAAGAAGTTATGGCGTTTTTTCGGTTTTCACAAAAACGCCCCCTATTCCGACCCCCTTGGTCCGATTTTGCCCATTAACGAACTCATCCAAGATTTTATCCCCATTGATTTTGTGTCCAAGTTTGGTGGAGATTGGTGAAGAATTATAGAAGTTATCGTGTCCATAAAAAAGTGAGATATATATATATATATATATATATAGATAGATAGATAGATAGATAGATAAACTGGTGCGATTGCAATAGGTAGTATTTCTTACGAAATCTACCTAAAATGGAGCTTATCACTTCAATAAAAACTAATTTTAGAAATTTTTGACGGGAAATGGTTGGATTAAGGAGTTTGTGGTAAAATAAAATGATAAAAAGTAATAAAAATTTTAACTAGAAAAAGATTTAGCTTGTCTGTAGCTATCATGAGGCACATTGGAACGTATCAGTGTGTCTCGCACTCCCTCAATGTCCTGTGCCTCTATGTTCCTCACGTCGGGGCACATTGATAGGTATCAGTGTGCCCCGACATAGACTGTATCAATGTGCCCCATGCAGCTGATTTGAAAAACATGAGTCTCAAATCCAACACTTCATATTTTACGTAACAATAAAGAATGAGGAACTGATAAGTAGTTTTTCTTACCAGGGAGAATATTCTTTTGGGTTGAAAATACTCTAACAGTTGTGTAATATCATTCCAATTGTACAACTCAAATTTACTTTTGACCTATAAAAAATAAATGACTCGTCCAATTTCATCAAACTATTGAGCCCTCCCAAGGCGTTCTCTATGTAATTGTGTATACTAGTATTATCTTTAAGACCTGTTGTGAAACTTCATGTAATGACCTTGTGAGCAGTAGAGAGAGTTTGTGCCCCATGTATCAATGTTCCCCAGTTCTCCTTATATAATTTCATACTTTCTTTTTCTTTTTTTTCTGAAACTATTTGAGTAGCGAGTATAATTTGAAATAAAGCTTATAAAAACCAATAAATGCAAGTTTTATTCATTTAAAAATCTGCTGGAACTACCTTTATTGCATATTTTCCGAGTTTATTTAGAACGACTAATGATACATTATTCGAACAATCATGAAGCATACATAAATAAATTAAGCCATTCTCAATAAAGATTTTTTGAAATAAAATGTTAATAATCAAGCTAAATTAATGTATATTTTATAGATTATTTTCTTTAATCCTAATACGTAACGGAAAATTAAATCATATATGAAAATTAATTCAAACTCGTTTGTATTACTTCTTTCCTCAATCTAATCGCAAGACTTAAACATAAACGTTCCAATTTAATAAAAATTCGCAAAATTTTACATTCTAGTTTATTTGTTTATTAAATATTACATTTTTATGCTTTTATGAAACCAAATTAAACCAATTTTTTTTTTAAATAAATTGAAATAAACGCCGAAATAAAAATATGGGATGATTTATGTTTTTTCAGCATTGGTAGAATAAATCAAATATAAACAACCTTAAGGTAATTGACTTTTTCAAAATATACAATTATATTATACGAAACATATACCAAAGTTCTTGATGTTACTTTTCAACATAACTAACAGCAACAGCTTCATTGATTACATATTTTTGTTTAATTTATTTGCAGTAAATGGATAATTAAACAAGAAATAAAAACCCATGTGTCTAACATAGATTATGAAACATTTTACAGCACATTCAGAATAATGTAACAAAACAGCACCGCTTAATAAATTAACATACTAAATATAATTGAACAATACGGAAATGCCTTTTCTGTTACACAAGAAATAAGTTGTAGTAAACCTAATTAACGTACGTTAATACTATTACAAGTAAAACAGCATATGCCGTAAATAATGATACCATTATATCACCGATTTTTTTATGGGAATTTACAATATATATATATATATATATATATATGTATATTGTAAATGTATAGTGTATATTTTAGTGCTCTTTATAAATGCATATCGATTTCATTGTGTTTCGACGTGCCTAGCTTTATTCTGAAAGTATTTTATCTCATCGTTCGAAAGATAACATAATAATTTTGACTTTCTCTGTATTTGAACTAGAAGTCCAATTTTATTAAAATTAAAAATGTCTGAACAAAATTCTTCAACTAATATATAGTCTTGCAAAAGGGCAAAATTGTAATGTTGTTTTCTCAGCATTTTGTTTTAATTGCTAAAAAATATGATTCTTTCAAAATTATAGATAAATCTTATTTACGAATATGAATGTTATCCTTGAGTGTGTTAATCATTGCACAATGTATTAAAAATCCATTAAATCAACTGAGTTATATCATTTTAATTATTGCTTGCATTGCAGTGAAACCTGGAGCTTAGGGAACGTCTACAGACGGGCTTGTCAGTGAGAGGGTTAAATTTTCAAATGATTCGATTGGATAGATTTTGTGCCCTTATATGGGGAGAGACTGACAGACGGATCAGACGACAATTTTGAAATTTAAAAGTGCGTGCCGAAATTCAAACGAATTTCCAGTAATTAATACTCAAAGACAGTATTGTAACTGATTTCTTTTGTGTGACCCTGTAAATTAATAAAAGATGCTATGACTGTCCTGTTCTAACGTAATTCTAGTGAAATTAAGTCATTTATATCAGCTTCAACACATTTGCAATGGCGTAATATCCGGAAACGATTTTTCTCAATAGACCATAATGAAATGAGCTTCTTTTGGGTGCCCCTGTAAATGAGCTATTATCTCAAACACTTCATTTAAAATATCAAGCATGGCCAAGAGACCATAATAAGGTTTTTCGTTGGGTGAAAACTTATCTATTCGGGTTTTCCAAGTATATTTCTGGGAATTAGAGCGTGGACAGACGGACACACAAACCGAATGCATAAACACTTTTGAACTTTATTGGAAAGTGTTATAAAAGTATTTCGTTGTTTCATATAAGGTAAACAGGTAACTTTATTATTAAATAATTGCCGAAACGTCAGTCAGTCGAAATATCATATAATTAGAAAATGCGTCACATTAAAGAGACAATCATGAACTTAATGATTAATTATGTCGGGAAACTCATGTTCTATTGACTCGCCAGCGAAATGGACTTTCAAGTATATCTCATAAGAGAAGTCTGTGCTCATAAATGTCTCTTATCGCGGGAAAATGCCGCGGTGCGCCACAAGTTTGGAATGCTATCATTCCAAACTTATCATTAATCGTCATCTGTTAACTGGTACTTCTAGTTTAGTCTACTTGTTTAGAATTTAATTTAATTGATCATCGTTTATACTGAGAAACTTTATTAGAAAACTTCTTATGGGGCACTCTGAACTTTTTAAAGCCTTAAGGCTTTTAATTTATGACATAGGTACATAGTATGTAGGTACATAAGTATGGGTATAACCATAGGTACATAAGTATGTCATAGGTACATGACATACTTAAATGACATAGGTACTTAATGCCGTAATACCAAAATTTAATATGTTAATGTTTTTACTAATTGTCCTTTCCTAATGACTATATCTGGATGGGAAACACCATCGAGATAATTCAACTGTTCGTATTCTTATATTCACTTTATGTTGGAATGTTTCTCTTTACTCTATTCTATCTTTTACAAAAAGTATTGGATTTGTGAAAAACTTTGAATTCCGGTTTTCGAAGGATTTACACATTTCAAGAGTCAGAGAATCCGAAAAAATGTTTCTAGAGATTGCCTGTCTGTGAGTCTGTGACTTTGTCCGTCTGTATGTGTGTGATATAAATGCTGTACGCGCTTTGTCTCAAGAACTAATAGAGCGATTTTATTACCCCCCTCACTGACAAGCCCGTGTTAATACGTTCACTACGCTCCAGGTTTCACTGCAATACAAGCAATAATTAAAGTAATATAAATCTAATGATTTAATGAACTTTTAATACATTGAACAATTATTAATACTTTCGAGGTTTACATTTATATTTGTGATCAAGTTTTTTTATATATAATGTTCAATAATTCAACTTTTTTAGCATTTAAACTAAATACAGAGAAAATAACATTACAATTTTGCACTTTCGAAAGACTGTCAGAGGGTTAAAAATTGATAGTCCGTGATACAGATTGGTTCCGATTAGATTTTGGTGTAAATCGCTCAACAGGTGGTGCTGCTATGATGCCATTGTTCGAATTCCACAAAAGTTCTATCACCATAATTAGTACACGAAATTTCATGAAGCTTCAGATTTATTTATTCCTTGGCAGGAATTGATATTTGTTTACGTTTTAGTGTAAATCACATGAAAGGTAACGCTACTATGCAGCATTATTTAATATTATTCCGCAATCGATCAATCTCCAGAACAAATGCACGTATTTTCTCAAATTTCAGATTCAGTTAGTCCATAACATAAATTGACTGTTTTTAAGTTTTTGTGTAAATCGCTCAATAGGTGGCACTTCCATGCTGTTTTTTTAAAGATTTTCGCAACAGCTCTATTTGAAAAAGAAATGCACGGTTTTCCATTAAACTTCGGACTCGTTAGTACTTGACATGAATTGATGCTGTTTACATTTTGCTGTAAATAACTCAAATGGTGCTGCTACACTGCATTTGCTACGATTTCTGTAACAGCTCTATCTCAAAAATGATTGCACAAATTTCAACCAATCTTCAGATTCAGTTAACCCTTGATATAAATTGGTTTTGTTTACATTTTTGCATCAATTACATTTTTGTATACTTATATGTTTTCTTATTTCAATAACATTTTTAAATGCACATTGCACAAACATCATTGATGCAAATCGTTTAAACGGAAGTGCAAATCATATATCAATGTATTTCAAACAATTTTAGTAATAATCATTCAACGACATTATCAGAAAACCGTACAAATAAAGCTGTCACTCCTAATTGCTTCATTAAATTGGAAACATGACATTTAGTTAATGATTACATGAACAAATATGAAATTAGCGTATTTTGTATTACGATTATTGATCTGAGTTAAATTTATTGATTTAAGATTTTAAATTTTTCAGTGATGGTTAACCATATTATTTGTAAACAAAATCAGAGAATAAAACTACTCACATTTTTTTTTTTTATTTAAATTTATTAAAAAAACAGGATAATTTAAAATCGTTATAACTAAAAATATTATTTATATAATTTAAACTTTTTTTTAAAATTTAAATTAATACATATATCTCAATTTAAATTTTGATTCAACATTTTAAAAAATATTATTTTTTTAAATAAAAATATTTGAAGTAAGAATTTTAAAAAAATTATGTAGTAACTTTTATTAAAAAATCATATTTTCAAAAGTAAATATTATTTTTTCAAATTTGCTGAATCAAAATTAAAAATAAAACAATAAAAAAGACACGTTTCAAGTTTGAAGCATTTATATTTAGCGGTTCTCGACTTATAACAATTCAATTCTCAGAAATTGTGAAAAAACTCATTATAAAGAAAAACTTATGTTCACAAGAATTCAATTCATGAAAACCATAGCTTGAAAGCGAGATTTTGAAAACAAACCAAATTTAAAAATTAATATGTCCTCTTATTATTTAGATAGAAACATGATTTAAACATCATTTTAAGCATAAAAACTAGAGAAATTTTTAGTGCAATAATTTTTAGAATATTTGAAGATTTTTGTGTCTTAAAAATATTGCTTAATATAACTAAAAATAATTAATTTATTTACCAGGAAAAACATGATTTGGGTTTCACATACAATGGTGTGAATAGATTTACAAAAAATATGTATTTTAACAAAAATTTCTATATTATTCAATAAAAATGAATGATATTTCATACATTATATATACTATGTATAACGTACAGAATTAAAATTTCATTCATAATATTAAACAAACAAATATAGTGAAAAAATAGGTTTTTGTTTCAAACATGGAAAAAGATTTTTGAAACATCACATTTCGTTGGTTATTCTGAAGTAACGTGACAAACAATTTGCCCGAGATAAAGTAACGTGACATGCGCAATAGACATAAAAAGAGTTACATATTGAAAGCAATACGTTTCAAGATGGATACACGGAAGTTTTGTCAACATTCATTCATCACTAGCATTTTATCTACTTAAAGAAACATGCTCAATTTTTTTCATTGCTATTTATCAAACATTCCAAAAAGCATAAATATCTACGATGACTACATAAAATAGTTTTTTTAATTTTGTGATCAGAAAAAAAGGAATTTTTGTACATCACATTTCATTCGTTTTTCTGAATTAACGTCGCTAACAAATTCCCTAAAGTAACGTGACATGCGCAATAGACATAAAATAATTATATACTGAAAGCAATATGTTTCAAACAACACTTTTCACGATGAATACACGAAAGATATATTAATTTTCATTAATTAATGTTATTTTATATACAAAAAGAAGTGCATTCAATTTTTTTCAGTGCTATTTTATCAAATATCGCAAAGGAGCATAAATGTCTAAGATAACTACATAAAATCAGTTTTCCATTTTGTGATCATAAAAAAATGTTCGGCATTATTTCATTTATTATTATAGAGATCATCATTAATTTTACATTTATAAATAAAACAAGTTTATGTTTCTATTTTTTCTGATGAAGTAGAACAAGGTTTTCGATTGATAGTATTTACTCCAATTTGCTTTGATTGCTCAAATGTTCAGATCGATTTCTATGATTACACGGTTTGACACCCTTGTTCTTGATAAGTAATTTAAGACCCATTTTTAAAAAATAGACTTAACTTCTAAAACTTCTTAATTTCTAACAAGATGTTCGAGAACCATGCATATTCTTTTTGCTGTCAACATCTCTTTTCTCTAATAAATTTGTAATGCTTGAGTTACTATTAGATATAAATTTTTGTCCACATTACATACTGAATTTTAGTTAAGAAACTTTGTTTCATTAAAATTTACCCTAACTGAAATGTGGGGATAAGTAGGGATTCGGAGAGAGATAATGAAGGCGATCGTGTTAACTGCTATTCTTTATTGAGACTAAAAATACAAATCATCTTTGAATAAAATAAACAAATACATAATTGCACTTTATAAGTTTAAGGTTGTTGTGAAATTAGCCGGGGTTTTTTCCACTCTTGTTTTTGGAGAGTTGAAATGTGCGAGAGCTAGTTTTTTATTAATATTGCATAACATACTATGAGCTCTCGAATGAAATTGCTTATCTTTGAAAGCAATATTATTTATCGCAATCATTTTTAACAATATAATGTTTAAATAATAAATTATTTTTGTATTTTTCATTTGATTTCATATGACGCATAGTTAGGAGGTACATATGAAATCTATTTTGATGTTATCCAAAGTATCGCTACTGGACAGGAAACAATAAATTTTTGATCTTTATATTCTTAATATAAATTGATAAATGTCAAGCTAAACGGAAATAATGCCCCTTTCATAACTAACTGCAATTCTTATACCGGCAAGCTACAACAACAACATGGATATGATTATTAAAAATCGTATAAAATCTTATTTTTCACATTTTCTTAAATAGCTTTCACAATTTCAGGTTTTATAGCTTCAGAGCGAGACCGTTTAAAAAAATATCTGTATTCTGGGACCGCTCAGGCTCAGACGTTACTTTTTTTAGAGGGCTCAGCCGGGTCAGGCCTAACGTATATTTTTATACCCAACCGGGACTGTCTTCCTTTTGCTAAGGTTGGCACGTTTCAAAATTTTCAGACCCGATCTCGACTCATCTCGAATTAAAATCATTGTCTCTGATCGACATGATTTCTGCAAAAATCAATAAAATTTTAATGAGCCAAATTTTTTTTACAAAAAACTCATAGATTTTTAAACGCCATTATTTTACTGCAAAACATTAAAATATATTTTTTAAAAGAATATTAGAATTGAAAACAAAATATTTCAATTAAAATGCTGTAAACTCAGTGACAACGAAACTGTCTATGACGGAATCCTATTTTAAATGAAAAAATGTGTTGATCCAAATAAACTGAATATAACAAACCTGAGAAAAAAAGACTATATTTACATTTTTTAAGAAGGGAGCATTTTTTCCTTTCCTATGCGATTTTGTCATAGAAGATATTACTACATACCATTTTTGAAAGTCTCCAATACATAGAATATGGATTAACGTTATTAAATGATAAGTGAAACAAATACAGATTCTATAAGAAAATGTATATGCGAACATAAATATCACAGAGTTTGATATTTCTGAAGAACAAATGAAGATTATAACATGAAAAAAAGAAAAACAGTTATCAGTGTTTTTCGTAAGAGCTCCTGTATACAAAACAGTTTTTAACTATAACGACATAAAAAACTATGTTTTGTGAAGTGAAAAACACCGTAATCACTGCCGATAAATTGATAAATAAATTAAAACACTTTGTAAAATGACCATAAAATGAAAAACTCCCTCCTTACAGACACGTGTGTTGGTTTAGCTAATTATGAGCTCTTATTGTTGTAGTTTGAAACGCGTACTGCTTAATTTTTCATTTTATGGTGATTTTACAAAGCTTTTTAATTTATTTATGTTTTGTGAATTTAGTAGGACCAGGCCGGACAGGAGCCAAAATTTGAAATTTTTTTTCGAGGTCGAACCGAATTTTTTGAACCAGCATATTTTAAAAGCAAGTTGAACATAAATTCTACACGCTGTTATTTTATGTCGAAAGTTTAGGCATCAACTTAAACCGACTTCTAAAAACGTAGCACTTATAGATAATCCTTAATTTTTATTCAAAATGAGTCAAAGTAATGTTCAGTTTTATTTGTTAATGTATGGAAGCCAAGAAAACGACATAGTAAAAGCCTACTCAATTTTTACTAAGACTGTAAACGTACTTTTTTCAAAGAAAAAGGTTTTGCAAGTAATTATGATTTTACTATTTTTATATGATTACACTATGATAATTTTACTCTAATCATAACTATGTCAAAAATAAGAAGAATAAGTCTGCTGCGTCATATTTATAACTAGTGAAGAACTAAAATAAGCTGGCCAAGAAGTTGACATCCATTTTTAGTGACAAACATATTTTAAATATAGGAAATCATTTGTAAAATACAGAACTTTCTACTTTCCTCATACATATTTACTTTATGAAGTATAAATATTAATTAGAAATTTAAAAGAAAAACTAGAACAAAATATTTGTGCATTACAGCAGAAGTTCCTCTACTCAAATCGCAGTGTGCCATGCCAAGAAAATGACAGTCTGAAATTTTATGCATCTTAATTGCTTTATTTGCGTTATTAGACATGTATTTGTCACGGGAAAATACTTATAACAGTACTTCTTATTAGACTGTAAAAAGAATGCATTATATAACATTAAATATAAATTTTTTTGTGAGGACTGCAATTTTCGTATTTTATGATGTTCTCTCATAGGTATCTCTTCAAATGATTTTCCTTGCTACAGTTTAAAAAAAAATCTATGGGCGTATCCAATAACAAGCATCAATATTTTCAAAAGAAATAATCGAAATTTAAAATCTCTAGTCATACCCTCTGATTTTTCTTTTTTATGAGTTTTCCTGATCAAGATTTAAAACCATTCATTTTTTAGATATTTTATCACGATATAAAAGAAAATTTTCTGAGGCATTCTGATTTTATCTAATGTTCAATTTCTTTTCCATCTTTTCGAATTCATAAAGAGTATGAAAAACTTTTTTTAGAAATGATGAGTTTTTCTAGTCACATTTCGAACGATTTTCTATTTAACTAAAATATCGGTAAAAAAGGAAATTCATGATACATTTTAGAAGGAAAATTTTTCAAGTTTATGTGAGATATTTTTTTATTTAGTCAAGATTCACGAAAATATTTAATAGGGTTTAGCAGTTATTTCAAGGTGTTATTATGATATTTTCATTATTTACTTATTGCAAAAGACAGAAATTTATACACAAGTCCAGAAGATTTTTTTTTTATTTAGCCGTTATGAAAATTATAAATTTGGGTTCTAAAGAAAACAGTCAATTCAGAATACATAGAGAAATGTCAAATTTTAATGAAATATGTTTGATATCATCAAAAATCACGAAAATGTTTTCAGCGGATAATCAGTTATTTAAATGTGATTTATATTATTTATTTATGGCAAAATCCTAAAATTTATAATATAAGTTTAAAATAAGTTGTTTTTGTATATATCTTTTGCCCTCTTTAATACTAAAAATTTTGGTACAAAGGAATAGAATTCGTGATATATGCTAGAGAAATGCGATTCTTAGTGAAATAGTTTTTATATAACTAATAAGAATGTATTTATTAAAATACAACACATTGCTCAGTGGTGCACAAAACAAGAATTTTAATATACATTTGTACAATTAAAATAAAATAAAACTATCAACGTTTCGCGCCGTCTTCTGCGGGCGTCTTCAGGAAAATATGATAACGGAAGGACTAAGTTCGCATCTTGATCGAGAGATAATATTTCTAATAAATTAAAATCTAAATGAATTAAAAGTTTTAAAATGTTGCCACTTACACGTGAGTAAAAATTAAAATATTGGAACGAAATAAAAATTTTAAGATTTTATGAGGTTATGCCATATTTTTGGTATATTGTAGGATAAATTATCATTACATGATTTATTTTCTCGTGCGATGATTTCGATAGTTTTCTTATTTTACCTTGAACTGGGTTATTGCACGGAACTATGATTTTGGCCTCATCAAAGTTAATACGACAACCCTTGTTCGCCAAGTAGAAGCGAGAAAGAGCAGTATTCTGTTTATATTGTCTAATATCTCTGCGATGCTCTTTAATTCTAATTAAAAGTTGCCGCGTAGTCATGCCGATGTAGACTTTTTTAACATTATTAGATAAAGTGATGGGGATTTCATAAATACCAGATTTTTGATCTATTGGAATTTTGTCGATCTTATCTGTAACGATGTCGGAAGAGATGAAGGTGGAATGGCGACAAGTTTTATGCTATATTTTTGTGCGATCTTTTTTACTTTTTCAAATATATAAGGGATATAATGAAATTTTCTGTAAACCATAAGTTTATCCTGTACTTGGCCAGATATGGGAGGAGTATTGTACTGTTGAACTATTTTATTTACAAATTTTGCAGGAAAACCATGATCAAAAGCTATTTTCTTTATAAAATCAATTTCTTTATTTAATATGTCATCTGAACAAATCATAAAAGCTCTTTTAATAAATGACATGAAAGCAGATATTTTGTATTCGAAAGGCATGTTGGCTGAAAACGGGATAACTGTATTTTTTTATTGGTTTTCTATAAACTGAAAATTTTAAACTTGAATTGCATCTATTAATTTGAACATCTAAAAATGGAAGGGAGGCGTTTTCTTCGATTTCAAGGGTGAAATTAATACTATTGCTTAATTTATTGACAGTTTGTAGAAAAACATATAATTCAGCCAAACTGTGGTTCCATAAGATGAAAACATCATCAATATAACGGAACCAACATTCAGGTTTTAAATTAAACGTATTAAAATTTTTTTGTTCTAGTGGCCTTAACGCGTATTCACCAAACAAACCGGATATTGGTGACCCCATCGGCGCACCATGCAGCTGTCGGTAAATATTCTTATTGAAAATGAAATTGTTACTGAAAACATTTAGGTTTAGGCCAGATTTAAGGGATGTTTTGATATCTTCAGATATATTTGAATTCTTATCTATTATCAAATTAATATATTCTATGACTTCGTGCATATTGATGGAAGGATATAATGAAACTACATCTAAACTTGTTATAATGGTGTTTGTATTAACTTAAATTACTTTAACTTTATCAATAAAATCTCTTGTAGAGAAAATTGCAAATTCTGAAACAGGAAGTATCGATTTCAAGAAGATCACGAAAGCCTTTCCTAAAAAGTATGTGGGTGCAACACAGCGGGAAACTATGGGTCTCAATGGAAAACCTGGCTTATGATCTTTCAGTCTCCCGGTCAACATCGGAGTAACACCAGTATGATTGATCTTATTAAGTGATTTCATACTATCTGACCATTTTCCAGTGCGAACTAACTCTTCAACTTTACGGAAAATTTTCTTGTTTAAATCTTCCTGCAGAAGTTCACAGTCCATATCAGCAATACAGGCATTCATTTTATCAATGTAAGTTAATCTGTCCAAAACTGCTATTTTGTTTGATTTGTCTGTCTTGGTAATCATAATATTGGGATCCTTTTTTTAAATTCTTTAATGTCCTCAAAACTACGCTCTGTTCTTTATTCTGTTTATACGATATTTGTCTTACTAATCTGTACATTGCTGCCCACTCTTCATCTCTTTTACTTTCCGGGATGACTTGAATGATGTTTTCACAATCTGCAATAATACTATTTCGGTTTTTATTATTATCAAAGTTTTTATATAGTTTAGACTCACGGAAAGCTTTTTAAGGAATTATCATTTATTTTAATGAGATTTATATTATTTATTTATTGCAATAAGCACAAATTTATAATCCAATTATGCAATGAGGTTTTTTTTTTATTATTTTTTTTTAATATAACTTTAGCCATTCTTAAAACTATCTATATATATACATATACATTTACAGCGGAATTGATGATACATGCTGAAGTAATACCCAGGAAAAAATGTCATGTTTATGTTAAATATTTTTTATACAAGTCAGATTCATGCAGGCCTTTAGTGTGGTTTAGCAGTTGTTTTAAGGAGATATTATGATATTTTCCTTATTTATTTATTGCAAAAGACAGAAATTTATACGCAAGACCACAGTGATTTTTTATCCGTGTTTAATATTAAAAATTTGGGTTCTGAAGAAAAAAGGAAATTCCGGATACATATTAGAGAAATTTCAAATTTTAATGAAAATATTTTTGAGCGGGCGGGCGGCGGCGACACAAATGACTACGTCATCGAGTTACGGGATGAAATCATGATGTAGGACAAGATTATTAGGTATAGATTAAGGAATGACCGGTCTGCCTCGGCATTTCTTGGTACGATATGAGTAACAGCGGGCGCCGACTCGCCATTTTGGCGTCACTTTCACGTCATCGAGTTACGGAATGCACTTGCTGCCAAATTAAATGTAAAAAAAGTATTTTAAAAACATTTCGGTCTGCCTGCGCATATCCTGGTACAAACCCTCGGCAGACTGAAATTTATAACAAAAAATGACTTTATAACATAAAATTCAGTATGACTACGTCATCGAGTTACCGCATGAAATCATGATGTAGTACAAGACTATTAGGTATAGATTAAGGAATGACTGGTCTGCCTCGGCATTTCTTGGTACGATATGAGTAACAGCGGGCGCCGACTCGCTATTTTGACGTCACTTTCACGTCATCGAGTTACGAGATGAAATTGTTGCCAAATTATATGTAAAATAAAGTATTTTAAGAATATTTCGGTCTGCCTGCGCATATTCTGTTACAAACCCTTGGCAGACTGAAATTTATAACAAAAAATGACGGTATAACATAAAATTGAATATGACTACGTCATCGAGTTACGGCATGAAATCATGATGTAGGACAAGATTATTAGGTGTAGATTAAGGAATGACTGGTCTGC
The DNA here is from genome assembly GCA_964019185.1 of Maratus speculifer. NCBI lineage: Eukaryota > Metazoa > Arthropoda > Arachnida > Araneae > Salticidae > Maratus > Maratus speculifer. The sequence continues at coordinate 299,483,909 of OZ025295.1, read as the reverse complement.
CTCGGCATTTCTTGGTACGATATGAGTAACAGCGGGCGCCAAATCGCCATTCTGGCGTCACTTTCACGTTATCGAGTTACGGGTATAAATTGAAGCCAAATTAAATGTAAAATAAGTATTTTAAGAATATTTCGGTCTGCCTGCGCATATCCTGGTACAAACCCTCGGCAGGCTGAAATTTATAACAAAAAATGACGTTATAACGTAGTATTCAATATTCATCGAGTTACGGGATGAAATCATGATGTAGGACAAGATTATTAGATGTAGATTAAGGAATGACTGGTCTAACTCGGCATTTTATGTTACAATATGAGTAACAGCGGGCGCATACTCGCCATTTTGGCGTCACTTTCACGTCATTGAGTTACGGGATGAAATTGGTGCCAAACTAAAGTTAAAATAAAGTATTTTAAGAACATTTTGGTCTGCCTGCGCATATCCTGGTACAAACCCTCGGCAGACTGAAATTTATACAAAAAATGACGTTATAACGTAAAATTCAATATGACTATATCATCGAGTTACGGAATGACATCATGATGTAGGACAAGATTATTAGGTGTAGATTAAGGAATGGCTGGTCTGCCTCGGCATTTCTTGGTACGATATCAGTAACAGCGGGCGCCAAATCGCCATTTTGGCTTCACTCTCACGTCATCGAGTTACGGAATGATATTGGTGCCAAATTAACTGAAAAATAAAGTATTTTAAGAATATTTCGGTCAGTCTGCGCATATCCTGGTACAAACCCTCGGCAGATTGAAATTCATAACAAAAAATGACGTTATAATGTAAAATTCAATATGAATACGTCATCGAGTTACGGAATGACATCATGATGTAGGACAAGATTATTAGGTGTAGGTTAAGGAATGACTGGTCTGCCTCGGCATTTCTTGGTACGATATGAGTAACAGCGGGCGCCAACTCGACATTTTGACGTCACTCTCACGTCATCGAGTTACGGGATAAAATTGGTGCCAAATTAAATGTAAAAAAAGTATTTTAAGAATATTTCGGTCAGTCTACGCATATCCTGGTACAAACCCTCGGCAGACTGAAATTTATAACAAAAAATGACGTTATAACATAAAATTCAGTATGACTACGTCATCGAGTTACGGCATGAAATCATGATGTAGGACAAGATTATTAGGTGTAGATTAAGGAATGACTGGTCTGCCTTGGCATTTCTTGGTACGATATGAGTAACAGTGGGCGCCAAATCGCCATTTTGGCGTCACTTTCACGTCATCGAGTTACGGGATGAAATTGGTGCCAAATTAAAACTAAAATAAGGTATTTTAAGAATATTTCGGTCTGCTGCGCATATCCTGGTACAAACCCTCGGCAGACTGAAATTTATAACAAAAAATGACGTTATAATGTAAAATTCGATATGAATTCATGAAACCTGCGTGAGTAACGTCAAGTTTTAGTGAAGTATTTTTATATAGTCAAGATTCATGGAATCACTTATTGAAATCAGATTTATACTATTTTTTATTGCAAAAAGTAGATATTTATAATACAAGTGTATAAAGAGTTTTTTAAATATATCTTTAGCCGTTCTTAATACTATAAGTTTTGGTACAGAGGAATTCATGCTGGAGTAATATCATGTTTTAGTGAAATATTTTTGTACATAGTCAAGATTCGTTAAAGTGTTTTCAACTAATTATCAGCCATTTAAATTAGATATTGTGAAATTTATAGCATTCATACAAATTCAACAGCTAATATACAGATTTTTACGTTTATTTGAAGAAATGTGACCTAATGACTTTTTTTAATTAACACTACAAAAGACAAAAAATTACAATACGAGTCTAAAATGTAAAACAAAATGACAATATTTGCCATTTTCTCTCATAAGTTTTTGTACTGAATTTAAAAATTGCAATAAAATATTGTTTCGCGTACCATTTTTGAACAGACTTGTCTTTTATGACAATAAGCTATTTTATAATCTCCTTATTTCAATTACAATATCTAATTCAAATAAGATAGAAAATTATTTCACAAAATTAAATATTCCCGTGTTACACATTACTTTAGAAAAAAGTCATTTTTTTTTAAAAATTAATCTTGGAGATCTGAAACGTGGACTTCAGACGAAGTTATTCTTGCAGTAATGATTTGAGTTCCAAGAGAAGCGCCCCACCAGTGGCCGAGAGGTTCTGACCTCAAACTGGTAGACGGTAGGTGCTGGGATCGAACCCAATCGCGACCGTCGGCCTAACCGTTCGGAGTTTTCCGTGGTTTTCTTCGAACCTTGCGTAAATACGGGTTAGGTTCCCTTAGAAAGACCCCCACGGAGGGCATCCCACCTCATAGGGCCTACATCCTATAGAGTAGATAATCGGCCGACATACAAACAAACAAACAATCCAAGAGAAGCCTTCTCACCTCCGTGAACTAAAATATCCGTTCACTAAGTTGTATTTTTCACTGTAACTGAAGGATTTTTTGAATTAATGTAACTCTACACATAGAACACACTATTGAAAGATTAAATGATTTTTTATATTATGTTGAAAAACATATATTTTTTTAGCATTTGAAATAATTACAAGAAAAAGAACGTTACAGTTTTGCTCTTTTGATCACGTTTAAGGAGTCAAAAATTATGTCTGGCGATGCATGTTCGGAAAATATAGAATAACTTAATTCACAAAGTTTTCTTTTTGGTGTTATTCCGTTATTAATATGGTAGATCTCTACTGTATAAAATAAATACGAGCAATTGTAATAAAATAATATTTATAATATGTAAACTTATTAAAGCATATTAATAAGAACGCGGTATTTGTTTTCTCTATTATGACACCATGTCTTTTTCATAGCATTTCGTTACTCGTCATTGAAAAATGAATGTTTATACAGATTTAACAAATGTCCACATCCAAAGATTAGTTATAGGCCAAAAGATCAATTTCGAAATTTTCATTGCAATTTTTTCGTTTTCACTAAGTTGAAAATGGACATTCCTGTTTCTTTACACGGAAAGGAACATTTCCGTTCTTCTTTAGGTCAAGGAACATTTCCTCTTTTAATATGCAATAATTTTTGATAAAAAAAAGACATTTCCCGTTTTTCCTTATGGGAAATTTCGATTTCCATTTAAATTAAAAAGTTTGCCTTCAGAGAGAGAAATTTCACATAAAGTTATCCGTATATACAGGGGGAGTCATAAATATCGAATCAATAGGCCTATCGAATCAATCTCCTTAAATATTGCCCCTACACTTATACTTCCAATTGCAAAAATTCATAAAAAAGGTTAATTTTTTGATAAGTTGCAACTCCATGGGGGGAGGTCTATTTAAAAAATTATGAAAATTAAATTTTTATACAGCCCCTGTAGGATAAAAATTCCTGTTAGGAAAACTTTCCTTATACAATCCTGAATTAGACACAAAAAATTTCATCTTCACATCTTCAAAACTCGCAGAGTTATAGCCGTTTAAATAATTCTTTAGGTATTAAGGGATTGGACACACATTGAAATATGCGCAATTCGAGAAACAATGTTACTTTAACAGTTCTAGAAAACATGTAAAAAAGTCTTTTGAGTTAGAATTTCGATTATTTTTTCTTTATTTGTGACGGTTAGCCACGTAATTTGCTACGAAAATCACATCTTAAAATTTCTCATAAAAATTATTAAAAATTCAAATGATTAGTATTAATTTAAATGGAATTATTTAAAATCGTTATAATTCGAAACATTTTTCACATCATCGGATTTCAATTTCTTTCTATTTCATTAAAGATGAAATCTAATTTTGGTTTTGTTTCAGGGGTTTTTTTCAATATTAATTTTAAAACTATAAAAATATTTATTTAATAAATGATACAATTTTTAAAAAAATCATATTTTCAAAAATAAATACTTTTACAAATTTCTCGAAAAAAAAACTAATGTAAAATAATCACAATGACATGTTTCATGTTTTTGCACTTATTTTCTTCAACAATTCTAGACTTTTAACAATTCAAAGACGAGAAATAGTGGGGAAAAAACTCATCATGCAGAAAAATGAATTTAAAGTTTAAATAAAGTTTGCTCCATATAAAATGTTTAAATGCTTTTTAAAAAATTGAAAGTGTAAAGTAACTTTACCTTTCTGTTGCTAAAACTTCCGATTGAGTTTAATTTTTATTATTTCCATCTCCTTTCTGTACTCTTTAAATGTCCGTCAGTTATTTAAAACAATGTTTTTTCTAAGATTCAGATTAAATCGTTTTATATATATATATATATATATATATAGGTTTAGCTCTCACAACTTTAGGCTTTTTATTGCCCTGGAGAGGCTGTTAAAAAAAAAAGAAAAAAAAACTGTATTCTGGGCCCAGGTCCGGCCAGGATCGAGATGTTAGTTTTTTCTGAAGTCTCGCCTGGCCGGGCCTAACGTATTTTTTATACCGGAGGGGACCGCTTCTTTTTTCCTGGGTCTGCACTAGACGAAATTTTCAATCCCGGTGTCTAAGCAACCGGTATTTAAATCACTGTCTCTGACTGATCGAATACGTGCATAAAATAAATAAAAATTGGCTTAATAAACATTTTTACGAAAAACACATAAATTTTAAAATCGCCTTTATTTTACAAAAAAAAAAAAAAAAAAAAAAGCTTATTTAATTTTTTTTTTAAGAACAGCATATTCAAAGGCTAAAAAATTAAATTAAATTAATTTAGTGAAAAAAACTATCTATGACGGAATCCTGTCTTAAACAGAAAAATTGTTGATCCATGCAAAATAAATATAATAATAACTGAGAAAAAAATAAACTCCATTTAGACACCTCCTCAGTAGGGCATTTGTCTATAACGTATATTTTCTTTTTTATGTGATCCATCTTAAAAGGTTTTACTGTATAACATTTTTCAAAGTCTCCAACGCATCGAATATGGATTAACGATATTAAAATATAAGTGAAACATTTACATACAAATATAGATTCATTGATAAAATAAATATATCACAGTCTTTGGCAATTCTTTTATAATAAAAAGTATAAATATTAAAAACGAAAAATTATAATAAGTATTTTTGGTCAGGACTTCTCCATACGAGACACTTCTTAACCCTAACGAAGTAAAAAATTATGTAGAAATTCACAGCTGTGCTGGACTATGATTTAAACTTTTTTCCAGGCACTCCGGGTTATGATTTTAACATTTTTCTAGGCCGGCCGAACGCTTTTCTTATGTGTCGGTTTGGGACCGGGCCCAGATATTTCGATCCATACAGACTCCAGTGCAGACTACCAACACATTTTGAAAACAAGTTTAGCTTTAAATCAATACGCTGCTTTTATATGTCCAAATAAGAGGCACTGTCTTAAATCGACATTTAATAACGAACAATTTGTGGACAATCTCTCACTTGATTACGAAATGAGTTAAAAACTCTTCGTTTATATGCTTGCTTAAGCGGTGTAATTTATGAATTTTAGATTTTAATATCTTTGTGAAGATTTTAGATATGGACATGAAATTTTTTTTGTTCAATTTAGTAATGGATAAGGAATAATTTCCTAATTGGTGATTTTGCCCTACGGAGACCGTATAAAATTTAATTTTCGTATTTTTTTTTTTTAAATAGACACCCCCCACAGTGGAGATGCAAATTATCTTATGAAAAATTTCACTTTTTTATTAATTTTTGCAATTGGAAGTATGGTCTAGGGGCAATATTTAAGGAGATTGTCTATTGTTTCGATATTTATGGCTCGCCCTGTATACGGAATTTATTTTACAATGTATTCTACTTCTTATTCCTAAGGTCAACTTTAGAGAATGCTAGAGGGTAAAATACACAAATTTAACGCCAATCTTTTTCGGTCAAAAAGCTTAAAATAGTGATAAAGCAAGTGTTATGTGACCTGGCTTCGGAATTTATCTGTTCCTCGGTAAAAAATTGCGTTTTTAAATAATAAAAGGAAAGAAAATAGTATAAAGTAATGTCATTTGATAAGAATCAAAACGGTTCAATGAAATATTTATTTTTTTTTATTTATTTATATCAAAATCTATCAAAACAATTCATCAGAGTATTAGAGCTTATGGGCTCACTGGTTCTCTATTTATGTACATATGTAACGCGATAACTCATGATAAAAATATCCCATTTACTTCAAATTTTGGATATGTTTTTTGAGATAAGGCGACTCCTTGATTAGTTTTGGAAGTTCATTGGATAAGGATAAGGGGGAAACGGGGACTAATCCCCTTTCTTAATTTTCATAAATGGGTTTTTATGCTGAATTATCAGATTTTATTCAAATTTTAAATATAGGATCATTCTGATGAGGTTCCTTCATGAGTTATGGGGGTTCATTGGTTAAGTATAAAAGAAGGGCAGTGGGGGAAACCAACCTTAATTTAGGTGATTGTTTTTTTTTCATGCAGAATACAGGTTCATTTGCTTCATTATTGCGCTTCCCTGATTTGTTTTAGGGTATCACTGGTTAAGTACAAAGGAGGGATAGGGCGTCTAGTTCTCTTAATTTAGGTAAATTCGTTTTTTATGCAGAATTAACCGATTTGTTTTAATTTTCGGATATAGATTCATACTGATAAAACGCTCCCCGAAATAGTTTTAGGGCTCTTTTTTAAAGCCTAGAGGGGGGGGGGACGGCCGATTACATTCGCCTTAAATTAGATAAATGATGTTTTTATGCAAAATTATCTGATTTGCTTTATATTTTAGATATAAGTTTGTTCTGATAAGGTATATCCGTCAATAGTTTTTGAAGGCTTATTTGTTAAGTATAAAATGGTAATGGGGGACAATGCCTCTTAAATTAAATAAATAGGTTTTCATGCAGACCGATCGGATTTACTTAAGTATTTACTTAAGTATAAAGGGAGAAAATAGGCAGCTAATACCAATTTATTTGTTTTTATAGGGGTATTATTCGTTTAAAAATAGGTTGTAATACACCATTACTGTGAATAGCCTGTGAGATCAATGCCATCAGTATCACTGGGCAATATTCTTTTTATTTTAAAAAATAAATAACACACTTGTTTTCAATATATCAGTTAAATATGCCTAATGATATTCCTTATAGTGTTTATAATCATATATCAATCATATATTATCATAATTTTTCATTCCATACGTTTTTCTGTGGATAGCATTTTACGCCTTTTTTTCTAAAGTTTAGTTAGATATCGTATGAAATACTACCTATTGCGGAATCTATGTTGGAATTTCCAAAAAAAATTTTGCTGATCTACGCCGATCATGACGTCTAGACCCCAAAACTACCATAAGAAAAAATCTTTATATATTTATATATATATAAAGATCACTTTCTTCTGGACATGATAACTTCTATAAATCAGCTCCAATCTTTTCTAAACTGTATAAAATCTCGGTCGTATTCGTTAATGGGCAAAATCGGAACAAAGGGGTGGAAATAGGGAGGGGTAAATAAATATAAAATATATGACGGAATGAAATTTTCGGGGTGGTTTTAACATAAAATTAATAATTCTTACTTAAAAGGCTATTAAATAATCAATTATAGATGTTAAAAGTTAATTTTATTTAAAAATCTTAGTACTTTCAAATCTTTTCCAAATAGATTCTTCCTCAGAGAATATTTTCTTTTATAAATACAAATATAAGATTTCATTTTGAAAAATGAACAAGACTCGTGGCTTGAAGATTGAGTTAGTAATATTTTAGGTGAACGGTAAAAAGAATTATTTGATTGTTGTACCATGAAATTAAAATACGCCATTTTCTCAAATTGTCAGGATTTTATTTTTAGGATGTTAAACCATAAACTGGGTATATTATAAGACAGGGCATCATTGCACACTTTATTGCTCTTGCATAGGATGTCTATTGATTCTCTTATAATGGATAAGTAATAATTGGATGTTGGAAATATGATTTTCGTATGATCAAAATCTATTGTGATATTCTGTTTGGGATATAAACGTGAGAAATCAGTAGATTGACGACAAAATTTTATATCTGCTTTATGTTCTTTTATTCTGCTTTTAAGTTTTTTATTGGTTTCCCCGATGTAGTCCATTAGTTTATTTAAGTCCATTTTAAAAGGGATGGTATATACACCAGCTAATTCAACTTCCGGTATTGGATGGATTTTTGTACAAATTACGTCTTTTAATTTCTTTGGTGGACAGGCTATTAAATTTATATTGTGTTTGAGTAGAGCATATCTTCGTATAGACCAGGGAAATAGTTAAACTTTTGTATATTATTTCTTTATGGTTTACTTTTATGATTTTTTCTTGAAAATTAAATTCATGAATGAGTTTATTAATGAGAATATTTGAAAATCCGTTTCCTTCAGCAATATTTCTGATGGTATTAAGCTTTTTTTCTAAATATTTATCTGCACATATCTTAAAAGCACGTCTAATGTAAAATTTGTATGCTGCAATTTTATATAAAAATGGTGATGAGCTATTATATGGGATAGTATTATTTGATTTGATTTGTTTCCTATAAACATCTCTGTCAAGCCTGAAGTTTTAATTGTTTTTAACTAAATTAACATCAAGAAAAGGTAAGCTTCCATCTGTCTCAATCTCAAGAGTAAATTTTATATTATCATCAAGCTCATTTATCTTATTAAGGAAGAGATGTAAATCTTGTAAACTATTTTCACAAATAATAAAAATATCGTCTACTAATGTATACCATACTGTAAGTTTCACATCAAATTCGCTGATATTCTTTCTTCTAATGGTCGTAGTTTAATTTCGGCAAATAATCCAGAAATAGGCGAACCCATTAGAGCTCCTTCTAATTGCTTGTAATATTTTCCGTTAAAAACAAAAACATTATTATTTTTAATAAAGTTTAATCTGGCTTTCAAAGTATTTTTCATGTGAATATCAGTTATTGGTCCTGTTTCAATGGAGTTTTCTATGAACGATTTAATTTCTTCCACATTAATTGATGGGTATAGTGAGATGATATCTAAGCTTGCGAGTATGCTATTCTCGGTAATTGTTATACCCTTTTTCTTACCAATAAAATTGCTTGTAGAGGTTAAAACATATTTAGAGTGTGGTAAAATAGTTTTCAAAACTCTGACATAAGCTTTTTCTAGAAAATATGTAGGACTGTTGCATTTGGTTACAATAGGTCGTGGAGTTTTCAATGAACGATTTAATTTTTTCCACATTAATTGATTGGTATAGTGAGATGATATCGAAGCTTGTAAGTATTATATTCTCGGTAATTGTTATATCATTTATCTTATCAATAAAATTGCTTGTAGAGATTAAAACATATTTAGAGTGTGGTAAAATGGTTTTCAAAAATCGGACATAAACTTTTTCTAGAAAATATGTAGGACTGTTGCATTTGGTTACAATAGGTCGTGGAGAACAATGAACAATTTAATTTCTCCACATTAATTGACTAGTATAGGGATATGATATCTAAGTTTGCAAGTATGCTATTCTCGGTAATTGTTATATCCTTTATCTTATCAATAAAATTGCAGTAGAGGTTAAAACATATTTAGAGTGTGGTAAAATGGTTTTCAAATGTAACCAAATGCAACAGTCCTACATATTTTCTAGAAAAAGCTTATTTCAGATTATATTACTTCTAAAAAATTGACCAAAAGTTTTTGCATGACACATTTTTGATAAAAATAAAAATGGGCTCATAGGGCGAAAAAAAACAAGGTTTTTGGGATAATTATTTGGGAAACAAATTCATAACTTCGTCAATTCTCAAGATATAAAATAAAACTAAATTTTTTATAAATGTTCTCAAAATTGTCTAGTTTATGATAATAGTTTTTGATAGGACAAATATTTACTGATGAAAAAATTAAAAAGAAAAAGAAAAACGGGGGTGGAAAAAGAAAAAAATCCATAACTTAATCAATTCTTAAGCAATCCTATCTAATTATATAAATATTACATCTTCTCTATAATATCTACAACTTTTATACTAACAAGTTTTCATCGGACTAATTCTTATAGCAAAAATAAATTAAATAAGAATCAGAGTTGGAGAAACACCTCAAATCCAAACTGCTTAAATTCTGACTCATTTTTAAATTCATTTTTCATTTTAAACGCACGCAAATGGCAGATTCTCTGCTTTAGGAACTATATAATGTGACGTATTGGCCAGTTTTTTTTATAAAGACAGAATATATTTAAAAAAGTATATTTTGAACAGAATTTCTCGAAGTGATCGTGATTGAAAATTGAGAAGGTATTGAAATAACAAATTTCGTTTTTTCTCATTTTTAAATCCATTTTTGCTCCCAAACGCATCCAATTTATAGGTTCGCTTATTTAGGAACTATATATTGGCCAGTATTTTGTTAAAATCAGAATATATTTTATAAAACGCTGCGAAACTGGGTACTTGAATCAGAATTTCCCGAAGCGATTGCAACTGAAAAATTGAGGTATTTAAATAACAAAATTGCGCTTATCTGACTAATATTTTATTTAGTTTTGCTCTCAAACACATCCAACTGACAGGATCTGTTATTTAGGGACTTTATAATGCGCCGTATTGATCAGTTTTTTGATAAAGGCTAAATATATTTTTGAAAAAAATCTGTCAAAGTAGGCACTTTGCAGAAAATTTCCTGAAGTGATCATGATTAAAGAATTGAGGATGTATTCAAATAACAAATTAGTTATTTTACGACTAATTTTTAAATTCAATTTTGCTCTCAAACGCATTCATTTGACAGTTTTTTGTTATTTAGGAACTATATAATGTGAATATTGGTCGATTTTTACATAAAGTCAAAATAGATTTCAAAATATGTTGTCAAAATTAGCATTTGAGCCGAATTTCGCTTAAGATCATTCTGATAAAACCAATTCCTACAAAAATATGAAATTTTTTTTTTCAAAAGCGGACTAATAAAGTTGTTAAACTGGGTTTATCTTTAATCACATTTTATTTTTTGTTGTTGAAATGAGCAACCTTCGAAATCTACCACCGCATATAGGCCAAGATGACAGGTTTTTTTGAGATATGGTGCACTTAAAGAAATACCAACTGATAAGTTTTGCATAAAAAAAGTAGTATGTTGAATTAGAATTAGCATAATATCTTACAAATGATTTTCATGTCCATTGAAAGTATATATTTAACAGATAAATATCATTACTGTTCCTATTTGCTTTTCGAAAATATGGTATAACGCCAGGCGGGGTAATAACGCCAAGTGCTTATATTTTGCATAATTATGAAATAATCAGGTAAATGACACCCATGTGCTCTGCGCAGAAGGGTTTTGAGTCATATAAATCGCAAAAAACAGCTTCAAGTTAATTTGTTCCATTTTTAGGTCTTATTGATTTTACAAACAACTAAAATTAACGCTTGATCTAAAATTTTCGAGATACGTTTTATGATGTGAAGACTATCTTTTTATCCGGAAATACTTTGTTAATTACATAAATTTGTAGTGCATTCCATGTACTTTTAAAATGTTGTTGAAGATTTTGGATATCTTCTCGAGATAATTTGTAATTTAAAATGTACTGCGCAATAACTATACCGGGGTAATAACGCCAATCCTTGACATTAATACCCCGGTTGATTCCCTACAGTGGCCGAGCTACATCCTAAATACTGATTCAAATAAACACAGTTAAAACTGTGCAATGCTTCCCATATTTCTATTTAAGCGGTCCTTTTTAAACAAAAAGAAGATCACGGTCTGATATTCTTTTGCCTCATCCCCCCCCCCTCCCACACCACACCTTTATTTTTCTTACACTTTCACAAAAAAAGGAACATTTCAATAGCTTAGAATGCAATTTGTCAATTTCTAAGTTTGTAGAGTTTGTATTTTTAGAATTGGGCTATCTACATGCAATTGTTCCATCTTATTTCATAGTTTTGTTTGCATGGCGTTATTACCCATATAGGTGGGTAATAACGCGAAATAGCATTGGTCAAGAAAAAACGCCATTACATTTTATGAATACTTATGTGTTAAATTATTTTATTTTATATAGATAGTCAATGAGTTGCTGTATCAGATCCTATATTTGTTTGAAAAATACAATCTAAAACTAAGCCGTGAAAATTGGTAGAACCTTAACGTGGCGTTATTACCCCAGGGTACCTTATATGTTATTATTAGTTGTTTTTTTTTTTTTTTTTTTTTTATTTTTTTAACAAATAAAAAGTTCAATCAAAAAATACAATGAATAAATAAATAAATAAATAAAACCTATAATATTATTCGATATAATAAAAATCATCACATAAACAGTCATAATAGAAAAAAAATACATAAAATATTTTGTATTTCATTTAAAGATAGCTCTAGTCAATTTGATAATTTTTAACAGTTTCATTTAATTTATTTTACACTATTACTCCCTCTGAGGTTAAGTTATTTTATTCGAAACATTTATTTATTCCATAACAATTAAATCCTTTTTCAGTGTATGTTTTTAGTAATTATCTAAATAGAAAAAATAAATGTAAAATGTTTTGCATTTCATTTAAAGCTGAATCCAGTTCATTTGATGAATTTTTAACAGCTTCATATCATTTATTTTACACAATTTGTTTATTGTTGCACCCTCTGGTGTTATATTATTTCATTTCAAATGTTTAATGAATCCATAACAATTACGTCCTTTTTTGTCTTTTTAATTTATATTTTTATTCTAAAATGAAAACTCGTTACTGCTGCCGTTTTAGTGGAAACAAATTACTATAATTTTAAAAGATAACATCTTTTAAAGCTGCTGAAACGTTTTAAGTATAATTAAATTATATTTTGTTACTTCCGTAGTACACATAAATAAAATAGGGTATGTGGCGCTATTTGGTTTATTATGTGAGACAACAATTATATCAGAAATATTTCAATGCTTATTTGAGTGAACTGAATTTGGGAACTAAAATCAAAAAGATTCTAGCAGATTTTTTTTTTTTTTTTTTTTTTGTAAAATATTTTTTAATATATTAAAAACTTTCGCAAAAAAATTATATCAAAATTTATATTCAATATTGTTAATGTATTATTTAAATATTTTTGGTTATATTATTAGAAAAAGTCCTGGGAAAAAAGTATATAGATTAACTGAAGATATTTTACTTAAAATAAATAAATGTTAAATTTACGTTTGCTATTATCATTGTAAATCGCATTTAATATGAGTATTTGACATGAAATAGAAATAATACAGATTGAATCTATAGTTTTATTTCTGTTTTAAAACATTATTACTAAGAAAGTACTTAAAATGGATGGCAATTTTTTATTGCTAAGTATTTTTTAAAGCATAATTAAGATGATACAAGATTTAAGAATATAAAGTTTGTGCATAATATTTTACAGCATTACCAAATTTTCGCGTGTGATTAACTTCAATATAGTAAAGCAATTCAATTTCTGCCATAGATGTGTTTACATACAGTGCATTACATAGTTTCTGCGATACGTGTCTTCAACAACGTATTGCCATCAATTTCGATGCAGCCTTTAAAATATGCCCCCCCCCCCCACACACACACACCTAAAAAAAGCGGGTACTTGTTGAAAAGACTTGGAAGAGACACCTAGTTGTTCCACCTGATCCAATCTATTTTTAAAATTTACATAAGCCAGCAAAGAATCTTTAGATGGTATAGACTTCGAAGAAACAATCAGCATCTACGTAACATATTTCATTAGTTATAACATTTTGTAACAATAACGAGACTTGGGTACGTCCTAAAATACAAAATTTCACTTATATAAAATCTAGCTTTAAAAAGATTTATTGTGTTAAACATGTTTTCTATTTACATCGAATATTTTATTAAAAACATACTTTTTTTCTAATATGAATTATATGCTTAATATGATTATGTTTAAAACTGCACTAGTTTTGCCAAACAGTTTAAAATTTCCAAACCATAAATATTTCTGGTTAAATTGATCTCATAATGTTGTTATTTTCCATCTTTTTATTTTGTTATTGAATGCTCTGTTTTTGTAAGATTCTTGGTTTTAAGTTCATTAAAACTTACTTTAAATATTCCGATTACGTACACTCTACAAACTATAGTTATGGAAATAATTTGCATAAAATATATAACAGAAATTTAAAACATTAACTGTTTTACGCGATTAAAATAATCAAAGAGACAATGCTAGTAAAAATTTATACATTTTGAATATAATAATCTTAATACTTTCGAACCTTATCCAGACTCTTTATCAGACTTGTTGAGAAAAAGAATATCAATAAAATTAAAATAAAATAAACATTAATTAATAATTTTATAAATTTATTTTGACTCAGGTTTTCAATAAAATATATATTTTTAACTAGTAACATTTGTTTGATTATTTTAACCGCTTTTTAAGTAAAACAGTTTATATGTTAAAATTCATATTATATATTTTATGTTTAAATCAAGGTGAAAATTATGTCTCGTCATATGTTTTTATTTTAAATAATTATATAAACTTTTCTAATTGACAACAGATATAAGATATTTTGCTTTTTTTCGATATTATCAAATCCTTCGATTATTTTTATGATAATATCTTTTCATGGCTCCAAAGCAAAAAATATTTAGTATTTGTTTTTGGATTTTTTCAGTAAACATTAATAATTACAATATTGTGCATTGAATCCAAAAAACTAAACATTCATAGAATAATATTTTGATCATTTATCTAATCGAAAAAATTCTTTATTATTGTTACATGTTATGATGAGAATTGTTAACAATGTTAAATTTTAGATTATCTACAAGTTTTTAATCTCTTGTACAGAGTTATCAAGAAATAAGCTTCCCAGTTCACAAGGCTCTAAAATACTTTCAATTGGTGAAAACAGGATCAAATATGATTAACAGATAATTCAGACGATGGACTTGACATAAGTTAAAAAAAAAAAAAAAAACAAAAAACAAAGATTAAAGATTAAAGTTACAAATGTCCGCCAATAAAGGCATTGCAATATACATAAAATATGTAATGAGCTAATTAGCTTTATAAATAAACAGTAAATAATATTACAAGTAAAACTAGTAAAATAATTTTTTACAAAACCCCTCAAAATTTAACGTAATCTTGACGCATGTTACAGTTCGAGTTTTTTTTAATGTTATTATTATTATTCTAAATTTACAAATAAAAGTCAACTTTGCACCTAACATTCTTTGTTTTGTAAATTATTTATTGAAAGTAAAACGTTATTGGAAATTTTAAATTTATTTCGATTTTTTTTATCATCTAAATAATGGTATAATAACATCTTCAGACCTGAGGTACACAAATGTGTACCTCCATTCTTTTCCTCATAAAAACTAAACTGTTTAAATTTTTTGCATTTTTAATTTACTTCTGTACAGCTGAATGCTTTTTGCTTTAAAAAAAAAAAAAAAAAAAAAAAAAAAAAAAAACAATAAATGTCAGCACTGATGAATATTACCTCAAAAATTAAATATTATTATCACCCAAGTTTCGAAAATACCTTCAAGACATTGTGTCCAATAAATTAACAAATATTCATGCTTGTTTAACTTAAGTGCTTTACAATAAAAAGTTTTGAGGTTAAGCTGATCATTTACTTGTTTAAAGGCCTTAATTTTTTTATTGTGTAAATTAATATTACTGATAGTTAAACCGATGTTTTAAAGAGATTGGTAGTTTTATATTCATATTTGTAAACCTAAATTACCAGTCCCCTAAAGTACTGATTTCATAAAAATGACTATTTCTGTCATCTATGGTGTCATTTCGATTATACAAAAGCAATAAATATATATTTGAAGAATTATTTTATGCTCAGGTCTGAAGAGAATAAAACTTTTAAAAGTTAGTTCTATTTTTTATTTTCAATTATTTATTTATTTTTTTTATTCCTTTTAATCATTACTTTAACATTGAAAGACGGAAATTTTATGTTATAAATAGATATTGAAAAAATATTACCTTACATAAAATTAGGTATCTGATATCATTAATTGACCAGTAAAATACAAAATTGCAAAAAACAAGAATTAATGCACTGAAAAAAAATTGTTAAATTTATGGTAAAAACTTGCAGTAAGATTAAAATTGCAGTAAATTTAAATGTAATTTTTTATTACTTCTTATTTTACTTCAATTTTTCTAATTTTACTTCAATTTTTACGGCAAAAATTGCCTGCAACATTGCTGCTAGCAGTGTTTGCCATACAGTTAACGGATTTTTTTAACATTAGTTATTAGAAAGTATAGCTAGCATAAAATATACGATTTTTCCTGTTACATTTTCAACAATGAATGTGTTAGGATATTAGCGTTAAATTTACTATAAGGTATTTTCGAAAAATTAGCTGTCAACATTAGCATTGTTTTAAGATACTTTCTGTACAATTTTCGAATACAAATTTTAAATAAATTTCCACCCATATGACTTTTTATCTATTTTTTGAGTTTAAGTTTGCGAACAATTTTACCATCCTTTCTTTCTTTAATAAATGATAAAAAGCTTTCATTTTTTTACATCATTGTATGTTACTTATACTTCAAATATCAATTTTTAATGATTAATTTCCCCAATCATAAAACGTTACATTTATAATATAAATAAGATTTATAATAAAACAAATACCTTACACAGTTGTCGTGTTGGAAAATGTATCAAATTCTTATTAAGTAAATAAATTAATAGTTCTAACAGTTAATTTTATTTAACTTTTTACTTTTCTTTGCAAGCTTTTTGTTCAGTAATTAACTTAGTTCAAACAAAATGTTTACACATATTTAACAGTTAAACTCTGTTAATTTTATATGTACATTCTCGTTTCAGACTTAAATTTAATTATGGTCCTAATTAAATAAATGTAGCGAATTTAGACAAATGAGTTGATATTTCAAAATTTCTTAGAGTTTTACCATAATTATACGCTTAAACATTAATAACAAATGCCAACATCTTTGTTATATAATAATGAAGGTAATAGGAAAATCGAGTATTTAATTTTCCCTCGCTGAAAACATAAAAAAAAATCAAAACCGGTTAAAAAATTATGCATTTATTTTATTACATTTTCCAAATCTAAATATATTTTTGAGCTAAAATAAGGAAATCGTCTATTTTGTAAAAAAGTTCTTTTTCACACTTTCCAACAATACTGAAAAGTGTTTATGCATTGATTTTGTCAGTCTCTCTGACTACGCTCTAACTACCGTAAATATACTCGAATTATCATTTAACTGATAAACGTGTTATTTAAAATCACCAAAGCATGTTTCGTATTGCATGATAAGTACGGGGGATTAATTCATTTACATAGGCACTCAAAAGAATTCCATTAAATTATGATATATGGGGGAAAAACATTTTTGGAGTATTTTAATGAAATTATGCTATTTCAAATATACAGTAACATAAATCAACGAAATTCACTACAAGATGATTACGATAGAATAAAACATTTATAGCATTTGCGTTCACGTACAGGGACACACAAAATGAATCGATTACAGTACAACATTTGAGTAATAATAGTTGGAAGTAAGTTTTAAAATTCGGTATGTGCTTTAAAATATAAATCATCTTTTGCATGTTAATCATTGTGTATATATTCTGTAGTTCATATATAGGGCTTCACCAAAGAATTCACGTACAATCTCTTTATTAGATGAAGAATATATATATTTTTTTTAATTGAATTAAATTTTTCAATTCGTACAATCAATAAATGTATGTCTATATATCATATACAGGGCTGCACAAATAATTCGGAAAGTTCTCCGGTTGTAGAATGTAGATTGGGACAGTTCAAATTGGATCGCCAAATGCTTTGTGCGCTTCTTCCATATAGTTGAATTAGACAAAATATTTTAGCATATTAAAAGGTACTATTTTGCTACATTATGCGAAATGTGTTGGAAAGTGCTTTAAAAACAGTGCTTAATGCATGATTTTTTCCCTTATTGTTTTAAACTAGACTTATATAATACAAAATGATCGCAGAAATCGTGTACTGCACAAAGTTAGCTATTATTACGATTCCCTTGGAAATCCCAGGATGCGTAGCGGGAGGGTTAACATCGATTGGTGTTTTTTTTTTATTTGAAGAAAAAGCAATGTATTCATCAATGACAATTTGACTACTGTTGATTGAAACTAGATAAATATTTTTTAGAAATTCTGAAACTGGAATCTTTACTGCATATTGCTGTCTATTTTTTGAGTTTTGAGGCTCAGTTGAATTTAAAATACAGCACTTTATAAAAATGCCCAGTACATTTACCGCCCTGGCAGCCCTCTGTTTACATTAACCCTTTTCCCTCTCTTTCAGTTCTCGACAAATCATTCTGCGGTTTGCCAAAATTCAATGCTTTTATTGTGTTATAAATACTTTTCCATTCTTGTAATTTAGGGATTTTAATTAATTTCTCAACTAAAATTATTATAATTTTAAATTTCTGAGGCTCAGGTACATTAGGAGAGGCTTTGGACATCTTCACGGAACAAATTGAACCTCGTACATGCCGGTGTTTTAGCTATCCATTGCAGACACATTCACAGACATACAGAGCGATCTGTTATTTTATTAGTACAGATAATGTCACTAAAGCCTTCTGAATATGTTAATTTTAATTATATTAGTCTTATGCCTAAACATAAATAGTATTTTATGATAAAGGTATAACCTTTTATTCCTATTTAGATTAAGCGGTCTCACAGGCCGTTTACATTGGTTATGCGACATTTTTTGTCACAGTATTTAATGATTAAAATAAACTGGCGATTTTTGGAATGGCGAATTTCTGAACAAAGGGAAAATTTGTTGTCGAAAAACAAATTTTACTTCTTTTCAATTATATTCCGTTTTGTATAATATATACGTTTTTAAAAATTTTAATTTATAGGGGTTTTTTAATTACAGAGTAAACGAAGTAAAATTTACATCTTTTTGAACAATTGATTAAAATTAATACACGTTTCATACATTTGTGAAACTAAGCAGAATAGTACTCGTTCACAGGTGAACTTTTTTAAACAATTGTCTCGGTTAATCAGGGAGGCAGAGACACATTTTTCAAAACTATTTTAATTGATGATTTTAATTGACGGCTTCATTCAAGAGATCACTGGTTCGAATCCTGACTCGGACATTTTTGACCCATTTGAAAATCTACAACACATATGGTATATCTATTATATTCAGGAATAGGTTTGAAATCATACATTTCAGAGAAGATATAATTACAAAAACAGAAAACGAGTAACAAAACATAAAAGAAAATTATTACTGTTTGATATCAACCTATAATACTCGAAATGATCTACAACATATAATTATATATATCCTGTTCAACGTGTTGTTCATTCAAATGAGAAAACACATGTATCCCTTATTTCTAGCAGATTATTTTTATTTATTTATTTTTGGTAGGAGGGCATGATCTTTGATTTTATAAAAGTATGTCTACAGTTGAAATCATTAAACTAAATATAAGAGAAAATAACACATTTGATTATTTGGTTTGTTTTCATTTAAATGAAGAAAAATTCTACTCATCAGTTTTTTCGCGTCAAATATCTTTTAAAGATAGAAAAGATTCATGTATGGTTAGTAAAAAAAATAAATATATAAAACTTGGAAGAAAGAATATTAAATATTATATAAATTAATAATTTCAATTTCTTAATGAAAACGACGCATAAAGTTAAAAAATATATATTGGCATATCAAAAGTAAAATACTTTTTTCAATTAATACTTTTTAAATAATGCTACTAGTAAAATACTTTTTTCAATTAATACTTTAAAAATACTTTTTTCTTGCGTTCAATCCAAGGATTAGATATATTAAAGTCAAAATCATAATTCTGAAAATTCATCATTCTGAAAATTTAATGCCCTGTTTCACTTTTTTTCTGAAAGACTAGAACATAAAAAATATTTTAAAAGGGTGTTATATATATTATTTTGCTATACATTTGATTTGTACGGATAAAATTCCCTATAATGGATGAAATAAAGTAATCTTTAATGGATAATAAAAACTTTAAAACCAAAGAAGGCAGTATTTTATTCTTCAAAAATTATTTTTGATAAAATGTATTTTCCTTTTTTCAGATAGGTAAAGGACTATTCATTATACAAGTATCTATTGTTGCACAGAAAACATTATTAAAACTTTTGTTGTAATACAGGGTTTTCCCAACTCATGGGCCGAAAAGTAAAATTGATATAGAGCACACCATTAAGGCATTAACATCCGTTTATAGTATAGGTATGTATAGACGTAAGTGATTCATATAGGCAAAAATACTGAAAATTTGACAAATTATTGACAGCATTTATTGACAGCTATCAAGTGCTGCCTGTGTACGATGTATACATCAACCAACAGTAATATATACACAGAAACGTCGATGAAGTAGTTAGAATACAAATTCAAAGACGTTAAGCATTTCAATTAGAAATGCATTAGTAAGTTTTTATTGCAAATTTTGCATTATTTAATCCAAGATTTTCTTTTATTCAATTAGATTGTCTTCGTTCATGGTTCGAACTTTTAGCGTAGTTGTTAACCCTGCAAGGTGGGGCTTGTTGCGCTTAAGCCATTCGGTAGGCCTCCCCACCTAGCTGAACTGAAAATGATTCACTTAGACAAATGTTTCTGTTTTGAAAAAAAAAAAAAAAAAAAAAAACAATAAAAGCTTTAAAAATCTACCAGAGAAGTAAAAAAATAGCCATTATTTGAAAGTTTTTTTTTTCAAAAATTTTGATCAGTTAAGTGGTTAATATTAAAATTAATGTGGTTTTGTTACCCTACATGTTTAAATACAATTACCCATCTGAAAATTTTTATTTGTGAATTCATAGCATCATAAAATCATCAGTCCTGATTTAGATATCTAATTATTACTCAAAAAAGTACTCAGGAACATTTCCAAAAATCATTAGCAACAAAAGAGACTTTGTTTTTGCAGATATATTTTTTAATTCAGAAACTATTTTGTCCATAAAGTTTTTAATAATAAAGAAAGTTTTTCGTTATATTGGGTAACTCGGACATTGTATAGTTTCGTTCATAGTTTTATCATATTTTTTTTGTTTTTGAAAATGCATTTCAATAACTCTGATTAAAGTTTGCTTTTCTATTTAAATTCCCACTATATATTGCTAATTTAATCAGTTATTTTACTATTTTCAATTTCAAACTAAAGTTTCACAGCATTTTTTAATTTAATTTTCACCAAAAAAGATACTCTAAACTAAATTGACATAAAACATTTTTCTCACAATCGCAATATATAACGGAATGTCATAGGATCTTTTTACTCACAAGTACGTGTTAACAAAGTCAATGCATTGCATATTGTACATAGGTAATTTCGTTTGGTTTTTTGCAGACTAAAAAACTAAATACGATAATCTGTGTGAATAAAGACACAACTTTAAGAGTACGCAAAGGCAGGCATATTTGTTGAAGATCCTATGGCGTTCACCAAAATCTGGAAAACTACAATATGGCAAAGCCTGGAGATATCCAACAAAACTTAACAAATACAAAATGCATATTGAAGTCAAAATTTATGAAATTCCGTGCATAAGTGTGGTGGTTACTCGATAACCCCCCATATTTTTTTAGTTTAATTCAATTTTATTAGCTATTTTATTTCCCATCATCCTTTTTTTTTATTCATGTTCTTAATTTAAATATTATTTCGATTTCGTGTCTTTTGATAGTGTCGCCTGTAATGTTTTCTTCTTTACTTAGCTTTCGAATGTTCCAAACCGGTAAAATCTTGTTTTGAAATCATTCCTTCCGGTTTAGAAAACCTTCTAGAACAATCGAGTTCGTTCTATGGGTGGAACTTCCGTTTATTCTCGCACGCCCCTTGGCCTATCAAATTTAATTCTGCAGGTGACGTGTTTTAAGCCGTTGAATGCCTGGCCACCTGCTTTGGCCTTCCTTCTTTAAGTGTTTATCAATTCTTTCCTTATTAAATTCATTTTTTACCATACTTGGTATCGTAACTTGGCTTAATTTTCCTCGCTCCCCTCTTTCGTGCGTCGCCAACTTGGCGTATGCCTGGTTTACAGTAACCCTAGTTCTTTTTCCCTCCTGACTCCCCGCGGTCAGAGGAGTTGCGCTGTTAGACCCCAGCCGTGATGGATGCTGGTGGATGATCGAAATGCCGGAAAAATTTAGCGGAGTTCGGGGCAAGTGTGCGCCCCCGAGACCGTTGAATGCAACCGTTTTTTGTTCTTCAAAGTCCACGCCAGGGCTTCTCGAGGTTGATTTTTTAAGGCGGCCAGGAGTAAGTTCCTCTTCAACCGCATCCTGAATCATTTGTTTGTTGCTTCTTTCTGGCTACGCAACATAAGTTAAGTGACGTCTTGCTTATTCTCAATATTTTACTCGTCAATCTCTCATCGAAATCTCTCTAACCGATTTATTTCTCATTTCTTCAATGCCTTTTTGTAAGCTCGCTTTCCCTCTGAAGAAAAAATGCTGAGGTGGTGACTCTCATTCAAGAAGTGAGGATATATTTTTCATAAAGTTTTTTTCTCATAATCTCTTCATCATATTATCATTTGGCCATAAAATATATATAAATTTTGAATATGGAACGGCGCCCCAGGAGCAAATATTGATATTTCTCTGTGTGAAGTTTTTCAAACATATTTTTGAAAAATATATATAATTGATGTTCTGAAAAATGATATTATCTTTGTTTTCGATCAAGAAAAATGTTTAATTCTTGCTATAAAGATACATATAAGAATACCATATGAAGAAGAATTATATTTTCGAATATGTCAACTCGTAAAATAACACCATTGTGAAATATTTTGCAACAAAGTAAATGATTTAATGTACACAAAAAACAAAATATATTTATATATATATAAAGAAATATTCAAAGCTCGCAAGTTATCATAAATAAAAAATATTTATCTTCATCAATTTGTGTCTTGATTCCTGTGCACTTGTCTGACTGGATTTTTGTTCCTCAACACCCAAAAAATCACAGGTAACTTTTATTTTTATCATTTTTATTCTTACAACTTTGCTTTGAATTTTTTTATTCTTCATGGTTAAAGATTGTTATAATTTAAGAGTACTATAATAATAGCATTGTTGGGTCGTTTGCTGGCCTGCATTCAACGCAATGTCCCTCACAAAATTAGTACGATCACTTAGCCTACTTCTGAGATGAAACAATAAATAAGTGTTTCTCTTTTCTCTCCAAACACAACAAATAAATCTTTCCTTTGGTGCAATGACCAACGCTTGACCATCTATTTTCTTTTGCTACCATTGTGTTTTCGTTATATATACATATTTCCAAAAAAAAATATATCTTCAATTATCTTCAATTATCTTTCATTACCTTCAATAATATCTTCATTATCTTCAATTATATCTTCATTATTTTTCAAATTATATCTTCATGCAGTGATCAATATTTTATATTCCTATTTTATTGAGTGGGGTGTAATAAATGAATGCATAATATATTTTGATTTTATGCTGAGATAATATTTTCTTTTGGAGCAGTACAGTATATATAACATAATTTATTGATATATTTTTCTTGCCATGACATAATTTATGACTAATAGATATATTATTTATTTAACGGAGGTGCTGGTAAATATATAATTGATTATGCTAATATAAATTATTCCTCTTGTCATAAACATAAGAATATTTGTTTTGAGCCATATGATATATATATTTACATAAAAAATTTTTGGGCCATGTTATTTTGATCGGATGCTAACAAAGATATGTTGGTATTTTTCTTCTCTTCATCACATAATTATTCTTCTTCTTAATGTATATAAAAATGATGTATAACGTAAATGAAATTTGTCAATATTTTTAAATAATGGGTCGATTTATATATTATTTATTATAGACCAGTCTATGTCCAAATCTAACCTGTCATTTATTCAGCTCTCACTTTAATTATCTCATAATGCCTCCCAAGGCTAAATTAAATATTGCAATTCAGCCATTCGACGGCAACCCTCAGACTGTGGAATTCTTCTTTGATCAATTATCTGATATACAAGAGTTAAATAATTTCACAGATAAAGAACTTTTTGTTCTTTTCAAATCGAAACTGGAGGGTAACGCCTTACTCTTCTTTCTTGAAACACAGTCTCAGTTCAAGAACTATAATTTTCAAGACATTCGGAAAACTTTTATAGACTATTTCTTACCCTCAAAAAAGACTGTTTCTCTTAAATCCTTGCAGAATTTAAGCTTAGATTCAAATGAATCAGTCAAAAATTTTGCTTTTCGGCTGGATAAACAACTTCGGCTGGCTTACCCTAAATTGGATCCTCCTGCTCTCAATTCATTAAAATTCACTCATTTTCTTGAGGCTTTGCCTAAACAAATTAAACAAAAAATTCTTGAAGAAAATATTTCATCTTTTGACTTAGCTCTTGAACGAGCAAATTTTCTTCAAAATATTTACGACTCCCCTCCTAAAAAATCTTACGAGAATTATAATCAAGCCTATTGTTTGGATAATGAAAAAGTCCATCATAATTCCATTCCTTCTAGTAATGTGCTCCATAAGACTCCTATAAAACATGCGAAGGATAAAATTTATGTCAATTCTCAAACTACCTTCTCACCTTTGCAAACTCCAAATGACAGTTCTCATGCTTCTCGTAATTTTAAAAGAAAACCTAGAATATATTCTCCTTCTCCAAATAGACAAGAGGCTACAGATAAGCGTAAAAATAATTTTCGTCAACAGAATTTTTATCGGAAACGTCCTTATCATCAACCCACCTTCGACAGATTTTCTCACAAAAAAAACTCTGCTTCCTTTTATCACAAACGAGATGTTGTGCAGTGTGAGTTCTGTGGGAAATTCAATCATCGTATGGATACGTGCTTCAAATTTAAAAACATTATTAGTAATTCTAATCAAAACTCTTCATCTCATTTTTCATCTAACTCTCACAGAAGGAAAAACTATACCTCTTCTCAAAATAAAAACAATGTTTATCATTTAAACAAATAAGGGAGATTGGTTCTACTGACCGCCTTCTCTCCCGTAATTCTCATTCAGGGTCAGTACACTTTAGTAGCAAACACAAACAACAACTTGACAAAAGCTCTTCAGTCACTTTAGTATCGTCCAGAGCTGTCCAAACTTCCCCTGTGACACCTAAATTTAACAAATCTTCATGTTCTTATAATTCGTTGACATCCAAACAAACTTTAGAAGTTGATGATGATGTACAAGAAAGACATGTCATCTGCAGCTCATTTAATAATTCATATGTTCTTCCATGCATTCTCATAAACATTCAACATAATGAGATTTCAACGTTAATTGATACGGGATCAAGTTTGTCTCTGTTAGATCAGGAATGCTTTAATAGCATTAAATCCAGGCTTCACTACAAATTCTTACCCGTAATGTATCTGTGTCTACCATAAATTCTAAAGTCTTTTTCAAAGGATGCATAGAGATTGCGTTTAAAATTGATAAATTCTTCTTTCATCATGTCTTTTACCTTACAAAGATACAAAATGTTCATTTTCAAGCCATACTTGGATTTGAGTTTATCAACTAACATTCTATTACCATATCACCCAGCTTTAAGTCTATTTTAATTAAAGATAAACATATTCCTTTTCACAGTTATAACGAATCTCCTACTTGCTATTTCATGAATTCTGAATATAATTATAATAATTCAAATGTACCATATTCTTTAGATGTACACAAGATGCCTTGTTATGAAGATTCTATGTCAAATAATCTAAGTAATGGTATTTATACTGATAATATATGTGCAAATTATGATGATACAAATTTACAATTAGTCAACAATTATACAACCTATCCTTACAATTATAATTTTCAAAGTAATGGTTTGTTTACAAATAATGTTGCTAGTACTGCTATGAATTTACAAAACCCTTATATTGATGGTAATTTTACTTATTTTTCTAACTGTTTTCCAACTGATTATGGTAATGTTGTGAACTATGTATCTACTAATGATAATATACCTGGCAAGAATTTTTCATATGAAAATACTAATGATGGTAGTTATGTTGGTGAAAAGCAAACTCATTTAAATATTGGTAATAAAATTTTGGTGAATTCCAATATGGTACAATTACTCAATAGAGAATTAATCCCTCCTAATTCCTTTGTGTATTTACATGTTAAGTACTTAAATCCTCCATCTGAATATTTTATTTTCAAACCCAATTTAAAAAATAAAGGTCTTGTGTTACATGAATCTTTGCATTCCAAATCTTCAATTCAAAATGATTTATTTTTGGTTGTATGTCAGAATATATCAAAGCTGGATATTCATTTAAATAAAAATTCAATTATTGGCGAATGTATCAATGTAGATGAGAAAGATATTGAGGAATACTCTTTTGATTT
This sequence comes from Maratus speculifer, assembly GCA_964019185.1. Classification (NCBI taxonomy): domain Eukaryota; kingdom Metazoa; phylum Arthropoda; class Arachnida; order Araneae; family Salticidae; genus Maratus; species Maratus speculifer. The sequence goes on along the minus strand of OZ025295.1, from coordinate 299,457,497 downwards.
AGACTTTGAAACCGCATTTTGTAATTTAATTTTACCATCTGAAGAGATTAAGAGAAAACGAATTCAAGAACTGTCTCCAAATGACTTTGATTTAAAACATTTACCTCCTCATGAAAAAGAATCTTTAACAAAATTATTATGTAGTAAAGCTCTTGCTTTTTCAAAATCTCTTGACACTTTAGGTCATACCGACCTGGTCAATCCTCAATTCACTATGCTAAATTCTCATCCAGTCAAAACTCTACCTTTTCCTGTGCCACAGACACTCGAGCAAGAAGCTCTTGACCAAATTAATCAAATGTTAAATGCTGGCATTATTGAGAGATCAAATTCATCTTGGACGTGTCCCATGCTTCTTGTTAAAAAGAAGAGAACTGATATGTCAAAACCTCAAAAGTATCGTTTAGCTCTAGATTTAAGATTGCTAAATTCGATTATTATTCCTTCTTCATATCCTCTTCCTAGAATTCAAAATCTATTGGTGCAGTTATCAAAATTTAAGTATTATACTACTCTTGACTTGCCCTCTGCATACTGGCAGATCGCTGTACCTAAAGATATGCAGGATGAGCTTAGTTTTACTACTCCATGGGGAATTTTTACCTACCTACATCTCGTATTTGGCCTGAAGACGGCCGCAAGCATTTTCCAACAATTAATTGACTCAGTTATTCAATTATCTCAAATTGATTCATGTTATGCATACCAAGACGATATTGTAGTTGGCGCTAATTCATTTCAAGAAATGACCATGAAACTCACAAAGCTATTAGACACTCTTATTGCTAATAACATTACTCTGTCTCCTGAAAAATGTACCTTTATGCAAACAAGTATTAACTTTTTAGGATTCCAACTCACAGATCATAAAATTCTTCCTATTACAAGTAACATTTTAAAAATTACCTCTTTTCCAACGCCTAAAACCAAGAGGCAAACGAAAAGTTTTATAGGTTTGTGTTCATTTTATAGATCAATTATTCCTAATTTTGCTAAATTGATTACTCCTCTCATTGAAGTCACCAAACCTAAAAATAAATTTTCTTGGAAATCTGAACAAGAAAATGCATTTAAAAAATTACAAGACATTTTCTTCCAAAAACCTATGCTCAATCTCCCAAACTGGAATGAAACTTTCTATGTTAATACAGATGCATCAAAGACAGCAATATCAGCTGTTCTTATGCAGAAATTTGATGGTGAACTCAGACCAATCTCCTATTATTCCAAAACTTTGTCTCAGTCTGAAAGACAGTACCCTGCCATCAAATTGGAACTTTATGCCATTTACAAAGGCATAACAGCTTTTAAATACTATATTTTTGGTCGACCCTTTATTCTATTGTCCGATGCCAAACCTCTTAATAATTATAAAAAGGCTACTTCACCAGCTGATATTACTACTCGATGGATGTTAGAACTGTCAGAATATTCGTACACATTCCAGCATGTACCAGGCAAAGAGAATGTGTTAGCAGATTTTCTAAGTAGAACTCCTCACATTCCTACTGAAGATCTCAATAATAATCCAGATCTTATTTCTACACAAGAACCTCTACCCATTGTTGATAATCAAAAAGATTTACATAATGACATTCCTCACTTTCCATGTGGTTTAGTTGACAAAATCCACCACACATGTCATCTTCAAAGTGACTCTTCACCTCCAAATAATGATAATAATCAAGATCCATTATTAGAAATTCTTGATCACACCATCTTCTCTGAACAACAAAAAGACCCAAAAATTAAACAAATTTATGAAGATCTTAAAAATAACAAAAAGTCTAAAAGTTTAAATGGCTATTATATTAATCCAAGTAATGATTTAATTTGCTACAATGGACATTTTTCTTCAGAAGATATTGAGCTGCATAAAGCTGTTTTACCTTTGTCACTTAGAGCAAAAGCCTTAAGAATTGCTCATGTTACTCATACTGGCATTCATAAAACTATTGTTAATTTAAAGAAAAGATTTACCTGGAAAACCCTTGTTTCTGATACCATTAATTATGTCAACTCTTGTGAAATTTGTTTAGTAAACAAAAATCATAAAAAAATACTGCTCCATACTTACCAGCACCACTTCCAACAGCTCCCAATCAAAAAGTCTCTATGGATTTACTCGGCCCATTAAGAAATCGTCAATATGTGATGACCATCATAGATCACTTTTCTCGTCATTTAGAATTATATGCCTTGAATAATATCAGTGCTGAGTCTGTTACAAAAGCTTTATTACATTACATTTCCACTCATGGAAAACCCGAATTAACCCTCACTGATCATGGCTCTCAGTTCACTAGTGATATGTTTTCTTTCTTTAATAAAAAGCTTGGCATTAAATTGGAACACAGTTCTGTAGCCCATCCCCAGGCTAACGGATTAAGTGAACGAGTTAACTCTCAAATAAAATCGTCTGTGAATACAATGGCTTCACAAGGATGTGATGTACCAACTGCTTTAAAAATTCACCAATCCATATATAATGCTACGCCTCATCCAGCTACAAAATTCACTCCAAATCTTCTTCATTTTGGAAGAGAAATAAATGACATTTATTCTAATTACAAATCTCAAGTTTCCTGGAAAATTCTCAATACTGCCTATGAAATTCATAAATTAATGGATGTTATTGAGAAAATATACTATCAAGCTTACAAGAATAATGAATCTTCTAGACAAAAAGTGTACCAAAAATCGAGAGAAAAATTAAAATTTGCCAACATCAATGTTAATGACATTGTTTACGTAAAATTTCCCACTGTGTTTGACAAAAAAGTACAAGGCCCATACCTGGTGAAGAAAATAATTTCTCCTGTGCTTATTCAAATTCAAGATTCTAATAATAGTCACGCTTCACCCATGTTGATTCACACTAACAGAATCTTGAAGCTTCAAAAGAGAAATGAAACATTGCAATATCCTTCAGTTTCTTCTAAAAGTGTATCACATGATCAAGCTCCTGTTGATAATGCATCTTCTACTCCTGTGAGACGACACTCTCCTACTCAAGTTTCAAATCATGATGCTGCTTGTAACACATCGCCTCGAATTCTTTCTCCTTCTAGGTGCCAACAAACATCGTCATGTTCCAGTAAATCTGTACAGTCACAAGTTCCTCTTGGTGGCACTCACACTGGTGTTAAAAACAAGTCTACTCAATATAAAAATTATGATCTTCGCCCTCGCACTCTCAAAATGTATAAAAAATGAACTAATCTTCTTTTTCCTTTTTCAGGATGACTCTTGATTTGTAGTATATTCAGTCAATACTAGTTAGACTGATAGTCGAGTAAGAAGAATGACTGGGTATTATTTTTTTTTTCCTCCAAGCTGCAGGCAGCTGTTAATATTTTTTTTCTTCTTTACTTATGTCTTCTTCTCCTTGAAGCAATACAACAGTCATCCTCCTGATGTATGTATGGTTTTAAATATCTTTATCATTCTCTGTATTCATTTTCAAGCCTTAATTATTGTAATAAGTATATATGATCTCAAATATGCCATACGCTACTTTCTTTAACCTTACAAAGTCTTTAATTGCAATAGTTGGTGCTAAAGTTGAGAAAGAATTTATCCTTTTATTTGCTTGTTCTAATATTATGTCATTATTTAAAGTTATTTTTGAAAAATGTTTATTCTACTAAGAAAAGTGGATTGTAATTGATATAAGGTAAACATGAATATGAGTACTCATGAAGTCTTTTTCCCTATTGTAACTTATATAATAACTTCTCTTTACAATGCATGCATGCTCTAACAATTTAACCTCTTTTAACAAAAAAAAAAAATGACAATGCATGATAAACTTATGCATACTAATAATTTTACTCTTATTAGTGAAATATAGAAAAAATGAATGACTCACAATAAGTATTATATTTTTTTTTGTATACTTATGAGTATTTATACTTTGGATCCAAAGATGTTGGTTGAGTCATTATATATTTATATAAAGTAAAATACTTGTTATATAACAATTACAAATTGATCACTTGTTTTTTTTAAAAGTGTTTGAAAAATTGCATTTAACCATATTCAAAAGGTCTTATATAAATTCTTTGACATAATTGATTTTTGTTTGTAAGTTGACATTATCAAGTCATATACAAGATTGACATATTCATATAAGTTCCTTTTTTTCAGAATATAAATATCTTATGTTTTATGCTTATTTTGAATGAAGTATAGTATTAAAAGTATTTATGCAATTATTGTCAAATTTTTGTTGAAAGTGTTCAAGAATATTCCTTTTATGAGAGTATCAACATTTGCTATTTGAAAATTGATATATTCATTTTCATGATGTTTTCATTCGAAAATAACATTACTTTTTCTACCAATTTAACATATGCTTTTTTGGAGTTTGTTATTTTCTTTGAAAATGTGTTATTGAATAATGCTAAAGTTATTCATTTAAGATTAATTAAAAGCTTAAAAAGCTATATGTTGATATAAGTAAAATTTTTTTTTATGAGAGCCTACATAATCTCTCTGCACCATTTGCATGTAGTTTTCTTTTTCAAATTTTCAACTTACAAATTCATTCAATTTTATCATGTGGTATTTCAAACCATCCATTTTTATATACAATTATAGTATGATTCATATACAGTTATAGTATGTTTCATTTTGTTGCCAACTGAAAATATAAATATACATGTTGTTGTATAATCAAATATTTTTTTTTTACATATGCTAAAGCATTTAGTTATCATATTGTATTTTGCACAGCTTAACAAGAGACTCTTCATAGTTAAGGACTGTTGTTTCTACACATAGATATAGACTGTAATAATTTTTTTTGATACATGATAAGATACCTCTGGAAGAAACTCACCTTTTGTATTCCTTCCATTTTAACATTTACAATATTTGGTGTAGTTACATAAGGATTACTACCATAATAGTAATTATTTTTATTATTTAAATATCATGTAAAACAATTATTTATATTCATATAACTATTCCTGATACATTTATTTTGTGTAATTATTTTATATCTTTGTACATGTTTTAGAAAATATTGTCTCGATGAAAAAATTGTTACATTTTTGTCATCTCACCAATATTTTCTTTTGGGGAGCCCCGGGTAGATATGTGGTGGTTACTCGATAACCCCCCCATATTTTTTTAGTTTAATTCAATTTTATTAGCTATTTTATTTCCTATCATCCTTTTTTTTATTCATGTTCTTAATTTAAATATTATTTCGATTTCGTTTCTTTTGATAGTGTCGCCTGTAATGTTTTCTTCTTTACTTAGCTTTCGAATGTTCCAAACCGGTAAAATCTTGTTTTGAAATCATTCCTTCCGGTTTAGAAAACCTTCTAGAACAATCGAGTTCATTCTATGGGTGGAACTTCCGTTTATTCTCGCACGCCCCTTGGCCTATCAAATTTAATTCTGCAGGTGACGTGTTTTAAGCCGTTGAATGCCTGGCCACCTGCTTTGGCCTTCCTTCTTTAAGTGTTTATCAATTCTTTCCTTATTAAATTCATTTTTCACCATACTTGGTATCGTAACTTGGCTTAATTTTCCTCGCTCCCCTCTTTCGTGCGTCGCCAACTTGGCGTATGCCTGGTTTACAGTAACCCTAGTTCTTTTTCCCTCCTGACTCCCCGCGGTCAGAGGAGTTGCGCTGTTAGACCCCAGCCGTGATGGATGCTGGTGGATGATCGAAATGCCGGAAAAATTTAGCGGAGTTCGGGGCAAGTGTGCGCCCCCGAGACCGTTGAATGCAACCGTTTTTTGTTCTTCAAAGTCCACGCCAGGGCTTCTCGAGGTTGATTTTTTAAGGCGGCCAGGAGTAAGTTCCTCTTCAACCGCATCCTGAATCATTTGTTTGTTGCTTCTTTCTGGCTACGCAACATAAGTTAAGTGACGTCTTGCTTATTCTCAATATTTTACTCGTCAATCTCTCATCGAAATCTCTCTAACCGATTTATTTCTCATTTCTTCAATGCCTTTTTGTAAGCTCGCTTTCCCTCTGAAGAAAAAATGCTGAGGTGGTGACTCTCATTCAAGAAGTGAGGATATATTTTTCATAAAGTTTTTTTCTCATAATCTCTTCATCATATTATCATTTGGCCATAAAATATATATAAATTTTGAATATGGAACGGCGCCCCAGGAGCAAATATTGATATTTCTCTGTGTGAAGTTTTTCAAACATATTTTTGAAAAATATATATAATTGATGTTCTGAAAAATGATATTATCTTTGTTTTCGATCAAGAAAAATGTTTAATTCTTGCTATAAAGATACATATAAGAATACCATATGAAGAAGAATTATATTTTCGAATATGTCAACTCGTAAAATAACACCATTGTGAAATATTTTGCAACAAAGTAAATGATTTAATGTACACAAAAAACAAAATATATTTATATATATATAAAGAAATATTCAAAGCTCGCAAGTTATCATAAATAAAAAATATTTATCTTCATCAATTTGTGTCTTGATTCCTGTGCACTTGTCTGACTGGATTTTTGTTCCTCAACACCCAAAAAATCACAGGTAACTTTTATTTTTATCATTTTTATTCTTACAACTTTGCTTTGAATTTTTTTATTCTTCATGGTTAAAGATTGTTATAATTTAAGAGTACTATAATGGTAGCATTGTTGGGTCGTTTGCTGGCCTGCATTCAACGCAATGTCCCTCACAAAATTAGTACGATCACTTAGCCTACTTCTGAGATGAAACAATAAATAAGTGTTTCTCTTTTCTCTCCAAACACAACAATAAGTTCTTGAAATACCGTACTCACAGCAATTATGTAATACGCCTAAAGGCATGTATCGGTCTGCATTTAGTGCTACTAATTATTCCAGGCGAAATTTAAAATCGTTCCAAAATATGTAAGTCAAAGTTTTTCTAGAATTTCAATGATTTCCTTTAATTAATATAGAAAGATGTAATAACACTACCGCATGTCGAAAGATGGACTGACTGACTGATTTTAGAATTCAATAACTTGCAAATGGTGACGGTAACAGCTGCTGAAATAATTCATGCAGGGAGGTTACATAAGATGTCAGAAGTTTTTTGAAATGTTTTAGTTCCCAAAAAGTTATAGAGGGCGCTGAAAGCAATTAGCGTTAAAAAGACGTTCAATTATTTCGCCTTTCTCTTCTCCCAGAATTGACGCGAAATAAGGAGGTTAAGTATATGGAGTGGGTCTTTGTGCCATTCCAGATTTAATCTTGTGGACCCACATCATATTTGAAGAAGGAGAAGGAGAAGTTGGAAAAACCCTTCGTGATTTTTTCTGTTTTTATGAAAAAAACATTATTTGAAATTCACATGTCGGTCTAATAATAATTTTTAAAAATTTAAAAATTTAAAAATTTCCTCTAAAATTTGATGTTTTATAACGCGTGTCCTATGTACAAAGTGCAATAGAATTTTTTTAAATATTGTATTGCTATATTTTGCAATTGAATGGGCTTAAATTAATTAATTTTTTCTGATTAACACTCTTCATCTTTCTTTTTATTAATAATTTTAAGTATTCAATATAAATATTAATAGTAAATTTCGTCCAAATAGCTTGATCATTTTTTTTCTTTCGTTTCCGAAGAGCAAGTTCTAATTTTTTGTCAAATGGACCATCTGATATAATCAAAATAAATACTATTGCATTCTTTAAACTGTTCTTCATCAGTTATAGCGATCATATTGGTAAATTCAAGGCATATAACGAGAATTACAGTGTTTTTAGGTATGTGCCAAATGTGTCACATGGTGCAGTGAGGGGTTAATCGCCTTCTGCTAATGCTGGAAGAAGAGTGAGGCCAAAATATCGGTTCTTGAATTAGCGCCTTTTGCTTGCATCATCATCCATCTTTATTATTCGGAACTGCCGTAAAAATTACAGTAAAAGAACACCTGACATTTTACATATACCTCCCCAGGTCAAAATTCATGCTTGTACCAGCAACAAAAATATACTAGATATTGCTAAGTATTGCTATGTCTGCTAGATTTCCATGCTATAATATGCTAGCTAGCATCACATGCTATATCGCTAGCTTGCACAACAAAAGCATGACAAGCTATATGCAAGCATTTCATGCTTATTTCCAGCAAAGTGGGCCAATACACACCACTACTTGCTGGAAATTCTGCTAGAATCAGCAAATAGTAATGCTAGTTAATGCTATTTCACTTGCTTGGTTCTAGCACTTGGTGCTTGTCTAGCAAACAAATACCAGCATGTATTTCGATCTGGGTCATGAAAGGATTTTTTTGAATAACTGCCATAATTTGTAAATTATCAAATTTTAAAATCAATAAGTAATTTTTAGGACACCTGTATAATGAAAGAAAGAGATGCATAAAATCTAGGTTTTGTTTTAAAAAGACGAAATAAAATAAGTAAAAAAAAGGAAAATAACATTCAACATATTGTTGGAAAAAACGATAATATTAAATATTTAAACTCAAAAGTATCCTAGAAGAAGTCGTTTCAACAAGTAGCAATGAAAAGTATAATTTAACCTAGCAGTTTATCGTTAAAACAACTTTTCTATTCCAGTATAAAGATTATAAATCACAATTCAAAAAATAGAAACATTTAAAAAATGAAGATGATTCGCATTTTCTTCCATGTGATTTTGAACAGTATCGAGTAAAATCACGTAATACATATCCATGAAAACTTCCTCTCTATATGCGTAAATATATGACAACGGTAAATAAATGAAAGGGAATTTTAAACTTTCGCTATTCTTATCTGATCTATAGCTCCTATTGGTTGTAGCACCATAAATCTTTGTTATTTGGAACCGCAGTAAGAATCGCAGTGAAAAGAACTCTTAGCTTTTTACGCAGCCTTCTTGAAAAGATTTTTTAAATAGCTGTCAGCGTTTTAAATTATTTAATTTTAAAATTTGTAAGTATTTTTTCAGGATACCTGTGTTATCAAAAAATAAGATGATTAAAATCTGGATTTTGTTTAACCCTTTATCTACCGAATTATTTATTAAGAAATTTATCCACCTCAATAATTATCGTCTTTAATATCTGAAATTTTACTGGAATTTTTAGATAATACTAATGTGGAATTTAAACTTTTTTTTTAATTAAAACATTAAATATATCAGTAGTTATATTTTTTGTGAAATATTTACAAAAATAATCAGGTTAATTAACCAAAATTACTCTTTTGAAAATATCACAATTCTTAAAAAAGCGATGAGTTTAAATGCATCATGATCCACTCTATAAATGGAAATGCTTTTGTAGTTGAATAAGTTTTATAAAATTTTATTTGTAGAAAGAAACGAAATATCTATGTAAATGAATAATAAAAAACCACTTTTTGAAACTATTTAGCTTCGACTGTTTCTCTATTCTATCTAAATTTCATAGAGAAGTGTGTTTTGTGTGGAAAGAATAAAAAACTTCTATTAATAAGCAGAATAAATAAGTTTTATAAAAAGTTTTGTTTAATGGTATTTTAAAGTACCGTCGCACTGTGGGGTATTTGAAGAATCTGGCTGGCCAAAAGTCGATTTCATAAAGTACAACGCATGATCGAATGGAGGGATACAGTTTGAAGCTGAGTCTTTGGGGAATCTTGTGATACCATTTTTATCTTGTTTAAGCAAACGATGACTTCTTGTTATCAGTTGAAATTAGAGTCTTCCTTTAAACGCATCGGCGTCAGATCGTTGTGCATTGTGACTTTCTATTTTCGAAAGTGAATAACTTTATTTTTGAAAGTATTTAAAATCTAATCGTTATGGATAGTGGCGAGGTAGGTATCTATTACTATTTTTTTTAATTTTTAAATTAAGAAAAAGATAGTTTTCGTATTTGCAAAATTAATTTAACGTATATTTTTCTGTTATTTTTGTCCCTTATTTCTGACTTCACGAAGGGTTTTGTTATATTTCCAAGCTTTTCCAAGCAGAGTTATTTATTGTAGCGATAAGTATACACCCTTTATTTTGTGTTTTCGTTTAAAGTAGTTCTGCATTCGTCTGCTTTTGAAAATGAAGGCAATATAAATATGCTCTTTCTAATTTTTGAGTAAGCATCCGAAATTACAATGTACAGCTATTTATCTCATATCTATGACATAAATCTTAAAATGAAAAATATTGTTATGATTTATTAGAAAATGATCATATTTGTTTACTTTTCAGTCAATCTTATTGAAATGAATTTATATTAATTTGAAAAAAAATGCGTTAAAATATTGTATTCATTCTCTTTTATCCTTCTAAAGCACTTCTTGAAAATGAAAGAAATTTATTGCTTATTGTTAACTTTTTTTTTGTCTAAAAGATAAGTCGCATCAATTTTACATAAGGTTTTGTTAAAAATTAGTTAAAGATTGCAAGATTAAAAAAATATATAAGAGATTAAAATAATGTTATCTATCTAACTTGAATATAATTATTATGCATTCTCTTTTCTACATTTCTTATTTATTTTAATTTAGGGTCTTCGAATGTCAAATTAATGACTAGAAATGAATTTTTTTAACATTATGCAAAAGCAAAACCATCAAATGTAAATGATAGACTGAATTTTCTTGAAAATTACCTTCTTAATAATACTTTTGATGATGATGAATTAAAAAATTTCAAGCACAATTTTTCCCAATTTAAGGGTAAATTCAAGAGCAAATGGATCGCAGCCCCTCACAAATTAGATATTTTTATGGAAAATAATAACGACTGGCTTGAAGGTACAGTAGAAATTTCAAGTAAAATAAATGGATCAGGGACGACAGCAAAAACTTTCACTGAATCCAATGATAGGAGAAAGCGGAGAATGTTTGAAAGTTTGAGGAGATCAACAGATGTGGAAGTACTTACACATGCCGTTCAGTTAAAACTAGAAATTTCAGAGAAGATAGATGATGCCCATGTATCAAAAGAATTAACATAATCACCAAAGCAAGCATTCAAATATAAAAAAGCATATTTGAGAACTCAGCAAACAGAAAAGAAAACAGACATATCCCCTTTTTTAAACATTTTCATTATTTGTCGAAACTAATCTTTCCAGTAACCAATATGAAATTATAAGACAAGATAAATAAAATGTATACCCGTGCTACAGTTTTCTACAACAAGCTGAAATTCATTGCTATCCAGAACAGCAGTTTTTTTAAATTACCGAAACTTCCGCATAAATCAATACTTAAGAATAACTTAATTTAACAATTTTTCATTCATTTTTTTATTCATTTATTTGACAGAATTTTTGGGAAATTTAAAAAAAGAGGGAAAATGTGGATTAATTCTTATATGTAAATGGGACAGTGATGGATCGCAACAAAAACAATAAAAACAAAAAATTGAGAGTGATTCCTCTTCCTCTTTCCATATTTCAGAGCTTATTAGTTCCAATTCAATTAATTTGCAACATAAACAAAAAAACTATTTGGCAAAACCTATTACATGCCTCACTACTACTACACCAATAATACTCCAATAATACATCTACTTATCACACTAATAATGCTATTCATCATAATTATCATTTATTTTATAATACTAATTTTGTTCAATGAAACCAGTACAGAGTTGTAAAACATCAATGATTTTTAAAATAGTAAACAATATTTATTACATAAACGTTTTTGAACCGTTTAAATTAGTTTAAAACAAAAAAATAATTTTGGCCGCCCAGATTTGTCAAATACCCCACTGTGCGTCGGTTCATGAAGGGTTAAAAAATGAAACAAAATAAGCAGAAAAAAGGGAAAATGACATTCAAAAATATTGTTTGAAAAAAATGTTAATATTAAACGCAAAATTACCTTAGAAGAAAATGTTTTAACAATTAACAATCAAAAGCATAATACAACTCAGCAGTTTATCATTAAGGGGATAGTGGACCGTAAAAAACTAATTCCTCTATTTTTAATAGATTCATTTGAGAATTGGCAGGAAAGATTATGTCTAGCTCATATAGTTATATTCAAAATTTGTGAAATAATAATGAAAAGTTTTAAAATTATTTCATTTAAATTTTTTAAAACAACGAATAATTCTCGCATTTTAAAATGTCGCATGCGCTTTTCTTTTGCAAAAAATAGACAATATTTACTCATAATATATTTTTTATGTATTACATTGGAAGTTGGTATGAATTGTAAAAATTTGCAGAATGTATGAATAGTAAAAAAATCCTTTGATAATTATGATTCTTTTTTCTAAAAAGTAGCTATATTTTTTCATATCCACTTAATTTCCAACATTAAAATATTTTTCAAATGCAACTTTTTATACTAACTTTTACTATACTATTGTATAGATGATATAAAGTATAAATGCTAAAGGAGTGTGATAATTGAGAATGTGCGTAGATCGTTTACAAGGACAAAAATGTACAAAGTTTTCGATTTTGAGAAAATAGTAATTTAAGTAAAACAAACAGCATAAAAATATACAATTACTAATTTATAAAAGCTTAAACCTCTACAAAGAAGCTTCAGAATTGAAAAATTCTTTATGCATTAGGTAAATTTGAGCATCTAGTTTCATAATTCTTTATGTGATTTTGAATATTATCGAGTAAAATCACGTAACACATATCCATGAAAATTTCCACTGTAAATGCGTGAATATATTACAACGACAAATAAATGAAAGAGATTTTTAAACGTTGGCTATTCTTATCTGATGTTTGTGTGTGCCATAAAAAAAATACTAATAACTTCGTGTAAATTATGAACTCTTATAATATTTTAAACTGTTCGTCCTTATCTTTGAAAAAGTTATTTCTTACAATGCAAAAATAGCATTATATATAACAACTCTGTACCTTTTTTCTATGTACAAATAACACATTCTTTTTTTTTAAACGAACGTCAATTCTTATAAGCTTTCCAATAAAATCTATATATCTGTCTATCTATACAGGGTGAGTCATAAATATCGAAACAATAGGCTATCTCCTTAAATATTGCCCTTAGACCCATACTTCCAATTGCAAAAATTCATTAAAAAATGTGAAGTTTTTGATAAGATAAACTGCGACTTCATGGGGGGGGTCTAGTTGAAAAGTTACGAAAATTAAATTTTTATACGGCCCCCTTAGATCAAAAATTCCAATTAGGAAAACTTTCCTTATTCAGTCCTGAATAAGAGGAAAAAAGTTGCATCTTCATATCTCCAAAATTCGCAAAGTTATAGCCGTTTAAAAAATTCATCAGGTTTTAAGGGATCAGACACAAATTGAAATGCGCGCAATTCAAAAAACAATGTTACTTTAACAGTTCTAGAAAACACGTAAAAAATCTATTTCTTGAATTAGAATTTTGATTTTTTTCTTTTTTTTTGTGATGGTTAACCTTATAATTTGCTAAGAAAATCACATTCTAAAATTTCTCATACAATTTATAAAAGTTTCATGTGGTTAGTACTGGTTTAAATGGGACAATCAAAAATCGTTATAACTCGTAACATTATTTATCGGATTTCAATTTCTTTCCATTTAATTAAAGATTAAAATCTGATTTTAGTTTTGTTCCAAGGTTTTTTTATATTAATTTTAAAAATATTAAAAATGTTTATTAAAAAAAAATATAACTCTTAAAAAAATCATATTTTCAAAAGCAAACATTTTTTTTAAAGTAAACATTTTTTTCAAATTTGCCGAAATAAAACTAATGTAAAAAAATCAATAATGACGTGTTTCAAGTTCTTTTTTCTTTCAACGATTCTTAACGTTTAATAATTTAAAGACAAGAAATAGAGGATAAAAAATTCATTATGCAGAAAAACGAAGTGTATTGTTTAAATGTCCGTCAGTTATTTAAAAAAAATGCTTTTTCTAAGATGCAGATTAAGTCTTTTTTTTTTCTTTTTAAATTTACCTCTGACAACTTAAGGATCTTTATCGTCCTCCAGAGGATGTTAAAAAATTTGTATTCTGGGCCCAGGTAGGGCCAGGACCGAGATGTTACTTTATTTTGAAGACCCGCCAGGCCGAGCCTAGCGTACTTTTTATAAAGGAGGGGACTACTTCCTTCAACTTAGGTGAACTCTGGATGAAATTTTCAAACACGGTCTCGACAAAACCCGTATTAAAATCACTGTCTCTGACTGAGTTAATACGTGCATAGAATAAATAAAATTCGGCTCAATTGAATGTTTTACGAAAAACATATAGATTTTAAAATCTTTATTTTACAAAAAAAAAAAAAAAAAAAAAAAAAAACACCTTAAAATTTATTTTTTTTTTAAATAGATTATTCAAAGGCTAAAAAAATTAAATACAATAAAACCAGTGAAAAAAATCTGCCGATGACGGAATTCTGTCTTAAACGGAAAATATGTTGATCCATGCAAAATAAATGCAATAGTACCTGAAAAGAAAATAAGCTCCAATTGCATCTTCTAAGGAGAGCATCTGTCTATAACGTATTTTTTCTTTCCTATGTGATTCCGTCTTAAAAAGTTTTAGTGTATAACATTTTTCAGAGTCTCCAACGCATGGGATGTGGATTAACGATGTGTAATATAAGTGAAACGTTTACATATAAATAGAGATTCATTGATAAAATAAACATATTACAGCCTTTGGCGCTTCTTTAATAATAAAAAGTATAAATATAAAAAAACGAAAACCTATAAAAGAATTTTTTGGTCAGAACTCCTCCATATGAAACATTTTTTCCCACGCCGAATTAAAAAAAAACTATGTAGAAATTTGCGACAGAACCGGGCTATGATTTAAACTATTTTCCAGACCGGTCCGGGTTATGATGTTGACATTTTTTCAGGCTACACCGAACTTTTTCCCCTATGGGTCGGTTTGGGACCTGACCTAGATATTTTGACCCGGGCAGACGTCTGGTATACCAATTTAGTGTAAAAAATTATACGCTGCTATTTTATGTCTAAAGAAAAAGCGCTATCTTAAACCGATTTTTATTAAATTGCAATTTGTGAATGTTCCCTAACAAGCGTTGAAACTGGAACAAGAAATCACAGTTTAGAGGCAGGGAAAAGTGGTGTAAGTCAGAAATTTTTGAGGATTTTGGGATTTAATATCTCTGTGGGATTTTTAGATACAAAGATGAAATTTGTTTTGTTCAATTTAGGAATGAATAAGGAATAAGTTCCTAATTGGGAATTTTGCCCTACGGGAGCCGTATAATAATTTAATTTTCGTATTTTTTCAAATAGATCCCCCATGGAGTTGACACTTATCTTATCAGAAATTTCACCTTTTTTTATGAATTTTTGCAATTGGAAGTATGGGTCTAGGAGCAATATTTGAGGAGATAGCCTATTGTTTCGATATTTATGACTCACCCTGTATATATAATGAATTAAACGATACAAAATGGCTTCTTTAAAATAACGTTTCTGCAATGTTTTCAAAGAATTTTTTTACATGTCAAATTAAAAAATTCTTTTCATGGATAAAGAATGCTAGCTTGAATAAACATTCTAAATTACATTTAAAATTTCGACGACATTATTTTTTTTACAATTCTATAAAATACGTATGGTGCATTGCTGTTAGGCATACATAACACAGCAATAGTAATTTATCTTGACAAATCGCAAAAGTAGTAGAAGACTGATCGAAATAATCTACACTGCTCAAAACAATTAAAGGATATTGCAGTTTTAAGTGGATTTTGTATCTGGGAAACTTTTTAGCTGATTGATACATGGTCGACAGACATAGTAGGTTATATGAGAATAAATTACACATGTTTGGCAGAAAAAAATGCATTTTATTGCGCATTTGTGTACAAAAGGAAAAAAACACAATTTGTGCATATGAGAAAAAAAGAATAAGAAAAGGTGTTTTCTTCAAAGAAAATCATTTTCAGTAGGGGGTATGGTTTCCAAGGGCGGCCAGCAACGTTGAACACCTTTGAGGCATGGACTCAATGAGGCTATTAATGACGAGTTGGGGTATTCTGCCCCACTCTTCCAGAAGAGCTCTTTCCAGTTCTTGGAGAGTTTGTGGGGGTTGTTGGCGGCCAGAAACTCGTCTTCCTAGTGCGTCCCAAACGTGCTCGATTGGATTCATGTCTGGAGAACACGCTGGCCATTCCATTCGAACGATTCCTTCCTCGAAAAGGAAATCCTCCACCAGGTTTGCACGATGTGGCCTGCAGTAATTGTCCATTAAAATGAGGTTATCTCCGATTGCTGTAGCCTAAGGGACTACAATAGGTCTGAGGATCTCATCCCTATATCGGCGACCAGTCAGAGCTCCATCTCGAATGATGTAGAGGTCAGTGCGCCCGTCAATGGAAATGCCACCATACACCAACACTCCTCCACCGCCAAATCTGACACTTTCGTGCACGAACGCAGGATTATTCCTACTGCCACGGTCCCTCCAGATGAAAATACGCCTATTATCCGGATGCACAGAAAAACGGGACTCGTCAGAAAACAGAATATTGCTCCATTCATTTCTCCTCCAGTTGACATGCTCGGTTGCCCACTCCCTGCGGTCGCGACGATGCCTTGATGTTAATCTAACACATACCATCGGTCGGCGAGCATACAGACCTACAGCATGGAGCCGGTTTCGGACAGTCTGAGATTAAATCGTGGTGCCTGTTGCCGAGCGAAGATGTTGTTGGAGAAGATTAGCGTTCATGTTTCGGTGTCTCCGAGCTGTTAATGCTAAATACCGATTTTCATTGGGCGTTGTTGCCCCGTCTACGACTTTGCCCTGGTCTTCGGCCTGCACATCCACTCTCCAAAAAACGGTTCCAGATCCTGGAAATGACACTTTGTGAAACTCCAATGGCTTGCGCTACTTCGGCTTCAGTTTGGCCCCCTTCTAACCTACCAACAATTCTCCAAGCTTCTGAATCTGTCAAATGACTTCGCTGAGACATCGTACTCATCGAAACAAAGCAATCCTTGAATGCCGATCATCCTTGTTTTCATTCTCTTTTATCCAGTTGAAAGTCAAATTTCATTCGCTGCCGCTGAAGCGACGTTTTTGACGTCGAACTCAAAATTTGCATACTCCACAGTTTGAAAACCAGAAAAATTTGCATTTGTGATTCTCTTCTTCTATTTTCGGCAAAAAAATTTCGTTTATATCTTTATTTTATATAAAACTTCAAATATCCTTTAATTGTTTTGAGCAGTGTAGTTTTATATGAAAAAACATTTTATGAAACATGAGAAAGCCGTAGCTACAGATAAATTTTTGTGAAAAGTTTAGTCAATTTATCATTTGAAATAATATCATTAATATTATTTCCTGACATTTAAAATTTAGTTCACCATTAATAAAATATTCAAAAGACGACAAACGATTTATTTTAAATGTGGCTATTATTAATGCGTAGAAATACAGCACTTATTACAAGGTAATTCGAGGAAAATATCTATACATATATTTTTAAATCAGATTTTCCATTAATTAATTTTATAAAATTTATGAGTCAACTTTACAGATTCAAGACTATAAATCCAGAAATAGAAGTCTGATTCATTATTAATAAAGCATTCAAAACAACAGACGATCTATTTTCAATACGGCTATAATTAATGTGGAGAAATACAGTACTGATATAAAAGTAATTTGATGAAAATATATTAATGTTTTTCCTATCAGATTTTGCAATTTAAATTTTGCGTCTCATCTTACAAATCATTTTAACAAATTGCAAAATTATAAATATAATAATAGTAGTGTAATTCATTCTTAATCAAACATTCAAAATGACAGGAAATTTATTAGATTCCATTATATAATCATCATGAACATGTAGAAATATCGTTAGCAAAATAGACCAACATTGACAAATGCATCGATGACAACAAGACGGCAAAGCGGCCATTTCTTACTTGAGGGTAACATACACCAATTAGCCAAAAATAAACCAATGTTGGCCAAACTAATTCGTGATACTTGGAGAAAAAAGCATTTAGAATATTATACTCATTTTGAATTGTCCTATTTTCAAATACTATTGAACATTTTATAATTTTCTCAATTTAGACATTCGCTATACTGATTCTCCACCAGACATTTTCTTGCAACTAGCTGAAGCACTGCAATCAGCATTTATTTATGTACATACTTTTTAAAAATAAATATAATAATCACTGAACCTAATTTTTGTATACTCTTAAAAATAGGTTTTAACATACATTATTGTTGAGCAGTGACATTCTAAGCGTTTCAGCACCGTGCATTCCTAAACATGACCGTAATTCCTTGTGATTGTATACTCCTCCCTTTCTAAACAGTAGCTTTGATAAATTGGTTTCTTGTTAAAAACTATGACCACTAAACTATGACTCTGGACTAAATTTTATTTTTATTAAAACATCCATTGTTTGTTTAAATGTATTGCTGTAATGTGCTTTTTAATATCCTTGTCAACTTAGTGGTTTTTGTTTAAAAACGGAATATTTTCACAACTAATCGTATTAGCCATGATAAAAAATATATGAAAACACAATATAATAAAATTACGACGGTTGAAATAGCAGAACTCTGAGCATTCGTATCCATAAATATTTAACATGACAAACAGAAATAATGACATTAATTTAACGCTGTCAAATGGAAATATGTCAGTTTTATAAATGAAAATGCACGTTATCTCAGCACATAAAACTAAAAAATGTACAAGGTACCTGGCTATATGTGAAAATATGCAGTAAATTTAGACCAATCTAAGTAGCATTTGCATTTTGTGAAATTTTATGATGTTCGATGAGGTGGTTGTTTCTGCTACTCCCTCCCGTCATATGATTCACACAATACCATTGTACTGAACATAGCTTCCCATGCTGAGCTTAATAGAAATTGCACTATAATAATCTACAATTTTTTTCATAAACGTTCAATGATATTTAATTGTAAAAGCTTAGATTTTTTTAACTGATACAATGATTGTTTTCAGGAGGAAATCTCTGAAAAGACAATTTGTTAAAGATATTTTTGTTCTCTGAGCCCTGTAGTAAAAATGTACAATCATTAATTGCAGTAATAATTTAAACGTATGAAATGGATCATCTTAATGGAATAGTAACAAATTTAATATTAGCAAGAGATATAAAATTTCGGTATTTGTTTTATACTGTATAAATTCATATAGAGAAGAGACTAATTAATAAAATTAAATAATTTTCCAGCGGATTCCTCTTAAACAATTTTGCCCAAGATAATTAAACTCAGAAATCTCTCATTAATTTAATTTCCTTAATTTTACCAAAAATATCTGACTTACTTATTTACGAAATTTTATTAAAAAATTAATTTTACTCGTTTACGGCATTTTCTCTAATATTAAAAATCGTAATTTTGAATTAATACACCTCTTAAAATAACTTTTATTTCTCCAGTGCAAAGGAAGAATTGTTTGAAAGAATGTTAAATTAACTTCAAACTCAAACTTTTCATTAACATTTTGTTAAACTTTTCGTTTGCATCTTTGTAAATTCATTTCAACAAACAAAATAAACTTTACAAATAAACTCGCTAAATAAATTTACATTATTGCAATTCCAGCATTGCATTTTTTATATAAACTTTTTAAAATAGTAAAATTCATCGTATTTAATGACATTTTAATTAAGGCGAAAGCACGGGAAATTTTACCATTTCAGAAAAATAATGCCATTAAGAAATGTTAATTTATAAAAATAGCTTACAAAGCTGTTTTCAAACAAATAAAAAAAAATTGCAACAAAATATCTTGTCATTGGGCCACTTTTTTGAAAAAAAAATGTTGCATAACTGTAATTTAACTATATTCTATACATAAAATGGGCAATAATCCAGTTAAAATATCATAAAATGAGGGTTGGGTAACAGTTTTCGATGAAAAAGGTCGAATATCAGGGCAAAATGTTGCAATTTTTTAACAATGTAGTAGATAGTTTCACAATGTATCAATAAAATAAGGAAAACAAACATTACTATTAATCCAGATTTAATCAACACCACAGGAACCGTTGCAAAGAACCGTTCAATGAACCGTTGAACGAGAAAAAAGCGGGTTGTACTTTTAAACAAACGGTGAAAAGGCATCCATTCGGAACTCGTGGGTTGCGTAATTTTTTTTTTTTGTTTTAAGTTGTCCGTGAAGATTGTGAAATGTGCATCGAGAGTGTTAATCGAAGACTTTTATAATTCTGCTTCTCGTATTAACAGAGTTCGAATGTATACAGCTTGAAACTATGGTAACTCAATACCTTGAGCATTTTTCTCAAATGCAATAATCGCAGATTCAGTTCCGATTCGAAGGGAAATTGAAATAGATAATAACATTAATGTTCCGTACACTATTATTTAGGCGTTGAAAGTGAAAATTGTACTGCATATAATTTTGTGATTTCTACAATATTACGTATTACAACAAAAGTTTTCCAAAAAGCAAAAATAGTCTTTTTGGTAAAAGATTAGCTTAAAACATCAATATAAAAATATTATTTTACCATTTTTATATTGATGAATATTGATTTATATTGATGAATTGGTATATTTAGAAAAATACCATTTTTCACCAATATTTAATTTTTTTAAAATTAAATGTTTATAGCATCTTCTTAGGCAATTTAAAAGATAGGGAATAAATAATTCCTTTATAATTTTTTTTGGATTAAAATATTAGAATTTATGTGAATTATTTATTCGTTATTTTTCCCTTAAAGTCCTCAAAAAAATCTTTACTTCAAAAACATCAAAAACATTTAAAAAAGCTGAAACTTTGATTTTTCTCTTGAAAATAATATTTGAGATGATATGCAAATTTTGAAAGTACAGGAATTGAACATATCAAAGTACATCTTTTAGTTAAAAAAAAAACCACTGAAATGCAGAAACATATATAAAGGAATACTTCTTGTTTTCATTGGAGAAACATTATTCATTTCAGAAACGACAGCATTCATTCTTCTCAACTGAGTTGCATTTTAAAACCTGCAATACATTTGCATGAAAATTTTCTTAAAATATGAAAATACCGCAAGATATGAAAGTTTCCCGAGATCATTTTCTATCTAAAACTTTGTATAAAATTTTCTATAATAAATGAATGCAATTTAATTTAATGATCATGTTCGTAATTGCCCGAACCCAAAAACTTTTAGGTAAGTTCGTAATTGTATAAATACGTAGGCCGAAAAATTGTCATCTGGTCTGTCCGTCTTTATGTGCACTTGTCGCATGTAGCAGTGCAAAACTCTCCAGCCGATTAGTTTAAAACTTAACATACGTAATTGTTGCTAAATTTTGGCGAGCCATTTCAAATTTTATGAAAATCGAACAAAAACTTAAAAAGATATTCTTAAAGTTTTCGCATTCTATTAAATCTTATTATATGCTATTATCAAAATAATATCCCGTGATAGTTAATGATTCCATGTTGCCATGGTCAAATTTAAGATCGAGTCATATTATTTCAGTGTTACTGAGTTTATATGTATGATCGTAATAAATTGTGTATTTATGCTACTTTTGCATAAACTTGCAACAGCTGTCTCACCAAGATCTGAATGTTTTTAAAACTAGTTTTAGTATTACATTTGCCATGTTTAATGTGTAATTTCTGACTTATTTAAATTTTAAACCGTAATGAAAATCCTTTTCATGTATCAAAAATATAGGATGTGTCATTCCAAGTTGTACTACATTTCAGTTCATAAAATTAAAAACGTATTACAGAGAAATCTATTTGAGATTACCATTTTTGTCAGGTATATGCTAACATACCAAGTGGCATAAGTGATGTAAAAAATCCTTCAAATAAAAAAAAGAAAAAAAAGAAAACCATTGAGCTTACACTATTTTATTAAAAATGAAAAATATTATTTTTGATATATAAACCAGGGGCAAAATAACTGGCCATATGGAACACGAATCGAAATTGCCATTATTCTTAAAGTTGTGCATGGAAATACCAATGAAAACAAATCAACCTCCATGAAGAAAATAAACTGAGTTGAACACGTCACATTTCAAAAATTCTTTTAAAGTGAGTACTGAATGACTGGCTGTGTTGCACTAAATTAATGTTCACTTACATTAAATATTACACTGTCAAAATCTTGCAAAGAATCTTTATATAAAAAGACGCTAAGGTAAGTGACGGCGAAGCAGATATATATATGTTACAGGCCAAACCCGATTTTAGGCCAAACTAGATTAGCCTAGGCCAAACCGGTCTATCCTAACGCCCATCGGATAAACTAGTTTTTCCTAGGCCAAACCGGTCTATCCTAACGCCCATCGGATAAACTAGGTTTTCCTAGGCCAATCTAGTTTGGCCTAACTCTTATAGGATAAACTAGTTTTGCCTACTGTTTATTTGTCTGAAATAGTTTGTCCTAGGCCGATCTAGTTTATCCTAGGCCAATTCAATTTGGCGTGATTTTATTGAATTCAATGACCGCCTCAGCGCCAACATTCTAGTTTGTCCTAGGCTGATTTAGTTTATCCTAGGCCAATGTAATTTTACGTGTTTTTAGATCACAGCCGTCAAAGCCTGAGAAATAATGGGCTCGCAGGTTCTGTATTTATGTATGTGCGCATGTATATACGCATGTATGTACGCATGTTTGTACGTATGTATGTACGTAACGCGATAACTCTTGATAGAAATATCCGATTTGCTTCAAATTTTGGATGTAGTTTCATTCTGATAAGGTAACTTTCTTATTAGTTTTGTTAATTCATGGGATAAGAATAAGAGGAGGCAAACGGGGGGCTAATCCCCCTCCGTTAATTTAGAGAAATGGATTTTAAATGCAGAATTGTCGGTTTTCATTTAAAATTATATATGTAGGATCATTCTGACAAGGTGTCTCCGTGATTATTTGTGGATGTTTATTGTTTAGGTGTAAAAGAAAGGGCAATGTTTCCATAATTTAGATAAATGGTTTTGGCTCAGAATTTACGGATTTGCGTCAAATTTTGGATGTAGGTTCTTTCTGATAAAGCGATATATAGTTTTGGAGGTTTTATGGTTAAGTATGAAAGAAAAAATGAAGGATTACCATCTTACCTTGGAAAAACTAGTTTATCTTATGGGCATTTAGATAAATAAGTTTTGCGTAAGAAAATTAATTTATCCCATTGGCGTTAGGATAAAATAATCTGGTCTAGGCTAATCTGATTTGGCTCAAAATCAGATTTGGCCGGTAAAAAACATATCTTTCACTAGAATAAGTATAAAAGTCTGTCAAGAGTCATTGCTTGTAACATCAATACAGAAATTGAACATGTCCACCGTAGAGACATGATGCATTGGACATGGTGATTTTTTTTCTGCAGACTCAGGCCTTGCTGGGATCAGACTTGCTTTTATTATTATTATTATTATTATTATTATTGTTATTCGAGCCAGATCGCAGCTGAACTTAATTTGGAATAATAAAACGTTTTCCATTTTTGAGAGATTAATTACTTTTCGACATAAGCTGTTCTTGTCATGGCGTCAAGTTGTCCTTTTCCTTGAAGTCGTAACTGAAAATTCGATTCAAAACGTAGCTTTAATAGTATTTTCTCACAGATACATCTCTTTTATGAAAAAATGGTTAACGCTTTGGATTACAAATTTTCTGAGTGAGAATGCCTGTTAGTCATATGTATTTCCGAAAAGGAATTAATTCATAAATGTGTTAGGATGTAGATCTTTTGGATTTGAGAAAAGCCCTAAGGAATGACAGAGAAATATATTCACAAACCTACTTTTTACTAAACGTATTCAAAAGTTGTGATGTTTATAACTCTCTTTTTTTCTTTTACTCTAAACTACATT
Source organism: Maratus speculifer (assembly GCA_964019185.1). Taxonomy (NCBI): domain Eukaryota; kingdom Metazoa; phylum Arthropoda; class Arachnida; order Araneae; family Salticidae; genus Maratus; species Maratus speculifer. Next base: position 299,433,747 of record OZ025295.1, on the reverse strand, counting down.
AATTATTTAATGAATCCCTATTTGAATATTGAAAGTCTAAAAATCTAAATAATCAATAATACATTGTGTATTTTCAATTCTGCGAACACATCGTAATTTAAAAATACATTGTAAATTTATCCAATAAATATGTATGCAGTATTTTTTAAAGGAATTTTAAATGTATGTGAATTAAAATCCGATTTTTTTGCAGAAATTGAGTAAAGCCAGATCGTGCCGGACTGAGTCTCTTTTCACTGATTTTTGTACAGGCAGGGCTCGGGCTGAAATTTTAATTTTTATACCGGACTTCGAAATTCCGTCTCATGCAAACCTCTAACAGTATTCTACTACACTTCGAATAAAATGCATTATACAGGGGTGATAGCAAAATCACTTTGCACAAGGTTTGCAATGGAGCAGTAGTCGGGATTAATATTAAAAAGAATATTGCCCTGTTAAACTGATGGCTTTGCATTCACAGGCTGTTTACACTAATTGGGTATTACAGACTTATTTTTTTATCACTCTCGAAAAAACAAGTAAGGGAGATAACTTTTTCCCATTTCCCCCAATTATACTTAACCATTGAACCTCGAAACTAATCACAGATACGCTTTTTAAAATTGAACAATTATCCAAAATTTGAAGCAAATCAGATAATTCTGCTCAAAAAATCATTCATCTGATTTAAGGAGAGTAATCTTCCATTCCTCCTATTATATTCAATCATTAAACATTCAAAACTTTTCAGAGATTCACCTTATTTTAAAAAAAACTATGTACAAAATTTAATCGGCAAATCGGATAAATTTGCATGGAAATTCATTTACCTAATTTAAGGAAGGCGATAAATCGTCCACTACCCCATTATACTTAACGAATATATATATATATATATACCCCAAAATAATTAAAGAAGCGTTTGATCAAAATGAATTCATGTCCAAAATTTTAAGTAAATTAGATAAATCTGTATTATAACTAGATTATCTAATTTAAGGAAAGAAATAAATTGTACGCTTCACCTTTATATTTAACCAAAGAACCACAAAAATTAATCAATGAAGCGCTGCATCAGAATGAATAAATCAAATATTTGCAGCAAATCGGTTGATTCTGTATGAAAAACTCATTTGGCAAAATTATGCAGGAGCTTCCCTTTCTTCACTTTGTTCTTAACCAATAAACCCCCAAAACTAATTAGGGAAGCACCTTACCAAAATGAATCTATTAAAAATATTTAAGCAAATCAGCAAATTTTGCATGAAAAAAGCATTTACATAAATTATGGGGTTTTACTTTTATTCCCCCACCCTTTATACTTAAACAATACACACCCACAACTAATCATGGAGGCGCCTCATCAGAATGCTCCTATATCTAATTTTTTTTAAATAAAATATGCTAATAATGCATCGAAACCCATTTATTTGAATTAAAGGAAAGGGCGAATCAGACTCTCGATCTCCCCCCCCCCTTTATTCTTCTCCAATGGCCTCCCAAAATTAATCAGAAAATCTCCTCATAAGAATAAACCTATATTGAAAGTTTGATGCATATCGGGTATTTCTATCAAGAACTATTACGTTACATACTTACGTACATACGGAACCCGCGGGCACATTAGTTCTCAGGCTTTGGAAGCCTGATGAGATAATAACACGTCAAATTACATTATATCTACCAAGAGTTATAGCGTTACGTACATATGCATGTACATACATGCGTACATACAGAGCCTGCGAGCCCATTATTTCTCAGGCTTTGACGTCTGTGAGCTAAAAAAACGTAAAATTACATTGGCCTAGGATAAACTAGATCAGCCTAGGACAAACTAGAATATTGGCGCTGAGGCGGTCATTGAATTAAAAAAATCACGCCAAATTGAATTGGCCTAGGATAAACTAGATCGGCCTAGGACAAACTAGTTCAGACCAATAAACAGCAGGCTAAACTTGTTTATCCTATAAGAGTTAGGCCAAACTAGTGTGGCCTAGGAAAAACTAGTTTGTCCTATGGGACTTAGAATAGACTAGTTTGGCCTAGGAAAAACTAGTTTATCCGATTGCCGTCAGGATAGACTAGATTGTCCTAGGAAAAACTATGGATAGTCCGTTGGCGTTAGGATAGACCGGTTTGACCTAGGCCAATCTAATTTGGTCTAAAATCGGGTTTGGCCTGTAACATATATATATATATATATATATTTCCCATGGCAAGGAGAATATGGGCACGTATAAAAAGCAGATGAATATGACGTCATATTTATAACGAATATATGGTTAATGAATATTACAGGAGAAAGGGATGTCGTCAGGGATTTCTTGTTTGTAAAACAAATATTTTCCTTTGTGTTTCAAATTTTCCTTCAAGAATCAAGAGTATATTTATTTTGGCTGAAGATCTTTTTTTGAATAATTTTGATTAAAGACAAAAATAAATAAATAAATAAATAAATAACGCTATCAATGAATATGAATATTATTGAAAATATCATATTTCCTGAAGATTCACGTATGGAAGGAAGAAGAAATATATTGGAAAGTATTCTATACGGAATTTGCCTTTCACATTAATTTTTCTAGACAAACCTTTTTTTAAATTACGGGCAACACCAGCTAAAATTCATATAATACACATTAATTTAAATCGGTATCATTTCAGTAAAAATAGATAATTTTTAAAATCGGATATGTATTTTAATAGAGAAAAAAAAATTTCATTATTCCAAATTAATCTATGAGGATTGTGTGACCCTCCTTTTTCAAAAGGTTAATTAGCAACTACCAGTTCCTCGATTGTAATGCATGAACTAAGCAAAAGTACTCTTTCTAATTTATTATGAGTTACGTAAATTTGTGTGAGTGGATTTTGATAAATGCTTCTTAAATTAAAAAAAAAAACTTTCGAAAACACTTAAATTTCAGGCGTCAAAGCTGTGATACCACTTAAGTTATAATCTTTTATAGACATTTTAAAAATAATTCTGTAAAAATACTAAAACTTTAGTAGGAAACTGGGATTTCTACTTAACTTTTTATGTAATAAAATCAACGAAAATTCATGTAACAGATACACCTATGCACTATAAATAAAAAAAAATCTGTACGGTTAGTAAGATTTTTTTTAAGAAATTGGGATGCCTAGAAATTTGCATGTAACTATTACCCGGGTTACCCATAGTATTTTAATGAGATTACTGTAATTTTATAAAAAAAAAATTTGTAAAGCTACAGATTACTGTAGTTTTACAAACGAATTCTAATTCCCTGTTTTGAAACTAGTGAAAAAAATTTATTTATTTATTTATTTATTGTACAGTGTACAGATAAAACTTTAGTAAAAAGACAGATTTCTATAATTTTTAACTTGTATAAGAGTTAATGATTTTTTACACAGTAAATATGTTTTTATATTCACATTTTTCTTTCCTATGTGTTTAAAAGATAATTAATTTTTATCATTTTGAAAATTATATGACTGAGTTTTCAACAATTTTAATAACCTTAATTTTTTATGGTTTTTTTTTTTTTAATGAGCCTTTATTTTCTATTTTTTTTTTCATTTCAATATTGAGAAACATGGATTAAACCAATCAATGACAATGAATTAAACTCACTTTGAAACTGAAGTTAAATAACTCCTTAATATCCTATAATGGGTTTTCGTAAAGCTTCGTTAGCTTTGCATTAGATGATTGCATCTGTAATAACAAGAATAAACTTCGAGTTTGTCGAATGTGAATTAAGTGGATTAAATTGTTCTGTAAGCTGATTTTGAATAATTCTTCTACTCATTATAATGTTAGCATATTTATGACTAATGCTGATGCAGCTAAATTACTTACTTAAAATTACAAAACCTGGTACATTCATGAATGTTTCAATCAATAAAATGGGAAAATTATGATAATTATAGGGATACCAGATAAAACATTTTATCAATAAAGCAACGCATAATTCTACAAAAAACCTAAGACTTAAGCAGTATGGATAAATAATCCATCAATAATCTGCAATATATTTTGGAAGTATTTCATTAGTTTACGAATTTCTCACTTCAGTTTTTGAAAGAATAGACAATTGCTGAAATGTGAATTAAAGAATAGAAATCTTCTACTAAGACTTTCAGCATAAAACTAGCACACTTAAAAATAATTTGTTTAATTGCGATGTTAACGAATAACACGGGAAAATAATTTAAGAATTAACACTTTAATTTTTGAAAATATTTAATGATCATTAGAGAATAAAAGTTTACACTCAATTCGCATCATAATGCATTATTAATATATGCAATGACACATAAATACATTCTGGATTGGATCAATCCAATTTAATTAAATGGGGACACACATCAGTTAAACTGTAAAATATAATTAAAAAATATATAAATTTGTATATTTATAAAAAAAAATTCTAGGAAACTGAGATCCCTTTAACTTTTTGTGTAACGGCAGCAACAAATCTCTTGTAACATAACCTGTTACATGAAGTTTTGCCGTTACCGCTATATAAAAAGTTCTACGAGTCCCATTTTCCTAGAAAAATATAAACAACTTTAACTCTTTTTTTGTAATGTAGTGAGAAGAAATCTGTTGGCTCCATTATGCATGCGATTGCCAACATATAAAAATTCTAGATCCGAGTAATTCTGGTAGCATTACACATTCTAGACTTTAGTAATACCAGTCATATTTAATTTAGTATTACATTTTTACTTGCGAAAGAGCTATCCCAAGAACTTTGGTAGTGGAAATAGTCAAAATACTTCAATGCTGCCTGGAACAACATGTGTACCGTAAAAAAAGAGAAATAATGCTTAATTAAAAAAACTATTTACATAACCATGGACAAAGTATGCAATAATCCCTTTCAAATTATGCATGATTCATAAAACAGCTCTTTATATTTGAAAAAAATTCCAAAAACAATTATATTTACAAGTTCATATTCTCCTATTTTGAATTCTATTCAAAGTTTCTCTTGTTGTCCCGATTTTAAGAAAAAATTGCAGTTTTTTTACAGTGTATTACGCAATTTTGTCGAACCAGAAAAATTTTCAGATGTTACCAATTTTCAAGAAGATATTTTCCTCTTCAACAAATCTATTTTACAGACAATAATGATAATTTAACAGTACTAACATTAATATTATGTTATCACTCTTATATGAATTCAGTTTTGTATTAGAAATATTTTAATGACATACTAAAGCTTATGACTGAGAGTTTATGACATACTAAAAATTTTATGCCGATTTCTGAAAAACTATTGCATACATTATATAACCTACACAAAAGTATTTCAGAAAATTAGTGGATGCAAAAGGTATTTGGTTTCTCGAACTGTAAATCTCCAAATGAATTGGTTTCAAGGGTTTCTAAGAGATTAATTTTTGAAATACTTTGTTTGTACTTAAATTGATAAATGTGTGTTTGATATCATATATAAATGAGGCTGAAATGTGAATTAAGTTGTTAAAGAAAACTTCACCATTTTCATTTCAGGAAAAACAATGTATTTATAAATGATCTAATTCTTGAATGACACGCATTTAGATATTCCTAATATATTATTGGAAAATTTATATTCAGATTACATAAATATAAAATGGTGTAAAAAGCTTCCTGTGATATTCGTTTCCATTTAAATAATGACTTAAAAACGTAATGATTTAAACATTTAATTTTTCTAAAGCTTATAGAACGCTCTCGTAAGAAAGCTGAATAAAAATTTAAATGTTGTAAAAGCTTAAACTTGTAGAAGAAGTATGGCTATAAAATTTTCTTTCTTTTGTATGTTAACAAAAATGTAAAGATTTTTTTTTTTGAACTCATCACTTTTTCATAAAACAATTAATTAATATGCATAAAAAATATATAAAACTCTTAAATTAAAAAATAGTTCCAAGCTTATCGAGTCAATGTTCCTTATGTAAAATATCTTATATAAAACAATTATATTTTCATACAAATTACTTTCGTAGTGAAACATTTGTTTTATTAGAAGTAAAATATACGCTATCCTTAAATGACTTGAAGAATCATTGTCATCATAGAAAAAAAAATCTATATGTCTTTATTAGTAGTACATATTCTATACCATGTAATAAAAATATTTCAACTAATTTATAAAAAATGTAACACAATCCAACTATAGTAATTCTTTAAATGCAGAAACAATGCTATATTACAACTAAAATTTAGATAGTATCTAATATGTTACTTTTATTTTTTTCATTTAAGTAATAGTGAGATGTGGTGTAACATCTTCTATTGGAATAAATCTCATAAACTGATTTTCTTTTATCCGTGTAATAATAACTGAGAACAAGGAACAAGAAATTAATAAGGCAATAAAACGTTTATCGTTATCCAATATTGAATTAAAGAAGACTTTTCTTATAAATTGTTTCCAACATTTTGGTACAAAGAAAGACAACACTGTGTCATGTGACCCAACGAAAATCAAGAAAAATATTCTAGCTAAATAAATCTTTATTTTCTCTTCACGTTAGTCAGCTACACTGTTAAAAAAAGAATATAATAAAAAAGAATATTGCCCAGTTATACTGATGGCATTGAACTCACAGGCTACGCATACTGATTGTACATTGCAGCCTTATATTTTCAAAGGTTAATTCCGTTGGAGAAAAAAAAATTAAAAAAGGGAAACAGCTCTCTCCTTTCCTCTTTTTTATACTTAATCATTAAACCTCCTAAACTATCAAGAACATGCTTTATCATATAAAAAATCTATATCCAAAATTCAGAGCAAATCGGATAATTCTTAATAAAAACCCATTTAACATTTATATAATTTAAGAGGAGCTATCCCCCTCTTTTATACTTAACCATTAAACTTCCAAAACTATTCAGAGATTTGAACGAAATCTGACAATTTTGCTTGAAAAACCCTTTTATATCAATTAAGGGGAGGGGCATTAGAACCCCCGTTCCCCCCTGTTTATACTTATTCAATGAACACCTAATAATAGTCACGAAATTGCCTCATCAAAATGATCCTATATCTAAATTTTTGAACGAAAACTGTTAATTCTGCATGAAAAACTCATTAAATCAATTAAGGGGAGGGGCATGAGCCCCCCCGTTCCCCTTCTTATACATTTCGAATGAACACCAAAAACTAATCAGGGAAGAGCCTTATCAGGATATACCTATATACAACATTTCAAGTGGATCCGATATTTTTATCATTAGTTATCGCGTTACGCACGAACGTACGAACGTACATACAGAACGGGCGGGCACATAAGTTCTCAGGCTATGATAGCCTGTGAGCTAAAAAACTGTAAAGTTACTATAGTGTTTTTAGGAAACTGGGATTCTACGAATTTTTTTATGTAATGGCAACAGCAAAAATTCATGTAACAGAATCTATTACATGAAGTGTTGCGTTTGCCGTTACATAAAATGTTCTAGGAATCCCAGTTTTTTGAAAAGGTATTAGTAACTTTTTTTACAGTATAGTGAGAAAAATTAACGAGCTATATTATGATGCGATTGGGAACATGTAAAAACACTATATCACTGTAATTTTGGTCGCAATGCATATTCTGCACATAAGTAAAAAGAAGAATCCACGATACAGGAACCGAAAACACCAGACATATTTATTTCAGCATTACATTTTTGCTTACAAAAGACCTGTCCCAAAAACATTCGTAGCAAAAATAGCCCAAAAATCCTCAATATTATCACATTTCCGCATATAATTTCAATTACGCAACTGAAATATATGAATGAAAGTTGATAACATCCTAAAACTGTTATGCCAGTTTCTGCAAAAGTATTGCATACATTTTAAAAGCTACTGAAAAGTATTTCAGAAAATCAATGGATGCAAAAGAAATCCGGTTTGTAGAACTGTAAATCACGAAAATGGATTTTTTTTTCGAGGTTTCTGCGGTTAAATTTTTGTTAACATACAAAAGTAAGAAAGTTTTATAGCCATACTTCTTCTATAAGTTTAAGCTTTTACAACATTTAAATTTTTATTCAGCTTTCTTACGAAAGCGTTCTATAAGCTTTAGAAAAATTAAATGTTTAAATCGGTTTCTGATATATTTCGTTTGTCTCCTAATTGATAAATGACTGTTTGATAAATCAGGCTGAAATGCGAATCAAATTGATTATAAAATCTTCACTATTCTTCATTTTAGGAAAAACAATGAATTTATCAAGTCTAATTTTTCAATAAAATGCATTTAAACATTCCTATTTATATTATTGGAGCAGGAGCAGTTGCATTGGGATTACATAAATATGAAAGGTGTAAAAAGCTGTCTGTGGCACTTGTTTCCACTTAAATGATTTAAAATTAAACTTTTTTTTTTTTTTTTTTTTTTTTTTTTTTTTTTTTTTTTTTTTTTTTACAATATATTGATAAATCGAAAAAGGCAGAACATCAACATATATTTCTAAATTTACTTGATGTGTTTTCTTAGGGTTTTTATGAAATTATTTACACAATTTACAACTAAACAAATAATTTTCTTTATTAAAATGGTAAATAAAAAAGTATTTTTTGTTCTATATTTAGATCTGCATGACATTTTATTAATCTATTTGAAAATCCTTTACTATTTATGTGAATGCATTTTTCCTTGAATTTATCTTTCTTTTTTATAAAACAATTTAATTTTTTATACAAAAAGAGATATAAAACTCCCAAATAAAAAATAATTCCAAGCTTATCGAGTTGATATTCCTCATGAAAAATATCTTCTTTAAGACAATTTTGATTTCAAACAAAACACTTTTATATTGAAATATTCATTTAATAAAACATTTATTTCAATAGAAGTAAAATATACACAATCTTGAAATATTTTCGGGTAACCATTCTCGTCATAATAAAAGTCTTTATTAATGGCACATATTCTGTAGCATGCCAAAAAAATATTTCAAACAAATTATCAAAAATGAAACACAATCAAACTATAGTAATTTTTTGAATACAGAAATAATGCTACATTACCAGGAAAATTCAGATATCTAATATTTTACTTTTTTTCATCTAACTACTAGTGTAATGTGGTGTAACATCCTCTATTCGAATAAATCTCACAAATTGATTTTCTTTTATCTGAGTAATAATAACTGAGTACAAGGCACAAGAAAATAATAAGGCAATAAATTGTCTGTCGTTATCCCAAATTGAATAAAAGAAGATTTTTTTTCTTGTAAATTGTTTCCTAGATCATACTAGAAAGAAAAAAAACAATGTGTAATGTGACCTAAGAAAAATCAGGAAAATAATACTAAGCTAAATATATTTCTATTTTCTTTTCACAATCATTTTGGGAGTATTCATTTGTATAGTGAGTATTTTTTAAAGTATATAACGCATAATTTTATCTATAAAGTTTTTATTTGTTTATTTATTTTTTTATTTGTTTATTTATTTATTTATTTGTTTATTTATTTTTTGAAATACAGTTGGCTCTCGTTAATTTGAACTCGTCGGGACCACAAGAAATGTTCAAATTATCCGAAGTTCGAATTATGGAAAATATGAAATGAGAACGAGAATATGCTTAATATGGTACTATTACAAAGGAATTAATGTTATAGTGTTTTTTTAAATTTATTATGTCTGTTATCATCAGAATATGACTCAATATTAAATTAGAATGTATAAATACATAAACTAATTAAAAGATTAGAAACAAGCACAATGGAAGAAAAATTTAAAGCCTCGCTGATGGGCAGACGGGGCATTTAGAAAGGGGATATCAAATGCATGGGACTATATGTATACACGTTTGGAACAATTTCCACAAAAATCAAAGAAATAAAGTTATTCAAATAGTCTGAAATCCGTGAGAAAGAAAGGAAGAATGAAAAATCGGGATTCTAGTTAGTTCTAATTAAACGATGGCAAGAGAAAATGAGTTTGAATTAATGAAAAAAATTAACGTTGTTCTGCGATTGAAAGTTTCGTGACATCATATTTAGTTCGAATAAAGCAAAGATTTGAATTATTCGATTTCGAATTAACGAGAGTCGACTGTACATAACGTATAAATTACTGTTGCAAGATATGATTTTTCAAACTAATGTTTATTTACCTGGTTTGTTTGTATTACATTCAGATCTGCCTGTATTCTTTTTACAACAATTATGACAAATACAATTCTGATAATTTCTGTGTCTTGTTCTCATCGTTATTAACCTATTAAAGCCAAGCATAGCATATGTTACCAGAAAAGTTTTTTTTATACATATTTGTTGTTTGAATACCAGTATTTTTCAGCAGAAGTATTATCTTTACTTGATGATCTAAGCTTCATAACAAAATTTTAAAAAAAATGCTGTTTTAGAAAAACTGGTTTGAAAAATGTTTTGCTTTTTAAAGAGGAAAATAATTCACTGACTGACTCACAATGACACTTTACTATATTAATATTCTGTTTTATACAAAGAAACCTTCTTTTCGTTTCAATGCATTTTATTTTTACGGCTTTGTTGTTAAATAGCACATATAATTTTTTAAAGTTAATATAATTTTATCCTGTTTGTCTATATACTTAGATTCAGATCTGCAGGTATTCTTTTCAGAACAATTGTGACAAATAGAAATTATAATGATATTTTTATGTTGTTTCCATTGTAATTAATATATGTTATTTTAAGCAATGAAATTTCTATTTTTCATCGCTTCAATGCTTTATATTTTTATTATTTTGTTGTCCAAATTCAGAGGAAGTTTACTTACAGATTTGATAACACCCATTAATTTGTAAGTAATTAACATATTTTTAATTTAGTTTATATATTTATAAATTTTCCAATACAATTCAGAAGTGTTTATGAATTCGGTTTATTCTGTCCGTCTTCGAATTTCCTGTTTGAATGTTTATCCATTTTCCAACTCGAGAACTAGTTTCGGATTGTGTTGCAGTATAGTATATGTTACTGGCGTTTGCTACGGCATGTTCGGTTTTCAGGTACACTCAAATGAATGCTGTTACAAATTATTATTGTTGCAAATCTGCAACATACTCAAATGTCAAAATTATTTTCACAGTAAGATTTAAAATGCAATTTTATTTAACTAATAATAACACATTGCTCAGTGGTGCACAAAACAGGAATTTTAATATACATTAGTACATATTAAAATAAAATAAAATTTTCAACGTTTCGCGCCGTCTTCTGCGGGCGTCTTAAGCAATAGTATTAATTTCACCCTTGAAGTCGAAGAAAACGCCACCCTTTCATTTTTAGATGTTCAAATTAATAGATGCAATTCAAGTTTAAAATTTTCAGTTTATAGAAAACCAATAAAAGAAAATACAGTTATCCCATTTTCAGCCAACATGCCTTTCGAATACAAAATATCTGCTTTCAGGTCATTTATTAAAAGAGCTTTTATGATTTGTTCAGATGACACATTAAATAAAGAAATTGATTTTATACAGAAAATAGCTTTTGACCATGGTTTTCCAGCAAAATTTATAAATAAAATAGTTCAACAGTACAATACTCCTCCCACATCTGGCCAACGACAGAATAAACTTATAGTTTACAGAAAATTTCATTATATCCCTTACATATTTGAAAAAGTAAAAAAGATCGCACAAAAATATAACATAAAACTTGTCGCCATTCCTCCTCCTTATCTCATTGACCTCGTTACAGATAAAATCGACAAAATTCCAATAGATCAAAAATCTGGTATTTATGAAATCCCCAGCACTTTATCTAATAATCTTAAAAAAGTCTACATCGGCATGACAGCGCGGAAACTTTTAACTATAATTAAAGAACATCGTAGAGATATAGAACAATATAAACAGAATACTGCCCTTGCTCGCTTCTATTTGGCGAACAAGGGTTGCCATATTAATTTTGAGGAAGCCAAAATCATAGTTCCATGCAATAACCCAGTTCAAGGTAAAATAATAGAATCCATCGAAATCATAGCACGTGAAAATAAACCATGTAATGATAATTTATCCTGCAATATACCAAAAATATGGCATAACATCATAAAACTTTAAAATTTTTATTTCCTTGCAATATTTTAATTTTTACTCACGTGTAATTGGCAACATTTTTAAATTTTAATTAATTTAATTTTTTATTTAGTAGAAATATCTCTCGAACAAGATGCAAACGTAGTCCTTCCATCTCATATTTTCCTGAAGACGCCTGCAGAAGACGGCGCGAAACGTTGAAAATTTTATTTTATTTTAATATGTACTAATGTATATTAAAATTCCTGTTTTGTGCACCACTGAGCAATGTGTTATTATTAATTAAAGTTTATGGTGCAACGGTCCTATATATATTTATGCAATTTTATTTGTTGTTCCGATTTACCTAGTACACTAGTTAATACAAATTTATCACTGGAATTCTAAACCGATGATGATATTGAGTTTATTTCTCATACCCAAGTTTTGTTTACCATTTGAAAACCATCAGTTTGATATTTTAAAAATTAACTTAGTAAATTTCGTCAAATTAAAAAAAAAACTGGAGATGTCCGAAAGTAGATTTTTAAGGTAATTTTATGCACCTTAAAATTTTGTATGTCAATTTCTGTTTTTTGAAGATGTGAAAAAAAGTACTTTTTATTAAATATTTTAGTTTGAAACGTAAAAATATTTTTAAATGTACATAAATTACTTAAAGGTGCATAATAAAACATATAATAACTAAAAATACATTTAAAGTACTTTAAAAAGTTCAAAACGTTTTCAACCGTCACTTGCGCGGTCTTCGTCAGTGAGAAAACTCTAAATTTAGAGTTTTTCTCACTGAAGACCGCATAAATGACGGTTGAAAACGTTCTGAACTTTTTAAAGTACTTTAAATGTATTTTTAATTTTTATATGTTTTATTATGCACCTTTAAGTAATTTGCGTACAGTTAAATGTATTTTTACGTTTCAAATTAGTAAACAAGTTGAATTCTACACTGTTTCTGTTCTCAACTCCAATTTTAAAGATTTTAGTTTTACATTCTAATTTTTTAAATTACTTTTTATATGCTTAAAATGATGTATTCTAATGTCTGAGTCAGTATTTTTCAAATTGGAATTATTCAACCACAAGGGGTTAATTTTGGGTGATAAAATTAAGCTAAATTCATTGATATATTTCCACGCTGATATTGTTTTACTATCCCACTGTATAAATCTCGGGACTTTCTTCTTTCATTATCAAAAACAAATGAATCAATCTGAAGAATTGTTACTGATAAAGCAGTTTTAATCTATTTTATTGAAAATGATACGAATGTTAGAGATAAAAAACAGTATATTTTGTAGACAAAATACCATTATCAATCACAGATAAAAATGCAATAAGCTTATTGCTCTCAGACACGTGACCTGAATATGTCCGGTTGTTTTAGGACACTTGAAGTACGGGACAAAGTGTTTGTCTTCTTGACTTGAATCCTAAAACCATTGCCGTAAGAATAAAAGAAAACCTTACGTAAACTAAATATTGGCCGTAATCATTTGTCTGAGATTTTTCCATAATGCATTAATGATGTTATTGTATTTCTTTGTTTTATTTTTAAAAATATTTTAACATAAAATGCTTTCAGGTTTTACTAGTGTTTTTTTATGTTAAATGAAAAAAAATCACTAATTTTTAACCGGAGCTCAAATAAAATGTCAACAGTAGCCGTTATTTTTTTAAAGAATGATATTAGGTACAATTTTTAATACGTAGACAGTCCTTGAAAAATAATTTATGCGTACCTTTAAATTCGGTATTATTCTTAGTCAGTTGGTAGTACCCCCACTAAAAATAATCTTAAGATTATCTGAAGAAATTGCCACTTTCTACAGAATTTCTATAGAAATTTGAAGAAAATTTGCAGACTTAAATATTTAAAATGTTAAAAAATTTAAATAAATTCTTAAAAAATTTAAAATATCTGCAAAATTTTTAAAGATATTCTTAAAAATATCTGGAAAATGGGCCAAATACCTTCGGATTTCCCACAGATTTTGGGCCAAAAAGCTATAGATTTTCTACAGATTTTTTTTAGTGGGGACACTTTTTTTATATGACTGTTTGCAGCTAAAATAACAGATATTAATCATAATTATTTCAAAGATTATATGCAACTAGAATGCATCATTTATATAAATCTGAATTTTATGAATATGTGTGTGAACAAGTATTTGTTTTTGAAGTCGATTTAATGCATAACTTAGTAATAAATATTGTTCTTTGTCAATTAATACCCGTTTCTGTATTATGCTATTTTTTGCAATTAAATTAACAGGGACGATGACGTTTATTTATAGGATTTTAAATAACTATAATGCGTCATTTTCTACAAATTTGAATTTCATAAATGTATTTTACAAGTACTTATTTTCCACGGAGCCCAGGGTTCTCGCTCTTATTCGCCATTGCACCAAATCCGGAAAAAATGTTTCCCTTGGCAACTAAATAAAAAACCAGACTCACCAAATTGGGAGTGCTCAATTTCTTCTCTTTTTGTGTGTATGTAGTAACAGTTGAGATTCTTATCCATGCTATTGTATGATTGATGTCGCTTTTTATTTTCATAGTTTATTTATAGAGATACTGACTGTATCGCTATACACCAATGTCTATACTCTCTTCACCAATTCAATTTATCAACAGCCAATATATAGGAAGTATTATAAGATAAGAATTTCTCTGTTGTCAGCTTATCTCTATCTATGCGCCCATAAAATCACAAACAAAATTACTCGCGAAAATCACCAAATCAAGAAAAGTTTTGCTGAAATGCTATATTGAATTTGTCATTTATAGTATATAGTTAGTAATATAGAATAGTTATATAGTACAGTTAACTAGTTTATGCATTATTGACCAATCATCAATTTCTTCTATCGGTTATACAGTTTGTGTCAAAACTTTAAGCACAATACCAAATTTAAAATAAATTTTAACTATTTACTTTATTTCAATGTTTGTCTTGTAAATGTTAATTATATATCTATTTTAACACCATATTCATAGAAATTAACTTTTAAATTTTATTTGAAATCATGGAGTTTAAGAATAGAACAAAAATAACCATGTCAAAAGTTTAAGCATAACATCGTTTTTATGCAAATTTTACATTTTGACGTGAACGGTTGCGCACGCAAACAATTTCTGCGTATATAAGAAGCAGTTAGTTATTGTTTTTAAATCAGTACAAAATGCCTAAATCGAAAGAATTTTCAGAGGAGGAGGTGATAAAAATCTGGAGTATAAAGGTAAAATGTAAGTTTGTTTCTGAAATTGCAAGTGGATTAAAATATCAAAACGAAGTATTCATCAAATTTTGGCTCGTGGTAATGATTTCAATCGAAAATTTATTTCAGGAAAGCCGGGCGTGATTAGTCTGCGCCTACATACACGCATCGGAAATTTGGCTTCAATTGGTAATTTCTCCCTTTCGCAAATACGATATGGACAAATATAAAAAAACTGTCTATAGAAGGGTTTTAGAATTCAAATGTATAAAATACCGTAAAATGGCTCGATTACCGTGCCTCAAACGACACTATAAAGAAGCTAGATTACAATGGGCCAAAGAACACATGTCATTTGGTAAAAAGTGGCTGAATGTTATATTAAGTGATGAAAAAAATGGAATCTTGATGGCCCTGAAGGGTTTAAGTACTATTGGCATGATCTCCGCAAAGAACCTAGTAGTGTATTTAGCCGATAACATAATGGTGGTTCTGTAATGGTATGGGGTTCTGTTTCTTTTAATGGTCAGACATCTCTAGCATTCATCAGTGGTCGTGAAAACTCAGAAACTCGCCAATTGCCAATCTCTCTGACACTTGCCAATCCTTTGCTTCCTGTTGCCGTGGGGTTTTTTTTTGGGGGGGGGGAAGAAAAATGGTTATTTCAACATGATAATGCTTCGATCCATACCTCAAACTCAACTTCATCACAGCTCATAATCAAGTCAAAATAGTGTCTGTTTCGAAATGGCCGGAAATCAGTCCTGATTTAAACTCTATAGAAAATACTTGGGGTATTCTCACTCATGCATTTTATCCAAATGGAAAGCAGTATTCTTCAGTTAAATATTTGAAAGATGCCATTGAGAACGTTTGGTTTAAAATTGAACCAGAAACCACCATTTTATCGATGGAAGACCGTATACTTAAAGTAATTTAGCAGAAAACAGCAATAATCAAGTATTATTTTTTTTTCTTGTTCTGCGAAAAACTAAAAAACTCCAGTGCTCAAAGTTTTGATACACTAATTTATGTTGCTTTAAGAAAATTTTATTATTTATAAATTTTATAGCATAAATCTTAACTATCTTTTTAAAACTACAATTTATAGGTTATGAAAAAGGAAAGTAACTTTCAATTTTATTTTGAAAATCTCTATTCCATTTACTTTTGACACGCACACGCACAGTCGGGTGGAGCGAAAAAATTATTTTTTAAAAATCAAAAACGGGTATGTGCCAAATGTTGCCTTTATACTAGTACATCAACTGTGTGAAATTTTACCGCTGAAAAAAAAATGGCTCGAGTCTGCGCTTTTGCCCCAAATATAGAAATTTCGGGTAAAATTTGTCATTTTTTGATATTTTTTCAAAAAAAAAAAATCCTATAGAGCTGGTTATTATTTAAAAGTGTTACTTAAACCTTTATATTTATCTGCTTAACATATTCAAACTATAAAACAATATCTTTATTCCGTATAGCTGGAGCAAAACAGACAACTTTTGGTAAGAAAACGGCATTAGCACACTATTGGGACATACATTGAATTGTTGTTTTTAATACAGCTCTTCTTTTCAAAACTACCTTGGACATGCACCGTGGAGGTGGCTATATTTCATATACCACCCGTCCCAACTATTCTATCATCTTAGTACAGTGTTTTATTTATATATTGATTTGTGATTTTCTTTATCAAAATTTGGCCTGTTTTCTATGCATCCGCCTAGTTTATCTGTTCTTTGTATCCACATGCTGCTGTGACTATCTTAATGTATATTTTTACAGCTTATATTACAAAAAAATGACAAGCGGAGTAATGTACGGGAATATTAATAAAGGGATCTATTCGGTCATCTATTATTTTTATCAAACTTACATTCAGTTGATGAAAGTGATTGGAAGTTCTGTTAGCACAACATTTTTTCAGTCAATTATATTTTTTTATGTAATGGCCTGCTTGAAAGATGATTTCAGATATTTCAACTATAAGTATGCCATCATTTATTCTGCTTTTGCATTTTTTATATGTTGAGAAGCGAGCTGTTTAATGTGATTTCTGATGATCGTCAGAGGAATTGCAATGGGAATTTGTCCTGCACGTGCAGAGCAACCATTGTTGTAAATAAATTTTTTTGCATTAGTTTTACGCCATTTTCTAAGTATTTTCGTAACCAGGTAATTTCCCATTAACTTTAGATTCCCATTTATGAGTGAAAAATATTTGATGGTGAACTATCCTGGGCATAAACTTATAACACATAGTACTTTTTGAGAGAATGTACAGACTCTAATCGACTATAAGTACTCATTTAAATTTAGAATTCTATTTGTCGCTGTGAACCATTTTGCATTGGGTAAGCTTAGAATTGTGTATAATAATGTATCATATGCTATTTCAACTTTAATGAATATCCTCTGCGTCAATTATTACAGAAGTCGATGTAAAACGTTATAATCTACATGGATTCAGTGGATCATTAAGAAAATCTTTGTCTACGTATCAATTCACTTCCTATTGCAATTTTTTATAAAATAGATAATAATTTTGAAAAATTATTTTCTGAAATTAAGTAAAAGATTCTCAGAACAGACTAGAAAATTCTGTCGGAGATTGCAAAGCTAATTCATAAGGAAAACTGTTTCTCAGAAGAAATGGGGAATAGGAATTTAGAAAACATCTCGCACAAAAAAAATGCTCATAAAGGGAATAAAATTTTCCGCCTTATATAAGAACAGATTGGCAACCAGAGTCTATAGATTCACTCACAAAACATATAATCAAAGTTTATACCGCGGGATATTTTATACCAAATGTAATACACACCTAAAGAATAGGTCTAAAAACTTATTAGAAATTACTCGACTACGAAACAACACAGGAAACGACATAAAACAAATTCTAAAACTTCTTTCAAAATATTGTTGTTGCTTTACACGCAAATTTTATTTGCAATCCTCTATGACGATCTCTTCTCAAAATTTATTCAATGCAATAGGTGCAGTAAAGGATGACATACTAGAAACTGAATTCATACCATCAATTTTTAGGCATATCATTATATATATAATGCAATTGATTGAAAAAATGTTGTGGTAACAGAATTCCCAATCATAATGTATTAATTGTATGAAAATTTAATGAAGATAATAGACTGCTGAATAGGTTCAATTAACAACATACCTAATACATTTCTCAGCTTCCTCTTCTGTTATACAAGGTATAAAAATATACTTGCAGCAGGTCACACCAGTAGCATCCAATGTCAGTGAAAACAAAGAAGAGGTAAACTACTTTGATGCATAGAAAACTTATGCCCTTTTTCGGGAAATCAAATAACAATTCAATACATAAATAAAACACTGGGCCTAGATTGTTGGGTGGCTGAGATGAGTGGGATATGAAATGAAGCCACATCTACGAGTTATATACAGAATAGTTTTGAAAGCAGATAGGTAAGAAATGCATTCTAAACAACATTTCGTTGTATGATCCAATAGAGAGGTAACGCTGGTTTTTACCAAAAGTTGTAAGATTTGCTCCAATTATACAGACTACAGATATTGTTTTATAATTTAAACATGTTAAGCAGATAAATATAAATGTTTAAGTAATACTTTTAAATAATAACCAGCTCTGTAGGAATTTTTTAATTTTTTTGAAAAAATGTCAAAAAATTACAAATTTTACCCAAAATTTCGATTTTTGAAGCAAAAACGCAGACTCAAGCCATTTTTTTTCAGCGATAACATTTCACGCAGTTGATGTACTAGTAAAGTCAATTTTTGGCACCTACCCGTTTTTGATTTTTAAAAAATAATTTTTTTCGCTCCAACCTAACGCACAGTTGTCAAAATGTTATAGCAATTTACCGTTAAAATAATGTTTGAAAAATTTACACATTTTGTAGACATTTAGAATGTACTTATTTTTAATAGTTTTATAGTATAGAGTTGAATTTCTGTTTTCTAAGCAATGACAAAAAATTACATTATTTTATAACGTATTGAAAAATATGAATCCAATAAAGGATTAAAGGTATATTTTTCAGTGTTACACACTGAATATATTTTGCTGACGTTTCTTTTCATTTGGCTACTTTTTATATTTTTTTATTAGCCAAATCGCTTTTATTGGTCAACAGCCAGCGATAACCCTGCATGAACTCTACTTAATTTGTAGCATTTAATAGTAAGTACTATTTCTATTTCCTATTCTATTGATATGTACATCACTTTCAGGCATTTTTTGCAGCTAAAGTAATAGGGCAGTTTTTTTTATTCAAGATTTTACATAACGAGAGTGCATTATTCTTCTTAAATTTAAATTTTATAAACCTTTGTCTAGACATAATTTCTTTTTGACGCCTGAGTTCCTTTTTCACAAAATCCGCGTGAACAAAAGCTCTATTTTCATCCAATTTAAATCTTTTATTCCTTAGAATTTCAGAGAAAGCATTCGATTGAAAATATTCTGAGAAAATTAATATGCGTAAAATTTGATTAATATTCCTTTTTAGAAATTCATTCTCTTACAATACGAGTTAGAATATTGCTGTGTCAAGTAGAATTAGGAAATGTACAGGCACTCAGATATATTTAGCTATTAAATTAAATTTATATGCAACTTTTGCTTTTCTTTGAAATTCTGCATTTTAAAAGCAATCCCTTTATAGAAATTACGCGTATTGTAAAAATATGTTTGAAAATGAAAATTTATTTAATATAACTCCCAGTTTAAACAAAATGAAATTGTATCGTAGGTATAGTAGAATAGAAGTACTTTATATTTTAATAGAGAAAAACGGTCAAATGTTATTTCTCTCAAAGAATTCGTAATTTTGAATGTTATAACAGAGAGAAAAAATATTTCAAAATTTTCTTAATCAAGTTTGCTTTTTACAAAGAGAAAATATGTGGTAATTGGTCAGAATTAAGAATGCTAGTCTTTAAGCGGCTGATTTCCCTTCGGTAATGTTAAGTCTATGGGCGATTATACATTAATATTTTCAAAATGTCTCCTCGGGAAATTAATATTTTCAACTTCTTTTTTTTTCAGTATTCCTTTCTTAAAGGTTGTTAGTTTTTTTCTTAGTTTTCAAAATATTTCTAAAATCTATGCATTATTTTATGCCAAGTGTTAAAATTTTTATTTCCAGTTGTCAGTTTTTAAAACATTTTAGTAGAGAATATTTCTCTTTAAGAAGCGAACACTAAAGAAAGGAACTTGAAAACATTAATTCTTGGAGAAGATATTTTTAACCCTCTGACAGTCTTGCAAAAGGGCAAAATTGTAATGTCGTTTTCTCAGCATTTTGTTTTAATTGCTAAAAAAATATGATTCTTTCAAAATATGAATTTTATAATTGAGTGTGTTAATCATTGCACAATGTATTAAAAATCCATAAAATCAACTGAGTTATATCATTTTAATTATTGCTTGCATTGCAGTGAAACCTGAAGCTTAAGGAACGTCTATAGACGGGCTTGTCAATGAGAGGGTTTATGAGAAATCATCAAACACCCACACACTTAACATCATTGAGGGGAATTTGGCCGCTGAGTGATTAACACCATTAAATAACCTTACTTTACAGTGAGCACAAACAAAAAAAAATCCAATTGAAAAATAACAAATCGTTTCTAAATTTGCTACCCTAGTAAGTTTTACAAGTCATACAATTTTTTTAAGTAAGTAACATTTAATGTGTAACATTTTTAAATGACGCAAGTATCTTTCACAATGAAATTTCCTTTTTTTCCCTCCTTTCTCTCTTCTAGTGCTTATTAGTAAACGTTTTTCCTCTTGTGAGTTTTTAGAGGACGTTTGTGACCAGATTCCGTACAAGGAAAAAATGAAAAAGAAAAATGAACATGAAATTAATATGAAATGCTATAATATAAAATCTGTAAATAAGGCAATAAGGCAAAAATCAACCCATTGAAGAAAGTCACAGCAAGAGAACAATGGAGTACATAAGAAACCACACAGCTGTTTTGTAAAGGATATAGAAATTGCAGGTTCTATTTAACGGGGGTTTTACAACGGGGTGTCTACAACTACGAATTTTTGTAAAATTACACTCTTGGATAAAAATAATGAAGATGGAAAATCTCTCAACAAATCAAATTATGTGATACAATGTAACAAATACATGTGTAGCGTTAATCAGCACTTCACATATTACTCGCTGTGGTTGTTTCTCGAAAACCCCTGCCATATTTCATTTTAATTTATTTGTATTAACTATTTTATTTCCTATCATCTCCTTTTTATTAATGTTCTCATTTTAAATATTATTTCGATTTCGTTTCTTTTGATGTCTTCTCCTGTAAATATTTCTTCCTTACATAGCTTATCGAATGTTCTAAAACGGTAAAATCTTGTTTGAATTCATTCCTTCCGGTTTAAAAAGCTTCTAGAAACTTCTCCAACGTTCTATGGGTGGTTACTTCCGTTTAATCAAGCCCTCCCCTTGGCCTATGAAATTAAATTCTACAGGTGACGTGATTTAAGCAGTTAAGTGCCTGGCCACCTTTTTGGCTTTCCTTCTTTAAGTGTATTATCATTTTTTTCCTATTAAATTCATATTTCCCTATACATTTGTACGTAGCTTGGCTTTTCTCTCTCGCTTCGCTCATTCTAACTTTGCCAACTTGGCGTGTTGCGAGATTACAGCAACCCTTTCTCTTTCCTCTCCCCTCGCTGACAGCCGCTTGGCGGTTGGGTTGAGATTTTGGAGTGAGTAAGGCACCTTTTCCGCGCCGATCTAATCCTATGGTCGTTTCACCGGCCGTTTTATAATCCAAGTATGTTAAGAGCTATAGAATGGAATTTTGTGAGGATTTATGCAAAAATCGGGTGCACCATCCGATGTCATCTTGTTCTGCTCCTCTTCAAAAGTTTCCTCTTCCATCTCATATATCTTTCATGAAGATCATTTTTCCTTTGAAAACCGATGAAGAATCAATTAACGTTCTCGCAAAAAGAAGCTCTGATATTTTATGATCTTGCTTTTCCTAAAAAAAATATAATTGTATTTGCAATATGGCATCCCCAGAAGAGAAAGGAGAAAATTCATCACTTTTGTCGATTTCCCCATTTATGTTTTCTTGAGATGTTATAAGTTTGTTTTCTATTTTTGATCTGTAATAATATGATAGATCGTTGTCTTTGTCAAGAGAATATATAAAGAAAAACTATTGTAAAGTGAATATCGACGTCTGTTATCATTCATGGGAAAATTATTACAAGATAAATAACGATATATATATATATATTATTCTTCATAAGAAAATATTATAAAATATGATATCATTATTTGTGCTTTCAAGAAAAAATAAATAAAGTTTTGTTCTACAATCTTCAACAAAATTCGTCTTAAGTGGTTTTTTCCCTCATGTTTGTCTCATTCATCATTCGTCAAGACTCAGGTAATATCTTTTCATTTTATTTTTCTCCTCTCAAGTGTTTGATTTAATATTATTATCAAAGAATCTTCTTCAAAGAACCTTTCAAGATATCTTTTGTCATGTCCTTTTTTTGGGGTATTTTGCTGGCCCTCATTCAGCACATTGTCCAAAATACCACTACGATCATTTGGCCTATTTGATGGAACGAAAACCACAAGCGTCCCCATCCTTCTTTTCGGATACACAACACTCGCCATAGAGTAAATTTCTGAAACAGTACAGAAAATTTCTACTTCAACTTTTATAAAAGGCAGTTTCAAACCCTATACTTTGTACATGAAAGTAGGCTGAAAGCAACATTATCTCAGATCTTTTTTCGAAAAAAATTATATATTCATTACTGAAACATAAACATAGTGAATATATGAGTGTACCAATTTTCGGATTTTATTTCGTGCTGACACATAATACCTTCTGCTAAAGCTACACCTTAAAGTAGGTATATAGTCTTTAAATTTAACAAAATTTGAACAAAAACCTACTATATGTAAAAATTAAAGTGGAATGACAACGACCAAAAAAATTTTGGGGGGAATTTTTTCTTTGGATTGGTCTAAAAAGTTACCTTTTGGCACTGAATATCAGGTTAAATTTTTAAATCATTTGTAAATCATCTTTAGGGCCCTAGCAGGTCTTAAAAATTATGCCCATAATACCAAGATTTCACTATATAGTGTAAATTATTCAATTTCATTTTTTTTACTTGCTAAATTCTTATTTGAGTAAAATTGCCCATAAAAATGACTGATAAAAGTATTACTTGTCAACAATCCAAATATCGTCGTGTAACTCTTAAAATAGTGAAAAACCTAAAATGTGAATTGTGTTGTCCTAAAGAAGACAAAGAAAAAGTACAAATAATAGATATACAGTCCACTTTTATTTTTCGAATATATATGAAGATAGTTCTCTAAATGTAAAGGAAAGGCAGTTTTCTGATTATATAGTTATACATTAAAAAATAATATATACGATGAGTTATAAAATTATCTTTCATTTGAATCTAATTTGTATTGACCATACCACATACGTATGATTATTTTAACAAATTAATTCTGTAAAATATTTTTAGAGCTTTACGTACTATTTATGTATTTTTATTTTTATTCTAATGATCTCACATCTCAATAAAGATCTGAACTAATCGTTAAAATGTACGTTTAAAATTACTGAATGTAATTCACTCTAAAAGAGGCTTCATAATGATCCTCTCAACAAGAATTCAAATTATACAATCTGACAATTAATTACACGTTGTTGTTTTTGTTGTTTATTTTTAATGACATGCGAGCCTTTCCTTTCTTTATTTTTTATAAGAATCATCAAAAGGAAATATAATCTAGTAGCTTGCATAGGCAGTAAAATGATTACATTATTTTTAAGCAATTAATGTTTTATTTTAAATTTGCCAAACAACTTCATTATCGCACTTTACTTGATAATTGGTCATTTTGTGAGTATAATGCCTAAATTTAAAATTTCTTGTTATGTTCGCTGTATGGTTAGTGAGAAAAAATATTGCATTATTTTCTTGTTATGTTATTAATACTGAAAGTTCTGATTTCCTTTAGCATTATGCTATGATTTGATTTATTATTATGAAATAAGATGATGCTCGTGATGTCTATATGATTTTTCCCATTAAACAGATGTAGTTAAGATTTTCGTAAATTTAAAATTAGTCTAATGTTAGTAGTTCGGCAGTCTAATGTTAAAGCGACTCAATCAGCTAATGTTTAAACAATACTATAAATAGAATAGCTTCCTTATTTTGGTACTATTATTACCGAGTGCAAATATTCGCTTTATAAAATGCTGAAATTATGAAATTAAAAAAGAACGCATTCTCTTTTGAAATAAAGAAGGCTAGAAAAACACATAGTTAATATAATGCAATGTAATATTATTGTACGTTATACTACAACCTGACGTTTGTTTAATGCTGTAATACAGGGCTGTCACAAGAGACTATTTTTTAATTCCGAATAGCACTAGTTTCTCTAAACAGAAATTAAGAGACACTTTAGGAGACACTTTGACAATATTTGCAAGGAAAATAAACTTCAAAGTTTCTATTAGAAAATTATTGGTGCAAACAGAATATAAAAATTGTCGCCTGTGGCAGTACTGTAATATCATCTTACAGATGAATATTGAAGATATGAGTTAATGAAATATTGATGTTTTGAAATATGGATAAAGAGACGCAAAATTGACATTTACGGATGTATTTTCAAAAAAATTCACAAATAATTTCCGTACTCCTAGAAAACATGTTTTTTGCATTAATTCTATCTTGGAGTATGGAATAGAGGTATTTTCCATTTATTCCTTGAACCTATGCGTTTTCGCTGTGTTAATACCAAAGATTAAATTTATTTTAAAAATTAAAAAAACAAAAATTTAATAAATGAGCATTTCTAGTTTATTTAAATTCAAACAAACAAAAATAATGCTTTCGAATTAAAAAATTTTTGCAATTTTCTAATTGATTTAAAATGATTCGCAATTTATTTCTAGAGTTTAAAATAAAATATGTGCATGTAAAATATATTCTAAACGAACAGATTTAAAATTTTCATCGGCCAAGTACTTAAAATGCTCGATTCGAAACGTATGGTCCTAGGTTAAAAACCAAACGGAACCCACGGAAGAAAAAAAATTCATATTTTTTTTTAACTTTTTTTTTTCAAATAACGGAAATTTTCTGCTCTGTAACGAAAAAAATAACGGAAATTTGTTCAATTCTTAGATATATACCGGTAACAGTGTTGTCAGGAATATTTCCGTCAATTGAAGAAAAAGATTTTTGAGAGTGTGTACTACAGATTTGGAATAGAAAAACTTGCTTTATTTATTGGCAAAATTATGTATTTCAATTCGCATATGATGATACTCCAAAAGCGGAAAGTTTGTCACGTAGTTATGTTTTTTATAATATTTTTTATCCTCCTGAAGAAAATTATAATTATTTTTGAATATTATGTATTTTATTTATAACTGGAAAAGATTTTTGAAAGCTGCCTTTTTTTCAGAGCTTATTATGTAACTTACATTAGGTTTTTTAACACATTTTTCGGTGGACTCCTTCTATTAACAACTTTTAATTTCTTCTTTTTTAATAAAAATACAATTTATATGCAAACAAGAACCAAAAATTATACAATATAGATTGTGAAATACTTTTCAATATTTTCAGAACACTTATTCCAAAAGTTCACAATTCAGTAAGATGGAATACGATGTGTAAATGAAAATTTTTGAAACTACATAACGCATTTGTAAACCCGATACCTTCTATACCTTAAGTAGTCGTGAAAATATAAAATGTTTTGTAGCCCTGTGTATGGTCTGTAGGATCAAGATCATTTCAGTTAGAAGCAATGTATATGATGTACAGATATGCAGGCATACTACACAGTCAGCTAAAATTCTTTACCTTAAACTGATAACCTAGCTAAAAGTTTCTACTCAGCAATTTCCACAAATAAACGGATGTTGTTGAGAACTTTTGTCAATACTGTTTATGTTCTACAGAATTTACACACACCAGGGGAAAATAGTTAAATTCATTTTAAATATGAATACACCTTTCCATCTGTTACTGTTCATAGGATTCAATTATTCAATTGCTGCTGATTTTCTTCTATAACCAAATTCAGTTGTGTGCCCCTGTAAATAAACAATAAGTTATATGTACACCATATTCTGTAGTAAGAACCTTGTGTGTACCTCAGATATTTATACCAATTTCAGTATGTTTCAAATAATGCAATATCGTTAAAATACACGGCAAACATTTTAAACATAACTAACGAAGTGTAGAGGAATTCTGTTGAGTGTCCCTGTAAATGAACATTACATTTTCAATATCGAGCATACTATAGTATAAGTGAACGACATATTTCCGTTTCATGACAGTCGGAATACATTAACGAGAGCTAGAGCACTGACAGAAAAACCAAACTCATAATGCTGGTCATCCATTACGTTGGAGGATGTTAAAAAAGGCTGTTTTGTCTTAGTTCAGCAATATTTATAAAATAAAATCGATTATTAAATAAATCAATATTTATAAAATAAATTTAGAACGGTGTACTTTTTTTTACTATTATAGCTTTTTTATTTTAATTTGTATCAAATATATATTCAAACGTGACCTAAGCAAATTTGGAAAATTTTCGCCGCGTATTGCAAATACATAGCTGTGCAAACTATTACATTTAAAATATCACTATTTTAAAATAAAAGCATTCGCTTTATTTAATGACAGAAATTCGAGATTAAAAAAGAAAAAAAAATATTATTCAAAAATCGGATGATTTTCCAGTTATCCAAATAAAACTAGCAACAAAAATGTAACTTCATTCACTCGATTTTTAGAATTTGTACTATTTAAATTACGGTATTCAGATTTTGTTCTAATTATTGCCAAAACAAACACAAAAATTCTTCTTATTTACAATAAAAATAAATAAATATAATTGCTATTCACAAGTAATTCTTTTGTACTTACGACATTTAATGTATTAGGTATATCAAAGATAAAAATAATCCAAAAGTATCAGAGAAAATATGTTCCTATTTCAAAAGACTTATTTATCATTCCACTGCTGTTCTTTTGAGAATATCAATTTCAAAGGAACTTCCCATCAAAAAATATCAGATAAATAATTGGTACGTGTTCTTTCATTTATGCCAAGAATGACAAACAATAATATTTCTAGGGAATAAAGCAAAGAATTGCAATAGTAAAAAATAATTAAGCAAATACGTCACAATGGCAAAAATAAAATCGTAAAGTGATATGGAATTATTTTCATTACTTTATTTTTATATAAATAGAAAAAAGAAGTACGCAGTATAAAAATAAATAAATATGTAAGTATTTTTAGCTCACAGGCTATCAAAGCCTGGGAGCTTATGCGCCCTTCCGTTCTGTATGTGCGTATGTGCGTAACGCGATAACTCATGATAAAAATATCGGATTCACTTAAAATTTTGGATATATGTATATTCTGAAAGGCGCTTCCCTGATTAGTTTTTGGAGTTCATTCGATATGTATACGAGGGGGAACGAAGTCTAATGCCTCTACCCTTAATTGATATAGATGTGCTTTTCATGCAGATTTATCATTTTTTTATATCCCCCATCAGTATCCATAATCCAGTATCCCCAATCTCACTGGGTAAGTATCCCCATTACCACTATTTTTGTTTATCAGAGTTCTACTAAGTAAAACATGCAGCTATTTGAGCTATTTTAGATTCAAAATACAATTGAGATTATACTTATTAAATTTATATATATTGTTGCAACTTTAAACGAAACTTTGATAACAAAAAATAAAAAAACATGCACCTAAATATTTACTTTAGATAGGAAAAAACAACTATTAATTACCACTTTTTCAAAATGGTACCAAGGTATGTGATTTCTTTTGTACATGTTCAGAGCTATAATTTTGTTACCATATTGCCAGTTTTAGAAAGAAAAATCAACCAACTGTAGAAATAATAGGAGTGGCTCAAGTATCCCCACTCTCCCCTACATTACGGAGAGTGAGCGTAAATTGCTAAAGTATGTTTTTTTTTTTTTTTTTTTTTGTGTGTGTGTGTGTGTGTTATATCTTATCATACTCAACAAAGCTTAGTATACTAAGATATGATTTTAGCATGTAAATAAAACCATATACAGGTCTACACAAAGAACTGTTGCGTAGTCTCTTGCGGATAGTAAATGCTGGAAATGTGATTTCTTGAAAACATGTTTCTGCTATAATATAATTTTATCTAATGTGTGCAGTCAATAAACACCTGTATTTAATATACAGGGTTCTACAAAATATTTCAAATACATTAATATTTATTTGTAGAAATTGCTGAAGTATAATTTACACAGTGTTTTTTGTTTTCTTGTCGTAAACTTTAGCATACTATGTAAAAATCAATAAAAATCCGAGGATCACATACAGAACTGCATTGAAGAACTGGCGTATTTTTCATGTCTATGAACGGTAATTGTTGCAATCTCGTTTTAAAATATGTTATATTTTTCTAATATGTGCATTTCGGTTTCTTGTTTACTTGATAAAACAACAAAGTTTTGTTAAGGGGACGCTGGACGTTGAAAATTTATTTTATTCATTTTTATCATAGCGATATGAAATTTTGTGCATATATACATTTCACCAAAAGCATATAGAATACCTTAAAAAAATTTCCAACCTTATTAAAATTTGTAATTGTTTTACAAAAATTTAAATTTTTAAACGAAATTTAAAAATGTACCTTGTGTCTTAATTTTTGAAATATTTTCTTGCGTTTGCATTTTTATCACTTAAAACTATATTATAAACAAATTTGTGTAAATTTTTTAAATCTCTTGAATAGTTAATAATTTACAGATTTTTTTCTAAATTCTTTATCGATTTTCATCAAAATTTTGCCTTTTAATAAGTAAAAAATAAAATTTGACTATCTTAATGAAGACGAATTTTAAAAAGCTTACACAATTTCTTTTTAAATAATATCAGGATACTTCCTTATCAATTTTATAAATATTGATCAAAAATTAAGACGCAAGGAGCAATTTAAAAAATCTAAAAACACTGAAAAATTAGTTTTGAGAAAAACAGATTTAAAGTATATAAATAAATTTATCTTTATTATTTACTCCTTAAAACCTTCATAAATGATATTTTAATAAGAAAAAACTGTTTAGGTACTAGTATACCCCAGAAATAGACCTTTTTTCTAACGATTTTGCTATAGATGATTTTGCTCAAACAAAGGTCCACTGTCCCCTTAAAGTGGGTTGGCTGGAAGTGTTGGAAAAAGTTTCATAAGCTATGCTTGACGCATGGTTGGATCGTTGTCTCCGAAGAGTTTCAAACTATAATTATGTCCTTCATCCTTATTTCTCAAAAACATATCAAAAACGTATTTTTATGTTCCCAACTATTATAAAATTCAATATGCCAATTTCTCAGGGGATATTTTTAAATATAAAGGTTTTAGAAAGGAGAGAAAACTTATTATATCTTTGAACGCGATGCAGAAAATATAAAAAATGCAGCAACTTCCTTTAACTTTCTTAAAAAGATTAACTTAAAATTCAATAAATCGCTGAGGCATTCTTGAAACTATTTAAAGTTGAAGTTTTGACTCCTTAAAATTGTAATATCTAAAATAGTAACTCACGGTATTAACATATCCACGAGCATCTTGGAATATTTCTTATTCCACCGTTTTAAATTTGTCTCCAAAATTCATTTATGCAATTACTTTTGTAGAAAATTTTAATCGACTTTTTCTTTTATTTGAATATTTACAGAAGAAAAATAAAATTCTTTTAGAAGAAAAAACTTTTTTTTAAAAATTATCGCTTACGTGTATTAAAATACACATAGGAAAAAGAAATAAAACTTTATTATTTTGCAGAATTTTAGTTTGTTGATGCTGTTTTTGATAGTGTTTTAATTTAAAAAATGATATTGCCGTTTTCATTTTATTATATAGTTCGGAAAACATTTCAGAATGAATTTTATGCTCTATATTTCTCATACTCATTTTTTAATAAAATATACATAATTAATTACATATTTAGGATAAAATAAACATTTAGATTTTTCAATCTAAGTTTTTGGAAACATTTTAATTGAAACTTCTAAATTTTTAAGCTTATATTGCTTTCAATTATAATTTTTAAAATTAATCAAGTTATACATCTTAAATCACCTCGAAAACTCTTTAAAATATAATTATTGGCAGAAGACATTAGATGGCATTTTATCAGCATATTTACACTAATTTATATTGAACTAATAATAAAAGAAAATAATAATTTCGGAAAAAATAAAATCCATTGAAAATATTTTTGATATCTTATGTTAATAAAAATTTGTTTAAAAGAATATATTAAAATACATATAGTGTGTATAAAATTAAGAAGAATCTAAAAAATGCTACGCCATTGCCAGATTTTGTGCCAGAGTGATTAGGATAGTATTTTTTTTATTTCTTGATTAACTTTATTTTCATATCCTCGTAAATCTTTCCGTTATAAATCTCCACTAGCATTTGAATAATTTTATTCTTAAAATTAGCTAATGGAACTAATAGAGTTGAAAAACTTGTTGCGCTCATAAACGTAATGTTTCGGAGTTTCTCTTGGTTTTTCTTCATACATGGCTTAGATTGCATGAATATATGTTAAGTTACCTTAGAAAAACCATATTTCATATGCCTAAACACTCGTACATTTAATCGTCTGTAACTGTTAAACATCATTAACAATTTCTTTAAAGAGCACTTGTGCTACGAAGGATATCTATAATCGAAATGTATCATTTTAAGGCCTGTCGACGAGTCATAGTCTGTCATATTTTTCACTTTCAATTGTTGATATGTTATTTAAAAAAATTTTAACAGGTCTCATATAAAGGACATAAAAATCAATTACTAATGAGTACTTTTGTGTGTAACTTTCAACTCAATAATCAAATCTAGCAAGCGAGACCACATCTATAAAGAAAAAAAAAATACGGAATACGGTGCTTTCCTTGTCTTTTAAACATAATCATATGATTTTTTTCCCTATTTCTTAACTTGCTCAAAGTGTAGGGAAGAAGAAGGCACTTTGGAGCATGGTGCACATTGGGGACAACACTTATTTCCCACAATATCGAAAAACAAAATATTCTAAAAAAAACCAGAAGATTACACTAGTATTCCTTATTACCACTTGTGTTTGTAATCCTTGTGGAAAAAATAGAATGATTCTAGATAAGCAACTCTATTTTTGATGCTCAAAAGTAATTTTTGAAAGTTATTTTAGTATAGGAATATTTTTAAAGTATTGAAGGTTATTGTAAACAGTTTTTAAGAATAATTATATGTATATAAATGGGTTATTTTTATAATCACTCTATTATAAATACAATTTTACAATTTATAATTTTGTACATTTTTTACAATTACCCTATTTTATTCTCTCAATGTGCCTCAGCATCTACTGATATATGAGACACAAAAACTCTAAAATCTTTTCTTTTCTTTTTGCATTTACTACTAAATATTAACTTGAGCCAAATTATGAGCATATTTAGACTGAATATTTTATTTTATTTATTTGTGTGTATGTGGGGATAAAACTTGGCGTACTTTGATGTCCTAATTTTGCTGCTACTTAGCATTTATTTTTAAAAACTTCCTTTTTGCACTTATCCCTATTGGTTGCAGCTTCCTGATTTAGGTATTTTTGGTTCATTTAAATCCCACATCAAAAGAATTTTTAATGAATTAATGATTTTAAATTCTGGTAAAATGTTTTCTTGAAATTCCAAATCGCATTACATTTGCATATATCATTTATCATTCGTAACATTACAATTAAATATAGTGGGATTTGGCATTTAATCAATGCGTTTTCAGTGAAGATGCTTCTGTAGCTTTTTCTATGACCGAAACAACATTGACAATCCGGATAATACAGGCAATTATTGTGTTCAAGAGAAAACTATCGAAATACTGATGATATTCTGTCTTTCTTAAACTATCTATCTCTATTATTCTCTCTGGTTAGCAATAGTTTGTTACTGCATTAAAACATGAAAGACACATTTCTTCTTCACCAATTGGTGAAGAAGATTGTATTTTGATGAATGGTTTAAACCATTCATCAAAATCCTAATCAAAAGTCTTCGACAACCAACCAAAAAAAAAAAAAAAAAAAAAAAAAGGAAACAATTTAAAAGCCTACTATTCTAACTTTCACTCCCATTAAAAACAGAATAGAAGGAAAATAATCGTTGAAAATCAACGCTAGAAATGAAAATTAACTGAAAGTAAAGCATCAGCTAAAGGAGGTTAAAATAACTAAAGTAAAAATTCCACCTTTCAATGATTCCGATTCTAGTTTTAGACAGCAACTTTGATTCTAAACTTGACAATAAAGTAAATTTTGATAAGAAGTTAAAATTGTTTGATTGTGTGACTAATGAATTATAGAAAATTAATTTAATTCTTATCAAGTTTGCGGGAAAAATGACTGCTCATTCTAAGTTTCTGTATTACGGGAGCTGTGTGAAATGAATTATAAAGAAATGATTTTTTTGTAGAAAATCATGACGTCTAATGCTAATACAAAAGCTTCTGTAATATATTTTTTATATCATTAAAAATTACTCTGCAATCGTCGGTATTATTCTCTGTTTGAGAGTAAAAATGTACAATATAGTGTTCCAATCTGTCCCCATACCAATTTTAATCTATCCCAAAGTACTTCCTGCAAAAGCACGCTGGGACAATATTTTTTACTTTACTTTTTAAATGCATAAAAAATAAATATTTAACTTTTCAGTTTGGTTGGAGAATTTAAAGATTACCATGACTGCAGCCTACAAAATAGGGATATCATTTATTTGAACTAAGTCCTAAAAAGTGAAATATATGAGAGTAATTAAACAGTGTTCCAATATGGTACTTTCTCCTCTAGATTTTCTAAGCCTAACTCCGCCCATCCCTTTAATTTCTGTTTCCTACAAATTGTCCATTTCCGAGTAAAGTGAACAATTTTAAAGGATCTGGAAAAACAGATTACATTCGCTTTGTTTCCGTTTTTCAGCCAAAATTTTAATAATAAATTTCAAATAAATTGTTTCAGTTATTCATAGGTACAACAGTTAAATCCACATTTAAAATTTTCCTAATCCAAATACTTGAAGAAATTCCACATGAAAATGAATGATCAAATTTATTGCATTGTATTGGTTTAAATACGATTCACGCTGCTTCTTTATTCAACTTCATTCAATTGAGTTTTTTAACTTCATTATTTTGCTTATTTAAGTTCATTATTTTGAATATTTAAATAAAAACTTTTAGCTGATTAAATAAGCAATAAGGAAAAAGTACATCTTTAAAAATGTTTTCAGCAAAGGTTTATGTAAAATAAAATGAAAACTTAACTTAACTTATTCGATACTTTATTAACTTAAAAAAATTCTGTCATTTCTTTACAGTTTAATTTATATTACATCACATAATAACTTTTAAAAAAGTTTTAAATATTTTTAAGCTTTGTATTTACTATCAATGTAACTCACAATTAGTTCAAGACTCTTTTAACCACGAATTATCTAAAAAAAAGTATTCCAATTGAATTAAACACTATCGATTTGTTACGAAAGAGTAAAAAAATTTTTTAAATATTAGGAATTTTTCATGCAAATTAAAAAAAAATTTATATCGTCTTTAATGAGTAAAATAAAAACATATATTTACATTATTTAATGGAAAATTCATTCTTTGTAAATAAAATTAATCCTTGTTTACTTTCATTTCTGATATTTGAATGCTTACACCTGCTCAAATAAAGGTAGAAGAATGCATACGCTCAAGGGTTTTCTGATAAAAAAAAATAAGTTATGTCATTGAAATGAAGAAAATGTATTTGTTCATCAAAATTTATTAAAGAAATTTAAATATTGACAATATTTAAATTCTCGTATTTGATAAAATATATGATAAAACTGGAATTTAAAATATATTCAATTTGAAAATTTTCCGCCGACAGATTATATGTTAATATCATTTGAATTACGTTTTACGTTGTTAAATAATTAGTTTCTGTCTAAATTATGTGTTTTAAAAATAGAAGATGAAATGCTTAAAAAGATAGCAAAATTTTTAATTTATCTTATAAAACATTAATATCTTGAGTGACTAATGTTAATGTCATAATGATAATCGCAAAAAAGTAGTCTACAGCTTCCTTATTGGGAAATAAGTTCATTTCTAAATGTCAAATAATTTAAATTTTTGCAACTTAAAAAAAATGCATTATAAATTAATTTATTTGAAAACAACAATTTAAATGGCTGACTTTTTATGAACTAATTTTTAAGCATGATTTCTTTTAAATAACTCAACAAAAAACAGTTACTTGCTACTATAATCAAAAAATGTACTTTCTGTAGTATAAATAAGAACAAACAAAACTGAAAAAAGTGGACGTGTTACCACTACAATTGCAATTTGATCGTGTATAGTAGAATAGGACACTGAATGCCCACGTTTTGCAAATGTTTCACCTTACATGTTTAATAGAAGAAAAAATGTAAAAGAGAAAAAAAAAACTGAGCTTATTCCTTTTAAACTTTGTAAACAGTTAGATTCTAAGCATTGAGTAGAAATATGATTCCAACCACCTATTTCATTAAGTAATGGATTTTTTTAATATTTTTTTAAACTGTTATTAGAATACAAAATTTATATCCTTTTTGATGTATTTGATGAGTATTTAAAAATACATTACATTTAAAATATCCATTAGCATTATAAACTGAAAAAGGATTTTGGAAACAATCTGTACAGCGTCAAGACTGTAACCAGTGCAACCAAAGTTCAATATACCCTGTTATCATTAAAAATCTGTTTTAGGACTTCGTTCATTTGACAAAAACCTATTTGTCTCTTTCCTCTGTCTGTTCATCCGTCACAGAGTCCGTACACAAAAACTGTATAAGTCTAAGACATCATATTTTTTGTACTTACGGCTGAATATCTCTTGTCACACTATAAAGCATAAAATTTTGTAAAAGTCTATTATTTTAATTAAATTCATTTTTTCAATATCATTCGTTCTTTTTTGCGATTTAAATAAAAAAAAATCCTAATTTCAATATTTTTCGTGTATGCATCATAGCTTGTAGGTAAGGCGTCTCTCGATTGTATATAAAATGCTTTTAGTTCAAACCTCGGTACTGGAAGTTAAAATTTTCATTTAAGAGGGGTGTTTTTTATAGTGCATTTATTGCAATTACTACGCTACTATTGCAAAGCACTCGGTTTGATTTCCACCGTATTTCTTGTTTATTGCGAACACATTTCATTTCCTATCCCGCATCACTATGTCAAAATTGCTTATGTGTGAACTATACCTTCCTTTACAATGTAGACCGTGAGTTCATCGATACCCTGTATATGCAAATCCATAAATTATATACAGTTTGCTCAAGTAATTGAAATATTTTTTTGTGTGAAAAGCAATTGCTAAATTTAGATTTTCTAATGTGTTATATGTGTCCTAAACTGAATTCTTATTACTTCTTATTACTTTTAGAGGTATTTCCTTATTCTGTATTCCTATTTTGTTTCGCCTTATTTAACTATGAAATTTTGTTACAGATTTTAGATGCATAAGAAGGTGTTTCATAAACTCTTATCTCAAATCTCTACTTGTTACGAATGGGCCATTTTCACCATTTGCTTACATTTCATGATAACGGACTTGACAAGCAACGGCTTTGACATTTAAAATAAAACAAAAAAATATTAAAATAAACTAGCTTATATACATAATAATTAGAAAAAAAATTAGATAATATTTTGTATAACTTCTAAAACTATTTAGTAAACTTACTTAGCAGCTTATATTTCAGCACTTACATTTCATGGTAACGGACTTGACAAGCAACGGACTTAACATTTCAAATAAAACTAATAGAAATGAACTACCTTGTGTAATTTCTAACTTAGATAATAATACACATACTCTCTGAAACTATTTATTAAACAATATTTAATTACAAAAGTGTAAAAACCATTATTTTAATATTAAAATTTACGGTAACAGAATTGACAGTGAAAAAACAAAAAAATACCAACCTTGATAAAAGCTTATTTTTGCCACTATTACATTGCTTCAAAATTGAAGAGTAAAAAATGGCAAGTGGTAGTTGCGTGAATAGTTTAACTATATCGCCGAATATTTGCTGCTAATTTTAGGCAAAATTAGAAACCTATTTTGACTAAAATAATCACAAGGTAAACGGACTTGACAAAAAGTGAGGGACAAAAGATTTATGGTAATTTCTTAAAAAAAGTCTTTTGTAATATTTTTTTCATTAATATAGAACACTAACAGTTCATATTTAAAATAATTAAACTTTTTTATAAAAAAAAAGTTAGCTCAAATTAAAAAAAACACAGTCAAAAACATAAAACTTGGAATGGGACAAGCATTTTTGCTTAGAATCAAAATTTTAAAGATTTATATCTCAAAAGTTTTTATAGATTTTTTTAATTTTTCATGTTAAAAATGTTCAATATAATTTTCTTTAGCTAATGATAGCTCAAAACAAACTTTAAATATTAATTTATGTTTGAATTTTCTTCTTTTTACTCCGAGACAGCACATGTAAGCAAAATTTGATATTGGCCCTAATAGAAAATTTAAAAATATTAATTCCAAATTAATATCTGAACTTTTAAAATGCATTATTACCAATCAATATTGTATGAATTGAATAATGTATTTTTGCATTAATATTTACTACGAATAGGAATTCCCCATTATGTTATCAAGGCTATTCCAGCGCTATGTAAAAACTCAAGTATTTATATAAGTCTCAAGTGTTTGTAATAATATTTTGTATGAGGATATTATTATCAAAGTTTTCAATGTTTTAGAAAATATAATTTATACATAAAAAATCTTCTCATTTTGTATACATGCTTTTTATAAAGCTTTTTTTAAAAGCAAAGTTGAGAAATTTAAAACCACACTTTCACTTTAAAAAAAACTGAAATACTATTTTACTTTTACAGAAAAAAAAAACTTTTATTCATTTCGGAAACTGTAGTATGCAGGATTCTTTTGAATAATTCATTAACCACTGCCTCCATCTCTACATATACATTTTCCCGCATAGAGACTACGCCTGATTAGACAGGTTTTGAAAAAATGGTTTGGGACGCTTTTGAATATTTTTCATTAGATAAATCTTTTTTTCACAACTTTTTTTTGAGTTGTAAGTGCAACAAACATGTAAAGTGCATTTCTACATTTAGGATGAAATGAATAATGAATAATAAATCAGTTTTCTCTTTTATAAAATGTGTTCTTACATATACATGTAGTACATACTTTTTCGCGATATTTTTTTAAATATAAAACTGAACACTCAGCATATAAAAAAATATGGTAGGGAGAAAAATCAAATTTATTAAATAAAAAGGAATTCTATACACAATAATTTAACAAGCGATCTGTATAAATTGCTACTTATGCTTGTATTCTCCATGTACCTCAATTGTCGGCTAAGAGATAAAAATATCGTCGAAAGATTAAATGGTATTCATGATTAAACTGATTCGGTTTAAGCTGCTAACATGCCCAGCAGGTTAATAACGAATACCAGTTGCGTTTTTTACTGAAGTTTTCCCGCTAACCGGTGTTTGAGATAGATTGTGAATGCAGGTGTTACAGTGACAAAAATACTTTCTTCGATTTTTGACGGAATTTTCCTTTAACCGAAAGTTTTTCTTTAATTAACGAGTACATATTTTTTCAGTTTCAAGAAGTAAGGTAAACATCTATTAAAGAAAGCAGGAAAAAATTAAAACTGCTGACAGGAACTGAACCAGCTATCTTAGCGTTGCGAGCCGAGTGCGCTAACAACTAAGTAACAGATGTACAGAAACGAAGTATTTTAAAGTAAATATGTTTGCTTTGGATGGGGTGGCTTGACCAAACCTTTGAAGTAGCTTTTAATTTTTAAGTTAATTTTGGGAAGCCTTCATATTTAACGAGATTGTGGCAAGGGTTTTAATATTCAAGTGTTCTATTCAATAATATTCAAGTATTATAGTATATTATGTGATAGAACTATGAATAACAAATATTTTATGTAAGTGTAAAGTATAAAAATAATATTTTTATTAAAAAAGTTTTTTTTAATCGGGGAAAAGAAGAATCTAAACATTTTTTCTTTTAACATTTAAATTATATCTTTTAATGATGTTCATTTATAATATGTTTTAAATACGAATACCTGTTTATAAATAATTTTATATAAATCCCCCCCCCTTTTTTATTTTATTCAACTTAAAAAAACAAATTGTGAATATTTATAAATGAATGAAAAAAGTAATTTTTATTTATTTTTTCTTTTTTAATGAAATTTGAAGTCTCAATTTATAAAATTTTAGTTCTTCATTTTTAAAAAAGAATTAGGAATTTATAATCATAAAGCGCATACGTACTAGTATTGAATGCAATTTCTCTCTTTTTTCAGATGTATGGGGAGAATTCACAGGTAACAAATTTTCTAGAAATATAGAAATTGTTTGTTAAAGAAAAAAAAAGCGGAATAATTAGAATAAATACACGAATTTTTATAACACATATTCTCTCAAAACAAATAAAGATAATTTCAATTTTAGGAAAAAAGTTTTTATAAAAAAATGTGATTAAAATCTATTGTGGCATTCATTTGTAATAAGAGCAAGAAGCAGATATTAAATTTTGTCGTCACTTTACAACTCTTTGACGTATTAAGCTTTAATCATAAAATCACAATAGATTTTGATCATGCTAATCTTATGCTCCCAACATCCAACTTCTACGCATATATTATCAGAGAATCCATAGAAAGTCTGTGCAAAAAATCAACTATGTTACAAAGATTTATGATACCATAATCCCAATTCTGTCATAATCTATATATATATTACGCTGACGTATGTGGCACAAAAATCACGATTATTTGTTGATTGTTTAATGGAAACATCTAAATGAAACACATCTGTTGGGTTACTGTGCAAAAGTCCTTTGGTAAGATTTAGGTTGTGATAAATTGATTTTACATATATTTTGTTCCTCCGCTGCAATTATGGAGCTTCAAAGTATCATTATTTCTATTTTTTCTGCTCTTTTTACTCAAAAATAAATAAATAAATAAATAAATAAAAGTCATGAATTTTAAACTTTTCAGTTTCAAAATAAAGTTATGTGTTATAAATGAAATGAGTGAAAGGATTATATTGTTATATTTTAAATAATTAATTAAATAAAAAAAATGCCATTGGCACAATATTTGGCGATTTATTATCTGCGCCGGGCTAGCATAAAAAATACTGAGTTTCTGATTTTTCAGCCTAGATGTCATAAATGCACCACATTGGCGCGTTATTTTTCTGACGCCAGTTTGGCGAAAACTTCGTTTTGAAACACCATGCATATTTTTTTAATTAATTTCTATTATTTTAAAAAAGAAATAATAATTATAAAAAATTTAGTTAATAATTATGGAATAAAATAATTCATATTATTTCAAAAAAAAGAAAATAAAAGTAAACGAACAGTTAATTAATAAATAAATAACAATAGCGAGATAACCATGTGAGGCGCACATATAACTGCCATTTTGTTGCAATCGCGCCAATGTGATGCGTATATGACATCTATGTCTATTTCTCTAGCAGAATCTTCTAATTTGGAAAAAAAATTGAGCAATTAAAATAAATTATGAATAAGAGCAATATGATTTAATGCTTAGTATACATTCAAGGGAGACCAAACTGATCGCCAAGGGGGGCTAGTATAAATGGAATTACAATTATAATAATATAATGCTTTCACTCATTTCATTTATAATATATGGGGTGTTTCTATATGAAGATCGGGGTTTTAACACTTGGTATTTTTTATTACATAAAATTTAAAATTATAATTAATACATAAAATGAAAGAGCAATACAAACAGTTTTACCTACAAGCTTACAGGTGTTTATTGTGGACATCTTTCGTCACACGGCACACATAAGTTCGATAGCTCTGTTATTCCCAAACGTTGATTATTGTTTGTGGGGTCATTGTTGCAACAGCTGCAATGGTCAACTGATAGTGGAAACACATACACACGAACCTTTATCATCATCCACAGGTAGAAATTACATGGCATCAGATCGGGTGAGCTTCTGAAGAGAACTTCTTTTGCTAATCAACGTTTAGGAAGAACTGAGCTACCGACTTGAGGCGTGCTGCGGAATAAAAGGTGCTCACATTGATCATTTGTAAGCTTGTAGGTAAAGTTGCTCTTTCATTTTATGTATTCATTATAATTTAAAGTTTTATGTAATAAATATTACTAAGCGTTAAATATTCGACATTCATACAGAAACACCTCGTATACTTTTTTCTCTACTTAAATTCAAATCAAGGTTCTGCTATTTCTACTTTCAAAACGAAGTGATGTATTAGTATAAATCAGCATTAATTACTTATTAAAATATTCTTTTTATGATAGCCTCGGGGGAAATGATGGCTGAAAGTAGTAAGAAGTTTTGAATAAGAGATATATTTTTAACTTGTAACATCTATTTTATTGTTTTAGTCGCATTTTAAGTAAAACATTGAACTGTTTAAAGTTCATATTATATACTTTCTGAAACAATAATAATTTTATTTTTAGGGGGAAAAATTTTGTCTTCTTGATCACCAGGATGAAATTTAATGCTTTGTGACGTTATTGTGGCAGATATTCCATGCTATAAACATTGAATTAATATCTTACATATAATGTGTGTAAAGTACAATGAGCACCGATTTAATAGTTGTCCCATAAACTTGCTTATTAAAAAGATTTGCTGGGCAGGAATGATAACCAGAAAAATTTTGCAGAGAAAAACTACAATTTTAATTAGTGCAAGTGCAACAGAATATAAAAAGACGAAATATTCATTACAAGTATAGACATGTTGCGTTATGATTTTAAACATATAAATTAAGTTTCCAACTTTTTTCGCATTGTTTTGTTGTTATCGCTAAAATAAATATATCGCAAGTATTACTTGCAGACAGGTTTTGACTTTATATTTTATATTTAAATGTGGTTTTTGTTTCATTGCTTTCAGATGAAAACAGTCAGAAAAATGCTGTGTTACAGCTGAATGCTCATGCCACACAATATCTGAAAAAAGCTAATCCAAAATTTTCAGTTTTCTTAAAAGGTGATAAGATTTTTAGAATAAACCTTAGATTTTTTTCTTTTTTTTTAAACATTTAAAATACTTTTCAAAAATATGCATTAAAATATTTAATTGCTATAAAGGACGTCAAATACTAATAAAAACATTAAAAGATCTTAATAATTTTTACATGTTTAGATTGAATTTACTCAATCATCATCAGAAAAAAAATACAAATAAACACAAAGATGGAAAATGACAGTAAACTATTACAAATGAAATTTTAAAAAAATTAAAGAAAAAAATTTAATTTCATTTGTGATAGTTAATTGTCATTTTCCATCTTTGTGTTTATTTGTATTTTGTTTTTCTGATGATGATTAAGTAAATTCAATCGAAATATGTAAAAATTATTAAGATTTTTTAATGTTTTTATTAGTATTTGACGTCCTTTATAGCAATTAAATATTTTGATGCATATTTTTTAAATGTTTTCAATGGACGTATAAGAAAACTTCTATTTATAGTTAATGGCATTTAAAATACGTTTTGATATATTTCTAATAAGGTGAAAAAATTGCAGTTCCGTTTTATTCAGCTTT
Source organism: Maratus speculifer (assembly GCA_964019185.1). Classification (NCBI taxonomy): domain Eukaryota; kingdom Metazoa; phylum Arthropoda; class Arachnida; order Araneae; family Salticidae; genus Maratus; species Maratus speculifer. The sequence goes on along the minus strand of OZ025295.1, from coordinate 299,391,707 downwards.
TAAATGTCATGTGTATGTGTTTTCGCATTTTTATTAATAAAGTCGGAAAATAACTACTTATCTTTCAAGTGACTATAGAAGAATTTTCTTCCTCAAAGATAGGTATAAAAATACCTTCACTGCCATTTAACTGAGGTTATAAATATCCATTAAGGATAAAATATGTGAAAGGAAAAGCTAAGGACTGATAAAAAATGATGTCAAATGGGAAATGAATGCATGTCTCTTTGAAATAAAGGCATATTATGTATTCTTCAGGTTCCTGAAGATTTTACGTAAAATGTTAAAGAAAATGTTCTTTTAGGATAAATTATGGCGAGCATATTAAATGTCGTTCTGCAGTAAAATTAAAAAAAAAACTGCTGCAAAAAATATTTTAACAGGTTTTTTTTTTCATGTAATATTCACAAGAATATTAAATTAATGTTAAATTTCTTCCATTTCACCTTTGTACATTCGTCCTAACTTCCTAATATATCGACAAAGCTTACTTCTAAACTACCATTTAATTACTAATAAAATATATAAAAAAGTAAAATTCATCTAACGTTTTGTTGAAATCTTTAATTATGTTAGACGAAACTCTTTAGAAAACGAACATATACGACAAGACGAAAGACATACACAATCTGTTAAGGACTAAACGGAAGATATTTAGAATAAACCCTAGTTATTATTTCTTTCTTTAAGCCTTTTAAAAAGCGCTTAAATTTATTTCTTTTAAGGGTGTATTTCGATTCAAACTGCTATTTTTCCGATTTATTTTTTAATTCATTTTTTATCTCAAATGCACCAAACTTTCAAAATCTCTTATTTGGAAAGTACACAAGGTGCCGTGATTGCATTCTTTGATAAATGCAGGAAATATTGCAAAAAAAGCAATCAAAAACGGCATTTCGAACCGATTTTTCACAAGCGGGACATCTAGGAACGAAAAAAAGGGTCATACTGATAAGGTAATTGTATATAGCTCAAATTCTAATGAATTGAGCGTAAAAAGACATCACACGGCACCTCATACGTCCCTTCAAGAATACCCTCAGCAAGTTTCATGTTTCTACTTTTAAAAATGTGTTTCAAATTGTATCGGAAAATTTCGAGTTGTTGAAGGTGCAAAAGCGTTTTTTCGAATACACCCTTAAGCTAAACAAAAATTACAGATCCGTTTGATTCAGCTTTTAAATGTCAACTTCTAAATACATCGACAAATGCTATTTCTAAATTTCCGTTTAGTACTTAGCAGTCTTATAAAAAAGTAAAATTCATCTAACGTTTTGTTAAAATCTTTATTTATTTATTTTAGACGAAACACTTACGAAAACGAACACTTACGACAAGATGAAACACATACTGTCTGGCTCCTATAAGAAAGACTCTAGAACCGGTCTCAGGTTCATTCTGTTGCCAAGGTAACTGGTCAGTCCACTTTATTTTAGGGTAGTCCGGCATTTCCTTTTCACCTATTCACCCGATCATTCCGAGAATAAGCATTCTTATTTTGTCCTATGGATGAATTTCCCTCCCTATAAGTTTTGAAACCTTCGAAAGCAGGAATTCTACTCAGGGTTTTTCTTATCTCGGTCAGACAGTACATAATCTCTTAAGGACTAAACGGAACATTTTAAGAATAAACTTAGTTATTTTTCTTTCTTTAAGCCTTTTAAAAAGCGCTTAAATTTATTTGTTTTGGGGTGAAAAATATTAGTTATATTTGATTCAGCTTTTAAATGTCACGTGTATGGGCCTTTGGGTTTTTACTAATAAAGTCGGAAAATAACTACTTATCTTTCGAATGACTGCAGGAGAATTTCCTTCTTCAAAGATAAGCATAAAAATAACTTCACTGCCATTTTACTGAGGCTATAAATAACCATTAAGGATAAAATATGTGTAAGGAAAAGCTAAAGACTGATGAAAAAATGTCAAACTGGAAATGAATGCTTGTCTCTTTGAAATAAAAGCATATTACGTATTCTTGAGGCTTCTAAAGATTTTGCATAAAATATAAAAGACAATATTCTTTTTGGACAAACTATCGATAAACTAAAAACATATTAAGTGACATTCTGTTGTGAAATTAAAAAAAAAGTACTGAAAAAACATTTTAAATGTTTTTTATTATGCAGTGTTGATAAAAATATTAAATTATTGATAAATTTCTTCAATTTCACTTTTGTGTTTCCGTCCTTACTTTCTAATACATCGACAAATATTGTTTCTAAACTTCCATTTACTTATTTATCAAATATTTAAAAAGTAAAATTTATCTAACGTTTAGTTGAAATCTTAGTGTATTTATTTACCGCTAATTGGATACTGAAAAATATTTTTATAAAAGGTTTTAATACATGCTGAAAAAAATATTAAATTATTTTATAATACTTTTGATAGTCGTTACTATGCATTTTGAAAGAATTATTTCTTTGACATTCAAACAGTTTCAGAAACAGTAGTAAAATATTTAAAAGAAAAGAGGAAATCATCATTTTTCAGAAGTTAATATCACATAAAAATAAAGAATAGAAAAGAAATGTAAATCAAATATAAAAACTTAAGGGAATTCGTGATTCTTAAATATTCGAATATATAAATTTGTGGGATAACCGAATAGAGAATGGGCACCAAAAGTTAAAAAGATCGGATAAAAAGGGATAGAAATGGAATAAAAATATTTGCGTAAAATACTTTGCAGAAAGGAATTTTTAAATGGTCATTTACTCATTTATCTTGTAGTATTCATTTTTATGCGATTTTTACATTCACGCTTAAGAACGGAAAAAACTTAACATTAACTGCCGACTGTCTAAGAAGAATACTTGGGACTCAACAAAATCATGATTATGGTATTTTTCCTGCATGAAGACCAAATCAAGTTTTCTACACCTTTCTTTAAAAGCATATAGAATGTGTTATACGAACAAATGTTCAGGTATTCCCATTATAAAAGGTATTTTTTCCGGTTAAAGAGTCTTCATGAGTTAATGGGCTTGGCATGGAAAGGAAATTTCAATGAGAATTTCGGGTAAATTACTTATTTTCTTGTATATACAAATATTTTTTTTAATATTTACACAATTCATTTAATATAAACAAGCTAATTTCTATTTTTATATGCAAATAAAAGTAAATTTTATATAAAAAAACTATAACAATGGTATAAATAAATAAAAAAAATATGGATCGATAAATACACGTATAAACTAGTATAGAAATTAATTATACTTGTTTTTATACACGGTAAACAAAGGCAGATGTTTCTTAAACTACAAAATTTAATACAAACCATCAATGGAAGTTTTCAATAACTGCTTTCAATTCTCCCTATATTTCAAAAAGCATTCCTTTATCTTTACAAATCTCAGAAAAATATTTATTTTCGAAATTTAACAATAATTATTTAGAAAAATACTTTTTTATTAATTGCATGTAATTTTTGTAAATGTTTTCGAATACTTTTACAAGGTATTTTTCTATCCAGAAAATCAATTTTTCGAATGCTATCGGATCTCAACTAAACATTTTCTACTGCATAACTGAAATTGTTAATGCAATTATAACATGCAAATATTAATTTTGTTAATGCTGTTAATTCTTTATGTTTTCATGTTTATCTATATTTTCATGTTTGCAGAACATGATCAGAAAAGGAATTAAAGAAAGAAAAGGAATTCGTGGTTATTATACTTTTTTGTAGATTAAGTCATTTTTACAGTATAGGAGAAGATAATTTAATTGACAATTTAATGTTTTATCTACCGAATTATGAATTCATGAAAATTTTACATTCTAAAGTATTTTACGTAAATTATTTAAACTAAATTAAAAGATTTACATAATCATTTAATAAATGTTTGAAAGATTTTAGAAGGATTGAAGGATTTAGAAAGATTAATTAAATTTTAATTTACAGGGATTTTTGTGCAATATTTATAAACCCACTCAAATCTTTTATTTTAAATTGTTTTTTGAGTATTTTGTAGAATTATAAAATGTACACATGTGATGTTCTTACAATATATATAAAGAAATATTTCTGCATTGAAAAATCCCCCTCTCTAAGCTCCAAGAAAGCTGAAAAGATGCAAAGGCAAAAGAAATAATCCATTTAAAAAAATATATATTTTTTGTGTGTGTAACCAATAATGCTTTTTGAAAAGATAAAGTAATGTATATGTAACTCATTCTAAAAAGTATTACAACTAATTGACGTATTAACTATTATTTGACAGTCTCGCTTGGTGAAAAAGGCTGGAAAATTTTCGGTCAAATTTGGCAATGGTTGTGCATTCATGCTATATCTAATTTTATAAATTTGTCTCAGTGTAATTATAATGTAATACCATAACGCTATAGTTGATGCGCTTTTGTTCAAAAATGCATGAAAACAAAACTTATTAATCGTATGTATATTAAATTCAGTAATAGACTTCATTTTAAATAAGACGCAATGACTATAACACTTAGAATCATTATCTACCATTGGATATTTTTGAATTAATAACGTATGATGGGATTTAACAGAATGATCACCATGACAACCAAGAATCATTATCTATCATGTGATTTATTTTGTGATTCACGTGATTTGAAAACTTATATAAATATCTATATCAGTCATTTAAGATGAAAGGGGCTTTGGGCTCTTTCCCTGTTACCAAACAGACCTCCGAGCTAATGCTATTCCTCTGGGGAGGTTATTTTCTAATAACTTGTTTGCATTTTGACTTTTTTAAATATTTTTTTTCTGCATTGGTTGGCTGAGGTCCCTCTCCTCATCGCTTCTTTTTTGTTTACTTTTTCAATTTTGGTTGCAGATTTTTTTGTAAAATTAGTTTCACTTTCAAAACTAGTTCCGAAGATGAAAGTGTCATTGAAAAAAATACCTGCAACCAAAATCGAAAAAGTGAAAAAGCAGTGATGTGGAGAATGATCTCAGCTATCCAATTAAAGAGAATAATTTAAAAATGTTCAAATGCAAACTAGTTATGAGAAAATAATCTCCTCATAAGAATAGCATTAGCTCGCGAGTATTTTCGCTCGCAGAGACAGGAGCCTTAAGAACTCACTTTAGATTTAAGATTACAAGTGACGGATAGCATTAGAATAATCCAATTTTAATTAATGAATTAATTAACTTTTGCTTTTATATACGCTTATATTTAGTCCAGAAAAAAAATTCTTGAAAAATATTTATATAAACTGATTTATTATTCATAGAAAAGTGCATTTAGTACATTTAATAAATATAATTTATATTACAGTATTCCTTTCTAAATATTACCACTTTCTAATTTATTGGATATAGTTTGTTGAAAAAAAAATAGTATGATGCTTCAAAATTTACTTTCGTCTTATCATAAAAAAAAAAAAAAACATACATCAGCTTAATTTCCATTTTCCTCTTTGTCTTCGTTTTCAAAATGTATATTTTTTATTATTACTTTAGTGCTTCGTTCACATTACATTCCACAGTTTTTTCATTATTGCTAAACTAAAAAGAAAAAAAAAAAAAAAAGGAAAACTTATGATCGTCTTAAAAAATATATTTGCGCTTCTTTAAAATTCAGTTGAAGCTTCTTTAAATAGGGCTATTTAAAATAAACTCTGCTTTGAATTTATAGCCCTGAATGAAATTTCTAATGAGTGAAAGTTAAAGCAACAAATTAAAGTAAAAAAAGAAAAATAAAAAAAGTATGAAAGTATTATTAAAGAAACGTTTCATTTAATATTTAATAAAGATTTTGATTCAGGCATATTTTAAAACATAATTTCCTATGTCTAATCGTGTGTTTTAGTTTTATATCCCTGTAGTACACGCTTTATAAACTACCTGCTTTTGAGGAGCAGTTGTTTTCTTAAATTGTAATTTCAAATAACGAGTAGAAGAATAGGGGAAGGTAAGGTACTTTGATACTTTTTTCTGTAAATAATTCTTCTAAATTTTATTAACATTTATTCTTATTTTAGGATCAATTATCTATAAAGTATAGACATTTCTACATCTAATAAACCTCATAATAATCTAATATTTCACATAGGAAAAGAGTTAAAACAAAAAAAAGTTTTAAAATATCCCAACATGCCCTACATGGGACACTAGTTTTAGTCAAGAATGCATATAAAATTTTATATTGAATTGATGAAAAATGCTTTATTTATAAAACTTTAGTTGAATATGGAAAAATTTAAGCATTAAAATACTTTAATTATTTGAATTGTAACAGTTGTTTACATTAACTGATCTTGCATTTGCTGCAAAAAAAAAACATGTTTTTAAAATTCTAATAAAAAATATCTTTGACCTATTTTGTTCTTATCAGTACCAAATTTTAAAAGAATATATGTTTAATAGACAAATAAGCTATCATGCTTATCAGAATAAAAAGGAAAAAATGGCAACTATTCATCTTATCTTCTCAAAATGGATATCTCATACTTGCTCTGTCCTCAATATTTTGAACATACCCTACAAATTCAACAATACCTTGTATTTCAACTTTTAATAATGCACACTATCCCAAACTGGGTTTGCATGTAAGTTTTTGGACCTATCTTGAGCAAGTTTGCAATCTGTAAAAAAATAAATAAATAAATAAATAAATAAATAAAAAATCAGCATCACATGAGCAGTTTAATTCATCACTACTGCCATTACACAAACCATTTATATTCTTTTTTCCTTCCAGATGTAATTTTCACCAGTTTTATAAGTGCAACTGCCTCATCCTCACTTCTTGGTGAAAATCCTAACTTGTTGTGTACTGTTTTTTTTCCTTCTGTAAGCTACATTTGTTTGTTTTTTTTCAGCATTTTTGAATTGTTCCAAGGCGCCCCACAACTGAGTGTCCCAATCTGCCCCATCTCTCATATTAAGTAATAAAAGCATTTACATTGTTAAACTTAGCATTACAGTCTATTTTTTTATCATTAAAATAGCAATAATTCCACATTCCTACATCACAACATGCTCCCACTTGTATTATTTCAGTTCTTTAATGAAAAAATTATTCTTCAAAGCCCACATTAATGTTAGATTAATTTATAACACGATTATTCAATCATTAAATGAATTATAATCGATGTAAATTTTCCAATGTGTGAAAAAATTTCGAACCAAAATTCGAAAAATAGATGTATTGGCTGAAGTCTCTTCCAACTGAGCCATTCCGGAGGAATACTGGAGGACTAATTCACCCAACCGACCTTAACGATCACACAATCTGGTCTGATACTATTCTGTAGTCCTCTATTTGTTATTGAAAACGAGACAAAATTGTCTGATTGATATATGAGGGCGATTTGTTAGATAGCGTGCTGTCATACCGGGACAAATATGCAGACTGGTGACCGATGTAGATATAGATATATATTTTTAACCAGTCAGTGGTCGCGTGTCGGTCTTTTCACCGCCCGTATAACTTATCTTCTCCTAACATACATCACATTACAAATGCAGCAGCGATCTACCATGTAGCCGACTTTGAAGCTTTCTCGACCACCTTAGTGAAGTAACAGAACACCTCTGTTTTTCTTTCAGGTACATTTTTAGAAACAAAGTTGAAATTGGCGAAAAAGTCTACGTAAAAATCACTAATGTGAGTTCATTTTTACTTTTTCCAATTACTTCAGATCTCATGAATAAACTGCATAATTTAAAAAAACTGCAAATTTATATTTTCTTTGTAATGTTATTTCCATATATTAGGTGAAAAATATTTCTTATTTTGCATATTTGGTATGCGAAAGGCGAGCGGCGAAAAGACCGAGCGCGACTAATGACATCGTGTAAAAAGTCGCGACTACTCGCGGGTTTTAAGCATCGGATAGTCACATACCATGTACCGATACTTTTTAGAAATAAACATTTTGCATTGAAAGTTGAATTTCATCATATTTCTCTCATATATCTTAATAAATATAACAAAATTAATTATTTATTTTTAAAAAATTTAAAAATATACTTTTATTGTTCATTGTTTAATACGGCTAAGATATTTAGACACAGTAAAAATATTCCCTACATTTTCAGAAAAGCATATCACCATAATTTACTAGATTCATGACTAACCATTAATATCGAAATTATAAACTAAGGAAATATCTTCGCTTAATATATTACATTATCTAAAAAGACGTTTCTGCTCGCCAAGGTGTCAAATGTGCTTCATTTGGCTTTGTGTTTTTTTATTATTATTTATTTGTGACTCATATATATAAGGGGATTTTTGTGTTTTTTTACGATTGTGTTAATATAGTAGATTTCTTTACGTAATGAATCTTTTTTCATTGGCATGCAACAAATGCATTTATAAAAGTAATATTCTCCTAAAAATGATGTTTAAAAATTTTGCCAAAATATATAATAATTACAAGTTTTATAACTGGTGTTAAAAAAAAATTAAAGCGGAAAATATCAAATTAAATTCGCACTTCATCATAAGAAACGATCCAGACTTTAATATAAAAATAATGAAATTTTAAATAGCTTTACAATTGCGCTTAATGGATTTTCACATAAATACTGGAAATAATTTTATCAATTTTATCACCTTAATACTACAAACGTATCTCTAAAAAGCTTTAAAGCAATTTTTAAAATGAAACATTGATTAAAGTATGAAGAAATAAATCATTTCATGTACTAAAACAATAAGTAACAATGAAAAATTTCTGATGTATGTAAAAAAAATTATATATAGAATCAATATATTTTTTCTGTCCTAAATTGTTTAGTTACCATTCGGCTTAATACCGAAACTTAGTCATATAGTCACGTGTACTGATATAACCGCAGAGTTAGAAGTCCGTCGGAGTGATGTCCGGCGAGCATTTTCAAAAAGAATCACGTTTTGAGCACCAGCCTTCGCGAGTTGGCGAAAGCGAGAACATTCAGCTAGCTCCATTGCCAAACGCCAATCGTCGTTTTGTTTTGATTTTCAAATCCGAAATCATTTTAATCTGAAAAAGTTCTTTGTTTTAAACTATGTTTTAACTGTAAACAACGGTGAATAACATTTCCTCATATTATATTCTTTGCTTGCTAACATTTACGGAAAAACAAATGAACAATAAGCACGATCTCTTTGCAGAAGGAAGGGTTGCTATTCGCTAGGCGTTTGACGTCACAAACAAGAAAGGGTGCATAGCATTGATTTCATCTCCGCGCCAATCGTTGTTCTGGCGATAAGGTGCTCAAAACGTGATTCTTTCTGAAAATGCGTCCGGCGAACATGGAGATCACTCTACTGAACCACCATATCCAACGGTCTGTTGACCGAATTTGGTGATTATATACACATGGGCATTTAATGCCTTATGCAGAGGTGCTTCATCATGTTGAAACCACTTAAGGCGCACACATTTAGGCGAGACAGTACTTTCTACCATTTACGTACTATGTTTTAATGCATATGCATGCAAAAATCGCCAGTCAGTTGATCTCGGCATTTGGTGTATTCGTTTTTAGACCGCTTTTCTGATGTGATAATAAATCGATAATTATTTTGTTTAATTCCATTATTTCATTCTTCGCTTTGTATACGATCCCTAAAGATCAACTAAAATATGAAATGAAATAACTTTTTCAGTGATCCCGATTTTGCGATACTGGATAATGATGGTTTCGCCGTAAAAAAGGCATTGCACCATGACCTAGATCTTTAATTATTTAATTCATATTTTTTGACAGATTCCTCTGTGAGAGACAAAATCATGTGCAAAAATATAAAACTTTTAAATTTAATAACTCTGTCTATTTTTTGTTGTACAGAAGTCAAACTTTTTGTGTTATATCTGTAATGACATGTGTAAAATTTTACTAAATATAACTATCAGGACTGTAAGACCCTATAAAAAGTTAGATTTCGAACAATTTATAAAATTGATTTTTTACTTTAAAAAATGCCACAACATGAATATATTTACATTATTTGAAACTTTTTTGTAATCGGAACAATATGTCTATGACCAACGGTTGAGAAATTAAAGGTCAGCGCCAAATAGCATATTGCACCTTGTATATTTTAAGGTACCCTGGGGTAATAACGCCACGTTAAGGTTCTACCAATTTTCACGGCTCAGTTTTAGTTTGTATTTTTCAAACAAATATATGATTTGATACAGCAACTCATTGACTATTTATATAAAAAAAATAATTTAACAGATATGTATTCATAAATTGTAATGGCGTGATTTCTTGACCAATGCTATTTGGCGTTATTACATACCTATATGGGTAATAACGCCATGCAAACGAAACTATGAAATAAGATGGAATATTAGCATGTAGATTGACCAATTCTAAAAATACAAACTCTACAAAATTAGAAATTGACAAATTGCATTCTAAGCTATTGAAAATGTTAATTTTTTTGTGAAAGTGTAAGAAAAATAAAGGTGTGGTGTGGGGGGGGAGAAGGGAGGATGAGGTAAAATAATATCAGACCGTGAAACTCTTTTTGCTTAAAAAGGACCGCTTAAATAGAATTATTAGAAACATTGCACAGTTTTAACTGTGTTTGTTTGAATCAGTATTTAGGTTGTAGCTCGGCCACTGTAGGGAATCAACCGGGGTATTAATGCCAAGGATTGGCATTATTACCCCGTTATAGTTATTGCACTGTACATTTTAAATTACAAATTATCTCGAGAAGATATCCAAAATCCTCAACAACATTTTGAAAGTCCATGAAATGTACTACAAATTTATGTAATTAACAAAGTATTTCCGGATAAAAAATAGTCTTCACATCAGAAAACGTATCTCGCAAATTTTAGATCAAGCGTTAGTTTTAATTGCTTGTAAAAAAAATAAGACCTAAAAATGAAACAAATTAACTTGAAGCTGTTTTTTTGCAATTTATATGACTCAAAACCCTTCTGCGCAGAGCACATGGGTGTCATTTACCAGAATATTTCATAATTATGCAAAATATTAGCACTTGGCGTTATTACACCAGACCACCTTATATTTTTACAAAGAACAAGTCCAATATTTTGAACAAAAGATTTACGTGAACTTAAAGAATAGTGCTTTCGTTTTTAACATAAAATCAGCAAATCTTAATCATTTAGTTTAATGAAAATATGAATTTATCTTTGCTTAATAATCATCATATAACGTTTTTTGTTTCTTTTTTTAATAATGTAAGTGAAAATGCCTGTTCATTATTTAAAAAAGTGACACAAAATTAATGAGAAAAGGAAATTTTTCACAGAGGAAAATTTTCGTAATACAGTTTAAATATTTAATCTGTTGGGAGATTTTTAATTTTGAATGCCGTATATTTTTTTAATATATAAAACATACAAAATTCTTTTGATAACTTTATGAAAAGATTACATTTTATAATTCATTATCTGGAATGATAAATTCATAGCGTTGATCAGTTAATATTTTAATAAGTAAAAGAAAAATAATGATTTTTACATGAAAAAATATATTAATGTATGTATTTGAAATTTAAATTATGTTAAGGATAAAGTATTAGGATTTCTTTTTTAAGGCACAGTCTAAGTTATTAATCAAATGAAAGGAAGCAAATAAAAAATGTTTTTTTTAAATAAATTTATATTAATATTAAAAAAATACAGTATAACCTTGAAAATTTCGATATCGTTGGAATCGAGACTAAGCCGGATTTTTGAAAAATAGGGATTTATGAAATAATATCAAAAATACATCTGATATTCTGAAGAGTGCCTTCAATTAAAACTTAATTCATAACTACGAAATTAATAATGAATAAAAAAATAAATATGGAGAAAATATTTAACAGTGGGTGACCTAATTATTAGTTACACTGCAATTTTTCTTACTTTTTTTCGGTGCAGAAAAATTGAAAAATGTCAACCGGACTACATTTCTGGGACAATCAGGAACTTACTTAACAAGGTGACCCCCTTTCATCTTGGTTATTCCTTGCAGTTTTCAATTTAATTTTGGATATCTTTCCTGATGACATTGGTTTCCTGTTTGATGATCGACTAGTAAACTACATGGCATATGCTGATGATTTGGTGCTAATGGCTGGGTCAGTTGAACAGTTCCAACACCTTATTATCATCCTCCAGATCGGCCTGCAAAAGGTTGGCCTGAGGGTCAACCTTGCTAAGTCCTTTACCTTCTCCTGGATTAAAAACAAACGTGCTAAAAAGATTATATTTGATAATAAGTTTACGCTTACTTATGACCAACAACCTTTTAAAATCATCCCAGTGGCCTTTGAGTTTACTTATCTTGGTACCAGATTTACACCTAGTGGACTTGTTAAAACAGACCCTTCATTTTTATAAGAGACGATCAATATCTTATTAAAATCACAAGCGAAACCTCAACAGAAACTTTTTATGTTAAAAAACTTTTTACTACCATCTTTCTACCATCAGTACATATTTTCTAGGCTTTATGCCAAGTATCTAAACAAGATTGATATTATTTTAAGGAAAGCAGTTCGTCGAATCCTACATCTCCCCCATGACCTTCCGAAAGCTGCCTTACATGCGAAGGTGGCTGATGGGGGTCTGGGACTTCCTTCTCTTCGTTTCCTGATCCCAATTATTGCCAATAAACGTCTCGTATATAGTAAGCCGAATTTAAATCTGCTGAAGGTTGACAATAGAATTTTTAAGAACTCTGAACAGGTTTCCAGATTTTTCAAGAAGAAGTTATATGATAGTATAGATGGCAAGGGACTGACAGAATCTAGTAAATGCCCCAGTGCACACCGGTGGGTGGATGATGGTTGATGGGTCTTCTTACATAAGCGGCAAGGACTACATCAAGTGTATTCACGTCAGGTTTGGGGTCCTGTTTAATAAGAGTAGATGTGCGAGAGGGAGAGAGCGAAAAAACAAGCTATGTAGGCGCGGTTGCGGTCAAATAGAAACGCTCAATCACATCATTCAGGGCTGTTCATCAGGGCATCATTCAGGGACCTCGCATTTTGTGAGGATGAAGCGCCACGATGCTATAGTGAACTACGTACAGAAGGTAGCATTGAGTCGAGGAGTGACCGTTCATAAGGAACCGACTTTCACAGTTAATGACCGGACTTTAAAGCCGGATCTCGTGTGCTATACAATAGACAGGGTTCAAGTTATAGATGTCCAGATTGTTAACGACCAATATCCTCTTAATCAAGCCCACAGAAATAAATGCAATAAATATTCTTGTCTTTCCAATCAGCTTGCAGGACTTAGACCAGGAGGTTTTCGCTGCGGCACTCTAGCATTGAATTGGAGGGTTGTCGTGGCGGAGGCCTCATATAAAGAACTTACAGCATTTAACATTCTAAGACGTTCGGACCTTAAAGTTACTTCTTCAAGAGCTCTCTTGGGCGGTGTGATGGCACACTGGTATTTTCAACGCATGACCACGTCGTTCGCGGCGGAGAAAAAGGGCGTGGGCTGATGCCTTTCAGCTGCATTTCTCGTTGGTACCACTTCCATAAAGTAGAAACTCAAGATTACATATGTAATCTTGAAAAAAAAATCTTTAATCGGTAGAAGTAGTACAGACAGTCTTTACAATGTAGATAGCATGATAAATCATGTTCAGTGCAAAAAAATATTGAAAAAAAGGTCTTTAATTACATTAAAACCGTATACAGAAAATTTGGACTTTGACAAACTGACGTGATAAACAAAGTGACGTAAAAACCGGGTGTCGGGATAGCGAAATTGTATGTACAGCTAAAATTAAGCTAAAATTAGCTAAATGACTGTATAGCTAAAATTAAGCAGTGAAAAATGGAAAAGTTTACTGGGAATTGTTGCACCAGGCAGGTGCAACAATGTTGTGCAATATCTTTTAAAACTAGGCAGCTCTTTTATCTATGAGCTGACTCCACCATTCTAAATACTTTATAAGTTTCAAACATGTATGTAAAAAAAGGAAGCCACATTCTTAACTTAATGAATTAGAAAATATTTCCCTTTCTTTAAAATAAAAAAAAAATAAAATAAAATTGTTGGCTATAATGAAAGTCATAAATATTTAAAATCATATAAATTTAAGAAGTGCTTTATGCTTGCAAAAGTACTTACTTTTGATTTAGTATAACGAAGTTCATACATAATGGATTCTGAAGCAACATTATTTGTGTACTAGTAATTGTTTGTACAAACACTGTTTCTTCTGGCAATTTCTATTTATTCATTTTCACTAATGCAGAAGTCTAATGTAGTTAAAGACTTAATTATTTAAATACTTCTTTTCCCGATCCATTTGTTCGAATGAATTATAACTTCGGTGTAAATGTATCTTAGGGGATGTAATTAAGTTGCTCTGTAGAGAAACATAATTTTTCCGAAATGTAATTATTGTCAGTTTTAAAATTAGAAATTATAAAAGATTGACTTAGTTATTAGATAACATGCTTTCCTTTTTTCATTTATATGCTTTCATTTTCAAAACTATAAATCTCATTCAAATATTTTTAAAGACTTAAATTAGAAAGTATTTTCGCAATTGTATAATTTCATTGAAATAAGAATATTGTAAATCTTTAATACCCTTACTCAATGAGAAGTAAAACAAAGTTGTGCAAAACTTATTTAACCCGGCTAAAATGGATTTTGATAAATATTTACAATCCGTGAATAATGCATAACTTTTTTTTTCAGTTAAAGAAAATAATCATAATTTGTAGAATGCAATATGATCATGTTCAACAGATGAGGGAAAAAAATACGTGCAATACATACGTGCAATACGTTCAATACGTGCAATACGTGCAATCGAAACGGAACGCTGTTTCAAAATTACAGTTAGTTATTTTTATTTCATTCATTTATTGATTTAAATATTAATTTATTTTATTTTCATAAAAAGTTTATTAAATTCACACTGTAAAAAATTTTTTAATTTACTGTACTTTTACCGTGAATTGTCCAATAAATTTACGGAAAATGTTCCTTTTTTCGCACAAACGGTCAACTTCTAAAAAGCTTTTTGTTTTACGGACAAAACCCTTTAATTTAATGGCAAATTTCATTGATATACGAAGAAAACCCGTTTTTTTACGGACATTGCCTGGAATCTCTGCTGCAGTAAAATTACTGTAGTAATTTTTTACAGTGCATTAAATTTTTAAATCACAAGATTTTAAGCACTCCACATTTTATGTATATATTTGAATGATGGTTCTTATTAGATTTGAATCGAAACATGTCATTAATATTTATTTTTAATCTTTTGTTACACAAGTAATATAAAATTGGTCATTCAAATGTTGTTTCATTTTGTTTTATTTATTTATTTATTTATTTATATGTTTTTAAGTATAGACAAATTTATTTTCAACACTACAAAACAGTTTAAAAAGGGAACTCACAAAAATATCTATTTACAGATAATATATTCTTGTCTTCGAAGGTGGAGTCGATTTTCAAAAATACGAATTTTAACCCTTTCGGAAAAACTTCTTACTGTAACTGATCCTTTACAATAATATTAAATTCATCACCGCGCTTTCTGTCCTTTTTTCATATGAACCTAAGCCAGAACAGAAATATTAATGTTTTGTTTGGCAATAACTCTGACAATACGATTTCAGAGTTGTATGAACTGGAACGATATTTACTATAACTATACGAATCTGAACAACATTGGTCATAATTTCGCAAACCGCAACATCGTTCCGGTTTGCTAAGGTACATTTCGAGCCCTGATCTTTTTGCTTCATTTTGGGAATAATAGAATCGGAGCTTATTTTACCGACAATAATTTTCATAATTCTCAAGCTATGTTTTTGAGTCTTTTACAAAAGTTGCTTTATACATTTAGCTAATATTCTAATTGTATAGAGCACATTGTACGTACATTGTATGTACATTGCATTTTGATTGCATTTGGAATGCGCACTGGAACATTATTTGATAAACCTGAACATTTTTCATACAATTATTATTATTTTTTAATTTTGATTACACAGGATATTGTGTACAATGCTGCTTGCCACAGTTTCTGAAAAGAATATTTTTCTATATTCAGAACTCAGCAAAATATAAACTAACTTGTCAAATGTTTGGAGATCAGTTAGTCATAATCAACAGTAATCAACAGTTTGAACGCTTTCGCTACATTAGTTTTGACAAGGTAATCCAAAAGACATTCGTATTTTTCAATTTCTTCACGGTCTTTTATTAGTCTTCGGAAAAAACTCTTCTCGGAAATATATGATCTGTATTTTTTTCTCTTTTTTAAACATCTGAAATATTTAACAAAAGTCTATAATCGCAAGTAACAGGTTACATTTGGCTATACTGGCTGTAAACCGTATTTTTTTTTAAGTATTATTTTCTTTTTTTATAATTTTCTATTTTCCATCCGACTGATTACGCAGTGAATACTTGAGATTTTCCTGTGTATAATTGAATTTAATCTACAAAAATCACATAAATAATTATTATCAAAGTATAAAAAAAATCTAATTACACAAATTTAAAAAAATCTCAATTTTCCTACACAGAGACATTTGTCTGTTAGTACATTTTTTTCAGATAAGATTTTACAATTTGTAAAGCAATATTAAAAACTCCAAAAACCTAATTTTAAAGAGATTACCGGAGCAGGATTTAAAAGTAGCTAAAAGATATTTTTTCTTCTTATTTTTTATATTAAGAATCAAACTTAAAAGTAGTTGGGGTTCGTTTTGTTTAACCCTAAATACTTAACTTTCTCTGATAGATTTATCGCCTTTTTTTTAAATCAGAAGTTTTTTTAGTTTTGAAATTAATTTACTGGGGGGAATTTTCTTTAATTCCCATTGCTTTAAAAGTTAAAGATTTCCTTTTAAAAAGAGGAAACATTTTTATAAAAAAAAATATTTCCACTCCCTTTACAAATAATAGCTTTTGATTAAAAAAAAAAAAAACAGTGCAGTTTGAAGCATTTATTCTGTAAAATATTTTTTCCAGCTCTCGGTAATTTGAAATTGGATAAATTTAACCTTCGCTTAATTCAAACTCAACATGAAGACCGATAATTTTCAATGGCAAAATAACGCTAAAAATTTTCATTTTCTCTAACACATTTTATCTTTGTTTAATAAACCTTGTTTAATTTGTTAACTAACGCGAATTCTGCTTTTTTATTTTTCTATAGTGTCTCATGGAAATAACGTTTTTTTTTTCTTCATTTTTGTCATAGTTGTTCTGAGCTATTATACATATAATCCCATGCCTTTCATATCCGCTTTCTTTGTACGACGTCTATCCATCAATGACACCTCCGTCCCTTCTTATGTTGAATTTGTTCCCAAGCCCCTTAATTAGTTTATGTATTTATATATTTTAATTTAATATTAAGTCATACTCAAATGATAACACTGAAATAAATTTGAAAAATTCTATAATAGGAATTTCTTTGTAACTGCGCCTCTATAAATATGTTTTTCTCTCATACTTTCCATAATTCGAACGCAAGATAATTCGTCTGTCCCGTCTCGATGTTCATCTGTCCACATACAACAATTCAAAAAAACATACACCTGAATTGCTTGAAATTTAATAGACAGTAACACTCCAAAGTATTTTGACAACATTATATTCACTCTAATTTTATTGAATATCGTTGAATGTTCCTTGGATTCAACATTATTATCTAGCAAATCATACTTAATTTGCTAAAATTCTGTAAAACATCGAATTTAGTCACATAAAATATGTGATTTATTTTTGGATATTTTTTATTGCTTTAATAATTTAAGTTAATTATTATCATTGTCAAAATAAACACTACTGTAAATAATCATTGCAGAACATTCATTCTATGAGACGTAATTAACTTAATAATACTTCATGGCAGGTAATGATTCTAGGTTGCCTTGGTAATTAAGTTCTATTTAAAATGGAGCTCTATTATGTCGACATAATTGGATTTAATACACGAAATAGCAATAAATTTTGTTTTTTTTCATAAGAGATCAACATTTAATGCACAAAAATCTGAATATTTATAAATCTAGTTATAGTACGACTGCACCTAATTTTCAACTTGTTAATGTATTATTACTTTTCTTCGGCTTATAAAATCTGGACCAATAGAACTGTTAGATATCATAAGCAGGATCTGGTAGTTAACTCTATTTTCAAATTTTTTCAATGCTGTAATCTAACAAAAAAAAAAAAAAAAAAAAAAAAAAAAAGATCAGCATGGTTTTGTATATCAGTGGTTCCAATCTGGGGTACGCGTACTCTGGAGGATTCGTGGCGGGTTACCTGCTACGCTGTTAGGGATACCTGAAAACAATATAGATAACATCGTAAATCCCCCCAAAAAACTTTAATTAAAAACACAAAGAAAACTGTTCATTTTATGTAACAGAATTAATATCATGTGCAAATACAATATGTTGCACTCAAAATGAGAAGACCCATTGTACCTAAAAATTCATTGATAATACAGAGTCAGTAACTCTGCTTACTGACAAGTACATTGCATTAGTACTTACACATATTTCCCACGTTTTGAAAAATTCAATTAATCATTGTATATTATTCTTTCCTCACCACTTTTTATTTTATTCCTCCATGTATAATAATAGTTGTAAATTTCCTAAATTACGTGAAATATTTTGATTTTAATGTTTTTTTCAAAAACGTGTTGATAGTAATCATTGTACCATAGGGAAAATTTCTTTTAATGCTAAACAAATTTTCCTCAGTGTTTGGCTTATATTATAAAAGTGATATCGAGTTTAACATGCAAGGAAATGTCAGTTTAATTGGTATAGATATATTATATAATTGTGATAACATAACTGATAAAAACAAATTGGAAATTACACATCAAGCGTAGCAAATGAGATGTGTTCCTAATATAAAGAAGTTTTTAATATCGTAAAATAGTATACAATACTTTAGATATAATAGAGTAGCCGAAAACTTTTGCATGTCCCTGTAAATACTTTTTGCTTTCTATTGAAGAGGAAGTAAGCAATGAACCTCAGCAACTTATATCAATTTCATAAAATGTCAAATAATTTAATATAATTAAAACGCGCCCCAAACAATTTTTACCCCTTACAATTATATAATGGGGTACGTTCGTGTGGCTCTGTAAATTAAAAACAAACATTCTTTGCACCACATGTTTTTACAGAATGTATATTTTAGTATATACTTCAGAGATGCATACCAATTTTATTATGCTTGAAAAAAATGTAACATTATTAAAACGCACTTTAAACAGTTTTCTTTCATTTGTCGTAATATAACGGAATGCTTTTGATTGTCCATGTAATTAAATTATTCATCCGTGTTTCAAAAAATTTGAAAAGTCTCGACAAAATTAGACAAAATATATATTTTTTCAATTTCGAATCGGGTAATTTTGCTCTCTTACATGTGGTCGGACAGAGAGACAGAAAAACGGACGCACTAGAAGACTATAAGGTACTAAGTAGATAACATAATTACGAACGCACCTGAAAAGCATGTTAAATGGAGTATTTTTAAGAAGTGCGGGTATTTTGAAATGGAAAACCTAAGAAAGGAATGCCTGAAAGAAAAATGTTTGAACAGCTCTGCTGTCTATCGTAATAAATAGATTGTTAAAAAAATAAAGTTGAATTGTATTAATACGATAAGAAAGGAAACTATAAAGTTCTTGATTTAACCATTATCTTGTAATAAATGTGTAATAATAAAAATTTTCAAAACTAATTACTACTAATAATTGCTCTAATTACATCAATGTTAAAATAATTTTAATAAGATAAAGTGATCTTAACATAGTCAATTTTTCCTATACAAATCTTAGTTGTTTCAAATGATGCTTTAATTCATAGAAAATAGCTTTTTGTAAAAAGTCTCTAAAAATAGTACTTAACTATGAAGAACGTTCAGAAATGCCATTAAACATAATTGTAAATTAAACATGATAACAAATGCAATTAAACTTTTCAGTTAATATTGCAATACACTGTTAAAAATAAAGATGACGAACCGGTTGCATTTGACACCCAGGGGTGAAAAGGTTAAATCACTTGGCACCAGCGGGCTTGAAAATGTGTTTGGGGTGCCATTGGGTGTTTCACGCTAATTAGGGTACCGCGCAATGCATACCGTTGGAAAATTTGCTGATGACTGGAACATTTATGTTAAAATCACTGGCTCCTTTAAAAAATTGAAAATTTGAACTTATACTTCTAAAATAAAATATACCCTATATTGTAGCTAGTTTTGTCACCATCAGATTGCAATCATTAATTTTGAAATCGATTTGACGTTTCCAGAAAATGCATAGAAATCGCAATTTTGAAAGCTTTCAGAATGCTTTTCATGCACTTTCACACCTTTTAAATTTCGTTGTTTTTTCGAAACTGTTCTTAGAAAACATTTACAACTTATAATTAATTTCCATGCAATATTTCAATTTACCGGGCTCTGAAGTTTTACAAAAATCGCAATTTAGAACGTTTTTAGCTCCTGCAGCATCAAGATGGTAGTAATAGAGACATGAAATAGAACCTATGTTAGAGGTTCAGAAAGGTATGTTAGTTTAATTTTGTTAGAGCAAGGGATATCTGCATCAACTTCAAACCATTACTTTTGAAATATGTTTCATACTTTCTGAGATTGCTCGTGAATCGGCATTTAGAACGTTTTTAGAACGCTTTTTCGCGGATTTTCGTTTTATTTAAATTTTATTTTTTTATAGATATGATCATAGAGATACACTGTTAAAAATAAAGTTGACAAACCAGTTGCATTCGGCGCCCAGGGATGAAAAGGTTGTACCATTTGACACTCGCGAGCTTGAAAATGTGTTTAGGGTGTCGTTCGATCTCTCACTGGGAGATTCACGCTAATTAGGGTGCCGCGCAATGCATACCGTTGGAAGATTTTCACTCCTTAATCACTTGGGCATGCTCTGTAACGTGTATCCTTGCACTTCAACTCGCTGTCACTGGTGGATCAACCCAGCAATTTTTTCCTACGATGACTATCACCGCTATACGCTATCCCAATTTTGCTTAGAACTTCGGATGGCTAACTTTTGGAGAGATTTTTTATATAAAACAACCTTTGAATTTCAGGACATATGAACATTTCAGGGAGACTTTGAAAGTGATCTTGTTGGCCGAGTGGATGAGGCGCTGAGCTTGTAATCAGACATTCTGCGTTCGAATCCATCGAGAGCCGAAAGTCGGTTAGTATAATTTTTTATTTTTTATCATTGGGCACTCTGGATTAAGAGTGCCATCTTTTCACCCTAATTAAAGGTGCTATTTTGGCTCCTATTTCGTGTCACCAGTAAGACAAGCCTTTCACCCTTAAAAGGTGCAACTAGATGGAACCCGTCAAAACTTGACGGCACCAAAAAAAGAAAAAGGTATTTTCCAGCTATTAAAGGATTTGTTAACGACTAATCTTCAGCAAAAATTTCAATAAATAAAAGAAAAACCTGCATTTTACATCCAGGCAAATGACCCGCAATTGGCAGAGTTACATTCAAACATGCTGTCATAGAATTAGAATCTCTCTCATTTGATAATTTTCCATTTACAAATAAAACACCAATAAATTGTACATGAGATGAATAAATCATAAATTACTGTCTTTGTCTAGGTATCATCAAAAACGCAAATTTTGGCAAATAATCACAAAAAATAGCAAATTTCGTCAATATACCCCCCTCCCCCCCCCAAAAAAAACATCACCCGGAAATTTTATAAATAGATGTGGAAAGAAAAATAGCAAATTTCGTCAACAGATTACAAAAAACAACAAATTTCTTCAAAAGATCTCTAAAAAAATTGTCAAAAAACTGCAAAAAAAAAATTGTCTAGGTATCCTAAATAAAACAAATTTCGCAAAAGTATTGCAAAAAATCTAAATTTTGCCAAAACGTCTAAAATATGGCAATTTTCATGAAAAAATTTTGAAAAAAAAGGCAAATTTTGAAAAAAAATCCCTAAAAAATGGCAAATTTGTAAACATATTATGAAAAAAAATTCAAAATATTGTGAGAAAACAACAAATTTCGACAAATGATTGTGAGTAAAGAAGAAATTTCAACATTAATTGTGAGTAAACAACAAATTTCGTCGAAGGATTGAAAAAAAAGCAAATTTCATCAAATAATCACAAAAAAGATAAATTTCGAAAAAAAAACCCAACAAACTCTGCAAAAAGATGTTCAATAAACGGAAAATTACATCGAAAAATCGTGACAAAACGACAAATTTCATCGAAAGAACTCAAGAAAAACGATAAACTTTACCGAAAGACCTCAAGATGACGAATTTTGTCCAGTTATCATAAAAGACGTGAATTTCGCCCAAAGATCTCAAAAAGCACATAAAATTTATCCAGATAATCGCAAAAAAGGTAAATTTATCTAAAAATAGTGAAAAAAACGACAAATTTCTAAAAAAAATAACAAAAAACAATTTCACAAACAAAAATCACGAAAAAAAGATAAATTCGATAAAACAGCAAATTACATCGAAAGATCGCAAGAAAAAATGACAAATTTCACCGAAAATCCCCGAGAAAACAAATAATTTTGTCTTAGTATCATAAAAGACATGAATATCATAAACAGATCACGAAAATACCTAAAATTTGTCTAGGTACTTCAAAAAACGCAAGTATTGGTAAACAGATTGTGAGAAAACAACCCATTTTGTCAAAAGATCAAAAAAAGAAGCACATTTCATCAAAAGATCGCAAAACAGGCAATTTTTGCAAAGAAAAAAAAGCGAAAATATGAAAATTTTCTGAAAATAACGAAAAAACGACAAATTTCACAAAAAAATCACGAAAAAAGGATAAATTCGATAAAACTTCAAATTACATCGAAAGATAGCAAGAAAAAACGACAAATTTCACCGAAAATCCCTGAGAAAACAAATAATTTTGTCCTGGTACCATAAAAAATGTGAATTTCGTCAAAAGATCGTGAAAATACTTTAAATTTGTCTAGGTACAAATTTCTGAAAATAACAAAAAAAAACGACAAATTTCACAAAAAAATCACGAAAAAAGGATAAATTCGATAAAACGGCAAATTACATCGATTACATTTATTTTTCTTTGTTGATTATAATGATCTTCATATTTTTGAAAAAACATTGTTGAGAGACTGCATTTTTGCTGTCACTGTTTAATGCAATGCTATGATAATTATACTTTTTTTCTTTACTTATCTTATAATGATCGAAATACATTGTTTTTTTCACTTTACGTAAGTTATTTTATCTCCATTAGTATTCTTTTTTCGTGGTAAACACAATTCCCTCCTTCAAACCTTGCCATGTTATTGCCGGCATGTTAGGCATAATGTACAGATGTTTCATATGAAATTGAAACATTCAATAGTTAACGATTAAAGTGTTTATTTACGTTCTTGGCCGATAAAGCATTTTCTATATTGTATTTTTCAAATTGTCTAAGTACCACAAAAAATGCAAATTTTGCCAAATAATCATAAAAAAACAGCAAGCGATAAATATGGTATATAAAGACTGCTTTATCATGATTGAAAGCTATGCAAAAAGAGGGATCTCTTCTTATAATTTTATTTTTCTTTGTTGATTATAATGATCTTCATATTTTTGAAAAAACATTGTTGAGAGATCAAGATCAAGCGATTGAAAAAAAATAGCAAATTTCATCAAAATATTCCCTCCTCCTTCTCCCCAAAAAAACTCAGCAAATTTTGTCACGGGAACACTTTTTTAAAAAGAGAACTTCGAGTCAACACAAAGAAAGTGAAACATCAAATAAATATTAATGATTTACAAAGCTATTTCTGTTTATAACTGAGCATATTCTCATTTGATATGCAATTCTCTATTCGTCGGTGAAAACAATGTAATGTAAATACTTCCTAAACGTTATGAATTTGCTAAAAAATGAAATTATAAGGAGGAAAAAAATCACTGTTTTTAGAAATGAGTATAATAAAAAACTGAAGCATAAAATAAATAGTGATTTGCGAATCTGTTTACATCCATGAAGTCAAAACATCTTTCGAAAATCCCTGCTTTTCCTCCAAAATACAAAACAAAAAACAATGCGATTTCCAGCCAGGTTTTTTATACATACTTAGTATAAATTTGAAAATTACAATATAGAAAATGCTTTATCGGCCAAGAACGTAAATAAACACTTTAATCATTAACTATTGAATTTTTCAATTTCATATGAAACATCTCTACATTAAGCCTAAAATTCCCGGTATAACATCGCAATTTTTGAAGGAGGGAATAGCGCTTAACATTAAAAAGAATAAAAATGGAAATAAAATAACTTATGTAAAGTGAAAAAAACCAATGTATTTCGATCATTATAAGATGAGTACAGAAAAAAATATAATTATTATAGCATTGTATTAAACAGTGTCAGCGAACATGCTTATTCTTATCCCATATTTACAAACGCGCTTTGCAAATGCTTTTACAGACAGTAACTGCACTCTCCTCCGATTAACCAATCGGAGGAGACTCTTCGATATCTGCGCAAAGCGCCTATGAGTAGAGACCAATTTAAAGCATGCTGACTTTTTTTGGCTACTGCTTTAATAAATATGATGTGTCACCATTAGTTTTAACAGTGTAGTCACTGCAAGGGGTGCGCCAGCTAGGCGCCAGCAGGCAATCTCTCACCACTAAAATTATTTCGTTACTTTCTATGGAGTATTTCGTGTTAACCCCTTAATGGTCGCATTAAATTACGGTTTTAAAATGCAAATTAATTATTGCCACCATTTTTTGAAAAGAAAAATATCCATCTTATTTAATGACAAGAAAAATGATACCAAAATAAAACCAATTACTATTTTATAAAACTGGTGGGAATGAAACAATTCTGAATAAAAGCCGTGAAGCTTGCAACCCGTGAATGTCTCGGGCGCGACGATTAAATGCTTAAATTCTAATAAAATGTTATTAAATTTTGAGCGAAGAGAACTTTTAAATTTTTGTGATGAAAAATTAGCCGCTTTTTCACCCGTCATTTCAAATTTGTGGAAAGTTAAAATAGTAGACACTTCTAACGTGTATGAAGTTCTTACACAGTTTTATTAAACAAAAGTGTAAAACATATGCACATGAAGTATAAAATATTACAATAAAATTCATTTGAGTGGGTGTGCCGCCCCATTAGTGCCTTCTCTTAATCAACCTTATTATTTGTCAAGCATTCAATTAAAAAATACTTCAAATAATAAAATATGCTATTCATAACAATATGGTGTTTATCATTTTTTATCATTAACTTCAAAGAAGAATTTGGTAATAATAAGATATTTATTGCTTAGGTAATTTATGATAATATATTGCATGTTTTCTTTTAATAAATGAAAAAATAATTGCCTGCAATAAAAAATACCAATGAAAATGTTATTAAATCATAAATAAAATAAATTATAAATAATTAAATTAAATAATTAAATTATAAATAAAATAATAAAAATATGATACACAATTATTAATAAAAAATATTGCACTTCATTTTCAATACTTTTACTTTTTAAATATTTATAATCCATTATAATAGATTTTAATGAAAAAACATCTAATTTTTAATTATCTATGTAACGGTATGTTATTTTTACTAATTGATTTTTTAAGGGAAACAATTGAAATCAAAATTCATGTTTTTTACCAATTGATTTAATATGAATTTTTAAAGCATTAATTATCATTTAATATGTCAAAAATATGTAAACAATTTTTTGGGGAGCGAATAAATTTTTTGAAATAAAACCTTTTATTAAAAGATTTCTCGAAACAAAAGAACAGTAAATTTCTTATAAACGTACCAAATTTTAGTGATAATTTTTTTTTCAATATTTGTTTAAGTTTGGTGTTATTTCTTTATTCGCCTTTAAAAAGTTAAATTCTATAGAATCCATTCCAGAAAAAAATATTTTGAAATGCAAACAAATGTAAATTTAAAAGCAATTTTTTATCAATAGAAAATACACTATTTTTTAAAATAAAGTAAATATTTTTTCCGATTTTACGGTAAGGTATGTAAAGTGGATCCAATTTCTGATTTTTTTTTTTTTTATTTGCAGGTTATTTTATCATTTACCAATTTTATAGAATGTTTTATTTGCGAGGTTTTTCTTTTCTTTTTTTTTTTAAACACACAGGGAGTATCAGGTTTCGTATAGTGTTCGTACGAGTAACATCAGTATTCCATCTCAAATATCAGTATTTTTATGCGTATTTAAATAATAATAATAATAATAATAAAAATTGGTTCAAACTCGCAAAACATCACCTTATTTAAAAATGAAAATTTCTGAAAGAAAATAATGGTACCGGCGGATTCCCTATTTTAGAAAATCCAAGATCCGTACGAACCCTGATTAAACTGGAAAATTCTAATAATCTATTTCAGAATCATCTGTAGCCCAACACACAATCTATAATAACACCATACTTTATATGGAAACTAATTACGAGATAGATAGGAATATTCCACAAAAGAGTTCCAAAATTCATCAAATGTATGGTTCTAATCTACATAATCGAAAATCTTCAAAAAGTTCACGAAAAAATTAAAAACGCAAATTCAAGAATACTTAGACGATAACAGCTCCTATATTTCAGACTACTGCAGGACTTAGACAATAAGAACCCTGTCAAGTAAAAAAAACAAACATTTTTTTCTTTTTTGGGGGGTGGGGGGTAGGGGCAAATTTTTATAAACTGCAACATGATGTAGTGAATTTTATATATACTTTTGTTGTAAATTTACCTACTGTTGATTCTTTCGAGGTATTTCAAATAATAAACCAGGTGTTATTACCAATGGTTTTGTGGGTGAATTGTGTATACTGGGATATCGTCCAGGTAGCTCAATAGGAAGGACACGGGGATATTAAAATCCTGACAGGATCAAATTTTAAATCAACAGCAAAAATTACTATTCGTAGATTTGTGTTAGTTGAACATATAAAAGAATGCTAATTATTTTCTAAAACTTGTGAGTATGGACATAAATTTATTTAATTATAGGTTTAAAAAATTCAAAATAAAATATCAATTTAACGCCAACTAAAACTCCAGTTTTAAAGAAATTGTATAATTTCGAACGAAAGAATATAATTCCAATTTAAATAAAGTTATCTTCATTTTTAATGCTTTTTTTTAGTCCATGATATCATTCTTGATAGTTAGCAATTCAAATGAATGATGTTCGAATATTCAGAGTTTTACTTTAATTATATTTTTTATAATGTGCTAACCATAAGATTGAAATCAAACGTATAAGAATGCAACCACAGCCTCGTAACATATGAATAAAATATAAACATAGTAAAGTTTTTTTTTTTTTTTTTTGGAAGGATTTTTTTTTTTTTCGTTTAACAAAAGGGTGCAAGGGGGGTTGGTTCCTTCTATGGAATTATTTATTAGCCCCTGAAATTATGAGTTAGCTGATAAGAACGGAGGTCACATCTGTTAACCGGCTGAAGATAATACGTCTACTCGATATTTTCATGCATGTGAAAATATTGGTCTGCAATGTCTTCATGTACATACGTATATTTTACATTTTGTGTTTGTCTCTATTTACAAGTAGAAGTATGCCATTTGTGTTTAAAAACGAGAAAGTCTTCTCCTTCTCGAAATGAGCGCGTACAATACTGTATTATGGCTTTCATTGGAAGTATACGGAAAATATATAATCACATAATCGACTTAATAAATAAGGACTTTTAAATAGAGCTTTTACAGAAAAGAAATTTACAAATTGCTCATTGATACCCGCTTTTTCAGTTCTTTTTGTTTAAAAGACCAGAAACGCTTATATAATTAATTAATAGTTATTTAATTAATTGCTGCGAGAAAAAATACAAAAGACACAGATATTTGTGGTATACTTAAAATTTTTGTAAACTGCATTAACACACCAATTTAGATAAATCCGTAAAATTTTCATTTACTTGCACATTTATTTACGTCCTTAAAGGAATAACAAATTACGAACTTTCATTAAGAAATAAATACGCATAATTACAGGTAAATATTAACAACAAGTTTGTAAATTGTATTAGAAAGGTGTAAGTTTACAAATCATGCACATACGTGAACAGAGAAGTGACAAAATATATACTTCCATTTTTTAGAGTGTAGCAATTATTAGAGGCTTTTGCTGTGTTTAACTTAATGTCGGACAGGATCACTTATATCTAAGTTCTTAAATATAAATAATGTTTTGTTATTTGTAAATAATGTGTAAATAAATTGTTAGTTAAGTTTAAGTTGGTAGTATTTAGTTAGTATTTAGTTAGTACCCTAATAGCATGCATGGTCACAGTGACGTCACTCTGAGTCACTTTGGTCACATCACATCTGTGACCAAAATGCCAGAACTCAGTGACGTCTCATTGTGACTGAGATGTGACTTTCTTAAAAATCTTTAGAAATTTATAAATATCCTTTAAAAAATGTTATTTACTTTAAAAAACATGTTTCTCGCAATTTAAATATCGCCGCTTTTGTCACAGTTTCGTCACAATGTTAATGTCAAATTAGTCACAAATGACACATTTTTCACAAATTTGTCACATTGTGACCACTTTGTGAAACGTCACAAAAGAGCTCTAAAACGGCCATAACGATTTCACATTTTAGTCACTGTGACTTTACATCGACGTCACGTGACGTCACGTCGACAATCGGTGGTCACAAAGTCACAATGTGACTTCACAACGACGTTGCAGTGACCTCACCATGCTTTACGGGTGTTCTTCCGATAAATCTCTCATAGCGTGACTGATATCACGCAATTATATCGATGGTGGCAGCATATCAAAATAAAGGAACATTCTTCGAAGTTGTGTGGATTAAGGTAGTATGCGACAATTACTATTATATGAAAAATTACTTTTATCAAATAACATTAAGCATACTTATTATTTAAAAATATTGAATAAGAACTTTTTGTTTCATAATGCGTTCAGCAGTAATTTACATTGTAACGTTTACACCTTTTACAGAGCTAAGTAGAACTTCTTATGAAGGTTGACAACATTCTGTACCATTCCATTATTAACTGTTAAATACAACAAATATAATTTCGAACCTGGTATCTCAAACACCAAATGGACAAGTATTAATGTGTCTTCACAATTTGTAAAATGACGCTTTTTATAGCCTAGAACCGAAAAGAAGATATAGGGTCCATTTCTTTATAGATTATTAGCTGGAGATCAATTCTGAACTACTCTTATTCTTTGAATTGTAAACAAAATTTCTGTAACAATCAGGTTTCGATAAATATAATAAACAGTATAATATATAAAACGTCACAATGGGAAAATGGTTATTTTCATAGACTCAAACCGAAGGGAAGAATATTACCCATTATATTAAATTGTAGAAAAACTGGAATAACGAAATTTAGCATGTTCCCTATTTTAATAAGAAATCATTTTAAATTCATTAATAGTTTTATTAAAAGGTTTATATTTTCATAAAAATAGATAAGTATGACAAAAAAAGATAACATACTATATTTAAGTAAAGAAAAGACTACCAAAAGCCAAATTGCCGTATCAAAAATGATAACACTTGCAAATGACAAATTTCCCTTTCCCCTTTATCTTATTGATATCTTTAGACATCAAGTGCCAGACTACCACTCTGCCTCCTCTAAAATCATATCATTATATATGTACACTGTAAAAAATATCCGTTAATATACAGAAAATTTTCCCTAAAATTCTACGGAATAGTTCCGTTTTTCCGAAAAAAAAGCAGAATTTCCGTTATTGATATTTTGAGATTATAAAAACAGTAAGTTTTCCGTAAAATTTTCTGAAAACGGAGGAGTTCCGTATTAAAACAGCATAAATTCCATAAATAACTCCAGTGTCGCCATCTATATCTGGGATAGAAAAACATTATAAAGTTGTTTTATGAAAAACTTTATATAATAATTTTCTTTATTTCTTTCTGTTTTAATAATTTAAAGCTAACATATTTTTACAATATTAAAAAAATAATAAAAATTATAAAATTTTATTAATCCCTTTTAAGTTTGAGATTAGTTAGTTAGTTTATTTTCATTATCATTTTTAAATAATGTTTAACACATTTATAGCACATTTTTTAAAATGTGCGTAGGATAGTGGAAAAAAGTTCTACTTTTAAAACCGTTTACACGCCGAATTAATATCGCAATGTAATAATAATTTTGTTTTTCTTATATTACAGCTTCAAATGTTTTTATTTACGCATACAAATTTAGAAAATAACAAAAACAAATATTTTTGCAGTTTTGTTTGCTTTTTTCATTTCAAAAACCGCATTTTGGAACATGATTATTGACATGACAACTTATGCAAATATAACAAATTATTTTCCGCTCTATGCTATTGTGCATTGTTCTTGAATATTTCCTCGAATTCGAAAAACATTTCGATTCCCAATGGTCAAATGTAAATAATATAGAGAAAACGATAAAAGCAAATAATATATTTTTATACAAATTAATGGATTTACATTTTCCCTATACTTGTGATAAATGCTTAAACAGAAATATATTTTTTATTCAAAAGTTGAAATCAACCTTATATTTTATAGGAAAAATAAGGACGTGTTATTATGTTGGAAAATATATTTTTTGTATTAGAAATAATCCAATGTTCCCATTTGGGAACATTGGCGTTTAAACGGTTAATTTTAATACATTTCAATAAAAGTAATAATAAAATATTAATAAAATAATTTTAATTTCAATATATTTTAATATTACTTTATGAATATCCTTTCAAAAATAAATAAGTAAATAAATATGAATAATATTACAATAAACTTTTAAAAATCTCCTTAAAATAAAAAATAAAAAAAACTTTTTAATGCATTCTACTCTTAATACATGTAATACTTTAAAGTCTAAAATTTATTTTTTATAGAATTGAAATTTAAAAATAAATATTCGAAATTATAAAAATTAAATCTGTCAAACATTTAGAACGGCACACTCATATAGAAAATAATTCTCAACAAAAATTAATGCCGCGTTCAAAATAAGGCCTTTGCTTTATAAAATCATTCGAAATAAGTAAAGATATTTGCAAGCACTGTATGCGTAACTATAGCGTAATGGTATTACACTACTACAAGCTGCCATGGGACAGGTGCTAGGTTCGATCCCCATCGAGGGTAAGTGACATTTATTCACTGTTGTTTAAATTAAATGTACGTGTTCTAATCTGATGTGTCTTTGTCTAAAGAATAAAAAAGCCAGTTTGTCCTTGAAAATTCTTTTTTGGCTTTCAAGCGAAAATTTTTATATAAAAAATATGAAAAAAAACGGAAATATTTTGTAAAAAAACGGAAATATTTCTGGAAAAAACGGAATTTTTCCCCCGTTAAATAACGGAAATAGTACTGGCGTCTAGATTACCAGTACTATTTCCGTTATTTAACGGAAAAATTTTTTGCAGTGTACAGTCTCTAATATTTTAATTCTTTACAACTTTTTACATCCAATCGCATGATAGATGTTTAGATAAATTGGATCGATTAACAAAATAAATATAATTTAAACGCTAAAAAACTAAAATTTCCAAATAACTTTTTTTACGACAAATTTTCCACGTGTGTGCAAGTGTTTGTATAGCAATACAAACTGAAATTTCTGTCATGAGAATTTTTGAAATTAGTGAAGCAATATTAAAGCTTCCAAATGTCTAATTTTAAAGAGATTACTACGAAAGAGTTTATAAGTAGTTTCTAAAAGACAGTTTCTTTCTTTTTTTTTATTAGGAATCTAATCAAAAAGAAAAATTGTGTCAAATTCTAAAAAACTAATTAAGCGAAAAAAATATCAGATTAGATTTTACTCTTTTTAAAAGAGAGATTTTTTTTTAATTTTAAATTAATTTTTCGTTAAAAATGTCCTTAAACTCTTAATACTTTTTAAATGCTAAAGAATTATTTAAAAAAGAAGAAAAGAAATAAAACCATTTTTTTAAAAATAAAAAAGTCCCTATTACCAAACAAAAGCTTCCATTTTTTTCATTCATTTTTTTTATTTATTTATATAATCACCTTAAAACTTTCCATAAACACTGTACATTCAAAAAAGGCCAATTTCTTTTCATAATTTATACAGAAATTATAGTTTTTAAGAAATTATATAAAAAAAACTTCGTAGATATCATATGCCATATTTTAAGTTAAATATATTAATTGGATTTTGTTATATATTAACCCATACACATTTTGTAAGATATGACATGCAATTTTGACACAGTTCTTTAAAGATGCATTATTATTCATGAATCTTTTTTTTCCAATTTTTAGTACAATAAATAAATAAAATAAAAACTGGTAAGCATTACGAATAAACCGAAAATAAATTAAAATTAAATTTCGAATCCTAAAATGTAAAAAAAAGGCTTCGTCGTACACATCTCAGCATATGTGTTACTGGAAGCAAATAAAAATGCAACTAACTGAATGCAAAAGTAATGGCATTTTATACAACATGCCATTGCTTTGCTGTAGAAAGGAATTAGAAGACTAGCATGTTATGGCGTAATTAGAAAGACAATTTGACAATTTAAAGCATTTATCGGGCAGTATAGCAGTTAACATGATGTTTAAATATGTTTAGTCTTGTCTATGTTTAGTTATCTGATGTCGATGTCTGACTGGGTATTTTTTTACGTTTGCAATTTTCATTACAGAAATTTATTTTTATAAAGACACTTTTGATTTTGCATTCATATGTTTAAAAACGTATTAACACATTCGAAAACCCATTTTCAGCAATTCCCTTTTCAATCAAAATTTATCCGTATTCTTTGAGTATCTTTGTATATGATAAATAAATTTATATCTATAACCTACATACATTCAACAATTTAGTTATTTTGGAGTATACAGAGCGCAGTTACATATTCCCTTCAGCAGTTTTCACTAATAAAGAGAATTTGTAAGAGAATTTTTTTGTACAGCCCTTTATATACGCGTTGTAGAATGTATACACAGCGAGTAACACGCAAAAATTTACTTAAATTTAAAAACGCACACCGAAATTGAAAACTTACTTTCAGCAATTATTTCTTAACGAAACAGATTTCTTTTGTGTGTCCCTGTATATGAGCAATATATACTGCTAACGCCATATCCTATACTTAGCATCTTGAAAATAAATTAAGTGATTTATATCAATTTGAATATATTTGAAGGAGCGTAATGTTTTTGAAAAACACGACATACGATTTTCCCTCACTGCCCACGATGTATTGTAATTCTTTTAGTGCCCTGTAAATGAATTATTACTAATACTACACGCTTTATATGCAACACCAAACATGCCTTGATTACTCTACATTACGTGTATTAATTGTATCAAAAATATGAACATATTTACTGGAGTTAGTGTGGACATACGGATAAATGAACTGACAAACCAAATTCATAAACGCTTTCGAACAACGTTAAAAGTTATTAAAAAGACACCCGATTGTACATGAATTTTGAGATTTCGAGAGAAATAAAAATATACAGTAAACATCCTCTAATCCGGTACACTCGGAACTTGAAGCATGCCGGATTACAGGATGAATGTTGGGAAAAAGGTGTAGAAGTTAGAATCAAGGATAAAATTACATTAAAGCAAGTTTTAATCTTCTAAACAGCTTGAATAGAATAAACAAAATCTTCAATAATATTAAATATATCATATAACTGAAAAATGAAAACGCACACTGTAGGTCTACTCATAAAAGCTATCTTAAATAAATATTTAAATCAGTTTTTTTTTTTTTTTTTTTTTTTTTTTTACAGTAGTCTTCTCTTTTTTTATAAAGTCATTTCGTATTACATGGAGTTTCATAATTCTCGCATCGTTGATCAAACTGCTGATATAGGAAAACTGGATTAAGGTATCAAAGCATAAAATTCTTAATTCCTACTGATGTTATAATAATAGACTTTCAAAAAATAACCATAAGACAAAAATCGAGTCTGGAAGTGTTTCGAGCTAAAAACAATACAGCTCATCAACAGCTAAAGGAGACACGCGTCCGTAAGGGCACGAGGCCGAAAATCAACTGTTTCATTTAGACGATTAGTTCATTTTTGACTTCGTGCCCTTATTGATACGTATATCCTACAGCTGATGACGAGCTGTACTGTTTTTGGCACGAAACCGGTCCTGTTTTGATTTTATCTTATGGTGATTTTTACAAAGTCTATTATTATAATTATTAACTATCGCCAGTATATTCGGTGTTTTTTCGCTCCTACTCGCTTTCCCTCTTCAACAACATCTTCGTTAGAACGAATGCTTTTGTGTGGGTGTAGGATTGATAGCTTTATGAATGCTCGCCTCATCTGTCACAATTTCTTCTGTCAGCTCATGAAAGTATGCTTCAACCCACTTTACTTACCCATCATACGTAGTAAATGTAAATCTTGCAATCGTTTTGAAAATCGAAAATTTTTTTGACGGATTTACACGTTTTAGATAGTAGAGATTCCGAAAAACATATTTTTAGAAAAAAAAAAATTTGCCGACCGTCTGTCTGTCTGTCTGTCTGTCTGTAAACGCTCTATCTCCCGAACAAATTGAGATAGAGACTTGAAATTTGGTATGTAGTTAGTATGTAAGAATGGAACGAAGCCTATTTAATATCAGCAACCTCGATTATCCGGAACTATTTTTTTCGAACTCTCGAAAGATTCGTTCTGATGAAAGGTATATAAAAATTTTCAATTTCTTTTGTTCTAAGGAATGGACGTAAAAGGCAATAAAATAACACACATTTTGCATATAAAACAAATTCGATCGGATTATTAGTTGCCGAGATATTTGTAATCCTGTTTTCCACATTCTTCGATTTTTCATGACCCTGTATTTCATTCAAATTTCAATTCACAGGTATATTTTAATTGGAAATGAGAATCCGACGCAGTTAATTGTTAGTTAATAGAATTATTATTTTTGGAGTTATAAGGATGTTTCTTTTATGCAGTTCGGTACAACTTGAGTAGTTTGGCGTTTTATATAATTTGTCGAATTTGGTAATCAACAGCTCTTTAATATAGCATTACTATGTATATTAACAATATTTAGATTTTGTTTATGAATAGCAATGCATTGTATAAATAGTTTTCACATGTTTTATTTTCATATACATATCCATGATGGGTAAGTATTACGGTGGCCCCCAACGACTAATTTTCAGTTGTTATTGATTCAGTTGTGACAAAGATTTCATTATATGCAAGCAAGAGGAAAGGGAGATAAATCCAAAACGTAGCTCGAAGCTGTAAGCCAGATGGAGTATTTGCCTGCGGACGAACGAAACTCATTAGCAAACAACCTAAAACATCTTCTAATCTATTGTCAACTGTATCGTATTCAGTAGCGCATTCAGAAAAGTTATTTTGTATTTTTCCAAAACTGTGGTTCTAAAATTGTTGTTTTCTAAAACAGTCCTGTGTTATTTTTTTTTTCAAATTTTTTCGCAAGATTTAGCAGTTTACACATTCGAAATAAGCAATTAGAAGTAATGAAATATAATTTTTTATTTGTTTTGGAAAAGACTTTGTGATAAGTTGCAATATGGCAATAAAATAAAATCATTTTTTCTATTTTTAAAATCTTCTTTACACCTTTTTAGCAATTAGAAATAATATATTAATGGAAGAGGTCATTTTGTTATATATTTAGCAGTCTGAATGAATGAATTTTCTATGATCAGAAGCTTTACTGTAATTCATTTAAAGACAAATTTATGTGTATCTACTACAATTTTAATTAAACACAGCATCATAATTTATGGAAAAATATAATCATACTATATTATAAATGTCATAGGAATTATACAGAAAATGTGTGATCGTACAATCTTCTTAATAAATTAGGTTTTTTAACGCAGAAATTTCAGAAATAAACTTTACAAACTGCTCATTAGTGCTCGCTTTTTCAGATCTTTTTAGTTAAATGATCAGGACTGTTAATAAATTAAAAGTGATTTGAATAATTAATTACGCCGAATTAATTACTACTGAGATAAAACTTATATGAAAAAAAAAGAAAGAAATTACTGTAATATTGTCAACTCAAATATAATGATATATTTTCATTAAATAATTAGATACAGTTTATTATTAATTATATGAATTAGTGTCTTTTTTCATACCGTACAGATCTCATTAACATGAAAGGTGTTAAATGAATTGGCGAAAAATGTAAAATATTGTCATAAATTAGAGATGTATAGATCATAAATAAATTTGAAGTGATTTTTGCTTTGGAAGATGTACTTCAAATGCTTTCAAAATATTAAATATTTCCTAATACATAGAGCTGCCAAGGTCGATTATATTTATATTCTTTTACATTTTTTATAAAGTATTTGTACCCTCTATGGACAGGGCTCTCAATATGGGCACCCCTAATATTTTTAAAGGTAATAATTTTGATCGAGAGATGGCTAAACATTTTCGCGAAGAAAAGCAGTTGAGAAGATAATTAAGTCTGGAAAGTGTAAAAAAGCGCGCTGTTCGCCATTTAGGAGGAAACTTGTTATTTCGAGATGTACTGATCTTAATTACTTGTAAGCTTAAATTCTTATTAGATATGGTAAAATTACATTAAATTTTGAAAAGTGGAGTATTTTAGAAAACTAATAAAACATATTTTCGATTGCTATTGCATATTTTGCTTAAAATAATTTTGCTTATTCATTTGGTACAAGATTTAGTAAAACTACGCCCGGTTCCCAATTTGGACAGCTTTTGTCCCCATCGAATACAACTGTAAAAAAGAAGAAAATTCACCGTTGCCAAGCAATAACTTGAAAAGTCATCAAAGTGGTAAAATCTTTGTTCAAGAAGATGCTATTTGAACAATCCCCCCAAAAACTTCCTCCAAAAAACCCTTGCAGAAAAATAAAAAGAATGATCCCCCCAGTAGGATATCTGTTGGCGAAATCGTAGGTACCAATGTATGACTTCCTCAACAAAAAAGAGCTGGTACTGCTTCTTTTGCAGTATTGATGCTTTTTCAACATGTGGCCATGCATCACATATGGCAGATATGTTCATGAGGATTATGTGGGACTTACTGCCCATGGTGAAAAAGTTTCTATTTGTCCATGCTGTGAGGACTGGATAATAACAGATGTAAATTCGCATACAGATGCAATAAAGCTAAGAAAAACCAACAATGTTACTTCATAATATTTACTAGTAACTAAGGGGCTTTGCAGGGGTCTTCGAAGGGTAAAAACTGAGAATGCCTTTCCTTTCTAAAATACATGTTCTGAAGATATTTACTGTCCCCTTTCCTCTTCGGAGTACTTTAAGATACATTTTTTATTCCCTTTCCTCTAAAATCCCTTGGAAAAGTGGATCTTCCATACACACTGTGTAGAAAGTCAATAAGGAAACACCTGTCCATAATAGGGACAGGTAGTTTCTTATATGGACAATTGTAAACATTTTTTTGTTTTTATCATTTAAATTAAACCAGAATAATTACAAGGTCGCTAATTTTAATAATGATAGTCAATAGTCCAAGGATAGTGGTCACATATTTTTGGAGTCCTATGACTTGTACATGGGGGTGAAAAAAATACATTTCCCTTAGGCTGTCCATATTGGGTACAGGTACCTTATTTATAATTCCTCTTACAAACATTTACAAAGAAGGTGTTAACATTTTTTTTTGAGAAAGTGGTGCGAGATAGAATTCAAAAGTAGTTTCCTGGGGCGGCCCTAATTACATAACAGATTCCTTATGCAAAATTATTAGTAGGTATAATCTCATTGTTTGAACTAAGAAAGCTTGACAGCTGGACCTAAATTTTTTTTCTGAGAAAGTTATTCAATGCTTATAACTAACATTAAAGAAAACGTTTATTTCGTAAGAATTTATTGGTAATTATAATTCCTTCGTTTGAGTTTTATTGCAGCGGAAGATCAAAGTTGCAAAGGTTTTATAATTAACGAAAGCGTATTCATCTTCTATTCTTAACATTAAAAACGAGCTTTTTGGAACAGAATTTCAGATGCGGAATAATTTGAGAACATACAGTATAGATGAAATACCATACTGCACATGATGGTAACCAATCTTTTTCTATTGCATGTAAGCATGCAAAAATCATGCTACTGAGGAAATAAAGGTCATGCTGCCTTATTGGCTGACGAACACTCCAATTTATTCACTGCTGCATTCTTGAATCTCGCCTTTAAAGTTAGAAGCAAACTGAAGGTTGTCTGGTTGAATGTAGCAACCTTTCAAACAGGAAATGAATGACTTCCTTACAAAAATACAATAACAAAATTCTTCCCATAATTCGTCATTCGTGTGAAAGAAAATCCTACACTGTAGAGAAAAACTGTTACATGAATTTTTGCTGTTACCGTTACATAAATAGTTCTGGGAATCTCAGTTTGCTAAAAAAAATCAGTAAACTTACAATAGAAAGTCATTGAGGGCATACTATAGGATGCTACATCTTGAAGAGGCAACCATCATCCAATCTGCGATTTGTGACGACAATAGTTAGAGGAACTATTTGATGAGGAGAGAACAGTTCTTGTTCCAGAGAGCCAGGTATAACCACTTAGCCAAACCAAATGCCACCATATTAAGCTAAAACATGAAGAGGAACCAGAAATGCTGTTATTTGACTCAAATGAGAAAAAACTTTGTCAATGTTCAGGAATTGAACCACAAAAATTGATTTGCAGGCATTGAGGTTGTGTAAAACAGTTGGTATCATCTTGGTATCTCCATCTGTCTATCTTCAATATCTAGAGTCAACGCTTTTAATAAATCAAACAGTTAAAGCTCTGTATTACTGCTATTACAGGAGGGAAGCCGTATTTTTTTCAACAAGACTCTGCACAGTCTATGTACAGACAATAACATCCAATAATGGATGGGCAAAAAGTTTCATGAAAAAAAACGTGTGTTAGTTTATGTTAAATTACTTTATATTAATGTATGTTACGTTAGATTTATTTTTTATTTTAAAAATTTCTCTTCATCTACAAAATTTAGCAAGTGAATTTTTAACACTAGATTCTATTACGTTGTCAGATACTTGCAGAAATATTCATAACAATGGTACGTGTCATCCAAGAGGCATTTTTTTTATTTTTTTTTATAAAACCTATAAGATCGGATTTTTTTAGCATATATCTCTACGAATTTGTCAGATGATAAAGGGCGTATTGATGAAAAGGACATATAAACTTGCTTTTCTTGAAATTATTAATACTGGTTTAAGCAAAGAAATTACTATACACGCATCTTTTTTATTAATAATTTTTTTCCAAAAATGAATATGAAAATGAACTAATAAAGTGCTTCACATTCTTAAAATACGATTAACGATCGATCTCACTGTAAACCCTTTCAAAATATCAAGTATGGAAAACAATAAAACAAATTTGTCTTTTTTTTTGCTTTGTTTTGTTTTTTAAAGAATGGGTAGATAAAGTGCTTCACATTTTAAACTCCTTCGCGACGGGAGCTTTTTAAGAAATTTTTAATGTTTTGTCCACGGTTTTTAAAAACAGAAATTTCTATGTTATTAAAAAGAGAAAATGCTCCGATTAAATAAGCAGTAAGATATTAGCAGTAAGATAAGCAGGCAGATTTTACAGTAAGATTTTACTGGTAGTGATAAACAAGGATTCTTAAGCCTTTTACAAGCACATATACGTATAACGCGTCCCTAAAGGGCAAATCCATTACTTAGGTATTGAAATTAATGACTGACACAGGAATTTGAAAACAACTTTATTTTTAAATAAGAAAACGCTATACTTTACGCATTCAATAAACCGTAATTTTCTTTAACAAAATTCCGGTGCGAATGTGGCATTTGGGAATTAAAATTAAGTGGTACATCTATGAAACCACCGCCCCGCAAGGGCTTAAAAAACGATTTAAGACCGATCAATACTTTTCAGCTTTGTTGGATTCAAACTTTCCGACAAGTTGAAAAGTATTTATGAAATCTATTTATCTTTTAGCCTATCCTCCTATTTATGCATCTGTCATTGCAGCTGACGGTGATATAAATGCAAACATCTATTCAAATTATAGTCTGATTACCGTGAAATATACATATGCATATACACATGCATACATGAGGCTATGTGTTATTGAGACTTACTATGCATGTTTGGTAGTAAAAATTAAGCGTGTAGCGTTTATCGTTCTTACAAGGAAATATAAAAGAATTTCGTTGTATTTCATTAAGGGTAAAAATCATTTACGGTGTTTTTCAGTGATATTTCATCGTTTGAAACACAATGAAATTTATGTATATTCTCTCAAACACATAAAAAGATGCTTACTATAGCATAATATTCATCGTTTATTTATATGGGCACTCAAAGTAATTCTGTTCCATTACTGTGAACGTATAAAAACGTATACGCATTTACGGTGTTACACCATTTCAAAAATATTAAAATTTATACATATATATGTGTGTGTGTGAGTGTACTTTTATGAGGCTCAGTGCAAGATGCTTATTGTAGAATATTTTGTTCAGATTGTTCACCGTTCATATACAGAGACACAAAAAATAGTACCGATACAATACTATCCGTGAACAATAATTGCTTGAAGTGCGCTGGACGTTGCGGTATGTTTTTTTTAATTAATTAGTGTGTTTAAAATATACATATCATATTCAGGCCTAAGTAAAGATTCAAATTACATGTCTGCTTTATGATGGAAATTAATGAAGAGGCATTTTCAACTGCTGCATGCATTTCCTAATTGAACTAAATTTGAGCATAATATGTATGTATTATCCAATAAATCTATAGATCATGTACAGGACAGCACAAAAAATTGAATCGAATTGTTCCTACTATTGATGATATTTGGTGAAATTGTGTTTTCGCGTACGTTATGGATTGTAAAAATTGTTCATTTAGATATCATTTTTCAATTTATTAAGTAGTGAAACTTTATTATAGCATTTCGAATATGTTAGAAAACGTTTCATTATTTATGCTCGATGCAAAATTATACGTTTTTGTTCAACATGTAGTAAGATTAGATTCAAATGTTTTTTTTTCTTATTAAAATATAAAAACGACAAAATGGGTCATAAATATTCATCTTGCTCTTTTAAATACAGATTTAATCAATAAATTTAATAAGACTAAGAACCATTGAACTAATAAATAATACAATAGCATTTTTTCTTTTAAAACAATAAAATATTTTAAAAAGAAAAAACGTTTCCCAAAAAGAAAAATTACCTTATCGGTTGATCTTTTCTTCGTATACTTTAAAAATAAATATTATATTAACAATTTAAAAATAACGTATGATAAGTATTTAAAAATAACAATACGTTATTTACTTTTTACTTAATCGATACAAGCAGATATGAAACCATTATAAGAAAACAATGTAAACATAAATTAAGTAGAAATTAATTTCCTAATCTTTTTAAGTAATTTTAATTAAGCAAACACATTGAATAAACTGCATAATATGGCGAAACTCATTTTGAAGCAATCGTTAAATAATCTCTTAATAACGTTTGATGTATTTTCGAGTCGCTTTATTAGTTTTGCGTAGGTCACTGCATTTCCGATAGCACTAATAAATGTGAATGTTGTAGAATATGATTAAAGATGATTAAATAGCTTTACGTAGGAATTTTTAACTCAACTCATTATGATGATAGAGTAAATGTTAATGATACCAATTGAATTAAGTTCTTCATATATTAAACCAATATTTATCTGAATAGCAAATATATCATTAATATAATAAGATTTAAATATCCATGTAATGTAATATTTAATGTACCAATAGAAAGCATACTTAAACAAAAACATCCGCATTGTTTTTCTCAATTTTTATTTTATGCAAATGTAATATTTTGTACAGTTAAAATCTGCATGAAGTAATGTCAAAAATAGAATAAAATGTGATAGTATTTTCTGCTCCATATCATTTTCTTAATACGGCCAGTAATAACAAAGTGCACTTCCATCCTCAAAATTATCGACTATTTTTTTTTTCAAAACTTTGAAACGCATTTTTTTTAAAACACTATAATCAAACACCGTCAAATTAAAAAAGTAATTAATTAGGGGGCAGAAAAAACACTTAATTATTCATATTGATATAGTATCAAAACTTTATTACACATAATTCTAACATAATAGGAAAAGGGTAAAATTATTGATTTTTTAATGAGTGACTTTTTAATTTTAAAACAGGCCTATTCAAAAGGTAATCTCGATTGTAGTAAATTTTTTACCAAAATAAAACTGCAAAAATTATAAAGAGGAATCGTTAATTGCACTTCATAACAGCATCCGCTTGTATTTACGCGAGAAAAGTTGATTTTAGGATGAATGCTATTATATTTGAAGTGACTCCTCTTGAGATATTTATTTTATATGCTTGAAACCAATATTATTTCTTTTAGAAAGTGCCAGCAAACTCCATGGCTTTGCCTTAAATACGCCAATTTATGTTTCTGTGCCTAATTTTTATTAGAAAAACCTATACTTTTTGGAATAACTCAAAATTTACCATTTAAGCCGCAGTTTGATTAAACTTCATTATTACACTGGATTACGCAGAAATGACACTTAAATTAATAAGTACTAAACTTAATTACAATTAAATGATAATTTAAAAGATATTTTAAAACTTTGAAACTTTTAAGCTCAATACATACGCTATTTTCAGAGTTCATTTGAAGTTTTGAATTTCTTAGAAATTATCTTCTTTGTATATGCGTTGATTCACGGTTGACAGGGCGCCACAAAGCGCCTCAATTTTTTTGACTTAGCGATTAATATTCGGCTTCCAAGTTGCTATCCTTCGGTGAATTTTGTGTTTTTTCCCGCGATCATTTGGCAAAAATTGCGTTTTTTCTGCAATCCACTGACAAGAATTTCACGTTTTTTTCGCGATCCTATAAAGAAATTAACTTTTTTTATACGCATAATTAACGAAAATTGCGTTTTTCAGCGTTTTTATAGAAACCCTTGGAAGTTTTGTGATCTTTTGATAAAATTAGCTTTTTTATGTGATCTTTTGCGTTGTTTCTTAAGTTTTCTTAGAAAATAAGCCTTGCTGGTGAATGGAACATTTGGGTTTAAAGTCACTAGCTCCTTAAAAAAATTGAAAATTTGAACATATACTTTTAAAATAAAATATACCCTATATTGAAGCTAGGTTTGTCATCATCAGTTTGCAATCATTAATTTTGAAATCGATTTGACGTTTATAGAAAATACATAGAAATCGCAATTTTGAAAGCTTTCAGAATGCTTTTCATGCACTTTCACCCCTGTTAAATTTCGTTGTTTTTTTTCGAAACTATTCTCAGAAAACATTTACATCTTATAATTTATTTCCATGCAATATTTCAATTTTCCAGGCTCTGAAGTTTTACAAAAATCGCAATTTAGAACGTTTTTAGTTCTTGCAGCATCCAGATGGTAGTAATGCAGACATGAAATAGAACCTATGTTAGAGGTTCAGAGAGGTATGTTAGTTTAATTTTGTTAGAGCAAGGGATGTCTGCATCAACTTCAAACCATTACTTTTGAAGTATGTTTCATACTTTCTGAGATTGCTCATGAATCGGCATTTAGAACGCTTTTTCGCGGATTTTCGTCTTTTTTAAATTTTAATTTTTAAAGATATGATCATAGAGATACACTGTTAAAAATAGAGGTGACAAACCAGTTGCATTCGGCGCCCAGGGATGAAAAGGTGGTACCATTTGAAATCCGCGGGCTTGAAAATGTGTTTTGGGTGCCGTTCGATCTCTCACTGGGTGATTCACGCTAATTAGTGTGCCGCGAAATGCATACCGTTGGAA
Organism: Maratus speculifer; assembly: GCA_964019185.1. Taxonomy (NCBI): domain Eukaryota; kingdom Metazoa; phylum Arthropoda; class Arachnida; order Araneae; family Salticidae; genus Maratus; species Maratus speculifer. The sequence goes on along the minus strand of OZ025295.1, from coordinate 299,347,870 downwards.
AATTTTCACCCCTTAGTCATTTGCGCATGCTCTGTGACATGTATCTTTGCCCTTCAACTCGCCGTCACTGGTGGATCAAAACAGCAATTTCTGCCAACGATGACTATCACCGCTATACGCTATCGCAATAACTTTTGCTAACTTTTGGCGAGCTTTTTTATATAAAGCAACCTTTGAATTTCAAAACATTTGAACATTTCAGGGAGACTTTGAAGGTGAGTTCGAAGGCCGAGCGGTTAGAGCACTGAGCTTGTAATCAGACGTTGTCGGTTCGAATCCTTCGAGGGCCAAAAGTCGGTTTGTGTATTTCTTACTTTTTTATTATTTGGCACTCTGGATTAAGGGTGCCATCTTTTCACCCTAATTAAAGGTGCCGTAATTATGGCACCTTTAGGGGTGTCACCAGTGAGACAAGCCTTTCAGCCTTAAAAGGTGCAATGTGTCACCATTAGTTTTAACAGTGTAGATCACTTATATCTAATAAGAAATTATCATGCCAAATTTCGTAAATTTGGACCGACAAATAGTACAAAATTCGCACTTGCTGAACGCTTTTTGCTTCTGCACTCCTATTGAGTAAATGGCAACCGACAAAAATATAGTCTAGCTAGTATCAAGGGCTGTCACCATCATTTACAGACTATTATTTTTTCATCGGTTCCGTACTTCCTGGCCCCACCAGTGGCCGAGAGGTTCTGATCTCTCAACTGGTAGACGGCAGGTGCTGGGTTCGAACCTAATCACGGCTGTCGGCCTAACTGTTCGGATTTTTCGTGGTTTTCTTCGAACCTTGCGTAAATACGGGTTGGGTTCTCTTAGAAAGACCCCCACGAAGGGCATTCCTCTCCTGGGCCTATATCCCTAGCGCAGATAATCGGCCGACAAAAATAAAACCAAAAACCAAACCAAACCGTACTTCCTGAGATTGCGTTGAAATTTAGGAGGTTTTTTAGAACACTTATCGTGCATATTCCCTTTTTTAATTTTTTTTTTCAAAAAAAGTTCATATTTTATTTATATTTTAAAAGTAACATACATGAAAAATTCACATTTATATCCCTTTCGTAAAAAGAGAGCAATTTAGGATTTTTTTTTGCTTTTGCTGGTAGTAGTAACACCGACATAAAATAAATTCTCTGTTAGAACAAGAGCTGCCACCATAAATTTCCAACCATTAATTTTGAAATTAGTTTAATACTTTCTGAGATTACATTGGAAACTCCTTCTAGAACATTTTAAAAAGCACTTTTCGAATATTATCATCCCTTTAAATTTTGAATTAAAAAAAATGTTCTTAGAAATCATTTATGTTCAATGAGTACCAAACCGCCATACCAAATTTATGTTTCTAGGCCTTTCAGTATTACAAAAAACGTATTTTTAAATCCTTTATTCATTTGACTTGCAAATATATTTTTATTATTTTTACCAAATATGAATTTAGTTTGATAATTTAAAATTATTTTAATGCATAATTTACAGAATCCTATTACCAAAATCCCATTGAGTCTTTACTTATTTTATATAATCTGCGTAACATTTGCAGGAAAATATATACAACTAATCGACAATGGTTTGGAAAATTAATGATTTAGAAAGCAATAAGGTTCTTCAATGTCATCGTTATCATGAAAATTTTCTCACAATATAAGCTTTTGTTACACAAATTATTTAGGCACAAAGTAAATGAAATGTTGCTTGATAAGCAAGCCGAAATCCTTTTAGAATAAGCTGAGGTGCCCTCATTTTAATTGGAAATCTTTAAAAGCACAGTTTCCTTAAATAAAGTACAAAGTTGTCAAAATGCCTATGAAAATAATGTTGATAATATTAATGAATCTTAATTCAAATTAACTCATGCACGTTCTGTGACATGAGTGTATAATATTGTTCTTTCAGAAAAGTGACGAATGGCGATTTATTAAAAAAGCTAATTAAGAAATGGATATGAAGTTAAGTCAAAGAGAAGAATATTCACTGATAAGGAACTACATGGAGAAATTTTCGCTTAATGTTAGCTTTAATATTTTGAATGTATAAAGAAAGAAGGAAATAGTAATAAATATTACTGAATTGGTGAAATTTACAGTACTATTTTAAGAACATGATAACTTCAAATCCACTCAAATAAAACCAGTACATATATGTATATACGGAGATGTTGTGCTGCGTATATGTGGTACACACCGTGATTCCGCATGCTCTTCGTTTCTCTCGTAAATCTACAGCGGATACTCTGTAGTACACACCCTCTGACTACAATCTATAATCTACGATTATTTCAGGAATACAACAAGGCGCAACTTGTGGAGGGGCATGCGGGGCATCTCTCCCTGTTTTTAGGAATGCCCCATAAGAATAATTAGAATTTCCATTGAAAGATGCTTATTGATTAAACAAATAACCAAAAGGACCAATATTCAAACATTTTCAAACATTTGGGCAAAGAGTGTGGTGCCACTTTAACTCTTTTCTTCCAATAACCCCACCATCCAGGCAATAAATAAATAAATAAATAAATAAATAAATTATAGTCTATCATTAAAAAACTAACGACTAAAATTTTATTATGACAAATAAGTATTTAATTTTTTTCAAACGAAATTCTTTATTGGCGTTTTCAAAAGCTCAAAGAGGTCCAAACTATTAAAACTTAAATTAAAATCATATTAAAATTTAATAATCCAACAAATTAAACATCTTTCATTTAAAGGCAAACTTAGTAAGGTCCGTTTAATGGATTAGTGGTTCTGATTCCAACCCTTCTCTCCTTTACTTCGTTTGAAAACTATTATTTTAAGGAAAATGCTTTTATAATGCTCCAAAACTGTTCGACCTACGAATGCATTGCGCTAAATATTAAATTTATTACTTATTTTTTACAAAAGGACTTCAGATTAGTTTAAATTTCTTTAAAGGAATAGTGTTTTGGTTATAAGTAGTAGAAATGTAGCAAAAATATAAAAAATTGTTTTTAAAAGAAGATAAAAAAGAAAATGGTATTCTTAAATATTATAAGATTAACAGATATGTGATTTTTTTTATCAAATTTTAAAAGTTTAGTTTCAAAGTTTAAGTTTCAAATTCAAATTTTGAAAAAATCGAGAAAAGCTTATAAAGATACTTCCAACAAAGCAGTTTGAGCAGGTCTTTTTGTTGTTGTTGTTTTATGTTTTTGTGAATCTCCAGGCATCACTTTTGAATGGGAAAATTTAAATGAAAAATGAAGCTTTTGATTAGGACTGTTTTTATTTAAAAAAAACACACACAAAAATTATATATATTGTTTTTTTTGCCTAAAAGATTATTTTTTCGAAAAACTTTCTACAGCGAATAAATGAGTTACAAATATAAAATTGCCCCCTTAAAATGTCAAAAAATTTCCCAATAGCGAGTACATCTCACATTGGGAACCACTAATATAATAAAATGTCCAGTAGTAGCAGTATAAAATAATAAACGTCAAATTGTTAAAAACAGACTAATTTAATTAGAATTAATCAGATAAATTCTATGTGATATGTGACTAGTTTCCGTAGTAGCTCTCGTACCTCTCGATACGTATCGCGTATTTTAGAAAGTTAACTAAAAAACTATCTGAAAATAACGAGACATGAACGAATCCGCCGTTGAATCTTTGCGACCACCGCTCGAAGCGCTTTAGCACAATGCCAAATTTAAATTTTGAACAAGGGTTCTGTTTTAGCTGCATAGTAAAAATAAAAGAAAATTATAAAGTTAAATTTATTTTTATGAAATGCCAAATGAAATCTAAACTATTTTTATTGTCAGTACTGAATTAATTTCATCACAAAAAAACAACAAATATATTAATAAACATTTAAAACAAATATTTAAAAAATAGCTATATAGAATAGCAATATTTGATATAATATAAGCTTCATATCTCTTTGAAATTTTATGGTATACCTATTTCTTCTCTTCGAATATGTATAGAACAACTATTCCCAATCGTGTGTTGTATAGTTTTTTTTTCGGAATTTTAGTAGTATTTTCGCAACAATATATTTTTTAATAATACATTTTATAATTCATATAATTAATGCGCGAATCCTCTGAGCGCGAAAAATATTCAGACTTAGCAACTTAATTTTAATATTTGTGGCAAAATTATATTTCTATTAAATTTGTGAACTAATCCTAAATAGCAGCAAGAAGTATGCTCCGATTTTAAATCGCTATTACTCGGTCAATTTTAATGTTTGCATATAATGGCGCAGAATAATGGGTCTTTTTTATTTTTCTTCTCAGTGCAACTGAAAAAAATTACTAAATGTAAAATTTAGGACCGGAAGTCCGTATAAAAATTGAAATTTCTTAATTTTGGGAGAAATGTGTTTATTGATCCAAATCACTTTCAAAATATTTTTTTACCTCATTTAAAAAAAAATTTGTGAGTGTAAGTTTATGACTAATCGTTAAGGAAAACTAGCCATAGGCCACTGCTGAAAGTGGACACCGTGTATATTCCCTCATAGCATGCATGGTCACATCACATCTGTGACGAAAATGCCACGACTCAGTGACGTCACATTGTGACTGAGATGTGATTTTCATAAAATTTTTAGAAAATTACAAATATTCTTCAAAACATGTTATTTACTTGAAGAACTTGAAGAAACATGTTTCTGGCAATTTAAATATCGTCGCTTTTGTCACAGTTTCGTCACAATGTTAATGTCAAAGTAGTCACAAATGACACACTTTTCACAAATTGGTCACATTGTGACCACTTTGTGATGTCACAATGTGACGTCACAAAAAAGTTCTAAAACGGCCATAACGACTTCACATTTTAGTCACTGTGACTTCACATCGACGTCACGGGACGTCACATCGACAATCGATGGTCACAAAGTCACAGTGTGATTTCACAACGACGTCGCTGTGACGTCACCATGTCTTACGGTTTAAAAAAAAAATTTTACTTTATATTTCAGAAACAAGGTACTTTCTGAGATGATTGATTCTTATATCATTCCAAACACAAGTAACAAATAGTATTTCTGTTTGATCTATCATATTATTTTTCTCCTACCTAATGGCTGAAGAACCATAAAGTATTATTTTCTTTCAAGGATTATTTTTCATTTTTAAACGTATTTTTCTTCTCGTGAAAGAGATATCATCTAAGGCACATTTTCAGCTTTATGTCATTTTGCTAGCTTTTGGCAGGTTTCCCAACTTGAACAAAGATCTAGAGAAAGCAAATGGTGATTTTATGTTCAGATATTTCAGGAATCTTATTTCTATAATTTTTTTAAAAATTTGCTCTAGCTGTTTTCAAATGTTTCAGATCATATTAATTTTTTACTACTGGCCCTAAATAGGTGAACTTCTTCAGACATTTTTTCTTGCATCATGTGACTAATGATGTAAAGTAAGATATAAAATTCTTACAAACACATATATATATATATATATTATCATTGTACATTGGACATATTAGTATACATTTTATATACACTTATGCACGGATATGTCATTTTTTAACCTCTTAAGTGATCAATATTTTTGAAAAAATTTAATATAATGTCTATTTTTTCAATCTTTTACCACCGGATTTATATAACAGAAATTTTTGGCTAACTGAATCAGAAAATTACTCGAATTAAATATTACAAAATTTACGATAAAATTTTATTGGTGAGAATATTAAATTATGATTCGAGTATGGATGCTCGTAAGTGTTACGGGTAAATCATGATTAGAAAAAAACACATTGCCTGTACGACGTATAGTCAAAACAGGAAAGCGGATAACTTGTTCAAGTTTATATGCTATAGAAATTGCTTCTTTCACATTGTATTAGTTTCCCGCGAATTTTATAAAACTTCCAAGACCGTCGGAAAATTTTATAAATTCCATTTGTTGATTTATACAGGTCGTGCTGTAAATTTCCTTTTCTAATTTGATCGCATATGAAGTTTAGTAAGTATGCTAGATTGCTTGGAAAGGTTAAATTTGAAGTCGGATACATCAGTCAGTCATTAGATTAGTGGAGTTGCATACCGAAAGTGAAATGTGTGACTATATACAATACATCTTTTTGTAAGAAAAGAAGAACACATTGTTATCTGTATCGATCTTCAGTTCAAGTGCATATTTCGTGCCTGGATAGTTATGATAAGAAGTAAATTTCGAACTTAATTTAATTGTAATATGTTAATGGAAAAGTATGTTTTAAAGCTTATTTTGCATTTCATTTATCTAATTATTGAAAATAAAAATTTATTTTTTTAAGATATTAAATAAATTGTTGATTGTATGTTTCTTTCTCATAATTGTTAGCTTATCGTGGAAAACGTAAATTATAAAGCTTTATGAACAGTTATAAAGCGTGCAGTTATAAAATTAGTATTTTCTGAAGCAAGACAATTATAAACAATAAAATTACTTGCATCGCCCCCTGAAAAAAGGTCCAAATTTTACAGATTCTATCTCGAATAACCATAAAAAAAATTAAATGAATTTTTTAATGCATTCTTCTTTCGAATAATTATTCTTACAGTCTACAAAGCGTAAAAGTTTTGCGACTATTGAATTTATGAACAGATTTACGTGCAATTATAAATGCAGTGTTTAGACAAGCAAAGCAAGTACGCTCTACACAATGTAATCTCTTGCAAGTCCCCTAGAAGAGAAGATCCATACTTACAGATTCTACCTCCAATAACCACTGGACATATAAAAACAAAAAGTAAATCAGAAAATTTCTCAGTATCTCCCATTTAATAAGAAATTACATTTCATAGGCTCATACAGCTTAAATTAGAAATGAACAGATGAATTAAATTGGCTGGATTCCCGTCGATACTACTATTATTTTGATACTATTACAAATTGACGTTTAGTTATAAAAGGAGCTCTAAATATTGGTTCAAGATTTATCCATCTCACAGAGGAAGCTATTGAGTACCAAAATTTGATACAAACTAGAACAAGATTTTTAACAGCGTAGAAACCTATCGGTCTATGCTGATAATTCTCTAGATTTGCCCTTAAAGTTGGACCGCATACAAACCTTTGTAAATATGATTATTGTTTGGAAAGATTAAATTTGAAGTCAAATGCATCACATTTCTCGTCTAAAGTAAGCTTTATAACTACATTCAATATTTTTTTTCGCAAGAAAGGGAGAAACACACACACACATATATATTATATATAGTTATATATATATATATATATATATATATATATATATATATATATATATATACATATCGATTTATTAATTGTTCAGTTACAGTTATTTAATTCAGTACAATTGCATATTTTGCGCCTGGTTAGTTATCATATAATCTAAATTTCAAAGAATTTATTTAATTTTAATATGTTGTTAGAAAAGTTTTCTTTATAGCTTATTTTTTTAGTTCTTCTACCTAATTATTAAAAACAAACGTTTACTTTTTACATTTTTTTAAATAATTTGTTGATTGTATGCGCCTTTCTCATAACTGTTAGCATAGAGTGGAAAACGTAAAAGTTATGAGGTTTTAAGAACAGTTATAAAACGTACAGTTATAAAAGGAGTGTCTGCACAAGCAAAGCAATTACGCATTACACAATAAAATTACTTGCAACCCTCCTTGAATAAAGGTCCAAATTTAAAAATTCTATCTCGAATAACCATTGGATATAGGAAAACAAAAAATGAATTATAAAGTTTGTCATTATCTTGCATTTAGTAGAAAATTACACTTCGTATGCACATACAGTTTAAATTGAGATAACGAACAGATAAGTTAAATTTGTCAGATATCCGTCAATACCACTGTTTTGATCGAATTACAAATTTACGCAAGAGTTATCAACATAGATATTACACAATGCAAAACAAATATGCATTACATTATGAAACCACTGACAATAACAGGAGTAACTATTGGAAAGGTTTAAAAAATGTCAATTAGAATGTTTCTGAATGTCTTGGATTTAGTAGATAATTGCGAACCATATGAAAAACAGAATAAATTGGAGTCGAACACAAAACATAATTTGGTCGGATTCACGTCGATACAGTTTTTTAATAATTAATGAGATGGAACTTGGTGCAATATAATGGAATGTAAAAAGTAAGCAGCGTTAAAAGCACCGGATATATTAAATAAGCAGCAAACCGGTTTCAGTGGCATATAGCGTACCGTCGTCAGTGATAAGAAAGTTAGAAATTTGTTCAGATATATAGGATAGGCGGTGGATTGAAGGTGACCAATAGGACGGCATAGGAATGCAAGTATTAACCAATAAGAAAACGCACGTGGAAAGGAGCCGAATGAGAGAGAAATGGGTCAAGAGAGGGGGGGATAAAGTATTTAAGAAAAATAGGTTCCAGAATTCCGATAATGAAGGGTTGACGAATTCACAATTGACAATATTGTCGAATTTTTTTATAAATGTGGAATGCTTCAAGAAAGTTAAGTTCATGAATGGAAGTAAATTCGGAAATTATTTTCGTTGCACTGAAGTCAAAAGTATGGTTCATCTCTCAGCAATGTTTTGCAATGGAAGATTTACTGATTTCTTGTTTTCAAATATAACTTTGATGTTCTCAAAACTTGAGTAAGTTTTTCTTAAAAAAATAAAACATCTAAGAAAATAGTTCTATATTCATAGAATATAAATATATAAATATGTAATATTCGTTAAAAGCATGTAAAAAGGGTTTTTAATTCCCTTAAAATTCATCACGCCGTAAACAATATTGACTTTATCATTAACCAGGTGTTGTGTGATTTTCATTACTTAAAATTATGCAGCAAACATACATTAAATGTAATTGATTTTCAAACTAAATCAAACAATCGTTTTATAACCCTGATGGATTTTCAAAATTCTTCATTAATTTTGTAATATATCATTGAGTTTATGAGAGAATATATAATTTTCGATTTGGTATAACTTAAATTAAGTTGATTAAATTGGTTTCGTAAGTCATTTTTGAATAATTATTAAATTCATTACGATGATTGCATATTTTTTACAGAGGTTAATTTAAATAAGTGTTTAGTATTTTAAGTGATATATTACTGTAAATCTTACGTTTGTTTGAAATTATATATATAATATTTATTAGAAAGTATATATAATTATTAGAATATAAATATGATGTAACCAAATTGTTTTAATCTTGTTATGATATCTTTTTTTATAATTATTTTGGAATATAATTTAGAAATCACCAATAATTAATGACAGGGATATATTTTTTCTTAATTTGTTTTACTTTTTATATTCTAAACTATTTCAGACACTTTTAATTATCATTCTAATTTCTTAACAATTAAAGTATCATTAACATCCAAATGTAAAAAAAATAACATTCTTTTTAACTAATTTTGTTGCGTTGTTGTTTTAGGAGTGATTAAACGTAAAATCTTACCAAAAAAAAAAAAAAAAAAAAAAAAAAAAAACGTACGGTAGGTAATAATATTTAAAAAATTAAAGTTTTGCTTTCGTGTATTAATGTTTTGTTATTTATGATGACTGAGGCGAAATCTTTTCGAAGAATATAGATGCGAGGGTCGGGGAGGTTTTCCTTGTGGGTCTTTTTTAAAGCAACTAACCTATATTTACGCAACATTCGAAGAAAACTAGTCTACTAAGTAGTCTAAAACTAGTCAAATGAACCCACTGGGGGCAATTGCGTTTGAACTCGGCACCTCCCGTCTACAAGCTTCAACAGCAGAACCATTGGTGTGGCCTATTTTATATATTAAATAAAATTACAAATAAAAAAAAATAATCAAACATGGTGGGGACAATTTGTCATATGATCAAAATTGTAATTCGGTAGGTAATACGTTTATTAAATAATGGAAAAACCACTTCTATTCCAAATTGCTTCCACAGTCAGGTCTGAAAATTTTATACATTTACGTTTTAAAAAGTGTCCATTACTATGGCAGAAAGTTTCGCGCTGGTTATACAATAAACATGAAAACAGTCTTCTTGTGTAACGGTCCTACACTGTAAAGCAAATTCGCTAAATTAACGGCAAAAACTTCTGGCAGCAATGTTGCAGTAGTTTTTGCTGTAAAAATTACAGTAAAATTAGATGTTTTAAAAAGATTTACATCTAATTTTACTGCAATTTTTACGGCAAAAACTGCTGGCAACATTGATGCAAGCAATTTTTACTGTAATTTTAACGGATTGTTTTTTACAGTGTATATTGATTAAGATGTTAATAAACTTATAAAATTAATATGAAAATTATCTTATCTCATGTGAGAGAGGGACGGGACGTTTTTTTTAAAATGAAAATTCATGTTACATTTTCAAAAATATGGTGAAAAAATGCCAAAACAGTGTGAAAGTTACATTCTTAAAATTTATATTAAATCACACATTTATTTTATGTTATATTTATTTCTAATACTCAAATCAAAGAAAAAAATACACTTGTACCGGACTAATGTCGCCAAATTATTTTGATGCATGTAAACTTGCGATTATGGCTTGTTCATCAATGATGGTCAGCCATTTTCTTGCGTGAAGATGAAATTCATTTTTTTCATTTCTCATCCAAAATACTGTATAGACGTGTAAAATAAAAGTTTGCAATTTGATGTATTTAATACTATTGGTTGGTATGTATACATGAAAAAATACACGAATAAAAAAAGAAAACTTAGCAGTGCTTTAATTTTTCAATATTTTAACTTTTTTGTTACACTATTCAGTTCCAAAACAATAGAGTTTTATAATTATAAATTACCAAATAGTTTTATGTGATTAAACCTAAATATTTGGAAAGAGATATCATTTTGTAAAGATTGATATATACCATCCCTTCCTTAAATCATGTGTTCCATCCCTCCCTTAGTAACATTAAGAAAAAATAGGATTTCACAACATGTGTCTTTTAGATTTAACTTAATCATTTACTTATAAAAAGCATGTTGTTGAGTTTATAAAAAATTATAAACAATTAAGTTAGCAAAAAAGAATGAGATTGAAAAATTACATTAAAAATCTCAGTAGTTTCTTACTTTTGATAATGCAAAATAGTATTTTTAAGTCACGAACTCATAGTTGCTTGCAGCTAAAAAGATTTCTGGCAACGAGTGTAATGCAATGATTATCCCATCTGATGGAAGAGTCACAAATTAAAATTAAAACATATTTTAAGTATTATTGAGGATGCCCCATCTATTCCAGTGTCCATCCTTCCTAATCTCCCCTATAGAAATTTAGAACAATTGACAAATGAACTTATCAAACATCAGATGATAATAAATACATTTTACTGAGCAGAACACCAAGATAATTTAACTAAGTAATATATATCTTTTTATGCATGCGCAATTTTATGTTGTAATCTACAGCCAGTTATCACTTGTTTTACCTTGCGTGAAAAATCCAAAAGTGACAGAACTGTTATCACACTTTCGAAGCAAAACTATCTTATGTTATATAAATTAATTAAAGCTGAATGTGAATGAAGTTTAATTATACCTTAATAAACGGAAAAGTACAATATGGTCAAAATATTACAGAATAAGAGAAGTCCTCATTTAATTGGAAAACTTTAATAGCAAACTGTCACTGAGCAAAAGAGTAAACCTGTCAAAACATATTAGGAATTCAGTCGATATAATAAATGGAACCTTATTAGAAATTCGCCTAGGCGCATTTAGTGCCATTAAAGCATTATTTTGGTCTTTCAGAATATTAGTTCAAAGATACAGAGTGAATTAATCAGTGTATGGAAATGTGTGAATATTATTGCTACAAATCACTCAAAAGGAAATATTTAAAAAAGTTCTGGCACTATTACATAGCAGTTAATATTGTCATATGTTGGTCATATTTTTTGTAGAATAATCAAAATCCTTAAAACAAGGTAATTTTTATGGTCAATGTAATTGAAATGTCGAACGCACTGGCCTTACAACTGTACAGCAACAATGATTAAAATTGTCGACAAATATTGTTATACGGAAATCGAATGATGAAGTTTGTTAAAGATTGCCGGTTAAGGTAGACCCGAACCTCATTTTCGGTCAAAAATCATCTAAAGTTCAAAAAAAGTTTTCTCAGAAAACGATAAAATAGATATTTGCGAATATCCATGCAAAATTTCAGAACTTGGGGACACTTGGAACAGGTAGAAAATGAGCTTTTTTAATTGTAATCACTAGATTTTAAAAAACTTGCGGCCATTTTAAAATGTGTTTTCCTGAAAATGACTTTTTTCATATTTTGCCTAAGTTCAAAGTACTAAGGCTCAGTGGTAAAATGATTTAGAAACAAAATGTTTATGTTTTTAGAATCTTAAAAAAATTTGCAACAAAAGTAAGGAGATATATATTTTTTAATATTTCTGAAAATTTTATATAAATTGGTAAACATGAAAATTATAACGAATTTAAGGAAATTTACCATGTGTAATTTCTTTCTTTTTTTTTAGCTGATTAAAATAGAAAATTAAAATTATCTCTCCCTAGGTCTTTTCCATATACAATAACACTATTTAAGAAATTTTAGTAATACAAAAATATTGAAAGTTGAATGAGGAGTAGTAATTTTAAAAAGTGTATTTTTCGACAAAAAAAATTATAAAAATCCCCACAAAAAATATGCTTTTTAATAAAAAGTGAATTTTTTTTGCTAATTATTCCTTACAAAAAGATTCTTAAATAGTACACCAAAATTCATTACTTTAAAATCAATAATAAAAATTTTGGGTTTTTTCTTACGGGTCTCCCTTTACCTAAATGGCCTTACAATCGAACATCGTACAAAAAAGAGATATCCTGTACTTAAAATTCATACGCAATATGTTCATTTTATAATTCTTTACAAAAGAAAAGAAATTGTACATAGATAATGTATGACTCTTATTTCATTTTTAATATACTATTTGCTATTATTTAAAAATAATAATAAAATCATTTTTAGCTCGTATTTTAACAAAAAGAAAGTTGTTATAAAGAATGATAAATGAGTTGTTCTCCATATCATTTTTTAAATAGAAAACAAATAGTATTTCTGTTTGATGTGTCACAATATTTTTCTCATATCTAATGGCTTGAAGAACCATAAAATATTATGTTCTTTTGAAGATTTTTTTGTCCATATTTAAAAGCATTTTTTTCTTCTGCTGAAAGAGATGGAATGTAAGACACACTTTCACTTTTATTACGTTTTCTTAGATCCTGGCAAGATTCCAAGCTTGAATAATAATAAAAAAAAATATCTAGAATATAAATAATGGTTTTACATTAGTAATAAGTGAAGAATTTTATTTCTATATTTTTAAATTTTCGTGCCTGATATATTTTCAAATTTTCCGCATGATTGATCTGAAATGTTGATAAATTTCTTGCATTTTGTTCTGGTCCATGAACTGCATTAAATATTTGTGAAATATTCATCTGGATGTTTATGTTTCGTATGCGGTAAATAGCACTATTATAAAAAACATAAAATGCTCATAAATAATTAATCTATAACGTATGTAAATATATATTTTTTTAGAACAAGGAATAAAATAATAAAGCAGTAAAAAATAATAAAATTTCTTCCGGTTTGTACCAGTAATAAAAGATAGTTTCCATATTTCTGAATAATTCAAAAATTCTAAAAAAACTTTTTACAGATTTTATAACTTCCTGTTAATGGGTTAAAAATTGTCTATTTAATTGTAAATATTGATGATTTAGATAATTTACTAAATAAGCCGATGAAAAATTAAAGCGAAAAAAACGTTCAAAAATTTGTTTCTACCAAAATTTATGTGGGTGGTGTACCGTGAAAGGAAATACACTGACATTAGTCAAATTATCGTCATCCAATACATAAGCGCAAAACACAATTACTAAAATTATCTTAGCCCTTTCGGATCCAAACTTTTTTTCAATTTTTAGAAAAAAAAAATACATATACGTTAATAATATTAACATTAACTATCCAAATGAATTAATCCGTGTTAAACGAACATTTTACTGACTGAAAGATAAAGAATGTTGCTGTGTTTTGCATACTATTCAAGTAATATTCATATGAAAATAGGCTGAGAAAGAATTCTTGGAGATGTTTAGAAAATATTATATTACAAGAAGATTTAATTTATATTACAAATTTCTAATATTTTTTGCGTTTTATTACACGTGATTCTTTCAGAAAAGTAACTTTAATTTAAAATTTAAAATTTGAAATATATATTTAAAATAAAAGAATCACAAATGACGCAAAGAGAACTAAGCAAATGATATTAATTATTATTATTACTTAATGCTTAAACATAAATGAAGTCATATATAAAATACATAGGCATATAGTAACATTGCTACATTTAAATAAAAGCAAAAGTATTTCTTAATACAAAATAATACTTCATTAAAAGACATGTACTGTTTATAGTACACTAGGGCCGAAAGTGTTAAAATGAATAAAAGTATGCAATTTTGCATGGTTTTAAAAAATGACAACAACTGTACGTGCACATGTTTGGCTGCATCCGAGCCGTTTGAAAACAAATAACTGAAGATATTATAAAATTTCGAAAAACAATATATAGAAGCATTTATAAAAATGTTTATTTTGCTGACACTGATTTTCAAAAACTTTATCTGGTGGTTAGTTGGGTAGCGTATAATTTAATTTTCTCAGCCAGTAATGTAGATTTTTAGGATCTTCAAGTAAACATCATAGCTGCCAACTTTTACGCATTTTTCCTTTCACAAAATATTATAGTAAATATTGTCTTAATTAATCGTCGAAGTGTTATGATTAAACAAATGGAAAATCTCTGTAAAATTTTAGTTGTAGCAAAAATGCGTAAAAGTTGGCAGCTATAAAACACTATCAAGTTCAACAAACTCATTTTTGAAACAATCGTAATATACTATTCGCACGACTATTAAACTAGTCGTTAAAATTTATTTTATTTTATTAATCTTGCATTTATGCCTTTAATTTATGCCTTGAATTTCTTTTTGAATTTATACCTTGCCATTTATGTCTTGTATTGGCATCTGGCAATGTTTAGCTAAGAACAGATAGAATATTAAAAACCGATTTAAAAAACATATTTAAATTGTTTAATATATGTATATATATATATTTAAAACATGGTTATTGTATCGGAATATATTTTCGCTCTTTTAAGTCCTACTTTTGTTTCTTATAGTCATGTGGTTTCTTTTGGAATATGTTTGTATTTTGGTTACGTTAGTGAATCATTTTTAAATAGACAAATTTAATGTGCGTTTTATTTTTCTTCAAACAAACTAAACCTTGAAGCACATGAAAGCTGAATGATTTCGCTTTTCATTTAGTTGACTATATTTTAATTTTATTAAAATTTTAACAACATGATATTTTTTTAGTTTTTAAGTTAAAAATTATTAGTACATCAGCACATTTTAATAATTAGCTTAAAAAAATTAGTTATTATTTTTTTCTGTTATTTCTAAAATATGTCTTATTAAGATAATAAAATATTCACCATTGATAATAATGTATAATTAAGTACAGTTACCACATCTAAAAGAATTATGGCTCACAGACAAAACTGCGTTAATGTATATAAAATAAATGTTATGCATACTATGATTTACACTAAGCATATTTTAGTGCTATTCAGTTGTGTATATCTATTTCAATATATTAGAAATACTAGGAAATTACAGAGTTTACCAAAAATGATCGGTATATTTAAAAATTCAATAAAAAATAAACGAGCTGCGATAGAAATACACCGTTTGTTGCAATATACTTGAAACAACAGTAAATTTTCAGGCAGTCAAACTTCGAAATTAGTTACAATTTTCAATGACGCTGCAGGCGATTTGAAAGATATGGGAGAAAACGCAGTTTGTGAGGAGTTCGCCATTATACAAGTCGTCCTTCTGCTGTAAGGGTGAGCTTAGAAGTTTGCTGTGAAAAAATGGTTTATTCCTTAGAACAGAGGATTTTTGACTTGAAAGACCAACTTGTACCGTCATAATCCAGAAACAATTGAACAACTGAAGCAGTACATCGCTTCCGCATTTGAAACCATCCCGCCTGACATGTTTACAAAGGTTTCTGGTAATTTCGTTCTGAGACTATGCCATATTATTGCTGCGCATGGTGGATATGTGGAAAACATCGTACTTTATATTTTTCCATACTGCATCGCCATCTATTGTTGAAAATTGTAATTAATTTCGAAAGCTTGCCTGCCTGAAAATTTACTGTTGTCCCAAGCATATTTCAACAAACGGTATATTTCTATCACTGCCCATTTAGTTTTTATTGATTTTTCAAATATACCTGTCATTTTTCAAACACCCTGTATAATATTGCAAGTGCTTGTTTTCATAGACCGAAATGTAAAATAATTCCTGTGATTCTCATTGTAAATGATCTATAAATACGACTTATTTCAATTTTTATATACAGTGGCGGTCAAAAGTTTCCGGCCAGCAAAATTTTTTCAGTTAATTTGTAAATATACCCATATGAAGAGAAATCTCAAAGTGATATTTATACATTTTATTGGCATAATACTTAGGAACGTACTTATAGAAGAACATATAACTATCAATAAATTTAACTGACAAAATTAGGTATAAAAGAAAACGCATGTTCTCAAAAATTTCCGGCCACCTTCACAAGTTTGTAAAAAAGTGGTATTGTAATAGAAAACTACAGTGATCAACAACATTTACAATTAGTATTTTATCGTATTACTATTTTATTACCTTTAAGTACTGCGGCGCAGCAACGTGACATTAATTCAATCAACGGTTAAAGATCGTCTATGGTACGTTTTTCCCACATTTCTTGCAATTTTGGCGAAATTTTGACAGGGTTGAAATATTTATAGTTCCGCAGACTTTTGTCAACTTCTTTTTAAAGATTTTCTATTGGATTCATGTTGGGCGCTTGGGCTGATCATTTCAAAATCGAAATTTTTTGTGCAAAAACCATTGCTTATCGAGGTTTGCAAACATTATTTATGTCGTTATCATGTTAAGAAAAATAGTTGCGACCAAATTTTTTTCTCTAATAAGGCAGAAAATAGTCTTGCAAGATATCCTTATACATTGTATCATTCACCTGGCTGTGGATTTCAAATAACGGACCGACCCTTTTTGAAGAAAATACTCCCCTCGGCATAACGTGTCCTCCGCCATGCTTCATTGTAGGAATAACATAAGTCGAATCACATCTTTTGTTGTTAGGTCATCGGACGTTGTGTCTTCCATCACTTCAAAACTGTTTCGAATTAGATTGATGGAAAAATAGAACTCTTTTCCAGTTTTCACTTGACCAGCCTTAGTGTTTTTTGGAAAACGCCAGTCGGGTACGTTTGTATTTTTTTTAACTCTGAAAAAATTTTAACACCGACTATTCCATAAAGTTATGCATCACGTCAGCATGTTCATACGGTATACAGACTTATTTAAGCAATATTTTCATTCCGTAAATCGCAGTATATTGCAGCAGAATTTTTATGCAGATTATCAATTGTTTTTCTCCTGATAATTCTGTCCGCAGGAATAGTAATTTTCCGGGATCTTCCGGACCTCTGAAAGTCCTGAAGGCCACGGCCATCTTTATATAACTTTTATTTATCGTTTACGGTCGATTTAACCGATCGATAACTTTGCCGCAATATCTCTAGAAGATTGGCCTTTTAGCGACAAACTAATCACTCATTTATGAACAATAATTGTTGAACTTTTCAATTTTGAATTCACACTATGCTATATACGTTGATTCCTTCATAAACACAACCAAAAAACAGTTTACCGATAGAAAAAACTAAAGAATGATAAGTGGCCGGAAACTTTTGCACACGCAAACTTCGAATTTTATACTTTTGCATGAAACATCTTCAGTATCCAATCAAAATGATCACATGGTCAGAGGTCATTCACATATTCCAAACTTTTGAAGCAATTGTGCTTCTTCTTTGCTGAAACCTTTTGGTAAATAAATCAAAGAAACTAAATGGCCAGAAACTTTTGACCGCCACTGTAGATTAAATGATAGTCAGCCTAATAAACATATATCAGTTTATATGGTAATCTGCTTACACTTACGTTTGTTATGTCAGAAGCTCTCATATTTTCATCACATTCAGTATACAAGGGGCAGTCGAAAAGTTCGCAGAAATTTATTTTAGCTCTTTATTACTGCAATATAAGCACCATTTACTTAATCATCTTCATATTTTACTTAATCACCTCCGCAAGAATACCGATACAAATCCTGTTTTCATATCCTCACAATTTCAGCCGTTGCGCGCTGGTTTTAGAATCTTAGATGAGGTCAAAACGGTTGAAATGGCCCTTGAGGCCATTTTGATTTTTGGTAAAAGACAGAAATTTGATGATGCTAAATCCAGTAAGTAGACGTAGACTATTTTTTTTTTGTAAACCATGCCTGTGTGTGCACAAAAATCGATATGGGGGAAGGAATGCAGTGATCATCCTCCTTTCCATTTTGCGACATATTTTCTTTGGATACCTTCCCTTAGTCTTTTAAAAACTTGCATATATAATGATACTATTCACAGTTTGTTCAAATGGTACAAACTCGTGATACATCACACCTTTGTGGTCAAAAAACGCAATGAGCATCACTTATTATTTTCGTTTTAACGTAGTGTGACTTCTTTGGTGCATTTCTGTGTTACAAAATATACTTGTAGTAAACAAACTAAATCATAATAGTGCGTTATTAAAAAGTTACAGCAAAATTCCATGTAGTTTTTGATTGCCTATTACACTTTACAATTATTATAGCAATTGTTTCCTGATTTTCAATACGAATGTTTTACGTTTAACACAATATTAATAGCTATTTGTACTTAATTCATTACAATATTTGAATCGCAAATGCCGAGTTTACAATTTGTTTGATGAAAACTAACAAAATCCAAATAAAATTGGAGTTACATTTCTCCTTAATTATCATTCTAACAACACATGATGTTGGAAACTTTAAAATAAATGAAGCTCATTTGTTAACTACTCTTAAATAATCTGCTAATGGGTTTTCAAAGTGCTTCATTAGGCATAACAATTCATTGCAAAGCATAGCATTATTTCCTTGACGATAACATGAATAAGTTCAGTTTTAGTACATGATGAATTAGTTATTTTACTTTAATTAGCAGATTTTTAACTTACATGCTATTTATAAAATTAATAGCAGAATATTTATTTATGGTGGAATAACTGAAAATTTTGTCATAAAGCGCATACAGTAATTTAAATATAAAGACATTAAAAGCAAAATTTATACAAAGACAATTCCTGAATAAAGTGACGATAAACTATAAAAAAAACACACGGATATTTCTTAATTTACGAAGATGTGCAATAATCAAGAAAGGAAGCATACAATAACCTCTTCCGTGTCATCCAAGATTCAGAAAAACATTCCTTTATCTTTAGAAAGCGCGTAAAAGTAATTCATTTTGGAAATTTTAGGAAGAATTTTTAAAAATAATTTTTTATTAGATGCCCGTAATCTTAGAAAACGTTTCCACGTAGTTTTTAAAGTGCTTCAATCAGTTCTTTCTACCCAGAAAATAGATTTTTCGTGTGCTATGAAGTCTCCAGTAGATATTTTCATGTCAAGCAAACATGTGTAAGTGTAAAACATATTGAATTAATAGCATTAACATTATCGTAAATATTATTATTTTTCTGTTACAATTCCATATACAATTTCGGTACTACTTGGTTATCTCGTCGACCAAATTACTGTCGTCAAATTCTAAGATTAAATGCCAATATTGGTGATCCACATTCACTTGACATTAAACATGATACACGTGTTTGTTACGCCATCAAGTGATTTTTAATTTGACTTTTAAATTGTATTTTTATAAATGTTCTAATAAAATAATGGTTCTTTCGTTATTTAAAAAAATTGCGTCAATTACTCTAATAGTTTGGCAGTTTGTAAAATTTGGCGAAATTGGTTGACGGGATAGCCAACACTGTAAAACATTTGTGTTACGTTACTCCATAAAATTGGTGGTAGCTACGACTTCCATTTTACAGAAAGTATTATAAAGGGAGTCGATTTTCAACGCTGTTCAAAGGCTACTTCCTAAACTATTTGTCACAGACATATAGTTCCAATTACAAAATGTTTTAAATGAGCGATTTAACTGAAAGCTCTGTCACCGTATAAGCTTTACGGTAGTGTTAATTATAATTAATTAACTTCTAGATTGGTTATTAAAATAACTGAAGACATGAATTTCGAAATTCTCTTTATCGAAAAAATCAAATTTTGGGAAATAGCGAAAAACTTTAAATGCATCTATTCATTTTCATTATAAATTTTAAGATTGCATTGTTACAATAGTGGAGGTTTGTATAGACTGATAGAGAAATCAAAAAGCGATAAGTCGAGTTTTGAAATTCATATCCTCAATTGTATTTTTACGTATGTTTTATTTTGTAAGCAAATGAAGCTGATTCTCTTCGTGATTTTATTTTAAAAAGGTATGTCATTTTGATAAGCTTTTATTTTATTCATAGTTTTCGTATGTAAATTTTTCTAGTTCAAAACTTATATTCAAATTTTAATTCACTTCCAAACATCTGATTGAGGTTCAATTCCCATGCTTATTTAAACCCGATGACAATGTAATATTAATACGATTTTAGGTGCGTTCCATTTATTTATTTTATAGGACTACATCAAATTCTATTTGGTTGAGTAATCTAATAGAGCTTTAAATATGTATCTTTTTGTAACGATTTATGACTGTTGCTTTTCATAGTTTAATTTAACAAAATTTCTGTTATTTTTTTACTTATATTTCTAGCACAAATTGCATATTTTACTTTAACATGTAAATGTCAACATAAATTCAGAAACAATATTGTAAAAAATTTTTTTACCCTCAATGTTTAAAGTTAAATTTTCTATCTGATGTTTATTTTTATTTCCAGTAAATTTGTGACTGACCCCTATTTTGCAGCAAAAAATATGCTCCAACTTTGAACAGCTATAACTCGGTCAATTTTGATCGCAGAGGAATGAGACTTTTTTTGTCTTACTTGTTAGAGTAGTGGTAAAAATTTTCTAAATATCACTTATAGGACCGGGGGACCGTATAAAAATTTAATTTTCGTAATTTTTCAGTAAAACATTTTTTTGATCTAAATCGCTTAAAAAAAATTCTTTACCTTTTTTAAAGCATTTTTGCAATTGGAACTATATGTCTATGACCAACGGTTTAGAAATTAGCCATTGGCCACCGTTGAGAGGGGACACCCTGTATAATGGTGTAATTTAAACATATATTATTGGTGTAACTTCGCAATGTTACACCAGTTATATCGGTAAAAGTACTCCACAAATGTTTTACAGTGAAGTATTACCACAATTTCAGTTATGTAGCTGAAAATGTTTAGTTGCATTCTTATAGAATCCGAAAAACTGGTTTTTCAGGAAGAGAGAACGGATTAATGCATCGTAAAAGTAATTCGAAAACGTTTCCTAAAATTAGAGGCTGCTAATAAAAATTTATTTTTTATAATTTTTTCTTTAAATTCCGAAAATAAATTGTTGTCAGTGGATTCTAATGATAACGAGGAACGCTTTTCGAATATTGAGTGACTTGGAAACGGTAATCGAATATCTTTAACCGTGATTATATAAAATTTTCGTTCAAAAAAAGTCTGTCTTTTTTTAAGTGTATTTTTCGTACGACTCATCAGAAATAAAATGTAGGTGTGTCTCAAGCGATACATAAAAGTCCTAAAAATCAATTAGGCTTATCTACAGATGTCTGAGACACAGGTGTCAATTCGAAAAATATATGCTGCCATAACTGTCAAGAAATACAAATGTTCCTAAATATAGAAAAATGTAACATAACAACAATCCTAAAATATCACTAATCCCAAAATATACAGTAATCATTTTTGGTTTACCCACTTTTCAATAAAGCATTTTTTTTATTTTAAAAAGCTCTAAAATAAATCTATTTTTGACATTTAATAACAAATTTATAAAAACAAACCATTTTTTCCCATTGATTTTCAAAGGCGTTTATGAGGGTATTTTTATGGTGTATTAACCTGTTTTTTAAAACCAGAATATCAGTTTTTAGTATGCTATCTAATTTTAATTATTTATTTTTAATTGCTTATTGAATTTATGTACTCGAGAATAAAAAAAATAGTATTAATTTTATTGTCAACGTTAATATTGTTAATTTATCATTTGGTAGGCAAAGTATGGTTTATTGAACATGAACAATCATGCTTGAAAATTAACACTTTTTCCGAATTACGAGTTGAGGAAAAAGATTTAGAACTTAAAAATTATTCACAAATGTTTCCAAAAATCAATGACATAAAAAAACTTTTTTTAATATAGAAATTCCTTTAGTTTCGGATTTATATGGGTTTTCAAGATTTGTAAATATAAAGGATTCTTTCTGAACTTATGAAGTATTCGAAAGATTACTTTATAAATACTCACGGCTTTCGAACTTGTCGGGACCACAAGAAATATTTGAATTATCCAGAATTCGAATTATAGAAAGTATGAGGGGAAAACTTGTTTAAATGAGTACTGTTACAACCCTAATACCCGTAAGGCATGGTGACGTCACAGCGACGTCGTTGTGAAATCACACTGTGACTTTGTGACCATCGATTGTCGATGTGACGTCACGTGACGTCGATGTGAAGTCACAGTGACTAAAATGTGAAGTCGTTATGTCCGTTTTAGAGCTTTTTTGTGACGTTTCACAAAGTGGTCACAGTGTGACAAATTTGTGGAAAATGTGTCATTTGTGACTAATTTGACATTAACATTGTGACGAAACTGTGACAAAAGCAACGATATATAAATTGCCAGAAACATGTTTTTTTAAAGTAAATAACATGTTTTGAAATTTTTTTTATAATTTTCTAAAGATTTTAAAAAGTCACATCTCAGTCACAATGTGACGTCACTGTGTGGTGGCATTTTGGTCACAGATGTGATGTGACCTAAGTGACTCACAGTGACGTGATGTGACCAAAGTGATTCACAGTGACGTGATGTGACCAAAATGCCACCTCTCAGTGACGTCACATTGTGACTGAGATGTGAATTTCTTAAAAATCTTTAGAAATATATAAATATCCTTCAAAACATGTTATTTACTTTTAAAAACATGTTTCTGGCAATTTAAATATCGTCGCTTTTGTCACAGTTTCGTCACAATGTTAATGTCAAATTAGTGACAAATGACACATTTTTCACAAATTTGTCACATTGTGACCACTTTGTGAAACGTCACAAAAGAGCTCTAAAACGGCCATAATGACTTCACATTTTAGTCACTGTGACTTCACATCGACGTCACGTGACGTCACATCGACAATCGATGGTCACAAAGTCACAATGTGACTTCACAGCGACGTTGCAGTGACGTCACCATGCTTTACGGGAAAGGAATTCATACCCGTAAGACATGGTGACGTCACTGCAACGTCGTTGTGAAGTCACATTGTGACTTTGTGACCATCGATTGTCGATGTGACGTCACGTGACGTCGATGTGAAGTCACAGTGACTAAAATGTGAAGTCGTTATGGCCGTTTTAGAGCTTTTTTGTGACGTCACATTGTGACCACTTTGCGAAGTCACAATGTGACCAATTTGTGAAAAGTGTGTCATTTGTGACTACTTTGACATTAACATTGTGACGAACTGTGAAAATTTTTTTAGAAAGTCACATCTTAGTCACATTGTGACGTCACTGAGTGGTGGCATTTTCGTCACAGATGTGATGTGACCAAAGTGACTCACAGTGACGTCATTGTGACGTCACTGTGAACATGCATGCTATGAGGGTATTATATTATTTTTCAAATTTATTACGGCTGCTAATATTAGAATATGACTTACTATTAAATTAAAAGATATAAATGTATATACTAATCAAGAGATTATGAACAAGTTCAAGTAAAAAGGAGTGAAGGTGTCATTGATGGGCCAACGCAGTGTTAAAATAAGCTAACATCAAATCCATGGGATTATATGTATACTAATTTAGAACAATTCTGCAAAAATGAAATAAAGAAAGTTATCTCAAGAATCTGAAGTCCGTGAAAAAGTAGTAAAAAATTAGAAATTGGGTTTCGCCTTAGATCGAATTAAACGATTTCAAGAGAAAATGAGTTCGTATAAACAAAAATTTTTAAATTTATTTTGCCATTGAAGATTTCGGGACTTCATGTTTAGTTCGAATTAAACGAATGTTCCATTTATTCGATTTCAAATTAACGAGAGCCAACTGTATTTTTGTTCGCAGTTACATTATTTTTAGCTTACAAGGGGACCACCAAACATGGTGCTCACAGATTTTGATGAATTCAAAGTATATTGTAGGGGTCATACCATTAATTATTCGGCTAAAAGGGTTCTTTCAAGTGGACCTTAGTTTTTGAGAAATTGGGGGTCAAAGTTCAGCGTATATTTTAAATACTTATTAGTAAAGCTGTTTGTCAACAGATTCGTGGCTCCGCGGTAACGTGCGAGATTCCAGACCCGGAGGTGGCGGGTTCAACTCCAAGTTGGAGCTTTTTTTTTTCTTCTTTATATGTTTCGTATATGCTAAATTTTTTAAGCAGAATTTGAAATTCTACAGCTTTCAACTTATTAATATTTTCTTATGTGGATAGTTTATTTTTTCCATTTTTTTCTTATTTAAAGAAATATGGTTCAAATGATAAACTAATTACAATTCAAAAGTCATAAAATAAGTAAAAATAAATAAAAATACATATATAATTAAAATTTTCAAAAGTATAAAAATTTTGAATATTTTAAAATTCCTTCTACTTTAAATATTAATAATTTTGCTCAATTACATTTATATGTATACATTGCTAAGTAAAAAAAATCATACCTTTGTAAATTCATTAAATTCACATTCTTCATTCAATATCCGTTCTTCTGCCTCAATAAATTGTCGATTATCTCATATTTCTAATATTGAATTATGAAATTCTTCAGCTATAGCAATAGAAGAAAAGGAAATATCATCCGGTTGGGAATTTGTAAGCAGATTATCATTTCGTAACAATATCTCGCAATATTTTAATGCATTCGTAATTTCGCCTTTTTGTTCCTTTTCCAAACGAAAGTTTTCTGTACTAGTGCTGCTTCCTTCTATTACAGTATTTTTAGAATTCAACCCATTTTTAGCATTCGACACAAATCTACCAATTGCATACTCAATTTTCATACCATAATTTCAGCTATACATATACATACCAATATTTCAAATATTTTATTTGTCTTCAAAAGAAACAAAATGACAACAACAAAAATAATTTCTATTTTTGCTTGTTTTTACCGAGAAAATAAAAGCAGACGAATAAAATAAATATATATCATTTTATGTATCGTAAATTCTAATTTCATTAGCAGACGACTTTTCCAATCTAGTGATTTTTTTATTAAACGTTAGAGATAAATGTATTTAAAGATCAGTAAAAATTTGGATAATATTTTAGCACTACTGCAGTAATATTTTATTACACTTTCGAAGGTATGCATTATTTGAATTAACTAATCTTATGAATGTTTGAGAAATTGCACCTGAAAATTATTTTGTATAATTTATAGAAAAAAGGATAAATTTTCATTTAAAATATTCCACAAAAAAGCGATAGAAAAAAGAAAAAATATTATTTCAGAATTGTGCTTAGAAAAGAAATTACATAATAATTAAAAATAAAAGCTTAAAGGCATAAATTCGTTATGCAGTTTTGTCAATAAAAATATTAGTTTAAAAATTGCAGATAAAAAGAAATTTTCATGAAATAAATTCGATAATATAAATTTACTTTATTAAGAAAATATCAAAAAGTTCAAAGCTGTAGAATTCCCAATTGTGCTTAAAATATGTAACATGTAAAAAGTATATAAAGAAAAAAAAAAGCGCCAACTTGGATTTTTTTTTTTTTTTTTTTTTTTTTTTTTTTTTTTTTTACTTAGCAATATATATAAATCTAATTGAGCAAAATTATTAATATTTGAAGTAGAAGGGATTTTAAAACATTCAAAATTTTTATACTTTTGAAAATTTTAATTATATATGCATTTTTTATTTATTTTTATTTATTTTATGAATTTTGAAGTGTAATTAGTTTATCATTTGAACCATATTTTTTTTAATAAGAAAAAAATGAAAAAAGTAAACTATCCACAAAAGAAAATATTAATAAGTTGAAAGCTGTAGAATTTCCAATTCTGTTTAAAAAATTTAACATATACGAAACATATAAAGGAGAAGAAAAAATAGCGCCAACTTGGAGTTGAACCCGCCACCTCCGGGTATGGAATCTCGTACGTTACCGCGTAGCCACGAAGCTGTTGGCAAAGAGCTTTACTAATAAGTACTTAAAATATACGCTAAACTTTGACTCCCAATTTCTCAAAAACTAAGGCCCATTTGAAAGAATCCTTTCAGCCGAATAATTAATGGCATGACCCCTACAATATACTTTGAATTCATCAAAATCTGTGAGCACCAAGTTAGGTGGTCCCCTTGTTAGTTAAAAATGACTTGTCGTGTTATCGAATGTGGAAATTAAAATCTGATTGAAAAAAAAAATAAGAGAATTCACTTTAAACATTTTTTTCCTAAAAATAAGTATTAAAGTTTCACAATTGTTGCTTTTAGAAATAAATATGAGCAATAACGCAATATTTTAAAAATACTTATGAATTATATTACATTAATGCATATTTATACAGAAGAAATGTTTGTAAATAAATATAAAAATGTATGACGGAATGAAATTTTCGCCTTGCTTTTAACACAAAATATATATTATGAACTTTAAAATATTCAGGTTTACTTAAAAGGCGATTAAAATAATCAACTTTAGATGTTAATAGTTAATTTAATTTAACAACATTTTAGTACTTTCAAGCATTTAGTCAGGCTTAGAGAATATTTTCTTTATTTATACAAAATTTTAAACTATATTTTTGTATAAAGAAAGAAAATATTCTCTGAGGAAGAGCTCGATTAAATGCTTGAAAGTACTAAGATGTTTTTTTAAATTAACTATCTATATTAATAAAATAACAAATCGCTCTCTGTGCGTGTGTGTGTGTGTGTCTGCGATAGTTAGCGAAAACTACGGTACGTACAAAGCTCAAAATTTTTCTGAGAGTAGCCCGATATCTCTCCTGATGCACCTGATGTTCAAAATTTCAAAATTCTATTTATTAACTGAGTAATTAATTCAATTCCAAACCTCACTCTCATAAAAAATCGCTTTTTTTTTCGCTTTTTTCACTTTCATTCTCTTATGGTTGGTTGGTTGCATAAAAGTTTCGCAGAAATAATTAAAAAAGCTGGGACTGACCTTTAAAATTCATAGACTGGCAAACTGTCAGTTTAAATGAGATTTTTTTTCATCACAGCTGCTGTACGCCATGGAGGAAAAAGATAGGTGGTGGCGAAGTAAACCGAAAAAAAAAGGGTTGCAATATCAAACCATTTATCGCTGAAATTTTAATGTCTCAAACAAAAGCAAAAGGAAGGAATTTTGTATTAATAAGACGGATTGGAAGAAATGGATTACAGCTGAAGCATATTTTACGAAGAAATAGTAATTTTTTTAAATGGTTTTTTCTATTAAAATATTTATTAAAATAAATGTTTGCTTTTAAAATAAGTGAAATTGGAAAATTAAAAATAATTAAATGTCAAAATAAAATTAAATAAAATATTGAAAACATATGATTTGAAGTAAAAAATTGTATTACTAAAAGTTTTCTCTTTTTT
The DNA here is from genome assembly GCA_964019185.1 of Maratus speculifer. NCBI lineage: Eukaryota > Metazoa > Arthropoda > Arachnida > Araneae > Salticidae > Maratus > Maratus speculifer. Next base: position 299,320,066 of record OZ025295.1, on the reverse strand, counting down.
TTCATAAATTTTTAATACTTTATAACGTAGATGAAAAATGTTTATGATTTAACAACATATTAATAATTCCATGTCAATATATAAAATATAGTGATAAAAAAATTCTTTTAAAATCATGCATGAACATTTAAATAATAATATTAATCTAAAATCTAGATTTCAGAGTGCAGACGTTTTTAAGACATTAACGAAAGAATGTTGATTTTTCAAGCAAAATCTTAAATGATGCTTCTATATTGATATTTCGAAGTCATATGAAAAAAATAATCAAAAAATTCTTGCCTGTGATTGATCTATTTGTATCTTTCATGGATTCTGATCGTGTATTGCAGGCAATAATGGCACAAAACGTTATTTTTTAAATGAAATTTTAGTCATCTATTCAATAATAGTTTAAAAGATATAAAACAAAAACAAAGAAACACTGGTTTAAACCAGTTTGAATTGATCGGAGTTTCCAAGAACATGGTTTTGTTGGTGCTTATTTGGACTTAATGTAGCGGATATTAGAGTTACATTTTTTGCGTCACCCCAAGACATTATACGGCCACTCTATTAATTTCTTTTTACTGTATGGCTGTTCGCATATTTTTGGCATTTCGAACATTAGAATGTATGAGTCATTAGCTGTGTTGGAGTAAAAAAATACGCAACACTTTTCTATGAGTTTATTTTTTTAATCATTGATTAAATTTAAATGTGTTCTATTCAATTTAAAATTGTAATATGGCCTTAATTTGTTTTTAAATCAAAAATAAAATAGCTGTTTGGCGTACAATTGTTTATATCCGCAAACGATTCATTCACCATAATAAATTATCAAATAGCAAAGTAAATTATCTATCAGAAATAGCCATAAAAAGAATAGTAGCAAAACTGATTATAACCTTAATGTTTAGACTAATTTAAACATAACCCGATCCCAACCAGAAAAAAAAAACAGACCACACTCCGATCCGTGATACACAAAATTTCTGTGAGTATAAACCCGACCCTAACCTAAAAATTCTGTTTGGAAAAAACTATGGATTTGATAACTGACCCGAACCAAATCTGAATCCCGCAAACATGTTCAAGTGAAGCCTAACCCGATCCAAACAAGGAAAAATAATTTTCGTGGGCATGAAACCTGACCCGAACCTAAATATTTAAAAAAAAAAAACCGAAATATGACTCGAACGAAATCTGAAACCGATAAAAATATTCCAGAGAACTATAACCCGATCGCAGCAAGATAAAATACTTTTCGTGGTCATAAACCCGAATCAAACCTAAAAAACTCCTTTTGAAAAATCCTGAACTTTGACCCAAACCACATCTAAATCTGACCAAAGTATTCGAAACGACCATAACCGGATTCGAGTAAGACAAAATAATTTCCGTGGACATGAACCCGGTACGAACCTAAAACTTCCATTCGAAAAAATACCTGAAATTTGAATCGAACCAAATCTGAATCTGACAAAACTATTTCAAAGAAACGCAACCGGATCCAAACAAGACAAAATATTTCCATGGACATGAACACAATCTCAACCCAAAAAATTTCTTTGAAAAAATCGCGAACTGATTGAAATCTGAACTTGGCAAAAATATTCCAGTGAAGCATGTCCTTATACGAACAAGACAGAATAATTTCCGTCAACATGCAAGAAGACCCGAACCCAACAGTTATATTTGAAGAAAAACCCGAAATCTGAATTGAACCAAATCTGGACCCGACAAAAATATTCGAAAGAACTATAACCCAATCCAAGCAAGACGAAATAATTTGTATGGACATAAATCCGACTCGAACCTAAAACATTCGATTTAAAAAAACCTGAAATTTGACCCAAACCACATCTAAATTCGACCAAAATATTCAAAAGAATCATAACTGGATTCGAGTATGACAAAATAATTTCCGTGGACATGAACGAGATCCGAACCTAAAAATTATATTTTATAAAATACCTGAAATTTGAATCGAACCAAATCGGAATCTGATAAAAAATATTTCCAAAGAATCGTAATCGGATCTGAATAAGACAAAAAAATTCCATTCACATGAACCGAATCTGAACCTAAAAAATTTCTTTGAAAAAATCACGAAATCTGAACTGAAACAAATCTGAACTTGAAAAAAAATATTCCAGTGAAGCATATTCTTATTCGAACAAAGCAGCATAATTTAATTAACACGCAAGAAAACCTGAACCCCAAAATTCCATTTGAAGAAAAAGCCGAAATCTGAACTGAACCAAATCTGTTCCTGACAAAAATATTCCAAAGAACCATAACTGTATCCGAGCAAGGCGAAATAATTTCCATGGACATGAATACGACCCGAACATTAAAATTCAATATCAAAAAATACCTAAAATCTGAACCGAACGAAATCTGAACCCGACGAATATGTTCTAATTAATCATAACCAGATCCGAACAAGACAAAATAATTTCCATGGACATGAAACCAACATTTGGTTTGGTAAAATTTAGGTTGCAATTACATTACGGTAAGTCTATGATTATGTTTAATTTCCCGTTAGGTTACAGTTAGGTCACGGTTCGGGTTAAGTTAAAGTTAGGTTAAAGTTAAATTGCATTTATGTTATGGTTAGAATAAGGATATGTTACAATAAAGTGAAGGCTAGGTTACATTTATGTTATATTTAATTTACGGTAAGGTACTGTTAAGTCGAAGTTAGGTTACAGACAGGTTATGGTTACGGTACAGAAGATTACGGTTAGGAATTTATCCACAGAGTGAACATTACGCATGATTTGATTAAAAATAACACTTACTTTTGTTAAATGGCTCTGAAATTATAACACTATATACCAACCTTTTAGCTACCAGCGAGTATCGATTTCATTCATGATATAGTCGGATTTAAGAGTGATATAATTAGTTTGAAATTCAAAATATTTCACTTGGGATTTCTATGTGAAAAAGAAATAATAATTAGTTACGTGACTTAACAGTGATTTTTGGTAAATATCAACACATTAACACGAAAATCACGCAGTCGTTGGATATATATTCCCTCCCGCGTTTCTCATCGCTCATTTTTAGTATTTTTAGAGCTTAACATTAGTTGTTTTTTAAACCGATTTTTCGCACAGTCAGTGGCCACGTATTTCAGACAATGCATTTCTGCATGTTTCGAGTTAATGATAAAATCATACAAATTTCAAGTTCGTTTACTATTGTTAATACGGACCCGGGCAACGCCGGGCGGGTCAGCTAGTTAACATCTATAGTTGATTATTTAAATCGCATTTTAAATAAACTGAACATTTTAAAGTTCATATTATATATTTTGTTATACTTTGTGTATAACTTGAACATTTTTAAGTTCATATTAGGTAGAAGTACAGTCGAGTCTCTATATAACGAAATCCACCGTTCCAGTAAAAATTCGTTATATAGAGAAATTCGATGTATAGAGAATGATGTTAAAAATCGTATTTAATGTGTGAAATTTGAACAAATATTATTTTTGATCTTTTGAATTAATAATTTGAAATATTTAAACTAAATATTATTATTAAACTAAATATTAAACTAAATATTATTATACATTTTGTTTAAGCTGTTTCAAAAAAGAGAACAGACATTTATTTGAAAGCTTAATGAAAATCGAATAAGGAAGACTTGCATTAATTTCAGACGAAGAAATCTGTTATTTTTTGTTGTTTTGATTTTAAAACTGTTACGCTCTAAAAAGAAAAAAAAATGCTCAAATTTTAGCAAGGAATGAAAAATTGTAGTTAACATTTTTCTCCATTTGAAAGTCTCTCTTGTGTGCCTCTCATTGATTCCTCTCTTACATGTGCATCAATCCAATTGACTCTGTTTTGAGAAGGATGTGGAAAGGCGTGTGGGAGAGGGGATGAATTTGTTGGATTTAAAGAACAAGGAGAGAAGTAATATTTAAAAAAAAAACTCAGCACTGACGATAAATCAAAAATTAGTGATGGAAAATTGATTCCATATGATTTCGAAGCCTTTTAAAACTGAGTAAATTAAGATCAATTTATGAAAAAATTCGTTATATGGAGATCGATATTTCGCTATATAGAGACTGTTTTTAATGTAATCATGCGAAAAGGGAACCGTTCCTACTGAAAATTCGTTATATAGAGAAATTCGATGTATAGAGTTTCGTTATAGAGAGACTCGACTGTATTTGTATTGCTGTATTGAATGACATCTGTTTTTTTTATTGCCATTTTCTCCTCAGAGTTTATTCGAACCTCGGTATTTGAGGATGAATTTTCTGTACAATGCACCACGTGGTCACATCCGAAAATTTCGCTAGAAGTCTGAACCAGGGTTACCAGTTTGGACTCCATTTTTATTGTGAAATTTCGACTTTCTACGAGGAATAAAGAATAGAATAACGAGGAATAAAGAATGAATTATTCTTCATTTAATGACAGAAAATTAGCGATTATGTACAGGGAAAATGTTTCTTTCGAATTTGCCAGTATGAATTTGAAATTTCGGATTAAAATTGGACATTAAACTGGCGACTTCGCACAGAGAAAAAGAAATTCATTAAAACTACAAAACATGTTCTGGTTGAGTAGATTTTGGTTGTTTTAAGCGAATTTTTTAGTTAAATTAAAAAATCGGTTTGTTGCTCAGACAAAAAAATATTGTTAACACTCTTATAAAAGTTTAACAAAATTTCATCAATTTTATTGGGGTATTGTTGAAAATTTGAGCTTCTTAATCGGGAGTTGAGCGCCAGTGATCGTTTTATGCTTCGAGGCGTGATGCGAGCACTAGAAAGCATCGCAGAATTCCCGAAATGGAAGAAACAGCACATGCATTGTCACATTGGACGTGTGTTAGGTGCCGTCATTTCCTTGCACAGTCCCGTACATGAAATGCATGTCGGTAGCCGTGCAATTTTGTAACGATACAAGTTGTTCAAAATGCGTGCGAGGAATGATAGTTCGAGTCACAGAGCAGCTTTCATTCACCAAAAGTAACAACAATTTATTGTGCCTCAACACTGCATTTACGAACTCATATTCATATACAAAATTTACGCTTAATGAATTAGACTTAATTAATAAAACATATTTACTTCCCTTCTGTCTGTTTTTATATTTCTGACATATAGTTTTGATTCACCTTGTATATACAAAACTTTAGAGTGCATTATAGTGAAATAATAAGTATCCATGAAAAGATAAGACATCGATAATAAAATGAGAAATTTAAACAAAATTCTACAAAAATAAAATGTACATGCATTTTATTCCAATAAACATTTTTTTTTAAGTAAAAAAGATATTTTTCACATAAATAATATAATATTTTTTTGCTAAGTTTTAATGGATTTTTGTATGAAATATCAAACGCAACACTTCTTCAAAATAAATAGAAAAATCACAATGTCTTTTTAAATTTATTCAGAAATTCATGAAAAAAAAACCCTCATAAATATATTTTACACACGTTACAAAAGTGAAAAATGTTTCCGATAAATCCTTCTTGTGCTGTCTCAGAGTGTATGTTTTTTTTTTCTTTCTATCTTTTGATATTTTCTTAAAATGTTTCCATAGTACCTAAAAGTTGAATTAATTATTTTTTCTCCAAAAAAGGTACATATTTGTTAGTTCATATTACATGTAACTTGTTCAGCTTTAGTATGGATTTTTTCCATAAGTTCACATTTTCTTAAGAATTGGAAGACAACAAATAAATTTAAGAATAATGTCAGATATTTTGAAAAAAATGAATAGTCCTTTTTAGTGAAAACATCAATTAAAATTCGTAACGTAATTCTTAAAAAACACAGATAGTAAATTTTTGAGTAATAATTAAAGCTTCTGAAAAATTCAAAGCAAAATATTAAAGCAAAATTTATATTTCCCCTAGAGAATAACTAGACTCAGAGAAGCTTAGTAATGTACATAGAAAATGTACATGTACTTCCATAATGTACATGGAAAATCCTATAAACATAGTATTTTAGATTACATTACTTTTTGCTTGCTAATAACAACCTCTTCCTAAACTATTAATTCATCGTGAAAGTCCACGTAGAAGTAATGTAATATAAAATACTATGTCTATAATGTAATGTAAATATTATGCACCAATTTCATCTCGTAACTCGATGATGTGATAGTGACGCCAAAATGACGAGTTGGCGCCCGCATACTTTTTACTCATACTATTTTACGCATACTATTTACTCATATCGTACTAAGAAATGCCGAATCAGACCAGTCATTCCTTAATCTACTCCTAATAATCTTGTCCTGATTTCATCCCGTAACGCGATAACGGATTCATTCGTGTCGCCGCCGTCCGGTCTATTTTTATTGCAAACATTGTATAATTTGCTATTTATTGAATTCGTAACCGTTTTTTATTATTTTGAACATTATTCTAAGTAAATTTTGCTCATATATGTCTTCATTGCATAAAAAAAGTTATTCTCTGACTGAAAATACATTTTTCCAATATTTCCGTTTTATGTGTACTTTTCATTTTATGCATGCGCATTTATTTTATTATGCAAGTTTCATGAATTTGAGTTTATTTATGTTCAACGAATTTACTTTATAAAAATGTGTTTAAGATACGATTCCAGTAATTCAAAAAGACCCGGATTGTTAAGTCTATGGGTGTATTACTTTCAAGTATCTCCCTCAAATTTTAATATTCTTAGCTGAGGTCGATCTACAACTTGGCCTGTTTTTACCTTTTCAATTTTGGTTATATATATATACATATTTATTATGATAGTTTCATTTTCAGAACTCGTTCCAACTAATACCAAAATCTAAAGCAATTTTTAAAGAAAAATCTGAGGCCAAAATGAGAGAAAATATAAAATCTTTCCCTTTTGTAGATCGTCCTCAGCTATCCTATGCAAAAAAGAAACATGTAAAAATACTAAAATTTGAGCGAGATATTTGAAAAGAACGTTCCCATAAACTTAACATTATCATCCGGGTCTTTCTGAATGAATTGAGTGGCACCTTAAGGCGCAACACTAGGCACAGAAAAAAACCCGAATGATAATATAAAGTCTACGGCGACGTTCTTCACAAATATTTCACCCAAATTTTAATATTTTTACGTAAATTTTTTTTGCACAAGATAGTTGAAGACGATCTACAACCGGGCCTAGTTTTTAATTTTTCAATTTTGGATTCAGATCTAAAAAAAAAGCGAAATTGAAAAAGTAAAAACTAGGCCAGTTGTGGATAGGCCTTAGCTATCTTGTGCAAACAAATCATATAAAAATATTAAAATTTAAGCGAGATATTTGAAAAGAACGCTCCCATAGACTTTACATTATCATCCGGGTCTTTTCCTATGCCTAGTGTGAGGCCTTAAGCGTAACAATGAGATATCGTTCAATGGAAGTTTCACTGTAAGTGAAATGATATAAAAGTTAAAATTTCTGTAAAATTGCTCCTACATTTAGCACGAAAGAGTTCCTCCTAAAGGAGGAATTTCAAATTTTTAAAATAATTTTGGACATTCTCTAGATTGATGCAAACATACAAAGAAAACATGTAGGAGGAGGGGGGAGAAAGACGGAAATACTACCTTTGACAATAAAGTTCAATGAGTAGTCCTGTAACATTCATGCAGATGAAATATTAACAAAAATTACCATACCATCCTTCAAAATAGTCTTCTCCCATAACTATGCACCGCTTCGATTTGCTATACATGTCCTGGGAAATTTGCAAGATGTCTTCTTTTGGGATGGAGTTCAAAAGCTTCGTCACGTTTCGTTGGATGTCAGCAATATGGTCAAATCTCTTTCAAAGAGAGTTTGAATGGGGAAAATAGTAAGAAATCTGGAGGATTGAGATCTGGCGAGTATGGTGGATGTTCAGCTTGCACCACTCCTCGTGAATTTCCTTTTGGTGTCTTGCAAAACTTAAAACCACACCTTAAACTGATTTTTTGTTCGTGCATTTTCCTGTTCACAGTTAAGAACCAACACACTGAACAAGCACTTGATAAAGCACGTCTTACACAGAACACAAATGACGCTCAACTAAACAACGATGGGGAAAGATGGTCAACACTTGCCTCTATGCATGTGCAGCGTTTTGTTTCCCCATTGTTGCCAGATCGGTCGTTCTGAATTCATTCACCGAACTTTATTGTCAGAGGTACTATTTAATAATCAGACATTTTGGAGGTCTGCACGTGTCGAAACTCCTGAACCGAACAACAGAAAAGAAAATGTCAAGGCCTTGAAAAAAGTTAAGATAATAGTCCGACCTAGCCTGGCGGGAGTTTTTACATAGTTTTTTACATCGATATGGTTAAAAATTGCTTCATACAGAAGAGTTCTGACCAAAAATACTTATTATAGATTTTCTTTTTTCATGTTTATAATTTTTATTTTTTAAAGAAGCGCCAAAGGCTGTGATATATTTGTTTTATTAATGAATTTCATTTTATATGTAAATCTTTTACTTACCACTTACTATCATTAATCCGTATTCAATGTGTTAGAGTCTGAAAAATGCTAAAAAGGAAATATTTTTTTAAAACGGAATCGCACAGGAAAGAAAAAAATGCATTACAGACAAGTTCTCTTCTTAGGATTTGTAAATGTGGTTTATTTTGTTCTCGGATAGTATTATATTAATTTTGCACGTACAAAACATTTTTCCTTTTAAAACAGAATTTCGTCATAGGCGGTTCTTTTTCACTAGTACTAGTGCATTTAACTTTTTTCCACTTTCTCTTTAAATCTATTATCTTATTTTTAATGAATTTTAAAGTTTGTTGTTTGTTTTGTTGCGATTTAAAAGTATATGCATTTTTATAGAGATTTTTGGGCTGAGTCAAATTTTACTTATTTTTGTAAGGATTAACTCAGTGAGACACAATGCTTTTAATACGGATTGTCTCGAGAATGGAATTGAAAATTTCGCCCCGTGCAGGTCTAAGAAGAAGTCCAATCCCGGTTCAGTATGGAAAAAATAAATGTTAGTACCATTGTGGCAGAATTTTCAGAATGAATTAAGATTCGGAATAAGGACCGTCCTGGTCCCAGAATACACACTTTTTTTCAACGTCTTCACAGGGACAGTAAAAAGCCTGAAGCTGAGAAGGGTAAAATTACAAAAAAAATTTAATCGGCATGCTAGCAAAAGCATTGTTTTAAATAACAGACGGACATTTAAATAGTATAGAAAGGGAGGTATAAACGATAAAAGTTAAACTGAATTGGAAGTTTAAGTTACAGAGAAGAGTTACTTTTTCACGTACAATTTTTTAAAAGCATTTTAACATTTTATTAGGAGACAATCTGTCTTTAAAATTTTAAATGCTTTTTTCTGCATAATTATTTTTTTCCATTATTTCGCGTCTTTAAATTATAATTTAACTCAAGAATTGTTAAAGAAAAAAGGTACAAGCTTGGAACATGCCTTTTATGATTATTTGATATTAAGTTTGCTTCGGAAAATTTGAAAAATATATTTACTTTTAAAAATATGACTTTTTAAAAAATAAGTTACATCATTTAAATATATATATAAATTCTTAATATTTTAAAAATTAATATTTTAAAAACACTGAAACAAAGCTAAAATTATATTTTCCTCTTTAATTAAATGAAAATTTTTAAATCCGATGAATAATGTTTCGAATTATGTTTTAAAATTACCCCACTTAAAAAATACTAATTCTTTATTTATTTTTTTACATTTTTAGAAATTTTAGGATGTGATTTTAATTGTTAATTATGTGGTTAACCATTGCATAAAAGAAAAAAAATCAAAATTCTAAATTGATAAACATATTTTTTACATGATTTCTAGAATTCTTAAACTAACTCTGTTTCTTGAATTTCACTCATCTCAATTTGTGTCAAATCCCTTAAAAGTTGATGAAGTATTTAAAAGGCCATAACTCTGTGCATACTGCCCATATGAAGATGCAATTTTTTTGTGTTTAATTCAGGAATGGAGAAAATGTTTTTGTAATTAGAATTTTCGCCATACTGGGGCTGTATAAAAAATTAATATTTGTATTTTTTTCAAATAGGCCCTCCCCATGAAATTGCATCTTACGCCATCATGTTTTGCACCTTTTTAAAATGAAACTTTGCTAAAAATATGTACTAAAATAACTACAGATTTCTAAATGGTACATTTGTAAAAAGAATATATTTAAAATACACTCAAAAATTATCAACGTTTCATTCGCTTCTGCGAAAATCGTCAGATTACAATAGAAAGATGTTAAATGCAATTTAAGGTTTCAAAATATAAACATATACGTTTACAGGCATAGTTGAGTTGAGAGTGCATAAAGTTGCTTTTTAATTAATTATAGCATATTATGCCAGATTTTTAGTCTGGGCAGATTTAAAATGTTTGTACCCAGTTTCACCTCCAGTTCCCAAATGAAACCGGTTTGTAACCTTCACTTTTAACAGTGTACATCTTATAGCAAAGAATCATACGTTATTTATAGTTTTTTATTTTTACCTCCACATGTATTCCAGAATGTTTTATGTATTGCTATGTAGAGGCATTTACATTCACCCAGAAATAAATGCATCGCCGCATAAATATTTAAGATTCTTCTTATCGCAGAGTATGATGCGTTATTAGTAATTTTTTTCCTTTTTCCTCTACATTTACTCCAGGATCATTTTGTGTATCGCTACGGAGGGGCATTTACTTTCACCCAGAAATAAATGCATCGCCGCACAAATATTTAAGTTTCTTCGTATCGGAGGGGCATTTACTTTCACCCAGAAATAAATGCATCGCTGCACAAATATTTAAGTTTCTTCGTATCGGAGGGGCATTTACTTTCACCCAGAAAAAAATGCATCGCCGCACAAATATTTAAGTTTCTTCGTATCGCAAAGTATGAAGAGTTATTAGTAATTTTTTTTCCCTTTTTCCCCCACATTTACTCCAGGATCTTTATGTTTATCGCTACGGAGAGGCATTTACTTTCACCCAGAAATAAATGCATCGCCGCATAAATATTTAATCTTCTTCTTATAGCAGAGTATAACGAGATATTAATAATTTGTTTCCTTTTTTCTCCACATTTACTCCAGGATATTTTGTATATCGCTACGGAGAGGCATTTACTTTCACCCCGAAATAAATGCATCGCCGCATAGATATTTACGTTTCTTCTCATCGCAGAGTATGAAGCGTTATTAGTAAATTTTTATCATTTTCCTCCACATTTACTCCCGGATCTTATTAAAAAAAAATATTTAAGTTTATTCGTATCGCAAAGTATGAAGAGTTATTAGTAATTTTTTTCCTTTTTCCCCCACATTTACTCCAGGATCTTTATGTAAATTGCTACGGAGAGGCATTTACTTTCTACCAGAAATAAATGCACCGCCACATAAATATTTAAGCTTCTTCTTATAGCAGAGTATGAAGCGTTATTTGTATTTTTTTCCTTTTTCCTCCACATTTACTCCAGGATCTTTTCGTATATTGCTATGGAAAGACATTTAAATTCACACAGAAATAAATGCATCGCCGCATAAATATTTAACTTACTTATTATCGCAGAGTACGATGCGTTAATAGTAATTTTTTTTATTTTTCCTTCACATTTACTGAAGGATATTTTTGTGTATCGCTACGGTGAGGCATTTACTTTCAACCCGAAATAAATGCATCGCCACATAGATATTTACCTTTCTTCTCATCGCAGAGTATGAAGCGTTATTAGTAAATTTTTATCTTTTTCCTCCACATTTACTCCCGGATCTTACTCAAAAAAAAATAAAGCTTCTTCTTATCGCACAGTATGATGATTTATTAGTAATTTTTTTCCTTTTTCCTCCACGTTTATTCCAGGATATTTTAATATATCGCTACGGAGACGCATTTATTTTCTCCCAGAAAAAAATGCATCGCCGCATAAATATTTAAGCTTCTTCTTATCGCAGAGTATGAAGCGTTATTAGTATTTTTTTCCCCTTTTCCTTCACGTTTACTCCAGGATCATTTTGTGTATCGCTATGGAGAAGCATTTACTTTCGCTCAGAAATAAATGTATCGCCGCATAAATATTAAAGTTCCTTCTTATCGCAGAGTAAGATGAATTATTAGTAAATTTTTCCCTTTTCCTCCACGTTTACTCTAGGATCTTTTTGTATATCGCGACGGAGAGGCATTTACTTTCGCCCAGAAATAAATGCATCGCCACATAAATATTTAAGCTTCTTCTTATCGCAGAGTATGATGCGTTATTAGTAAATTTTTCCCTTTTCCTCCACGTTTACTCTAGGATCTTTTTGTATATCGCGACGGAGAGGCATTTACTTTCGCCCAGAAATAAATACATCGCCGCATAAATATTTAAGCTTCTTCTTATCGCAGAGTATGATGCGTTATTAGTAAATTTTTCCCTTTTCCTCCACGTTTACTCCAGGATCTTTTTGTATATCGCGACGGAGAGGCATTTATTTTCGCCCAGAAATAAATGCATCGCCGCATAAATATTTAAGCTTCTTCTTATCGCAGAGTATGATGCTTTATTGGTTATTTTTTACCTTTTTTCTCCACGTTTATTCCAGGATCCTTCTGTATATCGCTACCGAGAGACATTTACTTTACCCAGAAATAAATGCATCGCCGCATAAATATTAAAGTTCCTTCTTATCGCAGAGTAAGATGAGTTATTAGTAAATTTTTCCCTTTTCCTCCACGTTTACTCTAGGATCTTTTTGTATATCGCGACGGAGAGGCATTTACTTTCGCCCAGAAATAAATGCATCGCCGCATAAATATTTAAGCTTCTTCGAATCGCAGAGTATGATGCGTTGTTAGTAATTTTTTTCCTCCGAGTTTACTCCAGGATCGTTTTGTATATCGCTGCGGAAAGGGTTTTTTTCACCCAGAAATAAATGCATCGATGCATAAATATTTAAGTTTCTTCTTAACGCAGAGTATGATGCGTTATTAGTAAAATTTTCCTTTTTCTATCACATTTACTCAAAGATCTTTTTGTGTATCGCTACGGAGAGGCATTTACTTTCGCCCAGAAATAAATGCATCGCCGCATAAGTATTTAAGCTTCTTTGTATCGCAGAGTATGATGCGTTATTAGTAATTTTTTTCCTCCGAGTTTACTCCAGGATCGTTTTGTATATCGCTGCGGAGAGGGTTTTTTTCACCCAGAAATAAATGCATCGATGCATAAATATCTAAGCTTCTTCTGATCACAGAGTATGAAGCGTTCATAGTATTTTTTTTTTCCTTTTTCCTTTACATTTACTCCAGGATCATTTGTATATCGCTACGGAGAAGCATTTACTTTCGCTCAGAAATAAATGCATCGCCGCATAAATATTTAAGCTTCTTCTTATCGTAGAGTATGATGCGTTATTAGTAAATTTTTCCCTTTTCCTTCACGTTTATTCCAGGATCTTTTTGTGTATCGCTAAGGAGAAGCATTTACTTTCGCCCAAAAATAAATGCATCGCCGCATAAATATATAAGCTTCTTCTTATCGCAGAGTATGAAGCGTTCATAGTATTTTTTTTCATTTTTCCTTTACATTTACTCCAGGATCTTTTTGTATATCGCTATGGAGAAGCATTTACTTTCGCCCAGAAATAAATGCATCGCCGCATAAATACTTACGTTTCTTCTTACCACAGAGTATGATGAGTTATTAGTAAATTTTTCCCTTTTTCTCCACGTTTACTCCAGGATCTTTTTGTATATCGTGACGGAGAGGCATTTACTTTCGCCCAGAAATAAATGCATCGCCGCATAAATATTTAAGCTTCTTCTTATCGCAGAGTATGATGCTTTATTGGTTATTTTTTACCTTTTTCCTCCACGTTTATTCCAGGATCCTTCTGTATATCGCTACCGAGAGGCATTTACTTTACCCAGAAATAAATGCATCGCCGCATAAATATTAAAGTTCCTTCTTATCGCAGAGTAAGATGAGTTATTAGTAAATTTTTCCCTTTTCCTCCACGTTTACTCTAGGATCTTTTTGTATATCGCGACGGAGAGGCATTTACTTTCACCCAGAAATAAATGGATAGCCGTATAAATATTTACGTTTCTTCTCATCGCAGAGTTTGAAGCGTTATTAGTAAATTTTTATCTTTTTCCTCCACATTTACTCCCGGATCTTATTCAAAAAAAATATTTAAGTTTATTCGTAACGCCAAGTATGAAGAGTTATTAGTAATTTTTTTCCTTTTTCCCCCACATTTACAGCAGGATCTTTATGTAAATCGCTACGGAGAGGCATTTACTTTCTACCAGAAATAAATGCATCGCCACATAAATATTTAAGCTTCTTCTTATAGCAGAGTATGAAGCGTTATTTGTATTTTTTTTCCTTTTTCCTCCACATTTACTCCAGGATCTTTTCGTATATTGCTATGGAAAGACATTTACATTCACACAGAAATAAATGCATCGCCGCATAAATATTTAACTTACTTATTATCGCAAAGTACGATGCGTTAATAGTAATTTTTTTTATTTTTCCTTCACATTTACTGCAGGATATTTTTGTGTATCACTACGTTGATGCATTTACTTTCACCCCGAAATAAATGCATCGCCACATAGATATTTACATTTCTTCTCATCGCAGAGTATGAAGCGTTATTAGTAAATTTTTATCTTTTTCCTCCACTTTTACTCCCGGATCTTATTAAAAAAAATATTAAAGCTTCTTCTTATCGCAGAGTATGATGATTTATTAGTAATTTTTTTCCTTTTTCCTCTACGTTTATTCCAGGATATTTTAATATATCGCTACAGGATCTTTATGTAAATCGCTTCGGAGAGGCATTTATTTTCTCCCAGAAATAAATGCATCGCCGCATAAATATTTAAGCTTCTTCGTATCGCAGAGTATGGTGGTTATTAGAAATTTTTTTCCTCCGCGTTTACTTCAGGATCTTTTTGTATATCGCTACGGAGAGGCTTTTTTTTCACAAAGAAATAAATGCTTCGATGCATAAATATTTAAGCTTCTTCTTATCGCAGAGTATGATGCGTTATTAGTAAAATTTTCCTTTTTACTTGACATTTACTCCAGGATTTTTTGTGTATCGATACGGAGAAGCATTTACTTTCGCCCAGAAATAAATGCATCGACGCATAAATATTTAAGCTTCTTCTTATCGCAGAGTATGATGCGTTATTAGTAAATTTTTCCCTTTTCCTTCACGTTTACTCCAGGATATTTTTGTATATCGCTACGGGGAAGCATTTACTTTCGCCCAGAAATAAATGCATCGCCGCATAAATATTTAAGCTTCATCTTAACGCAGAGTATGATGCGCTATTAATAATTTGTTTTCCTCCGAGTTTACTCCAGGATCGTTTTGTATATCGCTGCGGAGAGGGTTTTTTTCACCCAGAAATAAATGCATCGATGCATAAATATTTAAGTTTCTTTTTAACGCAGAGTATGATGCGTTATTAGTAAAATTTTCCTTTTTCAATCACATTTACTCAAGGATCTTTTTGTGTATCGCTACGGAGAGGCATTTACTTTCACCCAGAAATAAATGCATCGCTGCATAAATATTTAAGCTTCTTCTAATCGCAGAGTATGATGCGTTATTAGTCAATTTTTCCCTTTTCCTTCACATTTACTCCAGGATTTTTTGTGTATTGCTACGGAGAAGCATTTACTTTCGCCCAGAAATAAATGCATCGCCGAATAAATATTTACGCTTCTTCTTATCGCAGAGTATGATGCGTTATTAGTAAATTTTTCCCCTTTCCTTCACGTTTACTCCAGGATCTTTTTGTATATCGCTACGGAGAGGCATTTACTTTCTCCCAGAAATAAATGCATCGCCGCATAAATATTTAAGCTTCATCTTATCGCAGAGTAAGATGCGTTATTAGTAATTTTTTTCCTTTTTTTCCTTCACATTTACTCAAGGATTTTTTGTGTATCGCTACGGAGACGCATTTATTTTCCCCAGAAATAAATGCATCGCCGCATAAATATTTAAGCTTCTTCGTATCGCAGAGTATGATGGTTATTAGTAATTTTTTTTCCTCCACGTTTACTTCAGGATCTTTTTGTATATCGCTACGGAGAGGCATTTACTTTCACCCAGAAATAAATGCATCGCCGCAAAAATATTAAAACTTCTAACTATCGCAGAGTATGATGCTTTATTGATATTTTTTACCTTTTTCCTCCACGTTTATTCCAGGATCTTTTTGTATATCGCTACGGAGAGG
Source organism: Maratus speculifer (assembly GCA_964019185.1). NCBI lineage: Eukaryota > Metazoa > Arthropoda > Arachnida > Araneae > Salticidae > Maratus > Maratus speculifer. The sequence continues at coordinate 299,303,840 of OZ025295.1, read as the reverse complement.
CTTTTTTTCAACCAGAAATAAATGCATCGATGCATAAATATTTAAGTTTCTTCTTAACGCAGAGTATGATGCGTTATTAGTAAAATTTTCCTTTTTCTATCACATTTACTCAAGGATCTTTTTGTGTATCGCTACGGAGAGGCATTTACTTTCACCCAGAAATAAATGCATCGCCGAATAAATATTTAAGCTTCTTCTTATCGCAGAGTATGGAGCGTTATTAGTAATTTTTTCCTTTTTTCCTTCACATTTACTCCAGGATTTTTTGTGTATCGCTACGGAGAGGCATTTACATTCGACCAGATAAAAATGCATCGCTGCATAAATATTTAAGCTTCTTATCGCAGAGTATGATGCGTTATTAGTAATTTTTTCCGTTTTCCTTCCCGTTTACTCCAGGATCTTTTTGTATATCGCAACGGAGATGCATTTAATTTGGCCAAGAAATAAATGCATCGCCGCATAAATATTTAAGCTTCTTCGTATCGCAGAGTATGATGCGTTATTAGAAATTTTCTTTCCTCCACGTTTACTCCAGGATCTTTTTGTATATCGCTACGGAGAGGCTTTTTTTCACCCAGAAATAAATGCATCGCCGCATAAATATTTAAGCTTCTTCTTAACGCAGAGTATGATGCGTTATTAGTAAAATTTTCCTTTTACTATCACATTTCCTCAAAGATCTCATTGTGTATCCCTGCGGTGAGGCATTTACTTTTACCCAGAAATAAAGGCATCGCCGCATAAGTATTTAAGCTTCTTCTTATCGCAGAGTATGATGATTTATTAGTAATTTTTTTCCTTTTTCCTCTACGTTTATTCCAGGATATTTTAATATATCGCTACAGGATCTTTATGTAAATCGCTACGGAGAGGCATTTATTTTCTCCCAGAAATAAATGCATCGCCGCATAAATATTTAAGCTTCTTCGTATCGCAGAGTATGATGGTTATTAGTAATTTTTTTCCTCCACGTTTATTCCAGGATCTTTTTGTATATCGCTACGGAGAAGATTTACTTTCACCCAGAAATAAATGCATCGCCGCATAAATATTTCAGTTTCTTCTTAACGCAGAGTATGATGCGTTATTAGTAATTTTTTTTCCTCCGAGTTTACTCCAGGATCGTTTTGTATATCTCTGCGGAGAGGGTTTTTTTCACCCAGAAATAAATGCATCGATGCATAAATATTTATGTTTCTTCTTAACGCAGAGTATGATGCGTTATTAGTAAAATTTTCCTTTTTCTATCACATTTACTCAAGGATTTTTTTTTTGTATCGCTACGGAGAAGAATTTACTTTCGCCCAGAAATAAATGCATCGCCGAATAAATATTTACGCTTCTTCTTATCGCAGAGTATGATGCGTTATTAGTAAATTTTTCCCTTTTCCTTCACGTTTACTCCAGGATCTTTTTGTATATCGCTACGGAGAGGCATTTACTTTCGCCCAGAAATAAATGCATCGCCGCATAAATATTTAACCTTCTTCTTATCGCAGAGTATGAAGCGTTATTAGTAATTTTTTTCCTTTTTTCCTTCACATTTACTCCAGGATTTTTAGTGTATCGCTACGGAGAAGCATTTACTTTCGCCCAGAAATAAATGCATCGCCGCATAAATACTTACGTTTCTTCTTACCGCAGAGTATGATGAGTTATTAGTAAATTTTTCCCTTTTCCTCCGCGTTTATTCCAGGATCTTTTTGTATATCGCTACGGAGAGGCATTTACTTTCGCCCAGAAATAAATGCATCGCCGCATAAATATTTAAGCTTCATCTTATCGCAGAGTATGATGCGTTATTAGTAATTTTTTTTCCTCCGATTTTACTCCAGGATCGTTTTGTATATCGCTGCGGAGAGGGTTTTTTTCACCCAGAAATAAATGCATCGATGCATAAATATTTAAGCTTCTTCTTATCGCAGAGTATGAAGCGTTATTAGTATTTTTTTTCCTTTTTTCCTTCACATTTACTCCAGGATTTTTTGTGTATCGCTAAGGAGAAGCATTTACTTACGCCCAGAAATAAATGCATCGCCGCATAAATATTAAAACTTCTTCTTATCGCAGAGTATGATGCTTTATTGGTTATTTTTTACCTTTTTACTCCAACTTTATTCCAGGATATTTTTGTATATCGCTACGGAGAGGCATTTACTTTCACCCAGAAATAAAAGCGTCGCCGCATAAATATTTAAGCTTCTTCTTACCGCAGAGTATGATGGTTATTAGTAATTTTTTTCCCTTTTCCTCTACGTATATTCCAGTATATTTTAATATATCGCTACAGGATCTTTATGTAAATCGCTACGGAGAGGCATTTATTTTCTCCCAGAAATAAATGAATCGCCGCATAAATATTTAAGCTTCTTCGTATCGCAGAGTATGATGGTTATTAGTAATTTTTTTCCTCCGCGTTTACTTCAGGATCTTTTTGTATATCGCTACGGAGAGGCTTTTTTTTCACAAAGAAATAAATGCTTCGATGCATAAATATTTAAGCTTCTTCTTATCGCAGAGTATAAAGCGTTATTAGTAATTTTTTTCCTTTTTACTTGACATTTACTCCAGGATTTTTTTGCTGTATCGCAACGGAGAGGCTTTTTTTTCACCCAGAAATAAATGCATCGCCGCATAAATATTTAAGCTTCTTCTTAACGCAGAGTATGATGCGTTATTAGTAAAATTTTCCTTTTACTATCACATTTCCTCAAAGATCTCATTGTGTATCGCTGCGGTGAGGCATTTACTTTTACCCAGAAATAAAGGCATCGCCACATAAGTATTTAAGCTTCTTCTTATCGCAGAGTATGATGATTTATTAGTATTTTTTTTCCTTTTTCCTCTACGTTTATTCCAGGATATTTTAATATATCGCTACAGGATCTTTATGTAAATCGCTACGGAGAGGCATTTATTTTCTCCCAGAAATAAATGCATCGCCGCATAAATATTTAAGCTTCTTCGTATCGCAGAGTATGATGGTTATTAGTAATTTTTTTCCTCCACGTTTATTCCAGGATCTTTTTTTATATCGCTACGGAGAAGATTTACTTTCACCCAGAAATAAATGCATCGCCGCATAAATATTTAAGTTTCTTCTTAACGCAGAGTATGATGCGTTATTAGTAAAATTTTTCTTTTTCTATCACATTTACTCAAGGATTTTTTGTGTATCGCTACGGAGAAGAATTTACTTTCGCCCAGAAATAAATGCATCGCCGCATAAATATTTAACCTTCTTCTTATCGCAGAGTATGATGGTTATTAGTAATTTTTTTTCCTCCGATTTTACTCCAGGATCGTTTTGTATATCGCTGCGGAGAGGGTTTTTTTCACCCAGAAATAAATGCATCAATGCATAAATATTTAAGCTTCTTCTTATCGCAGAGTATGAAGCGTTATTAGTAATTTTTTTCCTTTTTTCCTTTACATTTACTCCAGGATTTTTTGCGTATCGCTAAGGAGAAGCATTTACTTACGCCCAGAAATAAATGCATCGCCGCATAAATATTAAAACTTCTTCTTATCGCAGAGTATGATGCTTTATTGGTTATTTTTTACCTTTTTACTCCAACTTTATTCCAGGATCTTTTTGTATATCGCTACGGAGAAGCATTTATTTTCACCCAGAAATAAAAGCGTCGCCGCATAAATATTTAAGCTTCTTCTTATCGCAGAGTATGATCGTTATTAGTAATTTCTTTTCCTCCACGTTTACTTCAGGATCTTTTTGTATATCGCTACGGAGAGGCTTTTTTTTTCACAAAGAAATAACTGCTTCGATGCATAAATATTTAAGCTTCTTCTTATCGCAGAGTATAAAGCGTTATTAGTAATTTTTTTCCTTTTTCCTTGACATTTACTCCAGGATTTTTTGTGTATCGCTACGGAGAAGATTTACTTTCGCCCAGAAATAAGTGCATCGCCGCATAAATATTAAAACTTCTTCTTATCTCAGAGTATGATGCTTTATTGGTTACTTTTTACCTTTTTCCTCCACGTTTATTCCAGGATCTTTTTGTATATCGCTACGGAGAGGCATTTACTTTCACCCAGAAATAAATGCATCGACGCATAAATATTTAAGCTTCTTCTAATCGCAGAGTATGATGCGTTATTAGTCAATTTTTCCCTTTTCCTTCACATTTACTCCAGGATTTTTTGTGTATTGCTACGGAGAAGCATTTACTTTCGCCCAGAAATAAATGCTTCGCCGAATAAATATTTACGCTTCTTCTTATCGCAGAGTATGATGCGTTATTAGTAAATTTTTCCCCTTTCCTTCACGTTTACTCCAGGATCTTTTTGTATATCGCTACGGAGAGGCATTTACTTTCGCCCAGAAATAAATGAATCGCCGCATAAATATTTAAGCTTCATCTTATCGCAGAGTAAGATGCGTTATTAGTAATTTTTTTCCTTTTTTCCTTCACATTTACTCCAGGGTTTTTTGTGTATCGCTACGGAGAAGCATTTATTTTCGCCCAGAAATAAATGCATCGCCGCATAAATATTTAAGCTTCTTCTTATAGCAGAGTATTATGCATTATTAGTAAATTTTTCCCTTTTCCTTCACGTTTACTCCAGGATCTTTTTGTATATCGCTAGGGAGAGGCATTTACTTTCGCCCAGAAATAAATGCATCGCCGCATAAATATTTAAGCTTCATCTTATCGCAGAGTAAGATGCGTTGTTAGTAATTTTTTTCCTTTTTTCCTTCACATTTACTCCAGGATTTTTTGTGTATCGCTACGGAGAAGCATTTACTTTCGCCCAGAAATAAATGCATCGCCGCATAAATATTTAACCTTCTTCTTATCGCAGAGTATGAAGCGTTATTAGTAATTTTTTTCCTTTTTTCCTTCACATTTACTCCAGGATTTTTTGTGTATCACTACGGAGAAGCATTTACTTTCGCCCAGAAATAAATGCATCGCCGCATAAATATTTAAGATTCTTCTTATCGCAGAGTATGATGCGTTATTAGTAATTTTTTTCCTTTTTTCCTTCACATTTACTCCAGGATTTTTTGTGTATCACTACGGAGAAGCATTTACTTTCGCCCAGAAATAAATGCATCGCCGCATAAATATTTAAGCTTCTTCTTATCGCAGAGTATGATGCGTTATTAGTAAATTTTTCCCTTTTCCTTCACGTTTACTCCAGGATCTTTTTGTGTATCGCTACGGAGAAGCATTTACTTTCGCCCAGAAATAAATGCATCGCCGCATAAATATTTAACCTTCTTCTTATCGCAGAGTATGAAGCGTCATTAGTAATTTTTTTCCTTTTTTCCTTCACATTTACTCCAGGATTTTTTGTGTATCGCTACGGAGAAGCATTTACGTACGCCCAGAAAAAAATGCATCGCCGCATAAATATTAAAACTTCTTCTTATCGCAGAGTATGATGCTTTATTGGTTATTTTTTACCTTTTTCCTCCAAGTTTATTCCAGGATCTTTTTGTATATCGCTACGGAGAGGCATTTACTTTCACCCAGAAATAAAAGCGTCGCCGCATAAATATTTAAGCTTCTTCTTATCGCAGAGTATGATGAGTTATTAGTAAATTTTTCCCTTTTCTTCCACGTTCACTCCAGGATCTTTTTGTATATCGCTACGGAGAGGCATTTACTTTCACCCAGAAATAAATGCATCGCCGCAAAAATATTAAAACTTCTAATTATCGCAGAGTATGATGCTTTATTGGTTATTTTTTACCTTTTTCCTCCACGTTTATTCCAAGATCTTTTTGTATATCGCTACGGAGAGGCTTTTTTTCAACCAGAAATAAATGCATCGATGCATAAATATTAAAACTTCTTCTTATCGCAGAGTATGATGCTTTGTTGGTTATTTTTTACCTTTTTCCTCCAAGTTTATTCCAGGATCTTTTGTATATCGCTACGGAGAGGCATTTACTTTCACCCAGAAATAAAAGCGTCGCCGCATAAATATTTAAGCTTCTTCTTATCGCAGAGTATGATGTGTTATTAGTAAATTTTTCCCTTTTCTTCCACGTTCACTCCAGGATCTTTTTGTATATCGCTACGGAGAGGCATTTACTTTCACCCAGAAATAAATGCATCGCCGCATAAATATTTAAGCTTCTTCTTATCGCAGAGTATGAAGCGTTCATAGTATTTTCTTTCCTTTTTCCTTTACATTTACTCCAGGATCTTTTTGTGTATCGCTGCGGAGAAGCATTTACTTTCCCCCAGAAGTAAATGCATTGCCGCATAAATATTAAAACTTCTTCTAACCGCAGAGTATGATGCTTCATTGGTTATTTTTTACCATTTTCCTCAATGTTTATTCCAGGATCTTTTTGTATATCGCTATGGAGAGGCATTTACTTTCACCCAGAAATAAATGCATCGCCACATTGATATTTACGTTTCTTCTCATCGCAGAGTATGAAGCGTTATTAGTAAATTTTTATCTTTTTCCTCCACATTTACTCCCGGATCTTATTCAAAAAAATATTAAAGCTTCTTCTTATCGCAGAGTATGATGATTTATTAGTAATTTTTTTCCTTTTTCCTCCACGTTTATTCCAGGATATTTTAATATATCGCTACGGAGACGCATTTATTTTCTCCCAGAAATAAATGCATCGCCGCATAAATATTTAAGCTTCTTCGTATCGCAGAGTATGATGGTTATTAGTAATTTTTTTTCCTCCACGTTTACTTCAGGATCTTTTTGTATATCGCTACGGAGAGGCATTTACTTTCACCCAGAAATAAATGCATCGCCGCAAAAATATGAAAACTTCTAACTATCGCAGAGTATGATGCTTTATTGGTTATTTTTTACCTTTTTCCTCCACGTTTATTCCAGGATCTTTTTGTATATCGCTACGGAGAGGCTTTTTTTCAACCAGAAATAAATGCATCGATGCATAAATATTTAAGTTTCTTCTTAACGCAGAGTATGATGCGTTATTAGTAAAATTTTCCTTTTTCTATCACATTTACTCAAGGATCTTTTTGTGTATCGCTACGGAGAGGCATTTACTTTCATCCAGAAATAAATGCATCGCCGAATAAATATTTAAGCTTCTTCTTATCGCAGAGTATGGAGCGTTATTAGTAATTTTTTCCTTTTTTCCTTCACATTTACTCCAGGATTTTTTGTGTATCGCTACGGAGAGGCATTTACATTCGACCAGATAAAAATGCATCGCTGCATAAATATTTAAGCTTCTTATCGCAGAGTATGATGCGTTATTAGTAATTTTTTCCGTTTTCCTTCCCGTTTACTCCAGGATCTTTTTGTATATCGCAACGGAGAGGCATTTAATTTGGCCAAGAAATAAATGCATCGCCGCATAAATATTTAAGCTTCTTCGTATCGCAGAGTATGATGCGTTATTAGAAATTTTCTTTCCTCCACGTTTACTCCAGGATCTTTTTGTATATCGCTACGGAGAGGCTTTTTTTTCACCCAGAAATAAATGCATCGCCGCATAAATATTTAAGCTTCTTCTTAACGCAGAGTATGATGCGTTATTAGTAAAATTTTCCTTTTACTATCACATTTCCTCAAAGATCTCATTGTGTATCCCTGCGGTGAGGCATTTACTTTTACCCAGAAATAAAGGCATCGCCGCATAAGTATTTAAGCTTCTTCTTATCGCAGAGTATGATGGTTATTAGTAATTTTTTTCCTCCACGTTTATTCCAGGATCTTTTTGTATATCGCTACGGAGATGATTTACTTTCACCCAGAAATAAATGCATCGCCGCATAAATATTTAAGTTTCTTCTTAACGCAGAGTATGATGCGTTATTAGTAATTTTTTTTCCTCCGAGTTTACTCCAGGATCGTTTTGTATATCGCTGCGGAGAGGGTTTTTTTCACCCAGAAATAAATGCATCGATGCATAAATATTTAAGCTTCTTCTTATCGCAGAGTATGAAGCGTTATTAGTCAATTTTTCCCTTTTCCTTCACATTTACTCCAGGATTTTTTGTGTATTGCTACGGAGAAGCATTTACTTTCGCCCAGAAATAAATGCATCGCCGAATAAATATTTACGCTTCTTCTTATCGCAGAGTATGATGCGTTATTAGTAAATTTTTCCCCTTTCCTTCACGTTTACTCCAGGATCTTTTTGTATATCGCTACGGAGAGGCATTTACTTTCGCCCAGAAATAAATGCATCGCCGCATAAATATTTAAGCTTCATCTTATCGCAGAGTAAGATGCGTTATTAGTAATTTTTTTCCTTTTTTCCTTCACATTTACTCCAGGATTTTTTGTGTATCGCTACGGAGAAGCATTTATTTTCGCCCAGAAATAAATGCATCGCCGCATAAATATTTAACCTTCTTCTTATCGCAGAGTATGAAGCGTTATTAGTAATTTTTTTCCTTTTTTCCTTCACATTTACTCCAGGATTTTTTGTGTATCGCTACGGAGAAGCATTTACTTTCGCCCAGAAATAAACGCATCGCCGCATAAATATTTAAGCTTCTTCTTATCGCAGAGTATGATGCGTTATTAGTAAATTTTTCCCTTTTCCTTCACGTTTACTCCAGGATCTTTTTGTGTATCGCTACGGAGAAGCATTTACTTTCGCCCAGAAATAAATGCATCGCCGCATAAATATTTAACCTTCTTCTTATCGCAGAGTATGAAGCGTCATTAGTAATTTTTTTCCTTTTTTCCTTCACATTTACTCCAGGATTTTTTGTGTATCGCTACGGAGAAGCATTTACGTACGCCCAGAAATAAATGCATCGCCGCATAAATATTAAAACTTCTTCTTATCGCAGAGTATGATGCTTTATTGGTTATTTTTTACCTTTTTCCTCCAAGTTTATTCCAGGATCTTTTTGTATATCGCTACGGAGAGGCATTTACTTTCACCCAGAAATAAAAGCGTCGCCGCATAAATATTTAAGCTTCTTCTTATCGCAGAGTATGATGAGTTATTAGTAAATTTTTCCCTTTTCTTCCACGTTCACTCCAGGATCTTTTTGTATATCGCTACGGAGAGGCATTTACTTTCACCCAGAAATAAATGCATCGCCGCAAAAATATTAAAACTTCTAATTATCGCAGAGTATGATGCTTTATTGGTTATTTTTTACCTTTTTCCTCCACGTTTATTCCAAGATCTTTTTGTATATCGCTAGGGAGAGGCTTTTTTTCAACCAGAAATAAATGCATCGATGCATAAATATTAAAACTTCTTCTTATCGCAGAGTATGATGCTTTGTTGGTTATTTTTTACCTTTTTTCCTTCACATTTACTCCAGGATTTTTTGTGTATCGCTACGGAGAAGCATTTATTTTCGCCCAGAAATAAATGCATCGCCGCATAAATATTTAAGCTTCTTCTTATAGCAGAGTATTATGCGTTATTAATCAATTTTTCCGTTTTCCTTCCCGTTTACTCCAGGATCTTTTTGTATATCGCAACGGAGAGGCATTTAATTTGGCCAAGAAATAAATGCATCGCCGCATAAATATTTAAGCTTCTTCGTATCGCAGAGTATGATGCGTTATTAGAAATTTTCTTTCCTCCACGTTTACTCCAGGATCTTTTTGTATATCGCTACGGAGAGGCTTTTTTTTCACCCAGAAATAAATGCATCGCCGCATAAATATTTAAGCTTCTTCTTAACGCAGAGTATGATGCGTTATTAGTAAAATTTTCCTTTTACTATCACATTTCCTCAAAGATCTCATTGTGTATCGCTGCGGTGAGGCATTTACTTTTACCCAGAAATAAAGGCATCGCCGCATAAGTATTTAAGCTTCTTCTTATCGCAGAGTATGATGATTTATTAGTAATTTTTTTCCTTTTTCCTCTACGTTTATTCCAGGATATTTTAATATATCGCTACAGGATCTTTATGTAAATCGCTACGGAGAGGCATTTATTTTCTCCCAGAAATAAATGCATCGCCGCATAAATATTTAAGCTTCTTCGTATCGCAGAGTATGATGGTTGTTAGTAATTTTTTTCCTCCGCGTTTACTTCAGGATCTTTTTGTATATCGCTACGGAGAGGCTTTTTTTCACAAAGAAATAAATGCATCGCCGCATAAATATTTAAGCTTCTTCGTATCGCAGAGTATGATGGTTATTAGTAATTTTTTTCCTCCACGTTTATTCCAGGATCTTTTTGTATATCGCTACGGAGAAGATTTACTTTCACCCAGAAATAAATGCATCGCCGCATAAATATTTAAGTTTCTTCTTAACGCAGAGTATGATGCGTTATTAGTAATTTTTTTTCCTCCGAGTTTACTCCAGGATCGTTTTGTATATCGCTGCGGAGAGGGTTTTTTTCACCCAGAAATAAATGCATCGCCGCATAAATATTTAAGCTTCTTCTTATCGCAGAGTATGATGCGTTATTAGTAAATTTTTCCCTTTTCCTTCACGTTTACTCCAGGATCTTTTTGTGTATCGCTACGGAGGAAGCATTTACTTTCGCCCAGAAATAAATGCATCGCCGCATAAATATTTAACCTTCTTCTTATCGCAGAGTATGAAGCGTCATTAGTAATTTTTTTCCTTTTTTCCTTCACATTTACTCTAGGATTTTTTGTGTATCGCTACGGAGAAGCATTTACGTACGCCCAGAAATAAATGCATCGCCGCATAAATATTAAAACTTCTTCTTATCGCAGAGTATGATGCTTTATTGGTTATTTTTTACCTTTTTCCTCCAAGTTTATTCCAGGATCTTTTTGTATATCGCTACGGAGAGGCATTTACTTTCACCCAGAAATAAAAGCGTCGCCGCATAAATATTTAAGCTTCTTCTTATCGCAGAGTATGATGAGTTATTAGTAAATTTTTCTCTTTTCTTCCACGTTCACTCCAGGATCTTTTTGTATATCGCTACGGAGAGGCTTTTTTTCAACGAGAAATAAATGCATCGATGCATAAATATTTAAGTTTCTTCTTAACGCAGAGTATGATGCGTTATTAGTAAAATTTTCCTTTTACTATCACATTTCCTCAAAGATCTCATTGCGTATCGCTGCGGTGAGGCATTTACTTTCGCCCAGAAATAAATGCATCGCCGCATAAATACTTACGTTTCTTCTTACCGCAGAGTATGATGTTTTATTGATTGTTTTTTTCCTTTTTCTTCCACGTTTACTGCAGGATCTTTATCTATATCGCTACGGAGAAGCATTTACTTTCGCCCAAAAATAAATGCATCGCCGCATATATATAAAAACTTATTATTATCGCAGAGTATGATGCTTTATTGGTTATTTTTTACCTTTTTCCTCCACGTTTATTCCAGGATCTTTTTGTATATCGCAACGGAGAGGCATTTACTTTCGCCAAGAAATAAATACATCGCCGCACAAATATGTAAGCTTCTTCTTATCGCAGAGTAAGATGCGTTATTAGAAATTTTCTTTCCTCCACGTTTACTTCAGGATCTTTTTGTATATCGCTACGGAGAGGCTTTTTTTTCACAAAGAAATAAATGCTTCCATTCATAAATATTTAAGCTTCTTCTTATCGCAGAGTATAAAGCGTTATTAGTAATTTTTTTCTTTTTTCCTTGACATTTACTTCAGCATTTTTTTGTATCGCTACGGAGAAGCATTTTCTGTCGCCCAGAAATAAATGCATCGCCGCACAAATATGTAAGCTTCTTTTTATCGCAGAGTACGATGCGTTATTAGTAAAATTTTCCCTTTTCCTCCACGTTTATTCCAGGATCTTTTTGTATATCGCAACGGAGAGGCATTTAGTGTCGGCAAGAAATAAATACATCGCCGCACAAATATGTAAGCTTCTTCGTATCGCAGAGTATAATGCGTTATTAGAAATTTTCTTTCCTCCACGTTTACTTCAGGATCTTTTTGTATATCGCTACGGAGAGGCTTTTTTATTCCACAAAGAAATAAATGCTTCGATGCATAAATATTTAAGCTTCTTCTTATCGCAGAGTATAAAGCGCTATTAGTAATTTTTTTCCTTTTTCCTTGACATTTACTTCAGCATTTTTTTTGTATCGCTACGGAGAAGCATTTACTATCGCCCAGAAATAAATGCATCGCCGCACAAATATGTAAGCTTCTTCTTGTCGCAGAGTATGATGCGTTATTAGTAAAATTTTCCTTTTTTTATCACATTTACTCAAGGATCTTTTTGTGTATCGCTACGGAGAGGCATTTACTTTTACCCAGAAATAAAGGCATCTCCGCATAAATATTAAAACTTCTTATCGCAGAGTATGAAGCGTTCATAGTATTTTCTTTCCTTTTTAATTTACATTTACTCCAGGATCTTTTTGTGTATCGCTGCGGAGAAGCGTTTACTTTCGCCCAGAAATAAATGCATCGCCGCACAAATATGTAAGCTTCTTCTTATCGCAGAGTAAGATGCGTTATTAGTAAATTTTTCCCTTTTCCTCCACGTTTACTCCAGGATCTTTTTGTATATCGCTACGGGGAAGCATTTACTCTCACCCAGAAATAAATGCATCGATGCTTAAATATTTAAGTTTCTTCTTATTGCAGAGTATGAAGCTTTATAAGTAATTTTTTTCCTTTTTTCCTTCACATTTACTCCAAGATTTTTTGTGTATCGCTACGAGAGGCATTTACTTTCGCCCAGAAATAAATGCATCGCCGCATAAATACTTAAGCTTCTTCTTATTGCAGAGTATGATGCGTTATTAATAAATTTTTCCATTTTCCTTCACGTTTACTCCAGGATCTTTTTGTATATCGCTACGGAGAGGCATTTATTTTCGCCCAGAAATAAATGCATCGCCGCATAAATATTTAAGCTTCTTCTTAACGCAGAGTATGATGCGTTATTAGTAATTTTTTTTCCTCCGAGTTTACTTCACGATCGTTTTGTATATCGGTGCGGAGAGGCTTTTTTTTTCACCCAGAAATAAATGCATCGATGCATAAATATTTAAGTTTCTTCTTAACGCAGAGTATGATGCGTTATTAGTAAAATTTTCCTTTTTCTATCACATTTACTCAAGGATCTTTTTGTGTATCGCTATGGAGAGGCATTTATTTTCACCCAGAAATAAATGCATCGCCGCATAAATATTTAAGCTTCTTCTTACCGCAGAGTATGGAGCGTTATTAGTATTTTTTTTACTTTTTTCCTTCGCATTTACTCCAGGATTTTTTGTGTATCGCTGCGGAGAGGCATTTACTTTCGACCAGATAAAAATGCATCGCTGCATAAATATTTAAGCTTCTTATCGCAGAGTATGATGCGTTATTAGTCAATTTTTCCCTTTTCCTTCCCGTTTACTCCAGGATCTTTTTGTATATCGCTACGGAGAGGGTATTTTTTCACCCAGAAATAAATGCATCGCCGCATAAATATTTAAGCTTCTTCTTAACGCAGAGTATGACGCGTTATTAGTAAAATTTTCCTTTTACTATCACATTTCCTCAAAGATCTCATTGTGTATCGCTGCGGTGAGGCATTTACTTTTACCCAGAAATAAAGGCATCGCCGCATAAGTATTTAAGCTTCTTCTTATCGCAGAGTATGAAGCGTTCATAATATTTTTTTCCTTTTTCCTTTTTATTGACTACAGGATCTTTTTGTATATCGCTACGGAGGAGCATTTACTTTCGCCCAGAAATAAATGCATCGCCGCATAAATACTTACGTTTTTTTTACCGCAGAGTATGATGTTTTATTGAATGTTTTTTACCTTTTTCTTCACGTTTACTCCATTATCTTTTTCTATATCGCTACGGAGAAACATTTACTTTCACCCAGAAATAAATGCATCGCCGCATAAATATTTAAGATTCTTCAGATCGCAGAGTATGAAGCGTTCATAGTATTTTTTTTTTTCATTTTCTTTTACATTTACTCCAGGATCTTTTTGTATATCGCTACGGAGAAGCATTTACTTTCACCCAGAAAAAAGAACAAAGAAAAAGTTCCTTCTTATCGCAGAGTATGAAGCGTTATTAGTAATTTTTTTTTCCTTTTTTCCATCACATTTACTCCAGGATTTTTTGTGTATCGCTACGGAGAAGCATTTACTTTCGCCCAGAAATAAATGCATCGCCGCATAAATATTAAATTTCCTTCTTATCGCAGAGTATGATGAGTTATTAGTAAATTTTTCCCTTTTCCTCCACGCTTACTCCAGGATCTTTTTGTATATCGCTACGGAGAGGCATTTACTTTCGCCCAGAAATTATAGCATCGCCGCATAAATATTAAAGTTCCTTCTTATCGCAGAGTATGATGAGTTATTAGTAAATTTTTCCCTTTTCCTCCACGCTTACTCCAGTATCTTTTTGTATATCGCTACGGAGAGGCATTTACTTTCGCCCAGAAATTATTGCATCGCCGCATAAATATTTAAGTTTCTTCTTATCGTAGACTATGATGCGTTATTAGTAGTTTTTTTTCCTTTTTCCTTCACGTTTACTCCAGGATCTTTTTGTTTATCGCTACGGAGAGGCATTTACTTTCACCCAGAAATAAGAGCATCGCCGCATACATAATTAAGTTTCTTCTTATCGCAGAGTATGATGCTTTTTTGGTAGTTTTTTACCAATTCTTTCCACGTTTACTCCAGGATCTTTTTGTATATCGCTATGGAGAGGCATTTACTTTCACTCAGAAATAAATGCGTCGCTGCATAAATATTTAAGTTTCTTCTTATCGCAGAGTATCATGCGTTATTAGTAATTTTTTTCCTTTTTTCTCCACATATATTCCAGGATATTTTTGTTTATCGCTACGATTAGGGATTTACTTTTACCCAAAAATAAATGCATCACCGCATATATATTTAGATATCTTCTTATATCAGAATATAGTGCATTATTATAATTTATTTTCCCCTTTTTTTCTCCACATAAATTTAAGGGTCTTCGTATGTATCGCTACGGAGTTGCATCATTTACCCCAGAAATAACTTCATCGCCTCAAATATATTTAAATTATTTCCTATCAAAGATTATGACGCACAGAATATTCTTAGTTTTTTTCCTCTACAAATTTTTAAAGACCATCTTCTGTTTCTCGATGGAGAGTTCTTTACTTTAGTCAGAAACAAATGCATCGCCACATAAATATTGACGTTTCTGCTTATAGACGATCATGATGCGTACAGTGTTAGTAGTTTCTTCTTTTTTTTTCCATCAATATTTTGAGATTTTTTAACGAATCGCTGCGGAGAGGCATTTTCTTTCCTGAGAAATAAATGTATCGCCGCAAAAATATTTAATTTTTTCTTACCGTGGAGTATAATGCACACAATATTCGTATTTTTATTCTTTTTTCTCCATGTATTTTAAAAGAAATTCTAGTGTATCACTATTGAGAGGCATTTATTTTAGCCCAGATATAAATGCATTTCCTGATAATTATATAAATTTTCTTTTATCCTGGCATATAATGCGTTATTATTTTTTTTCATTTTTTTCTCCACATATATTCAAGTATATCCTTATGTGTCACCACGAAAAGGTATTTACTTTACCTCAAACTAAATGCATCGCCACATGCATTTTACGAAAAATCTATGTTTCCTCTTCTCGATGAATAATATGCGTATTGTTTTTTAGTTTTATCATTTTTTTCTACACCTATATTTAAAGATATTTTTATGTATCGTGGCGGAGAGGCATTTACCTGTTATAAAAAAGTTTAATTCAATAGAGTTTTTTTACTTTTATTTACAAATACATATGTGTTTGAATAGAATGGCGGAAAATGTCATGGCTATCAAATCGGCTCTTCTCCGATTACACTGCTCTTATAATTTTAATCTGTATGTATAACATTAAAAAATCACATTTATTGAAATTTTCAACTACTGCTTGAATCGTAAAACGATTTAAATATGCTTTTTGGCACACTATATATACTAAGACTCATTTTTCCCACTATAATATTTTCTTAATATCACATTAAAGCAAAAAAAAATTAAAACAGCAAATAAATCAATATACCTTTTACTGTCCTCCGAAGAACTTGCTATCTCCCGATTTCGGCGGCATCTTCTTCGCCTCTTTGAATGCTTCTAATACTTACCGTGTGTTCAAACTGAAAATTTTACAACCTGCTAATATACAATATCAAAAACAATATCAAAACAATATGAAAAACGTCCAAAATTGCTCCTCAAAATTTTCTTTTTAAATGACATATTATCTTCCTGGTTAATATTGGATACGAGTTACATGACATAGTCTATATAAAAATACCTGCACTGCATCTCGTTATTTTGTGAAAAATATAAAAAAAATAATTTACTTTTTAACATTTTTTTTTTAGTCAACCCAGTACCTCTTATGTATATATATGTTTTTGATGATTGCTATTAAGCTAAAGCACCTGAGCCTCTATCCTTCTAAGGAGTTCTTTTACTTGCTGTCTATTCTGTTGAGTTGTCTAAATGACAGACCAGATGCTATGACCTACAAGGTTATGAGCGAGAAATGATCGACGATCAAAATCTACAATGATTAGTAATTTTTTTCCTTTTTCCTTCACGTTTATTCCAGAATCTTTTTGTATATCGCTACGGAGAGGCACTTACTTTCACCCAGAAATAAATGCATCGTCGCATAAATATTTAAGTTTCTTTTTATAGCAGAGTATGATGCGTTAATAGTAATTTTCTTCCTTTTTCTTTAACATTTACTCCTGGATCTTTTTATGTATCGCTACGGAGAGGCATTTACTTTCACCCAGAAATAAATGCATCTCTGCTTAAATATTTAACTTTTTTCTTACCGCAGAGTATAATGCGTTAAGAGTAATTATTTTCTTTTTTTTTTCACATTTACTCCAGGATATTTTTGTGTATCGCTACGGAGAAGCATTTACTTTCGCCCAGAAATAAATGCATCGCCGCATAAATATTAAAGCTTCTTCTTATCGCAGAGTACGTTGCTTTATTGGTAATTTTTTACCTTTTTCCTCCACATTTATTCCATGTTCTTTTTGTGTATCGCTACGGAGAAGCATTTACTTTCACTGAGAAATAAATACATCTCCGCATAAATATTTAAATTCCTTCTTATCGCAGAGTATGATGCGATATTTGTAAATTTTTCCCTTTTCATTCACGTTTACTCCTGGATCTTTTTGTATATCGCTACTGAGAAGCATTTACTTTCACTGAGAAATAAATACATCTCCGCATAAATATTTAAATTCCTTCTTATCGCAGAGTATGATGCGATATTTGTAAATTTTTCCGATTTCCTTCACGTTTACTCCTGGATCTTTTTGTATATCGCTACGGAGAAGCATTTACTCTCACCCAGAAATAAATGCATCGATGCATAAATATTTAAGTTTCTTCTTATTGCAGAGTATGGTGGGTTATTAGTAAATTTTTCCTTTGTCCTTCACAATTACTCCAGGATATTTTGTGTATCGCTACGGAGAAGCACTTATTTTCGCCCACACTGTTAAAACTAATGGTGACACATTGCACCTTTTAGGGGTGAAAGGCTTGTCTCACTGGTGACACCCCTAGAGGAGCTAAAATGGCACCCTTAACTAGGGTGAAAGGATGGCACCCCTAATCCAGGGTGTTTCAGGGGGTGAAAGGACGGCACCTCAGGGAAGAATAATGGCACCCCTTATCCACAGTGTTCAATAGGGTGAAACGATGGCACCACAGGGGAGAATAATCTCACCCCTTATCCAGGATGCCCCAGGAGGTGAAAGGATGGCATCTCAGGGGAGAGTAATGGCACCCCATTAACCAGGGTGCCCCAGGGGGTGAAAAGATGGCGCCTCAGGGGAGAGTAATGGCACCCCTTATCCAAGGTGCCCCAGAGGGTGAAAGGATCGCATCTGAGGGGAGAATAATGGCACCCCTCATCCAGGGTACCTTAAGGGGTGAAAGAATGGCATCTCAGGGGAGAATAATGATACCACTTATCCAGGGTGCCCCAGAGGGTGAACGGATGAAACACATTATCCAGTGTGACCTGTGGCATCCTACAAGAAATAGCACTCACAATCTATGGCCCATAGTTGCAACCCCCCTCCCCCCACCCTGCTTGTCAAGAAATTGTATTGGTTTGAATCATGAAATACAAAGTGTTTACCCATTTTTAAATTGAATTCTGCAGAGAAAAATTATCATGATCAGTCAATATTTTGAGTCTTTTTTTTCTTTTAGATTGATGGAATATTATATTTTTAAACTCAATATCAGGTGTCCAAAGAAAAATTGTAGCATATTTTTGTAACTCAGAGAGGGATAATATGAACTGCAAAAATAATCATAGAAAGGCAGATAATTCAAATTGTACTTTCATTTACATGGAGAATATTTTAAGAAAAATTCAAAATTTTAACTTTTATACAGTTTTTGCATTTCAAAATCACCAATCATAAGTCACCACTATTGCATTGTTAGTCATACCCAAAAGGTTTTGTTAGAATAATTAGCAAAATTTACACAACCTCTACATCTATTTTCTGCCTCTAAAAATCACTGAGTTAGAGTCAAATATTGTGACTTTGTCATGCAATTTGAAGCCTGATTTTCAATTTTATGTTTTGAAGTTCTTATAAAATGAAATAAATCATGATTTTTGACTGTCTCTAACACATATGTTTGGATCAAACTTTTTGGGTATATTTAAGAAAGGGCCAGTAACTATTTTTGTGATTGGGCATTTTTAGATGCAGGAACATTATAAAAATTTGATGTTTTTTGACTCCAAAATAAGAGAAAGTACAAATTGAATTATCTATCTTCATATGAATATTTTTATAATTTTCTTATAGTTTCAGAAGTAATCCGTAACCATCTTTTTTGACACATAGTATATTGCTTGACATGTATTTTCATTATTTTATATACAGGCCAACTGAAAAGTATGAGGACACAGAAAAATGCTATATCCTTTAAAATATATGCCATAATTTAATAATAAAAAAAAATAAAAGAAATAACAATATTTTAACAAATTGTTCACTGGCTTGATATTTATTTTTTTCACAAATTTGAAAATGAAAGATCACAGAATTGACAGTCCGCTGCAGATAATTCTGATTTAAATCATTCTATGCCTTAATAATTTCGCATCACATACAATGCAAACTGGGGATTTTCTATTTCTAGCTTTTCTACAGTAGTCAAGTGAGTTAAGATCTGATTGTTCGAAGGCAATACACCTGTTATTAAATATCCACGCAGATGAGTGTTGAAGGTCAATGTTGTTTTTGCTCCATGTGAACGCCCCAATACTGCTGGAAGTTCCATTAAAATTATTTTGCTTCCATGAGGCGAACACTTTGTTGAACATATTAGTTACTGATCATTTTGACGGTTGTGAACTTTTCGGAGGATTAAGATTTTCATATAATAGAAGAAATGCTACAAAATTTTAAAATAAGCATTTCTCAGATTTTAGTTGTGAAATATCAATGTCAAACAACACACCAATATTTTTTCAGCAACCCTGCTGTATCTAATTAAAAAATTTTAAAACACAAATTAGAAAAGAATATGTAATAAATGCTGTGTAACTTTTAAATTAGTAAGAATACTTCATATTCTTTAAAATTCTTCCAGAAAGTTAGCCATCAAGCTATGAAATGAATTATAGAAAATAAGTTCATTTTATTGTTGTGGTAAAATCACAGATGAAATTGAGTAAAAAAAAAAAAAATCATTTTTACAATATATGTAGTATTTACCTTTATAGTGAACTTATGCAAATCCATATTTTATAGCATATATCCACACAATATTAGAAATTAAGAACTGTATGTAAGGTGTCAAAATAATGCCTACAATTTTTTTTCGATGTGCCAACTGCATTTCATATTTTCTTATTTCTTTTCACAACCATGTTAATAGTAATAATATTGCATTGCATATTTAATTTTAATGTATTGAAGGGAAGTGGGGAGGAAACTTTATCTATTAAACACTTTTTCTTACTAAACAAAATAAAAACTGACTTTCCATAAGTATGTAGCCTGATTAAACTACAATATTTGGATTCTGGAAAAATTTATTCTTTTTATAAAGCTAATATGCATACAAAACAGATAATCAAGCAAATATGTCCACAGAGAGAAAATATGAGCTTCAGATATAACTAGGGATAAGCTAATTTTTAAAAAATCTGAGACTAACAGTACATCAGAAAATAAAAAGTAAGCAAATAATTGAATCTTTGGTTGCCAATTATAGTGTGGCATTTAAAACATTTCTAAATCACACATATTTTTTTTGTTTGTTTGAGGAAGGGAATGCAAAAATTTTAAAACAATTTTAATACAGTTTCTTATTTTAGGAGCATATAAGGATGCAGAAATATATCATAATAAAAGAAAATCTTGTTTACAGGGGTGTAATATCCAAGGACCAGTTTTATCAGTCATTGGTGAAAGTGAAGTTAACTTACAGGTTATTGAAAGGTTCAAAATTTTTAAGACACGTGCTGATGTCATGGTGCAGAGGGGGGGGGGGAGGATGTATGCTAAAATAAAAATAAAAGCATTTGCTAAAAAAAAATTAAAGTTAAAGAAAGCTAGCTATTACGATTTGACGAGTAGGAATAATTTTTCTATAATTTAGTTTCATTTGACGACTAACGACTGCTGATTTCTAGTCCTGTACCCACATCAAAATGTATGCCAAATTGTTTTTGTGTTTTGACTTATTGCATCTGAAATTTTAATCCAAAGAGTAATTATAATGAAAGGAATAAAACACTGAATTAAAAAAAAAACCTTTTAGTTCAAATAATCATTTTGTTGTAAACACCAAGAATGTATTAAATATTATTAAGCAAAGACGTAACACTATGTGGAACTGATGCCACTGAGAAAATTTTGAAGACATAAGTATCTAATAAAAATGATAAAAATTTAAATTGGCTTTTGCTGTAGTTAACGTTAAACAACCAAAATAATGCATACCACAAAGTAACTAAGCTTATAAAATTATCAGTTTTTGTAATTAACTGTTTATATAAAATTAATACATAGTATGAGTAATTTAACAAGTTGCTTGAGTTGCGGAGCACAGTAACAGGTTGAAACACAGAAATTTCTGCACCTTCTTCATGATAAAGAGTCGGAAACTTTTCTTGTATCAAGCATGGTAATGTAAGTACTATAAATGTAAGTTCACGATCTGAAATAATAATAATAACACATTAAGGAAAACACACAACAAGACAGTCCAATTAAAATGTATCATCAAAGTGCTGCAAAAATGGTAGATGAGCAAAAATAGAAAGAATAAAATTTAAATAAAATTTAAATTATAGCTCACAAGGCTATCAAAGCCTGACAGCTAATGTGCCCGCAGGTTCTGTATGTAACGTGATAATTCTTTATATAAATATCAGATTTGCTTCAAATTTTATATGTAGGTTCATTCTGATAAGGTTCTTCACTGATTAGCATTGGAGGTTCATTGGTTAAATATGAAGGGGGAGGAGAAGAGAGTGCTGCCCTCCTTAATTTATATAAATATGCAGAAATCATGCAGAATTATCACATTTTCTTCAAATTTTGTTAATAGGTTCACTCTGATAAGGCACTTCCCTGATTAGTTTTAGGGACTCATGGTTAATTATAAAGAGGGATGGCAATTAATCCACTGTCCAATAACTTACAGTTGATTTCTTTTATTTTTGGAAGGGCATTATTCTTTGAAATAAGAGTATAATATACAGTTGTTTGTATAGCCTGCGAGCTCAATGCCATCAGTTTAACTCGGCACTTTCCTCTTTATTGCCTATTTTCGGACAGCACGAGAAAATTACATGACCTACTCATACTTGTCATTCAGATATTCTTTTCCTGTATTATCATTAAGAGTTACAAACTATTTACATTATTAACCATATTTACAAAACATATCTTGCAACAAACTGTCTATTCCAGATTAGCAACGAATTTCCCTAACATGTACAGGTATTCCATACCAGTGATAATAATAAAAACAAGTTGGAAATTGCACGTGAATGTAGCAAATGAGGTGCGTTCGTACGATAACGAAGTTTTAAAAATATTCAGATCTTGCTGATATAGTAGAGCGTACTCCGGATACAGTATAGTAGTCGAAATCTTTACGTTTCTGTAAATATGCAGGAACTAATTTTTATTACACCTCAGCAACGTATATCTTATTCATAAATGTGAAATAGTCGAATATAATTAAAACACGTCCCAAACAATATTTCCCCGTATAGCATTATATAGTGGAATACTTTTGTGTGGCCCTGTAATTTAATAATAAAAATTCTTTGCATCACAGATTGTATAGAATGCATATTTTCGTATATATTTCATAGATTTATGCCAATTCTATTATGTTCGAATGAGTGTAACATCATTAAAATGCGTTTGAAACTTTTTCCCCATTGACCGTAATGTAATGGAATACTTTTGATTTTCCCTGTAAATGATCTATGCATCCGACTTTCATAACATTTGAAAAGACTCGACAAAATTACGTAATAATTATATTTTTAAATTTCAAACGATTAAAATGCATTTGAAACTTTTTTTTGCTATTGACCGTAATGTAACGGAATCCTTTTGATTGTCCCTGTAATTGATCTATCCATCCGATTTTCATAAAATTTGAAATGACTCGACAAAATTATGTTATAATTATATATTTTAAATTTCAAATGATTCGGTTGGGTAGTTTTTTGCGTTGTTATATGCGGACGGACAGACGGACGGACAGACAGACAGACGGACAGACAGACGGACAGACAGACAGACGGACGGACTGAGCGACAACAATAGGTGCTACGTATTTACATAATTACGAACGCACCTAAAAATGAGGAATTTTATTAAAATTTATTAGTACGCATTATGTATCCTATATTGACACTAATCAATCAATATATGGATACAACCCCTCGTGTTTTTCCTTCATTTTGGGAATAACGAATTTTCAACGTATTCTATTGACGATTATTTTCAAAATTTTCAAGATGTGATTTTGCGACTTTCACAAAAGTTGCTCTATACATTTAGCTAACATAATATGCAAATGAAATTTTGATATCTTTGACGCATGCGCAGTGAAAAATTATTTAGTAAACCTACTCAATATTCGAACAATTTTTATTATTTTTTAATTCTGATTACAGGGTATTGTGTGCAATATTGTTTGTCACATTTTCTGAAAAGAATGTTACTTTATATTAAGAACTCTTCAAATTATAAGCAAAAATCTTGGGTAAATTCGAGACTGTTTTTCGGATTCGTAGAAAACCTTAATTTTTCTAGGAGTATACATGATATCGACATAAAAATGAACACAGTTTATTACAATAAGCCACTTAATCATAATCTACAGTTTGAGCGCTTTTGCTAAATTTGTTTTGACAGGGTTATCCAAAAGATATCCAAAAGGTATTCATTCTTTTTTAATTTGTTGACGATCCCCTATTGGAGTTTCGGAATAAAACCTTCAGGGAAATATATGACTTGTACTACACTACATGGCCATTGATTATCGTCCACTTGCGATTTTAGACATTTTGATAAATATCTTGAAAAATACATGAGGAATTATCCTGAAACTCTCAGTGTATACACATAATAGTACAGGTTATATATTTCCGTGAAGATTTTTTCCAGAAACCTTATAAGAGACCGTCAACAAATTAAAAAATAATGAATATCATTTGGATAACCCTTTCAAAACTAATGCAGCAGAAGCGCTCAAACTGTAGATTGTGATTAAGTGACTTATTGTTATAAACTGTGTTCATTTTTATGTCGATAGCATGTATACTCGTAGAGAAATTAAGGTTTTTATAAAAATACTTCCAAATTTTCCCAAGATCTTTTGCTTATAATTTGCAGAGTTCTTAATGTAAAATAATAATATTTTCTGAAAATCTGACAAACAACATTGCACATAATACCCTGTAATCAGAATTAAAAAATAATAAAAATTGTATGAAAGATGAGTAGGTTTACTAAATAATTTTTCACTGCGCATGCGTCAAATATCAAAATTTCATTTGCATATTATGTTACCTAAATGTATAGAGCAACTTTTGTGAAAGTCGCAAAATCAATAGCTTGAAAATTCTAAAAAATAATCGTCAATATAATAAGTTGAAAATCCATTGTTCCCAAAATGAAGCAAAAAAAAAAAAAAAAAAAAAAAAAAAAAAAAAAAAAAAAAAAAGAGGGATTGTATCCAAATGTACTAGTAAGTTCCGTATTGTGTATTCTATATTGACACTAATCAATGAATATATGGATACAACCCTTCTTGTTTTTGCTTCGTTTTGGAAATAACGGATTTTTAAGTGATTCTATTGATGATTATTTTCAGAATTTTCAAGCTATGATTTTGCAACTTCCACAAAAGTTGCTCTATACATTTAGCTAACATAATATGCAAATGAAATTTTGATATCGTTCACGCATGCGCAGTGAAAAATTATTTAGTAAACCTACTCATTTTTTATACAATTTTTATTATTTTTTAATTCTTATTACAGGGTATTATGTGCAATGTTGATTGTCACATTTTCAGAAAATATTATTATTTTATATTAAGAACTCTGTAAATTATAAGCAAAAATCTTGGAAAAATTTGGGAGTATTTTTATAAAAACCTTCATTTCTCTACGAGTATACATGCTATCGACATAAAAATGAACACAGTTTATAACAATAAGCCACTTAATCACAATCTACAATTTGAGCGCTTTTGATGCATTAGTTTTGACAGGGTTATCCAAAAGATATTCATACATTTTTTAATTTGTTGACAGTCTTCTATAAAGTTTCTGGAAAAAATTTTCACGAAAATAGATGACCTGTACTATATTGTTTATACACTGAGAGTTTCAGGATAATTCCTCATGTATTTTTCTAGATATTTTGCAAAATGTCTAAAATCGCAAGTGGACGATAATCAATGGCCAGGTAGTGTATTATATTTATACACTAAGATTTTCAGGATAATTCCTCATACATTTTTCTAGATATTTAACAAAATGTCTAAAATCGCAAGTGGACGGTCATCTCTGGCCATAGAGTGTATATCAGGAGCTTTAGGGAACTGGCTAATTCTTTATTTCCCCTTTTGCTATATGGGGGAAAGTCGGGTGGAATGGGACTGTAGGTTTTTCTCTTTGTGCATTAGTCTAAACATTTCATCGATCGCATACAAGATGAAGCAATGGTAATTCATTCTTCAGTTTACAAAAAATATTGATATGCATAGACTTGCAAATGTATGAAAGAAAAAATTATTTCAAAAAACCAATTTAAATTTGATTTATTTGCTCTCAATATATTAAAGGCTTGTTTATGTATAAATGTAATAATTTCCCTATTTATGGAACATTATACTGTATATTATCCATAATTTAAACTAATCCTAAAGCAGCATTTTTGTTTGAACAAGAAGTTTAACACAAACAAGGAAGTGGCGAGGAATGGGACATGCCAGAAAAGGGATGAATGGGACGCGCCCAGTTCCTTTTTTTAATTAATAATAATGCCAATTACTAACATGCAAATTTTTTAGAGGATAATATATTAATTATAACATTGATAATATATGCATTCATACTTCAAAATGTAAATAAATTGATGATTATTTAAGACGCAACGCTAGACACAGAAAAAGACCCGGATGATAATGCAGAGTCTATGGGGGCGTTCTTTTCAAATATTTCGCCGAAATTTTAATATTTTTACGTGATTGTTTTGCACAAGATTGCTGAGGGCGATCCGCAACCGGCGTAGTTTTTACTTTTTCAGTTTTGGTTTCAGATTTTTTTTTTTTTTTTAAATTACTTTTAACTTACGAAATTGGTTTAAACCGGTTCTGAAATTGAAACTATCGTTATACAAAAAATATAAAAGCAAAATCGAAAAAATAAAAACTAGGCCGGTTATGGATCATCCTCAGCTGTCTTGTTCAAAAGAATCGTGTAAAAATATTAAAATTTGAGTTAGGTATTTCAAAAGAACGCTCCTATAGACTTTTACATTATCATCTTTACATTCTGAGCCTAGTGTGGGGCCTTAATGACACCTATGACAGAGAATCCTGAATTTTCATTCCAGTCATGAAGATACTGGAATTTTATATTGTGGCATATACATTATCAACTTACAACCTTTGTTTGATTGTTTATCTTACCGACACTATAGTTTATTTTGTGCCTTATAGCTTTTTTTATTATTATTGCTGTCCCATAACTCTTAATGAGGAGGTGTGAGACACATTATGAAACTTACGTTCTCTTTAAAATAAAATAGTATTTGCACGCTATGTTTCTATATTGTTCAGGAGGATTAAAAAGTGTTTTACCTTGCATGCTATAAATTGAATTTTTACTTTTTGTATATAAAAGAAAAAAAAAATCTTACTTTTATAAAAAAAAGTCCCACACCACCCCACTCTCCCCTATATAGATATTACATATTAATACACCAATTACATGAAAATAGAATTTTTATCAATAGTATTAAAATACAGTTTAATAGCTAACAGTTTATTGTATATCCTTAGGTTTTTACCACCTTCTCCCCAGGTTTTTACCGGTAAAAAGCCAACCCTGTTTATTGGTCTTGTTTCAGAACGGGTGGAATGAAAGATTGTTAAAAATTATGTCATTAGAAAAATGTTTAAGATTTATAAATGACAGCGCAAAAATCGCCTTTAAAACACAAGATCACCTGCAGAAAATTTTCACATTTGTGTAAAATTACGATATAAGTTTTTATTCATTGTTATATTTTTTGAACACACACTATTTCTGTAAGCTATTCTGAAAGTTCAGTGGAGTAAATACAGATTGTTTTCCTTTTATAATTTGAATGTTCTTGACTACAAATTTGTCATATCGGATGATGTTGATGATTGAGAAAGGGGGGGGGGGGACTGATTACGGTCTAATCAAATTTAAATTACTATTATTGAAAAAAAAAATATTTTATTTTATTTAACCAAAAAATTCTACTACTAAATAAGGTTTAATACGAAAGAATACTTTCGAAAAAAATGGGTGTAAATCTGCATAGCCGATAATCAGATCATAAGGTTTATTCAATTCAATACCCTAACATTTTCTCACCTTTTTGAAAGAAAATGAAACCAAAAGTATAAAAATATGAAGAATTGGGAGTAAGAAAACATAATGGTAAACCCAAGATACCGCTAAATTCGAGTTTTTTTATTTCATTTGAATGTTCTTGACTACAAATTTGTCATATCGGATGATGTTGATGATTGAGAAAGGGGGGGGGGGACTGATTACGGTCTAATCAAATTTAAATTACTATTATTGAAAAAAAAATATTTTATTTTATTTAACCAAAAAATTCTACTACTAAATAAGGTTTAATACGAAAGAATACTTTCGAAAAAAATGGGTGTAAATCTGCATAGCCGATAATCAGATCATAAGGTTTATTCAATTCAATACCCTAACATTTTCTCACCTTTTTGAAAGAAAATGAAACCAAAAGTATAAAAATATGAAGAATTGGGAGTAAGAAAACATAATGGTAAACCCAAGATACCGCTAAATTCGAGTTTTTAGGCATTTCCCACCAAGGTATAACTTGGCTGACTAATAACGTTTTAATATGCAAATCGAGGTTTTATCCGTGATTTTTATCCTTAAATGAGACTAAATGATTGTCCGTGCTACCGTGCTAATCTTATTATGAAGAATATTTTGGAAATAATGGTGGTTAATAAGGAAAATATTAATAATGAAAACCATGTAAATAAGTTTTGATTACTTTAAGACTTGCAAGTATTCAATTGTCTTAAATGAAAAAGTTACCCCCCCCCCTCTCAAATAAAGACACATCAGGTATACTGAAACAATATTAGAGAAGTTACGCGAGGCTGCTATATGGTGTGAATTAGCCTTTACAGGAGGGGTCCGGATAGCATCTATCCGACAATATATGCAAAGCCGGCCAGATACTGACCGAGATCCCGTGTAAAGGTTAAAATTAAAACTTCGCGAATAAAATTAATTGGTTTTAACTGTATATAGACGCAAAAACATATTTTAACCTTAACTGCTCTGACAAAAATTGTTACATAACTACTGTGAGCTGTCTGTCAGACCATTTAATCTGAAGATGAATAAAATGTAACATTAATGCTCAGAATACTATTTATGTATTAAACTTTATGTACAAGAATATTATAAATCAAATTCAGCTATTCAAAAGTATTTAGAGGTAGTAATAAGACTCCAAACTAAAACAATTTGACCAGTATCTATAGTTAAACTAAAAATTACAAGTTAAATTGTGAAACTTGAAAAACTCAGGGTGTCTGAGACCACTAACAGCAGTTAAGGGTTAAATCTAAACAGTTGAGTTTAAACACAATGTAAAATGGTCATAGGATATTCCGATTGCAACAAGATTCGTCTATAGTAACTAGTAACTTATTTGTAATGAAAAAATATGTAAATATTTTTACAATCTTTCATTTCGCTCTTTCTAATTGTGCGTCCTTAGGATTCCCGTGCCTAGAGCAGTTTGCTCCAATTGCTCCTCGGTAGCTAACGCTTCGATAAATCATTTAAAAATATTGACATGTAAACGAGAAATTGTAAAATAACTACCTCATAGGTTTAACATTAGCAAGCGAGTATTTTGGTGAGAGTGTAGCTTGTAGCTTCACATAATAAACTTAACAATCAATCATACTAACAAAAAATCTAATTTACTGCTTTTTTATGACATTACTTATAGGCATGTACGATAAATTAACGTAACATTAAAATAAAATAAAATAATGTTAAATCTTACCTTTAATCAGACTTTGCCCGGTTCACTGGTCGCGCAAATCGGATCGTTAAGTCCTCATTGTTGTTTCATTGTAGCTCAGTGGTTAGTCCTCAATTAATATCGCCAATTTACGCACTGCCATGTTTTGATTTGCTCACATTCGTAAACTTTACTTGCCGACACCGAAAGCAGAAAGACACGCGTCATAGCGCATGCGCAAGTTGCCAGTCACCCGATGAGGTGGTTACGAAGTGCATGGCACCTTATTTAGCTCCCATCATCCAGTAACAGATCTGTCGTCACCCCAACCTCATATTCAAGCTCCTATGACACCCTAGGGTTCCAAATGGCACCGCCCTTTCACCTCTGGGTCCCAAATGGCACCGGTTTGTCACCTTTATTTTTAACAGTGCAGAAATAAATGCATCGCCGCATAAATATTTAAGCTTCTTCTTAACGCAGTATGAAACATTTTTAGTATTTTTTTTTCTTTTTTCCTTCACGTTTATTCCAGGATCTTTTTGTATATCCCTACGGAGAGGCATTTATTTTCACCCAGAGATAAATACATCGCCGCGTAAATACTTAATTTTCTTCTTATCGCAGAGTATGATGCTTTATTGGTAGTTTTTTACCTATTCTTTCCACATTTACTCCAGGATATTTTTGTATATGGCTACGGAGAGGCATTTATTTCACCCAGAAATAAATGCATCGCCGCATAAATGTTTAAGCTTCTTCTTATTGCAGAGTATGAAGCGTTATTAGTAATTTTTTTCCTTTTTCCTTCTCATTTACTCCAGGATTTTTTGTGTATCGCTACGGAGAAGCATTTACTTTCGCCCAGAAGTAAATGCATTGCCGCATAAATACTTATGTTTCTTCTTTACGCAGAGAATGATGCATTAATAGTAAATTTTTCCTTTTTCCTTCACATTTACTAGAGGATCTTTTTGTGTATCGCTACGGAGCGGCATTTACTTTCACCAGAATAAATGATCGCCGCTCAAATATTTAACTTTCTTATTATCGAAGAGTATGATTCGTTATTAGTGATTTTTTTCCTTTTTCCTTTACATTTACTCCAGAATCTTTTTGTGTATCGCTACGGAGAAGCATTTACTTTCGCCCAGAAATAAATGCATCGCGGCATAAATATTAAAGCTTTTTCTTATCGCACAGTACGATGCTTTATTGGTAATTTTTTAGCTTTTTCCTCCACGTTTATTCCAGGATCTTTTTGTATATCACTACGGAGAGGAATTTACTCTCTCTCAGAAAGAAATTCATCGCCGCATAAATATTTAACCTTCTTCTTATCGCAGAGTATGAAGCGTCATTAGTAATTTTTTTCCTTTTTTCCTTCACATTTACTCCAGGATCTTTTTGTATATCGCTACGGAGAGGCATTTACTCTCACCCAGAATTAAATGCATCGATGCATAAATATTTAAGTTTCTTCTTATCGCAGAGTATGGTGCGTTATTATTAAATTTTTCCGCCGCATAAATACTTAAGATTCTTCTTATCGCAGAGTATGATGCTTTATTGGTGGTTTTTTTACCTTTTTCTTCCACGTTTACTCCTGGATCTTTTTGTATATCGCTACGGAGAGGCATTCACTTTCACCCAGAAAGAAATGCATTTCCGCATAAATATTTAAGTTTCTTCTTATCATAGAATGTGATGCACTATTAGTCATTTTTTTCCTTTTTCCTTTACCTTTATTCCAGAGTCTTTTGTATATCGCTAAGGAGAGGCATTTATTTTCACCGAGAGGTATATGCTTCGCCGCATAAATATTTAAGTGTTTTCTTATCGCAGAATATGATGCGTTATTAGTAAATTTTTCACTTTTCCTTCAAGTTTACTCCAGGATCTTTTTGTATATCGCTACGGAGAAGCATTTACTGCATTACTTTTTCTACCAGAATTAAATGCATCGCCACATAAATACTTAGTTTCTTCTTATCGCAGAGTATGATGCTTGATTGGTAGTTTCTTATTTTTTTCTTCCACGTTTACTCCTGGATCTTTTTGTATATCGCTAAGAAGAGGCATTTATTTTCACCTAGAAATAAATGCATCGCCGCATAAATACTTAAGTTTCTTGTTATCGCAGAGTATGGTACGTTATTAGTAAATTTATCCTTTTCCTTCACATTTACTCCAGGATCTTTTTTGTGTATCGCTACGGAGAGGCATTTACTTTCACTCAGAAATAAATGCGTCGCCGCATAAGTATTGTTGCAGCGTATCTAGGGTTCTTTCGATCTTATGGTTAGACAACTTCAAACTCTTGCTTATAGAAAAGTAGAAAATAATTTATTTACAGATCTTCAGAACAACAGAGTCTTCGAAACTCACAAATATTCTAGATATTCAAAAATAATTGTTCAAATCTATCGTATAAGTGCAGATATAGGTTCCAGAGACTCTTTATACAACGTCTCAACACTAAATCACATTCAAAATAACGTAAATAAGACTCAAGCAAACTTGCTTAAGAAACGCGTTGTTCACTCAATGACTGACTGGTAAATAATAACAACAGCTCGTATCCGGCTCTCCTATATATAGTCTCGCCGCAGGTGCTGGAAATTTCTAGAACCATCTCGAAAAATCCACGGAACAACATTCAATGTATCAGTATATCAATAGGGGGGTTACCATAGAGTAAGGAAGGGTTACCATCGCCAACAATCGCCAAGTTTGTCGCCAACTTGGCGATATCTTTATTATTTCGCCAATCTGCCGTAGACATACACTGAAAATAATGGACAAGTTTGCTTGATAACAGAGACAATGTAACAAAAACTAATATTAGTAAAGGAATGGAGCTTAATAAGATTATTTGCATTATTTTACAGTACAAACACTAACTATTTACAAAATTCGTAACAGTATTTAAGTTTCTTCTTATTGTAGAATTTGATGCGTTTTTAGTAATTTTTTTCCTTTTTCCTGCACGTTTATTCCAGGATCTTTTTGTATATCGCTACGGAGAGGCATTTATTTTCACCGAGAAATAAATCCATCGATGCATAAATAATTATGTTTCTTCTTACCGCAGAGTATAATGCGTTAAGAGTAATTATTTTCTTTTTTCCTTCACATTTACTCCAGGATATTTTTGTGTATCGCTACGGAGAAGCATTTACTTTCACTAAGAAATAAATGCATCGCCGCATAAATAATTAAATTTCTCCTTATCACGGAGTATGATGCGTTATTAGTACTTTTTTTCCTTTTTCCTTCACATTTACTCCAGGATCTTTTTGTATATCGCTACATAGAGGCATTTACTTTCACCCAGAGATAAATGCTTCGCCGCATAATCATTTAAGTTTCTTCTTATCGCAAAGTATGATTCTTTGTTAGTAATTTTTTTCCTTTTTCCTCCACATTTATTCCAGGATCTTTTTGTATATCGCTACGGGGAGGCATTTACTTTCGCCCAGAAATAAATGCATCGCGGCATAAATATTAAAGCTTCTTCTTATCGCACAGTACGATGCTTTATTGGTAATTTTTTAGCTTTTTCCTCCACGTTTATTCCAGGATCTTTTTGTATATCACTACGGAGAGGAATTTACTCTCTCTCAGAAAGAAATTCATCGCCGCATAAATATTTAAATTTCTTCTTATCGCAGAGTATGATACTTTATTAGTAAATATTTTCCTTTTACCTCCATGTATACTCCAGGATCTTTTCGTATATCGCTACGGAGAGGCATTTACTTTCACCCAGAAATAAATGCATCGCCGCATAAATATTTATGTTTCTTCTTATCGCATAGAATGATGCGTTATTAGTAAATTTTTCTTTTTTCGTCAACATTTACTCCAGGATCTCTTTGTATATCGCTACGGAAAGGCATTTACTGTCACCCAGAAATAAATGCATCGCCGCATAAATATTTAAGTTTCTTGTTATCACAGAGTATGATGCGTTATTAGTAATTTTTTTCCTTTTCTCTCCATATTTATTTAGGGATCTTTTTGTATATCGCTGCGGAAAGGCATTTACTTTTACCCAGAAACAAATGCATCACTGCAAAAATATTTAAAGTTTCTTCTTTCGCAGAGAATGATGCGTTATTAGTAAATATTTTCCTTTTTCCTTCACATATATTCCAGGATATTTTTGTCTATCACTACGATTAGGGATTTACTTTTACCCAAAAATTAATGCATCGCCGCATAAATATTTATATATCTTCTTAAATCAGAATATAGTGCATTATTATAAATTATTTTCCCATAAATTTAAGGGTCTTCGTATTTATCGCTACGGAGTTGCATCATTTACCCCAGAAATAACTTCATCGCCTCAAATATATTTAAATTATTTCCTATCAAAGATTATGATACACAGAATATTCTTTTTTTTTTCCTCTACAAATTTTTAAAGACCATCTTGTGTTTCTCGATGGAGAGTTCTTTACTTTAGTCAGAAATAAATGCATCGCCACATAAATAATGACGTTTCTGCTTATAGACGATCATGATGCGTACAGTAGTAGTAGTTTCTTCTTTTTTTTCCATCAATATTTTGAGATATTTTTACGAATCGCTGCGGAGAGGCATTTTCTTTCCCAAGAAATAAATGTATCGCCGCAAAAATATTTCATTTTTTCTAACCGTGGAGTATAATGCACACAATATTCGTATTTTTATTCTTTTTTCTCCATGTATTTTAAAAGATATTCTAGTGTATCACTATTGAGAGACATTTATTTCAGCCCAGAAATAAATGCATTTCCTGATAATTATTTAAATTTTCTTTAATCCTGGCGTAAAATGCGTTATTATTTTTTTCTTTTTTTTTCTCCACATACATTCAATTATATCCTTATGTATCACTACGAAAAGGTATTTACTTTACCTCAAACTAAATGCATCGCCACATGCATTTTACGTAATATCTATGTTTCCTCTTCTCGATGAATAATATGCGTACTGTTTTGTTAGTTTCATCATATTTTCTACACCTATATTTAAAGATATTTTTATGTATCGCGGCGGAGAGGCATCTACCTGTTATAAAAAATTTAATTCAATAGAGTTTTTTTACTTTTATTTAGAAATACATATGTGTGTGAATAGAATGGCGGAAAGTGTCATGGCTATCAAATCGGCTCTAATCGGATTACACTGCTCTTACAGTTTTAATCTGTATGTCTAACATAAAAAAATCACATTTATTGAAATTTTCAACTACTGCTTGAATCGTAAAACGATTTAAATATGCTTTTTGTCACACTATAGATACTAAGACTCATTTTTCCCCCTATAATATTTTCTTAATATCACATTAAAGCAAAATAAATGAAAACAGCAAATAAATGACTATACCTTTTACTGTCCTCCGAAGAACTTGCTATCTCCCGATTTCGGCGGCATCTTCTTCGCCTCTTCGAATTCTTCTAATACTTACCTTGGGTCCAAACCTAAAATTTTACAACCTTCTAAACTAATATTTTATTTTATTCAGTCACATACTATTTAAAAAAACAATATCAAAAACGTCCAAAATTGCTCCTCAGAATTTTGTTTTTAAATGAGATATTCTCTTCCTGATTAATATTGGATACGAGTTACATGACATAGTCTATATAAAAATACCTGCACTGCATCTCGTGATTTTGTGAAAAATATAATGAATGATGTACTTTTCAACATTTTTTGTTTCTAGTAAACCCAGTACCTCTTATGTATAGATGTGTTTTTGATGATTGCTATTAAGCTAAAGCACCTACGCATCCATCCTTCTATGGTGTTCCTTTACCTGCTGTCTATTCTGTTGAGCTGTCTAAATGACAGACCAGATGCTATGACCTACAAGGTTATCAGCGAGAAATACTCGACGGTTGTCGTGCCCGGTTAGCTTAAACAGTAAAGCATTGCCCCTGTAAGCCAAGTATCTGGGTTCGATTCCCAGCCTGGGCAATTATACGCTCAGTTGGAAATATTTATTTCGTATGATAACATTATCAATCAGTTTTATTTTGTTAAAATAATAGTAAAGCATCAGTTTTCCAGTATGACAGTGGAAAAATTATTGCCGAATTCACTGTTGTAATTTTATAATGTGACTGTAGATTGTTTAGAAAATTAAATTATTTCCGAAAAGATCTACCATAACATAAATCATTTCTTTCGGATATTGTAAATTCGCTTTTAATTTTAATTTAGCGAGTATGTACTTTTTTGGCATGTGTGAGATAAAAGGAATGTGTGTAACCCTGTTAGCAAAAACTATTGAAGTGAAACACTTATTTTTAAACAAATTGTACTATTAAATGTAAAAATACACAATGTAAAAAAAAAAGAGTTTAAAAAACTTGTAAAGTTGAATTTAGAGTCTTTCGTCCCCTCCTTTTCTTGCAGTTAAATTTTAAGTAATATTTTCATAATGTAAACTATTGTTTTACAATTTTTCGTGGTATAAGAGCCTTTTATGTCAAAAGATATTTATGTATAGTATATATTTTTTCTTCTTGAACAATGGTGTCATTTTCAGCTTTTCAAATACTTTTTCTTCTCTTCATTACATATTGCATTTTGTTTATTATAATTTTCACATTGTGACAACAAATTACTTAAAAGTAAAAATTTAAAGCATTTTTAGCAAGACATTTCCCTAAACAGGATATCGTTAAATACAATATTAAATTTGTTTTCAAAACATGAGATTTCAATTTCAATTCAACAAATTTGTCTGCCAAAATGTCATAAACATAATAATATTTTATTGTAAGAACAGCAGTTTTTATTAGTTTGATAGCACTAAGAACTTAATTTATCATTGTTTTATTTTTGTGATATACGCAAAAGATTTTCCGGGACTTTAATTTTTTAAAATTTAATATATATATATATATTTTACTATATTTGAAAATTCACTAACGGTATGCAAAATTTCTATCGATTATTTACATATATTTATGTTTTATATTTTTAAGCTCTTTATCTGTGCCCTGGTATATTTCTGAATAAGAGAATCAACAAGTGTTCCAACATGAGAAAGTCTAGTTCACATGCCACAGAATAAAATAATAAAGAAGTGAAGATCCCATTATAGCCATCACCAAAGTTTTAACAATGCCTTTTCACATAATTATTATTATTTTATTATTATTTAAGAACTAACAACCCATCTAGGCAAAATTAAGATATTTTAGGGATTGTGGTCCCATCACCCTGTTATATAGAAGCTGTCTATTTATCTTGTAGTACGATTGAAATTAATTGATCTTTTAAAATAAAAGCCTATTATTAAAAGTATTTGCTATTATTTAAAGAGGTTTAATTTAATTTATTATGAACATACCACAGCTATTTACATTATAAGCATATGAATGTTGTTGTAACACGACGGTACTTAATAATTGACAAAAAATTGATTATAACTAATTTATATTGAAACTATTACTAAAAATGCACGTGGTATGTACACATTCATACTCTTAGTAAACGACGAAATAAAACCTTTAACGTTAGGATGAAGCAGATTACAGAATAATAGTAAACATAAGAAAAATGACTTTCAGCGTAGAGTGAATTTCAATTATTCTTCAAAAAATTTAAAAAGGAGCAAAATAGACAGTCGTTCGTATATGTGCTTTCTGCGTATTTATGTCGACTCTAGACCTTTTCTAAAGATCTATCGTGAGACTCTAGATCTTTCAGCTATGATAAAAATCTATCTCAGATTCACTTTAAGAATTTACCCTTGAAGGTGAATTTGCAGTATGGCCAGAATTGAGATCACATAAAAAGTCAGTACTAGTGAGAAGTACATTTTTATTTCCGTAGGGTTTTTTTATGCACACGCAATACAAAATAAATTAAATAGAAACACGAAAAAATATATTGTGTATCATAAAAATACATCATCTAATAAAAATTATATGAAATATTTATATACAAAGAAATAGTCAAAATGGTACCCCACTAAAATAATCTTAAGATTATTTGAAGAAATCCCCAC
Source organism: Maratus speculifer (assembly GCA_964019185.1). Lineage (NCBI taxonomy): Eukaryota > Metazoa > Arthropoda > Arachnida > Araneae > Salticidae > Maratus > Maratus speculifer. The sequence continues at coordinate 299,267,083 of OZ025295.1, read as the reverse complement.
ATTTTTCAAAAATTTTACAGAAATCTGAAGAAATTTTGCAGGTTTAGATTTATCTTACAAATATGTGCAGATTTTTTAAAGATATTCTCTAAACTATCTGCAGAATGGGCCAAATGTCTAAATTTTCTACCTTTTTTTTTTTTTTTTTTTTTTTTTTTTTTTTGTGGGGTAATTTAAAAACCTAAACTATAGCTTAAAATTTAGGGATAAAAGTTACATTTTTAGTTCTAAATTCGCTTTGAGTAAATATTCAAAAATCATAATAAAGAGAAATAACCACTCTAAAATAGCTTACAGGTGTATATATTATAACACAATTTAAAAGAGATGAAAAATATCTTAGAAATACGTTAAAAATTTACATTGCAATTCACTTTTAAGTTACAAATTAGATCAATTAATTATTATATGAAAAGATTGAGGTCTGTTCAAGCCATCTCCTAAAAGAACAACTATAGGCAATCAGAAATACAGCATTAGAAAATGCAATCCCATACCGTTTTATTGAAAAATAAATCATGAACAAATTTGAAGTAGAAAATTATGGTAAACGAAGGGCAGTTTCAGGTAAAAGATATAAAGATTTTTGTATAGATAATACATTCCAAAGCTTATTGAAAGTATGAAGCACATCCTTTTTAAATACAATGTAAAACTAATCCCAGATCCTCTCCCAAACTCAAAAGATCTAATAAATTCGAAAATTGATTTTGTCCAAGCAATCAATTGAGCAGGAGTATACATTATATATTTAATAAAATATAGCAATTTTTTTTTCGCAGTAAAGATTTTCTTTATGTAGGTATGAAGAAGGGAAATTTCGTGAAGAAGGTGAAATAGATATCAGATAAACTAGACTCCATACTGCAAGATTAGCTCAAACTCTACTTTAAAAAAATACTTGCTAAAAATTAAAATTATCTTTCATGTAAATAATTATCAAGAAGCGATTATAAGAGACTCTGTTGAAATAATTGCTAATAAACTTGTACCATGCACTATCATACCGTATTTATGGAGTTTAAAAAGAATTGTTAGAAAATAGATGAAAGCTTGTTTTATTGGAAATTTGAATATTTTTATCTAGCATTTTACAACCTTTAAATTATCATAATCCACTGTAAGCGATTCTCGGATAAGTGCCAAGAAATGTAATAACAAAATATAAATATCTACTGATGATGGTCGAAAACATTTAGCATTATTAACAATTTCAATGTATTGTCAAGACATTTCTAAAGCATTTTAAATAATCCTACGTTATATACGTATGTATCTGCATGTAATTTTAGTAGAGCTATATTTTCCTTCTTTTATGAATTTTAAAAACTATTACCAGTAATTATTGTCCCTATAAATACCTATAAATTCTTTTGCGTGTGTCTGTAAATGAACAATAAATAATATTCCCACTTTTATTGTAAAGTAAGACGCTTATAATGCGCCAGCTCGTTGATATGCATGAGTTTAAATGTGCTTGAAGTTGTGTAAAATCATTAAAATACACGTCAAACGGATTTTGACCACAGAATTTTCAGTGCCCCTGTGAATGAACAATAAACGTTACTACTTTATTTTCGATGTATATTCTCTGTATAAAGTATAATGTCATTAGCATATATAAAATGCATGGCATTGCGTACAGTATATATATAAACAACAGACAAACTGAATTTATTGGAATGTCGTAAAGAATGACTGCCTTCATAAAATCATTGTCACCATCTTTCAAAACTTAAAAAAAATCTTCTCAACAATGGTTATTCTGTTTAAAGAAAAAATAGAAAAAATCTTAAAGAAAAGAAACTAATCTGGAGACTTTTGTCTTCGCCACCATCCTTCAAAAAATAAATAAATAAATAAATAAATAAATAAAAATGAAAATAACAAAGGTTATTCTGTTTAAAATAGGGAAAAAAATCTGAAAAAAACTCGAAACTAATCTGGAGACATTTTTCTACGCCACTATCCTTCAAAACTTAAAAGAAAAAAAATCTTCTTAATAAAAGTTATTCTGTTTAAAAAAAAAAGAAAAAAATCTTAAAGAAAATTTGAAAGTAATCTGGAGTTTTTCTTTCTTTGCCACCATCCTTCAAAACTTAATCAAAAAAGAAAAAAAAATTCTTAACAAAGGGAATTCTGTTTCAAAAAAGGGAAAAAATCTTAAAGAAATCTCGAATCTGGAGGCATTTTTCTTCATAACATATTCCTACGTGTTTAAATAATCATCGATCGTATTTAAATAATATTTTACGCACTTTTGTCTTTTAGTAAGTAAAGACTGTATTAACTCCATCCTATTTTTAACTCCATAAAAAGATGGAAACATTCCTACCTTGAGCCGTCTTCACAACAACCAGGCTTACATTTTTCACATCTCCGATGTAGTACATCGTGACTTTAAAACGTGAAAAGAATAGCGGGTATTGCATTAATTCTTTAATCTGATATATTCTCCAGATCTTCATGTTCCATTTAGCAAACACCACTTGATGGTCGGAAATCTCAGTAAAGTTTGATTATTTAACCTGAAATTCAAAGAATTAAGAATCAGTTAATTAACTCTGAAATTCAAAAGAATAAATAAAATGACACTTCAGCTAACAAAAAAAAGCATGTATAAACAAGAAAGAAAAATCATGAGTCAATCATAGATTATGAAGCACTTTCCAACGTATACAGAATAGGGTAACAAAACTGCACCGTTTAAAAATTTAAGATATTAAGTGTCATTTCAAACTATAGAGATGTATAACTCATTTCAAAACCAAGTTTCAGCTGTTCCCATCTACAATCGGAAAATTATTTGAATTTTTAAGCAGCCCTGTATTTGATCCAGATATTTCTATTCTTGAACAACATGCATTCCAAAATTTATTTCATTTAACAGACACATGTATTTCAGTGGAAAATTCCTCTTCAGAATTGGCATGCGAATATTTTTGCGCGACCCTCTATATAAAGTATAAATTTTATATAAAAAGAGTAAAATGCAAAAACCTAACTAAATTTAAAAAACGAATTTTAAAATGCATTATCCAGCAATTATCACGCAAAGACAGTACTGTAACTGATTTATTTAGTGTGTCCATGTAAATTAATAAAAAATGCTATGAATGCTCTGTTTTAACATGATCGTAGGGAAATTCAGTGATTTATATTAATTTCAACACATTTGAGATTGCGTATTATCACTAAAATACTCTCCAAAAGATTTTCGCCACATACCATAATATAATCGAATTCTTTTAAATGTCCCTGTAAATGAACCATTAATCGTACATACTTCATATGCAATACGATACATGTTTAGGTGATTCTAAATATTTTTTTCAATTGCATGAAAATCCGCGTTTATTTACGGGAATTTGAGTGTGGAAAGACGGACAGACAAACCGAATGCATAAGCACGTATCAACTTTGTTGGAAAGTGCTAAAAATAAGACGTAGCATTCGTACCGATAAACTTCGGAAGTTTAGCGAAATTTGTCTACAAATGATGTCACAAACAATTTGAAATCATTGAAAATCCTAAACCAATTTTACAAAGATATAAAAAAATGCCTTACCTATCTTTCTCTTTAATAAATTGACATAAGACAAAGAATTTTCATATTTAAATTATGAATTTAAGGTACATTTAATGAACTGAAAAGTAGTAACAACTTAATTATCATTAATTCGATTACAGGATTAAATAAAAAATATGCGACAACAAAATATTAAAGTACATTGTTGTAATACATCACTTGCATTGTTATTTTTTTCATTGATGAAGAAATCTGTATTCTGTCAATTGTTCTATATTGTGAAATATGATGATTGTTGTCACATTGTTGTGAAACATACTGTTGTCAAATCTTTTGGAAAAAATGTAGAAAATTTACAGTTGAGAGAATCAACATTTAACTTCCTTTTTTCCATATATGAAAGAAAATGTTTAATAATAATAATAATAATAATAATAATAATAATAATAATAATAATAATAAACCAAATAAAAAAATTCACTTTTTTGTATGCTGAAAAGAAATATCGTAAAATATATTAATTATTATTCACATTAAATTTTGCATATAATATGGATGAAAAGAAAAAAATACACCTAAAATTAATGTTAGCATGCGAAACCAATGTAACTTAAACAGAAAGTTTCACAAACTATCACCATGAATGTGCAAGTCATCGTGATCAGTGTAAATAATAAATTACATAAGAGAATTAAAGAACAAAATAAAATAAATAAATGACCGGCACATCAATTATTGTATGAAAAGACCAATTTTAATGCAATGTGCGGTTGAGATATTATAACACTCATAATATGCAAATAAAAAATAATATGAAATTAAGATTTAACTGACATAAAATATTTAGAATACTATGCAGATGAACATGAACATTGACGAAACTCTAAAACTTCTACACAATTTCTTTAATATATAATATTTTCATTGAAGTTAACTGGCAAAAGAAATTATCAATATTGTTTAAAATTCTCATAAATATGAGAAATATAAATTCAGAATATTCCGCACTGAACGCATTCATTTTAAACCAACAAACAGAAGATCAGGAAAACTTGCGAAATTCGATAAATTAAATAAAAATTAAATAAAAAACAACATGTGATGCTATTTGAGTCATATCGTTAACTACTACACATAAAATATATTTGGCGGTTCTTTTTTCAAAATTAAAAATAAATAAATAAGCTTAAATGCGTAATTTAGTGCTATTTCACTCGATTCTACAGTTCTTGTAGAGTATTAAATTTATTTTCTTCGCTTTCCTAAAAAAGACACCCAAGGCTCAAATTATTTATATAATTTGACAGGTTTAGATTTTAGATAACGCTCCTTAAGATCCCCACTGTCAAGATTGCATCAAATATGAACGATGTTGCCAACCTTGCGGTTATATGAGAATTATAATAATGAGTCAATAAGTCAACCACGATCATTGATAACTGCGTGGTTTATGATTTAGAGGCCTGTTCAGACAATTTTTAAGTGCATTCGTGAATTATGTAAATACATAGCACCTATAGTTGTCGTTCACTCCGTCCATCCGTCCGCATATAACAAGGCAAAAACTACCACGCCGAATCGATTTAAATTAGAAATATATAATAATTACATAATTTTGTCAAGTAGTTTCAAATTTTATGAAAATCGGATGCATAGATCAATTATAGGGACAATTAAAAGTATTTCGATACATTACGGTCAATGGGGAAAGAATGTTTCAAATGCATTTTAGTGGTATTACACTCATTTAAACATAATAAAATTGATATGCATCTATAAAGTACGTAATATATTATATGCATTTTGCAAAATCTGTGGTGGAAAGAACATTTGTTATTGATTTACAAGGCCACACAAAAGTGTTCCATTACAAAATGGTATAGGAGAACATTGTTTAGTGCGCATTTTAATTGTAATTAACTGTTTACAATTTTATGAGACTAATATATGAGAGTGATATTTTTAAAACTTCGTTATCGTACGAACGCACCTCATTTGCTACGCTTCACATGCAATTTCCAACTTCTTGTTGTTATGATTATAAGCAGTTCCAGGGAACAATCTTCGGGATCAGGTGATCTTGGATACACATTGTGCTTAATTAATTGTATTCACTGTTAAAAATTTGCAGCTTTTGCTGCATAGTTACTCCACAACTTTTATAGAAAACGATTTCATGACAATAGTATGGAGTATTATCATTTGTCAGAGTAAAAATATTCTATAAAAACGATGGAGTGACTTAACAAACCTCCAGATTAATTTGAATTTTGTGTGCTACGATTATTCATTTTCAAAGATTGGCAGGTCTGTAAGTTCGTCCGACCACGGAATGATAGCTCTCCAATTACACTATGTTAAACTTTTTTTCTTTCTTAATTTTCCTTTTTCTTTTCTTTTTTTTTAAGATTTTTGTTGCTGGTGTTTTGTTTTTCTCTCGTAAAGTGAGTGGTCAAAGTACATATCAGTACAATCTCATACTAAATATTTAAATAAACATTATTGAATCCATTGTTAAAATTTATTTCTGTAACCATACGTACTCTATTATATTTTGCATTTTCACACTCTTCGCTTGTTACCGGTTAATCTAATCGGAATGCTTTGATTTCCAGCAGAAGTCAAGCGATGTTTACATGGAATGAAAAATCTCGAATCTCCTTAAGGAACTGGCTACAATAACAAATTATTTGTATGATCTTTGGAAAGTATCATTTTCCGAAAGATTATAATCAAGCTTTCATGTCATTTTGGGCCCTTTTTTCACGAATTGCATATGAAAATACTGTCGCTAAGATAGTTTCAAATTTTTATTTAAACATTGCTTTATGGTGAAAAGATAAATGGTTCACACCAAATAATGGATTATGAAGCATTAATGTACATGTGTTCTGTCGAAAACAACAATTTGTCGATGCTTTATAAAATTCAAATCTGAGGGGCCAGAATAATCTCTGAAGCTGTAAGAAGCACAGTGTCATTTCAAAGCCCTCTTCATTCGAGAAGAGTTTTTTTAAGTTCAATATACCCTGAAACTTAAACATGCTTAAGGATATTATCCTAAAGCGTGGCTCCGTTGAGTTTACAAACATTTCATGTAACTCTTTCCGGCATGGGCAAATTCTGTTAGCAAAATAAGAAGTTACCGACAGTCACCGGAATATACAAACGACTTTTTAAGAAATTTATAATCTCTTAATTTAAGCTTTCATTGTAAACGTAAAATTAAAAAAATATATTATTTGTGTCGTTTGTAAGTTTTGAATTAAAATTAGGTATCCCGGACTGGGCACAGTGTGCCAGAAAGGATTAAAACTTTTTTTATGTTCCTATTACACAAATTTGGCACAATTGAGAAAAATATGCAAAAAGCATTTTGCGTGGCATGAGCATAAAAATGTAAGTGGGATAAAAAGGTTGAATTCAGAACTCCAAGAAGCACTAAAAAAAAATTCCACCATATTGTTTTGAATGACCGCAAAGTGAAAATGAGAGAGAGGGAGGTAGTTTTTATCGTAAAGATATAGGCAGAATATACAGGGTGATTCCAAATTTTTTTTACAATAAAAGAGGGGTGATAGTACACATCAAGACAAACAATATTAAATAGGAGACCAAGGGTCCAAAACGTTTTCCTAAGGAAATAGCCGCCATTAAAGTTTAGGGACCAAAATTTCAAATAAACATAAAAAACGGAAAAATTGGTCGATTGATTTGCGGTTTTCACTAAAATTATTCTTTATGTCGGCATTTTCTTGAAATTAAATTATAAAGATAAATTTCAAAAAATGCCGATAGAGGGCGCTTTAGACTTTGGAGTAACGAAACACTCTTTTTTGGCGTTATTTTTTGCATTATATTAAAAGCTTTCGTAAGCTTAGACTTGAACTTAAATTTTGAGCTCAAAATCTGAATAGCTGGGAGTCGTTAAGTAGACAAACTTAGCTGTGTTCAGAGGGTTCAAATTTCAAATAATTGTAAAAAACGGAAAAAATTAGTCGATTCGTTGACGGTTTTTGCAAAAACTAATTTTTAAAACGGCATTTTTCTTGATCATTCAGTGTTTTCTTGAAAATTATTTTTAAAGATAAATTTCAAAAAATGCCGCTAGAGGGCGCCTTAGACTTTGGAGTAGCGTACAACTATTTTTAACTGTTACTTTTTTAATCTCATTAAATGCTTTCAAATGCATAGACTTAATTTTTTGGCTGAAATTCTGAATCTTTGGGAGTGTTTAAGTAGCGAAAAATTGAATTGTGTTCGAGGAGGAAAGAGGGTTAAATTTCAACTCCTGAACACACTTCAGTTTGCTCTTCTTAACTCCTCATAACGATTCAGGATTTGAGCTCAAAATTTAAGTTTAAATCTAAGCTTCCAAGAACATTTAAAATGCTTTTGCAAGCATTTAATTAGAACCAAAAAATAATGGTTAAAATGAATTTTTGGTTACTCTGAAGTTTAAGGCGCCTTCTGACGGAATGTTTTGAGATTTATCTTTAAAAATTATTTTCAAGAAGATACTGACTTAAAGAATAGTTTTATTTTAAACCACAAACGAATCGACCAATTTTTCCATTTTCTATAATTACTTTAAATTTGAACCTCCACCTCCCCCTTGAACACAGTTCAGTTTGTGCTACTTAACCACTCCCTACTATTCAGATTTTGATCTCAAAATTTAAGTTTAACTCTAAGCTTCCGAAATCACTTAAAGAGATGCAAACAAATCGGCAAAAAATAGTTGTTCGTTACTCCAAAGTCTAAAGCGCCCTCTATCGGAATTTTTTGAAATTTATCTTTATAATTTCTTTTCACGAAAATAACTAAATAAAGAATAGTTTTAGTGAAAACCGCAAATCAATCAACCAATTTTTCCGTTTTTTTTTTATCATTTGAAATTTAACCCTCTGAACACAGCTCAATTAGTGTTACTTAAGCAATCCGAACTACAGATTTTGAGCTCAAAATTTAAGTTTGAGTGTAAACTTACGAAAACATTTAATGAGATGCAAAACATACCGGTAAAAAATAGTTGATCGTTACTCCAAAGTCTAAAGCGCCCTCTATCGGCATTTTTTGAAATTTATCTGTATAATTTAATTTCAAGAAAATGCCGACATAAAGAATAATTTTAGTAAAAACTGCAAATGAATCGACCGATTTTTCCGTTTTTTATGTTTATTTGAAATTTTGGTCCCTAAACTTTAATGGCGGCTATCTCCTTAAGAAAACGTTTTGGACCCTTGGTCTCCTATTTAATATTGTTTGTCTTGATGTGTACTATCACCCCTCTTTTATTGAAAAAAAAATTTGGAATCACCCTGTATGAGGAATGTTTTGTTTGAACATTCTTCATTTCCATTATTTTTTTTTATATGGATGCATTCATTTGCACAAGAAAAACTGTGTGAAATAAATGGCGCGTTTCCTTAAAAAAAAAAAAAAAAAAAAAAAAGTTGATGTTTTAGAGCTTAATTTAAGGCTATTTCAACTTATTATTATTAGAAAAGTCATCAAAATTGATTCACAAAGTGGCAAAACTTAATCGCGAAGTTAGATGGGAAATATCGTCAAACACTTGCAGTCCTGAAAAAGCATATTATAACTTTTTCCTGGGTATTTCTTTGCTATAGCGGTACATTAACAATTGCCCTTAGGTAACAGAATAATTGTCCCAAAATCATCGTAAAAATTATATATTCATCATATTAATGCATGTATAGACTCCAAACTCTCATGTATGCATCATATAAATTAATTTTTAAGTAATATTTACACCTTACATATCACATACACGTCATATAGCCTCATACGCATGTCGCATATATGCGTCATATACGATTGTAAATTGACAATATGCATAAAAAATGTTATATGCATAATATGTTATTATATTGCTATATTCGCTTTAAAATTTAGTTGTAAATTTTGGTCGCTGGACAATTTAACCTCCAGGGCCACTATAACAAAAAAGTACCACATTTTCTCCTTCTTACGTAATCTCAATAACAACTGACCTCCTTCTGAAACTTCATTTTGATCTTGGAATTTTCTTATTGCCCTTTCTTGGTTTGGTGCATTGTTTTATCGCGACTGTGAATTCTTATGTTAGTGGTTTTTTTTTATTAACTCATATATTTGATAACTCACATTAGATGAGATAAAATTCATTGTTTTCATTTTACTTATTTTTCCCGCCATCCCCTATCGCAATTACCAGCATGTTCAAGTAGAAGAAAATATTGTATTTTTATAAACTTTAGTTAAAGAGACCGGTAAGGACATCTCTGCTCTACAGACTTATCTTCTGAGCAGCCCCTCTTTGAACAGTCAAACTTGATTTCTTTTAACAAGTTTCATCATTAGTGCCCTTAAGGCGAAGGTGGACTCTCAAAAAAATTTCTTTTTCTTTTGAACCGATTTGCTTGAAAATAAAATTTGTGATTACAATTGTAGTTATTTGAGAAAAGCTGAGATTGGAAGAAAAAATATTAATTACTTTGGTAATTATTAATTATTAATTATTGAAATAATTAATTAATTAAAAATGCTCCATGCGCATTTCTTTTGCATATAAAATAATAATTTTTATTTATGAGATACCTTTCAGACCTAAGAGTAAAACTTAGTTGAAATCCTAAACATAAATAGAAAATAAAAATTAATAATAATAATAATAAGTCGAAATACCAATTTTTATAGTGAAAAAACACTGTAAATCATACTTTTGATGAAGAATTTACAGCTTATGAGGTCCGAAGTACAATTGTTTTAACTAACATTTTTTCTACGTACTATGAGGTAATGGCATAACAAATTTTGAAGAACTCAAAAAAAAAAAAAAAAAAAAAATAGGGATGCGCATGGAACATTTTGAAAATTGAGATTATCCCAAAATTTTTATTTCGAGAAAATCCACTGTTAAGTTAGAAATATCAGTATTTCAATAATAAAGAACATTAAATACCATATAATAAATGAATATTACTTATAATACACTTATAATATACTTATAATAAACTCATAATAAGCGCTTCATGAGTTGGGAAATAAAAAAGTATTTTTCGAAATTTTGGAGGATTTTTGTCGATTTGAAGGTCCACCTTCGCCTTAACCCACATATTCAGGTGGACTTAATGGTGGACTATGTATGAATAAATTTAAATACGTATTAAATACGGATCTGAAGAGCATCTATATAAATGTTTCTTATGTAGAAAAAGGAATTGTTATTATCATATATTGAGAGGAAACTTTTACCATTAATGAACACGCTTTTGAGGTATGCAATTAAAATGATTTTAAAATTATGTGTTTCTGTATTGAAATAGATTTAATTACAAGATGAGTATAAAATTTGTATTTAAAATATAATAATACTTTGAAATTATCGGTACTACTTGGTTATCCCGTCGACCATTTTTGCCAAATTTTAAAAAACGCCCACTTATTAGCCAAATTATGCTTGTTGATACAATTCTTATTTTAAATAATAAAAGAGCAAATAAGTTAGTAAAACATGAATAAAAATACAAATAAAAAATGGAATTAAAAACCACTTGATGACGTTTTAAACATGTGTATCGTGTATAATGTTTTGAATGCGATATTCACAATCATCCTTTATTGGTATTAAATCTTATAATTTAGCGATAGTTTTTTGGTCGACGGGATAAGCAAGTAATACCAAATTATCAATTTCAAAAACATTTTTTAATGTCAGATCACACTCTAAACTAAAATTCAGTCTAAGTATATTTGCACGAAGAAAATCAAAAGTAATACTACTACTAATACTATTATAATATCATAATACTATCACAATACTACTATCAAATGTATTGTAAAACTTTTACCTTAAACTTCTGTTTAATAAATAGTCATTAGGCAGAGAAAATGTATATATAACGAGTAGATTAAAAATATGTTTTATTCGTATGAAACTTATTAACATCCTTAAAATCACAAATTTTATGCAAGAAGATGAATTTGATTGTATAGTTGATTTAAGGTACAACAATTGAATTATTGAATGCTTCATTGTTGAGTAAAAACGATTGTTGTAAAAAATCTTTGTGTCAAAATCTTTTAGAAGAGAGTTTTGTGACATTGTTACAAAACACATTGTTACATACATTACTCTAAAAATCGCGAAAGTTACAGTTAACAAGATCTGTAATTTAACATATTTTACGGTTCTGTTCTTAAAAACTGAAAATAGAATAATTATAAGGTCATTCCGGTGTCCGTCTGCCACAGCCATTTTAATCGTTAACTGTGGAACATGGAAAATTCAAATTGGTTGAAGAAATAAAGCTGAAATTAGCTGAAGTAATAAAGATTGTTGACTCACATATTTACAGATTATTAACTATTCACAAATATGTTTAGGAAAAATTTAGAGGTACTAATTAAGTTAGTTGAAAATATATATATATATATATTTGTAAATCCTATGCGGTATCATGTGAAGCTTATAATTTATTTTAAAGCTCATAAGCATCCAAATAATTTTTTTACAAATGCTCTTAATATTACCTAAAACTTTTGTGCTGACAAATTTTTGATAAGACCAATTCTTACTAAAAAAAGAAATTAAAAAGAAAGCAAAAACGGGGGGGGGGTATAAAAAGAGAAAAATCCATAACTTCCCCAATTCTTAAGATATCAAATTCGATGAAATTTATTTTACATCTTCTCAATAATATCTATAACTTTTATAGTGGCAAGTTTTTTATAGGACCAATCTATATAGCTGAAATAAATAAAACAAAAATAGGAGTTGAAGAAAAAACCTTAAATCAAAACTGTTTTTATAACGACTCATTTTTAAATTCATTTTCGATTTTAAATGCATTCAAATGGCAAGTTCTCTTATTTGGGAGTTGTATAATGTGACGTATTAGCCAGTTTTTTTATAAAGATAGAGTATTAAAAACATTCTTTAGAAATAGCCATTTTGAGCAGAATTTCGTGAACCGATTGTGATTGAAAAATTGAGAAAGTATTCTAAAACAAACTTCTTACTTTCTGACTCATTTTTAAATCCATTTTTGCCCTCAAACGCAAACAATTCACAGGTTCCTTTATTTAGGAACTGTATAACGGGACGCATTAGCCAATATTTTAATGAAGATAGAATATATTTCAAAAAATTCTTTGAAAATAGCCATTTTGAGCAGAATTTCCTGAAGCGATTGTAATTGAAAATGTTGAGGAAGTATTCAAAAACAAACTGTTTTCTTTCTGACTCATTTTTAAATCCATTTTTGCCCTCAAACGCACACAATTCTCTGGTTCCCTTCCTTAGGAAATGTGTAATGGGACGTAGTAGCCAGTGTTTTGATAAAAATGAAATATATTTCAAAAATGTATTGAAAATAGCCATTTTGAGCAGTATTTCCTGAAGTGACCGTGACTGAAAAAAAATTGAGGAAGTATTCAAGAAAAAAAAATTCTTACTTTCTGATTCTTTTTAAATCTATTTTTGCCCTCAAATGCAATCCAATGAGTACTCTTACTTAGGAACTGTATAATGTACCGTATTGGTGAGTTTTTTTGTTAAAGGCAGGTTGTATTTAAAGAAATACTGTCAAATTGGGCATTTTGAGCTGAATTTCATTTAAAATGATTCTGATAAAACCAGCTCTTACGGAAAAATGGAATTAAAACTTCTTCAGTAGCAGCTAAATAAAACTATTAAACTGGATTTATCTCTAATCATATTTAATTTTTTGATGTAGAAATTAGCTCTTATTTTCGAAATCTAACTCAGCCTGTAGGCCAGGCGGACAGGGATATTTCGATTGACCGAATGTTATCATCCCCATATTTGTTGTACATACACCGCTATCATAAATACAGGAATACAAAACTCTCAAATTTGTGTATTGTGTCTTCGGCCTTTTAGCTCGAAAACTTGGCTCAATGAAAGTAAAACTATTTTCTCTATACAATAGATTTCCAAAGATGACCATTTTAAAATATAACACATTAACACATAATTAATTCATTGGTACAAAAATTCATAAAAGTGCAATAATTACAATTCTCAACAATACAATGCTAAAAGTAATTCTTGTATCTAATTTCTATGCAGAGATATTTAAAACGAAAAGTTAAATTTGACTGATTTCTCGTTATCAGCCGAAAAGTTCTAAGAGTACTATAAAATAACAGTACTACTTGGTTACGCCGTCGACCAAAAAAACTATCGCCAAATTATAAGATTACATACGAAAGATGGATGATTGTAAATGTCACAATTACTTGACATTAACTAAGATACACGTGTTTGTTACGTGTGTATGATGATCAAATGATTTTTAATTCAACATTTTATTTGTATTTTTAATTATGTTTTTTTTAATTTATTTGTTCTTCCGTTATTGAAAATCAAAATTGTGTCAATTTATATAATCTGGCAAACAGTTTAGTGATTTGTATAATTTGAGAAATTGGTCGACGGGATATCCAAGTAGTATTAAAATAAGGCTTCAGAATTTAATAGTTTTGTGGAATAACAACAAAGTCTCGAGCCGACTTCCTCGTCACATTCTTGCAAAGTTGATAAAAAAGTATAAGTTGATAAAAGTTGATAAAAATATTGTTGATAAAATTACGGAGGCTACTTTTAAGATAATCTGTATTTAATCTTCTATTTTTTACGAATAAAGGTGTTTATTTCCAAAATATGAAATAAATAGATAAAATAAAATAAAAAGAGAGAAAAAGGTACTGACTGTTTTGAATTACACTGTTAAAACTCTACAACTTTTGTTGCTTAGTCACTCCACCACTTTTATACAAAGCAATCTCATTGGTCACAATAGGGATATTCTATAAAAGTAGGGGAGTGACTATGCAACAAAAATTGAAAATTTTTAACAGCGTGTCTCAGTTTTTGGCCCATCTAACTCAAACAAATAAGAATTTTCACAATTTGCACAGACGTCATATACGCACCAAATTTGCGTGAGTGCAACAAAATGGCGATTTTATGGCCCATATGGTAACGCGGTCACTGTTATTTATTTATTAATAAACTGTTTAATTACTTTGTATTGTCTTTTATAAATCGATAAAAATTGTTCTGTTCTATTGTATTATATTAAACTTTTGTAATTTATTATTATTTCCTTTTCAAAATAATAGAAATTAATGAAAAAAATATATGTAACTGATATCTGATAACAAGGTTTTTGCCAAACTCGAAAAAAAAAAAGAAAATCGCGCCAATGTATGACATCTGTGTCCTCGTTTTTTCAGAAAGACTCCAAAAGTATCCCCCCCCCCCAAACGTAATAAAATATTATAAGCTTGTTAGTCGTTGGAATATTTAAAACACTTTTATTATTTTTTTTTTTCAAAATATACCTAAACTATTAAAAATATCAGTATTTCATTTAAAATCAATTAACCTTAAAATTTCTACCAATTGTAAAAAAATATTTTTATCTTCTGTGGCATACTGTAAATGAAAATATAATACAAAAGCGATATATAGCTGAAATCTTAACACTACTCTCAAATGTGTGGAAAAATTCTTACTTATTAGCTCCCCTTAAAAAAAAAAAAAAACAAAGGACAACAAAATTTAGATTTAATGACGAAGTTTTAAAATATATTTCATTTGCTAAAACTTAAGGACATCCTGAAGATCTTCGAGGCAAAAAGATGAAAGTGACATATAACTGATTAAAAATAATTGTTGAAGCATAACAATTGTATTATCAACTGCTTCATTGTTGCAATAAAAAAAATTCACATAAAAAATATTGCTGTAAATGTAAACTATGAAGTTAAAACAAATTTCATAAAAATATTTCTCCCACTGTTACGAAACACATTGTTTTGGAAAAGCCGATTGACCCTGAAAACAGCGATTCGGTTTTAGTGAGGTTTAAGCTTCTTGTTGTTATTGTTGTTGCTGGTTGGGTTTGAGTTTAACCGATTTTTCAAAAGAAAATCATGACTATTTTTCAAATGAAAAAATACATACAGTAGAACCCGCTAACCCGAAATTCCGGTTAATCCGAACCGATTTTATATTCGAAAATTATACTTGAACAAATTAACTCAAAATGATTGAAATTGTGCGCTAAAAAGAAAAAGAAAAAAAAATTGTCTGACGAAGTGATGTTATTCTCGACGAGAAAGCAATATTATGCCAGCCTCTTAAACATAATGTTTGTTGATGTCGCATTTTCACTCTGCTCTTTATATCGCAGTTGCATTTCTAGCACATTTCAAGCTTCACGAGCAACACTAGTCACAAAAAAAGACTCGGATGATAATGTAAAGTCTATGGGGGCGTTCTTTTCAAATATCTCGCTCAAATTTTATTTATTTATTATTTTATTTTAATTTTATTTTAATTTTATTTTTTTTTATTTTTATTTATTTATTTATTTATTTATTTATTTATTTTGCATAGGTTAGCTGAAGACAATCCACAACAGACTAGTTTTTACTGTTTCAATTCTTTTTAAATTAATCTAAATTTCAAAACCGGTTTAAACTGATTCTTGGATTAATGCTCCAATGCTTCATCATTAAGCTACGAGAACGATACTCAGCCTACCAACTCTCAGTAGGTACCTACTTACTAAGGTACTTACCAGCCTACCAACGCTCACCTTCCACCGCAGCATAAAGTGGAAAAGACATTATGACCACACATTATGAGTGTAAAAATTATTTTATTAAATTTGCATTCCACTATGTTTTAAAACGATTAAAAAAATAGTTTAACATTGGCGTTCCAAACTTTTGACAGATAATCAACTATTTTCATCGATAATAGTGTTTGACTTCGTAGACATTTTGGATATCATTTCAGCAGCCAGTCTTCTATATATGTACTTAAGTGTGAAAATTATTAGAATAACTGTGATTTTTTAAAAGTTTTTCTTGATTACTATTATATATACTTGCAATGTTTCATAAATAGAAATTTGATTTGTTGATCTAATCAATTTTTCACTCTTTTGGAATAGTGTAAGGGCTATCATTTTGTTAAATGTTGCTATTTCTTAAAAAGAAAACTATTTGATCCAAAGTAATCAAATTGTTTGCATTGCATAAAGAATTTCTTTGTTTAACAAACAAATTTAAAATAAAAAATTTAAATCATCTGCTTGCTAGGATAGTGTTTTCTTTTTTTCTTGGGTTGGCATCAGTATTAATTTATTCTTAAAAATCTTTTTGCTGTTATGCTCAGTTTATACTAATTGCTAGTTTTTTTCGATTGTCAAAGAATTATTGTGTGATTATGGGTATAGCAAGTGATATCTTACTGAACAGGATTTTATTGAACTAGCTGTAGTAAAGTCTCTCATCCGATAAAATAACTATACACAGTGCAAAATTGCTAAAAAATAAAAAATTTCGCAGTCATGTTTGTATAGAATAAAAAGATTTTTAGATTCTAAATGTGAATATAAAAAAAATCCCTGTCGGCTGGGCCTATAGGCGGAGGTAGATTTCAAAGAGTGCTCATTTCAACAACAAAAAATATATGATTAGAGATAAACCTAGTTTAATAACTTCATTTGGCCGTTTATGAAAAAATTTTAATTTCATTTTTCTGCAAAAACTGGTTTTATCAGAATCATCTTAAGAAAAATTCAGCTCAAATGCCCATTTTGACAACATATTTTGAAATAGATTCTGAATTTATTAAAAAATCGACCAAAACAGTACATTATACAGTCCCTAAACAACAGAAAACTGTCAGTTGAATGCATTTGAGAAAAAAATTGAATTTAAAAATGAATCATAAAATAACCGATTTGTTGTTTGAATACATCCTTAATTCTTTAATCATTATTGCTTAGGAAAATTTTGTGCGAAATATTCACTTTGACAGCATTTTTAAAAATATATTCTATCTTTATCAAAAAACTGGCCAATGCGTCACAGTATATAGTTCCTAAATAAGAGGATCTGTAAATTGGATGCGTTTGAGAGCGAAAATGGATTTTAAAACGAGTCTTAAAAAACGCAATTTGCTATGTCAAAACTTCCTTAAATTTTCAAATCCCGAAGACTTCGGGAAATTCTGTTCAAAATACCCTTTTTGGTAGCCTTTTTTGAAATATATTCCGTCTTTTTCAAAAAGCTGACCAATGCATCACATTATATAGTTCCTAAATAAGAGGATCTGTAAATTGGATGCATTTGAGAACAAAAATTGAGTTAAAAACGAGTCAGAAATAAACGCAATTTCTTATTTGAATACTTCCTTCAATTTTCAGTCCCGATGACTTTCGGAAATTCTATTCAAAATACCCTTTTTGGTAGCCTATTTTGAAATACATTCTGTCTTTATCAAAAAATGGACCAATGCGTCAGTTTATACAGTTTCTAAATAAGAGGATCTACCATTTGGATGCGTTTAAAATCAAAAATGAATTTAAAAATGAGTCAGAATATAAGCAGTTTGGATTTGAGGTTTTTTCTCCAACTCCTATTTTTTTAATTTCTTTTTGCTATACGAATTAGTCCTATGAAAAACTTGTCAATATAAAAGTTGTAGATATTTTTGAGAAGATGTAAAATAAATTTAATCAGATTTGATATCTTAAAAATTGACGGAGTTATGGATTTTTCTCTTTTTTCAGCGCCTTTTTTCTTTCCGTTTTTAATTTTTTTCATCAATAAAAGTTGGTCCTATCAAAAACTTGTAAATACAAAAGTTTTAGATAATTTTAAGAACATTTATAAAAAATTTAGTTGGACTTGATATCTTGAAAATTGACGAAGTTATGAATTTTTTCTCTCAAAATCCCTGTTATTTTCGCCTTTGAGCCCACTTCTAAATTTATCAAAAATCTGTTATGCATATACTTTTGGCCCATTTTTAAAAAGTAATATAAACTTTAAACCTATTCGATATCTACTTTAATTAAGAAGTTATAGCGTTTTTTCGGTTTTCACAAAAACGCCTCCTATTCCGACCCCCTTGGTCCGATTTTGCCCATTAACGAACTTAGCCAAGATTTTAACCCCTTTGATTTTATGTACCAGTTTGGTGGAGATTGGTGAAGAATTATAGAAGTTATCGTGTCCATAAAAAAGTGAGATATATAGATAGATAGATAGATAGATAGATAGATAGATAGATAGATAAACTGGTGCGATTGCAATAGGTAGTATTTCTTACGAAATCTACCTAAAATTCTAGAGTAGGAAAATGCAGAAGGAAAAGAAAATTTACTGCAAAAGCAGAAAGGAAATTAATTCAAATTGCTAAATATAACAGAAGAACAACTCATCATGAATTAAAAGTATCTTTCCAAGTCTACGCAGTAAATGTATGTGATTCTTCTATCTGCTGAATACTTAATTCAGCTGTTCTCAGTGATCATCGTTCTCGAAAAAGGGCTAAAATCACATTTGCTATGGCAAGGAAGGGATTTGTTTGGGCAAAAGATGTGCAACATCAATTCGTAAATGGCTAGAGCAAGGCAAAAAATGTTAATTTTCTCTTAATCAGATGAATTTATATTGTTCATTACTTTTCTTGAAATCGTGTTTTTTTCATAGACTAAAAATAGAAAAATGTTTATAAATTTGATTAAAAATTTCTCTATAAAAATATTTCTCTAGAAATTACATACTTCAAAGAATTTCTTCTCATGAATCAATTTTTATCTTATCAGATTAAAGCAGTCAATATGTCAGGAGAAGTACCATTCAAGAATTTTTCACAAATTGCATAGCACAGATGGTTAAACATCCTACTAAAGTAATGATTTAGAATGTGATATCATCTGAAAGTACTGGACGTTTATTCATTGTAGAAAGAATAATGCACCAGTATCAGTGTAAAAAAGTGCTTGAACAAAGACTAATTTTGCAATTAGAAAACTGGTTTCCAACTGAAGGCTTCATATTCATACATGATGGAACTGCGTCCCATAAAGTTTCATCTATAGCTAAATTTTTTGGACGAAACAATTTATAAAAATATTTTTATTGCCTGGAAACGGTCAAAATATGAATCTCACAAAGAATCTTTGAACCATTGTAAAGGAAAAATTAAAGAAATGATCCTTCACAAACAAGAATAATCTGATAGAAACACTCTTCGGAATTTGGCACCATGATATACAAATACAAATTAACTGTCAGAAATTCACACAAAGTTAACCAAAAGTATAGAATCTGTAATAAAAAAGAAGGGAATTCAGATTAAATTTTAAATGCATGATTTTTTTTAAATAATATATTATTTCAATAATATATAACAAGATTTTATTGAAAATTTCACACTTATTCTAATAATTTTCACACCTCTGTATGTCAGTTTATGTCTTAGAAACCTTACAAATTGAATTACTAAGTGTAGATGTGTAGATTTAATAACTTATAAGGAATAGTTAACTTTTAAATGCAGAATAGAGTATATTCAATTAATAAACTTCATCTCAGTCCTTTCCGATAGTGATTTAAATAAACTCTAATTAAAAATTAAAATTTAACTTTAAATCTCGATTACAACGTGGGGTTCCTGATGACGTATTTGAAAAAAAATGCTGTCAAGAGTTTGTGTAAATATTGCATAGTTCAGAGTGTGGTATAATTACAATACAAAGATGTCCCCGCAAGCTTATTTTTTTTCAATATAAATTAAATGAAGACATATTTTCTAGTCGAACAGCTATTTCCGTTCTTCTCTCAAACTATTTGCTGATTACACTTTATAAAATGCGTGTTTTATTATTATTATTATTATTATTATTATTATTACTATTACTATTATTATTGACTGTATAATGTTGATCTCAAAAAGTCAACTCTTTTCAATGTTTTTTTTTTCCAGAATAAGAAGAACTTATCTTTTGATATCAATCTGGACAAAAAAAAAAAAAAAAAAACTTTCGGACAGCACATTACATATTATTTTAAAATATAAATATCGTACATAATGGGAGAAAAATCATGAATACTCATACAATATTTTTATTTAACACTTGATTCTGTATTTTCTTGAGAAAGAAATTCATGTAAATCTCACTGTTTTCATAGAAGAAGAAATTACATTTCAAATGCATTAACCTATACCCATACTTCAAACGTACATAAAGGAATGAACAACACAAGAAAAAGAACCATTTCATCATTTATACATATTTATTTTTTGCCCCAATTTTTGTAAAGAGCTAGAAAAAGTGATTGCCGGTTTATTAGTTTACTCTTTGATGTTGTAAAAAAGAATTTTTTTTCCCTTCCCTACTTTCATGAATGATCGTGCTTTACTTCATAGTTTCTAAATTGATATACTCACCCATTAAAGGGAAAAAAGATAGAAAATTTGAAATTTATCGTTGGAAATCTCATTTAACAATTCTAAAAAAAGAACAGAATATATTGAGGATATTTTCTTTCTTCCTTATTTTTTTTAAGTGGTAGGGAAAAAAATTAATATTCTGAATTCCATTTTCTTTTAAAAAAGCATTGGATTTATTTTGTTTGTTTCAAGAATCGCATTACATTATTTGTAATATATATTTTTTTTTAATCATGCACGATATTTTCATGAGTAGAGGATTAAGAGAATTTTACTTGAATAAAAGTTGTGATGTTTGATAATTACTATATTAGGAAATGTCCAATTCTAAAACTGATATATATATATATATGTATGTTATTAAATTCAACGGTTCATATATTGTAATAAAATTAATAGTTATATATGTATATATATATAGATATAGATATACAGTAGAAGACCGAAATAACATTGTCCGATATACCGCAAATTCAGATTTAACGCGGGAAAAAGTATGTTCCCAAAAAAATGATGAATTTTCGGATAGATTTTGACAATAAGGGACTTGCAGTCTGCGGTTTGTTCTATGCATCTATATATCTCTGTTAACGATTTAAATAACAGGACAGAAATTGACCACAGCGAAACAGTTTCATAGGTTATAAAAGATCAGAATACCATTAATGCTGTAACGCATAAAAATTGCAGTGAACAAGATGATGATGATGATGATGAACTTTTAAGTAATGTGATAATGAAAGCCGACGTTTCATATGTTAGTGAAGTCAAAAAAAAAGCGATTTCATGCTTAACGAAGGTAATTTCATGGTTGGAGAGGCAAGACGATTCAGATTGTGTTCATCTACTCCATCTTGTTAGTGTGAAACAATATGCCGAAAAGGAACGAAACGTCTCAGTTCGCCAAACAAAATACAGTCGACTCTCGTTAATTCGAAATCGGATAATTCGAATCTTCGCTTAATTCGAACTAAACATGAAGTCCCGAAATTTTCAATAGCAGAATAACGTTAAAAATTTCCTTTAATTCGAACTCATTTTCTCTTGACTTCGTTTAATTCAAACTAACGAGAATTTCGATTTTTCTTTTTACTTTTTTTTCTCACGGATTTCAGATCA
Organism: Maratus speculifer; assembly: GCA_964019185.1. Lineage (NCBI taxonomy): Eukaryota > Metazoa > Arthropoda > Arachnida > Araneae > Salticidae > Maratus > Maratus speculifer. The sequence goes on along the minus strand of OZ025295.1, from coordinate 299,245,138 downwards.
TTTCAATAACTTTCTTTCTTTTATTTTTGTGAAAATTGTTCCGAACGAGTATACATATAATACAATGCATTTGATATTCACTTTCTTAGAGCCCCGTCTGTCTATCAGTGACGCTTTAAATTTTTCTTCCATCGTACTTGTTTCTATATTTTAATTAGTTTTGTATTTATACATTCTAATTCAATATTAAGTCATATTCTAATGATAACAGACGAAATAAGTTTAAAAAAACACTACAACATTAATTTCTTTGTAATAGTACTATATTAACCATGTTTTCCATAATTCGAACTTCGGATAATTCGAACATTTCTTGTGGTCCCGACGAGTTCGAATTAACGAGAGTCGACTGTATATGGAACTTTTTTAAAATAATGTAAGATTAAGTTTGTGTTGAATGAATAATAAAGTTAATTACATTTCACAAAGTGGTAAGTGTTTTCATCATTTTGTACCATTAATTTGAGACCATTCCAACCGCGGTCACGTTACAACGCGGGTGTGAAACATACCTCCCAACAACAGCGTTAAATCGGGCTTCTATTGTATATATATAATGAAATAAAACGATTCTTTTGAAGAATATTAAACGAAAATACGATATTAGATAAATATATATTTTAGGTCTAAAGTGTTATAAAGTTCAATTTTGATACGAGAAAGAGTTATTAAAAATCGCAACTTAATGTTTTCTATTGGGTTTTTAAAATTTTTATATACATCATAAATGCAATGGTATGAATTCTTTTTATAATGCTAATATTGAACATTTTAAAAATATATCGATAAGAATACTAAAGAATAATTTTAAACAATATACCAACGTTGAATTCAGACATTTTTTCCAAAATAACAAGAACGTAGCTTTTGATATCAGTGTATACAAAACGTACAAAATTTACGTACAAAATATTCTATACTATTTTTCAAAACAAATATTGTACACATGAGTGGAAAAAATCTCATAATGACTCATAGAATATTTTTATTTGACAAATAAACTGCATTTTCTTGCCAAAAAAAAAATCATGGAAATCCCACTGTCATTATAGAAGAAGAAATTAAACTTCAAATGTATTACCCTATCCCCATATTCAAAAAATACATACAGGAAATGAATAACAAAAAAAAAAGAAACATTTCATGCTTTATACATATTTATTTTTTGCCCCAATTTTTTTAAAGAGTTAGAAAAAGTGATTGCCGGTTTATTAGTGTTCTCTTTAATATTGTAAAAAAAAAAAAAAAAAAAAAAAAAAAAAAAAAAAAAAAAAGAATTTATTTTCCTTCCCTACTTTCATGGTGGTGCTTTACTTCATAGTTTGCGAAGTGATATACTCATCCATTAAAGAGAAATAAAGACAGAAAAGAGGAAATTTATCGTTGGAAATCTCATTTAAAAATTCTAAAAAATAACAAAATAGATTGAGGATGGTAAAAAATAATATTCTGAATTCCATTTTCATTTACCAAAGCATGGGATTTATTTTGTTTGTTTCTGGAATTGCATTACATTATTTGTAATATATTTTTTTAATTATCATGCACGATATTTTCATGAGTAAAGTATTAAGAGAATTTTACTTGGATAAAAATTGTGATGTTTGATAATTATTATATTAGGAAATGTCCAATTCTAAAACTGATATATATATATGTGTATAGGAAGTACGATATTTGATAAATATGTATTTTAGGTCTAAAGTGTTATAAAATTCAATTTTGATACGAGAATGAATTATTAAAAATCACAATTTAATGTTTTCTATTGGGTTTTTTAAATATTTATATTCGTCATAAATGCAATGTTATGAATTCTTTTTATAAAGCTAATATTGAACATTTAAAAAATATATTGAAAAGAATGCTAAAGAATAATTTTAATCAATATACCAACGTTGAATTCAGACATTTTCTTTTTCCAAAATGACAAGAATGTAGATTTTGATAGCAGTGTGTACAAGATCTTATGTACAAAACATTCTGTGCTATTTTTAAAAACAAATATTGTACGCATGAGTGGAAAAAATCTCATAATGACTCATACAATTTTTAAACAATGAGCTGCATATTCTTGCGATAAAAGTAAAGAATCATATAAATCCTACTGCTATCATACAAGAAGAAATTTCATTTTTTTAATGCATTACCCTGATCGTACATTCCAAAAGTACATATTAGAAATGAATAAAAGAAAAAGAAGAAATGTTTCATGTTTTATACATATTTATTTTTTTTTTGTATATATAATATATTAGTTTACTTTTTGAAGTTAAAAAGAAATAAATTTTTCTTTTCTACTTTCAGGATGGTGCTTTACTTCATAGTTTGTGAATTAATATACTAATCTATTAGAAAAAAAGAAAAGAAAAAAAAAAGAAAACGGTAAATTTATGGCTGGAAATCACACATTGTATATACATATATATAAGTAGGAACAGAAGTAAAAACAGAAACACTTATTGCAGACTGGGCACTGTTAAAATTTTAAAACTTATATTAAAGAACAACTTATTTACGAAAATGAAATATTTACAGATTGCTATTTACAAATGATTTATAATCATCGTAGATTTTTTTTCTTCACCTATCAGAATTAGCACGCATCCTCAGGTGTTCTTTTTTCTGCCCACCAACTCATAATAATTGTTCGTTTCTCTTTCATTCACTTCAGGTTAACATTAGTGCTTAACCATGCCTTTTATTCAGCTACAGCACTTGAGTACCGTTGTCATCAGAGTTGCGATATGGAGTAGAAAATATGCACACTTAATAGTGGAAAGCGTATATTTTCCCCACATATGCATATATACATATATTGAAGGTATTTTCTTTCTTCCTTTTTTCTTTGCAGTGTTAGGAAAACCATTTAATACTCTGAATACCATTTTCTTTTACAAAAGCATGGCATTTTGATTTTGTTTATTTTTAAAATTGCATCATATTATTAATATATTATTTTTATTATCATGCTTGATATTTTCATGAGTAAAGTATCGAGAGAAATCTACTCGAAGAATTTTTTCTCATTTTTTTTTTCATTTTTCTCAGATTTTTAAGATATGTTTATATTTTATAAATACAATGGTATGAATTTATTTTCAAATGCTAATGTTTGACATTTTAAAAATATATGGAAAAGAATGCTAGTGAATAATTTTGAATTTCTAATTTATCAACGTTGAATTCAGAGTTGTTTTATAATGACTGCACAATACTCATCTAAAAGATGAAGCTCTTTTTGGGAAGTTTTCTTTTCCGGATGAAAATAAAAAACGCAAACTTAATATCAGTGTGTACAAAAACTTATTTACAAAACATTTTATATTATTTTTAACAGTAAATATTGTACACATGATTGAAGGAAATGTCATAGTGATTCATACAAATTTTTATTTAAGGAAGACCCGAACCCCATTTTCGGCCAAAATTCATCAAAAGTTCAAAAAAAAAAAAAAAAAAAAACTCAGAAAACGATAAAATACATATTTGCGAATATCCATGCAAAAATTTCAGAAGTCGGGGACACTTGGAACAGGTAGAAAATGAGCTTTTTTAATTGCACTCACTATAGAGTTTAAAGGACTAGCGGCCATTTAAAACGTGTTTTCCTGAAAATGACTTTTTTAAAATTTTGCCTAAGTTCAAAGTACTAAGGCTCAGTGGTAAAATGATTTAGAAACAAAGTGTTTATGTTTTTAGAATCTTAAAAAAAATTTCAACAAAAGTAAGGACAGATATTTTTCTTAACTATTTCTGAAAATTTAACATAAATTGGTAACATGAAAATTATAACGAATTTAAGGAAAATTACCATGCGTAATTTCTTTCTTTTTTTAGCTGATTAAAATAGAAAATTAAAAATACCTCTCCCTAGGTCGTTTCCATATACTATAACACTATTTAAGAAATTTTAGTAATACCAAAATATTGAAAATTGTATGAGGAGTAGTAATTTTAAAAAGTGTATTTTTCACAAAAAAAAATCATAAAAATCGACATAAAAAATATACTTTTTAATAAAAAGTTATTTTTTTTGCTAATTATTCCTTACAAAAAGATTCTTAAATAGTACACCAAAATTCATTACTTCAAAATCAATAATAAAAATTTTGGGTTTTTTCTTACGGGTCTCCCTTAACTCTTAAGCTGCATTTTCTTGTGGTAAAAGAAAACAATCATGTAAATCCAACTATTATCATACAAGAAGAAATTTCATTTTTTTTAATGTATTACCCTAATGCTACATTCAAAAAGTACACAGAAGAAATGAACAAGAGAAAAAGAAGAAACATTTCATGCTTTATACATATTTATTTTTTGTTCCAACATTTCTAAAAAGCTAGAAAAAGTGATTTTCAGTTTATTAGTATATTCTTTAATGTTACATAAAAGTAAAATTTTCTTTCCCTACTTTAATGATGATGGTTTATTTCATAGTTTTTAAATTGATATACTCATCCATTAAAAAGGGAAAAAAAGACAGAAAACGGAAAATTTATCGTTTCAAATTGCATTTAACAATTCTGAAAAAAGAATAAAGCATATTGAGTAACCTTAAAATGGGGTGAATAGGAACAGCGAGGTGAGTAGGAACGAAACTTCCCGGTCATACAAATAAATTCATTATAAATATATGTGATGATATTTTCAGTTGCCAATTTTTTTATAAGAAGGCAATAATATTAAAAGTTGGGAAATTCAGTTTTGTCATGTTGGCATCACTACTGGGGTATGTAAAAAAACTGCAAGTGGATCCTCAAAAACTTTATTTTTTCAGCGTCTTCAAAACTTTGTGTGTAACTGCAGCATTTTTCGTATTCTAAACCTAAGAGTAGGGATTTTAAATTAATGATAGACCTGTAAACGATATGCTGTAGTAAATTCTACTTATTTCTAATTTACATAATGAAAAAGTGAAAAATAACTTGTAATATCAGAGAATCAGAGGTTTAAGATTTACGGGGCGAATCGGAACACAATTTCTCTCATGGTTTATTTTTCTCTACAGTAGTAGTTTCATATAATATCCGAAAATATATGTATGAATATGTATTGTAACAATATTTTGTTTGTTCTAATTACTTGAAGAGTTTAAAGGTGCGAAGAAATTACTTAGTTAAACATAAAAGCCAACGTCCAATCCAACAGACATGGAACACACATTAAAAGAATTTAAAAATAGCAAATTATTAAGAAAAATAGCATAGAATTATTCTCTCGCATCCACAACATTACACAAACATCTAAAAATGGAAAACCAATTAAAAAAGAGAGGGATGCAAAGAGCACTAAGAGCTGGGGATGAGGGCGTACTAGTACCTCGTATTAATACATGCAGCGATTGGGCCTATTCGATAGATTTCACTTACCCAATGACTACTAGAAAAGGATGACACAAAACAGGGCTGAATTTGTATTAAATTCCAACTTCTGCATTCGAATACAATTTCTTAGAACAAATTTCAATTTTTCTTTAGTTCAAAGTTGTTTTCAAACTTTCAAAAAGGCATATCTTTACATGTATATAAAATAAAAACTTGGTTTGATAGCAACTACGTGTTCCTATACCTCCCTTATCATTATTACCTGTTTTTATTAAATCTATTAAAATTTAAATCAAAATAAATAAAGATTATAACATTTGTTCCGATTCACCCCTATCAGCGGGGTGAATCGGAACACCATTAAAAATATAAAATATATATATAAACAGTAACAAATGTTATGTTTTTGCTTAAAAAATAAAGAACAAGTTTCTAGTAAAAAAAAAAATAAAAGAATTAAAAAATCACTTGTTGCTTTTTTTTAACGTTAAAGTTGAAAACTGTTCCGTTTCACCCCATTTTACGGTACATTTTATTTTCTTCCTTACATTTTTTAAGTGGTAGAGAAAAAATTAATACTTCTATTTTCTATTACGAAAACATGGCATCTTTGGTTGTTGCTGTTGTTTCTTTCTAGAAATGCATTGCATTATGTATTGTTACGAATTTTGTAAATAGTTAGTGTTTGTACTGTAAAATAATGTAAATAATCTTATTAAGTTCCATTTCTTTACTAATATTAGTTTTTGTTACATTGTCTCTGTTATCAAGCAAACTTGTCTATTATTTTCAGTGAATGTCTATGGAAGCTTTGCGAAATATTAGAGATATCGCCAAGTTGGCGACAAACTTGGCGATTGTTGGCGATGGTAACACTTCCCTCTTTATGGTAACCCCCCCCCTTAGGTCTACTGATACATTGAATGTTTTTCCTTGGTTTCTGGATTTTTCTAGAAGGTTGTGGAAACTTCGGCGCATGCTGCGAGCCTATATAAGGAGAGCAATACGAGCTGATGTGGTTATTATTTACCAGTCAGTCATTGAGTGAACTTCTAGGGTATTGTTTAAGCAAGTTTGCTTGAGTCTTATTTACGTTATTTTGAATGTGATTTAGTGTTGAGACGTTGTATAAAGAGTCTCTGGAACCTATATCTGCACTTATACGATAGATTTGAACAATTATTTTTGAATATCTAGTAATATTTGTGAGTTTCGAAGACTCTGTTGTTCTGAAGTTCTGTAAATAAATTATTTTCTACTTTTCTGACAAGAGTTTGAAGTTGTCTAACCATAAGATCAAAATAACCCCATATACGCTACAAGATTTGGTGTCAGGAGTCGGGATCTTATGGCAAAAACAAAAACAATGGACGGACTACTGAAAGAACTGTTAGAAGCTATTAACGGATTAAGAACAGAGCTGACCAATAAAATTGATAAAGGCCAAGAAGAGTTGGCGGATAAAATGAATAAAGGCCAAGAAGAGTTGGCGGATAAAATGAATAAAAACGAAGAAAGAATGGAACAGTTGACAAATAAAACTGATAAATGCCAAGAAGAGGTGACTGAAAAAATTGACAAATGCCAAGAAGAGTTGGTGGATAAAATGAATAAAGCAAAAAAGAAATGAAGAAAACTTTTGAAGAAAAGTTCTCGTCGGTAGAGAGGAGAATAGGTTCGGTAGAAGAGAAAATACAGGAAGTAGAAGATAAAATTCAGAATGAAGTTAGTAACGTTGAAGAGAAAATAAGTAACGTTGAAGAGAAAATAGTTGACGTAGATGTAAATCTAAATAAAAGAGTAGAAGATCTTGAGAAGAAGCTTTCAACGTCTAGTGGTAATTATGAAGAATTTAGGAATCCGCCTGCTTCTCCCGTGCACATTAAGCTGTCGACATACGACAGAAAGAGTTCCTGGCAAGTTTACAAGACCCAATTCACCATAGTAGCCGAAGTGAACAAATGGAGTGACGACGTGAAAGCTTGTCAACTGGCAGCATCTTTGAGAGGAGAAGCCGCCGACGTGCTGCAAACATTGCCCAATATGACGCAACTCAATTTTGAGACTTGAAATGAGATTCAGAGAAAAATTCTTGAAGGATTATACAAGATTACAAATGAAGAGCCGCCATCAAAAATCGAGTGAAACCCTTCAAGAGTTTGCCTCAGAAATTAAACGGCTGGCAAATTTAGCATTCATCGACTGCCCAACAAATGTACGGGAAATGCTCTCACTGCAGTACTTTGTAGACGGAATAAAAGATCCCGAAGTTCAGAGAGCGGTACGAATGGCAGATGTACAGGATTTAAAGGCTGCATTACTATATGCCTTTAAGTTGGAAGCAGCTACACAAGCCAGCCGTAGAGATCGTCATTCAGTCCGAGGGGCAACGGTGAACAAAAGCTCAGACACTGAGATCGACTTCTTGAAAAAAATTAGGAAAATAAATCAAGAACTTGAAGCTTTAAAATACGGAAGAACAAGCTCAAGGAGACAGAATCTCACGTGCTGGGGATGCGGTGATACAGGACATCTCCGTAGAAATTGCCCCAAAATCCACGAACGTGAGGTAAATTCAAACAGTCAGCAGGGAAACTAAATTTTGGCCATCTCGCGGGGCGGAGGTTGCCAGAGAATGAAAAGCCCCACCTGAAGATCCTCCAGATATCAAAAATGAGTGGCGGTGATAATGAATTATATGTGATAGGCTTTATTAACGGAATTTAGTGCCGTATGATTGTCGATAGAGGAGCCAATGTGACAATAATAAGAGAAGATTTGGCTCGGAAATTGAAATCTAAACTTATCTGGACTCCACCATGCGTTACCCTGCAAACTGTGGCAGGCGACAAGATTGGCATATATGGAAAGGCCAATTTAACCATCAACTTTGGAGAAACGAAATATTACCATACAGCATTTGTGGCTGACATAACAGATCCTTGCTTAATCGGGCTAGATTTTCTGAAGAAGTTTGGCTTCAAGCTTGATTTCAAAAATAACAAAATGCTCTCAAAATTTGAAGAAATAAGTCTTTTTGGATTAAATAACGAAATTGAATGTAAAGAAACAGTAATAGCCAAAGAAGACATCAATCTAGATCCAAGAACAGAATTTTTAGTTCCAGCTGAAATTAAAAATGAAACTAATTACCGATTTGGCCATATAGATTATCCCGAGGACAATAGTAAACAAGCAGGAGTATTGGTGGCTTCATTTCTGGTGGACCTCTCGAAGAAGACCATTCCAGTCAGAATTGCTAACATCAGTGATAAGACGAGGACTATCAAGAAAGGAGAGGTGATAGCGTCATGTGCTCCTGTGACATGCATAAGTCAAAATTCTAGTCACTCTGAGAAATCTTCAGATAATTTAGTCAAGGATTTGTTACAAAATACAGACTTAGATCCAAAACAGATGCACGCTGCGGAAAATTTAATTAGGGAATTCCAAAGTTTATTTTCCCAAACATCTGAAGACTTTGGACGAACTAAAATGGCGCAACACCGAATTGATACTGGAGATCACTCACCTATTAAACAACACCCTAGACGATTACCTTTTGCCAAGCAAGAAGAGGTGCAAAATTTAATTAAGGATATGGAAGAAAATGACGTCATCGAACTATCGACAAGTCCATGGGCGTCTCCCATTGTATTAGTAAGAAAGAAGGATGGTTCTACAAGATTTTGTGTAGACTACCGCCGACTGAATGACGTCACCAAAAAGGATAGTTACCCTCTACCAAGGATTGACGACACTCTCGACACACTTGCGGGCAACACTTGGTTCTCGACTCTGGATCTGAAGAGTGGTTACTGGCAGGTAGAGATCCATCCGAACGACCGCGAGAAGATCGCCTTTACAACGGGACAAGGTTTATGGCAGTTCAAGGTAATGCCTTTTGGTCTATGTAACGCACCTGCAACTTTTGAACGGCTTATGGAAACGGTTCTCCGGGGGCTGTCATATGAAGCATGTCTTGTTTATTTAGATGACATCATAATCATAGGAAAATCTTTTGATGAACATCTTAACAACCTCAGGCGGGTGCTACAAAAATTAAAGGAAGCTAATTTGAAGTTAAGCCCTTTGAAGTGCAGCTTGTTTCGCAATGAAGTCGCATACATTGGACACATCATTTCGGCGGAAGGAGTTAGGACTGATCCGGAGGAGATATCGGCAGTGAAAAATTGGAGTCGTCCAGCAGATGTTCACCAGCTTCGGAGTTTTCTAGGATTATGCACCTATTACAGAAAATTCGTCAAAGGCTTCTCGATGATTGCAAGACCACTTCATAAATTAACAGAAGCCAATCAAAAATTTATGTGGACACAGGAATGTGACGCTGCTTTCGAAAAGCTTAAGGAGGCCTTAACATCCACTCCAATTCTGTCATATCCTCAAATCGATAAACAGTTCATACTTGATACGGATGCAAGTAACGAAAGCATTGGCGCTGTACTGTCCCAGGAAATCGACGGCGAGGAGCGTGTTATCGCCTATTTCAGCAGGTGCTTATCAAAGTCAGAGAGAAACTACTGCGTAACAAGGAAAGAGCTTCTTGCTGTAGTGAAAGCTGTAGACCATTTTCACCACTATCTTTACGGTCGAAAGTTCCATATCCGAACTGATCATGCTTCTCTAACTTGGCTATTGAATTTTAAGAACCCTGAAGGCCAGATAGCCAGGTGGATACAAAAGCTTCAAGAGTACGATATGGAGATACGATATCGAAAAGGCTCATCACATGGAAATGCAGAGTCTCTCTCAAGAAGACCCTGCTCAGAGAATTGTAGATACTGCGACCGGGTTGAGAAGAAATTTAATGTCAAAGGTCCTATAATAAGACAAGTTACAACTGGGTCTACATCATCGCAAGATCCGTGGAGTGACGATAGCCTGCGTAAAGATCAACTTGCTGATCCTGAAATTAAGCCAATTCTAGAGCTGAAAGAGGAGTCCAACAGGAAGCCCAGCTGGCAAGACATGGCCCATTACCATCCTACGACTAAACGTTATTGGGCTCTCTGGGATTCCCTACATTTGAAGAACGGTATCTTGTACCGAAAATGGGAGTCTGACGATGGAAAGACATGTAGATGACAACTACTACTCCCTAAGTCGAGAATTTCTATGGTCCTTCAAGAACTGCATGGTAGTCCCACAGGAGGTCATTTTGGTGTAATGAAGACCCTGCAAAAGGTTCGAGAGCGTTTCTACTGGAATAATGTTCGCAGTGATGTGGAGAAGTGGTGTCGAACTTGTGACACCTGTGTAGCACGTAAAGGTCCAAAGAGGCGCACCCGTGGACGATTGCAGCGTTATAATGTAGGAGCTCCTTTCGAACGAATTGCTCTAGACATTCTGGGTCCGCTTCCTAGAACATCTGATGGCAACAAGTACATCCTCGTTGTCATGGACTACTTCACTAAGTGGCCTGAAGCCTACGCCATTCCTAATCAAGAGGCGGTAACCGTAGCAGACATATTGGTTCAACACTGGGTTTCCAGATACGGAGTTCCTCTTCAAATCCATTCCGATCAAGGAAGAAACTTTGATTCGGCTGTGTTTAAGGAAATGTGCGGACTACTCGGCATGGACAAAACTCGAACTACACCTCTACATCCTCAATCAGACGGCATGGTGGAGCGCTTCACTCGTACCATCCTAAATATCCTCTCTCTCCTGGTGTCTAGAGACCAACAGAACTGGGAGAAGAAATTGCCTCTTTTCCTGCTTGCTTACAGGAGTGCCACTCATGAGGCCACTGGTTACTCCCCTTCTCAAATGCTCTTTGGTCGTGATCTTCGTCTGCCTGCGGATCTTTTGTTTGGCCGTCCTCCTGAGGCTCCTTTGTCGCCTGAATAATACGTGAATGGACTCCAGGCACGGATTGAGGAGGTTCATTGTCTAGTGAGAAGCCGAATCGGACTGGCATCAGAAAAGATGAAGACACGGTAGGACATAAAGGCAACTGGACATGAGTTCAACGAAGGTGACAAAGTTTGGTTGTGGAATCCCATACGTCGTAAGGGACTGTCGCCAAAACTACAAAGAAACTGGGACGGTCCTTACACTGTCGTCAACAGGCTGAATGACGTCGTCGTTCGCATACGAAAATCGCCACACACCAAGCCCCAGGTCGTACATTATAACCGGCTAGCCCCTTATTTTGGCCAAAGTGATTAGAAATTCAAAACTGGAATTTCAGACCATGGTCATGAAAGTCACTTTTTGTAAATATGTAAATAGCAATTAGTTCTTATTTATGTAAATCTTATTATTATTATTATTTATTTATTTATTTATTTATTTGTTTAAATATTTTAAGTGTTTTCCTCCAACTCTAGGATTGCACTGCGCGGGACGTGCAGTCTTTGAGGAGGGGGTAGTGTTACGAATTTTGTAAATAGTTAGTTTTTGTACTGTAAAATAACGTAAATAATCTTATTAAGCTCCATTTCTATACTAATATTAGTTTTTGTTAGATTGTCTCTGTTATCAAGCAAACTTGTCTATTATTTTCAGTGAATGTCTATGGCAGCTTTGCGAAATATTAGAGATATCGCCAAGTTGGCGTCACTTTTGGCGACTAATTTTGGTCGCCAAATTTGGCAATATATCGCCAAGTTGGCGACAAACTTGTCGATTGTTGGCGATGGTAACCCTTCCCTCTTTATGGTAACCCTCCCTTAGGTCTACAGATACACTGAATGTTTTTCCTTGGTTTCTGGATTTTTCTAGAAGGTTGTGGAAACTTCGGCGCATGCTGCGAGCCTATATAAGGAGAGCAATACGAGCTGATGTGGTTATTATTTACCAGTCAGTCATTGAGTGAACTTCTAGAGTATTGTTTAAGCAAGTTTGCTTGAGTCTTATTTACGTTATTTTGAATGTGATTTAGTGTTGAGACGTTGTATAAAGAGTCTCTGGAACCTTTATCTGCACTTATACGATAGATTTGAACAATTATTTTTGAATATCTAGTAATATTTGTGAGTTTCGAAGACTCTGTTGTTCTGAAGTTCTGTAAATAAATTATTTTCGACCTTTCTGACAAGAGTTTGAAGTTGTCTAACCATAAGATCAAAAGAACCCCATATACGCTACAACAGTATATTTTTTTCTTATCATGCAAGATATTTTTATGAGAAAAATACAATATTAGATAAATGTGTGTTTCAGGTCCAAAGTATAATGAAGTTCAATTTTGATACGGGGATTTATTATTGCAAATCACAACATAATGTTTTCTTTTGGGTTTTTAAAATCTTTTCACGCATCATAAATTCAATCGTAAAAATTTCTTTTCTAATGCTAATATTAAACATTTTAAAAATATTTCAAAAAGAAAGTCAAAAAATAACTTCAAACAATATTCCAACGTGGAGTTCAGTCTTTTTTTCAGAATGATAAAAACGTAAGATTTTAATATCAGTGTATACAAGAACTTACGTGAAAAGCATTCTGTGCTATTTAAAAAAAATCTCATACAAATAATCGGAGGAAAAGCCATAATGATTCATACCCCATTTTTGTTTAACACTTGAGGCACATTTTCTTCTGATAAAAGAAAACAATCATATAAATTATACCGCATCATAGAAGAAGAAATTTAATTTTTTAATGTATTAACCTAATCCTACATTCCAAAAGTGCATGCATGAAATGAATAAGAGTAAAAGAAGAAACATTTTATGCTTTTAGTCCAAGAGCCGACCACACAAAACCCTAAGTGATCGAGCACAAGAAAAATCCTTTATTATATGGAAGAGTGGTAATAGAGGAATCTAATGATCCATGTCTTCCGGAAGCGATGTGGTGCATAAGCCAAAAATTGATACCACTAGTGGTTCACTCGTAGGTTTAAAATTGTGTTTGCCGTACAATCAAAAGTAGGAAAACACGGAAAACTGGATGCAATAAAACGCAATGCTAACCCTACGGGTCAACGACTACTGGTATCAATTTTTGACTTATACACCTCTTCGCTTCTGGCAGACATGGATCATTAGATTCCTCTAAAACCACTCATCCATAAAATGAAGGATTTTTTCTTGTGCACGATGATTTAGGGTTTTGTGCGGTCGGCTCTTGGACTGTTTATATAAATTTATTTTTTGTTCCTCTTTTTCTAAGATTTACAAAAACAGATTGCCGGTTTATCAGTTTACTCTTTGATGTTGTAAAAAAAAGAGAATTTCCTTACCCTGCGTTCATGAAGATGCCTTTACTTCATCGTTTGCGAATTGATATACTCATCCATTAAAATGAAAAAGACAGAAAAAGAGAAAACTTATCGTTGGAAATCCCATTTAAAAATTCTGGAAAAAGAATAAAATATATTTAGGATGTTTTCTTTCTTCCTTGTTTTTTGTTATTTTTTAAAGCGGTAGGTAAACAATTTAGTACTCTAGATTACATTTTCATGTACCAAAGCATGGCATTTTTTTTTGTTTGTTTCTAGAATTGTATTATATTATGTGTAATACATATTTTTTAATTATCATGCAAGATATTTTCATGAGTAAAGTATCAAAATAAACCTATTTGAAGAAAAATTGTGATAGGTAAGTGCACCAGTAGTGGGCCATGTACCAATAGTGGGCCACCAGTTTTCAAAGTTGAAAAACAAGTTTTCTAGTCACCCCTGTTACATAAAAAACTAACTTCTGATTGGCTGGAACCTTTTTCTGTTATCAGACAAAGGAAAAACTTCAGTATTCTTCGGGGTTTTTTTTTTTTTTTTTTTTTTTTTTTTAAGTTATAAAATATTACAAACTGTTCGAAAAAACTAAAGAGAAGCTGAAATTGTTTTACGTAAGTATCAAAACTTCTAATTATGATTTCATTATTGTGTATATTTAAGTCTAGAAATGTAAAAAAATATATCCTCCGTACAGTACACATTAAACTCAAGAATGGAGTGGCCCACTACTGGAGCATCAGAAATTTACTATGCCCATTACTGGAGCATAGAGGAAGGTAGCGTTTTTATTTTTCATTTTCTAAAGAATATATTTTAAAATTTTGAATGCTTATTATGATACATGAAGGTAAGGACAAGACTAAAAAAATTTTTTTTGGAATTCTCTAATATATTAATAATAATTAATGTCCTTAAGTGGCCCATTACTGGTGCGTTTACCTTACTTGATAAAATACTGTTTCAGGAAACGTCCAATTTTATCGCTTCAAAAATATACATAGAAAATAAAGTAAAGTGTTTCTTTTGTAGAACATTAAAAGGAAGTATGATATTAGATAAATTTGTTTTTTAGATCTGTAGCATAATGAATTGAAATTTTGATACAAGAATATATTATTAAGAATCACAACTTAATGATTTCTTTTGGGTTTTCAAAATTTTTTTATACTTCATCCATGCAATGATATGAATTTCTTTTCTATTAAATGTTTAAATATTAAACGTTTTAAAAGTACTTTTAAAAAAATTGTTATTTCTAAAATTTCATTTCATTATTTGTAATACATTTTTAAAAATTATCATGCACATTATTTTCATGAGTAAAGTATCAAGATCATTCTATTTGGATAAAAATTGTGATTTTGATAAAATACTGTATTAGGAAAAGTCCAAATCTAATGCTAAAAATAAATGTATACATATAATATAATAAAATGTTTATTTTGAAGAACATTAACGATGAAATGTGATATTAGATAAATGTTTGTTTTAGGTCTAAAGTATAATTATGTTCAATCTAGTTGCGAGAATATATTAATAGAAATCGCAAATTAATGTTTTCTTTTGAGTTTTAAAAATCTTTTTATCCTCAATAAATGCAATGATATGAATGCTTTTTTTAATGCTAATATTAAACATTTTAAAAGTACTTGGAAAAGAATTGTTATTTCTAGAATTTCATTACATTATTCATAATATATTTTTCTAATTATCTTGCAGCATATTTTCATGGTTAAAGTACCAAGATAAATCTACTTGAATAAAAATTGCGATGTTTGATAAAATGCTGTATTAGGAAACGTCCAAATATAATGCTAAATATATGTATATAAAAAATAAAATGTTTTTTAAGAACATTAAAAAAGAAATGCGATATTAGATAAATGTTTGTTTTAGGTCTAAAGTATAATGATGTTCAATCTAGTTGCGAGAATATATTAATAAAAATCACAAATTAATGTTTTCTTTTGAGTTTTAAAAATCGTTTTATACATCATAAATGCAATGATATGAATGCTTTTTATAATGCTAATATTGAACATTTTAAAAGTACTTGGAAAAGGATTGTTATTTCTAGAATTTCATGACATTATTCATAATATATTTTTCTAATTATCTTGCAGGATATTTTCAAATACTGTATTAGGAAACGTCCAAATATAATGCTAAAAATATATGTATATATAATAAAATAAAATGTTTCTTTTAAAGAACATTAATTAAAGAAGAATTACGATATTAGATAAATGTTAGTTTTAGGTCTAAAATATAATAATGTTCAATCTTGTTACGAATATGTATTGATAAAAATCACAACTTATGTTTTTCTTTTGAGTTTTTTAAATCCTTTTATACATCATAAATGCAATGATATGAATACTTTCTATAATGCTAATATTAAACATTTTAAAAGTACTTGGAAAAGAACTGTTATTTCTACAATTTCATTACATTATTCATAATATATATTTTTTTAATCCTCATGCAAGATATTTTCATGATTAGTCTAGTTGAAGAAAAATTTTAATGTTTGATAAAGTACTGTATTAGGGAAACGTCCAATTCTAATACTAAAAAAAAAAATGTATATATATTTATATATGTATATAATAAAATAAAATGTTTCTGTTGAAGAACATTAAAGGGAAATGCGGTATTAAATAAATGTGTGTTTTAGGTCTTAAGTATAATGATGTTCAATTTAGATAAGAAAATGCATTAAATGAAAATCACAACTTAATGTTTTTCTTTGCGAGTTTAAAATATTGTTATACTTCATAAAAGCAATAGTATGAATTTAAATTAATTGAATGAATTAAGTATGTAATGAAATGTATGAATTAAATTTATTAAATGCAATAGTAGAATGCATTAATAAAAATTACGACTTAATGTTTTCTTTTAGGTTTTTAAAATGTTTTTATGCATCATAAATGCAATGGTATGAATTTCTTCTCTAATGCTAATATTAAACATTTTAAAAATGCTTGGAAAAGAATAGTAAGGAATAATTTTAAACAGTATAGCAACATTGAATTCAGACATTTTTCACCGTAGTTAGAGGAAGGAGGGAGGGAGAATACATATACACGGTTGTAATAAGAATGAGATAGGCTTATCTAGATTTTTACTTGCATAAACCAATGAAAGATTATGTTTTCGGATAACGCGGTGTAGTTTTAGCTTGTATTAGAGAAACTAAAAGATGAAATAAATAAATTCTGTTAAATTTCATAAAACACATATACAGATACGGTAGCAAATGATGAGAGTATGAAACAACTTT
Organism: Maratus speculifer; assembly: GCA_964019185.1. NCBI lineage: Eukaryota > Metazoa > Arthropoda > Arachnida > Araneae > Salticidae > Maratus > Maratus speculifer. The sequence continues at coordinate 299,228,313 of OZ025295.1, read as the reverse complement.
AAAACGGAACAAGATTGCCGGTCTCGCACTTTTACCTCTCTCATAGAACATTAAGACAAACAATAACGTAAAAAAGGGTAAACAATAAACATAAAAAATAAAACTCAACAAATCTCTTCCTAGAAAAATCTATTGACCTTAGTGACACAAAAAAAAAAAAAAAAAAAAAAAAAAAAAAAAAAATGCACAAATCGCTATATATTACAATTTAAAACGATGGTGTATTTATTATATACTGAACGTATAACCAATAAAAATTACAAAAAGTTCTAAACATTAAATTGGGGGAAGGGATTCAACACTGCGGTATACTTAAGAACTTTATATTGTTTTGTTTTAAATTATAGTGTAAATTAATGAATTATGTTTGTAATAATATGTATGAATCAAATTTATGTAAAATTTAGGATGAATAATATGTATGAATCAAATGAATAATGAATGATGATGAAATGAATGAAAGAATGGTAAAATGATGAAATGAATAATGAATGATGATAAATAATATATATGAATCAAATTTATGTATTTATTATATACACAACGTATAGCCAATAAAAATTATAAGAAGTTCTAAACTTTAAATTGGGGGAAGATTTTCAACATTGCGGTATACTTAAGAACTTTATATTGTTTTGCATTAAATTATAGTCTAAATTAGTGAATTATGTGTGTAATAATATGTATGAATCAAATTTATTAAATTCAATAGTAGAATGAATTAATAAAAATCACAACTTTATGTTTTATTTTGGGATTTTAAAATGTTCGTATGCAGCTTAAATGCAATAGTATGAACTTCTTCTCGAATGCTAATAATAAACATTTTGTTAAAGTCTGAACGTCTAACGTCTGAACATCTAACTGTTTGTCAGAACATATAGCCAATAAAAATTATAAAAAATTCTAAACTTTAAATTGGAGGGAGGGATTCTACACTGCGGTATACATAAGAACTTTATATTGTTTTGCTTTAAATTATAGTGTAAAGTAGTGAATTATGTGTGTAATAATATGTATGAATTAAATTTATTAATTTTCAATAATAGAATGAATTAATAAAAATCACAACTTAATGTTTTATTTTGAAATTTTAAAATGTTCCTATGCAGCATAAATGCAATTGTCTGAACTTCTTCTCAATTAATAATATAAACATTTTTAAATTACTTGGGAAAAATGGTAAGGAATAATTTTAAACAGCTTAGCAACGTTGAATTCAGTGATTTTTTTCCTAAATGAAGGGGGTGCAGTTATTAAATCTTTCAACGCAGTTGTGCAGTTATAGAAATGATTTAAGTTTATCTATATTTTTACTTGCATAAGCCAATTAAAGATTCGGATAACGCAGTATAATTCTAGCTTATAGTAGATAAAATAAATATGAAATAGGTAAATTCTGTTACATTTTGTAAAACACATATACTGACACGATGGCAAATGATGATAGTATGGAACAAGTTTAAAATGGAAAAATATTTCCGGCATCACTTTTACCTTTCCCACAAAACATTAAAACAAACAATAACATCACAAAAAAGGTAAAAATAAACATAAAAAATAAGAACTCAACAAAACAAAATCCAACATAAATTGACGCCTAAAAATAAAAAAAATAAAAAATAAAAATGCAGAAATTGCTATATAGTTATTCAAAACATGCATAACATTTAAACAATTTAAAACATTTATAACATGCTGAACGTCAAGCGAATAAAAATTATAAAAAATTCCAAATCTTTAAGTGCAGAATGGGCGGATTCAATACTGAATTATACTTATGAACTTTATATTGTTTTTTCCTTAAATTATAGTGTAAATTAGTGAATTATGTATGCAATGAAATGTATGAATTAAACTTATTAAACGCAATAAAATAATGTATTAAAAATCACAACTTAATGTTTTCTTTTGGGGTTTTAAAATATTTCTATAGATCATAAATGTAATGCTATAAATTCTTTTTTTAATGCTAATATTATTCGTTTTAAAAAATACTTGGAAAATAGTGATAAGGGATAATTTTAAATAATATACAAACGTTGAATTCAAACATTTTTCTCCGGAGAAGGAGGGAGATACACTGTTAAAACTAATGGTGACACATTGCACCTTTTAGGGGTGAAAGGCTTGTCTCACTGGTGACACCCCTAGAGGAGCTAAAATGGCACCCTTAACTAGGGTGAAAGGATGGCACCCCTAATCCAGGGTGTTTCAGGGGGTGAAAGGACGGCACCTCAGGGAAGAATAATGGCACCCCTTATCCACAGTGTTCAATAGGGTGAAACGATGGCACCACAGGGGAGAATAATCTCACCCCTTATCCAGGATGCCCCAGGAGGTGAAAGGATGGCATCTCAGGGGAGAGTAATGGCACCCCATTAACCAGGGTGCCCCAGGGGGTGAAAAGATGGCGCCTCAGGGGAGAGTAATGGCACCCCTTATCCAAGGTGCCCCAGAGGGTGAAAGGATCGCATCTGAGGGGAGAATAATGGCACCCCTCATCCAGGGTACCTTAAGGGGTGAAAGAATGGCATCTCAGGGGAGAATAATGATACCACTTATCCAGGGTGCCCCAGAGGGTGAACGGATGAAACACATTATCCAGTGTGACCTGTGGCATCCTACAAGAAATAGCACTCACAATCTATGGCCCATAGTTGCAACCCCCCTCCCCCCACCCTGCTTGTCAAGAAATTGTATTGGTTTGAATCATGAAATACAAAGTGTTTACCCATTTTTAAATTGAATTCTGCAGAGAAAAATTATCATGATCAGTCAATATTTTGAGTCTTTTTTTTCTTTTAGATTGATGGAATATTATATTTTTAAACTCAATATCAGGTGTCCAAAGAAAAATTGTAGCATATTTTTGTAACTCAGAGAGGGATAATATGAACTGCAAAAATAATCATAGAAAGGCAGATAATTCAAATTGTACTTTCATTTACATGGAGAATATTTTAAGAAAAATTCAAAATTTTAACTTTTATACAGTTTTTGCATTTCAAAATCACCAATCATAAGTCACCACTATTGCATTGTTAGTCATACCCAAAAGGTTTTGTTAGAATAATTAGCAAAATTTACACAACCTCTACATCTATTTTCTGCCTCTAAAAATCACTGAGTTAGAGTCAAATATTGTGACTTTGTCATGCAATTTGAAGCCTGATTTTCAATTTTATGTTTTGAAGTTCTTATAAAATGAAATAAATCATGATTTTTGACTGTCTCTAACACATATGTTTGGATCAAACTTTTTGGGTATATTTAAGAAAGGGCCAGTAACTATTTTTGTGATTGGGCATTTTTAGATGCAGGAACATTATAAAAATTTGATGTTTTTTGACTCCAAAATAAGAGAAAGTACAAATTGAATTATCTATCTTCATATGAATATTTTTATAATTTTCTTATAGTTTCAGAAGTAATCCGTAACCATCTTTTTTGACACATAGTATATTGCTTGACATGTATTTTCATTATTTTATATACAGGCCAACTGAAAAGTATGAGGACACAGAAAAATGCTATATCCTTTAAAATATATGCCATAATTTAATAATAAAAAAAAATAAAAGAAATAACAATATTTTAACAAATTGTTCACTGGCTTGATATTTATTTTTTTCACAAATTTGAAAATGAAAGATCACAGAATTGACAGTCCGCTGCAGATAATTCTGATTTAAATCATTCTATGCCTTAATAATTTCGCATCACATACAATGCAAACTGGGGATTTTCTATTTCTAGCTTTTCTACAGTAGTCAAGTGAGTTAAGATCTGATTGTTCGAAGGCAATACACCTGTTATTAAATATCCACGCAGATGAGTGTTGAAGGTCAATGTTGTTTTTGCTCCATGTGAACGCCCCAATACTGCTGGAAGTTCCATTAAAATTATTTTGCTTCCATGAGGCGAACACTTTGTTGAACATATTAGTTACTGATCATTTTGACGGTTGTGAACTTTTCGGAGGATTAAGATTTTCATATAATAGAAGAAATGCTACAAAATTTTAAAATAAGCATTTCTCAGATTTTAGTTGTGAAATATCAATGTCAAACAACACACCAATATTTTTTCAGCAACCCTGCTGTATCTAATTAAAAAATTTTAAAACACAAATTAGAAAAGAATATGTAATAAATGCTGTGTAACTTTTAAATTAGTAAGAATACTTCATATTCTTTAAAATTCTTCCAGAAAGTTAGCCATCAAGCTATGAAATGAATTATAGAAAATAAGTTCATTTTATTGTTGTGGTAAAATCACAGATGAAATTGAGTAAAAAAAAAAAAATCATTTTTACAATATATGTAGTATTTACCTTTATAGTGAACTTATGCAAATCCATATTTTATAGCATATATCCACACAATATTAGAAATTAAGAACTGTATGTAAGGTGTCAAAATAATGCCTACAATTTTTTTTCGATGTGCCAACTGCATTTCATATTTTCTTATTTCTTTTCACAACCATGTTAATAGTAATAATATTGCATTGCATATTTAATTTTAATGTATTGAAGGGAAGTGGGGAGGAAACTTTATCTATTAAACACTTTTTCTTACTAAACAAAATAAAAACTGACTTTCCATAAGTATGTAGCCTGATTAAACTACAATATTTGGATTCTGGAAAAATTTATTCTTTTTATAAAGCTAATATGCATACAAAACAGATAATCAAGCAAATATGTCCACAGAGAGAAAATATGAGCTTCAGATATAACTAGGGATAAGCTAATTTTTAAAAAATCTGAGACTAACAGTACATCAGAAAATAAAAAGTAAGCAAATAATTGAATCTTTGGTTGCCAATTATAGTGTGGCATTTAAAACATTTCTAAATCACACATATTTTTTTTGTTTGTTTGAGGAAGGGAATGCAAAAATTTTAAAACAATTTTAATACAGTTTCTTATTTTAGGAGCATATAAGGATGCAGAAATATATCATAATAAAAGAAAATCTTGTTTACAGGGGTGTAATATCCAAGGACCAGTTTTATCAGTCATTGGTGAAAGTGAAGTTAACTTACAGGTTATTGAAAGGTTCAAAATTTTTAAGACACGTGCTGATGTCATGGTGCAGAGGGGGGGGGGAGGATGTATGCTAAAATAAAAATAAAAGCATTTGCTAAAAAAAAATTAAAGTTAAAGAAAGCTAGCTATTACGATTTGACGAGTAGGAATAATTTTTCTATAATTTAGTTTCATTTGACGACTAACGACTGCTGATTTCTAGTCCTGTACCCACATCAAAATGTATGCCAAATTGTTTTTGTGTTTTGACTTATTGCATCTGAAATTTTAATCCAAAGAGTAATTATAATGAAAGGAATAAAACACTGAATTAAAAAAAAAACCTTTTAGTTCAAATAATCATTTTGTTGTAAACACCAAGAATGTATTAAATATTATTAAGCAAAGACGTAACACTATGTGGAACTGATGCCACTGAGAAAATTTTGAAGACATAAGTATCTAATAAAAATGATAAAAATTTAAATTGGCTTTTGCTGTAGTTAACGTTAAACAACCAAAATAATGCATACCACAAAGTAACTAAGCTTATAAAATTATCAGTTTTTGTAATTAACTGTTTATATAAAATTAATACATAGTATGAGTAATTTAACAAGTTGCTTGAGTTGCGGAGCACAGTAACAGGTTGAAACACAGAAATTTCTGCACCTTCTTCATGATAAAGAGTCGGAAACTTTTCTTGTATCAAGCATGGTAATGTAAGTACTATAAATGTAAGTTCACGATCTGAAATAATAATAATAACACATTAAGGAAAACACACAACAAGACAGTCCAATTAAAATGTATCATCAAAGTGCAGCAAAAATGGTAGATGAGCAAAAATAGAAAGAATAAAATTTAAATAAAATTTAAATTATAGCTCACAAGGCTATCAAAGCCTGACAGCTAATGTGCCCGCAGGTTCTGTATGTAACGTGATAATTCTTTATATAAATATCAGATTTGCTTCAAATTTTATATGTAGGTTCATTCTGATAAGGTTCTTCACTGATTAGCATTGGAGGTTCATTGGTTAAATATGAAGGGGGAGGAGAAGAGAGTGCTGCCCTCCTTAATTTATATAAATATGCAGAAATCATGCAGAATTATCACATTTTCTTCAAATTTTGTTAATAGGTTCACTCTGATAAGGCACTTCCCTGATTAGTTTTAGGGACTCATGGTTAATTATAAAGAGGGATGGCAATTAATCCACTGTCCAATAACTTACAGTTGATTTCTTTTATTTTTGGAAGGGCATTATTCTTTGAAATAAGAGTATAATATACAGTTGTTTGTATAGCCTGCGAGCTCAATGCCATCAGTTTAACTCGGCACTTTCCTCTTTATTGCCTATTTTCGGACAGCACGAGAAAATTACATGACCTACTCATACTTGTCATTCAGATATTCTTTTCCTGTATTATCATTAAGAGTTACAAACTATTTACATTATTAACCATATTTACAAAACATATCTTGCAACAAACTGTCTATTCCAGATTAGCAACGAATTTCCCTAACATGTACAGGTATTCCATACCAGTGATAATAATAAAAACAAGTTGGAAATTGCACGTGAATGTAGCAAATGAGGTGCGTTCGTACGATAACGAAGTTTTAAAAATATTCAGATCTTGCTGATATAGTAGAGCGTACTCCGGATACAGTATAGTAGTCGAAATCTTTACGTTTCTGTAAATATGCAGGAACTAATTTTTATTACACCTCAGCAACGTATATCTTATTCATAAATGTGAAATAGTCGAATATAATTAAAACACGTCCCAAACAATATTTCCCCGTATAGCATTATATAGTGGAATACTTTTGTGTGGCCCTGTAATTTAATAATAAAAATTCTTTGCATCACAGATTGTATAGAATGCATATTTTCGTATATATTTCATAGATTTATGCCAATTCTATTATGTTCGAATGAGTGTAACATCATTAAAATGCGTTTGAAACTTTTTCCCCATTGACCGTAATGTAATGGAATACTTTTGATTTTCCCTGTAAATGATCTATGCATCCGACTTTCATAACATTTGAAAAGACTCGACAAAATTACGTAATAATTATATTTTTAAATTTCAAACGATTAAAATGCATTTGAAACTTTTTTTTGCTATTGACCGTAATGTAACGGAATCCTTTTGATTGTCCCTGTAATTGATCTATCCATCCGATTTTCATAAAATTTGAAATGACTCGACAAAATTATGTTATAATTATATATTTTAAATTTCAAATGATTCGGTTGGGTAGTTTTTTGCGTTGTTATATGCGGACGGACAGACAGACAGACGGACAGACAGACGGACAGACAGACAGACGGACGGACTGAGCGACAACAATAGGTGCTACGTATTTACATAATTACGAACGCACCTAAAAATGAGGAATTTTATTAAAATTTATTAGTACGCATTATGTATCCTATATTGACACTAATCAATCAATATATGGATACAACCCCTCGTGTTTTTCCTTCATTTTGGGAATAACGAATTTTCAACGTATTCTATTGACGATTATTTTCAAAATTTTCAAGATGTGATTTTGCGACTTTCACAAAAGTTGCTCTATACATTTAGCTAACATAATATGCAAATGAAATTTTGATATCTTTGACGCATGCGCAGTGAAAAATTATTTAGTAAACCTACTCAATATTCGAACAATTTTTATTATTTTTTAATTCTGATTACAGGGTATTGTGTGCAATATTGTTTGTCACATTTTCTGAAAAGAATGTTACTTTATATTAAGAACTCTTCAAATTATAAGCAAAAATCTTGGGTAAATTCGAGACTGTTTTTCGGATTCGTAGAAAACCTTAATTTTTCTAGGAGTATACATGATATCGACATAAAAATGAACACAGTTTATTACAATAAGCCACTTAATCATAATCTACAGTTTGAGCGCTTTTGCTAAATTTGTTTTGACAGGGTTATCCAAAAGATATCCAAAAGGTATTCATTCTTTTTTAATTTGTTGACGATCCCCTATTGGAGTTTCGGAATAAAACCTTCAGGGAAATATATGACTTGTACTACACTACATGGCCATTGATTATCGTCCACTTGCGATTTTAGACATTTTGATAAATATCTTGAAAAATACATGAGGAATTATCCTGAAACTCTCAGTGTATACACATAATAGTACAGGTTATATATTTCCGTGAAGATTTTTTCCAGAAACCTTATAAGAGACCGTCAACAAATTAAAAAATAATGAATATCATTTGGATAACCCTTTCAAAACTAATGCAGCAGAAGCGCTCAAACTGTAGATTGTGATTAAGTGACTTATTGTTATAAACTGTGTTCATTTTTATGTCGATAGCATGTATACTCGTAGAGAAATTAAGGTTTTTATAAAAATACTTCCAAATTTTCCCAAGATCTTTTGCTTATAATTTGCAGAGTTCTTAATGTAAAATAATAATATTTTCTGAAAATCTGACAAACAACATTGCACATAATACCCTGTAATCAGAATTAAAAAATAATAAAAATTGTATGAAAGATGAGTAGGTTTACTAAATAATTTTTCACTGCGCATGCGTCAAATATCAAAATTTCATTTGCATATTATGTTACCTAAATGTATAGAGCAACTTTTGTGAAAGTCGCAAAATCAATAGCTTGAAAATTCTAAAAAATAATCGTCAATATAATAAGTTGAAAATCCATTGTTCCCAAAATGAAGCAAAAAAAAAAAAAAAAAAAAAAAAAAAAAAGAGGGATTGTATCCAAATGTACTAGTAAGTTCCGTATTGTGTATTCTATATTGACACTAATCAATGAATATATGGATACAACCCTTCTTGTTTTTGCTTCGTTTTGGAAATAACGGATTTTTAAGTGATTCTATTGATGATTATTTTCAGAATTTTCAAGCTATGATTTTGCAACTTCCACAAAAGTTGCTCTATACATTTAGCTAACATAATATGCAAATGAAATTTTGATATCGTTCACGCATGCGCAGTGAAAAATTATTTAGTAAACCTACTCATTTTTTATACAATTTTTATTATTTTTTAATTCTTATTACAGGGTATTATGTGCAATGTTGATTGTCACATTTTCAGAAAATATTATTATTTTATATTAAGAACTCTGTAAATTATAAGCAAAAATCTTGGAAAAATTTGGGAGTATTTTTATAAAAACCTTCATTTCTCTACGAGTATACATGCTATCGACATAAAAATGAACACAGTTTATAACAATAAGCCACTTAATCACAATCTACAATTTGAGCGCTTTTGATGCATTAGTTTTGACAGGGTTATCCAAAAGATATTCATACATTTTTTAATTTGTTGACAGTCTTCTATAAAGTTTCTGGAAAAAATTTTCACGAAAATAGATGACCTGTACTATATTGTTTATACACTGAGAGTTTCAGGATAATTCCTCATGTATTTTTCTAGATATTTTGCAAAATGTCTAAAATCGCAAGTGGACGATAATCAATGGCCAGGTAGTGTATTATATTTATACACTAAGATTTTCAGGATAATTCCTCATACATTTTTCTAGATATTTAACAAAATGTCTAAAATCGCAAGTGGACGGTCATCTCTGGCCATAGAGTGTATATCAGGAGCTTTAGGGAACTGGCTAATTCTTTATTTCCCCTTTTGCTATATGGGGGAAAGTCGGGTGGAATGGGACTGTAGGTTTTTCTCTTTGTGCATTAGTCTAAACATTTCATCGATCGCATACAAGATGAAGCAATGGTAATTCATTCTTCAGTTTACAAAAAATATTGATATGCATAGACTTGCAAATGTATGAAAGAAAAAATTATTTCAAAAAACCAATTTAAATTTGATTTATTTGCTCTCAATATATTAAAGGCTTGTTTATGTATAAATGTAATAATTTCCCTATTTATGGAACATTATACTGTATATTATCCATAATTTAAACTAATCCTAAAGCAGCATTTTTGTTTGAACAAGAAGTTTAACACAAACAAGGAAGTGGCGAGGAATGGGACATGCCAGAAAAGGGATGAATGGGATGCGCCCAGTTCCTTTTTTTAATTAATAATAATGCCAATTACTAACATGCAAATTTTTTAGAGGATAATATATTAATTATAACATTGATAATATATGCATTCATACTTCAAAATGTAAATAAATTGATGATTATTTAAGACGCAACGCTAGACACAGAAAAAGACCCGGATGATAATGCAGAGTCTATGGGGGCGTTCTTTTCAAATATTTCGCCGAAATTTTAATATTTTTACGTGATTGTTTTGCACAAGATTGCTGAGGGCGATCCGCAACCGGCGTAGTTTTTACTTTTTCAGTTTTGGTTTCAGATTTTTTTTTTTTTTTTAATTACTTTTAACTTACGAAATTGGTTTAAACCGGTTCTGAAATTGAAACTATCGTTATACAAAAAATATAAAAGCAAAATCGAAAAAATAAAAACTAGGCCGGTTATGGATCATCCTCAGCTGTCTTGTTCAAAAGAATCGTGTAAAAATATTAAAATTTGAGTTAGGTATTTCAAAAGAACGCTCCTATAGACTTTTACATTATCATCTTTACATTCTGAGCCTAGTGTGGGGCCTTAATGACACCTATGACAGAGAATCCTGAATTTTCATTCCAGTCATGAAGATACTGGAATTTTATATTGTGGCATATACATTATCAACTTACAACCTTTGTTTGATTGTTTATCTTACCGACACTATAGTTTATTTTGTGCCTTATAGCTTTTTTTATTATTATTGCTGTCCCATAACTCTTAATGAGGAGGTGTGAGACACATTATGAAACTTACGTTCTCTTTAAAATAAAATAGTATTTGCACGCTATGTTTCTATATTGTTCAGGAGGATTAAAAAGTGTTTTACCTTGCATGCTATAAATTGAATTTTTACTTTTTGTATATAAAAGAAAAAAAAAATCTTACTTTTATAAAAAAAAGTCCCACACCACCCCACTCTCCCCTATATAGATATTACATATTAATACACCAATTACATGAAAATAGAATTTTTATCAATAGTATTAAAATACAGTTTAATAGCTAACAGTTTATTGTATATCCTTAGGTTTTTACCACCTTCTCCCCAGGTTTTTACCGGTAAAAAGCCAACCCTGTTTATTGGTCTTGTTTCAGAACGGGTGGAATGAAAGATTGTTAAAAATTATGTCATTAGAAAAATGTTTAAGATTTATAAATGACAGCGCAAAAATCGCCTTTAAAACACAAGATCACCTGCAGAAAATTTTCACATTTGTGTAAAATTACGATATAAGTTTTTATTCATTGTTATATTTTTTGAACACACACTATTTCTGTAAGCTATTCTGAAAGTTCAGTGGAGTAAATACAGATTGTTTTCCTTTTATAATTTGAATGTTCTTGACTACAAATTTGTCATATCGGATGATGTTGATGATTGAGAAAGGGGGGGGGGGACTGATTACGGTCTAATCAAATTTAAATTACTATTATTGAAAAAAAAAATATTTTATTTTATTTAACCAAAAAATTCTACTACTAAATAAGGTTTAATACGAAAGAATACTTTCGAAAAAAATGGGTGTAAATCTGCATAGCCGATAATCAGATCATAAGGTTTATTCAATTCAATACCCTAACATTTTCTCACCTTTTTGAAAGAAAATGAAACCAAAAGTATAAAAATATGAAGAATTGGGAGTAAGAAAACATAATGGTAAACCCAAGATACCGCTAAATTCGAGTTTTTTTATTTCATTTGAATGTTCTTGACTACAAATTTGTCATATCGGATGATGTTGATGATTGAGAAAGGGGGGGGGGGACTGATTACGGTCTAATCAAATTTAAATTACTATTATTGAAAAAAAAATATTTTATTTTATTTAACCAAAAAATTCTACTACTAAATAAGGTTTAATACGAAAGAATACTTTCGAAAAAAATGGGTGTAAATCTGCATAGCCGATAATCAGATCATAAGGTTTATTCAATTCAATACCCTAACATTTTCTCACCTTTTTGAAAGAAAATGAAACCAAAAGTATAAAAATATGAAGAATTGGGAGTAAGAAAACATAATGGTAAACCCAAGATACCGCTAAATTCGAGTTTTTAGGCATTTCCCACCAAGGTATAACTTGGCTGACTAATAACGTTTTAATATGCAAATCGAGGTTTTATCCGTGATTTTTATCCTTAAATGAGACTAAATGATTGTCCGTGCTACCGTGCTAATCTTATTATGAAGAATATTTTGGAAATAATGGTGGTTAATAAGGAAAATATTAATAATGAAAACCATGTAAATAAGTTTTGATTACTTTAAGACTTGCAAGTATTCAATTGTCTTAAATGAAAAAGTTACCCCCCCCCCTCTCAAATAAAGACACATCAGGTATACTGAAACAATATTAGAGAAGTTACGCGAGGCTGCTATATGGTGTGAATTAGCCTTTACAGGAGGGGTCCGGATAGCATCTATCCGACAATATATGCAAAGCCGGCCAGATGCTGTCCGAGATCCCGTGTAAAGGTTAAAATTAAAACTTCGCGAATAAAATTAATTGGTTTTAACTGTATATAGACGCAAAAACATATTTTAACCTTAACTGCTCTGACAAAAATTGTTACATAACTACTGTGAGCTGTCTGTCAGACCATTTAATCTGAAGATGAATAAAATGTAACATTAATGCTCAGAATACTATTTATGTATTAAACTTTATGTACAAGAATATTATAAATCAAATTCAGCTATTCAAAAGTATTTAGAGGTAGTAATAAGACTCCAAACTAAAACAATTTGACCAGTATCTATAGTTAAACTAAAAATTACAAGTTAAATTGTGAAACTTGAAAAACTCAGGGTGTCTGAGACCACTAACAGCAGTTAAGGGTTAAATCTAAACAGTTGAGTTTAAACACAATGTAAAATGGTCATAGGATATTCCGATTGCAACAAGATTCGTCTATAGTAACTAGTAACTTATTTGTAATGAAAAAATATGTAAATATTTTTACAATCTTTCATTTCGCTCTTTCTAATTGTGCGTCCTTAGGATTCCCGTGCCTAGAGCAGTTTGCTCCAATTGCTCCTCGGTAGCTAACGCTTCGATAAATCATTTAAAAATATTGACATGTAAACGAGAAATTGTAAAATAACTACCTCATAGGTTTAACATTAGCAAGCGAGTATTTTGGTGAGAGTGTAGCTTGTAGCTTCACATAATAAACTTAACAATCAATCATACTAACAAAAAATCTAATTTACTGCTTTTTTATGACATTACTTATAGGCATGTACGATAAATTAACGTAACATTAAAATAAAATAAAATAATGTTAAATCTTACCTTTAATCAGACTTTGCCCGGTTCACTGGTCGCGCAAATCGGATCGTTAAGTCCTCATTGTTGTTTCATTGTAGCTCAGTGGTTAGTCCTCAATTAATATCGCCAATTTACGCACTGCCATGTTTTGATTTGCTCACATTCGTAAACTTTACTTGCCGACACCGAAAGCAGAAAGACACGCGTCATAGCGCATGCGCAAGTTGCCAGTCACCCGATGAGGTGGTTACGAAGTGCATGGCACCTTATTTAGCTCCCATCATCCAGTAACAGATCTGTCGTCACCCCAACCTCATATTCAAGCTCCTATGACACCCTAGGGTTCCAAATGGCACCGCCCTTTCACCTCTGGGTCCCAAATGGCACGGGTTTGTCACCTTTATTTTTAACAGTGTAGTTATTAAATCTTTCAACACAGTTATGAAATAATAGAAAAGAGTTAGGCTAATCTTGATTTTTTTTCTTGCAGAAGCCAATTGTAGATTGTGCTTTCGGATAACGCAGTATTGTTCCAGCTAGTAGTAAATAAAGAAAAAAGATGAGATAAATAAAATCTGTTAAATTTTGTAAAGCACATATTTTGACACGATTGGAAAAAATGAGAATATGAAACAAGTTTAAAACGGAACAAGATAGCCAGCCTCACTTTTACTTACTTCACAAAACGTTAAAACACAAAGTAACATCACAAAGATGGGGCAAAATTTTGATAATTCAGGCAAATGAGAAAGGGATAGGAAAATCGTTTTAAAAATTTTATTTTACAAACAAAGTTATGCTAAATAAATAACAGAGTGTAATAAATAGAACTTACATTTAACGTTTTGGCCTTAAATTAAAGTAACAACGGCTGTATTTGTTTCAGATACATTACATTAAGTTTGTTCTCGGTGTTAAGTAGGTCCAGACACATTTTAAAATAATTTTTAATTATCGAATTAAAATTTTGACATTTTTTTGTGATGGTTAGCCATATAATTTGTAAACAAAATAAAACGTACAACTTCTCAGAATTTTTTAGAAAAAACTAAAATTTAAAATTTATTAAAAAAGTGGGGTAATTTAAAATAGCTATAACTCGAAATGTTAGTTGTATAATTTTATATATAATTTCAATTTTTTTCATTTAAAGAAACAGAAGTATATAAGTTTAAATTTTGTTTCAGCAGTTTAAAAAATATACAAAAATTATGTATATTTAAAGCAAAAATCTATCAAAAAATGATGTAACTAATAAAAATAAAATTCATATTTTCAGAAGTAAATTTTATTTTCAAATTTTCTGATTCAGAATTAAACTAAAAACATTAAAAAGGCATGTTTCAAGTTTGAACCATTTACCTCAAACGGTTTATGAAATATAACAATTTAAATAGGAGAAATGGTGAAAAAATCCATCATGAAGAAAATGCGCATGTCCACAAAAAAACATTTCCATGACAACCATTTCTTGAAAGCTGAATTTTGAAAAGAAACTAAACATAAAAATAAATATTCCCTGTTCCAAAGATAGAAACATGATTTAAATGTCATTTTAAGCAGAAAAAACAATAAAAATTTTAATGGAATAATTTTTTTTAGAAAGTTTGAAAATTTTATGTTTTTAAATTATGTTTCATTATCATTTGTACTACGAGAAAACTCAGAAAAAAACAAAGAAATTTTTAATGAAATGAAATTTTATTTAGAAAATTTGAAGATTTTTGTACTTTTTAAATTATATTTCATTGTTATTTATATCACGACATAGTTATTAAAAAATTAATTAAAAATGTAAATAAAAGTTTACAAGAAAAGAGGAATATTATCTAGATTAAAAGTTCTTTTCAATCTGTAAGTTATTCGTTAGGAAAAAGTGATTTAATTTCCTTCGATTAATGTATTTCAGTAAGCAGGAAGGAAAATTCATGAGGTAGAATTTTAATTTCCTTTAATTTGTACATTATTAAAAGTTAGTGTGAGTATGCAATTTTACACTTTACCCAAGCAAACTATTTAAAAGATTTGTTCTATTCTTCAGCATTTTTAAAAATTGATTAATCCCATGGAAAAGAGATATTTTTATGTAAATGAAGAAAACTAACATGAAAAAGGAACTTGAATTTTAAACTGTAAGTTTGTTGAAATAAATCCTAAAAATTGACACAAAAGATGTTAGAATGTGAAATTATGCATAAGTTATAAAACTGCAATTCTATTAAAAAAAATTATATTATTTAAATTTATCAATAACATTTGAGAAAAATATGAAATTGACCAGTTAATCTAATATATATATAAAATTAGATGTGGCAGACTTTCAAATGACATTCATATGTATTTTATAATTTTGTAGTAATTACATTTTATTCTCAGGAACTTGGATGTTAAGAATGTAAATATCATATTTGATATTTTGGCTACCTTGAGTTGTGCGTTCAAAGCTCTAGATGTACGTGCTATACATGATATCGAGAGTATGAACAACAGAACAGAGCAGAGAGTAGAGATCTGAGACTGTGCATTCAGAAGCAATGGCATTTGCTGAAACTTAAAACTAATTATTGTAAGCCACATTTCTTTGCAGCCATAGACATATTAGACTTTTACAAATAGAGAGTCACTAATGACCCCCAAAAAATCTCTTTTCTAAACGATTGCTGAAGAAAAAATACACGAGCAAATTTTTAACTGTAATGAACTTTTTTTGGCTCGTTATTGTAGTTAGTTACTTTTTTATTATTATTATTTCAGTTAAATTAACAGCAATATATCATAAAAGGTGAGAAATGTTTGTTAGCAGGTGGATCAATGAACAACTGTTTCCATAGGTATTTTGACAATAATAAATATAGAATATCTGCAACCACTT
This sequence comes from Maratus speculifer, assembly GCA_964019185.1. NCBI lineage: Eukaryota > Metazoa > Arthropoda > Arachnida > Araneae > Salticidae > Maratus > Maratus speculifer. Next base: position 299,212,053 of record OZ025295.1, on the reverse strand, counting down.
TCAACCTTGTCTGATGTTTAAATGTCTGCTTATATACACACCTCAAACAAAATACCTTGCTATAAGATTTTTTGCTATTATTCTCTTAGTCTCTCGACTTTATCATGATGTTTAAGAAATACTATGACCTATTTATATATATTTTTGCAGCAAATATTATCAGACAAAGAACCATGCAATAATATTATTAATACTAAGTTTATAATTTTCATGAAAAGAGTGGTAAAAATTTTATTTCGCATCGCTGTGAGATTGCGTTAAGGAAGAAATATTTACTTTTGATATATAGAACTATTTTTCGTTTTTTTTTTTCTTTTTTTTTTTCGTGATGTAAACTGCGTTCATACATGATTTAACTTTGTGATTATGAATCTAGCTTCCTCTTCGTAAAATTCAGCATTAATTAATTTCATTTAAAAAAATTACAGGAGAATCATCGCATTCCAAAGTGGATGTGACAAATACACTCAAATTTTAAATACACAAATTTCAAAGAAAAATGTCTTGCGTGATACAATAAATTTTAAAAATCTGTATACGGTTGTTACTGACATTTTTTTGAAGAAACTAGAACAAAATGGGATGGATAGGAAAAGGACAGATTTTTAAGTAATTTGATTTAGTGAGCAGAATTTTTAGAAATTTCGTCTTATCTTGAGAAATTTAAATTCTCAAGAAGGATTGGCAATTTTACCCAAGAGAATATTTCGATAAATGAAAAAATATACTAGGAAATTTAGATAGTATTTTTTCTTAGCGTACTTTTCCTTTTAGATAGTATTTTAACTTCTACTTTATAAGACCACCGAAAACTTTTCATTCATTATGATAATTTCTTCGTTTGAGATTAAACTGGATATTATATCATCAATGTAGATGCTTTCTTTAAACGGCAGCAACATAAAAAACAGTATGATGCTTTTTATGTTGCTTCTTACTTGATAAAGAAAAGCTAAAAATTTAATTGACTGATATCATAAGTAAACAGTATGGAACCTACAATGTTTCCTCACTCTTTCGAATTCCTCCCAACAATGAGGTGTATATCTTGTTCTTGGTTGAGCAATTAAAATTTGTTTGTACATTCGCTTAATGCTATGAATATAAGAGAAATAATGTGTTCTTGTGTAATAACACCAACGTGGATAACAACACTAAGTGCAAATATTATACAGTGGACTCACTCTATCTGAACACTCTCTAACGTGAACACTAGGGTGGATCGAAAAATCGAAATTCGGATAATCGAATCGGCGCGGGGTGCAAAAGTTGCCTTTTATGCATACTAATTCACAGATTTTTTTTATTAAAATCCATTCATATCTTCTGGTGCCCCAAACGCCTCAAAAATAGTTAAAAATTGAAATTTTTATAAATTTTAGAACTTTTTTTCGCTTCTTAATATTTTTAAAATTATTTTTGGCGCAGTTTGCGAAAGTTGCCTTATATATATATTAGTTCAATCTTTTTTTTTACATTTAAATCCATCCATATCTTCCGGTGCCCCCAAGCGCTCCCAAATTAGTAAAAAAATTGAAATTTTATAAAAAGTTTTAATTTTTGTTTTTTTTAATTTATTTTAAATTATTTTATCAGCCGGATAAAAAAGATGCATTTTATAGTATATTAGCATGCATCCAAATAATTTTCGACTTTGATAAATTTCTTCCAATGCCCCAAAACTTTTAATTATTTGCCGAAAATCGAGTTTCATGCAAATTTTGAGCTAAAAATTACAAGTAAAATTAACAGTTACAGAATAATTTATCTAACGTATAACATAGATCGAGAGGATGAGAAATCGTTAATCGTATTTTATTAAATGTATAAAATAAACTTTTTATACTTTATTATTTGGAAGACAACATAGATAGAAGAGTTCTCAGCAATGACCAGCAATATTTATATGATATTTGAATAGCAATATCACGTGGTGAATGTGGTTCCGATCTGGCATTAATGAAACCTGGTCCAGTTTATCACTCAAGATGGCTAACAACTACGTGTAGAATTTTAAGGTTATAAGTGGCTACAGAAAATCCTTCTGATAATCTTATTACTCTTACAACATATATTATGAAGGTATATGCACCTGTATGGTTTCATGTCAAAACAAAGCCATCCCATAACTAAAGGAGCGCGTCATATTTGGAAACTTATCACATATTCTAGATATTTGGAACCCAATTTAAGAAAGATCGTAGATGCTGTTACTCAACGAAATAGTTTTTTTTTTTTTTTTTTTTTTTTTTTTTTTTTACCACTTTGAAAATTTGCTATTGTCAATGCTCACAGATAATACAGAGCATATCAAATCTTTAGCAGTGCGAAAGTTAATTTATGCTAGAAATAAAAAAAGAAAATCACCAGAAGTGAGAATTTTCAAAGTACCCCAAAAAACGTCAAAGCGAAAGATTATTTTGAACTTATTGACTGGCAACGAGTTGGACGTTTTGAACCACATTTTTTGATGAATGTGCTTTGCGAAGAAATTGAGAATATGATAAAAGTTGTAAAAACGAATGAATGGTCAAAATATCCATGCCATACCCAAGCGGTTGAAAGATGCGTTCGACTAGTGTCTGAGGCATCAGAAACTGGATCTGGACAAGAAAAGAGACACGGTTTTATAGTGAATAGAATAAAATCAAGAAGCCATGTAAAAACCCAGCTAATCAAGAAGCCAGCATCAGAAACTGGATCTGGACAAGAAAAGAGACACGGTTTTATAGTGAATAGAATAAAATCAAGAAGCCATGTAAAACACTTTGATACCAAAAAAGATTACAAACTTTAAAAATATGTAAATTTCCAAATTGAAGGATGTAAAACTTTTCTCTATGTAAGTTCGATTTTTGTAATTTTTATGATTTAATGCTTTGATTTTTAAATTTATGTGTCGCTTATTATTGTAAAATTAATGTTATTTATAACCTTATACGTTATTAATTATACTGTTTTCAAAATTTGTAAGTATTTTTCGTAAAGTATAATTCTTAATACATTTTTGTAAAAATTTCAGTTTTTAATTATAATTGGTGCATCAAAGATGTGAATGGATTTTGATTAAAAAAATATATCGGAACTGCAGAGTTATGTAGTATTGTAATAACAACTTTCCAACCCAGTGCCAAATGAATTTCAAAAAGTAAAATAAAATAAAATAAAATAAAAATAAAATAAAACAAAAAAAAGTTTTCAAGAAAATTTCAATTTTAAACTATTTTTGGGGCATTTGGGGCACCGGAAGATATGAATGAATTTTATTTTTAAAAAATATGTAAGCTAAGATAGATAAAAGATAGCTTTTGCACCCCGCGTCAAAAGTAATTAAGAAAAAATAATAAAACAAAAAAAAATATAAAAGAAATCATAAAAAACTCAATTTTTAATTATTTTTGGGGCGCTTGAGGCACCGGAAGATATGAATGGATTTTAATAAAAAAAAATCCTGTAAACTAGTACACATAAAAGGCAACTTTTACACACCGCGCCGATAGTGATTTCTAAAAAAAGAAATTTTCCTACACTTTTCGATCCACCCTAGTGAACACCCTGGTATTATGAACACATTCTGACGGTCGATATATTTTTTTACGGAAAGAATTTATACTCTCTGTAAATATCACATGGCAAAATACTTCATACTGCTTCATAAAATAATTGTATTTTCAACACTTACTCACATAGGTAAAAAGAGTTTATGAATTCGGTTTGTCTGTTTATATTCGGTATGTCTGTTCGTGGTTTAAGTCTTTTAAATATACTTGCATGTCATGTATTTGATACGGTATTCTATTAGACCGTGATGCGGCAGCGCAGACAAACACCTCAAGAGCTCAAGGATAAAATTTTAAGATTAGTAAAATCTCGATCTGCATTTTCAAACCCAATAGGTCTGCCAAGTCATATCATGGTTGAAAATATCTGAAAATCTGAGTTTAGATGGTGACTCGTAGGTTTACCATTGTGCTATCTTGTTCCCAGTCCTCCAGTCCTTTTGGGTACAGAAAAATCTAATGGTAAACTTACGAGTCAACTGCTAAAATAAGTCTTTCTGATGGTTTCCACCAAGATATGACTCTGCAGAACCGATTGCATTTTAATATGCGGATCGAGATTTAACTAATCCTAAAACTTTATTTATGAAATCGATGAGGTGATTATCTGTACTGCCTCTTTCGGATCTATATGGCATGTTAGGTCATGAAAATGAAGTCTGTTGTTCTGGATATGTTGGAAAGCGTTTCATAATCTATGATTGAAGAATAAATTAGCGTTCTTACTTTTTCTGTGTATCAAATAATCATTAGATTGAGACGCACTAAAAATTTCCTTATTTTTAAGTAAATAAAGAAATCTTTATGTTACTAAAAGAAATGTTTTTTCACTATTTTCGTTATTGAACTGTTATATATTTAACTATTTGCTCTTTCTTTTAATGAAATGGCTAGCTGAACTTTGGATAATAATTTGAATGAATGCAAAAAAAATTAAGATTTAATTTCCCCTGTTATATAAATCCAAACTAGAATATAAAATAAAAAATTCTCAGATGTAAAACTGAAATAATTTATTGTTGCACAAAATGTATATTTAAAAAAATCTTTTATCTTTCTTGTCAAAAGAAAGCAAAAATTTTCATAAAAATGCTTTGCTAATGCACTATTTATTTCAAGCATTATTTTTTACTGATTGCTGTAGTATGAAATATTGACATCATGCTGCAACATATTTTAAAAAACATTGCACTCTTTGAACTTTAAAAAGATAAAAATGTGCAAAAAATATACTCATCGTTTCGGATTAAAAAGTGAATGCGTTCCAACTAGAAAAAAGGGTTTGATGGCTTTTATGTTACTTTTTATTCCAAAAACAAAAGAAAAAAGTTCAGTTTTTCTGATTTTTGAATGCAAGATGAGGCTACTTTGTTTTTTGTATTGCTTACTCAATATTTTTGTTTTTTATGGGAAAAAAGTAAAGAAAACATTGCTATATCCATTATTGATCGTGCGTATTACTATTGTTAAGACAAACACTTAAAAAGAAAATTTGATATCTATTTAAAGATCGGCCGAAACAAATGTTTGAGACCGAAACTGAACGATGAACTTGAAGTAGCGATGCAGTTCATCTAAATACATCTTATAGGAAGATTCAGATAAACGAATACGTATTTCAGAATTATGTTCTGGAAATTAATACCGGACTATTTGATACACCATGAAGTAATCTTAGTCTTTTAAATTGCTTTCAATACGTTTTAGAGTTAAGTAGTTGAAAATTAAAACTGGAACCATTATAAAATCACTCCTGTGCCTGATTGCCGTCAATCGCTTCTCGTAAACTATGGAAAAAATGTAAGGTAAAGTTCTAATTGGTAAATGTAAAGTTCTAATTGTCTGAAGTAGTAAGGGCTATCGACAAATATATTTATGGATTATTATCTATTCCCAAATATATTTCGAAAATATATTCAGGGTAAATTCGTGCAGATTCATGGCTGTCAGTCGTCAAGTAGCGATTAATTTTTTGAAATGGCAGCTAATCTTCGGCGTCTAAGTTGCCATCCTTTGGCGAATTTCGTGATTTTTCCTCTTGATCTCAATCGTTTTTCAGCAATTCTAGGGCAGAAGTTGCGGCTTTTTTATTTATTTATTTATTTATTTTTGATTTTTTTGATAAGATTACCTTTTTTGCGATCTTTTGACATATTTTGCGTAGTTTGTCCGTAGTTTCGCGTTGTTTCTTAATTATTTTTAGAAATTAAGACCTGGTTTTGACTAGAATATTTGTGTTTAGGAGCCGCCTTAAAAATTTTGGGAATCTGTACCTATAGTAGAAGAGGCAATTAAGTTACCTAAAAAAAATATTTTCTTTGTATATCATGTGAGTTATAACACGTGAAAGTTTTGGTAAAGCTGAACTCAAAAATACGTTTCTTTTAATTCATGGAATCATATTTTCAAATATTTTGACGGAAATCTAATGCAAAAATTTGTTTCCCTCACTCTATTTCGGAATCTTCTAAAACTAAAATTAAGAAAAACCAGTCGTAGTAGAAGGTAATTTAAACCTTGCAGAAAACTATAGTAATTACTCTAAGTCACATACTGAAAATTTCATATTTCCGTTACACATAAATTTCGATTTGCGAGCGTTTAGCAAATGAACTGAGGTACGTTGGATGTATCTATCTTTGTGCAAGTATTAAAAAATGTTGATAATAATGTTTAAAATATGTGTAGATGATATATCAATCTTTAAAGACATGCACGGATTATTCCATGCAATACTCTTTTTAAAGCCTTTATAACTACTTTTAATTATATACAGGGTGTATCTAAACTACTGGGCAAAACTTTAAGGGGTGATAGTACACATCAAGACAAATAATATTAAATGGGAAACTAAGGGTCCCAAACGTCTTCCGAAGGAGATAGGCGCCATGAAAGTTTAGGGTCTAAAATTTGAAATGATTATAAAAAACGAAAAAATTGGCCGATTTGTTTGCGGTTTTCACGAAAACTATCCTTTATGTCAGTATTGTCTTAAAAATAAATTATAAAGATAAATTTCAAAAAATGCCGATAGAGGGCGCTTTAGACTTTGGAGTAACGTACAACTATTTTTTACCGTTACTTTTTGCATCTCATTAAAGTTTTTTTAAGGTTAGACATAAACTTATATTTTGCGCTCAAAATCTGTGGTTAAGTAGCGCAAACACAACTGTGTTCAATGGGAGTGGGTAGGTTCAAATTTCAAATGATTATAAAAAACAGAATAATTGGTCAAATGATTTGCGGTTTTCACTAAAACTATTCTTTATGTCAGTACTGTCTTGAAAATAAATTATAAACATAAATTTCAAAAAATGTTGATAGAGGGCGCTTTAGACTTTGGAGTAACGTACAACTATTTTTTTCCGTTACTTTTTTCATCTCATTAAATTTTGTTTAAGGTTAGACATAAACTTAAATTTTGTGCTGAAAATCTGAGTCGTTGAGAGTGATTAAGTAGCGCTAACTGAACTGTGTTGAATGGGGGTGGGAAGGTTCAAATTTCAAATGATTATACAAAACGGAAAATTTGGTCGATTCGTTTGCGGTTTTCTCTAAAACCATTCTTTATGTCAGTATTTTTTTAAAAATAAATTTTAAAGATAAATTTCAAAAATTTCCGTTAGAGGGCTTCTTAAACTTTAGAGTAACCAACAACAATTTTAACTGTTATTTTTTGTATCTAATTAAATGCTTGCAAAAGCTTAGACTTAAATTTTGAGCTCAAATTCTGAATCATTGGGAGGGGTTAAGAAGCACAAACTGAACTGTGTTCAGAAGTTGAAATGTTACCCTGCCCACCCTACGAACACAGTTCAATTTTTCGCTACTAAATTACTCACAACGATTCAGATTTCGAGCTCAAAAATTAAGTCTGAGCTTTTAAAACATTTATTTAGGTAAAAAAAAAAAAAAAGAAAAAAAAAAAAAAAAAACGGTTAAAAATAGCTGTTTGTTACTCTAAAATTTAAGGCGCCGTCTAACGGAATTTTTTGAAATTTAGCTTTAAAATTAATTTTCAAGGAAATAATGACATAAAGAATGGTTTTAGAGAAACCTGCAAACGAATCGACCAATTTTTCCGTTTTTTATAATCATTTGAAATTTGAACCTCCCCACCCCCATTCAACGCAGTTCAGTTTTACTTAACCACTCTCAACAATTCAGATATTCAGCTCAAAATTTAAGTTTATGTCTAAGCTTCTAAAAAAATTCAATGAGTAGCAAAAAATAACGGTAAAAAATAGTTGTACGTTACTCCAAAGTCAAAAGCGCCCTCTATTGACATTTTTTGAAATTCATGTGTATAATTTATCTTTAAGACAATACTGACATAAAGAATAATTTTGGTGAAAACCGCAATCAATTGACCAATTTTTTCTCTTTTTTATAATCATTTGAAATTTGAACCGACCCACTCCTATTGAACACATTTCAGTTTGCGCTACTTAACCGCAGATTTTGAGCTCAAAATTTAAGTTTATGTCTAAATTTCTAAAAAAAATGAATGAGATGCAAAAAATAACGGTAAAAATTTTTTGTTCGTTACTCCAAAGTCTAAAGCGCCCTCTATCGACATTTTTTGAAATTTATCTTTATAATTTATTTTCAAGACAATACTGACATAAAGGATAGTTTTCGTGAAAATCGCAAACGAATCGACCAATTTTTCCGTTTTTCATATTCATTTCAAATTTTGGACCCTAAACTTCGATGGCGCCTATCTCCTTAGAAAGACGTTTGGGACCCTTAGTTTCCCATTTAATATTATTTGTCTTGATGTGTACTATCACCCCTTAAAGTTTTGCCCAGTAGTTTAGATACACCCTGTATATATATATATATATATATGTAACGCAATGCTTAGTTACTATTTCATACATTTATTGGACGGAACTCTGTGTATGCGAATACTACTCGTACATGACTGGTTATAAAATTTACATTGCCGACGTAACAGATAAAACAATTAAATAGCTTTTCAATTATTTGGTACATGCATTATAATGATGGTATTATAAAGCATATAAAGATTTTAAAAAAGACAACACACAAGCAATAATTTTCCATTTTCATATCATTCTGAAATAATTTTGACTTTCTTTTTATCGCATACATATAATAAAAAAGGCTGTAATATTTTCTCTAAAACATAAATAGTTTCAATTAATTTCATGTGCTTCTTGAAAAATGTATTTTCTCTTTCTTTCAGTAAATGCCCAAAATAGTTAGAATTTTTCCTTTATAGTAAGAAAATTTCACTATACATTTTCCAGTAAATTTGACACTTCGTAAGTTGCAGGTCCATTAAAAGACTTAATTATTCATTTCATTTTAGCTTCCATTAATTTATTTTCTAAGAAGAATCAGAAAATAGAGAAAAGATTTCCAGAATGTCTGGTACATTCGCAATCTCTAAGACTGACAAATGCGTCATGTCCAACAAGTAAGGAAAGTGTATCGCCCACCCGAGGCATCAGTGTTGAACTCAGACACTTTTCTCCAGGAGGGATTTCTGTGGATCCGTAGAGATATTACAGAGTTCCGGGGAGGAAATTGCACCTTTTAACCACTGAAAATCCAAAATCTAAAATTTTCCTTGGAGGAGGACATTTCATTGCTCCGGAGGGGTTCATTCCCTCCGGGCCAACCCCTGGATTCAACACTACGGGGCACCCACCGAAACTTGGCATAGCTGTTTATTCTCCGGAGGGAATTCTCCACTACCTACCAAGCAAATACAAACAACGGGCCTTTCCGTAACACAAGTAAAATGTACAGCAATAACGTGCCCTGGCTCTAAAATACACAAAATGATAAAAATGAAAAACAGCTTTTAAAGACATTTTAACAAATTGACAAATGTCTGTCTGTCGGAACAATGAAAAATTAAGTAACAAACGTTTATAGACAAAACATTATAAGGTATTATTATGAAGCCTCAGCACCACTATGTCACGGACAATATGTTTTTTCAGAAAAAACGACAGAATTGCACGGCCACCGACCACGAATACTTGACCATGACAGGCGTAAAAATGACGGTATCTCACCGTTTGTATTTTCCTTGAATTTTAATGCCAGCACTTTCTAGAAGCATTCGTCATCTTGTTTAAAAGGAAGTCGAAGAATACATTTGCCAATACTTGTATTAAAATTCCAGGGATCGTACAAACGCCGTGTAAAAAATCGCGTACGAGAGTTTTTTTGTTAGCACATAAGTCTACACTGTGAAAAAAAAGAAATAAAAACAGTGGACATTTTTACGGAGATTTCGGACACTCAGGCAATCGGGACGCCAGTACAATCCCCGTTTTTTAACGGAAGAATTTCCGTAAATTCCAGAAAAAAATTTTCATTTTCTCTGCAAAAAAACGGTATATTTTCTCGTATTTACGGAAATTTTTTCATAAAAAATGGGAATACGTTCCGACTTCTACTAAAATTTCCGTAAAATGATCCGTTTTTTTACTATTAAGGGAAAGGGCCTGGCATTAGCTTACATGGCACATATCACATATTACATGATATTTGACGTATGCATTTCTAATCCTAACTGATAGATAATTATACATGTTATTGTATAAATAATTAATTACGAGTGACCAAACATACATTTAAAAATTGTTATTTTCTTACCAGTATTGAATTTTTCTTTTTTCATTTATAAATTTATATGTTTCGAATTGTTAAAATGCATTTGAATTAATATGTATATCGCATAAATACATAATACCTAATACAATAAACGTAATACATCGACGAATTGACTATAAAATTAGAAACATTGCTTAAATAGATTAAGTCTGTGATGTTTCATTAATTTAAGGGATAAGTGGCTATTTTATTCCTCTATATCACCATGACAATAAACTAACATCCATTTTATGTCTTTTTTACTATGTTTTTATGGTCCAACATAAATATTCGTAATCCGATTCCATTCACTTTTTACGAAAATAAGAACATTTGTGGAAAAACTAATTATATACACAGCATTATTTCATAAATGTAAACGTGGATTTATTCTCAAATTTCATAATTCATTATTTACTTTTTTCAATTTAAGAAAAATACATCTTTAAAAATAATAACGTATCGCATTTCAGAAGTTAGCAGCTATTTTAGTAAAAAGATATATTTTAGAGAATATTAAGAACACTTTTACGTGTACTAAAAGAAATACATATTTAATAGTGATATCTCAGAATTTTTTTTAAATGACGTAAGCAATCGTAAATGGGCTTACGACAAGATCTTTTGTACGGTATTTCTCCCCTTACAAATACCGAACTGAACCAATCGCTCCCGTCGGCCTAATCATTCGGCGTTTTCTGTGGTTTTCTTCGTACCTTGGACTTCCTTGCATAAAACAGGTTACGTTTCTTAGAAAAACCTCTTCGAAGGGCATTCCTCCTCCCCTCCTGTGGGGCTATAACCTTCGTATTAATAATTGGTCGTCATAAGCACAACCAACCAACAAAATATATTCAAGTGTGATTAATACTTAAACGGATGAGAAAGTTTAAATCTTGGAAATACTGTGTTGTTGAATAACACACATGCGATTCGCATTTCATGTAAATAACACATATCTACACAAAAAATCGCGCCTTTTTCTGCTGACAGAAAGCGTTTCAGTGAATAACTCCTAATTTCTGAAAAGATAAAAATTGTAGGAGAAAAGTCAATATTCGAGCATAGTGTTGTGCATTAGGCAGACCGCACACTAACATGAAAAGCACATTGGGTGCAACTTGGGCCTATTATTTATAGTTAAAAATTGCTTGTGTCACTTTGGTTTACGACCTGCCAAGAAAATCTTCAATCTATCTTTGTTCAAGCAAAATACTTTATAATGCACAAAAACAGCCACACTAGTTTTTGTAAACAAGCTTTTAATGTTCGGCTTCCTTTTGTTTACATTGTTTTAGTATATATTTTTTTTCATTTATTGAGCCTATACTGCCAACAATCTTTCATTTGTTTATAAATGAAAATATTGGTAAAATTAAATAGTAATGTGGTATAATGGCATTTTTTATAATTGTTAAAAATTAAACAAGTTATCTAATAAGCATTAATTATATTCTTTTTTTCATAGCAAATGATTTTAATAATTACAAATGAAATTGTTTATACTTATTAATTCACCGGCAACATATTTACTGAAAACTTAATATCCGTTATTCTTTTATGTAAGTCTAAAAAGTTTCTAATTTTTATGAGAGTAAAAATTTTATATGAAAAATAATAAATAATAATAATATATTTTTTATTATACAAAATTTTCGCAGAAAATTGTGTTTAACTTAACAATATTTCAAATATATTTATTGTTTATAAAATCGAAAATGGATGTTTATTCAGTAATTCCGAAAAGAAAGAATTCCTTTGTATGGTTTCGAACAAAGAAAGGAAACAAAGAAAGAAAGAAGAAATCTAAGCTGTAAAACTCTTAAAATTAAAATAAACACATTGATTAATTTCTGGTTTTATCTCAGCTAAACAATGAGAGTAACTTTATAATAGTAAGATATCTTTGGGAACTCTATGTTTTCGTTAATTTATCATATCTATTATCTATATAAATTTATAATTTTTATATCTATTGTTATTCAGTTATTTCAGGTAAAAGTTCTCCTATTCTTTTATAATTGAAAAGGCTTTTGAATTTTACATATGTGAATTCCGTTCATTCATATGCGAAGAACAATATAAGAATTTCGTCTCAGTTTAAATTAATTTTATTCATAATTATTTTTTAAATAAATCAGTGATAAAGAATTTTTAATGTTTTCTCAACTTTATTATGGATTTATGTGTGTTGGTAACCCAAAATTCGTATTACTTTACTTTCTTGTGTAGCATTCACGAACAAGTAAAGAGCATATCTTTTACTGTGCTAATGGAAGCCGTATTATAAGTACAAGATAGAACCCGTCGAATTTCGACGAAAGAAAATATTTAAAAAGGAGCTGTTTCATTGACTTATAATATACCAATAAAATTAGTAAAATATATATATATATATATATATATATATATATATATATATATATATATATATATACTCCTGTTATTGATAAGTCTAACTGTTAAACAAATGATATTTAACCTAAAGTTAAAAAAATACTATTTCTATAAAACTCAGTCGTATGAACTGTTGAAATTAAACTTTAACTGTACATGCAAGCAGTAAAAAATAATAAGACATGTTATTATGATAAAGTTATCAATTAAGGCTCTTAAGCTAATGCTCCAAAATGAAAAAAAAAGTAAAATTTATTCCATTTTGACTCATAGAATTTTTTTCCCGTGTAATTGAGCTTGGCATCATTTTCACCATATCAAAATTTACATGTGCAACTTATGTATATTCACCTGAAGAAAAAGGCATTTTAATTTAATTATTTTGATTAAAAACTTGAAGCCTCGATGCAAACAGCTGAACAGATACTAAACTATTTATATTCTTATAAGTGTAAATGAAATTTTGTAAATGAAACCAAAATTCACCGGTTTTTAAAACAAACGATATTCTTTACAAATTTCAATTTTTTTCTCTTTTAATGAGAAAATAACAACATAAAGATACAAAATCATTTTTTTCCTTTTCTTCTTTGCTTCTAATAAGGTACTCCTGTTGCCACAATTAAAAAAAAGTATTAAAAAACTACAAAAAAATTAATATTTCATAAATAAATTAAGATAAAGTTTTTAAATAAGTTGCATTTAAAAGCACATTTTTTTTTCTATACGACGGTGTAAAAATTTAAAATGTATGTTATTTAGAAGTTTAAAACTTGCAACAGCAAAAGTTGCAAAACCGAAATTGTATTTCAAATTTTAAAGTGTTGCCATTCGCAGTATGACGTATGCGTTACGCACAGATACGTTTGGCCTTTATAATATAGATTGTGTAAATGAAATATATTATACAATTCAAAATAAAGATAATTTTTAAAGTAAGAAGAAAAGCACATCGAGAAGACCGTTGGAATTGTAATAATAAACAATTCTAATTAATCACATATTAAGGTTATTTAATATAAATCTTAGACTCCAGTCCAATATATATAAATTTTCATTTTCAGATCAGCAACTTTTATAGTACTTAATTTATGTTTTAGTAATTTACAATGAATGTTAAACGCATGTTAATTAGAATTACATTAGAATAACTTATTCAAGAATTTGTAATCAAAACGTCAAAGAATTTCCCGAAAATCTTTATATTGATTGGTAAATAGTAACATTTAGTCAAAATATCTTGTAAAAAGAATTTCATTGCAATAAATTTCCCCTAAATGTTATTTGATGCATGTCATTTGTAATTTTATTTTAAAAGACATTACTCCTTAAAAATGAAAAACGCAAGAAATTTTCAGAAACTTTTGTTTGAAGTGGATTTCAAATGATTCCAGAAATTGTATTTGTTTTAAAAATTTAGTATTTTGACAGATAACATAAAAGACATATTTTGTTTTCTCTTATAATGATTGCACTAATATGTTTTAATTGCAAGAAAATAAATTTGCATTCTCTATACGAGACAGTTATTTATTTGATAAACTGTAAGTACTGAATGTAATAAAAGTCATATTTTTTTAACTCTCCATACTCCAATTTTTTAAATAAACCTTCACTAATTAGTATGTTTCACAATATGTCGCAAATACAAATAATAATTGTAGCTGAAAAATATACAACTTATCTCGTGAAGTGTCAAGTATGCCACTTTTTAAGCATTCAGTGTAAATTGGGATTTCCCACCACGATATAATTTTTCATTTTGACATTATACCGGGTGTCCCAAAAATGACTGATTGATTTTAAAATTCAATAACTTGCAAACGGTGACAGCTATTTAAAAAATTTTTGCAGGAGGGTTATGTTTAATGTAAGGAGTTTTTTTTTTTACCGTGCTTTTTTATTTTAGTTCGCATCTAAAACAATAGGTGGCGCTGACGGCGATTGAAGGCCAGGTGATCAGTGCTGAGTGAAGCGTCGACCTGGCCTTCAATCGCCGTCAGCGACATCTATTGTTTGAGATGCGAACTAAAATAAAAAAGTACGGTAAAAAAACTCCTGACATTAAACATAACCCTCCTGCAAAAATTTTTTAAATAGCTGTCACCGTTTGCAAGTTATTGAATTTTAAAATCCATCAGTCATTTTTGGGACACCCGGTATATATATATATATATATGTATTGGGTGAACAAAAAAAAATGAAAAGGTGTTGAATTACTTTTAATCCTTAGTATTTTCAACTGTAAACACAGCCATCGACCGAGAATATAAAGTTAAAAAATACAAATATTAACATTTTAATTTTAAAATAATAATATATGTTGTATGTTATTAAATATTTATATTATAAATATATATTAATATATGTTATTAATATTTTTATTTTATTTTATATTTTATGTCGATGGCTATGTTTACAGTTGAAAGTACTAATGATTAAAATTAATTTAACACGCTTCAAAATATTTTTTGTCATTTTTAAGTAATTTACACAAAGTTTAGTTTTAAGTTTACTTTTATAAAAGATGAATATAACATTCTGTTTATTTATTTGCTGAGACACACTTTATTTACTGCTATAAACTTCATTATTTATAATTTTCAGTCATAACTGACTAAAGACGTGAGTGACATTTATTAACCAATAACTGCATATTAAACTAAACTTTGAAGACACTTTTCAGGTACTCATTAAAAGTTGCAGACTTAATAGTCATAGAAAATGCTGAGTTTGAAACCGCAGAAATGTTTGTAAAACTATTTGAGAAAGTCGGGTTTATTATTATATGTTGTTCATCAAATTTTCAGCGATTAGCAGGTAAAACTGAATTATGACATAAAATATAGTTGGAAGAATAATTTATTTTATTAATAATAATTTATTTTATTTTATATTTTATGTCGATGGCTATGTTTACAGTTGAAAGTACTAATGATTAAAATTAATTTAACACGTTTCAAAATATTTTTTGTCATTTTTAAGTAATTTAGACAAAGTTTAGTTTTAAGTTTACTTTTATAAAAGATGAATATAACATTCTGTTTATTTATTTGCTGAGACACACTTTATTTACTGCTATAAACTTCATTATTTATAATTTTCAGTCATAACTGACTAAAGACGTGAGTGACATTTATTAACCAATAACTGCATATTAAACTAAACTTTGAAGACACTTTTCAGGTACTCATTAAAAGTTGCAGACTTAATAGTCATAGAAAATGCTGAGTTTGAAACCGCAGAAATGTTTGTAAAACTTTTTGAGAAAGTCGGGTTTATTATTATATGTTGTTCATCAAATTTTCAGCGATTAGCAGGTAAAACTGAATTATGACATAAAATATAGTTGGAAGAATCATATAATGAGAAATTTTTTTCAAAATTCTTGTAGATTTCCTTTTTTTTTCTTTTTTGTAAGACATTATAAAAAAAATGATTGCTACTGCTATGTAGAAAGAAAAAATCAAAAATTTCATTTTCTTTTTCGTTATCTAAACTCTTATAAGCTCTGTTTAATAGATCGATAATCAATATATTTTCATAACTTTTTTCTTATTTTATTAAACTTTCTGAAAATTATTAATTTAAAAAAAAGTAAAAAAAGAAAAAAAAAGGAAGCAGATGGAAGAAAGAAAACGAAAACAGATGAAAAACTTTTCACAGATTAAGAGAGACAGAAAAAAAGATTTTGATCTAATTTATAATGATAACTACAATTCAATTAGGTTTAAAAGTAAATTTCTTAGATGTCGATTGATCTTAAAAGATTTTTTTAGGGTAAAATTATTAATTATTCATTCAATTATGAGATTTGACAAAATGTTAAATCGGAATTTCCGAAACTTAAAATAAGTAAAGGTAATATATAATATTAATTCCTTTTCATGCAAAAATAATACAATAAAAGTTTTTGAAATTTACATTTAAACGAGTATTAAAACGGTTTTGAACTGAAATATTATTTAAATTTAGTTAAAATAATGCTTCGCTATTTTTAATATTTGGTGTTTTTATTCGCAATGTAGTGGTGAAACAGAAGACGAATATAATTTAAATTAAACAAGAGCTACAAAACTGACTCAAGTTATATATTTTTGTTTATTGGATTATTTTTATTTAAACTAAATATATTTTTTAAACTTTTAATTATTATGTGTGTATATAATGTGTCATGTTACATATGAATGTTCTTTTTACGTTACATTTGTCTGTGTTAAATAAGATTCAAATAACATTTTAAAACGCATCGAATTTTAATTTTGACTATTATTTATTACTTTCACGTGTATTAACAAATATTGTTCATAATGTCAGACGATCCTACAAAACATAATACATTTAATAAAACTTTCTAACTCTTTTCTGGAAATATGATCTTCCAAACGTGATTAAAACTAGAACAGTTGTCTGCAGAAATTAATTGAAATGTTCAGATAAAAGTAGAACTTATTCATACACATTCTTCCACATAATTTAAAATGACTCAATTTTAAGAGGAGTGAATATTAAACACGATTAAAGTTAATCTAAAAGTTGAACTTTCCAAGGGAACAAATTTTGCAATAAAGACTGAATTTCTTTTTCAAAATTGTAACCTTCATTAGCGCGAAATGCCTTAAATTTTTACCCGAAGTTTCGTACTCAAAACTGAACAATTGTTCAAATTTGAGCTCAATTTACTTGTTTTTTGCTTTCAATTTTGTTGAAGATTTAAATTGGTGAACAAACTTGCTTTCCTTTTTATTATCCCCCTGACTGCCCAGCCAAAGGGTAATATTGTAATATTGTTTTCTCTGTAATTTATTAAAAATATAAAAAAAAAGATGTTTTTTCCAACCTGATGCAAAATACGTTATTCGTATCGGTGTATAATCTTTGATAGCATCAATCCTAACTTAATTTTTCAGAACTGGGTTTTATTTGTGGAATTATACTAATTTAAATATTGCTTATGTTGCAGTGAAACCTGCAGCATAGTGTGTGAAAAAATCAGCCGGCGGCAGTCAGGAGGTTATAGAGATAAATATCAACGCCTATTTTATATACTGGTCATCAAAATTAAAGGATAATGAGTAAGTATATGTTCATTCAGTTAATGCTTCAACCAATGCCTAATGCATCAATTATTTATGTTAATTAAATACTACTGAATGCAAAATTTCACTTTCGAGGATACTTCGCTTCGCAAATATGCAAATTAGATGACTGTCAATGTGGCAAGCAATGGAAGTGTGTTAGAATTTTGAACTGTCGTGTTTTTTAAAGTGAATATGGTATCCGATAGTGATCAGTATGCATTAGTTACTGCTCAAAGGCATCATTTAAGCAAAAGTCAAGAGTGGCGATTAATTAGTTTAATTGAAGTAGGTCAAACACATATGGAGGTCGTAAAACAATTGACTATTCATCAAAGTGTCATTTTTAGAGCTTCAAGCTGTTTTTACGCATGAGATACGTTGATATCCAGTTTTATCAAGGGAAACCAAAAGCAACAACTGCATCCGAAGACCATTTTCTGTCATTTTCGACTCGAAGAATCCGCGAAATGACTACAAGAAATTTGTAACAGATGTAAATTTTCCATTTTTCAATTTTGGGTGAAAAAAGTCCGGGCCAGGATTCGAACCAGGGATGTATTGGCTGAAGCCGCCAATGCTCTACCAACTGAGCTATCTCGGACACGAACACTGGAGGACTATCTCACCCAATTAACCTCAACGATCACTTTATCTGGTCTGGTACTCTGGACCAGCTCAACAGAATAAATCGAAGGTTAATATATGGAACTGCAGAAAATCGCTGCATACGAAATTACATTAGATTAATTGATCTAATCTAATTTATCTAATGTAATTTAGTATCATGTATCATAATGTCATTTCGTATCATAATGTAATTTCGTAATTCATCTAATGTAATATATTAATCTAATGCAATTTCGTATGCAGCGATTTTCTGCAGTTCCATATATTGACCTTCGATTTATTCTGTTGAGCTGGTCCAGAGTACCAGACCAGATAAAGTGATCGTTGAGGTTAATTGGGTGAGATAGTCTTCCAGTGTTCGTGTCCAGGATAGCTCAGTTGGTAGATCATTGACGGCTTCTGCCAATACATCCCTGGTTCGAATCCTGGCCCGGACTTTTTTCACCCAAAATTGAAAAATGGAAAATTTACATCTGTTATAATTAATTTACCGATTGAATAATCGTGTTTAAAATTAATCTAATACAAGAAATTTGGTTTCAGGTATTCTACTGTTGCAAGAATGCTTGTTGAGTGTGGACTGTATATTAAAAAAACCCATTAGTTTATGTTACACTCATTCCAGCTTCCAAATGGGTTCATTTAAACTGCTGACATCGTTCATATTCAATGGAACCCAAAACACTTTGCTCGAACCGGATGTTTAATGGGAAGTCAAGTTACTTGTTGCTTCCACTCTCCAAAATCCCAACACTTCTAGAATGAGTGTTCAGAATATATCTGGAATTGTCAGAAAACAGTTCTCAAGCCCAGTCTTCTTGGCCCCATAGAAAAACGAATGATGGCTACAGTTTAAACGGGTCTCTCTGAAAGTTAGAGTGAGCGTGACACAAACTACTGGTCTTCTTCTTTTTATTTATGTGAAAATTTAAATAATTATCAAAATATGCATAAATATTTTCTGTACTTTTAATTAAAAAAATACATTTTAAGTAAATAATGAATTTCTTAAAATGTACTTTTAAGTAAATATTTTAAATGCAGTCATTTAAAAAAAGAGTTTAAGTCAAGCAAAATATGAAAAAAAAGGTTGAATCAGAATCTAGAGTCTGATGTATGTCTTATCGCAATATTTCTATTTTTAAAATAATAAAATTAATTATTTCACTCCAGTTCCTATATAGAAGAAAGAATAAAGATTTTTTTCCTCCAAATTTCTTTTTTCTACATTAATTTCAACAAAAAAAATTGCCCTTCTTTTCAGTTAAGATAGTTGCGTTATGTTTCATTCTTTTTTCTTCTTTTCCTTAAAGCTGTTTATTCAACGCTTGAATGATTTTCTTCAATAAGATTATAAGAAAAAAATCAATGCTTTCCAAAGAAATTGTTTCTGTATTTTTTAAAGCAATAGAAAATTAAGAAATAATTACTATTATTGTTATTTTAAGAAAGGTGATTTTTTTAAATCAAACTTCATTACGCGGTATTGGGTTTTCGTAATTATTGTTTGTGTTTTATTTTGTAAGCATCGATTTTTTTTCTGTTCCAGTTTTTTTAAATGAGAAATTGAAATGAAATGTTAAAAACTTACAATGGATCAAAAGAGTTAGATAACTGTTTTTTTCTTTTCTTTTTTTTTATTTGAGGCTGTATTTCAGATTTAAATGCTGATGTGTTTTAAATATTAACATTAGTTTTTAAACTTTTTGTAGTAATAGTACATTAAACAAAAGGTGTAGTATGCATTTAATTCTACCTTTACCGGTGTCAAATAACACCTTTTAACGGATAATTGATTAACCCCTTAACGCGCAGTGTTGCCGGGTCGGCAACACCTAAAGTTCCCCCTGTTTAGAGACACAAAAACTCCTTGAATATTTCAAAAACTACTCTAATGGCTACTTTAAATCTTTCTTATGAGTTCTAGATGGCAGCACCACAGAGATCAAACTCTACTGTTTTTAAATAATAGGTAAAATATTTTACTGCAATACGCGCTTCAGAGCAATGCTCTTCTCACTGCGCTTATCAATGCTTTACTTAAGGGAGATTACCACTTCGGCAACAGCTGTATAATTAAAATGGTTAGTGCAATCTTTACAAAACAATACCTGTGTACTCCTCTAGGCCTAAATAGATTGCCTAATTTTTTTTTCTTTAAATTCCAACTTTAAAGAGTAGTGCGCCGGAAAGGGTTAATGGTTTTTCACTTGTAATATTCACTTGTATTATATTCAAACAATTACAAATAATTTTTAATCATGTTTTTTTACCGTATTACATTAAAAAATATCTAGCAAAAGAAACAAAATTTAAATCTTTTCTAAACGGTATCACTTAGCACATGTAGATATAGTGCAAAAAGAACAGCAAAGAAGAAAAAAAAGAACAGCCTTTAGATAAAAAATAACTAGATAAACTATTTCTTTCCTAAAAATTGTCTTTGCATTTTAATAAAAATTCTATATTACTTTAGAGAGGGGTTACAAAAATTAAAAAGAAATAACACTGACATGTTTTTGATCCGTCTAATAAGATCCATAACATAATAAAAATAAAAATAAAATTCAAATCGTTCACTCTCAGAAATGAATACTCAGATTTCCCGAAATTTTCCTCGTTTTTGATGAAACCGTTTCCTTGGAAATGCCCCGAACAAATATTTCATCAAATTGATGAAATTACTTTCCTCACTCGTTTGACGATACCAAATCGTCAAAAAAGGACTAGTGCTACCATCTATCGAATTTTTTAGAAGCCCTTGTATTCATTGACAGAAGCAAAAAAGACATGTCATAGGTGAGGTTCGAACTCACAACGTTCAGTGTGACCGCCCGACGCCCTGCTTTCAAGCCACAGGCTGCTCAGGCGGGTATGATTATAAAAACATATAGTATATTATAGTGTGTATTTAAATTTTTATAATGTGATAGTAATTTTATCGATTCTATTATAATTCTTGCAAGTTTTAAATAATAAGACGAATTTATTATTATGATTTTCTAGTGATTAATGAGTAATTATAATTTGGCTTAATTAAATAACATCAAGGGGAAATTTATTTGCTTGAGGAATGATTAAAATTTGCACTAGTTAATTTGTTACTCAGAAATAATCAATTATGAAGTGCTTATTGGGAGAGATTTTACTACTTTAAGTAGATAGATAAGATTTTAACAATTTACTGTTTATAGAGGGAAGAGAGAAAAATTATATATTTTTTTTAATTTGAGTGAAAAAAGAATTTGTTATATATAAAATAGATCTTCGAATTTTGAAATTTTATTGATCAAATTTACTTTTTTAATGGTTTTGTAGAAGGAAGTAAATTTTTTTTCGAATTAAATCATAACAAAATACAACTTACAAATAAATAAATAAAATAGTAATAAACATCCCTAAAAACTGTAACAAAAAAGAAGAACAAAACTAATGCAGGAAGAATAATTGCTTACATTTCATTATTTTCTGAAAAATGCTAAAGAGTACTGTTTTAAACAAGAAATATATCCTTGCTAATATCGCAAGATTTGAGGAGTGCAATAGTGAGTCCTCCTATAAACAGCAATCGTGACAGTCTCCTTAAAATTCATCGAGTCTGGCCATGATTAAGGAAGCACTTTCGTCAAATATTTGAGAGTTCACGTTTCGTTAAAATTCAAGTGATTTTGATACGAAATGATCGTCAAAAACGACGAAATAAGGCTCAAGGATTTCTGAATCGTCAAAAATGAGAGTTTTATTTCTGAGAGTGTTTCACGGTCATTACAAATGATACGCGACAATGAGATGTAAACAACAAATTGTATACATTGTACTGGCCGTGAAACGATTTGAATTTTATTTTTGTTTTACTTATGATTATGGATCTTATTAGAAGAATCCAAAACATGTCAATGTTATTTCTTTTCAATTTTTGTAACGTCTCTCTCAAGTACATAAAAATTTTATTAAAATGTTTATATAAAAGATTAAGTTCTTAAAATCTTGTGCTTCAAAAAACTGTCTTTGCATAAAAATCACTGTATAAATTTTCTGCGCATATGCTAAGTCACTAATCAGTTTCAGAACAGTTTTTTAAACTTTTTTTCCAACTGTTAACTAGTCAAATATTTGTACTAAATTGATATATAATGTGGCATTTTTATACATATGGAAAAACTTAAAGAAATATTCTTAGCTAAAATTTTTAACGAAATATCGCTGTTAATGAATCACTTCAAGGTTTCTAACGAAACGAACAAAAACACTTCGTAGGCTGAATGATAAGAATACTACAAAGTTGTGTGATTCTTGAAATCAACAAATGCGGAAACCTGTCTTAAACACATTTTTTTATGTCTCTTGCAATCGCGTATGAGAAGATTTTATTGTAGAAGATATAAAATTAAACGAAATTTATTAGCTTATTTTGATTACAAATTCTTTCTGAATTTATATGAAAGAAAGCGAAAAGCCAAAATGGTATTGCCGAGAATTGCGCCTTGCTTACATAAAAGTACTGAAATCGAAATAAAGTTTTATTTTAATTTTTTCCTTACAAAACGTTTTTAGAAAAATACTCTTGGTAAAACACAAACAGTACTGATATTAGAACAAAATGGTTTTCAGAAAAAGAAAAAAAAGCATCAATATCTTTTTAACGTTTAGGCTACAAAACATATAGTAGTGGTGGAGAAAAACATAGCACTACCATAGCTGCCAACTTTTACGCGTTTTTCCTACCACAAAGATTTTATAGTAAATATTGTCTTATTTAATCATCGAAATCTTATGATTAAACACATGGAAAATCTCTGTGCAATTTTAGTGTTTGCAAAAATCTGTAAACAATGGCAGCTATGGCGCTCCAAAAAAAAAAAAAAAAAAAAAAAAAAAAGGACAATAATAATAATAATAAATAATAATTTTTTTTTTTTAATGAAAAGCAATACCATTGCAAAACTATGCACATAAAGTTAAACACGTCTTGTTATTTGTTTTAAATTACAATAATTCTTTTTTGCAAAAATAGGCAAAAATTAGTTTCAAGGAAATACAGTTTAGTAGAAAAAACAAGGATCGGCTGAAGCGGAAATTGCGACAGAATTTCGGTGATTTTCCTATTTTCAACCGAAAATGAAAAGCTCCAAAAAATTTTTCTAAAATAATTTTGTTAGATGAATATACATAATTTTAATTAACTATACCTATTAAAATGCATAACTATTATTTAGTTATAAAAATTTATTAAATATATACAATTATTAATTAATTATATGCGTGTTCCATGTTGGTTATCTATACTTTAGCCCAAAAACTTTCTATTTTCAGATGAAATAGAACGTAATTAATTCATTAATGTAATTAAACAACAGCACAGAAATATTATCTAATTATACGAAATTCATTTAGTTACACCCAGAAAAGGGAATTGATTAAAACTACAAAACATGTTCTGTTGAGTACATTTTGGTTGTTTTAAACGAATTTTTAAATTAAAGTAAAAAATCTGTTTCGTTGTTCAGACAAAAAAAAAATATATATATATATATATATATATTGTGAACACTCTTATAAAATATTAACAAAAATTTCATCAATTTTATTTGAGTCTTACTAAAGTCTTGTATTTTCAATTTGTAATTCCAACAAAATTTTGTTGTTTCTGCAAAATCTAAATTGGTGTGCTGTAGCCATAATTCTGCCATGTAATTTTGTTTAATTGACTTATGCAGCTATAAAGGATTAACATAATTTTCGGATAATAATAACTTTTCAAATTGGTTTAATGACGTTATTATTACGTTATTATGCATTTCAAAGGAAAATTTTGGACGAAAATTGAAAAAATAAATAAATAAATAAAACGATATTTTTTTGTTTATTTGAACAAAATTTCCATTATCCGTCTCAATTTTAAAAGATTTTATTATCCAAAAATTATGTTAATCCTTTATAGCTGCATAAGTCAATTAAACAAAATTACATGGCAGAGTTATGGCTACAGCACACCAATTTAGATTTTGCAGAAACAACAAAATTTTGTTGGAACTACAAATTGAAAATACAAGACTTTAGTAAGACTCAAATAAAATTGATGAAATTTTTGTTAATATTTTATAAGAGTGTTCACAATATATATATATATATATATATATATATATATATATATATATATATATATATATATATATATATATATATATATTTTTTTTTTTTTTTTTTTTTTTTTTTTTTTCTTTTGCCTGAACAACGAAACAGATTTTTTACTTTAATTTAAAAATTCGTTTTAAACAACCAAAATGTACTCAACAGAACATGTTTTGTAGTTTTAATCAATTCCCTTTTCTGGGTGTAACTAAATGAATTTCGTATAATTAGATAATATTTCTGTGCTGTTGTTTAATTATATTAATGAATTAATTACGTTCTATTTCATCTGAAAATAGAAAGTTTTTGGACTAAAGTATAGATAACCAACATGGCGCACGCATATAATTAATTAATAATTGTGTATATTTAATAATTTTTTATAACTAAATAATAGTTATGCATTTTAATAGGTATAGTTAATTAAAATTATGTATATCCATCAAACAAAATTATTTTTGAAAATTTTTTGGAGCTTTTCATTTTCGGTTGAAAATAGGGAAATCACAGAAATTCTGTCGCAATTTCCGCTTCAGCCGATCCTTGTTTTTTCTACTAAACTGTATTACCTTGAAACTAATTTTTGCCTATTTTTGCAAAAAAGAATTATTGTAATTTAAAACAAATAACAAGACGTGTTTAACTTTATGTGCATAGTTTTGCAATGGTATTGCTTTTCATTAAAATAAGAATTTTTTTTATTATTTATTATTATTATTGTCTTTTTTTTTTTGGATAATAAAATCTTTTAAAATTGAGACGGATAATGGAAATTTTGTTCAAATAAACAAAAAAATATCGTTTTATTTTTTTTTTTTCAATTTTCGTCCAAAATTTTCCTTTGAAATGCATAATAACGTAATAATAACGTCATTAAACCGTCTCAATTTGAAAAGTTATTACTATCCGAAAATTATGTTAATCCTTTATAGCTGCATAAGTCAATTAAACAAAATTACATGACAGAGTTATGGCTACTGCACACCAATTTAAATATTTAATAAATTGCAGTAAATCTAGAAAATCAATGTTAAAAATTTTACACAGTGCAAAAAACATCTGATATATCTCTTAAAATCAACTACAATATTTTTCTTTAAAAAAAAATATTTCTTTACCAATTCAACCATGTCAAGTTTTTCTTAATACCCAAGAAATAACTTATTGAATTTTTTTTCAATTGTTTATTTAATTAATCAATTTCAACGGGAAAAAAAACTATTCTTTGTTCACTTCTTTACCGTTTCTTCACACTTTAAAAAATCTATTTAAGTTGTTGTTGTTTATTTTTCTTTTGTTATTGCATTATGTTAAACGCTTGGATGAATATTTTCAGTAAAACAATAAGAAAGAAATCAATATTTGTGCGTTGCATTTTTAAAACAAAAATTAAGAAGAAATTACTACTACTTTTATTTCAAAGAAACTATTTTTTTATTTAAGCTTTGTTAACCGGTGCTATGTTTTCGTAAACAATGTTGTGTTTTCATCTGGTTTTTATTAAATTTATGTCTTTATTCGTTTAACACAATGGAAACAATTTTTTGAAACTTTACAGAAAAATAAACCAACAAAAGAAAAATGCCAGACTAAGAATTTTATTCGGCGTGCTTTATCTATATTCCACTATATGGCCAAAGGTGACCGACAACTTGCAATTTTAGATATTTTGTCAAGTATCTAGAAAGATGCATGAAGAATTTTCCTGAAACTTCAGCTTTGTAAGCGTAATAGTACAGGTCAGATACTACCGTGAAGAGTTTTTCCCAAAAATCCATAGAGGGTAGTAAAAAATTAAAAAGAACGAATATCTTTTGGACAATCCTGTCAAAATTAATGTAGCAAAAGCATTGAAATTGTATATTGTTATTAAGCAGCTTATTGTAATAATCTGTCTTCATTTTTGTGTGGATATATAGCATGTATACTCGTAGAGAAATCAAGGTTTTTATTAAAAAAAAGTTTTTTGTTTATAATTTGCAAAGTTCTTAATATAAAAAAATATTTTTTTTTTTCAGAAACAATGACATTCAAATTCATGACAAACAATATTGTGCATAATACCCTGTAATCAAAAAATAATAAACATTGTATGAAAAATGAGCAGGCTTACTAAATAATTTTTCATTGCACATAGGTGAATGTTATCAAAATTTCATTTCCATATTTTGTTAGCTAAATATATAGAGCAACGTTTGTGAAAGTCTCAAAAACATAGCTTGAAAATTCTGATAGTGATCATCGATAGAATAAGCTAAAAATCAGATGTTCCCAAAATGAAGAAAAATAATTGTATACAAATATACAAGTACGTGTCATATTGTGTATACTATATTGACACTAATCAATGGATATATGGATACAGCTCCTCATATTTTCGCTTCCTTTTGGGAATAATGGATTTTGAGTTTATTCTATCAACAATCAGTTTTAGAATTTTTAAGCTACGTTTTTTAGACTTATATAAATGTTGCACTATACACTTAGCTAGCAATAATATAAAAATGAAATTTTGATAGCCTTTACGCATGCGCAGTTAAAAATTATTTAACACACCTGCTCATTTTTCCTGCAATTTTTATTTTATTTTTTATTCTGATTATAGGTTTGTCATATTTTCGGAAAAGAATATTATTTTATATTCAGAACTCTGCAAATTACAATAAAAAACTAAAAGCTTTAATTTCTCCTTAATGCTGTCCACATTAAAATGAACACAGTGTTTAACAATAAATTCCTTAAATATAATCTACAGTTTAAACACTTTTGCGCATTAGTTTTGACAGTGTTATCCAAAACATATTCATTCTTTTTCAATTTGTTGACGTCCCCTATGGAGTTTCGAAAAAAAAACTTCACGGAAATGTATGGTATGTAGTATTATGTTTACACACTTAGAGTTTCATGATAATTCCTCGTGTATTTTTCTATAGATATTTTAGATATTTTAACAAAATGTCTAAAATTGCAATTCCCGGTCACCTTTGGCCATACAGCGTATTATAATCTTTAAATGTTTTGCTTGCCTAATAGTAACTTACCAATCAAAATTTAATTTTAAAAACATAGCACATCTCAACATTAAAATAAAAAAAACAAAAACTTTCTTATTAGGAAATTTTATTGACATTTATCTCGATTTTTAAAATGCATTTTTCTAGAGTAATAGCAACTTATTAAAAACAAAAACAAAACTTGTGGTTATAAGATCCGTGAAAGATAAAGACTGAAAGTGCACAGAGGACATTTTTTTATCCGATCGTTTACTTATTTCTTTATTTAATTATCTAATGCGAAGAGAATATTTTCTTCGGTTTTTTAATAGGCCAGAATTAGTTTGAGATTTTCAAATTATTTATTTAATTTTCTATTGTGCGCGAGTTATGACTCGCTATCACTCTTCACATGACAATAATTTTATTGATTATTATATCTACTTGTCACCAATAACTCTGCTCATGCTGAGGATTCTATGCGTTTCTTATTTTCTTATAGGCCCCACCAGTGGCCGAGAGGTTGGGACCTCTCAACTGGTAGACGGCAGGTGCTGGGTTCGAACCCAATCGCGGCTGTCGGCCTAACCGTTCGGAGTTTTCGTGGTTTTCTTCGAACCTTGCGTAAATACGGGTTAGGTTCCCTTAGAAAGACCCCCACGAAGGGCACTCCCCCTTGGTCCTATATCCCTAGCGCACATAATCGGACGTCAAAAATCAAACAACCAACTTATTTTCTTATAAAAACATCGGACATTTAAGATAACGGTATCATTTTTTTAAAATTTATGTTGAATCAATCACAGAAGATTGTTATCAGAAATGAATCAAATATAGTTAAATATGTACATTTTTTAGAGAAAATGGAAAAACGTTGTTTGATTCTTCAGCATACAAATAGACGTCATGTATATAAGTACGTATTTCTGCAAACTTCATGCATTTAATCAATAAACATGCATCTGTCTTTAACGTGTTCATCAAATTTGACTGATAAATGAGAAAAAAAAATATAAGAATCTTTTTAAGTGTGAAGGATATTTTTATTTGATACCAATATGAGATTGAATTTATTTTGATTTAATAGTTATTTTTATATAAGAATATTACTATTTTTAAAAAAGAAATATCACTTTTGAAACATTTTTAAGTATCATACATTTTATTTATTTATTTATTTGGATATCAAGTTTGAAAAGGCTCGGGCTGTACTGATAAAATATTTTCCAGGCTCTCTCAGGCTCAAACATAAAATTGTCGATATCGGGCGGGCCCGAACTCTAGAAAACGAGCCCAAACTCATCTGTAGTATACGTGTCACATGTTTTGCTTTTTATGATATTATTTAAGAAAACAATATTAACTATAATTTTTGTGGCATGATGAACATTTATCTACATTTTATCAATGTATTATAGAAAGTTTAATATACCTTCAAAAACCCATATTTGTATTATTTTATTAATTAACCATAAATATTATTCTGAAAGTATAAATTAATCTATTTTATGATGAAATGACTTTGGAAATTTTCAAATTAATTAATGTGAGATTATTTTTCCTAAAGAGTTCAAAGAGATTAAAATAAATCTCATATGTCAGTTTAATTAAATTGCAGGAAATTTTTCATTAACGTCTTACGCGTAAAGGCGTATTATGATTAATTGGAAATACATGTACAAACTGGCTTCTTTTAATTTCCAGCAAAATTCGTTTGATATCTAACCAAATATAGTAAATGCGGATGAAAATAGCTTATTCATTTTATAAAAGAAGTAGAATAGGTTCTGCTGATACCGGGTGTTCCAAAAATAACCGGTAGATTTTAAAATTCAATAACATAAAAACGGTGACAGCTATTTAAAAATTTTTTTCAGGAGGGTTATGTATAATGCCATAAGTTTTATCTCCGTGATTTTTTATTTTAGTTCGGAAACCAAACAATAGATGGCGCTGACGGCGATTGGCGCTCAGTCGAAGCCGAAACTGAGCTCACTCAGCATTGATACAAAGGAAGGAGATTAAGGATATGGAGTGCGTCTCATTCGATTTGATTTCAATGAAATGCATTTTTGCCATGGATGTAACAGATTCTTCGAAAGTGGAATGCAGCGTTCAGAAATGGGTATAAATTTCGCAAACATTATTTGAGTTTGCAGGATATTTTACATTTATAAAGTTTTATTTGCCCGGATAAAATTACTTTCTTATGGCGTGATTTAAAGAATATTTTATGCATCGTATTTTAAAACTACACTGTTAAAAATTTGAAACCTTTGCTGCATCATCACACCTCCGCTTTTATAGAAAATGATTACTTCACTGTATTATGGAGCATTCTCATCGGTCAAAACAGAGATATTCTATAATAACATCGAGTGACGATGCAGCAAAAGTTTCAAATTTTAACAGTGTTGGTGACGATGCAGAGAGTCACAAAAATGACCGGTATATTTGAAAAATCAATAAAATTTAAATGGGCAGCGTTAGAAATATACCGTTTGTTGCAATATGATTGGGACAATAGTAAATTTTCAGGTATACAACTTTCGGAATCACTTAAAATTTTCAACAACAGATGGCACTGCAGGCAATTTGAAAGCTATAATAGAAAACGCAATCTGTGAATTTGCCATTCTGTAAACCCTCTGTCCCTGCCCGCGAAGAAACTCGCAAGCTAAAGCTATTCACTGTAAAAAAATTTGACCCATTTGCTGCAGCGTCATTCACTCCGCCGCTTTTATAAAAAATGGCTATTTTATTGCGTTATGGAGCATTATCATTAGTCATAAAAGACATATTCTATAAAAGCTGTGGAGTGACGCTGCTTCAAATGGGTCAATTTTTTATAGTGTTCTTTTGGAGAGGCATTTTTGTAATAACTCTGTCGCATTTTGACATTTTAATTTTAATTTTTTTTTATTATTATTATTTGCACTGCATAAGTAAGGTCCCTCTCAAGATCACTCCTTGATTACATTTTCGATTTTGGTTGCAGATTTTTTTTATAAAGTTAATTTCAATTAAAAATCGGTTTTGGAAGTAAAAGTAACTTTATTCCGGCTGTTTCAAAAATGACGGTATATTTGAAAAATCAATAATACACCGTTTGTTGTAATGTGCTTGGGACAATAGTAAATTTTTAGACAGACAAACTTACGAAATTATTTACAATTTTCAACATCAGATGGCGCTGCAGTCTGAAAAATCTAAAGAACGATATTTTCCACATATCCACCGTGCGCAGCAATAATATGGCGTAGTCTCTGAACGAAATTACCAGTAACGTTTATAAACGTTTCAGGAGGGATGGCTTCACATACAGAAGAGATGTACTCCTTCAGTTGTTCGACTGTTCCTGGATTGTGGCGGTACACCTGGTCTTTCACGTGTCCCAACAGATAGTAGTCACAGGGGTTCATGTCTGGCGATAAGGGAGGCCAATCCACGCCGCTCCCTGTATGTGTGGGATAGCCCAAAGCATTCACACGATCATCGAAATGTTCATTCAGGAAATTAAAGACCTCGGCTGTGCGATGTGGCCGGACACCATCTTGCATAAACCACGAGGTCTTCGCAGTGTCGTCTAAGGCATTTTGTACCGCCACAAATTCTCGAAGAATGTCCAGATAGCGTGGTGCAGTAATCGTTTCGGATCTGAAAAATGGACCAATGAGCCCCTTGGAAGAAATGGCGGCCCAAACCAACACATTTGGAGGATGTAGGGATGATGGGACTGCAACATGGGGGTTTTCAGTTCCCCATATGCGCCAGTTCTGTTTATTTACGAAACCGTCCAGGTAAAAATAAGCTTCGTCACTAAACCAAACGCTGTTCACTTGGATATCGCCGACATCAATCCTTTGCACCATATCATTAGCAAATGTTACTCGTGCATCAATAGAAGAAGCGCTGAGGGGTTTCCGAGTTTGAATTTTGTATGGATAGAGGTGTAAACTCTGCCGCATGAGACGGTACGTGGACGTTGGCTTCATTTGGACCGCAGCTGCAACACGGCGAATGGAAACCTGAGGCCACTGTTCTATCACCTTCTGCACAAGCTGAGCATTACTCTCTGATGTTGTCGTACGCGGTCGCCCTACATTTCCAGCGCGTTCATCCTTCACGTCTCCAGTCCGTTGAAATTTTTCAAACAAATTCTTTATTGTATCGCTTTTCGGTCCTTTAGTTGCATTAAACTTCCGTTGAAAACTTCGTCTTGTAGCAGCAACACTGTGTTCTAGGCGGTGGAATTCCAACACCAAAAAAATCCTCTGTTCTAAAGAATAAACCATTTTTACCTGCAAACTTGCAGTCTGTGAACAGCATACGCTTGCAGCAGAAAGACAACTTACAGAATAGCGAACTCAGAGACTGAGTTTTCTTCAATAGCTTTCATCACACCTGCAGCGTCATCTATTGTTGAAAATTGCCAAAATAATTGAAAATAATCAAGAAATATAATAAAGGAGAGATCTTGAGAGGGACCTCAGCTATGCAATGCAAAAAAAAAAAATTATTCAAAAATGTCAAAATGCGATAGAGTTATTACAAAAATGCCTCCTCATACACTGTTAAAAATCTGACGCATTTTGTTGCAACGCACTCCCCTGCTTGTATAGAAAACAAACGGTTACTTAGCCGTGAAATTGAGCTTTCTCATTGGTTGGAATAGAGATATTATATACAAGCGGTGGAGTGCGTTGCAACAAAATGCAGCAGATTTTGACCAGTGTAGAAACACTGCAAAAACGTTGACCCATTTGCTAGAATGTCACTCCACAGCTTTTATAGAATATGTCTTTTATGACCAATGATAATGCTCCATAATACAATATTGTAACCGTTTTCTATAAAGGTGGTGGAGTGACGCTGCAGCAAATAGGTCAATTTTTTACGGTGTAAGAGCAAGATTGTAGCAAAATATCTTCACCAACATTGTTAAAATTTGAAACATTTGCTGCATCGTCACTGCATTGCTATTATAGAATATCTCAATTTTGACCAATGAGGATGCTTCATAATACAGTGAAGTAATCTTTTTCTATAAAAGCGGAGATGTGATGATGCAGCAAAGGTTTCAAATTTTTAACAGTGTAGTTTTAAAATAGGATGCATAACATATTCTTTAAATCATGCCATAAGAAAGTAATTTTATCCGGGCAAATAAAACTTTATAAATGTAAAATATCCTGCAAACTCAAATACTGTTTGCGAAATTTATACCCATTTCTGAACACTGCATTCCACTATCGAAGAATTTGTTACATCCATGGCAAAAATGCATTTCATTGAAATCAAATCGAATGAGACGCACTCCATATCCTTAATCTCCTTCCTTTGTATCAATGCTGAGTGAGCTCAGTTTCGGCTTCGACTGAGCGCCAATCGCCGTCAGCGCCATCTATTGTTTGGTTTCCGAACTAAAATCAAAAATCACGGAGATAAAACTTATGGCATTATACATAATCCTCCTGCAAAATTTTTTTTAATAGCTGTCACCGTTTTTATGTTATTGAATTTTAAAATCTACCGGTTATTTTTGGAACACCCGGTATGTACAGCTTCATTTAGTAACTAGTTAGTAAAATGTTCAGCAAGTCGGCAAATATATGAATGAAAATTCATTAATAAATTTTCTTGTCTCATTAAATATTTTTTTTATTATTATTCTTTGAAAATCTTATTTCTTTAAAATTGCATGTATAGTAATAATTAAATACGTTCAAATTAGAAAGGTAATCAATACCAAAATAGTGATTACATCATTTAGTATTGAATTTAGGTTTGATTGGTTTTAGATTGATCTAATTTTAAACTTTACGTTTTTTAATGAAATTCTGAAGTTAAGGAACAGAAATTAGCACATCTTTATTCGTTTGATGAAGAACGATTAAGTTCTTTCAAAACGTTTTGCAGTTTTATTTTCTTAGCGTTATACGGAAATTTTTCCCTGTCTATATTGTAACAATATGTCTTTGACTTAGCATGTAAGTGCAGTCAAACAGCACTTCCATTATACTAAGGAGACATGCATATTATTCAAACACTAGTTCAAAGGCCCGTTCTATGACAATGGGTAAGAGTCATGTTTTTCCTTAAAACCTTCTCACTGCCGGGAACTGATTTTTCCGTTCACTATGGCTGTAAGTTTCCCTCAGTAAAAGCCTTTTTAATTAATATAATTCTACAAATACAATGCAGTTTTGAAATACTTTGTTATGATTAATAATGTCAATACTTATAATCCAATACGTAATTGAATTTTTTGTGTCATGTTAAAAAAAATAATATTTTTTAAAAAATTTTTAAAAATTGCAAAGAAACAACATTACAGTTCTGCACTTTTGCTCGGAGATCAGGGGGCTAAAATTTTTAGTTATTCATAAAAATATCCATAGACTAAAATTCTGCAATCGAGCTTTTCATTTAAAAATAACAAAAAAGCCAGTAAATTGAAATACAGTTTTTAAACACTCCACATTTGAAAGTAAGCCCTTCCTGTTGAATGGCGCAAATTTTTAAATTATGCGATGTTGCGATATAAGTTTGAAAAAACAATATCGATTAATGATTCATAAAATGATTTTTTCTAGATTTTCTTCAATTTGTTCACAGGTAGTCTGATACTGGTTGCAGTTTTCCGTATATTCGATGGTACAATTGAAGAACCTTTCATATGCTTTTTCACTCAAAGGTTATTGGTATTGGAATACCTACGTGGGCGTGATGCTCACGTTTACTTCCATGGAACAAGAGGCGATCTAAGCAGAGGTCATCATGATGTTAAAAAGAGTCTAATGTTCATCTCGCAGGCAGATGCTGTGGTGAAGAGCAGATGATGTGCTGTTGAGAAGCAATTTTTGAGCAGTTGAGTTAGAGACATGCCAGAGCAGGTAGGGAAGGGCTAAACAGAACTATAACGAATGTTTTTTTTTTCAATTTTATATATTTTTATTTTTTTAATCATAGTAGTGTGAATTTGTCAATTGAAATACTAAATTCAAGGACAAAGTATTAGGGTAACACAATGCAAATGATAGAAATAGAATACACGATACAAACAGATAAACATACTGATGCATATAATTTAAAATTAGTTATATAAATTTCTATGTACAAAATCAAAAGCTAAATAAAGATGACAAAAATTATCTCTCACATTATTTAATTTTTTCCCACCCTGTTTCCAGAAAACGATGGCTCTTCTTTCTTCTAAGGAGACCATTTCTTCGAACACCTGTGAATGAAATCAACAGAGAAGTATTTCCTTAGAAACGGATCGTTATTTTTGGAGCACCCTGCGTTTTCTAAATTTCTTAAATTTATCTTTTTTTTTTTTTTTTTTTTTTTTTTTTTTTTGCACTATTAGAAAATTTAGTCTGGACACACTAAATTATTTGTCTAAATTATTTATGCAAATAATTTTCGTACAGAAAGAGAAAAAGGCTTTATCTGATGATTCTTCCCGGAAGTCTAAAAAAACAGAGGAATATTTCATTTATTACCTGAATTCATGCGTATTGACTGTTTTAATTGCAAAGTTTGAATTCATTTTTAAAGGAAGCAACCGAAAATCCAATCAATTAAAGTTTCTAAATTATTTAAAAACAAACAAAAATAATGCTTTCGAGTTAAATACAGTATCAATTTTCTCATTCATTTAAACTTATTCATTATTTATTTTTAAGAGAAAAAAAATATATATATAAACTCCTGAAAATATATTCTAAAAGAAGACATTAAAAAATTATATAGTAACATCAATATATATAACAATATGTGTAACATCAATAAATAAAAGAAGATTTTATTCAAATATAAAAAAATCAAACACATCTTATCGAATTTAAGGGAGTCACAGATACATTTTGAAATAATTAATTCATCAATAAATAAAAGAAGATTTTATTCAAATATAAAAAAAATTAACACATCTTATCGAATTTAAGGGAGTCACAGATACATTTTGAAATAATTAATTCATCAATAAATAAAAGAAGATTTTATTCAAATATAAAAAAAATTAACACATCTTATCGAATTTAAGGGAGTCACAGATACATTTTGAAATAATTAATTCATCAATAAATAAAAGAAGATTTTATTCAAATATAAAAAAAATTAACACATCTTATCGAATTTAAGGGAGTCACAGATACATTTTGAAATAATTAATTCATCAATAAATAAAAGAAGATTTTATTCAAATATAAAAAAAATTAACACATCTTATCGAATTTAAGGGAGTCACAGATACATTTTGAAATAATTAATTCATCAATAAATAAAAGAAGATTTTATTCAAATATAAAAAAAATTAACACATCTTATCGAATTTAAGGGAGTCACAGATACATTTTGAAATAATTAATTCATCAATAAATAAAAGAAGATTTTATTCAAATATAAAAAAAATTAACACATCTTATCGAATTTAAGGGAGTCACAGATACATTTTGAAATAATTAATTCATCAATAAATAAAAGAAGATTTTATTCAAATATAAAAAAAATTAACACATCTTATCGAATTTAAGGGAGTCACAGATACATTTTGAAATAATTAATTCATCAATAAATAAAAGAAGATTTTATTCAAATATAAAAAAAAATTAACACATCTTATCGAATTTAAGGGAGTCACAGATACATTTTGAAATAATTAATTCATCAATAAATAAAAGAAGATTTTATTCAAATATAAAAAAAATTAACACATCTTATCGAATTTAAGGGAGTCACAGATACATTTTGAAATAATTAATTCATCAATAAATAAAAGAAGATTTTATTCAAATATAAAAAAAATTAACACATCTTATCGAATTTAAGGGAGTCACAGATACATTTTGAAATAATTAATTCATCAATAAATAAAAGAAGATTTTATTCAAATATAAAAAAAAATTAACACATCTTATCGAATTTAAGGGAGTCACAGATACATTTTGAAATAATTAATTCATCAATAAATAAAAGAAGATTTTATTCAAATATAAAAAAATTAACACATCTTATCGAATTTAAGGGAGTCACAGATACATTTTGAAATAATTAATTCATCAATAAATAAAAGAAGATTTTATTCAAATATAAAAAAAATCAAACACATCTTATCGAATTTAAGGGAGTCACAGATACATTTTGAAATAATTAATTCATCAATAAATAAAAGAAGATTTTATTCAAATATAAAAAAAATTAACACATCTTATCGAATTTAAGGGAGTCACAGATACATTTTGAAATAATTAATTCATCAATAAATAAAAGAAGATTTTATTCAAATATAAAAAAAATTAACACATCTTATCGAATTTAAGGGAGTCACAGATACATTTTGAAATAATTAATTCATCAATAAATAAAAGAAGATTTTATTCAAATATAAAAAAAATTAACACATCTTATCGAATTTAAGGGAGTCACAGATACATTTTGAAATAATTAATTCATCAATAAATAAAAGAAGATTTTATTCAAATATAAAAAAAATTAACACATCTTATCGAATTTAAGGGAGTCACAGATACATTTTGAAATAATTAATTCATCAATAAATAAAAGAAGATTTTATTCAAATATAAAAAAAATTAACACATCTTATCGAATTTAAGGGAGTCACAGATACATTTTGAAATAATTAATTCATCAATAAATAAAAGAAGATTTTATTCAAATATAAAAAAAATTAACACATCTTATCGAATTTAAGGGAGTCACAGATACATTTTGAAATAATTTTTATATGCATAGTTTTTTTTTTTTTTTTTTTTTTTTTTTTTTTTTTTTTTTTGCAATGTTTAATTGTGGCATTTATTAAAAAGTATAATTTAAAATTTGTTAAAATGTGGGATAGTTTAAAATCGTTAAAACTCAAAATATTATTTGTCAATTATTTTACATTTAAATGAACAGAAATATGTATATTTTAATTTTGATTCAGCATTTAAAAAATATTTGAAATAAAAATTCAGAAAAAAAATATGTAACTTTTATTTAAAAAGTAATCATATTTTCTAAAGAAAATATTTTTAATGGAATTTATGAATTACAATTGAAGTAAAATATTTAATAAAAGACATGTTCGAAGTATGAAACATTTATCTTTAACTGCTCTTCAGTTAAAACAATTTAAATCTGACAAATAGCCAAAAAACCCATCATAAAAAAAAAATTAATTTTCACAAAAAGTTGATTCCGTGAGAACCATTGCTTTAAAGCTAGATTTTCAAACCAAACCAAAACGAAACAATTAAAATTTCCTCTGAAATTTAAGATAGAAACATAAATTAAACGTCATTTTAAGCATGAGATACAGAGAAATTTTTAATGTAAATATATAGATGTATATATATATGTATGTATGTATGCATATATATATATATATATATATATATATATATATATATATATATATATATTAGAAAACTTGAAGATTTTTGTGTCCTGGACCCCCTTAATTAAAAATAAAAATATTCATGTTTTAATCTGATAATCAAATGATTTATATTATCAAATAATGTATACCTTATTAAAAATATGTCTAATATAATAATACTATAATAATATGTACCAATATCTAATATGTAATAAAAATTCTAATAAAAAAATCTATAAACTTCTTTTTAGCGTTTGCTGCAACAAAAAAAACAATTCATCCTTGTTTTCATTTCCTTCTTTTTACTTTCTTCTATCTTCAATAGAAGAAAGTATTGTAATCGAATTTTTTTTCGACTTTCGGTATTCGATGGATTTACACGTTTTAGGGGTCGGATATTCCAAAAAACATGTTTTTACAAAATGTCTGTCTGTCCGTGTGTGTGTGTGGATGTGAGTGTGTGTGTGCGTGTGTGTGTCTGTGTGTATGTCGCCATTCTACCATTAGAAAGTGTATGAAGTTATGCATAGAATTGAACCAAATTTTTTGTGAATGTTTTTGGCTATGGCAAGCAGGTACTCCTTCAGATTTGAAATATTCCGCCGGAGGGGGGCGCTGCAATCGCGATTTTTGTGCCATTTTCAATATTGTACCGACCAAAAGTATATGAAGTTATGCATCGAATTTAACCAATTTTTTTGTGTAAGTGTATGACTATGTCTAGTTGGTCCTCCCTGACTTTGTTAATAATCCGCCGGAAAGGGGCGCTGCAATCGCGATTTTTTTACCATTTTCAATATTGTACCGACGAAAAGTATATGAAGTTAGGCATCGAATTTAACCAAATTTTTTGTGTAAGTGTATGACTATGTCTAGTTGGTCCTCCCTGAATTTGATAATAATCCGCCAGAAGGGGGCGCTGCAATCGCGATTTTTTTTACCATTTTCAATATTGTACCGACCAAAAGTATATGAAGTTATGCATCGAATTTAACCAATTTTTTTGTGTAAGTGTATGACTATATATAGTTGGTCCTCCCTGAATTTGATAATAATCCGCCCGAAGGGGGCGCTGCAATCGCGATTTTTGTGCCGTTTTCAATATTGTACCGACCAAAAGTATATGAAGTTATGCATCGAATTTAACCAAATTTTTTGTGTAAGTGTATGACTGTGGCTAGTTGGTCCTCCCTGAATTTGAAAAAAATCCGTCGGAAGGGGGCGCTGCAATCGCGATTTTTGTGCCGTTTTCAATATTGTACCGACCAAAAGTACATGAAGTTATGCATCGAATTGAACGAAATTTTTTGTGTAAGTGTATGACTATGGTTAGTTGGATCGCCCTCAATCTGAAAAAAATCCGCCGGAAGGGGGCGCTGCAATAGCAAATTTTATGCCAATTTCAATATTGCACTACATAAAAGTGAATGAATTTAGTTTTAGAACTTAACTAAATTTTTTGTATATGATTACTTTTTGGTAAGGCAAGTAGGCCCTACTTGAATTTGAAAAAAAAAATCTGCCTATCATTCTATTGTCCATCGGCTCGTGCAGAGATGGAAATTCGTTTTTACTCCGATTAATTGATTGAAGCAGAAATTTAAGTTGAAAATCAAAGTTGGTATGGTATTGATTAAAGCATTAAAATGAGAAACTATTTTTTTTTAATTATTAAAATGTACGTATGAGATAGAAGAAAGTTTTGGGATTGGCACATCCAACTAGTTTAATCATGAAAACAATATGTAAGAATTTAAAGTTAATATTTGATAGTAAATTTTACCAAAACATGATTTTGTCAAAAAATTGCAGCGGTATAGTTAAGAGAACATTGTTCCATAATCAAAATTAAATATTAAATAGTTCATCAACAAAATTTTAGATCGTTGTGAAAATGACAATTGATATGAAAATCAACAATAACAACTATAAAAAATTTTAGCAATTTCAATATAAAAATATTCAAATTAAAGATGTAATTCACACTATTAATTATATAGAACATATACGTACGTAATGACCTTTTTCTAAGTTCATTTCAAAATTGATTTCTTGAAAAGAAATATTATAATTCATTTTCCAGAAGTAATTACATAATTATGCTTAATATTAAGTTAAAGTACTTGAAACCCTTCTACTTAAATTATAAAAGTTTCACAAGAAAATTTGCATAAATATTTTACAAAGCACCTATACAATTTTCAAGAGGCATGTTACAAAATACTTATGAAGATTATACTTACTAAACTTTCTGCATCTTACGTAATTTAAACATTCCGACACGCAGTTAAATTTTCAAAACTTCAACATAAATAACATTTTTATTTTATTTTACCATTTAGGAGATTTGACTTCATGTTTGATTTGAATGTGAATCCTTTATAACTCCAAATTTAAACTAAGAACATGATAGCGTGTTTAAAATTATTTTCAGTAAACACAAAAGATGTAAGTGAAAATTTCTGTAGGTATAAAGGTATATAATAGCATAAAGGTATATAATTGTATAAAAATGAGGAAAATAACTTGATTTGATCAATAAATACTATAAGAATTTTACGCAATTTCAGTTTCAATAATCAATACGAAAATGTAATTTACACAATTGATTACATGGAACATATACGTACGTAACGACACTTTCTAAAGTTCATTTCAAAATTGATATCTTGAAAGGAAATATTATATTTAACTTTCCATGTATAATAAAATAATTAAACTTTATGTTAAGTTTAATTACTTGAATCCCTTCTGTTCAAATCTTAAAATTTCACTAGAAAATTTGCATAAATATTTTAAAGAGCACTTGTACAATTCACAAAATACTAAATACTTAATAAGAAATCATCCTTGTTTTCATTGCTTCCCCCTTTTTCTTCTTAATCATGAAAACAATATATAAGAACTTAAACTTAATATTTGCAATCAATTAAAAAAAAAATCATTTTATGTTAAAAAATGACAGGGGTATAGTTAAGAGAACATTGTTCCATAATCAAAATTAAGTAATAACGCAGTTTATTAAGGCGAAGGTGGAGCTTCAAAAATCATCCAAAATTTCGAAACTTACTTTTTTTCCGAACTCATGAAGCGCTTATTATAAGTTTATTATATGTATATTATGATTTATTATAAGTAATATTCATTTATCATATAATATTTAATGTTATTTATTATTGAAATACTAATAGTTCTAACTTAAAAGTGGATTTTCTCAAAATGAAAATTTCGAGATAATGTCAATTTTCAAAATGTTCCATGCGCATCCTTAATTTTCTGAGTTCTTCAAAATTTGTTATGTAATTACCTTATAGTACATAGAAGAAATGTTAATTAAAATAATTGTTCTTCGGAACTCATAAGCTGTAAATTCTTTATCGAAAGAATGATTTACAGTGTTTTTTCACTATAAAAATTGGTTTTTCGACTTATTATTATTATTATTATTAATTTTTATTTTATGCTTACGTTTAATATTTCAACTAAGTTTTACTTTTAGGTCTGAAAGGTATATCATAAATAAAAATTTTTATTTTATCTGCAAAAGAAATGCGCATGGAGCATTTTCAATTAATTAATTATTTCAATAATTAATAATTCATAAATATTAAAGTAATTAATATTTTTTCTTAAAAATTTACCTTTTCTCGCATAACTACAATAGTAATCACATATTTTATTTACAAGCAAATCGGTTCAAATGAAAAAAAAATTTTTTGAGAGTCCACCTTTGCCTTAACAAAACTTTGAATAGGTGTGAAAATGAAACATGATTTGAAAATCATCAATAATTTTTACAAGAATTTTCAGCAATTTCAATTTTAAAATGTAACTCACACCTAGGGATTACAATCCCGGGATTCCGGGATCCCGGTGTATTTTTAATCCCGAAAATCCCGGGATTTGTCAGGAAAATTACCATTTTTATATATATTTCTAAGCGAGTAAATCTTTTACAGTAGAAATCTTTTGACTTGCAAACAGATGTAACACACACAGCTTTTAGGCAGGATAAAGGAAATTATTTGTTTATTTCGATTTTACTGTGTTTGTCGAAGTTTTTTCACTTCGTAGATCATTTTTGAATTAGCTTTTACTGATAAGCGTCGCATTTGTGTATGTTAGTCATTATGGGCTAACTTCTTTGGTTTTCGTGAGTTCAGACTTACTTTGCTTTAAAGATGTCGAATGAAAAGTATTCCGTGGCTCATCGAAAAGACAATGATACATCTTCAATATGGTGCTACTATTTAACGCCAAAAGATAGAAAAAGCGCTAAATGTAAAAGGTGCAGCGCAATGCTTGAAACATTAGGTGGATTGCAGAATTTATTACATACTCTATTCCTTCCACAAGTCAAGATTGCACAAAAGATATATTGCCTTCTAAAAAGTTGAAAATAGAGGACTATTTTAGTAGTGATAAGGAATCACTGGATTTGATTCTATCGAGAATGACTGCTAAAGATGGTTTTTCAATTAACGTTTTCATCGCTTCAATTGATTTAAGAAATTTACTGATAGCTAAAGGCTATAATAATTTGCCAAAATCTGTAGTATCAGTTCTAAATCAATCGTTTAGTTTCATAATAAAGATGTTAATTAGAAGAAAAATACAAACTTTTAAAACTTCGGGGGAAAAAATTAGTTTGATTTTGACGAATGCACATCTACTGCAAACAAGCGATTTGTGAATATTAATGTCCATTTAAGAAATATAAATTTAAACAAATTCTTTAATTTAGGGCTTGTGCCTATACATAGATCTTTTATTGAAAAAAAGTGTATCGAAATGCTAACACTGAGCCTAAAACAGTATGACATTTCAATGAAAAAAGACGTTGTTGCTATCGTAACTGATGGGCAAAATGTAATGCTGAAAATCGTAAAAGAAACTGAAGCCGATCAACAGCTTTCTTTCTCTCCATGGCATTCTTTTTGCAGTTTGTGATGATTTATATTGTAATCAACGAAATACAGAACCAGAAACTTCTTCCAGTAAAACAATAGCTGATTCATGCTGCGGAAATGAAAATTTAGCCCTAGAAGAAGATGATAAACATGAAGATATTGAATCTTCCGAAAGTTTAGAATCGGGGTTTGTTTTAATTTTTGAAAATGAAAACGGCTTTTCATACTCTGATGAATATATCAATGAACTTATTAAAAAATTTCGAAAATTAGTAGTAGTAATTTATTTTAAACGATCTGCAACAAGGAATGAAGTTCTTCAAAATTATGTTAAATCTGAAAAAAAGAAAGAATTTTCCCTTCTTTTAGATTGATAGACTAGATGAAATATCTGGTAACTATACTTGAACAATTTTATTTCTTGAAAAATAGCATATAGAAAGCTTTATTCGATTTAGAGCATAAGATCTGAATTGACGATTCCGATTTTTTACTTATAAACGAAATTGTTGAAGTCCTCAAACTCAAACCGATACAAATCACAGTAGAAGCAATCTGTCGCAGGGATTCTAATTTGTTAGCCGCAGACGCAGCCTTAAAAATTCTTTTAAAGGAATTGTCGGAGAAAACAAAATCAAAATTTGCTTATAAAATGACAGACGTGCTAAAAGTATGCATTAAAGAACGACGACGTATGGAATTATCGGGTGTTTTAAATTATTTGCATAATCCTAAACGAGATGACCTGAGTGCAAACTAGCAGTATGTTTTCTATTCTTAACAAAACTGTTATTAAGAAGCAAGTAAAAGCAATTATTGGAAGGGTGACTAACAGTGTTTACAATTACAATAGCAAGTCTGAAGATATAGAAATAACGCATATTGAGCACACTGCGAAACGTCAAACATATAACCGAACATTTAAGGAAAAATTACAACAAGAAATAGGAAAAAGCATGCGAACTGTCGAACCTGAAACACAAAAACAAAAGGATTTATCAATACAAATTAGAAATAAGATGTCTCTTTTTGACGATCATCATTTAAATCGCGGTCAGCATTTAAAATTAGTTTATGAATATTTGCTGACAATTCCTCCCGCAACTGTCGAAGCAGGTCGAGCAGTTTCGGCAGCAGGATTTATTGCAAACAAAAAAAGAAGTCCACTTGTAGGTGAGCTAGTCCAAATAATGTTCTTTTTTTTATTTTGATATGCAATAATTTTTATGTTATGCAATGTTTTCAAATTTTAACAACTATCACAAATTAGAAATCTAAATAATACATTTATTTATTTATTTATTTATTCATTTTTTATTTTTATTTTATTTTTTACTTTTTTATTATTTATTTATTTATTTATTTATTTTATTTTTTTTGTTGTTGTTGTTATATGCGAGTATGTGTTAAGTACATTTATTTCAAGAAAAAAAAAGCATTATGTAGAGAAAAATCTTGTGTTTTCTATATCCTAAATTTATAATCTTTAGTTATTTGGTAATGTGAATAATTCAAAATTTAATTAAGGACATTAATTTATTAATTATCTTTCCATATTGTAACTATTTACCCATTCAAAGACCTTTTTCAACACCAAATGAAAAAAATTATATGGAAGATAAAACATAGACATTTTTGTTGTTGTTGTAACGTTGTCAAACATCAACAGCATATTTGTGTTAATTTCCAATTGTTGTAATTTATCCTATACTTTTTTATTATTAATTAATAAATTTTGAACTTGGTATATTTTCTTAAGTTAGGCTATAATTTTGCTTTAATTATTTTTTTACAATATTGTGAAATTTAGCTATTGTGAGAATTGGTAATATTGAAGAAATTTTAATTTTCGTAATCCTGGAATTATCCCGGGATCCCGGTATTGAATCTAAACAATCCCGTAATTCCGGGATCGGAAATTAGTCTCGGGATTGTAATCTCTACTCACACCATTAATTAAATAGAACATATACGTAAGTAATGAAACTTTCTAAAGTTCATTTCAAAATTGATATCTTGAAAGGAAATATTATATTTCACTTTCCAGATATAATTATATAATTATACTTTAAATTAAGTTTAATTACTTGAAACTCTTCTACTCTAATTATAAATGTTTCTCTGGAAAATTTGCATAAATATT
Organism: Maratus speculifer; assembly: GCA_964019185.1. Classification (NCBI taxonomy): domain Eukaryota; kingdom Metazoa; phylum Arthropoda; class Arachnida; order Araneae; family Salticidae; genus Maratus; species Maratus speculifer. Next base: position 299,167,190 of record OZ025295.1, on the reverse strand, counting down.
TCACAAAGTACTTGAATAATTTTCAAGAGGCATGTTACTAAATATTTAAGAATATTATACTTACTAAAACATCTGCATCATACGTAATTTAAACATTTGCGACACACAGTTAAATACTCCAAACCTCACCGTATATAACTTTTTTTTATTTTATATTACCAATTAGAGACTTCATGTTTGTTTTGAAAGCGAATATTTTATGGTTCCAAATTTAAAAGTAAGAACATGATAGCGTGTTTCAGATTATTTTGAGTAAACATTAAAGATATAAGTGAAAATTTCATAAAGATAAGAAAATAAAACTTGATTTGATCAATAAGTACTACAAGAATTTTTAGCAATTTCAATTTCAATAATCAATTTAAAAATGTCTCTTACATTATTAATTACATAGAACAAATAGGTGCGTAGTTATCTTTTCTAAAGTTCATTTCAAAATTGATTTCTTTCCAGTAAATATTATATTTCACTTTCCAGACATAATTATATAATTATGTTTAAAATTAACTATAATTACTTGAATAACTTCTACTCAAATTATAAAAAATTCACTAGAAAATTTACATAAATACTTTACAAAACATTTATACAATCCCCAAAAGGCATGTCACTAAATACTTAAGAAGATTATACTTACTAAACTTTCTGCATCTTATATAATTTAAACATTACGACACACAGTTAAATTTTCAAAACCTCGTCATATATAACATTTTTATTTTATTTTACCATTTAGAAGTGTTTGATTTGACTCTGAATCTTTTATGATTCCAAATTTAAAAGTAAGAACATGATAACGTGTTTTAAATTATTTTCAGTAAACATAAAATATATGTGTGAAAATTGCATAAAGGTGAAGAAATATACCTTGGTTTGATCAATAACTACTACAAGAATTTTTATCAATTTTAGAGTCAATAATCAATTTAAAAATATAACTTACACTATTAAATATATGGAACATATACCGGGTGTCCAGTAAATGACTGACCCATTTTAAAATTAAATAATAAAAAAACGGTTTGAGATAAAAATGCGCGGTTTGCGGTATTGTTATTAGAATATCAATAAATTTTCAATACGCACTTCCTTCAAATAGTTCTAATTTCGGCCAAAAGATGGCGCTGGCGGCATCAGACTGCAGAAATATCGCCTGTTTTCTTGTATTCCTGCTGATGATCTTTCCGGCTCATTTTCCCGAGTCGAATCTGAGTCGAAATGTTGAGTCGACTCTCCACTCAACTACAGAAATAGGATTTGTTGATTGAAACGAGATTTAAAATAACATTTAAGATTGAACTTGGCCTATTGTAACAACCTTTGTCTACTGTAACCTCCTCAGACAAATATCACGGGAAACTATAAAAACTAGTTTAAAATTACTGTAAAACATCTCCAACGGTGTATCAATTTATAAATAAATATTTATGACAAGAAAACGTTTATTAAAGAAGCGTTCTAGAAAAATTTAAATTAATTTAAAAGACGTTCTTTAGTGTTTCAAAATTATCTTCGGAATATGTTATTTTAACCGCTTAACTGATAAGCTTTTTTACGCACAATGAAATGAAAATATGGGATAAACGCCGCTTTTTTAAAGCTAAAATAATCGTAATATTTAATTTAAATATTTCTTCTATTAAATAGTATGAAATTGCATTTAAAGTTTTTAGTAGTGTCCGAAAGCTTTAAGTTATGGAAGAAGCAAACGATAATTGCCAGTATGTTGTACGGGCAAACCAGTTAAAATTTTAAAACAATGGTATGCAAATAGCGTTGCCAAGTCTCCTGTCTAAGAAAACTTATAAATTGGCACATTAAAATTTTCTAAATCTTACTATAAATGAATCCATCTACAACAAATCCTGTTTTTGACATAAAATTTATTGATCACGAAGTAGAAAGAAACATACAAAACTACCTGCTAAGGCAAAAACCTGCCTAAAACAAAATATTATTATTTTTTCCGAAAACCGAATGCATCCCTACTTTATATTCATATTTTGTCATTTAACGTATCCAAAAATTTTATTACGAAACCGTGAGAGATTTTAAGATGACTTTTGTACACACCTCGCCTCCCCTCACCCACCCACGGCAGGAAACGTATCTACGCTAAAATGTACGGATATTTAAAAAGAAAAAAGGAAGACGTATCTTTTTTTATAGCCTGTAAGTCATCCCTCTTCAAAACTTTATTACAAAAAGCAACATAGAATTTGAAATATATTTTTGCCCCCCCCCATATAGAAGGGAAATATGTAATCTCGTTCTTTTCCCCGGTATGAGGAAAAGAACTAAAAAAAACATTCTGAAAATATCTCCTGTATCTGATTTGAAATAAGAAATATTATTAAAAATATGATTTTTTTATCTTTTTTAAATTATGTATAAAAAGATACCAATGTTCAATTTATTTTTCCAATATTTATATTTATAAAATTGAACTAAAATAAGTAGACATTCAGTTTTATCTAAAATATCTATGGCCTCACCAGTGGGCGATAGTTTCTAACGTTTCAACTGGCGTTTAAATCAGCATTGTAATAACCTTTTCAATTTACAGTTTAGATGACGCAAATACCTCAAAATTTAAACTCGATATTGTGCTAAGAGCATCAATTTGATGTTTATTGCTTTTTTACTGTTATTCGGTATTGCATTACACAAATATAGCTTCAAAATTTGTAATCTAGGCTTTTAAAACCGATTCGTATTTCAACCATCGAATCCAACAGGAGAAAAAAGTAGAATCGGAAGATAGTAAATGAAAGAAAGGATCGGGACAGTGGATACTGAATTGGCTTCTGAAATATTTTCAACAGCTTTTGTTTCACGCAATATTTAAAAAAAACTAGAAGAAAAAGAAACGAAACTTTATTTCAGTAAAAATGTTTTGCCATAAAATTGCCTACAGATATTTTAGTTTGGTTTGGTTTGTTTAATGTCGGCCGATTAAGTACACGTGGAATATAGGTCAGAATGATGAGGGGATGGTCAGGGTATGCCCTGCGTGGGTGTCTCTGTAAGGGCACCTAACCCGTATTTACAAAAGAAAATCCAAGGTTCGAAGAAAACCACGGAAAATTCCGAACGGTTATGCCGACAGACGCGATTGGGTTCGAACCCAGCACTGCCGTCTACCAGTTGAAACGTCAGAATCTATCAGAATGTACGTCAGAATGAACGTCAGAATGTTTACTTATTTTAGTTCAATTTTATAAATATTAATAATGAAAAATAAATTGAACATTTGTTTTTTATACATAATTTAAAAAAGATAATAAATCATATTTACATAAATATATTTCTATATATACGTAAAAAGAGTATCAGTTAAGCGGTTAAAATGACATATTCCCAAGAGAATTTTGAAACACTAAAGAACATCCTTTAAATTAATTTAAATTTTTCTAGAATTGTTACAAATATTTCTAGGATTCTTTAACAAACGTTTGCTGGTCATAAATATTTATTCATAGATTGACACATCTTTGGAGATGTTTTACAGTAATTTTAAACTAGTTTTTGTAGTTCCCCGTGATATTTGTCTGAGGAGGCTACAATAGACATAGATTGTTACAATAGACCCCGTTCAATCTTAAATGTTATTTTAAATCTCGTTCCAATCAACAAACCCTATTTCTGCAGTTGAGTGGAGAGTCGATTCAACATTTCGACTCAGATTCGACTCGGGAAAATGAGCCGGAAAGATCATCAGCTTGAGAACAAGAAAACAGGCGGTATTTCTGTAGTCTGATGCCGCCAGCTCCATTTTTTGGCCGAAATTAGAACTATTTGAAGGAAGTGCGTATTCAAAATTTATTGATATTCTAATAACAATACCGCAAACCGCGCATTTTTATCTCAAACCGTTTTTTTGTTACTTAATTTTAAAATGGGTCAGTCATTTACTGGACACCCGGTAGGTGCGTAATGATCTTTTCTAAAGCTCATTTCAAAATTGATTTCTTTACAGTAAATATTATATTTCACTTTCCAGACATAATTATATAATTATGTTTAAAATTAACTTTAATTACTTGATTATGAAAGTTTCACTACAAAATTTGCATAACTATTTTTAAAAGCACTTGTACAATTTTCAAGAGAAATTTGAAAGAGTTACTAAATACTTAAGAAGATTAAACTTATTAAACTTTCTGCATCTGACGTAATTTAAGCATAACGACACATAGTTAAATTTTTAAAACCTCACCATTTATAACATTTTTATATTATTTTTCAATTTAGGAGTCTTCATGTTTGATTTAAATGCGAATCTTTTATGGTTTGAAATTAAAAAGTAAGAACATAACAGCGTGTTTAAAATTATTTTGAGTAAACATAAAATATATAAGTGAAAATTGCATAAAGATAAGGAAATATAACTTGATTTGATCAATAACTACTACAAGAATTTTTATCAATCTCATAGTCAATAATCAATTTAAAAATGTAACTCACACTATTAATTATATGGAACACATAGGTGCGTAATGATCTATTCTAAAGCTCATTTCAAAAGTGATTTCTTTACAGTAAATATTATATTTCACTTTCCAGACATAATTATATAATTATATTTAAAATTAATTTTATATACTTGAAATACTTCTACTCAAATTACAAAAGTTTCGCTAGAAAATTTGTATGAATATTTTACAAAGTACTTATACAATTTTCAAGAGGCAAGTTACTAAATACTTAAGAAGATTACACTTACTAAACTTTCCGCATCTTATATAATTTAAACGTTACGACGTACAGTTAAATTTTCAAAACCTCACCACATGAAAATTTTTATTTCATTTTACCATTTAGGAGACTTCATGTTTGACTATAATGTGAATATTTTACAGTTTCAAATTTAAAAGTAAGAACATGATAGCATGTTTGAAATGATTTTGACTAAACATAAAATATATGAGTAAAAATTACACAAAGGTAAGGAAAAAATAACTTGATTTGATCAATAAATTCTACAAGAATTTTTAGCAATTTCAATTTCAATAATTCAATTTTAAAATGTAGCTCATATTATTAATTATATAGAACATTTACGCACGTAACAACCTTTCTAAAGTTCATTTCAAAATTGATATCTTGAAAGGAAATATTCTATTTCACTTTCCAGACATAATTATATAATTATATTTAAAATTAATTTTATATACTTGAAATACTTCTACTCAAATTACAAAAGTTTCGCTAGAAAATTTGTATGAATATTTTACAAAGTACTTATACAATTTTCAAGAGGCAAGTTACTAAATACTTAAGAAGATTACACTTACTAAACTTTCCGCATCTTATATAATTTAAACGTTACGACGTACAGTTAAATTTTCAAAACCTCACCACATGAAAATTTTTACAGTGGAGCATCGTTTATACGACGCCGAAGGGACTACCGAAAAACGTCGTATAAACGATAACGACGTATAATTGATTTTCACTTCCAAAACTAGTATTAATTTTGTTTTCACTTAATTTTAAGGTTTAACGTGATGATTTGCATGAATTTTTAAATTAAACAAGCCAAAATAAACAAATAATCTTAAAAATGGGGGGAGGGGGGAAATTAGTAATTAATTTAAATATGCGTACCTTTATTTATGTTTCACCGAAAGGTTCCTCATTTGCAGTACATCGTTTCCTTTCCATTTAAAGTTAAAGATAAAAAAAAACCTGCGTGGCCAACTAGAAGTCGCCAATACTGATAACAGTTAGAAGGATAGTGTATTTGCAACTTAAAACAAGTCGGGACAGCTAACCATCCCCGAAAAAAGAATGATCCCTGCCAGTGTAATCTGTTACACATAAGCTGATTTTTCAGACTAATCGAACACCAGCCCACATTTTTATAATGTGGAGTGCATTTAAACACGCTCTGGTGTCATTCATAGTTGCCAACTTCCGCTTGTTCGTAATATACACAAGAAAAATAAAATTAAACCTATACAAAATCGAAAAATCGACGTATAAACGATTTTGGGCGTCGTATAAAAGATATATTTTTACATTAAAATGAATAGGAATGAATCGGGACCACATTAAAACGTCGTATAAATGTAAACGTCGTATAAGTGATCGTCGTATAAACGATGCTTTACTGTATTTCATTTTACCATTTAGGAGACTTCATGTTTGACTATAATGTGAATATTTTACAGTTTCAAATTTAAAAGTAAGAACATGATAGCATGTTTGAAATGATTTTGACTAAACATAAAAGATATGAGTAAAAATTACACAAAGGTAAGGAAAAAATAACTTGATTTGATCAATAAATTCTACAAGAATTTTTAGCAATTTCAATTTCAATAATTCAATTTTAAAATGTAGCTCATATTATTAATTATATAGAACATTTACGCACGTAACAACCTTTCTAAAGTTCATTTCAAAATTGATATCTTGAAAGGAAATATTCTATTTCACTTTCCAGACATAATTATATAATTATGTTTAAAATTAACTTTAATTACTTTAAAAACTTCTACTCAAATTATAAAAGTTTCACTAGAAAATTTGCATAAATATTTTACAAAGGACTTGTACAATTCTCAAAAGGCATGTTACTAAATACTTAAGAAGATTATACTTACTAACACCGTAACTAATACTGCTCCGTAACTTAAGCATTACGACATACAGTTAAATTTTCCAAACCTCACTGTATATAATATTTTTATTTTATTTTACCACTTAAGAGACTTCATGTTTATTTGAATGTGAATCTTTCATAGTTTCAAAGAAATAATTAATACTACGCGGAATTTAGTTTAATGAAATGACAAATGAAGTTTAAATATGCACAACTTTTATTATCAGTACTGAATTCAGTTCATCATAAACAGATTAGAAAAAGATTATAAAAAGAGTTATACAGAATAGAAATATATGATAATTCTTAAGCTTGATATCTTCTTGATCTTTTATGGTACACCCATCCATACTTTTTATGTATATACAACTATACCCAACCCTACGTTATATATGTTTATACAAAGTTTTAGTATTATTTTAGCAAGAATTTTTATTAATAATGCAGTTCATACTTCATATTTTTACTGTACAGAACCCTCTCAGCTCGAGTAGTACACGCACTTCATCGTTAATTATTTTCTGTCTATTAAATATTGTGTAATGAGAAGCCACGGTATTTATTGAATCTTTTTCGTATTTTTAGCAATTTAGAACTGAATAACTTTTTATAACGCAAATAAAATTATTGTATCCAAATATCTCTAATCAATATATATATCTATTTATTTACTTTTTTTTTTTTTTTTTTAATCAAGAAGCGCTTCTCTGGAAGCATTTAACAGTGCAATGAGCCTCTCTGAATTCCGTCGTATCCGCCCAAAAACAAGTGCCGGAAATTATTTAGAAAGAGGTTTATCGAAAGCTTTACTTCTTCGGATTTCCGCATATCTATTTAAATATTTATTCCAGTAAACAGCAAAAAAGATATTTTTAAGGAGAAAAAATCATTTTAAAATTCATGTAATAGCTAAAATATTAATAATAAAAATTAAATTTTAATCAACGTTTTTATATTTATGCATAATTTATTTATTTTTGTATATTTTGTTTATTTTACTTTCTTCTATCTTTACAAGAAGAAAGTATTGGATTCATGAAAATTTTCGACTTCCGGTTTTCGACGGATTTATACGTTTTAGAAGGTCCTGAACACGTTTTGACTATTTTTAGAAAATGTCTGTCTGTGAGTCTGTCCGTCTGTCTGTCTGTCTGTCTGTCTGTCTGTCTGTCTGTCTGTCTGTGTGTCTGTCTGTCTGTATGTGACAAAAAATTTGTGGGCGCTCTACCTCAAGAACTAATGCTCGAAATTTAATAAAATTTTATATTCAGTTAGACCTTGATATGAATTAGTGCCTATTGGTTTTTGGTGAAAATTGGCCAGCAGGTGGCGCTGCTGTACTACGTTTTTCATGATTTTCAAGATTGCTATATCTCAAGAACTAATGCACAGAATTTCACCAAACTTCAGATTCTGTGACCCCTTGATATACATAGACGCTGATTAACTTTTGGTGTAAATTGGCCAGCAGGTGGCGCTGCTATGCCACGTTTCTCATGATTTTCATGTTAGCTATATCTCAAGAACTAATATACAGAATTTCACCAAACTTCAGATTCCACGATACCTTGAGATACATAGCCGCTGATAAGGTTTTGTTGTGAACTGCCCTATACATGGCGCTGCTATGCTACATTTTGCACGATTTTGCGATAGCTATATCTCAAGAACTAATACAGAGAACTTCATCAAATTTTTGATTCTGTTACTCTAGAATATATAACATAATTAGATGCTGATTACATTTTGGTATTAACCTTGCAACAGGTGGTGCAGCTATGCTGCATTTTGCACATTTATTCCGATAGCTATATCTCAACAACCAACGCACAGAATTTCATCAAACTTCAGATTTTGTTACAAAATGACATATAACGTAATTACACGATGATTACGTTTTGTTATAAATCCTTCAACTGATGGTGCTGCTGTGCTATATTTTACACGTTTTTTTTTTTAAACTAGCTATATCTCAAGAACTAATGCACAGAATTTCATCAAAATTTAGATTCTTTTACACCATAACATAATTAGACGCTTTTTTACGTTTTGTCATAAATTGTCCAAGATATGGTGTTGCTGTGCTACGTTTTGCAATTTTTTTGTTATAACTATATCTCAAGAACTAATGGACGAAATTCCATCAAATTTCAGATTCTGTTAGGTCTTGACATAAATAGATGCTTATTAGGTTTTAGTATAAATTACCCAACATGAGGCACTAAATTTTGCGTTTTAGGCTTTTCAGATACCAGAATCTCATTAGGCTTGGTCAAATGTTCGAGGAAATTCGATAGTGGGTAACTTTGGGATTACCACGTTTTTTTTTTTTTTTTTTTTTTTTAATATTAAAATGTACTTCTGAGATAGAAGAAAGTTTTGGGATTGACACATCCAACTAGTTTTTATAACTGAAATTTAAACATATCCAGTTTTCAAAGATTTTGAAGAAATTATACTTAAACAAATATTTTATTAACAAATAGATCGAATGAAACCGATCACTTTTTATTTGCTAAACCAATAAAGTTTTATTTTTAATATTAACTAAAGAAAAAATAAACTTTAGATTTTTTTATTTTATATGTTAATTGATATATTGCTATTAAAATTATTTAAAAGGGTAAATCTAATAACAAAATTCTAATGAAGTATAAACAACAGATAATGTTTGTTTAAATATTTGATTTATACATTAATATTGAACAAGACAATTTTTGCTATTTGACGAATGGACAAGATAAAATTTTTTTGAACCATTTACCTTATTTGCCCCTGCGGGAAACGTGTTTTTGTCAATCATGATTTACCATGTACGGGCAACCATATTCAAATCATGATTTTTTATTCTCAACAGTAAATTTTTATTCAAAATTTTGAATTATTTAATCCGAGCATTTTTCTGATTGAAATAGGCATAAAATTCTGTTTTAAAAAACTGGTGATAAAAATCTGTAAAAGTGGTAAAATAAATAAATATTATTTAAGTTTTTTTTTTTTTTTTTTTTTTTTTTTTTTTTTAATATTGATCAGTTAAGGAGTTAAGAAATGTGCAATACCAATTTATAAGTTTAATAAATTAACATAATACATTCTTGTGGTATTAACAATACCACAAGAAAATACTTAATTATCTTTAGAGGGGAAGATTAAAGATTGTATTTGATTAGCGACTCGCTTATATAGGGTCTCTATTATTTTGAGTCCGAGCGTAACATCAAACATTTAACTTGTGTTGTAAAACCTGTCTATTTTATTTTTGATTTCATTTTCAAGGATTTGCTTTGGATCATGGAGTCTACGGCTTGCTTTCACTGTTATTTTTAGCATATTAGATTTGTCGCTGAATCTGTACAGAATATAAGGAAAAGCGAATGTGTTTTTCTTCGGATTTGGTTCATGTTCTACTTCGCAATATTTTATGATTGCGTGAATGATTTTGGTCGAGTTATGCCTCTGAAGGATATTTTGGCTGTGTAAAGGGTTTACGCTCGTATTCACCTACTATTTCGACCCCGAGTTATGCCAAAGACCTCTGTTGAACATTCAAATGGTATCCACCTTTAATTCTGATTAGACATCTCCTTGATAATGTTCTATCAAATGTTATCATGAATTCCATTTGAACTTTCGAACGAGATTTTCTAGGTTGAGGTAAATGGTGAATACGAGCATTGGAGAAAGAGTTGGCCAGTACGTTGAGTAAAATTTGTAGATTGCATTTTGAGAGTCAATAAAGCTCTCACTCGATATTTTCATTTTTTTTTAAATCACAAAAAATAGTTGAGATGAAATCACTCATTTAAATGATAATTACAGTGGCTTAAACGAAACGTTGTACTTAACACGCATCACTAATAACATAGAACACGTACAATATTTTCACAACTTCACCTTTGTCACACGACATTAATATGTCAGCAACATTTCAACATTTATATTCGTGATGAACATGTGACACAACTATATAAAATGCAACACATTTTCAAAATGTCTGTTAAAAGTTTGACGCGATTAATGCAGTTTGCTGGATTTTCTCATTTCGCAGCACATTTGGCCGAGCAAGTTAGAGAGAGCAAAGCAGCTGAACGTGCTTCTGAAAACTACTCCGCTTACGAACCCAACTCTTGTGTAACAGTCGCAGACAGACTGAGATTCGATTATCCAGATGATTCGTGGAGGGCTGGTCTTTATAAATAAAAGTGGTGTTTTCTTTAAGTTTGCCATGTCTGCCAAGTTGTTCATACTGGTAAGTTGATTCTAGTTAAAGAAATTAAAAAAATAGATTTTCATCGTTCTCAAACTTGAGTCAGAGTATTTTTTAATTTTTTATTTATTTTTATAATTCGCTATTCATTATATCTAGGAAATGTTATCTTAAGTACTCCGAAGAAAAAGTGCCAGACTGTAAGCGGCAGGTCTAACACAAAATTTCTGACATGAATTGAATCTAAATATTAAACTTTTGATACCTCAACTTGCTCTTAAATTTCGAATTCCTTCTCTAAGTTGAGTTAACATTTCTAAGATCATCTGTACTTTATTTGCTCACAATATTTGATGGTAAGATCTGATATCGCAGCCATATTAGATAGCAAAATCGGATAAGGTTTGTGATAGATATAAGGCTACCCGCTATGATGAAAATTTCTATTTTCTTCTTTTATAACATGAAATAGGTTTTCAAGGATATTATTTTCTCATCATGCTCAAGAAAAATCTATTATTTGCAGCAATAGTCATAATATTTATTGATAAATCATTTTTTTATTCCTTTCATTATTTCTTTTTCTTTCTTCTCTATATAGTTTTTCTTTCTAAATTTCGTTATTATTGTTGTTTTTTGTAATTGATATTATTTGTATTATTACATCTATTATTCTACGTGTGCTGGAACGGGTGAGAGAGTATCGACAAATTGTACGATAATTTAGATGTTTAATTTAAATTCGTAATAAAATAAAGCGAAATTTTATTTTCATTGAACATGAAAACCTGTAATCCATAATTAATACCTTACAAATCTGTTATTAAAATGTGTGGACGCAATTTAAACGGAAGAAAAATTTCCATAAAAAAAAGATTAAAAAAAGATTTAAAAAAAGACCCGCTTTTTTAAAATATGAAACTGAAAGATAGTGTCACAGCTCACGATCTATCATTCTTTTCTGTAAAGAAAATAAAGAATAAAGAAAATAAAGTAAAATAAAATAAAAAATAGAAGATCGAGCCTTCATATGAATTATTCAACAACCAGAATTTTCCATTTCCATATAAATTTTCTATTAAAAGATTTCGAATGATACGGTGAGATTTGGAAGAATAGTCTGGCGCCTTTTCCTTCTTCAAAAATCTCCTTTTATTTTTCATCTCCTTTTAAAATGAAATCATAAATCACAGAATAAAAATAACACTCCAAGATTTTGCAGGAAAAAAATATACATTTTTTATTTGATTTCTTTCTTTATTTAAAAATAATATTAATAATGTGTGATTTTTTTTAAAAATTCCTTTTACTTCTTAGATGAATGATGCTAAGTTGACATTTTTTTAATTAAAAAATCTTGCGACTGTTCCAGTGTAATAAACTTCGGTTTATTTAATAAGACATTCAGTGACTATGCATATGTTACTAGTTGGATAAAGTATCAGATATTCTAAACAAAGAAATTCTTTAAAATGGCAATACTGCTTGAGATATACATCCGGGAACTTATTAATCTTATAACATATCTTGTGTAGGCAATTCACATATTTTCGAGGTGGAGTGCATTCAAGGTGATTTTTCAATCGTAACCTTCGGTTTCTTTAATGTCATACAATCTGTGATAAAAACATCAAAGTTTATGAGTATAAATTATTGGCAACTGTTTTGAATTTAATAAAATAAATGTATTCGTCACAATAGATTTCAACCAATTATCATCATCAGTTTAATCGCAGATTTGTGATAGCTTAGATAAAAATGATTTTTAAAAAATCAAGAATTAAAAAAAACCATAAATTTGAAAAATTGAATAAAAACGACACGAATTTAATGTATATATATATAGATAGATTTGATCTTAAATAGCAGAGTAAATACACAAAAAAGCATCAAACAACTTTTTCTAATCTACGAGCAATATTCTTCATCAGTGCAAGAGTAGAGCAAGGCTTAATAGCTAGAAAAAGCAAGGCTAGGCAAAACGACCGAGAGGCACCGGCATTTATGTTCGTATCGTTCATATTGGCACATTCTCGACTCATATCGGGTGTAAACGTCAGCGACTCAGTCGTTTTGTCCAGTCTTGCTTTTCCTAGCACGCAGTGCCTTTTTCTATTCTTGCACTGAAGAAGAATGTGTATTTCTATATGTTGGTTTTCTGCCTTTTAATATTCTTGCACAAAGGTTTTATTTGCTGTTTTAAATAAGAATGATACTTAAAAAAAATCATAGGTTTAATAGATTAAAAAGTGATAAGAATTAAATAAGAATGATAAACTTAATAGATTAAATAAATATAAGATGTCTTTTTAAAAATGAGAATTTTCTTTGTAATTAGCGATTGAAAGAAAGTTGTATCCACGTGCATCTATGCATTTACAAGAGATATAAACTGAGAAAAATCATGCATGTCATAAAATTTGCAACACCAGAATCTTTAAAAATAAGTACTAAAAATATATTACTAATTTATCTAGTAATATATTTTTATTTAATATGTATTTTTATATTTTCTTTAACTGATTATATAGCACATCACGTTAATGTTCATCCCTTCTATACTATTAGAAGAGATGAACATTAAGTTTACTTAGGCCAATGTCACACGGACGATTTTTCTCAGCGGAAAAATGAACGGACGCTTTTTAGAGTATAATCGTCTGCTGCGCTGTTCATACGGACGATTCAATTCCTTTGCGTGAAAAAATGCTAAAAACAACACGCTTTCCCCTCAACACGCTGTGCAGCCGTTGCGTTTTGGTTGATGTGGCATATTAGAAGTTGTTCAGACGAGAGATTGAATAAAGATCTTAATAACTTGGATAAGGACTTGTGGCATCTGTCTTTATTTAGAAGGGGAAAAAGGTTAAGTAAAGAAAAGAAAAAAATAAGAAAAATCCAATGAAGCTCACGTAATTATCTGTAAATTATTATTATTATTATTATTATTATTATTATTATTATTATTATTTTGCATCCATACAAAGACGGTTTTTCTTTCTTTCTGTCTTTTTCTTGCTTTCTTTTTTAAACCATTTTTCGCTAATTACCATAAAGAAAAAATTTTGTTCAATTCCTCTTTCATCATCTATTTTTCTTTAGCCGCATTTGCTTGAACGCAGACGAGAAAGCGCTCGTATGGCAGGTGACGCGTTTTCACGCAGAAACCACCAACGTGAAAAAAGTCGGTCGTCTGACATTGGCCTTATTGTACTCACAAATGTGTACGTTTTAACAAATAAACAAACAGATATAGCTTATAAAAGAAGCAAATTTTCCATTATTTGGGTGAAAAAAGTACGGGCCAGGATTCGATCCAGGGATGTATTGGCTAAAGCCGTGTTTAAAATTAATCTAATGAGAGATAACTTACTTATTTTTTCCATATCTATTTATATTTGTATGTTTCTAATATGCCTAAAAATTAAATTAATATCAATTTAGTCACAATAAGTAATATTCTAGAATGATTGGATAAAGATTACTTAAATAATTGATAAACAACATCATAGGGAATTTAAAAAATGATAATTTTTACATGCTTTATGTATTTGAATTAATCGATAATTCAAAACAAATGTTACAGAAACTGAATGTTACAGAAACTGAATGTTTTTGAAGTTTAAATATGAGTATTTAATTAAAATTCCGAATTTAACAACTAGAATATAGTTAAGTAAAGCTTCTGAGTTGTTAAACATTTTGATTAAAAATGAGATACGCATGTATAATTTAAGTAAAAAAATTCAAACTTTATTAGCCACTTTGTGGCATATTTTGAAACTGTTGGTATATTTTTATTATAGTTGAAGACTATTTTTAATTCCTAAATGCTATATATTTAGTTGAATCAAATAATAAAAGTCTTTATGTATATATATTACGCTAACGTATATGGCACAAAAATCCCGATTATTTGTTAATTGTTTAATGGCAACATCCAAATGAAATATATCTTATGGGTTACTGTTCAAAAGTCTTTTGGTAATATTTAGGCTGTAGTAAATTGAATTTATTTAACTGTACTTTTTCTTTTTCTTCTTTTTAAATAAATGTTAGGTGGAGCTTGTTGAGCTCAAGCCATATGGTAGGCCCCTTCACCTAACTGAATCTGAATCTGTTTTGTTCATTCGCTGCAATTATGGAGCTTCAAAGTATCATTTTTTTTTTATTTTGTCTGTTTTTTATATAAAAAATAAATAAAAGTCATGAATTTTAAACTTTTCAGTTAAAGTTAAATTAAAGTTATGTATTATAGATGAAATGAGTGAAAGGATTTTATTATTATATTTTAAATAATTACTGAAATACGAAAAAATGCCACGGGTACAATATTTGGCAATTTATTATCTGTACCGGGCTAGCATAAGAATATCGAGTTCTTGATTAATCAGCACAGATGTCATATATGCACCACATTGGCGCGTTATTTTTCTGACGCCAATTTAGCGAAAACTTCGTTTTCAAATATTAGCTGCATGCATATTTTTAAACTAATTTCTATTATTATAAAAAGGAAATAATAATTAAAAAATAGTTTAGTTTATAATTATAGAATACAACAATTTATATCATTTTAAAAAAGAAAATAAAGGAAACAAATATTTATTAATAAAAAAATAATAATATCCGGGTTACCATATGAGGAATATATAATTGCCATTTTTTTGCAATCGGGCTAATGTGGTTGTGTATATGACATTTGTGTCTATTCCTGTAGCGGAATATTCTAATTTGGCAAAAAATTGAACAATTAAAATAAATTATGAATAAAAGCAATGATTTAATGCTTAGTATATTAGGGAGACCAATTTGGTCGCCAAGGGCGGCTAGTATCTATGAAATACTTTATTTTTTTTAAGCTTGTAACTTTACCAGGATTTGAAACGTTTTTCGTATTTCTTATTCCAGAGAGCCTATCATGAGGATACGGTTATTTTTATGGCATTTTCTATCGAATTTTTGAAAAGTGCTGAAGTGTAGCACATCATTGAGGCTTCTTGGGTGTTGACAACTTGAGAAATTTTCTTTCGATTTTGCTTAATTTTAAATTCTTACACTTTCCTTCATATAGCATCTGTTTTAAACATTCTCCTTCATAAAACTTTAATATAACTATGTATACTTTAACTACTTTGTGTTCTAAGCCTTGATGATCTCTAATTTTTCTTTGCATGATATTTTAAAATCCCTCCTTCATAAAATCTAAAAAGCAAAAGAAAATTCAAATCTAAAACATTCTATTTTCATAGTGAAGTAAAGTAAAATTTTCATACTGTAATAAATCTTTTTCTCTATTGGCGAACTGTTTTAAAATTCCAACATAAACGCTTTTCGGTCTTTTGTTAAGCTACATAAAAGCTCGAAAAAAAGATAGAGATAAAATGGTTTCGTGAGTTCGAGAAAAAATATCCAATAAATAAAGAACAACTTCTCTTTCTGAGTTGGAAAGTCTTTTATTAGTCTATGTTTCAGAGAAAAAAATTATTGAATGAAATATTTAAAATGTGACAGAGAACGACTAGTTAAGATAACTTATAGATGAAACAACACTTAAAACGTGTGATAGATCCAAATTAAATGACAAAACTTTGTATAAATGACCATAATAGAAAAGAACACACAGATCGCGTTTCCGGGTTCGAAATTTTAACAGCCCACCATCAGACAATCTAAGCAAGTTTGAATATTAGTATTTGAAATTTTACATTTCTCCCTTACTAATTAATGCAATATTTCTGTCATAATTAAATCAAGCATATCTATCCATTTATTCTCAATTTATTTATTAAAGTAGTACCTCACTTTTGCGGTAGTCAGAACTTGTGATTACGACATAATATGACAGCATGAACAATCCCTTTGTCAATGACATCGAATTAGGTTAGCGCTATGGAAACTTTTACCAGTAAATCTATACACAGCTTTTCATCCTTTTTTAAATGTGTTATTCATGAGGAATTTATCATATACATATGAAAAAAAAGTCCTATCTATTTTTACTGAAATGAATATTTTCGAGCATTAAGAGGCCACTCTAGTCACGAGGATTAACTCCAATACTAATGAAACGTTTACGGTATTATTAAAAAAAATTGCTTTGATTTTAATATTTTTGGAAGTTTTTCTTTTTTTCAATTTTTTTGCATAGGATAGCTGAGGACGATATAGAACCGGGCTAATTTTTATTTTTTAGATTTTAGTTTCAGATTTTTTTTTATTACCGTAATTTCGGGTGTATAAGCCGCAGATCAAACAATTCTTTTTCGACCCAGAATTTTTTAAGAAACAAATATAACTAGTTAGATCGCTGTAAATATTTGTCTTCAATCACTAAATAAGATTTCTGGGTCCAAAAACAATTGTTTGATCCGCGGCTTATACACCTGAAATTACGGTACTTTAACTTTCGGAACCAGTTCTGAAACTGAAACTATACTAATATTAAAAATCTGTAACTAACATGGAAAAAGTAAATAATAGCCCGGTTGTAGTTCATCTTCAGCTATCGTATACAAAAAAAAAAAAAAAAAAAAAAAAAAAAAAAATCCTCCAAAAATATTTAAATTAAAGCAAAAATTTGAAAATAACACCCTCATAACGTTTTCCTTTTCTGATGTCACTGAAGGGACTCTTAACGAGGCGCTAATCCAAAGGAAAAAAGACAGCCGCCATCTTGTGAGAATATCCTCTGTTTCTTTCCTGGCAACCAACAAATTCAACATGTCTCCTTTTTATTTATAGCCCCATTGTTCAATGATACGGAAATGTGGACTTTTTGTCACAGCAGTCCAAGAATAAGAGACTAACTAGCCAAAATTGACCTTAAAGTTTTTACTGAGCAATTAATATAGTTCTTATAGAAATTATTCAATTACAATTATACATACATATATAGAATTATATTTATGTAGAAATTATTCATAAACAAGCAATAAAAAGGCTTATTACTTTGTTCTATATTTACAAGTACTGGATTTTTGACTGAAAATTTTCGGTGAATTTTTACTTTTAGAAACCGTTCTTAACGCGATCTGACAGATTTTTAATAAATACCTCTCTGCCTGTATGTGACAAAAATTTTGTGAAAGTTCTGTCTCCAGATGTAAAGCACGGAATTTAATAAACATTAGCAGCCTTCGCCCGCTACGCTGGTCGGTTTAGACGGACAGACGGGCATTAAATAGTTTAATAGTTTATTAATTACGGGCATTAAATAGTTTAATAGTTTATTAATTACGGGCATTAAATAGTTTAATAGTTTATTAATTACGGGCATTAAATAGTTTAATTGTTTGTATTAAAATGTGCATCAAACAATGTCTCAATATATAAGTACGCAATGGAATACTTTTGTGTGGCCCTGTTAAGCAATAACAAATATTATATGCACCACAGATTACATAGAATGTGTATTATAGTACATACTTCATAGATGCATATCAACTTTATTATTTTCGAAAGAAAGTAAGACTATTAAAATGCACTTGATACTTTTTTCTACATTGCTCGTAATGTATTGGAATCTTTTTGATAGTTCCTGTAATTGAACCATGCATTAAATTTTCATAAAATTTGAAATGACTCGAAAAATTATCTACTAATTATATATTTTAGGATTCAAACGATTCGGTTGGGTAATTTTTGAGTTATTACATGCGGGCAGACGGACGGACAGACAGATGAATGGGCAACTCGTGATCCCGGGATTTTTTCTCTTTAATTCAAAACAAGCGTGACGTTTCTCCGTTTCTGGGATCGGATAGCGTCACGTACATACATAAATATATATGGTCGGATTTAAATTGTGTAGATTTACATTGAATTCGTCCCTGATATAAATTGGCCCGTATTACGCTTTTTTGGTGTGAATTCCCAAACAGCTGCCTATGCTGTATTATTTGTGATTTCCGCAATAGTTCTATTTCAAAAACTACTGCAACGATTTTCATCAAACTTCAAATTCAGACGTTAACATAAGTTCTTGCTGATAAGGTTATGGGATACATCACTCAACAAATAGCGTTGCTATGCTACATTCTTCTGAATTTACAAAACATTTTAGCGATTGTCATATTTAAAGAATTAAAGTACCGATTTTCTAATCTTTTGTACTATTCTCATGATGCGCACAGATTTTCATTTCATTTTTGCACTACGATAGCAAATTTTGAAGCATTAACATGCATGAAGTAAAATAAAGTTTTGTAATTAGCACATCCGAATTGTTACATTTTAAATCTTTGATAATATATAAAATCCCATTAGTTAGAGTTCATTCATAAGTTATAGTCATTTTGATTTGGAAAGTTTAATTATTCTTTAATTGTAAAAGTTAAAACGTGATTTTGAAAACGGATGGTTTCTTTTTTAAAGCTTTATTTTTCAAAATACAGTTTAACCCTTTATCTACCGACAGTACTTTTAAGTACCCTTAAAATAACTTATTATAAAATACTTTTAATAAGTCAATTAGTTGTAATATTCTTTAGAATGAGTTATAGTTACATTACTTTATTTTGTGCCAAAAGCCTTATTGGTTACACAAAACAAAATTATTTTTAAAAGGATGATTTCTTTTGGATTTCTATTTTTTCAGCTTTCTTGGCGCTGAGGGAGGGGATGGAGATTTTTCAATGCGCAAATATTTCTATATTTATATTGTAAGAACATCATATTTGTACATTTTATAATTCTACAAAATACTAAGAAAATAATTTAAAGTAAAAGATTTGAGTGGGGTTATAAATACCGCATAAAATCCCTGTAAATTTAAATTGAATAAATCCTTCTAAATCCTTCAAAAATTTAAATGATTATGTAATTTTTAAATTTAGTTTAAATAATTTATGTAAAATGCTTTCGAATGTAAAATTTTCATGAATTCATAATGCGGTAGATAAAGGGTTAAAAAATGTCAGGAAAATAGCGTTAAAATCAATTGAATTTCTCCTTTCATTGGCTGTTCTCAACTGCTCTGCTCAAAAATCACAAAACTTTTTGACACATTTACAAATTCATTTTTTTAATGGAAAGATATAAAATTAGAAAACCTGTTCATGGAAGTGATTTGGAATCGAACTATATTTTCTCATTTTTCATCAATAAATTATCTATTGAGGTATATGCGATTTTGATCACGTTGATGCACGTTTGTTCAACCCTATTTGAATGGTTATTCTTCTTTCGCGCAGAAATTCAGTTCAAGTTGATCGATTTGACACTATTTTCTGAAGCTTCTATTGTGTTTGCAAATAAAAACTAGTCAGATGTGGCAATAGCAAAACTTTCTGCTATTTTATGTATGTTAATTTTTCTGAAAAATGCAACATAATAGTGCCACCGGTTAGGTGGTTTAAAAAAAATCTACTCAGCAACAGCTTATGTCAAAAATCTGCAATTTGATGAAAATCAGTGCATTAAATTTTGAATTATTACAAAATCTGAAAAAAAATCTGCAAAACAGCGCCACATGTTGGGTAATATACACCAAAAACTAATCAAAATCAATTTTTTTATCAGGTACTAACTGAATCTGAAGTTTGTTGATAATCCATGCATTAGTTCTTGAGATACATTTATTGCGAAATCATGAAAACGCAGCGTAGCATCGTCATCTATAGGGCGATTTATACGAAAAACTGAACAACAGTAATCTATATCAGTGACTAACTGAATCTAAATTTTTAGAAAATTCCGTGCATTAGTACTTGAGATAGAGCTATAACGATAATCACGAATAATGTACCAAGGCAACATCACCTGTTGAGCGATTTGATCCAAACCGAAATCAGCACCATATCATATCAAGTACTAACTAAATTTAAAGTTTTATGAAAATCCATGCAATAGTTCTTGAAATATGGCTACTGTGAAAACTGTAAATAATGCAGCATAGTTGCGTCTCCTATTGAGAGATGTACACTAAAAATTAATCACATACAGTTTATATCAACGTCTAATACAATCTAATTTGTAAAAGTCCGTGCATTATGTGCTGAGATAGAGTGCCCAAAACATTTTTGGTCGCATACAGACAGACTCACAGACAGACATTTTGCAAAAACATCTTTTTCGTGTTCTCTAAAACGTGTAAATACGTCAAAAACAGGATTTGAAAATTTTTACGCATTCAATTGATTCTTCTTGTAAAGATCTTCTTGTGACGAAAGAAAGTAAGTAACGCGAAAATGAGTGTGATTAGATACACTGATGGACAAAATTAAGAGATGGGAGGTATTTTCACACATTTCTCAGAAAATATCTCAGAAAACCTGGACAGTTGATTGTCATAAAATGGCACTATGGCGCTGGTGTCGCTGAGATGAGGTTACGTATTTTTGTGGGCGTTGCTAAGCCGGCAAGAGGTATAAAAGTCTGCAGCTAGCTTTTCAGCTCACTCCACTCTACAACACAGTAGTGATTTGTATAGTGTTTCTTGAATAATCTTGTTGTTTTTTGTTGATTTTTAGGTGAAATGAGTGAACATTATGGTTTAGACCAGAGGTTCCCAAAGTGTGCTCCGCGGAGCCCTTGGGGCTCCGCCTGAACTTTCCAGGGGCTCCGCGGCATTCCTGGAAAATAAGCAAAACATGAAAAAATTAGCATATTGAAAGTGAAAGATTTTCAAAAGTATGTAGGGATTTTTGTCCGTGTCTGTAAAAAAATAAATATATCTATAACTAGGTTGAAAAAAATACAATAATACACTTCAAAGCTGTTTAAATATTTGCATTATACATGTACCTATTTTCTGTATAATATTTTTGGTTTCAATTGTTTTATTTTATGTATCTGCATTTAATGTGTTTTAAAAATTCGATTTTAAAAAAGCTACAAAAAATAGTATTCTGAATCGAATGCACAACGTGAATTGGAACAGAAAAGACCCTCAATTGCTTTTAACTCTGCTTGCCGAACAAAACAACAATTTTGTTCTTTGGAGCTTCTATTCATATGTTTATACTTAATTCTTTTTTGCTTAGTAATAAGGTTTCTGAACAAATTTACAGAAAAGTATTCAAGGTGATCTCGAAACTCTGATATATTCATTTGAGCATTACTCTCCAGCTGCTCAAAATATGATGCTGGACGATTTTAAATGGGTACTAAATCCATTCAGTGTTAAACCAGAATCGCATAACTTAAGCTCTGAGGAAAACAAAGCTCTCACTGATTTAACATCTCAAAGCGATCTAGTAATCTCTTTACAAAGTAAGGTGTCATTGAATTTTGGTGCCATTTGATAGATAAATGCAAAATCTTGTGAGACGAAGCAAAATTAATTTTACCTCCCATTTTCAGCGACATATCTGTGTGAAGCTGAATTCTCCACTTACACAATATCAAAACAAAATACAATAAACGGTTAAATGCAGTCCCAAACATTCGCTTACAGTTGTTGAAAATTGTACCAGATATCGAAAAACTGTGCAAAACAATTCAAGCACATTTTTCACACAAAACTTTTATATTTCATTGTTCGTCAAACTTTATGAAAAAAAAAAAAAACTATTGGCATTTAATATTTGTATACATTGCGTATTGTATTATTTTTATTTTCGAAATTTTAATTTCCTTAAACTGTTTATTTTATTTTTCTTAAAATTTACTTATTTAAATCTTTTATCCTAGTTTTAAAATTGCATTTAATTTTTAAAACAATGTCTGTCGCTTAAAATGTCTTTTCTTAAAAGACCTTATATCATTTTAAATCCCTCATTAGATTCACTTTTATGTAATGTGTGTATATATTTCTTTTTTTATTTTTATATCTTTATTTTTTAATCTGTTTATGTTATTTGCATTAATTTTTAATTGTTTAAAATTTTTTATACTGTTTTTCATAAAAAAATAATAAAACATATTTTTATTGCATCTTCTATCATTTACAGCCCTTCATTAGATTTATATAATATTTGTGTATATGGTGTATATATATTTATTTTTTCTTATATATAAATTTAAATTCTTTAATCTTTTTTTGTTATTTGTATATTTAAATTTTGTCTACTATTTTTCATTGTACAGCATCATTTGTTGAATAAAATGCCCCTTTTTTCATGTTTTATCATTTAATAAACCCCTCATTAAATTAATAGTTATATAAGTTTTGTATTTAGATTATTTCTTTTTGTAACTTTAATTGCTTTAATCTGTTTATTTTATATTTATAATTTCTTAATAATTTTTAGTTTTTTTTAATTTTTTATGCTGTTTTACATATTTGTACTTAATTTTATAAGCAATTTATATTGATTTAAACACATATATTTTTAGCATCTTCTATCAATTTACAGCCCCTCTTTAAAATTTTCTTTTAATTAGTCTCTGCCACATTTTCTAATAAGAAATAAGTCTGTAGCAATTAAAAAAATGTATTCTTTACATTTGTCATCACATTAAGAATTTAAAATTTTGCTCAGCACTATCCCTTGCTTAGACTTTTTGCCAGTGAATATATAATACAAATTTAATCCCATATATATATCCTATTGTGGTAGTAAAATGTTTCTACTCATTTCAATTCGTTTAAGATGTGTAGTTTTTAATTGCATAGCTATTTAAGGCAAAAACAATGACAAAAGAAACTTTCTTTCAAAACTACAATTAATAACCAAATACTTTTAATAAAATATTAAAAAAAGTTAGCCCCTTCGTAATGGGAGTATTTTACGAAATTTTTAATGTTTTGTCACCGGTTTTTAAAAACAGAAATTTGTTAAATCGGAAAAATGGCTCCAATTAAGCAACACAAAATTTACAGTAAAATTTTACTGGTGGGGATAAACAATGATTCTTAAGCCTTTTTGCGGCACGTATAAGTGTCGTTCGTCCTTAAGGAGTTAATAATGCAGCATTTAACAATACAACTTATAGATTTTGCCGCGCCCATTAAAACATTAAAACGGTGACCTACTTCTAAATACATATATATATATAAAAATGGTTCAAAAAAAGCTTAGAGGTGATTCATTTTCGATGCATGTTTAGAAGTACTAGGAACTTTAAAAAATACAAAAAAATGTTCCATAATCGCATGACTCTATTACGGGTAGGCGGGACAAGCGAAAACGTGTTATAAAATTATTTACGGGTAACGGAACTATGCATTTTCTTCTTTTTTCGCGAGAATCCTACTGGAATTATACAGAAGTAGCTCTCTGCAGACGAAAACTGTACCTTATTTTTATTTTCTTGTGTCCAATAATAGTAATATTAATTGAAACTGTTAAAAGATTATATAACAGAAAATTTGATTTTTAAAATTTCTATTGTGAATTCAGTATTTCTGCATAGGAAAAAAAGCCAAACCGAGAAACTAAGTAAATGTTGGAAATTACTAGCCTGGATTTTTATCCAGGAGATTTTTCTGTACTCCATAGGCATAAAAAACATTAATTTGTAAACCACAGAGTATAGTTGGGTTCAGGGGCTCCGCCTCAGAAATTCTTCCAAAAAAGGGCTCCGCGAGTTCAGAAGTTTGGGAACCGCTGGTTTAGACGATGGTTTGAGGTGGAGAATTGTAGGTAGAATTGAGGCAAGGCAGTCACAAGCTCAGGTTGCCAGGGAATTGGGTGTAACTCCAAGCGTTATTTCGACTTTGTGAAGCCAATTTCAAAACAGTGGGACAGTGTCCAGAAGACCAGGACAAGGTCGTCTGAGAGCAAGAACGCCGAGGAAAGACCAATATTTGCTACTTACAGCCAAGCGCCAGAGGACGTCTACAGCGACACAACTGTCTAGGGACCTTGCTGCTGCCACAGGAACATTAGTTTCAAGGAAGACTGTTGCCAGGAGGGTTGTATGCCAGGAAGCCCGTCATTTACATCCCACTCACTCCCTTCCACAAAAGAAAGCATGCACAATGGTGCAGACAACACCAACACTGGACACTGCTCCAATGGGTTAATGTTCTGCTCACAGATGAGTCAAGATTCAGTCTTCAACCTGATTATCGGCTAATATACATACGGAGGGAACCTGGGACCCGATACCATCATGGAAAGGGACCATTATGCTGGTGGAGGACTGATGGTTTGGGCAGGGATCATGCAAGATACCCGCACACCGCTCCATGTGTTTGACACTGGTTCCGTGAATGCCCAGAGATACACGCAGGAGATCCTACAATCCTACGTGCATCTTTTTAGGGGTGCTGTTGGCCCTGAATTCATTTTTATGGACGACAATCCCCGACCAAATAGGGCTCGCCTGGTTGAGGAGTATCTGGAAAGCGAGGATATTCATCGAATGGATTGCCCAGCCAAATCTTCTGATCTTAACACCATTGAACATGCTTGGGATGCTCTTAGAAGGGCTACTGCGAGACGCCAAACCCCACCCAGAAACATTCCGGAGTTAAAAACTGCTCTGGTGGAAGAGTGGGGGAGTCTTCCACAAGCAATCCTTAACTCTCTTATTAACAGCATGCATACTCGTTGTGCATGCTGTCTATCTGTCAGAGGTGACCACACACCATACTAGAGGCGATCACACACAATACAAGCTTCACTTTCATTGCCATCTTTCATCATGAATTTCAGTCCGCATTGGACTGTTGGCAATAACTCTTGCCAATGAATGGCACTTTAATTTTTGCTTTGCACATATTATTGTCATACTATAAATTATATCCCTACCAATTTTCATTTATTTTTATCCAGTATTTCTCGAGATATTTGGTTAAATGCCTTCCATCTCTTAATTTTGTCCACCAGTGTAGTTTCAGAACAACAAGACCTATACTAGTTTCATACATTTACGAAATAAAAAAATGAAAACTTACGTCATAATGCCCTTTTGGATCTAAAAATAGCCTTAAGCAAACAAAAAATGCATAATACGAATCTTTTCTTTACTTATTTATTCAATATTTTTAATTAAGAGTATTTCCTTAAAAAAATCGACACATTAACTTTTTGCTTTACAAGATTAACTACCTTCAAAGTCCATACATTTTAAAACATCTTTATTCAAAAGAATCATTAAAGTTTTTCAGCAGAAATTTAAAAAACGCAAATGGCATCATCACCGAAGCACGAAAAGGAAAAAAAGAATACTTTCAACATCTGAAAGATAAATGCTAAACAGTCCATCAACGTGTTTTTGGATTTTGAAACAAAATATGGAAAAAACTTCAATATGAATGTTTTTTTCTTCGATATTTTTCCTGAGATTCCAAATGAGTTTTCATCCCATGATGACTCTTTTTTCTGATGAAATGATTTTTTTTTTTTGTTATTAAATAATGGATTTTATGATTTAATATATTACTCTATTTATACATTTGATATTTACTAAGGGACTGGTTTGATGGTAATGATAATTTTTTTTTCTGTTGAAAATTACTTTGAAATTTAAAAAAAAATGTATCAACGTATTACCTTATACCAGGAATGGGCGTTATTTAATGTGTCAGGATAATTAACCACGTATAATTTATTATTTATTGTTTAATAACAGATTGCAGGCGAGTCCCTGTTAAATTTAAAATGCATTACCAGCATATTTTTTAATAGAGAAAAAAAATACGTGTGGCACTCGGGGACTGCCGCGGTAAAGCTATTGCATAGAATTTTTTATCAACATATACAATTATAATTATTTATTTATTTTTTATTAATGCAGTTTTTTTTTTTTTTTTGTCTTTGATATTAATTCAAGTTACACTTTTTGAGCGTGACGACCGATAACAAACATTTTTTTCTTTTATTGAATAAATGAGAAGTTAACATCGTTTAAAATATTTTTATCATCTTACAATACATGTAGGTTAATCAGGAATTTTTATCATTGAAACTATACGTTTATGGTAGCTGGAATAAAAAACATAAGTTTGAGACTTGATATTCTCAAAATATCTGAAAAATACCGCATCAATGTCTGCCGAAGTCTATCGAAGGATACCGTGCCGAAGTCTGCCAAACTGAAGCGACGTTAGCCGGAGTGTTAGGTTTTTTTCTCTTTACGGAATTTCTAGATTCTTTCGCCGCGCTCAAAGCCCGCGATAAAAGCTATGCAATACCTTAATAAATTACCAAACAAAATTTGGCCGCGCTACGAAAATTTGATCGCGAGTTATAAGCATTTTAAATTTTCCGAACCTCACCGTGGGGGTCTCCTTTCACCAAAAATTAACACTCTCTCATAATAAATTACCAAAAAAAATTTGGCCGCGATACGAAAATTAGATTGCGAGTTATGAGCATTTTAAATTTTTCGACCCTCACCGTAAGGAGGGGGGGAGGGTCTCCTGTCACCAAAAATTAAAACTGTCTCATAATAAATTACCAAACAAAATATGGCCACGCTACGAAAATTAAATCGCGAATTATAAGCATTTTAAATTAGTCGACCCTCACCGTGGGGGGGGGGTCTCCTGTCACCAAAAATTAAAACTGTCTCATAATAAATTACCAAACAAAATATGGCCGCTCTACGAAAATTAGATCGCGAGTTATAAGCATTTTAAATTTTTCGACCCTCACCGTGGGGGGTCTCCTGTCACCAAAAATTAACACTGTCTCATAATAATTTACCAAACAAAATTTGGCCGCGCTACGAAAATTAGATCGCAAGTTATAAGCATTTTAACTTTTTCCACCCTCACCGTGGGGGGGGGAGGTCTCCTGTCACCAAAAATTAACACTGTTTCATAATAAATCACCAAACAAAATTTGGCCGCACTACGAAAATTAGATCGCGAGTTATAAGCATTTTAAATTTATCGACCCTCACCATGGGGGATCTCCTGTCACCAAAAGTAACACTGTCTCATATTAAATTACCAAACAAAATTTGTCCGCGCTACGAAAATTAGATCGCGAGTTATAAGCATTTTAACTTTTTGGACCCTCACTGTGTGTGGGGGGGGGGTCTCCTGTCACCAAAAATTAACACTGTTTCATAATAAATCACCAGACAAAATTTGGCCGCGCTACAAAAATTAGATCGCGAGTTATAAGCATTTTAAATTTTTCGACCCTCAACGTGGGGGGTCACCTGTCACCAAAAGTAACACTGTTTCATAACAAATTACCAAACAAAATTTGGCCGCGCTACGAAAATTAGATCGCGAGTTATAAGCATTTTAACTTTTTCGACCCTCACCGTGGGGGTCTCCTGTCACCAAAAATTAACACTGTCTCATAACAAATTACCAAACAAAATTTGGCCGCGCTACGAAAATTAGATCGCAAGTTATAAGCATTTTAAATTCTTTGACCCTCACCGTGGGGGGTCTCCTGTCACCAAAAATTAACACTGTCTCATAATAAATTACCAAACAAAATTTGGCCGCGCTACAAAAATTAGATTCGCGAGTTATAAGCATTTTAAATTTTTCGATCCTCTCTATTGGGTGGGTCTCCAATCACCAAAAGCTATATTATCCTACCTTGTTTTATCTTAAGGCGATTCTTTTCTATACACATTCTATCAGGAATTTTTATATTGAAACTATAGATTTATAGTAACTGAAATAAGAAATATACGTTTGAGATTTAATATCCTCTAAATATCTGAAAAATACCGCGTCAATGTCTGCCGAAGTCTACTGAAGGATACCATGCCGAAGTCTGCCGAGCTGAAACGACGTTAGCCGAGTGTTAGGTTTTTTCGTTACGGATGTGTTAGGAATTTTCGCGTTACGGAACTTTTGGATTCGGTCGCCGCGCTCAAAGCCCGCGATAAAAACAACTCAAAATACAATTAAAAAATCAAAATGTGAACCAGCGTTACAAGGAAAGAATTTGAAAAACTTTGAAATGGTAATGGAGGAAAATATGAGCCTAGAGGACCAATTGGAAATGATGTATCGCCATTTACAAAAACATGATTCAAAACATGCTAAGGAAGCAGAAAAATATTATAACAAACTACTAAAAGAAATAAAACTCCTTAAAAGCACTAGAACAGCTCAAAATGAACAGTATGTCGAAATAGAAAATCTAAAAACTCAAATAGAAAATCAACAACTAGAACAAGAAAATCTACAAACTCAAATAGAGAATCAAAAACAAATCCATGAAGATACTTTGAAAGCAATTAATAATGAAATGGACAATTTAATCACAGAAAATCAAGACTTAAAACATCTGATGCAGGAAAAAGACAGCAAATTACAATTTAATACTAAGGCTGATCTAGAAAGGGATCTACAAGAAATGAGTATGGAAGAAATGAAGACTCAATGCCACCAACTAAGACTATCTTACCAAAAACTCCAAATGGAAGTAGAAATTAAAAATGAAATATTCCAACAACACAACCAAACACTAAACACGATGAGAAAACTATATGAAGAGTTGAGTAATAAATTAGGAATACTATGCAGTAATCAAGAACAATTAAAAACGACCACTCAAAATGAACCAAATCTAGAAAGAGCGAAAGACCTCCGAAATAATTCCACATATGCCTCGAAAATCTCTGCACCTGTACCGCTTTATTCAAAATCAGCTCTTCTGTTGACCCGAAAATTAAATACAAAGCTCACAATGTTTGGAATCAGGGAAGAACTTAACAAAGCCATAAATATCAAAGCAAACAAGATAAAAATATTCAGTACATTGGCAAAAGACAAAAATACAATTATAATAAGATCCGAAACAGAGGAAGACATAGACAGATTGTCAGACCTCCTTCAAGCAAATGAAAAAATAACATCATTAGTTACATTAAAATATGCAGCAGAGAAAAGGAAAAAGATCATAATATTAGGTATTCCAAAATCAGTTACAGTAATGGAAGTCAAACAAAAAATAAGTGAAAACCTAGACGAAGATGCAACAGATAACCAACATAAGGAATTCAACAGGGATAAACTAAAGTCATACCAGCTAATGCTAGATCTAGAAGATTCATCGGCGATAAAGCTCCTAAGACAGGGAAGGCTGCTAGTGGGCTTTATTTCTTGCCCAATAAAGCCATACTCCCCCATCATACGCTGTAATAATTGCCAATATTACGGGCATACAGTAGGTACATGCAGGAAAAATACTATTTGTGCATATTGTGCAAAGAAGCATGAATCGGAATATTGCCCATTAAAAGATGAAATAACCAAACACACTTGCATTAATTGCTTAAACTCATATGATCAAAATGGCTGCCCTTATGAGAAAAATCACGCAGCTAACTCCACATATTGTCAAGTTTTTCAAAACATATATCACCAGAGAAATCTTACAATAAATAAAAATTCTTCTCTTTCGAGTCCATAAACATAACAGAAAACATCGTTTCATCAGATAAATTATATTCTTCCCTATCAACGTCAATTAATGGGTTAACAATTGCCCAATTAAACCTGCAAAATAGCAAATGTGCGACGGCTGACTTCATACGCTACGCATTGGAAGAAAATATATCAATAGCTTGCCTTCAAGATTATTATAAAACAGAAAATCGACCTTTCGGACTTCCACTGTCAGCTCCTTATTACTCATCACTAGAAAATAACTGCTGCATTATAATCTTAAATCCCTTAATTCGTCATATACAAATACAAAAGAACATCCATTCAATATTCATTAACATCCAACTTGAAACAAACTTTTTAACAATAGGTTCGCAATACTCTCCTCCATCCGCAGATCTCCAACACGACCTTAACGAGTGGTCAGAAGAAAAAGGCTTCAGCAATCTTTTCTTCTTGGCAGGTGACCTGAATGCGCATAGCGTGCTATGGGGGTACAAAAAAGACGACGACAAAGGCCAGAAATTAATTTCACACATGGCTAGCAAAAGACTCATAATATTAAACGAACCACATAGTCTACCAACATTTGAGTTATTAAACAAAAAAGAGGAAACTATAAGGAAAGGCTGGCCAGATATAACATTAACATCAATGGCGCTATTTACTTCAGTGGAATCCTGGGTAGTAAAACCTGAAATGGATTTCGCTGATCATAGGCTTATAACATCCAAATTAAATTTAGAAATCCCAGATCAACCATACAGAAGATATCGGACAAAACACACCTCATTTAAAAAATTCAACATGCAGTTAGAAAAAACCAATAAAACAACAAAATTTTCACTTCAAAAATGTATCCAACGAAGAAGAATTTGACGAGAAATATCAAGAATTTCAACAAATATTAAAAAACATATGTGATTCAACTCTCAAAAGACGTAAAAGCACCCATCAACCAAAAATTACATGGTGGACAAATAAATTAAAAACAAAACGTAACTTTGTTCGTGCATTAAGAAGGAAAGCTAAACTCGCAACAGCCACAGCACAAGACATAATAAATTTTAAACAACAAAGAGCATTATATAAAAAGGCATTATTAGAAGCCAAAAAGCAAGCCTGGATAAATTTCTGCAACCAATCGAAAAATCCCTATGGAAAAATTAAAAAATTGCATTCAAAGATTTCCATAAGAAAGAAGTATATGCACTGTCAACTCTAGAAGAAAAAACCTGCACAGCAGAACAATTTTACGAAGCACTAACAACCCAAATTTTTGGCGAATCAATATCCCCAACAGGCCAAAATCCTTACACAGGAGAAGAAGGAAAACCTCCAAATTTTACTGTCAAAGAGTTACAAAATGCAATTTACACTTTTAATAGAAATAAAGCTCCGGGTCCTGATGAGATTGATCATAACATAATAAGACAACTATTTAAAAATCAGAGAGAAATTCTTTTAGACATGTTTAACATCTTGCTGCACTTAAATTACTTTCCAAAAGCGTGGAAAGTAGGTGAACTTGTATATTTTTTAAAACCAGCAAAACAGCCGGACATAGCCTCCTCATATCGTCCGATAACTTTATTACCGATACTCGGAAAAATTTATGAAAAACTTCTTCTAAAAAGAATAAATTTTTCATTACGTAATTCAAAACAACTTCAGCATTCACAGCATGGATTCCAGGAAGGACGCTCCACAGAATCGGCGATTGCAGAACTCTTTTCTCATATAAATTTAAGCAAAGACGACAATAATTATACATCGCTTATTTCTCTGGACTTTAAAAATGCTTTTGACCGACTGCCATGGTCAGATACATTAAATGAGCTACAATATTTAAATCTTGAACAAGCCTACATAAATATTATACGATCCTTTCTCTCCTTCAGAGGCGCCTTGCCACATTGGTTATCAAGAAAAATACATTGGTTTTACAGAGGCTGTCCACAAGGCTCTTGTCTTGGCCCCTTTCTATGGAGGATTTTTCTGAACAAGCTACTGAGACTCTTGAAGGATCTGGGATACAAGGTAATTGCCTATGCGGACGATCTCCTTTTAATAATCTATGGTCAAACACGACGAGAATTAGAACAGATGGGCAATGATATGCTACGGATTATTAGTGACTGGGCAAAAAATACAGCCATGCTATTTTCTTATGATAAATGCATTGTCTTAAATCTCCGCCGCCCACGATTCTTAAAAAGAGCACCAAGTTTTAAATTAGATGGATATTCACTAAGGAAAGACAATACAATAGATTATCTAGGAATCACTATAGATAATACTTTTTCCTTTCTACCACACCTGCACAAGAAACGGTCTGAAATTAACATAATTTCACAAAACCTATTAAAATTTGCGTCTGCCTACAGAGGTTTATCAAAACAAATCCTGAAAATATGGTATCTTCAAATATTAGAAAAAAAATAAGTTATGCCTCACCTTGCTGGTTCCCTTATTTACAACCCTCACACGGTAAAAGACTCTTGTCATCAATTCAAGCTCAATGCCTCCTTCTTGTGTCTAGAACCTATAAGAAAACTTCCACAGCAGCGCTAAACGTGCTATGTGGAATAATGCCGCTTGCAATTCAACTCAGTACATTATCAACATTAGGCCAAGTGCTACGTTTAGGAATCCCTAAGGATGAATATCAGTCGCATTTCTTTCAACCAAAAATATCTTCCTCATTAACTGCACCATATGTTAATTATTTACACATATTAGAAGGGAATCCAGACACCACCTCAACGCTCATCTTTACAGATGGTTCTAAATCTGACCAAGGAACTGCCTATGCCTTCTGTTCATATAAAAATAAAAAATGCATTCACACACATCAGGTTAAACTACAGCATAATAACTCAATCTTTCAAGCTGAGCAGTTAGCTATACTAGATGCCATAGAATGGGCAGATTCCTCAATAATGGAGAAATATATCATCTTCACTGATAATCAATCAAGCCTGCACCTAATGGAAGATATTTTCACAACAGATTTCATAAACTCACAAATAATTAAAAAGCTTCAAGAAACAAAGAAAAATATTCAATTCCAGTGGATAAAAGGTCATTCGGGATCATATGGCAACGATCATGCGGATGCACTAGCAAAGAACGCAATAACACAAGAAGGTGTGCAAGAGAAATATCATCCACTCCCAGCTTCTTTTCTTAAAAAAATATTAAAGCAGAAAGCACTTTCCCAATGGCAAATGGACTGGGACTATTGCAATGTAGGGAGATACACATATGACCTTCAGCCAAAAGTAAATTTAAACACTATATTACCTCATAGAAATCTTTATATATTTGCAACCAATCATGGACCTTTTCCAACATATCTTCATAAAATTAAAAAAGCTCCAACTCCATTCTGCACATGTGGCAAATTAGGTACTTCAATTCATTATCTAACTGAATGCACATTAACTTCCTTATTTCATATTCGAAAATCCAGAACCATACAACTACAGCAGTGGTTCAACATTGTGCAAAAAACTCCATCTCTCTACTCCAAAATAATAGAATGTGTCAAGATTATAGAAATTAATGAACATATTTTTCAAAGTACAAACAATAATTATGAGGACTCTGATCCCGAACCATAGCTACGGTAATCTGTACAAAAATTTCTACAACTCTCTCTTGTCTTATAAAAGACACTCTCAACAAATTACGTGTAAATAGAACATTTAACAACTATTATATAGACTTGTAAATAGAACATTCAATAACTCAGCCATAGAGTTGAAAATAGTCTTTTTTTAACAACGTTAAAAACTGTAAACATTATTGTCATATTGTTAAAAAGATTATGCCATCTTTAAACATTGTTAAATAATGTAATTTTTTTTTTTTTTTTTTTTTTTAAATAAAGTTGCAACGCGGGATCTGGAAGCCTATGCCGATTGGTGGGTTATCCCGCGCTGCTGAATCTGTCTATGACTAACAGTTTAGAAATTAGCCATTGGCCACCGTTGAGAGTGGCACTGTATAAGGATTGTTTCACTTTTAGAACCAATTCCAAAAATGAAATGTCCATACATATATATGCTTTTTTTTTTAACAGAAGTAGAAAAAGTAAAATCGCGCAACAATGGATATAGATCTCAAGTATACTATGTAAAGAAAAAAAATTAAAATATTAAAATACAAGCGAGAAATCTATAAGAATGTTAAAAATCAATAAAGATTTCTCCCGTAAGTTTAATATTAGCGCTCGAGTTTTTTCCAATAACTAATGTAGGTTTTTATTATATTAAAAACTGTCCCAAATCTCAGCGTTGTAAGTGCATTTACATTGAATTTCATTAATACTATTAATAAGTTTGCTGACTGGATTCGAATTCATTTTCTTTCGATCTTTCTTATTATTATCGTCGAACAGATCATTTTCGTTCTTACCATATCTAAAGAAAAGATCACTTCTGACAAGTTATATGTTTTTTCGTGGATTTCAAGCTAACTTTATACTTATCATGACTTTCTGTGAAATAAAATCTTATATATATATATATATAATAAATATATGTTGAATTCGACGGTAATAAAACTATGTTGCATAAATTTTAGGAATTCTCAGCAGCACGAGCAGAGTAGTCGCTCCGACAGTTGGCGAGCAATGGAAGAATTTTATTGGGGTATTTCCCCATTATAAAAACAAACACCATCAGTCTTCAAGTTCTTTATTGATGAACTCACAAAATAGATAAACTCTTCCCCGCAATCACTTTAGCGCACATCGACACTACAACTTTCGTTCATCTAGTCCACATCATCAGATATTCTAATTCAGCGGAGAAATGAAACGTGCATCTTGATAGCTTGCAGGGCAATCGCATTCTAACCTTCCTAAAAAGCCAAATGAATATGGGACATTTCCACGACAAACTAGCTCCCTCCCACTCCGCGTCAATCATTTTAAAAATCCAATTAGGATGAACTCGAGTCTCAACGAAAAAAAATGATCAATTCTGATTGGTCTTAGCAGGCGGTCCTCGGCAGGAACCATATTTTTTCCTCGGAAGTAACAAGCACTTTAGCAACGCGTATTAACACCTGTCACGCGATGTTAAATAAAAAATAAAATTAAAATCCCAGGAATATTCCAGAAAGTAAAAAGGCTACGAAATACCTCCCGCCGTTTTCAGAAGCAAGCAATAATTTATTAATAAATAAAATAAGAAAAAGAATTTTAGCTGTTACAAGTTACGAAACTAAGATTAAAATATGTTTCACAAATTTAGAATTGAAGCTGGGAGAGAACAAAAATGGCGCAAATTTTTTTTATTTTATTACATATATGTATATATATATATATTGTGTATTTATTTGTTCACGATTTCATAATTGTGTCGAAGGAATGTCCAAAGAATTGAGACATTAATTCTACTTTCATCGAAGATAGGTCATTTTTCATAAAATCTTCGCTCTTTTTTTGATGAATTGATTTTATATGCATTTGTTTGCTGTATGTAGCATTCATATTTGAAAGCTTAAATAATTCCATTCGTAAAATGTACAAATATACTTATTAATTATATTTATAAAGCTATCTATTTTTCGTAGCACATCATTTTAATCACACACAATATTTTATCTTAATACAAACACAGATGATCTAGCAGTCTAATTAAAAAATCAATCCGATTAAAACTGTAACGTAAATAATGAATGCAAATCAAACAATACTGCAAAAATGAATGGTATTTATTTAGTCTAGAGAAAGGCTAAATGTAATAAATCATACTTAATATGAATATAAAATGTAAAAAATAAAATTGTAACACAAAATCCCCAACCTGGTTATATTTCCATAAATAAACTATAATTCATGAAAATATCAAAACTTTTACCTACATCATTATAAAGGTGTGAAATTCCAAACTACTTACAGAAATATGACCTAAAACACCTCAATAAAGTTTTGAAACTGAATTGCTTTTCTTGAGTATATGTTTTTGAAATATTAGGCCTCCATGGTCGAGTGGTTAAGACGCCGCTCTGCTAATCTGGAGGTTGTGGGTTCGATTCCCACTGGCTCCATTGCGCACACATTTTGTGTGGAGCTCCTGGTTGTATTTCTCCTGTGATGTAAATTTTCTTGTGCTATCTCGTCCTTGTATATTGACGATGGCTTATAAGCAGGCTTTTATGTCGAGCACACAAGTCGGATATATGTTGTTGTTTTGATTTATTTTTTCTTATGTCTTAAATTTTAT
Organism: Maratus speculifer; assembly: GCA_964019185.1. NCBI lineage: Eukaryota > Metazoa > Arthropoda > Arachnida > Araneae > Salticidae > Maratus > Maratus speculifer. The sequence continues at coordinate 299,130,933 of OZ025295.1, read as the reverse complement.
ATTTTTATGTAGTTTTATTTCGTTTATTATGTTATATATCTGAAAGAGTATGGAGCGAAAAACAAAACAGTATCTGCATTACAGATAATTTTATATTCGTTGACATTTTTGTTACATAAAAGTAATATTCGCGTTCAAAGTTTGTAAATATTATTGGCACAGGTAAATATTATTTATTATTAAAAATCAATAATGTTCACTATAAAAAGATGTGAATAAATAGTTACTCACCTCATAAACATTTTACATTTTGAAGCAATATTTTTGAGTGCATTATGTAAATATAATGTAATAGTGTGCATTAAAAATAATTTGTAAAATAATTATGAATTAATTTTGTTTGAACAACAAATCGATATATTTACAACTTTAGGTAGTTAAAATTCTTAAATGAAAATATCGATTCGGAATTTTGAAAATCTTTATTAAAATACAAAAAGTAGATAATTGACAAAAAACATTAAGTGTATATTTAAATATCCAACATTTATCTTGATTTGCATGAATAATTTAGGCGTCTTGAAATACGCTGATTCTGAACTATTCCTAGAAACATGAAAAGTGAAATATCGTAATGAAATTTCAAATACGAAAGACGTTTCTTCTTGATTGATTTTAAATTATTTTTGCTTACATCTCAAAGATCAATAAGAGAAGAAATTTAAAATGATAGCAACAATAAAGGATTTATTTGTTTTTATTTTGATCTTAAGCACTCGGTATGTTTATTTGGATTATTTTATCTTCATATTGACTTCATATATTGAAAGTTGTTAACATGAAAATGTAAAATCTATTTTGAATATCAGACGTTTGAGCATGTAAGAAATTCCTTTAAGCCAATATGCAGTATGAGGTATCTGTAAATGATAATATAGTTTGCATAAAAGTGTGCTTAATGTTTTTCACAAGAATATTCAGATACAAATATAAAAATGAATAAATAAATGAGTAAACTGTGTATCGGTGATTACCAGAAGTAAGCAGTTGTATCTTTTTTTTTTCTTTTGCTTGGTAAGATTTTTTGAAAATTTCCCAAACATCTAGTTAATGGCAAACATTTCCGTCAATTTCTTGGTCAAAATAAATTCTGTTTTCATAAACGATTTTTTAAATCTCAAAAAGCTATTAGTTTCTGGAAATTCTGGAGATAAAAGGACGCTTTTTGGAATCGTGAGTAAATCAAAAGACGATATTTTATGTTTCCGTTAGAGATTATAGCCTATTTTTCTTGGTTAAGATATAATTGATACTTTTTAAACAGTAAAGGAAAATACTTTCGAAAGCAAAAAATATATACAAGTTTTTCATCTTAGAAAAAGACCAAAAAAGAAAAAACTGCATGTTAATCTAATGCTCCTAATATCTATTTCTTTTTAGCACTTTCCAACAAAGTTGAAAAGTGCTTATACATTCGGTTTGTCTGGCCGTCTGTCCGCGCTCTAACTCTCGTAAATATACTCGGATTGTCATGACATTTTTGGACGTTAATGATTTTTACCCAAGCACGAACCCTATTAAAAATGAAATTTCTGCCATGATTAGTTTATTTACAGGGACAGTCAAAAGTTTTCCATTACATTACGGCCTATGGGGAAAAATCGATTCAAATGAATTTTAAAGATGTTACATCCTGTAAAACATCTTCAAATTTTTATGCATCTACAAAGTGCACTAAAATATGCATTTTCTAAAGTATGCAGCAAAACTATAGTTATTACTCATTTACAGAGCCACACAAAAGAATTCCAATAGATAATGTTAAAGGGGGTAATTATTTGCAACATATTTTAATTATGGTAAACGATTTCATATATAATCAAATTGATATACGTTACTAGGGATTAATATCATATGAGTTATTTCATGCATAATACATAGTGCATAGCATTTCACAGGGACACACAAAAGATTTCAAATAATATATTATATTCGAAGTCCTGTATATTATGGAAAATGGCTGTTAAATGGATGAAATGCATTATGATATACGCTTTTAAGTTTCGCTAGATGTATGCATATTATATGGTTTATATAAATGCTAATTGTACACAATTTAGATATACATGGTTACACAATAGATCTCGGAAAGGTTACGGAATATGAGCATAATTTACTTAAAGGTGGTTTTTAAATATGTTATGCTTTTTACGATAAACTGCATTTAGTTTACTACGAAATGTTTTTAGAATATAGATAAAATGATACACAGGGTCAAAGAACTGGATACATTGTCGCCTTTAGATGATAATTTCTGGAAATTTGGTTTAAGTACTTTAAAAAGAATTTATTTTTAAATTAAATTTTAGCAAAATACTTTTGTGTATTAAAGGTACTAGTATTTATTTTACAGGGCTAAACAAAAGTATTCAAGTATGTTTCCATCTATTAGTATCAATTGCCGAAAGGAAAATTTCAACCAGTTAGGGTTTTTTTACTAAACTAAATTTTACCATGATATAGTCCATATATTAAACGACATATCAAATACAGGGCTTTTCAAGAGTATTGGAATACATATTTGGATATGGACAATAATACGTTATTTCCCTGGATAACAAAGTTTTGTTACAGATTCAAGAAATGTTGGAAAGTGTTTCATAATCTATGCTTAACGCATGTTTTTTCTTACTTGTTTTAAAAAAAAGAAGAATCATAATTAAACTTCATACAAGTATATATAAGAAGTTTTTAATCATGAGAAAACATTCAAATACAGTTATCAAATATATCGGGACAAAAGTAGCTTAGCAAAGAAAATTTGATAAGCAGGCCATCAGAATATTTTCCCATATTCTTTGCATAAAATAAGGTAAAAGAAATATATACAGAACTGTATTATATATTTCCTTCGTTTTTTTCGGTTTTGAAAAAAAAAACACTTATGAGACTGTATTTTTTACTGGTGATAATATTTTTTTATTCCATTGTTAAATTACATTTTGCTTTATCAAGGAATTTTGCAGTATACGAATAATATAATTGACATTAGATACATTTAAAAAATGTTAATGATTCATATTTTCTCTTAAATGTGCGCTTCAATTAATCCTTAATGCGGTAAATTTTATACACTTTTTAAAAACTGTATAAGCATTTTTTCGGAATGATAAGTTTTCGGAAATAAATATATTTAGAAGGATTTTTGTCTTATTAAAAATTATTTTTCTTTGTTTTAAGTGTCATTTTTAACCAATTATTCATATAAATATATATAAATAGAGTTTTCTGAACTGTGTGACTGTAATGAAATTCTAAACTAAGCGATAAACATAATAATTAAATTAAAATGCTTTGATCCTTTTTAAAATAAAAATAAATATTTCTGTATTCATGATTTGTTTGAAATCATTGTAAACAGTTTAATATTTAGAATAATAATTAATACTTCTCTCTTTTTTTCACATTTTTATGAAATAAACACTTGAACATGTTTTGTATCTCGGCTGCTTTACGGCATTTTTCATGATTTCGCATAAATATATGTAAGTAGAATTTTTCATATCTTGTGGCTATAAAAAAATTCTAAGTTCAGACATAAGATTTATAATTAAATTAAAATACTTTACATACTTTTATTACACAAATATGGATTCCTGTATTATTGTTGAGTTTGAAAACTTTGTAAACAATTTAGTATTCATAATAATAATTAATATTTCTCTCTCACGTATAATTAAAAAACATGTTAAAGCTAAATGTGCTCATCAAATTTTTTAAAAACGAAAAAGTTTTCAAAGTAATTCTTTCAAGATATATTACTCTGTTTAGAAAAACTGCTAGTTAATTAAATTTCATAAGCACCGCTGTTGGTTTATAAGAATATTATTTATTTTTTAGTTGTTTAAAAGAAACAGCCATCTGTAAAACATCAAACAAGTTCAAATATATTTATAAAATATATAATTTTTTTAATTAAATTTTTTCCTCTGAAAAATTTTATAAAATTTAAAAAAAAAAAGATATTTATTGAAAAGAGAAACATTATTAAAAATGCATAAGCAAACCTTACAGTTCGTCGCAATACAATATAATTGATAAAAAGATATGTTAAAGAGAAAAAGTATTTAAAATGAAAATATTTGCACTGTTAGATGGAAAATAATTTTATGATAGATTTTTTGTTCTAACGTTGCTATTTTCAATCAGAAATATTTTTCAATATGATGCTTTCAAACTTTGAAATATTGTCACGAATATTTTAGCTAAAATGTTTTTTGCAAATTTCAAATTCATCTCAAGAGAGTTTTAGTCAGAGACGGAAAAATTAAATATGTATATGTATGTATATTATAATTAATGAAAACAAATTACAGTTTCTCGTGTTAAATACCGCAAACCTCGTGCTTTTTATCATGATTATCTTGCTTTTTTGCCTTGTACTGCCCCGTGCAACATGACATTTGATGGGAACTTTAAGGGCACACGAAACATAAAATCGTTCAAAATTTTGTGATTTCAAATACTGTACTAAAAAATAGAAATAAAAATTATGGTGCATTGTAAAATTGAAATGACTGAAATTCTGACATTTGAATGTCTGAAATGGAGTGTTCAGTTTTCAGATCTTCAAAATTTCTTATTTTCAGGTACATTATGTGTTTGAATTTAAGAACTTTAAGCATCTAAATCGCTTAATAATTATAAATCACATAAATAAATATAAATTTATAATTAAATTATAATGTTTCCTCAATAATGCGACGAACGTGCTGTGAGTCAACCTATAATAAAAATATTAATTTCTGTATTCATGATTTGTTTGAAAACTTTGAAAACAATTTCATATTCAGAATAATAATTAATATTTCTCTCGCGCGTATGATTAAAAAGCATGTTAAAGCTAAATGTATTAAAAAATACTGAACAAATTTTAAAACATAAAAAAGTTTTAAAAGTAATTCTTTCGAGAAACATGTCTTTGTTTTAGAAAAACTGGTAGTTAATTAAATTTCTTAAGTACGGCTGTTGTTTTAAAAGAATATTACTTAGTTTTGAGCTGTTTAAAGAAAACAGCCATCTTTAGAACATCAGGCAAGTCCAAATACAGTTTAATTAAATTTTTTTCCTGTGAAAGTTTTTATAATTTTTTTTAAAAGTAAACATTTATTGAAAAGCGAAACATATTAAAAATGCATGAGCAAACATTACAGCACGTTGCATAATTGAGAAAATATATATTAAAAGGTATTTAACATCAAAATATTTGCACTGTTTGGTAGAAAAGATTTTATGATAGATTTTTTTAAACTACGTTACTTTCAATCAGAAATTTTTGTCATTTTGAAACTTTAAAACTTTGAAAAATTGTCACGAAGGCAATATTAAATAAAATTTTGACACTTAAAAATCATCTCAAGATATACTTTATTTTAATAAGGTCATAGACGAAAAAATTAAACACATATATACGTTTTTTATTTATCTTTTTAAAACATTATAGTATCTCGTGTTAAAAATCGACAACATCTTGCTTTTTATCATGATTAGATTAAGAGATATAACTTTTTTTTTGTTTTGTACTGTCGTGCGCAACACGAAATTTGATGGGAACTTTAAGAGCACATGAAAAATAAAATCGTTAAAATTTTTGCGTTTTTAAATATTGTCATAAAAATAGAGTTAATTTGCGAGTTGATAGAGTTAATAGAGTTAATAAATTATGGTGCTCTGTAAATTGAATGCCTTAAATTCAAAGTGTCAGCGGAATGTTCAATTTTCAGACGTTTTAAAATGTCCAATTTTTTTCACACTTTAAGCGTCTAAATCGCTTAATTATTTTAAATAGCATAAATAATTATATACAGACACACACACACACCGACAGACAACCTTTTTGTAAAAACATGTTTTTTGGAATCTCTGACCCTTAAAACGTGTAAATCCTTCGAAAACTGGAACTCGAAAAAAAAATCTATTACAATGCTTTCTTCCATTGAAGATAGAAGAAAGTAAAAATTACAGTTTCTCGTGTTAAATACCGCAAACCTTATGCTTTTTATCATGATAAGATTAAGAGACATAAGATTTTTTTGTTTTCTACTGTTGCGCGCAACACTACGTTTGATTGGTATTTTTTAAAATACCCATCAAACGTAGTGGTACATTTATATTACAGTACATGAAACACAATTTCATGTTACTATTACAGTACATGAAACACAAATTCGTTAAAAATTTTGGATTTTAATATATTGTCATAAAAACAGAGTTAAAAGATTATAAGTACACTGTAAATTGAAATGTCTGAAATAGAGGGTTCGATTTTCAGACCTTTTAAAATGTCTTAATTCATTCTAATACTTTATATGTTTGAATTTTAGACAACTTAAGCGTCTAAATCGCTTAATAGTTATAAATCGCATAAAGAAATATAAATTTATAGATAAAGTATAATGTTATCTCAATTATGCGACGAGCTGTAACTCACCCTATAATAAAAATATTAAATTCTGTATTCATGATTTTTTTGAAAACTTTGTAAACATTTTCATATTCAGAATAATACTTAATATTTCTCTCACATGTATAATTAAAATACATGTTAAAGCTAAGTGCATAAAAAATTCTAAACAAATTAAAAAAATGAAAAAGTTTTAAAAGTAATTATTTCGAGAAATATTACTTTGTTTAGAAAAACTGCGAGTTAATTAAATTTCGTAAGCACGGCTGTTGTTTTAAAACAATATTATTTAGTTTTGAGCCGTTTAAAAGAAAACAGCCATATTTAGAACATCAAACAAGTCCAAATATGGTTTTAGTTAAATTTTTTCCTGTGAAAGTTTTTATAAAATTTAAAGAAAATGAACATATTTATTGAAAAGCGAAACATATTAAAATGCATGAGTAAACCTTTCAGTTTCGCAGTACAACATAATTGAGAAAAGGTACATTAAAGAGAAAAAGGCCTTTAATATGTAAATATTTGCACTGTTAGATGGAAAAATATTTTATGATAGATTTTTTTTAAAAACACTACTTTCAATCAGAAATATTTATCTAAATGAAGCTTTCAAACTTTGAAATTTGTCACAAAGATAATAATAATTAAAATGCTTTTTTTTTTGCGCATTTCAAATTTATCTCAAGATAGACTATTTTTAACAGAATCAGCGACGAAAAAATAAAAATCTATGTACATTTTTAATTTACTTTTTGAAAAAAATTACAGTTTCTCGCGTTAAATACTGCAAAACTCATGTTTTTTATCATGATAGGATTAAGAGATATAAGAATTTTTTTTTCTACTGTTGCTCGCAACACCACGTATGATGGAAACTTCAAAGTTACATGAAACATAAAATCATTGAAATTTTTGAGTTTGAAAACATTTTAATAAAACTAGAGTTAAAATATTATGGTTCACTGTAAATTGAAATGTCTGAAATTCAGATACTTAAGTGTTTGAAATAGAGGGTTCAATTTTCATACATTTTAAAATGTCTTAATTCATTCAAATTCTTTAAGTGTTTGAATTTTAGACATTTTAAACGTCTAAATCGCTTAATAATATAAATAGCATAAATTAATATAAATTTATAAATAAATTACAATGTTTTCTCAATTATGCGACGAGCTCTGAGTCACCCTATAATAAAAATATAAATTTCTGTGTTCATGATTTGTTTGAAAACTTTGTAAACAATTTAATATTCAGAATAATAATTAATATTTCTCTCACACGTGTAATTAAAATGCATGTTAAAACTAAGTGCATAAAACAATTCTGAACAATTTTTAAAAATGAAAAAGTTTTAAAAGTAATTATTTCGAGAAATATTATTTTGTTTAGAAAAACTACTAGCTAATTAAATTTCGTAAGCACGGCTGTTGTTTTAAACGAATATTATTTTAAGATGTTTAAAGAAAACAGCCATCTTTAGAACATCAAACAAGTTCAAATATATTTTTAATTTAATTTTTTCCAGCGAAAGTTTTTATAAAATTAAAGAAGGGAAACATATTTATTGAAAAGCGAAACATTAAAAATGCATGAGCAAACCTTTCAGTTTCGCAGCACAACATAATTGAGAAAAGATACTTTAAAGAGAAAAAGCCCTTTAAAATGAAAATATTTGCATTGTTAGATAGAAAATGTTTTATGATAAGATTTTTTTTCTAACAATGTTATTTTCCATCAGAAATATTTGTATAAATGAAGCTTTGAAATATTATCACGAAGATGATATTAACTAAAATGATTTTTGAACATCTCAAATTCATCTCAAGATAGACTTATTTTTAACGGGGTCAGAGGCAAAAAAATTAAAAATATATTTGTATTTTTTTATTTACATTTTTTGTTAAATATGCTTTCTTGAGTTAAACACCGACAACCTCATGTTTTTGATCATGATTAGATTAAAAGATATAGTATTTTCTTTTTGTTTTGTTTTTGTTTTGTTTTATTGTTCTGCCACGCACAACACGACATTTGATAGGAATTTTAAGGGACATGAAACATAAAATCGTTCAAGTTTTAGCGTTTTTAAATAATGACCTAAAACTAGAGTTAAAAGGTTATAGTTTTAAAGGATTAAAGACTTAAAAAATTGTGGTGCTGAAAGGTTTTTGAATAACAGATATCAGCTCTGCGGTTATGCGTATAATTTTTGTCTATATCTTGAAATGTGTTTTTATTATGCTTTGCTGTGCTTTTTTAAAATTCTATTTTAGGTAAACAGTTGAAACTTTCCAAAATTATTCAGTTAATTATTTTTTTTAAATACTTAACATTATAGGTTCAAAAATTATTTGTTTTTAAATAATGAAAAAAATTTACTTAAACATTGTTTGGACTTTCAAAGTGTTTTCGTAAAATTTTTTTAATTTTATTTCCCTTTAAACCGAAATGAAAATTACTTCTTATTACTCTCAAATAATATGTTATATGACTCAGCAACAAATTTTAAAATGATGTATTATAGTTTTTTTTTTTTACAAAAGTGTACTGAACAGACATATCGTTAAAAAAATACGTAACAAGTTAATTAGTTCATGAAAACTAATTTAAGCATGGAATTACTTTCTTTTGATTTAAATATGGGCTATAATGTGTAAATTTATTGTAAAAAGAATTTTTTTTATCTCTATTTTTTAGTAAAATACAAAAGATTAAATGTTTTTCAAAAACTGTTTCATTTTAATAGTCGAGATGTTCCATGTGTCCTTTAGTATCCGACTAAATAATTTCATAGTCATTTTTTTAACTCTGCTTTTGGAACATTTTTTGAAATTTTTTTCTATGTAATCTAACTGAGAATAAACAAAATTATAAGAAAGTATATAATAGCTATGCAAGTGTTTAAAATTTTTATTCTTTTCTAGCATTTTCTTATAAAAACGAATCCGACACTAAAAAGAATGAAAAATGCATGTCTTTAAATTTTTTATTAAATTAATTAACTTGCATTTTTCTAATAATTGCATTTGCGATGGTTAAAAATATTTTTGCTTTTAAACAAAATAAATATTTCAATACAATATTAATATTAAGCTTTTCAATATGTAATTATATCTGCAATGGTAAAAGAAAAAAAAAGTAGAAAAATTGTAATTTATATTTAATTGAGCAAAAAATTTAAAAAAAAGTTTTTTTTTTTTTTTTTTTTTTTTTTTTTTGTATACCACAATATAGTATTCAATGTTTTATTAAGCTGTAAGAATTATCTTCTTTCAATAAATGATATTTAAATTATTTTTTCTTTTTTAACAGTAATTATAAAGATTCTTAATTATACCTTTTTTTAATATTAATTCACAGGAAGTTACAAAAAGTTGAATTTCATAGTCATTATAACAAAAGTAAAATCCTAATATAGGGGATAGGGGTATCATCAGTATGATTTCATTGATGATTAGAAAAATCACATACCGCTTACGTGCTGTTTCCAGACAATTTTTAAAAACTTAATATCAGCTGTTTTGATTTCATTTTTTCCTACTAAACATAAGAAATTAATTTAAAACTAAGTTAAGTTGTTAGGATTTCTTATACATATCTAAATACACGCGTTTATTAAACATATTTGTCACGTGGGTTGGTTTGCTCTCATTATCTCTTTTTAAAAATGGCGGAGTTCCTTTAATTGCACCAATTTCATCTTCTTAAATTGGATCCAGATTTACGATCATAAATTTAAAAAGCAAGTAACAAATTTCGAGGAATTAGCGCTTTGGACGCTATTTTTTATTGTTTGATATTTTATGTAATGGAATATATTCGTAACAAATTTATGAATATTTTAATTTCATTTATTTTGTTTATCTATAGCAATTTCTTGTCACAGTTTAGGCTTATATAAATATTAAATATAGCTTGTATATGTTTATACAATAAATTTTGTTTGCAAATTGTTTTATTTTGTATGTACTTGTGTTGATTTTCTTTATTCCTAAAGAGTATATGATTTGCAGTGTTGAATTCAGACATTTTTCTCTGGGAAGATATTTGTGGCTCCAGTTGAGGGGGAGGGGAAATAATTTCACTTTTTGCCATAGTCAAACATGTTAAATAGCGAAAGGAGTGAGTAAATTGTGAAGAAACCCACAAAAAGCTTCAGCTACACCCCCTTCCCAGTCCCCCCCCCCCCAAAGAAAATTCAAAGAATCGTTGGAAAGTTATCCCCGTTGCCAAAATCAGTTAAGTCAAAGTACAGAGAGAGCCAAAAAATAGCTGTGTTATGCAAAACAGCTTCGCCATATAAAGTAAACCTTCAAATGAAAAAAAGAGACAGGAAAGAGAGGGAGAGAGAGAGAAAGAAAGATCTTAAAGCCCAAAAACAATTAAAATACCAAGGTTTAAAAAATGGCGTAATTCAATTAAATTGGAAAGAAAATGATTGAAGGAAATAAATACAGACATATGTTAAATAAACTGCTGTTTAAAATAAAATGATTTATAATTCAGAATCTAAAAAGAAATATTAAGACAATTTAACAATAATTTAACCAAATTTGTAAAAAAAAAAAAAAAAAAAAAAAAAAAAAAAAAAAATAGCAGAAATGATTTAGTATTTATATTGTCATACATCGTTCCATGCTGAGTGCACAGGAATGAAAAATGCACAAAAGCAATTCACATGTAATATTTGCATCATTTTTCATATGACATTTAAATAATTTTCAATTCGTTCCATAATTTCAAAACTTAATTGTCTAACAACTTTCATTTATATTTTGAATAGATAAAAAAATCTCTTACATTCAGGCATTTGATTTCATTATATTTCATGCATTGCTGATGTATTGCTTTGTTTTTTTATTTATCGCAAACTTCCATTTTTATAAAATTTTTGTATTCCCTACTCATTAAAACAGTCTAATAATGTTTGGTCCAATTTAGGAAACTGGGGGTTCAACTTAGGCGACCAGTTGCTGAATTTGAACCACTTTTGGCATTTTTTTTTCAAATTTATATAAACCTTAAAATAAAAAATAAAAAATTCTCTAAAGATTTATTTAGTTAATAGATGTATAAATTGACCACGTGTAATGATATTTTGCTGGTATTCCAAAAATTAAGTAAGTTACACCAGAAAACATGTGAAGTGGTTCGAATTTGGTCACTCTCCTGTACATAGTTAAAAAAATTCTATTACAGAATAAAAAAGAATATACAGATTAATAATATAAAATGTGAATTTCACTGAAAAGTTTTCCTTTTCCTTTTTTTTAACCAATAAGATTTTTTTTAACTATTGAAATATAATCCCTCAATTTTAAGATTTTAGAAAGAAAATGTATTTTTATTGCTTTTTTATGATTAATATTTTATATTTTTCAAACTGTTAGATCTTTTAATTTTTAACAAAGACCAAGCAATTAATTTCGATTTTTTTAGCTGTGAAACAATACAATTTAGATTTGATTCTTTTTAAACAATGGAAAAAGGGAAAAACTTTCATTAATTAACAATATCATATAAATTTTTGTCTAAAAAAAGGTTCTTATTTTCCGATATGCTTAATTAATATGCGAATTTCCCAAACGAATTAATTTGCTTTTTTTTAAGTTTGAGAGGAGAGTTTTAAAAAAAAGTTATTTTTATGTAATATTTTATCGAAAATATTTTATTTAAACAAGACATTTTCAAAGTAGCTATTCAAATTAACTAGGATATATTTTTGAATGGATATTTTTTAAAGTCACTATATTTTCCCTAAATGAATAAAAGGTCACTTTTTAAGAAACACGAAAAATTTCTTAAAGAAAAGTCTAAGAATTATATATAATTGTTTTTAAAAGGTGCATCATAAATCCCCTATTTGACTTGAATAATAATGAAAATGTGACGAAAAACCTTAAGCAAAACTGATAATTTTGATATGGGTATATCATGTTTATATTTACATTTCAAAATGCATAATCAAAATTGTTAATGAAGTTTATTGTCGAGAGAACGGAGGCTTACATTTAATGGATTTATATAAGCAGATATTTGATAACTATTTAAAAATAAAGCAAAATAATTAAGAAAATTTTAAATTTTTTAAAACTAAATAATGATGCATCTTTCAAATATTGTATTATTTCATAAAAATTCTCATAACAAGGAAAACTTACAATAAAAGCTCTAAATGGGATCCGAAATATATATTAAATTAATTTTTTAAGCACTGAGTTAGAATTTTGAATTTTTTTATGATGGTTTACCATATTATTCGTAAAGTTTCATTAAAGTAATTCTGTTATTTGTAAAATTACAGTGCTATTTGCTGAATTTCAATTTTTTACCATCTAAATAAATAGATATATCTAAGCTTTCATTTTGATTCAGCATTTTTTTAAATATTAGTTTAAAAATAAATACATCTAAGGAAAAAATTACAAAAAAGAAAGTTGTAACTTAAAATGAATTAATAAAAAAAATAAAAACAAAATAAATATTTTTTTGCTGAATCAGAATAGAAGTGTTAGACTGAGTGCACTATGCCTAACATTCATTGGTGGAAAACTGGCGCAGGGGTGAAGGCTATTGATACCACAATTTTTGTTATAATATTTTTCAGCTTGATAAAAACTCTGAAATTCTGTTATTAAATAAGCCGAAAAATCCCACTAAAATTTATTGGTGTCAATAATATCTACCTCTGGTCTAATTTTCCACCACTTGCCTTTCCACAGGCGCCCAGCAGTTTTTATGCAAGAGAATGAAACAGCGAATCTTAAAAGTTTCATTGCGCTTGATTAAGCGCGAACCTGACTCGATAAAAACTTCAACGTCACTATTCTCAAGTGCAAGTTTTATTTTCCAGAACTGAGGTATAGTGCCTAGAAATAAGGCACGGTAACTTAGGACTTACCCATTATTCTCTATACTTATCTATTAATGACTTCATAGGTCTTATCCGATCATCATCATCGTTTTCACTAAGATGTTTTCAATATTTCAGCAGGCTGAAATATTGAATGTCTGACATAAGCGTGACGTCATTTCTGGACGTTTCAAAGTTTAAATTTGATAAAATCTGGATGTTTCAAAGGTTGCTTGACATTGAATGTATTCCACGAAGGTAATAAATACTATGTTTTGGAATACAGCCCATCCAGTGTGCGAAATCCAAGATGGCGGACGTCCAGGGATTATATAATCCAAGATGGCGGCCATCTAAAACTTAAACCGTCAGTGGAACTTAAAATCCAAGATGGCGGAGGTACAAAGTTGAAAATCACCATTTACCAGTTATTTAAATGCAATTACCTAAAATCTGAAAATTAAAAATTTTTTAATTAATAAATATACAAACAAATTTTTAAATTTCACAGTGCTATTCCACGCATTCATTTTAAACTATTAATCACAGAGCTATATATAAATATTACAATAAAGTAAATATAATAGAAATTAATTATAATGGGGTATAATTATAATGATGTATAATAAACATGAGTGTACACTGCAAAAAATAATTGTTAGTTTTACGGTATAATACTGGCACCCTTGCTGCCCGTATTATACTGTGAAATCTACCGCAATAAACTGTAAAACAAGTCGTAATTATCGCAAACAATGCGAAATCGAAGCTATAAAATCTACCCGATAATATAGACATCGTCGTTTCACACGTAAAACGACGATGTCTATATTATCAGGTAGATTTTATAGCTTCGATTTCGCATTGTTTGCGATATGTGGCGTCCGAACTAATAGGGACGTGTGAAAAGTAACTGTTTTTTATTTGTTATCAGAAGTTGTCATTGAGAAAAAATGGATGCTTTGAAAATCAAAAGAACTCCTCTTAGATCTGGATTTACGAAAACTTATAATGCTTTAAATGAAGCTTTAAACGACGCAACTCCAGATACTAATTTAATAGAGAATTTAATGTGTCAACTGGAAGATAAAAGCACAAGATTGCGAGCTGTAGATGAAGAAATTTTGAATTTTATGTTGACAGAGAAAGTTATAGAAAAAGATTATTCTAAAGAATTTGAAGCTTGCGAAGAGTATACAGAAAAATTTACTGCTATAAAGCAAAAAGTAAAGACATTTTTGGTGAAGCCTATCGAAGAACAACTCCGATCGCAGAATTATACGGATGTTGAAAGAACACTGTCGCGACCACTTCGCTTACCAGAAATAAGTTTACAGCCGTTTGATGGCGATGCAAGATTATGGTTAACCTTTTGGAATTCATTCAGTAAAATTCATGAAGACACCACTTTAGATGACCATTTGAAATTTGTTTATCTTTTACAGGCGATAACGCCGAAATCCAAAGCAGCACAGATATTAAATAGTTATCCGGTTTCAGCTGATAATTATCCAAAAGTAATTCTACATCTGAAAGAAAGGTTTGGCAGAGAAGATACACTTATTGAGATATATGTTAGAGATCTTCTTCAATTAGTTTTAAATAATAATCGATCATCAAGCAAGAATTTCAATTTATCGTCGTTATATGATAATCTAGAGACAAAACTTAGGTCTCTAGAATCATTAGTTGTCACAGAAGAAAAGTATGCCAGCATACTTTTCCCACTTGTAGAATCTTGTCTACCTCATGATGTCCTTAAAATCTGGGAATGACAGCGTGAGAAGACTGCTCAAGGTAAGAATCAATTAAATTCTATCCTTGATTTTTTGAAAAATGAAGTTATTGCGGAAGAGCGGGTTCTTTTGGCTCATTCCAATCTTGGTTTTGAAAACCCAAAGAAATATCATAAATGTAATAATGAATATAATTCAATGCCAACTGCCACAGATTTATTTATAAATAATAAGTCTAATAAGAATTTAGTTAAAAAACGTGAAGATTTATGTATATTTTGTGACAAGTGTCACTTATCAGAAAAATGTTTTAAAGCTAGTTCGCTTTCTTTTGATGAGAAACGTAACTTAATTTTGAAGAAAAAAGTTTGCTTTGTTTGCCTGAAGAAAAACCACATTTCACGCAATTGTAACTCTAAAATTAAATGTTCGAATTGTGGTAAAAGACATTTTTTTATATTATGTCAAAATGTTTTAAATGAAGGTGGTAATGTGTCGTTAGAAAGTCATAAACATGAATCAGGGAGTAGTGACACTGTTTTAACTACTCAAGCTTCGGATCCTACTGTGTTACTCCAAACTTTGAGTGTCCGTGTAAAGCACAATGGAAAAGAGAAAATCGTGCGTGGAGTTATTGACACAGGATCCGAACGTTCCTATTTATCACGAGATGTAATTAAATATTTGAATTATAAAAGTATTGGTGAAATTAAATTAATTCACACATTATTTGGTAATATTGAAACAAGTGAAACAAAGCATAATAAGTATCGAATTCACTTAAGTAGCATAGACAATAGTTATAAATGTGATATGCATGTTTTAGATGTTCCTGTTATTTGTTCTAAAATACGAAAAGTGCCAACTGGGCCTTGGTTATCAGAATTAAATAAATGTGGCATTAAAATTTCTGATGTTGAAAATAGTTCATGTGAAACCGAAAATGAAATTAAATTATTGATTGGTTCTGATGTGGCCGGAAAATTACTCACCGGAAATATTAAAGTTTTAGAAAGTGGTCCGGTTGCGGTAAAAACCCATTTGGGATGGACTCTAATGGGAAAAATTCCAAGTATTAAATCAGAAACAAATAAGGCTGCTATGATTATTTCATCACTTTGGAACAATTGTTCCGTTGCTGATTTGTGGAAGCTGGATATTATGGGCATAACGGATCCAGTTGAATCTAAAACTAAATCTGAAATTCATGAAGAAACTATGCAGCATTTTAAGAGTAATATAAGAATAGATTCAGAAGGGAGATACAAAGTAGCATTGCCATGGGTGCTAGATAAAGCTTGCTTACCTAACAATAGAGAATTGGCCGAAAAGCGGCTTGCTACAACGAGGAAAAAGTTAATTAATTTAAATAAAATTGAGGTATATAGCGAAGTATTTGATTCGTGGATAAATGCAGGAATAATTGAAAGGGTGGTTGATAATAAAGAAACTAAAGTACATTATTTGCCACACAGACCTCTATTTAAAGAATCGAGTGAAACTACTAAAGTTAGACCAGTTTTTGACGCTTCGGCTCATGTTAAAGGTTCCCCTTCTCTAAATGATTGCCTGGATAAGGGATTAAATTTGATTGAAATGATTCCTTCTATATTGCATCGGTTTCGGAAATATCCTGTTGGTGCAGTATCCGATATAGAGAAGGCATTTCTACAAATTGGTATTAGAGTAGAGGATAGAGACTATCTGAGATTTATATGGGAAAATGGCATAATTTATAGACATAAACGTGTTGTTTTTGGAATCAATTGTAGCCCCTTTTTATTAGCGGCTACTTTGAGACATCATTTAGAAAGTGCGACTGAAAATCTTGCTTCTACAGTAGAAATTTTGAATGAATCGTTATATGTAGATAATTGTGTTTGCAGTTTCAACACAGTTGAAGAATTAAATAAGTTTATATTTGAATCCCAAACGTTACTATTCTCTGCAAAATTTAATCTCAGGGGATGGTTGTCAAATTATCCCATTCAAATTATTTCTGAAAATTCAGCAGCTAATGTAACACCAGTATTAGGTTTAAACTGGGATCTGGAAAACGATACCCTATCTTGCAAAATCGGTTCTATTGAGGAAAAACAAATTATTCCCACAAAACAAGCTGTACTTTCATTCGCTCAGAAAGTGTTTGTTCCTCTTGGATTTACCTCTCCAGTGACTTTGCTCCCTAAACTTATTCTACAAGAATGCTGGAAGTTAAAAATTAAGTGGGATGAATTACTCCCAACTAATTTGGCTAAACAATTTTTAAAATGGGTGCAAGGATTGAAGATGATTTCTGACATCAAATTGCAGCGATGGATGTATCTTAATAATTATGAAAGTAATGATGTAGGCCTTCACATATTTTGTGATGGAAGCAAACATGCGTATGCTACTTGCATTTTTCTAAGAGTAAAGAGAAAAGATAAAATCCTGGTAACTTTCGTACAGTCACGTGCAAGAGTAGCTCCCCTTAAGAACATAACGATACCCCGGTTGGAGCTTTTAGCATGCTGCATTGGAGCCAGGTTGGGAAGTCGAGTTATATCTGATCTACGAATTCCAAATTTAAAGATATTTTATTGGTGTGACTCAACTACAGCTTTAAGCTGGATAAAGCGAGACGAAAGATGGGGAACATTCGTTTGGAATCGCGTAGAAGAAATCAGATCCTTAACTCAAAAGAACCAATGGCGACACATTGCAGGAAAATTTAATCCGGCAGATATCCCTTCCAGAGGTTGTTCGATTGAACAATTTTTACAACTAAGATGGTGGGAGGGACCGGATTGGTTGGCTCAACCTGAATATACTTGGCCTCAAAGTGCCGAAATTCCCGATAATGAAATTATTAACTCTGAAAAACGGAAAAGTGTCATGTCAGCAATGAACAAGAACACAGAATCTAGTGATTGGTATTATCGACGGTTTTCATCTTTCAAGAAAATTATAAGATTGATCGCCTGGATTTTAAGATTCTTAAACAATTTAAGAAATCCTAATTCAAAAGAAGTTTCTGAACTTACGTGTTTGGAATTAGAACAAGCCGAAAGAAAACTGATAATTTTGATTCAGAAAGACAGATTCAACGAGAAGAATAATCAGAAGATACGTAGCTTAAGACCAATCCTAGATGAAAATGGTATTATAAGAGTGAAAACGCAAGTTATTTATAGAGAAGATGCTTTCAATTTTAAATATCCTGTTCTTTTGCCTTCTGACCATCCTGTAGTCCACCGCCTGATCTCCTGGAAACACCAAGAGCTTTTGCATGCAGGAGTGGCTCTTATGATGACATCGTTACGAGAAGACTACTGGATCGTAAAAGCTAGGAAAACTATTCGAGCAGTAGTACAGAAATGTGTACGATGCAGAAGATTCAGTGCACAAAAGACAGAATCGATTTCTATTGCATTACCAGCAGAAAGAGTTGAAGACGCAGCGGTGTTTCAGATAATTGGAGTTGATTTAGCCGGCCCATTATATTTAAAGAATGAGGAAAAGGCTTGGATTGTTCTGTACACTTGTGCAGTGTATAGGGCCATACACTTAGAATTAGTTACGTCATTATCTACAGATGCTTTCCTCCAATCTTTCAGGCGTTTTATAGAGCGAAGAGGAAGACCAACCACCGTGTATTCTGATAACGGCGGAAATTTTGTCGGGGCAGACACAGCATTTTCAGCCATAGATTGGGAGCAAATCTCTGCCGTTGCAGCAACACAAAAGATTCGCTGGAAATTTAACCCACCTACCGCTGCCTGGTGGGGCGGTTGGTGGGAGCGATTGATACAAATGGTGAAACGCATCCTGAGAAAAGTTCTAGGTAGAGCTTCATTATCCTACGAAGAACTGCTCACAATTCTCTGTGATTGTGAACAAGTTGTGAATGCTAGACCTCTAACTTATGTTACTGAAGATGTGAACGATCTAGCACCGTTAACACCATCAATGTTTTTACAGGACATATAAGATCTTCAGATGTGAGAGATTTTGATGCAATTGACGCGCAAGAATTAAATAAAAGAGTTAAGTATAGGCAACATGTTCGAGAACACTTACGTAAGCGATTTCGTATTGAATATTTAGGACAATTGCGCCAGCAAAGTTCTTTGCAAAAGAATGTCAAGCAACTTACCGTTGGTGATGTCGTACTCGTAGAGTCTGATAAGAAACGTGCCTATTGGGCTTTAGCCCGAGTGCAAGAACTTATTTCTGGTAAAGATGGCCACCCAAGAGTTGCACGATTAAAAACTGAAAATGGTGAACTTTTGAGACCTGTCCAAAAACTGTACAATTTAGAGATTCCAAAAGAACTTTCTAGTGATCCAGTATTAAGAACGAGAAGTGGCAGAATAGTGACTGTCCCAAAACGTTATTAACTTTAAATACTGTTTCAACAAAAAACTTTATTCTTATTTTTTAGTATATTTCATAGTGTTAATTTGAATTTGTAATAATATGTTTAATTTTATTTGAATTTTGCAGAAGAAAATGTTTATTTACCTGTTTTGAGAAATGTAATATTGTAAGAATTGTATCTTATCACTGTAATGTAAGTATTAGTCATATTTTATTTTATATTTTATTGCACCCATTGTTGAGTTTAACTGTCGAAAACTCAAGGAGGGAGAATGTCGCGAATTAGATTAATATTTATAATTGCTTTAGTGTCCGCACTCTCATGGTGACTCCATGGTCGTGGTTTTATTTTTCGCAGATGCTCACGAGCAATGATAAAAAAGAGTAGTAGAATTTTTTCTGGAATAAAGTTTGTGTTAAGTTTTAAGTGAAATGTTTTTGAAGCTTCATTTTTTTTGTAAGATATTTAAATTATTTTTCACACGTAAAACGACGATGTCTATATTATCGGGTAGATTTTATAGCTTCGATTTCGCATTGTTTGCGATAGTATATACCGTTAAGCAGTAATATGCCGTGTATTACTGCTACTGTATTTAGAAGACGGTATACTACTGCTTATTTAAGGTTTATTACTGTTAATTTTACGGTATATTACTGGCAGCTGGGACGCCAGTATTATACTGCAAAACTAACAATCATTTTTTGCAGTGTATAATAATATTTTCGAAAATATAAGCAGGCTTCGCAAAAACTGGTAAATATAAACATAAAATATTTCATCTCCAAGTCTATTTTGGGCGCTTTGGGCTCGGCTGAAAGTCATCATCGCTGTCAGCATTCGAACACGTGACCTCACGATCAAGCAATGAGAACACTCTCGCCGAGGAAAACAAACAACAACAGAATCACCAACATTGAATGAAGCTTGTTGCATTCTTAGAATATTAATTACTTCCAAATAATAATAATAATAATAATTTTAACTGTAATTGATTTCTTTTTTGTTTCTTTTTTAATGGTTCAATTATATTGATGAGGCCTTGCAGTGCTTGGCGAAACAGCCTTTAATTGTATTTTAAATGTTTTTAAAATTTCAAACTTTTCATCAATTTTATTTTTTTAAACTGTATTCAAGTTTGTCTTATTTTATTAATTTTATTTACAGTATTCGTGTGGGACCCTTTACTTTCCAGGTAAAATATCAGAATTTCTTCATAGAAAAATAAATCTAGTTCAAATACGCCAAATTTTAACATGTTTATGCAGAGATTTTATATACAAAAATACTGGTACTGAAAAATTTCCTTGTCTGAGATTTCAAACCTGTACGAACCCTGATTTAGTCTTGTATATCAACAGTTATTCAACAAACAATTCGTAAAATATTTCATTACTGACAATAGCTATTTTTATTTAATTACATTTCAATGGTCATAAGACATAGTTCGATTGCATGTCTGTTTAATTTGTATTTTATTTATATATTTTTTTATTATTTTACTTACTAATTCAAGATGTTTTAATTTCGTACATATTATTATCCGAAAGCAAATTTGTATATTTATATTTTTAAGTGCAAACGAATCATTTTTTCTTAATCGGGCTGCACGCGATAGATAAACATTATTGTTATTATTTTAAATTTGCTTTAAATCTGCTTTTAAATTTGAAGCTTGAAAATTAATTTAAAAATTATGAAAATCAGTAATTTGGGGTATAATTTTTTAAAAAAAAAAGTTGCATTTAAATAATAAACAAAATTACCTGTACCATGGTGTGAAAAATCAAATTGTGCAATGCCAAGAAAGATGTGAAAAATTTAATGAAAATAAAAGTGGGCTGAATCTTTAGATTATGCGCAGAAATTAAGAAAATGCCCCATTTAATTAAAAAGGCTCTCAATATAATATGTATAAATATATTTCAAAACAATACCTAAAGCCCTTGAAAAAACCTTTTTAAGCAAAATTAATGTATCTAATACAAATGTTGTGCATATCAAGCATGTTCTCTGTTATGTCGAAAGTTTAATGTACCATATAAAATTTAAAGCTTATTTTTCAGTAAAAGAACATAAAAGATATAGGTTAATAGCGTTGCTAAAGTAGTTTCATAAAAAAAATAAAGATAAGTTTTTATTATCCAACAAAAACTCATTTGCAAACGCTGATACTAAAATACAAGATTAAAAAAATATTTATATTCAAACTTTTCAAACGTTTCTTTTTATTTAAACTCAAAAAGTACAAAAAAAAATCTCTAAGCCCCTTCATTATATTAATTTTTCAAAGTTTATTATTTGCTTTTTCTATTCTGTTTGCTTCTGTGCCAATGTTACTTCAGCTTCAAAGCTGTTTACTCAAGATTTTAATGATTCATTTAAAAAAATAGCCCCAAGCATAACTTCATTTTGCATTAACATACAAAAGCAGGAAAATGTTCCTAGTTAAATAAAAGTTCAAATCACTTTCTGAGAGATAAAAATACTAAAGAAGTTTAAGATTTTAAAGCATATTTTCGGTCTTTTAGTGTTCAAGTTATACAGTGCTATGAAGATAATTTAAGAGTTCATTTTCTACTGAAATGTCGAAGTACTTGACTTTATTAAATATTAAAATATAAATAACAAAATGCAGCTAAATTGAAAGTTTTAATATGATGTCTAATGTTTATATTTACATTTCTAAATACGTAACACACAACAGTTAATCGAGTTTACTGATGATAAGAGATACATAACATTAATAGTTTAAAATAAACGGATACAACGTTTATCTATAATTTAAATAAATAAACAGATTTATGTTAATTATGAAAAAAAAATCTACAAAAACTCATTTGCAAACACGAATGCAATAATACAATATTTAAAAAAAATATAAATACAAACTTATTTTTTCTTTTCATTTAATCTCAAAAAGTACAAGAAAAAGTGTTTAAATCCTTTCATTATATTAATTTTTCAAAGCTTATTATTTGCTCTTTCAATTCTTCTGTATGTTTCTGTGTCAATGTTACTTCAGCTTCAAAGCTGTTTGTTCAAAATTCACAAGCTTTTACACGTGATTTCATATTTTACATGTAATTAATAAATGTCATGTTAAATGACAAATTTCAATTCCACATTCCAACAAAAAGTTTTTCTATTTGGCCTGTATGCGAACAGCTCTGTTTCTGTTTTAAAACTAACATCATTAGTTTTAAATATGTCGTCGCACTAGACGCCGACACATAGATTGTGTTGTGATTAACTGAGAATAAATAAATATCTATCGCATATTCCTCTCTGTGTCTTTAACTGTTGCTAATCTAAATTAGAACTGAGTTAGTATCTCTATAAAGAGAGCAATGTAAATGACACTGTCCGGTTGAACAAGTAAAGTAGCATCGTTCGTTCAGAAATACGCATTAGAATTTGGACTATATTCACATACACACACATACACGAACAAATAGAGAAAAAATAGAGCATTCTCAATTTGGCGTGCCTGAATTTTCGTTTTCCTACCAAAAGAAGAACTTTGTCGCGATCTAGCGCAATGATGGGTGGCAGCGAAAACGCAGGAAGTAATGAAGAATTCTGCTTTCAAAATTCTTTAAGCAAGAAAGTCCGTTGTATTGATGTTATACGAGTTAAAATGGCATTCATTAGGACAAATGAAGCCAGTAATCTATTCCCTCTTAAGCCATTCAATTGTTTTGCGCGCACAATGGGAATGTGCAGAATCTTACTGAAACGCACAATTTCGTTCAGAAAAGTGTTTGTGCGCAAAAGACGAGTTTTTTCAGCAAAATCTCGTCCTGGTAATATTGTTCATTAATTTTGACACCAAGTTTCACAAAAATCAAAGGAATTTCATTATCTTCTAAGATCCATTCGCTCACCATCAAAGACTTTAGAGTAGCGAATTTCTGAACAGTTGTTCCCTGCGAATTTGCAGTGACAACATTTTGTAAAAAAATCCGACATTTTCTTTGTTGAATTTCTGCTCAATTGAGAATGGCGCCTCATCCGACCAAAGAACGTGATGCATGCCATTAAGGGTGTATTTCGATTCAAACTGCTTATTTTCCGATTTATTCTTTAATTCATTTTTGCTCTCAAATACACCAAACTTTCACAATCTCTTATTTAGAAAGTACACAAGGTACCGTGATAGCCGATTCTTTGATAAATATTGCAAAAAAGGGAATCAAAAACGGCATTTCGCACCGATTTTTCCCAAGCGGGAAATCTGGCAACGAAAAAAAGGGTCATACTGATAAAGTAATTGTTTATAACTCAAATTCTATTGAATTGAGCGTAAAAAGACATCACACGGCACCTTATACGTCCCTTCAAGAATCCCCTCAGCAAGTTTTATGTGTCTACTTTTAAAAATGTGTCTGAAATTGTATCGGAAAATTTCGAGCTGTTGAAGATGGAAAAGCGTTTTTTCGAATGCACCCTTAACGAGGCTCTTCAATAAAGCTCTGTATTTCTTCGATCGTTTCCGTTTCATCGAATTGGTCAACACGTGAGCTGCTTGAAACTTAATCGGTTTTAGTCCAGGTTAATTTTTATAATTGATTTTTCCACCAGTTTTAAATCTCGTTCTAATTCGAGCATTAATCTTTGTGGGTTGCGCGTAACTTCGCGGATGAATTTAATGCCCTTTTTGGAATGAGGCTCAATATTTTTTTGTACTTCTTTGTTTGTTAAAAAGGTACTTTAATTTTTGTAGCTTTTCAGAATGTTTTCGACCGTTGACTGAAGCATTTTCAATTTCGTAGCGACCTTCATTACACAGGAAGGTGAGTGGTCAGGGAAAAACACAGTCAAAAAAGTTGTTAAATACCAGTATTTTCTTAAAGAGAAATCCATTTTTTTAAATCCTTTTATATTATTTTAAATATTTTCCATATTTAAATACTGCTAGTTTCCTCTATTTTGTCTGGATTTTTCCCTGACCACACTCTACTTTATTACAGTTTTCTTTTCGACAGGCTTTTGCATAATAACTTCTCTTGTTCTGCGATTCGTTCTAGCCCATGAAGAGAGAGAGCTATTTTATTTATTATTATTTTTTTTTTTTTCATGAATAGATAAAAGTAAGTTCAAACCATAAGAAAAAACACTCCAATTTCTAAGATAAAAACATAACTCTAAAGGTTTATAAACACAAACAAATCATCCAAAAAAATTCCGTACGCTTTCTAAATGAGGTTTTGTTTGACAATAGAAAAAAAATTAGAAAGTGTGTTTCAAGTATGTAAAAAAAAGGTTCATAGATTAGAACTTATAAGTATAATTCAAGCGCAAAATCTGCTCATAGAGGAAAAAAATATTAGTAGAGCTTTTTTTCAGTAATTTACAAAGCATAAGAAATCCAATGTAAAAAAAAAAAAAGCTTTGAAAAAAAAAAATCCTAGTAAAACATTAAAAGGCAAATATTTTTGAAACGTGAATCGCTTCAATTAATTTTCCGTCTAAATTCAAACTTTTTTTTTTTTGAATATTTATTCAGGACAGATTGGTCAATATTATAATTATTAGTCTCATTTTACCAGTTACTTATATTTTTAAAATCATTTTTTTCTGTTAAATTATATTGTTTTAATAACACTATTTTTTACTTTCTACTATCTTTACAAGAGTTGGATACGTGAAAACTTTCAAATTCCGAATTTTATGTTTTAGGGATCAGAAATTCTAAAAAACATGTTTTTACAAAATGTCTGTCTGAGTCTATGAGCCTGTCAGTCAGTCTGTCTCCCCGTCTATCTGTATATATGTGACATAAATTTCGTGGGTGCTCTATATCAAACACAAATGCACGGAATTTCACAAAACTTTAGATTCTGTTAGACCTTGATATAAACTACATCTGATTTGTCTTTGGTGTATATATCCAACACGTGACACTGCTATGCTGTCATTCCACAGTAGCTATATCTCAGGAACTAATGCATGAATTTTCATGAAACACCAAATTCCGTTAGTCTTTTATACAATAAGGTTCTGACTACGTTTAGGTTTAAATCGCAGTACAGAGACAGGGCGCTGTTATACGGTATTATTCATGATTATTGCAATAGCTCTATTTCAAGAACTAATGCACAAATTTTCATCAGACTTCAGATATAGATAGTCCCTAATATAATAATCTACCTGAAATATTTTCTAGTAGGTTACTCAACAAGTTGCGCTGCTATGCGGCATTATTCAGTATTTATCATATATCATCACCATAAGTTATCGATGGGGTTTAACCCCATCGATAACTTATTGGGATATCTAGCAAAACGAATTAGTAAAAATGGAAGATATTTTTCTTGAGTTTTAAAACTCACATCCACGACTGAAGATGGATGGTACAAAACCAATGCAGAATTGTGCCAAAAATTAATAATGTCCATGAAGGACAGAATTTTTGGCTTTTTTAAATGAAACGGAGGGTGTGTACAACATACAAAGCATTTGATTCTCCGTTACTTTGTTGTTTTTATTTTGCTTTTCTTAAAGTTTTCAAGTAGATAGAAATAATGATTTTTTGTAAAATTACTTTATTTTCGTAAAAAAAAATACGTATAGATGAATTTTGTTGACTTTTTTATTAGCTTTTCAATTTTATGATACACATTATATTAAACTTTTTTCATCCAATATAAAAATGTATCAAAAGAAAGAAAAAAAAAGAAAGAAAATAGCTATTTTTAAAGTTTTTACACGTACTGTAGTTTACACTTGTAAAACGAAAGAGCTGATTTGGCTTCTCATGAAAGAGCTGTAATTTTTTCGATCATAAAAGAACTGTTTTTCAAACGATTAAATCTTCTTGATCTAAATTGGTTATTTAAATAGCTCAACTTTATTTAAATTGGTTAAAACTCGTGTTATTTCAACTCTTTTTTGAGAAGCTGCCTTTCAATATCGAGTTGAGTGGATTTCAGCTCAACTTGAACTATTTTGTGGCTGACTTTTTAAGAGAGTAAGTTTCATCCCATTACACAGAAAAAAAATAATAAAATGATAATTAAATTAATAAAAAATAATAAAATTTTTTGTAAAACTACAGAAATCTTAACCTTTTTAAAATAATCTACTAAGATGACAGTAATCTTTCTAAAATTTTATCTGCAGCCCAGTTTGCAGTTGCATAAAAAGTTCTATAGGCAGCTCAGTTTCCAAAATAATTCTTCGTATCTTATATATTTCTTGATTAACTGCGCAAACGTTTTCCTATTACATGAATTTTTGTTGATGCCGCTACATAAAAATTTCTAGAAATTTCAATTTCCCAGAAACAATCCAGAAGTTTCAGTTTCCCAGAAACAATCCAGAAGTTTCAGTTTCCCAGAAACAATCTAAAAATTAATTTTACAGATTATTATTTTTGTTATTGTTATTGTTTAAGCGGAAGGCCTTTTTGCGTATTACGCAACATCCAGTAAATAATTTTGTTTGTGCGTTATATTTTTTTACGATCAAAATATTAATATGAAGATGATATTGAAAAATTAATATGATATTGAAAAATTAGATCTTTATAAAAATAAACGAAATTACACTGCAAAAAAATCTGTAAAGCTATTAAAAGTTTTCTAGAAAACGAGGATTTCTAGAATTTTTTATGTAACTGCAACATCAAAAATTTATCTAACAGATACAGATTTGACCTGAAAATCTAAAAATCTAAAAATCTGTAAGACTACTAAGAATTTTTTAGGAAACTGGTATTCCTAGAATTTTTTTATGTAACTACCAGGTTACAGATAAAATTTCAGTAAAATACCTGCTTTTTTTAAATTTCGTTTGTAAAGTTACAGATTTTTGTAGCTTTACAAAAATTAGTTTTGTAGATGAACATCATTTCTTTTACAGTGTACAGATAAAATGTTAATAATATACAGATTTCGGCAACTTGATAACTGTATGATTATAATTTTTTTTTCAGTGTACAAAGCAAAATGTGTCTTTGTTTTACAGCTAACTGATCTCAAGAGGAAGGCAGGTTTTATTAACTCTTTGCACTCGACTGGTAACTCTCAGTCTCCACTGTTGTTGTCAGGTATCACAAAATGCTTTGGACACCATTAATATCTTACTGTTTATTTCATCAAAATTTATCACAGATTATTCGGCCATTAGATAAGCAGAAGAAAATTATTTTAAAATGCTAGTGTCCATAGCCTTTGTAGCACCCATTTACGTGGGACACTAGTGGTCAGTGAGAATCACCTTTCGAGTGCAAAAGGTTTACTTATTCTCCGACTGTTCGAGCTATAGAACTTTTAAGGCCATTCAGTCTTTAAAACCACACACAAAGTAGTGTGTGCGCCATAAAGAGGCAATTGAGGAATATTTATTAACAATTTTTTTTTTCTTTGAAAAGAATGTATTACAATCTGAAATAATGCATATCAATTTTTAAAAAAATACAAAAATGTTATTTTTCAAAAAAAAAAAAAAAAAAAAAAAGTGAAAGTTACAGTTATAACTGGAAAATGTGTGTTTTCCTTGAGAATCTGAGATTTTTTTTTAACTTTTCTAAGGTTTTTTTTTTTTTTTTTTTTTTTTTTTTTTTTTTTTTTTTTTGAACGAGCGGGTGTATTTTAGAGCTTTTTACAACTTCATAAGTTATTCATTGACGGTTTTCAATGTTTTATTCCATTTATGATATTTCATACGAAGAAATTTTTATTAAAAAAACGATTAAAGATATAAAGGTACATATGAAATAGAATATGCCAAATACATTTCACTTGAGAAATATTTGAAATAGCTAAACTGACAAATACCAACTTTTTAAAAGTCCATTAATTCAAAGATATTGGTTACAGAGGTTTATTATTTGACAATTATAACAACAAGTCACTATTTTAATGGACACGGGTCGGGGTGGTGAATAGAGAAAAATTAAAGTAATACTATATTTAACTTTAAAATTAAAGTCGAAATAAGGATACCGGGAAAATAATCACAGGATTAAAAATATGACAGAAAAATCCATGTAATCCATATAATTGTTAAAAGTATGCAGGACACTTGGCACTATTCTAATAATTACAAAAGAAAAAAATGCAGTATTCCGAATTTTAGAAAAATTAACAATTTACTATGTATAATATATAACAAATATATACTAAAATAACATTAAAAATCTTACGAAAGAACCTATAAGCAAAAATATATGTATATATTATATATAACACAAATAAGTCAGTAAATCAACACAGTATCTATTATAAAGTAAATTTAATAAAGCATATAAAGTTTAAACTTTTTATTTTTCGGTAAATTCTCATTCAGATATAGGTTAATTTCATCGTTAATGTAGTTATATTTTTTTTAAAAATCTAAGATACATTTTTTCGCTACAAAAACTCTCTTAGAAACGCTGATACGAAATTAAAAAGAAAAGATAGTCAGGCTTTTTAAAATTTCGTTTACAGAAGCTTAAAAAGTAAATATATATGTATACATACATATATATATATATATATATATATATATATATATATATATATATATATATATATATATATATATATATATATATATATATATATATATATAAAGTAAGCTCTTTCATTACGTCAATTTTTCAAAAAAATATTATTTACTTTTTCGGTTCTTCTGTTTGCTTCTTATTTGCTGCTACTTCGGCTTCAAAGCTGTTTACACAATATTTTAATGATTCATTTAAAAAATAACCCAAAGCAAAACTTCATTCAGTATTACTATGAAAAAAGCTGAAAAATGTTCTTATTTAAATAAAAATTCACGTTACTTTTTTGAAGGATAAAAATTTTAAAGAAGTTTACGATTTTAAAGTACATCTTAAGTGTTCATCTTATTTAATGTCATGAGGATAATGTAAAAGTTCTTTTTTTTTTCACACGACGGAGTACGTATCTTGATTATATATGAAAATATAACTAATAACATTAAGCTAAATTGGGGATTTTAATATGAATATCAAATGTTTATGTGTACAGTCTTTGAAAAATAATGTAAACATTCCCTATTAACTCTGCATTTAAATACAATAGTTAAAAGTTAGGGGTACCAAACGATTAGAAATAAAAGCTACTTTTAAATGATGTCTGTAAAATTTGCTTACAGGGGCTCCTACAGATCAAATTTTGCTTTTTTTAATGGCAACACCCAAATTGTGCAATTAAATTTTAAATCTTATTTTCAAATTACACTCAAAAATGAAATTTCAAGTCATTTGGATTATAAATTAATAAATTATAAACTTTCAAAATTTGGAGCTTCTAATGTTAAATTGCATTTTCATATTTTTATTAATGTGTCCTGAAAATATAATCATAAAGTGATATTTTTTGAGTGGTTATAATGCTAAAAAAACCAAAATAGGTAATTGAATTTGTAATTTAAAAAATTTTATAATATGAGTCATGAATTATGAAGATTATATTCGAAAAAAATATTAATTGCAACCTATAATTTTTTTGATAGATTTATATTTATTATTATATTTTTTATTTCAAACAGTTTTTGAGCTATGTTTAATTAACGTAAAATGATATTTTGACGATCGACTATGACATTCAGATAAGCATAATTAGGAAAAATATATCTTACTCATTATACTGAAACATTTGTGTTGACAATAGTCGAAACATATTAAGCGTGTGAAAGGGTCATACTGGCGAGAAATAATACATTAATGGAAGTAACATAGTCATTCTGTAATATTTCAACAGTTAAGTTTGGAACTTCAATTTGGAAACTGCTCCTAAGTTAGGATCATTTTTAAATAATTAATTTCTGAGAAATTAATTGTACGAATTTCATGAAATTTTAGATTTAGACTAATTAAAGAGCATAGAACAGGGATGCAAAAATCTAGGCGCCAGCAGTCAGTCTTTCACCACTAAATTTATTTCGTTATTTTCCGTCTAATATTTTTTGTAAGATTCTTGTAAGAATGCTACTAAATTTTGAGCGAATTAAACTTTGAAAGTTTAGAGGGGAGAGACCGCCGCTGGTGCCTGCGATTTTTGCACTCCTCGTATACAATTTATTTATGGTTTCAAACTTAGCTATTGCTACTGAAAAAAAAGTTTGGGTTCTTTTTGTTATGTAGATGGACCCTACGCAAATTTTATAAACATCATTTAAAAGTAGTTTTTTATTTCCAATTGTTTCATACCAGTAATTTTCTTTTACAATAATGAGGTGGAATCCGTCGAAATTCCACGAAAGAAAATCTTTAAGAAATAACTGTTTCATTGATTTATAATAAATCTGCAAAATTAGTTACAGTAAAAAATACATATTATATTGATCAATCTAACTCTCAATCAAATATTATTTTTGAGCTAAAATTAACAAAATACTATAAAACTCAATTATCCAAATTATTAAACGAAATAAAACGGAAATTCATCGTATTATATATCGGACGATATTTTTGAAATAATATACACATTTTAATTTCTATTCTTTTATTTTATTTTTTCAGTTTTAGGAGAAAATGAAGTGATTCCGTTGCCACAATTACGAAATTGCTACTAAAAATTATAAAAATAAATAATATCTCCAAAATAAATTGAGCTACAACTTTGAAACAAATTGCATTTAAAAGAAATTTTTTTGTCTCTATACGGCGGTGAAAAAATTTAAAATGCACGATGTTTAGGAGTGTAAAATTTGCAGTACCGAAAATTTCAAAACCCAAAATTGCATGGGAAAATGTTGCGCATTTTAATTTCTATGTATACAACGTGATTCATAAAAGATGGGCAGAACTTTAAGGGGTTATAGTACACTTAAAGACAAATAATATTAAATAGGAGACTAAGGGTCCCAGACGTATTCCCAAGGAGATAGGGGGCATTAAAGTTTAGGGTCCGAAATTTCAAATGATTATAAAAAATGGAAAAATTGGTCGATTCGTTTGCGGTTTTTGCAAAAAATTTTCTTTATGCCAGTATTTTCTTGAAATAAAATTTTAAAGTTCAATTTCAAAAAATGCCGATAGGGGGCGCTTTAGACTTTGGAGTAAAAAACAACTATTTTTTAACGTTATTTTTTGTATTTCTTTAAATGATTTCGAAAGCTTAGACTTAAACTTAAATTTTGATCTAAAAATCTGAGTCCTAACGAGTAGTTAAGTAGCGTAAACTGAAATTTGAAATTTGAAACCCTTCTCCCCCCCAGAACAAAAATCAGTTATTCCCGATCTTTGTGTCGTAGATTAGGCTCTAACTACTGCCGCGTTTTGCTAAAATTATTCTTTATGTCAGTATTTTCTTGAAAATAAATTTTAAAGAAAATTTTCAAAAAATTCCGATAGAGGGCGCTTTAGACTTTGGAGTAACGAACAACTATTTTATACCGTTATTTTTTGTGTCTCATTAAATGCTTTCTAAAGCTTAGACTTAAATTTTCAGCCCAAAATCTGAATCGTTAGACGTGGTTAAGTTTCTGGGGAGAGGGGTTTGAAATTTCTACTCCTGAGCACAGTTCAGTTTACCATGTCCACACATTGTGTGCTGTGATACGAGGTAAAAAGACACAAATTAGGATTATGTTACCAAAGCATATTTATTAACATGTAATTACAATAAATGTTCAAAATTGTGACCACCAGAGATTATGCACGCAGAACAACGGCGAAGAATGGAACGGCGAACATTCGCGAAAACATCAGGCTTTTCGAGCACTTCCCCTACAGCGGCGGAAAGTCTGGCGACCAGTTCCTCGGATTCAATGGGTGTCTCATACATAAGAGCCTTCAATTGTCCCCAAAAAAAGAAATCGAGGGGTGAAAGATCTGGCGAGTGAGCAGGCCAAGCAACAGGACCACCTCGACCAATCCATCTGTTCGGAAATGTGATGTCCAGATAGTTGCGGACGTCTCGTACGTAATGGGCTGGCGCTCCATCGTGCTGGAACCACATGACCCGCCGGATGCGTGGAGGAACAACGTTTAACAGGTCTGGCAGCACATGTTGCAGAAATGTGAGGTATGTTTTACCGTTGAGGCGTTCAGGAAGAAGGTACGGTCCGATTAGGTGGTCTCCGAGGATTCCTGCCCAAACATTGATGGAAAAGCGTCTCTGATGAGCATGTGGATACGTAGCATGTGGATTGACATCCGCCCATACATGTGCATTGTGTGTGTTAAATGTACCTTCACGTGTGAAGGTACATTCATCGGTGAAAAGCACAGTTCGTCCAAAATGTGGATTTAGCGCGTTCTGCTGCAGAAACTAGCGGGCGAATTAAATACGATTTGGATAATCCCCTGGAGACAGTCTCTGGACTCGTTGCACATGAAACGGGAGCAAATGTTCATCCTTCAGAAACCTCCAAGTCATGGACTGTGAGGTATCCACCTGCCTAGCCACTGTTCGTCTACTTGTACTTGGCTGCGCCGCTACTACATCCAGAATGGCTTCTGCAACAACTACTGATTCGTCCTTTTTTGCACGACCTGCATTCGACCTTGAAGCGAGAAATGATCCCGTCTCACACAACTGTCTGTGCAAGCGCTCGAAAGTTTTGCGGTTAGGCAACCGCCTGTTGGGAAATCGCTCTCCGTACATTCGTTGTGCCTCTGCACCATTTCCATCTGCCGCTCCGTAAATTAAATGCATCTCAGCCTTTTCCTTATTCGTGAAGGGCACCATCTTCCGATTCATTACTACAGCGACTTACACTTGACTCACCGTTCAGTGGTTTTTATGCCTGAATCGTGTCGAAATTTTGCATACGTGTTCTTCTTCTTCCCCATTTGACATTTGCATACTTTCTGTCTCCTTCTTCACCCGGTGACTAGCGACAGGAATGGAGCTTTAACGTTTGCATGAGCGACGTTTCCAACTGTGCCAGTGCCTTTATGAGTGAATTCCGACTATGCAGTCCTTGACGAAAGTTGTATTTTTGCCTCGTATCACAGCACAGAATCGTTGGGCATGGTTAAGTAGTGCAAACTGAACTATTGGCAGAAGTTGAAATTTGAACCCCCTCCCCTCGCTACTAAACCACGCTCAGCGATTCAGATTTTGAGCTGAAAATTTAAGTTTAAGTCTAAGCTTTAGAAAGCATTTAATGAGACACAAAAAATAACGGTATAAAATAATTGTTCGTTACTCCAAAGTCTAAAGCGCCCTCTATCGGAATTTTTTGAAACTTTTCTTTAAAACTTATTTTCAAGAAAATACTGACATAAAGAATAATTTTAGCAAAACGCGGCAGTAGTTAGAGCCTAATCTACGACACAAAGATCGGGAATAACTGATTTTTGTTCTGGGGGGAGAAGGGTTTCAAATTTCAAATTTCAGTTTACGCTACTTAACTACTCGTTAGGACTCAGATTTTTAGATCAAAATTTAAGTTTAAGTCTAAGCTTTCGAAATCATTTAAAGAAATACAAAAAATAACGTTAAAAAATAGTTGTTTGTTACTCCAAAGTCTAAAGCGCCCCCTATCGGCATTTTTTGAAATTGAACTTTAAAATTTTATTTCAAGAAAACACTGGTATAAAGAAAATTTTTTGCAAAAACCGCAAACGAATCGACCAATTTTTCCATTTTTTATAATCATTTGAAATTTCGGACCCTAAACTTTAATGCCCCCTATCTCCTTGGGAATACGTCTGGGACCCTTAGTCTCCTATTTAATATTATTTTTCTTTAAGTGTACTATAACCCCTTAAAGTTCTGCCCATCTTTTATGAATCACCCTGTATATTTCAGTTTTAAAAGAAAGTGGAGTGATTCTGTTGCCACAATTACAAAATTGATACTAAAAACTATAAAAAAATTAATATTTTAAAAATAAATTGAGATACAGCTTTTAAACAAAATGCATTTAAAAGTAAATTTTTTTCTCTATACAGCGGTGAGAACATTTAAAATATACAATGTTTATAAGTTTAAAATTTGCAGTAGCGAAAATTGCGAAACCGAAATTGCAGGGGAAAGTGTTACCATTCGCAGAATGACGTATGCGTTACGCACATATATGTTTGGCCTTTATGATATAGATTTGCTATGTAGTTGGACGGGAGAATTTACTTTTATTTCCACGACTGTACATTTCAAAATACGTAATCACGCAAAATTAATCGAGATTTTTTTTTATGATAAGAGATCATCAATATTATTGATGTAATCAGTTATTTATTGATGTGTTTATTGATGATGTATTATTTTAATGACTTTAAATAAATTGATATAACTAATAAGTTGACTTCAAAATAAAGTAATTAATAAAATTTTAAAATTTTAAACCAAATGACGGTTTACATTCATAAGCTGAATTATTTAATAAAAAATAACAAGAAAATTAAAGTAGGTATTTTGATTTAAAAACACTTCAGAAACTTACTCAATTTTAATAACAAATAAAATAGATGAAAATAAAAACTTATTTTCTCAATCCGTTTAAAATAATTTTAACAGCAAGAATCAAATATTACTGGATAACAAGTTTAGGTGTTTACTTCTAGACTGGCTATTCTACTCATTTTGAGACGGTGTGCAGTGTATTGATTTTTGTTATCTATTTAGTTCACTTTTGTCGAGTGTTAGCTTCACTATGAACATTAATAAGATCGGAGGAATGATCATAAAGTGGGAATTAATTAAGACTATACTACAAATTCGTGAAACAGTTTTGCAACACAAACTGAACATAATAATTAAAATTTCTAACTAAAATCGTTTTTGGTTGTCCTGTGAATGTGTTGTGCATTGAAGAAAATGTTGCAAAACGTGTTGTTAATGATGTGATTATAGATTATTCCTAAAAAGCGAGATTTCATAATATTTCCAGACTTACAATTATTGATATTTATTGGTAAAAAGTAGTCAACTCACTTAATAATCTTCTGCAAAATTATATATATATATATATCATATATATATATAATGTCTCAAAAAAGAGACATTAAGGTAAATGATTTGGTAATTATAAAGGAAGATAACTTATCTCCCCTTCACTGGAAACTCGGAAGAGTAATCGAGGTTTATCCTGGATCCGATGCTAAAATTCGTGTGGTGAAACTGAGATCTGCTAGTGGTGAACTTAAGAGACCTATTACTAAGATTGCGGTGCTACCGATTGAAAATGAAGATTAGTATTTTATAAGACATTGAACTGTTATTTTATGAACTAATTTTGTTCTTGTAATGTTTCAGTTAGGACTTCCATTTGAGAACATTAATTTAATTAGAAGCGAAAAAATTTGTAAGTTATAAGATTGCTGTAGCGGTGAGTTAAACTTTATTGTTTTAATGTTTAAAGTTAAATATTTAATAATTTGTTTGTAATTATAGTGTTTTTGTTAATTGAATTGTATATGTAATTTATGTAAATCTTTAAATTGTATGAACAGTGTTCATCGGCGGGGAGAATGTTTAACGCTTAAATTTAGTGTCACTAGATGGCGCAAGTAGTTCTGAAATTCTCCTCTGAATAACTAATGAACCAGTGTTGGGTATGAACGCGCTCACTGAACGAAAAATCACGAGTTTCGCTCACTATTTGTGAACGTTGAACTGAACTTCGTTCACTATTTTATAAACGAGCTTGAACTGAACGGAAACTCAAAAAAATAGACGAATTTGAACGAAATTTACGTTCAAATTTCCGTTCAATTTTTTCATAATTTATTTAAAATTTTTCCAGACCTTAGTACACTTTTTCCCTCTTTCAAATGCCATTTAGAGGCCTACAGGAGCCTCAGGACGGGTTAAGTCTGGATATCACTTCTCTGGGTAGTATCCTAGTCTTACTTCTTCTGCAGACTCGGGTCGTGCCGAACCGGACCTGGGCTGTACACAATTTCGCCGAAAATAGATATATACAATAAACTCTCTGTAAAAGGTGTATTGTGTAAGACGGAAATATGTCTAAATCGGAAAGATTTTCAAGTTCTTGCAAATCCGCAGACAGAGTAGAATTTGTCTAAGACGGAATATTGTCTTCTACGGAAAATTTTCAAGATACCGATCGATTCTGCTATAGCCATAGTTTATTTTAATTTTAAATTACCATGATTCAACAATTAAACTTTTCTTTAAAGAATAGTTCATATATAATGCTAGGGGATGAGAGATACAGTATTATAAAAGGTGCTACAAAAATCTGTATATGACGAAATACTGTCTCAAACGAAACAATTTCCAGATCGGTGCCAAATGTATAGAATAATCCGTGTAAAAAAAAAAAAAAAAAAAAAAAAAAAAAAAAAAAAAAATTATTACTCATTTCATTTGTAAAAGACGGCGAATTTCTTAATAAAGAATCTGTCTACAATAAATTTTTCCTAAGTGTTTTTTTTTTTTTTTTTTTTTTAAGGTTTACCAGTATAGATTTGGAATAAATATGCCTATTTACGCAGCCCACGACCCCCTTTTTTAAATGAAAAACATAAACATGAAAGGGAAACTGTAATAAGTATTTTTTAGAGTTCTGGTATTTAAAAAATTAAACGGAACCATTATAAGATCTCCCTGTTGTGTCTGTTTTTTGTCTATCGCAATTGCTATAAGGTAAGTTAGCCCCTCCTCTTCTGTAAAATTAATACTAAGTTCCAAATTAGCAAAAAGGAGCAATTACTAAAGCACAATATTCAGACCAGCATTTTCTCGAAGGGTATGCATACAGACATCCAGAGAGTGCAATCGCGTGTTTGTGCCATTTTCAATATTGTACCGACCAAAAGTATATGAAGTTATGCATCGAATTGAACCAAATTTTTTGTGTGAGTGTATGACTATAACTAATTGGTCCTCCCTGAATAAAAAAAAAAAAAAAAAAAATCCGCCAAAAGGGGGCACTGCAATAGTGAATTTTATGCCATTTTCAATATTGCACCACCTAAAAGTTTACGTTCTAGTAGTTAGGTCTAAAACTGAACTAAATTTTTGTATATGATTATTTTTGGTGAGGCAAGTAGGTCCTCCCATAATTTGAAAAACAAAACTGGCTATCATTCTATTGTTTATCGGCTCGTGCAGAGACGGAAATTCGTTTTTATTCCGATTAATTGACTGAAGTAGAAATTTAAGATAAAAATCAAAGTTGGTATGATATTGAATTGTTATTGTAAAATTATTAAAGCATTAAAATGAGTAACTATTTTTTTTTAAATATTAAAATGTATGTATGACATTGAATAAAGTTTTGGGAATGGCACATCCAACTAGTTTCCATTCAAATGCCGTTTAGAGGTCTACATGGACTCGGGGCGGGTCGAGTCTGGTCCTTAGAAAATATATGCCCGTGAAACTAGGGGAAAAAATACTAATTCAGGTTCGGCACGGAAAAAAATAATATGACCCGGCAAGGTGCTTCTGGATAAAAGGCCCGAATATGGTCTGGAAAGAATAGCAACTAGGCCCGTCTTTCCCGAATGTTCAGAAAAAAGAATGGCCCTGTTCCAGACTGAAAAGAATGAGGCTCCGGCCGTAAGTCTTCCACGGGGTGTTCAGAAAGCAAATTTTTCATTCTTCGTTTTCTTGGTGTCTATTTATTCATTTATTTATTTATTTTGGCCACTTACGATGAGTAATTTTTATACTACATATAATATATCTAGCTATATTTAGGCATCTACGTCTACTACCAATGTTATGTTTTTATAGGAAAAAAAGTGTATAATATTCAAATATTTATAAATTACTGCATAAAATTTAAAAGTCATGAGTTTTTTCGGGTTTCACCCATTCCCACCCCTTACTTCGATTTTTCCCATTAACGAACTTAACCGAGATTTTATGCATCTGTTTGGAAGAGATTTGAGTAGAATTCTAAAAATTGTCGTGTCCATAAAAAAGTGATGTATAGATAGATTTTCAGAAATTTCAACAGGAGAGAGATCTCAATACCTAGTATTTCATACGAAATCTACCTAATATTCTTTTTGCGAGTTGGGTAGGAGTAGGATAATTCTTGCGAGTCATAGTTAGATCTTTTGAAAGTCGAGTTGTTTGCATTATCAAAAAAAGTTTGAGAACGCACAACTATGTTTCAGACTGGTAGATTGGAAGATCTGGGTTCAAACCCAGTCGCGCCCGTCTGCTTAATCGTTCGGAGTTTTCCGTAATTTGTTTTATTTTCTTTTCACGATTGTACTTTTTATTTCGAATTTAATAAAAAATCTCCCCTCTCCACCTCCCCCCCCCTTCTTTTAAGTGCGTAAAAAGCATGAAGCAATTTTGACTACAATTTTGATTTTTTGTATAAAATAAATATTTCAAAAAATGTATACATTTTTTAACTTTTGTTTCACTGCAGTCATTTTTTTTTCATGTGAAAATACGCTAATTTTAAATTTTAATAATTCGGAATCAAATTCTCACAGTTCAATGAATTTTTTATGAATGAAAAGCATGCCATAATTTTTCATGGGATATCCACCTTTCTCTTTTTAAATTTTTATGTAACAGAAATATAAAATCCTGATAATCACATCACAAACACTTATATTTGGAATCGAAAACTTTCCCAAAATTGTTATTTTAAGGCTCTGTTCAGATTGCATTACTCTTTCTTTAAACTGAATTCTTGTAAAAAGTGAAGAATCTTTTGTACAAGATCCATTTGCGGTTTCTTCATAATAGAAACAAGGGAAATTAACAAAAGATTCAAGGGACAAGCAATCCCCCCATACTTGACGGAAAGTATTTTTCTTTTGCCGGACAACCATCCCATTCCTGCAAAACTCATTAAGATAAAAAACACCGACGCCATAACAAACGAACCGACATCGCACTTCAAGAAGTGGTCAAATGTGTTTGCGCCTTAAAGGTCTCTTTTTAGGAAACAATATCTTTGTCGCCGGTCTCATG
The DNA here is from genome assembly GCA_964019185.1 of Maratus speculifer. NCBI lineage: Eukaryota > Metazoa > Arthropoda > Arachnida > Araneae > Salticidae > Maratus > Maratus speculifer. The sequence goes on along the minus strand of OZ025295.1, from coordinate 299,091,755 downwards.
AAAGAAAATCCCACACTGTGCACAAGGATAGGAAGAAGTAATGTCCTGGTCCGGTGGTCCGGTCCTGTTATCTTATATAAGAACAATTATATACGGTTTGCAATTCAACGCGCCAACCCCCTAGAGTAGATACACTTGTTATATGAGCTTTGTTGAGCAGGCTGAAAGGCTACAAGTAATTGGTAAGTTTCTTACTATGCCCTTTTAAAAGGCTGGATTAAAAAAAGAAAGAAAAAGCCCACTGCTGTTTTTAAGAACCTTTTAAGATAACAACAATAATCATATAACAATCGCAGCGCCGGCATTCACTTTCACTTAAATTACTTTATACGACAAGGGTGGTCAAAACACTTTCAATCAATCAATTTGTTAATAGTCATGGTGACAGCCCTTGCTCCACCTTTAAACGTAAAACAATCTTTTTATTTTTATTTTTTTTTTATTTTTTTTTTCATGCAAATTTTGCTTAAATTACAAAGATTTTTTTCCCCAGTAAAAAATTTTATTGGCTTTAAATTTCAGCATCACAAATCATCTTGTATACAATGATTTCTTAATTATTTGCCTTTCTAAAATCAATATGCCTAAAAAATCTGTATGCATAAATATAATTAATATTAATACGCCCACTTTTTTATGTCTAACACGATTACAAAGGATTAATGAAAGGTACTACTTGATGGACATTCTCTATCTCAATACGTGTGAATTGTTTATTCCATTAAAAATGCTTTTCACAGTTAAAATTGATGTTTGGCCGAAAAAAAGTGCACCTTTTTGCAAATCACATATTCAGATAAATTTGATAATAATATATAGATCTTAGAATATAAACACTAGATTGAGATGATTTTTTGAAACTTCAGCGTCCTTGCTCGATCGGGACTGAGATGGGGAGAGGGGTCTTTAAAAGTTCTCAAAACTGTCATTGCCTCAATGAGGGGAAAAAAATTGTAAGGTGCAGAGAATTAGAATATAAACACTAGGTACTTTAATTTATTTTCCCTGAATCCCTTGTTCTTCTGTGGGGTGTGGTTGTGTAGAAGGGTGTATACAAACTCCGGAATTATCTCTTATATTTATTTTTTTCTATTATTTATAATTTCATTACTTATAGTTTTAATTATATATAATAATTTATATATTAAATAATTGTTATTTTTATTATTATTATAAAATAACATATTAATATTTTATTATAATTTATATTATATTTGTATATTTATATTTATACATGTATATATAATATTAATATATAACATAATAATAAACAAATAATAAATTAATAATGCGTAACATTAAATATAAATTAAATTAAAAATGAATATATAAATAAATATAATAAAACATTAAAAGTTACACTCATTAACAAAAAAATATTTTAAAAATGGCAATATTTTATTAACTTTTAGTAAGTTAATTAAAATAAATGTATAAATAAATAAAATTAAATATTAAAAATTAGTTTCATTAACAAGAATTAACTTTCAAAATGATAATACTTTATTAATTATCGGGCAAAATCATACAAGAATTTATCGGACATAATAAAAATAACTGTATAAATAAATAAAATAAAATATGAAAAATTATGCTCATAAACAAGAATTTTTGTGCTCTTGATTTTTCGGTCGTTTTTTCCCTAGACTCTAGAAAACGTCCCGACAAAAGGTTATCATCTAAAGCCGTGATAAAATCGGAGCTTATAGACCCTCCCCCACTCTCTACCGAAGAACAATGGAGGCTGAATTTTAAAAATGTATAAGTATATATTACTATAAGTTAGTAAAATATTATCATTTTTTAAATAAATTTTTATTAATGAGTATAATTTTCAATATTTAATTATATTTAATTATATTTATTTATTGTATTTATTTATTTTTTATTTCATTTATATGTAATTTTATATTTAATTTATATTTATTTATTATTAATTATTATTATTTTTTAATAATTTATTTATTATATTATTATTTATTTACAATTATTATTACATTATATTAATATATTAATTATTATGTGTTACATTACATATTATATAAATATACTATAAAATATAATAAATATTAATATTTAATTTTATAATAAAAATAATAATAAAAATGGTAAGTTTTATATATAATTAAAATTATAAATAACACTAAAAAATAAATATAATCGTAGATACTCCCCCCCCCCACACACACACAGAAGAACAAGTGAAACTAAATTTAAAAAATACATTTAAGTACCTAGTGTTTATATTCTAATTCTCCGTACCTTACAATTTTTTTCCATTGAAGAAATGACAGTTTTGAGATAACTTTTAAAAACCGTCTTCCTTCCGCCCTAATATCAGTAACAAGCGAGCAAGGACGTTCAAATTTCAAAAAAATCATCTCAATCTAGTGTTTATATTCTAAGATCAACCAAGTGTATTATTAAATTATTTTATTATCAGACTTATCTAAATATGTGATTTATAAAAAAGTGCGCTTTTTTTTCCGGTGAGCTGCGAAGGGAGGGGGGGGAGCTTTAAAAGTTATCTCAAAATCTGTCATTGCCTCAATGATAAAATTGTGTAAGATGACAAAGCAAGCATTAATTTCTTAATTTTGATCTGATTAATTGAAGGGTCACTCACAAGTCACAAGAGTTACGAACCCTGAGGGGGCGGGGGGAGGATGTCTACAAACTCAGAATCTATCTCTTATGTTTATTTTTTATATTAATTGTAATTTTAACTATATATAATAATGTTATATTACGTAATTTGTGAAATATGTTATGAAAAATAGCATTTTGCAACGAAAGATGAAAGTCTCTTACTCATACTCAAGTACAAAATTCGAACAAAGCAAGCATTAATTTCTTACTTTTAATTTGATAAAGTGAAGGGTCACAAGAGTTACGAACCCTGAGTCTCCCCCCTTCTCTGAACAAAGAAATATTTTAAGGAACATTTTAAAAAGGAAATATATATTAAATTCTTTCAAATTTCTCCCTTGATTAAGGATGCGAATCTTTCTAAATTTTTTCTTGTACTCAAATCATAAGTACATAAGTTCTGACACATCTATGAAGTCAATTTTAATCTTAGATGCAAGATATTTGCATTTGCATTTATTCAGTAGTCATGCGATTGAAATAACGGTTTTTGTATTTCAATAAAGAGAGAGAATCTCATGGGAAATCTTTGTAAAATTTTTGATTTAAAATTGTATTTCGGCAGCAATTGTAAATGCGGCAGCCAATGCTCTCTTATGACGGCATTTCTGTAATGTTTAAATCATAAAACTTGGCTTAAAATGCTTTTTTTTTTTTTTTTTTTTTTTTTTTTTTTTTTTTTTTTTTTTTAATTGATTTGTTGTTTTTATAACAGAATGGGAAATTCTTTAATGTTTGTTTGCCGAATAAAATGTGTAAATTGTATGTTTTTAAGTCACATGCTGTCAAAGTCTGATAGCGTATGCGTATGTGCCCATCCGTTCTGTTTGTATGTAATGTACGTGCGTACGTACGTAACGCGATAACTCATGATAAATATATCCGACATACTTGAAATTTTGGACATAAGCTTTTCAGTATAAAGCGCTTCCCTGATTAGTTTTGAGAGTTCATTCGATAAACATAAGAAGAGGAGAGGGGGCTAATGCCCCTCCCCTTAATACATATAAATGGGTTTTTCATGCAGAATTATCAGATTTTGTTCAAATCTTAGGAATAGGATCATTCTAATGAGGCACTACCATGATTAGAATCGTGTATTCATCGGATAATTATAAAAGTGGGCGTAGGAATAAAGGGAACTACCCACATAATTTAGGTAAATGGTTTTTCATGCAGAATTAACCGATTTTTTTTTCAGTTTTGGAATACAGGTTCATAGGGGTAAGAAGCCTCCCTCATTAGTTGTGGTGCTCTTTTGTTAAGTATAAAATTATTACGGGTGATTACTATTACCTCCCCATTAAGTTAGTTAATAGAGTTTTATGCAGGCTTGAAATTTTGGATGCAGGTTCTTTCAGATAAGTTGAATTTCTGAACAGATTGGAGGTTTAATGTTTATGTATAAATGAGGGAACGGGGACAACATTTCTTAAATAGCATAAATGGGTTTTTATACAGAATTATTCAACTTGCTCTGAATTTTGGATACAGGTTTATTATATGATAAGGCCCATCCTTGATTAGTTTTGGGGTTCAATGATTACGTATAGAAAAAGGAAAAGTGCGGGGGGCTATTTCTCCCTTAATTTATTTTTCAAAGGGCATTATTGTATAAAACTGTAAAATACAATTAGTGAGCGTAGCCTGTGAGCTCTATGCCATCAGTTTAACCGGACAATATTCTTTTTATTACATTATCAATGCAGTTTCTTTTCACTCACGAATGAAAATGACGTAAGAAAAGTAGCCATATTTTAGCTATGCGAAGAGCTTATAATAAAAAATTTTTTTATTAAGAGATGTTACTCATCCACATACACACATACACAAAATAATAATACAGTAAAACCTCTGAATAGCGGACACCTCGGGACCACAGAAATTGTCCGCTATTCGGAGGTGTCCGCTATTGGGAAAACCTCAAAGATTCAAAAATCGATATGAAATGCTTTATGTTTTATTAATTTACTTTTATATGTCCGAAAACCTCTATTATATAAATAATCAGGAATTAAAATTATTTTTTAAGCAGTAAAATTGAAATAAAATTGTGCTCACTTTTATTCACTGTTTATTATATTCTCGTGAAAAAAAATCTGTTGCAAAAGTTTACTTTTACTCGTGATTACATGTACTTGTTCTTTCTGTGACGTTATTGGACATTGTAGAATTCCGGGCGGGGATTGCACTTTTTGACCTCTAAAAGCATAAAATATCAAAAATTCTTGGATGACATTTCAATTAACTGGGAGAAACTAATCTCAGGAATCCCTTGAATTTAGCACTGAACGTGGGGGGGGGAGGGGGGGATTTTCTTCAGTTCTTTATCTACATTTATCTGTGATCACAAAATTTGTGACCCATTGTCCTGATCAAATCAGAGGCCTTTTTTGCTATTTTTTTCTTTTTTTTCTCTTTAAAAACTACTTTTTCAACCTTTATCGCCGGATAAAGTGTCCGCTATTCGGAATGTCCGTTATTCAGAGGTTAAGCATACAAAAATTTAGGTTTTGGGAGTGGGGATTGGAAAACTGTCCGTTAAATAGAGGTGTCCGCTATTCGGGAGTGTCCGTTATGGAGGTTTTACTGTAATAATATTAATAATAATATTAATAATAATAAATTACAATAAATTAAATAAATAAAAAGTGCTACGACTCTTCTCTAAATAGAAGGCTGGATCCATTCTTATATACATAATCGATCGTATTTGTTCGACAAATGAAAAAATATAATTGCAATTTAATAAATTTTAGGACAAATAAACTCTTTGTGCCTCGAGAACGATAATCTCTATTATGTCTGTAATTAATATACATAAGTTCCAAAGTATTTGGGACCTGAAGATTCTGCTTTGGTTCTACAAATTCCATTTGTATTCATATTGTTCTTTTTTCCTTCCATATTCAATGAATATGCTATAAGTTATTAAATTCAATGGTTAATTTCAAATGGTTAATATTGTTTACTATAAATGGTCTTACATATATATATATATATAATACCAATAATAAGAATTACAAATTACTGCACCGAAACCTACCCACATACATATATTGTAATTGTAATGCAAGGTAATAGAAAAAAAAGTTGTATTCATGTATTTATGGGTTTTTTTAAAAGTTATACACACACAGATACCCATGCGCGTAACCAGGGGGGGGGTGCCCTGGGTGCCCGGGCACCCCACCCCCTTGCTCGCACAGATCCAAGATTGATTATTTTAAAAAATCAAAATTTATAAAAGAAAAAAGAAAAAAAATGAAAGCACAGTTAGTTCAATTATCAAAACTAACAGTTTATGTTTTGAAATGTGATAAAAGAAGAGATCCAGATTCTTTTATTTTTTATTTTTTAAAAAATTATTTTGTTCATGTTTTTTTAAAACTAGAGTATTTATTAGAATCTGTATTAATCACAGTAAGTGAAAAAGTTGGTTTTATAATCCCAATTTCATTTCTTTTGTTTTTGGGAAAAAAATTTTAACGCCGTTCTTTTTCATGAACGTTTAGGCAATTCTATAAAAAAAAAGTAGCGTAAATTCTCGACACGGATAGAAACTATTTATATCTTTGCTTTTGTATGCTAAAGTCTAGATAGGAGCAAAAAAGAAAAAAAAAATTGAAAGAAAATACAGATGCGAAATAGAGATGATGATGAGACGGGCTCAGCCTGAGCCCGGGCCCGGCAAGGCCGTAACTAAGGGGACGCTATGGGCGGCTCAGCCCCCCATAAATATTTTGAGCCCCCTTTCAAGTTTTGCAAAATTACTAATTTGTATCTAAAATAAGTGTTTCAACACTTCTTCATCCTATTTGTACATATGACGCTAACACGATTTTTAATTTTGCACCAGTTGTACACTCAAAATTTTCATCATCATATACTTTTCTTAGCATAAAGTGAAGTTATTACAGAAGTTTAATAAGAAACATAGTATTTAGAATGCGAATATGCACTAATTTATCTTTCTGTGTCAGAGAGAGAGAAAAAAAAATTATGAGTCCCCCCCCCCCCCTTATGTTCACTTCTAGCTAAGGCCCTGGGCCCGTGCTCAATTTTTTTTAAGCCGAAAAATTTTATTTATTCATGCGTAGAAAAGATTGAAAGCATTTTTTTCACTTAAAATTGCGTACCTAATCCTTTTCAAGTCATTTCAATTCTTTTTTTATCAAAATGTTGTGGGTAACTGAATGCTTGTTTATTTATTTTAGTATTTCAATTTTTAAGCATTTCATGCATTTATTCATTAAACACAAAGGTGTCCATCCAGTTAGCTTGTTAAAGGAGGAAAAAATATAAGAATCCTTTTAGGTGTGAAGTACATTTTTATTTTATACGGATTTTGATAGGATTGAATTTAAATTTTCATTTAAAAATTATATCTATGTAAGAAGTTTTTAAAAGTGAGATATTACTTTTGAAACAATTTTTAAATACCATACAATTTTATTTTGTATATTTTTGGTATTGGGCTCTGGTGACAAAAAATCTTTCGGGCTCGGGCGGGCTCGAACTTAAAAACGTTGTTTAATTTCGTTTTCTGTGGCCATATTTTGACATTCGTACGGGCTCTTTTTTTTTTTTTTTTTTTTTTTTTTTTTTTTTTTTTTTTACCGGAACATTTTATTTATTCATTTGTAGAAAATATTAAAAGAATTATTTTCCAGTTTAAATTGCGTACTACAAGTTTAAGTTATTTTAATGCTACTTTGATCAAAATGACGGGGGGGGGGGGACTAAAGTCGTATTTATGTATTTTAGTATTTCATTGCAGTTTTAAATGAAAACTTGTGATGATTACAGACTTTTGTTTACGGATATCTTTGTTTTATATCTACCATGTTTTATCTATGTTTATATATTTTTTTCTTATCCATTAGGTTTAGTTTTCAGCAAATTCTCATCCTTCTTCACGCAATGAAAAACTGCGTTGGGTCTTTTTAAAAATAAGTAGCACACAATTATATCGTCCGCAAATAAAAATCTGTCTAAAACGGAAATTCGATAGTTTTATGGGATTCCGTTTTATTAGGTTTTACTACATAAGATATTGTTTGTACCCAACATGTTCAGGTTAAAAAGTTTGGGCACCCCCCCCCCCCCGTTCAAAAGGCTGGTTACGCCTATGGATATACATATATGTAAGTATGCATATGTGTTTATTAGTAATATATTTTTATAAACCTATCATTAATTGTTATATATATTTATTACCGTGCACTCATTCATTACTTTAAATTTGCTTTTAGACAATTTCGCTTTTGTCCGAAGCTGGTATGCAATGGAATTCGCTTATGTGACATTGCATAAATGAATAATAAATGTTTTGAACCCTAAATTCTATAGAAGATTGTTTTAGTTCAATCAGGAACGTATAACAATTTCATTACGCTTGAAAGGGGGAACATCATTACACGATGTTTGAAAATTTTTTTTCCATTGTCCGCAATATAACACAACACTTTTGTCCTGTATCTTCAAAAAAAAAAAAAAAAAAAAGCTATAAATGCTATGCATTCTATTTTCATTAGCAATCCTGCATTAAAAGTCAGGAATTTATAAAATTACAGGACAATACGAGTGTATTCGGCATAGTTGGATTACGAACAGACGAACAAACAAACCGAAATTATGAGCATTTTCGAATGTTTTGGATTGGAATGTGTTAAAAGAAAACACCAAAAAGTCAAAAAATGGCAAGATGTGTATGCTATGAAATGCTGAAATGCGCATTCACATTTTTCCCCCCGGGGAATTTTTTTTTTTTTTTTTTTTTGTTTTATGCAAGTTGTTTGAAAAAAGTCGGAACAAATTATAAGAAATAGTAAAGAAATGTGGTATACAAAACCACGATCGCAATCCAAGTAAACAAAAATCTAAGTGATTGAATGTGATTGAAAGTGAACATTGACTTGAACCTTGATATTCATAATACTTGACAGTAATTTAGACAATTTAAAGAAATTTTCAATCGACTTACCCTATTTACGATATTAAGAAAAATATTAGATATGCATAATAATTTTATCAACACTGTTAAAAAAAAAAAAAAAAAAAAAAAAGGTTCATTATATACTACTGATTTTATTTAAATTTCTGGAATGCAAACTTTTTGTTTTGGGTAGAGACATGGGCGTAAGAAGGGGGGTACTGGACCCCCCTACAAATATTTTATAGTGAAAAGACGACTATTTCTTGAAAGATTATTTAAAAGTGTACTAGTGTTATAGATGATAAATAAAAATGCGAATAAAATGCAACATTTAGTTTTCCATACCAGTATTTAAATGTGCGTATGTGTGTGTAGGGGGGGGGGGGGGCACAGACTCAAAGTCATGTAAGTGACAAACAGCAAAACACATGTCAGATATGTGATGGATTCTGGTCTAGAACTATGGAGTTCTCGATATTTACATGACTGATGCGAGAAAAAAAGGAAAAGATACTGTAATGTACATTACATTCTGTGATAAAGCAACTGCTCCTCTTTTGTATAGACTGTCCTTGGAACTAACGAAAGCCTCTCTGTACGATCTTTTCCGAACCCCTACGCTTAAATTCTAGGAAACTACGTATATAAATCAGGTTCCCTCCCGTCTCAAAGATAATAATCTAACTACACTGTTTTGGAAAAGTTTTGCGCTTTCTCTGTAAATTATTTTTGAATAGAACTGGGAGCTACCATGTTATGTATAAAAGAACAGATAATGTTCAAGAAAAAGAGCAGTAGCCGTAATGCACGTATTGTTTTGCAGTACGTGTGTGGTGGTCATGGCTCCGGAGTCCCGACGGGGGAAGGAGGGAGGTCATGGTTCCTTTATTGGGGGAAGAGGTCACATTTTTTAACGAGTAATTTTTACATTGGAGATTGTTTATATATCCAATGTAGCTACTTTTCAGATATTTTGGAAAAATTATATACATTCGTAAATACAAAACGATGGCATTACCATGAAATTTAAAATTTTTAAATTTTCTTATAAAGATGTAGAATTATTTCAGGAAATGCTCATTTTAAAGCAACTTTTAGGACTTGACAGTTACAAAAATATCATAAGGGAGCAATTGTCTGTCGATGCCTGGAATTCAAACCCCATATATTAATGAAATTTCCTGAAAAAGGCTTTGTCTTTATCGAAAAATGGAAAACTCGAATCAATCATATTTTTCTTATTAATTGCATTTGCAAATGTTTTGCATATGAGATTTAAAAATAAATGAATTTATGGATATGTTAGATTTAGGTACTTTGGATATAAATGGAGATTTAAAGAATCGGAAAGTATCTCGTTATTGAGGAAATGGTGACTTTAAAAACATTTAATATATACTTCATTTTTAAAATATCTTTTAAAATTTTTCTTCATTCTGGAGGGAGGGAGAGGGGGGTCATGATCCTTATGACTCCCCCCCCCTTCCGCTTCTTGGAGCTGCTATTGTCAAATAGAGACTCCTTGTTTGTAGCTTTGAACCAGTTAAATGGGAAACATCTTTTGCTGTTTATACTTTACCTTGCTTTCTACATCATACATACCTTAATATTTTACATGATGTTTTTATGCCAAATCTTCTCAGCTTTTAAATGTGTCGGTTAATTGTGTATGTTCGGTAGGGGGGAGGGGGGTAAACTCACAAAGTATATACATCTGATACATGTATGTATATAAAAGTATATACATCCTTCATAGAATTTATGTATATGTCTTTCAAATGCATAAATAAATTAATTTGTATAAATTTTATAGCAACTTTAAATTAATTTAGAATTTAGTTACATCTACTAAAAGTAAATAAGATACATTTTTTCACTTTTAAAATTGATTTTTTTAAAGTATTTTGGAAGAGTTAAATCTTTTCTCTCAAGAATGAGTGACTTATGAAAAATATGAATCTACGATTAAAAGATAAAAACTAGTTGGATGTTGCAATCCGAAAACTTTCTTCCATTTTATACATGTTAATACTTCAATATTCAATTTCACACTGCCAGATTTAAATGACCATCGATGCCCATCACCATCGATAGAATTCTAAAGACATGAAATCTTAGGTTATTAACTCATATGAAAAAATTGCTTTTAATAAATTTCCAAACATTATTTGAATATAAAGTTTACACTTTTTTAAATAAAAATGGTTTTCAGTGTTGTTAGAAAGTTATCTAAAAAATACATATAAGTAGTTAACCCTGGTTTCCACTTATATTCAGCTCTCTGGGAGGACCGGACTCTATCAACACCTACATGATATTTTTACAAAGTCAAATAGGTGTGGGTTGTATTTGAATCCTCTAATATATTTAAAGTGCCTGTTGAAATTAGGGAGATTCCCCTGGAAGGGGGGCTTTCATAAGGATCTATACGATTCCGTAATTGGCGAAGTGAAGCTGAATTTTCAAATAAGTGGGGTAGCCAAAAAATTGAACGGGCCATCCGGTCATATACATCCAAAAATATATATACATTAGCGGGCCTGCCGACCCGATATCAAAATCTAAGTGAAGCCGATAAAATATTAAATACTTTTTATGAATTTCTCTTTTACGAGAATAAGTATAAATGTGCGTCACGAGCCGATGCTTGTTTGACAGCATCAGTACAGAAATATAATACGTCCACCATACAGACAAACATCGCGCATCGGACACGGTGTCTGTTTTTTCTTATTTATTTATTTATTTATTTATTTTCTGCAAGCTCGTGCCTGCCCTTTTTTTCCTACATAGTCGAGCCGAGCCAGAAATGTACAGAAATGCTTTCAGATGTGTAGGTTTTTATGTGTTTTATAAAAATATTAAGAGCGATAATGAACTTTTGTTAAGGCAATCATTGGAAATATAGGAGTACCTTAAGATGGTTCTCAAAGTTTACTGCTTAACAACGCAAAATTTTGACACATAAAGAACATATGGAATAAACTGCCTATGACGGAATTTTCTTTTAAACTGAAAAGTGAAAATTTCTTTTAAAGTTCTTTTAAACTGTTCATCCATGCAAAATGAATACAGTAATACGGTAGAAAAAATATATTAAACATTTACACCTGCTAAAAAAGAAACGTATTTTTTCTTTCCAATGCGGTTTCATCTTAGATTTTACTTTTACCATACATCATTTTTTAGATTTTTATGTCTCCATAACATGGACGATAGATTAATAATACTAATGATAGCTGAAACATTTACATACAACTAACAAAGGTTCATTAAAAGTATAAACAATGCAGCCTACGGCACTTCTGCATAAATGGAGATTATAAACAGACTAAGGTAAGTTTTTTTCGCCAGAACTTTTCCGTAAGGGTAAATATCAATCTCTAGTAGAAATGTACTCGGGGTCGGGGCGGGTTCGGTGCGAAATTTCAACTTTTTTCCCGGGCCGGGTCAAGCTCTGGCCTTGTTTTTAGCTATTATGTCGGGCCGGGTCGGGCCTTTTTTTAGCTATTATATCGGGCCGCTAAATTTTCTCTACAAGCCGGGCTGGGCTCGGGCTGAAATTTTTATTTTAATATCGGGCCAGACATTTTTTTTCTATGAATCGGGCCTGGAAATTTCCGTCCGTGCATACCTCTATCTTACATATCGAATAATCAAGTGATTAGTTCACAAAATTTTGTAAATTTGGACAATAATATCCAAACATTAAAAAAAAAAAAAAAAAAAAAAAAAGAACTTTTTAGTGAACTTCGTTCACTTTTACAAATGAGCGTGATTTGAACGCGTTCGTTTAAAAATTTTTGAGTTTGAACGTGAATTTAAATCACTTTTCAGAAATTGAACGTGAGTTTGAGTTAGTTCGTTTATTTTGTGAACGTGCCCAACACTGTTGAACTATGATTTGAAATCAGTCAGTTGTAAGTGAAAGCTTTGAATTTGTTGTACGCGGTTTTTAATCTATTGAAAGTGTAAAGTGTTACTGATGTCTGAAGATGGTTTGATTATATTAAATTAATTTAGTTTTAAATATGCATATTGAATTGATTACACTTACACTGAAATATATCCAGGAATACCCAAAATTGTAATGGAAGAAGTTGCATATATATATATATAAAGCAAACTTTCTCTTATTTCATTTTCAAAATTGTGTAATTTTAAAGGCACCATGGAGAAAGCGTTTAGAAATTTTTTTTTACATGTGTTGTTTTATAATGTTCTAAATTGTGCGATATTTACAATGTGTTGCTAATTTGGTGACAAAGTGTTGTGCAGCACAATCCTATTTTAAGAATATACATTCATCAACACTATTTACAACACAATTTCAACAAAATTAAAGACACTATTTTCAGAAAACTTTTCTAGATAGCAACGCTTTTGCAACTTATTAAGAACACTATCACAACACAAAAAATGCTTTGTATATGAAGAATTCTAATTTACCAATGTATTAACCCTTTCCGGCGCAGTGTTGCCGGGTCGGCAACACCTAAATTTCCCCATGTTTAGAGATAGAAAAACTCCGTTAATATTTCAAAAACTACTCTAATGGCTACTTCAAAACTTTCTTATGAGTTCTAGATAACAGCAGAACAGAGATAAAATTCTACTTTTTTTAAATAATAGGTAAAATATTTTACTCTAGTACGCGCTTCACAGCAATGCTCTTCTCACTGCGCTTATCAATGCTGTACTTGCACGGTGTTACCACTTCGGCAACAGCTGTATAAGTAAAAATGTTTTGTGCAATCTTTACAAAATTATACCTGTGTACTCCTCTAGGCCTAAATAGATTGCCTACATTTTTTTTCTTTAAATTCCCATTTTAAAAAGTAGTGCGCCGGAAAGGGTTAATGTGCTGTTAGTTTGATGAGAAAAAGTGTTTTTAAATGTGTTTATTTTTGTGTTTCAGTATTTGCAAAGTAGTTATTCATAATTGTTCGCTTTTTAAATAATTGATTAGTAAATTTAGTAAAAACTCAGTTGGCGTTTTTTTTTTTTTTTTTTTTTTTTTTTTTTTTTTTTTTTTTTTCACTTTCGATTACCTTTTTCGATTCAGTTATGAAGAACATTTGGTTTCCATCCTAATGTAAAATATTCAAGAAACTATTTTGTTAAACCACTTGATTGCTAATGTGACATATTTTGCAACGCAACGTTAATATTATCTTCTGCACCAAAACATTTTATAGAAAAATTTGTCTTTTGATATTTTAAAATATTAGAGATAAAATTAATCTTTCTGTATAACAAATTGTAAAATACAACGAAAAAAAATGAAATAAAATATGCGGCAACAATTTAAGTGCAAAATTATATCAAAGATAAGAATTATCTGTGAATTGAAAATTGATAATGCGATGAAAAAAAAATGTAATTTCAAAAGTAAATACACTTTTTCAAATTTTCTAAATAAAAATTCACGTATAATAATCAAAAAAGGCATGTTCTAAGTTTGAAGCATTCTTCTTTAACGGTTATTGAGTTATAAGGATTTAAATCCGAGCAATTGTGATAAAAAGACTTTTTACAAGAAGTCATTTCATGAAAATCATTGCTTAAAATTTAGAACTGGAAAACAAACCAAAATGAAAAAAATAATATTTCCTCTTCTAATTAAAATCAAAACACGATTTAAACATCATTAAAAAAAAAAAAAAAAAAAAAAAAAAAAAAAGATATTTTTAATGAATTTTTTCTATTTAGAAAATATGAAGATTTTTTGGGTCCCCGAACCCTATAAAAAGCATGGTTCAATTCAGTGCATTTCAATGTTCATTTAAAATTACATTTTAAATAAAAATAATTTTAACCGCTTATTTAATTAAAAAATTTTAAAAATTGAATAAAATTCAATTTTTAAAAATCCTTACTAAGATTTTAAGTATTGATTTTTTTAGGATTTATAAATGTATATTACACAAGACTGCTCGTGGATTTTTAGAAACATCTCATATTGCATTTACACACATTTTTTTACTGATATATATACTGTGAATTGATGAAACCTAACAAATCTTCATACACATTTTTTCTTCTTTTCTATATCAAAACACTTAAAGGCCAATTTCATGCAGATATTTATCATATATTTAATTAAGAACATGTGCAAAGTAGTTTAAATCTCTGTCTCAAATACAAAACAAGGAAGAAAAAACCATTCGTCAAGCATAGATTATGAAGCACTTTCCACTTTCCAACGCATTCAGAATAATGTAACAAACCTGCACCATTTAAAAAAATTAAAATATTCCGTCTCATTTCACCATACAGAAATGTACAATGCATTTAACCTTCCGTCTACCAGACAAAACACCCATTTATCTACGGCAACACCTAATTTTAATTCCAAACTTGCAAACGGCACCAGTAATATTTTAATATAATTTTGCTTTCACAATGAAAGCTTAAATTAAGGAATTCGTAATAACTAGACAAGTCCTTTATAAATTCCGGTGTCAATCGACAATTTCTCATTTTACCATTGACACCAGAAATATTGCTGTCGGGTCCAATGGACCCGTCTGGTAGACGGAAGGTTAAAACCGAATTTCAACTATTCCTATCTAAAATCCGAAAATTATCCAAATTTCTTAGCAGCCTGTGTATGCTATTGCGTTTTGTATCGATTAAAATCATAAATTCCAAATTTTACTTCATTTGAGATATACATATATTTCAGTTGAAAATTCTCCTTCAGCATTTTCCTCCAATAAGGAGAAAGGTATGCAGATACTTTTGTGCGTTAGAATTCCTTTTAAAACTTAATTTCCAGCAAATATTATGCAAAGACAGTACTGTAACCAATTTATTTTGCGTATCCCTGTAAATTGATAAAAAATACTATGAATGATCTGTTTTACCATGATCTTGATGAAATTTACTTATTTATATCAGTTTCAATGCATTTGAAATAGAATAATGTCATTAAAATACTCTCCAAACGACTTTTCTCGGTACCATAATGTAATCGAATTCTTTTGAATGTCCCTGTAAATGAACCATGAATCGTAGAAACTCCATATGCAATACCAAACATGTTTTGGTAACCCTAAATCAGCTTTATCAATTGCATAAAAATCCGAGTATATTTACAGGATTTAGAGCGTGGACAGATAAACAGAGAGACAAACGGACAGACGGCCACACGGCCAAATGACCTGACAAACCGAATGCATAATCATTTTTCAACTATGTTGGAAAGTGCCAAAAAGGACTAAACATTTTTGAAACAAGAAAATTAAAAAAAATTTCCTGTGCGTAAAAATGATGTATCAATGTGTTTACAATTAAATAGGCTTTCAATTAATTCAGAAAACAAAAACTTTTAAGGTAAACTGTACGTTAAAGACCACAAATATACGGTTTTTACTATTTACTATAAAACCAAATAATAATAATAATAAATCCATGCTGAATTTAAAGCAAGATTTCTTTGAAAAACTTCATTTATTTCTGTTGTAAAATATATTTGCTTGTTTAAAAAGGGAAAATATTATTTTTTCATATTACAAAAACTCGTTTCTAAACTTTCAAATGAAAATAAAAGGCTTAAGAAATATATTCCTAGAATCTTCAACATTTTCTATTAACATTTTTAAAAATATATATAAAAGGAGTTTGTAAGCTCGTTCATTATGTTAACTTTTAGACATTTATTATTTGATTTGTTTATTTCTTTATTTACTTCACCGATGCTATTACTTCAGCCTTCAAGCTGTTTAGTTTAGATTTTAATGAGTCGTTTGAAAGAATTTCGCCATAGAAAACTTTGCATTCAGTCCAGAACATACAAAAACTAGGAAATGTTTTTAAATAAATAAAAGTCCAAATAGCTTTTTCTAAGATATCGTCATTATAGTAATTCACATTTTGAAATGCATTTTTCTGCGTTTTAAAATTTATCATCTATACAATTTTAAAGAAAATTTAAAATAGCTTTTTTTAATGTTACGCCATTTTTGTTGTTTGCCTTTTTTTTTTTTTTTTTTTTTTTTTTTTTTTTTTTTTTTTGAATAACTTTTTTAAGTAATTGGAAATAATGATTAGTCTGCTTTTGTAAATATTGTATTAAAATTTAACTGCCATTCTGATGTTCAAAAATCAGAAGTAGAAACGTGTTTATTAAGCAATGTTTTTCAACTTTATTCGTGAAGAAAAACAGACTTATTTACTCGTCTTTACATTTTACTTATTTACAGGAGATTTTAGTGCAATGCAGTTTTCTAAAGCCATTATCACAAAAACAATAACATGTATGGAAATTAATTTTATGTTATCGTACAGTACAGTGTATTGTATTTCTATATTCATTTGATTTTTATGCAATTTAGTTAATACTACGTACACAGTTTATAGTTTTTAGGTCACAGGCTATCATAGGCTGAGAGCTTATGTGCCCGCCCGTTCTGTATGTATGTACGTTCGTTCGTACGTGCGTAACGCGATAACTCATGATAAAAATATCTTATCCACTTGAAATTTTGTATATAGGTTTATCCTTTTAAGGCGCTTCCCTGATTAGTTTTTGGAGTTCATATGTATAAGAGGAGGGACGGGGTGCTCATGCCCCTCCCCTTAATTGATATAAATGGGTTTTTCATGCATAATTATTAGTTTTCGTTCAAAATTTAGGTATAGGATCATTATGATGAGGCGCTTCCGTGATTGGTATTAGGTATTCATAAACAGGGGGAACGGGGGTTCTAATGTCTCTCCCCTTAATTTATATAAATGGGTTTTTCATGCAGAATTATCAGATTTCGTTCAAATATCTGAATAGTTTTGGAAGTTTAATGGTTAAGTATAAAAGATGGGGATAACTCCTCGTAAATAAATGGGTTTTTATAAGAATTTTCCGATTTGCTGTGAATTTTGGATATAGATTTTTTATGTGATAAAGCATGTCCCTGATTGGGAAAAGCTGTTTCCCTTCATTTATTTTTTTTCGAACGGAATTAACCCTTGAAAGTATAAAGCTGTAATGTACAATTAGTATGCGCAGCCTGTGAGCTCAATGCCATCAGTTTAACAGGGCAATATTCTTTTTATCATATCTTGTAAACGTGTAGCTCTGTATTTGTGCACTATGACGATAGTAAGACTACAATCTAGTTTTAAAACACAGTTCAGAGATTTACTACGTTTTGATTGACAACAGTATAAAGTACTGATTAGATGAGGATACCAAACCTGTAGAACACAGATCTTTCTCCAGTTCGATTTATCAAGATACTGAAAAAAAAAAAACTACATTTAGCAGGAGTTGAAATCGCCTGTAAACGCAAAAAGCAAGGATCTAATATTAAGCAAGAGAAAATATTAAGCAAGTAATAAATAAGTAGGGTGAGAGAATGTTAAACTCCTTTGCTATCGGGGAACATTACTCGTTCGCGACACAGGTCAGCAAGGTGCCCAAGGATAATGCTGTGAACAAAGAGTGGGGGACTGAACTAATATGTAATAAAAGTTACCTGAAAAATTCGTGAAAGTCATACCTAGCACAAAGAATTTGGTTCGTTAACAGTCAGAATTTGTAATAAGTTAACTGTGGTCACACCGTTACCAAGTTGATGCTGGAATAAAAATACCCGGTACAGGTGTGTAGGTCTTGGTGAACAGTGAAAAATAATAGGTAACTATGAAGGGGGGGGGGGTGATCACTAAGAACCACTTGAAAACAAGTTAGTAAATGTGATAGCAGACCGCACAGATGGTTTAATTTAATATTTCTTTCAAAACAACTAATCCTTTATGAAAAATCAAAATTGTTAATTTATAATTATTAAATTATTCCATAGATGTGGCTCCAATAAATTTAATTTAAAAATAATTATAAAAGGAAGTTATTTATTTTAATTAAATTAAAATGCTCAAATCAAATTATGCTTTAAAAAATACAAAATTCCAAATTTTTAGAAAATCTGAAAATAAAAAAATGTATCGCTGATACAAATAAGCTTTAAAATTTCTAAGCACAAAAAAATTTCTTTAAACATAATTTAAAATGCTGAATTATTAATAAATCACAATATTTTATAAAATAGAAAGAAAATTGAATTAAAAAAAAACATTATGAATGTCAGATGAATGAAATCTTAGTAATATAAACTTTTAAATTGACAAAAAATACGAAATTTCTTTTAATTAAATACACCTTAATTTGAAAATTTGACGTTACAGGACAGGGCTTCGAACTAAGAACCATGTGTTTACTAGCTCTATGCGTTTAGTCCAAGCTACAATGTCTACATGTAAACCATTCAAATTAAAGTTCCTTTTTGAAATTTAAATCGCAAAAATGAACGGATAATATTGAAGAAATAAATTGAAAAAATGAACTTTTTTAATTTTTATGATTTGTCGTGTAATACGAAGTATTCAGCTGTAAATACACAAGATTGGAAGATTCTGACTTATTCAGCTTTTGTGTACGGATTCTGTGACAAACAGAGGACACAGACGAATAGTCAGATAAACGAAACTAAAAAGGAGAAAGAATTTTTTATTTTTTGACGTTCTATGTTGTAGTGATGCTTATAGGCTAAGCAATCTTTGTGAGGTACCGTGTAGTCTGTTGCAAAGGGCGTGCTTTAGGCGCTGTTGTAATGCACACAGTAACTAGAATAGGGAGGAAAACTACAGACTATGTCTGGATGGAAAATGCTGCAGTTTTTTAATTTCGTCATTCTGGATTTCGTTTCTGAATTCTAGAAGAGATGATGGACATAGGGCCAAAAACTTTTGAAATATCTGCAATTAAGTACTGACTTGTTTGGATGGATAATGCATTTTGTCGTTCTATTTAGATGCCTCCCTGTAGGATTAAGTTTTTTTGGATTGTGTGTTGCGACAAGAATAATTGAAAAATTAGCGTCATAAATCTCTGCTGCGAAAAGTCTTTGGACTTATAAGAAATTTTTCAAATGCACTCTTTCAGGAAGCTTGTGTCTTGCTAATTGGACATTAATGAAGATATTTCGTTTCAACACGATCCTCTTCTTTTGAATAAATTATTTAGGGAGGATAATCTTGATCTTAATATTATAAACTTAAAGAAATTATTTATGGATGGGTCTGTACTTAGACATTTTGCGAGGGCTAGAAAATCCTCTTTGTATTTTTACCTTTGCCATCTTTTGAATGTTGAATAATATTCTGTACCATGTTACTTAGCTCCTCAATGTGATTCACTGCAACACTGAGGCAGATTGGCATTCTTTTTTGACGGTTGTAACAAGGAACACACAGCGTGCAATGTATTTATTAATAAGGGAGAGCGGGGATTTTGCTCCTGCTATATCATCATGTAAATCGGTGTGGAGGTTTCTAGTGATAGAGCAGAGCTTCCTATGAGTTCAGAATGCATGTGAAAATTGATTTCTCTATTTTTAGATATGATATTTGTGACTGGAGCATGATACACTGTAAAAAAAATGTCGATCTACTAAAAAAAAATTTGTGATCTTTGTAATTACTAAAAAATTTTTAGTAATCTTATTCGGTTACAAGGAATCTGTAAGAATTACTAGAAAAAAGCTAGCAGCGAATAGAGTTAATAGTTTTACATTTTTAAAAGCTATTACTAAATCTCTCTTGATGTGGCCGTGATAGACTAGTGGTCATAGCACCGAACTCCAGGATGAAAGTTCCCGGGTTCGATGCTGGATGCCACCAAATATGCACCGAATGTATGCAATGTAAGTATTCGTTAAATAAAGGGATTATGAAAATCCTGTTGTAGCAGTTACGATGGGTAATGATCTCTGGACTTTCCCTCCCCTTTAGAAATATGTCAGAATAGAGCAGGTAGATATGTTTGGTGCTGCCATCTATTGCGGATTCGCCGAAAATCTTCCACTTCAGTATTCTGTCTTTTTACCCACTGGATGCAATTCGAAGGAAGCTCCTGCCCTTCGGGCACACATAATGGTTACTAAAAATAATTTTGGAGCTATTACTAAAATTTGCTTGGTGGCTCATGCTAAAAAGTTTTAAGTTAGTTATACAAAAAAATTCTTTTGTTCTGTTTACAAAAAAATGTTTGTTTCAATTGCAAAAAAAAGTTTGTAATGGTTACTAAAAAATTCTGTGGAATAAAAATTTACTAAAAAAATTTTAGTAACTTCTTGAATTTTTTTACAGTGTATACAGTGATATGATAGAGGTGAAGAGATGAGAGGATGACAACAGAACCAAAATGTCCCGTCTGCACAGGTAGAATGTTCATGTGCAAGATATAGATTTTACATTGGGTGGGAAAAAACAGTGTCTTCTGTACCGTCAGATAACTGTTTATGCATGTTCAATGAATAGAATGTTCTGCTGCCATGGTCTACACTGTAAAAAAAAGGGTCGATCTACTAAAAAAACTTTAGTGATCCTTGTAATTACTAAAAAATTTTTAGTAATCTTAGTCGGTTACAAGAAAATCTGTAAGAATTACTAGAAAAAGTTAGCAACGAAGAGAGTTAATAGTTTTATACTTTTAATAACTATTACTAAAACTTACTTGGCGTGGCCTTGATAGCATAGTGGTTATAGTAACGGACTCCAGACTAAAAGGTCCCGGGTTCGATACTGGCCAGCGCCAAATACGCCCCGGATGCATGTAGTGTAAGTACTCGTTAGTAAAGGGATTATGAAAATCCTGTCGGAGCAGTTAGCAATGTTTGGTGCTGCCATCTATTGCAGTTTTGCCGAAAATCTTTCGCTTCAGAAGTCTGATGTAGCTCGAAGGAACCTCCTGCCCTTCGGGCGCACGTAATGGTTATTAAAAATAATTTTGGAGCTATTACTAAAATTCGCTTGGTGGTTCATATTAAAAATTTTTAAGTTAGTTATATAAAAAATTCTTTTGTTCAGTTTACAAAAGAAATGCTTGTTTCACTTGCAAAAAAAAGTTTGTAATGGTTACTAAAAAATTCTGTGGAATACAAATTTACAAAAAAATTTTTAGTAACCTCTTGAATTTTTTTTTACAGTGTACTACTAAATTTGTACAAAAAGTGCCAGTACTGAGATATCCACAGACCTCAGGAGGGGTAATGACTGAGGTGCATCGGAAGGAGAGTGAAAAAGAAACTGCTGAGTTAGAGAGAAAATGTTGAAAAAAAGAACAAAGTTGAACATTATTAGAAAAACTTAAGATTCAAAAGTTAGCGAAAATAAGTTACATTTAGGTAAAACTAATGATAATGTGAGAATTCAAAAGTTAGCGAAAATAAGTTATATTTAGGTAAAAATAATGATAATGTGAGAATTCAAAAGTTTCAAAAATATTTCAGAGTTAAATTTTAGTTTTTAAAAAAGTTGCGTCGATTAAAAATCCATATTAACCTGCTATGAATTGGGTCCATTAGATCCAATAGACCCAACTCATACAATTAAAATTATTTTTCGCATGAAAAAGACTAAAAATTCTATAAAAATGTAACGTTTTCTGGATTTTTTTATGTAAAAAGAATAGAACATTGCCAAAAAAGTTAAATAATTACAGAGTTTTCAGTCTTTTTTTCACGAAAAAAATATTTTTAAATATACCTGTTGGGTCCGTTGGTTTCTCCTATTATGCCGAAAGTTAAAGGTCTTTTTAAGGAATATGAACATACTCTGTAGTGACTTAAAAATCCAACATGTACGTAAAAAGCAACGTCCACCTTTAAAATCCTAAGAAACACAAATGAATAGATCTACAGCAAGAAGCGAATTCGTGTGAAAGGAAATCTGAGTACCACTGAAGTGATTTTATAAATATAGAAGCACACAAAATTTACATAATGACACAAAAAGAAAAGAGAAAAAAAATTGCAATTATACATTTAAAGAGATTCTTCGTAGGTTCACAGTTTTCTCTGTGATCAACGAAATCTTGAGGTGACTTTTGTAAGACATAGTTGTTTTTCTGAATTACTGTTATTAGGAAGTTTCGAGTCTATGAGATAATTATTCTGTTCAGACTTAGGGAGGATTTGTTTATCTTAGGTATAAGTTCATACTTTAAAACATATGGTGCGTTCATACATATTTAGTAATTATTAAGAAATGATTAACTTATGTTTGGCCATAACGGGGTAATCATACCGCTTTAATATAAAAATGTAAAACTACTTAACGAAGGAGCTATCATCTAGAGACCAAAACAGCGCTGTTTGCTTTAGGTTGTATTTCAAGTATTTTAATACCTTGTTTATATTCAAGTATATTATTATTCAGAAATGTATAAATTAATAATACTTATGTCCGTGGTATGGCTTTCATGATTAAACATTCAAGATTAAATGTTTTGATCAATGCTAAATTACTTAAATGAATAAAAGATAATTGAAAATGTTTATTCACATAAATGTTAATATGAAGTAATTAATAATTACTTATTTAAAATTGAATTGTTTGACAATAAAACATAAAATATATAGATATTGATCTTAATCATAATAAGCCTTAAATTTACAAACGGTACCAATAAGGAAATTTTAAAAATCCAAAATAATGACACTAAAACTTAGTTATATTGATTTGGAATTTTAATTGTACATATGAGTTTTAATGTAAATAAGATTCTAAATAATTAATTAAAAAATTTAATATTTACCTATTTACAGACATTAAAATATTTTTCTATGACAAATTTATCTAGACATCATTTAAAAGTACTAAACTTTCTTTCGAAATTGAGTAGTCATTCTTAAAAACAGTCTTACGTGTTCATAGAAATGTTAAAATATGCGTCAGCCCTTCACACCGGGTCATCTCCAGTTTACTGTTGTTTGACTTCATCGTCTCTTATTTGATTCAAACTTTTTCTGATCTTTCTTCCCTAGATCCAAATGGAGAGAAAAGCGAAAATATTTTTTAACACTTGTACTAACATGTAAGACTGTTTTTAATACAGATTTTTCCAGTTACAGATTAAGGTTTTGTACTTTTAAATTATAGCTAAGTGATTTTCATGTTAAACAAAAACGATTTAATGCCTGCAAATTGCTAAATAAATGAAATTAAGTAATTGAATATTACAATTATGCTAATTTATTTATAAGCTAATTTAAATTCACTATTTCTTCAACACCATGTGAACTTTATTTAGATTTAATTATAGGCTAAAATATTTCTGCAGTTTGAGTTAAAGTGAATTTAATTAGAAATTTGTGTCAATAATTTAACGGTTAATAACTTGGGATTTCCCCGAAAATGACAAAATATGATTTATAAAATTATGATATATAAAATATGATAATATAAAATTATCGAATTTTAATTATTTCCTATAACTTAAATTTATGTTAATCTGTATTTATCACAGACAGAACTATCGATCACATTTTTAGTTTACAGTTAAATTAAACCAAAAACAGAAAATAAAAAGCAACTCATATACACATTCAGGGGAAATTCTTAAATCGCAGCCAATTTTAAATCAGTGCATAAATCTTTCGATCATTTTTTAGATGAAATTAAAATAAAAATCATTTTCTTCTTAGGAGATGTAGATATTCAATTCTAACTTAAGTTTTCTTCCGCAAAGCAACGTTCCTCATACTTTAAAAGTTGTTTAAAAAAATACAAAAAAAATATTTAAATTCATATCGAATATTTAAACACAAAATTAATTTATAAAGAAAGATAAAATCATTAATACCCTTTTTTAAGTAATTCCTTAGGTAATAAATGGCAAATCAATATCCACTTTTATATTCGTTAATTTATAATCCAGAAAAAATTCATTCGAAAAAAATAATAAAAAGAAATGCAAATAAAAGAAATTTCAAAGGAGGGATTTCCTTCATTATGTCTTCTATTCAATTTATCACTATAATTAAAGAGACTTTCAGTTTGAAAGGAAAATATTTTTGAAACGTGAAACGCCTCGATTGATTTTTCACGTAAATTGGAATGGATGTTTTCTTTGGAAACTCTATTCAGCATAACTTTATCAGGAATGTAATTAACTCATTTATTGTTTTTTAACAATATAATCAAATTGCATTTTAACGTTTTTTTTTCAGTTTTTTGTTTATTAAAGGCAAGAAGATTTGACCAGAGCTTCTAAGGTTACAGATGGTATTGTCCAATTTATTGAATGTAGATGATAACCACTTTAGGTTCGTACTTAATCACCTATACTTTGTCTGGTCCGTCTGTTTGCATGTAACCGCGCAAGAAATACTCAATCGAGTTGTTTGAAGTTTAATATATAGAATTGTTTAGAATATTACCAAATTATTTCAAATGTCATCAAAATCAAATTCTAACATTAAAAGATATCTCTATAGTTTTCTTCATTCTATCATTCTATTGTATCTTATCATCGTAACTAATTCAATAATATCCCATGATAGATAACGATTCTCTGTTATTATTGTGATTAGTCCTATTTTATCCGTTTTACTGAATATAATATGCAGAATCTAATTAAATATTGTATTCATGAATTATTGTAAAAGAGTACAACAGCTATTTCACGAAGGTCTGAATATTTTTAACGCTAGTTGCATTACAAATGCAACCCATTTAGCACTTTTGGTGTACAATTTCCAAATTTATTTTTTTTATTGCAAAGTCTCTTCTTCAATTTTTTTCAACATTTTTTATACTTAATATATGTTTTAGATTTACACTAT
Source organism: Maratus speculifer (assembly GCA_964019185.1). Lineage (NCBI taxonomy): Eukaryota > Metazoa > Arthropoda > Arachnida > Araneae > Salticidae > Maratus > Maratus speculifer. The sequence continues at coordinate 299,066,540 of OZ025295.1, read as the reverse complement.
CAGAAAAAACTTTTATATGAAAAATAACAATTATGCATTCAAATGTATTTTAGACATTAAATTATTAAAGAAATTATGAAAACGAATTAAAGTTAAATTCTAACAAAACTTCAATGAATTTTTTTGTAGTCTTTTTTTTCAGTGTGATTTATAACTATAATGAAACGGACATTTGGTTTCATGAAAAGTAGTCTGTGTGCGTGTGTGTGAAGTGGAGGGATTTATTGTTGCAAATATCTTTCTCGAAAATTTTAATTAGTAAATTTCTTATATTCTAGTTGTAGCATTATATACCACTCTACTTCTCTTTTAAGGGGAAAAAATTCTATTGTGTATGATCTATATTAATTTTTCACCAGTTAATTTTCAATTTTGTTAATTTTTACTTTCATTTTCTGAACTGTAGCTTCATTCCTCCTTCTATAAAAACTTGTTCCAAAAATGTATTTATAACAGATTAGTATATGTAACAATGTTTGTCAATGAGTTGTTGCGAATGTGTTTCTCAAATATTTTAGTAAATTATATTTTAGTTCGAGGATTACATTCCATTCTATTTTTTTTTTTTTTTTTTTTTTTTTTTTTGTAATTATATAAACACGTACTACCTACAGTCATTGTTCACTTCGTCCGTCTGTCTATCTAGGATTACATTCCATTCTATTTTTTAGGTACGTTCGTAATTATGTAAAAACTTACCACCTATAGTCGTTGTTCAGTCCGTCCGCATATAACAGAGCAAAAACTACCCAACTTAATATTTTGAAATTTAAAATGTGTGATTGTTGCATAATTCTATTAGGCAATTTCAAATTTTTATGAAAATCGGAAGTATAGTTTAATCACAGGACAATCAAAAGTATTCCATTACATTGCGGCCAATGGGAAAATAGTTTCAACTGCATATTAATGATGTTACACTATTTCAAACATAATAAAATTGATACGCAACTATGGAGTATATACTAAACTTTACATTATCTACAATCAGTTGTGAAAAAAGTATTTGTTATTCATTTATAAGTCCACAAAAAAAGTATTCCATTACATAATGATATAAAGGGTAAATATTGTTTGCGATGCGTTTCAATTACATTAAACTATTTCACATTGATAAACGTTGCCGAGGTTTATTACAAGTTATTTCCTATTTGATAGAAATCAGATAATATTTACCTGGACATACAAAAGATTTCGAATACTAGACTCTATTCAAAGTAGTGTATACTAATACACCAAGATCTGAACATTTTTAAAACTTCGTTGTAGTACGAACACAACTGATTTGCTGCAACTTGACGTGCAGTTTCCAACTTGCATATTTTTACAAGAGAAAAAATTTACATTACATATGATACATAATTTTCACTTATATTTCCTGAATCATAGCAGAATTTTATAGTTTTATAAAAGTTTGTTTCAAAAGTGTATTTTAAATGGATTAGGAGACTCCCAACTGTAGTTGTTGTCTTCTAATAGGCTATCAGTTTTTTTAAATATTGCGCCATATCAAGCGGAAATGACTTTCATACATAGCAGTATACATGATATTTTTGTTTGAATGTTGCTGCATCTGTTGTCGCACTTTCTGCTGGAGAAGCCATTTAATGTTTTTTTTTTTTTTTTTTTTTTTTTTTTTTTTTTTTTTTTAATTAGAAAGTGTAAACATTTTGTTTTTGATTAGTTGGAGACCATTACAGTAAACAATTCATTTCCAACTTCCTGATTTCAACTGATAGTTTTAATAAACAATTTTTATTACTTGAGAGCGATATTTTAAAATATTGAAAACAAATATTATTTGTTTTTAATATTTTTATGCACCCCTTTCAAGTAATATAAATTGATTATTAAAATGTTTATATAAAAATTGAAATTCTTAAAAACTTGTGATTTAAAAATCTATGTGATTTATAAACTTATAAACTTTTTATCAACTGATAGTTTTATAAGCATTATTGTTAATCACAGACCAAGTATAACGTTTTTAAGATTGATTTTTATATTTTAATTTGGCTTCTTTAGTCTGATTAACCACTGGGTAAACGGTTATTATAACTATTTATTGATAATTTTGTTGTTATTTAATTTCAGAGGATTTCAAGAGATTCCGAGGATTTTAGGATTGTTATAATGTAGGACATTCATTTAGCAATCGTTTTTCTTTACGTCTGAAACTTAAAAGGAAGGAATAATATAATAAAAATCACGTAGTGCGAATTTTATTTCGTCAACGACTCGCGAGGTCACCTTATAACAATATTTGAAGCGCAATATCAGGTTTAGAAATGTAAAAATTAAGTTTTTAATTAGATACAAACAATTGCGGTAAGTTGAAGATAAGTTATAACTTATCTTATGATAATTCATTTCCATGTTCCTGATTTCATCTGATAGTTTTCTAATGATTATTGTTAATAACAGATTAAGGATGACATTTTAAAGATTAATTGTTAGATTTTCGATTGATTTTTTTTAGTTTGATCAATCACTAGAAAAACTGTAAGTAAAAAACCATTTATTTATAATTTTGTTGCTATTTAATTTCAGCGGATTTCATTTTTATGCCTTATAGGATATTTATTAAGAATTGTCGCAATTTTGTTTACGTCTAAAACGTAAAAGGAAAGAAATATAACAAAAATCCTGTAAAACTGACTTATATTTGATCAACTACTGGCGGGGTCACTCTAAAACAATGTATGAAGCGCAAAATCACTTTACAAAAGAAAATGATATTAGTAATTTATTACCCTTCAGAAAAAACTCCATAATTATTCAGCTAATATATCACTAATCTATGCCTTTTTATGTCGTTGTACTTTAGGAAGTAAAACAAATCGCGAACACTGATAAAAAGAAACTCAAGCTTCTTAGGAAAGAAATTATTTGTCTTCTATCGATTTACAACTATAATTAAAGGAAATTTAGTTTGAAAGGTAAATAATTTTGAAAATAAAACTATTCAAGAATTTTTTTTTTTTTTTTTTTTTTTTTTTTTTTTGTAAATTGGAATTAAGGTATTTCTCTCGAGAATTTTTTTTTTGGGAATATATTTATCAAAGATGTAATTAATTATTTGATTTATTCTTTTTAATAAAATGTAATGTTATACTGTTTAGCTTAAGTATTTTTTTCTTTCAATAAAATATATTTACGTATCACATTTGAAAAAAAATTCATTTTTATCATACACATGTCTTTTTTTATTAAATCAGGGAATAAAACTATTAATTTCATAAATATTTTTACTAGACTTTTAATTAACTTTTCAAAATCAGGCAATATTCAGTCAAATTTTAGTAAAAAATTGTGTTTGAGCCAAACCTTGCGTAACGAAATCTATTCAATATATTTCATTTTTTTTAACAATATAGTAGCAAACCGCATACCTGCGTTATAAAGCAAAGTATTTGCAATGCCTCTTAAATGTACAAATATCGAACAAATTTTATATCAAAACATATTTTTTGAAAAACAAATGTGTATTTTTCAATGAAAAAAAAACTACAGTGGTGTAGTTGGAAAGAAATATTTATGGGAACTTACTTTTCATAGAACAGATGTTAATTATCAGATTTTTATTTAACCAAAATCTAGTTTAAAACATTTAGATAACTGCCAACTTATTTTTCAATTTACATTTATAATTATTACATTCTAGCTTTGATAGTATTGTATTTATATAGCATCCATCTAAAAGCAATATTAAATCAATCTCATAGTAACATTTTTCATTATGAATCAAAATAAATTGAAATAACAGAAATAAATTCATATATTTATTACTGGCACATCTATCCTAGAAGTTTTCACCGATAATGAGAGATGTTTTCTGTGTTTTCTCATTTGGAAGCTGTCTCGATTGTTAATTTTCTTCTTGATCACAACCAAAATTTATTTTTAGGCAGGTTCTATACGACTTATGGATAGTAAAACTGATTTTCTTAAAACTAGCATAAATTATCGTTTCGCTTGAAAAAAAATGTGCTTGTAAGCGATTTTTTTTAACAGTAACAAGCCAAATATTTCTGAGAACGGTGTTCTTACCCAATTACAGCCCTACTGTTAAATTAATATGTAAAACTTACAAGTTATATGTTGCTTCATGAGATACTATAGAACAGGTGACGTTCTTAAAATACTGTGATTTAAAAATCTTATAGGATTTAATTAACTTTTTATCAACTGATAGTGTTATAAGCATTATTGTTACACAGACTAAGGATGATATTTTAAAGATTGATTTTCATATTTTTGTTTGACTTTTTTAACCTGATCAACCACTGGGAAAACGATAATTAAAGTACTAATTATTTATGCTTTTGTTGCTACTTAATTTCAGAGGATTTCATTTTTGTCCCCATGTTAGTTTACGTCCAAAACTTAAAAAGAGGAAAATACAGTGAAATCTCCAAATAAGGAACACTCCGAATAAGGGACACCTCTATTTAAGTGACAAAACTTCCAGTCCCAGTCCTTTGGTATAGGACGTGTAATCTATTTACCTCTGAATAAGGGAGATTCGCTTTAAGGGACACTTGAAAATGAGATTAAAGAGACTAGTTTTTAAATTTCAGATAATGAAGTAGTCTGTGCTGAAAATGAAAATACAGATTTTTGTGAAGTTATCAAATAAACAGACAGTCATGTTGATACAGAGGCATATGATACTATTAACGGCCATTTATCTACCCACAGTTCTGATTCAACAGTACTGCTTTTATCCGCATTGAAAGTAATGATGGAAATTATGATGGTGATTCTGAAAGTGGAGAATAAATGATAATTGTGAAATTCAGAAGTTTGCAAATGCTTTTAAACTGATCTCGAATCCAAAAAAGGCAACTTTTAAGACATATGGTTTAATTCATTTTCATTTGGAAATGTCCTTAACAAAATCCTTAACAAACTGGAAATCTAATAACTGGTAAATAATAATTTACATACATATATTGTACGAAACACACAGTGATTAGAACTCGCAACTGACAAGAATTTTTCAATTTGCGTTCTAACCTTTATTCATGTATTTTCACGATATTATAAATGATTTCATTTGTTAAATTAGTTTATTTTACAAAGAGTTTTATAGGCTAAATGTTTACAAAATATAGAATTTGATCGATATATTTTTATTGGAAGAACAAGATTACATACTGACAAATTATTTACTGACAAATATTTTCCTGAGGCGTATAAAAATTAAAGAGTTTCACGATTAAAAATCTATTTTACGATAAGCCTTTTATAACATCTCTGGGGTTTTTTTTTCCATATTTATTGTTTATTCCTATACAAAAAGTTAATTACATGGCAGACAAAAACTAAGATGAAGTATATTAATTACCCAGTTAAGGAATTTTAAGAATTTTACATTAATTAACTATATACAGAAACTAATCTATATACTTTTTTTTTTTCACTTATATGAAAAAAAAGAGCTTTTCAGAATAGCATTATCTATTTTTTGTGATTTCTGAAGTTTTACAATATAAAAAAATGTAGCATAAAAATGCATACAGAAATTTCTTTTAAATTAATAGAAATTCTTAATATATATATTTTTTAATTTTTAAAAAACTTCAATGAACTTAATTGACTTTAATTATCATTGTATTTAAAAAAAAAAACATAATAAGCAAAACTTCGTTGCGTTGCAACGTATAGGTAAAAAATCATTCTCGGCATGTATTACTGATACTAAACTATTTAAAACATTAAAATGGATATATATCACAAGTGTACTAAAAGATTTTTATTACAGAATATAAAATGTTTTGAAATAATCGTTGATTTACAGGGACATGTAAAATAAATTGCCTACAGAAGAAAATGAAAAATAACTGAACTATTGAAAGGTACAAACAAGAATTGTTTGAAGTGCGTTTCCTGTTTTAGAATGCACTTTTAAATATAACAATTATTCAAATATTGCGTGGTGGTTATGAATTCTATTGATCATATACAGGGCCGTACAAAAGTTCTCTACAAGATCCATTTATTGTCCAAAATTTCAGAATGAGAATTTTTAACTGTGTTATTCGTTTAACTGAACTAACTTTTAGTATAGTTGCCAACTTTTACGCATTTTTCTTACCACAAAAATTTTATAGTAAATATTATCTTATTTAATCGTCAAAATCTTATGATTAAACAAATGGGAAATCTCTGCACAATTTTGGTGGGATAAAAAATGCGTAAACGTTCGCAGCTATGCTTTTCACATACTATGTAGAATACATGCATATCCATATATGATATAAGGGACTGAACAAAAAACAAATAGGTAAGTGTGATCGCAGATTGCACAGAAACTTTTGTTTAAGATTTCTTTCAAAGCAACTTATCCTTTAATTAATAAATTCCAATTGTTAACTTATTAAATTCTTAAATAGATGGTAGCAACAATAAATTTAATTTTGAAATAATTATAAAAGGAAGTCATTTGTTTTAAATAAGTTAAAAATGCTCAAATCATATCATTTAAATAAAATTCAAAATTCAAAAAGTTTTGAAAATTTGAAATTAAAAAATTTTAGCGAAGATATAAATAAAATTTAAATTTTTTAAAACTAAAAAAGATTGTTTAAACGAAATTTAAAATGTTGAATCCTTAATAAATCGCAATAGATTTTTAAACAAAAAGAAAATTGAATTCCAAAAAATATTATAAATATTAGTGATAATAAATGTATGCATATATAAACCCTTAAATTGGAAAAAAATACAAAATTTCTTTTAGGTACAATTTAGTATAAAACATTCGTGTTCCAATACTGGGTTACGAACTCAGTATTTTGTGTTTATTAACGAGACGCTTTACCTCCAAAATGTGATGTCGTCACGAAAACCGTTCAAACTAAAGTTTTCATTTAAAATTTAAATCTCAAAAATGAATGGATGAGATTGATAAAATTGATTTAATTAAAATAACGCACTTTTTCAAAATTTTATAATTTGTCACGTGATACTCTGCTCTAAATACACAAAATTTGAAGTCTTTGATTTATACAGTTTTTGCGTACGGACTCTCACGGATGGACAGAGAAAGGGCAGAGATGAATAGGGTTTCATCAAATGAACGAAACCCTAAAAATCGTATATTTTCATGAATACTCATGATAATAGCAGGAAATGAATTTTCAAATACATGATTATGTGTTTTCCAAAAAGTTAATTTAGAAAAGTTATTTTTTTTTTATCTTTCACTTTAAAAAACTGTGAAATTTTGTTATTATACGGTTTAACTTCGTTAACACGAACACGTTTAACACGTATTACTTTCAACACGAACTGTTTCCGGTTTTTTCGTCAATTTATATCGGAATTTATTGTAATTTTAGTCCTTTTAACACGACCACACTTAATACGAAATATTGTTTATCACGAACTTGAGAAGGATCAACCATTGAAATATATTTCATCCTCATCGCACGAACGAAACAATCTATCTCAATATTTCGATGCAAATATACTGAGTTCTAATTTTTCAAAGTACTAATTTTTGATAATTGTTAGTTTTTGAATGAAAATGTCTTTAGTTTGATAGTTGCAGACTAGAAATTGTAAATTGCCAGATTTGTCCTCTTTCTACTCATTCAAATGATAACATTTCATCATGAGAACTGTATTGATGGTTAAAAAAACGTAGATAACGTTAAAGGAACATAGTACCTTCCCAACCATCTCTTGAATTTTGATTTATATTGCAACATATGGGTTAGCACAATACTAAAAATTAAATAAAATTTTACCTCATTTAAACCCATAGAACGTATCGTTTTCAATAGATTTGAAACCTTAATTTCAATTCAAAATTGATATTTTTCTAATGGCGTTGTTTCTGGACAATTTGAAACACATATGTAATAATAAAAAATTTTCGCCATTTATTATTTCCAAATTCTTGTAATTCTCCAAATTTTCCGCAGTCTTTTAATAATATCGTAACATATTTATTATATTTAAATTATATATATTTAATCTATGCTTTCTTTACTTTCTTATTCGAAAAAAATTAATTATTAAAAGCAACACTTCACCTAAAATCCCATTACTTTATTTTGTTCTTTCATTATTTTTCCGTTTAAAAAATCATTCGATATCCCACAATTTCATGCAAGTGAAGCCCCATAGCCTGATTATTAAAGATATTCATCTAATCGGCTGTGAGAACTTTTTTTTCGCTCATTTAATTACATTATTGCATAGTTTCTCGCTTTCTCAAAAGTTAATTGGCAACGCTGCACGTTGTTGTAAAATCCTTTATTCGTGCGCACTTTGATATATAACGACATTACTTTGATTTGAGGGCAAGAATTCTACGTTTTTGTGTTTCTTCAATAATCCCCGTCAACTGAAAGTAGCCTTTTGTCAGCGTGTGTTTTTCTCTAGTATATTAAAAATTTTATGCTGTTGTCTGCATATAATAAAGCTCTGAAATGAGTCCAAAACTAGTGGAATGGTATCTTTCCATTTGAATCAATAAAGTAATTAAAGTTCTAACTTGTTTCTTTATTTCAAGGGGGAATTCTGGAAATTCGACAGCCAATCGGGTTAATGAAGCTTATTCATCACATTTTAGGAAGCATTATGCTGCAGTAAGCAGTATGAAATAAGAGTAATACACAATAATTATAACATATAAATATGAAAAAGCAACTGAAAACAGTAGTATTTTAGAATATAAAATGGAATTTTAATTAGTATTTAACTTAAAATTTTATCTTTGTTTTATGAATACAAAATACTTTACTTACAAAATAAATTCAAAATTATTTTCCTGACGTATAATGCTTTTACTTTAACTAAATTGTACTATGTCACATTTCTTCACACCCCATCCCACCCCCTTATCACAAACTGTCACAATTTCATGTAGCCCTCTCCCCCTGCGCCCTCCAAGCGTGACATCATTTATGGATGGCCCCTACCTCTGATCTTCTTTAATGTGGAGGTGGTATCTATGAAAGTTGTGTTTGGGTTGTTATGGAGGAATTGTTTTGTGAGTCTGCGGATTGAGGACTATGATCCAACCTTATTAATTAAAAAATAGTTTTCCTTTAAATTCTGTAATCCGGGTGTATAGCCTAATAATCAGTAATCGCTTAATGTGTTCGCTAGTTCACATTCTTTAATTCAGTTAGTTCGTTAGTTCAAAAGATATTAAGCTATGAAAATTTTCAATTAAAATAACAAGTTAGTAAACCAGCCTTTTTTTAAATAAAAAAAGAAAGTTGATATTTTCGAAAAAAATGTATCACATAAGGGTGAAAATTAATTTTTCGAAAGCTATTCTGGTACTTAGAGTAAGTTTCAAAAACCATACAAAGAGTTTGGAAACTCGTGGTAATAATTTTAAAAGGATATAGAACACACCTATAAAAGAAGAAGATACCATACAATGTGTGTTTGTAATTAATGCAAGAAAGCACTACATTTGCTTTTTGATTGTGAAGAGAACCTTGTTTACTGAGCAGTATCTACAATGTAAAAAAATCTGTAAAGTTATTAAAACTTTTCTAGGAAACTAGGATTCTGAAAACGTTTTATGTAACGGCAACAGCAAAAAGTTATGTAACAGATACAGATTTGCACTGAAGATAAAAAAAAAATCTGTAAGGTTACAAAGAATTTTTTAAATAACTAGGATTCCTAGAATTTTTTATGCAACGGTGACCCAGGTTACAGATAAATTTTAATAAGATAACTGCAATTTTAATAGTTTCATTTGTAAAGTTTCAGATTTCTGTAGCTTTACAAAAATTAGTTTTGTGGATTTACATATTTTCTTTTACAGTGTACAGATGAAATATTAGTAATCATACATATTTCGGCAACTTTACATCTGTAGGATTACAGATTTTTTTTAGAGTGTACTCAGTATCTAGCAAATTATAACTGATTTCTTTTATATGTAATAGCCACCTGAGATCAGCAAACCATTTAAATCCATGTTTTGCTTTCTCCTACTTATGTCTTAAACTTCATCATACACTGTAAAAAAAATCTGTGAAGGTACTAAACATTTTCTAGGAAACTGGGATTCCAAGAACTTTTCATGTAACGATAACAGGAAAAATTCATGTAATAGATTCTGAAACTTGAATTTTTGCTGTTACCGTTACAGGAAAAGTTCTTGGAATCCCAGTTTCCTAGAAAAGGTTTAGTACCTTTGCAGATTTTTTTTTACAGTGTAGTAAGCTAAAACCAAATTGGTATTGTAACGTGTGAAAACTGTACAAGAAACAAAATCTCTAATCCAGCAAACGTAAAGTTGCCGAAATCTGTATGGTTACTAACATAGTATCTGTACATATTACGAGAAAAGATGTAAATCTACAAAACTAATTTTTATAAAACTACAGAAATCTATAACTTTACAAACGAATCTACTAAAAGTAAAATTATCTTACAAAAAATTTATCTATAATCTGGCTTAAAAATACATAAAAAATTCTAGGAATCCCAGTTTTCTAAAAATTTCTTTGTAATCTTATAGATTTTTTGATTTTCGGTGAAAATCTACATCTGTTACATGAATTTTTGCTGTTGCCGTTATATAAAACTTTATAGGTATTCTGGTTTCCTAGAATTTTTTAGTAACTTTACAGATTTTTTTTTTACAGTGTGTCAGATATCAGCATATCTAGGCAACTAATTATCCGATTAACTTCATTCTTGATGTAAAATCTATGTTTTTTACTGTCTTTTACAGCCATTCCTTAAAATAAAAAAAAAAAAATCGAAAATTTTTATGTACCTTTTATCAGAACGAATATGTCGAGAGTCAGAAAAAAATAGATAATAGAGGTTAATGATATTCAATAGGCTTCTTTCCAATATTAAATACTAAGTACACATCAAATTACAAGTCTCTATCTTAATTTGTTCGGAAGACAGACAGACGGGCGGCATTTTTTTTTTTTCGAAAAATTCGTTTTTCAGAATCTCCAGTATCTAAAAGTGCAAATCCATCAAAAAAAATTTTGATTTTACAACAAATGCAAGATTACTACTTATGATAGGTAAGTAAAAAATCAATATTTAATAACTATAAAATTATGCTTATTCGAAATAGTTTCATTTCGCAACTAAATCTTTCATTATAAAAAAACTTATACAGAACTAATAACTTTGCAATTTGAATCCGCGTTTAATGAAACATTTGACTAATGACCTTGTCAATTAAATTCTTAAAGTCAAGATTTTTTTTCTATAAATTACATTCTTAAAGCGAAGAAAAAAAAACTCATCATTAAAAACTAAAATATGATTTCTTCACCTTCGAAAAAGCGATTAAACAAACTAAAGAAAGAGAGAAGAAATTCATACTTTTTTGTATTATTATTCTTATTATTTTAACTGCTTTATGAAGAAAAAAGTAATTTTGAGGATTGTTTGTTATTCTGACATTGCAAAGATGAAAACATTATTTTACTTTTTTACTTTTTTGCTACGATATTATTTCAACTCCGAATTTATTTACTTAACACTTTAATTGTTGAAATGTGAGAGTGCTATAAAAAAACATTTTTTTTAATAGCTAAAAACGAAGATTGATTTTTTCCCTTAGAAAAATCTTTAGCCAAATAACTCTTTCAATTAATTATGTCTTACTTTAAAATTTGGTATTCATTTTCACTTTTTTTTCTTTTTTGTATTGTTGTTACATATATAAAGGGGTTTTTTTCTTTTTTTTCTTATTTACAATTTAAAAGCAATAACAATCTTTTTTAAATATAAATAGATAAATTCACTTTGAATGATTATTGTTTTTATGTGCGGCAGTTAAAGATCAAACGCTAGAAAGATTAATTTTTTTTTCAAGGGTATATAATAACCAAAATCATTATTCAAATAAGTAGAAAATGATATACTTTTCTATAATAATGCGAATAACTTTTTAATGAATTATATGTCATTATTCAAGTAATTCTAGTCACTAACATACGTTCCATTTTTTTAAAAAATGGAACTGATAATCCAAAAAGCGTTCTAAAATTGAAACATTTTTCCCATTCTAATATTTTATTTTATGAGTTTTCATAAAATCACCGCTGCGCGGATCACCGCTGCGTTTTTTTTTTTTTTTTTTTTTTTTTTTTCAGTGTAGCAAACGAGCTTTTTGAAATCAACATTTTTTCAGATATCATCAACCGGGATGACTTTGTCCCCCCCCCCCCCCCTGTTAGTTACTTTGTCTTGCCCCGCGTATAAAACAAAATGCATAGTAATTTTTTTTGCAATAAAACAATTACTAATACTGAATTCTGATAGACTGCATCAGTAAGTTAAACATAATTTACTTAATTTAGCATTTTATTTTTCAAATTGAGTTTGGCATCACTACGGTCATTGTTTTGTTTAGCATTTCATAAATTGTTTTATTGAATAAAAACTTTTGATTATAATACATATTTTATTTTTATACTGTAAATGGGCAAACGATTCTTTTTAAATCTTCTTTTAAAAGTAATGAGTTTTAAATATATTAATTTGATATTTTAGATTTTATTTTGACTTTACACAAACCGGCATTTTGAATGTCAACTTGTTATGAGATGTCTCTGACACAAAGCCGCCGAAAATGTAGTTTATTTATTATATGTAATTTTTTTTTAATGAATTCAAAATACCAAACATTTACTGTAACTATAAACGTTGTACTAGTATATGTAGATGCAGTGTCAGCAAAAAAAATATTGACACTTGGAATTTTTTATGTTTTCTTGCATATCTAGAATTTGTGTAGACACTATTGTGTAGACACTAATTAATGGAATATTGATACAGTCCCTCATCTTTTTTGCTTCATTTCGGAAATAACTGATTTTGATCTTATTCTATCGACAATTTCGAATTTTCAAGCTATGTTTTTGAGACTTTTACAAATGTTGCTGCATAAATTTAGCTAACACATTATGCAAACTACATTTTGAATGAGTTCACGCATGCGCACTGAAACCTTATTAAGTAAATCTGTTCATTTTTCATAAAATTATTAATATATTTTTTTAATTTTGATTACAGGGTGTAATGTACATATTTGTTTCGCATATTTTCTGAAAAGAACATTATTTTTTACTAAGAACTCTGCAAATTATAAGCAAAAAAGTTAGGACAGTTTTTATAAAAACTTCCATGTCTCTTCGAGTATACATGCTAAATTCATACAAATGAACACAGTTTATTAGATTAAGCACTTATTCATAACCTTCAGTTTGAACGCTTTTGCTACATTAGTTCTGACAGGGTTATCCAAAAGATCTTCATAGTTTTTCAATTTGTTGACAGTCCCCTATAGGATTTCGGGGGGAAATCTTCGCGAAAATATGTGAGCTCTATTATTTGGTTTATACATCTGGAGTTTCAGAATAATGCCTTATGTATAGCTCTATATATTTAATAAAGCTTCATAAATCGCAAGTGTCACGATTTTTTTCTGACACTGTATTGTAGATGTACTTTTGTAATACTGCCTCAACGTATAAATTTCCAGTTAGTTTATTTAATGGGTTATCCAATTGGTAATAATTATAAAAATTTAATTCGTGAAAAAGTTTCAGAAGCTGGTTGTAATTGTTCTACAACACATATTTAGTTAAAAAAAAGCCGTTAAAAAATATCCAGATACTATTACTACATTAATAAGCTATAAGGTTCTAAGCAAATTACCCCTTTTCCCTCAAAAGAGGCATATTTCTTCCAAAATAAATAATTTTTTAGTGCCTGAAATAAATGAATACATCTAAAATTTTGATTTCTATCGACAAATATTAATCTTACCGTCTTAAAGGTTAATTGTTCTTACTTGTCTTGCATAAATCGTATTATAAATTTTCGTTTTACTCTTTATTTTTACACAAAATGATTTACAAAAGTGCTTTTTTAATTTCAAAATGACGTAGTTATTATTATTGTTAGTATTGTTTTTATTTTGTTAAACTATGCTATCAGAATAGCGGATTCCCAATGTCTTGCAAAGTTTTTAAAGCTTTTTTTTTATTTTGTAGTTATAAGACAAAATCACCCCAAGCTAGGCAAAATTTTGTCCCACTATTTTAAATAATATATTTTAAAAATATTCATTGAAAAAAAAACTAATTGTTAATCATTATATTTACAATTTATACCTGGAAACTAGAAAAAAGAAATGGAAATTCATTAACTGAAAAATTCAATATTTTTTCGATGTTAAAAATCAAAAAGAGGCGAGAAAAATGAGACAAATTGACATCGGTTGAAGGTTTCTAAAGAGAACTTTATTACTAAAATACAATAAATAAGTCGGAAATTGCACATCAAACGTAGCAAATGAAATGTGTTCGTACTATAATGAAGTTTTAAAAATTTTCATATTTGGTGTAATACTATACAGTACTTCGGATACAGTATTGTATCCGAAATCTTTTGTGTGTCCTTGTAAATACTATCGGCTTTCTATTATGAAAGAAGTAGTTTGTAGTAAACCTAAAAATGTATATGTTTCATAAAATGTGAAGCAGTTTAATAGAACTAAAAAGCATCCCAAAAAAATGCTTCCCCCTATACCATTATGTAATGGAATACATTTGTCAGACCCTATAAATTACTAAAAAATATTATTTGCATCACAGATTGAACTGAATGTATATTTCAGTATATACTTCATAGGTCCATAGCAACTATTATATTCGAAAGAGTGTAACATCATTAACATGCACTTCAAGCTATTTTTCCCATTGGCCATCATGTAACGAAAAAATTTTAATTGTTCCTGTAATTGAACAATTCATCCGTTTTTTAAATTTCAAATGACTCGATAAAATTATGCAATAATTATATTTTTTAAATTTAAAATGGTTCGGATGGGTAATTATATGCCTACAGAGGCACAGACGGACTGAACGACGGCGACGATTATAGTTGCTACGTATTTATATAATTACGAAAGCACCTAAAACATAAATTGCTGTCATGAAATCAGGTGTGATACTTTTAAGGTAAATACAGAAAGTTTAAAAAGAGTGCTATTATGTTTTAAATATATGTTTACATTTATACTTATTTTCAAACATGTTTAAATTCCTTATCTATTAATTAAATAATCAATACCTTTTTCCTTATTGACTATGCAGAACAAAGTTAATAAAGCGAATGAACGGCTAAAAGAAACTTATCGAAAAAAAAGAAATTAAAAAAAGAAAAGGTTCTTTTTATTCTTTCAATCTGATTTATAACGATAATTACACAGACATTAAGATCGAAGGCAAGTATTTCTGAAACTTGAAACACTTCTTGCAATTTTTCACAGATAATTGGAATCGCGTACTTTTATTATTATTATTATTATTATTATTATTATTATTATTATTATTATTATTATTATTATTATTATTATTGTAACTTTAATATTTCTTAGGAAAGCCTGTTTGCCAGGAAGTCATTTCATTACATGGATTCTATTATGTTTTTTTTTGGAAATTTACCTTTAAATATATATATATATATATATATATACCGTAATTTCGGGTGTATAAGCCGCAGTTCAAACAATTCTTTTTCGACCCAGAATTTTTTAAGAAACAAATATAACTAGTTAGATCGCCGTAAATATTTGTCTTCAATCACTAAATAAGATTTCTGGGTCCAAAAAGAATTGTTT
This sequence comes from Maratus speculifer, assembly GCA_964019185.1. Lineage (NCBI taxonomy): Eukaryota > Metazoa > Arthropoda > Arachnida > Araneae > Salticidae > Maratus > Maratus speculifer. Next base: position 299,050,891 of record OZ025295.1, on the reverse strand, counting down.
GATCCGCGGCTTATACACCCGAAATTACGGTATATATATATTTATTTATTTATTTATTTAAGTTTGTATTAATATACTAAATATTTTCAAGAAATTAAAAACGTTTACAGTAAATGTATTTTGTGAATTAAATAGGTATCGAATTAATAAATCAAATTTGTACTATAATCTACGGAGTAAGCGTGTTACTCAAAATCTCATGCTTATAGGTTTTGATTCAATCAAGCGGATGATTTTGGCAAATATTATTATTTGAACTTCACTCTTGATTGACTTTTAAAAGGGTCTAACTTTAATAACCAATGAATAAATTAAATTAAATAAATAAATAAAAATAAACAAAAATAAATAAATAAAAATAAAAATAGATATGATAATAATAATAATAAATAGATAAATAAAAATGTGAATAAATAAATAAATAAATAAATAAATAAAAATAAAAAATAAATATAATAATAATAATAATAATAAATAGATAAATAAAAATAAAGTTAATAAAAAAAGTTAATAAAATTAATAAAAAGGTCTAAATTTAAACGAGATATTATAAAATAACCTCCCCATAGAAATAGCATTTGCTCGCGAGTACCTTAGACGGCAGGGACAGGACACTTAACTCTCGTAAATATTCTCGTACTGCTCTGAATATTTTGTAAGTTATTGACGTTTACCCTACACTGTTAAAACTAATGGTGACACATTGCACCTTTTAGGGGTGAAAGGCTTGTCTCACTGGTGACACCCCTAGAGGAGCTAAAATGGCACCCTTAACTAGGGTGAAAGGATGGCACCCCTAATCCAGGGTGTTTCAGGGGGTGAAAGGACGGCACCTCAGGGAAGAATAATGGCACCCCTTATCCACAGTGTTCAATAGGGTGAAACGATGGCACCACAGGGGAGAATAATCTCACCCCTTATCCAGGATGCCCCAGGAGGTGAAAGGATGGCATCTCAGGGGAGAGTAATGGCACCCCATTAACCAGGGTGCCCCAGGGGGTGAAAAGATGGCGCCTCAGGGGAGAGTAATGGCACCCCTTATCCAAGGTGCCCCAGAGGGTGAAAGGATCGCATCTGAGGGGAGAATAATGGCACCCCTCATCCAGGGTACCTTAAGGGGTGAAAGAATGGCATCTCAGGGGAGAATAATGATACCACTTATCCAGGGTGCCCCAGAGGGTGAACGGATGAAACACATTATCCAGTGTGACCTGTGGCATCCTACAAGAAATAGCACTCACAATCTATGGCCCATAGTTGCAACCCCCCTCCCCCCACCCTGCTTGTCAAGAAATTGTATTGGTTTGAATCATGAAATACAAAGTGTTTACCCATTTTTAAATTGAATTCTGCAGAGAAAAATTATCATGATCAGTCAATATTTTGAGTCTTTTTTTTCTTTTAGATTGATGGAATATTATATTTTTAAACTCAATATCAGGTGTTCAAAGAAAAATTGTAGCATATTTTTGTAACTCAGAGAGGGATAATATGAACTGCAAAAATAATCATAGAAAGGCAGATAATTCAAATTGTACTTTCATTTACATGGAGAATATTTTAAGAAAAATTCAAAATTTTAACTTTTATACAGTTTTTGCATTTCAAAATCACCAATCATAAGTCACCACTATTGCATTGTTAGTCATACCCAAAAGGTTTTGTTAGAATAATTAGCAAAATTTACACAACCTCTACATCTATTTTCTGCCTCTAAAAATCACTGAGTTAGAGTCAAATATTGTGACTTTGTCATGCAATTTGAAGCCTGATTTTCAATTTTATGTTTTGAAGTTCTTATAAAATGAAATAAATCATGATTTTTGACTGTCTCTAACACATATGTTTGGATCAAACTTTTTGGGTATATTTAAGAAAGGGCCAGTAACTATTTTTGTGATTGGGCATTTTTAGATGCAGGAACATTATAAAAATTTGATGTTTTTTGACTCCAAAATAAGAGAAAGTACAAATTGAATTATCTATCTTCATATGAATATTTTTATAATTTTCTTATAGTTTCAGAAGTAATCCGTAACCATCTTTTTTGACACATAGTATATTGCTTGACATGTATTTTCATTATTTTATATACAGGCCAACTGAAAAGTATGAGGACACAGAAAAATGCTATATCCTTTAAAATATATGCCATAATTTAATAATAAAAAAAAATAAAAGAAATAACAATATTTTAACAAATTGTTCACTGGCTTGATATTTATTTTTTTCACAAATTTGAAAATGAAAGATCACAGAATTGACAGTCCGCTGCAGATAATTCTGATTTAAATCATTCTATGCCTTAATAATTTCGCATCACATACAATGCAAACTGGGGATTTTCTATTTCTAGCTTTTCTACAGTAGTCAAGTGAGTTAAGATCTGATTGTTCGAAGGCAATACACCTGTTATTAAATATCCACGCAGATGAGTGTTGAAGGTCAATGTTGTTTTTGCTCCATGTGAACGCCCCAATACTGCTGGAAGTTCCATTAAAATTATTTTGCTTCCATGAGGCGAACACTTTGTTGAACATATTAGTTACTGATCATTTTGACGGTTGTGAACTTTTCGGAGGATTAAGATTTTCATATAATAGAAGAAATGCTACAAAATTTTAAAATAAGCATTTCTCAGATTTTAGTTGTGAAATATCAATGTCAAACAACACACCAATATTTTTTCAGCAACCCTGCTGTATCTAATTAAAAAATTTTAAAACACAAATTAGAAAAGAATATGTAATAAATGCTGTGTAACTTTTAAATTAGTAAGAATACTTCATATTCTTTAAAATTCTTCCAGAAAGTTAGCCATCAAGCTATGAAATGAATTATAGAAAATAAGTTCATTTTATTGTTGTGGTAAAATCACAGATGAAATTGAGTAAAAAAAAAAAAAATCATTTTTACAATATATGTAGTATTTACCTTTATAGTGAACTTATGCAAATCCATATTTTATAGCATATATCCACACAATATTAGAAATTAAGAACTGTATGTAAGGTGTCAAAATAATGCCTACAATTTTTTTTCGATGTGCCAACTGCATTTCATATTTTCTTATTTCTTTTCACAACCATGTTAATAGTAATAATATTGCATTGCATATTTAATTTTAATGTATTGAAGGGAAGTGGGGAGGAAACTTTATCTATTAAACACTTTTTCTTACTAAACAAAATAAAAACTGACTTTCCATAAGTATGTAGCCTGATTAAACTACAATATTTGGATTCTGGAAAAATTTATTCTTTTTATAAAGCTAATATGCATACAAAACAGATAATCAAGCAAATATGTCCACAGAGAGAAAATATGAGCTTCAGATATAACTAGGGATAAGCTAATTTTTAAAAAATCTGAGACTAACAGTACATCAGAAAATAAAAAGTAAGCAAATAATTGAATCTTTGGTTGCCAATTATAGTGTGGCATTTAAAACATTTCTAAATCACACATATTTTTTTTGTTTGTTTGAGGAAGGGAATGCAAAAATTTTAAAACAATTTTAATACAGTTTCTTATTTTAGGAGCATATAAGGATGCAGAAATATATCATAATAAAAGAAAATCTTGTTTACAGGGGTGTAATATCCAAGGACCAGTTTTATCAGTCATTGGTGAAAGTGAAGTTAACTTACAGGTTATTGAAAGGTTCAAAATTTTTAAGACACGTGCTGATGTCATGGTGCAGAGGGGGGGGGGGGGAGGATGTATGCTAAAATAAAAATAAAAGCATTTGCTAAAAAAAAATTAAAGTTAAAGAAAGCTAGCTATTACGATTTGACGAGTAGGAATAATTTTTCTATAATTTAGTTTCATTTGACGACTAACGACTGCTGATTTCTAGTCCTGTACCCACATCAAAATGTATGCCAAATTGTTTTTGTGTTTTGACTTATTGCATCTGAAATTTTAATCCAAAGAGTAATTATAATGAAAGGAATAAAACACTGAATTAAAAAAAAAACCTTTTAGTTCAAATAATCATTTTGTTGTAAACACCAAGAATGTATTAAATATTATTAAGCAAAGACGTAACACTATGTGGAACTGATGCCACTGAGAAAATTTTGAAGACATAAGTATCTAATAAAAATGATAAAAATTTAAATTGGCTTTTGCTGTAGTTAACGTTAAACAACCAAAATAATGCATACCACAAAGTAACTAAGCTTATAAAATTATCAGTTTTTGTAATTAACTGTTTATATAAAATTAATACATAGTATGAGTAATTTAACAAGTTGCTTGAGTTGCGGAGCACAGTAACAGGTTGAAACACAGAAATTTCTGCACCTTCTTCATGATAAAGAGTCGGAAACTTTTCTTGTATCAAGCATGGTAATGTAAGTACTATAAATGTAAGTTCACGATCTGAAATAATAATAATAACACATTAAGGAAAACACACAACAAGACAGTCCAATTAAAATGTATCATCAAAGTGCAGCAAAAATGGTAGATGAGCAAAAATAGAAAGAATAAAATTTAAATAAAATTTAAATTATAGCTCACAAGGCTATCAAAGCCTGACAGCTAATGTGCCCGCAGGTTCTGTATGTAACGTGATAATTCTTTATATAAATATCAGATTTGCTTCAAATTTTATATGTAGGTTCATTCTGATAAGGTTCTTCACTGATTAGCATTGGAGGTTCATTGGTTAAATATGAAGGGGGAGGAGAAGAGAGTGCTGCCCTCCTTAATTTATATAAATATGCAGAAATCATGCAGAATTATCACATTTTCTTCAAATTTTGTTAATAGGTTCACTCTGATAAGGCACTTCCCTGATTAGTTTTAGGGACTCATGGTTAATTATAAAGAGGGATGGCAATTAATCCACTGTCCAATAACTTACAGTTGATTTCTTTTATTTTTGGAAGGGCATTATTCTTTGAAATAAGAGTATAATATACAGTTGTTTGTATAGCCTGCGAGCTCAATGCCATCAGTTTAACTCGGCACTTTCCTCTTTATTGCCTATTTTCGGACAGCACGAGAAAATTACATGACCTACTCATACTTGTCATTCAGATATTCTTTTCCTGTATTATCATTAAGAGTTACAAACTATTTACATTATTAACCATATTTACAAAACATATCTTGCAACAAACTGTCTATTCCAGATTAGCAACGAATTTCCCTAACATGTACAGGTATTCCATACCAGTGATAATAATAAAAACAAGTTGGAAATTGCACGTGAATGTAGCAAATGAGGTGCGTTCGTACGATAACGAAGTTTTAAAAATATTCAGATCTTGCTGATATAGTAGAGCGTACTCCGGATACAGTATAGTAGTCGAAATCTTTACGTTTCTGTAAATATGCAGGAACTAATTTTTATTACACCTCAGCAACGTATATCTTATTCATAAATGTGAAATAGTCGAATATAATTAAAACACGTCCCAAACAATATTTCCCCGTATAGCATTATATAGTGGAATACTTTTGTGTGGCCCTGTAATTTAATAATAAAAATTCTTTGCATCACAGATTGTATAGAATGCATATTTTCGTATATATTTCATAGATTTATGCCAATTCTATTATGTTCGAATGAGTGTAACATCATTAAAATGCGTTTGAAACTTTTTCCCCATTGACCGTAATGTAATGGAATACTTTTGATTTTCCCTGTAAATGATCTATGCATCCGACTTTCATAACATTTGAAAAGACTCGACAAAATTACGTAATAATTATATTTTTAAATTTCAAACGATTAAAATGCATTTGAAACTTTTTTTTGCTATTGACCGTAATGTAACGGAATCCTTTTGATTGTCCCTGTAATTGATCTATCCATCCGATTTTCATAAAATTTGAAATGACTCGACAAAATTATGTTATAATTATATATTTTAAATTTCAAATGATTCGGTTGGGTAGTTTTTTGCGTTGTTATATGCGGACGGACAGACGGACGGACAGACAGACAGACGGACAGACAGACGGACAGACAGACAGACGGACGGACTGAGCGACAACAATAGGTGCTACGTATTTACATAATTACGAACGTACCTAAAAATGAGGAATTTTATTAAAATTTATTAGTACGCATTATGTATCCTATATTGACACTAATCAATCAATATATGGATACAACCCCTCGTGTTTTTCCTTCATTTTGGGAATAACGAATTTTCAACGTATTCTATTGACGATTATTTTCAAAATTTTCAAGATGTGATTTTGCGACTTTCACAAAAGTTGCTCTATACATTTAGCTAACATAATATGCAAATGAAATTTTGATATCTTTGACGCATGCGCAGTGAAAAATTATTTAGTAAACCTACTCAATATTCGAACAATTTTTATTATTTTTTAATTCTGATTACAGGGTATTGTGTGCAATATTGTTTGTCACATTTTCTGAAAAGAATGTTACTTTATATTAAGAACTCTTCAAATTATAAGCAAAAATCTTGGGTAAATTCGAGACTGTTTTTCGGATTCGTAGAAAACCTTAATTTTTCTAGGAGTATACATGATATCGACATAAAAATGAACACAGTTTATTACAATAAGCCACTTAATCATAATCTACAGTTTGAGCGCTTTTGCTAAATTTGTTTTGACAGGGTTATCCAAAAGATATCCAAAAGGTATTCATTCTTTTTTAATTTGTTGACGATCCCCTATTGGAGTTTCGGAATAAAACCTTCAGGGAAATATATGACTTGTACTACACTACATGGCCATTGATTATCGTCCACTTGCGATTTTAGACATTTTGATAAATATCTTGAAAAATACATGAGGAATTATCCTGAAACTCTCAGTGTATACACATAATAGTACAGGTTATATATTTCCGTGAAGATTTTTTCCAGAAACCTTATAAGAGACCGTCAACAAATTAAAAAATAATGAATATCATTTGGATAACCCTTTCAAAACTAATGCAGCAGAAGCGCTCAAACTGTAGATTGTGATTAAGTGACTTATTGTTATAAACTGTGTTCATTTTTATGTCGATAGCATGTATACTCGTAGAGAAATTAAGGTTTTTATAAAAATACTTCCAAATTTTCCCAAGATCTTTTGCTTATAATTTGCAGAGTTCTTAATGTAAAATAATAATATTTTCTGAAAATCTGACAAACAACATTGCACATAATACCCTGTAATCAGAATTAAAAAATAATAAAAATTGTATGAAAGATGAGTAGGTTTACTAAATAATTTTTCACTGCGCATGCGTCAAATATCAAAATTTCATTTGCATATTATGTTACCTAAATGTATAGAGCAACTTTTGTGAAAGTCGCAAAATCAATAGCTTGAAAATTCTAAAAAATAATCGTCAATATAATAAGTTGAAAATCCATTGTTCCCAAAATGAAGCAAAAAAAAAAAAAAAAAAAAAAAAAAAAAAAAAAAAAAAAAAGAGGGATTGTATCCAAATGTACTAGTAAGTTCCGTATTGTGTATTCTATATTGACACTAATCAATGAATATATGGATACAACCCTTCTTGTTTTTGCTTCGTTTTGGAAATAACGGATTTTTAAGTGATTCTATTGATGATTATTTTCAGAATTTTCAAGCTATGATTTTGCAACTTCCACAAAAGTTGCTCTATACATTTAGCTAACATAATATGCAAATGAAATTTTGATATCGTTCACGCATGCGCAGTGAAAAATTATTTAGTAAACCTACTCATTTTTTATACAATTTTTATTATTTTTTAATTCTTATTACAGGGTATTATGTGCAATGTTGATTGTCACATTTTCAGAAAATATTATTATTTTATATTAAGAACTCTGTAAATTATAAGCAAAAATCTTGGAAAAATTTGGGAGTATTTTTATAAAAACCTTCATTTCTCTACGAGTATACATGCTATCGACATAAAAATGAACACAGTTTATAACAATAAGCCACTTAATCACAATCTACAATTTGAGCGCTTTTGATGCATTAGTTTTGACAGGGTTATCCAAAAGATATTCATACATTTTTTAATTTGTTGACAGTCTTCTATAAAGTTTCTGGAAAAAATTTTCACGAAAATAGATGACCTGTACTATATTGTTTATACACTGAGAGTTTCAGGATAATTCCTCATGTATTTTTCTAGATATTTTGCAAAATGTCTAAAATCGCAAGTGGACGATAATCAATGGCCAGGTAGTGTATTATATTTATACACTAAGATTTTCAGGATAATTCCTCATACATTTTTCTAGATATTTAACAAAATGTCTAAAATCGCAAGTGGACGGTCATCTCTGGCCATAGAGTGTATATCAGGAGCTTTAGGGAACTGGCTAATTCTTTATTTCCCCTTTTGCTATATGGGGGAAAGTCGGGTGGAATGGGACTGTAGGTTTTTCTCTTTGTGCATTAGTCTAAACATTTCATCGATCGCATACAAGATGAAGCAATGGTAATTCATTCTTCAGTTTACAAAAAATATTGATATGCATAGACTTGCAAATGTATGAAAGAAAAAATTATTTCAAAAAACCAATTTAAATTTGATTTATTTGCTCTCAATATATTAAAGGCTTGTTTATGTATAAATGTAATAATTTCCCTATTTATGGAACATTATACTGTATATTATCCATAATTTAAACTAATCCTAAAGCAGCATTTTTGTTTGAACAAGAAGTTTAACACAAACAAGGAAGTGGCGAGGAATGGGACATGCCAGAAAAGGGATGAATGGGACGCGCCCAGTTCCTTTTTTTAATTAATAATAATGCCAATTACTAACATGCAAATTTTTTAGAGGATAATATATTAATTATAACATTGATAATATATGCATTCATACTTCAAAATGTAAATAAATTGATGATTATTTAAGACGCAACGCTAGACACAGAAAAAGACCCGGATGATAATGCAGAGTCTATGGGGGCGTTCTTTTCAAATATTTCGCCAAAATTTTAATATTTTTACGTGATTGTTTTGCACAAGATTGCTGAGGGCGATCCGCAACCGGCGTAGTTTTTACTTTTTCAGTTTTGGTTTCAGATTTTTTTTTTTTTTTTAAATTACTTTTAACTTACGAAATTGGTTTAAACCGGTTCTGAAATTGAAACTATCGTTATACAAAAAATATAAAAGCAAAATCGAAAAAATAAAAACTAGGCCGGTTATGGATCATCCTCAGCTGTCTTGTTCAAAAGAATCGTGTAAAAATATTAAAATTTGAGTTAGGTATTTCAAAAGAACGCTCCTATAGACTTTTACATTATCATCTTTACATTCTGAGCCTAGTGTGGGGCCTTAATGACACCTATGACAGAGAATCCTGAATTTTCATTCCAGTCATGAAGATACTGGAATTTTATATTGTGGCATATACATTATCAACTTACAACCTTTGTTTGATTGTTTATCTTACCGACACTATAGTTTATTTTGTGCCTTATAGCTTTTTTTATTATTATTGCTGTCCCATAACTCTTAATGAGGAGGTGTGAGACACATTATGAAACTTACGTTCTCTTTAAAATAAAATAGTATTTGCACGCTATGTTTCTATATTGTTCAGGAGGATTAAAAAGTGTTTTACCTTGCATGCTATAAATTGAATTTTTACTTTTTGTATATAAAAGAAAAAAAAAATCTTACTTTTATAAAAAAAAGTCCCACACCACCCCACTCTCCCCTATATAGATATTACATATTAATACACCAATTACATGAAAATAGAATTTTTATCAATAGTATTAAAATACAGTTTAATAGCTAACAGTTTATTGTATATCCTTAGGTTTTTACCACCTTCTCCCCAGGTTTTTACCGGTAAAAAGCCAACCCTGTTTATTGGTCTTGTTTCAGAACGGGTGGAATGAAAGATTGTTAAAAATTATGTCATTAGAAAAATGTTTAAGATTTATAAATGACAGCGCAAAAATCGCCTTTAAAACACAAGATCACCTGCAGAAAATTTTCACATTTGTGTAAAATTACGATATAAGTTTTTATTCATTGTTATATTTTTTGAACACACACTATTTCTGTAAGCTATTCTGAAAGTTCAGTGGAGTAAATACAGATTGTTTTCCTTTTATAATTTGAATGTTCTTGACTACAAATTTGTCATATCGGATGATGTTGATGATTGAGAAAGGGGGGGGGGACTGATTACGGTCTAATCAAATTTAAATTACTATTATTGAAAAAAAAAATATTTTATTTTATTTAACCAAAAAATTCTACTACTAAATAAGGTTTAATACGAAAGAATACTTTCGAAAAAAATGGGTGTAAATCTGCATAGCCGATAATCAGATCATAAGGTTTATTCAATTCAATACCCTAACATTTTCTCACCTTTTTGAAAGAAAATGAAACCAAAAGTATAAAAATATGAAGAATTGGGAGTAAGAAAACATAATGGTAAACCCAAGATACCGCTAAATTCGAGTTTTTTTATTTCATTTGAATGTTCTTGACTACAAATTTGTCATATCGGATGATGTTGATGATTGAGAAAGGGGGGGGGGGACTGATTACGGTCTAATCAAATTTAAATTACTATTATTGAAAAAAAAAATATTTTATTTTATTTAACCAAAAAATTCTACTACTAAATAAGGTTTAATACGAAAGAATACTTTCGAAAAAAATGGGTGTAAATCTGCATAGCCGATAATCAGATCATAAGGTTTATTCAATTCAATACCCTAACATTTTCTCACCTTTTTGAAAGAAAATGAAACCAAAAGTATAAAAATATGAAGAATTGGGAGTAAGAAAACATAATGGTAAACCCAAGATACCGCTAAATTCGAGTTTTTAGGCATTTCCCACCAAGGTATAACTTGGCTGACTAATAACGTTTTAATATGCAAATCGAGGTTTTATCCGTGATTTTTATCCTTAAATGAGACTAAATGATTGTCCGTGCTACCGTGCTAATCTTATTATGAAGAATATTTTGGAAATAATGGTGGTTAATAAGGAAAATATTAATAATGAAAACCATGTAAATAAGTTTTGATTACTTTAAGACTTGCAAGTATTCAATTGTCTTAAATGAAAAAGTTACCCCCCCCCCCTCTCAAATAAAGACACATCAGGTATACTGAAACAATATTAGAGAAGTTACGCGAGGCTGCTATATGGTGTGAATTAGCCTTTACAGGAGGGGTCCGGATAGCATCTATCCGACAATATATGCAAAGCCGGCCAGATGCTGTCCGAGATCCCGTGTAAAGGTTAAAATTAAAACTTCGCGAATAAAATTAATTGGTTTTAACTGTATATAGACGCAAAAACATATTTTAACCTTAACTGCTCTGACAAAAATTGTTACATAACTACTGTGAGCTGTCTGTCAGACCATTTAATCTGAAGATGAATAAAATGTAACATTAATGCTCAGAATACTATTTATGTATTAAACTTTATGTACAAGAATATTATAAATCAAATTCAGCTATTCAAAAGTATTTAGAGGTAGTAATAAGACTCCAAACTAAAACAATTTGACCAGTATCTATAGTTAAACTAAAAATTACAAGTTAAATTGTGAAACTTGAAAAACTCAGGGTGTCTGAGACCACTAACAGCAGTTAAGGGTTAAATCTAAACAGTTGAGTTTAAACACAATGTAAAATGGTCATAGGATATTCCGATTGCAACAAGATTCGTCTATAGTAACTAGTAACTTATTTGTAATGAAAAAATATGTAAATATTTTTACAATCTTTCATTTCGCTCTTTCTAATTGTGCGTCCTTAGGATTCCCGTGCCTAGAGCAGTTTGCTCCAATTGCTCCTCGGTAGCTAACGCTTCGATAAATCATTTAAAAATATTGACATGTAAACGAGAAATTGTAAAATAACTACCTCATAGGTTTAACATTAGCAAGCGAGTATTTTGGTGAGAGTGTAGCTTGTAGCTTCACATAATAAACTTAACAATCAATCATACTAACAAAAAATCTAATTTACTGCTTTTTTATGACATTACTTATAGGCATGTACGATAAATTAACGTAACATTAAAATAAAATAAAATAATGTTAAATCTTACCTTTAATCAGACTTTGCCCGGTTCACTGGTCGCGCAAATCGGATCGTTAAGTCCTCATTGTTGTTTCATTGTAGCTCAGTGGTTAGTCCTCAATTAATATCGCCAATTTACGCACTGCCATGTTTTGATTTGCTCACATTCGTAAACTTTACTTGCCGACACCGAAAGCAGAAAGACACGCGTCATAGCGCATGCGCAAGTTGCCAGTCACCCGATGAGGTGGTTACGAAGTGCATGGCACCTTATTTAGCTCCCATCATCCAGTAACAGATCTGTCGTCACCCCAACCTCATATTCAAGCTCCTATGACACCCTAGGGTTCCAAATGGCACCGCCCTTTCACCTCTGGGTCCCAAATGGCACCGGTTTGTCACCTTTATTTTTAACAGTGTAATACGAATCCTGTTTCAAATGTTTTTTCTATCATGATTAGTTTATTTTTATAAGACCACGTACCTGAGTAAATTTCATCGTATGCCCCTTTGATAACGCCAAGAATATCTAAGCGGTATTCCAGTTCCTGTCGTGTGTTCTTTAACATGTGTTCCGTTACTGTGCACACAACAGCTTGAACAACATTTTTATATACCTTTTATCAGAACGAATATTTCGAAAGTCCGAAAAAATAGTTCCGGATAATCGACGTTGCTGATATTCAATAGGTTTCTTTCCATTATTTCATACTAAGTACACGCCAAATTTCAAGTCTGTATCTCAATTTGTTCGAAAAACAGACAAACGGACAACAAAAAAAAATATTTCTAAAGAAATGTTTTTCAGAATCTAAAGTGTGTAAAACATGTAAATCCGTCAAAAAAAATTTCCGATTTTCAAAGTGGTTGAAAGATTTCCCCTATACTACTTACGATGGGTAAGTAAAAAAATCAATACTTCATAACTACAAAATTATACTTATGTGAAATAGTTTCATTTCACAGCTAAATCTTTTATTTCTAAAACCTTATGCAGAACTTATAAGTCAGCAATTTAAATCCGCATTTAATGAGACATATGACTAATGACCTTGTCAATTAAATTCTTAAAATCAAGATTTTTTTTTTAAAACTTTACATTCTTAAAGCTAAGAAAAAAATACTCATCATTAAAAACTAAAATATGATATTTCTTCACCTTCGAAAAAACGCTTAAATAAACTAAAGAAAGGAAGAAGCTCATACTTTTTATTATTTATTCTGATTATTTAAACTTCTTTATCAAGAAAAAAAAAGTAATTTCGTAGATTGTTTGTTATTCTGACATTGCAAAATGTGAAATATTTATTTTATTTTTGATATTTTTTTTACAACGATACTATTTCAGCTCAGAATTTATTTACTTAACGCTTTAATTATTGAAATAATGCGAGAATGCTACAATCAAAGCATTTTTTTAATAATTTAAAACGAAGATTGATTTTTTTCCTTTAAAAATACCTTTGGATAAATAATTCCTTCAATTAAATGAGTCTTACTTTAAGATTTTGCATACATGTTCACTTTTTTTCACTTTTTTTTAAATTGTTGTTACATTTATAAAGAGATTTTTTTCAATACTTATTTACCATTTAAAAGCAATAACAACCGCGTTTTTATAAATAGATAAATTCACTTTGAATGATTATTGTTTTTATGTATCTTAATTAAAAATCAAACGTTGGAAAGATTTTTTTTTTTTTTTTTAAATTTCAGTGGTACATAATAACCAAAATCATTATTCTGATAAGTAGAAAATGATGTACTTTTCGTTAATGATGCTAATAACTTTTTTACTAAAGGAACTATCGTTATTCAAGTAATTCTAGCTACTAAGATGTGTTCCATTTTTAAAGAAATGGAATTGATAATACGAAAAGTGTTCTGAAATTCAAACATTTTTCCTATTCTAACACTTTATTTTATGCGTTTTTACAACAACTGTATGAGTAAATATATATATATATATAAAGTTTATCTTTCTGTTCGAATTTCTCAATTCTAATTTACATTATTTTGATGTGAGCACAAATAGGCTTAACCTAATAGGGCTTAACCTAATCTTTTATAATAACTGTTTGGCATTTAACCCTTTATCTACCGACGGTACATATAAGTACCATCAAAATTACATATTATAAAACACTTTTAATACGTCAGTTAGTTGTAATACTCTTTAGAATAAGTTACAGATACATCATTTTGTTCCAAAAGCATTATTGGTTACACAAAACAAAAATATTTTTAAAAGGATGATTTATTTTGCCTTTGCAGGGGTCGCAGCGTCCCTAAAATTTTCGCACTTTTCTACCAGTATTTTAAACCAAATATCTTCCATTCATATTCCTTTAAGATCTACAATGAAATCTTAGAATAAATATTACCGTTCAAAAATTGCGGTAGGAAAATGTGAAAATTTTTAGGGACGCTGCGACCCCTGCTTTTGTATCTTTTTCAGCTTTCTTGGCGCAGAGGGGGGATTTTTCAATTCGGAAGTATTTCTATATTTATATTGTAACAACATCATATTTGTACACTTTATAATTCTGCTAAATGCTAAGAAAACAATTTAAAATAAAATATTTGTGTAAGGTAATAAATATTGCAAAAAACCCCTATAAATTCAAATTTAATTAATCCTTCTAAATTCCTTCAAAAATTTATTTAATGATTATGTAAATCTTTTAATTTAGTTTAAACAATTTACTTAAAATGCTTTAGAATGTAAAATTTTCATAAATTCATAGAAGGTAGATAAAGGATTAATGGTGAATATTATAAACAAAATCCTGGAGGTTCCTCCTATTTGGTTCCTCTATTTTGGGTTTTTTAGCTGAATATGCCCTTCGCCCATTAGAAACTGGAGTTTTGTAAATTTCAACTCATGCCCAACAATGTGCTTAGATACGTTAGATTTTTTTTTAATATAATTTGACATTATAGTCTTGTAAAACATGAAATTTTTACAAATCATCGAAATTTAATGAACAATAACATTAAATTCATTACTGAAATTGAATTGGTCATTTCAAAAACCACATAAGTCAAGATTTTTCTCCGCATATACTTTTTTTGCCGCAAATGCTCTCTTAAAGGTCGAGGTATAAACTGGATAATAACCGTGTAAATTGGTGTATTCCTTCACTTTCAAACATTATCTTTAAATTTTCGTTCATTGCTTAAACGATATAAGTCACTGACTTAAGTGGTTTTTGCGTTTTCAGTTTCAGCGGGCAGGTTTTCTTGCAAATATACTTGGATCGCCAGTATACTAATGTATTAGATCGTGGTTTACTATATTTTCTATAAGAATCTAACTACTACAGTACGTTTAAAGAGCACGAAATAAAATCTTTTAACTTATGGTCTATAGAAGAAAATCGCTTAAGTGTAATATGTGAAATTTTTTTTCATTTTCAGATATTTTTAGTTACATCGAAAAGTCAGAAAACAAACAACAGAGAAATTGAAAACACGGACACTTTTAATAAATACTAAAGAGCATAAAAAAGACAAAAGAAAAAATTAAGATAAAATGTTTCGATGCCTTAATTAATGTGGTTTTATTTCAAAGAGGTACCTTTTTAAAATAATATAGTAAAACCACCATAATGCATAACGTACAATCCTGAATAGGGGACGCACTTATTAAGCTAACATTTTTTTAATCTACATCATTTATCTCAAATAGTAAGGTCACTAGCCAATATTGATGATGCATATTGATGGAATACATTAATCGCATACTAACGACATAATCTGTAAAAATAATACTGGAGCTGATGCAGCAATAGTTTCTTGCAAATAAATAAATAATAATAGTAATGGAGCTAATTCGGAACTTGCCGGCGTTATTATTAGCTACTATGCACAGTTCTCTTGTTAAGATGTTGCAGGCTCTATAATTATTTTATTTTAATACTGATAAAATATTTTGTGTGCATCAGTGCTATCAGTTGTAGTGATACATTCCGTCGTGCAAAACAGTGCGGCTGTGTCTAAAATTCTAACCCTCTTCCTTTGTAAAACCAATTTAGCCAAGAATATTAAAGAAACAGCAATTTATACATGACTGGTCTTTTGATATTTATATTATTAACATATATTTTACATGAGAATAGCAAACATATTCCGTGGTTCCAAGATGTCTACTATTAAAAGATATTATATAACCGCTGCCAGCGCGATATTCTTTCCTCTGAGAACTGTCTTTCAACCCGATTACCGAACTCTCTAAAAGAATGGGGGGGAATGCAAAACTGATACCGTACATATTTAAAAACAAAATTAACCCAAGTTAAAGACACTGAAAAGTTATAAAACTGAGCCAGGGGTGATGAAGCTACCGAACGACCGCAGCTACGTCTCGCTTATTGTTAGTCTCGGAACTGGGTTGGTAGACAAACCGCCGCAAGAATAATTGTGTCCTCTTTTTTTCGTAAAGTATTGCAGATCAAAATGTTACAACTGCGGCATAAGTTTTATAGAAAAAACTATACTCAAATACGACGAAATGTTAAATAATGTAAAACGTTTTGCTTCTGAGGCTTATATTATAGATTTATTTGCCTTGAAGATTACAATTATATAAGCATCTATACTAATTACTTCTATGCAATGAATTCATTTATTTAAATTTATTTTACAATAAAATTCTTCACAGCAAATATTATATGCGATTAGTTGTTTAAAAAATACATGCGTAAATTATTTTCTTCAAACATCAAAAATTTTAACATTTCTGATTTCAAAACATCAAACAACTTTTCGAAAATAATATTTGAATGTTCTTTCACATTTAGAAGTTATTTGATATTTGAAAAAGAAAAACTTTTATATCCAAAATTGTGTCTCTTAAAAACGATTTTGAGCGAGCAAGTTAAGTATAAATATGAAGGTGAAGCATTGATTAACTTAAGAGAAAGAATGTTTCTCTTTCGTATTTTCTCTTTGATGTTAATTTATAAGAAAATTTTGTGATTTAAAGAGAAAATCCACCCATCATTCTAGTTTTAAATTTGCTTAATAGAGAAAAGCTAGAGTAGGGTGCATTGTAAAATACATCTATATAATTTTAAAGGCGGAAACAGTACAAAGACATCAACTAATATTCAACCTTTTTCAAAAACAAATGAAAGCATTAATTAATCATGCATTTGTTTTTAGGAGGGCGGTTCAATAAGTACCCGTGTTTGAAGACAAAGGACGTTCCTCAGAGAAGTTGCTGTTATCATCGTGTGCTGCCATCTGTAAAACGACATCTATAAAAATTTCAGACTGATTAATAGGTTAATTTGGATTTGGCAGCCATTCGAGTAAGACGTGTTTCGTGATTTTCGCTAAGTTGGATATCGTTCGGTAATCCGCTTTTTGTTTTTGGATGGGAAAAAAATGCGAGGAGATAAAAGCAAAGTTGGATGCTGTTTATGGGGACACGTCGCCATCTATGACCACAGTTAGATATCGGTTCAACGAATTTAAACGTGGGCGAATTTCCGTTTTCGATTAGAAGCGACCAGATATGGTTACCGAGGAAATCATTGAAAAAGTCCACGACATGATTCTCGCTGATCGACGAACGAAGGTGCGCGAAAAGCAGAGGCCGTAAGCGTGTCGACCGGAACGGAAATTCATATTTTATATGACAAGTTGGGGATGAGAAAATTGTCGGCCCGATGGGTGCCGCGATCACGATAACGCACCAGCACATTCATCTGGGAGTTGTCGCCGCCAAACTGCATGAATTGCGTTATGAATTGCTGCCGCACCTCCCCCCCCCCGTATTCACCCGATCTGGCTCCCTGCGACTTTTTCTTGTTCCCTAACATGAAGAAATGGCTCGCGGGGGAAAAATTTAGCTCAAACGAGGAAGTCATCGCCGAGACAGAGGCGTATTTTGCAGAGTTCGACAAATCCTATTTTTTGGAGGGGTTAGAAAAATGGTCGGAACGTTGGGAGAAGTGTATCTTTCTAAAAAGGGACTATGTTGGAAAAAAAATTAAAAAAAAACGGTGTCTTCATTTCTAACATGGGTACTTATTGAACCGCCCTCGTATTAAAAAAACTTCATATTGCTAGTTTGTGAAAATTTTTATTAACATTAAAATATTTCTTCTTTAAACATTTCCATTTATTTAATACAATCATATAAGTTAAATCCGGAATTTGAATTTTCTTTCGAAGAAAAGCTTTTTAATTCACTATTATATAAAAACTTGTTTTTGGAATATGTCCTTTTTCAAATTCTGTTTGAATGCTATATATATTTTTAAATGTTTAAACAATAAAAAAAAATCATGCTTCATCATAAAAAAAAAAAAAAAAAAAAAAAAAAAAATGAGTTAAAAAATTTGTTTTCTTATCTTTTTTTTTCCATTTATGTATCTTTTTTTAACCGAATGTTTTTAAAATTTTTAATGTAAAAGTAAATTTCTACCGTTAAAACTTTGTCCTTAATTTTGCAATTTCTTTATTTCGTCCATACTTTTTCTATTTATTTCATGTTTTTTTTTCATTTTTTTTCATGTTTAGCTTATTTTTTAATAAAATAACCAAACGTATCGCAACTTAAGTATTTAGAAAGGAAAAAAACAAAGGGATTTATTACTTTATCAATAATAGTAATAGTAAGAAAATACAAATTTATCAAATGAAAAATAATTGCAGTGTTTAGGTTTTGATTTTTAAAAAATGTATCATACTTTATTCATTAAAGCATTGGATACCATGCATTTTTAAGAAAAAATACAGGGTGAATCAAATATCCTTGTCATATTTTTACATTTCATATAAAAGATATCAAGTAATTAGCGTACGAGAGCGCGGTTTAGAAGACAAAAATGCATTTCATTGTGGAAAGTTTTTTGAAGCAATCACTTTATTCAAAATATGATTGAGAGGATGCAATTACCCTTGTAAGGTTGCTTCGGGATAATGCAGTCACATTCTTGTTAGAGTCCAGAAAACATTTTTATTTAAACAAAGCAGGCAAGGAATTAATAGAGTGCTTCCTGAAATTTAGAATAAGACTAATTGGCGAACAAACGAGAGCATTCACAAATTTACAAAAAGTTATTAAAGATGTGACTTGCATAACAAGTTGTAAAAATTCGTCGAGAAATTCAGTATTACTAATCAAAATAGTTAAGAAAAAAAACACACAAGACAAAACTATTATAATTCAAATAAATGGTGTATTTTTTTAATTTAAAAGGTCTTACTTTTATCTTCTAAACTGAATAGCAGCTTAATTTAATAAAGAAAATTTTCCCACCAAAAAATAATTTAACATTTCTAAAAATTATCAAATTCCTACATTTTATTTTATTTTTAACTTCCTTTGTTGTTAGTTACTAGCTTTTTTCAGAGTAAGAAACTCTCTTTCTTTCATACCAGTAATATATTTATAAATTCTTTAAGCAAAATTATTCTTTTCAGTGAAGAAAAAAAACATTAATCTTCAAAAATTCCAAAAGAAAAGCGTTTCAAAAGAAGAAGGAAATAAGTATACCTA
Source organism: Maratus speculifer (assembly GCA_964019185.1). Lineage (NCBI taxonomy): Eukaryota > Metazoa > Arthropoda > Arachnida > Araneae > Salticidae > Maratus > Maratus speculifer. The sequence goes on along the minus strand of OZ025295.1, from coordinate 299,031,367 downwards.
AGAAAACTTTTTTCATTAAATTTGTATTACAAAAATATTAATTCTTGACATAAAATATGTTTACATTTTACTTTAGCAAACGATCTTTTTGAAATTAACATTTTTTCAAATATCATCAACCGGGATGACTTTGCCCCCCCCCCCTTAGTTTTTTTTTTTTTTTTTTTTTTTGGCCCCGCGTATATATTTATATTACAATAAAGCAATTAGTAATACTGAATTTTGATAGACTGCGTCAGTAACTTAAACATAAATTACTTAATTTAGAATTTTATTTTTGAAATTGAGTTTAGCATCACTTTGGTCGTTGTTTTGTTTAGCATTTCATATATGGTTTTACTGAAGAAAACTTTTGATTATAATGCTCATTTTTCTTCATGCTGCAAATGGGCAAATGATTTTTTTCTTAAAAAGTCTTCTTTACAAAGTAATGAGTTTTATATATATTAATTTGATATTTTAGATTTTATATTGACTATATACAAAAACGGACATTTTGAATGTCAATTTGTTATGAGATGCCTTTGGCACAAAGCCACCAAAAATTTAGTTTACTTATTATACATAATTTTTCTAAGAATAAATTCAAAACAGCAAACATTTACTGTAAATATAAACGGTGTACTAGTATATGTATATATGTAGATGTACTTGTGTAATAATGCCTCAACGTATAAATTTCCAGTTGGTTTATTTAATTGGTTATCCAGTTGGTAATAATTATAAAATATAATTCGTGAAAACGCTTCAGAAGCTGGTTCTAATTGTTGTGCAAAACATATTTAGTCAAAAAAAGCCGTTAAAAATATTCAAATACTATTACTACATTAATAAGCTATAAGGTCCTAAACAAATTACCCTCTCTCCTCAAAAGAGGCATATTTCTTCTAAAATAAATATTTTTTAGTGCCTGAAATAAGTGAATACATCTAAAATTTCGTTTTCTTTTGAAAAATATTAATCTTACCTTCTTAAATGTTAATTGATCTTGTCTTGCATAAATTGCATTATAAATTTTCGTTTTACTTTTTATTTTTATACAAAATGCTTTACACAAGTGCTTTTTTAATTTCAAAATGACCTAGTTATTATTGTTATTATTATGTTCGACTATGCTATCAGAATAGCGGATTTGCAATGTCTTGCAAAGTTTTTAAAGCTTATTTTATGATTTTGATGCTATAAGACAAAGTCACCCCAAGCTAGGTAAGATTTTGTCCCACTTATTTAAAAAAATACATATTTAAAAATATATATTTAAAAGAAACTAAGCGTTAATCTTTAAATTTACAATTGATATCTTGAAACTAGAAAAAAGAATAGGAAATCCATTAACTGAAAATGTCAATATTTTTTTGATCTTAACCCATTAGTGCCTGAATTATTTTCTTCGTTAAAATTCAAATTTTGCGTTTTCCCACCACTTTTAAAGCAAGAATAACTTTTATCTTAATTTTATCGAGGACATAGTCTCGAGAAAGAAAGTATTTATTTTTACTCATTTTTACTGGTGTGAAATGCGCTTACTTGAATTTTTTAAAACTGTCCCAACAATGGGACGCAAGGCACTAATGGGTTAAATTTCAAAAAGAGGAAAGAAAAATGAGACAAATTCACGATGGTTGAAGGCAGGGCCGTAGCTAGAAGTGTATGATAGGGGGGGGGGGGGGCTCAGGGGAATATAGGGGGGGGGCTCAAGGGAATGTAGGGGGGGGCTCACATTTTTTTTGTTCTCTCTCTAATGCAGAAAGATAAATTAGTGCATATTCATATTGTAGGTACTATGTTTCTCTCTAAACTGTTGTAATAACTTCATTTTATGCTAAGAAAAGTATATGATGATGAAAATTTTGAATGTATAACTGGTGCAAAATTAAACATCCTGTTAGCTTCATATGTACCAATAGGATGAGGGAGTGTTGAAACACGTATTTTACATACAATTTAGTAACTCTGCAAAACTGTGAAAGAGTCTCAAAACTAAATTAGATTTTTGAACAGAATTTCATTTGAATTTTCAGAACATTTAGTGACCTTGGAACTTTTTCTAGGGGGGGGGGTTCAAAATATTTTAGGGGGTGGGGCTGAGCCGCCCATAGCGCCCCCTTAGCTACGGCCCTGGTTGAAGGTTTTTAAAGCGGATTCCATTACTAAAACAAAACAAAAAAGCTCGGAAATTGCACATCAAACGTAGCAAATGAGATGTTTTCGTACTGTAACGAAACTTTTAAAATATTCAGATTTGGTGTAATACTATACAGTACTTCGGATACAGTATTGTATCCGAAATCTTTTGTGTGTCCTTGTAAATACTATCAGCTTTCTATTATGCAAGAAGTAGTTTGTATTAAACCTAAAAATGTATATCAATTTCATAAAATGTGAAGCAGTTTAATATAATTAAAAAGCATCCCAAAAAATGTTTCCCCCTATACCATTACGTAATGGAATACTTTTGTGATACCCTGTTAATTAATAAAAAGTATTATTTGCATCCAGATTGTACTGAATGTATATTTCAGTATATAATTTATAGATGCATAGCAATTTATTATATTCGAAAGAGTATAATGTCATTAAAATGCACTTGAAGCTATTTTTCCCATTGGCCATAATGTAACGAAATACTTTTGATTGTCCCTGTAACTGAACAAATCATTCGTTTTTTATAAAATTTCAAATATCTCGATATAATTGTGCAACAAATATATTTTTTAAATTTCAAACGATTCGTATGGGTAGTTATATGCCTACAGACGACAGACGGATTGAACGATGGCGACGACTATAGTTGCTATGTATTTATATAATTACGAACGCACCTAAAACATAAATTGCTATCATGAAATCAGGCGTGATATTTTTGAGGTAAACACAGAAAGATTATAAAACAGCGCTATTATTTTTTAAATCAATTTTTTACGTTTATACTTATTTTCAAACATGTTTAAATTCCTTACCAAATACTAATATTCAATGCATTGATTATTTAATCAATGCATTTTTCCTTATTGACTATGCAGAACAAAGTTAATAAAGCGAATGAACTTCTAAAAGAAACTTATCGAAAAAAAAGAAATTTAAAGAAAAGAAAAGGTTCTTTTTGTTCCTTTAAGTCTGATTTATATCGATATTTACGCAGACATTAAGATCGAAAGCAAATATTTCTGAAACATTTTTTGCATTTTTGCAGCAAATTGGAAACAATTGCTTTTATTCATTTTATTTATTTATTTATTTATTTTGTAAATGTGTACAGATTGCCATTTAATTTTGTCACTATGACAGCTAATTTTAAATATTAACAGGTATGATATAGAATAAAGTTTTGGTATTGCCCCATCAGACAAATTTACATTTATACTTATTTTTAAACATGTTTAAATTCCTTACCAAATAATTAAATAATCAATGCCCTTTTCTTTATTGACTATGCAGAACAAAGTTAATAAAGCGAATGAACTGCTAAAAGAAACTTATCGGAAAAAAAAGCAATAAAAAAAAGAAATGGTTCTTTTTATTCTTTCAATCTGATTTATAACGATAATTACGCAGACATTAAGATCGAAGGCAAATATTTCAGAAACTTGAAACACTTCTTGCAGTTTTTCACAGTGAATTGAAATCGAATTCTTTTATGATTTTTTTTTTTTGGAAACTTAATATTTCTTAACAAAGTGTTGTGAAGAAGTCAGTTAATTACATGGATTCTATTACTTTCTTGGGTATTTACCTCTAAGTAAATATATATACATATACTAAGTTTGTATTAATATACTGAATATTTTCAAGAAATTCAAAATGTTTACAGTATATGTATTTTGTGAAATAAATAGGTATCAAATTAACAAATCAAATTTACACTATAATACATGCTAATCTAAATCTCTGGATTATAGGTTTTGATTCAACTAAGTAGTAGATTTTAGCAGTTATTAAAATAATATTATAATTTCAATTTCACTCTTAATAGACTTTTGAAAGAGCGTAACTTTAATAACCAATGATTCATAGAAACTAAAAAAAATTGTAATGGAATATTAATATTTTAAGATGATTTGAATTTTTTTTTTTTTTTTTTGGGGGGGGGGGTTGGGGAAGGCTAGATTATACGAGAATTATTAAGAAGGAAAACTTCAAATCAAAACGGCAATCAAAGTGGCAACGTGATCATTCTCTCCAAAATCTAAAAGTTGTCACAAAATATAGAGTGAGCCAAGAATCTTTCCCACATTATAAACATTTATTGTGCTCAAATTATTATTAGACGCATTATTATAATTAGACGAATATTTCTTTGGATACAATATAAGTGATATTATATTTTTAACATTTTCCAACAAAGTTAAAAAGTGTTTTTGACTTTTGTTTAAGCATTTTGTCTGTAAGTCTGTCCATCTGTTCGCGTTCTTATAAATGTACTAGATTGCTCTGAAATTCGTGGAAGTTATTGACATTTACCCTGGTACGAACCCCATTTCAAAGGAATATTCTAGCATGATTAATTTATTTTTATAAAGACCATGTATCTCAATAAATTACAACATGTGCATCCAATCTTGGTGGCTCGAAGAATATCTAAGCGGTGTTTTTTGTTCCTGTCCTGTGTTCTTTAACATGTCTTCTGTAACTGTACACACAACAGCTGGTATCTTAGTCTTCAGCTCGTCGATGTCAACAATCGGTGTGTCAAAGACTTTGTCCTTGATATAGCCCCAAAATAAAAATAAAAAAATACAGAGGATTAATATCTGAAAAGCGTGGAGGCCTCAAAAAATCCCCCTTCTCTAAGTCTTTCTTGGAGGAACATTTTCTCGCCATAGATTTCACACAAAAACTACTAAAACTGACCTATCCAATGTTACAAGTTACATTAAAATACAAAACGATTACTTTGTAATGAATTATTATAATCAGGCGAACGCTTTTGATTCACCCTGTATGATTATAATAGCAATTGAAAACACGTTTAGCATATTACAAATAGCGCGCTTAAAAGTTTTTTTTTTTTTTTTTTTTTTTTCTTTTTCTGCAAAATTGGTACGAAGTTTGCATAGAAGTACATATAGAAATTATTATAAACAGTCACAAAAAAAAGATCTTGACATTTGCGATTTCAGACCTTTTGTTAAATATCTCGAAATATACATAAAATATGAACTGAAACTCCAGTTGTATAAACAAAGTAGTACATGTCATACAGTTTCGAATAGATTTTTTTCCAAAATCCAATAGGGGACCGTAAACAAATTTAAAAAACGAATATGTTGTGAATAACCCTGTCAAAACTAATGTAGAAAAAGCGTTTAAACTGCAGATTATGATTAAGTGGATTATGCTAATAAACTGTGTCCATTTTTATACGGGTAGCATGAATACTGGTAGAGAAATTAAGGTTTTTATAAAAACAGTCCTCAAATTTTCCAAGTGTTTTTCTTATAATTTGCAGAGTTCTTAATGTAAAATAATTTTCTTTTCCGAAAATATGAGAAAGGACATTGTACGGTATATGTGCGGTAGTAACGCGCACGTTAGAAATGAAACTTCTCTTAACTTTTAGAATCAATGGACTTTACGATTGCTCTGTTTAATTTGTTAGCGATTTTATTATTTAAAGATTAGGAAATGGTTATTTAACAGTTAACTTTCGTGACATCTAACCGAATTTATACAACAGCGCCTAAAAAAAATTAACTTAAAATTTTTTAGAGAAGGCGTGAAAGAAAGTGTGGTCTTGATCGATCCGATTAAATGGACATTTCTGTTAACCAACGTCCGGGTAGTTGGCGCTACACTGTATCTTGTTTGCAATTAATATTTTTTGTTTGTTTTTTCTATTTATTATATTACATTTTATTTTATTTTATCTTCCTTTTTGCTTTGAATAGCATAGTCTAATCTCTACATCTCCTCTTCCTAATTGCTAAAAAGGAGGGAAGGAAATTTTTAAAAACAGAAAAAACTATTGACATATTTCTTAATTCATCACCGTTGTTTTGAAAATGATTTAGTGATGAGATGAAACATATGTCAAATTTTTCTTGCGCCTTTTTAGCGATTAAGAAGAATATATTAATGCAAGGTATTAGTTTGTTATGTATCTACATCTACTCTTTTTTTTCTACTTTTTAAATTTTTTATCAGTTTTTTTTTTTTTTTTTTTTTTTTTTTTTAAGAGTATGCTTTTATTTTCGAAACCAGGTCTGAAAACGAAAGGGTTCTATTTAAACATATCAGTAAACAAAATTGAAAAAATAAAAAACGCCCTTTGTATAGATTGAACTCAACAAGTCAATGCAAAAAGAATTGTTTGATAATACTGAGTTGTAAACAAGATATCGTTAAAATTTTCTTCCTTAGGATTAGCATTAGCGAGTCAGTCTTTTTAGGTACCTGAAGTAACCTCTTAATAACACGTGCACTATTTAAAACTCTCAATGCTTATACTGAACATTTCTTACTTAATCATTTATTACATCCGGTATATAATGCGCATTTGAAAATTTTGACTTTTTTTAAATAAAAAATGTGTAGTATTCGCTGGTGTGTATATGAGGAGATAAGTTTCAAAACTCATATAGAGAAAATAAATTTTGATCAACCAAGTTTTATATACAAGTGTAACTAATGCCAGACGTACTGGATAAAACTATTTTTGTTGCAGACTATAGTGTTTTTTCGATGCAATTGTAATAATAAAAGCGATTAATACAGAAAAACCGTTTTTGTAGGGAAGTTGAGAAGACAAGTTTTCAAACTCACGTCTTCATACATTTTAATCAAAATCGTTTTGTTATAAGTATATCTATCTGCTTTAGAATAAATTTAACTCATTCTAATATTTATATACAATATACATACTGTCCGGATGTGGCAATCCCTAAACTTTCTTTTATCTTTTACATGTAATTTTTCTTGAAAAATGCAGCATAGCAGTGTCCTCGGTTAGGTGATTTACACCAAAACATAATCAGCAACAACACATGTCAACTTCTACCTGAATCTAAAGTTTGATGAAAATCCCTACATTAGTTTTTCAGATATAGCTATTGCATAAATCGTAAAAAGAAAGCTGCATAACAATACCACCTGTTAGACGATATATACCAAAAAACTACCAGAACTAACATATATCAAGGACTAACAGAATCTGAAGTTTTATGAAAATTCGTGCATTAGTTCTTGAGATAGAATTGTTGTGATAATCATGATTAATGTCTAATGTGGAGAAATTTTTACCAAAAATATAATCAGCACCCAATTGTAATCAAAGACTAACTGAATATGAAGTTTTGTGTAAATCAGTGCATTACTTTTTGAGGTAGAAACCCATACAAGTTTTGTCACATACAAAACCAAAGAGTGACAGACTGAGTAACAGACAAACTCGCAGACAGACAGACAAAAGTTTTCTTAAAACCATCAAATCGTGATAAGAATCTTCTAAAATGCATCAAAAACCGGAAGTCGAAATTTTTCACAAATCCAGTACCGTCTTCTTAAAAAGATAAAAGAAAGACAAGAAACAATACACGAGTAAAATAATTGAAATTTCTTTGACCCCTTTATCGTTTTTTGTTTTTTTAATAATACACTGACTTGTTAAAACTTTAATTAGCTTACAAAAATCATAAAAATGAAACTGTATAAATATTCCTTTTTCATAAAATATAGTATAATCTTATGAAAAAAAAACCTATCTCTAAATTAAGAGTCAGTTAAATTAATAGCTCTCAGGGAAAAATCGATCACATACTTTATCTAAGTTCATACAAATCAGTTTTTTTTTCTTTGTATTGATATTTCAATTCTACAAATAAAGTAATGACAAAAAATCCATTCAAAAAACTAAGTTAAAATACATTGATTATTCAATAAAATTTTTTACGAGTTTCTTATAAACCATAAAAGAAAGACAAGAAACAATACACGAGTAAAATAATTGAAATTTCTTTGACCCCTTTATCGTTTTTTGTTTTTTTAATAATACACTGACTTGTTAAAACTTTAATTAGCTTACAAAAATCATAAAAATGAAACTGTATAAATATTCCTTTTTCTTAAAATATAGTATAATCTTATGAAAAAAAACCTATCTCTAAATTAAGAGTCAGTTAAATTAATAGCTCTCAGGGAAAAATCGATCACATACTTTATCTAAGTTCATACAAATCAGTTTTTTTTTTCTTTGTATTGATATTTCAATTCTACAAATAAAGTAATGACAAAAAATCCATTCAAAAAACTAAGTTAAAATACATTGATTATTCAATAAAATTTTTTACGAGTTTCTTATAAATGTTTATCGATGCAAAAACGGTTAATTACACTGTCTTTTTTCGTTCAAGTAGCATTGATTTGTGGAAAAAAGTAACGTATTCAATAACAGTTTTTGCTTTCTTAAAAAATACGCTTTGAAAGCCTATACTTTTATTCAGTATCAAAACAACATTTATAGAAACTTATTTATTTTTAGAAAAAAGTATATTTTTTAACTAATCATTACAAATTAATTTTTTTAATGAAAAACTAAATGTTTTTTCTTAATAAATTGCTCTAGAATTTTAAATGCTCAATATATAAACACTTTTTTCCCTTAGGGAAATTTGATTGGCGTAAGGAAAAGGAGTATCAACAAAGATACATTTTTATTTTTATTTATTTATTTTTACTTTCTTCTATCTTTTAAAGAAGAAAGTATGGGGTGTCTTCTTGTCTTCTTGTCTTCTTGAATTCCTAAAAGTTTTCAAATTCCGGTTTTCGATGGATTTACACGATTTAGGGATCAGAGAATTAGAAAAACATATTTTTGCAAAATGTCTGTCAGTGAATTTGTGACCGTCTGTCTATTTATGTATACGTAATTTATACAAATTTTGTTGGCATTCTATCTCAAGAACTAACGAACAGAATTTCATAAAACTTCAGATTCAGTTAGCCCCTGATATAAACTTGTTTTTCTTACTTTTTTGTGCAAATCGCCCAAAAGAAAGTCCTGCTGTGTTGTACACACGATTTCCACAATTTTCTCAAGAACTAATGCACGAATTTTTCTAAACTTCAGATTCTATAAATTCTTGATATAACTTGGTGCTGATTACATTTTGGTGTAATTTTCAACAAGTTGCATTGTTGGAAAGTATTATTCATGATTATCGCAATATAGCTTTATCAAGAGAACTATACTCGATTTTTCAGGAAATTTCTGATTCAGTTATTATAAATTAGTGCCATTTAGTTTTTGTTGTAAATTTCCCAAAAGGTAATGCCAGTAGGTTGCATTCATCACGATTTCTGCAACAACTGCATCTTAAGAATTAACGCATATGAATTTTTATCAAACTTCAGCTTCTGTTAGAACCTGATATAAATGGGTCCTGATTAGTTTTAGGAGTAAATTGCACAACAGGTGACGCTGCTATGCAGATTGATTTAAGATTTCCACAAATAGTTCTAATTCAAAAACTAATTCTCGGATTATCATTAAACTTCAGATTCTGTTAGAACTGCACATTAGTTGTTGTTATTGGAACTTGGTGTACTCTCTTAAAAAGTCAGCTATAAAATAGCTCAAGTTGAGCTGAAATCCACTCATCTCAATGTTGAAAGGCAGCTTCTCAAAAAAGAGGTGAAATAACTCGAGTTTTAACCAATTTAAATGAAGTTGAGCTATTTAAATAACCTATTTAGATCAAGAAGATTTAATCATTTGAAATACAACTCTTTTATGATCGAAAAAATTACAGCTCTTTCATGAGAAGCCAAATCAGCTCTTTTGTTTTAAGAGTGTAAATCATCTAACCGAAGACGCTGATATGCTTTATTTTTTTCAGCAAGTATTAACATGTATGAGATAAAAGAAAGTTTTAGAGTACCACATCCAACTAGTTTTTTTTTTTTTTTTTTTTTTTTTTTTTTACTTCTGATTTTCGAAGGATTTACATGTTTTAGAGATCATGAGATTACATGAGTTACCAAAAAACATCTTTTTACAAAATGTCTGTGTGTGAGTCTGTGACTCTGTCTGCCTGTAAGTATGTGCCGCAAAATTTGTGGCGTTCTATTTAAAAAAAAAAAAAGATTTCAAAGAATATCTTAAAAATTTATATTCAGTTAGTCACTGATATAAATTGATGTTGATTAGTTTTTTTGTGAGAATTGCAGGTGTGAATTGCTTTAAAAAAGCACATTTTTTTTAAATATCTCATTAAAAAATTACGTTTATTTCATGCATAAAAAATATTTTAATAAAAAGTTAACATTTTCGTACTAAAATATGTACTTTTATATTTGGAAAATAACATTTCAGAAAAAAATCAACTTCAACAAATGAGATAGCTTCAAAGCACTGATAAAAATTATGGCATGAAATTTCAAAGCAAAAAGTGCCTCAGATATTTTCGGCGGCACTTCATCTGTAAAAAAAAAAAAAAAAAAAAAAAAAAAAATTATATACATATATACGTAAGTATAGACCTGTGTGGTTTTAATATAATTTAAATTAAAATAAAGCTAGTAAATTTCTGTTATTAAAAATACGTCAGTCTTTGAACTAAATTTATTAATAATTAATTAATTATTTTAAGAACATTTATTAAGGCTAGATCAGGCAGAATTTTACTAATTTTTGTATAAAACAAGTGGGTCAGTGTGATTGCAGATCGTAAAGAAAGTTTTTATTAATATTTATTTCAAAATAAGTTCTCCTTTAATTAATAAATCCAAATTGTTATTTTATAATTATTAAATTTTTACATAGATGATATCACCAATAAATTTAATTTTAAATTAATTATAAAAAAAACTTATTTATTTTAAGCAAATTTTAAAAAGTTCAAATCAAATTATTTAAAAAAAATCCGAAATTAAAAAAAAGTAGCGGAGATATAAATATAATTTTAAATTTTAAAAACGAAAAAAATGTTTAAACGAAATTTAAAATTCTGAATCATTAATAAATCGCAATAGTTTTTAAAAAAGAAAGAACATTAAATTCCAAAAGAGATATGACTATCAGTGATTATTTATCACAGAATAATAATAACAATAATATAAATAATATAAATCCTTAAATTGAACAACAACAACAAAAAAAATTACGAAATTCTTTTTAATTAAGTCCATCTTAATATTAAAATTTCTAATTTCCAGCACCGAGGTTTTAACTTTCTGTTTGCTAGCGATAGGCTTTACCTCCAAGCTAGGTGTCTACACGACAAACGTTGAAATTAAATTTCTCTTTTAAAATCAAAATCCCAAAAATGAGCGGATGGCATTAAAAAAATTAATTCAATTAAAATAGTAGACTTTTTCAAAATTTCATGATTTGTCGTAAGACACGAGGTATTCAGCGATAAGTGTACAAAACTTGAAGTCTTTAACTAATGCAGTTTTTCTGTACGGATGCTGTGACAGACACAGAGAGAATTGAAAAGAATATGATTTCGTTAAATGAACGACATCTTAAAAAAGTTTTTCGCGCAATAATTATTTTCGAATTGCGTAACTTATTTAACTTATTTCTCTAAAATAGACTTGTACAGCGAAGGTAAAACTGCACGAATTTACACTTTGAAATGGACGTCCCCTATAGCATAAATTTCGAACTATAATTAAGTTCTGAATCAGCTAATTTAATAAATTTGTGCTTTCATGTTGACTTGTTAACAGTAGAATTGCGGGAAATTTAACTCAAGTTTTATACTAATATTTTACATTAAAATTTTTATTTAAAAATATTTAATAAAAATTCTTTTTAAATTAAACCACGGTATAGCTAGATTATTATTTTATTTTGAATATTTTTAATCAGATTTTTAAAACTTTTAAGTAATTTCTTCTCTACGAGCTCAGGCATTCAGTTTTTTTTCCTCTTAAACACCTACTAATTTAATTTTTCACACATTGCTTCCATGATTAAAATTCCCGTTAGTAGTTTCAAACTTATGTACCGGAGATATGGGGCAGAGATCCCAGGTTCCTAAAAAAAGTCTAAAAGTCGATTCGGTTTAATTCGATTAAATTTAATTTACATTTATTTAAGTTAGTTTTGTACAACAAGTTTTTTTTATTTTATAAAGGACCTTTTTCGTTCCAATCAACATCTGTTCGTTTGATAATGGTCAAAATGATCCATCACCGTGGTTCTGAGAGTTAACAAGAAATTTTTAAACTGAATAATACAGAACATGTAGGCAGCTTTTAGTTTAATCTTATTTTTTCATTTATCATTGAGAATTTCCGTATTTATGAATTCATATGGAATGGCATTATTAGAAATGTATCACAATGATTGATTGGAAGTTGTGATGTACACAATAAAAGAGCATTAATCATAAGAAGGGACTTTTCACTCACATGAAAGCACTTGTTCGCTGATGGAATCAGTTTCGAAATAAAAAGTTCCTTTATTTATAAATTCCCTACCGACTTGGAGTAGGTACATTTTGAAGTTAAGTAATAATTTCACCAACAAAAATTAAATCAAGATTAGAGAGAAACCCAATTTAATCATTTTATCTGGCTGATTTCGACGATTTTTTAATTTTATTATTTCTGTAAATGCTGGTTTTGTCAGAATTATATTTACAAGATATTTGTTCAAACCTATTATTTATTTATTTATTGCTGTAAGAACTTATATTATCAAAAATTTTATGCATATAAAAGTGACAGATACTTAGGTCCTTTTGTGTTAAAGTCAATAATTCTCTTTCTACTACTAGCATCATCGAGGCTAGTGTCCCTCAGGGGAGTCTTATCAGCACTTGGTTGTTCAACCTTTACATCAACGATATCCCACGCTGGATTCCCAACGTCCTCTTGGCATTATATGCGGACGACACGGCCATCTTGACTTCCAACATTTCACTTCAGACTGTGTTATTTAAACTCCTAACTTATCTTTTGGCACTTAATAATTGGTTTAGGAAATGGCGTATTAAAGTCAATGCAGCAAAAAGTGCCGCCATGATTTTATCAAAGAAAGCTATCTCCCCAGACACTAATCTTTCTCTCAATGGTGACAGCATACCCTGGGTCACCAACTATAAATACCTAGGCATTCACCTAGATTCCAAATTAAACTGGGCTAGACAGATTCAGGATGTACTTCTCAAATCTAACAAAGCCCAAGGTTCCCTCAAATCTCTGTTGGCTTATCACAGCCGTCTGTCAATTTCAAATAAATTATTTTTTTATAAGTCCTTTATCAGATCAACCATGACTTACGGGTCAGTTGTTTGGGGATCGATCTGTGAAACTCAGATGCAGAAAATTCAAATCTTTCAAAATGCAGTTTCGCGTAGGATTTGTAAGGCGACTACGTTTGTTCGGAATGACGTCATACATGCTGATCTTAATATCAAGCCCATTGCTCAAGTTATCAAAAAACTTGCTATAAATTTTCATAGAGATCGCATTCTTATACCCAATGATGCGTTGCGATCCATCCAACCTTACAGTGTCAACGACACTCAGGGAAAGAAAAGACCGCTGGTCATCCTTAGTGGAGATGACGGATTTGCACCTCCATCAAAAAGAAGGAGGCGTGAACCCCCTTAAACGCATCATTGTGGACTTTCCAAATTCCAAAATTCATTTTCATTTTGTTTTATTTGGCATCCTCCCGCTAATTTAGCTAATGACGTCTTTCTGCCTCGCTTTTGGCACCGGGTAATATTTACCTTTCTAACTTGTTCCTAGTTACCTTGGGGATTTAAATTATAAATACTTGATTAATTTATGTGATAGATAAAGTTTTGTTATCCTTTTTTAACTTGTTTAATTTTGTACATAGAAATTTATTTTATTAATTGAAATTGCTTGCATCATTATGTTTATCTGTTTGCATCTTGTATTCTATTTCTATCATTTGCATTGTGTTACCCTTATACTAGTCACTGATTTCAATATTTCATTTGGTAAATTCATACTACTGTGATTTAAAATAATTGAAATTTGAAAATTAAAATTACTTATATTATTGTACTGATCAGCTCTTTCCCCCTCCCTGCCCTGGCGTGTCTCTAAAACTCAACTGCTCAAAGACCATCTATCGACAGCACATCATCTGCTCTTCACCACCGCAGCTGCCTGCGAGATGAACATTAGACTTTTTTTATCATCATGATGAACTCTGCTTAGATCGTCCTTTGTTCGATGGAAGTAAACGTGGGCATCACGCCCACGTAGGTATTCCAATACCAATCGCCTTTGAGCCTTTGATTAAGAAGATTTGTAACAAATTTAAGCAGATTTGATACCTCGTGAATGGAAGACATTGTGATTTTTTCTCAGTAAGAGTTACTCCTTTAAAAAACTTCTCAACATAAAAATTTTAAAAAACATTGAAAAAATTATAAATTTACGTGGATTTAATGTCTTGTTAATTGGTGAAGCTCTGGAATTATTTTTTCTTTAAACTTTATAATTTTTTTGTCCCTTGGACACATTTTTAATAATATCAAAAATCTGTTATACATCGATATTTTGGCCCTTTTCTTAGAAGAAATAATAACTTTAACTAATTCTATATGTATTAAATCAAGCAGTTACGGAGTTTTTTCTATTTTTACAAAATCCCTTACTATTTCCACTCCCTTGGGCAGATTCTGCTCTTTAACGAACTTGACCGATAATTTCCTTCCTTTGATATGTATCAGTTTGGAAGAGATTTGAGTAAAATTAAGGTCTCTTTCCAAGAAATCCGTACAAACTTTTTTTTGGCTGAAAAGCTATAAAAAGACGAAACAAAAAAAAGGGGGGCACTGAAAGGTAACTTTAATACTTTAATAACCATATTACTCTATGAAACTGTTATCCAGTTTTAATTAAATGTTTTATCGGCCATTTGGTATTTTACTTTTGATAATACTTGCTACAAGATGCACAGAATTTAGATTCCCAGTTTTAAGACAGTATTTGATTCGATTGATCAATTCCTGGATTTTTTTGTTTTAAAGCTTTTAGCATATATTTTTGGAGTTAAGATGCGTTCAGAACTGCGAATTTCGGAAACGTTAGCCGAGCTGTAGCAAAGTGATCTTTTACTGGTGGAAGTGAACGAGAACGATTTTGAGCCAATGACTGCTGGCCAAGTCTGGCCGGAAAATATAATCACCACCATTGCAATTGCTACGTACTTAGTGGATGAGACGACGGTGAATGACGACATTTTAATTGATTTTTTTTATTATTTATTTATTTTTAATTTTTATTTACTTATTTATTTATTTTGCATTGGATAGCTGAGGTCCCTCTCAAGATCGCTTTTTCATTAGTTTTTCGATTTTGGCGGCAGATATTTTCTATAAAGTTACTTTCACTTCCAAAATCGGTTCAGAATGTGAAAGTAACTTTATAGAAAATACCTACGACCAAAATCGTAAAAGTGAACAAGGAGCGATCGTGAGAGGGACCTCAGCTATCCAATGCAAATAAATAAATAAATAAAATAAAAAATAATAATTTAAATGTCAAAAGGCGAAAGAGTTATTAGAAAAATGCCTCCCCATATAAATAGCATTAGCTCGCAAATATCTTCGCGAACAGGGACAGGAGCCTTAAAATGTCATTACCCATAAACAGCAAACTCGAACTTTCGGATGAACAGATGACCCAAGGTATTTAGACCCCTCGCAAAAAAGATCTTAATTTCGAATTTTACTTTAATAGCAAATTTGATTACAGGTTGTGCCATGGAGAACTCAGATGTGTAATGGCCATTAATATCAATAAAAGTGGAGTGAATGAACATGGAATATGACTCGTCATCCAAGGTACATGCTTGATCAGAGAATTTTCTGAACAAACGACCACATTTCGTTTTCACGGCAACGATTTGCTTTTCTGTTCAGGGCCGTAGCTAGAAGTGAATAGTAGGGGGGGGGGAGGTTAGAGAATGTAGGGGAGCTCATATTTCTCTCTCTCTCTCTGACGTAGAAAGATAAATTAGTGCATATTTACACTGTAGATACTATGTTTCTTATTAAACTGTAGTAATAATTTCATTTTATGCTTAGAAAAGTACAGATGGTGAAAATTTTGAGTGTATAACTTGGAGCAAAATTAAACACCATGTGTACAAATAAGATGAGGCAGTGTTTAAACACTTAATTTTTGGTACAATTTAGTATTTCTGCAAAACTGTGAAAGGGTCTCAAAAATAAATTATATTTTTAACAAAATTTCATTTGAATTTTCGGAACAGAAATTCATTGAGTGACCTTGGAATCGTTTTCAGGAGGGGGGGGGGGGCTCGAAATATTTTAGGGGGGGCTGAGCCGCCCATAGCGCCCCCTTAGCTACGGGCCTGTTTCTGTTGCCTTCGGTATGACGTTCTTCTTGTAATATTTCATATTAAATTTCTTCTCTTATGTAGACGGCCGGGTAAAAAACTGAATTTGGTGGCTGTAGGATGGATTAATAGTCGGTCGTTTTTGCCAAAATATCGTTTCAACTTCAACATTAAAATTTATGTTTACACTTTTTTTTAAATTATTTAAATTTTTAATGTCTTTTTTATAATAATTTGACATTCTCTACTATTTTTCTAGCACTTTTTGTCAAAATTTTTACAAACTCGTTTATCCGGGGTGTTCGCTCATCCGGAAAAAGGCATCCGGTTATTCGAGGTTCTACTGAATTTAAAAATTAACAATAACAAGCTGTTTATTACGAGAAAACAGAAGTACACTTGATGGAATAAAGTCTTTAATATAAAGGACAAACCTATTGGTTTGAGATATTATTTACTTCAAAAAGTTCACAGTTTTATTTATTTTATTGTTTTTTACTGCTCATTCTTCTTCTTTTTAACTTGCTTACTCGATGCTTAAATAATTCCATTGATTATTTTTTTTATAGAATGCAATGTTTGAGAAGAAAAACAATTGAAAAAGAAATGTTTTTAGAAAAGATTAAAGTAAAAAAGTATTTGTTAATTTTTTATTAAAGAAAAACCTAGTCAAGCTGCATTAATTTTGAAAATATTTTTTTTTATTTATTGTCATCCTTTTGATAATTACTTCAAACTTTTAATTTTCTTTCAACGTTTTTTATACGTGTTTACTCGTTTGATTATCTTTTAAAGTAAATATTAACTACGAAGCATGCACTATTTTACTGTAATCTGATTTTCATCGCTGGAGACTAAACACATGTCCATTTTTTGAATTAAATAATTTTCAGATATTTACAGAAATGACTGATTTTTTACGGGAGAACAAGTTCAAACCAGTCGGATGTCGCAATCCCAAAACTTTCTTATATCTCATACACATTAATACTTCCAGAAAAATGAAACATAGTAGCGTCACCGGTTAGGTAATTTATATCAAAATCTCATCTGCAATAACTTACTTCAAGCTCTAACTGAATCTGAAATCTGGTGAAAATACGTGTAATAGTATTTGAAGTAAAATTATCACAAAAAAAAAAAAAAAAAAAAAAAAAAAAAAAAAAAAAACAGAAGTTTTACCGGTTGAGCCATTTATTTTGAAAACGAAAGAATACTAATTTATATCAGGGACTAACTGAATTTGAAGTTTGATGATAATCCATGCATTAGTTTATGATTGGCGCTATTGCGATAATCATGAATAATTCCGCAAAGCAGCGCCGCAACTGTTGAAAGATATCGTCCAAAACGTAATCAGAACCATATTATAGCAAGGACTAATGGAATCTGAAGTTTTATAAAAATCCGTCCATTAGTTCTTGATATGTAAATGTTGTGAAAACCGTGAAAAAATCAGCATAGCAGCGCCAACTGTTGGGTTGATACACTAAAAACTAATCAGATCCAGTTTGTATAAAGGTATAGTTGGATTTAAAGTTTTATGAAATTTGTGCTTTACTTCTTGAGATAGAGCGCCCACAAAATTTATGTTACATACAGACAGATAGAAACTTTGTAAAAATATACGTTTTTGAATCTCTGACCCTAAAACGTGTAAATCAGTCTAGAACCGGTATTTGAAAAATTTCACGAATCCAATATTTTCTTCCTGTAAAGATAGAAGAAAGTAATATATTTTAGTTTCATTCACATTTACATATTATAATGATTTGAAGTAGTATATGTTCAAGGTAGCCATAATAAAACTTACAGTACTCAGAATGATGTAGTGTAATCTAATTGAGAAAATGGCATCATATTTTGTTAAAAGATTGAATAAGTCGGAGGACGAAGGATTCCGCGAAAAAATATTTAGTTAAAAAAGTCATCGCTAGGGGGAACGTGTGGCGCTGTGTAACAAAGCTGAGAGTTTTAAAAAATGCAAAATCAATACTGAAATCTCTAAGTGTATTAAATGAAAGGAAATTTTATTTCAATAAAAGCAAATTTATATGCATTTATTTATTAATAAAAGTAATTTTATAAAAGTAGAAATAGCATTTTACTTTTATGCTTATTTGCGTAAATAGATTAAATACATAAATTAAGAAAGTATGTCTATCATATAAATTTTAAATAAGTGAAAGTCCCTGAAATTTTTTATATCATGTTAAGATACTTAATGTAATAAAGAAAAATGAAAAGTACTCATGCCGTTAGGGGGTCAGATACCCTTTGAAGTAACAAAATATGTTAAAAAAAACCTCTGAAAGAATTGCTGCCACTCTGTATATAATTGACTTTTAACTATAAAATTGAAAATACATAATTAAAAAGGATTTATTTTATCAGTTTAGATTGTTAAAAAAGGTATACACATATGTAATTTTTTTAATTTATTTTTAAAGATAATACAATTTTTACGAAAGAATAATTCTTGCATGCCTGGCGCGCACGAGTTTTCACATTTGAATGATAAAAGAAACCAAGATTTTTTTTTATGAGCAAAGATAGGGTACGTTTTCAAAATGACCTATTTTGAATAAAAAAGTCATAAATCCAGAGAAAAAATAAGGTGGTGTGGGGTAATAACGCCAGGCGGGGTAATAACGCCAATTGCTAATATTTTGCATAATTATGAAATAATCTGGTAAATGACACCCATGTGCTCTGCGCAGAAGGGTTTTGAGTCATACAAATCGCAAAAAACAGCTTCAAGTTAATTAGTTTCATTTTTAGGTCTTATTGTTTTTACAAGCAACTAAAATTAACGCTTGATCTAAAATTTGCGAGATACGTTTTGTGATGTGAAGACTATTTTTTTTATCCGGAAATACTTTGTTAATTACATAAATTTGTAGTACATTTCACGGACTTTCAAAATATTGTTGAAGATTTTGGATATCTTCACGAGATAATTTGTAATTTAAAATGTACAGCGCAATAACTATAACGGGGTAATAACGCCAATCCTTGGCATTAATATCCGGTTGATTCCTTACTGTGGCCGAGCTACATCATAAATACTAATTCAAATAAACACAGTTAAAACTGTGCAATGTTTCTAATAATTCTATTTAAGCGGTCCTTTTTAAGCAAAAAGAAGCTCACAGTCTTGCCTCATCCTCCCCCCCCCCCACACACACACACACCACACCTTCATTTTTCTTATACTTTCACAAAAAGTTGAACATTTTCAATAGCTTAGAATGCAATTTGTCAATTTCTAAGTTTGTAGAGTTTGTATTTTTAGAATTGGGCAATCTACATGCAATTATTCCATCTTATTTCATAGTTTTGTTTGCATGGCGTTATTACACATATAGGTGGGTAATAACGCCAAATAGCATTGGTCAAGAAATCACGCCATTACGTTTTATGAATACATATCTGTTAAATTATTTTTTTTATATAGATAATCAATGAGTTGCTGTATCGAATCATATATTTGTTTGAAAAATACAAACTAAAACTGAGCCGTGAAAATTGGTCGAACCTTAACGTGGCGTTATTACCCCAGGGTACCTTATTTCTTGAAGAAATTTGAAATATTGATATTTTTTTTATACAAAACAAGTTGTGGATTCTAAACTTCAAACTTGAGGAGCATAATAGTAGGTCATTTTGTGCCTTTATACGTTTATTACATTCAGCGAAAATTTTGTAAAATTTCAAGGCAACCATTTTTATAGAAATCGTGCGCTTAATGATCAAAATCGATGTTTTAAGAAACTGACTTTAAAGATTAAATTACCCATTGATCATTTAGGGAAGCTCAAAGTGTTTTAGGCATAATTCCTCTTCTAATGCGAATTTTTGTAAGCGGTTTGTTTTAAAATGTTCTTAAAAATTCATATTTAATTTAAAGCCTTTTTTTTTTTCAAAAAAAGGATGTTTGGATTCATTAAAGTGTATCCGACCCGTTAAATATTATTTTCAAAAATGAAAACAGTGCAATTATTTTTAAAAGAGTCTTTTGAAAACTGTTGAAAACATGAATGTGAAACTCTTTTAAAGATATTTTCCTTTTATATTTTGAAAGATTTCCTACATCGGAATTAATTAAGAGTTTTTGTGAATAATGCTAGCGAAACGACATAAAAACCTAGCCTTTTTATTATAGATAGATTTCATTTAAATGTCTTCATTAATTTAACAATAAACATTAATCAGTACTTTTATCTTTGAGAATATTTTTAAATAGTTATTTATTTATCTTTCATTTAATAGATTTTATTTGTAAAATTAATTGTGTGTGATCTAGAAACAAAAAACCAGATATTATTGTTTCTTTTCTTTCTTTCTTTCTTTTTTTCTATTTTTTCTTTTTCTTTTAATTCCATTAGCGTCCAAAAATTTAACATATAATCTGTTCCACTCGCGATTTTTTGACGATTTGTTTTCCGACATTTTATATTTATCCGTTTAGTAAACTCAAAATATCCCTACTGGGTAAGGAAAGGTAAATTTCGAAGTTTTTTCTTTTGCATTCACTCCCCTACCTTTTATTATTATTATTATTATTATTATTATTATTATTATTATTATTATTATTATTATTATTATTATTATTATTATTTGTTCCAAGAGTTGGTCATATTAAAAGCTTCTCAACACAAAAGATGTAGATAAGATTTAAAAGATTTTTAATAAATTTAAGCGCATTTGATATCTTGTGAATTGAGGAAGTTTTGATTTTTTTTTCTTCAACCACCTCCCATTTTTGCTGTTTTTATTTATTTATTTTATGCATGTATATTTATTTATTTTAACTATTGTTGTAAATAAATGTCATGAAATAAAACGTGGCTTTTAAGATAAACGTAAAAAGCTTATAAAAAGAGGTATTCAAAAATCGCATTATAATATTGTACTTATTCGTGTACATACATTAAATACCTAAATTAAGAAGGTATACAAAACACTTAAATTTTAAATAAATGTAGGTACCTGAATTTTTTTATATCCTGTTAAGCTTATTTTAATGATACTTAACAATAAGATGGAAAAAAGTACTCACGCCGTTATTATTTATTTTAAGTACAATTATTTTTAAAAGAGTCCTTTGAAAACTGTTGAAAACATGAATGTAAGACACTTTAAAAGATATTTGCCTATTGCATTTTGAATCATTTCCTACATTAGAATTAATTGAGTGTATTTGTGAGTAGTGCTATCATTAAAATATAGCGAAACGACACAAAAATAAATGGGTCATAAATGTAGCTCTTAACATATCCTTTTCATTATAGATAGATTTTATTGAAATGTCTTCATTACTTTCCCAAAAAACATTAGTCAGAACTTTTGTATTTGAAATTTTTTTTAAATATATATTTATTTATTTTTCGGTCGAATAGATTTTATTTGTAAGTTCAATTGCATGTAATAGGCAAATATAAAATCAGATATTATTGTTTCTTTTTTTAATTCCATGTGCTTTCAGAAGTTGAATACAATTTATGGTAATATTCGGTTCCACTTGAGATTTCTTGATGAATTTTAAATTTTTCCGACATTTTATATTTATTCATATATCGTCAACCTTACTTCAGGGCACTTTTTCCTGGTTCCACTCACATTTCATTTATTGCAAAAGTAATGTATATGAATTTTCAACTTCAAAATTGTGTTCTAAACAATTAACATGAAACAATGAAGCAAGCGGCATGGTTTTAAAGAGGAATTTTGTTTTTAAACTATATATATTTTTTAATTTTTCGAACAAAGTACCCCTGTTGGGAGATTCTTTGGTCCATTCACAAAGTTTCCTATAAAATGAATACATTTCCTGTGTAAATGAATACTTTTTATTGAAGGTCCCTTGCAATAGCATCTGCTAATGAATTAATATAGTAAACTCCCTAAACATTTTTTTTACATTTAAGTATAATAAACTATTCTTAAATTTAAAAAAAAAACGTGAAACACTTTTCATCATGTTATCTTCAGCAACTGGAACAAAAATAATTAATGTAAAATTGTGCTACAATAATGTTTGAAAAAAAAGTTTTTTTTAGAGATTTGGTTGTATAAAAGTCATTTTTAAGTAATTTGGACTATTTTCGAATCAAAAAAGACCTGGTACAAAGTAGTTCCGAATTACTAGTTTTTGTTAGCTTTGTGAAAACTTAAATATTTCCTGTCAAAATTAAAAAAATTAAGGAAAAACTATATCACATATTTTTAAAGGGTACTAAAGATAATATTTTGACACTTACTTTATTTGTAGCTCTTATCCGATTGTTTCACTACGGAATGTTTGGAAAATTAAAAATTACACACGAAAGCAGTTGTTTACAAACGCATCCAATGTTGCTACTAAAATAATTAAATTAATCCCAAACTATTCAAATACAATATATTAGAGTTATAAAATATTTTACAAGGGCAAAAACTTCTAATTTTCTTGTATTGTTTGTTCAATACAAAGAATATATATATATATATATATTTATAAGATTGACTAAAATAATCCCACAAGGACCAAGGTAGCCGTGGCTGACGGTAAGCAAAAATCAAAAAATCCCTACTAGAAAAGGACAAGTAAATTTTGAAGATTTTCTTTTACAATCCCCCTCCACCCCATGTTTACTTTTTATTTTTTTATTTTTTTCATTTGCTATAAAAGTCGATTACATCAAGAGAACACAAAACATATAGATAAGATTAAGAAGATTTTTAATAAATTTAAGCGGATTTGATATCTTGTGAATTGACAAAGTTATGATTTTTTTTTTCTTCAACCCATTTTTTTCAACCTATTTTTATTTCTTTTATTTATATATTTATTTATTTACTTATTGTTTCTGTTGTTATGAATAAATTATAGTCATGAAATTAGATGCGACTTTTAAGATAAACGTTAAAAGCTTATATAAAAAAAGGGGTGTTCAAAGTTACTTTCAATTCAAAGTTCAATTTTGCTTTTAAACTTATTCGTGTACATACATTAAATGCATAAATCAAGAACGTATACACAACACTTAAATTTAAAATAAGTGATTAAGTTTCTTTTAATGATACTTAAGAATAAAAAAAAGAAAAGTACTTATGCCATTAAATAATATCTAATAATTGGAAAACATCTAACAATCAACAAATTGGATTCATTTTTAAAAGAGTCCTTTGAAAACTGTCGAAACTATGATTGTGAGACTATTTTTAAAAACATTTTCTTTTTTGCATTTTGAAACATTTCCTGCATCAGGATTAATTAAGAATTTTTGTGAGTGATGCTATCATTAATGTACAGTGAAACGACACAAAAATAAATGAGCAATAACTAGAGCTCTTAACATATCCTTTTTATTATAGTTATATTTTATTTAACTGTCTTCATTAATTTCGCAATAAACATCAATCAGTACTTTTATCTTTGAGATTTAAAAAAATATCTATTTATTTATTTTTAGGTCAAATTGATTTTATTCTTAAGTTTTTATTTATTTATTTTTCGGTCAATAGATTTTATTTGTAAATTTAATTGTATCTAATCTAAAAACATGAAATCAGATATTATTATTATTATTTCAATTCCATGAATGTTTTTTTTTCTGTAAGAGTTGGTACTATCAAAAACTTGTCAGCACGAAATTTGTAGGTAAGATTATGAAGATTTGTAATAAATTCAAGCGGATTTGTAGCTTGTGAATTGTGAAGTTATATATTTTTTTCTTCCTTAACCCCCTCACTTTTTTATTATTATTTATTTATTGTTGTTGTTGTTGTTGTAAGAGTTGCTCCTATCAAAAACTCGTCAAAGTAAAAGTTGTAGATAATATGAAGAAGATTTATGTAAATAATAATAATAATAATAATAATAATAATAATAATAATAATAATAATAATAATAATAATAAGTGGACAGGATATCATATGAATTGACAAAGTTATGAACATTTTTTCTTCTTAATAACTTGTATTTTGCGTTTTTTGAACCCATTTTTAATTATATGAAATATCTGTCATGCATAAATTTTTGGACCTTTTCTTAAATGAAATAATAACTTTAAACTGATTTGATATGCATCATATTTAAAAATTCATGTTTTTATTTCCATAGAACCCTTTTAGGTAGCTTTCATTACAAAAAGTAAAAAGCTACCTATTGCAGCCGTCCGGAGGAAAGCACTTCCAGAAAATTTTGGTATATTTTCACCGATCATGACCCCTAGACCCCAAAACCACCCTCCGTTCAAATGTTGACATATATATATATATATAACCATATATATATATATATATATCTGATTTTTGTCATGCGATAACTAACGTATTTATGAACCGATTTCAATGAAACTTGGTATGTACATAGTACATACAAATGTCTCAACCGAGTTCGTTGGTCAGCATCATCCGCAATTTTGTTTCAAAATGGCGGCCATTTAAAATTTTTAAAAAAATTTAAAATTTAAAATTTAATGCAAAAAAATTAAAAGTTGAAAAATATTTTTCTTTTACGTGTCAGAACTTAAAACAAAAATTCCAGAACACTTTTTGTTTTGTCTATATCTTAAAAAATGATTGAATTATAGCACTTTGAATTTTTCTAATGGCTGACATTTTGAAACGATCGGACTTTTGTCACGTGATAACACACGAATTTATGAACCGATTTGAATGAAACTTGGTATGTACATAGTACATACAAATGTCTCGACCAAATTCGTTGGGCAGCATCATCCGCCATTTTGTTTCAAAATGGCGACTATTTTAAATTAAAAAAAAATTTAAAATTTAAAATTAAATGCGAAAAAATTAAAAGGTAAAAAATATTTTTCTTTTACTTGTTAGAACTTAAAACAACGATTCCAGAACACTTTTTATTTTGTCTATATCTTAAAAAATGATTGAGTTATAGCACTTTGAATTTTTCTTATGGCTGACGTTTTGAAACGATCTGATTTTTGTCAAGTGATAACACGCGTATTTATGAATCGATTTTTTATGAATCGATTTGGATGTAACTTGGTTTGTACATAGTATATACTGAGGCCTGAATCGAGTTCGATACTCAGTTCCATCCGCCTTCTTATTTCAAAATGGTGGCCATTTAAAATTTTTTATAAATGTTAAAATTTAAAATTAGGTACAAGAAAGTGAGAAATTGAAAAAGATTTTTCTTTTATGCATTTGACCTTGATACAAAGATTCCAGAGCATTTTTTGCTTCGTTTGTATCTTAAAAAATGACTAAGTTATCGCATTTTTAATTTCTAGTGCTCGTATTCTACACGTGTATTAGGTAGCTTTCATTACAAAAAGTAAAAAGCTATCTATTTCAGCCGTCTGGAGGAAAGCACTTCTAGAAAACTTTGATATATTTTCATCGATCATGACCCCCAGACCCCAAAACCACCCTCCGTTCAAATGTTGACATATATATATATATATAACCATATATATATATATAATACCATTAAAAGTAGACAAGATTCACCAACGGATTTTATCAATAAAACAATAAACCAAAACGAAGAATTAAATTGAATTATAGTAAACAATATTAACCATTTGAAATTAACCATTGAATTTAATAACTTATAGCACATTGAACATGGAAGGAAAAAAAGAATAATATGAATACAATTGAAATTTGTAGAACCAAAGCAGAATCTTCAGGTCCCAAATACTTTGGAACTACAAATGGAGTGTGTGGTTTCATCTTCGTATTTGCCATGAAAAAGCAAAACAATACGAATTTGGGACTACCATCACACAAAAACCAAATTATTAAACAAGGAACAAAGATATTTTACAAAAAGGAGTTGAAAGTAAGTAAAAATAATAGTTATCCATAACAAACAAAAAAGATAAAGCTGAATGGAAATATAATTGAACCGGAAAAAATAATAATCGATATTAACATAAAATTAAATTAATAACATGATATATATATATATATATATATGTATATATATATATGTTGAGGCAAATACCCGGAGCCTGGCCAATTCTAGAAATGGCCGGCCAATACCCGAACTGGCCAAGCTTCCTGGCCAAAACCCGAAATACATGAAATGAATAGCGTATTTCGGGTTTTGGCCGGCCAATTCGCGAACTGGTCGGGAAGCTTTGGCCAACATCCGAACAATGATGCATACGAACCAATTTTTTTGTAATTAAGATAATGTAACATTAAAATGTACAGTAAAAAAGATTCCCATTGATTATATTGAAACGAAATATTTTTGTGTACCCAACTAAATTAACCAAAAATAGTACACATTTCCCTTTCAATATCTAAATTAATTGATAAACCAAATACGATGACAATTACATGTTAACCGGAAACTTTACTCGAGTTAGATCACGGACAGGCTGACGTCTAGACTATTTGAATTCATAGACACTTTCAACTATGTTAGAAAGGATTAAGCCGAGTGCTTATACCTACTATTTCGCGTATTGGCCAATCGCATCTGGCCAGTTCGCGAATTGGCTGGCCAGTTCGGGAATTGGCCAATTTCGGGTATTGGCTGCAACATATCTGATTTTTGTCATGCGATAAGTATCGCATTTATGAACCGATTTGAATGAAACTTGGTATGTACATGGTACTTACAAATGTCTCGATCAAGTTCGTTAGCCAGCATCACCCGCCATATTGTTTCAAAATGGCGGCCATTTAAATTAAAAAAAATAAAATTTAAAATTTAATGCGAAAAAAATAAAAGTTGGAAAATATTTTTCTTTTATGTGTTGGAACTTAAACAACGATTCCAGAACACTTTTTATTTTGTCTATATCTTAAAAAA
Organism: Maratus speculifer; assembly: GCA_964019185.1. Classification (NCBI taxonomy): domain Eukaryota; kingdom Metazoa; phylum Arthropoda; class Arachnida; order Araneae; family Salticidae; genus Maratus; species Maratus speculifer. Next base: position 299,004,269 of record OZ025295.1, on the reverse strand, counting down.
TGATTGAGTTATAGCACTTTGAATTTTTCTTTTGGTTGACATTTTGAAACGATCTGATATTTGTCACGTGATAACACGGGTATTTATTAATCGATTTGAATGAAACTTGGTATGTACATAGTACATACAAATGTCTCGACCGAGTTCGTTAGCCAGCATCATCCGCCATCTTGTTTCAAAATGGCGGCCATTTAATTTTTTTTAATTTAAAATTTCAAATTAAATGCGAAAAAAATTAAAAGTTGATTTTATGTGTTAGAACTTAAAACAACAATAACAGAAAATTTTTTATTTTGTCTATATCTTAAAAAATGATGTAACTTGGTGTGTACATAGTAAGTAATGAGGCCTTGACCGAGTTCGTTAGCCAGTTCCATCCGCCATCTTGTTTAAAAATGGCGGCCATTTAAGTTTGTCAAAAATCTTTTAAATGTATAATGATGTACAAACAAAAAATTTGAAATTGAAAAAAGGCTCTTTCTAAAGTATTTACCTTAATAATGAATTCCGGAGTATTTTTTGCTTTGTCTTTATCTTAAAAAAACTCCTTAGATATAGCAGTTTGAATTTCTATTGTGGGTGACATTTAAAGAAAAAAACAATTTGCCTGCGACAGCACTCGTAACTATTAATCGATTTTGATATGAGTGTCCATGTACACATGAATTAAGATTTCGACCAAGCTCATTGGTTTGTTTGATCCATCCCATGGAATACACTTCATGATATCGTGGAATTTAGCGAATCTCTAAATCGCTGAAAATGAAACCAGGTTAAATAAAATATGACTAATTTCTGAATATTCCTGTTAATATTCAGTTTTGACAAAAACTAGTATTCAATCTTATAAAATCGTGTTCCACTAATTTGAGCTTTGTATGTTTGAATAATATAACTTAATTTAAAATAAATAAATAAATAAATAAGTATATGAAAGCTACCTGTTCCTCCCGGCATTGCTGGAAGGACTTTTTTATTCCCAACCACTAGTCTGATTTTATCCATAAACGTCTTTGATTGTGATTTTCTGCTCTTTTATTTTATGTTTCAGTTGGAAGAGATTTGTGCAAAATTATGGAAGCTATCGTCTTCTTAAAAAAAGTGATATATACTTTATAGCCTAGGGTGACCGGCCACTTGCGATTTTAGACACTTTGTTAAATAACTAGAAAAATGCATGAGGAATTACCCTGAAATTCTAAGTATGTAAACATGATAATACAGGTCATACATTTCCGTGAAGATTTTTTCCCGAAACTTTATAGGGGACCATCCACAAGTCGAAAAAGAACGAAAAATATTTGTATAACTCTGTCAAAATCAATGTAGCAAAAGCGTTCAAACTATAGATTATGATTAAGTGACTTAATGTAATAAATTGTGTTTGTCTTTATGTGGATAGCATGTATACTCGTAAAGAAATTAAGATTTTTATAAAAAACGTCCCAAAAATTTACAAGTTTTTTACCTTATAATTTGCAGAGTTCTTGATGTAAAATAGTTTTCTTTTCCCAAAATTTGACAAATAACATTGTACACAATATTCTGTTATCAGAATTTTGAAAAATAATAATTGTATGAAAAAGTAACAGGTTTACTAAAAAATTTTTCCTCGCGCATGCGTAAACGCTATCAAAATTCCATTTGCATATTGTGTTAGCTAAATGTATAGAGCAAATTTTCTAAAAGTCTCAAAAACACAGCTTGAAAATTCTAATAATGATTGTCGGTAGAATAAGCTCAAAATCCTTTATTCCCAAAATGAAGCAAAATGATAAGGGGCTGTCTCCATTTATCCATTGAAGAGTGTCAATATAGAATACACAATATGGCCTGTACTACTATATTTGGTACAAATCCTCACTTTTTTTCATTTCCACTTTCACTTCATTTTCACTTTTTTTCATTTTTTATTTTTGTTTCTTAAAAATGCTATTTACAAATCAAAATAATATGCTAACACGAAAATATAGATTATTTTGATAATTTTAATGAAAAGTTTATATTTAAACAACTTATAAATTAATCGACATAGGCGTATGTGTAAGCATCCCATGCGGGATATTTTGTCCGTTTCTCATGTAATAGCCCCTAAAACTATCGTGGCGGAGGTCATTTGTCACTTTTATATTATTATCACAAGTATACGAGTGTCTGTTATCTTTACTTTGCTTAGAAGTCTTGGCATTGTTGAATCACAGATGTAATTCCAGATTTCTACGATTCAATAATTTTTCTAAATTATTGATGACAAGTATGTAAAATTTTAAAGCTATATACACAATCGTCAACATGGGTTACTCCATAATTTAACTGTTACAGTATTACTATGAGTCATACAAAAATTTAATTATTGATATGATGTAACACATCTTTTAATTAAATTATTTCAGTAATACAAATCAATTTTTAGCTACGCATAGGAATACGCATAGGAAAAAATATTACAAATCGAAAACTTTTGAAATTGAAATCAATTTATATATTTGTAATATATTTCCACTTTTCGTTTTTAATGTATTGCAACAAAATCATATTAAATCAAGAAAATGACATATGTGCCATATTGTATTTCAAATAAAATTTCATCTAGTTGGAAAAAAAGATGAATAATTCTAAAGCAGTTTTATATTAAAGAAAAAATTGAATCTGAGCTTACAAAATATTCAACAGATGTTTCTTTATTTGATTAAATAAGAAGAAATTTTCATCTTTGCACGCTTGTGAAAATTAATGAAAAAAAAAAAGAAACTAACTGATGTATTTTCTTTCAAACTCATAGAGTGTTTTCGAGTCACTTTTCACTTAAAGAAAGAAGCTTTTTTTCTCTCTCGGTTCAGGATTATTTTCCTTTAGTCAATTTGTGACTTCCACTGATTAATTTATTTTTTATGTAGCATATTTTTCCTTTTTCTTTCTTATTTTCTTTCTTTTTTCTTTTACCTTGTTCTTAATTGAAACTATATTGAAAATTTAAAATATATTGGATGAAAAAGCAAAATGAGTTTTTATTTTTTTTATTAAAATGAAAGATCAGAGTTTTAATATATTTTTCAGGTTTTTGATGTTAATGAGCAGGTAACTGTTTAAGATTATTGTAAGTTAATATTATTTTACCTTACTTATTGTATTTTTTATATAAATCACGTTCTACACTACTGTGCGAATTAATTGGGACAAACATAAAATTTTTTTACAAATGTTGTTTAATTTTTATAGGTTAACTTACATGCTTTGTATAGGAATCTAATACGAAATATGTCCTCTTCTAACTTGAATGAGATCCTGTACACGTTTTGGCATGGATTCCACTAAATTAGAACATATATTTTTGATCTTGTCATCATGAAACTAAACTTTTATAACATTCTCAATCATTCTTTTCTTTGTTGAGCAGTCCATTTTACTCACACGTCTCTTTACAATGCTCTAGAAATTTTCGATGGGATTTAAATCCAGAGAATTACCAGGCCAATCCAACATCGTTGATTTCTGTTCTTGAAAAAATTTGTTTGTTAGCTTAGAAGTATGGCATGGAGCAAGATCTTGTTGAAAGATACCGACACCACCAGCGAACGTTTGCATCATGGGCACAATTTTTCTTTCTATTACAGAGATGTATTTTTAAGAGTTCATGATTCCTTCAACTGGTTCTAAGCTGCCAGGTCCTTCAGAAGTATAATAACCCCAAAACATCTGTTTCTGAGGGTGCTTAACTGTCTGTGTAAGATGTTGTTCCCTGATGGGTTCTCCATCAGTTCGCCTGACAAATCTTGGTTGAAACCCTTGTACAAAAAAATGCGTTTCGTCGTTGAATACAACATTTTTCCAGTCTTGTGCAGTCCAGGATTGATATTTCCTGGCCCAATCCAAACGTTTTTTCTTCATTGCACGGGTTAATAACTGTTTTTTGATTGGTTTTCTTGCAAATCTCCCAGCTTCAATAAGCCTTCGTTGAACTGTCGATGAATCCACTCTCATACCAGTAGCTAATAATTTTCTCTGAAGATCTGTACTTGTTTTGCGAGGATGCATTTTACTATTTCGTACAAGAAATTTGTCTGTTCGAAATGTGATCTTGCGTTTGCTTCCACATTTACTCTTTCGTTTTGGAGACAATGTCCCAAAATTCTTTTGCTGATTCTAGATCCTAGAAACACTGGATTTGCCAACTACAACAGCTGCAGCAATATCCCCCACAGTCATAAAGGTATGCTGTCTAAGGGTAACAATCCTTGTCTTGTTCCTGGGAGTGATATCCATTTTTTAAATGCGCATCCGAAGCAAACAATTCACACAATCGACCACTCCTTACAGCAACTGAAGCGCAACTGAAGGGAAATATTTTCGACATGTCATAATCACGTGATCAAACCGGTTTAGACTAGCCAAGAGCAGTGGCGCGTTGTAATAAAATACAGTTGAAACCGGTTTGAGGCAGAAAATCCCCGAGACAGGAACAATTTTCTAAAAAAACATGTTTGTCCCAATTAATTCGCACAGTAGAGTACATAGTTGGGTTTTAAAAATATTTTTCTTATCTTGAACATTCAAATGAACTATAATAGTAATATTTCATTGTATGAAAAGGTCCGTTGTATAAGCCACATACAAGAATATCCTTTGTATACGAAAATATGGTCACGAAGAAAGTAAAGTATAGATAAAGGAACAAAAGGATTCCTTGGTACCTGGTTATCCTGAGTGGAGGATTCAACGAGGAAGCGAAGTGCAGTAGATTACAATTTCGTGATTGTCGAAAGCAGTTCCACACGTGTTCTTGGTCTGGAAATAGAAGCTAAAGCAAAGTGTTGGATAGTCTTGGTTGAAGTTTCGTGCAGCGAGGCTGGGGAATTGAACGGTGGATTTGCCAATGAAAGTGGTTCTGGGAAAATCAATGAATAACAAATGAAATCAGCAGGGAATTTTAAAATAATTAAATCAAAAACTACGGCAGATTCACATAATCTACTCTGTATATTTATTTATAATTTTTATCACAGTAGATTTAAGGCAAAGTAATAAATTTATAAATATAGTCCTTCTATGGTTCAGTTAATTGTGAAATTCCTTGTGGAAAGTAAACAGCTTTCCCAAACTACAATTTCTAAGAGTGCGTTTTCAGTTAAGGTATGCGCTTTTAAGTTTAACTAAAATTTTGCGTCTTAAGCGGTGTGTGTGATTTTTTTTAAATACAAGTATACAAGAATACAAAAAATAATTCGTAACCAGTACTAAGAACAAGATTCAATTGCATCATGGTATTTTTAATTTGTGATGTGCATTTTTTTAGCTTAATTACATTTCATATTCTAAGAGATGTTTGTTTAATATAAATAAATTCATATAGGGGGAACTGGGGTACATTGATACATGGGGCACATTGATACATCCCCTCTACCGCTCACAGGGTCGTTACAGGAAGTTTCACAACAGCTCCAAAAGGTGATGCTAGTGTATTCAACTACATACAGAAAATCTTGGAATGATTCAGTAGTTTGATGAAACGGGATGGGTGATTTATTGTTTTTGTTGTTCAAAAATAAATTTGAGTTGTACAATTGAAATGCTATTATACAACTGTTCCAGCATTTTCAACCAAAATGAATACTCTCCCTGGCAAGTACAGTTACTCTTTATCAGTTCCTCATTATTTATTGTTAGATATATTGTGAAGTGTTGGATTTGAGAATCATTTTATTCAAAATCGCTGTATGGGGCACATTGATACAGTCTATGACGGGGCACATTGATACAGCCTAAATCCTTTAATAGTTCAATTTTTCATTACCTTTTATTATTTTTTTACCATACACTCCTTAATTCAATTTTTTTTCGCGAAAAATTTCTAATATTAGTTTTTATTGAAGTGAAATAGCTCTAATTTCTTTATATTGGAACATTTTATAGTATTTTTGAAAACAGAAGACGTAGGAACTTACCCAGCATCTAGTGCTAATAGGACTAATAAAAGAAAAGGACGGCATTCTGGCAAATCTCGAATTTATATTGATTCTCCAGAGAAAAAAGTATTTTCGACATGAGAAATGTTAAGAGAAACAAACTGCAGAACAGAAAATGATACTTATATTATAAACAGAATTTTTAATATAATTATCCTTTATTTTCTGTTTATGAACCTATTTATAAACAGCAAAACTGGTAATTTTTTCATCTTTCATAAGAAAGAAGATAATGCTGGGGTTGAATTGCTAGATATGACAAAATTAGACAATCAGACAAGAAACAGCCAGAACATCAGGTCATAATATATTTAATTTTGATTGCTTTAATATTGCTTAAAAATAAATTGTGGGTGATTTGAATTTTTATAAATAAATATAAAATGGTTTTCTAACTCATTTTCTATGAAAAATATGCATTGGTATTATTTTGTCGTCATTTTTCTCAAACGTATCAATCTGCCCCGGGGATGGGGCACATTCATACAAATGACTTGTTTTTATTTTTTTTTAAATTACATACAAAAATACCATATAAAACAACGATTGTACATTTTTATAACATACTACACAAGTTTTGATGTCACCTCATGGAAAAAAAACTTGAATTTTCTACTTTCTTCACACCAAAAAAAATCTTAGAAAAAAACTGTATCAATGTACCCCAGTTCCCCCTACACAGCAATGTAAACAAGTCAGAAATTGCATGTCAAGTGCGTAGCAAATGGGGTGCTTTCTTAATTGTGTAAATGACATACTAGTATTTCTTTTGTGTACAAGAATGTGATCACCAAACAAATAGAGATAAAGAAACAAAAGAAAGTCTTGGTATCTGGTTACCTCTACTGAATGACAGAGCGAGGAAGCGAAGTACATATGGCGAGGGATATGGTGATTCCGTGTAATACCGCATAAGTTAAATACTACTAAGTTCGTATACATTATTTCAAAGTACAACTTAATGTTGAGCAATATCCGAGCCTATAATTGTAAATAATGTTTCCTTTTATGTCAATAATTTCTAAATAAACTTTTTTTTAATATTAACTGAATAAGATAGTATTTAATAGTTATTCATCTCACATTGTATCCGGTATCAAGCTATCATATCGGTGATGGCAGATATGATTGAGTGATTGTCAACAAAAGATCGCTTATTCGAAGTCTTTACGAGAGTTTGACTCCAGTGTACGCAATCATCATCATTATCATCATCGTATTGACGATGGAAAAAGAGTCATAATTTCATTATTGTATATTAAGTAAATTCTTAGTATATTTATTTCAAAATAATACATTTTTTGTCATGATTTTTAACACAATAACGGGAAGTAATTAAAAGAATATGTTAGAAAAGTCATAAAATTAGGGTAATTTGGGTTGAGATGCCCTTTTGTACAAAATGCAAATTAATATAGTTTTCATATGTGCAGGAGTTGTAAGGAAAGCCCGAGCAGCTAAGTTGTCAGCAAGAGGATTCTCTACTGATACTTAAATTTCCACTTGCGTTCTTTTTACAAATTTTTTAGTGGTGCTTTTTATTACTATTTCATAGTACAACTTCTGGATAATGTGCAAAATCTTTTACGTGACTTCACTATTTGCCTATACAAGTATTAGTTTAAATACTAGAGAAAATACCAAATGTTTTTAGAGGGTACTTGTACCTGCCCTTTCTCCAAAGCATAAATGGAAGTTGGATCCTTGTGTGGGATAGACCAGGGTTTTCCTACTGGCCCTCACATACCTTGAGTTAAGATGCCGAAATGCAATGTTTTACGAAAACAAAATTTTTGATACTTTCTATAAAATCTGTAAAATGAAATATTTTTATAAATCATAAATAAGAGGGCAATTTTTAACAACCAATCAATGAATAGCTAATAAAATCAACACGCGATTTTTAAAGTACTAAAATAAAAAAAACTACGGCATCCTCATACAATGCACCCTATTAATTACGAAAACTCTTTTGTAATTTTTAACATATCCTTTTTATTATAGTTAGATTTTATTTAAATGTTTTCATTAGTTTCACATTAAACACTATTGGCTATTTCCATGAGTACTTGTAGTGTAAGTCACAGGCTACAATTTTTGGCTACCACTATTATAGAGCGAAAAAAAATGTGATTAATTTTATTGGCACATTCTCATTAATTGAATAAGGCCAAGCAGACTTTTCGAAAATAACGGTGGCTAACAAGTATAGATATTAATAAGTTATGTGACATACACTACAGAACCCATGGAATTAGCCTATTCAGAGTATTTATCTTTGAGATTGTTTTTAAATATAATTTTATTTTGAAGTCGAATAGATTTTATTTGTAAGATTAATTGCATGTAATCTAAAAATATAAAATCAGATGTTACTGTTTATTTTTTTTATTTTTTATTTTTTTTATTTTTTTTTTCTATTAGCGTTCAAACGTTGTATATAATCTTTGGTAATATTCGGTTCCGCTTGCAATTTTTCAATGACTTTTTTTCGACATTTTATATTTACCCATGTAAATAATTATCCCAAATTCCCTGCAGAACAAGGACAGGTAAAATTGGAGTTTTTTAGAGTTATGTTTTCGTTCACAGCCTCCCCCCTTCAATTTTTTTTCTCTTTAGCATAATAATAATTTGACATTTTCCATTATTTTTCTAACATTTTTCAACAAAATTTGTACAAATTCCCGGTTCATCAAGATTCTACTGCATTTAAAAAATAATAATAACAAACAGTATAGTATGAAAAACAAAAGTTATTTTTATTACATTCGATAGAATAAATTCTTTGTAAATTCTTTACTCTGAAGCACAAACGTATCGGTTTGAGATATTATTTACTTCAAAAAGTTCGAAAATTTATTTATTATTTATTTTTTTTTTTCGTTCCTAATTCTTCTTTTTTTTTAAGTTGTTTATTCAACGCTTAAACAATTCCATTGATTAAAGTTTTTTTTCCTAATGGAATTCAATATCTGAAAAGAGGAACAATCAGAAAAGAAAAGTTTTTGAGAAAGATTAAAGCTAAAAAAGTACTACTTGTTAATTTTTTATTAAAGAAAAGCTCAGTCAAGCTGCATTCATTTAAAAAAAAAAAAATTGTCTTCCTTTTGATAACTTCAAACTTTTAACTTTTTCCATTGTTTTTCATACGTGTTTACTCATTTGAATATTTCTTTTTTAACTAAATCTTAACAACGAAGCATTAACTTTTCTACTATAATCTGATCTTCTTTGGTGGAAACTGAACATATGTCCACTTTTTTAATTAAATAGTTTGTAGATATTGGCAAAGATGTCTTATTTTATTCAGGAGAACAAGCAAAAAATATGTTTTAGTTTCATTCCTTTACATATTACTGTAATATATGTATAAGGTAGCCACAATAGAGCTGGCATATTTACAGGGCCGTAACTATAAACTTGGGGGCCCCGGGGCAAAACCTCCGGGGGGGGGGGGGCAGGGAGGGCAAATTGAAACTTTGCCCCGAGCATAGTTTCTTTTCTCGCACACCGTTGTTTAAATGTACATAGTATGATATGCCCAAAAATGACTAAAAAATGTAGAATTGGACAACTCTACTCGGCAGGCACTTGGCGGCGACGCCATTTTTGCCGATCCCACTGAAGTTAGCATAGGGAAGAAAATACGGACTTCTGATTGGTTGAATACTTTAAAGAGAATTTTATTTAGGTTCATTTTTGAGTATATGTAACTTAATCATGCGTTTCTGTTTAAAAACCTTTTGAAAGATGGATTGTGATAATTTTTTTTCGATTTTATGTATTTATTAATAGACTAGTTGATCCATCCGGCATTGCCTGGGACACGTTATGATAACCTTAAGCAAACAATTAACACTTTAGATCTACAATTAGTCAAAATTAAGCATACGATATAAATTATTCGTTAAATAATATTTTAAAGAAATGCATAAAAAAAATTAGTAAATGCTTTAAAAAAGGGCCTTTGGACCTCAATAAAAACATCAGGGTGTAGGTCCTGAAATAAGAGTTCAAAATTAAACTTTAAATTTATGCATTGAGAAGGTTTGATAATAAGTGGATGAAATATGCATGGAAAGCAAAAATTTCAAGGTGCCTGAGCCGAGACCATAGGGAGTCTCAGGCTTTTAAATGGAATGTAAGAACATGGGATTAACTAAGGGAAAAAATAGTTCCAAAAATGAAGATTGGATTAAGAGAGGGAAGTTTAATAGCAATTTATGGTACAAAATCTTCATGGGGCCAGGAACTTATTTCGCATGTAGTTGGGTATAAAATATTTTTTGTAGTTATTAAAGTAATGGAAGGACGCTAAAGCAATGTGAAAGAAAATTGCAAGCAATCTGGATCATTTTTGAAGAAATTGCACCAACGGCCACAAGAACGCGATTAATATTCAAAATTGGTGGTAGCTAGACTATGGCGGTTTCTTAGTAGCTGATGGATTTAAGAAGTTGTTTAAAAAAAGGAGTTAATTGAACCATTTTAAAGGGATTTATAATAATGGCCCAAAAAGGACAACTGACAGTTAAAAAGAGGGCCCTAACAGGAAAACATGTTAAAATATCTTAGTTACTTAGCTCTTTAGATCTACAATTAGACAAAATTAATCATAGGGTATGAATTCATTTTAATAATATTTTATCGAAATGCACAAATTGATACGGAAAATGTTTTAAAAAAAAGGTCGTAGCCGCGGATGAAAGTATGAGAATCTTGTCCCTGAAAGAAGAGTCCAAGACTCAAATTTAAAAATTTTGCACTGAGAAGGGGATAAATTTAAAGAGTGAGCTATGTTTGCCTCACAAAATGTTCAGGGGCCCTAGACTTAGCCCTGTGACTCCACAGGAGGCCAAAGTGTCTTATATGGAATGTCAAAACATTAACCTCTTCAGTCCCGAGAAAAATCTGCTGCATAGAAAAATTATTTTATTAGCAAATTATGATGCTTTTAGGCTTAGAAAAAAGAAAATAAAATTGGTTTTTTTCTTTTTAAAATTTTTAAATAGTTAAAATTTATGTACCCATATGAGTACATCAGGTCGCAATTGTGTAAAAATGTCATTTTTTAAACAAACAAAATCAATTTTGTTTTACAAAAGTAAAACTATTTATTGTTTAAAAGTTATATCAATTTAAACAACTTAAATGATTTTTTACCTAAAGTTAATGTATTGCGCAAAAATATTATACACATCTTGTAATAATTGTAATACATATCTGGCTACTATACATCTATCTGTGTATCTGATGTATCTGTGGCTTCCAGTAATAACCAGGTATGGCATATTTTTGAAAAAATTGAGATAATTTTGGAAAATGCAGTTTTAAAAGAGTGCTTTAATCTGCCATATTACTGAAAAAAATTGAATACTTCCCGTCATAGGGCAACTATAAATTTTCATTTAAAAATTGAAATTTTTTTTAATTGGTTCTCAATTAATAAAAAATATTTTTATATAACTATTTTGGCAAAAAAGAGAAGCTCTTATATCCTAATTGAATGTAATGAAAATTATTAAGTTCTAATCTATTTTATAAAAGTAATGATAAAAACACATTTAAAAACTTTAAACGTTAATTACTCAAAATATTAAAAATGTGCCTTACCTAATTATTACTGGAAGCCACAGATAATATACACATACTACAACACATACAACTATACATATACTACCTTTTAATAATAATCTTCTAATAAAGTATCATTTATTATAGACTTTTTTTGACTAATACATGCGGGCTTGTACAACTATACAACCTTTCAAAACGTGTTAAAATTTTTTAAAGTTATTAAAAATTATGACATATTTTAGCAGTAAATTCAGTATATTACTTCATATTATTTTAAAAAATGAAAAAAGTCCTTTTAAATTGTTTTGTAAGACTAAATTAAATAATTTATTCGTTCCTAAATTTTTTTTAATAACCAAGTGTACACAATAGTTAAGCAGAAAATTAGTTTCTTTAGCTGGAAATGTATAGTTAAGACCCATTGTACCCAAATGGGTACAACATATTTACAGATGTTTTTCACATCCATGCACATATGAACAACATTTATAAACAACTCCAAATCATTCTTGAAACATTATAGTTTATAAAAAAAATACAATATATTGTTTTTAATTCACTCAAAAATTTGTATTATTCACATACTTTAACGTGAAGTCGTTGGAAAATTGTTTATGCCATCCATCTTGAAAATGTTCCATTTTCAAAGTCACATGGTTCCTCCATCTTTAAACAAATAGCACATTTATTGGTAATGTAGGACACTGTGATGTATCTGAATAGTGCTAGCAGAAATCCATGCATTTATAAAAAAAATTTGGGTGTAATTTTGGCTTTTGTTTTAATGTACCCAAATGGGTACTCCAGGACTGAAGAGGTTAAAATATCTAAATGAATAAAGAATCCTAAAAATGAAGATCGGATTAAAAGGAAACAATTTATTAAAAATTTAATATTACAAAAACTTCAACGGGCCCCGAGGGGCCAGGAATTTATTTTGCATGTAGTTGGGTATAAAGATATTTTTTGTATTTATTAAAATGATGGAAAGACGCTATAACTATGTTAAATAAAATTGAAAGCAATTTGGTTCATGTTTAAAGAAGCTGCATCAAGGGCCTCAAGACAACAATTGACAAACAAAATTAATGGTAGCTGAAGTCTGAGAAATTATTTTGTCGTTCATGTAATAGGTAGAGAGAGGACATAAAAAATTGATAGAAAAAAACAGCTAGTGAATTGGACCATTTTTAAGGGAGCTATAATATGGGGTCTTGTAGGGACCAACTGACAGTTAAAACCAGGACCCTAATATGAAACCATGTTAAAATATTTCAGTACATAGCGCTTTAGATCTTTAATTAGTCAAAATTAAGCATATAGTAGGAACTATTCTTTGGTATGATATAGTTTTTTAAATGCACCAATTGATTGGGCAAATGTTTAAAAAGGGGCCCTAGGGTCCGAATAAAAACATCAGGTTTTCTGGATTGGTCCTAAAAGAAGAGTCCCAGGTAACTTTAAAATTTTGCACTAAGAAGATCAGAAATATAGGAAGTGAAATATGTTTATTTCACAAAATGTTGAGGGGCCCTGGGCTGGACCATATGATTCCACAGGGGAACACAGTGTCTTGTATAGAATATAAAAACATTAAAATATCTAAATGAATAAAGAATCCTAAAAATGAAGATCAGATTAAAAGGAAGCAATTTATTGACAATTTATTATTACAAAAACTTCAAGCCGGGCTCCAAAGGGTCAGGAAATTATTTCGCATGTAGTTGGGTATAAAAATATTTGTGTAGTTATTAAAATAATGGGAAGACGCTAAAACTATGTTGAATAAAACTGAAAGCAATTTGGATCATTTTTAAAGAAGCTGCACCAAGGGCTCCAAGAAAGAGATTAATATTCATAAATAGTGGTAGCTGAAGTCTAAAAAAAATTTTTTGTTGTTCATGTCGTAGTTGCAGGACCTAAAAAGTTGTTAAAAAAAGCTAGTGAATCCGACCATTTTTAACCCCCTGACTGCCCAGCCAAAGGGTAATATTGTAATGTTGTTTTCTCTGTAATTTATTAAAAATATAAAAAAAAAGATGTTTTTTCCAACCTGATGCAAAATACGTTATTAGTATCGGTGTATAATCTTTCATAGCATCAATCCTAACTTAATTTTTCAGAACTGGGTTTTATTTGTGGAATTATACTGATTTAAATATTGCTTACGTTGCAGTGAAATCTGCAGCTTAGTGTGTGAAAAAAACAGCCGGCGGCTGTCAGGAGGTTAAGGGAGCTATGATAGAGGGCCCCATAGGGGCCAACTGACAAATACAATCAGGACCCTAACATGAAAACATGTTAAAATGTTTTAGTACATAACGCTTTAGACCTTTAATTAGTCAAAATTAAGCATGGAGTATGAATTATTTGCAAGAATAATATATTTTTTAAATGCACCAATTGTTTGGGTAAGCATTAAAAAAAGGGCCCCAGGGCCCGAATAAAGATATCAGGGTGTTGGTCCTGACATAAGAGTCCAAGATTCAGCTTTAAAATTTTGCACTAAGAAGGTGAGAAATTTAGGGAGGTAAAAATGTTTAGCGCACAAAAAGATCAAGGGGCCCCGGGTCGGCCCTATTATTATCTAGGGTGCCCCAGTGTCTTATATGGAATGTAAAAATTTGAAAATATCTAAATTGAACAGGTATCCCAAAAATGAAGATCGAAATTAATGGAAGTAAATTATTAACAATTTACTATCACAAAGACTAAAAGGGGCCCTAAAACGGGCCCCAAGAGTCCAAGGTCATAACTGAAGAGTAAAAAGGCGAAAATATCTAAAAGGAGAAAGGTACCTCAAAACGGAAAAGATGAGATAAAAAGGGGTCGAGCTATTAACAATTTGGCGCATAAAAATTGTAAGGGGCCCAGGGGCCTGGCCCTTAAATTATTAAAAGTCTGAGCCTCAGGTGCATCAGGACCTGTCTTGGATTATCTTCACCTAAAATTTCAGACTGCTATGTGCGGTAGATTTTGCTAACCATCGCAGTCACACACTCACATACACATACGCAGACATACACAAACAGAGCGTTTTGTTAACTTATTAGTATAGATAAGAAGAAAGATTTTCTAGAATTTTTTAGATGCTTTTTATATTATTCAGTCGATTAGAAGCCCATATTTTCTTCCTTATACTAGCTTCGGTGGGATCAGCAAACATGCTGGTGCGACATGACACATTCGACTCGACATTTTGCTGTCTGCTGTAGGACTCCTTTTGCATGCGAAGCGTAAGGAGTGTATTGACAGACAAGCAAAAACATCTATTCTAGCACTTTGATTTTTTTTTATTACTAACTTTTAGGTATATGCTGGACATTTTATAGGAACTTAGACTAGAAACTAAAATCAATAGTTTTTTTAACCATCAGTTTGGGGCCGCTCAGGCTTGGGGGCCCCGGGGCAGTGCCCCGGCGGTAGTTACGGCCCTGCATATTTAGAATGATGTAGCATAATGTAATTGCGTGAATGATGCCATATTTTGTTATAAGATTGAACATAGCGGTGGACGAAGAAACCCACGAAAAAAAATATTTAGTTCAAAAAGTTATCGCTAGGGGAATATGGGGCGCTGTTTGACAAAAACCAGAGTTTTAAAAAATGGAAATTCAATATTAAAATCTATAAGTGTGCTGAATGAAAGGAAGTTTTATTTCAATAAAAGTAAAATCATATATATTTTTATAAATAAAAGTAGAAATAGCATCTTACGTTTATACTTAACCGTATACAGACATGAAATACATAAATTAAGACCGGGAATATAACACTTAAATTTTGAATAAGTGCAAATTCCAGAATTTTTTTATATCCTGTTAAGTTTGTTTCAATGATACTCAATAATAAGGAGAAAAAGAGCACTTATGTCTTAAATATTTAAAAAAAAAATAAGGAAGAAAGAAAGAAAGTAAATAAGTGCAATTATTTTTAAAAGATTTCTTTGAAAACTATTGAAAATATGAATGTGAGATTCTTTTAAAGATTTTTGCCTTTTGTATTTTGAAACATTTCCTACATAAGAATTAATTAAGGGTTTTCGTGAATAGTACTATCCTTAAAATATAGCAAAACGATACAAAAATAAATGAGTAATACTTGTAGCTCTTAATATGTCCTTTTTATTATAGATAGATTTTATTTAAATGTTTTCTTTAGTTTCACAATAGACATTAAACAGTGCATTTATCTTTGATTTTTTTTTTTTTAAATATATATATTTATTTTTCAGTCTAATAGATTTTATTTGTAAATTTAATTGTATGTAATCTAAAAATATAAAATCGGATGTTACTGTTTCTTTTTTCTTCCATTCTATGGCGTTCAAAGTTTGCATACAATCTGTGGTAATATTCGGTTCTATTTCAGCTTTTTCGATGATTTTTTTCGACATTTTATATTTATCCATGTAAATAATAAACCAGAAATAATTGCCCGGACAAAGACAATAAAATTTCAAGTTTTTTTAGTTTTTTTTTTCTGCACAGCCTGCTCCATCCCATTTTTAGGTGCGTTCGTAATTATGTAAATATGTAGCACCTATAGTGGTCGTTCAGTTCGTCCGTCGGTCCGTCCGTCTGTTCGTCAGTCTGTCTGTCCGCATATAACAACGCAAAAACTATCCAACCGAATCGTTTGAAATTTAAAATGCATACTTATTACATTATTTTTCGAGTCATTTCAAATTTTATGAAAATCGGATGCATAGATCAATTACAGGGGCAAACAAAAGTATTCCATTACACTACGGTCAATGGGGAAAAAGTTTCAAATGCATTTTAATCGTTTGAAATTTAAAATACATAATTATTACATATTTTTGTCGAGTTTTTTCAAATTTTTTGATAATCGGGTGCATAGATCAATTACAGGGGTAATCAAAAGTATTCAATTACATTATGGTCAATGGGGAAAAAGTTTCAAATGTATTTTATACGTTTGAATTTAAAATACATAATTATTACATAATTTTGTCGAGTTACTTCGAATTTTATAAAAATCGGACGCATAGATCAATGACAGGGACAATCAAAAGTATTCCGTTACATTACGGTGAATGGGGAAAAATGTTTCAAATGCAATTTAACCCGTTCGGGACCGCCGGCGCGGAGAAAAAGCTCTGCCACCGGCCCGTGCGTCTCGGAGAAAGATCTACTGTACGGGCCTAGCCATTTCTCCAAGTTAAGCCTAACGCGTTAAAAAAATTCATAATTCTTAATATTTCGCTTATAAGACTTTACAGTCTTTGTAATATTGGTTAACATAATATATACTAACATTAGTAAAATTTCCATCGTTTTATTTCTTTAATTTAAATATTTAAAAGCATTTTAATCACATTTTGCACATGTAATTCTAATGTTTAAGGAAATACAATACAAGTTACATGAAAAATTTATCTACACTGGTGTCCAAAATTTAAGCATAATTGGTAATTAAGTAATTATTTTTAAGTAATGAAAGAAATATGAATCGGAATGTGCTGAAACTCCAGGTGTGTAAACAAAATAGTACGCGTCACATATTTTCGCGAAGAGTTTTCCCCGAAATCGAACAGGGGACCGTCAACAAATTGAAAAAGAACGAAGATCTTTTGGATAACCCTCTCAAAACTAATGTAGCAAAAGCGTTCAAACTGCATATTCTGATTAATTGGTTTATTGTAATGTACTGTGTTAATTTTTACAAGGATAGCATGTATACTCGTAGAGAAATTAAGGTTTTTAAAAAACAGTCCTAAATTTTTCCAAGTTTTTTGCTTATAATTTGCAGAGTTCTTATTATAAAATAATGTTCTTTTCTGAAAATATGACAAACATCATTGTACACAATACCCTGTCATCAGAATTTAAAAATAATAAAAATTGTATGAAAAATGAGTATGTTTAGTAAATAATTTTTCATTGCGCATGCGTCAACGATATCAAAATGTCATTTGCATATTGTTTCAGCTAAATGTATAGAGCAACTTCTGTAAAAGTTTCAAAAACATAGCTTGAAAATTCTGAAAATGGGAGCCTATAGAATCAACTCAAAATCCGTTTTTCCTAAAGGAAGCAAAAAAATCAGGGGTTTTACCTACATATAGTTGTACGTGCAATATTGTGTAGGCACTAAACAATGAAATATGGATACAGCCCCTCATCTTTTTGCTTCATTTAGGGAATAAAGGATTTTGATCTCATTCTATCAACGATAATTTTCAGAATTTTTGAGCTATGCTTTTGAGACTTTCACAAAAGTTGCTCTATACATTTAACTAACATAATATGCAAATGAAATTTTAATAGCGTTCACGCATGCGCAGTAAAAAATTATTTAGTAAACCTGCTCATTTGTCATACAATTTTTATTATTTTTTAATTCTGATGACAGGGTATTGTGTACAATGATGTTTGTCATTTTTTCAAAAAAGAACACTATTTTATATTAAGAACTCTGCAAATTATAAGCAAAAAACTTAGGACTGTTTTTATAAAAACCTTAATTTCTCTACGAGTATACATGCTATCCTTGTAAAAATTAACACAGTACATTACAATAAGCCAATTAATCATAATGTGCAGTTTGAACGCTTTTGCTACATTAGTTTTGACAGGGTTATCCAAAAGATCTTCGTTCTTTTTCAATTTGTTGACGATCCCCTGTTCGATTTCGGGGAAAACTCTTCGCGAAAATATGTGACGCATACTATTTTGTTTACACACCTGGAGTTTCAGCACATTCCGATTCATATTTCTTTCATTACTTAAAAATAATTACTTAATTACCAATTATGCTTAAATTTTGGACACCAGTGTATATAGCACGTTAAAATAGTACGAAAAGTAAATAAAACACACATAAAGATAGTTTGTAATAAAAATAAACAAATATAATTAATTATATATAAATATTTTCACGAGATTATAAAAGAAAAATATATAACATAAAATGAAAACCAACCTTTTAAGAAAAATTTATCAATGTGTGATATTTCTCAAAACATTGATCAATACACAGCCCTACATTGCATATTTTACTTTTATAATATGTCATAATAATATCATTATAATACATTCATAATATTACATTCATCTGGTAAAAACTTTATGTTAAAATGCCTCCAATCTAGGAAAAAAAGAAAGAAAAGAAAAAAAGAAAGAATTCATCCACGAATACAAAATGACGCATTTTATCTGTAATACCCCCCATAAATAAAACAAAATCGCAATACCGAAAACGAATCCCAGACATTTAAATCACTTACTCTTACGAGCTCAGCGCATGGCTGTGTTTACATAAACAAACGAATGATACCCCCTACCTCACACCCATCTAACAGAAACGAAAAAAATCTAGCAGGGTATGAAGGTCAATGATCGGACGATTACCATACTCGAAAATAACGGACATCTAACGCCATCTAGTATTGTTTAAAAATAGTAATATAACGTCCCGATTTGGAAATTCAAATATGAACCCGTGGTCTCGTAGAGATGTTTCCAGTGAACCTCGTATTTGAACCCGCGGGCTGTGAAGAGAGATTTATCTGGGTGCGTATATGGGGCTCCGGTCTCGAACGGGCTAATGGTGTTACACTCATTCGAACTTAATAAAATTTATATGCAACTATAAAGTACATATTATAATATACATTTTACATAATTTGTGGTGCAAAGAACATTTGTTATTGATTTACAAGGCCACACAAAAGTATTTCATTACATAATGATATAGGGAGAACATTGTTTGATGAGCGTTTTAATTGTAATTCATTATTTACAATTTTATGAGATTGATATATGAGAGTAATATTTTTAAAACTTCGTTATCGTACGAACGCACCTCAATTGCTACGCTTCACGTGCAATTTCCAACTTGTTTTCTCTGTTGCTGTCAGAGTTGGTCATATCAAAAGCTTACTAACACACACACACATAAAAAGATTAAGAAGATTTTTAATAAATTTTAGCGAATTTGAGATATTTCCGATAAGATGAGTGACATTTTTCCGTTCTAAAATACTGATTGACAAAAATCGTAGTATGTGACAGAAATGACAAGTTCCCATGAAAATAGCCTGGGATGTAATTTTGTGAAAAATAATAGATGGCTGAATAGATTCTATTATTAATAGTCCCATCCATTACTCCGCTCATCTTTTTAACACTTTCCAGCTAAGTTGAAAAGACCAAACCAATTCAGCTTTATCAATTTCTTGAAAATTTATATCAAATTGATATAAATTTTCCTGAAATTGATAAAGATTATTTAAGGGTCACTAAAGCATGTTTGGTATTGCATGTAAAGTATGTATCATTATTGATTCACTTACAGGGACACTCAAAAGAATTCGATTACATTATGGTAAAAAAAGAAAAATCCTTTAGAGAGTATTTTAATGATGTTACGCAGTTTCAAATGTATAACACTCAATGTATCAAACTGATATAAATTTCTGAATTTCACTACAATAACGTTAAAACGGAACATTTTTTTCTTAATTTACAGGGACACACAAAAGAAATCGATTAGAGTACTGTCTTTGCGTCACAATTGCTGAAGGACACATCTTAAAATTAGGTACACGCTTTCAAATTTCATTAGTTTTTTACTTATTACTCTTTATGTGTAAATTCTACACCTCATATACAGGCTGCATAAAACTATTCGCTTGCCATTCAAATACAAATATATGTATCTCTGAAATGAACTAAATGTTGTTAATCTCTATATGATACACAGGGTTGCTAAAAACTTCGGGTAATATTCCGATTGTAGGTGTGAACAGCTGGAATTTGCTTTCGAAATGCATTACACATCTCTAGATAAATAGAACGTAATATAATAAAATAGAACGTAATATATTATTTCTTTAAACGGCGCAGTTTTGTTACATTATTCTTAATTTGTCGGAAAATTTTTCATAATATGCTTGACGCATGATTAATTTTTCTTTTTTGTTTTACATAAGCTGCAAAAATATATGTGAAGATGGTCATAGCAGCAGCAACTGTGGATACAAAGAAGAAATGAACTAGAACTATACATATAGAAAAATCCCTGTCGGCATGGCCTATAGGCGGAAGTAGATTTCGAAGAGTTTTCATTTCAATAAAATATATAAATAAGTAAATAAATATATAAAAATAAATAAATGAATAAATAAATAAAAATGAAATATGATTAGAGATAAACCCAGTTTAACAACTTCATTTGGCCGCTTTTGAAATTTTTTTAATTTCATTTTTCTGTAAGAACAGGTTTAATCAAAATCATCTTAAACGAAATTCGGCTCAAATGCCCGTTTTGACAACATATTTTGAATTATGTTTTGACTTTATAAAAAAATCGACCAATATGCTAATTATATAGTTCCTAAATAACAAAAATTGTTAATTGAATGTGTTTGAGAGCAAAATTGAATTTAAAAATGAGTCATAAAATAACCAATTTGTTAATTGAATACATCCACAAATCTTTAATCAAGATCGCTTTGGGAAATTTTGTGCGAAGCGCCCACTTTGACAGCTCTTTTTAAATATATATTTAGCCTTTATCAAAAACCTGACCAATACGGCACATTACACAGCTCCTAAATAACAAATAACTGTAAATTGAATGCGTTTGACAGCAAAATTGGATTTAAAAATGAATCATAAAATGACCAAGTTGTTATTTGAATACATCCTCAATTCTTAAATCATGATCACTTTGGGAAATTTTTTTTGCGAAGTGCCTACTTTGACAGCTTTTTAAAAAATATATTCTGCCTTTATAAAAAAAAAAACTGGCCAATACGTCACATTATATAGACCCTAAATAGGAGGATCTGCCATTTGGATGCGTTTAAAATCAAAAATGAATTTAAAAATGAGTCAGAATATAAGCAGTTTAGATTTGAGATTTTTTCTCAAACTCATAATTTTGTTTAATTTATTTTTGCTATAAGAAATGGTCCTATGAAAAACTTGTTAATGTAAAAGTTGTAGATATTATTGAGAAGATGTAAAATAAATTTAATTACATTTAATAGCTTAAAAATTGACGGAGTTATGGATTTTTTTCTTTTTCACCCCCCCCCCCCTTTTTCTTTTCGTTTTTAATTTTTTTCATCGGTAAAAGTTGGTCCTATCAAAAACTTGTAAATACAAAAGTTTTAGATAATTTTAAGAAAATTTATAAAAAATTTAGTTGGATTTATGATCTTGAGAATTGACGAAGTTGTGAATTTTTTTCTCCCAAAAACCATGTTTTTTTCGCCCCTTGAGCCCATTTCTAAATTTATCAAAACATCTGTCACGTATAAACTTTTGGCCTATTTTTAAGAAGTAATATAAACTTTAAACCGATTTGATATCTATTTTAATTAAGAAGTTATGACGTTTTTTCTATTTTCACAAAAACCATCCCTATTTCCACCCCCTTGGTCCGATTTTGCCCATTAACAAACTCGACCGAGATTTTATGTCCCTTGATTTTATATAAAAGTTTGAAGAAGATCTGAGCATAATTATGGAAGTTATTGTATCTAGAATAAAGTGATGTACACCGATGGATAGATAGATAGATAGATAAAGATTTTTGCTGATGATAGTTTTGGAGTCTAGAGGTCTTGATCAGCGTAAATCTGTAAAACATTTTCAGAAATTCCAACATGGGAGAGAATGCAATAGGTAGTATTTCATACGAAATCTACCTAAAATTAAGCTTGTCTTCGATAAAGAAACACATAATTCAATGTATAAATAAAACACTGTATCTGAATGATTTGGTAGTTTAAACGAATGTGACATAAAATGTTGCGAAGTATGACACGGCGTATGTCCAGGGTAAAATTCAAAACACCAATTGGGGTTGTAAGCCCAAATAGATTAATGACACCGGTTTTTATACCAAAAATTGTCAATTTTGCTCTAATTACATAGAATAAAGATATTGTTTTATAGTTTGAATAAGTTAAGTAGTTAATAAAAAAAATTTAAATAATAACCAGCTCTGTAGGATTTTTTTAAAAAATGTTAAATTTCACTCAAAATTTTGACTTTTGGCCCAAAAGCGCAGGCTTAAGACATTTTTTTTCAGCAGTAAAATTTCATGCAGTTGATGTCCTACTATGAAGGAAGCTTTCGGTACCTACCCTTTACTGATTTTTTTTTAAATAATTTTGTTCGCTCCATCCTACTGTATATGTAGTGGCTTAGAACTGCTCAAAGCCTTGCAATTTAAAGCGCCGAATACTTTGTCTACTATTGCATTATTGCGGGATATACTCTCTGTTGCACCTGAATTGAATTGTATTTTCCCTACGCCACTCATTTACCGGAAGAGTCGAGATTAATAAAGAAACGAAAGGTAGCGAAGCTGTGTGACGAAGAGAAAAAGGAAGTAAATAGAGTGTTTTCAACGACGGCAAAAGATGTGGATTAAAACTAAAACGATGAAATTCGACGATTTAATAGTGACGTGCTAAACAGTTTAAAACTGAAATGCTAAATTGATAAAATGTACGACGGATGGAGGGTTTTTAAGGATTGTTTTGAAAATTACAACGAATGAGTTGATGTTTTATTTTTTATTTGTTTGTTTCGTCTGTTCGTTATACAATAAATGTATGTGTCTCTCACAGAGATTAGTTTTTATTTCGAGTAAGGTGTCGTCCATCCCATAATTGTGGTGTCAGAAACTTTGTTAACCTATAATTTTTCTTCATTGCTGTGAGTTATTTTTTCTTCAGATTCAAGCCGGATATTATTTTACGGGTGAATTCATCATTCTATATTTTATATTTAATATGAAGCTAGTCGACATCAAAGAACTGGAACTTGCATTCAAAAATGAACGTACAAATAAAATAAAATTGTTACATAAATTATTGGTCGACACTGAAGGTGATCGATCAAACAGAAAAAGAATTCGCGATTTCACTGGTTTCGATTTCCAAACAACCAGCACTGAATTCAAAAATAAAGTTACGAAAGTCCAAACAGATTTTTCTTTAAATGATTTAATTACAATTTGCAATTTATTATGTATTTCTAATGCAGGATCTTTAATTGAACTTGCAACCCGATTAGTTACATACCTTTCAGACTAGAATTTACTGCAAGCTAATATTATCCAGAATGAAAGCGATACCGATTCGGAACCTTAAATGTCTTCACATAATACTACATTGACTAACAGCACTGCAAGTAATACCGAATCATCAAATTTTGATAAAAGCAAGCAATTTCCAATTCAAAGTTTTTTGCCATCTACTGTTAATTTTAATGATGCTGAAAGCGTCATTCCGCCTTTTGATGGCTGTTCTTTTCAAGACATAAATGTTTGGTTAAGTAATTTTGACAATGTCGCTAGCATGTTCAATTTATCAGAATTTCATAGATTTATATTTGCTAAAAGATCCTTACGAGGAAAAGCCCAGCTGTTAGTACAAACAGAATTTCATATTAACTAGTGTGAAAAACTTAAAGAACTCTTAATTTCAGAATTTGGCATTGCTTATAATTCTGCAGAGTTACATGACATGTTAAATAAACGAAAATTACAAGAAAACGAATCCCTTGAAGAATATTTTCTTGTTATGAAACAACTGTGCTCACGCGGTAACATCGAAGATTCAGCACTAATGCAATATATTATTAATGGTATACACGACCCTGTTTTTAGAAAATCAATATTATATGGCTGCCAATCTATAGTAGAATTTTAAACAAAAGCTCAAAATTTATGACAAAATTCGGCATGACTATGAGAACACTAAATTTCGTAAATCCAAACCAGAAATGCCGTTGAAAGAGAAATCTTTTCCTCAAAAACCTGATCTTCTCTGCTTCACTTGCGGTTTAGCTAACCATAAAAGTATCCAATGTAGGCATAAAGTCAAAGGCCCTCGCTGCTTCAATTGTTCGAATTTTGGCATAAATCGGCTCAATGTGATCAACCAAGGAAACCTAGAAATAAGCCTGAACCATCCAATATTTCCACCATTACGTCGAATACTTTCATGACCAAACAAGTCATTATTTCGTCAGTAAATGTTCTTTCATTGATCGATACGGGAAGTGAAAGAAGTGTTAAAAGAAATTATTTATCGTAAAGGCCCAACAGTTTCGAACCTCGAACATTCAACCATCACATTAACTGGATTAGGAAACACTATGATCAAGCTCCTGGGTTTTTTCTCTACGGATGTTACGATGGATGATTTTAATTACGCAACTAATGTTTATGTAGTACCAGATTATTCCATATCTTTTGATCTTATTATTGGTAAAGATATTATACAGCAAAGTATTTTAACAGTTTCTCAAAATAATATATCGATGCAAAAAATCAAGGAAAATGAAAATATGTCTAATAATTTTCTGATTAATGTTGCTCAAGTGTTAGACGATATTAATCTTGATTTATCTCATATTACCAATGAAACTATACGTTCAAAAATTTCGGAACTTATTCAAAATTATTCCCCCCGAAAAGTAAAGACTACCGATGTTAAATTATCAATTCATCTGGAAGACGAAATACCTGTTACTTGTCCTCAGAGACGCCTAGCTCCCATAGAGAAAGAATTTGTCGAAAAACAAATTCCTGAATGGCTTGAAAAGGGAATTATCCGAAAAAGCACCAGTAATTTTTCATCACCTATTATCCTGGTAAAAAAGAAAGATGGTTCATATAGATTGTGTGTTGACTATAGGAAGCTAAATGTTAAAACACATAAACAACGTTTTCCCCTCCCAGTAATCGATGACATTATTGATCAGTTGCATTCTGCAAAAGTATTTACTACTCTTGATCTTAAAAATGCATTTTTTCATGTTGAAGTAGAAGAAAATAGTCGAAAATACACTTCTTTTGTAACACATTCTGGTCAATTTGAATTTCTATACATGAATTATGGCTTTAACGATGCTCCCTTAGTTTTTCAAAGATATATCTATAATGTTTTTCGCGATCTCATTAATGAAAAAGTACTTATCGTCGACATGGATGATTTCATAATACCATCTGAAAACGAAGCCAGAAATTACAACGCGTTCTTACAACTGCATTCGAATATGGTTTAGAACTGAATCTCAAAAAATGCCACTTTTTACAGTGAGAAATTGATTTTCTGGGTTACCACATTAAAAATGTTCAACTGCATCCATCTCCCTCAAAAACTAAAGCTGTTCTAAATTTCCCAGAACCTAAAAGTATAAAAGATGTACATTCATTTGTCGGACTAACCTCATATTTTCGTAAATTTATTCAAGATTATTCTTTAATAGCTAAGCCCTTAACAGATCTCCTTAGAAAGGACACTAAATTTTACTTCGGTGACCAACAGCGAAATGCATTTAATCAGTTGAAATACATTCTTGCTTCAGGTCCTGTTTTAAGCATTTATAACCCTAGTAATAAAACAGATGTTCATTGCGATGCATCTATTGATGGTTACGGAGCAGTCCTCCTTCAAAAGTCTTCTATTGATAATCAATTTCACCCTGTCTACTTTATGAGCAAAAAAAAAAAAAAACACAAATGCCGAGCGTAAATATTCGAGTCATGAATTAGAAGTTTTGGCTGTCATAGAAGCTCTTAAAAAATTCCGTGTTTATATTTTAGGTATTCCTTTCAAGATAGTCACAGATTGTAACACGTGCCCTAACTATGAATAAAACAGATCTTTGCACAAAGATAGCTCGATGGGCTTTAATGTCAGCCGATTATAACTATACAATCGAACACAGACAAGGTGCACGTATGCGCCATGTCGACGCTTTAAGCAGAAATCCCGTATGTATGATCATTCAAGACAGGTTTACTTCCAAAATCATACAATCACAGAACACTGACGAACATATACAGGCCATCAAATAAATTTTGAAAACAAAATCATATGACAATTATTTCCTCAAAAATAACGTTCTTTATAAAAATCATAAAGGTTACGATCTGGTAGTTGTGCCGGTAGTTTGACGAAATGCAGCTAAACATCATTAAACACGTTCATGACAAAGGACACTTCGGACGCAAACGTTGTGAAGAACTCCTTAATGAAGAATTTCTTATCCCTAATATGGCAAATAAGATTGATAAAGTTATAGCAAATTGTGTAGAATGCCTTTTATATAATCGGAAACGTTGGAAACAAGAAGGTGAGTTACATCTCTTACACAAAGAGGAGACTCCCCTCCAAACCTACCACATTGATCATTTAGGCCCTCTCGAATCGACTAACAAAAACTATAAACATATTTTGTCTTTAATAGATGCATTTACCAAATTCGTGTGGCTATATCCTATAAAACTACTTCTTCTGCCGAAGTCATATGCAACAACAAAGTTATACTTTTGGCAACCCTTCCAAAATCATTAGCGATAAATGTCCTTCATTTACAAGCAAAGAATTTGCTGATTATTGCCAAAATGAAAATATAAATCACGAGACAATTACAACTGGCCTTCCCCGTGCTAATGGTCAAGTAGAGCGACTTAATTCCATCATAATTTCCGTAATCTCTAAATTGTCTAAAGACGAACCGACTAAATGGTTTGAACATGTTCCTAAAGTTCAACAAGTCATTAATTCAACTTACCAACGAAGCATTAAGAGAACACCGTTTGAAATACTATTTGGTACAAAAATGAAACAGAAAGAATATTTATAAATTATTGAACTCCTAAACAGTGCAGTCGAAGAACAATTCATAAAAGACAGAGAAGAACTCCAAAAAGAAGCTAAGATGAATATTCTGGAAATTCAACAAGAAAACCTTAAGCATTATAATTTAAGACGTAAGAAACCCCGGAAATGTAACCTTGGAGACCTCGTAGCAATTTAAAAAAAAAAAACCAAAAAGGGCCAGGGTTAAAATTGAAATCCAAATTCCTAGGTCCATATAAAGTAACCAAAGTGAAGTCCAACGACACCTACGACGTAGAGAAAATCTCATCAATTGAAGGACCGATCAGTACTAGTTCGTGTGCTGAATACATGAAGCCTTGGCATGGCGATAACTGAAACTTTATTTTTTTTTCTTATCTTTAATGTGTATGTCTGAACATTTTAAAAGTCAGCGATTTTAAAGAACATTTTCCTAAGATGTTACACCATTTCAGAAGAAAGACTGACTGGTCTTTCTGGTGTACAAATGAACTTTATATTTTTCCCCTAAAAACAGTTACTGTTTTTGTTTTTCTTTTTTTTTTCTTTTCAGATTCTATAAGATCACATGTCGCTGCGGCAGCTCGAGATGTCAGGACGGCCGCATGTGGGATATACTCTCTGTTGCACCTGAATTGGACTGTATTTTCCCTACGCCACTCATTTACCGGAACTCTGCGTCGACATTAATAAAGAAACGAAAGGTAGCGAAGCTGTGTGACGAAGAGAAAAAGGAAGTAAATAGAATGTTTTCAACGACGGCAAAAGATGTGGATTAAAACTAAAACGATGAAATTCGACGATTTAATAGTGACGTGCTAAACAGTTTAAAACTGAAATGCTAAATTGATAAAATGTACGACGGATGGAGGGTTTTTAAGGATTGTTGTGAAAATTACGAAGAATGAGTTGATGTTTTATTTTTTATTTGTTTGTTTCGTCTGTTCGTTATACAATAAATGTATGTGACTGTCATAGAGATTAGTTTTTATTTCGAGTAAGGGCTCGTCCATCCCATATTACTGCCAAAATTTTGTGAAGTGATAGCTTCCTTCCGCCAATTAGCGATCGCGTGTAATTGTGTTTCATGTAACTTACTTCTCTTTTGGCCTGATATTGAGCAACAACTTAAAGAAGTATTCCTGCGCGTGTAAATTTCGGCCTTCTCCACGTGTTATTTACTCTCTTCAAATTATTTTAATAAATTGCTTTCCTGATAAAATTGTTGGAGTATTTGTTTAATCTATCGGTTCCGAAAATGGGCAGCAATTTGACTCTTTAGGAGACAATTTAAAATTTATAACTTACCTATTTGCTGTCCTTTTTTTAACTTAACCATCATACATGATATAGGGTCTTGCAATTGTTTTGAAAATCGAAAAAAAATGACGGATTTATATGTTTCAAATACTGGAGATTCCGAAAACCATATTTTTAGAAAAAAATGTCGCCCGTCCGTCTGTGTGTATGTCTGTCTGTCTGTAAACGCTCTATCTCCCGAACAAATTGAGATAGAGACTTGAAATTTTGTATGTACTTAGTATGTAAGAATGGGACAATGCCTATTTAATATCAGTAACCTCGATTATCCGGAATTATTTTTTCGGGCTTTCGAAAAAATCGTT
Source organism: Maratus speculifer (assembly GCA_964019185.1). Classification (NCBI taxonomy): domain Eukaryota; kingdom Metazoa; phylum Arthropoda; class Arachnida; order Araneae; family Salticidae; genus Maratus; species Maratus speculifer. The sequence continues at coordinate 298,975,458 of OZ025295.1, read as the reverse complement.
CTGACGAAAGGTATATAAAAGTTTTCGAATTTTTTTTATTTTTAGGAAGGAACGTAAAAAGCAATAAAATAACACAAATTTAGTATAAAAAACGAAGTCGATCGGATTATTAGTTGCCGAGATGTTTGCAGTCATGTTTTCCACATTCTTCGATTTTTCATGACCCTGTATTTCATTCAAATTTCAATTCAAAGATACATTTCAATTGGAAATGAGAGACTTAATTCAACGCAGTAAACTATTAATTAATATTTTAATTATTTTTGGAGCTATAAGTATGTTTCTTTTACGCAATTCGGTAATACTTGAGTAGTTCGGCGTTTGTTATAATTTGTCGAATTGGTTCATCAGCATTCATGGGCCATTGCTATGTAGGGGAGAGTGGGGAAACTTGAGGATAGAGGATACTTGAGCCACCCCTATTATCTCTACGGTTGGTTAATTTTTCTTTCTAAAACTGGCAATATGATAACATATTTATAGTTCTGAACATGTAAAAAAGAAATCACATACGTTGGTACCATTTTGAAAGTATGGTGATTAATAGTTGTTTTTTCCCTATCAGAAGTAAATATTTAGGTGCATGGTTTTTTATTTTTTTGTAATCAAAGTTTTGTTTAAAGTTGCAACAATGTATATAAATTTAATAAGTATAATGTAAATTGTATTTTGAATCTAAAATAGTTCAAATAGCTGCATGCTTTACTTAGTAAAACTCTGATAAACAAAAATAGTGGTAATGGGGATACTTGAGCCAGTGAGATTGGGGATACTTGAGCCATGGCTCAACCATCCCCACTAGGAAATTAGACATGGGTGAAACCAACAAAAAATAAAATTACGTCCTTATATTCACTAATAGATTTTTTTTACTGGATAAAAAGGAGCATATTTTTTTTTTAAATAATGACCTAGAAAAAAAATGTTTAAAAATGCATATTTTTAAATGAAAATATCCATTTTACTTTTCATTGTGACTAACAAAATAGCCTATTTAGATAAATGTAAACATAGTTTTCAATTTAACATTTATTACATTAAAATAACTTTTTTAAATTGTTTTACAGGTTATAATCTCTAATACTTTAATTGAAATTGTAAATATTGTAATTGTGACCTCTGTTAATGTAATTCTTTTTTTAATCAAAGAAATGACTTCTATTGTATCCAACAGAGGGCACTACTGTGTTACCATGTAGGTAAAAGTAAAAAGATGTGTGGCGTTACAACCATTCTGAATTTGTTCTTCAAACATGTTACCAAGGAGTTGAAAATCTGTTTTGAAAGACTTTATGAATCATAATTTATCATTTTGTAAAATAATTGTGGAAAAATAAAGCGAAAAAAATTACTTTTGTGGGTATTTTTCCACACTGGCTCAAGGATCCCTTCACCATGGCTCATGTATCCCCATGAGGGGGACACTTAAGCCACGATGTAAAAGAAAAAGTAAAAATTTATTAGACATAGAAAAATAATTCAAAATTAATTGAAAGTGGTTTTCAATTGAAGAAAAAATATCAAATTTTCATTTTCAATATTTTATTTTGTTCTAAGAAATTATAAAAATTTTAAAAAATTAAAATTTTAAAAATGGTTTAAGTATCCCCATCTTCCCCTATGTTAAAAATATTTAAATATACGTTTAAATTTTGTTTTGGAATTTCAATGCATTTTATAAATAGTTTACACGTTTTATTTTCATATATTATACTATGCATATCCATGATGGGTAAGTGTTACGGTGGCCCCCAATGACTAGTTTCAGAAAGAAATGTTTTAATCTAAAAATAAAAGTAAATTTTATATCTCCATTTTTATACCCAAATATTTTTGTTGTGCATAATGTTTAATAAAGGTGTTATACTGTCTCCATATTTATCTCCACAAAATTCTTTAAGAGATTTTCATTTGTAGCATTTAAATTGAATATACTGACATATTTTTTTATACTTCATTTTAATAAAATATTAAGAGATGTTGGAAAAGCTTTGGACACTAAATTTTCTTTCTATGGAAAGCAAAATATACAAGAAAATTTTCAAGATCCTGATCTTTATTTTCAATAACCATTATTCTCCATCAAAACACATTTATATTTTTGCCTCCACGTTAATCATTAATTAACAGCCACGGATTATAACATTTTCTTATTTAAATTATGTATGTTATAGATTCATTTACCGTCTAAAAGACTTCCATTACAGCCATAGAGTTTTACTATTTAATCATTTATTTTCTTAATATTATTATAGATTTTATTTTTTTATAAAGTTGGTAGTGCCACGTTTAGTTATTCCAAATATTTTTAGGTTAAATATATTAATGACAATAAAATTTAGATGTACTATTAAGTAACTTCAGGTGTAAAAATATTTCACTTAGGGAGAACTGGGGCACATTGATATACCTCCTCTACTGTTCACAGGGTCATTATAGTAAGTTTCACAACAGCTCCAAAAGGTGATGCTAGTACACTCAACTACATATAGAAAGTCTTGGAATGGTTCAGTAGTTTGATCAAATGGGACAGGTGATTTAATGTTTTTGCAGGTCAAAAGTAAATTTGAATTGTACAATTGAAATGGTATTATACAAATGTTCCAGTATTTTCGATCGAGAAGAATACTCTCCCTGGCAAGTAAAGCTACTCTTTATCAGTTCCCCATTCTTGTTAGATAAATTATGAAGTATTGGATTTGAGACTAATTTTATTCAAAATGGCTGCATGGGACTCATTGATTCTATGTCAGGGCAAAGTGATACAACCTAAATCATTTTCTAGGTCATTTTTTTATTACCTTTTATTATTTTTTTTACTATACACTCCTTAATCGAACCATTTTTCACCAAAAAATTCTAATAATAGTTTTTATTGAAGTGAAGTAGCTTTAATTTCTTTATATTAAAACATTTTGTAGCATTTTTGCAAACAGAAGACGTACCAACTTACCCAACATCTAGTGCTAGTAGAACTAACAAAAGAAAAGGACGGCAGCCTGGAAAATGTCAAATTTATATCGATTCTCCAGAGAAAAAAGGATTTTCGACAAGAGAAATATTAAGTAAGAGAAACTGAACAGCACAGGATAATTATACTATAAACAGACTTTTTAGTAAAATTTTCCTTTATTTTCTGCTTATAAACCGATTTATAAACAGAAAACCCGGTCATTTTTTTCATCTTTCCTAAAAAAGAAGATAATGCTGAAGCTCAAGTGCCAGATATGAAAAAGTTACCACAGCCAACAATCAAACAAGAACAGCTAGAACATCAGGTCATCATGCATTTCATTTTGATTGCTTTAATATTGCTTACACATAAATTGTGGAAGATTTGAATTTCAATAAATAAATATAAAATGGTTTTCTAAATATTTTTCTATGAAAAATATGCATTGGTGTTATTTTGTTTCCATTTTTCCCAGACGTATCAAAGTGCTCCATGAGGTGTATCAATCTGCCCCGGGGATGGGGCACATTGTAGTAGGGTTTGAAATGTCGTAAAATGTAGCTCCAGCTGGATTGACGTGCCAAGTTTGATATTTTTGTCTTATACTGGAGATATTGACATGGAGATTCCAAATATCTTAGGTGCCATTTTTTTCTTGCACGTTTTTGGGGTTATTTTTACGGTGGCATCCAAGATGGCTGCCATTTACTGACTTCTTTAATATTTGTTGAATATTAATGACTAATATGTCAAACTATATGTTTTCGGGGTCAAGAAATACAAATTTTAAACAAAATTAGGAGTAAATTGAGTTTTTTAAGTATTTTAAGTGATAAGATGCAAATAAATTACAAACATATGAAAGACATCGGATATACTACAGTTTTATTAATCAGTTCTACACAACCAAAATATTTAAATGAAACAACATAAATAACTGAAAATATTAAAAATAATTATTAAAAACTGCATTTATATGTATATACACTACTGGGATATCACGAATCGCTATTATCACTGGGATGGTATTGATAGTCCTTTGTATTATTGCAGTCACTGCATTTGCAAAGGGTAGTACAAACCAAAGAGTTCTTTAAAGAGGAACATTTCCCAACTGCACATGTTCTTTTGCACTCGCATTTCACAAGTTCAATAACGCCTTTAGGCGCAGGTAACTCCAGGGATTTGACTGGAGTAATTTCTCCTTCGCTATCTATTTCCCAACCATTTCCAATAAGTGGGGATACAATAGGTCGGGGATTTTTGTAGCCCTTTCCAGTGGTGCAAATTAAGTTGGATCGTAGAATATGTGGCTTCAGTGCTCCAATAGTTGGTGGTAATTTCTCTCCCTCAAAACTTTTAGTTCTGAAAAGGTGCCATCTTAGCTCTGAAATGCTTGAAAAATTACTATTTCTCAAATAAGTCCAGTTGGTGAATTTTTCAAATAACGACAGATTGGATAATGGATCAACGTTAGGTTCTTCAAGTTCTTGAAAAGCTGTTATAATATCATCATCACACGGAAGACTGATATATACTTTTATCCACTTTTGTTTTGAAATGCCCAGAAATTTTCCTCCCCGGTCTCCACCAGTGTATGAATGTAAACCTAGTAAATCTTTGCTTTTATGATCACCTATTGCTTCTGATTATTGCTATTATGATCACCTATTGATCTTTCATTAATATTAATTTTCCTATGTTTGTTGCCTCGACAGTAACAAAATTGATTTCACTGTTTACTAGATGCTTTGAAACCAAGTCAATCAGCAGTATGAAAATGTCTGTATCTTGTGAAAATACATCTATCTCACAATTATCGTGATATTTAACTATATCAAGTACATGAAGAGGTATAATGGTGTCTGCTTCTTCATGTGTATGATCACATAATTTTGAATCATAAACATTTGCTTGATTACTGTATGTTTTATTGCCAAAAACGACAACAATTTTCTTGATGCTAACAGCAAAAACCTGTATTAACTTATTCCCAAGATATTTGGTTAGCTATGATTTTGTTTCATTGTGTGAAAGGAACGTCTTTAATGATACTAAAGATATATTGGTACTATTTGAAATAGTAAATTTTATAGGTTCTGTTGCCCCTAATCTTTTCTTAAGTGTTTGTTCCTTCAATGAGTTTTCAAGGTATTGATCAAATATTATTCTCCCCTCAGTGTATCTGTTTGTCATTTTTATAATGATTTCGGTAAAAGCATTTGCAAAGTCCTCACAAGTTTTCATGGCAGGTGTCTTTTTTATAGATTGTACAATTGTCATTCCATCTATAATGCACACTTTTTCTAGCGGAGAAGTAATTGAGGATGCTAATGATTCATTTACGGGAGAACGATTGTATTGCTCTATTTCTGCAATAAATGAACTTTTGTCAGATGGAATATGAAGATACCCATCAGTAGAAAACAATGATCTTGGTATTATAGAAAACTGGTAATTCCCAATTGCATGTTCTAGGTTTGTAGACATTTGAGGTCTGTATTGCATAACTACGAGAAAACGAGCAAGAAGTTGCCTATCTTCTCGAATTTTAACTAATTTATCCCCAATCTTAAATTCAGTCTTCTTGTTCCAAGTACTGAATGTTTTCAATTTTATTTTTTTCATTGGATGCCAAATTGACAATTTAGCGTGTTCACTGTGTAGTCTATCTTTTACAAATTTTTCGATTTCCAATTGGCCTTTTTGGTCACGGTTCAGAATATCATCCTTCGCAGATTCTGGAACTTTCATAGAGGATGCGTTATTCATTAGTGTAGTATTATCTCGGAACGGGTTTCCTCCACAATGATTCCGAATGCTTTCCTTGATGATGGCTGCATTGTGAAAAATTCTTAATGACATGGACGTCTGAAGTTGATAATGTTTCATGGGCTGCTTACATATTTCATTTGGGCAGTACTTTTCAAAGAAACTTGAAACAATGCGTAATATTTCTGGTGCACACAAGAAATACCTTTCGAGGGCGCTTTCGTTCTGAGTCAAACCAGTAATTCCTCCAATGTTCTTCAGCTCTTTGATTTTCTGTTCCAAGTTCTGGTCTGAAAATAGTTTCGTAAACGGCACATTGGATTTCGATATTGCAAAACAACCAGATTCAAGAGCATTCCATACATCTGGATGTGTTGTTTTAAGGTCCTTCATCTGTGCTATGTATACTGGAGTGTGTCGGGCGTAATGAAATAAGTCATGTGCAAAGTAATATTTGATTTGTTCCTCTAATGATGCGAGATGGAGTGCCCAATCTCCTTGACGACTGGCACGGATGAAACGGAACAAAGATCCAAATTGGTTCATATACTGCAGTAGGAACTTTGCCATGTCACCACTGCATTGTGTAATATGTGGAAGACAATCTTTTCCAACTACTGTTTTGATCTCTTCAAACAAACTTATAGCTTCAGCTTCACAATTATGCAATTTCTCACGTAATAAGTTACATTTTTCTTGCAGAGAAATAATCTCAGTAGAATGTGGCAATGTTTCAAAGAGAAGGTCGTAACATGCCAAAACTATAGTCATGTGGATCTCTATGCCTCTAGTGTATTTCTTACCTCCGAAAATCTGACGAATTGTTGCAGGTGAGTAAAGACCAGTTTCAGTACATATAAGATCAAGACCACTGCCGCCAATGTACTTTCCTAGTGCATGGAGAGATGCAAAACAAACATGAAGCTCTCCCACTCGGAACAGCCATTTTTGATTGCCGGTGGATAATTGAATTTTCAGAGCACGTTCATACAAGTCCATATCCATCGTCATTATGACTTTAGCTGCTTGTCCCTGAACTAAAGTTGCAATTTCTTCAGCCATGCATATAACTGTGTAAAGTGCATTGATGTCTGTTGGTGGTAGTCTCATTAAAGGAGCCACTACAGCACTATTTGTTTTCTTATTCTTTTTCCCCTTCTCTTGCATCTCAAGCAGAACAGAATTCGATGCCCACGTGGGCATAATAGCTTTCTTGAGTGCAATTTTTTCTCGAACTTTATTTAGTTTTGACACGATTGAAACACTTGTGTTTGAAGTTGAAGCTTCCATAGTGCCCTCACGGTGAGAGTAACAGCAAAAAAACCATGCTAAATCACTAAAGATGTCATTGTCACTGTCTAGTCTAAAGTTAGTAAAAGTAATTGTTTTTACTGAAATATTTGGAACTGTTTTATATAACACTTGCATATTGGACAATGAGGGTTTTGGGGGAATCACTAAAGGATCATTCATTGCTACTTTATCATCATTTTCATTCAATACATATGCAATCAAGGCCATTACCGTTTATGTATTTTCCTAGTGCATGGAAATATGCAACACAAAATTGAAGCTCTCCCACTCGGATTAGTTACTTTTGACTGCCAGTAGACAATTGAATTTACAGAGTAGACAGAATGGAATTAAATTTGACTCAAGAATTTTGCTCGCTTTGAAGCATATGCTACAAAGCGAGTTCAGTTTTCAGTTTTTCAAACTTGTCTATTTCAGGTTTTTGACATAATTATCCACCTATCAAGCAAATTAAACAATTCATTGTATATTTATGAGGCAGTCATTCTTATTAGTAAGTATAATTCAGCGAACAAATAGTTTTGACATCTGCAGCAAAAGAGAAAACAAACAATAGTAGTAATTTTGTAGTAAATTTATAAATAAATAATTAATAACACGATTTACGCCTATTTTAACTGTAGATTTGTATTTCTTGACCCTAAAAACATGTAGTTTGACATACTGGTCAATAATATTCTACAAATATTAAAGAATTCAGTAAATGGCAGCCATCTTGGACGCCATCTTGAAAATCATCCCAAAAATGTTTAAGAAAAAAATGGCACCTAAGATATTTGGAATCTACATATCAAAAGCTACAAAATAAAACAAAAATATAAAACTTAGCACAAAAATCCAGCTGGAAAACATTTCCGACCCTACTATTGATACAAATGACTTTTTTTTTATTTTTTTTATTTCATGCAAAAATAATGCATAAAACAATGATTGTCCATTTTTATAACACACTACACAAGTTTAGCTGACACAACATGGAGAAATAACTTGAAATTTCTGCTTTCTGGACACCAAAAAAATTCTTAGAAAAAAGCTGTATCAATGTGCCCCAGTTCCCCCTACATACACAGAACGAGCGAATAGATAAAAATAGCTCGTACGATATATAATTAAGAAAAATTGTAAAATACATTAGGTACCAGAACAGTTATAGACTTAAAAATTAATGAAAAAAGCGGGGGGGGGGTAGGGACTAGCAAGATGGCTTTAAAAATCGTTCACATAATTATTCTGGTGTAAATTAATTTTTACATTTTGATTTTAAATTGGTTTTTTATTCAATATGGAAATTTTTAATTTTTTAATTTTGTACGTAATAAAAGTTGATACATAAAATTATACGAATAAAGCTTTTGTAGCAGAAAATTTATGTCTATGGCGTGATAGTTAAAAAATGTGAAATGAAGAGTTAGTTTTAAAAACTCTGTTAGAGTTTTTTATGGTGAATAAAGTTCACGTGTCAAATAATAAAATATATATATGGGAAATCTCCTCCACTATTAGATCTGCATATTATTTTCTACGCATCGCAACTCTGATGAACAGGCTCTCAGTGAGGCAGACGATTTTGAAGAAACTATTAATTCCTAAGAAGCCAGACGATTTAAGCGGTAGAAAAAAGAACTGAACGGAAGAAAGGAAAATGGAATGTTTTTAGTTTTAAGTTGGTGTAAAAAGAACGTAAGATGAAGACGATTTCCCGTATAAGATGTAATTGATTAATTAGAGTTATGATTGTTTTGTAAATAGTCTTATGTAAATATCTTTTTTGTAAATATTAACTTTTAATATAAGTCATTTAAAAGTTTAAAAACGGTGTCAGAATTTAATTTACCTCCGAGTTTATTTACTTATGTGTTCAAAAGAACTTTTTAAAGAAGAATCTCCATAAATTTTGGTCTCAGTAAGTGAGATACAGACGCCCGCCCACAGAGATGGAAATATATTTTTTTTAAATATTCTGGATGCCAATATTTTTTAGAACTGTGATGGAATGTCAAGCCCACAAAGCTAATTCAGAAGAGGTAAAATTTTGCGATGAAAGTGCTATCAAAGTGTGTGAAGCTGAGCATCTGATTATGAAGTGAGTTTATTATTTCATTTTTCTTTTCAATAATGGAAAAATTAGTTGATTTAAAGGAATTAGAGTTTTCTTTGAAAACTGAAAAATCAGCTAGTATTAAGACATTGCACAAATTAATTTTTGGAGAAATCGGTGACAGAAATAATCGACGTAGAATTCGGAATTTTACTGGGTTTACGTTTGAAGTAGATTCCGATGAATATCAAACTAAATTCAAAGAAATTAAAGATAATTTTTCTGTTAACGACTTAATTACCATTTGCAATGTTTTGTGTATAAATAATTCGGGAACTTTTGATGAAATTGCTGCCAGAATAATTTCTAGTTTATGTAATTTTAGTATTTTGAAAATTAATATGATACCCGATGAAGGTACTCTTAGTGATGACGAGAGTGCCGATGAATTTAATGATGATTTACAAGATAAAACTAAAAATATTTCAACTGTTTTTGAGAATAATATGAGAAATGATTCTGGTAGTTCTAATTGTGAAAGTAATGAAAATCAGAAAATTCTGATTCCTGATTATGTTATTAAACCAAGCATTTCTATTAATGATATTGAAAGTATGATTACAATGTTTGAAGGTACTCAAGTACAAAATATTAATAAATGGATTGCCGATTTTGAAGATATTGTTTCATTATTTAACGTTAGTGATTTGCACAAATTGATTTTGGCTAAACGCCGTATGACAGGCAAAGCAAAATTATTTCTTGAAAGTGAAACAAATATTAATTCGTGGTCTAAATTAAAAGCCCTACTCATATCTGAATTTGGTCAAACGTGCAATTCAGCTGAATTACACGAATTGCTGTCCAAAAGAAAAATTAGACCACATGAATCGTTAGATGAATATTTTTTAAATATGAAACAATTATGCTCAAAAGGCAATATTGAAGATTCTGCCCTTATTCAGTATGTAATAAATGGAATTAATGACCCCATTTCTAAAAAATCTTTTTTGTATGGTTGTCCCAATATTGCTGAATTTAAACAAAAATTAAAGATTTATGAAAAAATAAGATCGGAGTATGAAAATGCAAAAATTTCATAAATATGAAGGAGCTAAGCCTAAAATTAAATCCGAAGTTGAAGTTAAGAACAAATTTAAGCCTGTAAAGCCAAATATGCGTTGTTTTAATTGTGGCGGGAATAATCATAAGAGTATTAACTGTGTAAATAAAGATAAAGGGCCGCTTTGTTTTGCTTGTAACGCTTATGGTCATAAATCATTTCAATGTAATAAAACTAAAGATACAAGTGTTAAAAATGCTCAGTCACAAGTAAACATTATTACATCCCAAGATTTAATTCTGAAAGAGATAAAGCTTTATTCTTTGCGTTTAATCTCTTTAATAGATACTGGTAGCCAAAAGACTTTGTTAAAGAAAAGTATTTATGATAATTTGAAGAACTTTGTAGAATTAAAACCTACGAGTATCTCTTTGACCGGTCAAGGAAAAGCCTCAATTAAACCAGAAGGTTGTTTCAATTCAGAAATCGAAGTAGATGGTTCAAAATTTAAAGTTACTATTTTTGTCGTTAAGGACAGTTGCATTAATTTCGATTTAATTATTGGCACTGATGTTATTCATCAAGGTATATTAACTATTTCTGAGAATAAAGTGAAACTGTTTAAAGCTGAAGTTCAGTCTAATGACTTTTTAGCTAATATTATAAATGTTTTGGATGAGCCTAAAATTGATTTAACTCACATTGCTGACAAAAAATTACGTTCAGAGTTATACTCTTTAATTGAAAATTATGTACCAATTAAAACTAAAACAGTAGATGTTAAAATGAAAATTAATTTAACTGACGAAATCCCAGTTTGTTCTTCTCCTCGAAGATTACCGCCATGCGAGAAAAAAATAGTCGAAAACCAAATTGAGGAGTGGCTAGCTCAGGGTATAATTCGAGAAAGTTCTTCTAATTTTTCTTCGCCGGTTGTTTTAGTCAAGAAAAAAAATAACACAATGAGACTTTGTGTTGATTACAGATGTCTTAACAAAAAGACAGTACGCGAGCATTTCCCCTTGCCAGTTATTGATGATGTAATAGACCAATTACATTCTGCCGAAGTATTTACCACCATAGATTTGAAAAACGGTTTCTTTCATGTAGATGTTGAAGAAGACTCGCGGAAATACACCTCGTTTGTTACTCATGAAGGACAATACGAATTTTTGAAATGTCCATTCGGATTGAGCAATAGCCCTAGTGTTTTTCAAAAGTATATTTATAATGTATTTCGAAACCTATTAAAAGATCACATTGTTGTCATTTATATGGATGATTTAATAATACCTGCTAAAAACGAAGCTGAAGGTCTAGAAAAATTAAAACTTGTACTCGAAACTGCATCGGAATATGGATTAGAATTAAATCTTAAAAAATGCAATTTTTTGAAGCGTGAAATTGATTTCTTGGGGTATAGAATCATAAATGGTAAATTGTATCCCTCTCCACTGAAGACTAAAGCAGTAATAAATTTTCCCGAACCAAAGTGTACCAAAGATGTTCAAAGTTATTTAGGATTGACAGGATACTTTCGAAAATTTATAAGAAATTATTCGGTTTTAGCTAAACCGTTAAGTGACCTGCTAAGAAAAGATTCAAAATTTAAATTCGATATTGAAGAACAAAGAGCTTTTAATGAACTCAAACGTATTTTGTCGTCAGAACCAGTACTTTTAATTTACAATCCCAAAAGTGCGACCGAAATCCATTGTGATGCCAGTATTGATGGCTATGGAGCTGTTTTAATGCAACAATCTCCAGTAGATAATCAGTTTCATCCAGTTTATTTCGCCAGTAAAAAAACCACCGAAGCTGAACGAAAGTACACTAGTTACGAATTAGAAGTTTTATCTGTAATTGAAGCCCTGAAAAAGTTTAGAGTATATGTGCTAGGTATCCCATTTAAAATTGTAACCGATTGTAATGCATTTAAAATGACTATGGATAAAAAAGAAATGAGTACAAAAATAGCTAGATGGGCAATAATGTTATCCGATTTTGATTATGTTATTGAACATAGACAGGGTAGCAGTATGAGACATGTCGATGCATTAAGTAGGTATCCTATTTGTATGGTAATCCAAGATAGCTTAACTTTAAAAATTATCCAAGCTCAAGAAACCGATGACCATATTAAAACAATAAAAGAAATCCTAAAGGTGAAATCTTATGATGATTATCTAGTTAAAAATGATGTTCTTTATAAATGTGTTAATGGTAATGATTTATTAGTTGTACCGGAAGACATGCAAATGAATATAATCAAGGCCGCTCACGAAAAAGGTCATTACGCAGTTGCAAGAACAGAGAAAAGTTTAGAAAATGATTTTTACATCCTTAAAGTTAAACAAAAAATTGAGAAATGTATAGCAAATTGTGTTCCCTGTATTTTAGTTAATAGAAAATGTGGTAAACAAGAAGGCTTACTTCACCCAATAGAAAAAGAAGAAACTCCATTACATACGTACCATGTTGATCACTTAGGTCCATTAGAAAGCACTAATAAAAATTACAAACATATCCTTTCGGTAGTTGACGCATTCACAAAATTTGTTTGGTTGTATCCCACAAAATCTACCGATGCTGCCGAAGTAATTTCTAAATTAGAAATCCAAAAATTTATCTTTGGAAATCCAGTTCGAATTATATCAGATAAAGGTCCTGCATTTACCTCTAAAGCTTTTGAAGATTATTGCATCAATGAAAATATTAAACATATCCCGATTACCACTGGATTACCCAGGTCTAACGGCCAAGTTGAGCGTCTAAATTCTGTCATAATATCCGTTCTGTCTAAATTGTCTGTCGATAATCCTAAAAAATGGTATACACATGTAAGCAACGTCCAACAGGTGATAAATTCGACTTTTCAGAGAAGTATAAGCACAACTCCTTTTGAATTGATGTTTGGTACTAAAATGAAACTAAAAAATAACATTGAAATTGCTAGTCTTCTGAATGCTGAAATACAATCTGATTTTACAAATAATCGCGAAGATATGAGAAAAAATGCTAAAAAACAGATTTTAAAAGTCCAAGAAGAGAACCGTAAAACTTACAACCTCAGACGAAAGAAAGCTAACAAATTTAAGATTAATGATGTGGTTGCTATAAAACGCACACAACAAGGTCCAGGTTTGAAGTTAAAACCAAAATATTTAGGTCCGTACAAAGTCATAAAAGTAAAAAACAATGACACCTACGATGTAAAGAAACTTGGATTCAACGAAGGACCCATGGTCATCAGTACATGTGCAGAGTACATGAAGCCGTGGACGGACGAAGTTTAAAAGAAAAAAAAAAGAGAATTTCACCGATTGTGACACTATACCAACTATGACAAACCTCTGGACTGACAACTAATAGAATTTTAACTTTATTCTCGAAAAGACGAAAAGACGTTAGGTAAAAGAAGATGAAAAGACGTATGAAAGAAGACGAAAAGACGTAAGATAAAAGAAGACGGAAGACGTAAGAAAGAAAAGACGAAAAGACGTAAGGTAATAGAAGATGAAAAGACGTATGAAAGAAGAAGACGAAAAGACGTAAGATAAAAGAAGATGAAAGGACGTAAGAAAGAGAAGACGAAAAGACGCGAAAAAAAAAATATATGAATTTTTTCAAGAAATAATCTAAGCTTTGATAAACAATTTGAATGATGACTTCTTTTTTTCAATTTAGACTTTGGATGCTGCTGTGTTTTTTTTTCTTTATCTTTTCAGATGATCCAGCTGCTGTTTCCAGCCAACAAGAATACATTCGAGGACGAATGTCTCATCAGTATGGCCGAAATATGGGAAATCTCCTCCACTATTAGATCTGCATATTATTTTCTACGCATCGCAACTCTGATGAACAGGCTCTCAGTGAGGCAGACGATTTTGAAGAAACTATTAATTCCTAAGAAGCCAGACGATTTAAGCGGTAGAAAAAAGAACTGAACGGAAGAAAGGAAAATGGAATGTTTTTAGTTTTAAGTTGGTGTAAAAAGAACGTAAGATGAAGACGATTTCCCGTATAAGATGTAATTGATTAATTAGAGTTATGATTGTTTGTTTTGTAAATAGTCTTATGTAAATATCTTTTTTGTAAATATTAACGTTTAATATAAGTCATTTAAAAGTTTAAAAACGGTGTCAGAATTTAATTTACCTCCGAGTTTATTTACTTATGTGTTCAAAAGAACTTTTTAAAGAAGAATCTCCATATATATACTACAGAAAATATATGTAAGGAGGACGGATCGAGATTTTATAGATGTTACAGAGGGGCGTGGCCAATAAAAGGTAGGGAATCAATCTTTAATCTCATACAGGACCTGTGCATTTTGCAGCAACATCTTGTGAGACAAACAAATACGTCACAACAGATATAATCGCAGGTTTCTGCGATTAAGTAATTATTTTTCTAAACTATCAATAACAAACAGTGATAAAAATTTGAATCTATGTACACAATCTTCCACACTAATTACTCCTTAATTTAACAATTACAGTATTACTATGAGCCATACAAAAATTTAATAATTTATTTAATTTAACATTTTTTTTTTTTTTTAAGTAGCAGCAAACAGTTTTTACTTACGCTTATGAACAAAAAAAATTACGAACAGAACACTTTTGATATTAAAATTAGTTGATATTTTCGTAATATATTTCAACTTTTCATTTTTCATGTATCGCAGTAAAATCATATTAAATCAAGAAAAAGACACATGTGCTTATATTGTATCTCAAATGAAGTTTCATCTAGTTGGAAAAAAGTAAAATAATTTTAAAACAGTTTTATATTGAACGAAAAATTTAATCTGAGCTTACAAAATATTCAACAGATGTTTCTCTACTTGATTAAATAAAAATGAATTTTCAGCTTTGCACGCTGTTGAAATTTAATGAAAAAAGAAATTAACTAATGTATTTTTCTTTCAAACTCACTGAGTGTTTTTGAGTCAGTGTTCACTTAAAGCACTAATTTATTTTTCTCAGTTCAGGATTATTTTCTTTTAGTCAGTTTATGACTTCCACTGATTAATTTATTTTTTATCCAGTTCTTTTTTTCTTGTAACAGGAGATATTATAGAAAATTTGAAATATATTCGATGCAAAAGCGAAATGAGCTTTTACAAATTTTTATTAAAATGAAAGATCAAAGTTTCAATATATCTATCAGATTTATGAAGTTAATGAGTAGTTGCTAATTAAGATTATTGTTAATTAATATTATTGTATTTTAGTTATTGTTTTTTATATGAAAAATCACGTTCTATATATTTCGATATACAGAAACATTTTTATTATATTGGAGTTTCAAATGAACTATTATACTAATATTTTATTGTATAGGAAAAGGTCCATTGTGTAAGCGACATACCAGTATTTATTTTCTACACGAGAATGTGGTTACCACACAAGTACAGATAAAGGAATAAAATAATGTCTTGGTTATCCGGTTATCCTTTCTGAACGACTGAGCGAGGGAGTGGGTGATACGTTGTTTTGAGATTGTAGAGAGCAGGCACACGCATGTTTCTTGTCTGAAGGTAGAAGCTAAAAAAGATTGTTGGATAATCTTGGCAGAAGTCTCGGGCAAAGACGCTTGGGGCTTCAGAATTCGATTTGCCGGTAAAAGTGGTCCAGAGGAAAGGCTCCTGTGGAGCCATACTTTTACGCGGCCGGAGATACCTGAGTAGTTCTCTCGCGAAACTTGTTGATCCGATAAAGGCAAAACAGAATAGAGCATATAGTTAAATAATACTCAGTGTGTAAACATTATTTCTAAGTACAACTTTGTGTTGGGTAGCATTTGCTATACCCGAAACTATAACTTCAAATAATGGTTTTTGGGTAAATAATTTGTAAATAAACTATTTCTTAGTATTAATTGAATAAATTGGTATTCAGTTATCACTGCAACATGAAATTATATCACTTAGCTGTGTATGCAAGAGTAAAAGCTTGCAAAAAAGCGCAAAACTCTTAAGAATGAAGACATAAGATAAAGTTTGAAGGGTTTACCTCCCCATACAATCCATCTCTCTTCTGTGGTCAAAAATGGACAAAAAACGTAATAAAAGAATTTTCCATATATCTACACTGTTAAAACTAATAGTGACACATTGCACCTTTTAGGGGTGAAAGGCTTGTGTCACTGGTGACACCCCTAAAGGAGCCAGAATGACACCTTTAATTAGGGTGGAAAGATGGCACCCTTAATCCAGAGTGTCCAATAATAAAAAAATAAAATATTTACAAACCGACTTTTGGCAGTCGAAGGATTCGAACTCACAATGTCTGATTACAAGCTCAGCGTTCTAACCGCTCGGCCATCGAGACAACCTTCATTCACTCATAGCCATAGATTTTACTTGCCGTCACAGAAAACAGAAAGACACACGGCACAGCGCATGCGCATGGTTCCAGTCACCCGATCAGGTGCCACATTGTTGCCAATACGAAGTGTATGGCACTTTATTTAGCTCCAATCACCCAGTAAGAGACCCGTCGGCACGGCAACCACATATCCAAGCCCCTATGGCACCCTAGGGTTCCAAATGCCCCGGGTTCCAGTGGACCCTAGGGCCTTTTCACCCCCGGGTCCCAAAATGGCACCGGTTTGTCACCTTCACTTTTAACAGTGTACACTTCTGAATAGTTAAGAGTAGACTTTACATTGTGGTTTACTATATGAGTATTGATACAAGCTCAGAATTTTTATTTCTAAATTTGCTAAACAGTGTACAATGGGATAAAATATAACAGTTCAAAAACTACATACCATGTTGTATGACGTTTAAACATTAGAAACAATGATAAAATTATTCCGACGATTTCAACCAAACTACTCAGCCTTTTGCAGTTCAAATATCTCTTTTCCCTTGAAAAAGGCCGAGTAGTTCGGTTGAAACCGTCGGGATAATTTTATCATTGTTTCTAATATTTAAACCTCACAGAAAATGGTATTTAGATCTTGTTTTACCTTCATCTGTCTTCAAGCTAGGTAACGTGCCTTTGTCAGTTCGAGTCTTTAATTTCCCTTGAAAAAGGCCGAGTAGTTCGGCTGAAACTGTCGCGATAATTTTATCATTGTTTCTAATGTCTAAACGTCATACAAAATTATATGTAGATTTTAAACTGTTATACCTTTTCCCATTGTTCACTGTTTAGCAAATTTATAAATAAAAATTCTGAGCTTGTCCCAATACTCTTACACTTCTGAAGCTTTTTGCATAGTAATATACACGTATGAAAGATCTCTTAGTGGAATTAAACGCAAAAATTATTTTTCGCAAGATGTGTCACTTTTCTTGCTGATGAGCGACATATAAAATTTTACAAACGAGTTAAATTAATTTTCCTGCTATTGACCGCAATTACTGAAATCTGAATTTTTAATGTGCATTGTGTTTTCTATAAATTGCGTTTGTGGCATCTTTTTTACATTATTAAACAGCGAAACTTTGTTAAAGTGTTTTGATTATGTTGGAAATTGTTTCATAATCTATATTCGGCGCTTGGTTTTTATTTCTTGTAACTGTGTCGTGAGGCTTTTGAATAATTTTGAGTTCTGAATTAATGACGGAGAAATCTGTAATTTAAAATGCGTAGTAAAACTGTATTATGATGCATTTGATTGATTTTAAAACAATTATTCTAATTAGTAAATAAAATATATTAAGTTGTCATTGAGTGATAATGCATGGATGGGTGCTATTATGCAAAGTACTCATATTATGTGTAATTACGAAGGACTACAAGAGATGGCATCTACGGATACTGCGTAAAAAAACTCTGGGTCATTTGAATCACAAACAACCGTTAAAAATTAATTTGTTCCATTTGTAGAACTTATCGCTGAAAAAGGAATGTAACAGTCAACGCCCGAGCTAAAATTTACGAGGTACGTTCTGTGATGTGAAGCTAATTTATTTATTAGTAACAAATTTGTTTATTACGTAAATTTGTAGTGTATTTCATGCACTTTCAAAATGCTGTGAAACTATTTCGGATGTTTTCGCAAAGTTAAAATGCTATTATTAAAATATTGTTAAAATATTATATAAAAATATTATTAAGTTAAAATATTATTAGAATTAATATGGTTTAAAATAAACTGCGCAATAAGTATACCGGGCTAATAACGCCATCCACTTGTGTTATTAATCCTGTTGATTATTTTCTATGCTGGAACTACATCCCGAAGAGAGTTTACATTTCATGTTATTCACGAGAGAGCATTATTGCTTTTGTTGAAAACCACAAAACACTCTCAAAAAAACTTCCGTCTTTTCACAGAAAAAGTACTGGCAGCACTGCTGCCAGAAATTGTCTGTATATTGACGACTATCTGTTTATTTTTTTCTCCGTCAAAAGAGGAAAAATATCCGTCTTTTGAAAAAAGTCTGGAAAAGATAAATACGCCGGCGGTGAGGGTCGAACTCACGACCCCAGCATTACAAGGCCAACGCTCATCCGCGGCGCCACGATTGCTCAGGAGGAATGTGCTTAGAAGTAGAAGCCTTTATTTCTTATGAGTGTGATTTAGTTAATTTCGTTAAAGAGCTTTTAATTTTGAAGTTAATTTCGGGAAGATTTCATCTTTAATGAAACTGTGGCTGAGGTTTTTATACGTTTATATTAATATAGTATAAAAATGTGAATTTTAATTATATTTGCGTAGATTGCTAGAAGAAAAATATGGATGTTCTATGACAAGATTTTTTTTTTGAATAATATCATTTTTTTTCTTTTTGCATTTTATTTTTTAATTAAAATATCTTTTAAATGTCTTCACTCAAAGTACATTTTAAATGGGAATATTTATTATATAAATAACTTAGCAAATTCAACTTTATTCAACTTATCCAACTTTGAATATGAATAACAAATTGTGAGAATTTTTGAATGAATGAAGAAAGTAATTGTTATTTATTTTTAAATACGAAAACATTTGTATCTTTTTAAACTAAATTAGACATTTTAATCTATAGAATATTTTGCTTTTCATTTTAAAAATAAATTCGAATTTATTACTAACAGACCCAATACGCATGCGTGCAAGAAATAAACAGAAACTCTTCCTCATTTTTCGACGCTCGGAATGAATTCACAGATCAAGTACGTTTTCTGGGAATACGGTAATTATTTGTGAAAAAATAACGATAACTTAGTGTATATTGACGAATTTTTCTGACAGTGGGGGTAAAATGAAATCTGTATGTCCTAAGTGATGCTAATTTTTTCATGGCAAAACCATAAATATCATATGATTATTATTATTACATCTAATCCCTGGTGAGTAAGAAAAATTTGTAATTTCTAAGGCTGTAAAGTTTTTATCTTTATAACTGGAACATTCACATGCTATTATTCTACCTTATTTTATAATTTTGTTTCCTTAGCATTATTACCCACATAAGTGAGTAATAACATCAAACAGCATTGGTCAAGTAATCATGCCATTACAGATTATGAATATATATCTGCTAAAATGTTCTTTATTGTGTACATAATCAATATGTTGCTGTATCAAGGTCCTACATTTGTTTGAAAAAAAAAATCTAAAACCAAGTCGCAAAAAATTGGTAGAAATTTAAGATGGCATTATTACCCCCAATATACCTTAGTTGCAATTTTCCCTTTTTCACTCAGTTAGAAAATTACAACTTATAATATCAAACTAAAAATTTAATGAATTACTTATTTCACAAAACTTAACGAAAATCCGAGTCGAATTTATTGCAACAATTTAAACACTGTGAATTCCCATAATTCTTTTTCTTTTTTAATAAAAAAGTTTCTTTTTACAACAGATGGATAATCAATACTTTTTTTCCCGATTCGTTATGCAGAGCAAAAATAATGAAGAAAAACAAAGAAGAAAAAAATCTCAACTGAAGAAATTTCAAAAGAAAAAAAAAATATTTTTTGCCTTTTATCCGATTTATAACGATAATTAAGAAGGCATTAAGTTTGAAAGCAAATATTTTCTGAAACTTGAAGAGCTTTAGGTGATTTTTCAAGGCAAATTGGAATTAAGTGTTTTTCTTCTGAGATTTTTTTCCCATCTCTCTAGAATGGAGTTGTCAATGAGTGAATTAATTACTAGGATTTATTTTTTTTCTTAGAAATTGACTATTTAGAAATTTCGAAATGCACTAGGGTTTTGTGTGCTTTCTTTTGTTTATTATTATTTTTTAATTCAATAATCTGTATTTTTAAAATAAATTTCATATGTATTTTTTTTAGATTTGTAAAGAATAAAATCAAACTTAAAAAAAAATTATAAATATACAAAAAAAAAAAAAAAAGGAATCATAACGGGAAGTATTTTTAAAAATAACGGAAAATATTTTCAAAACGGAATCATATTTTTGTTTTTATAAAATAAAATATACTCTGAGGAAGAGCCTGATTAAAGGTTTGAAAGTACTAAGATGTTTTTTTTTAAAAAAATAACTATCAACATCTATAGTTGATTATTTTATTTTTCTTTTAAGTAAGCCTGAACATTTTAAAGTCCATATTATACATTTTATCTTAAATTTTATTTAAAAAATAAGTAAGAATTAGAATTACGTTTTAATATTAATACTAATTTGAAGAAATATTATGATCTATAATACATTTATGAGTATTTATGAGTTATAATTATTTAATATTAGATTATTCTCGACAAATACAATGTTTAATAATATATCTTTATGCTGTAATTATGTAAATACGTAGCACCTATAGTTATCGTTCAGTCCGTCCGTCTGTCTGTCTGTCCGCATATAACAATGCAAAAACTACCCAACTGAATCGTTTGAAATTTAAAATATATAATTATTACATAATTTTGTCGAGTCATTTCAAATTTTATGAGAATCGGATGGATAGATCAATTACAGGGACGATCAAAAGTATTCCGTTACATTACGGTCAATGGGGTTGCAAAAGCATTTTAATCGTTTGAAATTTAAATTACATACTTATTACATAATTTGGTCAAGTCATTTCCATATTTTTGAAAATAGGATGCATAGATCAAATACAGGGACAATCAAAAGTACTCCGTTACATTACAGTCAATGAAAAAAAAAGTTTTAAATGCATTTTAATAATATTACACTCATTCGAACATAATAATATTGATATGCATCATGAAGTACAAATTTTAATATAGATTTTGCATCATCTGTTGTGCACAGAACTCTTGTTATTGATTTACAAGGCCATACAAAAGTATTCCATTACATAATAAGTATAGGGAGAATATAGTTTGTTGCGCATTTTAACTGTAATTAACTATTTACAAATTTTATGAGGTTGATATATGAGAGTGATATTTTTAAAAGTTCATTATCGTACGAACGCACCTCATTTGCTACGCTTCACGTGCAATTTCCAACTTGTTTTTTTTTTTTCAGTTTAACCTTTTACTGCACTGTATGCCACATCTTGTAGATATCTAAAAACACTAAAAATTCGCATTATGGGCCGTGAGTTTAGTTGATATGATCACTATAACTGACTAAAAACAATCCAAAGAATACGATAACACTCAATAAGTCCATGTCAGATGGCCGCATTTGGCAAAGAAATGGAATTTATTCTTCAGAAGGGAAAAAAAAAATCAAGATTTTAAGGCAAAATTTACTTTTATCATTTTTACTGAATACTTAAAAATATTAACACAAAGAAAGTTGCAGAGTTTTAAGCAGATAAAATTAATTATTTTAAACCCTTTTAATTGCAAAATATAGCAATATTTAAAAACCCTAGTTGTTTCTATAGGGTTCAAGCCATAAAATTTCAAATTTTAACTTAAAATTCGAAATTTATTTATTTATTTTTTACTGTTTTTTTTTTTCATTATTAGACCGATATATAGATTTCTAATAACTTTTTTTTCATAAAAATAGAAAACAATCCCACAGTAAAGGTCTAACTCCTTTGGGAGAAAATCTTTTACGGAATTTTTAATCTTCAATCACCGTTTTTTTTAATACAGAAATTTTTGCCAAATCTAATCGTAAAAATGCTCGGATTTAAAAAGGTAAAATTTACAGTAAAAATTTACTGGTGAGAATAATCAAGAATTCAGAGTCTCTTATGCGGCACTTATACCAGTCGCTCGTCCCGAAGCGGTTAAGAACAATTTTTAACAGATTTCTATTTTTCCGAACTCATTAAAAGCTCTTACTTATTCACATTTAGTAAAGCACTGATGGGACGAAACTTCTTCATAAGGAAAATTTTTCATGCTTTCAACAAAAGTAATGTCATTAATATATCTGTTGTAACAAAAACCTGTTAAAACTAGAATTTTTTAGCGATTTCTAACAATAACATGTACAGTATTACTAGAAAAGGTTTTGAGACGGTAAGCTTTCCTTTTTAAAAATTTTCAATATTGGACAAAATTTTCTTATGCTGTAAATTATTGATTTGTATTCTTTTTAAGGCTCAGTAAAACGCTACATCAGAACAATTGAGACACAGGCATGAATAAAAAATAATTAAGAAATATTTCAAAATCACCTAAGAAAAAGTTTCGGGGCCATTTAGTTTTCCTGAACTTTTATTGGAATTAAGGGTCGTAACGAAATACAATAATATTTAAGGGGCTACTTCAGTCAAATGAAAAGACCCATTCACTAATGCTAATCCTATGGAAGAAATTATACAGATATCTCGGTTGCATTTCAATATTTTTAAAGGATTTTTTGGCTTTGGATATCTGAGATCGATCTATATGCATGACGTTAATTACTTTTTTCATTTTGTTTACAGTTATTTTTTACAAGGACGCTTTCATTTTTGGAATCGGTTTGGAAAGCGAAAGCAACCCCATAAAAAACATCTGCAACCAAAATCGAAAAACTAAAAAACGACCTCCATTCAGATCAATCTGAGTTATCCAATGCAAAAAGAATCATCTAAAAATATTGAAATGCAACCGAGATATTTTTTATAAATTTCTCCCATAGGATTAGCATTAGCGAACGGGTCTTTTCATTTGAGTGAAGTAGCCTCTTAATATTTAGTTGCATACTAACTTTTAAAAAGTGAACAAATGGGAATGATCAAAGCAAAGTCAGCGTATTCAAGGATAACTGAACAAGTTATCAAAATAGAATCTAATGAATATTTGAGGGTCGAACTTAATGGATTTAAGCTGAAAACAGATGAATCCTCTAACGGTTATCAGCACCGGCTTCTTTTTTGTGTCGATGCGGTGTTTTTACGCTTTAATGACTTTTAGGGAAAGAGAACTGATGTCCTCAAAAACAGGAACCTTCCCCTGAAGTAGGGTTGAGATCCTCATTTCCTGACCTATTGTACTATACCCCTCATTCTATTGTGAATATATTACCGACGGGTCTAAAACAAAAGATTTCCTAGAATTGGGTTGAAAGATGACCAAACAAGTGTACATCTGCAGCTTTACGGCGACTTTAGTGAACAAGGTTCTGAGAAAATACGAATATACCAACTTCCTAAGTGTTATAAATATTTTTTTTTAACCTTTTCTCTTGTGGTTAGTATGTTCGCACTTTTCGACGAATTTAGGCTACGAGCACACACAACTACTTTTTTGTGGTTAGAAGTCAGCGTGTTTGATGTACAGTCACCGCAAATAAAATCTTGACACTTGCGATTTTAGATGTTTTGTTAAATATCTAAAAATATACATGAGTAATAACTCCGAAACTCCAGATGTATAAACAAAATAGTACTATATTCATATATTTTCGCGAAGAGTTTTCTCCGAAATCCAACACGGGACCGTCAACAAATTGAAAAAGAACGAAGATCTTTTCGATAACCCTGTCAAAACTAATGAAGAAAAAGAGTTCAAACTGCAGATTATGATTAAGTGGATTATTGTAATAAACCGTGTTTATTTTTATGAATATAGCATGTAAACTCGTAGAAAAATTAATGTTTTTATAAAAACGGTCCCAAATTTTTCCAAGTTTTTTGCTTATAGTTTGCAGAGTTCTTCATCAAACTCAATGTTCTTTTCAGAAAGTATGACAATCAACGTTGTACATAACACCTTATAATCAGAATTAAAAAATAGTAAAAATTATATGATAAATGAGCAAGTTTACTAAATAATTTTTTACTGCGCATGCGTCAACGCTATTAAAATTGCATTTGCATATTATGTTAGTTAAATGTATAGAGCAACTTATGTGAAAGTCTCAAAAACATAGCTTGAAAACTCTGAAAATTATCGTCAATAGAATATGGTCAAAATCCATTATTCCCAAAATGAAGCAAAAAGATGAGGGGCTGTATCCATATTCCATTGATTAGTACCTACACAATATGCACGTACTACTATATTTGGATACAGCTCCTTATATTTTTGCTTTATTTTGGGAATAACGGATTTTGACCATATTCTATTGACGATAATTTTCAGAGTTTTTAAGCTATGTTTTTTAAACTTTCACAAAAGTTGCTCTATACATTTAACTAACATAATATGCAAATAAATTTTTAATAGCACTGACGTATGCGCAGTAAAAAATTATTTAGTAAACTTGCTCATTTATCATAAAATTTTTACTTTTTTAAAATTCTGATTGCAGTGTGCTATGTACAATGTTGATTGTAAAATTTTCTGAAAAGAACATTGAGTTTGATGAAGAACTCTATAAATTATAAGCGAAAAACTTGGAAAAAATTGGGGCCGTCTTTATAAAAACCTTAATTTCTCTACGAATTTACATGCTATATTCATAAAAATAAACACGATTTATTACAATAAGCCACTTAATCATAATCTGCAGTTTGAACTCTTTTTCTTCATAAGTTTTAACAAGGTTATCCAAAAGAACTTCGTTCTTTTTCAATTTGTTGACGGTTCCCTGTTGGATTTCGGGGGAAATTCTTCGCGAAAATATATGACTAGTACTATTTTGTTTATACATCTGGAGTTTCAGAGTTATTCCTCACTTATACTTTTACATATTTAACAAAAAGTCTAAAATCGCAAGTGTCAAGATTTTTTTTGCGGTGACTGTAGAATGACTTTTTTAGTCGAACTTCAATCCAGCTGAACGACAGGGATCTTTTCTATAGGGTTAAGATAGATATCTCCTGATCTATTGTAATATCTCCGTTTTCTATTGTGAGTAAACCGCAGAAGGAAGAAGATGAAAGGATTTACCGGAATTCAATTGAACTTGGGTAAAATACACGTGTGCTTGGTGCCTTAAAGTTTAGAACAGATAGCCTTTTTTACGCCGGAACTTTTCTCGACACTAGGCGCTCCGTTTCATGTGTTATGAGTTTAATTAGATGTCTAGAAGTCACATTTCACCGTTATGTCATCCCCACTTCTTTCTTTTGTAGAAACTCCCCTCTGTTTTGTTGATGTGCGTAGAACGCTTGGAAAAGAAAGGCCAACTGACATATCGTCGCGTTAGAGCAACAGTAGGACATCTAGTATAACTATAGAAAATGAGATGCCTAGCTTACTGCTATGAAACCTATATATGTATCTATTGAAACAGCAGGGATTTTTATACGAGTCACATCTGAGATACAGTATTTAACATAAATTTAGGCGAAAGCATTAGATGCAAAAATATTTTTTAATGCAGTAATTTAGAATCTTACTTTTTTTTTTATCATCACTAGATGTCCTAATATTATTACTTTTCGTCGGGTAAAGCTATTAAATGAAGCCTAAGAGTATAACTTAGAACGTAAAGTTCTGGAAATACAGAGCTCCATTACAATTTTAATATCAACTTTACCCTTCTGTATAAAAATATATGCACTTGTTAATATTCACATATGTATACCTTCTGAGTAATATTTGGTTTTTTTACAAAAAACCGAGTTAACCCCAGCTCAACTCGAAGAAATATAAATTCACCGAAACTGACCCGAACCGAAAACATTTAAACTCAACCCTTTCTACAATGCGGGAAAAAAAAGGGTCGGTAAAATCAAATTATCCAACTTCCTGACTCCAAGTGTGATGTTATGGTCATCACACTTTTTAATTTTTCTCTCCCCCCCCCCCTCCTTGAACAATAAATTTCCTGAAAATGTTCTTTTAGTTCTCGGGATAAATTTTAAATAGAACCTCTGATATTCTTGAGTGTGAAACCTGGCACTGCCTCTCTGTAAATTCTTCGATTTTACTGTGTCATACATCTAGTCTGAGTCTATCTAATCAACAAAGTGTAAGTACCCAAATTAAAGCTAGGATGCTCTGTACGCTAATTTTAAATTGGTGCAAAATTGTGCCTCGGGTTGGTTTTTTGGTTGTATTTGTGATGGCTAATTATCAGCACAAAGACTATAGGCCCTAAAAGGAAGGGGTGCCCTCCATAGGGGTATTTCTTACGGAATCTAACTCGTATTTACGCAAGAAAATCTAAATCTGGAAGAAAACCACGGAAAAGTTCTAACAATTAGGCCGACGGCCGCGATTGGTTTCGAACCCAGCACCTGACGTCTAGCAGTTTCGAGAGCAGAATTTCTCAGCCACAGTAGGGGCTGTGCTTCAGGTGCTTGAAAACTCTGGAATGCCCTTATGGATTCTCGATCACAGTTTTTTAAATTTCTATTTGTTTACTGACCATTTTGTTAATTCTAAAATTTAAATTATGTCAGTTTTTAATTAGTTTGAAGGTTATGCATGGTAATAACACGATTCGACTCCATTTAAGTATACTTTTTTTTTCCTGGACTCTTATTAGAGTTTAACGTTATCTTGGACGTTAATTCTATTGAAGTTCTGATACAAATTCTTTACATAACAATCGATGGTAAACGATTTTATTTTTTTTATTCGTAGATCTTTAAGCGGAACAAAACTGTTCAAAGGCACAAAAAGAACAAATTGTATCCGAACAAAAGAAACTTCAAATTATTTCTTGTCACTTATCCGACTTACAGCGATGATGAAAGAAGTTTGCAAACAAAAATGTTCTGAATCTTGAAGCATTAAGGTGATTTTTTATGGCGAATTGAAATTAAGCACTTTCCTCACAGGATTTTTATCTCTTTTTAGGAGAATTTTGTCAGTGATGGGATTATATGCTGGATTTTATTTCTTTGTTTACTACATATCTTAAATTACATTTTTAGAATTTGATTGAACCTTTTATACCTTTTATTAAATCAAAAGTGTAGTTTTCTACAATATTGTTCTCACACGGAAAAAAACATACAGAAATTTGCGTAAAAATAAAGAAATCAAGAAAAATAATCATGCGCCAAAGCATAGATTATGAAAATTTTTCCAACTCATCCAAAATGCTATAACGAAGCTTCATCGTTAAATAATGTAAAAGAAGTTCTGTGTAAATAAACTGTTTGCAAAACGCATATCTCATTTTAAACCTTAATTTCAATAATTACTATAATTAGACGAAAAAGTAATCGAATTATTTAAACCTTTAGGCCCAGAGTTTTTTCCTAATTTTGGGAAAAAAATTACTTTAAGCTAACAAAATTAAAAGAAGCTATCATAATCACAGACATTTACTGAAAACTAATGAATGTAGCTATTTTAGGTGCGTTCGTAATAATGTAAACACGTAGTAACTATAGTCGTCATTCAATCCGTCCGTCTTTCCGCGTATGACAGAGAAAAAAACTATCCAGTTGAATTGTGTGAAATTTATAATATATAATTATTGCATATTTTTATCGAATCATTTCAAGTTTATGAAAATCGGATGTATAGTTTAATTACAGGGACAATAAAAAATATTCCGTTACATTACGGTCAATGGGGAAAAAAAGTTTCAAGTGCATTTCAATGATTCACACTCTTCCGAACATAATAAAATTTGATATACGTGTATGAAGCATATACTTAACTACACATTCTGTACAATCAGTTGTGAAAAGACTTTGTTATTAATTTACAGGTTCACATAAAAACGTTCCAATAATACATATAAGGGGAAAACATTGACGGAGGCGGTTTAATTATATTAAATTATTTCACATTTTATGAAATACCGTATTTACTCGTGTATAGGGCGCACGCGTGTATAAGGCGCACCCCTACTTTACAAATAAATGTGGACAATTTAATAATAAAAATGGTGATTTCTTAAAATCTAGTATATAAGGCGCACCATAAATTTGATACGCTAATGAAGAATGACCAAATGAATTTCAGTAAAAAAAGAAAAAAAAAAGTCGAAACAAACATTACACCAGACCAGAAAACAAGACGAAAACGCATTTTTAGACTTCGGGTTGTAAGATAATGACGGGAAATAGGAATGAGTGACGGTAAAGAGAATTGCTAATTAGCGTTTAGATAATGTCATTAGCTCTGTTGTATAAAAAACTGCAAGGAATGAAATAAATATGCAGTAATACTTCAATTAAGTAACATTTTCCGAGTTTCAATATCTCCTTTGAATAATTTCTTGTTTCATATGTATATAGTTCGACTGCATCCAAGAGTAAAAAATTATTTCCGCGTATAAGGCGCACCTAGGAGTTTTGCCCTAGTTTTTTCGAACGTGCGCCTTATACAAGAGTAAATACAGAATATATATACATGGCTGAGGTTTACTACAAGTCACCTCCTGTGTAGTAGAAATCAGGTAGTATTTACAGGGACACAGAAAAAAATTTTGGATTCTATGCTGCACCGGAAGTAATGCATACTATTATACCAAAATCTGAATAATTTTTAAAACATCATTATAGTACACACGCACCTCATTTGCTACGTTTGATGTACAATTTCTGACTTGTTAGAGTTAGCGTAATTTTGCACATTAACTCTATTAAAGTTCTGATACTAATCCTTTTCGTAACAATCGATACTAAACACTTTTATTTTTTATTTTGTATTTTTTTTACGCACAACAGAACTACTAAAGACACTAAAAGAACAAATTGGATCCGAACAAAAGAAACTTCAAATTATTTTCTGTCACTTATCCGACTTATAGCGATGATGAAAGAAGTTTGCAAACAAAAATGTTCTGAATCTCGAAGCATTAAGGTGATTTTTCACAGCGAATTGAAATTAAGCACTTTCCTCGCCGTATTTTTATCTCTCTTCAGAGGAGCTTTTTCAGTGAAGGGATTATATGCTGGGTTTTATTATTTAGTTTGTTATGTATCTTAAATTACCTTTTTTAGAATTTGATTGAGTCTTTTATGCCTTTTATTAAACCAAAAGTGTAGTTTTCTGGAATGTATTTCTCATATTAAAAAACATATATAAAACTTTGCATAAAAATAAAATAATCAAGAAAAATTATCATGTGTCAGCCATAGAGTATGAAAAATTCTCCAACTCATCCAAAATGTTGTTTGTAGCTAAACTTCTTCTTTAAGTAATGTGGAAGAAGATATATGTAAATAAATTATTTTCAAAACCCATAATTAATTAAAATCTCAATAATTACCATAATTAGACAAAACGTAATCGAATTCTTTAACCCTTTGTTGCATACTGTCCACTACAGTGGACAAAAATTCATTCCCAAATGCTAATGAATTTAATTCCCAAATGCCACATTAGCACCGGAATTTTGGTTAGAAAAAATTCGATTTATTAAATTCCTGCAAAATAGCTTTTTCTTG
This sequence comes from Maratus speculifer, assembly GCA_964019185.1. Taxonomy (NCBI): domain Eukaryota; kingdom Metazoa; phylum Arthropoda; class Arachnida; order Araneae; family Salticidae; genus Maratus; species Maratus speculifer. The sequence continues at coordinate 298,945,735 of OZ025295.1, read as the reverse complement.
TTTACAAATAAAGGTGTTTTCAAATTCCGGTGTCAGTCATCAATTTCAACACTTAAGCAATGAATTTTCTCTGCGTCGCAAAGTGTTAAGCTTAGCTACAAAGGGTTAAAGTAGAAATGTATGCTTATAGATTTGTATATATGTTACACAGTATAGTAAAATTCAATTTAATTTCAAACGTATAACGAAGATCATTTGTCCCTAAGCTATTTCCAGCAATAAACGGGAATCAATTAAAATTAAAAAGATTTTTTTTTTCACTTTCTTTTGACCAGCTCTGTGCAATCCGCAAACTTTAGGGAAAGTGGAGGAGGAGAGGATGCCATCTTTCTAATGTGTTCATGCAGGAAGGCGCAACGGATCGTCTGAAGGGGCTACTTCACTCACTAGCTTGCTAATGTTAATTCTATGGGAGAATTCTTTTAAAATATCATGTTTGCATTTCACAACACTTCAGTTAAAAAAAAAAAAAAAAAAAAAAAAAAAAAAAAAAAAAAAAACAGTCTTTGTATTTCTTTTTGATGGCTTAAATAGATAATTTCACTTTGCAGAGAAGTTTTGTTGAGAAAAGAAGAAAAACTTATTTTGTTTTATCCGACAAAATTTTGAATTCACCAAAATTCTGGAAGTCTTTCGTTTGCACTTTTATTATTTTTAACAGATTGGCAACAGTAATATTGAGAAAATTATCAGTGGCAATGTTTTAAAGTGATTGGTAAAGATAGCAATTTTCATTCCAAAGTTAGGGGGTCGCCTTAAACTTGATATGGAAATAATATTTAATTATTTTTCAAATAATGTTTTGTACGTTAATGTTTTCATCTCAAAGATGCATTGTTTTCATGAAGATCTCAAACATATAAAAAGGTAAAACACAAAAATTTAGTATTTTGAATTTTCAAATACTGTAATATTCCGCATTTGAACTTCAATTTTTCAAACTAAAAATAAACTTCTGAAAGATAAAAAAAATAAATAAATAATAAAAATGATTTCTTTTTTCATAATTTTTAGGGGTTTTAAGTTTTTTTTATCTGTTACTAATTAGCCTCTGTTACTAATTAAACTACCCTGAAAGTTTAGGTTGTGTCATAATTTTTATTTTTAGATAATAAGTTTTTATGTATTTTGCAGCATTGAATCAAAAAATGATCTTTATTTTTAACCATAAAGTGAGTATTTTTCGCAAATGGTAAATTCCAAAGCTAAAAGGTTCAAAAGTAGCGAAAATCTAATTCTATAACACACATGTGATGCTTCTGTTTTGTATATTTTTGATAATTCGTTTTTAAGTGCATTCGTAATTATGTAAATACGTAGCACCTATAGTTGTCGTTCAGCCCATCCGTCTGTTCGTCTGTCTGTCCGTCCGTCCGTCCGTTTGTCCACATATAACAACGCAAAAACTACCAAATCGAATCGTTTGAAATTTAAATACATAATTATTACATAATTTTGTCGAGTCACGTCAAATTTTATGAAAATCGGATGCACAAATCAATTACAGGGACAATCAAAAATATTTCGTTACATTACGGTCAATGAGGAAAAAAGATTCAAATGCATTTTAATCGTTTAAAATTTAAAGTTTATAATTATTAAATAATTTTTTCGAGTCATTTCAAACTTTATAAAAATCGATGGCTAGATCAATTACAGGGACAATCAAAAGTATTCCGTTACATTACGGTCAATGTGGAAAAAAGTTTCAAATGCATTTTAATGGTGTTGCACTCATTCGAACATAATAAAATCGGCATGCATCTATGAAATATAGACTATAACATACATTTTCAACAATCTGTGGTGCAAAGAACATTTGTTATTGATTTACAAGGCCACACAAAAGTATTCCATTACATAATGGCATAAAATATTGTTTGGTGCGTTTTTTAATTGTGATGAACGATTTAACATTTTATGAGATTGATATACGTTGCTGAGGAATGCTACAAGTTATTTCCTGTATAAAAGAAAGTAGATAGTATTTATAGGGGCACACAGAATATTTGGGTACTGTACTTTATCCGAAGTAATGTCTACTATAACAGAATCAGCAAGAGAATAGAATAATCAGCAAGATCTGAATCTTTTTAAAACTTCGTTATCGTACGAACGCACCCCATTTGCTACATTTCACGTGCAATTTCCAATTTATTATGTATTTTTTTAGTACTGAATCCAAAAACGATTGTCATTTTTAATTCTCACGTCAGGATTTTTCACAAATTGTAAAAGTTAAAGTAAAAAAATAACGAAAATCTGATATAATTGGATTTTTAACTTTCAATAATTGATTTTTATATATTTTTGTAGCGCAGAATCCAAAAATGAACTTTCAATTTTTACCGTCCCATCAGGATTTAACAGAAATCGCAAATTTTGATTTTTTTTATAAGTCAAAATATTACTATTAATTAGACGTAAACCTTTTTCTTCATAATTATTTATTCATTTTTAACTTTTACTATTCATTTTTACAGCTAAATATGTAAATTATAGTGCATTTAAAATCTTTATAATTTCATTCCATGAGTGGAAGTTTCTTTAAACCACTTTTTTTTTTTTTTTTTTTTTTACTTTGTAACTTTGAATTTGACAAATTGCAAAATATCCTGACGTGATGGTTAAAAATGAACATGTTCGGATTAAGACCTAAAAAAATAGCGTAAAAATCAGTTAGCAAAAGTTAAAAAACACAGTAATCGTAAGCTTGTATTATCTCTACAAAAATGTTTACGAATAATTTTCGGAAAATTTGTATAGATAAAATACTAGATATTAATATATAATTGTACATTTTAGACGTTTAATAAAGCAAAAAGCATTTTTTAGTTTTCCTCTCTTCGGATTTTTAGAGTTAGACCAAAATGCCAATCTTTTAGAATTTACGTTAATTTACTACTAAAAAAATCGATATGATGTCATTAAGATGCTCGCTTTCCTCTTTCTAAGTATACTTAAACTGAGGGGGTTTTTAATCAATCGCATTCGCATTTTCTGCATCAAAACGATTTTTTTTTTTTTTTTTTTTTTTTTTTTTTTTTTTTACCTTTTTCTGATAGATTGAAATTTGCAGCATTAAAAAAGCACTGGAGAAAAGCTTCAAATACAAGTAAGGTAATGAATAATTATTTCCTGTCGGGAAAAAAGTATTAGAATTTTCTTATTACTGTTTATCCATAGAAAAACAGATAATTATATGCAAGCTCCTGTCATTACACTTTTACTGTCATTACACACGAAATATGCAATTTACGAAATATTTTTCGTGATAATTATATATTTTTCTAACATTAATATTTCTGAAAGCGCTGCAATTTAGGGATAGTAGTTGTTTTTGTTAAAACTACTGTATATTGAGTCAAAATTTTAATATTTTTAGAAAAAATGAAACACTGTTCTATTTTTGATGATATCGGATAATTTATCGCTGTAAGGATGATTTTTTTTTCAATAGTAGAAAGGTTCAACGCCGCAGCAGTTATACGAAACCGTCAGTCCCCATCTATAGTCCCAATAAATGTGTAAAAGTTTTTTTTTTTTTTGTACTTAATTAATTCAGAAACTATGATCTTCAATTGTAATCGATCGTGTGACATCAGTTTATGCGGTCTCGGAGGCTTACATCCCCTACCCCCCTAAAACATTTTGAGCCTCCACTGGAAAAGATTTAAAAATCATTAAATGAATTTATGTTCCGAAAATCCAAAGGAAATTCTATTCAAAAATGTAACTTAGTTCTGAAGCCCTTTTCACAGTTTTGCAGAAATACTAAATTGTAACTGAAATAAGAGTTTCAAGACTCGTTCATCCTATTTGCACATATGAAGCTAATATGATGTTTAATATTGCACTAGTTATACACTCGAATTTTTTATCATCATATTCTTTTCTTAGCATGAAATAAATTTATTACAACAGTTTAATAATAATCATGGTACCTGCAGTGTGAATATGCACTAATTTATATGTCTGCTTCAGAGAAAAAGAAAAAAAGATAAGAGCCTCCCCCCTATTATTCCCTTCTAGCTATGGCACTGCCCCCTCCCCCCCAGTCAATGAGAAATGATGTAACACTGCTATTGGGGGCCTAAAGAAAGAATTCTGTTTTGTTTTGATTAGAAGAAATTAAGTTTGCAACTATAACAGTCCATATTTAACATCCGTAAACTTTGGATGCACGTGTTGAAATAATCTTAATTTTATATTCATCTTACACATTTAAACATGAGATCACGCCGCGTGATTTTCCTTCCTTATACCATTTGAATGTTTATTCGAATTTTTTCTTAGATAAATGTTGGCAATGCATATTTTCCTGTTTGTGATCGGTTAAAGCAATAATTGATTGGTAATATAATGAATTTTTTAATTTCAAGGTTTTACTCTGTTTTGGAAGCAGTATAACAGCGTTTTCCTAGTGAAGATCTCAGATGAATATCAAAACGTGTATTTCTTACTCGAAAATTTTTATATCTTTTAGATTTTACAACAATTTGTACACTATTTAGTAAAATTGTGATTTTTATTTTCACGTATATTTCTAACATTTCATGGTGTCCTGCTCTTTTATTAAGAAATGAATGGCAACCCATTTATAGAAGTTTTATTCAAACAAAATGAAATGTATGCAAATAAACAGTATGACGCAAAGAAATCAGTTACATAAATTTTACATACAATTTTGGATAGTGTTGCACAAAAGACAAATCAATTTATTGAAATGAAAGCATTTTAATGTATAATATAGATTCAGTGAAAGTGATATATTAATAGTGCATTAGAAAATTAAAAGTATTGGATTTCTAATTTTAGATTTCTAATTTGATTAGATTTTCTAATATTTATTACTTTTCGTCGGGTAAATCTAATAAATACAGCCTAAGAGTATAACTTAGAACTTAAAGTTCTAGGAAAATATTCCATAATTACATTTTCAATATTAATTTTACCCTTCTGTATAAAAATATATTCGAATTATAGATTTTTTACAATTGAATAACATATAGTTTTCTTTCAAAAATCTGGGTTAACCGCCGCTCAACTCGGAGAGATATAAATTCACCGAAACGGACCCGAATCCAAAACATTTAAACTCAACCCGATCTGCAATGCAAAAAAAATTAGAGTCGGTAAAATCGAATTATCAAACCTTATGATTCCAGAGGTAATGTTGTGTTTCTCGCATTTTTGACACTTTTTATTCATTTTTTCCCCCTTGAAGAACAAATTTCCTGAAAATGTTTTTCTAGCTCTTGGTATAAATTTTAAATAGAATCTCTGATATGAATCCTAGCATTGCCTCCCTCTAAATTCTTTTATTTTACTGTATCATATATCTAGTCTAATCAACAAAGTGTAGGGTACCCAAATTAAAGCTAAGATGCTCTGTGTGCTATTTTTAAATTGAGACAAAATTGTGCCTCAGATTGGTTAGTTGGTTGTATTTGTGAGGCTAATCATCAGCACAAGGACTATAGGCCCTAAAGGAGGGGGTAGCCCTCCATAGGGGGTCTTTCTTATGGAATCTAACTAGTATTTACGCAAGGAAATCTAAATCTGGAAGAAATCCACGGAAAACTCCTAACAATTAGGCCGACAGCGCGATTGGGTTCAAACCCAGCACCTGCCGTCTACCAGTTTCGAGAACAGAATTTCTCAGCCACAGTAGGGGTTGAGCTTCAGGTGCTTCAAAACTCTGGAATGCCCTTATGGATTCTCGGTCAAAGTTTTTAAAATTTGTATTTGTTTATGGACCATTTTGTTAGTTCTAAAATTTAAAAAATGTCACTTCTCAATTAGTTTGGAGGTTACGCATGGTAGTAACACGATTCCACTCCATTTAATTATATTTTTTTCCGTTCTTGGACTCTTATTATCTTGGACGTTAACTCTATTAAAGTTCTGACACTAATCTTTTCGTAACAATCGATGCTAAACACTCATATTTTTTACTCGTACATCTCTAAGCGGAACAAAACTGCTCAAGACACAAAAAGAACAGATTGTATCCGAACAAAAGAAACTTCAAATTATTTCTTGTCACTTATCCGACTTACAGCGATGACGAAAGTAGTTTGCAAACAAAAATGTTCTGAATCCTTAAGCATTAAAGTGATTTTTTATGGTGAATTGAAATTAAGCACTTTCCTCATAGGATTTTTATCTCTTTTTAGAAGAATTTTGTCAGTGATGGGATTATATGCTGGATTTTTTTTCTTTGTTTACTATATATCTTAAATTACATTTTTAGAATTGATTGAATATTTTGTAACTTTTATTAATTCAAAAGTGTAGTTTTCTACAATATTGTTCTCACACGAAAAAAAACATATAGAAATTTGCGTAAAAGTAAGGAAATCAAGAAAAATAATCATGCACCAAGCATAGATTATGAAAATTTTTCCAACTCATCCAAAATGATATAACGAAGCTTCATCGTTAAATAATGTGAAAGAAGATGTGTGTAAATAAAGTGTTTGCAAAACGCATATCTCATTTTAAAACTTAATTTCAATAATTACAATAATTAGACGAAAAAGTAATCGAATTATTTAAACCTTTAGGCCCAGAGTTTTTTTATAATTTTGGTAAAAAATTACTTTATGCTAACAAAATTAAAAGAAGCTATCATAATCACAGACATTTACTGACATCTAACGAATGTAGCTATTTTAAGTGTTTTTAGGTGTGTTCGTAATAATGTAAACACGTAGTAACTATAGTCGTCGTTCAGACCGTCCGTCTTCCGCGTATGACAGAGAAAAAAACTATCCAGTTAAATTGTGTGAAATTTATAATATATAATTATTGCATATTTTTGTCGAGTCTTTTCAAATTTATGAAAATCGGATGTATAGTTTAATTACAGGAACACTAAAAAATATTCCGTTACATTACGGTCAATGGGGAAAATAGTTTCAAGTGCATTTCAATGATTCACACTCTTCCGAACATAATAAAATATATATACGTATATGAAGTATATACTTAACTACACATTCTGTACAATCTGTTGTGCAAAGAATTTCTTATTAATTTACAGGTTCACATAAAAGTGTTCAACTAATGCATATAAGGGGAAAACATTGTTTGACGGAGGCGGTTTAATTATATAAAATTATTTCACATTTTATGAAATACCGTATTTACTCGTGCATAGGGCGCACGCGTGTATAAGGCACACTCCTACTTTACAAGTAAAAATGGCGATTTCTTAAAATCTCGTATATAAGGCGCACCATAAATATGATACGCTAATGAAGAATGACCAAATGAATTTCAGTAAAAAAAAAAGTCGAAACAAACATTACTCTAGATCAGAAAACAAGACGAAAACGCCTTTTGTAGACTTCGGGTTGTAAGAGAATGACGGAAAATAGGAATGGGTGACGGTAAAGAGAATTGCTAATTAGCGTTTAGATAATGTCATTAGCTCTGTTGTATAAAAAACTGCAAGGAATGAAATAAATATGCAGTAATACTTCAATTAAGTAACATTTTCCGAGTTTTAATATCTCCTTTGAATAATTTCTTGTTTCATATGTATATAGTTCGACTGCATCCAACAGTAAAAAATTATTTCCATGTATAAGGCGCACCTAGGAGTTTTGCCCTAGTTTTTTCGAACGTGCGCCTTATACAAGAGTAAATACGGTATATATACATGGCTGAGGTTTACTACAAGTCACCTCCTGTGTAGTAGAAATCAGGTAGTATTTACAGGGACACAGAAAAAAATTTTGGATTCTATGCTGCACCGGAAGTAATGCACACTATTATACCAAAATCTGAATAATTTTTAAAACATCATTATAGTACACACGCACCTCATTTGCTACGTTTGATGTACAATTTCTGACTTGTTAGAGTTAGCGTAATTTTGCGCATTAACTCTATTAAGGTTCTGATACTAATCCTTTTCGTAACAATCGATACTAAACACTTTTATTTTTTATTTTGTATTTTTTTTTACGCACAACAGAACTACTAAAGACACTAAAAGAACAAATTGGATCCGAACAAAAGAAACTTCAAATTATTTTCTGTCACTTATCCGACTTATAGCGATGATGAAAGAAGTTTGCAAACAAAAATGTTCTGAATCTCGAAACATTCAGGTGATTTTTCACGGCGAATTGAAATTAAGCACTTTCCTCAACGTATTTTTATCTCTTCTTCAGAAAAGCTTTTTCAGTGAAGGGATTATATACTGGGTTTTATTATTTAGTTTATTATGTATCTTAAATTACCTTTTTAGAATTTGATTGAGTCTTTTCTGCCTTTTATTAAACCAAAAGTGTAGTTTTCTGGGATGTATTTCTCATATTAAAAAACATATTTAAAACTTTGCACAAAAAAAAAAATAATAAAAAAAAATATCATGTTTCAACCATAGAGTATGAAAAATTCTCCAACTCATCCAAAATGCTGTAGATAAACTTATTCTTTATTAAAAAAGATACATGTAAATAAATTATTTTCAAAACACATAATTAATTTAAAAAACTTAATTTCAATAATTACCATAATTAGACGAAAACATAATTGAATTCTTTAAAATAGAAATGTATGCTTATGGATTTGTATATATGTTACACAGTATGGTAAAATTCAGTTTAATTTCAAACATATAAGGAAGATCATTTGTCCCTAAGCTATATCCAGCAATAAACGGGCATCAACTAAAATTAAAAAGATTTTTTTTTTAACTTTCTTTTGACCAGCTCTGTGCAATCCGCAAACTTTAGGGAAAGTGGAGGAGGAGAGGATGCCATCTTTCTAATGTGTTTATGCAATGGCGCAGCCAAGAGGGTGGTTTTAGGGTTAAAACCCCTCCCAGAGCTGAGAAAGATCGCTATAATTGCTGCTTATATGAATGAAATCCAAACTTAATATTTAAGTGTATTGGCGCATTTCGGAATCCACCACCTTATTGAATCAGATTTCATTTAATAAAGTGATTCAATTAAATGGCAAAAATTCTACTTAAAATTGTGAAAGTGCATATTACATGAATCAGTTAAGTAAAAACTGGTTATTTGAACTAAATTACTTTTCTTAGATGCTTCATGCTAAAAAAAAATGATTTCCGGCCACACAGACGCTTTTTGAGTTTAAGTATATATACAGTAAATATTAGGGATGCACCGAATAGTGGTTTTGGCCGAATACCGAATGCCGAATATTCGGCCGACAGGCGAACCGAATACTGAATATTCGGCCAGCCGAATAGTAATTGTTGGGCCGAATACCGAATATTCGGCCAGCCGAATAGTTAACTATTCGGCCGAATACCGAATATTCGGCTTTCCAAATACTTTTTATATTTCAATGTCTAAAGGTATTAAAATGTTACTTTTTAAAACAATTTTACATAATATTTATTAAAAGAAACTTACATTTTAATAAACAAGAAAGAGCTTTTTATAAGAACATTTAGTATTGAAAAAAATCTGCCATGAGTTATTTAAGAAGCACAATTATGAGACTTTTTAAATTAATAAAGTTTTAAATTTCTTGGTTTCTTCTACAAATTAAAAAAACATTTTAAAATCAAAGAGAAATAATGATAAAATGGTCAAAGAAAAACATTTCAGTCTCATAACTGTCCTTTATAAATAACTAGCAAATTCTTTTTCAATATAAAGTACAAATACTTTCACCTTAATTCTGAATAAAGGAATGTGTAGCTCATAGATCTTCTCTTATGAATGGGATATTTTCCACCCTTCAAATATCCACCTTTCCCATCACATTTTACAGAAATCAAAGCATGTGAGTTGAAAATATAGTTATGGCATCTTATTTATTGTTAATGCAACAAGCAAAAACACAAGTTAGATCTAGAGTGAGATGAAATACAATGTACTTATGATTCAATAAGTTGATTATAATTATGGTTTCATGATCAAAATTTTCCATCTTGATAGCTATTTACTAATTTCAAAAGTTTTTCTTACTTACTTAAAGATTTTTATTTCGAAAAGCAAGAAACAGATTATTTACCAAACAAAATTTAGGAACTTGCATCTGCATATCATTTATTCCTAAGGAGAATCCTAATAAATCACCATTTTAATCCTTCTCATGGTTAATTTTCTTAAGTTATATTTTATAAACAGCAAATAAATATTGTAAAAATATTCTACTTTATTTAAATATGATTTTCTTTCTAATTATTTTAAATATATTTATAAATTGACAGTTAAAAGTAGAAATTGTGAAAGTTTTTAAAAATGTGTTTTAAAAAGGTTTTATTAAGTATTGGATTCGGCCGAATAGTTTGATATTCGGCCTTACCGAATATTCGGCTTAACCGAATAGTTTGATATTCGGCCTAACCGAATATTCGGTAACATGGCCGAATAGGCCGAATACCGAATAGATACCGAATATTCGGTGCATCCCTAGTAAATATTTTTATTAGTAGTGATTCTATTAAAAGGCGATTCAAATAACCGGCAATCACCTTTATCAGAAACTCAAAACCCCCTTAGAACCGAATTCTGGCTGCGCCACTGTGTTCATGCAGGAAGGCGCAACGGACAGTCTAAAGGGGCTACTTCACTCACGAGAAAGCACCCGCTTGCTAACGTTAATTCTATGGGAGAATTCTTTTAAATATCATGTTTGCATTTCACAACACTTCAGTTGAAAAAAAAACAGTCTCTGTATTTCTTTTTGATGGCTTGTAAACAGATAATTTCACTTCGCAGAGAAGTTTTGTTAAGTAAAAGAAGAAAAACTTATTTTGTTTCATCCGACAAAATTTTGAATTCACCAAAATTCTGGAAGTCTTTCGTTTGCACTTTTATTATTTCTAACAGATTGGAAACAGTAATATTGAGAAAATTATCAGTGGCAATGTTTTATAATGATTGGTAAAGATAGCAATTTTCATTCCAAAGTTAGGGGGTCGACTTAAACTTGATATGGAAATAATGTTTAATTATCTTTCAAATAATGTTTTGTACGTTAATGTTTTCATCTGAAAGATGCATTGTTTTCATGAAGAATGAAATTTTGAATTTTCAAATACTGTAATGTTCCGCATTTGAACTTCAAATTTTCAAACAAAAAATAAACTTCTGAAAGATAAAAAAATAAATAAAACATAAAAATGATTCCTTTTTTCATAATCTTTAGGGGTTTTAAGGGGTTTTTTATCTGTTACTAATTAAACTACCTTGAAAGTTTAGGTTGTGTCATAATTTTTATTTTTAAATAATAATTTTTTATGTATTTTGCAACGTTGAATCGAAAAACGATCTTTATTTTTAACCATAAAGTGTATTTTTCGCAAATGGCAAATTCCAAAGCTAAAAGGTTTAAAAGTAGCGAAACTCTAATTCTATAACACACATGTGATGCTTCTATTTTGTATATTTTTGATAATTCGTTTTTAAGTCCATTCGTAATTATGTAAAGACGTAGCACCTATAGTTGTCGTTCAGCCCATCCGTCTGTTCGTCTGTCTGTCCGTCCGTCCGTTTGTCCACATATAACAACCCAAAAACTACCAAATAGAATCGTTTGAAATTTAAATACATAATTATTACATAATTTTGTCGAGTCACGTCAAATTTTATGAAAATCGGATGCATAGATCAATTACAGGGACAATCAAAAATATTTCGTTACATTACGGTCAATGGGGAAAAAAGTTTCAAATGCATTTTAATCGTTTAAAATTTAAAGTATATAATTATTAAATAATTTTTTCAAGTCATTTCAAACTTTATGAAAATCGATGCCTAGATCAATTACAGGGACAATCAAAAATATTCCGTTGCATTACGGTCAATGTGAAAAAAAGTTTCAAATGCATTTTAATGGTGCACTCTAAAAAATAAATGTGTAAATCAGCTAATTTTACCCATATATATGTGTAAATTTATAAAATTACACACCTGTCGTAAAATTTACACACATTTTTCTGAAATTCACCTGTTTTTATGTGTATTTAGCATACTAAAATAAGTGTGTAATTTGTTATCACTTGAAAAACACAGATAAGTGTGTAAATGTAGAAAAATGGTTAGATTTACACAAATTGATGAGTTATTCTATTTTAAACATACTTATGTGTACACAAACGTGTGTGTAAATTTCTAAAATTACACACTTTGAACAAAAATTTAGCTGTTTTTATGTGTATATGACATACGAAGTCAAGTATGCAATTTGTTACCGCCTTATAAACTCAGACAGATGTGTAAATTATATAAAATATTTGGAGTTACACAAATTTGTGTGTTATATATAATTAAAAATGTAAAAATTATCTTAGTTGCATTTATTGTCATTACTAGAGCTAGACCGAAAATTCGTTTTCGTTTTCGGCCAAAAATCCGAGTTTCAACGAAAATTCGTTTTTGGCAAAAATGCTGCTGAAAATTCGGCTAGACCGAAACTGTCTGAATTCTAGAAATCTTCATTCTTACTTTGGAAATTTTCATCATGACTTCTTGATTTGAACTGTTTCCGCTTAAATGATATGCTTTTTAGATGCGTTCGTAATTATATAAATAGGTAGCACACGTAGTCGCCGTTCAGTCCGTTTTCCATCTGTCTATCTGTCCGTTTATCCATACGCATATAATAGAGTAAAATCTACCCAACAGAATGCTTTGAAATTTGAAGTATATAATTACTGCAAAATTTTGTCGAGTCATTTTAGTTTAATTACAGGGATGGTCAAAAATTTTCCGTTACATCACGGCCAATTCAAAAAAAAAAATGTTTAAGTGCATTTTGATGGTATTACTGCCTTTTAAACAAAATGAAATTAATGAATGAAATTAATATGCATTTACTGAGGTGTACTAAAATATATACTCTGTTACAATATGCGGTGCAAAATACGTTTATTATTCATTTACAGGGCCACACAAAAGAATTCCATTACATAATAGTATAGGGTGAAACTTTATCTTCGACATATTTTAACCGTGTTAATTTTTTTCACATATAATGGAATTGATATACGTTGCCGAGATTTACTGTGAGTTGCATCCTGTATAATAGAAAGTGCACAGTAATCATAGGGGCACACAAAAGATGTCGGATACTATACTGCAACCGAAATACTGAATATTGGAGATGATTTCTAGAAGTGCATTTTTAGTAGTGATATGAGCTTTTAAATTTAACAAAGTGTTTGCTGATTGCGTTGTGTGTATAAATGCTGTAGATCATATACAGGGTAACACAACTGAAATTGTACAAGTTACAGAATATGAAAATAATAACTTAGATATGGTTTTTAAATAAGTTATGTATTTTTACGCTGAACTGCATTTACTAAACCAATATATGTTTATAGAATGTAGAAAAATGATATACAGGGCTACGCAAGGTATTAGATACATGGCTGTCTATGGAAGATAATCTCTGGTGATTTCACTAGATTTAAGCGTGTTTAAATTTTAGCTGAATAGTGGCATTATACTTATGTAAAGATTGTAAACAAAGGACTCGGCTGCACAAAAGAATTAAAATATGCTACAGTCTATTGGGTGTAAATTTCTGAAATTCAAATTTCAATCTAGTAGGCGTTTTAACACTCTAAAACATAGTTGAAAATGTTTAAGAATTTTATTTGTCTGACCTTACTCTAACTTGCGTAATATAGTTGGATTGCTCTGTAATTGATACATAATTTTTCATATTTTGTAGTCATGCATTCTTGCATAAGACAAATTTTACATAACTTAACAGCTATTGCATAAATTTGTTTATAGTACAAACACTCTTCATTTACCACGTTTGACGTCCAATTTCCAACTTGTTAGTTATTACTATGAACTTCCACTGTTTATAATTCTCGGTCATGTATGATTCAAAATCTTTGATCAAATTATAAAACAAACATGCACGCGCATATGGTGTTTTTCAGCTGCTCATTGAAAGTTGTGCACAGCTAAGAATAGCAGAAAATATTTGGTTTGAAACCGCAGAAGTGTTTTGAAAGATCTTTCAGAAAGATTCATCATTCTATGTCGTTAATGAAATAATTACATTTTAATTTATATGAAAATTACAAAGTTTTAGACAAAGGCATAGAATGCCAGAAAACTTCTGCACCGAAGATAGATTTTTCAAACAAGGGCGTTATTTCAGAACAATCACAGGGAGGCGAAGGCATGGCAAAGTTTTTTTGGGAGGAAGAGGCAAATATTTATTTAAGTATGCATATCATCTATATTTAAATTTTTGCTAAAATAGTAATAATTATAAATTGAAAAATGATTATTTTTTTTATTACGACTTATTTAGAGTTAGTTTCGTAAAAAACCCCTTTTAAGTAGTACTTTTAAGTAGTAGTATTTTAGTTTATTTTAATGAGAATCATTAAATAACTGAAAAGTTATGTATATTTAAAAAATAAATACCCTTTATTATATCTGTTCTCCATTGTTATAGACCGGGAGGGGGCAGCACAGACAACCACCTCATCGCGTTCACGGATGAAAATTCAGAATTAGTTAAAAATCGATTCACATATTAAAACGGGACCGATCTACTAACTCATATCCTGGTGGGAACCGACCGAAAACCCGATTTTATCGGTTGACTCGTAGGTTTATCATTGTGTTTTTTCGTACCCAAAAGTATAAAAACATGGGCAACTGAGAGCAGGAGACACAATAGTAAACCTACGAGTCAAATTCCAAGACTTGGCAGACCGATTACATTTTAATATGCGAATCGAGTTTTTAGTAATTCTGGTATTTCAGCCGTGAACTAGATGGGATGATTATCTGTGCTAATGCCTCACGGTCAATTAATTACTTAGTTAGTTAACTATTCTAAATGTTATGTTTTATATAAAATGTTTTAATTACTGGTTGTCAAAAAATATAAAAGTTTCGTTCATATCATTTTTTCGTTTGAAGCTTCTACACACTCATAAGTTTTTATGCATGTTTATATTTTTGATAAAAATGTGCCTCAATACACCTTTAATTAATTAATAATTGTGTAAATTCATTTATGCATTAATAATTTTAAAAAAATTAATCTTTTTTTTTTTTCGTTTTCAACCGAAAATAGAAAGCTTACCGAAATTTGGTTTGTGTTACGTTTTCGGTCTTAAAAACTTATTTCGGTCGATCCATAGTCATTACCCATATAAAAACCATAGTGACAGTGATGTTTCTGTCATATTTTTGCAAATCACGATGGTTACGTCCCATCTGTAACCAAAATGTCTGCACTCATAAAATCCCATTGTAAGTAAACTATGAATTGTTTGGAAACATTTAAAAATTGCAAAAAGTACGTTACTCAATGTGAAAAATACGTTTATGACAAATTTGAAAATTTTTTCGACGTTACAGCGAGTCACATCACATATGTGATCAAACGACCATCAGTATGCTGTTAAGTCACAACGTGAATTTTAAAAGTACTATTTGAAAAGAGGACACTTTTTTTTTTTTTTTTTTCGGAATTGTGTTAATGCATTTGTGGGATTTGAATATGAATGTATTTTGTTTCAATCATTGCAAATGAACCTATATTCATTAATTTATTTTCTAACACAGAAAAATGCTATATAAATGCATCAATTTAAATCCATATACATTTATAAATTATGCTGCAAACATAATCTTGTATATAATCCACGAAATATTTTATTATTATTATTATTATTATTATTATTATTATTATGGAATTTATTCAAATGCTTTCTATATCCCATGGAAAATTAATTAATTTGGTTAAACTTACAGAAATCTATATAATAAAGAAAAACACATTCGTGAATAACAGTAATATGACTTTGGCGGTGGCAACACTTGATAAATAAATTTCACTTTTACTGTGATTTTCTTAACTTCTATCAATTGCACAATTAAAATTTTTTCACTATCAAATAGAAAAAGAAATTTTTCTTCAAATGTAATTTTTTTTATCGTGCCTCAATTTTTTGTTTTTTATGGTTTCAAAAATAATCTGAAACCATGTTTCTTTTTTTTAAACTATTGTATGCTGTCCAATTACACAAGATTAAAATGTTTCCATTAAAAAAAAAAAATCAGCATTTATTTCCGGCTAAATATTCTGCAACGAAACTGAAAACTTGCATATAAATAAACTTGTATAACAAAGTATATAAATAAAACGTAGCTGTAATAGACATGTAATCAAACCTCGCGCTTAAGCTATTAAAATTATTATGTAAAAAAATGAAATTGCTTATACATAGCAAAATATTTTGTGATTTTGTTTATTGTCAACCCTCGGTATGTGGTTAATACGAAAGTATTTCTATTTCTATTAAATTTCAAAACTTTGAATTTATAACTTATTTTTTTCGAATGAAAATGCTTTTTGGTGTTGTATATGAATAATAAAATAAGTAAAAAAAAATTGATGTAAAAAATCTATTAGTTTTGAATTTTAAATAATGTTTTTCTTCTGTTTTTTTATAATCCGGTAAGTTTGTACTGATTTATTAAATTTATCTTAAAATCGAAACAGCAGAAAATAATATCTAATTGAGAAAAGCAAAGATTTGGGGGGCGTTTTGTAATGAAAAGCTGGTTTAATGCTATAAAAAATAGTTGTATGCATATAGTTGTATATATTAGTATACAGTATAGTTGAATATATTTTTTTCTGTTAATGTTTAAAGATTTTAAGTTGTTCTTTAAAAATTTGCTTGCCACTTTTTACAAACATTTTAAATAGATTTAACATTTTCTGAATGTAAAATAAATGTACACAATTTATTCTACAACGATACCATAATTTTTCAAATTTTAATTTATTGTTTCCCAGAAATGTCTTAAAATAGTTAGATCACAAGCAGTTTATTCAACAGGAAATTAATATAAAAAATGACAGATAAAGAAATTTTTTTTTCTTCTCTTATAACGCTGTTTTGTTTTTAAAAACACATTTTGCATCTGCTAGGAAAAAAAGTCGTCTGCGGTGGCTAACCGTAGAATAAAAGTAAACAGAGTACATGTAGTACGCTTTCGAACGGATGCAAGAAAGTTTTCTCGACAACATAGATCTGTATTGACACGGATTTTGTAATTTAAACAATGAATTGCTGATCAGTTCTTCCAAGATCATACTTTATACAAAATATTTAAGTCCGAGATAAATACACTGGCTTTGGCGTGGTGTATATGCTTCCAGCCTTAGCTATTGTGCTTATGTATTGGATTTATTACTTTTCCAACAAAATCGAACAATAAAGAATGTCAGTGAAAAGCAGGTATGAAAGAAATTATTCTTGCTATTTGTTTTTCTTTAAATTATAAAGATTTTAATTAACTTCTTATAAACATGTTTTAAAATTTGAATATTTCATTAACTTCATTTAGTTTAATAAATTTGTTGTTTATTTTATTGAAATACATAATTTACCTAGTGACAATTTTAATCAGAAGATTAGAAAACTGTGATTTCAATAGCATTTTAATTAGATTTGTTTCCTTTTTAAAAATAACTGGTTAAGATCATGGTTTCATAAATTATAAAAGTATATGAAAAAACATCACAATCAATGGTTATGTAATCAGTAAACATTTAACGATATTTAAATTATTGAATAAAAAAGCCTTTTTAGAGAATGTTTTCAAACATAATTTTTAAAATTTTGTAATAATGTAATAATTGTATTTCATTACTTACTTTTCATTCTGGATAGCTTTATTATTTTATGTACTTTTTATTTAACTTGGCCCCAGTGTTATATATACATATATATATATACATATAAATATATAAATACATATGAAACTATGTTAGCATATATTTATATGTTTGCATGCATATATAGATATATGTGTATAGATGTATATATGCATGTGTATTGCATATATAATATTGGCGTCCGATTAACCGAAATGTACCCTATTTTATATCTTGATTGATATTATACAGATAAATTTCAAAATATATATACCATAAGCGCTATTAGAAAACGGTATGATTAAAATGGATTTCTTTTTTTTTATAATTATCATCTAATCCTATAAATAAAATATTGGTGATAATCATAATGAACTAATATGTTGTTCTAGTTTTATACCTATGATCTGAGTTCTTTTACGTATTTTTTTACTTTAAAAATTAGTTAACCGTTTGCTATTGTATTAATTATTCTTTTCTTATTTAATCACATGCAAAAACATTATCTGATTTTTAATAAACTTATATAAATAAAATTTTCACCACATTGTTTTAAGAACGCAATTGTAGATTGTAATCCTTTATACTATTTATGATAGTATTAGATTTATAATGGCTCTGGCAAAAAAAACATCCAGCAAACCAGATACATACTTGAAAAACGAATTAAAATTTTCACATTAAAGGCAAAATAGAGTAGATGCGGTGCTGTGTGATATAAACAACGATCGTTGTTTATTTTATCATACATTAAGAGTTATTGGATTAAATGTATAATTTCACAAATAAAAATGTATTTTCTTCAATGTGTTATTAAAACTATTTTTAATAATAAAAAAAATGTTTTCAATATTTCTTTACTACTTGTAAACTCTTATATAAAATGAATTAATCCTTTATATCACCTCGTTGTATATCTGTAACATTCCAAAAAGTGAAAGTTACTCATCCAATGAGAATCAATGTTACCTTTACTGTCAGCTTAAAAAAAGAGTTATCTTCAAACATAGCAGTTGTCAGCCTAATTTTTCTCAGAATTGTCAACATGAGATACTGAGATAAATTTTCACTTCAAAGTTTTATTTCTTATTTCATTAGTTTTTCATCGTAATTTTAAAATAAACTTTGCAGATTTTTTAATATGATGGAAAATAGCTGAAAAAGAGATTTTTTACTATTTTGCATTTGAAAATTGATAATGTTGATGTGAAGTATATAAATTACTGCTTATTTTAAATATGAAAAAAATATCAGTATTCTTATTTATTTATTTATTTTAGACATTTCTAAAATGATTCCTTTTAACACCCCAATAAATATTTGCAATTTCAACACTGAGTAGCACTTGAAATAATTAATGTTTCAGCTTGTTTATCACAATAATTGACATAAAACTGCACGTTTTCATATTTTTACATGCTGTAGTTTTCTTAACACTATTTCTACCAATATGAAATCCCACCTTTTAACAAATTTCGATTCATTGTTTTTTTTTCTTTTTTTGTGATTTTTAGATTGAAATAGTTAAAAATATTTTACATAAATTAAAGACTTTTTTAAGCTTATTACATTCAAAAACTACTGTTAGCAAAAACAACAAAAATAAAAAATTAAAAAAAGTATCATTTGATAGCTGTAGAAATATTGTTAATATAAGAGTAGATCGAAAAAGTCAAAAGATTACTACATAAAAGAAAATAGGAGCATTTGCTACTTTTTTTTTTAAATTTTTATTTCATTTTTCAAATAGCATTAAAACTTATTGTACATTTTAGAATCGAAGTAGTTTGAATTTGTTAAGGTATTTATGTGTTGCAGCGATCTCTTGAAAATGGGTTGCCAAATTATAGAGCACATAAGACTTTATAATAATATGTATTACAATTATACGTTTCATAACATTTATGCTCATTTACAGTCATCATATGTGAATCATACCTACATGACTTGTGTTTAAGATGTATACGATGACAAAGATACATAAATATATCGAACATAATCGTGTTTGGAATGTATACATGAGAACGTGAGTCCCAAATTTTGACAAATTTTTTACTTATAATTTTCAGATTTCTGAATATAAAATAATGCACTTTTACGAAACTATGTGAAGAAACATTGTACACAATACCTTGTAATCAGAATTAAAATAATAATAATAATTGTATGAAAAATAAATAGGTTTACTAAAATTTTTTTCACTGCGCATCTGTGAACACTATCAAAATTTTATTTGCATATTGTGTTAGCTATATGTATAGAGCAACTTTTGTGGAAGTCTCAAAAATATACCTGGAAAATTCTGAATGTGATCGTAGATAGAATAAGCTTAAAATCCGTTATTTTCAAAATAAAGTAAAAAGATGAGGGGCTCTATCCATATATCCATTGATTAGTGCCAATATAGAATACACAATGTGGCACGCACTATTATATTTGGATACAACCCCCCCATTTGTTTGCTTCATTTTAAGAACAATAGATTTTGAGCTTCGACGATCACTTTCAGAATTTTCAAGCTATGCTTTTGAGATTTTCAAAAAATTGTTCTATACATTTATCTAACAAAATATGGAAGTGAAATTTTGATAGTGTTCACGCATGCGCAGTGAAAAATTATTTAGTAAACATATTCATTATTTCATACAATTTTTATTATTTTTTAATTCTGATTACAAGGTATTATGTAAAATGTTATTTGTCATATTTTCTGAAAGGATTTTTATATATATATATTAAGAACTCTACAAATTATAAGCAAAAAAACTTGCAAAATTTGGATTTTTTTTCTTTATAAAAACGCAATTTCTCTACGAATATACATGCTATCCACACAAAAAGGAGCACAGTTAATTACAATAAACCACTTAATCATAATCTACACTTTGAACACTTTTGCTACATTAGTTTTGACAGGGTTATCCAAAAGATATACGTTCTTTTTCAATTTGTTGACGGGTCCAAATTGAAAAAATGTTCATGGGGGGAAAGGGAAAAAATGTTCATGATAATATATGGTCTGTACTATTATGTTTACACACACCTGCAGTTGCAGGGAAATTTTTCATGTTTTTTTTCTAGATATTTAACAAAATATCTAAAATCGCAAGCGGCCGGTCACCGTTCGCCATATAGAGTATATTTCTATATTATGCATATATATATTTCAAGATGATTTTGGTGACATCATAACTGCAACTTTGGTGTAAATCCCATTTTCTCTGTCCATCTTATCTGTATCAACTGCGTCTACTGTATTATAATCGCATGTATTATTTATAGTGAATAATACCATGCAATTAAAATGCATAAAATGTAAGTACTTAATATCGGTTTTCCTTTTTATATTTAATATTTTTTATAGTTGTTGTGTAATTAAATAATCACTAGTGACTTAGCGTTCAAAATGCGTATTAAAATACTAAATTAATTTCATTCAGTCACTAGTAATCAATAATCTTTTAATTCTATCATCAATAATCCTTATAATTTAAAGATTACAAAACATACTATGTATAATGCAAGAATATATATATTTTATGTAAATTTTATTTTGATTATGTTTTGAACATTTAAGCAGAAATATTTCATTAGTATTTTTAACAAATATTGCTGTTAAATGTCATGTAATTTGATAAAAGAATAATTCTTTATTAATTTTAATACAATTATGTTAATTATTAAATAAATCACTTGTAATTTTTCCAACAGAATTAAAAGTATTTTGACCTAGGTTTAAACCGGGATTTTTTATGAGAGCTACCAATGCTCTACTAATTGAGCTATCGTGGATGAATCTGGCGGACATAATTCAGCCAAAGAACTAGAATTATACTAAATAAAGCTAACTAATGGCAGACTGGCAGCTTACGCTAAAAATCCCTGGTTTGAATCCTGCCCTGGACGCTTTTTCACCCATCTGGTCAAATTATATTAAAGGAAAATTCTGCTTGAACGTTATTGTTAAAAATACTAGCTGTGGAGCCTTACATGTGTGATGATAACTTTGGAAGTTAAAGTGAGCAAAAGCTTTCAAAGAGAGTGCAAAAATATAATTAGCCCAAACGAAAAAAGTTTGTAATAATTTATTTTAAAAAGAAACAAAAATATGGTTTTTTTTTCACTCTGTACATCGCAACAAATAAAAAAAAACACCATTTTATCAGTTATAAGTACAGTTAAAATTATGCCATTTTCAGAATATGGAGAAAAAATCTATATGAATTTCCAAAAAGAGGAAATTCTAAATAAATTGAAAATAACACAAGCTGCTACACTTGTAAGATGGTGTGAAAGAACTCTAACTTTTAACTTAATTTTAAAAAACAGTCTCCATACTGTCTATACTCAAATTATACATTCCTGTTCATAAATTATGAATGTATGATTTTCGTACTTCAAACCAACTCTAACAGAAAGATAACAGATTATAATTTAAGACTACCCTGTTTTTTGTAAATTAGGCATATTGCGATTTGTGGTCTTGTTTGTAAGTCAGTTAAAAAAAAAAAAATAAACGCCAAGTATTACATGAGTTTGTTCTTTATGCAGTTTTGTTTCGTAACCATAAAAACATTATTTTTTCACAATTTACATGTCAAAGCATAAAATAAAGCTATGTACACAAAAATCTGTGTATTTTAAAAATTACACAAAAGTGTGTGTTTTGCATGTTTCGCATACATATGTGTAAGAACATAATATTAACACACAAATCTGCGTATTCTGCATATAACACAAAAATGTGTATATGTTGTATATTACACAAGATTATGTGTATGTTCCTATTACACAAAATATGTGTAAAAGTAGAATATTACACTAATAAATGTGTAAAAATATTGCACAGAAATATGTGTATTTCAGTGCAACTTACACTTTAAAGTGTGTATTTCAAGAGTTATCAGATAACTTTTACACATTTGGACTTATCATCAAATTACACACAAAAATGTGTATTTTGAAATTTACACATTTGGCGTATTTTACACACCAAATTACACATATAGACATGTCGTTTTTGTATCATCGATTTACACATTTTTGTGTGTAAATTTACACATTTATTTTTTACAGTGTGTTGCACTCATTCGAACATAATAAAATTGGCATGCATCTATGAAATATAGACTATAACATACATTTTCAACAATCTGTGGTGCAAAGAACATTTGTTATTGATTTACAAGGCCACACAAAAGTATTCCATTACATAACTGCATAAAATATTGTTTGGTTGCGTTTTTTAATTGTGATGAACGATTTAACATTTTATGAGATTGATATACGTTGCTGAGGAATGCTACAAGTTATTTCCTGTATAAAAGAAAGTAGATAGTATTTATAGGGACACACAGAATATTTGGGTACTGTACTTTATCCGAAGTACTGTCTACTATAACAGAATCAGCAAGAGAATAGAATAATCAGCAAGATCTGAATATTTTTAAAACTTCGTTATCGTACGAACGCACCCCATTTGCTACATTTCACGTGCAATTTCCAATTTATTATGTATTTTTTTAGTAATGAATCCAAAAACGATTGTCATTTTTAATTCTCACGTCAGGATTTTTCACAAATTGTAAAAATTAAAGTAAAAAAATAACGAAAATCTGATATAATTGGATTTTTAACTTTCAATAATTGATTTTTACATATTTTTGCAGCACAGAATCCAAAAATGAACTTTCAATTTTTACCGTCCCATCAGGATTTAACAGAAATCGCAAATTTTGATTTTTTTTATAAGTCAAAATATTACTATTAATTAGACGTAAACCTTTTTCTTCGTAATTATTTATTCATTTTTAACTTTTACTATTCATTTTTACAGCTAAATATGTAAATTATAGTGCATTTAAAATCTTTATAATTTCATTCCATGCGTGGAAGTTTCTTTGAACCACTTTTTTTTTTTAACTTTTTAATTTTGAATTTGACAAATTGCAAAATATCCTGACGTGATGGTTAAAAATGAACATGTTCGGATTAAGACCTAAAAAAATAGCGTAAAAATCAGTTAGCAAAAGTTAAAAAACACAGTAATCGTAAGCTTGTATTATCTCTACTAAAATGTTTACGAATAATTTTCGGAAAATTTGTATAGATAAAATACTAGATATTAATATATAATTGTACATTTTAGACGTTTAATAAAGCAAAAAGCATTTTTTAGTTTTCCTCTCTTCGGATTTTTAGAGTTAGACCAAATGCCAATCTTTTAGAATTTACGTTAATTTACTACTAAAAAAATCGATATGATGTCATTAAGATGCTCGCTTTCCTCTTTCTAAGTATACTTAAACTGAGGGGGTTTTTAATCAATCGCATTCGCATTTTCTGCATCAAAATGATTTTTTTTTTTTTTTTTTTTTTTTTTTTTACCTTTTTCTGAAAGATTGAAATTTTCAGCATTAAAAAAGCACTGGAGAAAAGCTTCACATACAAGTAAGGTAATGAATAATTATTTCTTGTCGGAAAAAAAGTATTAGAATTTTCTTATTACTGTTTATCGATAGAAAAACAGATAATTATATGCAAGCTTCTGTCGTTACACTTTTACTGTCATTACACACAAAATATGCAATTTACGAAATATTTTTCGTGATAATTGTATATTTTTCTAACATTAATATTTCTGAAAGCGCTGCAATTTAGGGATAGTAGTTGTTTTTGTTAAAACTACTGTATATTGAGTCAAAATTTTAATATTTTTAGAAAAAATGAAACACTGTTCTATTCTTGATGAAATCGGATAATTTCTCACTGTAAGGATGATTTTTTTTAATAGTAGAAAGGTTGAATGCCGCAGCAGCTATACGAAACCATCAGTCCCCATCTATAGTCCCAATAAATGTGTAATTTTTTTTTTTTTTTTTTTTTTACTTAATTAATTCAGAAACTATGATCTTCAATTGTAATCGATCGTGCGACATCAGTTTCTGCGGTCTCGGAGGCTTACGTCCCCCCTCCCTAAAACATTTTGAGCTTCCACTGGAAAAGATTTCAAAATCATTAAATGAATTTATGTTCCGAAAATCCAAAGCAAATTCTATTCAAAAATGTAACTTAGTTCTGAAGCCCTTTTCACAGTTTTGCAGAAATACTAAATTGTAACTGAAATAAGAGTTTCAAAACTCGCTCATCCTGTTTGCCTAATATGATGTTTAATATCGCACTAGTTATACACTCAAATTTTTTATCCTCATATTCTTTTCTTAGCATGAAATAAATTTATTACAACAGTTTAATAATAATCATGGTACCTGCAGTGTGAATATGCACTAATTTATATATCTGCTTCAGAGAAATAGAAAAAAGATAAGAGCCCTGTCTACCTAATATTGAGCCTCCCCCCTATTATTCACTTCTAGCTACGGCACTGCCCCCTCCTCCCAGTCAATGAGAAATGATGTAACACTGCTATTGGGGGTCTAAAGAAAGAATCCACTGAAGTTTTGTTTTGATTAGAAGAAATGAAGTTTGCAACTATAACAGCTCATTTTTAACATCCGTAAACTTTGGATGCACGTGTTGAAATAATCTTAATTTTATTCATTCATTTAAACATGAGATCACGCCGCGTGATTCTCCTTCGTTATACCATTTGAATGTTTATTCTAATTTTTTCTTAGATAAATGTTGGCAATGCATATTTTCCTGTTTGTGATTAGTTAATTATTACCAGTCAATAATTGACTGGTAATATAATGAATTTCTAAATTTCAATAAGGTTTTATTCTGTTTTGGAAGCAGTATAACAGCGTTTTCCTGGTGAAGATCTCAGATGAAGATCAAAACGTGGATTGCTTACTCTAAAATTTTTATATCTTTTAGATTTTACAACAATTTGTACAATATTTAGTAAAATTGCGATTTTTATTTTCACGTATATTTCTAACATTTCGTGGTGTCCTGCTCTTTTATTGAAAAATGAATGGCAACCCATTTACAGAAGTTTTATTCAAACAAAATGAAATGTATGCAAATAAACAGTATGACGCAAAGAAATCTTTTACATAAATTTTACTTACAATTTTGGATAGTGTTGTACAAAAGACAAATCAATTTATTTAAATGAACACTGTTAAAACGAAAGAGCTGATTTGGCTTCTCATGAAACAGCTGTAATTTTTTCGATCATAAAAGAGTTGTTTTTCAAACGATTAAATCTTCTTGATCTAAATTGATTATTTAAATAGCTTAACTTCATTTAAATTGGTTAAAACTCGTGTTATTTCAACTCTTTTTTTTGAGAAGCTATGCCTTTCAACATTGAGATGAGTGGATTTCAGCTCAACTTGAGCTATTTTTTGCCTGACTTTTTAAGAGAGAATGCATTTTAATGTATAATATAGATTCAGTGAAAGTGATATATTAATAGTGCATTAGAAAATTAAAAGTATTGGTTCGGTGTGTAAATATATTTTAGCCGAACTAAAAATAATTTAATGGACTTTAAAGCAAATCCAAAACCAAACATTTTAAAACCAAAATAAGGCGTTACTTAAATTTTACATCATGTCTTCTGAAATTCATATTTTGAAATTAAAAGAGATGTGGACAGCGTTGAATTTATGGGATTGACCTGAAGGGGGGGGGGGATTTCCATACGGAGCAGTGATATGTGTCCCATAAAGATTTGAGATTTTGTGTTTTCAATGGTAAAAAATTCCAATTTCTCCCCCCTCCCCGGAAATCTATAATGTCCTCCCTCCTTCCCGATCCGCAAAAATCCCTCCCGGAGAAAAGTACCTCAATTCAACACTGAATGCGAATAAAAGAGTATCTACGAATAAACTTTTATACGTCTTTTCGTATTAAACATAACGTTTGCGCATGCGATCATCAATAGAGTAAGAACAAAATTATGAAATAAACAATACAAATATATTTTAATTAATAATGCCGTGTCATTTTAAATTTTATATCTTGTTTTTTAATATCCATATTTTAAATTCTAAGAATTTAGAGCTTTGAGATAAATTGCAGAGTTACAAACTTTTAAAGAGTTAAGAGTTTTTGTATGATAATATTACCATAAAAAAAGGAGAAATACCATCTAGTGACTGTTATTCCCCCAGGAATACTACAAACAGGATAGAATTGGAATTTTCTATAGATGGAACAATAGACCCAGGCATTGCACAACTGAGAAGTTAATTATTTTAAATATTTTCTTCAATGGGACTCTTCACTCACTTGAAAACACCCGCTCGGTAATATTAAACATATGGACAGATTGTTTACAAATTTCTCGTTTAAAGTTGAATATTATCATCGATTTTAATTTTTCCAAAAAATAGCTGACGTCGATCTGCAATATGGCTATTTTTTACTTTTTAGAATTTGGTTGCATTTTATTTTAAATAAAAATACTTCCTCTTTCAGAACCGGTTTCGAAATTCTCCTCCTCACCCGCCTACACACAGATGTCAGTATATATATATATATATATATATATATACAGGGTGTTTCTAAATTCATGGTCCAAACTTTAAGGGGTGATAGTACACATCAAGACAAACAATATTTAAACAGGAAACCAAGGATCCCAAAGTCTTCCGAAGGAGATAGGCGCCATTAAAGTTTAGGGTCCAAAAATTCAAATGATTATGAAAAACAGAAAAATTGGTCGATTCGTTTGCGGTTTTCACTAAAATTATTCTTTATGTCAGTATTGTCTTGAAAATAAATTATAAAGATAAATTTCAAAAAATGACGATAGAGGGCGCTTTAGACTTTAGAGTAACGAACAACTATTTTTTACCGTTATTTTTTGCATCTCATTAAAGATTTCGTAAGCTTAGACTTAAACTTAAATTTTGAGCTCAAAATCTGAATAGTTGGAAGCAGTTAAGTAGTACAAACTTAACTGTGTTCAGAGGGTTTTAATTTCAAATGATTATAAAAAACGGAAAAATTGGTCGATTGATTTGCGGTTTTCACTAAAACTATTCCTTATGTCGGTATTTTATTGAAAATGAATTATAAAGATAAATTTCAAAAAATGCCGATAGAGGGCGCTTTAGACTTTGGAGTAACGTACAACTATATTTTACCGTTATTTTTCGCATCTCATAAAATTTTCTTAGAAGCTTAGACATAAACTTAAATTTTGAGATGAAAATCTGAATCGTTGGGAGTGGTTAAGTAGAACAAACTGAACTGTGTTCAATGGGGGTGAGGAAGTTAAAATTTCAAATTATTCAAAAAAACGGGAAAATTGGTCGATTCGTCTGCCGTTTTCGCTAAAACTATTCTTTATGTCAATATTTCCTTGAAAATAAATTTTAAAGATTAATTTCAAAAAATACCGATAGAGGGCGCCTTAAACTTTAGAGTAACCAACAAATATTTTTAAGCGTTATTTTTTGTATCTAATTAAATGCTTGCAAATGCTTAGATTTAAATTTTGAGCTCAAATTCTAAATCGATGGAGGGGTTAAGAAGCGGAAACTGAACAGTGTTCAGGAGTTAAAATGTTACCCTCCCCACCCCTCGAACACATTTCAAATTTCCTCACTTAATTACTAAAAACGATGCAGATTTTGAGCTCAAAATTTAAGTTTGAACTTTTACAAGCATTTAATTAGATACAAAAAATAACGGTTAAAAATAGTTGTTGGTTACTCCAAAGTTTAAGGCGCCCTCTAACGGTATTTTTTAAAATTAATCTTTAAAATTTATTTTCAAGGAAATATTGACATAAAGAATAGTTTTAGTGAAAACGGCAAACGAATCAGACAGTTTTTCCGTTTTTTATAATCATTTGAAATTTGAACCTCCCCACCCCCATTGAACAAAGTTCAGTTTGCGCTACTTAACCACTCCCAACGATTCAGATTTTCATCTCGAAATTTAAGTTTATGTCTAAGCTTCTAAAAAAATTTTATGAGATGCGAAAAATAATGGTAAAATATAGTTGTACGTTACTCCAAAGTCTAAAGCGCCCTCTATCGGCATTTTTTGAAATTTATCTTTATAATTCATTTTCAATAAAATACCGACATAAAGAATAGTTTTAGTGAAAATCGCAAATCAATCGACCAATTTTTCCGTTTTTTATAATCATTTGAATTTAAAACCCTCTGAACACAGTTAAGTTTGTGCTACTTAACTGCTTCCAACTATTCAGATTTTGAGCTCAAAATTTAAGTTTAAGTCTACGCTTACGAAACCTTTAATGAGATGCAAAAAATAACGGTAAAAAATAGTTGTTCGTTACTCTAAGTCTAAAGCGCCCTCTATCGTCATTTTTTGAAATTTATCTTTATAATTTATTTTCAAGACAATACTGACATAAAGAATAATTTTAGTGAAAACCGCAAACAAATCGATCAATTTTTCTGTTTTTGATAATCATTTGAATTTTTGGACCCTAAACTTTAATGGCGCCTATCTCCTTCGGTAGACCTGTGGGACCCTTGGTTTCCTATTTAATATTGTTTGTCTTGATGTGTACTATCTTCCCTTAAAGTTTGGACCATGAATTTAGAAACACCCTGTATATAAGTAGTCATTGATTATGGTAAAGCAGCATTACTGAAACGAAAGGGTCCGCTATATTTAAATTTACATTTGTTATGAAATCAAGAAAAGAAACTCTTTACCCTTTCAGTTATTTTTATTTATTATTTATTTTATTTTTACCGGTTTTCAATTTCTGTATTATAAAATATGATAAAGAGCTAGTTAACTATAATGTGTTTTTAATTATCGGTATTCGAATTTGATTTTCTTTTTCTTTTGCTTAATTAATAAATTGATTCTTCTTTTAATTTTACGTGAACGAAATCCTGAGTAATGGATAGTAAGAAAATTAAAATTAATTTCAGTGAAAGCATTTTTTTTTCCTTGATCTATAATATTAGATTGGAAACTGATGAATGGAAACAGAAATGAGCTCGAATCAATATTAATCTGATTCTTCATCTTCTGTTGATGTTCGGAGATTAGGAAGAAAAGTCTTTTCC
Organism: Maratus speculifer; assembly: GCA_964019185.1. Lineage (NCBI taxonomy): Eukaryota > Metazoa > Arthropoda > Arachnida > Araneae > Salticidae > Maratus > Maratus speculifer. Next base: position 298,916,099 of record OZ025295.1, on the reverse strand, counting down.
GATTGAGATGGAATAAGTAACAGATTTCGCCCCCCCCCCCCAAAAAAAGATACCTTATCATGAATTTATAGATAAGTATTCTTACTTAAATGAATTTATTTAATGAATGGTGTAGTGATCATGATTAAATTTTGCAAACGGGTTTCAAATAAGTAAGAAATTCCATTTTAATAAAAATATCCTTCGTTTTTATTTTTTTTCAATTCATTTTTATAAAAAGGGTCTTTATTCTTCTTTCGATGAAAAATAACGAGAATGTCGATTTTCCAATGTTTTGCTCAAATTATACTTTATTTTCCCTAGTACACTTTGAGATAATTTCGAAAAGATCCAAGTTATTATAAATACAGTTTAAAGCGATTTTACTACATCGGGTAACAGATAGTAAAAAATTAAATAAAAATAATGTTTCAATGAAATTATTTGTTTTTCTTGGTCCATAATATTAGATTGGAAATTGATGAATGGAAACAGAAATTAACTCGAACCGATATTAATCTGATTCTTCATTTTCTATTGATGTTCGGTGTTTAGGAAGAAAAGTCTTTTCCGATTGATGGTATAAGTAATAGATTTTGGTTCCGAAAAAAAGGTATCTTATCATGAATTTATGGATAAGTATTCTTATATTAAATGAATTTATCTACTGATTGGTATAGATATCATAATGTTTGCATTGCCTACTGCATTGAAAAAAAAAAAAAAATGTTTAGATATGAAATCAAAGAAAAAAAAAACTTTAACCGCTTCACACTGTTAAAAATTTTGCTCTAGTTTGAACCCAATTATGGTGCTCAGTAGCTGTTAGCATTAGATGGTGAAATCTTGAACTAATATTAGGAGCTCCTGTTGAAGCATAGTTCCAATACTTGGAACGACGTTGAAATAGGAAGCTCCAAATGTTGGTTCGAAATTTCACCATCTAATGCTAACAGCTACTGAGCACCAAAACATGGTTCAAACTAGAGCAAAATTTTTAACAGTACAGCTTCAAATATCGTTTAGATTTTTATTCGTCATTTCTTCTTCTTTTTTACCAGTTGGCAATTTCTGAACTATAAAATCTGTTAATTAACTAGTTAATTATAACTTGTTTATAATTATCGGCATTCAAATCTAATTTTATTTATTTATTTATTTATTTATTTATGCTTAATTAATGCACTGATTCTTCTTTTAATATTAGGTATACAATATCCCGGGTAATAGAAAATAAAAATTATATTTCAATGAAAAGAAAGTATCTTATCATGAATTTAGGGAAAATTTTTTTTACATTAAATGAATTTATCTACTGAATGATGTAGCGATCATGATTAAATTTTAAAAACAGATTTCAAATGAGTGAGAAATCCATACAAATAAAAACATCCCTTTTTTTTCTACCCATTTGCGATTTTTACACTGGAATATCTGATAAAGAGTTAATTATAATTTGTTTTTAATTATCTGTATTCGAATCTGATTTTCGTTTCCTTTTGCTTAACTAATGCATTGATTATTCTTTCAATCTTACCTGAACGAAATCCCGGGTAACAGATAGTATGAAAATAAAAGATATATTTCAATGAAAAGATTTGTTTTTCTTGTTATTAGATTGGAAACGGATGAATAAAAACAGAAATGAGCTCAAATCAATATTAATTTGATTCTTCATCTTCTATTGATGTTCGGAAATTAGGAAGAAAACCCTTTTTCCGACTGATGCAATAAGTAATAGATTTCGGCTCCGAAAAAAAAAGGTATCTTGTCATGAAATTATGGATAACTATTCTTACATTAAATTAATTTATCTACTGAATGATGTTGTGATCATGATTAAATTTTACAAACAGGTTTAAAATGTGAGACATCCATACTAATAAAATATTTCTCACTTTTTTATATAGGATAGTTGATATTGATCTACAATAAGGCTATTTTTTCCTTATTCGATTTTGGTTGCATAATTTATTAAAATAAATACACAGTTCAAAATCCACCTGTTTCCTCCCCCCCCCCCTCCACACACACACACACACAAAAAAAAAAAAAAAAAAAAAAAAAAAAAAAACAATATTATATATATATGAAATGCATTGTATATGAAAAACTATGCTATCTCTCCTCCCCGCTGCAAAATAGTAATAACAATATTAATATACATTCGCTATGGTCTTGAATTTCAAACTCTGCTGCTGTTAAGAAAGCTTAATTATATAGAAAATTGAAAAATAGTTACTGATTATGGTAAACAGCATTAGTGAAGCAAAAGGGTCACACAATATTAAAATTAAGTTTTACTTTTGCTGATGATTCAAAAATAGAAAAAAAAATCTTTAACCGTTTCAAGTTCAAATATTGTTTAGATTTTTATACATACCACCGTTTTTTTTAACTTTTTCTACTGGTTGGCGATTTTTGTTATATAAAATATGATAAAGAGTTTGTCGGACGTTCCTCTCAGTCCGCACAACTTTGAAGAAAGTCCGTGGTAGTTATAGCTGCCACCACCGATATTACTAGGTGATATCGGTCACCCACTGTGAGGATTATGTAAATGAACACTGACCCTGTCAATTAACTGAATTACCATTTTATTTAGAATATATGTACACACTAAATACGCTATTTACAATTATATACAATTACAACTCGGATATAGGTGATCCGGTTCAACATTAAATTAAATACTGTAAAGGTTGGCTGTGTACTGTTCAAATTACACCTTCTCCCTCACACACAATGCACGTTAGATTCACTTTATGGGAGATCAATCTCGAATCTCCCAACACATGTATATTCGGCCTGTACTTCTCGGCCCAGAGCACTAAACACCAGGACGTCTGTGTCCTTTGCTCTCCAGATACGCACTGCCTATGCTCTCCAACACAGAGCACTCTCCAGGTACGAACTGAACTAATCTGAGACAAGACTTGCTCTTCTCAAATCACTGTGTTTCCCCAATTTCAACCCCCTTTGGAGCTTATTATTGGTCACATTCTACATTTCTTTCTTGATTAGTGACATGTTACTTGTCTGCTCATCATCCACATACCTCACTGACGGATGAACACGCCTCTCAGCAATCTCCTCTTTCTCCCAACACCACCTGTACTGGATTACCTGTCGATTCTCCCTTCAACAAAGAAAGAATGTCACGTTGAAAATTCTAGTACACAGCCATACAATACACAAAAGATTAAGATAGAGAAATAGCGGAAATTCCAATCTTCAGCAGAGGTGGTCGCAGAACCTGACAGAGTTTATTCATTATAATTTGTTTTCAACTATCGGTATTCGAATTTCCTTTTTCTTTTCCTTAATTAATGCATTGGTTCTTCTTTCAATCTTATACCTGAACGAATTCTCGGATAATAGTTAGTAAGAAAATAAAAATTTTATTTCATCGAAAATAATTGACTTCCTTCATCCATAATATCAGATAAGATGCGGATGAATGGAAACAGAAATGAGCTCGAATGGACATTAATCCGATTCTTCATCTTCTATTGATGTTCGGAGATTAGGAAGAAAAAGCTTTTTTCGATTGATGGAATAAGTGATAGATTTTGGATCCGAAAAAAAGTATCTTATTGTGAATGAATGGATAAGGAATCTTAAATTAAAGGAATTTATCTACTGAATGATTTAGAGATCATAATATCTGTCTCGCCTGCTGCATTATAAATTAACAACAACAACAAAAGAAAATGGTATGAAATTAAAGAAAAAAATGTTTAACCGTTTCATATTCAAATATTATTTAGATTTTTATACGTTCCACCATTTTTTTCCTTTTTTTTTACCGGTTGGAGATCTTTGTACTATAAAATTTGATAAAGAGTTAGTTAATTAAAATTTGTTTTTAATTATCAGTATTCGAATCTGATTTTCTTTTTCTATTGCTTATTTAATGCACTTATTCTTCTTTCAATATTATACGTAAACGAAATCCCGGGTAATAGATAGTAAGAAAATAAAAATCATATTTCGATGAAAATATTTTTTTTTTCTTGATTCATAATATCAGATTAGAAACGGTTGAACAGAAATGAGCTCAAATGGACTTTAATCCGATTCTTCATCTGCCATTGATGTTCGGAGATTATGAAGAAAAAGACTTTTCGGATTGATAGAATAAGTAATAGACCTCGACTTCGAAAAAAATAAAACTTATTATGAATTTATGTATAAGTATTCTTACATTAAATGGATTTATCTACTCAACGATTAAAAACACAAAATAATAATAATATTAAGTACTGTCTATAGGCTTGAATTTTTAAACTCTGCTACTATAAAAAAAAAAAAAAAAAAAAAAAAACTTAATTAAATAAAACTATTTTTTTTTAATGAAAAATAGTTTCTGGTTATATTAAGTAGGTTTAGTGAAAGGAAAGGTTCACACAATATTAAAATTACGTTTTGATTCTGTTATGAAATCAAGAAAAAAAAATTAACAGGTTCAAATATTGACCAAAGTATTGTTTAGATTTTTATGCGTATCACCACTTTTTTTTTCTTTTTAGCCGTACACTGTTAAAAGTAAAGGTGACAAACCGGTGCCATTTGGAACCCTAGGGTGCCATAGGGGCTTGGATATGTGGTTGCAGTGCCGACCGATCTCTTACTGTGTGATTGGAGCTAAATAAGGTGCCATACACTTCATATTGGCAGCAATGTGGCACCTCATCGGGTGACTGGAACCATGCGCATGCGCTGTGACGTGTGTCTTTCTGTTTTCTGTGACGGCAAGTAAAATCTATGGCTATGAGTGAATGAAGGTGAGCTCGATGGCCGAGCGGTTAGAACGCTGAGCTTGTAATCATACGTTGTGAGTTCGAATCCTTCGACGGCCAAAAGTCGGTTTGTATATTTTTTAATTTTTTATTATTGGGCACTCTGGATTAAGGGTGTCATCTTTTCACCCTAATTAAAGGTGTCATTCTGGCTCCTTTAGGGGTGTCACCAGTGAGACAAGCCATTCACCCCTAAAAAGTGCAATGTGTCACCATTAGTTTTAACAGTGTAGGCAATTTTTGTACTATAAAATGCGATAAAAAATTTATAATATGTCTTTCATTAGTGCCTTTATTCGAAATTAGAAATTATAAGCTTAATTAATGCATTGGTTTGCTTTTTTAAAAAATTTTTCGTGAACAAAATCTCGAGTAATAGATAGTAAGAAAATTAAAATTATTTTCAGTGAAAAGATTTGTTTTTGTTGATCCATGATATTAGACTGGAAAGAGAATTGAGCTCGAATCAATATTAATCTGATTCTTCATCTTCTATTGATGTTCGGAGATTAAGAAGAAAAGCCTTTTCCGATTGATGGAATAAATAATAGATTTCAGATCAAGAAAAAAGTATCTTAATCATGAATTTATGGATAAGTATACTGATATAAAATGCAGTTATCTACTGAATGATGCAGTGACTATGATTAAATTTTACAAAAAGGTTTCAAATGTGTGAGAAATGCATACTAATAAAACTATTTCTCGTTATTATTATTATTTTAATAATGATAATAATAATAATAATAATTTACATAATAATAATAGTATATACTGGCTATGTGGTTGAATTTTTAAACTCTGCTACTGACAGAAAAATAGTTACTGATTATGGTAAGCAGCATTAGTGAAACGAAAGACAAAATTGGCATGCATTATTTTTTAAATCTGATAAAGAGCTAATTAATTATAAATTGTTTTTAAATATCGGTATTCAAATATGATTTTCTTATTCTTTTACTTAATTAATGTAATGATTCTTTTTTTAATAAGTAAAGTTGGCATGGATTTAAAATCATATTAATAAATTGAAAGAAAATAATAAGAAAAAACTTCCAATATTTACAATTTCCCATGAAAATTTCATGTAAAATGTTATATCGTTACCTAATTTTCCTTTTACGTACAATAACACATGTGGATCATTCCATGGTAACTAACGTTACATTTTAAACAATTTACTGCAGTAATGTTAGAAATATAACAGTAAAAAATATTCAAATTTAAAATTAACATGATTTATCAATGAAGCCTATCTAAGGGTCAATTAATGAAAATTACCTAAAAATGATAATGAAAATTACACTTTATATGATAACTTACATTCGTTCTTCAATAATGGCAATTACCATAGCAAATAAAGCTACCAAAATTTAAAAAATAACATTAAAATTAGATAATTTTCATTTAAATTTGGCTTTGAGTATGTTTAATTAGCACACCATGTCAAATTTACATTTTGAATATTTTGTGTGTGTGTGTGTATTATGTTACTAAAATTACTGAAAAAAGTTCAAAATATAACTTAATTTACCATGTGTGGGATGACCCATGTATATTAACACTAAGTTTAAAGTATGGCATGTTGAAAACAATAAGGCTCAATGTTAAAACTGTTGTTCCGACATTCCGAGTTTGTGGTTAGAATTAATAAATATTTAGAGGGTGAGTCTAATAGGGGGAGCCGCGGTGGCATTGGCTATTCACGATCATAGGGGGCGCAATATTTTGTGGTTTGGGTTTTTAAATTATATTTATATCCAGTGTCATTTAGTTTTCTACTTTTATTAATACTAATTTTATACATATTAAATTTAATATATGATCAAAATATATTATATTTATATGCCGCGGTGGCAATGGCTATTCACGATCATAGGGGGCGTAATGTTTTGTGTTTTGGGTTTTTAAATTATATTTATATCCAGTGTCATTTAGTTTTCTACTGATTTTATGTGTTATGAGTACGGTTCTTATGAATGAACTGAAACATGTCAACTTTTTAATTTTTTATTTGTGACACCTGTTCTAAGTAAATAAATATGAAATGTTTTTTATACGCAATAAGGCTCAATAATATGAAAATTGGGCAAAAATAAAACGAATGGACCATTCTGAATATTCTAACGCGTCGGAAATTCTCGTTTTGTTAAAACGCAATTTAAAGTTCTACGTTTAGTACTACATGGGGAAGGGATGGGAATCCTGGGACTCGTCACTAGACGGCAGCATAAATCAAATATCCGTATTATGTTTTGTTAGAACGAACCTTCGAATGATTTATGTCAAATTTTCATCATATGTCGGCCTTTTTTTACGAGTCATGATCATGTAAATGATATTAAGTGCTGTTTCACCAAAACAACGCACTAGCTCACGCATCAATAAAAACCATGGAAAAACTGAATGAATTAAAATATGCTTTGCTCCCTCATCACACGTATTCTTCAGATCTGCCGCCCAGAGACTATTTGTTTCTTATCTTGAAAAGAAGGCTCCAGGGGAAGAGATTTTCATCAAATGAGTATGTTATTGCAAAAATGATGCATATTTTGAAGGCTTTGACAAATCTTACTAAATGAAAGATATTTAAATGTTAGAGGATCGCTGAAAGAAATGCGGAAGGAAATAATATTGAAGAATAAAATCAATTTTTGACAAAGAAAACACTCCCGGAACTTTTCACCCATGTAGTTCACTCCACTCGTTTTTTTTTCGGGGGGGGGGGAGGGAACCAGCACGAAACATTTAATTTCTGTAAAATATAATAATACTAAGAAACGTAAATTTCCATGTGGGTGAAAAAAGTCCTGGCCAGGATTCGAACCAGGGATGTATTGGCTGAAGCCTCCAATGCTCTTCCAACTGAGCCATCCCGGACACGAACATTGGAGGACTATTTCACCTAAATACCTCAATGATCATATAATCTGGTCTGATATTTTGGATCAGCTCAACAGAATAAATCGATTTTATCAGACCAGATATAGAGAAAATAGACCAGATATAGAGAATAAATCCAAAGCATCAGACCAGATTAAGGGATTGTTGAGGTTAATTGGGTGAAATAGTCCTCCAGTGTTCGTGTCCGGGATGGCTCAGTTGGAACAACATTGGCGACTTCAGCCAATACATCCCTGGTTCGAATCCTGGCCCGGACTTTTTTCATCCAAAATAGAAATTTACATCTGTTATAATTGGGACTACTATATACTATGGATATGGACTACTATATACTATGGATCAGCTCAACAGAATAAATCGAAGGTCAATATATGGAAACTGCAGAAAACGTTGCATACGAAATTATAATTATAATTATGTATAATTTCGTATGCAGCTTTTTTTGCAGTTTATTTGATGAGTTTTAATGAAAAACACTACTAAATTTCACGTTATTATTATCTAAAAATTCCAGTATATCTTCTAATTTTAAAGAAGGCAATTATTGATGTGAAGCCATTTCTTCATAAAAAAAAAAAAAAAAAAAAAAAAAAAAAAAAAATCGGTGGATAAAGTTTTAAAAGAAGAAATGATAAAGGCCTTCAATATAATAAGAAGGTAATTCCAATTTCACGAAAATGTTACACCTGAATTTTCGGTTACTGATAATAATACGAAAAATTTTATAAACTGTGTATATTTTTTTTTATTTAAAAAGAATTGTGTAGAGTATATTACAGAATTTTTTAAAATTTAGAATTTTAAATACCGAGAAAAAAGAGGGAAAAGACATTACGCTTCAGCTTTTGTTTAACTCTGTTTATGATGCGTTTTAAAAATAATCAATTTGTTTTATCTTATTATATACATTTCATCAAAGAAGAGTTACTGTCCGAATTAAAATAACATTTTACCGATATTTCCCTTTTAGTCACATTTTTTACTTTATGGACGTGGTATTTTATTTTTAAAAATTCGTGAATTTAAGTTGACTTCTATTCAACGAATCTTGCTCATAACAAAGTGTTTAACCCATTAAAGCCGGAATTATTTTTCTCTTGAAAAAATCGCATTTGACATCAGCTTTATTAAAACAGCATTTTTTCTTTGACTTTATCACGAAGTTCAATCCATCGAACAAAAATAATGTTTCCGTTAAAATTAACTGGTTACAAGCAGAAAAAAATGGCTAAAACTTTTCTGATAGAATATTGTACCAACCGGTTTTAATGGGTTAAGAGGAATGGTGAAACTTCGTTAAATAGAAGACATATTTGTCACGTGATTGGTTTCGCTTAAAACTCAGGTAATTTATTGATGAATAAAATGTAAAATTCAGTTAGATTCCAAATCGCTTCCATAGTCAGACTTTCGAATTTCATATCTTTCCGTTAAAAAGTGAATTTTTAAATGTGTCAAAACGTCTTTCGCTTGAGCAGAGAAGTTAGAACAGTTTTAGTTTTGAATGTTTTGCACCACATTTTTTACCCGTACGGCATTTATATATCGCGATATTACAATTTACCACTGAAATGTTTTTTTTAAATGGTTTTTTTTCATGTTCATATTTTTCATCACTTTCAGGTTTTAAAAAGAAGGCCTCTTTTTTTTTCCCCTTTAGACTGAGATTTAAAATTCTTTGTACAAGTTCTTTATTACATGTCTGATATATCTGTGCACGGAATTAGCTTAAAGGTTATTATTATTATAAAAAAAAGTTTATGAAGATGTGTTAAATTTTATCACTTTACACTACATATATCAGTAAAAAAATTATATTAGTGTAATACTAAATGTATCTAAAAATCCATATGCAGCCTTGTGTAATACACATTTGAAAATCAAAACAAAATAATTGGGGGGAAAAATACAAATATTTAAAAAAGTGTTCAAAATTTTAAAAACTCGATTTTTTTTCTTTTTTTTTTGGTGCAAAATTTAATATTAATTCAACACTGAAATTCAGTGACTTCACCATAGGGGTGATTATAACTCAGAGTGAAAAACCCTGAAAATAATCAAGGGTAAAATATATCAGTTTCAAAGGTCACATTCACTAAAAAAGAATTGAAACAGAAAAAAAGAAAAAAATTGGAGCAGAAAAAACAGTTTTTTGGAAAAAACGAAGGATTTTTTTTAAAAAAAGTAGCAACAAAATCAGTTTTTGGAACAAGAAGTTCCACTCATTTTCGAAAATCTTTTGTTCTTTCGAAAAAAAAAGATTTTTTTTTCTACATCTTATGACGAAATTTGCCGTTTTTTCGAGCTTATATCGATGACATCGATCGTTTTTTTTTTTCGCGATTTTTTGACGAAACTGATCGTTTTTTTCATGATATTTTGACAAAATTTGACCTTTTTAACGAAATTCGCGTTTTTGCCCTGCGATTCTATAAAGAAATTAGTTTTTTGCACGATTCACCAACGAAATTTATGTTTTTTCCGTTACTCTTTGACGAAACCTGCGTTTTTTCAGCGATATTTTTGAAATTCGCGATTTATTTAATATCCGAATTTTTCACTAAACGTAACGATATCATAAACCCGGAAGGATCGATCGAAAAACTCGGAAATACGGGGTACACACGGAACACAACCACCCCTGCATTTGAACCATATACACTATATTGCCATTGATTATGGGACACTATACTAAACATTAGACATTTATGACATAAGATATAAAACATTAGACATTTTACTAAATATCTAGAAAAATACATGAGGAATCATCTCGAAACTCTTAGTGTATAAATATAATAGTATACGTCATACATCTCCGTGAAGATTTTTTACCGAAACGCCATAGGGGACCGTCAACAAATTAAAAAAGAATGAATATCTTTTGAATAACCCTGGCAAAACTAATGTAGCAAAAGCGCTCAAACTCTAGATTATGATTGAATGCCTTATTGTAATACACCGTGTTCATTTTTATGCAAATAGCATGCACACTCGCAGAGTAATTAAGGTTTTTATAAAAATGGTCCCAAATTTGTCCAAGTTTTTCCATTACAATTTTCAGAGTTCTTAATATAAAATAATATTTTTTTCAGAAAATATGACAAACAACATTGCACACAGTACTCTGCAATCAGAATTAAAAAATAATAAAAATTGTATGAAAAATGAGTAGGTTTACTATATAATTTTTTACTGCGCATGCGTCAAAGATATCATAATTTCATTTGCATATTATGTTAGCTAAATGTATAGAGCAACTTTTGTAAAAGTCTCAAAAGCATAGCTTGAAAATTCTGAAAGTAATCGTCTATAGAAAAAGGACAAAATCCGTTGTTTCCAAATGAAGCAAAAAAATGAGGGATTTTATCCAAATGCAGTAGTACATCCCATATTGTGTATTCTATATTGACACTAATCAATGAATATATGGATACAGCCCCTCTTGTTTTTGCTTCATTTTGAGAATAACGGATTTTCGACTTATTAAATTGACGATTATTGTCAGAATTTTCAAGTTATGATTTTGTGACTTTCACAAAAGTTGCTCTATACATTTAGCTAACATAATATGCAAATGAAATTTTGATATCGTTGACGCATGCGCAGTAAAAAATTATTTAGTAAACCAACTCATTTTTTATACAATTTTCATTATTTTTTAATTCTGATTACAGGGTACTGTGTGCAATGTTGTTTGTCATATTTTCTGAAAAAAATAATATTTTATATTAAGAACTCTAAAAATTATAAGGAAAAAACTTGGAAAAATTTGGGATCATTTTTATAAAAACCTTAATTACTCTGCGAGTATTCATGCTATTTGCATAAAAATGAACAAGGCTTATTACAATAAGGCATTCAATCACAATATAGAATTTGAGCGCTTTTGCTACATTAGTTTTGACAGGGTTATTCAAAAGATATTCATTCTTTTTTAATTTGTTGACGGTCCCCTTTGGAGTTTCGGGAAAAAATTTTCACGGAGATGTATGACTTATACTATTATATTTATATACTAAGAGTTTCGAGATTATTCCTCATGTATTTTTCTAGATATTTAGTAAAATGTCTAAAATCACAAGTGTCCCATAATCAATGGCAATATAGTGTATATATATATATATTTTTTTTTTCATTTTTTTTAAATGTTGAAATGATAAACTCTGTCTTTTAAAGAGATTTGTAATGCATTAGTTTGGTTCATTTTTCAAGTCATAAATAACGCATTGAATTATAAGCAATTATTGTCCCACAGATTCAGTTTTTTCTGTGCTTTTGCTTCGAGAAATTCAATTCAAAACACCAAATTTGACTGCAATTTCTAAAATAAAGATTTTCTGCCATTACCAAAAAGTTTTTTTTAAGTTAAAAAAAACTGCTTTATTACAATGTTTCTCACTAAGAGTACCTGCCAATTGCATACGTTTGTGAACAAAAATATTTTTTTCACAAAATGTTAGAAAATAGCCAATTAGTATTAGACAACAGACTTAAGTAGAAGAAATTTCGAGATATCTTTTCTAAATTATTTGGAATTGAGAAATTAATAATCCTCCTGAGTCAATAAAATAAACTTTCGATCTAATTAATCTATTTCAGCTGTTTTTCTCCCCCCCCCCCAACCCTAACACTCTTAAAGATGTGTGTCGTACCCATGTGTAAGGCTTTAGAAGTAAGACAAATGACATTAAATGTAACGTTAGTTTATCTAAAATCCATCCAAAAAATAATAATTGAGTAGAAATATTAATATTTAAAAAAGTAGCAAAAAAAAAAAAAAATAATAATAATAATAAAAATAAAAAAAACCTCAAAATATTTTAAATGTTTTAGAAATTTTAATTAAATGTGCAGGTTTGTTTTTTTTCTTTCTTTCTTTTCTTTTTTTTCAAAATATACATTTTCAGTATAATGAATTCACCATATTTAGTGTACATATATATACTGGAAAGGTAAATTGGGTTTTCTAGGGGGTCATTGCCTTATAAAGAGTTTTTTAAAAGAATAGCTTAGTTCATTTTTCAAGTCCTAAATAATATTTTGAGTTATAAGTAATTATTGTCCTACGGATTCAGTTTTTTCTGTGCTTGCGCATCAAGAAATTCGGTTCAAAACACGAAATTTGACTGCAATTCCTGGAGAAAAAAAATCTGTCACTTTCAAAAAAGTAAAATAAATAATAAAGTTCGATTACAAAGTCTCTGAATAAGAGCGCCTGCCAAGTGCATACATTTGCGAATAAAAATAAATAGTCATAAAATGTCAGAAAATAACCAGTTAGGATTAGTCAACAACATTGAATAGAAGAAATTTCCAAGTATTGTTTTTACATTATTTGGAATAGAGAAATTATTGATCAGTCTGAGACAATAAATACTTTCGATCTAATTAATCAATTTCAGATGCTTCTCTCCCGCCCCCCCCCCCCGCCCATACTCAACAGCTCTTTAACCCTTTATCTACCGAATTATGAATTTATGATAATTTTACATTCTAAAGCATTTTATGTAAATATTTTAAACTAAATTAAAAGATTTACATAATGATTTAATAAATTTTTGAAGGCTTTTAAAAGGATTGAAGGATTTAGAAGGATTGATTAAATTTGAATTTACAGGGATTTTGTGCAATATTTATAACCGCACTCAAATCTTTTATTTTAAATCATTTTCTTAATATTTTGTAGATTTATAAAATGCACAAATATGGTGATCTTACAATATAATTGCCGAAACGTCAGTGAAGGCTTACTTTGGAGACACGAAATTTTTTCGATTCTGTCTGTCTGTCTGTCTGTCTGTCAATCTGTCAGTCTGTCTGTCTGTTCCGCGATAACTAACGCAAATAACATCCGATCGGCTTGAAATTAAGTGGGTATGTTAGTGAGACACTGGGATTAAGCTGTATAGTTTTTTGTTAGATTTGATTCATTCGTTCGGAAGATATAGAATATTTTATTTGGCGCAATAATGTTTTTCTATGGCAAACCCAATGATTTTCATTTTTTTTCCCTGAGAGAAAATGACACATTTGATTAATGGAATTCAATGATAAATGAATACTAAAATTTACCAGTTAAATTATTCGTATTATTTTGATATTTTGTCACCGCATTTGTCAGATTTTTAAAATTATTACTGTGAATTTTGGAGATTTTTTATAAATGTGTTCCAATAATATAGACTAATTTGTTTTAGAGATTTACTTATTTGAAATGTATTTATTTCATTTTCTTCATTTTCTTTTAATGGTTGCTAAGCAACCATTCATCTTAATGCTTATCCTTATAATGCTATAAATTTGAAAGCGTTTGCGAAATTTAAATGAAGTCAACATCAAAACCTATGAATTAATTAATGTCTTTGTATCTTTGCGTATAAATATAGCATAGCCCACAGAAAAAAAAAACATAGGCTATGTTTTATTAATTTTATTCAAATATTTTCCTTAATAATTCAAAATTTCCTTCTTTTTCATACAGAATCAATAGGGATTTTTTAAATAAAATTTAAGCAATTTCCTTTATCGTTGCCAAAAAAAAAATCAAAATTTTGAATAATAATTTTTTAACAGCAATAAGTTTCAATTGAGCAATTTCCATTCGAAAAATTAAACTATGAAAAAAAAAAAAATAAATATGACGTCAGAATTAAAATAACTATAGATATAGTACTTTTTGTTAAATATTAAACATGGATATTCGTTTCGTTAATAGGAATTTTTCTGACAAAAATGGAGACATAATTAGAAGTAAAAGAAATGAAAAAGAATTATATTTTTAATAAATATTTCACTTAGTAAAATATGACGTCATAGTTGAACAAAAACAGGTATTTTATAGTAGTCGTTAAAAATATATAGTCTAAGAGCCCGTGACGTATTAAAAATACAAGAAACATGAATATCAATAACTCGTGAATAATGAGGTCATTGCCGAAACTTCAGTGAAGGCTTACTTTGGAGACACGAAATTTATGTTTTTCATATGTCAGTCTCTTCTTCTGTATGTCTGTCCCGCTATAACTGCAGCAAAATGCAATCAAAACTTTTTTTTTCGGAAACAAAATTGTAAAACTCTAGATTACTGAGTTTACACTTACAAAAGTTCCTGATGCATCAGGTTTAGGTGTTTGTGGCTGGCAGGCATGTAGAAGTATGAAGAGAATGAAAAATATTTGCCCAAACTGTTACTTATTCTTATAAATCAAAATGTATAAAGAAATGCAAAATATACAATAATCATTAGCACAATTATTAGAAAGTGATAAATTTAAATTAAGTGAGGCTCGGGGGGTTCAGAGGGGCGGAGCCCCCCTGAAGAAATCTACTATGTTATAATAAAGAAAACAAAAATAATAGATCATGAAAATTTCAGAATATCCCAACATAACTAAATTTTTAATTTACCGCTTTTGATTGCTGAAAACTTCTAATTCCTATTTTATTCTTATAAATAATCACGCAATTTGAAAATTTTAAATTACAGTTTCCAAGGAGTTGAATATTACCCAAAGTGTGTTTTTAAAAAAAAGATGGGAAAAGCTGACGTTGAGGCTCCTGATCTGCAGATTTACTAGTTATAGAAATATTTCCGAATTGAAAAATCCCCATCCCCCTCCCTCAGCGCCATGAAAACTGAAAAGATACAAAGGCAAAGAAATCATCTTTTCAAAAATATTTTCGTTTTGTATAACCAGTAATGCTGTTGGAACAAAATAAAGTGATGTATTTTTAACTCATTTTAAGCAGTATTACAAGTAACTGATGTATTAAAAGAATTTTAGGAACAGATGCAGTATCTTCCCGCGAGCCGCCATTTTATTTCCTATTATTTCTCACAAATTGCTATTATTATCATTATTTTGCAATTATTTTTTTGAGGAAACATAAAATAAATATTTTTAAGGCTTATGCATACTAAAAAAATTATTTTGCACTTTACTTGAATGTTTTACATAATAAATGAATAAGTAAATTAAAAGCCGCCATTTTGTTTCCCTGTTATTTCCCATACATTATTATTTTATCTAAAACTTCAAAATGCAACTGAAATTATTATTCAACGATTGAATCATAGATTTCAAAAAATGAAAACGATTTTTACTATTAAAATTTTTCTCTTTCAATCTTTGAGTTTCCAAAGTAAATTGTCTTGTTTAATTTCATATCATTTTTTGAAATGTATGACTCAATCATTAAATAATAATGTATGAGAAATAACAGGGAAACAAAATGGCGGCTCGCGGGAAGATACTGCATCTAAGCCGAATTTTATAATAATAATTTTAATGGTACTTATAAATACCATCGGTACATAAAGGGTTAAAATTTACGTCGTACCCATGTATAAAGCTTTAGAAGTAAGAATAAAGATATTTTGAAGGAAGAATCTATAATTGTCACTTCTTTATGATATCTGTGAGATTGTCTCTCATAAAAGAGGGGGAAAATAGCAATAAATGGAAAATTCCATCCCCAGTTCAATGGAAGATATATATATATGGTACATAACATCACTGAATAAGAACTATAAAAGATAACATTTTCTAAGAGCATTACTACTGCATAATGAACAGTTTTGGTAAAATGCACAAAATTAATAAAAGATTATTGAAATCACACAGTTATCATAATTAAATCGTTAAAAGCCTTGTTATATTTATATAACATTATATGTAAGAAAATGCACCTGATATGATTCAGTTGTAAGTTTAAAAACCTGTAGTAAGTTGCAAATTAAAAAAAAAAAAAAAAAAAAAAAAAAAAAAAAAAAAAGTATATTTTTTCCCAATAAGGCTATTCTCAGAAAAAAAATAAATATATAAATAAAACACGATAATTTCTGACATACTTTAATTTTTAAAAGTAAAATGGTAGAACAATTATTGTAAAAGTGATTATTAAAGCGATTTGCAATCGAATAGTTTTGTTTATTTTTCAAATAACTAACTTTTAACCTTAACTTATAATCAAATATTGTCTCTCGGGTTCCGTTTTTTGTCTATACTTTTACATCCAGAAATTCAGTTCAAAATATGAAAATTAGACTGCAATTTCCAAATATAAAATCTTCCACCGTTACTGGAAAAAAAAAAACCTAACTTTTTTGAATAACAGCACGTGCACATTGCATGCATTTGCGAAAAAAATGAATTTTAAAATACACCAGAAAATAGCCAGTTTAAATTAGAGAACAACCTTAAATGAAAGAATATTTTTCTTCCATTTCTTCAAGCATATGCTTGTAATAAAATCTTTCAAATACCACAAAATAACTACCACTGTATTCTAATACAGATTATTTTAAATATACTATTCAAACACTTACAATGATTAATGTAATCAAATATTCATTAACTGAACCGAGAGCTCTTTTTTTTTCTAATTTTTTATTTTTTTATTTTATCAATACCAAAATAAAATACATACAAATAATTCTATTTTTATTCAAATCATGCAATACGGTTTCAAATTCACTTTAAGATTATCTTATATACAAATCGCATAAAACAATTACAAATTACATAGAAAATCCATTTAGTCTTAACAAAAAGTGATATAACCAATGAAATAAACAGATGAATAAAGTTTTATCAGCAGAAAGAAGTTTTGGACCATACTTAAGTATACGATATGATAAAAGTATTAATGCATTTTTCCCATAATATAAGTAATTAAGAGTTGCTACAAATATCTATATATATGTGTTTTTTTTTTTTCAATCACAGTTTTTAAATAATAATATTTTTTATCTTGTGTAATAGAATTAGAATCTTTTCACTTTGATTATTGTTTAGAAAACATGTAGTTGGGGGGGGGGGGGGGGTCAAAATATTGAAATTTTATCTAAAACAACTCTGTATTTCTAGTTATAAATAAATTAGTATGTATCTATAATATTGCAAAATAAACCAAATATCAATACATAATAATAAAGACTTTTTACGGATTTAAACTCTCAAGATATTTAAAAACATAATATTTTCAATGATTTTAGTATTTTTTAAAAATACTTCATTACTACAGAAAATGAATACGTAATGAAAATTTTTTTATTATAATGTTATACAGAAGTGATGTAATAAGAATGAAATAAATAAGATTACATTTAAAACTTAATAAAACAATGATAGGATTAAAATGTTATAAAAAAAGTAATAATGATCATAATGAAACGATGTTAGCATTAAAATGTTATAAAAAAGTAATAATGATAATAATAAAATAATATTAGTAATAAAATCTGTTAAAAAGGGGAAATTAATTATTTTTTATAAGTATTATTTAAGCATTTCTTATTAGAAAATATGGGATCGAAAATAATCACATTTCAGTTAATTAGCTATTCTTACCTCTACTTGAAAAACAGTTTAAAGCTTTCTCGGCTGGCATTAGTGTATTCAGGTCTTGTATGATCCAAATTTTTCTACCGACGTTTCAGTGAAACTTAAGAATTATTTTTGTGGTTTACCCAGCTGCACTTTTAAAATCTTAATTGGTAACTTCAGTCAAGCGAAAAGACGCAATCACTAATGCTAGTTCTATGGAAGCAATTTATAAAGATTTCTCGGTTGCATTTGAAAATTTTATGATTTTTGCGCATTAGATGTCGAAAATTGATATGTAAGAAGACCGTATTTTACTTTTTTGATTTTTTACAGCTGTTTTTATTGAAACGCTTTCATTTTCGGAAGCGGTTTCGAAAAATAAGGCGTCCTCAGAAGAAAAATAAAAAAATCTGCAATCGCAGAAAATAAAATGTGGTAATTTTACAGATTAATGTCAGCTATCTAATGAAAAATAAATTAATAAATAAAATAAAAATAATGAAATGCGACCGAGATATCTATGTAAACTTCTTCCATAGGATTAGCATTAGCAAAATAGGTCTTTTCGTTTGACAGAAGCAGCCTTTTAAGAGAATAATTTTTTAACACATGTGAGGCATTTTTGATGATTTTTCTATCACTCCCAGTCACCAAGTTTGCAAATGATACTTTATATACAATAGCTTCACATTCAACAATTCTAATATGTTGTGTTTCGGAATAAACACTAAAAGATGAACCGTCACTTTAATCAGATGATTCATCATCTGTCTCGGAGATCAAATTTGCAATTAACTCAGAAAGGTGATACCTATACGCCGGTTGCATTCTTTCTACGGAATATGCATCACCATTTTGATTTTGCATAGAATAGTCATTAAAATAAGAACTGTCACTGGTATAAGATGAGTCGTCGTCTGTGTCAGAAAACAAATTTATACTTTGCTGAGGAATTTCTCCTCCGAACTCCAAAGTGATTCTTTCTGTAGAATCTAACTCGCCATTTTCATTTTGTCCATTCCCACCAAAAGGAAGTGGGAGCTCAACTTTAGTGCCATCTGGCTTTGCGTGCAAATAAAAGCAGGCACCTCCGAAAGGGCAAATACTGTCACCTTGCTTAAAATATTTACAAGGCATGTTGCTTAAAGCTTCTTTATACTCTTTGATGAACTTCTGTTTCTCTTCCCCTGTATCGAGAAAATAGAGACTTGGAGTTACAAAGTCAGATACGACGCGACATTGGGGGCAAGCTCGGATAACTGCTGGATCCAAAGTACTATCATTGTCATACGGCATCGAATTCCACCATTGTCTAATGCAACTGAAACAGTAAACGTGATTACATTTCTCGAGAATTCCAAACCTGCGCTCTGATTCAGGTTCTTTCTGTAACACAACATCCAGGCATATTCCACAAGTTTTACCCAAACTACGCTCGATTGCAATGGAAAATTCCTCTTCACGCTTGCATTTCTCAATGAGGGATCTACCTATTTCTTCGATGAAAGGATGTTCATATTTGCAACTCGAACCAAAAAAGCAATTTCCTCTTAAGAAATACCGACAGACGGAATCAGGTACACAGCGTGTTGCGTCATGAGAAAAAGGGCATGACTCACCCTCATAACATGTTCCTGACAAAAAATATCTGCATACTACAGTATCTTGATACACGGATCCACCTTCAGCCATTTTGAGAACTGAAACAATTTTTACCGATTGAAAAATTCAAAATACGTGAAACTCTATGGCACAACTCACTCCAAAAAAGCACTGTCTTCCACACGAGGTCTACTGTTTACTGACTTGCCTCTGGACTTGACTAGCCCTTCAATGACAAACACCCTCTCTATGAGGTACGATCATTCCATTTTTTAGCAGGTGGGGAAAGGTAAGAGGGAGTGATCGCGGCATGCGGTTGCGGTACGAAGGGAATGAATGTAGTAGGATTTGTTTTGATCTATTGGTGTGAAAAAAAAAAAAAAAAAAAAAAAAAAGCAGTTTGATTACATAGCTTCAGAACAATAGCATCTGCTAATTTCATACATTTCCGAATAAAAATAAATTAAAACTTATGACATAATGTTGCCCTTTCGGATATGAAAACAGCCTTAAAAATGAAAAAGAAACTCAAAATATGAAGTCGAATATGGGGACATTGAAAAATTAGGTGCTAGCTAAGCACCTGTTTACTTTTAACTAAAATATACAATAAGATATATTTAAATCATCTATTGCATAATCGAATCCACTAGATCTGACAAAAAATGGGGGGGGAGGGGAATCAAGGTAAGGCTCATTCGAGACATAATAGAAAAATGTCTCATTAAAATGCCTAAAAAGATATAGTATTAATTTTATGTTTCATTTATTTTTTGGTTATTAAATAAAAGAAGATAATGTCTTCTTTTGTTGTTGTTGTTAAATTGAAATCGAATTTTTAAAATTTAAATCTCACTAATTTTATTTAGTTTAACTGCAGTGATAGCATTTTCTTATCAAAATTGCAGAAATGAAATTGGAGCAAGATTTTTTTTTTATATATATAAAAGTAACGTATCGTAAAAGTAACGCAATGCAAATTACTAAAATTTTTCGTATTCGGTTTCATAATTCTTTAACTTTAAACAATCTTAAAATTGGCGAAAAATAAAAGTAACTAACATATCTAAAGCCATATTTACTGAAATTTTTTGTATTAGATTTCATAATTCTTTAACTTTAAACTATCTTAAAATTGTGTCATTTGTGCCTCCCCTCCCCTCTAAAAAAAGTAGATAAATTAATAATCGTCCAACTTTATTTACGAGCTTTCGAATTGTTTTGATTTTATTTTGTAATCAGATACATCCTAAGTAATAATTATGAAGTACTAATTTATGGAAAAATTCAAAAGAAAAAAACTAGACTTCCCATCCCCTTCAGGATTTTTCACTTTTTTCTATCTTTACAACATGGTTGGTAAAACCCCCTTAAAACCAGTATTTTTTTTGTTTTTTTTGTTTAAACCAGGTTTTTTAGATATATTTTCCTATTGCACATACATGCATTTATATTGAAAAAAGTAAACATTGTTGGATATATAAGTATTATAACTTCTTTTAAAAATAATTTAAATTAAATAATTACAATCAGTTATATAGAAAATTGAAATCATTTAAAATGTAAACATTTTTATTAAAAGCTATGTTTATGAACCATTAATAAAATTATCCACTTAGTGAAACAATGATACCTTGAAAATCTTAATAAGCAATCTTTTGATTACTAGTACTATAAATAAATATATGGTTTAGTTTCATAAATATAATATGCTTTCAGATGGCTATTCAAAATAATTTGAAAAATTTGCAATCTGAAATATCTAATTTTTCTGTTAGAACACTGCACGAACAATTATCTTTTTCTCAAATAAAGTTTTTTACAAAGAATTCCTCGAATGATTTGAATTTAACAGTAGAGTCTTTACATGTTTCAAGAAGTATTGTGTATTTTCATTTGACCTCCTCTGAAACTGCCAGATTAGAAAAAAAAAGGCGACAGTAAAATAAACTGAATAGAAATACATATTTATTTGCGTGGCCGAGAGGTTCTGACCTCTCGATTGGTAGACGGCAGGCGCTGCGTTCGAACGCGCGGCCATCGGCCTAACCGTTCGGAGTTTCCGTGATTTTCTTCGAACCTTGCGTAAATACGGGTTAGGTTCCCTTAGAAAGAGCCCCACGAAGGGCCTCCTCCCAGGGCCTATATCCCTAGAGTAGATAATCGACCTACACAAAATAAACCAAACCATATTTATCAGTTTTTTAGACTACTGAAAATATTCTTCTTAAAATGGAAAGCAGATTTACAAAAGTTGTCATGCACTAAAACATTTAGACAGCCATCAGACTCAATACACAGGCTTTCTTTCTAAGTTATCTTATAATACATATTACTTTTAAATGTCTAAACTAAAAATTAATACTATATATTTTTAGGCATTTTAATGAGGCATTTTTCTATTATGTCTCAAATGAGCCTTACCTTGATTTCCCCCCCCCCCATTTTTTGTCAGATCTAATTAGTGGATTCGATTATGCAATAGACGATTTAGGGCATATCTTATTGTATATTTTAGTTAAAAGTAAACAGGTGCTTCGCTAGCACCCAATTTTTCAATGTCCCCATATTCAACTTCATATTTTGAGTTTCTTTTTCATTTTTAAGGCTGTTTTCATATCCGAAAGGGCAACATTATGTCATAAGTTTTAATTTATTTTTGTTCGGAAATGTATGAAATTAGCAGATGCTGTTGTTCAGAAGCCATGTAATCAAACTGTGTGTTTTTTTCCTTTTTTTCACACCAATAGATCAAAACAAATCCTACTACATTCATTCCCTTCGTACTGCAACCGCATGCCGCGATCACTCCCTCCTACCTTTCCCCACCTGCTGAAAAATGGAATGATCCTGCCTCATAGAGAGGGTGTTTGTCATTGAAGGGCTAGTCTGGACTTGGACTGGAAGAATATAATTGAAGTCAACCACGCCCATCTTCGTCGAAGTAAAAATGAAATAAGTGTTGCCATCTCTTAGTTAGATTTTAAACTTTATAATAATAATAATAATAATAATAATAATAATAATAATAATAATAATAATAATAATAAATTGAATGATTGTTTTCGATCATTTTCCACTGAATATTAATATTAATTTACACAAAGAAAATAAATATATATATTTTTTGCGTTTTGTAATTTAGACGATTTTGAAGTGTTCAGGTATTTTATTTATTTATTTGATTGTTTGTTTTACTTTTTGGATTCTATCGAGATATATTGTTTATTAATATTTTTTATTATTATTGCGTATTTTATGAGAAATAATAATTTAAAAAAAATCAAAGAAAACAGTAAGAACTAACACTTTAAATTAAGACATTCCATTTCAACACCAATTCTCACCTTCTAATTTACGAAAAACAAAGCTTCTACTTGTGAGGGTGGGGTGAGGGGATGCTAGAGATTGCCCCGCAGGCAATGTATATATTTTTAATATTATATTATGCCACATGTGGAAATTTTTTATTTTAATCTATCTAATAATAATTAAGACTGAATGCAATGACATAAAGAAAAAGGTGGATATTAAGTGTATGTGAGATGGGGATCCCCAGACCTACTTAAATTAAGGGATCCCGCTGTTATATGTAAAATTATCGGAAAATATAATAATATAAATAAATTGTACTCACTTATTTTGTTATGTTTCCTTTACACAATTACTTCGCTATTTTAAAAAATTAATCCGTCCTTATCCCAATCAAAACAATGATACTAATAATAGCTAATGATGAATAAATTAATAAATAATACGATATTTAATAAAATCTGCCCATATATATAAAATTAAAATGTAAACATTTTTCTAGCGATTTTTTTTTTTTTTTTTTTTTTTTTTTTTTTTTTTTTTTTACATTTAAATGTAGGGATTCTAGAACTAATTCGAAATATACTAGTACGTTTTAATAAAATGTTATAGCAATGTTATAAATGGAAACAGATAAAAAAGTCTGTATATGAAATTATTCATAAGGCAAAAAATGCTCTACTTTATTTAAAAAATCCCTGTCGGCGGAGGTAGATTTCGAAGAGTTCTCATTTTAAAAACAAAAAATAAAATATGATCAGAGATAAACCCAGTTTAACAACTTTATTTGGCCGCTTTTGAAGAAATTTTAATTCAGTTTTTCTGTAAGAGCTGATTTTATCAGAATCATCTTAAGCGAAATTCGGCTCAAATGCCCATTTAGACAACATATTTTGAAATATATTCTGACTTTCTTAAAAAATCGACCAATACGCCACATTATATAATTCCTAAAATACAAAAAACTGTCAGTTGAATGCGTTTGAGAACAAAATTGAATTTAAAAATGAGTCATCAAATAACCAATTTGTTATTTGAATACATCCTCTATTCTTCGAGAAATTTTGTGCGAAGTGCCCAATTTGATAGCTTTATTGAAATATATTCAGCCTTTATCAAAAAACTGACCAATATGGCACATTATACAGTTCTTAAATAAGAAAACCTGTCAATTGGATGCGTTTGAGGGCAAGACTAAATTTAAAAATGAGTTTTAAAAAATGCAATTTGTTATTTGAATACTTCCTCAAATTTTCAATCACGATCACTTAAGGAAATTCCTTTTCAAAATACTCTTTTAGGCAGCCTTTTTTGAAATACATTCTGCGTTTATAAAAAATCCCCAGCCAATACGTCACATTATATAATTACTGAATGAGAGTATCTGCCATTTGGATGCGTGTAAAATCAAAAATGAATATAAAATTGAGTCAGAATATAAGCATTTTGGATTTGAGATTTTTTTTCTCCAGCTCCTATTTTTATTTTATTTATTTATTTATTTTTGACATAAGAATCAATCCTATAAAAAACTTGTCAGTATAAAAGTTGTAGATAATACTGAATAGATGTAAAATAAATTTAATCGCATTTTATAGATTAAGAATTGGCGAAATTATGGATTTTTTTTCCACTTCCCTTTTTTTTTTAATTTTAATTTTTTTATCTATAAAAATTGGTCCTATCAAAAACTTGTAAATACAAAAGTTTTAGATAATTTTTAATACATTTATAAAAAATGTAATTGAATTTGATATCTTGAGAATCGGCGTAGTTATGAATTTTTTCTTCCAAAAACCCTGTTTTTTTTCCCCCTCTTGAACCCATTTTTAATTTTATAAAATATCTATCATGCATTAACTTTTTGCCCATGTTTTAGAAGTATATTAAACCTTAAACTCATTCGATATCTATTTTAACTAATAAGTTATGGCGTTTTTTTTCGGTTTTCACAAAAACCCTCCCTTTTTCCACTCCCTTGTACCCATTAACGAATTTGACCGAGATTTTATACCCCTTGATTTTATGTATCAGTTTAGTGGAGATTGGGACAGAATTATAAAAATTATTGTATCTAGAAGAAAGTTACACACACACACATATATATATATATATATATAAACTTTTTTACTGATGGTAGTTTTGGAGTTTAGAGATCATGATCGGCTTTGATCTGCAAAAAAATTTCAGAAATTCCAACATAAGAGCGACCGCAATAGGTAGTATTTCATACGAAATCTACCTAAAAGAATATTGATATATGATCAATATAGTTAAATTATTTTGCAGAAATTTCATTTTAATTAAAAATAGTGTATCTAGTATATACATATGTACTATGATGACCATTTTGTGCTTTTTGTAACATGTAGTATGACATTAAAACTTTTTTTCAGTGTATTTTGTACATTCTTTTCATTTCTTGGGCCCGTGAATGCATCCAAAATAATTAGAAGTAAATAGGTCGAACTAGCCCTCCCTTTTCTTTTCCTGCAATTTCGCTCTCATTTTTTTTCCTTTTATTTTCGAAAGATTCATATTAACCCACCTTCAAAATCTCCGGTACCTCCCCCCCCCCTTTAAACTCTAAAAGAAAATCCTGGATACACTATTGCTTGGCGGACAAATTGGCCTAAAAAATTTTCTGGACAATCAGAAAGATTTTTTATCTTTAAGTTAATGTTTGATTAATATCTGCAGTAACAAGCCTTGGGCCCACTAATTTTTAAGGCACCTAAATTTTTTATATAATTTTAGTGAAGCCAATCTTGATTTTGATTTTGCATTGAGTATAATCACCATTTTATTCCTTTAAAATGACATAACAAATACTACATATATTTATATATCTATATTTAAATATGTAATCTAGCTGTCGAAACTATTTAAATAAATTTTCAAAAAAGTCTTGAAAATTGTAAAAAAATCCATTTTTGAAACAGCAAAAGAAATAAGTGCTTCTTTCTTCTCATTGTTTGTTTATCTGCTCACTTTGATGGATTATCTTTCCAGTTGGTCTTGTCATAAAAATTTAAAATGTTTGTTTTGTAAAATACATAGCACTTTTATGAAAGTCTATTGTGTGCAGCAAATTCCACATTCCTTTTATTGTGTTCCCTCATGTTGTCAGCAATTTTACTATCCTTAACCTCTCCTTTTGGTGAGCATTATCTCAATCAATTTCACTAAGATAAGATTCTTTCACTATTATATCTGTCACAAAAGAGAATTTAGTAAGAAAATGTTAACGGGAAAAGATCAACAAGATCCCTAAATTAGTGTTTCATTCATATTTGCAGAAACAAGATAGAAGCCTTGGGTCTGATAACTTTTGAGGCACCTAAATTTGCCATGTAATTTTCGTGAAGCCAATTTTTAAAAATAACTTTTTGCTTTGCATTTAGTATAATCAATATTTTATTGTTTTATAATGGCATAGGGTGTACTACCTGCATTTATTTCTACATTAAGACATGTATTCTAGCTGTCGAAACTATTTAAATAAATAAAATAAAAATATTTTGTAAATGGTATAAAATCCTTTTTTGAAACAAAACAAAAGAAATGAGCACTTCTTTCTTCTTATTGTTCATTTAACTACTCATTTCAATGGATTATCTACCCAGATGGTCTTGTCATAAAAATTTGAAATAAGTGTTTTGTAAGAAAATATAGCACTTTTGTGAAAGTCTATTGTGTGCAGCAAATTCCACATACCTTTTACTGTGTTGCCTCATGTTGTTATCAATTTCACTATCCGTAATCCCTTGGTTTCGCTAGTGTTATCTCGACCGGAAAAAGCGGCATTGTTTTTATGACAAGCATTCTTACACCCCCTAATCACTTCTTAAGATGGTGTAATTAGGTCTTGAAAGCTGGACTCCCATGTCTACAACTTGGTAACCGTACTTTGTCAAGTACATCTACAAATATTTTTTAAGTATCAAGTCCAAGTAGTTTTTGCACTAAAGATGGTATGCTAAAGGCTTTCAAAACTAGTCTGCTCAAAGTTTGGAGATTTCTAACCTTTTTTTTTTTTTTTTTTTTTTTGGCAAAGAAATCTTTTTCTACATAATCTATGAATATGGTACATTACACTGTAAAAAAAATTCTGCAAAGGTACTAAACCTTTTCTAGGAAACTGGGATTCCAAGAACTTTTCCTGTAACGGTAACAGCAAAAATTCAAGTTTCAGAATCGATTACATGAATTTTTCCTGTTATCGTTACATGAAAACTTCTTGGAATCCCAGATTCCTAGAAAAGGTTTAGTACCTTCACAGATTTTTTTTACAGTGTACGAGCTTAAATATTACATTGCGGAATCATGCAGATCAAAATTTTAAGTATTTTATCAAATATGTATTTCGGTACACCGGAATGTCTTTTAGTCACACAGTTAATAATAGAAAATATATAGAAAATATAGAAAAATATAGAAAATAAAATATAGAAAAATTCTAGTACTGATGTATTTACACTAGTTTAACTCCTTCGCGTATACTGTAAAAAAAAATCTGTGAAGGTACTAAACCTTTTCTAGGAAACTGGGATTCCAAGAACTTTTCATGCAACGATAACAGGAAAAATTCATGCAATCGATTCTGAAACTTGAATTTTTGCTGTTAGCGTTACAGGAACAGTTCTTGGAATCCCAGTTTCCTAGAAAAGGTTTAATACCTTTGCAGATTTTTTTTTTTTTTTTTTTTTTTTTTTTTTAACAGTGTACGGACTTTTTTACGAAATATTGAATTTTTTGTCACCGGTTTATAAAAACAGAAATTTGTTCCGTATTGAATCGAGAGTTCGCACCAATTCAATAAGGTAAATTTTACAGGTGTTTAAGCCTTTTTGCGGCAGGTATGCATATTGCTCGTCTCCCCAAGGGGTTAAAAAGGGATTAGGGAATATAACAATACGTGTCACAAAACAAAGGCGCGCCGTAATGTCCATCTCCCCACTTTCAATATAGATGTCTGACACATCCTGCAATATTTATGAATAATGCCTGTATTTGACGGTTAACAATAGATTTCGTAATAGGAAACGCCAAATTCCTCGCATTTTTACGAACTGAAGTCTTTTATGTTAAGACGCTCGTTAAAAATGCAGTTATTTTTTTTTTTTTAAGGATATTTTTTCTGGTCGACTTTTTTGCAATCACATTGTCATTTTTTGATAAAACATCATAAATTCTGGATCTGCTACGCTTCATTTGTTATCAAACAGTTTTAGCTTTTAAATGCCAAATTTTAGCTGTATCAGCAGTAGAGAATTGAACGTTGTGATGCACTTGCAAACTATTAGGCAATTGAAGAACGGACAGTGATTTTATGTTTCGAAGTGGTTACGTCACATGTAAAAAACGCAGAAAATGCATTTTTTTTTTCATTCCTACTCGGTGGTAATAAAGGCAGTTCGCTTCATCAGGCCCTGATTACCAAATAGGCACGAGAAGCACATGCTTCCCTTGGAAAATATTGAAGGGGCTCGAAATTGAGAAAACAGGGACCTTCCGATTTTATAATGAATTAATCCCATTCCAAAATCATAATTCCTTTTCAAATTATTAACCCATTTTTATACATGTATACTTAAAAAAAAAGTGTTTCATAAAAATACCCCCATAACAAATTAATTTTACAAACATTAGATCAGTTTCAAGAACTTTATAGCAATTCCTCAACACTTATCCAATCAACTAAAGTGGTTAGTTTATTAAGCATTATTATCGTTCAACCCACCAAAATCGAGAAGATTCTAAAATATAATAATTGCAGTAATTTAAATAATATTTCTAGTATTAGGAAGTGTCTATGTTGAATTTAGGAAACTTCTCGAAGGAAACTTCTCGAGGGCCACAAAATAACACCTTGCTTCCCATAGCTTCAGGGTTTAATCCGGGCCCTGCACTTCATTGTCCATATATTTTTGGGACAGCTTATTTTGAATTTTATTTTTTTACAAAAATTGTCTGAAACCTACATTGTATTTCTTTGTTGTATATAAGCTTATATGTATCATGATTCCAAATGCTTATTATTATTTTGGGATTATGGCTTTATTTTCTGTATCGTTATTTTAAAAAATCGCCTTTCCATATACTTTTTAAACGCACTATATTTACGGAATTATTGATGTATTTTTTACGAAAAAACCCTTTTGAATGTATGAAAAAAAAAAAAAAAAAACTCAAAATCTTTAAACATATGAATTTTGTTTGGAATGCTCCAGTCTTTTTAGTTGCGTTCGTAATTATATAAACTAACAGGGGTGACCGAGCTAAGCTTGGTCAAAATTAACTTTATATACAACTCGATATAATATTTTCACTGTATCATTAACTCAGTATTATTACTGTAAAACATGTTATTACAAAAATAATCAATAAGAAAACTATGTTCATAAAATTTACTTTATTTTAAAATTTACAACGAAAGGACATCGATCCAAATCACTTTTTTAGCTCGACTCTGGTTAATTTAACCATGCATCTCGGATCCTATTAAGAATGTATAAAAAAATTCGTCACATTCTGAAAGATAACATTTTTTGCCAGATATAGCCAAATTTGGAGACATTCTTCCATTTGGCACCAAATACATGTTGTGCATTCGTAATCTTAATATTAAGATTTTCGGCCAAATGTCGCCAATATTTTGTCAAATATCGCCAAATTATTGGTTCCTGCCATTTTCTTGTGACCTTGATCCGTATTATCCAAAATGACCCACTAATCAAATTTGATCAAACATGTAACTTAGCTCAATGGTCTTCACGTGATCAAAAACTGTAGAATATAAAATTGAATCAAAATCGTTTATCCGACCCATTATGACCCAAAATGATTAATTAATCGAATTTTTGCAAGCATCTGACCTAACCCAATGATTTTCTTGTGCCTCAAACCGATAGAATACAAAATTTAGTCAAAATTGTGGGAGACATTATCTAGATAAAATTAAAATGATCTAAAAGTGACCCACTAATCAAAATTTCTCAATCATGTGACCTAGCCCAATGCTTTTCTCGTGCCAAAAACATGTTGTACACAAAATTTCGTTAAAATCGATCCACTCGTTCTTTAGATATAGCTTCACCATGACCCATCATGACCCACAAATGACCCTTAAAATCGAAATCTCTTAACATGTGATTTAGCCCATTAGTTTTTTTTGTGTCTAAAAATTGTTCATATAAAATTATACAAACATTAGTTAAAACACCACTGATCTAACTATATCAAAGTATTTTATTTTCGTTTATTATTATATTATTAATATTTTAATATTTTTCATCTCAAAAATCTTTTCTTGAAATATTATTAATATATACATATATTTTATTATAGTTATTATTTAAAATTGTTATTGCATTGAATTCCTTTTTTCCTATTTTCAGATAGTAAATAAAAGTCAACCAGTCGGGTGCATTATAGGTTGAATTTGTTAGCTTATAGCACGACCTAAAACAGAAACTGGTTGGATGTTTTTGTTTTTGTATTTAGGCTATGTACCCCCGAAGAGGAGTTTAATACAAAAGCCTTCTACAGTAGGGTGGAGCGAAAAAAAAAATTTTTTTGAAAATCAAAAACGGGTAGGTGCCAAAAGTTGCCTTTATACTAGTACATCAACTGCGTGAAATTTTACCGCTGAAAAAAAATGGCTTGAGTCTGCGCTTTTGCTCCAAAAATCGAAATTTTGGGTAAAATTTGTCATTTTTTTTACATTTTTTCAAAAAAATTAAAAAATTCCTACAGAGCTGGTTAGTATTTAAAAGTGTTGCTTAGACCTTTATATTTATCTGCTTAACATATTTAAACTATAAAACAATATCTGTAGTCTGTATATTTGGAGCAAATATGACAACTTTTTGTGAAAAATCAGCGTTAACCTCTCTATTGGAGCATACAACGAAATGTTGTTTTGAATGCATTTCTTAACTAGCTGCTTTCAAAACTACTGTGTATGTAACTCATAGAGGTGGTTGCATTATCCCACCCGTCTCAACCACCCAATCATCTATTCCCAGTGTTTTATTTATGTATTAATTGTTATTTTTTTTTTACCGAAGACGAGTATAAGTTTTCTATGTATCAAAGTAATATATCTCTTCTTTGTATTCACTGACTTTGCATGATTTGGATCATGCTGGTGTGACCTGCTGCACGTATACCATGTATAACAGAAGAGAAGCTGAGTAATGTATTGGGTATGTTCTTAATTGAACCTATTCAGCAGTCTATTATCTTCATTAAAATTTCATGCAATTAATACATTATGATTGGAAGTTCTGTTATCACAGCATTCTTTCAATCAATTACATTTTATATGCAATGATTTGCCTAAACATTGATTGTATGAATTCAATTTCTAGTATGTCATCATTTATTGAACCTATTACATTGAATATATGTTGAGAAGCTAGCTGTTTAATATTATGACGATCGTCACAGATGATTGCAAACAAAATTTGCGTGTAAAACAACAATATTTCTAAGGAAGTTTTAGCATGCTTTATGTCGTTTCCTGTGTTATTCCGTAGTCCAGTAATTTCTAATAAGATTTTAGATCTATTATTTAGGTGTGTAGTACATTTGGTATACCCGCGGCATAAACTTGGATTATACATTTTGTGAGTGAACATATAGACGCTGATTGCCAATCTCTGCTTATATAAAGCGGAAAATTTCATTAACTTTATGAGCTGTCTTTTGTGTGAGATGTTTTCTAAATTCCTATTCCCCATTCTTTCTGAGAAATGGCTTTCCTTATGAATTAGCTTTGGAATCTCCGACAGAAATTTCTAGTGTGTTCTGAGTATCTTTTTCTCAATTTAAGAAAATATTTTTTCAAAATTATTCTCTATTTTATAAAAAAAATTGCAGTAGGAAGTGAATAGTACGTAGACAAAGATTTTCCTTATTGATCCAGTGAATCCATGTAGCTTAGAACGTTTTATATCGACTTCTCTGATAACTGACGCAGAGGAAATTCACTGGAGTTGAAGTAGCGAATGATTCAATATTATACACAATTCTAAGCTTACCCCATGCAAAATGGTTCACAGTGACAAATAAAATTCTCCTAATTTTAAATGAGCACTTAGTCGATTAGAATCCGTACATTCCCTCATAAAGTACTATGCATTATAAGTTTATGCCCAGGACATTTCACCATCAAATGCTGTCCACTCATAAAAAGGAGATCTAAAAGTTAATAGGAAATTACCTGGATACGAAAACACTTAGAAAACGGCATAAAACTAATGCAAAAAAAGTTATTTACAAACGCGGTTGCTTTACACATGGAGAACAAATTTTCATTGCAATTCTCTCTGACGATCACCATCACATTAAACAGCTCGCTTCTCAACGTATAAAAAATGCAAAAGTAGAATAAATGATGGCATATTTATAGTTGAACTATCTGAAATCATCTTTGAAGCACATCATTACGTAAAAAAAAAAAATACAATTGACTGAAAAAATGTTGTAGTAACAGAACTTCCAATCACTATTCATCAACTGAATGTAAGTTTGATAAATATAATAGATGGCCGAATAGATGCCTTTAATAGATTTCCGTGCATTACTCTGCTTGTCATTTTTTGTATAAACTGTAAAAATATACCTGAAGATAGTTACAGCAGCATGTGGATGCAAAGAACAGATAAACAAGGTGGAAGCATCGAAAACATGCCAAATTTTTATAAAGAAAATCACAAATCAATGTATAAATAAAACACTGTACTAAGATGATCGAATAGTTGGACCGGGTGGTATAGGAAATATAGCCACCTCCACGACGCATGTCCAAGGTAGTTTTGAAAACAAGAGCTGCATTAAAAACAATTCGTTGTATGATCCAATAGAGTGGTAATGCTGTTTTCTGACTAAAAGTTGTCTGTTTTGCTCCAGCTATAGGGAATAAACATATCGTTTTATAGTTTAAATATGTTAAGCAGATAAATATAAAGGTCTAAGCAACACTTTTAAATACTAACCAACTCTGTAGGAATTTTTTAATTTTTTTGAAAAAATGTAAAAAAATGACAAATTTTACCCAAAATTTCGATTTTTGGAGCAAAAGCGCAGACTCAAGCCATTTTTTTTCAGCGGTAAAATTTTACGCAGTTGATCTACTAGTATAAAGGCAACTTTTGGCACCTACCCGTTTTTGATTTTCAAAAAAAAATTTTTTTCGCTCCACCCTATTCTACAGTCTATTTATTCATTTACCTTTCTTAATTTGGTAATCTACTCTTTATATCACTTCAAATGATTTTAATAGGATTTCATTTTTCATGTTAATTATATTTAAAGACAATATAAAGACTGGTTTCATTGGCTTATTGTTATGGTAATATCTTTGTTACTTTCGTTTTATTTGTAAAAGTATATATATATATATATATATATATGTGTGTGTGTGTGTGTGGGATATTGAGTGATTAACTTATGATTTAAGAAAAACTAATATTCTTGATAAGATAAAAAAGGTTTAATAGACATAAAATATATACGTAGCATTCAAAAATAACAGTAGAACTGAATAATATTCAGTATAAATAAGCTTCTCTGAGCTTTGGATTAACAATCCATCAAACTCGCCATCGCTGAAATCTATAGAACACCTCGTTCTTTCCACGCATCATCACACGAGTCTCATTTTGGATATCACGTTCATTAAATCATTGAGTTTATTATCTTTTATTGCTGGATACTTTATTCTTTCATCCCACATTCTCGGTCATCCTGACGTTTCTGACGTCCTCGGCAGCTGTTTATAAAAATTTAGACACAAATTTACACATACAAAACAGGTAAACATAAAACAAAAACATGTCACGTTATGCAGATGCGTTACTCCAGGGCTTCATATATTCTGCAGCAGTTGAGGTCTTGTTGGGACCATCATGGTCTCCAATTTTTTCTACATCATAACGATCATTTGACTTTACTTTAGTAACTTTATAAGGTCCATGGAATTTTTCCTTTAATTTCAGACCTGTGCCGTACTGCGTTCTTTGGATTGCCACGAGATCATTTAATTTATATTTATTGGGCTCTCTTCTCTTCTTGTTAAATTGTTTTCTATTTTCTTCTTGTATTTTCAAAATATTTTTTCTCGCTTCTTCTCTTACATTTTCCCGTTCCATCATCATGTGGTTTATATCTTCTTCCTCTAGTATTTCTTTAATCCTTAAGTCATTTTTATTTTTCATTTTTACGCCAATCATCAATTCAAACGGGCTGTATTTTGTACTTCTTGTAACTGTACTATTGAGAATTCTCTGCACATCTGCCACATATTTATACCATTTTGTGGGCTCATTCCCACATAGCTTTGCTAGTACAGGAATCAGGATGCTATGAATTCTTTCGATCTGTCCGTTTCCCCTGGGCATCCCTGCAGTAATTTTACCGTGTTCTATCCCTTGCTCTTTGCAGTATTCTATAAACTCATCTGATCTGAACGCTGGTCCCCGATCCGTTATTATTTTGCTGGGATTCCCGAACACAGTTTGTTGCAATGATAACTTTTCAATGACTTCCTGAGCTGTCGTGGATTTCACCGGATAAAACCATACGAACTTAGTAAAGGCATCTACAACTGTGAATATATGCTGATATTTCTTGTTTGTTGATGGCAGCGGTCCAATATGATCAATGTGGTATGTGCTTAATGGTGTATTCTCTTTTGGTATGGGCGTTAGAAAACCTTCGGCTTTGCCTCGTTTCTTGTTAAATAGAATACATTCGATGCAATTTACTACCACTGTTTCAACTTGTTTTCTCAGGTTAGGGATGAAGAACTCTTTTTTTACTAATTCTTCTGTTTTGACTGCAGCAAAATGCCCTTTATCGTTTGTTTTACGAATAATCTCTTTTTGCATTCCTTCAGGCACTACAAGTAACTCTCTTCCATTATCAAACTTATACAACACGTTATTCTTGATTATATATTCATTTTCTTCACCTTTTTCAACTAAAGATTTTATTGATTTTATGAGCTCATCTTTCTCCTGTGCTATAGCTATTCTAGCTGTCATCTCACTCTGTGATCTTGTAATTAGTAAAACAGTATTCCTGCTCAAAGCATCTACATGCTTCATTTTATTCCCTGGTCTATGTGTGATTTCATAATCAAATTCTTCCATGAATAAAGCGCATCTTGCGACTTTAGGAAATGGAGCCAAATCTTTTTTGTTTAATGTTTTCTGAAATGCTTCACAATCAGTTACTATCTTGAATTTTGTACCAAGTAAGTAGTTCCTGAATTTTTTAAGAGCTTCAATTATTGCCAATACCTCCAATTCATAACTACAATATTTTTCTTGTTGCGGGGTTGTCTTTTTGCTCATGTATTGTATAGGGTGGAATTTTCCATCATCCGCTTTTTGTAGTAGTACTGCTCCGAAACCATGGCTACTGGCGTCGGTGTGTAATTCTAGTGCTGATCCTTGTTTAAATAAATGCAATACTGGTTTTTGCGATAATATTTCTTTTAATTTTTTAAACGCCTGTATTTGTTCTGTGCCAAATTCAAATGTGACATTTTTACGCAATAAATCAGTCAATGGTTTGGCTATTCGAGCATAGTTCGGAATAAATTTACGAAAATAACCTGTTAATCCTAAATATGATTGCAATTGTTTTATCGTTTTTGGTTGAGGGAAATTCCAAACAGCTCATGTTTTCGATTCAGATGGCTGTATCGTCCCATTTTCAATTATATAACCAAGAAATTCTATTTTTTTCCTTAAAAATTTGCATTTTTTGAAGTTAAACTCTAGCCCATAATCCGCTGCAATTTCAAGTACTTGTTTCAATTTCTCTAAACCTTCTTCTTCAGTTTGTGATGGAATAATAAAATCATCCATATAAATAACTACTGTGCCGTCACGTAATAACTTTCTAAACACCGTGTTTACATATCTTTGGAACTGGTTTCCTGATGTACATAAACCAAATGGACACTTCAAAAACTCATATTCCCCTTCGTGTGTCACGAATGCGGTGTATTTCCTGCTTTTCTCTTCAATTTCAACATGAAAAAAACCATTCTTTAGATCGAGAGTCGTAAATACTTTTGATCTCTCTAATTTATCTAAAACATCTTCAATTAAAGGTAATGGGTACCGATCTTTGATTATTTTCTTATTCAGTTTACGGTAATCTATGCATAACCTGTACGAATTGTCTTTCTTTTTAACTAAAACTACCGGTGCAGCGTAATCTGAAAAACTGCGCCTTATAATTCCGTCTTTCAACCATTACTGAACCTAGTTTTAGATTATTTCTTGCTCTTTAAAAGGAAATCTTCGTGGCCGTTGACAAACAGGAATTTCATCAGATAAAATTATATTCATCCGTAATCCTGTATCTTTTGATTTATTTGGCTTGTATCCCTTTAATAATTCATTTATTTGTTTTCTTATATTAAAATTTCTCACGTGATCTAAATCAATTTCATCATCTTCTATGACGCTCGCTAAATTAATTAAGAAATTATCTCCTGCATTATTATCATTCACAATTATAATATTTTCATCACGTGAATTATCTAACGTTGACGTTTTATTTTCAGCATTATTTCTGGCAGCATGATTCAATTTTATGTCAGAATTCTTCTGAACTTCAGTGTAACCTACTTCAATATTGTTGCGTTCGCCAACGATCTTAATTCCGTTCTCGTCTATCGCCAAATTTAATTTGCTAATCACATCGTATCCCAATAAAATATCATATGAAAGAGATTCTAACACATACAAATTTGCTTTGATTAGAAAACCATCAATATCAAATTCATATGAAAAGTATCCTTTAGGATAAACAACTACTCTTTCTATACCTGACAAAGAAATATTATTTGAACGTAATCTTGGCGATCCAATCTTCGTATAGTATTCATAACTGACCAGACTGATATCACTTCCAGTGTCAAAAAAGATCTGTGTCTTTTCACCGTTAATATCAATATTTATCATGCGATCCGGCTTGGCGCTGTTTGTTTGTTTGATTACTGCAAAATTTATCTCCTTGTGATTGGATAATCGCGGGTTTTGGCTCCCGTTAATATCGGTGTCTAACATGTGATCCGGTTTGGCGCTGTTTGTTTCTTTGATTAATGCACAATTCACTTCTTTGTGATTGGATAATCGCGGGTTTTGGCTCCGATTTTGGCTGTCATAATTCATTTGACTATTATTCCCATTTTTACACTGGGATATTACGTGGCCAAGACGGCTACATTTAAAACATCTATTTTGTGCCCTGTTTCTTTCATTTAAATTAGAAGATTCATTTCTATTAGCTGTATTATCTGCAAATTGTTGTTTTCTTAAAGTATCATAACGTTGAGATGGTAACCACGGTTTTGAATTGTTATTTTCGCGCATTTTTGACTTCCTATCTTCAAAGTGGTGTGAGTGTCTATTCATGGTTTTAATATTACGCCTTGCTGTTTCATAATCATCTAGTTTACAAACTAATACATCAACATTTTTAATTTTGGGAAGATCATCGATAAAATGTTCTTTCATTTTATCGGTAACCTTCTCTTGATTTGATCTACTAATATTAATTCTTTTAAATCTTCAAAATTGGATACATCAAGACCGGTCATCCATTCTTCTACATAATTCCTTAACTCAAATGCTAGATCGCGCCAAGTGGCTGAGTTTTCTTTCTTATGCGACATTAATTTTTGCCTAAACTCTTCTGGCGTCAATTTGAATCTTTTGAGCAGCAAGTTTTTTACATAATCGTAGTTATTTGTTAATGTTTCTGGTTCTCTAGTTATAACATTAGCAATTTCTAGCGGCATTAAAGTTAATAAGTGCATGACCCAATTCTCTTTTGTTATATTCATCCTAGAAATCTGTCTCTCGAATAGAGCTAAATAGATACTAATATCACCCTTCCCATCAAAGTGTGACATTAATTTAGACAAATCTGGTTGCTTACCTGAACCAGTTACAGCAGAACCGTCACTTGTATTTGTCATATTTCTTTGAAGTTCAATTTTTCGTAATTCGTACTCCATCTCCATCTTCTTTTCCTCTAATCTTCTTTCTGCTTCTAACCGTCTTTCTTCTTTTTCTGCTTCTAGTCTTTTTTCTTCTTTTTCTGCTTCTAGTCTTCTTTCTTCTTTTTCTGCTTCTAGTCTTTCTTTTTCTATTCTCTCCGCGGCAATGACTTCAAGTCGAACTTTTACAAAATTTTCTTCATAATCCTTCGATTCCGTCACCAACTTTATC
The DNA here is from genome assembly GCA_964019185.1 of Maratus speculifer. Taxonomy (NCBI): domain Eukaryota; kingdom Metazoa; phylum Arthropoda; class Arachnida; order Araneae; family Salticidae; genus Maratus; species Maratus speculifer. The sequence continues at coordinate 298,877,906 of OZ025295.1, read as the reverse complement.
AAATCAATGATTCTTGGACTCTGAGGCACAACTATACCTAGATCATCACACAATGTTAACAAGTCCGCCTTTCTAGCTTTATTCAGAACAGACATTATAATTTTTGTTTACATTTCAACAAAACAATATAATGCACTATCTTGCAAGCTTGATTACGGATAATTTCTAATCATTACACATATAACAAACAGTTCCTTTTTTTTCATATAATACGTTTTAGTTTAAAAACAAAACATTCTTCTTAGTACAAAATAGCTTTCATCGTGAAATTCAAATTCAAATATAAATCAGCGAAATCATTCAAATCCTTCAATCCCGGCAACGAACCCCCAAAACTTGTGGGATATTGAGTGATTAACTTATGATTTAAGAAAAACTAATATTCTTGATAAGATAAAAAAGGTTTAATAGACATAAAATATATACGTAGCATTCAAAAATAACAGTAGAACTGAATAATATTCAGTATAAATAAGCTTCTATGAGCTTTGAATTAACAATCCATCAAACTCGCCATCGCTGAAATCTATAGAACACCTCGTTCTTTCCACGCATCATCACACGAGTCTCATTTTGGATATCACGTTCATTAAATCATTGAGTTTATTATCTTTTATTGCTGGATACTTTATTCTTTAATCCCATATATATATATATATATATATATATATATATATATATATTACAAATTAAAAAATTTTTCGCCAAAACTAACATTTATACTATCTTAATTTTCTTATATTAATGTTCCGTACTTACTTCAAATTATTAAATTAAAATCTTGTTTCTAAATCTAATCTGTTAATCCTTATGCAGACGATATAAATTCTTAATTTGCCTTAAAAAACATTATTCCAGTATGCGTAAACTTAAAAAGATGGCTCTAAATTAAAAATATTCTTAATTAAACTTTATTTCTTAATATTCCAAATAAAACTAATTTCTTCTATGTTTTTATCAACCCTTTTTAAGAAAGTCTTATTAAATTTATTCCAAAACCATACCTTTCAAAAAATATCATTATTTTATTTTATCTATTTATTTATTTTTCCGCCGTCAACCTTCGATATTGTGCATATTAATACATTCATTTCTTTTCTTTTTCTCTTAAAATTAATCATTTATAAAAGTCGTCTGCCTAAAAAATCCCGATTCAATTATAAATTGGTTAAATAATATTTTAAAAAAAATAAATTTATCGTTTGTGGAAAATAATTTCGTAGCTGGGCAAGAATTCTGTTTACATAAAAGAATGATGGTTTGAGGTTACAGAATGTTCCAGAACTTTCTTTTGAGTTTAAAAAGGTGGAAGTCTCGAGATGAAAAAGAAGATTCTTGGGTTGCTTCTTGGATGAGGACGGCTCGCTGAAATAATGATGGAATTTTTGCAAAAGGAGCTTTTCCCTTCCTCATTATTACGAATTTAATAAATGAATTTACAGCAGCCCATGACTAATTATTGGATCTTCTACATTTATTTATTTATTTTGTTTTTTCCCTCGCTTGCCATGACTGTGTGTTTCTTTTTAACCAGTGGAAATAATTCGAGTTCTCCTTAAATCGTCACAACTAATCGAAAAGTCTGACAGGATAGTTTATGCCTGTGTTGCCTTTTACGGATATTTAAAGAAAATTGCGATGGAACGAAGAAAAGCATGCTATCGCCGAAGTTCGATTGAAGGACATTCTATATGGCACTTTCAGCTTGCTATGGTATTTTCAGCTTGGAATGGTATTTATATGGTATTTTCAGCTTGGAATCGGCTGTGGAACGAAATGATGATAGGTTTGTGAATCGCCGATAATCAACTTCTCGTGAATTCCTGAACCTTGATAGTTTTGGTCATAATGATAAATTTTTGAGACCTGGTGATTTCGAATTGGATTTAATAAGGAATAGAAGCGCCACGACGCTGACATTCATCTTGTTGCGGCCCAAATATGCGATCATTGACTTTAAGTATTACTGGTAGTGATGACAAGAAAAAGAAAAAAAAAATTACAGGGACAACTGAACGTCGGTTGCTAATTACCTGGATAATTTTCGGGGTTCTTGTCTCCCCTAGGATCCTCTTGAGAATTTCTTCTTATTAGTGAGTTATTTTTAGATGTATTTAATTATTTTGTGTATCCTTTTATTGTATTTGTGTAGATTATTTATGCTCTGTTTGTCAGGTTTATTTATTTGATTATTTATCTGTGAATCTTACTTACTTACCTATTTATGAGTATTTTTATTATCATTATTATGTGTTGAAGATTGAAATATTTTTATACATAAGGATTTAATTGAGGAGTATGATGTTCTTAAGATATTTACTGTTACTTATTAAGATTATTATGATATTTTTATGCACGTTTAAAGATAAGTTCGTAATAATAATATTTCGGAAGTATAAAAGAACTTAGAAGCTCAAGTTATTTTTTAAAAGGTACATTTTCTAATTTATTGATATTGTTTGTTATCAAGAACTATTCTCAGAATACAGTATTTTCATGATAATGTTCCTACAACTAAACATTTGAGCTGAAAATTTAGTTAACATTTATGTTTTTCCTTTATTTGTTAGAATTTCTGGTAGCAGTGAGCTTTAGTTCCCGGATTCTTATAATTTATTTAAATTCAGTAAGAAAGATGGAACTGTACAAAACTGCTGCTAGAGTTTTGACTGATAAATATAATTAATTTTTTTCAGTAAATTTTGTGATTTTAAGTAGGAAATTATATATCATTAAAATTTTTGTGTCTGTTTATTATTTATAAAATAATAGAATTAAAAAGTTTGTCCCAATTTAAGGTATAACTATATTTACAATTTCTATTTTTATTAGATAAAATTTCTGGTTAATGTTAACAGCTAAATATAGTCACAATTTCACGATAATTTTGATTCATATTTTAAAAAAATGGAGGGTAATGGTTTTGTGTGAGGCAGTTAAAATGTATACAACTCCAGTAGACAAAGCCCTCAAAATTGCGAAAGCGCGAACTCATGAATTTCACCTTAAAAGTAAAAGACTCTATGATCGAAATTTTATCGAATGCCCATTAAAAATACAAGGCTCTGTAATTTATGAAGAATTTAAATACCCTAACACTCGAAAATTAGAACCTACTTTCTCTGGACCATACAAAATTATAAATAAACTTTCTGACGTAACTTATGAAATAGATAAATTTAATTATGAGACAGGACAGAATTCCGTTATTGTGCATGTTTCTAAATTAAGACCCTATTTTTCACCAGAAGATTTTAAACTGTTTCATGAACAACCCAAAAAACAAACAAATCCTCAGATACAATCACAATCACTAGATCAAACTGAAGTCAAGACAGTAGATTAAATTTTAATTCTTATTCTTTAAATATTTTATCATCATAATTTTCAACATTAGCAGGTATGTTCTTGGTGGCCAACAAGAATATTACTTGTTTTTGGGAGTTTTTGGAGTTAAATTGGGCTCCTTATGCAGGCATAAGGCGTACACTTTGATTGTAAAAGCTTTCAAATTGATGTTGATAAATTAATTTTAAGTGTGTATAAGTCTAACTATATTACTCATTTATTTGACATTAGTATTACTCTATTTATTCAGCAGATATTATGTGATAATAGTTATAAAATCTGATGATTCTACTCAAACCTATAACATAATATGTGATTTTCAGTGATTGTGAAAACTACAGATATTAAGAGTTTTTCAAAAAAGCACACTATTTTTATTTCCATTTCTCAATTAAGAATGACACCTTTTATTCCTATTTGTATTTTATTATTAAAGTTTATAAACCATGTGTAGATAAAACATTATTTTATATTTGGCATTTGAAAACTTATAACCAAATTTGACAATTTTGTAAAAGAGTATCAGAGAGAAATTATTGTAAGGGAATACTGGTTGAGAGTACATTTTCTAAATAGTTAGATTTAATTTTATTTGGATTTTGGAATTATTATGATTTTTTTTATTTATACTTTCGACTAGCAAAAAATACTTTCTTATGCTATTAGAAGATAAGAAAATTATTTAGTTGCTATGTAATTATTTTTATCCTCAACCAATATTTTCCCTATCAATAATAAACAAACTGTGACATTTTCTTTTGATTATACTCTTGTTTTACTATTATTATTATTATTATGATTTCTATAATGAAGTTTAGTATTAATTATACTCTTATTGTGAAATATTAGGATATGGAGAATTATTGTTATTATTGCTATCAATTTTGAGTCTTATTATACTACTACTTATTATTGTTGTTATTATTTTTATTTAAATTTTTCTATATTATTTATTATTGATATTGAGAGTGATGCTATTTATTATGGAAAAATTGATATATTATTGAAAGATGTAATTCCAACGTAAGATTAAAACCAAAGATTAAAACTAGATTTACAAAAAATGTACAATTTACTAGTGAACTACACTGAAGAATTGCATTTTTTAAAACTATTAGAGACTTTTGATTTGAATGACTATGTAGTCAACTAAGTTTGAGAAGAACGTTTATTGTAGCCTTTAAAGACTATGTTTACTACAAGGACTATACAAACAAATTTAATTTCTGAACTGAAATTACTATTAATTAAGTCACTGGAATTCTATAAACTCCCATGAAAGAGATTTTTTATTGTTTTTATTATATCTTTAATGTCTCTTGCTTATTAATATTCATAACTTATTTACTGTTATTGTATGTATTATCTCCTATGCACTTACAAATGGTAAGTGATGTTGTAACATTATTGTATTTCTTTCAGGGAAATGCTCCTACCTAAATTTAATTCAGATTAATTTTCTCTTAACTATTTTATTTTAATCGCTAATATTTTTTATATTGCGTTAATTTTCTTTTCTTTCATCTCTTGGCTTCCTGAGTTTGACAGTTTTATTCCAAAATTTAACTTTTCTAAATTATTATATTTCTGTTGTCTGAACTTGTAGTTTTATTTAACTATCAATTTCATACAAAGTCTTGGGGAGGGGGGATAATATTACAAATTTAAAATTTTTTCGCCAAAACTAACCTTTATACTATTTTAATTTTCTTATAATAATGGTCCGTACTTACTTCAAATTATTAAATTAAAATCTTGTTTCTAAATCTAATCTGTTAATCCTTATGCAGACGATATAAATTCTTAATTTGCCTTAAAAAACATTATTCCAGTATGCGTAAATTTAAAAAGATGGCTCTAAATTAAAAATATTCTTAATTAAACTTTATTTCTTAATATTCCAAATAAAACTAATTTCTTCTATGTTTTTATCAACCCTTTTTAAGAAAGTCTTATTAAATTTATTCCAAAACCATACCTTTCAAAAAATATCATTATTTTATTTTATCTATTTATTTATTTTTCCGCCGTCAACCTTCGATAGTGTGCATATTAATGCATTCATTTCTTTTCTTTTTCTCTTAAAATTAATCATTTATAAAAGTCGTCTGCCTAAAAAATCCCGATTCAATTATAAATTGGTTAAATAATATTTTTAAAAAAATAAATTTATCGTTTGTGGAAAATAATCTCGTAGCTGGGCAAGAATTCTGTTTACATAAAAGAATGATGGTTTGAGGTTACAGAATGTTCCAGAACTTTCTTTTGAGTTTAAAAAGGTGGAAGTCTCGAGATGAAAAAGAAGATTCTTGGGTTGCTTCTTGGATGAGGACGGCTCGCTGAAATAATGATGGAATTTTTGCAAAAGGAGCTTTTCCCTTCCTCATTATTACGAATTTAACAAATGAATTTACAGCAGCCCATGACTAATTATTGGATCTTCTACATTTATTTATTTATTTTGTTTTTTTCCCTCGCTTGCCATGACTGTGTGTTTCTTTTTAACCAGTGGAAATAATTCGAGTTCTCCTTAATATATATATGTATCTCCTTATATATATATATATATATATATATATATATATATATATACTTTATATATATATATACTTATATATAGTGTTACGAATTTTGTAAATAGTTAGTGTTTGTACTGTAAAATAATGTAAATAATCTTATTAAGCTCCATTCCTTTACTAATATTAGTTTTTGTTACATTGTCTCTGTTATCAAGCAAACTTGTCCATTATTTTCAGTGTATGTCTATGGCAGATTGGCGAAATAATGAAGATATCGCCAAGTTGGCGTCACTTTTGGCGACTAATTTTGGTCGCCAAATTTGGCGATATATCGCCAAGTTGGCGACAAACTTGGCGATTGTTGGCGATGGTAACCCTTCCCTATTTATGGTAACCCCCCTTAGGTCTACTGATACATTGTTTGTTGTTCCGTGGTTTTCCAGGTTTTTCTAGAAATTTCTAGTACATGCTACGAGACTATATATAAGCAGAGCGATACGAGCTGTTGTTGTTATTATTTACCAGTCAGTCATTGAGTGAACAAGGCGTAAGCAAGTTTGCTTGATGTATTGAGTTTTATCTACGTTGTTTTAAATGAGATATAGTGTTGAGACATTGTATAAAGAGTCTCTGCGACCTATATTTGTACTTGTTCGATAGATTTAAACAGTTATTTTGGAATATCTTGTAATATTTGTGAGTTTCGAAGACTGTTGTTCTGAAGATCTGTAAATAAATTATTTTCTACTTTTCTAAGAGAAAAGAGTTTGAAGTTGTCTAACCATAAGATCGAAAGAACCCTATATACGCTGCAACATTTGGTGTCAGGAGTCGTGATCTTACGGCGAAAACAAGAACAATGGATGGTTAACTGAAAGAACTGTTAGAAGCTATTAATGGAATAAAGGCAGAATTGACGAAAGGCCAAGAAGAGTTGGCGGAAAAATTGAATAAAGACCAAGAAGAGTTGGCGGAAAAAATGAATAAAGGCCAAGAAGAGTTGGTGGAAAAGATGAACAAATGCCAAGAAGATGTGACTGAAAAGATTAATAAAGGCCAAGAAGAAATGAAGAAAACTTTAGAAGAAAAGTTCTCGTCGGTAGAGAGAAGAATAGGCTCGGTAGAAGAGAAAATAGAGGAAGTAGAAGAGAAAATTCAGAATGAAGTTAGTAATGTTGAACAGAAAATGGAACGGAAAATGGCGGAAGTAGAAGAGAAAATTCAGAATGAAGTTTGTAACGTTGAAGAGAAAATCAGTAACGTTGAAGAGAAAATCAGTAACGTTGAAGAGAAAATACTAGGTGAAGTAGATGAAAAGCTAAATAAAAAAGTACAAGATCTTGAGAAGAAACTTTCAGCGTCTAGTGGTAATTATAAAGAATTTAGGAATCCGCCTGCTTCTCCCGTGCACATTAAGCTGTCGACATACGATGGAAAGAGTTCCTGGCAAGTTTACAAGACCCAATTCACCATTGTAGCTGAAGCGAACAAATGGAGTGACGAGGTGAAAGCTTGTCAACTGGCAGCATCTTTAAGAGGAGAAGCCGCCGACGTGCTGCAGACATTGCCCGATATGACGCAACTCAATTTTGAGACTTTAAGTTGTGCACTTGAAATGAGATTCGGCGAAAAATTCTTCAAGGATTATACGAGAATACAAATGAAGAGCCGCCATCAAAAATCGAGTGAAACCCTTCAAGAGTTTGACTCGGAAATTGAACGGCTTGCAAATTTAGCATTCATTGACTGTCCAAAAAATGTAAGGGAAATGCTGTCACTGCAATATTTTGTAGACGGAATAAAAGATCCAGAAGTGCAGAGAGCGGTACGAATGGCAGATGTACAGGATTTAAAAGCTGCATTACTATATGCCTTAAAGTTAGAAGCAGCTACACAAGCCAGCCGAAGAGATCGTCATTCAGTCCGAGGGTCAACGGTGCACAAAAGCTCAGACACTGAGAGCGACGTCTTGAAAGAAATTAGGAAAATAAATCAAGAGCTGGAAGCTTTAAAATATGGAAGAACAAGCTCGAGAAGACAGAATCTCAGGTGCTGGGGATGCGGTGATACAGGACATCTCCGAAGAAACTGCCCCAAAGTCCACGAACGTGAGATGAATTCAAGACCAGAGAATAAAAAGCCCCACCTGAAGATCCTTTAAATATCGAAAATGAGTGGCGGCGATAATTAATTATATGTGATAGGCTTTATTAACGGAATTCAGTGCCGTATGATTGTCGATACAGGAGCCAATGTTACAATAATAAGAGAAGATTTGGCTCGAAAATTGAAATGTAAACTCATCTGGAATCCTCCATGCGTTACCCTGCAAACTGTGACCGGCGACAAAATAGGCATATATGGAAAGGCAAATTTAACTATCAACTTTGGAGGAACGAAATATTACCATACGGCATATGTGGCTGACATAACAGATCCTTGCTTAATCGGACTAGATTTTCTGAAGAAGTTTGACTTCAGACTTGATTTCAAAAATAACAAAATGATCTCAAAATTTGAAGAAATAAGTCTTTTTGGATTAAATAACGAAATTGAATGTAAACAAATAGTAATAGCCAAAGAAGACATTAATCTAGATGCAAGAACAGAATGTTTGGTTCCTGCTGTAATTAAAAATGAAACTAATTACCGATTTGGCCATATAGATTATCCAGAAGACAATAGTAAACAAGCAGGAGTATTGGTGGCTTCATCTGTAGTGGACGAAGAGACCATATTCTCGAAGAAGACCATTCCAGTCAGAATTGCTAATATCAGTGATAAGACGAGGACTATCAAGAAAGGAGAGGTGATAGCATCATGCGCTCCTGTGACGTGCATAAGTCAAAATTCCAGTCACTCTGAGAAATCTTCAGATAATTTAGTCAAGGATTTGTTACAAAATACAGACTTAGATCCAAAACAGATGGACGCCGTGGAAAAATTAATTAGGGAATTCCAAAGTTTATTCTCCCAAACATCTGAAGACTTTGGACGAACTAAAATGGCACAACATCGAATTGACACCGGAGATCAATCTCCTATTAAACAGCACCCTAGACGATTACCTTTTGCCAAGCAAGAAGAGGTGCAGAATTTAATTAAAGATATGGAAGAAAATGACGTCATCGAACCATCAACAAGTCCATGGGCATCTCCGATTGTATTAGTAAGAAAGAAGGATGGTTCTACAAGATTTTGTGTAGACTACCGCCGACTGAATGACGTCACTAAAAAGGATAGTTACCCTCTACCAAGGATCGACGACACTCTCGACACACTTGCGGGCAACACTTGGTTCTCGACTTCAGACTTGAAGAGTGGTTACTGGCAGGTAGAGATCCATCCCGACGACCGCGAGAAGACTGCCTTTACAACGGGACAAGGATTATGGTAGTTCAAGGTAATGCCTTTTGGTCTATGTAACGCACCTGCAACTTTTGAACGCCTTATGGAAACGGTTCTTCGGGGACTGTCATATGAGGCATGTCTTGTTTATTTAGACGATATCATAATCATAGGAAAATCTTTTGATGAACATCTGAACAACCTCAGGCGGGTGCTACAAAAGTTAAAGGAAGCTAATTTGAAGTTAAGCCCTTCGAAGTGCAGTTTGTTTCGCAATGAAGTCGCCTACCTTGGACACATTATTTCGGCGGAAGGAGTTAGGACTGATCCGGAGAAGATATCGGCCGTGAAAAATTGGAGTCGTCCAGCAGATGTTCACCAGCTTCGAAGTTTTCTAGGATTATGCACCTATTACAGAAAATTCGTCAAAGGCTTCTCGACGATTGCAAGACCACTTCATAAATTAACAGAACCCAATCAAAAATTTATGTGGACACAGGAATGTGACACTGCTTTCGAAAAGCTTAAGGAGGCCTTGACATCCACTCCAATTCTGTCGTATCCTCAAATCGATAAACAGTTTATACTTGATACGGATGCAAGCAACGAAAGCATTGGCGCTGTACTGTCCCAGGAAATCGACGGCCAGGAGCATGTTATCGCCTATTTCAGCAAGTGCTTGTCAAAGGCCGAGCGAAACTACTGCGTAACAAGAAAAGAGCTTCTTGCTGTAGTGAAAGCCATAGACCATTTTCATCACTATCTTTACGGTCGAAAGTTCCTGATCCGAACTGATCATGCTTCTCTAACTTGGCTATTGAATTTTAAGAACCCTGAAGGCCAAATAGCCAGGTGGATACAAAAGCTTCAAGAGTACGATATGGAGATACGCCATCGAAAAGGCTCATCACATGGAAATGCAGATGCTCTCTCAAGAAGACCCTGCTCAGAGAATTGTAGATACTGCGACCGGGCTGAGAAGAAATTTAATGTCAAAGGTCCTATAGTAAGACAAGTTACAACTGGGTCTACATCATCGCAAGATCCGTGGAGTGACGAGAGCCTGCGTAAAGATCAACTTGCTGATCCTGAAATTAAGCCAATTCTAGAGCTGAAAGAGGAGTCCAACAGGAAGCCCAGCTGGCAAGACATGGCCCATTACCATCCTACGACTAAACGTTATTGGGCTCTCTGGGATTCCTTACATTTGAAGAACGGCATCTTGTACCGAAAATGGGAGTCTGACGATGGAAAGACATGTAGATGGCAACTACTACTCCCTAAGTCGAGAATTTCTATGGTCCTTCAAGAACTGCATGGTAGTCCCACAGGAGGTCATTTTGGTGTAATGAAGACCCTGCAAAAGGTTCGAGAGCGTTTCTACTGGAATAATGTTCGCAGTGATGTGGAGAAGTGGTGTCGAACTTGTGACACCTGTGTAGCACGTAAAGGTCCAAAGAGGCGCACCCGTGGACGATTGCAACGTTATAATGTAGGAGCTCCTTTCGAACGAATTGCTCTAGATATCCTGGGACCTCTTCCTAGAACATCTGATGGCAACAAGTACATCCTCGTTGTCATGGATTACTTCACCAAGTGGCCTGAAGCCTACGCCATTTCTAATCAAGAGGCGGTAACCGTAGCAGACATACTAGTTCAACACTGGGTTTCCAGATACGGAGTTCCTCTTCAAATCCATTCCGATCAAGGAAGAAACTTTGATTCGGCTGTGTTTAAGGAAATGTGCGGACTACTCGGCATGGACAAAACTCGAACTACACCTCTACATCCTCAATCGGACGGCATGGTGGAGCGGTTCAATCGTACCATCCTAAATAGTCTCTCTCTCCTGGTGTCTAGAGACCAACAGGACTGGGACAAGAAATTGCCTCTTTTCCGGCTTGCCTACAGGAGTGCCACTCATGAGGCCACTGGTTACTCCCCTTCTCAAATGCTCTTTGGTCGTGATCTTCGTCTGCCTGCTGATCTTTTGTTTGGCCGTCCTCCTGATGCTCCTTCATCGCCTGAGGAATATGTCGATGAACTCCAGGCACGGATTGAGAAGATTCATTGTCTAGCGAGGAACCGAATTGGACTGGCATCAGAAAAGATGAAGGCACGGTACGAAACAAAGGCAACTGGACATGAGTTCAACGAAGGTGACAAAGTTTGGTTGTGGAATCCGATACGTCGTAAGGGACTGTCGCCAAAACTACAAAGAAACTGGGACGGTCCTTACACAGTCGTCAACAGGTTAAATGACGTCGTCGTACGCATACAAAAATCGCCACACACCAAACCCAAGGTCGTACATTATAACCGGCTAGCCCCTTATTTTGGCCAAAGTGATTAAAAATTCAAAACTGGAATTTCAGACCATGGTCATGAAAGTCACTTTTTGTAAATATGTAAATAGTAATTAGTTCTTATTTATGTAAATTTTATTATTATTGTTATTATTTATTTATTTATTTATTTGTTTATTTATTTTAAGTGTTTTCCTCTAACTCAAGGATTGCACTGCCCGGGACGTGCAGTCTTTGAGGAGGGGGTAGTGTTACGAATTTTGTAAATAGTTAGTGTTTGTACTGTAAAATAATGTAAATAATCTTATTAAGCTCCATTCCTTTACTAATATTAGTTTTTGTTACATTGTCTCTGTTATCAAGCAAACTTGTCCATTATTTTCAGTGTATGTCTATGGCAGATTGGCGAAATAATGAAGATATCGCCAAGTTGGCGTCACTTTTGGCGACTAATTTTGGTCGCCAAATTTGGCGATATATCGCCAAGTTGGCGACAAACTTGGCGATTGTTGGCGATGGTAACCCTTCCCTATTTATGGTAACCCCCCTTTGGTCTACTGATACATTGTTTGTTGTTCCGTGGTTTTCCAGGTTTTTCTAGAAATTTCTAGCACATGCTACGAGACTATATATAAGGAGAGCGATACGAGCTGTTGTTGTTATTATTTACCAGTCAGTCATTGAGTGAACAAGGCGTAAGCAAGTTTGCTTGATGTATTGAGTTTTATCTACGTTGTTTTGAATGTGATATAGTGTTGAGACATTGTATAAAGAGTCTCTGCGACCTATATTTGTTCTTGTTCGATAGATTTAAACAGTTATTTTGGAATATCTTGTAATATTTGTGAGTTTCGAAGACTGTTGTTCTGAAGATCTGTAAATAAATTATTTTCTACTTTTCTAAGAGAAAAGAGTTTGAAGTTGTCTAACCATAAGATCGAAAGAACCCTATATACGCTGCAACAATATATAGTATATACTTTATATATATATATATATATATATATATATATATATATATATATATATGTATACTCCATTCCAAAAACATTCATATGCTTATTCTACAAAGGAAAAATAGTCAAAACAACTGGCAAAATAAAACAGAACTAGAAAACTATGAAAGATATATTAAAATTTTTATAACAAAATAAAACAAAAAATCTAAAATATTTCATTGTATTCGTGAAGTACAATTACTAGAATGCGGAAACACGAGTTTCATCAAAGTGGTTCTGTCGCTTTATCCTAAAACCATAAATAAAATTTATTTAAAAAATTCATTATATCTTTGAATACGCGTTACAGTAGAGTTTTCATTTTTAATAATTTAATGTAATTGGAAATGTTATTTTAAATTTTGAAAAGTAAGCAAGTTTTATGAAACCTACAGAAATTTAAGTATAGCTGAAACTGCAAATTTTTAATACCAGCGAATAAATATATTTAATAACAAATTCTTTTTCCTTTTAATATGCAAATATCCCTCATTTTTCTTTTTAGCTGTTTTCAATACATCAGAAAAATTAAACTATAATTGCGAAATAAACAAAGATTGTAAATCTTTTACGATTTTTTTTGGTTAGTAACTTGAAATTTATATTTTTCAGTTTACATGTAGTTTTATTTTATATATTATTGCTGGTTTACTCACAATTTAATTTTCGCGAATTTTGTGTCATATTTTTAAAAACATTTTTACTTTATAACTTTTTTTTCTGTAATAATATTAAAATATATGATGTATTTTTTTTCTCTCAACAAATATTTATTATCAAATTCTAAGAGTAGCAGTAAATATTATCACTTAAAAATACCATAAAATGTAATAAAACTTTAATTATCACTCGGAAATACAGTGAAACTCGTTTAAGATACGAATCATGGGACCGAGAGCATTTCGTATCTTAAGCGGGATCGTATTTTATCCGGATTTCATAATTCTCAAATAAAAATGCATATAAAAACAGTGTACATTGTTATTAACGTATTTTAGCCATTAATAACTCCTATTTTACCCATTTCTAACAATTTTTAGTTAATCTAGAGAATTTTGAGTTTAAAATATTGAAATAAAGAATAATTTTATTTTTTTCCAAAATTTTATTAAATATCTGTTTATACAGTAAAAAAATATTATAATGCCTTTATATAGTACTCTCTGCCAAACTGAAAAAAAAGACAATAAAACGAAAATTTTGTTAATTTTTAGAAAACAGCAACTAAAATACATTACATACTTAAAGGGGAAGAATAATAAATTTTCATAACAATTTTTTGAAAGACAAACTAAATGTATGCAATGTGAACAATAATTATTCGATACATAATAAAAATCGTGATGCAGTTTTAGTTTTTTGAGAAAAAGTCGTTTACTATGATTTGGTGCAATTGAGGGCGAAATTTTATTAGAAAGTTTTCTGCCTTATTGATATGGTAGAAAAAATCTTCAACGGAGGGACCAGCATCTATTGAAGAGGCATACAGTCAAGGTAATCTGAACGAGCTCATTACAGATGCGAATGATGGTATGGTTAGTACATCTGTTTCTTCATCAGCATCGTCTTCTACTTCTTCTGGAGATCTATTTTCATCGGAACTTTTGACTTCCGCGATTATATCCGCGATAGAACGAACTTTACTTATATTCACACTTGAACACAACTTGATCGTTAATTTTGACAAATAAGTCCCAATTTTTGCATTCATTTTGATACTGCTCTTCTTCTGTAATGTTAAAACTTTGTAAAGTGCCGCGAAAAAGCAAGTGACAAAAAGTAATTCATGAAAAAGGCACTCCAGAGGGCGATTTATAGTAATAAAAATAATATAATAATAAAAAGCAGCTAGATACACGGTACAATAAATTAAAAGCATTAAAATATAGACTGGTTTCACCAACAACTTTCTCATCCAATCAGGAGAGAGAGCAACCAATGAAATTTCAAATATATCCACTGATCTGTAAGGAGGAATGTGATGGTAAAAGAAATAGAAGCGGTAGTTGTTTCTGTATTTTGTTGAAAAAGAGGGAGCCAATCAGAATTCAGCGTGCAAAAGTAGCGAAAAAAACATATTTTATAGAGAAAAAAGGTATAAAAATAGCATCGTATGAAAAATAAATGAGATTTTACATAGTCTGTCCTAAAGACACATGATAAATGGCTTACATAAGCACCATTTCGTATATTAAGCGGGTTTTTTGACATCAAGGGACCACATTTCTTCGTATATTAAGCGGGATAGTATCTTATGCGTACGTCTATTAAGCGGGTAATTTTACAAAAGTTTAATAGGCAATTTTGAAGGGACCTAATATAATTCGTATATTAAACGGGATCGTATCTTAAGCGGGCGTATCTTAAACGAGTTTCACTGTAACTGAAATAGAAACCTGGTTTTTTTAGCCTCCGATGCTATTTCTTTCATACAAGCTAAAAAATGTCGTGTCATCAGCCCTGAATTTTCTACTCAACCGATTTTGATAATTATTTTTTTAAATGAAAGCTATTTATTTGCAGTTGTGCCCATTTTAGTTATTTCTTAATTTATTTGCATTTTTATATTTTATTTTTAATTTTAAATGCTTTTTACGATATTTCTTCAAAATGGTGGCAACTTAGTTTAGCTTTTCTCTCGCTAATAAAAATTTATTTTCCAAAATGATTGCGTATAATTATGCACTAATTGAGGTAAAAAAATATTTTTACTGAGAAATAATATTAATAATGTAAATAAAATAACAGAAAATAATTTATGATAAAAATTAATGTCTAAAGCAAAATAAGAAAAATTTCAAATGAGGAAAATGATGTCATTCAGCAAGCAGATAAATGGGAATTACAATATTATTACGGATGTCTTTTTCATATTACTAATAACAGTAAATTTTAAGAAACATTTGAAGAGAAAATGACGTCACTATTTAAAACATCACATTTTTACTCATAACGATATTAAGTATTACTCTGTTAATCCCGTCGACCAATTTCGCCAGATTATACAAATCGCCAAACTAATAGACAAATTATACATATTGACATAATTTTTATTTTAAATAACGAAAAAATAAATAATTAGTAGAATATTAATAAAAATATTAATAAAAAGTCGAAATAAAAATCACTTAATGACATTTTAAACACATGAATCATATTTAATGTCCTTGAATGTGACATTCACGATCATCCATTATTGGCATTTAATCTTATAGTTTGGCGATAATTTTTTGGTCGAGGGGATAACCTGGTAGTACCCGATATTACATTTCAATATTTCTTTTCATTATGGACACTGAGATTGAGATTTTACTTTCAGAGACTTCAGTTAGTGAAAATAATGTCACAATAAAAATGAAATATTATTATTATTTTTTTTTTTTTTAAATAAAACTATTTTTCTGTGAGTGAATATAAAATAAAATTTCTGGATTTCGCCGGCACTCAGATTACAATTTTAACTGAAGATGTGCGAATATTTGCATGCAAAATTGTAACTGGCAAACTTGACATTTAGTTTGTAAATATATTTATTATATATTGATTCAATAATGTAATTACTTTTGCTTTTTTAAATCAAATCGATTGGGTCTTTTAAACATTTCATTCGTCGAATTCGACGGGATTCCACTCGAATTCGACGGGATTTATTGTTAAATTGCATTTTCTTTTACTCAGAGTCTATAAAAAAGCGTTTAAACTAAAGAAAAAATCCGTTTTTTATGAATCTTGTCAATGAAGAAGTAGCACGTCAAATTGTATCTCTTTATTATTCCGCAGTTCCAATGTCTCAAAGAGAAATTGCTATTCAATTGGGTATTTCACGCGGTTCTGTTTGCTATTATATTTTGATAAACACAAGAAAATGAAGTTAGTTCATTGCAATCTAAACGGGGTCGTCCTTCTAAAAAACCTCTATCGATTTTTTTTTTCTAATCGGAGGCGAAACTGAATTCTGCAATGGCAGAATCTACATTCAATTTGTTCTAACCTTTTTTTTTTTATGTCGTTATTATACAGGGTTAAACATTTATTTTTAAAGAAATCTACCAGATTACGTATTTTACCAGAATATTGTTAAACCTTTGGAAATCTGTCATTGACATTCTCGGCAAATTGGGTGGAAAGGTATTGCTCCACTTCATTTGTTAAGTCAAACCAATTTTTTTTAAGTTCTTGTAATTAAATAAAAGAGCTTAGAGCGAGACCGGGAAGATGATGTGCAAAATTTCAAAGCCACGTCGCTTAGATTCCCAATCACAACTCGAGATCGTATCAAAATCTGAATATTTATAAAACTAATTATACGGTACCCTGGGGTAATAACGCCACGTTAAGGTTCTACCAATTTTCACGGCTCAGTTATAGTTTGTATTTTTAAAACAAATATATGATTTGATACAGCAACTCATTGACTATCTATGTAAAAAAAAATAATTTAACAGATATGTATTCATAAAATTTAATGGCGTGGGGTAATAACGCCACGTTAAGGTTCTACCAATTTTCACGGCTCAGTTATAGTTTGTATTTTTTAAACAAATATATGATTTGATACAGCAACTCATTGACTATCTATGTAAAAAAAAATAATTTAACAGCTATGTATTCATAAAATTTAATGGCGTGATTTCTTGACCAATGCTATTTGGCGTTATTACCCACCTATATGGGTAATAACGCCATGCAAACAAAACTATGAAATAAGATGGAATAATTGCATGTAGATTGCCCAATTCTAAAAATACAAACTCTACAAACTTAGAAATTGACAAATTGCATTCTAAGCTATTAAAAATTTTCAATTTTTTGTGAAAGTGTAAGAAAAATAAAGGTGTGGTGTGTGTGGGGGGGAGGATGAGGCAAAAGAATAACAGACCGTGGGCTTCTTTTTGCTTAAAAAGGACAGCTTAAATAGAATTATTAGAAACATTGCACAGTTTTAACTGTGTTTATTTGAATCAGTATTCAGGATGTACCTCGGCCACTGTAGGGAATCAACCGGGGTATTAATGCCAAGGATTGGCGTTATTACCCCGTTATGGTTATTGCGCTGTACATTTTAAATTACAAATTATCTCGAGAAGACATTCAAAATCTTCAAAAACATTTTGAAAGGCCATGAAATGTACTACAAATTTATGTAATTGACAAAATATTTCAGGATAAAAATATAGTCTTCACATCACAAAACTTACCTCAAGCTTTTAGATCAAGCGTTAATTTTAGTTGCTTGTAAAAACAATAAGACTTAAAAATGAAACAAATTAACTTGAAGCTGTTTTTTGCGATTTATATGACTCAAAACCCTTCTGCGCGGAGCACATGGCTGTCATTTACCAGATTATTTCATAATTATGCAAAAAATTAGCACTTGACGTTATTACCCCGCCTGGCGTTATTACACCAGACCACCTTAGTAGAAACGCATATCAATATGGCAATTTTGACGTACAATTTTTGACTTGTTATCACGTCATTTGCCATTTATGACTAACAAGTTTTGACTTAACGAAATCTTGAAAAAAAAAAATAAATAAATAAAAGATATAAAATATATGTAGAATTATTTTACATATTTTTCAAAGAGTTTAGTCATATGTTAAACATGTCACTGCAAACACGTAGAACAAATTTGCAACACTAACTGAACATAAAAATAAACACTTCTAACTAAAATCGTTTTCGATTGCGTTGTGAATGTGTTGCCTGAAATAAAAAGATTGTGCAAAAAGTGTTGTTAAAAACTACAAGAGGAAAAAAAAAATGTTTTCAAAACATATTTCAAAATGTTCATTTTTAAAATCGCGCAATTTTAAAGGCACCACGTTGAAAATGTTTTGAAAGTGTTTGACATATGTTGTTTTGTAGTATTGTAAGTTGTGTGTTGTTTACAGCGTGTTGCTAATTTGGGGACAAAGTGTTGTGCCGCACAACGTTATTTAAAAAAAATTATTTTCATCAACACTATTTACAACACTACTTCGACACAATTAGCAACGCTATTTTAGAACACATTTCTAGATAGCAATACTTTACAACATACTAAGAACGCATTTCTTGAGAGCACACTTTTACAATATACTAAGAACACAATCACAACACAAAAAACGTTTCATAACACATTAATGTCTTATTAATTTGGGTTAAAAAAGTGTTCTGAAATGTTTTATTTTAGTGTTCGAGAATTTGCTGTACTCCTTTTTATCTATTTTTTAAAAAGTAAATTTGAAGGGTGGATGTATATCAGAATATACATACCTAGTAATTCAAATTACTACATAAAAAATGTATCAATATAAAATTTCATTTTCAAAGTATAAAGTTTAAATTCCATAAATTTGGTGAAATTATAAAAAAAAAAAAAAATTGTAATTTAAGAAATTACCCCAACCATTTGAAAAATGTTTCACTCGATACATTCATCTATCATTTTAAGCTAAATACCAGTTGTTTTATTGTGTATTATCCGTGCCACTGCTATAAATGACTTTATACATGCTGCAATTTGAAGGTACGGTTCGTTTAAGTTATATCACTCTATTGTCGCCAAGCATAAAAGTTGGCGACGAAAGAAACATTTCAAACTATTTAACATTGTTGGTGCAAAAGTAATCATTATTAAAATACAGCTTTGGCATATACTGTTATACTTGTAAGACTTTGGCATATATTGTTTGATTTTACAGAGCAGAATTTTGGTGATGGAGGTTTTAAACCAAAATCGATCGCAGCACATGCATCTGTGAATGGGTCCATCAGACATCGAATCAAAAAAGTTTTTTCCCAGTTTTTCCCAAGCCGATTGCTTTTTAGTTTTCTTTTTAGGTGGTGGAAAATCAAGAGTAATAGCTATAACATTTTCCGGCTTGTTAGAATCACTATTGGCACTCAAATTTTCCTGGTTAGAACCGACCGATAGTAAAACGCCATGGCTAGTGGATTGGTCGCCCTGGCGACATGATGTTTTACAATTAATCGGTTCGGCATTAAATTGCTTCCTTTTTCGTGATCGCCTTTCAACACGTAATTGGTTTTCAGCGGCTCAATAATCTTTTGATTTTATCATTTTCTGCATTGAAAGACGTTTTTGCGCCAAACCAAATACAGTATTACTCAGTTATCCCGTCGACCAATTTCGCCAAATGATACGAATCGCCAAACTAATAAGCAACTTATACATGTTGACTGTGTTTAATATCATTGAATGCGATATTCACGTTCATTCATTTCTTTGGCTTCGGCTTTTTCCGTATCTGTTAATTTCCGTCTACCCATTTTTAAATTTGTTAGTTTTCTCCTTTATTACAATGATTTTAACCATTTTAATTTACTATTCAAATAAAAATTCTTCTAAAAGTAAAGAATTTAATTTAAATTCAAATAAAAACTCTTCTAAAAGTAAAGAAATTAATTTAAATTCAAAAGTGACCACATCATTCAAAAGTGGTAACATCATTCAAAAGTGGTAACATCATCGGGTCCATTCTCCCGAAAACAACAACCATTTTTCAAATGGTTAAAAAATTGTTGTCTTTGAAAAGAGCTGAAACTAATTTTTATTTTATCATTATCATCTGAAAAGTTTTCTTCTCTATTAAATTTTCATATTTCACAAGCTTAATATAGGAAAGAGATTTTCAGATATTCTTGGCTTTGTTCTTAATTAAAATGTCAAAATGTGAAACTTTAAGCGCTTAATTAAAATTAAAGGATTGACCCTTTAATTAGAGACCCACTTTATTTACATTGCTATTTTTCAGATTTAATAAAAAACATATTTTAATTAAAACATTCAAAGCTACTGGATTTTAAAGAATTCTTTGGGTAAAAGTTCTTTAAGAATGCAGAATGATTCAAAAATTCGCGCAAACTTAAAAAGTTCATAGTAATAAATAAATAAATAAATAAATAAAAATAATATCTTTGAAAAAATATCGATTTGCGCGATCATAATTAGAGGGACATTGATTTTCCCCTTATATATAACAAAAATAATTCAGAAAGTAAACAAAAGAGGGGGCTAACACGTCATAAGTAATGTTTTACGCAAACCAAGCTAGCAATAAAATACCTGGCTGGAAATGTATTTGTCATTTGATCTCGGCAGCATGATATCTTAACCAGATTGAGCGTCGATGGTTAAGAGGTTATTTCAGTCACACAAAAAGACCCGCTGGCTAATGCTGTTCCTATGGCAGAAGATTATAAAGATATTTCCATTGCATTTCAATATTTTAAAAATCTTTTCTTTTCATTGGACAGCTGAAATCGATCCGCTAAACACCTTTTTTTACTTTTTCATTTTAATTGCACATTTTTTATGAGGATGCTTTTATTTTTGAAACCGGTTCCTAAAATGAAAATGTCCCCATTAAAAATATCAGAAAACAATATCGAAAAGTAACAAACGACTTCCTACAAATCAATTTTAGTTATACAATGCAAGTAAAAAATGTATATAGATTGATTGGTTTGGTTTGTTTTTGTCATCCGATTATCTACACTAGGGATATAGGATCAGGGGGGGGTGCCCTTCGTGGGAGTATTTCTAAGGGAACCTAACCCGTATTTACGCAAGGTTCGAAGAAAACCACGAAAACTCCGAGCGGTTAAGCCGACAGCCACGATTTTGTTCGAACCCAGCACCTACCGTCTACCAGTTGAGAGGTCCGAATTTCTCGGCCGCATTTTTCCCGATCCCATCAGCATAGGGGAGAAAATACGGGCTTCTGATTGGTTGAATAATTTAAAGAGCATTTTGTTCTGCTTTATTTCTGAGTTTACATTTGTTTAATCTTCAGTTTCTGTTTATAAACTTTTTGAAAGATGGATTTTCATACATTTCCTTCTGATTTTACGTATTTACCAATAGCTAAAAAGAAAATTTTTCTGAAATATAGAATTAAAGTGGTTAATGATAATGTTTCTGCTAAGGTAAGTTAAAAAAAAAATTTGCAATATTTATCGTGATTAAATCTTGATGAGGGAAAATTTAATAAATATTGAAAAATTACACCAAAAGCTGATACTCAATAAATAAATTTAAAAAGTGGAATTAAAATACGAAAAGATTGTATTATTAAACCAATTATGAATGTTATTTATATACCGGTTATATATTTATTATACCAATGTTTATAGCTAATAATAGTTAAAATTTCAACATAATCTGTATACTCCTATAAATACAATAATTACATTTTCTTTTCACAGCATCAATTACGAGATATTTATAAACTCAATTGTTCTGTATTACTTTTAAATAATAATAATGATGATAAATTGCCATTTCTTCTTAATATTACTATTTTAACATAATATGTATATATAAGCCCCTAACACGTACATCCACATTTCAGAAGATTTATTTACAATCAACAATTGCTCTTTAAATTATTCAACCAATTAGAAGCTCGAATTTTCTTTCCTATGCTAGCTTTGGTGGGATCGGCAAAAAATGCCGCTCGGCCACTGGTGGGGCAGATAATGCCTCCCCATAGGAATAGCATTCGCTCGCGAGTGGATAGAGACACGACCTTTAAAACATCTAATAAAAGTGTGCGTACTGGATGAATGTAAATTTGAATCCATCATCCCTAGTCGGTCTTTACAATCACTTACTTCAACATATATTTTAACAAATCTTAATGTAAGTATTTTTATAATTGTTATCATTATTTGTATAGTTCAGGTGATACTACCAAAAAATTAACCTTGTGTAAGATAATGTATTAAATATATCTTTTTATTAGGCAAAAGCAATTTTAAGGTATGCTTTATTTCCAATATAACCTGTTTTTAACATTTTCAAACAAAGTTGAAAAGTTTTTATGAATTTTGTTTGTTCTTCTGTTTGTCCGTGCTCTAATTTGTATGAATAAAATCCTTTTGCCATGAAATTTATAGATGTTATTGGATATCACTATGGCATGTTTGATATTGAAATTTAAGTGCATAGCATTTGCAGTCCTTTTACAAAGACACTCAAAATAATTCCGTTACACGACGATCTACGGAGAAAAATCGTCTGCGGTATATTTTAATGATATTACACTATTTTAAACATGCTGTAATTCCTATATACATCACTGAAGTGCGCTAAATAGCCCTACTGTAGAATATGGAGAGCATAGAACATTTCGTTTATTTATAAGAACATGCAAAAGAATTTGGCTACAGGAGAAATTTCATTATTGAAGCTTTAGAACAATAATTATTGGAAATGCGCTTTCAGTTGTAGTAAGCGTTTTTAAATTAAATTATTTTTACATATATTACTTGGAGATGATAGATTTTCTTTATCATATACAGGACTGTACAAACTTCCTCGAGTACTTTTCTGTTTATTCATGGAAATTGTCTAATTAGAAATTAACAAGTGTCCTATTTATTTAATTGAACTAATTTTTACCATACTATGTATTACACATGCACATCCATAGATCATATTTAGGGTTACAGAAGAGACATTATATTTCACTTTAAGTTTTATTACAGTATACTGAATACGTTGGAAAGTGTTACATAATTCTATGATGGAAGCATGATTCTTCGTTTTTGTTGATGATTGTAACAATTATCTCGCTTTCCGCTTAACTATTTATCTATCGCATTATAAATTCATGAAAACTTTACATTCTAAAGCCTTTTACGTAAATTGTTTAAAGAAATTAAAATATTTACATAATCATTTAATAAATTTTGAAAGATTTTAGAAGGATTAATTAAGACTGAACTTACAGGGATTTTGTTCAATATTTATATTTAAGTAAAATTAGTAATAAAATGTAAAATCCGAATATTTTTAAAATTGACCAATTTAAAAAAAATCAGAGATATAAACTATAAAAAATGTTTTTAAATATCAACTATTTTTTAAAAACATTGATAAAATAAATTTTCCCTTTTTAAAAAATTACTAAATTGTGCAGAAAAATAAATAAATAAATAAATAAATAAATAAATAAATAAAAATAAAAAAGAATGATCTTTTGATTTTTTTTATGATTATAAGAATTATCTGGATTTCCGCATAACCGGATACGTTCAGAACGCATGAAATTGGATAACTGAGTTCCACTGTACATTGTTCTGATATTACTTTATATAAGTACATAATATCAAAAAGTAATGCATAAAACATGTTATTGCTTAGTTATAAGTCCAAGTCCTACTCTAATAATAAACCCATCATTAAATAGGCCTATTTACCCTGTCTGTTTATATTGACTTGCATAAAGCACCAAACAAATATGCTTTTCAGAAACATTATGAATACATATGAACATTGCTTAGTAGACAAAGTTTCAAAGTGTATAAATTATATTTAATACAGCACATAAATGTTTATCAAAATAGTTATAAAACCGGAATGCTGTGTTATTAAAATATAATGCCTTTTGAAGATAATGGCTATTATTAAAATCTAATATAAGGATTTGGTTATTACTGGAATACATTTCACAATGTTTCATCAGTTTTAATATTTTTCCTTTGTATTACATTAAGTATAAGTTAATATAAAGCTTTTTTAAAAATTTGGTTTTGAAGTTAAGCTGAAATTTTATTAAAAATTACTGAAATAAGGTCACATTAAAAATTACTGAAATATAAAATATGGAAATATAAAAAATGGAATCCGTATGAAATATCGAAAATATATCTCCATATGAAATATGGATATCTAAAAAATGGAAATATAAAATATCTAAAATATGGAAATATTTAAGATGGAAAAATAAGAAAAATAATGGATAATAATGGAAAATAATGGAAGAAAAAAATAAATGGAAATATGGAATATCGAATATGGAATGGAAATATGTTAGAAATATGGAAAATAATGGATGAAAAAAATATGAATCTAAAATGTGTAAATATATTTTATGGTTATATTAAAAATGACTGAAATATAGATTCGAAGTTAAGTTGAAATTTTATTAAAAATTTAACATTTCATTATTTTCGTGAAGGGGGAAAAATCAAATCTCATTCTAAAACAAGTGTTTAAGTGTTATCGCAGATCGCACAAAAAGTTTCGTTTAACATGTCTTTTAAAAACTTTTATCCTTAAATTAATAAATTAAAATAGTTAACTTATAACATTTTTACATTATCCAAATTAAAAATAATCAAATGAAACTAATAAATAAAATTTAAAATTCGAATATTTTTTAATTCATCAATTTCAAAAATTTATCAGAGGTATAAACTAAAAGTAATATTTCTAAAATTCAAAAATTTTCTTAAATCATATTTAAAATGCTAAGATAAATAAGAAACAATTCACATTTATGATTTGTCTTTTTAAAAACTTACTAAATTGTGCCAAAAAAAAGAATAATAAAGAAATCATGACTTTTCCTTTTTGTTAATGATTGTAACAATTATATTAGTATTTCCGCATAACCGGATTACGTTCAGATTACATGAAATTGGATAACTACGATTCCATTTTATATTGTTTTGATTTTATTGCTTTATACAGATTCACAATATCAAAAACTATAATGCATAAAACATGATATTACTTAGTTGTAAGTGCAAGTCCTACTCTAATAATAAACCCATAATTAAATGGACCTATTAATCCTGCCTGTTTATATTGACTTGCATATAGCACCAAACAAATATGCTTTTCACAAATTTTATGAATACATAAGAAACATTGTTTAGTAGACAAAGATTCAAAGCGTACAAAATATATTTAATACAGCATATAAATGTTTATCAAAATCGTTACAAAGCCGGAATGCTGTGCTATTAAAATGTAATGCCTTTTGAAGACAAAGGCGATTATTGAAATCTAGTATAAGGATATATTTATTACTGGAATAGATTTCACGATGTTTCATCAGTATTAATATTTTTCGTTTGTATTATATTAAGTAAAAGTTAATATACAGCTTTTTTAGAAATGTGGTTTTAAAGTTAAGCTGAAATTTTATTAAAAAATGTATTTTTCATTATCGCGAGTGAAAACAAATTCATACCTCATTCTAAAACAAATGGGTGAGTGTGTTTGTAGATCGCACAGAAAGTTTCGTTTAATATGTGCTTTAAAATAATATATACTTAAATTAATAAATTAAATAATACATACGCTAATTATTTTCTTCGCTAATTAATACATTGTTACATTAATGAAATTAAAAATATTCAAGTAAAATTTGTAAATAAAATTTAAACATCCGAATATTTTTAAATTGATCAATTTCAAAAATTTATAAGAGAAATAAACTAAAAAATTTATTTTTAAAAGTCAATAATTTTTTAAAAACATATTTAAAATGATAAAATAACTTTTCCCTTTTTAAAAACTTACTAAATTGTGCCAAAAAAGAATTATAAAAAAAGCATCATCTTTTGATTTTGTTGATGATTATAACAATTATCGGGAGATCCGCTTAATCTGTTTACGTTCAGAAAATATGAAATTGGATAACTGAGTTCCATTGTACATTGTTCTGATATTACTTTATATAAGTGCATAATATCAAAAAGTATAATGCATAAAACATGTTATTGCTTAGTTATCCATCATTAAATAGGCCTATTTATCCTGTCTGTTTATATTGACTTGCATAACGCACCAAATAAACATGCTTTTCACAAACATTATGTATGAATATGAACATTGCTTAATAGACAAAGTTTCAAAGCGTACAAAATATATTTAATACCGCACATAAATGTTTGTCAAAATAGTTATAAAGCCGGAATGCTGTGTTATTAAAATGTAGTGCCTTTTGAAGACAATGGCGATTATTGAAATCTAGTATAAGGACATAGTTATTACTGGAATACATTTCACAATGTTTCATCAGCTTTAATATTTTTCGTTTGTATTATATTAAATAAAAGTTATAAATCTTATTAAAAAATAAGTTGAAGTTAAGCTGAAATTTTATCAAAAATTATATTTTTTATTATCGTGAGTGAAAAAAAAATTATATCTCATACTAAAACATGTGGGTAAGTGTGATAGCAGATCACACAGAGTGTTTTGTTTAGTATATCCTTTAAAAACTTTTATCCATAAATAAATAGATTAAAGTCGTTAATTTATAATTAACGTTAACCGTTAATTACACTCTTACATTAATCAAATTAAATATATTTAAGTACAATTAATTAATAAAATGTAAAAATTCGAATGTATGTTTAAATTCATTAATTAAAAAAAATATGTGTGGCACTCGGGGACTGCCGCGGTAAAGCTATTGCATAGCATTTTTTATCAACTTATGCAAAAATACCGCGTCAATGTCCGCTGAAGTCTATCAAAGGATACCGCGCCGAAGTCTGAAAAACTCAAACGTCGTTAGCCGGAGTGTTAGTATTTTTTCTCGTTACGGAATTCCTAGATTCGGTCGCCGCGCTCAAAGCCCGCGATAATAGCTATGCAATAGCTTAATAAATTACCAAACAAAATTTGGTCGAGCTACGAAAATTAGATCGCGAGTTATAAGCATTTTAAATTTTTCGACCCTCACAGTGGGGGGGTCTCCTGTCACAAAAAATTAACACTGTCTCATAAAAAATTACCAAACAAAATTTGGCCGCGCTACGAAAATTAGATCGCGAGTTATAAGCATTTTAAATTTTTCGACCCTCAGCGTGGGGGTCTCCTGTCACCAAAAATTAACAATATATCATAATAAATTACCAAACAAAATTTGGCCGCGCTACGAAAATTAAATCGCGAGTTATAAGCATTTTAAATTTTTTGACCCTCATCGTGGGGGGGGTCTCCTGTCACCAAAAATTAACACTGACTCATAATAAATTACCAAACAAAATTTGGCCGCGCTACGAAAATTAGATCGCGAGTTATAAGCCTTTTAAATTTTTCGACCCTCAGCGTTGGGGGGGGGGGTCTAATGTTCTCAAAAATTAACACTCTCTCATAATAAATTACCAAAAGGTCAAATAAATTACCAAAGGACCAAATTACCAAAATTTGCCCGCGCTACGAAAATTAGATCTCGAGTTATAAGCCTTTTAAATTATTTGACCCTCACCGTGGGGGGTCTCCTGTCGCCAAAAATTAACAGTCTCATATTAAATTACCAAACAAAATTTGGCCGCGCTGCGAAAATTAGATCGCGAGTTATAAGCATTTTAAATTTTTGGCCCCTCAGCGTGTGGGGGTCTCCTGTCACCAAAAATTAACAGTCTCATATTAAATTACCAAACAAAATTTGGCCGCGCTACGAAAATTAGATCGCGAGTTATAAGCCTTTTAAATTTTTCGACCCTCACCGTGGGGGGGTCTAATGTCCCCAAAAATTAACACTGTCTCATAATAAATTACCAAACAAAATTTGGTCGCGCTACGAAAATTAGATCGCGAGTTATAAGCATTTTAAATTTTTCGACCATCACCGTGGTGGGTCACCTGTCACCAATAATTAACAGTCTCATATTAAATTACTAAACAAAATTTGCCCGCGCTACGAAAATTATATCGTGAGTTGTAAGCATTTTAAATTTTTCGACCCTCACCGTGGGGGGGGCTAATGTCCCCAAAAATTAACACTGTCTCATAATAAATTAACAAACAAAATTTGGCCGCGCTACGAAAATTAAATCGCGAGTTATAAGCATTTCAAATTTTTCGACCTTCACCGTGGGGGGTCTCCTGTCACCAAAATTTAACTGTCTCATATTAAATTACCAAACAAAATTTGGCCGCGCTACGAAAATTAGATCGTGAGTTATAAGCATTTTAAATTCTTCGACCCTCACCGTGGGGGGTCTAATGTCCCTAAAAATTAACACTGCCTCATAATAAATTACCAAACAAAATTTGGCCGCGCTACGAAAATTAGATCGCGAGTTATAAGCATTTTAAATTTTTCGACCCTCACCGTGGGGGTTCTAATGTCCCCAAAAATTAACAATGCCTCATAATAAATTACCAAACAAAATTTGGCCGCGCTAAAAAATTAGATCGCGAGTTATAAGCATTTTAAATTTTTCGACCCTCTCCGTGGGGGGGTCTCCTGTCACCAAAAATTAACAGTCTCATATTAAATTACCAAACAAAATTTGGCTGCGCTACGAAAATTAGATAGCGAGTTATAAGCATTTTAAATTTTTGGACCCTCACCGTGTGGGGGTCTCCTGTCACCAAAAATTAACAATATATCATAATAAATTACCAAACAAAATTTGGCCGCGCTACGAAAATAAAATCGCGAGTTATAAGCATTTTAAATTTTTCGACCCTCAGCGTGGGGGTCTCCTGTCACCAAAAATTAACAATATATCATAATAAATTACCAAACAAAATTTGGCCGCGCTACGAAAATTAAATCGCGAGTTATAAGCATTTTAAATTTTTTGACCCTCATCGTGGGGGGGTCTCCTGTCACCAAAAATTAACACTGACTTATAATAAATTACCAAACAAAATTTGGCCGCGCTACGAAAATTAGATCGCGAGTTATAAGCCTTTTAAATTTTTCGACCCTCAGCGTTGGGGGGGGGTCTAATGTTCTCAAAAATTAACACTCTCTCATAATAAATTACCAAAAGGTCAAATAAATTACCAAAGGACCAAATTACCAAAATTTGCCCGCGCTACGAAAATTAGAACTCGAGTTATAAGCCTTTTAAATTATTTGACCCTCACCGTGGGGGGTCTCCTGTCGCCAAAAATTAACAGTCTCATATTAAATTACCAAACAAAATTTGGCCGCGCTACGAAAATTAGATCGCGAGTTATAAACATTTTAAATTTTTGGACCCTCACCGTGTGGGGGTCTCCTGTCACCAAAAATTAACAGTCTCATATTAAATTACCAAACAAAATTTGGCCGCGCTACGAAAATTAGATCGCGAGTTATAAGCCTTTTAAATTTTTCGACCCTCACCGTGGGGGGGTCTAATGTCCCCAAAAATTAACACTGTCTCATAATAAATTACCAAACAAAATTTGGTCGCGCTACGAAAATTAGATCGCGAGTTATAAGCATTTTAAATTTTTCGACCATCACCGTGGTGGGTCACCTGTCACCAATAATTAACAGTCTCATATTAAATTACTAAACAAAATTTGCCCGCGCTACGAAAATTATATCGTGAGATGTAAGCATTTTAAATTTTTCGACCCTCACCGTGGGGGGGGCTAATGTCCCCAAAAATTAACACTGTCTCATAATAAATTAACAAACAAAATTTGGCCGCGCTACGAAAATTAGATCGCGAGTTATAAGCATTTCAAATTTTTCGACCTTCACCGTGGGGGGTCTCCTGTCACCAAAATTTAACTGTCTCATATTAAATTACCAAACAAAATTTGGCCGCGCTACGAAAATTAGATCGTGAGTTATAAGCATTTTAAATTCTTCGACCCTCACCGTGGGGGGTCTAATGTCCCTAAAAATTAACACTGCCTCATAATAAATTACCAAACAAAATTTGGCCGCGCTACGAAAATTAGATCGCGAGTTATAAGCATTTTAAATTTTTCGACCCTCACCGTGGGGGTTCTAATGTCCCCAAAAATTAACAATGCCTCATAATAAATTACCAAACAAAATTTGGCCGCGCTAAAAAATTAGATCGCGAGTTATAAGCATTTTAAATTTTTCGACCCTCTCCGTGGGGGGGTCTCCTGTCACCAAAAATTAACAGTCTCATATTAAATTACCAAACAAAATTTGGCTGCGCTACGAAAATTAGATAGCGAGTTATAAGCATTTTAAATTTTTGGACCCTCACCGTGTGGGGGTCTCCTGTCACCAAAAATTAACAGTCTCATATTAAATTACCAAACAAAATTTGCCCGCGCTAGGAAAATTAAATCGTGAGTTATAAGCATTTTAAATTTTTCGACCCTCACCGTGGGGGGGTCTAATGTTCCCCAAAATTAACTCTCTCATAATAAATTACCAAAAGGTCAAATAAATTACCAAAGGACCAAATTACCAAAATTTGGCCGCGCTACGAAAATTAGATCGCGAGTTATAAGCCTTTTAAATTATTTGACCCTCACCGTGGGGGGGTCTCCTGTCGCCAAAAATTAACAGTCTCATATTAAATTACTAAACAAAATTTGGCCGCGCTACGAAAATTAGATCGCGAGTTATAAGCATTTTAAATTATTTGACCCTCACCGTGGGGGGTCTCCTGTCGCCAAAAATTAACAGTCTCATATTAAATTACCAAACAAAATTTGGCCGCGCTAAGAAAATTAGATCGCGAGTTATAAGCCTTTTAAATTTTTCGACCCTCACCGTGGGGGGGGGGGGGCTAATGTCCCCAAAAATTAACACTGTGTCATAATAAATTACCAAACAAAATTTGGTCGCGCTACGAAAATTAGATCGCGAGTTATAAGCATTTTAAATTTTTCGACCATCACCGTGGGGGGTCACCTGTCACCAAAAATTAACAGTCATATATTAAATTACCAAACAAAATTTGCCCGCGCTACGAAAATTATATCGTGAGTTGTAAGCATTTTAAATTTTTCGACCCTCACCGTGGGGGGGGCTAATGTCCCCAAAAATTAACACTGTCTCATAATAAATTAACAAACAAAATTTGGCCGCGCTACGAAAATTAGATCGCGAGTTATAAGCATTTCAAATTTTTCGACCTTCACCGTGGGGGGTCTCCTGTCACCAAAATTTAACTGTCTCATATTAAATTACCAAACAAAATTTGGCCGCGCTACGAAAATTAGATAGCGAGTTATAAGCATTTTAAATTTTTGGACCCTCACCGTGTGGGGGTCTCCTGTCACCAAAAATTAACAGTCTCATATTAAATTACCAAACAAAATTTGCCCGCGCTAGGAAAATTAAATCGTGAGTTATAAGCATTTTAAATTTTTCGACCCTCACCGCGGGGGGTCTAATGTCCCCAAAAATTAACACTGCTTCATAATAAATTACCAAGAAAAAATTTGGCCGCGTTAAAAAAATTAGATCGCGAGTTATAAGCATTTTAAATTTTTCGACCCTCACCGTGGGGGGTCTCCTGTCACCAAAAATTAACACTGCCTCATAATAAATTACCAAACAATATTTGGCCGCGCTAAAAAAATTAGATCGCGAGTTATAAGCATTTTAAATTTTTCGACCCTCACCGTGGGGGGGGTCTCCTGTCACCAAAAATTAACAGTCTCATATTAAATTACCAATCAAAATCTGGCCGCGCTACGAAAATTAGATCGCGAGTTATAAGCATTTTAAATTTTTCGACCCTCACCGTGGGGGGTCTTCTGTCACCAAAAATTAACAGTCTCATATTAAATTATTAAACAAAATTTGGCCGCGCTACGAAAATTAGATCGTGGGTTATAAGTATTTTAAATTTTTCGACCCTCACAGTGGGGGTTCTAATGACCCCAAAA
Source organism: Maratus speculifer (assembly GCA_964019185.1). Classification (NCBI taxonomy): domain Eukaryota; kingdom Metazoa; phylum Arthropoda; class Arachnida; order Araneae; family Salticidae; genus Maratus; species Maratus speculifer. Next base: position 298,846,015 of record OZ025295.1, on the reverse strand, counting down.
ATTAACACTGCCTCATAATAAATTACCAAACAAAATTTGGCCGCGCGAAAAAAATTAGATCGCGAATTATAAGCATTTAAAATTTTTCGACCCTCAGCGTGGGGGGTCTCTTGTCACCAAAAATTAACACTGTTTTATAATAAATTACCAAACAATATTTTGCCAAGCTACCAAAATTAGGTCGCGAGTTATAAGCATTTTTAATTTTTCGACCCTCACCGTGGGGTGTCTTCTGTCACCAACAATTAACAATGTCTCATAATAAATTACCAAACAAAATTTGGCCGCGCTACGAGAATTAGATCGCGACTTATGAGCATTTTAAATTTTTCGATTCTCACCGTGTGGAGTCTCCTGTCACCAAAAATTAACACTGTCTTATAATAAATTACCAAACAAGTTTGGCCGCGCTACGAAAATTACATCGCGAGTTATAAGCATTTTAAATTTTTTGACCCTCACCGTGTGGTGTCTCTTGTCACCAGAAATTAACAATGTCTCATAATAAATTGCCAAACAATGTTTGGCCGCGTTACGAAATTTAGATCGCGAGTTATAATCATTTTAAATTTTTCGACCCTCACGGTGGGGGGTCTCCTGTCACGAAAACAAATAAGACCACCAAAATAAACACTGTCTCATAATAAATTACCAAACAAAATTTGGCCGCGCTATGAAAATTAGATCATAAGAAACACAAGTTTGCGACTTGATATCCTAATATCTGAAAAATACCACGTCAATGTCTGCCGAAGTCTACCGAAGGATACCGTCCCGAAGTTTTCCAAACGGAAACGGCGTTAGCCGAGTGTTAGGTTTTTTCGTTACGGATGTGTTAGGATTTTTTCGCGTTACGGAATTTTTGGATTCGGTCACCGCGCTCAAAGCCCGCGATAAAAGCTATGCAATAGCTTAAAAAAAATTCTGAGGTATAAATTAAAAATATTTTTTTTAAAGTCACCAATTTTTTTAAAACATATTTAAAATACCGAAATTAATAAGTAAAATCTCACATGTATGCTTGCCCTTTAAAAATTTATTAGAATTGCGCCAAAAAGGAATGTTATATTAAAAAATTATATATTAAAATTCGAAAAAAAAAGAAAAAAACAACTTTCAATTCCTCAACAGTTTTTAGATAATTCAAAATTTGTCCATAGAAATCTATTATTTTAAAAAATTGCTAGTAGATGACGCAATCAAACAGAAAAAAATCAGGAGATTATAATTTATACAAACCATATAGTATGCAAAAATTTAGAATCACTTTAAAATGTATAACATATCTAAAAATGCACTTCAATCGATCATCTCTGATAGACAGTTCGTATTCGTATTTGTATGCGATATTTGCGTGTTTTTATATGCCAGTGAAAATTAAATCAAAAACTATGTACATCTCATGCTATGGTAATCATCTTGCAGAAAACCTGGGAAATCTATATCAATTTCATCATGTTTAGAATAGTGCAACGTAAGTTAAAATATACTCCAAGCAGTTTTTTCCCCTAGACAATAATAAAATTGAACACTTTTGTGTGACCTGTAAATGAATGATAAAAGCTTTGCACCCGCTACAGAAAGCATGTTTTAGTGTACTTTATATGTTCATTTTAATTTTTTGTCTCAGTTAAATACCATTAAATTATGCCGTTAACGTGCTTTCAACATAGACCTTAATAACCGGATACTTCGAGTTCTCTTAATACGCACTGTAAGACCTAAGCAAAACATATTCTATAAGAAACCATTTTCTAATGCAGAAGGTGTGTAAATTTCATCATTAAAGTGAAAAAAAAAACTTCTTTAAAACACCATAAAATAAGTTAAAATGCGCAAGGCCTTTCGAAAGAACTGAGTCTTTCTCCGTTAGGCGCAAAAAAGACGTGTGTCTACTATAAATGTTGACGATTAAAATGAATGATTATGAATACAATGAATTCAGCGTCCGCTACATTTATAGTCGATGCCTGTCTTTTTTACTTACCCATCATACGTAGTATAGGATAAATCTTGCAATCGTTTTGAAAATCGAAAAATTTTTTTGACGGATTTACACGTTTTAGATACTGGAGATTCCGAAAAACGTAATTTTAGAAAAAAAAATTTGCCGTCCGTCCGTCTGTGTGTCCGAATTGAGACAGAGACTTGAAATTTTGTATGTACTTAGTATGTAAGAATGGGACGAAGCCTATTTAATATCAGTAACCTCGATTATCCGGAACTATTTTTTTCGGACTCTTGAAAAATTCGTTCTGATGAAAGGTACATAAAAATTTTCGAATTCTTTTATTTTAAGGAATGGATGTAAAAAGCAATAAAATAACACAAATTTTGCATAAAAAACAAAGTCGATCGGATTATTAGTTGCCGAGATATGTGTAATCCTGATTTCCACATTCTTTGATTTTTCATTACCCTGTATTTCATTCGAATTTCAATTCACAGATATATTTTAATTGGAAATGAGACGCTTAATCCAACACAGTAAACTGTGAGTTAATATAATTGTTATTTTTGGAATTATAAGGATGTTTCTTTTACGCAATCCGGTACTATTCGAGTACTTTGGCGTTTTATATAATTTGTCGAAATTGGCTCATCAGCAATTCATTAATGGAGCATTATTATGTATGTTAAAATTATTTAATTATGTGTTTAAATTTCATTTTGGAAATGTCATACATAGTTTACACGCGTTTTATTTTCATATTTTATATTATGATGGGTAAGTATTACGGTGGCCCCCAACGACTAGTTTACACCTTACAAAGAAAGAGTCAGGTTTTTTGAAAGGCCTTGCGCAATTTAATTTATTTTATGGCGTTTTAAAGAAGCTTTTTTTCTCTTCAATTGATTAATACCAGTTTCAACTTATTATCAAAATTTCATTATAATTAAAATAGCTTAACCTAATTAAAGTAGATCAGAATGATTTTTGACTGTAGAACATAATGTATCAAAACACTTTTGAATAGCAGTGTAAATGAAGTCTAAACGCTAAAATTTCAACAAAGAACATTCAAATGGTTAACCTCAATAACGTGTATCCTTTATTGTCAATCCGAATATATTTACGTGAGTTAAGGCACGGATAGACAGACAAACCCAATTTATAAATACTTTTCAACAATGTTTGAAATTATTAAAAGTGTGCCAGAAAACAGATGGTTTCGATTCGCGAACATTCTTAAAAGTTTAACATTTAAATATTACAAAGCCTTTCGAAGTCATTAAAGCAATATGTTGTGAATCTATTCTGTTTGTTATATATTTTTAACACTTTCAAACAAAGTATTTTATGAATTAGGTTTGTTGGTTGTCTATCTGACGCTCTATCTTACGTAAATATGCTCAGTTTCCATGCTATTGATGTATGTTAATGGCGTTTACCGTGGCACCTTCAACATTGAAAACGAAGTGTGTGGCATTTACAGTTCGTTTACAGGATCATCAAAATAATTCCATTACATTGAGGTCTATTGGAAATATCCGTTTGCGGTGTATTTTAATTTTATTACACTATTTTTAACATATGAAAATTTATACATATCACTGAGATGTTTTCCAAAGCGTTTACTATAGAAATGATATATATGGAATTTATCGAACATTTACAGGCATACAAAAAATAATTTAACTATGCTTTCTGTGAACAATAATTGCTGTAAATGCATTTTCAGTTGTGATACGCGTTTTTAAATTTAACTAACTATTTTTCATATTACATAGTAATATAATATGCATAGGTCATATCGAGGGTTTTCATAAAATTTTAAGTTTGTTGCACTTTATTGACAGAATATGTGGAGGAGACTTTTCAAATTTGTAATGCGTTTAAATGAATTAACTTTAAATACACTATTTTTAATGTAATCTATATATTGTACACAGAAATATAGAAAAAATTCGGATGTTTTTAGATATTTTATGTTAGTTGCGGAAATTGTGTATTGAAATGGGTTATGCACTTTATAAATTGTTTATTTAAATGTCCACTTTCGAGTTATATGTGAATTTTGTTTCACTTTTTTTTTTAAGTATAAATGAGTATGAATTGAATATCAAACATGAGATGCAACATTTCTAGTTCATTTACAAGAGCAGTCAAAGGAATTTCGTTACTTTACAGTCAATGAGAAAAAAGCATTGACATTAAACTATTTCAAATGTATTGAAATTGCTTACAAGATTACTATAATTTTACTACAAGATGACTACAACTTTACTGCAGGGGCCGTCCATAAATGATGTCACGTTTGGATGGGGGGAGGGAGTTCATGAAATTGTGACAGTTTGTGACAAAGGGGTGGGAGGGGTAAGAAGAAGTGTGGCATCACACATTTTGATTAAAATAAAAACATTAAAAGTCAGCAGATCAAATTATCAAATTTGTATTCATGCAGTAAAGATGAGATTTAACCTCTTCAGACCTGACACATTTTAAGCCATCTTAAAAATTATTTCACAGTTTATTTCATCTATTTATACGTATAGAAACATAATTTTGTAAAAAAAGTAAAATAATTATAATTAGTTTCTATTTACTAGCAGGTACACATATGTGCATCTCGGGTTCATACTACAAAAAAAAAAAAAAAAAAAAAAAAAAACTTTAGTTTTTAAAAATTTATTAATGAGGAATTTGGTGGACAATTGATACATATAAGTTTATTTTATGTGTTATTTTCGAATTTTTTTCATTCATAGAGATATATATTGCATTTTGTATAAATAACTCTGGTTCTTGATTTGCAGCCTTCATACTTACATTTTGAAGCAAAGTTATCATTTGTTGAACGAGGAAACTGTCCAATTTTGTCGTATGTAATATAGTAAATTGGCTTCTAAGTACCCTTACGTTATTTTCGCTGTGGTCTATTTGCGGAATCGTCATCAAAATCATTTTCAGATGAATAAATTTTGCGTGGTTTCCATGGTCATCGGTCTTCACTTACTTTGCTCTTATATTTCCTCAGTACTTATGCAATCTCTAAAAATACCGCAGAGACAATCTGTCTTTTACAGGAACTTCACCGTTTTGCAATTTCTGATATACATTATCCAACAAATGGAAATAACCAAATCTATAAAATGTATAAAAACTCTTGTTGACTACTTTTTGTGTGAATAAAACAACGGTAGTAAGCTAAACACCTATCCTTTAAAACTGTACCACCCATGCACGTTTTGTATTCACAATTGCAGGTTGTGTTACATTAATTTTACAGTTTTGATCATTAGACCACCTAACACAACTGCTCTCGAGATCGCTATCGATGGAAGTCGAAAGCAAAGTTACACATTTGTTATCTTTCCAGTTCAGTATACATATTATCCTTTCCTTCCCTTAGTCTCTCATCCCACTCTCCGTGTTACAAATCTCGATCATTCTTGATTTTTTTATCTGCTCCTCCAAGTCTTTTGTTCATAATCATTCCAGTTTGGTAGGTATGGTTCCAAGTAAATCACCCGTATAGAGTCTTTTGGTATAAATTTAAAAAACAATTTGACAATGCCTCCACCTAGACCTAATCATAATTATTTTGAATCATCAGCTGGTACAATTCCTTTTCCATGATATATTTGGCAGTCAAGGACATTGCCATCCCTGGCGGATAAAACAAAATTTTTTAATTTCAACGGATTAGGTTTTGATGGCACATACAGTCTAGATCCACAACGTCCAGCAAATGGGATCTAGTGATCTCTGTTCGTCTACTGATAAAGGTTTTGGCCGGGGCAGGGACAAACATTTAATTCTTACTGCATTCAAGACAAGATTTACTTTTCATAATTAAACATCTGCTTAAACATCATTTGATTTATCTGCCAATGAAGAAATTTTCTAATCTCAAAAAATCGATCACGTGACATAGTAGCTGCAATTCTAAGTATTGACAAGTCTCTTTGCCAGTATAAGCTTGCTTGGAGATATTTTAAAGTTCCCATGAGCATGTGTACGCCTGCAACTTTTATAATTTCATATTTAGATGCATTTATTGGGCGATGGTTTTGTGTTTGAACGAAATATAACGGAATTGAAATTGTTTGAACGGAATAGGTTTCATATGAAACTTTTCCCCCAAAATCTTCATTTAACTACACTGTTAAAAATAAAGGTGACAAACCGGTGCCATTTGGGACCCGGAGGTGAAAAGGCGGTGCCATTTGGAACCCAAGGGTGTCATAGGAGCTTGAATATGCTGTTGGGGTGACGACAGATCTGTTACTGGATGATGGGAGCTAAATAAGGTGCCATGCACTTCATAACCACCTCATCGGGTGACTGGCAACTTGAGCATGCGCTATGACGCGTGTCTTTCTGCTTTCGGCGTCGGCAAGTAAAGTTTACGGGTGTGAGCAAATAAAAACATGGCAGTGTGTAAATTGGCGATATTAATTGAGGGCTAACCACTGAGCTACAATGAAACAACAATGAGGACTTAACGATCCGATTTGCGCGACCAGTGAACCGGGCAAAGACTGATTAAAGGTATGATTTAACTTTATTTTATTTTATTTTATTTTATTGTTACGTTAATTTATCGTACATCACTATAAGTAATGTCATAAAAACAGTAAATTAGATTTTTTTGTTAGTATGATTGATTGTTAAGTTTATTATGTGAAGCTACAAGCTACACTCTCACCAAAATACCCACTTGCTAATGTTAAACTTATGAGGTAGTTATTTTACAATTTCTCGTTTATATGTCAATATTTTTAAATGATTTATCGAGGCCTTAGCTACCGAGGAGCAATTGGAGCAAACTGCTCTAGGCACGGGAATCCTAAGGACGCACAATTAGAAAGAGCGAAATGAAAGATTGTAAAAAATATTTACATATTTTTTCATTACAAATCAGTTATTATAGACGAATCTTGTTGCAATAGGAATATTCTATGACCATTTTACCTTGTGTTTAAACTCAACTGTTTAGATTTAACCCTTAACTGCTGTTAGTGGTCTCAGACACCGTGAGTTTTTCAAGTTTCACAGTTTAACTTGTAATTTTTAGTTTAACTATAGATACTGGTCAGTTTTTTTTAGTTTGGAGTCTTATTACTACCTCTAAATACTTTTGAATAGCTGAATTTGATTTATAATATTCGTGTACATAAAGTTTAATACATAAATAGTATTCTGAGAATTAATGTAACATTTTATTCATCTTCAGATTAAATGGTCTGACAGACAGCTCACAGTAGTTATGTAACAATTTTTGTCAGAGCAGTTAAGGTTAAAATACGTTTTTGTGTCTATATACAGTTAAAAGCAATTAATTTTATTCGCGAAGTTTTAATTTTAAACTTTACACGGGATCTCAGACAGCATCTGGCCGGCTTTGCATATATTGTCGGATAGATGCTATCTGAACCCCTCCTGTAAAGGCTAATTCACACCATATTGCAGCCTCGCGTAACTTCTCTAATATTGTTTTAGTATATCTGATTTGTCTTTATTTTAGAGGGGGGGCGTAACTTTTTAATTTAAAACAATTGAATACTTGCAAATCTTAAAATAATCAAAACTTATTTACAGGCTTTTCATTATTAATATTTTCCTTATTAACCACCATTATTTCCAAAATAATCTTCATAATAAGATTAGATCGGGAGGCGGTAGCACGGACAATCATTTAGTCTCATTTAAGGATAAAATCACGGATAAAACCTCGATTTGCATATTAAAACGTTATTAGTCAGCCAAGTCATACCTTGGTAGGAAATGCCTAAAAGATCGAATTTAGCAGTATCTTCGGTTTACCATTATGTTTTCTTACTCCCAATTCTTCATATTTTCATACTTTTGGTTTCATTTTCTTTCAAAAAGGTGAGAAAATGTTAGGGTATTGAATTGAATAAAGCTTATGATCTGATTATCGGCTATGCAGATTTACACCCATTTTTTTTCGAAAGTATTCTTTCGCATTAAACCTTATTTAGTAGCAGAATTTTATGGTTAAATAAAATAAAATATTTTTTTTAAATAATAGTAATTTAAGTTTGATTAGACCGTAATCAATCCCTCCTTTTTCTCAATCATCAACATCATCCGATATGACAAATTTGTAGTCATGAACATTCAAATTATAAAAAGAAAACAATCTATTTACTCCACTGAACTTTCAGAATAGTTTAATAAAATAGTGTGTGTTCAAAAAATATAACAATGAATAAAAACTTACATCGTAATTTTACACAAATGTGAAAATTTTCCGCAGGTAATGAAGATCTCGTGTTTTAAAGGCGATTTTTGCACTGTCATTTATAAATCTTAAACATTTTTTTCTAATGACTTAATTTTTAACAATCTTTCATTCCACCCGTTCTGAAACAAGAACAATAAACAGGGTTGGCTTTTTACCGGTAAAAACCTGGGGAGAAGGTGGTAAAAACCTAAGGATATACAATAAACTGTTAGCCCTTAAACTGTATTTTAATACTATTGATAAAAATTCTATTTTCATGTAATTGGTGTATTAATATATAATATATATATAGGGAAGAATGGGGTGGTGTGGGACTTTTTTTACAAAAATATTATATATATATATATATATATATATATATATATACAAAAAGAAAAAATTCAATTTATAGCATGCAAGGTAAAACACTTTTTAATTCCCCTGAACAAATACTATTTTATTTTAAAGATAACGTAAGTTTCAAAATGTGTCTCATACCTCCTCATTAAGAGTTATGGGACAGCAATAATAAAAAAAAGCTATAAGACACAAAATAACCTATAGTGTCGGTAAGATAAACAATCGAACAAAGGTTGTAAGTTGATAATGTATATGCCACAATATAAAATTCCAGTATCTTAATGACTGGAATGAAAATTCACGAATCTCTGTCATAGGTGTCATTAAGGCCCCACACTAGGCTCAGAATGTAAAAATGATAATGTAAAAGTTTATAGGAGCGTTCTTTTGAAATACCTAACTCAAATTTTTATATTTTTACATGATTCTTTTGAACAAGACAGCTGAGGATGATCCATAACTGGCCTAGTTATTATTTTTTCGATTTTGCTTTTATATTTTTTGTATAACGATAGTTTCAATTTCAGAACCGGTTTAAACCAATTTCGTAAGTTAAAGTAATTTTTTAAAAAAAATCTGAAACCAAAACTAAAAAAGTAAAAACTACGCCGGTTGCGGATCGCCCTCAGCAATCTTGTGCAAAACAATCACGTAAAAATATTAAAATTTCGGCGAAGTATTTGAAAAGAACGCCCCATAGACTTTGCATTATCATCCGGGTCTTTTTCTGTGCCTAGCGTTGCGCCTTAAATAATCATCATTTTTTTTTTACATTTTGAAGTATGAATGCATATATTATCAACGTTATAATTGATATATTATCCTCTAAAAAAATTGCATGTTAGCAATTCGCATTATTATTAATTAAAAAATGGAACTGGGCGCGTCCCATTCATCGCCCCACCAGTGGCCGCGAGGTTCTGACCTCCAAACTGGTAGACGGTAGGTGCTGGGTTCGAACCCAATCGCGACCGTCGGCCTAACCGTTCGAAGTTTTCCGTGGTTTTCTTCGAACCTTGCGTAAATACGGGTTAGGTTCCCTTAGAAAGACCCCCACGGAGGGCAACCCACCCCATAGGGTCTATATCCCATAGCGTAGATAATCGGCCGACAAAATACACACACACATCACACACACACGCGTCCCATTCATCCCTTTTCTGGCATGTCCCATTCCTCGCCACTTCCTTGTTTGTGTTAAACTTCTTGTTCAAAAAAAAAAAAAATGCTGCTTTTAGGCTTAGTTTAAATTATGGATAATATACAGTATAATGTTCCATAAATAGGGAAAATATTACATTTATACATAAACAAACCTTTAATATATTGAGAGCAAATAAATCAAATTTAAATTGGATTTTTGAAATAATTTTTTCTTTCATACATTTGCAATTCTATGCATATCAATATTTTTTGAAACTGAAGAATGGATTACCATTGCTTCATCTTGTATGCGATCGATGAAATGTTTAGAATAATGCACAAAGAGAAAAACCTACAGTCCCATTCCACCCGACTTTCCCCCATATAGCAAAATGGGAAATAAAGAATTAGTCAGTTCCCTAAAGCTCCTGATATACACTATATGGCCAGAGATGACCGTCCACTTGAGATTTTAGACATTTTGTTAAATATCTAGAAAAATGTATGAGGAATTATCCTGAAAATCTTTAGTGTATAAATATAATACACTACCTGGCCATTGATTATCGTCCTCTTGCGATTTTAAACATTTTGCAAAATATATAGAAAAATACAGGAGCAATTATCCTGAAACTCTCAGTGTATAAACATTATAGTACAGGTCATCTATTTTCGTGAAGATTTTTTCCAGAAACTTTATAGGGGACCGCCAACAAATTAAAAAATGTATGAATATCTTTTGGATAACCCTGTCAAAACTAATGCATCAAAAGCGCTCAAACTCTAGATTGTGATTAAGTGGCTTATTGTTATAAACTGTGTTCATTTTTATGTCGATAGCATGTATACTAGGGCGGAGCGTAAAGAACTTTTTTTCGAAATTCTTTTCTTCCTAGCGTGGAAAAGTTGTGTAGTGGTATCACTAACATACTCACAAAATTTCACAACAATCAATAAATATCTTCCGGTTCCACTTTTGGGTCGAAATATGCATTTTTAGCCGAAAATGTTGTAAATTTTCACATTTCAGCAATATTTTTAATTTCCGATTTTTTCTTTGCCCTAGAGCGGAAAAGTTGATAGAGTACATAAAGAACATAAGTCCAAAATATTAAAGTAAATAAAAAATATCTTCCGGTTCCACTTTGGAGTTTAAATATCGAAAATGATGCAATTTTTCACATTTTAGTGATTTTTTTTAGTTTTAGATTTTCTATTTCCACTGGCACGGGAAAGTTTGAGAAATATAATAGAAACATAGGGGAAAAACTTTAGAATAATCAATAAATATCTTCCAGTTTCTCTTTCGGCATCTAAAAATGTTAAAGTCGCCAAAAAATTATATAAATATTCTCTTCTCAGGGATTTTTGTCTCATCAATTTTCACTTCTCGCTGGCGCGGAAAATTCGGAAAACTATAACAATTTAAAGTAATTAATTAATATCTTCTGGTTTGGCTTTTATTACTTAAACAGGCAAATACATGGCATTAATGCACACAAAAATCATAGAAAAATGGAATCAAAAGCGCTGTGAGGGAAATTCCTCTTAGTTCAGCTTTCTGTTCGTTTACTGTAGTGTTACGCGTTGGTTTAATACTCTGCTTGTGATAGGTTCGTAATGAGGATATTAAATTTTAGCTTCTATATTTTATTGAAAAATAATGCATCTGAAAGTTTTACAAATGTTTTATTTTTAATATTGTGTTGAACTAACAGTGTGCATGGAAAATATTACACAGAACTATCACAATTAAGTCGCAATACACGGAATTTGTCTCATCCTGTTGTTTGGAAACCTACAGAATTAAGAAATGGCGTTCCACCAACTTATGAAGCTGTAATGTACTTTTTTGTTGGTGAGAAATGAATCGAAATATAATTAAAAATCGGACCCACCTTTGGGGTGATAGCGGATTATGGGCTGAAATGGTTCGAGCAATTTGGCATGCTTCCTCAGTTCCAACGGTTTCTAGGAAAAGAATAATCTAAATGATAGGTTCAGATAATGATAAATACAAGAGTATAAAGAAGTTTGACGCTAAAGAACAGACGAAGTCAAAATTGAAAATGTTCTTATTGGAAGGGGAAAAAACGTGTGTTTGAAAAATTTTCTTACAAGTATACATGTCTAGAAGGATATAAATGCCCACGTGATATAAAAATTCCAGAATTGGAAAATGTTTCTTGAGGATCAAAGAACTTCAAGGAAATTGTCGATAGATCCAATTGCTACACTCGGAAACACGGCCCACAACACGTAAACTTTAGTAAATGAACGAGCAGGCTCGAAAAATAATAAGAAAGTTTCAGAAAACGATATAAAATGGAAAAAAACAAATCACTACTGCTTCATCGAAGACTTAGAGTTATTTAAATCTTTTAGACTTATTGATGAACAAGTGTGTCACTATCTTAGTGATAAACCTTTAGTGCTATTGCAATCTAACATAAATACTATAAGTATATCACGAACAACTCGCCTTCCTGCCCTAGCCTGAACTTGAGACACAATGGGAGTGTCCGGCCGAGTTGCAGTATCAGTAACAGGCGCACTTCTTGAAGATTTAGGAGTTGTTACATATGACGACATGCCCAATGTTATAGATAGGCATAACACAAGAAGAGGAAGAAATAAATATCGTATGATGCCATGTCCAGGACTAGAGTTTCATATCCACTAATACCTTGGGAAAATAGTATTTTATTTGTCGAAAAGATAAAACTTAAAATCTGAGGAGTATTGAGGGAACGCTCCATCAACAAAGAGTGCTTGAAGAATACTTGACAATTATAGAAGAACCTGGCTGCGATTACATAGGGCACGTTTCACCAATAACCTCTTCTGCTATGTTTTTCATGTGATTTTCCATACCTTCCGCTTCAGCGCGATGAGAAAATTTACATACTTTTTGGCTACTTTGACATTTTTAGACCCCGAAAGGGAAACCAGAAAATATTTATTTATTATTCTAAAGTTATTTTACTTATGTTTTTTGCATATTCTTCGAATATTCCCATGCCAGAGGGAATAGAAAATCGAAAAATAAAAAAATGGCTAAAATGACTAAAATGTGAAAATTTGCATCTTTTTCGACAAATTTCCCATTTTTAGAACCCAAAGTGGAACCGGAAGATATTTATTAATTACTCTAATATTTTAGACTTGTGTTCTTTATGTACTCTTTCAGTTTTTCCGCACTAGGGCGAAGAAAAAATTAAAAATTAAAAATATTACTGAAATGTGAAAAATTACAACAATTTTGGCTAAAATTGCATATTTCGACTCAAAAGAGGAACCGGAAGATATTTATTGATTGTTTTGAAATTTTGTGAGTATGTTAGTGATACCTCTACACAACTTTTTCACGCTAGGGAGAAAAGAATTTCGAAAAAAAGGTTTTTACGCTCCGCCCTAATGTATACTCGTAGAGAATTGAAGGTTTTTATAAAAATACTCCCAAAATTTTCCAAGACTTTTGTTTATAATTTGCAGAGTTCTTAATATAAAATAATAATATTTTCTGAAAATCTGACAAACAACATTGCACATAATACCCTGTAATCAGAATTAAAAAATAATAAAAATTGTATGAAAGATGAGTAGGTTTACTAAATGATTTTTCACGGCGCATGCGTCAACGATATCAAAATTTCATTTGCATATTATGTTAGCTAAATGTACAGAGCAACTTTTGTGAAAGTCGCAAAATCATAGATTGAAAATTCTGAAAATAATCGTCAATATAATAAGTTGAAAATCCATTGTTCAGAAAAAATGAGGGACTGTATCCAAATGTACTAGTAAGTTCCGTATTGTGTATTCTATATTGACACTAATCAATGAATATATGGATACAACCCTTCTTGTTTTTACTTCATTTTGGAAAAAACGGATTTTTAAGTGATTCTATTGACGATTATTTTCAGAATTTTTTTCAGAAAAAAAGTTCTTTACGCTCCGCCCTAGTATACATGCTATCGACATAAAAATGAACACAGTTTATAACAATAAGCCACTTAATCACAATCTAGAGTTTGAGCGCTTCTGCTGCATTAGTTTTGACAGGGTTATCCAAACGATATTCATTATTTTTTAATTTGTTGACGGTCTCCTATAAGGTTTCTGGAAAAAATCTTCACGGAAATATATGACCTGTACTATTATGTGTATACACTGAGTGTTTCAGGGTAATTCATCATGTATTTTTCTAGATATTTAACAAAATTTCTAAAATCGCAAGTGGACGATAATCAATGGCCAGGTAGTGTAGTACAAGTCATATATTTCCTTGAAGGTTTTATTCCGAAACTCCAATAGGGAAAGTTAACAAATTAAAAAAGAATAAATACCTTTTGGATATCTTTTGGATAACCCTGTCAAAATTAATGTAGTAAAAGCGTTCAAACTGTAGATTATGATTAAGTGGCTTATTGTAATAAACTGTGTTCATTTTTATGTCGATAGCATGTGTACTCGTAGAAAAATTAAGGTTTTCTACGAATCCGAAAAACAGTCTCAAATTTACCCAAGATTTTTGCTTATAATTTGAACAGTTCTTAATATAAAGTAACATTCTTTTCAGAAAATGTGACAAACAACATTGCACACAAAACCCTGTAATCAGAATAAAAAAATAATAAAAATTGTTCGAATATTGAGTAGGTTTACTAAATAATTTTTCACTGCGCATGCGTCAAAGATATCAAAATTTCATTTGCATATTATGTTAGCCAAATGTATAGAGCAACTTTTGTGAAAGTCGCAAAATCACATCTTGAAAGTTTTGAAAATAATCTTCAATAGAATACGTTGAAAATTCGTTATTCCCAAAATGAAGGAAAAACACGAGGGGTTGTATCCATATATTCATTGATTAGTGTCAATATAGGATACATAATATGGGCGTACTAATAAATTTGAATAAAATTCCTCATTTTTTTATCATTATTACTGGTATGGAATACCGGTATATGTTAGGGAAATTCGTTGCTAATCTGGAATAGACACTTTGTTGCAAGATTACCATATATTCATTGATTAGTGTCAATATAGGATACATAATAGGGGCGTACTAATAAATTTGAATAAAATTCCTCATTTTTTTATCATTATTACTGGTATGGAATACCGGTATATGTTAGGGAAATTCGTTGCTAATCTGGAATAGACACTTTGTTGCAAGATATGTTTTGTTAATATGGTTAATAATGTAAATAGTTTGTAATTCTTAATGATAATACAGGAAAAGAATATCTGAATGACAAGTATGAGTTGGTCATGTAATTTTCTCGTGCTGTCCGAAAATAGGCAATAAAAAGGAAAGTGCCCAGTTAAACTGATGGCATTGAGCTCGCAGGCTATACATACAACTGTATATTATACTCTTATTTAAAAGAATAATGCCCTTCCAAAAATAAAAGAAATCAACTGTAAGTTATTGGACAGTGGATTAACTGCCATCCCTCTTTATACTTAACCAATGAGCCCCTAAAACTAATCAGGGAAGTACCTTATCAGCGTGAACCTATTAACAAAATTTGAAGAAAATATGATAATTCTGCATGATTTCTGCATATTTATATAAATTAAGGAGGGTAGCACTCTCTTCTCCTCCCCTTCATATTTAACCAAAGAACCTCCAATGCTAATCAGTGAAGAACCTTATCAGAATGAACCTACATATAAAATTTGAAGCAAATTTGATATTTATATAAAGAGTTATCACGTTACATACAGAACCTGCGGGCACATTAGCTGTCAGGCTTTGATAGCCTTGTGAGCTATAATTTAAATTTTATTTAAATTTTATTCTTTCTTTTTTTGTTCATTTACCATTTTTGCTGTACTTTGATGATACATTTTAATTGGACTGTCTTGTTGTGTGTTTTCCTTAATGTGTTATTGTTATTATTTCAGATAGTGAACTTACATTTATGGTACTTACATTACCATGCTTGATACAAGAAAAGTTTCCGACTCTTTATCATGAAGAAGGTTCAAAAATTTCTGTGTTTCAACCTGTTACTGTGCTCCGCAACTCAAGCAACTTATTAAATTACTCATGCTATGTATTAATTTTATATAAACAGTTAATTACAAAAACTGATAATCTTATAAGCTTAGTTACTTTGTGGTATGCATTATTTTGGTTGTTTAACATTAACTATAGCAAAAGCCAATTTAAATTTTTATAATTTTCATTAGATACTTATGTCTTCAAAATTTTCTCAGTGGTATCAGTTCCACATAGTGTTACGTCTTTGTTTAATAATATTTAATACATTCTTGGTGTTTACAATAAAAAGATTATTTGAACTAAAAGGTTGTTTTTTTAATTCAATGTTTTATTCCTTTCATTATAATTACTCTTTGGATTAAAATTTCAGATGCAATAAGTCAAAACACAAAAACAATTTGGCAGAAAGTGTTTTGATGTGGATACAGGACTAGAAATCAGCAGTCGTTAGTCGTCAAATGAAACTAAATTATAGAAAAATTATTCCTAGTCGTCAAATCTTGATAGCTAACTTTCTTTAACTTTAATTTTTGTTTAGCAAATGCTTTCATTTGTATTTTAGCATACATCCCCCCCTCTGCACCATAACATCAGCACGTGTCTTAAGAATTTTGAACGTTTCAATAACCTCTAAGTTAACTTCACTTTCACCAATGAGTGATAAAACTGGTCCTTGGATATTACACCCCTATAAACAAGATTTTCTTTTATTATGAGATATTTCTGCATCCTTATATGTTCCTAAAATAAGAAACTGTATTAAAATTGTTTTAAAATTTTTGTATTCCCTTCCTCAAACAAACAAAAAAAAATATGTGTGATTTGGAAATGTTTTAAATGCCACACCATAATTGGCATCCAAAGATTCATTTATTTGCTAACTTTTTATTTTCTGATGTACTGTTAGTCTCAGATTTTTTAAAAATTAGCTTATCCCTAGTTATATCTAAAGCTCATGTTTTCTCTCTGTGGACATATTTGCTTGATTATCTGTTTTACATGCATATTAGCTTTATAAAAAGAATAAGTTTTTCCAGAATCCAAATATTGTAGTTTAATCAGGTTTCATACTTATGGAAAGTCAGTTTTTATTTTGTTTAGTAAGAAAAAGTGTTTAATATATAAAGTTTCCTCCCCACTTCCCTTCAATACATTAAAATTAAATATACAATGCAATATTATTACTATTAACATGGTTGTGAAAAGAAATAAGAAAATATGAAATGCAGTTGGCACATCGAAAAAAAATTTTAGGCATTACTTTGACACCTTACATACAGTTCTTAATTTCTAATCCTGTGTGAATATATGCTATAAAATATGGATTTGCATAAGTTCACTATAAAGGCAAGTACTACATATATTGCAAAAATGATTTTTTTTACTCAATTTCATCGGTGATTTTACCACAACTATAAAATGAACTTATTTTCTATAATTCATTTCATAGCTTGATGGCTAACTTTCTGGAAGAATTTTAAAGAATATGAAGTATTCTTACTAATTTAAAAGTTACACAGCATTTATTACATATTTTTTTCTAATTTGTATTTTACATTTTTTTAAATTAGATACAGCAGGGTAGCTGAAAAAATATTGGTGCGTTGTTTGACATTGACATTTCACAACTGAAATCTGAGAAATGCTTATTTTAAAATTTTGTTGCATTTCTTCTATTATATGAAAATCTTAATCCTCCGAAAAGTTCACAACCGTCAAAATGATCAGCAACTAATATGTTCACAAAGTGTTCGCCTCATGGAAGCAAAATAATTTTAATGGAACTTCCAGCAGTATTGGGGCCTTCACATGGAGCAAAAGCAACATTGACCTTCAACACCCATCTGCGTGGATATTTAATAACAGGTGTATTGCCTTCGAACAATCAGATCTTAACTCACTTGACTTCTGTAGAAAAGTTAGAAATAGAAAATCCCCAGTTTGTATTGTATGTGATGCGAAATTATCAAGGCATAGAATGATTTAAATCAGAATTATCTGCAGCGGACTGTCAATTCTGTGATCTTTCGTTTTCAAAGTTGTGTAAAAAATAAATATCAAGCCAGTGAACAATTTGTTAAAATATTGTTATGTCTTTTATTTTTTTATTATTAAATTATGGCATATATATTACAGGATATAGCATTTTTCTGTGTCCCCATACTTTTCAGTTGCCCTGTATATAAAATAATGAAAATACATGTCAAGCAATATACTATGTGTCAAAAAAGATGGTTACGGATTACTTCTGAAACTATAAGAAAATTATAAAAATATTCATATGAAGATAGATAATTCAATTTGTACTTTCTCTTATTTTGGAGTCAAAAAACATCAAATTTTTATAATGTTCCTGCATCTAAAAATGCCCAATCACAAAAATAGTTATTGGCCCTTTCTTAAACATACCCAAAAAGTTTGATCCAAACATATGAGTAAGAGATAGTTAAAAATCATGATTTATTTCATTTTACAAGAACTTCAAAACATAAAATTGAAAATCAGGCTTCAAATTGCATGACAAAGTCACAATATTTGACTCTAACTCAGTGATTTTTAGAGGCAGAAAATAGGTGTAGAGATTGTGTAAATTTTGCGATTTATTCTAATAAAACTTTTTGGGTATGACTAACAATGCAATAGTGATGATTTATGATTGGTGATTTTGAAATGCAAAGACTGTATAAAAGTTAAAATTTTGAATTTTTCTTAAAATACTCTCCATGTAAATGAAAGTACAATTTGAATTCTCTGTCTTTCTATGATTATATTTGTAGTTCATATTATCCCTCTCTGAGTTATAAAAATATGCTACAATTTTTCTTTGGACACCTGATAATGAGTTTTAAAATATAATATTCCATCAATCTAAAAGAAAAAAAAAAAAGACTCAAAATATTGACTGATCATGATAATTTTCTCTGCAGAATTCAATGTAAAAATTGGTAAACACTTTGTATTTCATGATTCAAACCAATACAATTTCTTGACAAGCAGGGTGGGGGGAGGGGGGTTGCAACTGTGGGCCATAGATTGGGAGTGCTATTTCTTGTAGGATGCCACAGGGCACACTGTATTATGTGTTTCATCCGTTCACCCTCTGGGGCACCCTGGATAAGTGGTGTCATTATTCTCCCCTGAGATGCCATTCTTTCACCCATTAAGGTACCCTGGATGAGGGGTGCCATTACTCTCCCCTCACATACGATCCTTTCACCCTCTGGGGCACCCTGGAAAAGCGGTGCCATTACTCTCCCCTGGGGCGCCATCTTTTCACCCCCTGGGGCACCCTGGTTAAGGGGTGCCATTACTCTCCCCTGAGATGCCATTCATTCACCTCCTGGGGCACCCTGGATAATGGGCGAGATTATTCTCCCCTGTGGTGCCATCGTTTCACCCTATTGAACACTGTGGATAAGGGGTGCCATTATTCTTCCCTGAGGTGCCGTCCTTTCACCCCCTGAAACATCATGGATTAGGGGTGCCACCCTTTCACCCTAGTTAAGGGTGCCATTTTAGCTCTTCTAGGGGTGTCACCAGTGAGACAAGCCTTTCACCCCTAAAAGGTGCAATGTGTCACCATTAGTTTTAACAGTGTAATCTAGAAATGATTCAAAAGGATTTACGTTGCTGGAAAATCTGCTTTTAGATAATCCTCATCAATCAATGATCCTCGGACTAATATTAGGAAAAAAAAGATTAAATAAATATTTGCGAAAAGATAAGGTTTTATTCTCAGCATTATTATTCTAATGTGCTCTAACAAATTTTAAAAATTTACTTTTTTTCAGCTCTCTATAACAAAGCCTTTTAGGTTAAACTTTATTGTTACATGGATTCGGGATAGGTACTGGAGCAATATTGTCAATGGTGTTATATCTGTGTTATCTAAATTTTCATTGCCAGAAGACTCACAATCACAATTGGCCTCATTAGTTTATTTACTCTTACAAAGATATAATAATTATGATTTTTAAAAATTAATGTTTAATTTAAAACATCAGCAAAATGAATTCTTATTTGTAATTAAGTATAATTTTTTAATAATTCCAGAACTTTAGCACTGCACCAATAAGATATCATTCAGTACAAATTTTTTGTATGAGATGACTTATTTCCAAAAACACAGAATTGAAACCGGAGGTGCACATACGTGTTCCTTACAAATTACATCTTGTTTAAATAGATATTATGATCTAGCTAAAAAAATTAAATGATTTATCCAATATTGAAGAGTTTATAAGTATTCTTAAAAATTATTATGAATAAATATTAATTTTCTAATTATAAAAATGTACTTACTTTTTCGAAGTTTTATGTTTTTCGCCATTGCTCGTTTATTTTCTCCAAAATCATATGAATTAAAACTGCTAGCGCCATTTCTTGCTGAAACTAGAAAAAGCTAACGTACACAAATATCATCATCTCGTCTCAATAGAAAAAATTCAAATATTAAGTGAGATACGCAGTTGAAATCAGAGGTGCACAAATGTGTACCTCAGGTCTGAAGAGGTTAAAACCAAATCTTTATATATATAAATCTTCTGTGCGGTGTTTGTCACTGAACTCCTCCTAAACGACTGGACCGATTTTAATGAAAAATTGTGTATGTGTTCCGGTAGATTCGATAATGGTTTAGATTCACATTTCATCGAAATTGTTTCGGTACATTTTTAGTAATTAGGCAAAAACTAATAGTTAACGATTTTTCGCTGATTAAAAGTGTTGAATAAGTTCGCTGAACAGAATGCGGACGGAATGGCCGAGATGTCTAAAGCGCCAGATTTAAGCTCTGGTTCTGGAAGAAAGAGATCGTGTATTCGAACCCCACTCCTGACATACGTGAATGATTTGCAATAC
This sequence comes from Maratus speculifer, assembly GCA_964019185.1. Taxonomy (NCBI): domain Eukaryota; kingdom Metazoa; phylum Arthropoda; class Arachnida; order Araneae; family Salticidae; genus Maratus; species Maratus speculifer. The sequence continues at coordinate 298,825,438 of OZ025295.1, read as the reverse complement.
TTTTTTCTGTATTATAATTTTAATTAACCGACTTCAGAAAACCGTTAACTTTTAACTAAGAAGAGAAAAATAAATTTTTCTGTCAAAAATTGAACCGACTTCAAAAACTACTGCAAAGTGAAAAATAATTTCCTTACATAATTGTAATAAGAAATTAAATTAAGAGTGTAGTATTTATCATACTTATTATTATATTTATGTGCATTTATTTGATTTTTTGGAGTCGGTGCCAGGAGAACGTCTGTCGGGTCCGCTAGTATATTATACTCCTTTTCAATTTTCAAAACATTACTGTTTTCAATTTCTTTTTCATATTAATATTTTATTATTATTGCATGTTAATTATGCTTTTTGTTGTAAACCTTAACCGTATATCATCCAAATAAGCACGCAAATCATTTTTATTGTTATGTTCATAAATGTCATTAAAACATATAATTAAAGTTTTAAGAAGTAAAATTTGAAATATGATCTATAACGCAGTGCTTTGTTGCTGAACTATAAGTATATGTTTATGTATTATGGCGTGACATGTGACAAGAGGGGGAGGGAGGGGGTATGATGAAGTCTGACACATTGTGACAAAGAGAGGGGGAGGTAAAAAATATTGAAAAAAGTATGACATCATTTATGGACGACCCCACAAGATGATTACAATTTTACTACAAGATAATAAATACAGAATAGGGGCATTCATACAATTCGTCGTTCATTTTCAGGAACGCAGAACAGAAATCGAGCAAATTAGCTCGAGTTCGTTAGATCGCCTTTCAGTAACACAAAACACGTCTTTTTAGAATGTATTTTATTCCTGTACTCCCTTCTGTGCAGTGACACCAAACTAAGATATAGCCTAAGTTGGGAAACGAATGTCACCATCATTTTGATATAATTATTTTTTAAATCGGTTTGTTTCTTTTCGAGATTGCTTAAAAATCGCAATTTAGAACATTTTTAGAATGCTTTTCGTGCATTTTCATCTCTTTTAAATTTCATGATTTTTAGGAAATGTTCATAGAGGCAATTTATATCTTATTACTAATTAACAAGTTACATTTCCTGTTCCTAGGCACTGCTACTGCAGTAAGCCTCATTTAAGAGCACTGAGCAATAATTACTAGAATTGCGGTTTCTTTCGATATGTGTTTTTAAATTCAACTAATTTTTTGTACGTTACTCGTCGTGGATAAATCTATATCACATACACATGGTTGCACAACAGAATTCACGTATCATTCTCCTTTTTACGTTGAAATTGTTGAAGGGGAGTTTTCAACTGAGGTATGTATTTTCTAACTGAACTAAATTTTTGCGTGCATTTTGTTAACATATTTACAAACCCATACAACAAATACAGGGCTGCTCAAAGGATTCAGATGGTTTATCGGTTGGAGATGGGAATGGCTGAAATCGAGTTTTTAAATGTCTTATGCAATTCTATATGTTTCAATTAGACATCTTATTTCAATTTATTAAACGGTGTAGCTGTGGTACATTCTTCTGTATATGTTGGAACGTTTTTCATAATCTAAGCTTGACGCATGTTTTTTTTTAATTGTTGTTTAATATTCTGAGTATCATAAATCACAAATGTGGTTTTTACCTGTAAGTTTACACTGTATTAAGGAAGTTTTCACTTTATTGACAGTTCATTTATTATTTAGAAGTTTTGGAGTTTAACATAATTGATGATATTGAAGCTCAACAATATTTAATTTCGTTGATATTTTTGGCTCTGCGTATATTTACATAAATATCTATCAAAATAAATTTTAATGGAAAATAAATATGTAGTAACTTCTATCTTTTGTTCAGTTCCTTTATCAACAATTTTTTGCAAATTAGCAAATTTCATCATTTATAAACGCAATTCCTTAAATATGATAGAATGTCTCATCATTACTAAATCTTCTCGTTTTATAATCACTGCTGTAAAATAAATGGACTTACATTAAATAAATGAGAATTTTATACAACATTACAATGTTAATTTGATAAACGAGAAATTTATTCCAGTTTTCTAAAATAGCGAATTAATAATTTTATGAGTTATTATTTTTTAAATGTCAAAACAAGGTTATTTATAATACATAGTTCAGTTAGATATAGAATGATTCATTTTATAAAATTAGAATGAATTATATTATATAATAAGTAATGGATCATATAGGATCTGCATGGTTCATAAACTCTGAAATATATAATATATATATGTATGTATTAATTTATTGTATTTATTGTTTTAATTTCGAATTACTTTCCTTAACCCCTTCGCAACGAGAGCCTTTTTGAAATTTTAAATGTTTTGTCACCTGTTTTAAAAAACAGAAATTTGTCTCTTGCTGAATCGAGAAAATGCTCCGATTAAATAAGGCAAAATTTTCAGTAAATATTACCGGTGAGGATAAACGATGATTCTTCAGCCTTTTTGCGGCACGTATACGTGTCGCTCATCCCCAAGGGGTTAACAAAGATAATATAGAGTTTTACGTAAAGCTCCATTTAAAACTAATAGGATGTGGCAATACCAGAACTTTCTTCTATCTCATACATTTTAATACTTTCCAAAAAATTAAGCATAGCAGCGTCACCGGTTAGGCAATTTACTCCAAAATCTGTGTGCAACAACTTATTTCAAGTTCTAATTTAATCTGAAATTCGATTAAAATCAGTGTATTAATATCTGAGATAGAATCATCACAGAAACCGTAAAAAAATGGATAGAAGCGCTACCTGTTTTGATATTTACTCCAAAAACTGAAGAATACTAATTTATGTCAGAGACTAACAGAATATGAAGTTTGATGAAAACGCGTAAATTAGTCCCTGAGATACAGCTATTGCGATAATCATGAAAAATTCCGCATTGCAGTGCCATCTGTTGAGTTATTTACTAACAAAACTGAAAAATACTAAAATACATAAGGAACTAGCTGAATCTGAAGTTTCATGAAAATTCGTGCATTAGTTCCTGAGATAGAACTTTGAAGTAATCACGAATAATGCCGCATAGCAGTGCTGCGTGTTGAGCGACCTCCAAAAACTGAAGAATACTAATTTATATCAAGAACTAACAGAATCTGAAGTTCGTGATGAAAATTCGTGCCTAAATTCCTGAGATAGATTTATTGCGATAATCACGAATAATGCATCACAACAGCGCCCCCCTAATACACTATAATCAAATATGTTGTAATTTAAACATGTCACTGGCGTATGCTACAAAATGCTTGCAGTAGAATATGATATACATACAATTTATCGGTCATTCACAAAGACATACTAGCTGCAGTAAAGAATATTTGCTGAAAATGCGTTTTCATTTGTAATATGCGTTTTAAAATGTAACTATTTATTTGCAAATCACTTGGTGTTGCATAACTTCTGTAAATCATATACAAAAGTACACAAAACCCTCAAGTGCCTTTTCGTTTATCGACAGAAATCTTTTAATAAAAAATTTCAACTTTTCTATGCAGCTTATTGAACTAAGCTTTCCATGCTATATAATATATAAAGAATCTATAGATCACGTACAGGACTGTAAAAAATAATAATAATAATAATATTTACGCATTATTTATATTCATTACAGGAATTGGGTTTTCAGATGCGCTATGCATTTTGCAAATTGATTATTTAGCAACTTTTGCCTTAATTCATTCAGTTGAAAGTAATTGTGTATCAGCGTTACATCAGCGTAACAGCGCTTATTAAGCTGTATTCCAACAGTGTTAGAACAGTAAAATTTAATTAAACGCTTCTGGTGCAAATCTTGATTAAAATTACGCGGGATATATCCCATTGCTTTTCAAAGGATTAGTAAATTATAGAGTTTTGTTACAGTAATCTGAATATGTTGGAATGTGTGTCATAATCTATGCTAAACACATGATTTTTCGTTATTGTTTAAAAATAAATTCAATCCCATACACAATATTTTATATTGAATATACAATTATACAATTTTTGCATTTTGTTACAGTATTTTCAGTTTTTGAAAACCGTGAGATAATGTATGTTAAACGCATGACTTTTCGTTATTATTTAAAAATAAATTCAATTTAATACAGAATATTTTATACTCAGCATACAATTATACAGTTCATTCTTAAAATGAAAGATTGGGTTTGGTTTCTCAGGAAAAATCTGCAAGTTATTGGATCAAGTATGAGCTGTTTTTAAAACTTTTTACGCATCTTGATTTAAATTTCTTATTTAACTTACTCATCTTGATTTAAATTGCTTAAAAATAACTTGTTCACTGGAGTTGTTTCAACTTTCAAATCGTGAGATGAGTGGATTTCGGTTCAACTTGAGTTATTTTGTAGCTGAGGGTTTGAGAGATTTTTAGGGCTTTGTTTCAGTAATCTTAATTTTTTTGGAAAGTGTGTCATAATATATGCTAAACACATGTTTTTTCGTTATTGCTTAAAAATAAATTCAATTTAATACAGAATATTTTATACTGAGCACACAATTATATAGCTCATTCTTAAAACGAAAGATTGGATTTAGCTTCTCAGGAAAAAGATGTAAGTTATTGGATCGCATATGAGCTGTTTTTTAAATTTTTTACTCATTTTGATTTAAATTTCTTATTTTAACTTACTAATTTTGACTTAAATTGCTTAAAAACAACTCGTACACTCGAGTTGTTTCAACTCTTTACGAGAAACTGACTTTCAAATCGTGAGATGAGTGGATTTCGGCTCAGCTTGAGTTATTTTGTAGCCGGGGTTTTAAGAGAATTGTTAGAGTTTTGTTTCAGTATTCTGATTTTTTTTTTTTAAGTGTGTCATAATTTATTCTAAACGCATGATTTTTTGTTATTGCTTAAAAATAAATTCAATTTAACACGGAGTATTTTATACTGAGCATATACAGCTCAATCTTAAAACGAAAGATTAGATTTGGCTCCTCAGAAAAAAGTTGCAAGTTATTAGATCATGTATGAGCTGCTTTTAAAAATTTTCATTCATTTTGATTTAAATTTCTTATTTTAACTTACTCATTTTGACTTAAATTGTTTAAAAACAACTCGTTCACTCGAGTTGTTTCAACTCTTTATGAGAAGCTGACTTTCAAATCGTGAGATAGTTGATTTTGGCTCAACTTGAGTTATTTTGTAGTTGAGGTTTTAAGAGAGTTGTTAGAGTTTTGTTTCAGTAATCTTAATTTTTTTGGAAAGTGGGTCATAATATAAGCTAAACAGATGATTTTTCGTTATTGCTTAAAAAATAAATTCAACTCAAAACAGAATAATTTATATTGATTTTAAAACCCATAATGTATTTTTCATTTTATGGTCCACGTAAACTATTCGAGATCATTAATTTCATGGAAGGATAACCAATACGGCAGACGATTTTTTATGCAACATGTCAAACTGCTAAAAGTAAAAGGGCATTTACTTCTATTCAACATGCACTTTATATTCATTTATTCACGAATTTACTTCGATTTTACCACAGAATTTTTACTTTTAAAGGGAAGCATAATAAAATGAATGATGTTTTACAATTTATTCCTGGCTACAAATTTAAATTTACTGAAAGATAGAATAACAAGATATATAGTATGTGGTAGAATTTTCGTGATTCAGTATGGTTCAAAAATTTTTTACAGTGTAATAGCTTAAAATATTTTTGTTTGTGATAAATTTTTAATAATTTCAAGGCAATATGTTACGCAATTTATTATGTTTTTTTAAAGAAAAATGTGGAACTTTCTTTTGTGAAATTCCCATTAAACTTCGTAATTGTATGTTAGATGACACATTATTATTTATTTCACTATTTTATAAACAAAATCCTTGGCGGTTTGGCCTGCAGACAGAGGCAGATATCGAAGATAAATACAAATTTAATCAACAAAAATGAAATCAACATTAGAGATAAACCCATATTTCTTTTCTTTTAGCCGTTTTTGATCTGTTTTTTTATTTAAAACTTCTGTCAGAACTGATTTTATCAGAGTTACATTTATATTTCATCAAGGTCATGTTTTATTCACCGTACGATTTTTTTCCATCCGCTGCTTTTAATTCTTGCTGTCAGAGGCCTACCAAAAACTTGTCTATATAAAAGTTGTAGATAATATTAAGATGATTCACAACAATACTAAGATTTACAAGTTTTCCTCCTAAAAATTAACTAATACTTCCGTCGCTACCTTAATTGTATTTATTGATTACAATTATTATTTACAGTTATTTGATTGTATATAGATTTTACTGCAGCTTTATAGGCAAATGCATGATTAAAGTGAGGAAGCAGGCTGTTTTTAAATATAAAACGTATTTTAAATATGAAATTTTGAAAACAATGAAATAATTAAGTGGTAAAACTTTTACAGGTTAAAAATATGTATAAGCAATTTAACTTATATTTTGACATATGTTTCACGGAATTATGGTGTGCCAAGTACAATCATTTTTCAAATTTGGCCAATGTTTTAAGATTTTTCTTTTTCAATTGTTTATATTAATTTCATTAATTGAACAAAAATTTATATCATATTTCAAAAACTTTTTTTTTTACGTATTGTTGCTAAAAAAAAAAAAAAAAAAAAAAAAAAAACTTATTTAAGTATTTTTTAATGAAAAATATATTCACACGTAACTATTAGAAAAAATCTTTAAAATAACTAATTGATTACATGCGAAAAGTATTTAATCACATTAATCAGGTTATTTGAAAAGCCCAAATAATTTTAATAAACAATACTTTTCAAAGCAAAAACATTTATATGTGAATGTTAAAGATGTAGAAAACTTTAAACTAATTAAAGTATTAAGTGCAAAAAGTATTAAATTTGAAAAATGAGTTCCTATTTAAAACGATTTATTCAAAACGATTTTAAACGAAAACTTTCCTTCTATGTGTTATTATAAAAGTCAAGCCAGCATTGGCATTTTTTACCGAACAATTTTATACGAACTGGTTTCCATATACATGATGGATCTTACTTAAGGGCAGTTAGAATCCCAATACCTGCCATGTTAAATTAATGTATATTTTCTCATAAACTACTTAAGATTTGAATTTGGAATTTTTATGCTTAAAATAAACAATTCTTAATAATCTGAAGTTAAAATTATTATTGAATAAAACTTAGATATATATATATATATATATATATACATACATATATATATATATATACATATATATATATATATACATATATATATATATATATTAATCTGAAGTAGAAACCGTATTTAAATTTCAAAAAGCGTTAATTTTTTCAAAATGATAATGATAAAAAAAAGTTCTTTTATGAGTTTAAACAATTTACGTCAGATTAAACAGCGATATGTGCAGAATATTCAAGCAAAATTTCAAGGCATAATATATGATAGTTTTTTTCAAAAAGGTACATCAAAATTAAAAAAACATCATTTCGAGAAAATACTGTTTAAAGTAAATAAACGCACTTATTTAAAACATTCCTGCTCCATAGTACTTATTTTTTACATTTTTTTTAAAGTTAGCATTTCTCTTGGTGTTTCCTTTCCAATCTTTTTAAACATTCTTTTGTCTTTAGTTTTCTGCAAATGGTCATATTTTGCTCTTAGTATTCGCTGGCGTCAAAGAATTTTTAAGGTGTTTTGGCATTATACAAAATGAGAAGATAAACAAACATAATTACGAAAAATTTTGCCACTTCTGATTGCCGTAGAAACAAAAAAAAGAAAAAAAAGTCAGTAGAAAGAGGAGAACTGGTAAATTCCAAATATTAAAAAAATCAAAAAATCGATATATTTTAGGTTTCGACCTTCCAATTGTCCTTAATCAATCAGACGTCAGCTCTCGCAAAAGTGGAGAATGTAGCCAGAAGAGCAAACAAAATTCTCCTTTCTAGTCTGAGGCTCTAATTTTAAAAGTTTATATAGGGTACTGGAAAACAAGGAACTGGTAAAGAATAACATTAATTTTAATAAAATAGTAACGTAATATTTGAGCATTTACAAGCAACTAATTTTCTTTCATAATTTACTATATTTGACATAATGTTTACAAAGTTATCGTATTACAATTTTAGAAAAAAACTCCTACTTTTTCCAAAAAAGATTGAAACCTTCCAAGCTAAAAATTTTGAATTTTAGCTCATTTAGAAGTTTTACATAAAAACAATAACCTTTAAACAAATATTATCTAATAGAAGTTTTGTCATTAGTAAATTTCGCAGTTTTTTAAATAAAAAGATACATAATCGGTTATTGTATCTCGGAGGAAGTAGTTCAACATTTATACAATACACCCAGACAATTATGACTGTATTATAAATGTAATTTCCCATTTGACACAATGTTTACAAATTAATCATATTATAAGTTTAGAAAAAAATAACTACTTTTTAAAAATATCTTTCCAAAAATGATGATCTGATTCAAACTAAAAATTTAAAATTTAAACTTACCCAGAGGTTTCACCTAAAAACTAAAACCTTTATATCTAGAACTTTTGGCATTAGTAATTCGACTATTCCTTAAATTAAAATATAGATGTCTCTTATTTAATATAGCCTGAAGGAAATAGTTGAACATTTATGAAATACATCCAGACAACTGTGAATGGATTGGAAATGTTATTTCCCATGGCGGCCGCTTTATGTGGAATTAAATTAATGTTGATCAGAGACTTGTATTATAAACATATTCGATCAAATTTCAATTCGAGCATGATATTGATATTAAATGAATAATTTTGTTAGGGAGATACTATGTTGAAAGAAAATTCGTAATGAAAAGCAAGTGAATATCTGTAACTTTGCATATTGGTTATATGTAACTGAAATTCGAACAATATTTATGTTATTATATTATATTAAGTGTACTAATGAAAGCTTATGCATAGAGGTAAAATTACTCTTATTTCAGCTCTTCATATCAACCAATTTATAGATTTCCTTTCATGTTATAATCGGTAATAACATTCATTTTTTATTACTTTATTTAACATATATACAGAGAGAGAGACAGAGAGAGAGAGATTTATAGTTCAAAGAAGTTTCCTCTGCGTTCTTTAACACATTCCAACAAAGTTGAAAAGTGTTTAAGCATTCGATTTGTCTGGCCGCGCTCTAATTCTCATAAATATGCTTGGATTGTATTAAATCCATAGCTCTTATTAGAAGTGTTATTTAGTCAGAAAAGCATAACTATAGTTCCATATAGTTTATTTACGCTTATTTACAGCAGCCGCTCAAATGCAGCTCATCATGTCAAGTCATTCGTACATTCTCCGGCTTTTTCAATGGTCCCCATGCTACAGCCTTACAACCCAAATCACGGTATCGTTGCGCCATCTCTTAACATGGATTACTTCTATTTTCGGGTTTGGGGATATGACACCCCTCCCATCATAGTTCAAACGAGCTACAAGCAATCTTGCTCTGTTAGTTTTTCGAAGTGGAGCACTTTTCTTTAATCCCCATCATTATTTTTAGTCACAGTATCCTTCACAGATATATCTGTCGTAACATCATATTTATTATTCACGGCCGTACCTGTTAGAATATAATGTGAAGGCTGAGATTTGTTTGGTTCCATGATATTCTCAAGTTATTTTATTTTTCCATTAATCCCAGAAAAGCGGTTTTTATTAACTCTTTTATACTTATAATCATTGTAATTTTTTCTACTATATCCCATATTTTCAACTTTTTCTGATATTTGTCTGTCATTGTGGTATTTTTCTTTAATTCTTTCAGATTTCTCGTAACTTATCTCTCTGTTACATCTCAACTGATTTACGTAACATTTATACATTATTCCGCCGCATCTATTTACTAAAACCCATCTACTCCCTAATAATTTCTTAATTTTTTCTATTACCCATTTTTCCCCCTTTCCAAAATTTTTAAGAAAAATAATTCACGAAGCTTATATTTGTGCTTTACTATTTTCGGGTTTCGGAGACATGACATCTTGTCATAAAAATTTGGGAAGTTATTGAGTTATTGACACTTACCCTAGCACGACCCTATTGCGAACGAAGTTTCTAGCTTGATTAGTTTATTTACAGGGACAGTCAAAAGTTTAGAGTTAAATTACGGCCTATGAGAAAAAATCATTTTATATGAATTCAAAAGATGTTACACCCAGTCAAACATATTTAAATTTATATTCATTTAAGAAGAACACTAAAATATTCCTTCCGTAAAGTATGCAATTAATTGAATAGTCATTATTTATTTACAGGACCACACAAAAAAAATCATTACATTATGTAAAGAGGGGAATTGTTTGCAACATATTTTAATTATATTAAACTATTTCATGTGTAGTAAAATTGATGTACGCCGATTGGCTTAATATAAGTTATTTCGCATATAATATGAAATGCATAGCATCTACAGGGACATACTAAAGATTTCAAATATTATATTCTATCCGAAGTACTGTATATTTCCGATGACGGCTGATAAATGAATGTAATGCATTTTTAATTATGATATGCTCTTTTGAGTTTCACTAAATATATGCATATTATATGGCGTGTATAAATGCTGTAGTTGATATACAGGACTAGACAAAAATGTTCGTATAGTTTGCTAAATATAAGCGCAATTTACTTAAAGTTTACTTTTAAAATAAGTTATGCATTTTTACGGTGAACTACATTCAGTTTACTAAGAAATGTTTGTAGAATATAGATATGATATAGAGGGTCACGCAAAAATTTGGATACACAGTCGACTCTAAATGATAATTTCTGCAAATGTGCTTTAAGTAGTTTTAAGAGTATTTTAATTTGAACTAAATTTTAGCTAAATACTGGCGTGTAATAAAGGTACTAGGTAAACTACAAGACTAAACAAAAGTATTCAAGTATGTTTCCATCTATTAGCATAAGTTGCTGAAAGAAAAATTTCAGCTTTCTTTCTAAACTAAATTTCCCCACTATTTAGTATATATATCAACCAACAGATAAAATACAGAGTTGTTCAAAAGCATAGGAATACATTTTTTGTTATAGTCCGTAACACCTTATTTTTTTAAATAACTAAGTTTTGTTGAAATTTTCAGGAAGTGTTGGAAGTTGTTTCATAACCTATGTGTAACGCATGATTTTTCTTACTTGTTTTTAATTTAATCTCTTTTGGAATTTTAAAGCACCAAATGATACTGTTAAAATAGTTATAGATACCCCTTTAAGTGGATTTCATTTTTAAACAATATAAGTAATATAATCTTAATTGAGAAAATAATAATAATAATAATAATGCGGCAACTGGCTACCCCCATATTACAGAAAACACTTTATGGAAAATAATTCTAGCACGTTTTTTAATTTCTTCTTCACATGTTAGAAATCTAAATACAAATCTAAATATAAATCTAAATATTTAAATAATTTGATTTAGATATTTTCAATTTGATTAAAACAAATAACTTCCTTTTATAGTTATTTTAAAATTAAATTTGTTGGTGCTACCATCTATTTATTAATTATAAATTAACAATTTGGATTTATTAATTAAAGGATAAGTTACTTTGAAAGAAATATTAAACGAAAGTCTATGTGTGATCTCCGATCACACTTACCCACTTATTTTAAAACCTTATTATTCTCAGATGACGAATAGTTTCTGAAATATTTATTGTAAAATGAATAAAAGTGTTTCATCATTTGGTATCTGAATCTAAAAAAATTTAAGCTCTCTAAAAGGTTAATGATTTTATCGTAAGTCACCAAGCAAAAAGTATAATTTCGTGTACTGAGAAAAATTCGAAAATGTATACTTCATCAAGTTAATTTTCATTTCAAACTTAATTATAAACACGATGTAATGCATCTTTAGTCCGTTATTGCCTCCACATTTTAAAGCAGTTGCTAGGCGCGAAATATATGCTTCCCGTCACGGCCATAAATTGAAGCTTCGGGACTAATTAAATGAGATTTAAGTTATGTATGTTCACATAAATTCCAATACATCACAATGCATTCCAGACGTGTAATTAAAAGCACACTCAATCATCCACTAGATATGAATATTTAAGTTACTGACTGTACGAATATTTAATTACTATCAAGGAATGATTATTTGCTTACGAAAGTTTTCTATTGATATAAAAATACTCATGGCTATTATATAAAATATTGTACTAATATTATTTTGTTATAAAGCATTAAGGAGAAATCATGCATCAGGCACAAATTATCAAACACTTTCTAACGGTAAAAGAATATTAAGAAATTTTGAATTTTTCATACAGTGAAATAAAATTTCTAAATAAGCAATTTTTAAACCATTTAAGGGTGTATTCCGATCAAAACTGCTTAATTTAAGATTCATTTTTAAATTCATTTTTGCTCTCAAATGAACCAAACTTTCAAAATCTCTTATTTAGAAACTACATAAGGTGCCGTGTTTGTCGATTTTTTGGTAAATGTAGAAAATATTGCAAAAAAAGTTGTCAAAGTTGCAAATTGAATAGAAATTTCCGAACATGGAGATCTGGGAACGAAAAAATGATCGAATTGAAAAAATAATTGTTTATAAACCAAATTCTAATGAATTTGGCGAAAAATTTCATCACACGGCATCTCATACATCACTTCAAAAATGACCCTAGCAAGTTTTATGTTTCTACTTTTAAAAATGAGTTTGAAAATGCATCCGAAAATTTAGAGCTGTTGAAGGTGGAAAATCATTTTTTCGAATACACACTTAAACGTCTGGCTTTTTTTTTCATTTGGGTTTAACGATTCATTAACTAATAACTATGAAATGAATCCTTGTGGACTTTGTATTTGTTAATCCTGTAATGTATTTACCTTGTACAGGAAAAAAAACAATAAAAAAATAAAATAGCCTTTGAATTTTTTTTTTTAACTCCTTTAGTGCCTGGCATTTTTTTTTTCATTTATATGTAATGATTCATAAATTAATAACTATGAAAACACTTATTATGGGAATTTGTATTTGTTTACCCAGTATGTGTATTTACCTTGTCCAGGGAAAAATATTATCATTAACATAAAAAAATGAAGTAGCCTTCGAATTATTTATTTATTTTTAATCTTTAAGTATCTGGCATTTTTTTTTTCATTTCTATTTAATGATTCATAAATAAAAAAGAAAACACTTATTATGAGTATTTGTATATGATTACCTTGCAATCCAGTGGAAAATAAATTAACATTAATATAAAAATAAATAAATTAGCTATTAAATTAAAAATTATATGACGGTGAAACACGTTTAGGACGCTTAAAAGGTGAAGCAATGCATAAATCTGTAAAAATTTATTTTCAGCATTTGATAACCACACAGAATAATGAATGGTAATTATATCGTGCAACCCGGTATATTAGCTATAGCAACAGTTTCCAATCTCTGGGTCGCGACCCACTGTTGGGTCGTAGTGGGCGTTTTGGTGGGTCGCCTGACAATCGACGTTTCTCACAAAAATATATCTTACTTCATCTGTTTAAAAATAATAACAATTTAAAAAGCGAATAATATTTTAAGGGAAAATCTGTTTCCTTCTGGATCAATATAGAAGTAGAATATCCAAATATCTAAATCAGTTTTGAATTCCTAGATACACTATATGGGCAAAGCTGACCGGCCACTTGGGATTTTTGACATTTTGTTGCATATCTAGAAAAGTACATGAGAAATCACTCTAAAATTCTAAATGTGTAAACATAATACTACAACTCATCTTTTCCGTAAAGATTTTTTCTTGAAACTCCATAGGGGGGCCATCAACAAATTTTAAAACCACGAATATCTTTTGACAAGCAATGTCAAAACTAATGTAGCAAAAGCGGCCAATTTGTAGATTATGTTTACGTGGCTTATTATAATAAACTGTGTTCATTTTTATACCGCTAGCATTTATATTCGTAGAGAAATTAAGGTTTTTATAAAAATGTTCCCAAATTTTTCCAAGTTTTTTGCTTATAATTTGCAGAGATCATAATATAAAATAATGTTCTTTTTCGAAATTATGACAAACAACATTGTACATAATATCCAGTAATCATAATTAAAAAAATAATAAAAACTGTCTGAACAATGAGTAGGTTTACTAAATAATTTTTCATTGCACATGGGTGATCGCTTTCAAAATATCATTTGCATATTGTGTTAGCTACGTGTATAGAGCAAGTTTTGTGAAAGTTTCAAAAACATAGCTCGAAAATTCTGAAGGTGATCGTCCATAGAATGAGCTCAAAATCCGTTGCTACTAAAATGAAACAAAAAAAAATGAGAGGTTGTATCCAAATATAATGTACGTGCCATATTGTGTATTCTACACTGCCACTAATCAATAGATAAACAGATACTGTTCATCTTTTTGCTTTATTTTGGTAATAACGGATTTTAAGCTTATTCTATGGACGGTCACTTTCAGAATTCTCAAGCTATGTTTTTGAGACTTTCACAAAAGTAGCTCTGTACATGTAGCTAACATATTATGAAAATGAAATTTTGATAGCAATCACGCATGTGCTATGAAAAATTATTTAGTAAACCTACTCATTGTTCATACAATTTTTATTAGTTTTCAATTCTGATTAAGAGGTAGTATGTACAATGTTGTTTGTTATAATTTCGAAAAAGAACATTATTTTATGTTAAGAACTCTACTAATTATACCCAAAAAACTTCGATAAATTTTGGACTTAAAAAAAAAAAAAAACCTTAATTTCTCTACGAATTTACATATTATCTGCATAAAAATAAGCACAGTTTATTACAATAAGCCACTTAATTATAATCTGCAGTTTGGATGCTTTTGCTACGTTAGTTTTGACAGGGTTATCCAAAAGATATTCGTTCTTTTTTAATTTGTTGATGGTTCTCTATGGAGTTTCGGGAAAAAACCTTCACGGAAATGTATGACTTGTACTGTTATGTACATACATTAAGAGTTTCATGATAATTCCTCATGTAATTTTCTAGATATTCAACAAAATGTCAAAAATCGCAAATGGCCGTTCATCTTTGGCCATATAGTGTAATATTCATTATAACATACTTGTATGATCATGTTTTTTTCAGCTTTGTCATTTTTGAAAAACAAGTATAGAAAGAAACTGCATGTAGAAAGCAACATAAGGTTTAAATTAGTCAATTTTAGCCGTGATACAGATGCCCTCATCAGTAAACACTAGTATCAGACATCTTACTGATTATATTATTCAGTGCAAATTATTTGATAAAGAATGAAATTTTTAATGTTAATTATTTCGTTTTATAATAGGAAACAAAATTGTGCATTCTGTGCAGTGTTCTAAACCAGAGAACTGTGATATCATTCAATGAGTTGATTTTAAAATTCTGAGAATGATAGGGGTACATAAAGATGCTCCTGTTTTATATTATTGTTATGATTTATTTTAATTTCGTCAAAAGTTGGCAAGAGTATTACTATTATAATTTATTATTATTTAAATGCAGGCAGTCATATGAGATTAAAAATTTTGTCAGAATTGTTCTTGTACTATTTTAATTAGTTTGAAGAATGAAAAACAAAACCAGACGTATTTATATTTAATTGTTTTGGGAAGTCGTTATATTTGTCAAGATTTGTATTTGTGGAGAAAAAAAAGGGAAAATCTCAAAGATTTTTTACTACAATATTATCAACAATTATGTTTTGATAATAGTTAAATGCATTTGTAAATATTTTTGTAGTTTTTGTCTTGCTTTAATTATCATTCCACTAGCACTCATTGAGATTAGCAATTCTTGTTATTGTTGATGTGTATCTTTAGAATGAAAATTTGATTTTTCGTAAGACAGGATAGGCAATATCTTGCAGAAATTATACAACAATTTCCAAATCGATATACAGTCTTATATTAAGTGGGTCTCGAAAATGTTTTTATACTTAATCCCTTCGCGACTGGAGACTTTTACAAAATTTTAAATGTTTTGCCACAGTTTTTTAAAAACAGAAATTTGTACCTTATGAAATCGCGAAAATGCTCCGATTAAATAAAGGAAATTTTTTAGTAAAATTTTACTGATGGGAATAAGCACGGATTCTTAAGCCTTTTTGTGGCACATATAAGTGTCGCTAGTTCCCAAGGGGTTCAAGATGGGTCGCATACCAATAAAGATTGGGAGCTGCTGATCTATACAATTTATTCTTGCAAAAAATAATCAATAGTTTCGGTCAAAAATGCACCAGGCATTACAAAACTCACTTTCAGCAAGTATCGATCATAGTCAATTGTACAATCGAATTCTATTACGTTTCTGTATAAATGAACGGGAAATGCTACTCTCTTATATAAACTGTAAAAAACTGTTGTAGATCACTTCATTGCTTATTTTAAAGAAATTGTTTACTTTTTCAACAATTTTGATTTTTTTTTTCAAATGTTGCTCACACGGTGAACTTACTGCATTTCAATGCTAAAAAATAGTAAATAAAAAAATGTAGCAACACATTTAAGTAATTTTTTTTAAGTTTAAAAAAACTACACTTAAAAAAAATCTCTTTTTTTGTTCTTGTTTAATATTGATGTTTTTGTTCAATATCTTTTTTTTAAATTCAAATGCATATTGCAGAAAAATGAGTATGGATTTTTAAATTCATCTAATATTATGTTTAATATAATTTTTCAACTAAAATATATAGCAAAAAATAATGAAATCAAACGCATTTCATGTACTTTTATTAAAAAAAATAATAATGGCTAATTTTATACGCAGAATTATAACATATATAATAAAGAACATACACAAAAAAGTTTAAACCTCTATCTCCAACACACATGCACACGCACAAAAAAAGGACTTTAGAATTTTAAAAACTGGAAAGCGACAAATGTACGAGCATGGAGAAAAAGCAGTTTAAAATTTTAAATTGTATGGGTAATTGCAAATGAATAATAAATTATGGTAATAATAAATTATGGTAATTATGGATGTATTGACAAAATTTACAGCATCTTGCTGTATAATTGCCATATGGGTAAAAATGAAGTTTCAAAATATTCACAATTAAACAAGCTTTCATTTAATATTTAAAAAAAAAGAAATTCGGCGTTTTGACTAATTTTGGAGTAAATTGTCCCCCTATTTTCCTTCCCCTTGTTGGACAAAGTTTTTCATGCTTCACCTTTTCGGGTCTGGTATACTATTAATAGTACATGTCTTTTCATCGAGTATTATTTTTCCTTCACAATTACTCAGTTACTTTTTACATAAAGAAATTATAGTACATGGCTGTGCCTTTCATATTATGACTTCATTTGTATTCTGACATTTAGTAATAAGAAAAATAATGAGTGCTTATTTCTCTTTGCATCGTTGGGGATTCCTTTATTTTATGCATGTATTTTATTCTTTGAATTTAAAATATAAGTTACTTTTCTGGACGAATCATGTGTGATAAAACGCAAAAAGCATTTTAAAGTTGTAAAACTCTCTCAAATCCTGTTGTAATCCATTATTTTCCAAACGTCTCCAAAAGTTCTTCCTTAGTCTATTTTCGTATAATTATGAATTAAATAGTACACAAAATAAGTACATTCGTTAAATTTGAGATGGCAAGATAATCTTAAAACTTCATTAAATCTATTTGGATAGCTACGATTAACGTTAAACGATTAACGTTACGATTAACGTTAAAATAAAACTAATTTTGTTCTCAAAATGGAAAAGAAATTCGGACCCGAAAGGATTAGAGTAGTCCCGAGAAATTATATTGTAGCTCAGTGATGGGTGCAGGATGGTTATTATTAAAATTACCCTGTTTGGACCTTTACGTAGTGTATGTTCTGGTATACAGATATCGATGAAATTTGGAAAATCCATTAAGGGGGCTCAGGGGTTGAAAACTTTCGAAAAAATCGATTTTTTTATGATCTAGTTTGATTATTCAATTAATTCTTAACTCAATGCAAAAAACCGCATAAAAATATTAGCATTTCTAACGGAGTTATAAGCATTTATGTATCAATACTTACATAGCCGCATCCACATAATTTCAACTTTAAGTCGTGTTTTCTCAAAACTTGATTTTTGACGACTAACACCAAGATTAAAAAAAACTATTTGATAAAATAACTTAATTTTTTTTTTTTTTTTTTTTTTTTTTTTTTTTTGCATGCATATAGCATTATTATCTAGATTATGAATTAAGGATATAACTATCACTTAATAAAAACAATATTAAAAAATTTCTCAAAGTTGAAAATTTAAAAAACCCTAAAAAGTACAATTTTTTCCATTAAAAATACTTAAAATATTAAACAATCTAAAATATATTAATTCATAATCTAGATAATGATGTTATATGCATGCATGCATGCAAAAAAAAAAAAAAAAAAAAAAAAAAAAAAGCCATTCTATCAAATAGTTTTTTTTTTAATCTTGGTGTTAGTCATCAAAAATCAAGTTTTGAGAAAACGCGACTTAAAGTTGAAATTATATGGATGCGGCTATGAAAGTGTTGATACATAAATGCTTATAACTCCGTTAAAAATGCAAATATTTTTATGAGGATTTTTGCATTGAATTAAGAATTAAATGAATAATCAAATTAGATCATAAAAAATCGATCTTTTGAAAAGTTTTCAATATCTGAGCCCCCTTAAATGGACCATGGGGGTAAAAAAAAAATTAAAGATTAATTTTCGATTGATAGATAGCTGTTTTCATCGCTAGAGGACGGTAAAGAAGGAACGAGCATCACTGGTGATAAAGCATTACTGGCTATATCAGAAAGGCAGTAATTTGTCATGAAAGATGGTGTACCACACTTTAAAAAAATATGTAATCCTACAGGTATAAAGTTACCGAAATATGTATGGTTACTAACATTTTATCTGTATACTATACAGGAAAAAAATATATGTACAAAAATATTTTTTGTAAAGTTACAGAAATCTGTAACTTTTCAAATGAGTCTACTAAAATTACAGCTATCTTACTAAAATTTTGTCTGTAACCTGGGTTCCAGTTACATGAAAAATTCTTGGAATCACAGTTTCCTAAAAAATTCTTAGTAACCTTACAATTTTTTTTTCAGTGCAAATCTGCATCTGTTACATGGATTTTTGTTGTTGCCGTAACATAAAAGGTTCTAGGAGTCCCAGTTTCCTAGAAAATTTTTACTAACTTACAAAAACTAGTGCTAAAGGACTTTATCTAAAACATTGGAAATAGCGTACAATTTAAAGTATGTTAACTCTGTTGATGTAATTGCAAGGTGATCAGTGCTGAGTGAAGCGACGACCTGGCCTTCAATCGCCGTCAGCGCCACCTATTGTTTGAGATGCGAACTAAAATAAAAAATTACGGTAAAAAAACGCCTGACATTATACATAACCCTCCTGCAAAAAATTTTTAAATAGCTGTCACCGTTTGCAAGTTATTGAATTTTAAAATCCATCAATCATTTTTGGGACACCCGGTATATGGGCTAGTTTCACAATTCGCTTACATTTCATGGTAACGAACTTGACAAATAACAGACTTGACATTTCAAATAAAACTAAAAAAAAAAACCTATTAAAATGAACTAGCTTGTATATTTTCTAACTTAGATAATAATTTACATACCTTCAAAAACTATTTAGTAAACTTACTTAGAAGATTACATTTCATCGCTTACAAATATGGTAACCGATTTGGCAAGTAACAGACTTGACATTTCAAATGAAATAGCTTGTTAGCTATTAGAAATGAAATAGTTTGTATAATTTCTAAGTAGATAATAACACACATACCTTCTGAAACTATTTAGTAAACAATATTTAATTACAAAAGTTAAAAAATCATTATTTTAATATTAAAATTTATGGTAACAGACTTGACAGTGAAAAAAAATACCAACCTTGATAAAAGCTTATTCTTGCCGCTGTTAAATTGCTTCACAATTGAAGAGTAAAAAATGGCAAGTAGTAGTTCCGTGAATAGTTTAATTATATCGCCGAATATTTGCAGTTAACTTTAGGCAGCATTCGAAACCTATTTTGACTAAAATAAACACAATGTAACGGACTTGTCAAAAACTGAGGGACAAAAAATTTCTGGTAATTTCTTACAGAAAATATCTTTTGTTTTATTTTTTTTCATTAATATAGAACACTAACAGTTCATATTTAAAATAATTAAACCTTTTTATTAAAAAAAGTTAGCTCAAAAAAAAAAAAAAAAAAAAAAAAAAACAGAGTTAAAAACATAAAACTTGGAATGGGACAGGCATTTTTGCTTAGAATCAAAGTTTTAAAGATTTATATCTCCAAACTTTTTATTGATTTTTTAAATTTTTCATGTTAGAAATGTTCAATATAATCTTCTTTAGCTAATGCATAGTTCAAATCAAACTTTAAATATTAATTTATGTTTGAATTTTCTTCTTTTTACTCTGAGACAGCATATGTAAGCGAAATGTGAAAATGGCCCATATACTACCTCTGACAATAACGTTCGGTGAATAGTCCTGTAACATTAATGTAGATGAAATATTAACGAAAGTTACCATACCATCCTTAGAAACAGTCACCTCCCATAACTATGCACCGCTGAGATCTGCTATACATGTCCTTGGAAATTCGCAAGAAGTCTTCTTTTGGAATGGAGTTTAAAAGCTTCGTCACGTTTCGTTGAATATTAGCAATATGGTCAAATCTCCTTCAAAGAGAGTTTGAGTTGTGAAAATAGGTGGAAGTCTGGTGGATTGAGATCTGACGAGTATGGGGGATGTTCAATTTGCACAACTTCTCATGAATATCTTTCGGTGTCTTGCAAAGCTTAAAACCATACTTTAAGCTGATCTTTTGTTCGTTCATTTTCCGGTTCTCAGTTAAGAACCAACACACTTAAAAAGCACTTAATAAAGCACGTCTTACACAGAACATAAACGACACTCAACTGAACAGTGGTGGGGGAAGATGATCAACACTTGCCTCTATACAGGTGCAGCAATTTGTTTCCCCTGTGTTGCCAGATCGGTCGTTTTGAATTCATTCACCGAACTTTTTTTGTCAGAGGTAGTACATCCACTTTTAAAGCAAATTTCATATGTATGGTTGTACTTGAGTTGGAATTTTTTTTTATTAGGAAATATGTTTTTATCATGAATTTTGCAGGCGATGACAATAATTATTTCTCTTTTAAATCATCCACTATCCACACAAAATATGTAAATAAAATACTGAAATAATCTAAAACAGCATTTTTCACAGCAAAACAACAAAATCGTGTAAATTGAAGCAATAGCCACGAAAACATTAACTATTTACAATAAGTGCATCATTCATTAAACTTTAATATATTTAGCGCTTGCGTTTCCTTTAATTAGCATAGCAGATTTCAAATCGACTTAAATCATTAATTTAAGCTGCAGTTTATCCCTTGAACAAAAAATTATTTATGATCATTAATTTTCGAATTGTAAAGAATATAACAGGCAATCCATTTTCTGTCATATCAGACCAAATATTGGTAAAAGCGCATTTATTTTTCATGAACATATTTTGCAGTTATTTATTCATGGTTTTAGATTAGCGTTATAGTAAAATAGCAGGTAAAACATGAAAAATACTAAAACAAATATTATATGCATGGTTTACTCTTTCCAGGATATTTTCTTTTAACAATATTTTACGCAGGAAAATTGTAAATGAAGTAAGATAAATTTATTCATTTTGCTTTTTAGAAAAAGTAAATTTTAAGTAGGTGATGTGAAACGTAGTTTATTATCCGTGAGTTGTAATGAATTTTTCAGGGAATTTATGACGTATTTTATGTTTCTGAAAATTACTCTTTTTTTAATTTAAACGATTTAGATTTAAGATACATGAAATAATCTAGTGAAGATTATTTTTATAGTAATGTTTTTTAAAATATTAAAAATAATATGTGAGACAAACTTGCAAGCTGTTTCTGAGATTTTATGGAGTATTTGAAACGCTTGAGCTTTAGAAGAGATTTTTCTAATTTATTATTATTATATTAAATAACATAAGATTTTTCATTAAAACACATATATCAATACTTATAAATCTTGCTCATTCCAAATGCATTCTTGTTAATAATGGCTGCAGAATTCCATCTACGATCGAATCTTATTCGCAAAAATTGCAAAAATAGTATCCATAATATGAAAATAAAACATGAGGCTTTAGGCTTCGTTTTGTAAAATATTTTATTAAAACATTTCAAAATCATCATGCATTCAACCACGACATGACTAATCGAACTTGGAGGTTAATACTTAACTTTTTTTTTATTATTATTATTATTTCCTGATAATTAGAGATCGACCAAAATTCCATTTCGTTTTCGGTCCAAAATTTGAGTTTGTTGAAAATTCATTTTTGTCAAAAATGCTACCAATAATTCGCCCGTAACAAAACTATCTCAATTCCAAAAATCTCCTTTTCTCTTTCAAATATTTTCAACATTACACATTGATTTAAACTGTATCAGCTGAAATGAGATGCTATATCTATTTATTGCTATGAACTACCGTATTTTCGGGTGTATAGCCCGCACCCTGTATATAACCCGCACCCCTA
This sequence comes from Maratus speculifer, assembly GCA_964019185.1. Lineage (NCBI taxonomy): Eukaryota > Metazoa > Arthropoda > Arachnida > Araneae > Salticidae > Maratus > Maratus speculifer. The sequence continues at coordinate 298,802,927 of OZ025295.1, read as the reverse complement.
AATCGAGCAGTGCAGTAAAAAAGTTCATGTATAACCCGCGGAGATGCATTGGTGTATAGTCCGCGGGCTATACACCATTTACGAACGTATATTTCGACCAGGGTTCGAAATTAGAAGCCATTAGTCATAATTTTTAACACAAATTTACCAAATTTTTTCGTGATGCATAATATCTACAGTAATTGGACTAAAAAATTAAGATTATCAGTACCGTAATATTCGGAAGAAACGCCGCGGCGCGGCGTTTACTTGTTTTAAGATAAAATTTCAAGCGATGCGGCGTTTACGCGCAATTTTTTTTCACACAAGCATGATATTTTTTAACAATTTTTCCGAAAATTAAAAAAAAATCGGTGATAAATTCAAAATTTCGGGCATAAAATGTATACGTATCTTAGGTCATTGGTTTCCAAAAGGATCGAATCCTCGGAATCGATCCGAAATGCACCAACACCGAAAAGGAACGATTCCTCGGACTCTATCTGAAATGAAACGACTCCGGAAAAGTTCGATTCCTAGAACTCGTGCCGAAATGAAATGACTGTGTAAAGGAACGATTCCTCGGAATCGTTTCAAAAAAGACTGACTGCTCTGAATCGTTCCTAAATGACATAAATCACACTCTTTTTTTTTAATTCTTTGCAACAGGGTAAGGTACCAACTCCGAAAAGGAAAGATTCCTCGGACTTTATCTGAAATGAAACGACTCCGGAAAAGTTCGATTCATTGAACTCCTTCCGAAATGAAACGACTCTCTAAAGGAATGATTCCTCAGAATCGTTTCGAAAAAGAACGACTACTCTGAATCGTTCCGAAATGATATAAATCACGCACTTTTTTTTTTTTTTTTTTTTTTTTTTTTTTTTTGTTCTTTGCAACAGGGTTGGTAGATTATTTTTTTGAAAAATAAACTAAAAATGATCTTAAATTCAGAATTGTCGAGATTGGAAGGGTTCCGGATTTTGGATTTTGTACTCTACAAACACAATGGTATTATAGATCTATCAGTGCAATACTTGGCGATAGTTGCGACTGCGACAGTTCTTCCAAATCCAGAAATAACTGTATTTAAGCAGTAAAAAAAAGCCTTTACAAACATGGGAGAACTCTCTAAATTTCGCGGCATAGCGAAAAAAATTTACAAATTTCGATGTTTTTTTCAATTTTTTTAAAAATATCACGATTTCCAATTAAAAAAAAATCTTTGTATAACCCGCACCGTGTATAATCCGCAGCGGCTTTTTGGAAGGTTTTTTTCTTGTATAAGCCGCGGACTATACACCCGAAAATACGGTATACTGTTAATAATTATCAATCTGTGTCAGTCTATTGAATAACTCAAGTCGTGAGTGCAAATTATAAAGCAAACAATGCTCATACGACTAAATTTTCAAAACGTTTTCTATATGTTCATTAAAAACTGCAGCCTTAAACAATAATAGAACATTTTTATTTTGAAACTGCGGAAGTGGTTTATACACTTTTTAAGAAAGTTCTTGTATAACAGGTGATCATTTATACCTAAAACATTTTTTAAGTGGATATAATTCATGTAATTTGAAAAATATTCTACGATGTTTTTCATCGTTAACAGCTTTAAAATGAAACGGACGGACATTGTGCTGGAGGAAAACTTAACATCAAATCAATCTAAACTTCTTATCTGATTTCTCTTGTTAAATATTCCCATCCTTTTTTGAATGAACCACAGACGGGTTGAGAAGAATTGGTGATAATATCTTTTTGCTGGAAAAGTGTTAAAAGCTGAAAAAAAAAGCATTTAAAAAAGGCAATCTGTAGCACCAAATTTTTACGCCAACTTTTCTCGGCTTTCGTACCTCGTTACGATTTTAAGTCCATCGTTCACATCTCTAAGTCGTTTTACTTCAGCCAACATCTGAAGATGGATTCCGGAATATTGAATTTTCTGTGTATTGTATGCATTTTAAGTGAACTATTTTCTATTGTCCTACAGTTGACTTTACATTTTCTTCAGCACAAGATCCTTTCTTTTATTTTTTTATGTAAATATTTGGCATTGTGAACTAAAAAATGTATTAAGAATTCCAATACGCGTTACTTATTAGCAAAAAAAAAAAATCATTTATTAAAAAAGTTTTTTTTATTAGCAAAATTATATTATTAACAAATTAATTGTTCATATATTAAAAAAATATATAACTATATAACTAATTTTTTAACAAATATATTTTTAATTTATTAACAAAATAATTGCATAAATTTAATTTGATAACAACTTTATTATTAATGTGTCCACAGTTTTTTTAATCTGCAGATGTGTTTTTTTTTTCACATTAATTTGTTGCAGATTTACTTTCGATAATTATGTGTTTTTTTTCAAAATATATTTATTCATATGCTTTACACGTAATTTGCAACTCATGAAAATTTACTAATAAGCTGCGTAATGACTCTCAGCACTGAAACTTATGAGGAAATGGCCCATCTTTCCTTAGTAGCTGATGCACAAATTTTCTATTTATTTAAATTTGGCTTTTTATTTATTTTTTTAGACTTTTTATTTAAGTTTGTCCATTTCTAAAATGAATTGTTCATTTTCGCATCCTTAGTCCAGGTTAGTAGTTTATAAGAAAATGCTTAAGGAAAAAAATATATTAAAGGTTGCTGGGATTCTATAAGAACTATCTTACCTTGGCGACCAGTTTGGTCTCCCTTGAATGTATACTAAGCAATAAATCATATTGCTTTTATTCATAATTTATTTTAATTGTTCAATTTTTTGCCAAATTAGAAAATTCTGCGAGAGAAATAGACACTGATGCCATACACGCACCACATTGGAAGATTGCAACAAAATGGCTATTATATGAACCTCACATGGTAACCCGGCTATTGTTATTTATTTATTAATAAACTGTTTGTTTGCTTTTATTTTCTTTTTAAAACTGATATAAATTGTTTTATTCTATAATTATTAACTAAACATTTTTATTTATTATTTCCTTTTTAAAATAACAGAAATTAGTTAAAAATATGTGTGTAACTGGTATTTGAAAAAGAAGTTTTCGCCAAATCGGCGTCAGAAAAATAACGCTCCAACGTGGTGCACATATGATATCTGTGCTGATAAATCAAGAACACGGTATTTTTATGATAGCCCTGCGCAGATAATAAATCTCCAAATATTGTACCCGTGACATTTTTTCGTATTTCATTAATTATTTAAAATGTATTAAGATAATCCTTTCACTCATTTCATTCATAATATATAACTTTAATTTGAAACTGAAAAGTTTAAAATTCGTGGTTTTTATTTATTTTTTTTCAGTAAAAAGAACAGAAAAAATTAAAAATAATGATATTTTGATGCTCCATAACGGCAGCGAAGGACAAAACATAAATAAATCTAATTTACCACTTCCAATTAATTTTACCAAAGGACTTTTGCACAGCAACCCATAAGATGTGTTTCATTTGGATGTTGCCATTAAACAATTAACAAATAATCATGATTTTTGTGCCACATACGTTAGCGTAATATATTTATAGATTCTGACGAACATTTATGAAAATTCAAGAGCTTACTTTGGTAAAACAAGACAAAATAAGAACGAATTATCCGAAACGGCCAGAACAATCAATTTGCACTATCATGTAGACACTGCACGAATACTGCTGTGCAACTATCTGTAATCACTGCGCGCGAACTCTACTCTTTCCATTCAAATCGTTTTGTGCGTAATCTCTGCTAGCTTTACCTTATGCTAGAAATTTGCTTTCGTGAGATATTTACTATAAATCTGCTGAAGGGATTTTCGTTGATCCTATAATAGTCCAATAATCGACAATGCATAAATCTAAGGTATCAATAACAAGGGAAAAAACCTCTTTTTTTACGGAAGTGTAGAAATAGGGGAATTAAATTATCCCTGACGGAAATGTTATGGAGAACTGGGAGCAGGGAAACATAATGATAAACCTAGGAGTCAACCACTGGTGGTATTAATTTTTGGCTTATGCACCACTTCCCTTCTGGCAGACATGGATCGTTAGATTTCCTTATTTCTTCACTTCTATAAAATAACGTTTTTTTCTAACTATTTAAAAAGCAGTTGTTGTCCTCGGTACAGAACTGGGAAATCTGAAGCATTTCTAAATTTTTTAGTGGTTGAATTCCGCAACTTATTATTTTATTTCATTCTTTTTCTGATTGGTCCTTTTTAATGTCCAAAAATGGAATACTTCTGTTGCCTCGATGACACATTTTCTGATTGCTCCATGTTTAATATCCAAAAATGGTATACATCTTTTGCCACGATGACAAAAAAGTAATAAAAAACTTTTAAAAATAATAATATGAAAACAAATTGTGATAAATAATTCAATTAAATTTCATTTAAAAGTGCATTGTTTCTCTATGTAACGGTGTAAAAATTTAAAGTGTGCGATGTTTAGAAGTTTAAAAATTTGCAGTTCCGAAGATTGTAAAAAGGAAATTTCATTTAAAATGTTTTCATGTTGGGTCCAGAAATATTAAATTTTAATCCATGTCGTAAGTAATATGAGGTGTTCGGAAGTCAGTCTGATTAACTCCATCAAATAAAAAAGTACATTTTAAGCAGTTAAAGTTGTATTTCTATTAACTACTGTTTTTTATCATTGATCTAGGAATATTAATGTTTAATGCATGGTATACGTAATAATGTATGAATCGTTTTCATCCCATAAAAATTATATTTATTATTATTATTAATTTAAATATAGATTTTATTTATATCTTTAAAATTTTAGTTATTGAAAATATTTTTCAAATAGTCATTGTAATTTGTTAAAGTACAATTTTGTTATATAATATTGAACACTCAGAACTTGAATATTTAATCTCTTTTTTAAACTTTTATTTATTTTTATTTATTTATTTCTTCATTTATTTATTTTTGTGCTTGAACGTTAAGTTTTTTGCGCTGTCGACTCTTGGACTATAAGTAAAATTTATTTCCTTTTTTTTAAAACTATTTTAAGAACGTTAATAAAAACGTAATTTCATTTCAGCGATTAAACAATTAAAAATAACAAACTTTGAATTCATCAATTGAAACTGGGTGAAAAGAGAGACCACACTATTGGGTGTACTCCAGACTAGAGTTCTCAAATTTAAAAAAAAAAAGGAAAAAGTACAGAGGATTTAGATTGACACTAGTTAATTTTGGTTTTATCTAGATAGCTATAGCTATCTCCCTCTTTTACACCACATTAAACTACAGTCTCAGCAAAGAAAAAAAAAGTGACATTTGCGATTATAGACGTTTTGTTAAATATCTAGAAATATACATAAAGAATTATTCTGAAACTCCAGATGTGTAATCAAAATAGTACACGTCATATATTTTTGCGAAGAGTTTTCCCCGAAATCCAACAGGGGACCGCCAATAAATTGAAAAAAAAACGGAGATCTTTTGGATATGTCTGTCAAAACGAATGAAGCAAAACAGTTCAATTTGCAGGTTATGATTAAGTGACTTATTGTAATAAAATGTGTTCATTTTTATGAAGATAGCATGTAAATTCGTAGAGAAATTAAAGTTTTTATAATAACGGTCCCAAATTTTTGCAAGTTTTTCGCTTATAAATGCAGAGTTTTTCATAAAACGCAATGTTCTTTTCAGAAAATATGACAATCAGCATTATACATAACACCCTGTAATCAGAATTAAAAAATAATAAAAATTGCATGACAAATGAGCAGGTTTACTAAATAATCTTTTAAGCCGCATGCGGCAATGCTTTTAAAATTTCATTTGTATATTGTTAGTTAAATGTATAGAGCAACTTTTGTGAAAGCCTCAAAAACATAATTCGTTCTTTTTCAGTTTGTTGACGATTCCCTGTTGGATTTCGGGGAAAACCCCTCGTTAAAAAATATTACGTGTACTATTTTCATTTTTACGTGTACTATTTTCATCTTTATTTACATAGTATTGAATTAATAATATTAACGTATTAAAATATGTAACTACTTTTTGAAATATTAAATAAACGTATGAGATAGAAAAAAGTTTTGGGACTGGCATATCCAACTAGTTTGTATTATTATTATTATTTCAGCCGTTTCGCTAAAGAAATTTCAAACTCAGGTTAAACCTGAATTGACAGCATAACAAATCAGAAAAATTTTCTGTTATTTTATAGAGCATTTACGAAGATTGTACTGTACAAAATATCCTTTTAAAACAGCTTTTCATTTTATTTTATTTATTTTAAACAATATAAGATGTTTTATCAAAACATTAATTTACCCATCTTTTTTTTTTTCCATCCAAATTTTGCAAAAATAATAAAACAAAAACGTGTAAGCTTATCCTTGGAAATCATAGCATGTTTAACAATGCATCTTATTTTAATTAAAACAAAACTACTATTACAAAAACTTATTGAACATGATTTAAGTATTTTATGCTTATAAATTCATATTTTTGTGTTTATTGTTATATTTTTATGTTTGTTACTTTTAGTGTTCCATTTATTTGCATAAATTTCAGACAAAACATTTCATGCTGAATAAAAATTTCCTTTAATAAACCTTATTTCTGTAATTTTATTCCCTAATTATGTTCTCTGCTAATTCAAGATTAAGCATTCTTTTAAAAAATATGTAGACAAATCCCTCTCATTGTTATTGTTGCACTTTTTATAATGCCTGTTCCAAAATGAAATAAAATACATTAAATAAAGGAGAATTTTATACAGCAATTCAACCTTAATTCGATAAAACATAAATGTATACTATTTCTTTTTTAAAATTGGGAATTATAAGATTTCTTCTCTATTATCAAAGCAAATATTATATATATATTTAAACTGAGGACAGAAAATGTAATACCTAATCTTGATAAATAATTCATGCGGTCTAATGCACTAAAATCTAATGAATTATTAAATTCCACTTATTTCTCACCATGTCGTAACATTTATTTTCTTACATTTTATTAATACTTTGCGTTTACTTTTAAAAAATTTTAAATTGTGATAGAAAAATATTTCTATTCAATTCGGATTTATAATGTTTGTGTTATTAATTAAACTTGATGTTTTTTCTTTTCTTGTGTCCATGGAAAAATCTGCGTATTATTTTACCATAAATTTTATTTTACAGCAGTTTACTTTCTTGAAAGATTCAAACATATCTTAAATTGTCCATGTATTGGATTTGTATAATTTAAAGTTTCTCAAAATTGAACAGGTTTGTTTCTTTCGATTAAAAACATTTCTCAAGAGATCAAATGATTTTATAAAAGTTTTTATAATATAGGAACAAGCGGAAGTATGTCCAATTCATTAACCCCCTCACTAACAAGCCCGTGTTAATATGTTCACTATGCTCCAGGTTTCACAGCAATACAAGCAATATTTAAAGTAATATAAATCTAAGGATTTAATGGATTTTTAATTCATTGTACAATCATTAATACTCTCGAGGTTTACTCACGAGGTTAATATTCGTGATCATTTTTTAGGTGCGTTCGTAATTATGTAAATACGTAGCACCTATAGTGGTCGTTCAGTCCGTCCGTCTGTCCGTCCGTCCGTCCGTCTGTCTCTCCGCGTATAACAACACAAAAACTACCAAACCGAATCGTTTGAAATTTAAAACACATAATTTTGTCATTTCAAATTTTATGAAAATTGGATGCATAGATCAATTACAGGGCAATCAAAAGTACTCCATTACATTACAGTCAATGGGGGAAAAAGTTTCAAATGCATTTTAATCGTTTGAAATTTAAAATACATAATTATTACATAATTTTGTCGAGTTATTTCAAATTTTTTGATAATCGGGTGCATAGACAATTCAGGGGCAATCAAACGTATTCAATTACATTATGGTCAATGGGGAAAAAGTTTCAAATGTGTTTTATACGCTTGAAATTTAAAATACATAATTGTTACATAATTTTCCCGAGTTATTTCAAATGTTATGAAAATCGGATGCATAGATCAACTACAGGCACAATCAAAAGTATTCCGTTACATTACGATCAATGTAGAAAAATGTTTCAAATGCATTTTAATGGTGTTACACTCATTCGAACTTAATAAAATTTATATGCAACTAAAAGTACATATTATAATATATATTTTACATAATTTGTGGTGCAAAGAACATTTGTTATTGATTTACAAGGCCACACAAAAGTATTCCTTTACATAATGGTATAGGGAGAACATTGTTTGATGAGCGTTTTAATTGTAGTTCACTATTTACAATTTTATGAAATTGATATATGAGAGTAACATTTTTAAAACTTCGTTATCTTACAAACGCACCTCATTTGCTACGCTTCACGTGTAATTTCCAACTTGTTTTTATATAATGTTCAATATTTCAACTATTTTAGCATTTAAAACAAAATAGAGAGAAAACAACATTACAATTTTGTCCTTTTGCAAGACTCTCAGAGGGAAATAAAGTAGAATTTTATACAGCATTTCAAACCTAATTCGATAAAACATAAATGTATATTATATATATATATATATATATATATAAATTGTGAATTATAAGATTTCTTCTCTATTATCAAACTGTCTTCCCTTGTTCAAAGTGTTCGCTAAAGCATATTATTAAATAGAGGTTAAAATATGGAATTAAAAAATATATTTATACTGAAGAGTGTACCTATGAAGAATTGCATGATTACACGATCGTGTTCCTAACCGAACGAAGCTTATCCAATACGACTGAAACCCTGCCAGACGAAACAAACGAGAAAGGAAAGACCCAAGACCCACCACAGCAGAGATTTTCAAAATTCGAAACCTCTAATGAATTATGGGTCATTCCATAATGAATGAGCAAAAATGTAAAAAAAAAAAAAAAAAGTTATGGCCACATAGTAACCGATTTTAATAAAATTTAATACACATGTTCAATTTATATTTAAATATAACTCTGTTAAAAAATTTTGACAAAAAACTAGTCGTTGAAGGCCACCATAATTATCCATCATGGTTATACATACAATAAAATTTGAAAATAAAACATGTGAAAACCATTTATAAAATGCATCGTAATTCCATAATAATTTTAAACGTGTATTTAGATATTTTTCATATATATTAATGATGTATTACGAAATTGCAGGTGCTACTTGATTTTTGGCGATAATTTTTTCATCGGCGGAATAATCAAGTAATACCGAATCCTTCTAACTGCAAAAATACAAATTATAGTAACTAACAATTTACTGCTTTAGAATAAGCATCGCATTTCCAATTAAAATATATCTTTGAATTGAAAATTGAATGAAATACAGGGTCATGGAAAATCGAAGAATGCGGAAAATAGGATTAGAAATATCTCGACAATTAATTATCCGATAGACTTCATTCTTTATACAAAATTTATCTTTTTTATTGTCTTTTACATCTATTCCTTCAAATATATATATATATATATCATCAGAACGAATACTTCAAGAGCCCAAAAAAGATTGTTCCGAATATTCGATGTTACTGATATTCATTAGGCTTCTTCCTATTCTTTTATACTAAGCACGTACACAATTTAAAGTCTCTATCTCAATTTATTCCGGAGATAGAGCGTTTACAGACAGACACACACACAGACAGACGAACGGCAATTGTTTTTTCTAAAAATATGTTATTAGAAATCTCCAGTGCCCGAAACGTGTAAATGCATAAAATTTTTTCTTCGATTTTCAAAATGATTGCAAAACTTACCCTATATTATCTATGATGAGTAAATAATAAATTAATTTAGCAATTTTCGTCATTTGAAAACTTTTTCATGTAGAATGGCATGTGTGCAATCGTCCAAAGTTGCAAGTCTGAAGCTCTGTGTCTTGAAACTATTTAAAAGAAATGAATTTTTTTACATATTATTTTAACCTCTGAAAAATAATCTTCAAATTTATTGAGTAATAATACTCTAGTAACACTTTGGTTAATCTCAAATTGGTTGTAAATATTGAAAATGTTTGAATTCGGAGAAAATTAGAAACGTTATAAAAATCAAAGGACTTAAAATAACATCTTTAAAATTGATGCCTAATGTAGTATTGCATATGAAGATCGAATTTTCCAAGTTTTAAAATTGTCATTTATTTCCTTCAACTTAAAAAAAAATACAAAATTCATTTTATTCTCTAATGTATCCGCTAAAAATAAAAAAAGGAAAGGTCCGACATTAACAATATTGCATAAGCATAAAAATCAATATGTTCATTATATGCTTAAAAAAATCAAGATTGCCTTTTGATTCCTAAAATAATAAAAAAGGATTCAAATGGGTAATATTTGTCACATCCCCGTGGCTATTCTGTTTCGAATTTGTCTACAAGTATTAAAATATTGCAAGATTTTAAAAAAGAATGTACTGCTGCCATGTACTTTTAATATTTGGAATTAGGATTAATATATAATTTTCCGTTCAAGTGGAAATTTTTTTCTACTCTAATTTAAAATATTCTTGAGGCAAAAATAAAGTGAATTCAAGAATCAAAGTATCTAATTTTAAAATATATTTTTATCTATAATATCAAATTATTTCAATGTTTGGAAAGCTTAATTTCACTTTCATAAAAGAGACAGAAGTATGATATTTTTCAATCAACATTTTTTATTGTTTATTTTTTTTTCTTTTTAAGGAATTAAAAGGCAAGAATGAAAGTTTTGACACAAAAAATTCATACCCTTAGCTAAAACGTCAAGTAATTTTAAGACTAAAAGCTTCATGCTTAAATGAATAATAGAAATATTTCATTTTCCCTCAAAATTGTTTTTTTTTCATTAACTAAAAACACAATTACTAAATTGCCTTAATCTGTTTCTTATTGTTTATTCTTAATTGTAAATAATTTTTAATACTGTCATTCCATTCCTAAGGCTATTAACCAAAATTGAAATTTAAAGCATGTACACAAACTCTCGATTTTGTATCAACTTTTAATGTAAGTTTTTATACTCAAATAAACAATCTTGAAATCTATTATTTTGCATTTGTTCATAAGTGAATATGATCTACTTATATGATGATTTTCATTAATATCTGTAACATTTCAACCAGAAATGAATATCTCATTTTGTATTGAATGATCCATATGGCAATTTACAACTCGCGGGATATTGTGACAAAACTGAGATTCAAGGAAGCATTTGCAACAATCTGACTTAAATCGCTAACATTACACCTTCGGGAGACATGACTAAATATCTCAGGTACTAAAAGTACCGAAGATCCAATAATACACCGCTTGAAGAGCTACGTTAGCGAACATGCTGATTTGTATATCGCTTCTCAAAACTACAGCTATGAAATCAGAAAACGCCGTCAAGTACGCCTCTTCAGCCACTCCTCACAGAAATTCGGTGGCGGCTAATAACGCTGCCAACTTCAAAAAGTCATGCAACCGACAGGGCCAGGAGTTGTGAGCAAGGAAGCCCAGATGAATGAGTACGACATGCTTAGTACCAGGGATTCAGTCAAACTGCTCCAATACTAAAGCAGCATGGAGAAGGAATTGCATATTGCCGAACGCAATCTAAATTCACAGGGAACAACAGAGATAGTTCGAAGTCATTAACTCTGTGTTCCGCCCACAGCAAAGCTTGTCATTTGAAGACACGCGTTTAGTCCTAAGGCAGAACAAACAACACAAAATTCTTAAAGATCAATGGTTGATTTCCAAAAAAAGGGCTTATTACTAGATCGTACATTTCTCTTACAGACTCGAGAGGTTTCGAGAGCCAAGCGCTCTCACCAGCCACAATTAGTACTTGCTGCCCTCATCTCGCTGAGACGCAAGGAAAGTCCCAAATCAGGGATTTTTTTCGGAAGAGAATTGGTTGGCCTCGTCCATTACACACTCTCCACAATTTGGCTTGTCTCGGGACAAAGTACCCAACACATCTGTAGTTTGCATTGGATGGACTGTACTCCTTATAGACTCAAAGAAAAACCCAAACAATAGTTTAGCTAAATACAGACATTTACATGAATCCAAATATCCGACATATGTGCTACTATTAACTTGTATGCGATTAACTTGTGTGTTAGAACAAAGAAACTGTCAATAGAAGAATTTGTCTATCTGGAGATTAAGGAGGACAATTGAGGAACATCAAGAAAGGGGAGCATCTAAACGCTATCATTAATATATAATAAATATGTAAAGTAATGCTACGTTGATTATTTAATGCTTTGAAAATCTGCATTTTAAAAATGTTTGTTTCCATATGATCTTGTATATGTCTGAATATTTGTTTACATACAAAGTATTACCTGACTGTAACTTACTCCTTATTGCCATTAAATAAAACCTACAAATGATAATAGTTTTTAGATAATGCAATATTGATGTTTTCAGTCGCCAGTTAAAATACTCTTATATATATTGCACTGTATAATACTTTATATAAATAATACAATACAAAATGATGCAATTTAGTATAGAATAATATGTACTAATAAATAAAATATAGTTTATAATAATAATACCACATTTAACAATAGCACAATTTTAATGAAATTTTATAGCTTATTCTTACCTATGAATTTATATTTCACAATAGATTGTACTAGAAAACCACGAAAAGAACAAAAACAGCCATTTTATCGATTATGCTTGTTTGATTTGGAACTTTTACATCAAAATCGAAATATTTTCGTTTTACAGTAGATAAAGTTGTACCAAACACACTGAAATATCGATATACTGTTTGTAATATATATTGCACTATATAGATAATAATGAATCCATTTTCACCCGCATTTTATCGCAGAATTTGACATAGTTTTAGAACAGGTAATAAACTTTAGTGGAAAATAACCGTAAAAGATACAATATCTTTCATCACTACTTAAACTTTATTTCTGAAAGATTGTACAAACAAGATAAATAATTATTTTTGCCAAAAATAGTATTCGATTAAAAATTTCCCACTCTACATATAAAACAAATGTTGAATAATGTTGTTGTGTAAAATAAATTTACCTTTATTCAACACGATTTGGGTCATTTTCAAAAAACTTGTACATTCTATGTCCCCCAACTTTAAGAATTTTTAATAACTAAAATAAAGTTTAAAAAATAAAATTTAAGCATTTACATTACTTGTCTGACTGTTTAGAGTAAATGTGGGCTAAATATTATCAGAAATTAAAAATAATATTTGTGTAGTTATGGTTTCAATGTGTCAGCTATAGCTAAAATGCTATGTCCCCTCTTCCCTTTTTACTTTTTCAACTGCTATAAAATTATAAATCAATTGTCAAAAGTGTTAATTTTTTCAGTTGTGACAATTGTAGTATGTCTTATCTGTAGCATAGACCATATAATATATTTTTTAAAACTTGTTTTTTTATAAAAATGGAACAATTTATTGTTGTCCCCAGATTTTTTCCCCTCTGTTACTTCCACTCTGTTACCATACTTATTGTAATAAATTATTACTACTAGGTGTTCAACACAAGGTTCTGCTGTTCTTCGAACAGTCTATTTTTAGATGGGGCTACCATTTTTTAAATTATTAAGTTATTTTCCCCATGGTGTTGAACCAAAGCATTTACAAGATAAGGATGTTTTATTCAGTTTCCCCTCTGTTACCAGCTTATTTATGTGAAATTTATTTTTTTATACTTTTATAAAATTTTAACCATAAGATCAAATGATGTTTCTTAAATAAATAGGCTTAGTTTTCCTTGTTTTTAATTCACTTTGTGCTGATAAAATTATTTGCAGTTTTTTTCCCCTCTGTTACCATGCTTATGGTAACAGAGTGGAACAAAGTTCAACAGAGTAAGAAACTACTAAAAAAACAAGTTAGTTTAAACATTGTTCTTGAAGGCTGCACTGCACATTCTCGTTCTATGTTCTTAGAACAGAATTAAAAATATGCATTTTTCTTTTTAAATATAAAATAGTAGTTTTTGTGGTGAGCTAGTTGGTTATTAGGCAACATTATGTTATTACGTTATTGGGCCTAACATTATGTTATTAGGTTATTAGGCCTAACATTATGTTATTAGGTTATTAGGCCTAACATTAGGCTTTAATTTTCTCAAACAAAATGCTTCTTTAATTATAGTCATTTATATTTATGAATCAATACTACTTATTTATGAAAAAATAATGCAGCGTGAAATATCACTGTTTTCAAATATTAATTTTTGTAAAAGCCTTTAATTCTTGCTTGGTCTGTTTCAAATTTTAGGATATCTTATAACACACGATAAAAATGTATTAAAGAAGAAAAGATCATTATTTAAGTAGGAAAGAATTTATAAAAAAGATACACCGCATCAAATACTACTATTTTCAAATAGTAATTTCTGTAAAAAATCGTTATTTCTTGGGTTAAAGCGTCATCCAATGGGCATGCGAATTTAAAATTTGAAAATTTAAGGCGAGCTGTTAGAAATTGAAACACAGATTATAACATATGATAAAAATTTATAAAAACAATGCCACGTGAAATACCAATATTTTCGAATAGTAGATTTTTACAAATATCTTAAATTCTGCCTTGATCTGTTTGAAACATTGAAACTTCACGATAGCTTACAATACATAATAAAAAGTTATATAAAAAAATTGCCTGGTCTAATCCCACTACTTTTTAATAGTCTTTTTTGCAAAAATCTTAAATTCTTGCTTTAAAACACCTCTACCTCGACTAATATATGATGAGATTTTTTTTAAAAAACTAAGCAGTGTAATTGTCATAGCACATGATATAAATTTACAAAAGAGAATGCCCCGCCAAATACCACTATTTTCCAATAGTAATTTTTGTAAAAATCTTAAATTCTTGCTGGATATGTTTGAAACATTAAGATCATATACAATACACGATATAAACTTATAAAGAAAATGTCACATCAAATATCACTCCACTATCAATCAGCGTTCCCTTCGGTTACTTTTTTTCCACTCTGTTACCGTCAATTTAAGCTGGTTTATTTCACTAAAAATTTTATCAATCATCATTTTGAATAATTAATTATGTAACTTTAACTAATATTTTGTTTATGTAATATTTTTTTATAATTTAACTGAAAAAATGTGAATGCACATTTAATTAAAACTTATGATTTTTCCAAAAAAGTAACAGAGAGGAAATCCTTTGTATTTTACAAAAATAAAAATAATTACAACAAAACAACAGTTAGAATTTTCTGAAAGTAGCAATCATGTAATTAAAGGAAATGTGATATTTACTGTTTTAAGTGTTTCATTTTTTTAAATAAAAATTTTTGACTGTTGGTAACAGAGGGGAACATTTTACTGTTGCAAGTTCATACTTAATTTTTTATTCGACATTCCAAATCAAAAAGTGAACTGCTGTTTTCAGTTTTATATACAAGAAATGTTTTAGTATCGTCTAATATTTTTATAAGTTGCATTTAGAAAAAAAAATTTTTTGCGAAAAATTTCCCAAATGTACAATTTTTTTGAAAATGACCCATTTATATTCTTTTATTCACGCCTTTGGTAGAATTGGTATTTTAATAACAAAAAAACATGCAAATAAATAAATGTAATTTTAGTTTTATGTTATATTTTACGATAAATTGCACTAGAAAACCATGAAAAACTAAGAACAGCCATTTTATCGATTTTGTTTGCTTGATTTGGAACTTTTACATTATAATCGAAATATTTTCGCTTAGCAGCGAATAAAGTTATACCAAACTCACTGAAAAATCGGTATGCTATTTGTCTAATAATAATTAATCGATTTTCACCCGCATTTTATCGCAGAATTTCACATGGTTTTAGATAGGTAATACATTTTACTAGAGAATTACCATAAAAGATACAATATCTTTCATAATTTCTTAAGTTTTTTTTCTTAAAGATTGTACAAACAAGATTGATAGTTATTTTTCCAACAATGTTATTCGATTAAAAATTTTCAACTTTTTATACAGAAAACAAGTTGAGTTAAATACATTTACTTTTATTCAACATGATTTATGTTCATTTATTCACGAGACTACTTCGGTAAAATTGGCATTGTAAAACGGAAACACATGAAACGAAATGAAATTTTATAATTTATTCCTACCTACGAATTTACATTTTACGATAGATTGTACTAGAAAAGCATGAAAAGAACAAGAACAGCAATTTTATCGATTTCGTTTGTTTGATTTGGAACTTTTAGATTAAAATCGAAATGTTTTCTTTTAACAGTAGATAAAGTTGTACCAAACTCACTGAAATATCGATATATTGCTTGTGTAAATAATACTAAATCGATTTACCCCCCCCCCCTCCCCCGCCTTTTTATGGCAGAATTTGACATAGTTTTAGGACAGGTAATAAATTTTACTAGAAAACAACCGTAAACGATACAATATTTCATCACTACTTAGATTTTATTCTGAAAGATTGTATAAACAAGAGAGATAATTATTTTTTCAAAAATAATATTCGATTAAAATTTTTTTCATCTTTCCATATGAAAAACAAATTGAGTTAAATAAAAAAGAAGTGCAAAATACATTTACTTTTATTCAACATGATTTATATTCATTTATTCACTTCTTCGTTAGAATTGGCATTGTAAAACGGAAGTACATGAAAATAATTGAAATTTTATAATTTATTCGTTCCTAAGAATTTACATTTGATGATAGATTGTACTAGAAAACCATGAAAATAACAATAATAAACATTTTATTGTTTTTAATTGTTCGATAATAAACTTATGATAATAATGATTTATTTGTTTGCAAATAACTTTTACATTAAAATCAAAATATTTATGTTTAGCAGTAGATAAAGTTGTACCACACTTAATGAAATATCGATGTACTGTTTGTGTAAATAATATTTAATCGATTTTTGCCCTCATTTTAACGTAGAATTTGACATAGATTTCACGTAGGGAATAAATTTTACTGAAAAGCCACCATTAAAAATACAAGAATATCATTCAACATTATTTTAACTTTGTTTCTGAAAGATTGTAGAAACAAGAGATATAATTATTTTTTCAACAATAAAATGCATGTCTGTGTAAATATTTTTCAGGCATTTTAATGATTAAATTTTAATTTAAAAAAGTATAGAAGTAAAAAAATAGTTTTCTTAACACTTTTATAAATATTAAGGCTGCTTGTCACTCGGTTTCCAAATTTCCCTCCATAATGTTAAGTCCCCACACTAGTCACTGAAAAAGACCCGGATGATAATGTTAAGTCTGTGGGGGCGTTCTTTTCAAATATTTCGCTCAAATTTTAATATTTTTACATGATTTTTTTTTTGGGGGGGGGGGGGGGCATAAGGTAGCTGATGATGATTTACAACGGGCTAGTTTTTACGTTTTCAATTTTGGTTTCAAAATAAATAAATTAATTAATTAATAAACTTTTGAAACCGGTTAGAACCGGTTCTGAAATTGAAACTATTATAATATAAAAAATATATAACCAAAATCGAAAAAGTAAAAACTAGCCCGGTTGTAAATCATTCTCAGCTATCCTATGCAAAAAAATCATTTAAAAATATTAAAATTTGAGCGAGATATTCGAAAAGAACGACCCCATAGACTTAACATTATCATCCGGGTCGTTTTCTCTGACTAGTGTTGCGTCTTAAGTATATGAGCATTTGAGGCAATCTTATATTTCAGTGTTCTCTTTTTAAAATATGTCACTTTTTTCCTTAGTTCTCAAAATATTTTTAAAATTTGCGTTTAATTTTTTTTTATTTTTTAAAGACTGGGAGTAAAATTTTAAAACTGTGAATAAAATTAAGCATACATTTTAGAAAGGAAAAAAAGAGACATACTTTAAGAAGAGTAAACAGAAAAAAAGAATGAAAAAAATGTGAATTTCCTCAGGCGCTATTTTAACTTAAGTATAAAACGCTTATAGGCTTAACATTACCGAGGGGAATTCGAATGTTGAGTGGAATGCTAAATAGCCTTAAATGTTCATAATAGTTATAAGTTTCCAAGTATGTGAATAAAGTTCAGGCTAGGATTCAAACCAGAAAAGGTTTAACTGAACACAACCCCAATCAACTGAGCCATTTTGAACTAATCTGGTGGACCTAATTCACCTAACTAACCTTTAACGATCGCATCATTTAGTCTGATATCTGTATCCATGGAAAATTAAGATAGATGGAGGTGCAGTTTGCTTTAAAATCAGTTTGCAATATGATGCGCATTATCACTTAAATTTAAATGCCCTCATTTGGCCCAAACAATCACATGGAACATGGATGAATTCTTTCACATCAGCCGAGCATTTTTTTTTTTTTTTTTTTTTTTTTTTTTAATGAAAATGATCTGCTTACATTTAACATTCTAAAACATAATTTCAATGCATTATGAATTTAAAAATGTACCATTAAAAGTTTTCTTCTTTTTTGCGAATGCACATTGGTTGTGTGTTGGCTTAATGTAATGGATTTTAGGATTACATTTTTGGCGTCAGCCCCCAGCTATTATACTTCTCCTCTATTCTTTCTTTTTTACTCAATGATCTTAATCAGCTCAACAAAGAGAATCCAAGAATTAGATTAAATGTTATTGAGGTGAATTAGTCCACCAAATTATACACTGTAAAAAAAATCCGTTAAATTTATGACAAAAACTGCTGGAAGTAATGTTGCCAGCAATTTTTGCCATAAAAATTGCAGTAAAATTAGATGTAATAAAAAAAATCACATCTAATTTTACTGCAATTTTTACGGTAAAAACTGCTGGTAACATTGCTGCCAGCAGTTTTTGTCGCAAAATTAACGATTTTTTTTTTCATAGTGTAGGTATAGATTTACAATCGCCAGTCGCTACGTGGTGACTAAAATTTTTTAATTGGCGACTAATTTTCAACGTTTAAATTGTCACCCTTTGGCGAATCTTTTGACGAAAGTACCTGCGTTCCTTTGATAAAATTAGCTTGTCTTCTGCGAACATTTGACAAAATTTGCATTGTTTCACCGTTGTTTCTTAATTTTCCTTAGAGATTAAGCCCTAGTGGCGACATGAATATTTTTGTTTAGAAGCCACTGGCTCCTAAAAAATTTTGGAAATCTGCACCTATACTTCAGATTCGTCCAAGATGGCTCAGTTTCTAGAGCTATAGCAGCTTCAACCAAGATATCATCGATTCGAATCCTGGCCCGGATTTTTTTTCACCCGCTTGAAAATTTACACAATCGTTGTGATTTATTTACCCTTTGAATAATTGCGTTAAAAATTACTGTAATTAAATATCCATACTTAAAATCACATCTCATTCTTTTTTGCTGCAATTTATATTTTTCTCAAAAATGTACTTTACCATATATTAACTTAACGTGGACATCGAGCTCGATTATTAAAATTCGCTGCTATTTTTAGGTTTGATAGAAAGTGCAAATCAGTTTATTAAAAAATGTGTAATTTTTGCTTTTTTCTTTAGTACAGGGCAATAGAAAAGAAAAAAAGAAATGTTATTTAAATTACATTTTTAGGCTAAATCCATTTCTCAGCATGTAATAGTAAATTAATTATTACTAATGATTTCTCAACATGTAATCGTGAATTAATACTTACTAATGATTTCTCAATATATAACCGTGAATTAATACTCACTAATGATTTCTCAACATATAATCGCGAATAAATTATTACAAAACATATCAATATTACTAAATTATTAATAAATAACAGCTTTTTTTAAAAGAATAATCTTCAGTTTTTTTTCTTATAATTTATTTTCTATTTTTTAACTTTAATATATTTCAGTGTTGAAATTTTGCAAATATTTGGTATCTTTTTGTAAGTACTAATTGGCGCATTATTAACTTTTTATATCCTGTATTTTGAATAAGAAATTTCTTCACCATAATAACCATTTACATTAATGATTAAGATGTTTAGAAAAACATGTATAATAATAATTTGATTTTTAGATCTTTCTTTAATTAAAACTGATTAAATATATTGATAGTATAAGCTCTTTTGCAAAATATTTACAAGAATAACTATATTCATTAACAAAAAATACTGTTGTGGAAATCTCATAATTCTTATAAAAACAGCATAAATATATGTATTGTGATCGTGTCTGTAAGAGAAAAGTACTTACTAGATTCATATTTTTCGTAAAACATTTTTCAATGGGGTAAATCTATACCTAGATAAATGGCTTAGAAAATAACCACATTAAAAATATTTAACTCCGACTTTTCACCGTATTTTTTATAAGTATGACTTAACGAATTATTTTGCATAAAAAGTGCAATCTAATTTTATTAGTAGACGAATTAAATAAATTTTATGTTGAATTTTCTTTAAAAGTACCGTAAGAATATAAAGAGATAAATTCATAGATCTCTCAACTCGCATACAACTGCACAAACTTTTAAGAATATTGGGTGATTTGTCACCTTTGACGGCCTAACGGAAAAACAAAAATTATGTTAAGTAAAATAATAAAGTAGGGTCATTTCATGTCAAATCAACACAAAAAGTGATATTTTCTGCTTGATTCCCTCAGAATTTTATTATTTTAAGAACATTCAGAAATAGATACTCAGATTTCACGAAATTTTCGTCATTTTTGACAAAACCGTTTCCTTGCAAAAACTCCGAGCGAATATTTCGTCGTTTTGAGTAAATTTGTTTCTTTGCTTGTTTGATGATTGAAATTTCGTCAAAAGTGCTTTTTTGAAAAGTGCAATAAGATGGCTGGTGGTGCCATCTATTGAATAGTTTAAAAACTTCTGAATTTATCAACAGGGGAAAAATACGATTTTCACTGGGATTTGATTTCAGAACCTCTTGTTTGGGAGACCGTCTCTCTAGCTGTTACGCTAAAATGTCCTCTAGTAGAAATGATTTTAAATGTGATTAGTGGATTTTATTATAAATCTATATTTTTATAAGATCGATTGTAAGTTTTTCGATGTTGTTTTAAATATTGCATTTTTTATTAATAAGGCTAATTTATTATTTTCGTTTTTCTATGGTTAACCTCTTCAGACCCGAGGTGCACCTTTAGTTTATATACCTTTAGTTTACCTTTAGTTTACCTTTAGTATACCTTTAGTTTCAGCTACATATCTCACTCATTATTTCAAATCATTTTATTGAGAACAGAGATTGTTATTTGTGTACGTTAGCGTTTCCTAGTTTCAGTAAGAGATAGCGCCAGCAGTCTTAATTCTTATAATTTTGCAAGAAATAAACAAGAAATGGTGACAAATACAAGACTTCGAAAAATTAAGTACAATTTTATAATTAGGAAATTAATATTTATTCTCAAAATTTTTTCGATTGCGTATAAACACTTCAGTAATACATAGATGGTTTAAAGGTTTTAACTAGATCATGATATCTATTTGAATTCGATGTAATTTGTAAGGTGCGTATGTGTGCAACTCCGGCTTTAATTCCGTGTGTTTGTTTTTGGAAAGAAGTCATCTCACTGAAATTTTGTATTGAATGATATCTAATTGGTGCAGTGCTAAAGTTGTTGAATGATTCAAAAATTATACTTAATTATAAATAAGAATTCATTTTGTTGATGTTTTAAATTAAACATTAATTTTTAAAAATCATAAATAATATCTCTTTGTCAAAGTAAATAAATTGATGTGGCCAACCCATGACTTTCCTTACTGAACAGATTCTTATCAGGTTAATCAGTGGCGCAGCCAAGGGGGTGGTTTTAGGGTTAAAACCCCTCCCAGAGCTGAGAAAGATCGCTATAATTGCTGCTTATATGAATGAAATTCAAACTTAATATTTAAATGTTTTGGCGCATTTCGGAATCCGCCACTTTAATGAATCAGATTTCATTTAATAAAGTGATTCAATTAAATGGCAAAAATTCTACTTAAAATTGTGAAAGTGCATATTACATGAATCAGTTAAGTAAAAATTGGTTATTTGAACTAAATTACTTTTCTTAGATGCTTCATGCTAAAAAAAAATGATGATTTGCGGCCACACAGACGCTCTTTGAGTTTAAGTATTATACAGTAAATATTCTAACTAGTACTGATTCTATTAACCGGCGATTCAAATAACCTTTATCAGAAACTCAATCCCCCCCCCCCCCTTAGAACCGAATTCTGGCTGCGCCACTGAGGTTAATAATTATATTAATTTCGTTTTCTTTGGAACCTTTTCCACAGACATGTACATACAGTATCAAACAAATTAAAATCATGTTCTGCCACATTGATGGTTAAAATACAACATTTTGTATTTATTGTTTTATTCAAATTGATTTTATAAAATTTTGTGAAGGTATAGTATTATACATGAATAAAATGCTCAATAAAGTTCGTAACAAAATATATAATAAGATTTAGAGATGTGAAGCAATGTAATTTAAGAAAGCAATTTAATGCTCTCTAATGGTAGGAAAAAATAAAAATTTAATAGCTGCGAAACATTTACATTGAACGTCACAAAAATCAATAGGACTGTTGTGGTTAGAAATAAAAACAATGCCACTGAATTTAGTCGAAATTTGTTTATATCTTTGAAAGATATCGCGTATATGTATATCGTAAAAAGGTAAGATCACTAATGTGTGACTTTACTTTCATCTAGCATAGGGAGTGATTTCGAGAGCATTTATGTTAGGTGATCTAAACATCAAAACTGTAAAATTAATGTAACATAACATGCAATTGTGAAGACATACAATAGGTGTATGGATAGTGCAGATTTAAGCGATAAATTTTTAGCTTACTACCGTTGTGATATTCGCACAAAAAAGTGACCAACAAGAGTTTTTGTACATTTTACAGATTAATTTATTTGCTATTTCCAATTGTTGGATAATGTACATCGGGAATTGTAAAGCAAATGAAGTTCCTCGAAAAGACAGATTGTTTCTCTTACAGTACCGATTAGAGATTACTCAAATACTTCTAAAATATCAGGGCAAAGTAAGTCAAGCACAACGACGGCGTAGACCACGCAAAATTTATTCATATGAAAATGATTCTAAAAATAAACCACAGCGAAAACAACCTAAAGTTATTCAGCAGGCAATTTCCGATATTAGATACGACAAGATTGGACATTTTCCATGTTGAACAAATGATAACTTTGTTTTAAAATGTAGATTTGAAGGCTGAAAATCAAGAACAATTTGTACAAATGCAACATGTACCTCTGTATCCAAAAAAATAATTGTTTCGAAAAATAACATGTAAAATAAACATACATATATTAATTGTCCCCCGAATTCCTTGTTTAAATAAAATTTAAGAAATGAAGTGTTAATTTGTTTATTTATTTATTTTGTAGTACGAACCCAAGGTGCACATAAGTGTACTTGCTAGAAAATAGAAATTAATAATAATAATAATTATTATTATTATTATTATTATTATTATTTTACAAAATTATGTTTCTGTACGTTCAGATACATGAAACAAACTGTCAAAAAATTTTATGATGCCTTAAAATACGTCAAGTCTGAAGAGGTTAAAGATAATAATAATAATTATAATATAGCTTGATTAATATTATTTATTAGAAAATTTTCTTTGCTTAATGAATGATTATAATGTGGTCTGGTTAATTTGTTGTCGAGAAATAACAAATTTTTAAATGCATATTGGGAAAAATTTTATTAATCTGAGTAGATGGTTTATATTTTAATACTTTACTCTTTTTTACTGTTTATTACTTATATAATTTGTCAAAAATCGTTCGACAGCAATTCATAAATAGATCAATACTATGTACATTAAAAATATTAAAATATACTTTTAAATTTTATTTTGGAAAAATGCGATGCATTTTATAAATAGTGTACATATGTTTTATTTTTATGTTTTATATTATGCATATCCAAGATGGGTAAGAATAACGGTGACCTCCAACGATTGGTTTTAACAAGCAACTGTAAAAGCATATGTCATACTTTTAACAATTTACTAAAAAAAAGAAAACTTTTTTTTTTTTTTTTTTTTTTTTTTTTTTAGGTTTAAATTATATAATTCTAAAATCGCATATTGCACATATTTAACGTAAAGCAAACTATAAATGATTTCCTTTCTAATATATTAAATGTATACAGTTTGCGAAAAGAAAATTCAATTTAAAGTATGGTACATTACATTGACTCTAGAATCAATAATTAATGTTTTATTTTATGTCAGACGTAAACTATTCGAGACCATTAGTTAAAAAAAAAATACAAACACAAACTAATGAAAAAAAGTAAGAGAAAACAAAAACTTTTACCAAGAAAATGAAAAAAAAAAGAAAGAAAGGAGCATTTACTTTTATTCAACCTACTTTACATTCATTTATTCACGAGTCTACATCGGTAGTGAAATTTGTACTTTAAAATGGAAGTCCGCCATTATAAATGATATTTTATGATTTATTCATACATCAGAATTTGCATTAAACAATAGTTTCCACAAGAAAACTATGAATGCAGTAGACCGTTTATCGATTTTATTGTGTGGTTTGAAAATTTTATATTACAACAATTTAAAGTAGTTTTGTTTAATAAAATGTAAAGTTGTACTAAATTCGTTTAAATAAAGATTAGGTGTTTACACAAATAATATGAAATTCATTTCCAACACAATAGATAGCAACATTTTATATAAATTTTGTAATTATCTGTAAGGAATTTAATTATTTGAAAAATATTCGGCAAAAATACATATACAGGGCTGCCACAGGCGAATATTTTTATATTCTATTCTCACCAATATTTTTCTAATAAATACTTTGAAGTACTATATTTTTCTTACAAATGTTGTCAAAGTGTGTGTTCAGGATTTCTGCTTAGAGAAACTGGTGCCAGTCTGAAATAAAAAATAGTCGCCTGTGGCAGCTCTTATATAGTAAATCTAGGAGAGATCACGCACAAAGAGATTCGACAGGAATTACAATGCGCGAGGCGACTCCAGATACTTGTTCAGCAGCGTTAGTGCACACTGTAAAAAAAAAATCAAGAGGTTACTAAAAATTTCTTAGTAAATTTGTATTCCACTGAATTTTTTAGTAACCATTACAAACTTTTTTTTTTGCAAGTGAAACAAACATTTCTTTTGTAAACTGAACAAAAGAATTTTTTGTATAACTAACTTAAAACTTTTTAGTATGAGCCACCAAGCAAATTTTAGTAATAGCCCCAAAATTATTTTTAGTAACCATTACATGTGCCCGAAGGGAAGGAGCTTCCTTCGAGCTGCATCCAGTGGGTAAAAAGACAGGCTTCTGAAACGGAAGATTTTCGATAAAGCCGCAACAGATGGCAGCACCAAACATTGCTCCCTACTCTATTTTGACATGTTTCTAAATGGGGCAGGAAAAGCTCAGAGATCATTACCCATGGTAACTACTACGACAGGACTTTCATATTCCGTTTATTTACATTCGGTGCATATTTGGCTGCGGTCAGCATGGAACCCAGGTACTTTCAGCCTCGAGTTCTGTACTATGACCACTAAGCTATCATCGCCACACCAAGTGAGCTTTAGTAATAGCTATTAAAAATGTAAAACTATTAACTCTATTCATTGCTAGCTTTTTTCTAGTAATTCTTACAGATTCCTTGTAACCGAATAAGATTACTACAAATTTCTTAGTAATTACAAGGATTACTAAAATTTTTTTACTAGATAGACCCTTTTTTTTACAGTGCAGTGTCCACATAAATGTGCATATTTATTGTTCCAATTCGTTTTGGATAAAGCAATTTTATTTTGTATTGTTTTACCAAAGTAAATGCTTGAATTTTCATAAGTATTCCTCTAAATTTTACAGAATGTCAACTGGATTTATTTGTGTCTCAAGTTACGCCTCAAGATTAGGTGCTCATGAAGTCTATTCCAACTTGTGCTGCAGAGAAGCCTTACTAACATATAGGAGAAATGTGAGAAAAACCATGTGAAGAATGTCAAGAAAAAAAAGAGAGCCAAGCTGGAAATGAAAATGAAAAAGTGCCAAGCTGGGCATCGTCCTCGTTGTTTAAATTTTAGAGCACTTGGAGCGCTATTCGAAGAGTTTCGGGCTTGATCTCCGGTTTGGACATTTTTCACAATGTTCGTTTTACACTTAGATAATAAGTGATAACCCACATATTAAATATTAAATAATTTCAAGCGTGATTTCCCTATTGAAAAATTAAAGAATGTCAGTATAAAAAATATTTTGAACTAAAACAATTTCTTTTAAGCTACTATCCTAGAGTAAGGATGCGAACACCAACAATTTATTTTAGAAGGTGCAAATATTTAAAAAGAAGGCTGCGCAATCTCTCCTACCAAAATATGAGAGTT
Organism: Maratus speculifer; assembly: GCA_964019185.1. Lineage (NCBI taxonomy): Eukaryota > Metazoa > Arthropoda > Arachnida > Araneae > Salticidae > Maratus > Maratus speculifer. The sequence goes on along the minus strand of OZ025295.1, from coordinate 298,776,648 downwards.
TGCGCATCTGCTACTTAGGAGAGATGCCGCATTTCCCTATCAGTTCCAATCTAAGAAAAGATTACGCTGCTTGTTGGTAAATTTTCATGAATTGCAAATTACGTGCAAAACATATGAATGAATCCATTTTGAAATAATTTTGAAAAGATTAAAAAAAAAATTATCGAAACCGAATTGGACAACAAATTAATTTCGTAAAAAATTCATTATTTTCAAAACAAATGAAGAACTTTTTATGTAAATTTAAGTGCAAATATATTTATCATTTTCTAATCGTCTGTACGAGATCCATGTAGATATGAGAAAAAAATCATGTTTCAAAAATTATTTAAAAAAAAAACTAAAATTTGAATAAATTGCTATATAGCTTTTAAACAAATTGCATTTGGAAGTATATTTTTGCCTTATTCGACAGTGAAAAAATTTAAAATGTGTGGTATCCAGAAGTTAAAAGAAATTGTAGTAAAAATTAATAAAATTTAAAATTGATCATCTGCTGTTGTTACCGTCAAAATGTCGTCAGTGCTATGCATGTACTCGCTTGTGTTTTAGGTAGCTTTCATTACAAAAAGTAAAAAGCTACCTATTGCCGCCGTCCGGTGGAAAGCACTTCAGGAAAATTTTGGTATTTTTTCACCGATCATGATCCCCAGACCCCAAAACCACCCTCTGTTCAAATGTTGACATATATATATATATATATATATATATATATACAGGGTGATTCTAAATTTTTTTACAATAAAAGTGGGGTGATAGTACAGATCAAGACAAACAATATTAAATAGGACAACAAGGGTTCACAACTTTTTCCAAAGGAGGTAACCGCCATTAAATTTTAGGGACCAAAATTTCAAATAAACAAAAAACGGAAAAATCGGTCAATTGACTTGCGATTTTCACTAAAATTATTCTTTATGTCGGCATTTTCTTGAAATTAAATTATAAAGGTAAATTTCAAAAAATGCCGATAGAGGGCGCTTTAGACTTTGGAGTAACGAACAACTATTTTTTGCCGGTATTTTTTGCATCTCATTAAATGTTTTCATAAGCTTAGACTCAAACTTAAATTTTGAGCTCAAAATCTGAACAGTTGGGTGTGCTTAAGCAACACAAACTGAGCTGTGTTCAGAGGGTTCAAATTTCAAATGATTATAAAAAACGGAAAAAATGGTCGATTGATTTGCAGTTTTCACTAAAACTATTCTTTACTGAGGTATTTTCGTAAAAATAAATTATAAAGATAAATTTCAAAAAATGCCGATAGAGGGCGCTTTAAACTTTAGAGTAACGAACAACTCTTTTTTGGCGTTAGTTTTTGCATCTTATTAAATGCTGTCGTAAGCTTAGACTTGAACTTAAATTTTGAGCTCAAAATCTGAATAGCTGGGAGTGGTTAAGTAGACAAACTTAGCTATGATCAGAGGGTTCAAATTTCAAATGATTGTAAAAAACGGGAAAATTGGTTGATTCGTTTGCGGTTTTCGCTAAAACTAATTTTTAAATCAGCATTTTCTTGAAAATAAATTTTAAAGATAAATTTCACAAAATGCCGATAGAGGGCGCCTTAGACTTTGGAGTAGCGTACAACTACTTTTAACTGTTATTTTTTTAATCTCATTAAATGCTTTCAAATGCATAAACTTAAATTTTGGGCTCAAATTCTGAATCGTTGTGAGTGTTTAAGTAGTGAAAAATTGAATTGTGTTGAAGGAGGAAGGAGGGTTAAATTTCCACTTATGAACAAACTTCAGTTTGCGCTTCTTAACCCCTCATAATGATTTAGAATTTGAGCTCAAAATTTAAGTTTAAATCTAAGCTTCCGAAACATTTAAAAACTTTTGCAAGCATTTAATTAGAGCCCAAAAATAATGGTTAAAATGAATTGTTGGTTAATCTGAAGTTTAAGGCGCCCTCTGACGGATTTTTTAAAAAATTTTCTTTAAAATTTATTTTCACAAAGATACCGACTTAAAGAACATTTTTATTTTAAACCGCAAACGAATCAACCAATTTTTCCATTTTCTATAATTATTTTAAATTTGAACCTCCCCTCTCCCTTAAACACAGTTCAGTTTGTGCTACTCCCTACTATTCAGATTTTGAGCTCAAAATTTAAGTTTAAGTCTAAGCTTCCGAAAACATTTAACGAGATGCAAAAAATAACGGTAAAAAAATAGTGGTTCGTTACTCCAAAGTTTAAAGCGCCCTTTATCGACATTTTTTGAAATTTATCTTTATAATTTATTTTTAAGAAAATACCAACATAAAGAATAGTTTTAGTGAAAAGCACAAATCAATGAGCCAATTTTTCCGTTTTTTAAAATCATTTGAAATTTGAACCCTCTGAACAAAGTTCAATTTTTGCTATTTAACTACTCCCAGCTTTCAGATTTTGAGCCCAATTGAGCAAAATTTAAGTTTGAATTTATGCTTACGAAAACACTTAATGAGATGCAAAAAATACCGGCAAAAATAGTTGTTCGTTACTCCAAAGTCTAAAGCGCCCTCTATCGCCATTTTTTGAAATTTATCTTTATAATTTAATTTTAAGAAAATGCAGGCATAAAGAATAATTTTAGTGAAAACCGCAAATCAGTCGACGGATTTTTCCATTTTTTTTTATTTGATATTTTGGTACCTAAACTTTAATGGCAGATATCTGCTTTGAAAAGCGTTTTAGAATCACCCTGTATATATATATATATATATCTGATTTTTGTCATGCTGTAACTAACGTATTTATGAACCGATTTGAATGAAACTTGATAGGTACATAGTACATACAAATGTTTCGACCAAGTTCGTTGGCCAGCATTATCTACCATCTTGTCTCAAAATGGCGGCCATTTAAATTAAAATAAATTAAAATTTAAAATTAAATGTGAAAAAGTTAAAAGTTGAAAAATATTTTTCTTTTATATGTTAGAATTTGAAACAACGATTTCAGAACACTTTTTATTTTCTCTATATCTTAAAAAATGATTGAGTTATAGCACTTTGAATTTTTCTTATGGTTGACATTTTGAAACGATCTGATGTTTGTCACGTGATAACACGCGTATTTATCAATCGATTTGGATGTAACTTGGTGTGTACATAGTACATAATGAGGCCTGGACTGAGTTCGTTAGCCAGTTCCATTCGCCATCTTGTTCCAAAATGGCGGCCCTTTAATTTTTTTTTATTTAAAATTTAAAATTAGTCACAAAAAAGTGAGAAAGTGAAAAAGATTTTTCTTTTATGCATTTGACCTTGATACAAAGATTCCAGAGCATTTTTTATTTTGTCTGTAGCTTAAAAAATGTCTGAGTTATAGCACTTTTAATTTCTAGTGTTGCTCACATTTTGAAATGATCTGATTTTTGTCACGTGATAACACGCGTATTTATTAACCAATTTGTATGAAACTTGGTGCGTACATAGTACCTACCGATCTCTGTACCAAGTTCGTTGGCCAGTTCCTTCCGCCATCTTGTTTCAAAATGGCGGAATTTTAATTTTTTTAAATAAAAATTAAATTTTAAAATTAGATGCAAAAATTTAAGAAATTGAAAAAGATTTTTCTTTTGACTATTTGACCTTTATACAAAGGTTCCAGAGCATTTTTTGTTTCATCTATATCTTGAAAAATGGCTGAGCTATAGCACTTTCAATTTCCAGTGTAATTGACATTTTGAAACGGTCTGAAATTTGTCACGCGATAATAAGCATATTTATAAACTGATTTGGATATAACTCCGCGTGTACTTAGTACATACCAATGTCTTAACCGAGTTCACTATCCAACTTCATCCGACATCTTGTTTCAAAATGGCAGCCATTTAAGTTCATCAAAAATCTTTTAGATGTATAATGATATACAAACAAAAAATTGGAAATTGAAAAAAGGTTCTTTCTAAAGTATTTATCTTAATAATGAATTCCGGCGTATTTTTTGCTTTGTCTTTACCTTAAAAAACGCCTGAGATATATAGCATTTTAAATTTCTAATGCTGGTGACATTTTTTTTAAAAATCAATTTGCCGCGACAGCACTCGTATATATTAATCGATTTCGATGTGAATGTGCATATGCGCATGAATTAAGATTTCGACCAAGCACATTGGTTTGTTTTATGCTTCATGTTGCTTTAAAATGACATACACTTCATGATATCGTGGAATTTTGCGACCCTCTAAATCACTTAAAATAAAACCAGGTTGAATAAAAGATAATCAATTTCTAAAAATTCCTATTAATATTCAGCATTGACAAAAACTAGTATTCAATCTTATAAAATCGGGTTCCACTAATTTGAGTTTAGTATGTTTGAATAATGTAACTTAATTTAAAATAAATAAATAAATAAATAAGTATATGAAAGCTACCTCTTTCTCCCGGCATTGCCGGAAGGACTTTTGTGGTATTGATAGCTAGTCAGTCCGTAAATCGAGTTCGTTGGTGCATCTCTGCAAATGAACGATAAATTTTATACATTATATAATCCATAAGAAAACATGTCGTTTAATGTAGTAACATGTTGTAGTCAATTTAAGAACAGCCAAAGACACAGAAAGTGTTGTCCGATAGGCATTTCTCTATTGCAGTGTATCACTGTCTATGCATCGGCCTCGTGTAATAATAAAAAATAATGATAATAATAATAAAAAACTCACATTAAGCACCAAATAAGGGAATTTTTTTGCTGGTTTGCGGAGTTGAAATTATCCATTTACTATACTATTAAATAACTGTATGCAAAATATCGCTAGTCGGTCGATCGCCGGAGTGAGGAATTTTACAATGGAGGGCCAAAATCACAGTCCAGTGAAATCCAAGCGCATTATTGGTCATTGAGCCGCGTCCTTTTCAGAGAATAATCTCTTAGCGGTGGGGGAAATGTCGCATTACTTCTTTTTCCGAGAAAAAATCGTAGAGGCAATTTTGAAGTAAATCTGATCTGTTTTCATTTATAATCAAAATTTTTCACTCTCGTTCTATAAAATGTCATCAAAATATCTTAACTGAGTTAATTTCGATGATTTATCGTAAATAAGAACAGACGGTAACAATCGCTTGAAAATTACTTTACCCCTCCTTCTTTTTCAAATGGAGAAACAAATTCGGGATTTTCACCCTTTCCACACGACCAATGAGGTGTTTGGATTTTACTTGACTGTGAATTTGGCCCTCCATTTTAAAATTTCGCCGCTGGAGTCAAAATCTCACAGCATTTTTTAGTGTATATTTTCACATCTGTAAATCAAAGATTACTGTTTTCAATTTTTATTTAGACTATTAAAAGTACGTCTGAAATATTTACATGACTATTTTAGATTGTACTTATTTTTAATAGTATTTGCAGCAAATTGTTGAATTTCTATTTTATAATCAATTTTTTTTATAAACAAAATTAGGTTATTTAATAACACATTGAAAAAAAAGAGGATACAATCAGGGATTAAAAATAGATTTTTGAATGTTTCACACCGAATCTGCTTTTCTAACTTTTTTTTCTTTTTTCATTTGGATAATATTTTTTTATTTCTTGTTCACCAAATCGCTAATGCTGGTCAAAATCGAGCAAGAACCCTGGTTCACCTTGGTATTTCAATAAAAGAGATTTGAGACTACGGGATTCCCTGCTTATTAAAGATAATATAGTGATGTAGATATATTTAGGGTATCCAGCGATATTAAATATTTGTGATATTTTCAAAATGACGTTTGTCAGTATGCATAGCAATTTATTTTATTTAGACATAAAGTATAAATTAGAAAAATTCTTGGAGACAGCCTTTTCCCCTTTCGTTATTTTAAAGTCTAAGATTTACACTTTATCAACTTTGCTAATTTTTTCAATTCCAATGCCATCCTCATCTAATATTGATTAAAAGGAAAAAAGAAAAAAGTTTTTATTTTTATCACAATATAATGGCTATTTATTTTGTGGGCTATCCCAAAGGGTCCCTCGTAATGTTCATTTTCTATATGAAACATCTATATAATAAAGGCCAAACGTATCTGTGCGTAACGCATACGTCATGTTTTGAATGGCAACACTTTCCGATGAAATTTCGGTTTTGCAATTTTCGCTATTGTAAATTTTTAAACTTCTAGACATAGCACGTTTTCAATCTTTATACCATCGTTTAGAGAAAAAAATGCACTTTTAAATGCCGTTTGTTAGAAAACTGTATCTCAATTTGTTTTTGAGATATTAATTTTTTTGTAGTTTTTGGTTCAATTTCTCTAATGGTGGCAACTTGAGTATCGCATTTATGTGAGAAAAAGAGAAAAAATAGCCATAGAGTAAAAACGAAAAAAAAATAGAGATGCAGTTTAGTGGCTGGAGGTGACGCCAAAAATGTAACTCTAAAATTCGCTGCATTGCATCAAACACAACGACGTGCTTTCACAAAAAAGAAAAACTTTTAGCGATGCAATTTTAATTCATAATACAATGAAATGCTATTTTATAATGCTAAAATATATTCAGATCTTTATCATTTAGAGAAAAAATTATGTTAAAAAATTCGGTCTCTGTTCCATGTGATTGTTTTGTTTGGGTCGAATGAGAGACTTATATTGGAAGAATAACGCCCATCAAACCGTTTTAATCGCATACTGCGCCCCCATCTATCTCTTTTCTCCATGGAAAATAACAGATCATTGTATATTTTAGTTGTCATTTTTTCATAGCAACTGAAAAAAATAGTTGGCTATAAAACCCGGTGAATGTTGTTGGTTTTATTTCGTTTTTATCTATGAATTTAGTGACTTTTAGTTCGTTGTAAACTTACTTTACAAAAGATACATCAATTAACCTTTACAAAAATGTATTTTAAAGAATATCTGGGTGTCATATTTTCTTAGTTGTTTTTAAAAACTGAGAATGCAATTTTATTCTTTAGCGAAATCTTTGGCTAATAACTGCTATCTTGCGTCTAATACGCAGGGCCGTAATGAACAATAGGGAAGGCTCAAGAGAATGTAGGGGGGCTCATAATTTTTTTTCTCTCTCTCTCTGACGCAGAAAGATAAATTAGTGCATATTCATATTGTAAGTACTCTGTTATTTATTAAATTGTTAAAATAAAATCATTTTATGCTTAGAAAAGTATATGATGATGAAGTTTTGAGTGTATAACTGGTGCAAAATAGCCCATCATGTTAGCTTCATATGTACAAATAGGATGAGGGAGTGTTGAAACACTTATTTTAGATACAATTAGTAACTCTGCAAAACTGTGAAAAGGTTTCAAAACTAAATTAGATTTTTAAACAATACTTCATTTGAATTTTCGGAACAGAAATTCATTGAGTGAGCTTGGAATCTTTTCCAGGGGGGAGCTCAAAATATTTTAGGGGAGGGGGGGAGCGCCCCCTTAGCTACGGCCCCGCTAATACGGAAGTACCGATAATTTTTAAAGCTGTATATGATTACATAAATATGTTTAATATAAAATTGCTATTTGGAATTAGTTGGCAGTTTAAAAAGCCTGTTACGCAGAAAAAATTTATTGGGCTTTCCAATTTTAAATTTTAAAAAAGTTTTTCACCTTTACTTTGTGACTCGGGAACCCCGGATTCGGTGTACTAGTTATTTTAATAAATAGAACATCTTTAAAAAAAATCTGTTCAAAAATTGATTCGAATAGAAAATAAAGGGTTTAGAAATCATTGCTTTTTTCCATAGTTCATTACACATATATATACTTCTTATTGAATTAATGTTGATTTCATTATTGGATTTCTGATATTTTCTTTTCTATTTTATTCATTAAATACTTTTATTCATGTAGAATCCTCTTCTGATTGCTGCAAATTCAAACGACTATAAACTTGCATTACATCTTATTTCTACCATTAATCTTATTTCGCTAAAATCCAATATGAATGCGATTTCATAAAAATATAATAAGATTTTATGGAAGAACTTTTAGAGTAAATTGCAAAATTCATATTAGGAAATATCTGAATATTTTATTTTGCGGCTGTAGCAATTTATTCCCCAAGCCCATCGCTGATTTGTTTCAGTTGAAATAAAAGAGAAATGAACTTAAATCAATATCCCTTTAATATATTTATCCATAATGTTGTCTGGGAATTAGACAGACAAGCATATCCCAAAGACAGAGTAAGTAATACATTTGCTTTATAAAAAAGCATTTTAAAACGAATTTATTGATATCTTACAGATGTAGGAAGGCTAAATACCTTTTTTTAATAATACATCTCTATTTGCTTTAAATACGATTTAAAATAAAAAATAGAAATATTATTATTATTATTTTCAATACACATCAAATGAATGTTACACAATACATGTCTTTTTACTTTCTTCTATCTTTACGAGAAGAAAGTACTGGATTCATGAAATTTTTCGACCGCCTTTTTTCGACAAATTTACACGTTATAGGGGCAGAGATCCCCCAAAATATGTACAGTCGAATCTCTATATAACGAAACTCCATACATCGAATTTCTTTATATAACGAATTTTTAGTAGGAACGGTCCCCTTTTCCCATGATTACATTAAAAACAGTCTCTATATAGCGAAATGTTTATCTCCATATAACGAATTTTTAAATAAAATGTTCTGTATTTATTCAGTTATGGAAAAGTTTCGAGATCACATATAATCAGTTTTCCATCACTGATTCCTAATTTATTGTTTAATGCTGAGTTTTGTTTTTTTAATCTTATTCCTCTACTTTGAATATCTGTATATTTTGGCAAAATTAGTCGATGGGCTAGTCATGTAGTAACAATTTATTTTATGGGAACAGCAATTCATTGATCAGTTCTCTTGTTTATTTTTTTAAAAATAATAAAATGAAATTGGAATGAATTTAAATCAATGTTCATTTAATAATTTCATACACAGCGTTTTCTGGACAATAAGGCGTATCTCAAAAACAGAATAAGTCGTACCCGTCCAGCAAAAGTTAAACAATGATAAATTTTCTAACAAGGGTTCTTAGATTCGTATATGCTAAAATTGATATACCACATCCTAATTAATTCTTAAAATCTTAAAACAAGGATGTAATTTTTAGAATTTTAAAAATATGTTAATGTTTGATACAGATTTTTATTACATAATATAAATATTTTCAATTATCGAAAATATTTATTTTCTAAATAAAAGATGTTGACTAAAATAAACTATCACCAAGCAAAAATTAATGTTCAAAGAAAGAATAATGTTAGAAAGATAATATTTGAAATGATACACTTTAAATACTTTTGTTATGATTATTATTGTTGTTGTTCTTTATTTTATTATTGAATTTCAGATTATTATTTTTTTTTTTTTAGCTTTTTACTTTAAACAAATGCTTCCTCATTCATAAAACTGATTGCTGCAAATTCAGGCAACAATAAATTTGCATTGAATTTTACTTCTACCATTCTAAAAAATACAATACATACATATAATTTCATAAAATTATATTAAGATTTTATTGAAGAAACTTGTAGAATAAATTGTAAAAAACAATGCTGAAAATATTAGAATAATTTACTTTATGGGATTGTAAATTTGTTTTTCAGCTCCAAGCTCCATTCTTTATTTTTTTTTCTGTTAAAATGAAACAGGATTGAGTTTGATTCAATGATTGTTTAACCCTTCCGGTTCCGAATTTTTTTCCATTTTTAGAAAAAAAAAAGATATTTTTATTTTAATAACGTTAATCGTTGGTATACTTATTGAAGCTTTAAGATTATCTCACTGTCTGAAATCAAACAAATGTACGCATATTGTGTTCTATTCAATTCATATTTATATGATAATAGGCTAAGGAAGAGTTTTTGGAGATGTTTGGAAAATAACGTATTAAAACTGGATTTGAGATAGTATTAGAATTTTCTAAGGTTTTTTTTGCGTTTTATCATACATGATTTGTCCAGAAAAGTAATTTGCTTTAAATTTATAGAGTGAAATAAATGCATAAAATAAAGAATTTGCTAACGGCGCAAAGAAAATTAAACAAATTTTATTATTATTGTTATTACTAAATGTCAAAACATAATTGAAATCATATTAAGAAAGGCATAGCCACGTGCTAATATTTCTATATTTAGAAAGTATCTAAGTAATTGTTAAGAAAAAATTAATACTCGATCAAAAGACATGTTCTATTAATAGTACACCAGGTCAGAGAGGGTTCATATCTTTATTCACTGCCTAGTCTGGAAATTAGGCATAGATGTTTATCCCGAAAACAGAATGTGCAATGCAGCTCATTAAAATGTTACTTATAATGAATTTATTTATGAGTGCTGTAAGATTGATGAGTGCCGAATTTAAGTTTAAATGATACATTACTATTGATTATTATTATTATTATTATTATTATTATTATTATTATTATTATTATTATTATTATTATCATTTATTTTTATTTTATTTTATTTTATTTTAGAAGAACATAATGATTCCCCCCCCCCCCCTTTTTTAGGGAGAAAAATTCTCACTAAATTTTTTTATGATAAGCAATTGAAATATTTTCAGTTATCGATAATGTTTGTTTTCAAAATGAAAAATTTGATTGAAATTGTGTAGTTAAATTTCAAAAATTATTGTTCAAATAATGTTTTAATTGTGAAAAAAGGAATAATGAAAATATTAGAACAATTTACTTTATGGGAATGAAAACTTATTTTTCAACTCCATTCTTTATTCATTTCTGATAAAATGAAGGAGAAATGAGTTTTATTTAATATTCATTTTTTTATTTCTTTCCACTGCCTTGTCTAGGAATTAGGCATGGATGCTTAGCCTGAATACAGAATAAGTAATGCAGTTCCTTAAAATTTATTTTATAATTAATTTAATCATAAGTATTGTAAGATCTACGAGTACCAAATTGCAATTTAAATAATGCATCTATCAATTTAATTTTTTATTAACATAATGATGTGGTTTTCCTTTTTTAATGAAGAGAAATTCACACTGATGTTGATTCATGTTAAGTAATTGTAATATTTTCTGTTATCGATAATGTTCGTTTTCCAGATGAAAAGAATGAATAAAATAATATAAACAATTTTCAAAAATTTCTTTTTTAAATGACAAATTATAATATATATATATATATATATATATATATATATTTGTAATTCCTTATGGTTTTGAAGATGCATTTCAAATATGAGTTATTTTAATGAATTATTTTTGGTTCTTTATTAAATTTGATATTTGTGATTGGCCTTTTTCATTGAAGAAATATATTCTGAATTACAAAACGAACACATGTAATTACAGCAATTCAGACGACGGTAAATTTTATCATATCTTATTTCTATTATTAATTCCGGTTAGAAGAAATTCAATTTTACGAACTATTAGCGTATATTCAATTTTAGGGTTCTATAAAAATATTGTGGAAAATTTATTAAAGAAGCTTTGAAAATGAATTATAGAACTATTATGGAGAAAAAAAAATATTTACTTTATGGGAATATGGTAATTTATTCTTCAGCATATCGTTCATTGTTTCTAGTAAAGTAAAAAACAAATGAACTTGAATCAATATAAATTTTGTGTTCGCATTATTTGCGATATCTAGAAGTAATCAAAGATATTTAATCTGAAAGATGATATAAGTAGTAATCAGTTCATAAAAAAGTAATTTATGAGGAATTCATTGGTATGCATTTTTTTAGATTCATAAAGGATGAATTACAGTTCATATAATGCATCACTATCGGTTTTAGTTAGATTCGAAAAAAAAACGTGGTAAAAACAAAAAGAGAATTAATAGAAAATATATATCATATTTTGGGCAGTTTTTAGCTAATATTTATTGCAAATTTAAATATTGTCATTGACCGATAATGCTCATTTTCGAAATGAGGAATGTTTGTAAAAAGAGTGTGTCATCATTTTTATCTGGAAACTTTTCATCTGTTTTCTTTTGAATTTACTAGTAAAACACATAAATAAAGTTAAAAAAAATATTATAAACTACAGGCAATAGCTTTTATTTATTTCTCACACAATCAATTCTCCCTCCTTCTACCTAATACTATGCAAAAGCATACTTTGCATGGCAAACCGAAAAAAAAAATACAGGTCTAACTGTTTTACTTTTCAAATGACAGGAGGTCTTTTTTATCGAAAATATATTTTACAAAAAAAACTGTATACATTGTACATTTTTAGAAAGGACGTAAGAAAGCATGATTTTTGAAAGCTGAGTTACATACAAATCTGTGCAAATTTTAAGATATCGTCAATTGAAATTTGATTAATCTTGCTATGCCTCGTTCCATTGCAGTAACCATCATTCAAAGTTTATTGTCATTGAAAAGTAATTTTGAATAATACTAAAAATAGTTAACAGTGTAAAAATTATCGCATTTTTAGACAAGAATGTTATTCGCCTGTAAACGTATCAGACTTTATCATTCGCTTTGATGTGAACTTTATTCTATATTTAGAATTATAAAATGGGTTGTCTTTTCGTTGTTCTTTTTTTTTTCTTCTGCTTTTGGAAAGAATATTTTTGCAACAAATAAAGTTTTTAACAATTTGCGATTCGCGGTTTATACCGAATTTTATTTTTGGATTACTTCAAATGCACTCTTTGGGTAATTTTTATTTTTAAAAAAAATTCTTTTTTCGATTACTTACATTTTGGTCAGAAATTAAAGTATGATTTTTTCTGTAAATTCTGCGAGTATACTGTCTTTTAACATTGTTTTTAATAAGGTACCCTGGGGTAATAACGCCACGTTAAGGTTCTACCAATTTTCACGGCTCAGTTTTAGATTGTATTTTTCAAACAAATATATGATTTGATACAGCAACTCATTGACTATCTGTATAAAAAAAAATAATTTAACAGATATGTATTCATAAAATGTAATGGCGTGATTTCTTGACCAATGCTATTTGGCGTTATTACCCACATATATGGGTAATAACGCCATGCAAACAAAACTATGAAATAAGATGGAATAATTGCATGTAGATTGCCCAATTCTAAAAATACAAACTCTACAAACTTACAAATTGACAAATTGCATTCTAAGCTAATGAAAATGTTCAGTTTTTTCTGAAAGTGTAAGAAAAATAAAGGTGTGGTGTGGGAGGGAGGATGAGGCAAAAGAATATCAGACCGTGAGCTTCTTTTTGCTTAAAAAGGACTGCTTAAATAGAATTATTAGAAACATTGCACAGTTTTAACTGTGTTTATTTGAATCAGTATTTAGGATGTAGCTCGGCCACTGTAGGGAATCAACCGGGATATTAATGCCAAGGATTGGCGTTATTACCCCGTTATAGTTATTGCGCTGTACATTTTAAATTACAAATTATCTCGAGAAGATATCCAAAATCTTCAACAACATTTTGAAAGTCCGTGAAATGTACTACAAATTTATGTAATTAACAAAGTATTTCCGGATAAAAAAAATAGTCTTCACGTCTCAAAACGTATCTCGCAAAATTTAGATCAAGCGTTAATTTTAGTTGCTTGTAAAAACAATAAGACCTAAAAATGAAACAAATTAACTTGAAGCTGTTTTTTGCGGTTTATATGACTCAAAACCCTTCTGCGCAAAGCACATGGGTGTCATTTACCAGATTATTTCATAATTATGCATAATATTAGAACTTGGCGTTATTACCCGGCCTGGCTTTATTACCCCAGACCACCGTATGTAATTTTTTAGTGTTTGCAAAATGAATGTTGAAATTGCATTTTTAGAAATCAAAGGAAAATGTTTCGTGCGCAGTCTTTTCGATATAATTTTTTTGTATCATAAATAAAGAAAGAAAGAAAATTAGAGGTAATAACTTTTATAATTAAGAAAAAGACTATATAGCAAATTTTCAAACATAAAAATAAATACATTACGGAACACTTTTTGTCCCCAAATTCACAACACATTAATTTATTGTGAAGCATTTTTTGCATGGTGCCTGTATTCTTAATATTTTTCAAAAGTGTTGCACTCTAGAAACGTGTTCTTAATATGTTGCAAAGTATTGCTATCTTGAAAAAAATTCTAAGAATAGTGTTGTTAATTATGTTTAAATCATAAATAAATATAGGACAGTTGCACCATAAAATTTAACTAATAAGAATGTATTTATTAAAATACTAATCAATAATAAACTAAACAACTAAATAAAAATCTAGTATTTATGAAATCCCCATCACTTTATCTAATAATATTAAAAAAGTCTACATCGGCATGACTACGCGGAAACTTTTAATTAGAATTAAAGAGCATCGCAGAGATTTAAAACAATATAAACAGAATACTGCCCTTTCTCGCTTCTACTTGGCGAACAAGGGTTGTCATTTAACTTCGATGAGGCCAAAATAATAGTTCCGTGCAATAACCCAGTTCAAGGTAAAATAAGAGAATCCATCGAAATCATAGCACGAGAAAATAAACCATGTAATGATAATTTATCCTACAATATACCAAAAATATGGCATAACATCATAAAATCTTAAAATTTTTAGTTTAATGTAATATTTAAATTTTTACTCACGTATAAGTGGCAACATTTTTAAACTTTTAAAATTCATTTCCATTTTAATTTATTAGAAGTATTATCTCTCGATCAAGATGCAAACTTAGTCCTTCAGTTATCATATTTTCCTGAAGACGCCCGCAGAAGACAACGCGAAACGTTGAAAGTTTTATTTTATTTTAATTGTACAAATGTATATTAAAATTCCTGTTTTGTGCACCACTGAGCAATGTGTTGTATTTTAATAAATACATTCTTATGTTTAAACCGTTTTGGTGAAAATGGTTTCTTAAAATAGTGTTATGCTCCACAACACTTTGTCCCCAAATTAACAACAGATATTAATCGCCACACAATTTAGAACACTATAAAATAACACATGTAAAATACTTTCAAAATATTTTCTACACGGTGCCTTTAAAATTAAACAATTTTAAAAACGAATGTTTTTAATTATGTTTTAAAAACATAATGCCTCCTCTTGTTACTTTTTAACATCATTATTCATAATCTTTTTATTTCATACAACGCATTCGCAACACATCCACACCACAATCGAAAAATGGTTTTAGTTAGAAATGTTGATTTTTATGTTCAGTTAGTGTTGCAAAAGTGTTTCATGTGTTTGCAGTATAACAGATGATTATTAGAAAAATTTTTCATACTTTTGTGTATTTTATGTAAATCTACTTAAGAATGGTATGGTTATATATTTTTTTCAATCAAAAATGATTAATTTGTTCATTATTATTAGTAGTAAATAAAAAAGTTGAATGCTAAATTCATCTTTAAAAAATAAACTTAAAATCAAACTATATGTAAACTATTAAAAAAAATTTAAAAAGATGATAAATTATTTTAATTCTTAGTACTTTTAACAGTAAACGCAATAAGCGTTTGGGGAGAGAACGGCTTCTAATGGTAGAACTTTGAAAACATTCTCCTTCCCTTTCAGCTGCGAAGAAAAGGGGAAAATCGCTAATTTCTGCCCTCAACCTTTCTGCCCTCAACTATTTCATTTATTGTATAAATCCAAAAGGGTACATTAAAAAAGTATATATTTACTCTTAATATAAATATTTGTATAGTTATTAGATTCGTTATTCAACCAATACCGTCTAAAATAAGTACAATTGCAGACCAGATGATTAAACAGTATTTATACATAAACCAAGTAATTAATTCCATAACCGATGTTAACAAGCATAAATATCAATAAATTTACATTTAAAACTTAATTTCTAAACTTAATTACATTTTTAAAAACAAAATTATTTTTTAGCAGCTACTTATAAAAGACTGAAAGGTATAATACATGAAATTTTTGCTTTAATACAAACAACTATATGACATATTTAAAAATACAAAATAAAATAAAATAAAATAAAATAAATCACTTTTATTTTATTATTCTTACACTTTAATATGTTTTTGTAACAGACATACAAAATAAGTAGATTTGTTAATTTTGCAACATTTTTCTATATTTATTTGACTATAAATGTACTATGGATTTTTTTTTATTACTGTATCTTGTAGGTTAAATATTGTTCATGGATGACTATTAGTGCCGTGAAAGGGAGAGCGATAATAAACATGATAAGTAATTAAGGAATCTAGGTTCGTTTTAAAACATAATTTTTATTTTGCCCTTTCGAGAGATAATGGGTGCCCAACGTGGTATTGGCAAGGACAGCAGAGGGAGGCAAAGTGGATCTCCTTACAGTGAGAACTAAGATAGCGTCAGTAGTCAATTATCGCCAAAGGGTTACAATGTTTGGCATGTATATGATATTTGGCAAAAATATAAGTGCAATTTTTTTCTTCTGAGAGAGAGATTTTGTACTTAGCATATTAACAAGATAATCGCTAATTGGCAATAAAAGTGTTTAAAATTTGATATTGGAATTTGAAAAAGCAAAGGAATTTTTGCGGTTAGACCTGGGGCTCGTGAAGTGGACTAAAATTCGCGAATGCGTACCATATAAGGAAATAGTAGCATGGGAGGCGATCTATTTTAACATGTACGACGCGCAAAATATCTTATGCAGCATTTTTATTATAGGGCAGCTGGTATGCAGAAAACCACAAGCGGTTTCATGACCATATAAGGTATGGAAAGACATGTGCCGGCTTAGAGATGTCCGTTATATTAAGGGGGAGGGGGTCGTTTGCGTATTACAAAAATGAAAAAAGGGGCGATATATCTATAACTTCAACTGTAATGTAGATCTTGTTGTGATCATGATTTTTAGGTACTTTAAAAGAATATATATATATATTTTTTTATGGAGAAAAAGATAAGTTTATCAATTTGTTAACTTGGCATCGTCATATTCAATGATATATGATATATTGATATCATAATAAATCTAAATCATATTTATATATAATTATATTCGAAAGCAATCTGTGTTTGTTCATGAAACATACTGATTCTTTTTCCTTTCAAATGACTCCTCTTCTTTCGAAAATTTTCTACATTAATCTTTGAAATGAGCTGTATCGGCTCAAATAAGTTAAATACTCTTTATTTATTGTTTCAAACTCCACTTTTTATTACTATCAGTCTCAACTGACTCAAGACGTCAAAGCAAAGTATAAATAAAGGCATGCATATAAGACTAAACTTTGAAGGCCCTTTTCACATGCTCATTAAAAGCTAAGCACTTAACGGTAATAGTTTTCTTTTTAAGTTTGAAACCACGGAAATGTTCTGAATACTCTTTAAGAAACTTTTTGTATGACAGATAATCATTTATAAAAATCATTATAAAAGATAAGATAAATCAAAATATGTATATCTAAAACCTTTTTTTAACAAGGCGAAAATCCTATAATTAGATAATCATTTTGTATCGCTTATGAATTAATTACATTTCATTTTATATGAAAATAAAAAGTTTAGTTCTGAGATATTCATACGCATAATAATTGAATAATTATGAATATTTATGTATTCATTAATTAATTATGTTATCTCATACATTCTTCAGAAAACTACTTAAGAATGTATTAAACATACATTATAAAATACTCAAATCGAATCCCCTTAACTAAAAATTTTGGCAAAAGCTTATAAAAGAAAAAAAAAGGGGGGGCTGAATAAGAGGATAATGTTAATGTTGGTGCTAAGCTTAATAAAATATTAAATATTTACAACTGGCCTAATTTAACAAAGGATAAATGAACGCACAGAAAGATAAATCCTTTATTTATAAAACTTTATCAAAAAATTACACTGTAACAATAAAATTTCTGATGCGATAAAAGGAAAAAAATCAGTATTCCGTAGATAATAATAGATTTCGAATATTGTTTATTTATTTTTTATTGTAAAAAAACGATAATACATATAAATATAATATACTTATTTTTTATTTTAAATATGTTAATAAACGATTTTTTAACATACAGGGTGTTTCTAAACTCATGGTACAAACTTTAAGGGGTCATAGTACACATCAAGACAAGCAATGTTAAATCGGAAACTATGGGTCCCAAACGCTTTCCGAAGGAGATAGGCCCCATTGTGCGGAATATGCGCAGTTGAAATTCCTTCCTTCGCCTCTGAAGAAACGGAAGGATAATTTTTTCTAAGTTCTACCATTAGAAGCCGTTCTCTCCCCAGACGCTTGTGTAAACGCAGCCTTTGACAAAAAAAAAAAAAAAAAAATAAAAAAATAAAAAAAAATAAAAAAAATACTGTTATTAACGTCTTATTTTTCAAATGTCACGCAAAGGAGTGAAAAAGGGGCAAAAAGGAGTGAAAGTGAAAGTCAATTTTTAGATCCGGAAAACATTGGGAAAATATACTATAGAAGTTCAGGAAAATGGAATATCACTTGCTTTATGATACTTTAAATAAATGAGATACAAATTCTGGGCATGTTGTAAGTTAAATTTCATTACAAACGATATGTTTTTTAGTAATAATTTCTATTGATTCTTGGATGATTAATTCACGGTAATTCTTCAGAGGACATACAGTCGACTCTCGTTAATTCGAAATCGGATAATTCGAATCTTCGCTTAATTCGAACTAAAAATGAAGTCCCGAAATTTTCAATGACAGAATAATGTTAAAAACTTTCATAAATTTGAACTCATTTTCTCTTGACTTCGTTTAATTCGAACTAACGAGGATTTCGATTTTTCATTTTTCTTTTCATTCTCACGGATTTCAGATCATTTGAATAACTTTCTTTCTTTGATTTTTGTGAAAATTCTTCCGTACAAGTATACATATGATAGAATGCATTTGATATCCACTTTCTTAGTGCCCATCTGTCCATCAGTGACACCTCAAACTATTCTTTCATTGTGCTTGTTTCTAATAATTTATTTAGCTTATGCATTTATACATTCTAATTTATTATTAAGTCATATTCTAATGATAACAGACGAAATATATTTAAAACACACTTTAACGTTAATCTACCTTATTCTGCTTGGCGCTTCTTGCTGAATGCTGATTTGATTATCTTTGCACATGTGCTTATGTTATTTGATCTTAGATTTACGCGCTTATATTGATTCGTAATTATTAGTGTTATTATTCTTGAATTTTCCAAGAAGATTATTATTCTTGAATTTTCCAAGAAGATTATTATTCTTGAATTTTCCTTTGCAGAGTTCCAATAGTTGGAACCACAGAGTAGTAACAGAGACTCAACTCGGCTTGAAAAGAACGCCCTCAGTGGATCACTTAAAAACTAAACCATCGCGTTGGCGATTTTTATCCTCGTGATTTCTGTTTAACTGTAACCTTATTCTGCTTGGAGCTTCTTGCTGAATGCTGATTTGATTATCTTTGCACATGTGCTTATGCTATTTGATCTTAGATTTACGCGCTTATATTGATTCGTAATTATTACTGTTATTATTCTTGAATTTTCACGTTTAAATTATTAGATCGTTATGTTACAAAGAGACACATGCATTGTTTGCAAGACGAATACGTCAAAGTTATTTCATAATTCTTTCATAAATTTCAAAACAAGAAGCAGCAAGCCGTCGCTGTATTTTATTTTTCCTTATCATTTGTCGCCAAGGAAGCGATGTTTCGTCTAATTAGCAACCTCTCTTATGTTATTACCGTAGTTTCAGAGTGGTCCGCTCGTGTCGCTACTGTCTATGCGTAATCCCATGTTAAACAAGTTGCCATTACAGTCTATGAAAGTTGATTCTCTGTTCCGTACTCTGTGATTGGAACAACAGTGCAATAGGAAGCTCCAAATTTTGTTGGTGCGACAGTGTTCACCATCTGATAGTGGCATCTACTAAGCACCAAAATTTGGTTTAAACTAGGACAACATTTTTAACAGTGTAAGGCAAGATTTATTTTCATTATTTTTTTCTGAATATTTAAAAATATTAATATAAAAAGTTGCTGGGTGTCAAGCAGATAAAATTAATAATTTAAGCTCGTTTAGTTGCAAAACATAGCAATACGATATTTTAAAATTCTAATTTTGTACATATGTACATCATAAAATATCAAATTTTAGCTGAAAATTTAATTTTTAAGCTATTTTTTACATTACCCTAATAGCATGCATGGTCACAGTGACGTCACAGTGAAGTCCCTGTGAGTCACTTTGGTCACATCACATCTGTGACCAAAATGTCACCACTCAGTGATGTCACATTGTGACTGAGATGTGACTTTCTTAAAAATCTTTAGAAATTTAAAAATATCCTTCAAAACATGTTATTTGCTTTAAAAAACATGTTTCTGGCAAACATTGTCGCTTTTGTCACAGTTTTGTCACAATGTTAATGTAAAATAAGTCACAAATGACACATTTTTATAAAAATTTGTCACATTGTGACCACTTTGTGAAACGTCACAAAAGAGCTCTAAAACGGCCATAACGACTTCACATTTTAGTCACTGTGACTTCACATCGACAATATATGGTCACAAAGTCACAATGTGACTTCACAGCGAAGTTGCAATGACGTCACCATGCTTTACGGGTATTAGACCGATATATGGATTTCAAATAATTTTTTTTTTCATTAAAATAGAAAAATCGTACCGTGAAAGATTAATTCTACACTAACCCCTTTTCGTAGAAATTTAAATATATGTAGTTATTAATACTATGAAAATACAATGAGATTTTATAAAATACAATTTCAGATTAAACTGCAGAAATGATAATGGAACAAATTACAATAATTTACTTTATGTGAATGGCAGTTTATTCTTCAGCCACATATTGATTTGTTTCTGATGAAATGAAATTTAAATGAACATAAATCAATATCCATTTAATATCACTATTTTCTTTATTGTATAGGGATTAGGAAGAGAGCTTATCCCGAAGGCTGAATAAGTAATGAATTCTAGTTCATACAAAGGTATTATATGATAAATTTATTGATAAGCATTGTAAGATTCGCGAATGTCAAATCATTTATTTTAAATATTGCATCATTATTGATTATAAATAAAATCTGAAATGTAAAATCAAAACATATTTCTTTTTTTATTAGATAGAAATTTCTCTTTTTTTATTGTTTTTTATAAAGTTATGACAGTATTTTTATTTATTGGTAATGATCGTTTGCTAAATCAAAATTGGCATTAAAATAAAGGATTATTAAAATTATAACCTGACAAAAAAATCGAATAGAAATATTGCAATTGTAATTCTCTTTTGATTTTTCGGATATCTCTGAAGTATTTTTTCTTCTTCTATTTTCATTAGAAAAATGTATCAATACAAAAAAAAAAAAAAACCCTTAACGATTTAAAAGTTTTGACGCAGCTGTTTACCCTATGGCTGTAAGAATTTTAAATATGAAATTTAAAAATAATTATATCAAATTTCGAATGACGCCATGCTATTAATTAAAAAATGCATTTTGGCATTATTTATTTCATCACTTTTTTTTGCTATTTTTTTAATGTTTAAAAATATTAATATAAAAAATTGCTGAATGTTAAGCAGATAAAATTAATAATTCAAGAACATTTATTGCAATATTTTACAATATTTTAAAATTCTAATTTTATACATATGTACACCATAAAATATCAAATTTTAGCTGAAAATTTAAATTTAATTTTTTTTACTATTTTTCTCATTATTAGACTGATATAAAATTTCAAGTAATTTTTTTCATAAAAATAGAAAAATCATACAGTGAAAAATTAATTCTACCATTA
The DNA here is from genome assembly GCA_964019185.1 of Maratus speculifer. NCBI lineage: Eukaryota > Metazoa > Arthropoda > Arachnida > Araneae > Salticidae > Maratus > Maratus speculifer. The sequence goes on along the minus strand of OZ025295.1, from coordinate 298,754,985 downwards.
ACCCTTTTTCGTAGAAATTTAAATATCTGTAGGTAACAATACTACGAAAATACAATAAGATTTTGTAAAATATGATTTCAGATTAAATTGCAGAAATGATATGTGAAAGGCAATTTATTCTTCAGTCGAATTACTGATTTGTTCTTGACGAAATGAAAGTTAAATGAACATAAATCAATATCTATTTAATATCACTATTTTCTTTATTGTATAGGGATTAGGAAGAGGGCTTATCCCGAAGGCTGAATAAATAATGAATTCTGATTCATATAAAGATATTATATGATAAATTTATTGATAAGCATTATAAGGTTCATGAATGCCAAATCATTTATTTTAATAATGCATCATTATTGATTATAAATAAAATTTCAAATATAAAATAAAAACACATATGAGGACCCCAGAAGCCAAGGGGTAAGTGACAAAATTGAAAAAAATAAACTAAATACACAGACGACCTAAAAATATGCTTTTTTTCATTTTAGGTAAGGAAATATAAGTGATTTTCTTATTATTTGCTGAGTTATAGAGGCAAACCACTTTTTTTCGAAAAACAAACAATATTGATTAATTATACATTTAAAGAAAATTGTACGCTATTTTTTAACAGTTATTGAAATAAGAGTTCAAAGATTAGAATGCGACAAGCAGATGTTTCCTATTTCAATTTAGTCAATTGTTATTGATGTTCATATTTAACATCAATTATCTTTAAACTCAATTTACTCCAAATCGAAATTTTGTCGCTTGTACCCCTTGGCTTCTGGGGTCCTCATATATATTTTTTCAATTGATTAAAATTTTCTCTTTTAATTTATTGCTATTTTTAAAGTATTTGCATTATTTTTATTATGCATGATTCTCGTTTGTTAAATGGAAACTTTAGATTACAATAAAGGATTATGAAAATTACAATCTGTTAATCATTGGAACAGATGGGTGGTGATTGTAATTCACTTTCGATTGTTCCATTATCTCACATACACCGAGAGGTGGCAGCACAGACAACCACCTAAGTTCATGGATACAAATTTAGGATAAGTTAAATCTCGATTCACATATTACAATGCAATCGGTCTGCCAAGTCATATCTTGGTCGGAAACATCGGAAAACCCGATTTTAGCGGTTGACTCATAGGTTTATCATTATATTTTCCTGCTACCAATCCTTCATGTTTTAATACTCAAGGGTTCAAAAAAGTACAATGCTCAGTCAACCGTTAAGCAGGTGTTTCCCCCATGATATAAACTGGCAGTCTGATATGCGAATCAAGATTTAACTAATCATAGATTTTTACGGTGAATTCGATGAGGCGATTGTTCTGCCGCCTTTCGGTCTATCAAGAAGTTTTACTTACTTCTATTTTCTGTAGAAGAAAGTTTTGTAATAAAATTTTTTTCGACAAATCAAAATTTTTTCGAAGATTTTACACATTTTGGGAGGCATATATATATATAAACATGGTCTGTCTGCAAGTGAATGCGTCGCATATTTACAGTATCCGCAAAGAAACTCTTCGGGAGGGTTGAATTCTGATAGGGATTGGCCGACGCGTTTTCACGTAACTTGGCGATAATTATACTTGGCGTAGCGATAGGCGCTTCCGTCGAGTTTGATTTCCTTCGGAGCCGAGTACAAAGTAAACCGAGTACAAAGTAAAAATTTGTGTTTAAAAACTTTTAAAGAGTACTGCTTTCAGTAAGACACGTTCCATCCAATGCAATGCTGCAAGAGAAAAGTTACTTTGTACTCGGTTCGGAAGGAAATCAAACTCCTCGACGGAAGCATCTATCGCTCGCCATGTATAATTATCGCCAAGTTACGTGAAAACGCGTCGGCCAATCCCTATCAGAATTCAACCCTCTCGAAGAGTTTCTTTGCGGATACTGTGAATATGCGAATGCGTCCTTGTGTGTCGCCATTGCACCTTCGAAAAGTATATGATGTTAAGCACAGAATTGAACCAAATATTTGTCCATGTTTTTAATTATGACAAGCATTTCTCCCTTGGATTTGGAAAGAGCGCGGTAATAGCGATTTTTATGTCATTTTCAGAACTATACAATCGTAAAAAGTATGTAATTAGTGTGTGAAATGTATAAAGTATTGAATAATTTTTTTTTTTGTGTTTGTTTTTGTCTATGGCAAGCAAATCTTCCTTGAATTTTGAAATATTTCACTGGAAGGGAGTGCTGTAATAGATATTTTCATACCTTTCTTATTATATTACAATCGGAAAGTATATGAAATTAGTGATAGAATTCAACCAATTTTTTGTGTAAGTTTTTGACTATGAAAAGCAGGTTCTCCGTGAATTTTGAAATAGTCCGCAGCAAGGGGGTGTTGTAACAACAACTTTTGCATAATTTCTTTCGATTTTCCGTAGTTCTGTTGCACATTGACAACTCGTACAGCGGGAGAAAATTAACACCTTAATAAGCCGAATTATTTGCAAACGCAATAAAATAGTGGAAAATTATTACTTAAAAAATCATGATCAATATTTATTAATTTTTACTCCGATTAATAGACTAAAAAGAAATTAAATCGAAATTAAAATCGATATAGTATTGAACTAATATTACTGACGTATAAATATTTATAATTGTTTTTTAAAATACTAAGATATATGAGATAGAAGAAAATTTTGCGATTAATACAAACTATTAGTTTTTAATAATAATACAGTATTTGGGCTGTTTTGATGACTGCATTTTTACTTTTTCATTAACATTTTCCGACTCAGAGTTAAATCTATTTAAAATAATCAACTGATATCAGAATTTCTAAACGAATTTACTAGAAAATACGAATTTTCTTATTTTCAAGCATATCATAATAGGAACATTTTAATTAAATATTCTGGGTAGAAAAACAATAACAAGTGGGTAAGTGTGATCGCAGATCGCACATAGGGCTTCATTTAATATTTCTTTCGAAACAACTTATCCTTTAAGGGGACGGTGGACGTTAAAAATTTATTTTATTCATTTTTATCATAGGAATATGAAATTTTGTGCATATATACATTTCACCAAAAGCATATAGAATATCTTCAAAAAAATTCTAACCTTATTAAAATTTGTAATTTTTTTTACAAAAATTTAAATTTTTAAACGAAATTTTAAAATGCTCCTCGTGTCTTAATTTTTGAAATATTTTCTTGCTTTTGCATTTTTATCACTTAAAACTATATTATAAACAAATTTGTGTAAGATTTTTTAAATCTCTTGAATAGTTAATATTTTACAGATTTTTTTTCTAAGTTCCTTATCGATTTTCATCAAAATTTTGCCTTTTAATAAGTAAAAAATAAAATTTGACTACCTTAATGAAGAGGAATTTTAAAAAGCTTACACAATTTCTTTTTAAATAATATCAGGATACTTCCTTATCAATTTTATAAATTTTCATCAAAAATTAAGACGCAAGGAGCAATTCAAAAATCAAAAAACGCTAAAAACTTAGTTTTGATAAAAACAGATTTAAAAGTATATAAATATATTTATCTTTATTATTTACTCCTTAAAACCTTCATAATTGATATTTTAATAAGAAAAAACTGTTTAGGTACTATTATACCCCAGAAATAGACCTTTTTTCTGACGATTTTGACTATAGATGATTTTTCTCAAATAAAGGTCCACTGTCCCCTTAATTAATAAATCTACATTATTAAATTGTAATTATTAAATTCTTAGATAGATAGTGGCACCAATAAATTTAATTTTAAAATAATTATATAAGGAAGTTATTTATTTTAATCAAATTTAAAATTTCACATCAAATTTTTTAAATGAAGTCTAACAGCCCAACATTTTGAAAATCCGAAAGGAAAAAAAACCTAGTGAAGATTAATATATATATATATATATATATATATATATATATATATATATATATATATATATATATTAAACCGAAAAAAATATTTAAACGAAATTTAAAATGCTGAATCTTTTGTAAATCGTAATAACTTTCGAAATAGAGAGAAAATTGTAGTCCAAAAATATTATAAATGTCAGTGTTAAAAAAAAAAATAATGTAAAAACTGACAAAAAATACAAAAATTTTATTCAGTCAAATCCATATTAATATGAAAATTTCAACTTTAAACTCTAGCGATCGAACTAAGAACCTTCCATTAAATTATAAACAGAAGTTTTCTTATACGTCCATTAAAAACATTTCAAAAAAATATATTTTCTAAAACACACCCAAAATATATATTAAAATATTTAACCCCTTGAGGGGCGCCGGTATATGTTATATACCACCTACGACTGATGAAGATTCACACCAGAAAAATATTATTAAATTTCACTTTTCTAACTTTGGTGGAAAACAGTCGTGAAATTGCTTCTCCTCTTTTTGATGTAACTTTTTTACAAATTTCCGGTGGGAGTTCAGAATTACTCGAACGCAATTGCTTGCCCCTCAAAGGGTTAATTGCTAAAAAGGACGTCAAATGTTAATTAAATACATTAAATATTAAAAATTAAATATTATTAAATTAAAATTAAATATTTTAATATATATTTTGGGTGTGTTTTAAAAAATATATATTTTTGAAATGTTTTAAAAAGTATATATTTTTGAAATAAGAACCTTCCGTTTATTCGCCAGACGTTTTACCTCCAAGCTATGGTGTCCTCACACAAAGCTTTGAAATTAAGATTCTCTTTTGAAATTTTAATCATAAAAAAGAGAATGAAATTGAAATAATTAATTTAATTAAAATAGTAGACTTTTTGAACATTTTAGAATGTGTCGTATGACACGATGTAAGTGTATGAACTGTAAGTTCACAAAATTTGAAGCCTCTGAATTATACAGTATTAATGTATGGACTCTATGACAGACGAACAGAGGAGAATAGGGTTTCGTCAGATGAACGAAACCCTATAAATTATGAATCTTATTTTAAGATGACCGCTCGCGATAATATTATCAAGAATATATTCAAGCGACAGTCACACAAGGTTTACTAACATGAATGATTTATTTCATTTAACAATATCAAACTTCGTTTAAGAGCGTACACTAGTCACGCGGTAAAAGCCGAACGCTAATGTAAAGTCTATGGGGGCGTTCTTTTCAAATATCTCGTTCAAATTTTGATATTTTTACATGATTTTTTTTTTTTTTTTTTTTTTTTTGCATAGGATAGTTGAGGACGATCCACAACCGGCCTAGTCTTTACTTTTTTGATTTTGGTTATATATTTTTTATATTACGATAGTTTCAGTTTCGGAACCGGTTTAAAACCGGTTTTGAAAATTAAAGTAATTTAAAAAAAATCTAAAACCAAAATTGAAAAAATGAAAACTAGGCCGGTTGTGGATCGTCCTCAGCTATCCTATGCAAAAAAATCATGTAAAAATATTAAAAATAAAGCGAGATATTTGAAAAGATTGCGCCCATAGACTTTACATTAGCGTTCGGCTATTACTGTGTGACTAGTGTGTGCTCTTAATAATAGTCTAATTTTTTTTTTTTTTCGGGGGGGGGGGGGGTCAAATAAAAAACTTTCTTTGTAAACATATTAAAGTAAAATCGCAGTAAAAAAATTAATAAAATTCATTAATTTAGAAAAAGAAATTCGTAATGTAATATTATATATCCACCCTTTACTAATGCAAAACTAAGTTCTTGATAATGACTCAATAAATGGCAAAATTCTGATCTGATTCAAAGCAGATCAAAGAATGCATCTAAATCTGCGCATCTACACAAATTTTAATTTTTTATTAATGGTCTTTAATGTTTTATTGTTCCTAGTGTCCTTTAGAAATTGCACTACAATAACAATGTCCTTCTCTTTCATACCAAAATCTTGTTGAAGTACGTTATGAATAAGCCATAAATTGTTATACATATAATTACGCATCACTTAATTTTTAAGTATAGTCGTTGAAATATTTTCATAAAATTGTTTACATTGTTGTCATTGTGAATTCCTTGTTCTTTATTTTGTTTAAAGTCTTAACCTTTTCACTTTAAAACCTTTCTCAAACATTCGTTAAAATTTGTCATTAATAATTTCTACTTCAATGGATAATTTCTTATTGAATAGCATATCGAAAGGAACAATACACTATCGAACAATGATTTGTCTTGTAACGTAGGTTGTTATCTTCATTTAACAAATCGAATTGTTGCCTTGAATCTTCATGATTTAAATTTTGAAGTATCTTCTATTCCCTTATTCTGTTCATTAAAATAGAGATAGAATTTTTTTTTTTTTTTTTTTTTTTTTTTTTTGAAAATATGAAACATTTTGAGTTAAATATTTCACATGTAATCTTTAATTACAATAATTAGGGATATTCTCAAATACAAACTGGCTGCTTTCTCCCAGATTTGTTAACTTGTGTTTGTTTGCAAACGTGTTAAAGGGAGATCTTCTCCTATTACGAATTTATGTAATTGATTTGACAGATAAAGACAGACGATTTCTCATAAAATGGTGTCAAATTTGGTGTTTGCCGAATGTTGGCCGAACCAAATTTCTGGACACGATAACGCAGAAAACAGGAAAAAATGATATCCTCATGCATATCGCACACTGAGCAGTCAAGGCGACAAAAATGTTTGTCAGGAAACAAATTCTAGTGTTCAAACCGTTTTTCTCTTTGTTAAAAAGGTAAAATGTCTCTTGACTCTCGCTTTTTGTCCATTGTCTGTTCAGTGTGTGATCTACCTTAGACAGTAATCATTTATAATTTCATTTGTAGTTCATCATCATATATATTATAAAGCAGAAGTTCTGAAACTTCCAAACGGGTGTTTTCAAAAGCTACCCAATGGATTTTTTTGCCGATTGTATCATTCGATAGGAAATATTTTTCTGAAGGCTTATGATTCAAATTTACAGGGATAACTTTGATTTTTCGTAGTAAATTTCGTATTTTTCGGTTATTTTTGACAAAAGGGTTGCCAGTAGTTATTTTTTGGCGAAAATTATCATTACTAAACAAATTAAAAATGATATATCTGTTAGAAATATTACAAACATCTTGCAAACAAAAGCAGAAAATAACTATTGATAATAATAATAATAATAATAATAATAATAATAATAATAATAATAATAATAATAATAATAATAATAATAATAATAATAAAGAAAAACCATTTAATGAGGCATGATATTATAAAAAAAATATTTATCTTAAAAATAAAAGAAATATTTGCAACGCTTAAAAAAATAACTTAACGTGAAATATTACATTTGATGCAACATTTGGCGACTTATCCTTGCGTTAGAATTTAAAAAAAAAAAAAAAAAAAAAAAAAAAAAAAAAAAAAATAACTTGAAAATTTGATTAAATGAATTTTGAACGATATTTATTTTCGTTTCTATTATTTTCTTTCTCTTTTTTATCAAATTTCGTTAGTATACAACTTACTCCAGAAAAAGGCAGATCTAATTATAAAAGTAATTGTGAGTTATATATTTGTTTCTTTGAGATTTTTTTTACTTTTGTCGGCAAAGAATTAAGCCAAAAATGCATATGTCTAACATTAGGTCGCAATAATGTTGTTTTTTCCAAAAGAAGATAGTTTTTGGAGTATATTTTAGTATTCAATTTTAAATTCAATAAACATAAGTTAATATTTTAAAAATTGTAATCAAATATTTAAATTTTAGCTTTAGTGTGAAATTCTGCCACACACATATATATTGTAAAATAATGTCATTCTTTTTCAAAAGTTTTTCACCGCAATTTTGAAAATTGTAATCAACAAACATACTCTTTTGCGCCATTTTGTCAAATTCTCTTCCAGGGAAAATTAGTTTTAAAATTTACAAACTGAACAAGGAAATCTATGCAATTTAAATGAAATTTATGCAATTTCGCGTTATTACTATCGATAAATTCAATATTTTGAAATAAAAATTGCCTGCTGAAAAAAAAATGGCACAGATGTCATATATGCACCACATTGGCGCGATTGCAACAAAACGTCGATTTTATGTTCATATGGTAGCTCGGCTATTGTACATTTATTAATAAACTATTTACTCTTATTTATTTTTTTAAATGATGTAAATTGTTTTATTTTATAATTATTAACAAAACATTATCTATTTTTATTTCCTTTTTAAAATAATAGAAAACAATTAAAAAATATATATGTAACTGATATTTAAAAAAAAAGTTTTCGCCAAATTGGCGTAAAAAAGGGAAAAAAATGCACAAATGTGGTGCACATAAGGCATTTGTGACAAAATATTTTACAAGTTTGTTTTAATTAGCCATTTCTTCAATTTTCTTCATATTTTTCCTGTGTTAGATAATATTTAAAATGATATTGGACTAATCTTCAATAATTGAGCACCACGAAATAGCATATTTACTATATTATTGAAAGTTTTATTGGCACAGATATTATATATCACCGAGGTAACTAATAGTCTTTAAATTGGCATTATTTTGTCTGAGATATATTAACCCGACTATTAATATTTATTTATAAATAAAATGCTAATTTACTTTATAAATTGTATAAATTGTTTTGTTATATACTTATTAATTAAACTTTTTTCATAAATTTTTATTACTATTTAAATAATCTATATATATATAAGAAAGTCATGATTTCGTATTAATCACTGCATAAAAAAATCTGCCGAACCTATAATCTTGAAAATTGGGGTAAAAATACTTCTGATAACATCGAGTGCCGCTAAGAAGGGATTTTCGAAAATTCCACCCCAAAGGGGGTTAAATAAAGGAACGAACTTTTAAAAAATTCCTTAAAAATCGGCTTTTGTAGTTATTTTTCAACAGATAACATATTTTAGTGTATTTTTTCATGCTGAATCGAATGGTACCAAGCAAATGATTTTAAGTTCAGTATTTCGCCAGATACTTCACATTTTCCTGATTTGGCGGTGTCTTTGGCGCAAAAAAATGAAATATTCAACCCTTATCTATATATATAAAAGAAAGTCTGGATTTCGTATTAATCACAGAACAAAAAAATCTGCCGAACCTAAAATGTTGAAAATTGGGGTAAAAATACTTCTGATAACATCGAGTGCCGCTAAGAAGGGATTTTCGAAAATTCCACCCCAAAGGGGGTTAAATAAAGGAACGAACTTTTAAAAAATTCCTTAAAAATCGGCTTTTGTAGTTATTTTTCAACAGATAACATATTTTAGTGTATTTTTTCATGCTGAATCGAATGGTACCAAGCAAATTATTTTAAGTTCAGTAGTTCCCCACATACTTCACATTTTCCTGATTTGGCGGTGTCTTCGGCGCAAAAACCTGAAATTTTCAATCCTTATCTATATATATAAAAGAAAGTCTGGATTTCGTATTAATCACAGCATAAAAAAATCTGCCGAACCTATAATCTTGAAAATTGGGGTAAAAATACTTCTGATAACATCGAGTGCCGCTAAGAAGGAATTTTCGAAAATTCCACCCCTAAGGGGGTTAAAAAAAAGAACGAACTTTTAAGAAATTCCTTAAAAATTGGCTTTTGTAGTTATTTTTCAACTGATAACATATTTCAGTGTATTTTTTCATGCTGAATCGAATGGTACCAAGCAAATTCTTTTAAGTTCAGTAGTTCGCGAGATACTTCTCAATTTCCTGATTTGGCGGTGTCTTTGGCGCAAAAACCTGAAATATTCAATCCTTATCCATATATATAAAAGAAAGTCTGGATTTCGTATTAATCACTGTATAAAAAAATCTGCCGAACCTATAATCTTGAAAATTGGGGTAAAAATACTTCTGATAACATCGAGTGCCGCTAAGAAGGGATTTTCGAAAATTCCACCCCAAAGGGGATTAAATAAAGGAACGAACTTTTAAAAAATTCCTTAAAAATCGGCTTTCGTAGTTATTTTTCAACTGATAACATATTTTAGTGTACTTTTTCATGCTGAATCGAATGGTACCAAGCAAATTATTTTAAGTTCAGTAGTTCGCCACATACTTCACATTTTCCTGATTTGGCGGTGTCTTCGGCGCAAAAACCTGAAATATTCAATCCTTATCTATATATATAAAAGAAAGTCTGGATTTCGTATTAATCACAGCATAAAAAAATCTACCGAACCTATAATCTTGAAAATTGGGGTAAAAATACTTCTGATAACATCGAGTGCCGCTAAGAAGGCATTTTCGAAAATTCCACCCCAAAGGGGGTTAAAAAAAAGAACGAACTTTTAAGAAATTCCTTAAAAATTGTCTTTTGTAGTTATTTTTCAACTGATAACATATTTCAGTGTATTTTTTCATGCTGAATCGAATGGTACCAAGCAAATTCCTTTAAGTTCAGTATTTTGCCAGATACTTCACATTTTCCTGATTTTGCGGTGTCTTTGGCGCAAAAACCTGAAATATTCAACCCTTATCTATATATATAAAAGAAAGTCTGGATTTCGTATTAATCACAGCATAAAAAAATCTACCGAACCTATAATCTTGAAAATTGGGGTAAAAATACTTCTGATAACATCGAGTGCCGCTAAGAAGGCATTTTCGAAAATTCCACCCCAAAGGGGGTTAAAAAAAAGAACGAACTTTTAAAAAATTCCTTAAAAATCGGCTTTTGTAGTTATTTTTCAACTGTTAACATATTTTAGTGTATTTTTTCATGCTGAATCGAATGGTACCAAGCAAATTCCTTTAAGTTCAGTAGTTCGCGAGATACTTCACATTTTCCTGATTTGGCGGTGTCTTCGGCGCAAAAACCTGAAATTTTCAATCCTTATCTATATATATAAAAGAAAGTCTGGATTTCGTATTAATCACAGCACAAAAATATCTATTGAACCTACAACTTTGAAAGAGAGTTCTATAATCAGGCTAACATGATTATGTAAGCTATATTTAATTATCTCAATATATATATAACGCAAAGCGAAATTTCATTGCGGCCGCTTATAACTTAAGTTCTACAAGATAGATTTTAATGGATTTTACATTGTTAGTTGTACAATTTTTCAGAAATTTTGTAACAAATGAAATATAGCATTCTACGTTGTTTAATTGAATACTTAGGAAATGTTTTTATCAGAGTAATCCAATTACAAAAGTTTGGCTTTATTTTAAAAGTTCCGCTGAATGAATTTTTATGTGGTTAAAATTGCTAACATGTGGTGCGCTACGTCATTCATTGGTGACTAACATTGAACTTTCCGTTTAGATGACTGATTTTTCACCGATGACAGACAGTCTAAAGTACGATATAAAACTAAAAATCACTATGATATAAAAATTTCGTCTGATTCAAAGTTTCTTAAAAAAAAAAAAAAAAAAAAAAAAAAAAAAAAAAAAACTGACCAGCGTAGCGGGCGAAGGCTGCTAGTTTATAAATAAATGAAAACAATTGTTTGTTTACAAACCCCTTCAAGAAAAATGATGTTAATATTGTGATTTAATGTTTCAAAAGGGATAAAAAGTTTTGCGTTTTTGAGGTGAAGGGGAGAAGGTATTTTTGAGAACAACTTTAACCCCTTGAAGGGCGGTGTTGGCACTATGACAACACCTAATCTTAATTCCAAATTGCTACACTGGCACCAGAAATTTTCTAGGAAAATTTAACTTTTATTAAATACGCAAAAATTCACTTTGTTTACTTTACAAATAAAATTCCGTGTAAATACCGGTGTCATTCAATTATTTGAACATTTTACGAATACAAGTATCTTGCCCCGGAAAGGGTTAAATGAAAAATAATTTCAATGGATGGGTAATTCCCTGTCATTCATTGGTAATTCACTGGATAATTTAAAAATAAAACAAGATATCTATTCTTATTTAAAGTCATTGCCATAAAAATTGGTGTACGAAGAAATAACAATCGGATCATAACTTGGCAATTGGATATGTTTCTTGCATATATGCAAATGTCTGAATACAATCAGTACGGCAGGTAGAATAGCGTTTGAGTTTGCGATTAAAATATAAAGATTGAATAAAGAACTTAAGCGGCGGTAACAGGAATTGTGGAATGAGAAGGTGCAGGACACCATACGGAACCTGTATGCACGAATGCCACACGTATCGCATTCTGTATTCAAGTTAAAGGTGGTTCAACAGGATCTTGAATCACCATTCATTTTTTTTTTCATATTATGTGATTAGCCCTTTCTTTAATTTTACAACCACTTACTGACACAACGCTATGTTTAACTATCTTGTTCGCTCCCAGCAGCAGCAAAGCTACTCTGTACGTAAGAGCTCTTATTTTTAGAGCTCCGAATGGAAAGAAACATAAGCCAGATTTTATGAATTACGGCATTGATCACTCGCTTGTCATCGATGCTTAGGTGGTCATTGAACAATTTCCTTTGGCTCATGAAACAAAAGTTAACAAATATGACGTTTTAAGACCGCAGCTGCAACCACTAAATGGAGTGTTCTTCTCCTTACAACTTGCGCAGAGCGCTGTCTGAATATTCGGCTAAGTTCTTTCATGCTTTTCAAATCTTGAAGTGTAGTGATTACAAATGACTGCCATACGGGTACTCTCTTTTATGCAGAGAATTTGGCGTGTCCATCGGCTCATGACTCAGAAATAGATGAAGAACTGTGCCGAAAATTTTAAAGTGCCCTAATTGTATTTCCTCTTTATATGGATGTGCACTTACCGAATGTAAAGTGTGCGACAAATGTACATTTCGATGTTTACCGCGATCTTGTTGTGTAAATACGAAATAAATATATTATTGCTGAGATGCTCGATGGGGCGCCGCTTGTCCCTTCTCCACATGCAGCGTGTTGGTTGGAATGCATAGAATGATGCAAAGCACTCTCGACTTCCTTCTACAAGGCATAGAGACAGACTGAGGTTAGGATGAAAATATGCATTAGGAAGTTATAGATTTTCCTAGATAGCCAGCAAATAGATAGCACATCCTAGATAGATAGGCAGCAACACTGGCCGAGATAGTATCCCTTGTAGCCAGGATTTAGGGGAAAAGGTTGATATCTGAAATGCCAGCTTTCACTCAAGGTACAGTGATAGTATAGTAGGTGTGATCTGGTGTTCCTATTTCGCCACATTCACAGAATTGGGATGCAACCCAATGGAATTTCTTAAGGTTTTCTTTAAAGAGTCTGAAGTCACTGAGCCATGCAGTGGTGCGTGGGGAAAGGAAATGAAGTTCTCTGCAAAACCTCTATTTTCATATTAGCCTAGATGTTTTAATTCCAGGTTAATATGATACTGTTAAAACAGCATTAACATGTAGAAAAATTGTTCCAGCATGATATTGAAAATCCCTTTAACTCCTTGAGCTCTGATGGTAGAATTTTCTACCACATAATTTTAATTCCGAAATGTCACAATGGCACCAGAAAATTCGACCAAATTTATTTGAAAATCGTTTAATGCATTTTTTCGTCTTTATCATTAACCGCTTTTTTTCTTTGCAAAATACTGGTGCCAATATGACATTTGGAATTTTGAAGAAATTTACACCCCAGAGCACAAAGGGTTAAAAGGTTTTAAAATCTCTATATTTTTAACCTAAGACATTAGTAAGTTGCCTTTTCTTAATAATAAATAAATAATAAATATAATAGATAATAAAAATCTCCACATTTTAAATCCTAGATCTAAATAATCTACTCATTTTCAGTCCATTCCATGAAAAACTAAAAAAGTGTCATGCGCGCAATGCATACATAAATGTCTAGATTTATTAACTTATGAGTGTTTAAAACATTAAATATAACAAAAAAAATTTAATATTTTCATATTAACATAGTTGTTTTAATTTCAAGATATAATAACATTGTTAAAACAGCAGAAATATGTAGAAAATATGACACGGATGTGACATGAAATGACCTAAATACTGAAACTAAACAGTGTAATACATAAACAAGTCGGTAATTGCTTGTCAAGTGCAGTAAATGAGGTGCGTTCGTACCATAACACATTTTTAAAAATATTCAGATCTTTGTGCAAAAGTATACAGTACTTCGGATACGCTATCGGATATCTCCAGATAAATACTATCTGGTTTCTATTATAAAGCAAGTAACTTGTAGTAAACCTCAACAACGAATATCAATTTCATAAAATGTGATATATTTTAATATAATTAAAACGTGTCCCAAACAATGTTTCCTCTTATACCATTAAGCAATCGAATACTTGTGTGACCCTGTAAATTAATAAGAAATATACAAATATTCTTTGCACCACAGATTGTACAGAATGTATATTTTAGTATATACTTTATAGATGCATAGCAATCTTATTATGTTCGAAAGAGTATAACATCATTAGAATGCACTTGAAACTATTTTTTTCTCATTCGCCGTAATGTAACGGAATACTTTTGATTGTTCCTGTAATTAAAGTATTCATCCGATTTCCGTAAAATTTGAAATGACTCGATAAAATTATACATCAGTTATATATTAATATTTTAAATTTAAAATAATTCAGTTGGATAGTTTTTGTTCTGTTACATGCGGACGGATTGAATGACGCCTATAAGTGCTACATACAGGGTGTCTTAAAAATGACCGGTATATTTGAAAAATCAATAAAAACTAAACGGACAGCTATAGAAATACGCCATTTGTTACAATATGCTTGGGACAACAGTAAATTTTCAGAAAGACAAGGTTACGAAATTAGTTAAAATTTTCAAAAACAGATAGGGCTGCAATCTGAAAAAATCTAAAATACGATACTTTCCACATATCCACCATGCGCAGCAATAATATAACGGCAATAAATTCGCCCGCAGTGCCATCTGTTGTTGAAAATTGTAACTAATTTCGAAAGTTTATCTGCCTCAAAATTTACTGTTGTCCCAAGCATATTGCAACAAACGTTGTACTTCTATCGCTGTCCGTTTAATTTTTATTGATTTTTCAAACATACCGGTCATTTTTGAAACACCCTGTATTTGCATAATTACGAGCGCACCTAAAAACACACAAATTAAAAAATAATAATAATAACAATAAAATTTAATAAAATAAAATTCATGAAATGAACTTCGTTTTTTTAGGTTCAAAGATTAATTTTAAAATTCATTCTTACATCTTGACTGAGAATGAAAAGTTAACATTTAACATCTGAGTTTTTGAAATAAATCTAACTTAAGGAATCGTCTTTCATACCTCTTAGTAAACGCTTAATGTATTCACGAAAGTCTTAATGTATTCCAATCTCTAGATAAAATTTTAAGGGAGGGATAGAAAACACTCTTTTAGAATGGGGAATATATCAAAGAAGAATGCAAAAACTTTAAGTACTGTATGTTTTATGCAGTATTTTGTTTTCTTGCATTTATTTTAATGCAGAAACGTCACAAGTTCAAAATAGTCTTTAAAACTATATTTCTTTGGAAATTTTTTAAGTATAAAAGCAAGACACGGATTTCATTTTTTTATTACTATTCGTCTGTTTTTACCAGAAGAAAGTATTGGATTCGTAAACATTTTTGACTTCCGGTTTTCGACGGATTTACACGTTTTAGGGATAAAAGATTTTGAAAATATGTTTGGGGTTACAAAATGTCTGTCAATGAGTCTGTCTATCTGTGAGTCTGTGACTGTGTGTGCATAAGTGTGAAACACAAATTTTGTGGTCGCTGTATGCACGGAATTTAATAAAAATTTATATTTAGGTGATACCTAGTATTAATTGGTTCTGAACTGTTTGTGGCAAATAGTCTAACAGAAGGCGCTGCTGTGCTGTATTTTTTTACGATTTCTGCAATATCTCTGTCTCAAGAATTAATCTACAGATAATCATAAAATTTTAGATTCAGTTGATCTTTGATATAAGTTAGTGCTGATTAAATTTTGGTGTAAATCACCCAATAGGTTTATCTGCTACGCTGCATCTTTCACTATTTCTACAATAGCCCTATTCAAGAACTAATGCACGAATTTTCATCAAACTTGTGAACTTGGTACTATGATAATTGTTTTAAAATGGTTTGACACTGTTTTGAAATATTAATATGCTTGAAATAGAAGAAAGTTTTGGGAAAGAAACATTCTATTAGTCTTTATAATTGCAACAAATGGAATAAAAATTCAAATAAAACTTATGTGACATGTTTGAGTAAATTTGTTTAAAAAGGTAAAATGAATCAAACATTTATTTAAAAAATACCTCCTAGTTTTGAATTAATTTTGAGGCAATATTTTACAAAACATAAACAATATTATACATACCGTGTGAGTAATTTTATTTCAAAGAAGATATATTAAAGTGAGAATAAATAATGTATGCTACAGTGAGTTTGTAAATCAATTTCTTAATTTTTTCCACAAAAAATTATTAATCTGAACTAATTTTACATACATTATGTAAATTGCCAATTAATTAATATTACCAAAAAAAATCACACTCATACAAACACAAAAAAACTTACAGGAATAATATATCATGGATGGATTCTGAAAAACTTTCTAAAACTATCAGAATACTTCATCAAAACGTCATTTATCCGTGTAATGAAAGAAGCTATCTAAATCAACACTATAAGTGAATTCTGATTTGCAGTCCTATGTATATGCTCTTTAGATTTTTTCAGATGCCACATGGTGAAAGGAAAATTTAATTCAGCTAAGAATATATAAAACAAATACAGTGGACTCTCTCTATTCCGAACACTCACGGGACTGACCAAAATTTTTCAGATTATGGGGGTGTTCAGTATTGGGGAGAATCGGAAATACATTACTTCTACTACTATGTATTGAACTTATACAGTTGGTACAAAACAGTTAACGTGGTTAGTCATACTATTCTGCAATGCCAGACTAAATTCAGTCAGACTTGTACTGTACCATCTCATATTTTTTATTATTATTTTTTTACAAAACATATATTTACATTACAATACACCTCTTGAAAACATAACCAGTATATTACTTAAACGAATATTTTTAGTCTGTTTTTGTATTGTATGTGCTAATGCAATGTACATGTTATCTGACTATTTAAGAAGTGGAAAAGCTTTGAGGTGATGTTGAGACACATAGTTCAACAGGTCTTGAATGAGTCTCTTAGTTATATTGCTTGAATGTAATCATCGTTCGTCTTATTTCGCCAGTCTCTTCTGCTTCTCCTTCACTTTCCTCTTCCTCTTCAACAATGTTGTTCTTGCAAACCATGAGTATTTCATCGGTTTCGAGATAAGCTATTGGTTCTGTTTCAGTATGAAGCTTCAGTAGAGTTGATTCCAAGTCACTTATAGCTGTTGCTTCTAGGTCCTCTATTCTTGTTTGTCCATTCTCACTTAGAAATTCAATTTTATAGAAGCATCTTTGGATGGTTTAGGAGGTTGCTTCATTTTATGCCGTTGATATCCAATAGACAGCATCCATGACGTTGACCTTCTTCTGCTGAATTTGCCGCCTACATCACTAGGCACAATTCCTTCAGAAAATGGATTTGCTAATAATTTTTAATGGTCTTGATTACTCTTTAATCCAGTGGTTGGATTATAGAAGTACAGTTTGGTAACAGGAACTTCAATGTTATGTTGCTCAGCTGCATGTTTGTAAGTAATCTGGTATTAATAAATTTTTTTTTCTTCTTTTTCTCTTCATTATTTAATTAATTCTCTAGAACCACCATGAGAAAATTGTGTCTTACTACACATCTACACTTTCCGATTTGGTTTATAGTGTGTAGGCAATGATGCGATCTTCAAATTCTTTAAACCTTTTTCCGATCACAAGTGATTTGAGCTTCTCATCCGTAAAACTGGTACAGAACATAATGGCAAATCTTTCTTTTGACATTTTCCCAACTATGCAATTTTGGCTTCTTTTTGATTGAGTTTTGTTTGGAAGAGTTGTGAAAAACAGGTCGGTTTCGTCAGCATGAAAATGTTTGCTGTAACGAAATCCTTCGTTATGTTCAGAAGTTTTATTTTCTATTCTTCCACAGTGTCGATATTTACATCTGCAGCTTCACGATTACTTTGAATTCAATGTTATACTAAATTTTTAAATGAGTCATCAATCCTTCCGATGGCTTTAATTCTGCAGTTTTCTGCTGCTTTTCTCAAAAATGCGAAGTATAAGTCCAGTGACAGGATGATTCTTTGTTCTCATTTGACAAAAAATCTTCCGAGCATTAATGTTTATGTTCTTGTTTCCCGTTTTCTATTTCAAAATTCTATACTTATTT
Source organism: Maratus speculifer (assembly GCA_964019185.1). Classification (NCBI taxonomy): domain Eukaryota; kingdom Metazoa; phylum Arthropoda; class Arachnida; order Araneae; family Salticidae; genus Maratus; species Maratus speculifer. Next base: position 298,736,828 of record OZ025295.1, on the reverse strand, counting down.
GAGTTCATTAAATCTTTTTATTCTTCTGCAGCTAGTTTTGCTGAATTTCCATGATGTGGGAATTTCGTGAATTCTGATTCCAAACACATGTTCAGTTTACAGAGAGGTAAGGTAAAAATGGTGATCGAAAATAGCGTTCATAATAGCGGGGTGTTGAGATTAGAGGGTGTACAGAATACAGAGAATTTATCTTATGTTAAGTCTATGGAGTTTCACCGGGAGCATCAAAATGCGTTCATAATACCGGGGTGTTCAGATTAGCGAGTGTTCAGATAGATAGAGTCCACTGTAAATCCTTTTGGCGATTGTTAAACATATGATCATGTAATACGTTCATCCTTTTAAAACCTCTACTGAAGAAATTAAAATATTGACTTCTTTTTTATTGTGTACATTGTTCCTGAAGTACTACGCTAAGGTCCTACATTAAAATGGTTGTTTTGCTGTAAACTTTCGAAATTTTAGTTTTAGTTGAAAGAGCAATCTTTTAAAATTCCAAATCTGTTTTAATTTTATTATTATGATTATTTGAAATGATATATGGTCAATTTCATAAACTGGATGCGATTAGTCAACTGCAGGAAGTTGACGTAAGAAGGTGTTTCAAACTAATGAAAAAGAATATCTAAAAAGAAACATTCATTATGAAGTTAATATCGGAGCGTGAAACAAAATTTTACTACATACAGTTTTATCCAATATGTTGACAGTCACAATTACCCCCTGGTCATGATTACCCCACCTGACCGTACAAGTCTAGATGGTTTGAAAAAAAATAATAATGTTGATTTTTTTTTTTTTTTAAATAAAAGTAGATGTATTAGGTTTACCTGCAAATGAGACATCTTGTTAGGTGTAAAATCTTCCACTATACAATTTCAAGTAGCATAAAGGCTACTTACTTTGTAAAAATAAAGCATCCGTATTTTTAAAACATCTTTTTGGGAGATTAACATTTTTCACATCTTTTCTCTGTGAGCAGAAAAAAGTATTACTTTGTTAAAGAATGTCTTTTTTTATTAAATGTAAAAATATACGTAAAATATATATTTTGATTTATAATAAGTGTTACAATATTATTCAATTCACAAACTCACAAATTTATGAATTAAGTACATGTTTTAAAAAATATTTTGACAATGTAAGCAGCATAAAATATTTTGAGAAATAGTTATGATTTGTAAACATGGTAAAATAAATCAATTTACGTTAAATGCAAAGTATAATTTTGTTAATAAACCCATTAAATAAATTTTAAATAAAACTTTCTAAAGTATTATTTTAAAATACTGCCGGAGATAAAGAATTAAAAAAGTAGTTGCAACGCCTTACTGAACCTTGAAGCATTTCTAGAATGCTCCAGATTGAAAACATACGCAACATAAAATTTGATTAATTGATACGATTTTGAAAAAAGAAAATTCCAAAACGTCCTGGGTTATTTTACATTACCACCAAGCTAATGTTTGTGAGCTTGTCTTACGTGGATGCTTCTAAAAGAGTGGCGACATACGCAATGGGCGCATGCTACGACTGTCAGTGTTAAATTCGGGGACACCCCCCCCCCATCCGGAGCAATGAAATGCCCCCTTCTGGAAATTTTGAGATTTTGTGATTTCAATGGTTAAAAAGTTCATCCCCCCGAAATTCTATAATGTATCCTTCCAGAGCCACAGAATTCTCTCCCGGTGGAAAATGTCTGAATTCAACATTGTCAGTTTGTGTTTAGGCAGAAGTTGTTTGTTCAAATTACCGCAAACCTACATTTCAGAACTTTGCAATATTTACTAGGATGAGTTTGATTGGACGAGTCAACCATGCTAACAAACATTATCTTGACGATAATGACAGGCATGCCACGATTCTTGACGATTCTGTTCAAAATTGACTCAACCAACCAAATTTTATAACCGGTACTATCATAGTATAGTTACTATCATATGGAGACACCCTAATCTTACTCTTTTAATGGAGCTGTCTCAGGCAAGTACAACCAAGTTCTGGATTGTAACTTTACGATTGTTTGGTGCTATGTAATATCCTGGTCAGGTGATCAAAAAATTCGGACACTTGTGTTTATTTCCCAAGCAATCTTGATACTCAATTTTTAGACTACAAAGGCTGATGTTTATTTATTCAAGGAACTAAGAAATTTTGATACCTTAACACCGCTAATAGATATTCTGGATAATCTTTTAAAACAGTTCCTTGATCATCTCAGATTTTATTCTAATATTTTAAAGTAGTACATCACCAAGTGATTTGAGTTTATACAGCGTTTAATTCGAAACTCTAACTTGGAATGAAATAGCAGTTTTAAACTGCATTCTTTGTCAAAAAGTTTACTAATAAAATATTTCCATTGTTTTTCTTTTAATTAAAACAATGATTACTCATAATTGAAATAATAAAATATTAATACTTAGAGAGGGAATAAAATATTATCAATAAAATTGTCAGAAACTTTCTTCAACATATCTGATGAAATTGTAATTGCTAAAAAATCCCAAGTGTATATATACTCCAATATATCATATTTCTACTCTAACATTTTTTTCTAGTAATGAGGAATGACATGAGAATCTAAAGTCTGCGCTTTCAAAAAAGAAAAAGTTTTAGTAAATACATGTGCACTTTATTTCTTCCTTTCGAAAATTTAAAATTCGTGAAATCAGACTAGACGTTATGAAAGTTTCCGCGATCAAAATATGTAAATCTTATCTCTTTTTCAATAAACGTAACTCGATATTTCATAAGTGCTTTCATAACGCTTATGCCAGAAACAGTATTCTTTTGCATTTTATTGTTTTACATTTTACCAATGGAATTGCATGAAAATATTCTTATTTCGAACATTTTTTACTTTCATTTAATTTACTTTCTTATTACGTATGAAATTAAAAATCTCGGAAGAAAGGAAACATTAGAAGTCTTACACAGTAAGAGAATGTGATTTAAAATGTATGCTTATATATTCAGTTTACTGAGTGCGTATCAACTTGATGACACATTCTAGCTTCTAAAAGCTGGCATTATGGTTTAACATAACTGTTAAAAGGCTAATTCAGTCAAACAAAAAGATTTGCTCGTTAATGTTAATCCTGTGAATAAAATTTATAAAGTTTTCTCGGTTACATTTCAACATTTTTAAATGATTCTATTTGTGTTAGATAACTGTGTAAAAAATGACCTTTGTACAAATCAATTTCAGTTGGCCAATGCAAATAAATAAATACATAAATAAAAATCACTTAAAAATATTGCAATTTAACCCAGATATCTTTATACAAAGTACAAATAAAGCCTTAGTATTTCTATAATAGGAAAAGTTCGAAACTAGAACATGGAGAAAAAGCAATTTAAAGTTCTTATTTGAATGGTTAATTGTGCAGGGTGTGTTAATCGTATGGTTAATGATGAAGCGTCGAAAATTTCAAAATTAAACAAGCTTTCATTCAATATTAAAAATAAAAATTTGACTTTTTGACCAATCTTAAGCTGAACTTGAGTTGCTAAAATTAACTTGTACCTGTATTTCAAAAACTTCAGTATAACCCTCAGATAGACTGTCTAAAAACATTCATTTAGATTTTATGAGATTATTGAAATATTAAATCAATAAATTACTGTAATAATTAAATTAATAAATTATTGTAATAATTAATAAATTATTGTAATATTATTCACAATTTAGTACATTAAATTTTCCGATATTTCTTAAAGAAAAATTTCTATTCATCCGTTTCAATTTTTTTTTTTTAATCTAGAAAAGCTATCAAAATAAGAAACGATGATGAATAAAACTGTTTGTTATGATTCTGAATAAAGAATTCGCAAGTCCATTCTGGACTTTATCAAAAATATTTCGCTATAAAACTTGTCACCTTATTTCAAAACTAGGTCATCTCTTAATCTTCGCGTAGATATTTTTGCTCTGTAAGTAAAATTTCTCAAAGTTCCCTTAGAAAAGTACATTTGGAATCATTTATTCCTAAAATATCCTTTTGTACTCTGCATAAAGAAAGATTGGATATTCGATAAAAATAGTAAGGTATAGTTACGAATTTTTTTAATCAACTGAAATGTTTAAAATATAAATGGGTTATATATTTTAATCGAAAAAAGCTTTGAACGAAAATTCTGTATGAATGCGGTATGGAAAAATTTAATATCGAATATTTTGATTCATGTCAATGATTACACTGGAATTATTTTTTAACAATGTCTTATACTTAACTCTTTATCTACCCACGTTTCTTATATGTACCATTGTGAAAAATTTAATAAAAACGTATTTAATCATTCCATTAATAAAATTTCTTTTTCTTATCAAACAATATACTTTACTGGATTTAATTTAGATAGAATAGAAAAACAGTGGAAATTAAATATTTTAATAAAGAAGTAATTTTCTTAATCATTTTCATAGGTATATCTTTTTTTCTTTGCAAAAAAGTTATATGAAATATTTTAGACGTTAAAAGCCTTTCCATTTACAGAGAGGATCATAATGCATTTAAATGCATTGCTTTTATAAGAATTGTAATATTTCCATAAGAATATTTTTGGCTAATTAATTTGATTATTTTTGTAAATATTTTACAAAAAAAAACATAAACACCGATATATTTAATCAGTTTTAATGAAAAGATACAAAGGCAAAAGAAATCATCCTTTTAAAAATATTTTAGTTTTGTGAAAAAAATATAGAAATATTTCCGCATTGAAAAATCCACCTCCCCCTCCCTCAGAGCCAAGAAAGCTGAAAAGATGTAAAGGCAAAAGAAATCATCCTTTTAAAAATATTTTTTCCTTTGTGTAACCAATAATGCTTTCGGAACAAGATAAAGTAATATATCTGTAACTCATTCTAAACAGTATTAGAACTAACTTCCGTATTAAAAGAATTTTATAATAAGTTACTTTAATGGTACATATAAGTACCGTCGATTGATAAAGGGTTAAGGAGGGCTGGCCATTCAGCTTCCAAATTCCTCTGACTAATGTAAAATTTATGGGCGTTTGACACATTCATATATTTAAAATATCTCTTCGATAAATTAAAATTTTAAATTTCTATTTTTTATACATACTTTTTAAATCATGTCTCTGTTTTTCTTAGGTTTCAAGATTTTTTTAAAAGTTATACTTAATTTTATAGGAAGTGTTAAAATTTTACTTGCAGTTCGTAAGTTTTTAAAACATAAAATATTAAATTAAGCACAGATTTTAAAAATATTTTGAGAACAAAGAAAAGAAGTTGGAAATTGCACGTGAAGCGTAGCAAATGAGGTGCGTTCGTACGATAACAAAGTTTTAAAAATATCACTCTCATATATCACTCTCAGAAAATTGTAAATAATTACAATTAAAATGCGCACCAAACAATGTTCTCCCTATACCATTATGCAATGGAATACTTTTGTGTGGCCTTGTAAATCAATAACAAATATTCTTTGCACCACAGATTATGCAAAATGTATATTATAATATGTACTTTATAGATGCATATCAATTTTATTACGTTCGAATAAATGTAACACCATTAAAATGCATTTGAAACATTTTTTCCCATTAACCGTGATGTAACGTAATACTTTTGATTGTCCCTGTAATTGAACTATGCATCCGATTTTGATAAAATTTGAAATAACTCCACAAAATTATGTAATAATTATGTATTTAAAATTTCAAACGATTAAAATGCATTTGAAACTTTTTTACCCATTGACCGTAATGTAACGGAATACTTTTAATTGTCCCTGTAATTGATTTATTTATCCGATTTTCATAAAATTTTAAATGACTCGACAAAATTATGTAATAATTATATATTTTAAATTTCAAACGATTCGGTTGGATAGTTTTTGCGATGTATATGCGGACGGACGGACAGACAGACGGACAGACGGATGACTTGAACGACAACAATAGGTGCTACGTATTTACATAATTACGAACGCACCTAAAAAGAGAGACATCCTTTAAGAAGAGATCATTGAAAGAAGAAGTCAAAAATATTAATTTCCTGGGGCGATATTTTAAATATAAGAATGCGTCAAACATCTTATACATCATACACTTAAAATTTCCTAGGAGGATTCTGAAGCTCAGTGACCAATCCTCTTAAGGCTGCTGGTCACTCACTCACCGAATTTTCCTTCGTAATGTTAAGTCTATGGACGTTTGACACATTTTTATATTCAAAATATTACCTCAGGAAATTTATATTTTTATTCTTCTTCTCTCGGTGTTCTCTTCTTAAAGGATGTCACTTTTTTTTCTTAGTTTTCAAAATATTCCTAAAATCTATGCTTAATTTAATATTTTATGTTTTAAAAACTCACGAACTGGAACTAAAATTTTAACACTTCATATAAAATTAAGCATAGATATTAGAAATATTTTTAAAGCTAAGAAAAAAATGACATCCTTTAACAAGAGATCGCCGAAAGAAGAAGTTAAAAATATTAATTCATGGGGCGATATTTTAAATATAAGAATGCGTCAAACGCCCATAGATTTAACATTACGGAGAAAGTTTGGAAAGTGACTGATCAGCAGCCTTAACAAAATTTTCTGCTGAACGTTGAATATGAAAACCGAAGTTTAAAGATATAACGAAGTTTAACGAAGAATTTAATAAATGGTGAAGTTTATTCCACTTACCAGAACTGAATAACTTAAGAAAATTGAATGCCCTATTGCAGCGGTTCCCAAATTTTCTTGGTACGTGACCCACCTTTCGGTGAAAAAAAATTTCGTGACCTACCTTTAAGTTAAAAAAAAAAAAAAAAAAAAAAAAAAAAAAAAAAAAAAAATTAGCGACCCACCCAAGATAAAATTGTATATAAGTACCGCAATTTTTGTACGATTTCTGTACGCTCGGCTATCCTATCCTACGAAAAACGCAAGTTTTCGTACGGAAGATACATTATCAACAAAAACAAGAATTGGTAATCTCAATGCGTGTAAAAGAATGGTGAATGCACAAAAATAATTAAAAATATGTTCAATTATTATGAAAACATAACTTTATAATCAATGAGATTTCTGATACTGGTGTTTACAAATGTGGGAACATATATTAAGACACAGTTTGTCTCAGTATTTGTTTTTCAAAAACAGCAAAGTAGAAAAAGCATGTTCTCAATAAGCACGAAGTATTGAATTTCATCAAGGATCTCAAAGCTGATTTAAATATTTCTGGATATTCTGTTCGTATATTAATCTAGAAGGAAATTAAAGGTTTTCACTTGAAATAACTATTTCCCATTGAAATTGTCACACCTTTTTAAACAGATGAAATAAAATATATATTTTGATGACAAACCTTGATTGTTTCGCGACCCACCAAAACAAATGCCGCGGCCCACCAGTGGGTCACGACCCATAGATTGGGAACCGCTGCCCTATTGCAAAGTATAATAAAATATAGTGGAGAAACTACAAGGAGCGATAAAGATGATAATGAAGAAGAAATGTTAAAAGCTTTCGATACAATAAGAAGGCGGATATCAATTTCGTGAAAATGTTACAGATGAAGTGTTCGGATACTTATAAGACAACGATACACCCAGAAAAAAAGGATTTGATTAAAACTACGAAAATTGTTTTGTTGACTACATTTTGGTTGTTTTGAGCGATTTTTTTTTCTTATTTGTTAAAGTAAAAAATCGGTTTTGTTGCTCCGACAAAAGTAGTATTGTTAACACTCTTATAAAATTGTAATAAAATTTCATCAATTTCATTAGTCTTATTAAAGTCTTGTATTTTCTATTTGTAATTCCAACAAAATTTTGGTTTTTTTTGCAAAATTTAATTTGGTGTGCAGTAGACATAACTTTCTCACGTAATTTTGTTTAATTGACTTATGTATAGCTATAAAAGATTAACATAATTTTGTGATAATAAAAACTTTTCAAATGTAGACTGATTAATGACGTTCTTATTTCGTTATTATGCATTTCGGATGAAAATTGGGGACAAAAAATTGCAAAGAAAAGAAAAAAAAAAAAAAAAACATTTTTTTCTTTTTTGTTTATTTAAACAAAATTTTTCCATTGACTCCAATATGGCTCAATGGAAATTTTGTTTGAATAAACAAAAAAATATTGTTGATTTTTTCCCCATTTTCCGTCTGCAATTTTCATCCGAAATGCATAATAAAGTACTAATTATGTCATTAATCCGTCTCAATTTGAAAAGTTTATATTATCCAAAAATTATGTTAATCCTTTATAACTATATAAGTCAGTTTAACAAAATCACATCAGAGAGTCATGGCTACTGCGCACCAATTTAAATTTTGCAAAAACAACAAAATTTTGTTGCATTACGAACTGAAAATACTAGACTTTAGTAAGACTAAAATACCATTGATGAAATTTTGTTATTATTTTATAAGATAATTAACAATATATTTTTTGTCTGAGCAACAGAACCGATTTTGTTACTTTAACTAAAAAATTCGCTTAAAACAACCAAAATGTACTCAACAAAACATGTTTTGTAAGTTTAATAAATTCCTTTTTCTGGGTGTGAAGTGTTCAGATACTTATAGGACTACGACAATTTTTGTGAACAGTGCATTTTTTGGAAGAAACTGTACAAAATAACATTACAGATTTTTTATAAGTTTGCTGTCCATTTTGTATCTTGAGAAACAACTGGATAAATGTGATCGTACATTGCACAGAGCGTTTCGCTTTACATTTCTTTGAAAACAACTTATCCTTTAATTAATAAATCCATATTGTTAATTTATAATTATTAAATTTTTAGATCGATGATAGCACCAATTAATTTAATTTTAAATAATTATAAAAGGAAGTTATTTATTTTAATCAAATAAAAAGTGTTTAAATTAAATTATTTAAATAAAATCCAAAATTCCAAATTTCTTGAAAATCTGAGATTAAAAAACAAGTAGTGGAGATATTAATAAAATTTTAAATTTCTAAAAAAAAAAAAAAAAAAAAAAAAAAAAAAAAAAAAAAAAAAAAAAAAAAAAAAAAATTAAATAAAATTTAAAATGCTGGATTATTAATAAATGGCAATAGTTTTTTTTTTTTTTTTTTTTTAAATAGAAAGAAAATTGAATCCCCAAAAATATTGTGAATGTGAGTGATAAAAAAAATAATGCAAGACCTTAAATTAGCAAAAAATACAAAATTTCTTTCAGTTAAATCCATCTTAGTATGAAAGTTTCAAGTTCCAGCGCTGGGGTTCGAATTAAAAACCTTTTGTTTACTAGCGAGATGCTTTACTACCAAGCTGAGCGAAAACACTGAAATTGACCAGTTTTTACCAATAAATTACCAATACACTAGCATTCCTGATCAAATAAATAAATAAATAAATAAATAAGTAGAAAGGAAAAAAATTAATAAATAAAAATTAAATTTAATTTAAAAAATGTTTGTTTCTGTTAGCTGCACAACACCACTATCAAATTCATCCTGTAAATAAAAATTGTTACTTGTGGTGCGTTTTATTTTCTAAAACTTGCATTTAATTCCATTGCATAGCCTGTCTTGCATATTTGGAAAACAGCCTTTGTATCTTGTTAAAACTTTAAATGGCAATAACACTCAATATATACATTCAACCTCTGCGGGGTGGTGGTATGTTTATGAAACCACTTAATTTTTATTCCCAAATGGCACAATGGACCCAGAATTTGGGTAAAATAATTTCAATACATCATGAGTGTGAAATACAGCTTTTCTCATCTTTAAATAATATATTATATACTTTGAAATCAGCTTTTAAATTTCGGTGTTATTCAAGAATTTCAATACTCTAGCTGTGGAAGTATTCTGTACCGTAAACAGAAATTAGGATTAAAAAAAAAAAAAAGCTTTATATAAAAACTAATCAGCAAGTTTAAGAAAGTTTTATCTGTCTCTTGCCGCTTCAATAAACCTCAGCAAGCAGTCTTATCCTAGTTTTATTGTTCGAAACTTAACTGAAATTAAAGACCTAGATGAACATCATAAAGAAAGAGAGGGAAAATTACCGCAATAAAAAAGAAATCTTTCCTCCTTTTTTTTCTTTATTAATTAAATGAGTCTTACAGTAACTAGAGGGTTGCTTTCACATTTAATTAAGTTAAAGCTTGAAATTCCTTTAAACCGGCCTTTTTAAATTTACAATGACCATGCGAAATTCTTTGCATTCTACTAGACAAACTTTTGTTAAAACATGCATAAATTTGCAGCAATAAACCATGTTTTTTATGATTAAATTAAAAATATGCTTAGAAATCTAAGAAAAGTTATACAAAATTTGTAGACCTTGAAATTTAGAAAAAATTTAGTATCTTCATTCCTTAATAAAAACTTGGTTCTTATGGTGCATTCTATTTTTTTCTCTTTGACTCAGCCCTTATATCTTATTAATGTTTTAAAAAATACATTTAACAGAATCAGAAACTGAAATCAGGATTAACATGAAAAACTAATCAGTAAGTTTAAAAAAAAAAGAAAAGTTTCATCTGTTTCTCGCTGTTTTAATAAACCTCTACAAGCAATCTTATCCTAGTTTTATCGTTCGAAACTTAACTGGAATTAAAGACCTGGAAGAACATCATAAAAAAAAGAGAGGGAAAATTACTGCAATAATAAGGGAAGCTTTCCTCCTTCTTTCTTTATTAATTAAATGAGTCTTACAGGACAGTAACTAGAAGGTTGCTATGAGATTTAATTAAGTTGAAGCTTCAAAGTTTATTCCACAGAAAAAAAAATGCAGGAAATTACTGAGTGAGTTGACTAATTTTTACCAATAAATTACCAAAAGATTGCTACCCAGCATTTCTATGAAAAAAAAGTTTTTTTCGGTTAGCTGTACCAAACCACTATCATAATCATGCTGGAAATAAAAAATGTTTCTTGCGGTATATTCTATCTTCTAATGCTTAAATTTATTTTTGTGACAGCTTGTGTATTTTATTAATATTAAAAAAGAAAAAAAAAGGTTCATTTATCAGAATCGTAAACTGAAGTAAGGATTAAAAAGGAAAAAAAATATAAAAACTAATCAGTAAATTTAAGTAAGTTTTATCTGTCTCTCACTGCGTCGGCAAGCAATCTTATACAAGTTTTATCGTTCGAAACTTAACTGAAATTAAAGACCTAGATGAACACCATAATAAAGAGGGAGAAAATTAAATAAAGAAAAAATCTTTTCCCCTTCTTTCTTTATAATTAAATGAGTCTTACAAGAGAGTAACTAGAAGGTTGCTTTCAGATTTAATTAAGCTAAAGCTTGAAATTCTTTTTAAACCGCTCATTTTAAATTTATAATAACCATGTGAAATTTTCTGAATACTACTAGATAAACTTTTGTCTTTCCATAGAATATTTAACTCAAAAGCATGTTCTTTATGATTAGATAAAAAATATGCTTAAAATATCTGTCAAAATTATACAAAATTTGTAGACCTTGAAATTCTGAATTTTTTAAAAATGAGTACCCACATTTTATATCCTTGATTGGATAGGAAGCTTGATGCATACATTTAAAAGAAAACCTCTTTATAACTTAAATCAAAAAATGATTTCCATAAAATAAACATATTGAAGTAGGCAATTTTTAAACCAAAGAATAGTTTTGAGGGGAATTGGCACTCTTTTAATCTTTTTTATTATTTAAGTATCAAGTTACGTTTTAACACAATAATGAGGAACTTAATAAAGAAACACGATTCTTTCAGGAAATTTTTACATTCCCCACGCAAAATCAGAAAAAAAAATATTATTATTATTTTAAAAATTTAGTAAACTTTAAAAATGTATCTTCTTGTGCTATTTTGAGCTGTTTTTTTTTTAAACTATTACAAGAAGTATGCTGCACAATTTTTAATATCGGATTTACCATAAATTAGTTAACTGTACGTCAAGCGTAGCAAATGAGGTGTGTTTGTACTACAACAAAGTTTTAAAAATATTCAGATCTTGATGCAATAGTATGCAGTACTTCGGATGCAGTTGTTCAATTTCCGAAACCTTTTGTGTGCATCTGTAAATACTATCTGCTTTCTAATGCAGGAAGTAACGTGTAGTATACCTCAGGAACATTATGTAATGGATATTTTTGTGATGCCCTGTAAATTAATAACAAATATTCTTTACACCACAGATTGTACAGGATCTATATTTTACTTTATACTTCATAGATGCGTGCATATTTATTGCGACCGAAAGAGTGTAATATCATTAAAAAACACTTGAAACTATTCTGTCACATTAACCATAACGTAACGGAATATTTTGATTATTCCTATATTTAAACTGTACATCCGATTTTCATAAAATTTGAAATAACTCAACAAAATCATGCAATAATTATGTGTTTTAAATTTCAAAAGATTTAGTTGGGTATTTTTCGCTCTGTTTTATGCGGACAGACCGACTAAACGACGAGTATAGGTGCTATGTATTTACATAATTAGGAATGCACATAAAACCTCAAGTCAGTTGCAAAGTATACATATAGGTTTTACCACCTTAAACAAGTCAATTCAACGAAAAAACCCAAACTGAGAAAAATCACTTTGTAATGAAGTGGATTGTGGCATTTAAAATGACAACGATGTAATAAAAAAGCTTTAAACTATATTTATAATACTCTGATCTTGACGAAACTTCTTCAGAATGTACTAGCGATAATAAAGTATAAATTAGGCGAAAATTTAGAAAATCAATGTTTTCGTCATTTGTCTCCGAATCAAGAGTACCAAGTCCTCTTAAATGATTTTAAAAACTGAAATCAATTACCCCTTTATCTACCGAATTATTAATCAATAAATTGCTTCCCACCAAGAATTGTCTTCTTTAATATCCGACGATATACTGGAATTTTTAAATAATAATAATGTGAAATTTAGAAGTATTTTTTATTAAAACTGATTAATTATATCGGTGTTTATGTTTTTTTTTTGTAAAATACTTACAAAAATAATCAAATTAATTAACCAAAATTACTCTTATGGAAATATTACAATTCTCATAAAAGCAATGTATTTAAATGTATTATGATCCTCTCTGTAAATGGAAAGGCTTTTACCGTCGAAAATATTTTATATAACTTTTTTTCAAAGAAAAAAAAAGATATACCTATGAAAATGATTAAGGAAATTACCTCTTTTTTAAAAATATTTAACTTCGACTGTTTTTCTATTCTATCTAAATTAGATCGAATAGAGTATATTGTGTGGTAAGAAAGAGAACTTTTATTAACAGATTCATTAAATACGTTTTTTATTAAATTTTCCACAATGGTACTTATAAGTACCGTTGGTAGATAAAGGGTTAAAATAGTTCACTCAAGTAAATTTGAGAGGATTAAAAAACATGCATAACGTTTTACCGATATTTTTCAGATATATATTTTACTAGATTGTAGTGTGAAAAGTAACATTTATTTTTTAATTTGCACTTTTTTTTTTTTTTTTGCACAGGCTATCAAAACCTGAGAGTTAATGTGCCCGCAGGTTCTGTGTGAATGTATGTATGTACGTATGTATGTATGTACTGTACATATATATTTAACGCAATAATTCATGATCAAAATGTAAGATTTGCTTCAAATTTTGGATATAGCTTTATTCTGATAAGGCGCTGCCCTGATTAGTTTTGGGAATTCGTTGGTTAAGCATAGGGGGGCTTGGGAACAGGGGGATATTCCCGATTAATTTAGTTAAATAAGTTATTATGCTTTCGGTTTGTCTGTCTGTCTGGTCGCTTTCTAACTTTCGTAAATATACTCCGATTTCTATTAAATTTTTGGACGTTCTTAACGTTTACCTAGCACGAATACCTACTGAAAATAAAGTTTCTACCATGATTGGATTATTTACAGATATTGTCAAAAAATTTCCTTACATTACGGCATTATGGGGAAAATCGTTTTAATTAAATTTAACGATGTTACACACTGTGAAACATATTCTAATTTATATGCATTTACAATGTGCACTAAAATATGCATTTTGTAAAGTATGTAGTTAAAAGGACACTTATTATTCATTTACAGGGTTACACAGAAGAATTCCATTTCATAAGAATAAAGGGAGGAACAGTTTCCGACATATTTTAATTATGGTAAACGATTTCATGTATAATCAAATTGATATATACGTTGCTGAAACTTAATGTGAGTTATTTCATGCACAATACGAAGTGCATGGCATTTACAGGGACACACAAAACATTTCAAATATTATATATTCTATTCGAAGTACTGTATATGATGGATGATGACTGTTGCATGGATGAAATGCATTTTGAATTATGATATGTGCTTTTAAGTTTCGCTAAATGTATGCATATTAAATGGAGAGTATAAATGGTAATAGTATAAATAGTTAAATTTAGATATACAGGGTTACACAAGAGATCTCGGAAAGGTTACTGAATATGAGCGTAATTTACTTAAAGGTGGTTTAAAAAAATATGCATTTTTATTTTGAGCTGCATTTAGTAAACTAAAAAATGTTTGTAGTATATATATAAAATGATATACAGGGTCCCGCGAAGAACTGGATACAAGGTTGTCTTCGGATGATAATTTCTGAAAATGTAATTTAGGTAGTAATAAGAAATATTTTTTTTAAACTAAATTTTAGAAAGATACTTTCGTGTATTAAAGGCACTTGGAAAACTACAGGGCTGAACAAAAGAATTCAAGAATGTTTCTATCTATTAGTATTAATCGCTGGAAGGAAAATTTTAACCAGCAAACAAATTAACGAATAGGGATTATCAGAAGTTTTTTACCATAAATGCGCGATAAAAAGTTAATCACACATGCTTTTCATCATCGAAATTTTTTGCTTGATCGATCAATTATTTTTCTTTAAATGTTATGTGAACGAAGTGACGGGTAACTGCTAGTAAAACATAGTAGAGAAACTACAAGGAGCGATAAAGATGATAATGAAGAAGAAAAGTTAAAAGCTTTCGATACAATAAGAAGGCGGATATCAATTTCGTGAAAATGTTACAAATGAAGTGTTCGGATACTTATAAGACAACGACACACCCAGAAAAAAAGGAATTGATTAAAACTACGAAAATTGTTTTGTTGACTAAATTTTGGTTGTTTTAAGCGATTTTTATTTATTTATTTATTTATTTATTTATTTTTGTTAAAGTAAAAAATCGGTTTTGTTGCTCCGACAAAAGAAGTATTGTTAACACTCTTATAAAATTGTAATAAAATTTCATCAATTTCATTAGAGTCTTATTAAAGTCTTGTATTTTCTATTTGTAATTCCAACAAAATTTTGTTGTTTTTGCAAAATTTAATTTGGTGTGCAGTAGACATAACTTTCTCACGTAATTTTGTTTAAATGACTTATGTATAGCTATAAAAGATTAACATAATTTTGTGATAATAAAAACTTTTCAAATTGATACTGATTAATGACGTTCTTATTTCGTTATTATGCATTTCGGATGAAAATTGTGGACAAAAATTAGCAAAAAAAAAATCATTTTTTTTTTTTTTTTTTTTTTTTTTTGTAGTTGTTTATTTAAACAAAATTTTTCCATTGACTCTAATATGGGTCAATGGAAATTTTGTTTGAATAAGCAAAAAAATATTGTTGATTTATTTTTCCATTTTCCGTCTGCAATTTTCATCCGAAATTCATAATAAGGTACTAATTATGTCATTAATCCGTCTCAATTTGAAAAGTTCATATTATTCAAAAATTATGTTAATCCTTTATAACTATATAAGTCAATTTAACAAAATCACATCAGAGAGTCATGGCTACTGCGCACCAATTTAAATTTTGCAAAAACAACAAAATTTTGTTGCATTACGAACTGAAAATACTAGACTTTAGTAAGACTAAAATACAATTGATGAAATTTTGTTATTATTTTATAAGAGTATTAACAATATCTTTTTGTCTGAGCAACAGAACTGATTTTGTTACTTTAACTAAAAAATTCGCTTAAAACAACAAAAATGTACTCAACAAAACATGTTTTGTAAGTTTAATCAATTCCTTTTTCTGGGTGTGAAGTGTTCAGATACTTATAAGACTACGACAACTTTTGTGAACAGTGAATTTTTTGGAAGAAACTGTACAAAATAACATTACAGATTTTTTATAAGTTTGCTGTCCATTTTGTATCTTGAGAAACAACTGGATAAATGTGATCGTACATTGCACAGAGCGTTTCGCTTTACATTTCTTTCAAAACAATTTATCATTTAATTAATAAATCCATATTGTTCATTTATAATTATTAAATTTTTAGATCGATGATAGCACCAATTAATTTAATTTTAAATATAAAAGGAAGTTATTTCTTTTAATCAAATAAAAAGTGTTTAAATTAAATTATTTAAATAAAATCCAAAATTCCAAATTTCTTGAAAATCCGAAATTAAAAAGCAAGTAGTGGAGATATTAATAAAATTTTAAATTTCTAAAAAAAAAAAAAAAAAAAAAAAATTAAATAAAATTTAAAATGCTGGATTATTAATAAATGGCAATAGTTTTTTTTTTTTTTTTTTTTTTTTTTTTTTTTTTTTTTTTTAATAGAAAGAAAATTGAATCCCCAAAAATATTGTGAATGTGAGTGATAAAAAAAATAATGTAAGACCTTAAATTAGTAAAAAATACAAAATTTCTTTCAGTTAAATCCATCTTAGTATGAAAGTTTCAAGTTCCAGCGCTGGGGTTCGAATTAAAAACCTTTTGTTTACTAGCGAGATGCTTTACTACCAAGCTGAGCGAAAACACTGAAATTGACCAGTTTTTACCAATAAATTACCAATACACTAGCATTCCTAATCAAATAAATAAATAAATAAATAAGTAGAAAGGAAAAAAATTAATAAATAAAAATTACATTAAATAAAAAAAATGTTTGTTTCTGTTAGCTGCACAACACCACTATCAAATTCATCCTGTAAATAAAAATTGTTACTTGTGGTGCGTTTTATTTTCTAAAACTTGCATTTAATTCCATTGCATAGCCTGTCTTGCATATTTGGAAAACAGCCTTTGTATCTTGTTAAAACTTTAAATGGCAATAACACTCAATATATACATTCAACCTCTGCGGGGTGGTGGTATGTTTATGAAACCACTTAATTTTTATTCCCAAATGGCACAATGGACCCAGAATTTGGGTAAAATAATTTCAATACATCATGAGTGTGAAATACAGCTTTTCTCATCTATAAATAATATATTATATATTTTGAAATCAGCTTTTAAATTTCGGTGTTATTCAAGAATTTCAATACTCTAGCAGTGGAAGTATTCTGTACCGTAAACAGAAATTAGGATTAAAAAGAAAAAAAAAGCTTTATATAAAAACTAATCAGCAAGTTTAAGAAAGTTTTATCTGTCTCTTGCCGCTTCAATAAACCTCAGCAAGCAGTCTTATCCTAGTTTTATTGTTCGAAACTTAACTGAAATTAAAGACCTAGATGAACATCATAAAGAAAGAGAGGGAAAATTACCGCAATAAAAAAGAAATCTTTCCTCCTTTTTTTTCTTTATTAATTAAATGAGTCTTACAGTAACTAGAGGATTGCTTTCACATTAAATTAAGTTAAAGCTTGAAATTCTTTTAAACCGGCCTTTTTAAATTTACAATGACCATGCGAAATTCTTTGCATTCTACTAGACAAACTTTTGTTAAAACATGTATAAATTTGCAGCAATAAACCATGTTTTTTATGATTAAATTAAAAATATGCTTAGAAATCTACGAAAAGTTATACAAAATTTGTAGACCTTGAAATTTAGAAAAAATTTAGTATCTTCATTCCTTAATAAAAACTTGGTTCTTATGGTGCATTCTATTTTTTTCTCTTTGATTCAGCCCTTATATCTTATTAATGTTTTAAAAAATACATTTAACAGAATCAGAAACTGAAATCAGGATTAACATAAAAAACTAATCAGTAAGTTAAAAAAAAAAAAAAAAAAAAGTTTCATCTGTTTCTCGCTTTTTTAATAAACCTCTATAGGGTGGAGCGAAAAAAATTTTTTTTTGAAAATCAAAAACGGGTAGGTGCCAAAAGTTGCCTTTATACTAGTACATCAACTGCGTGAAATTTTACCACTGAAAAAAAATGGCTTGAGTCTGCGCTTTTGCTCCAAAAATCGAAATTTTGGGTAAAATTTGTCATTTTTTGACATTTTTTCAAAAAAATTATAAAATTCCTACAGAGCTGGTTAGTATTTAAAAGTGTTGCTTAGACCTTTATATTTATCTGCTTAACATATTTAAACTATAAAACAATATCTGTAGTCTGTATAATTGGACCAATTCTGACAACTTTTTGTGAAAAATCAGCGTTAATCTCTCTATTGGAGCATACAACGAAATGTTCTTTTGAATGCATTTCTTACCTAGCTGCTTTCAAAACTACTGTGTATATAACTAATAGAGGTGGTTGCATTATCTCACCTGTCTCAACCACCCAATCATCTAGGCCCAATGTTTTATTTATGTATTGAATTGTTATTTTTTCCCGAAGACGAGTATAAGTTTTCTATATATCAAAGTAATTTATCTCTTCTTGGTATTCATAGACTTTGGATGATTTGAATCATGCTGGTGTGACCTGCTGCACGTATATTTTTATACCATGTATAACAGAAGAGAAGCTGAGTAATGTATTGGGTATGTTCTTAATTGAACCTATTCAGCAGTCTATTATTTCATTAAAATTTCATGCAATTAGTACATTACGATTGGAAGTTCTGTTATCACAGCATTCTTTCAATCAATTACATTTTATATGCAATGATTTGCCTAAAATTTGATTGTATGAATTCAGTTTCTAGTATGCCATCATTTATTGAACCTATTACATTGAATATATGCTGAGAAGTTAGCTGTTTAATATTATGACGATCGTCACAGAGGATTGCAAACAAAATTTGCGTGTAAAACAACTATATTTCTAAAGAAGTTTTAGTTTGCTTTATGTCGTTTCCTGTGTTGTTCCGTAGTCTAGTAATTTCTAATAAGATTTTAGATCTATTATTTAGGTTTGTAGTACATTTGATATAAAACATCCCGCGGTATAAACTTGGATTATAGATTTGGTGAGTGAACATATAGACGCTGATTGCCAATCTGTGCTTATATAAAGCGGAAAATTTTATTAACTTTATGAGCTGTCTTTTCTGTGAGATGTTTTCTAAATTTCTATTCCCCATTCTTTGAGAAATAGCTTTCCTTATGAATTAGCTTTGCAATCTCCGACAGAAATTTCTAGTCTGTTCTGAGTATCTTTTTCTCAATTTGAGAAAATAATTTCTCTATTTTATAAAAAAAAAGTTGCAATATTAAGTGAATATTACGTAGACAAAGATTTTCCTTATTGATCCAATGAATCCATGTAGCTTAGAACGTTTTATATCGACTTCTCTAATAATTGTCGCAGAGGAAATTCACTGGAGTTGAAGTAGCGAATAATGATTCAATATTATACACAATTCTAAGCCTATCCCATGCAAAATGGTTCACAGTGACAAATAAAATTCTCCTAATTTTAAATGAGCACTTATGGTCGATATCCGTCCATTCCCTCATAAAGCACAATGCATTATAAGTTTATGCCCACGACATTTCACCATCAAATGTTGTCCACTCATAAAAAGAGGATCTAAAAGTTAATAGGAAATTAACTGGATACGAAAACACTTAGAAAACGGCATAAAACTAATGCAAAAAAAAGTTATTTACAACAGCGGTTGCTTTACACATGGAGAACAAATTTTCATTGCAATTCTCGCTGACGATCACCATCACATTAAACAGCTCGCTTCTCAACATATAAAAAATGCAAAAGTAGAATAAATGATGGCATACTTATAGTTGAAATATCTGAAATCATCTTTGAAGCAAATCATTACGTAAAAAAAATACAATTGACTGAAAAAATGTTGTGGTAACAGAACTTCTAATCATTAGTCATCAACTGAATGTAAGTTTGATAAATATAATAGATGGCCGAATCGATCCCTTTAATAATATTCTCGTGCATTACTCTGCTTGTCATTTTTTTTTAAATGTAAAAATATATATGAAGATAGTTACAGCAGCATGTGGATGCAAAGAACTGATGAACAATGTGGAAGCATCGAAAACATGTCAAATTTTTATAAAGAAAATCACAAATCAATGTATAAATAAAACACTGTACTAAGATGATCAAATAGTTGGGCCGGATGGTATAGGAAATATAGCCACCTCCACGACGCATGTCCAAGGTAGTTTTGAAAACAAAAGCTGTATTTAAAACAACAATTCGTTATATGACGCAATAGAGTGGTAATGCTATTTTCTTACTAAAAGTTGTCTGTTTTGCTCCAGCTATAGGGAATAAACATATTGTTTTATAGTTTAAATATGTTAAGCAGATAAATATAAAGGTCTAGGCAACACCTTTAAATACTAACCAGCTCTGTAGGAATTTTATAATTTTTTTGAAAAAATGTCAAAAAATGACAAATTTTACCCAAAATTTCGATTTTTGGAGCAAAAGCGCAGACTCAAGCCATTTTTTTTCAGCGGTAAAATTTCACGCAGTTGATGTACTAGTATAAAGGCAAATTTTGGCACCTACCCGTTTTTGATTTTCAAAAAAAAATTTTTTTTCGCTCCACCCTACTCTACAAGCAATCTTATCCTAGTTTTATCGTTCGAAACTTAACTGGAATTAAAGACCTGGAAGAACATCATAAAAAAAGAGAGGGAAAATTACTGCAATAAAAAGGGAAGCTTTCCTCCTTCTTTCTTTATTAATTAAATGAGTCTTACAGGACAGTAACTAGAAGGTTGCTATGAGATTTAATTAAGTTGAAGCTTCAAAGTTTATTCCACAGAAAAAAAAATGCAGGAAATTACTGAGTGAGCTGACTAATTTTTACCAATAAATTACCAAAAGATTGCTACCCAGCATTTCTATGAAAAAAAAGTTTTTTTCGGTTAGCTGTACCATACCACTATAATAATCATGCTGGAAATAAAAAATGTTTCTTGCGGTATATTCTATCTTCTAATGCTTAAATTTATTTTTGTGACAGCTTGTGTATTTTATTAATATTAAAAAAGAAAAAAAAAGGTTCATTTATCAGAATCGTAAACTGAAGTAAGGATTAAAAAGGAAAAAAAATATAAAAACTAATCAGTAAATTTAAGTAAGTTTTATCTGTCTCTCACTGCGTCGGCAAGCAATTAAACGTCGGCAAGCAATCTTATACAAGTTTTATCGTTCGAAACTTAACTGAAATTAAAGACCTAGATGAACACCGTAATAAAGAGGGAGAAAATTAAATAAAGAAAAAATCTTTTCCCCTTCTTTCTTTATTAATTAAATGAGTCTTACAAGAGAGTAACTAGAAGGTTGCTTTCAGATTTAATTAAGCTAAAGCTTGAAATTCTTTTTAAACCGCTCATTTTAAATTTATAATGACCATGTGAAATTTTCTGAATACTACTAGATAAACTTTTGTCTTTCCATAGAATATTTAACTCAAAAGCATGTTCTTTATGATTAGATTAAAAATATGCTTAAAATATCTGTCAAAATTATACAAAATTTGTAGACCTTGAAATTCTGAATTTTTTAAAAATGAGTACCCACATTTTATATCCTTGATTGGATAGGAAGCTTGATGCATACATTTAAAAGAAAACCTCTTTATAACTTAAATAAAAAAAATGATTTCCATAAAATAAACATATTGAAGTAGGCAATTTTTAAACCAAAGAATAGTTTTGAGGGGAATTGGCACTCTTTTAATCTTTTTTATTATTTAAGTATCAAGTTACGTTTTAACACAATAATGAGGAACTTAATAAAGAAACACGATTCTTTCAGGAAATTTTTACATTCCCCACGCAAAATCAGAAAAAAAATATTATTATTATTTTAAAAATTTAGTAAACTTTAAAAATGTATCTTCTTGTGCTATTTTGAGCTGTTTTTTTAAAACTATTACAAGAAGTATGCTGCACAATTTTTAATATCGGATTTACCATAAATTAGTTAACTGTACGTCAAGCGTAGCAAATGAGGTGTGTTTGTACTACAACAAAGTTTTAAAAATATTCAGATCTTGATGCAATAGTATGCAGTACTTCGGATGCAGTTGTTCAATTGCCGAAACCATTTGTGTGCATCTGTAAATACTATCTGCTTTCTAATGCAGGAAGTAACGTGTAGTATACCTCAGGAACGTTATGTAATGGATATTTTTGTGATGCCCTGTAAATTAATAACAAATATTCTTTACACCACAGATTGTACAGGATCTATATTTTAGTTTATACTTCATAGATGCGTGCATATTTATTGCGACCGAAAGAGTGTAATATCATTAAAAAACACTTGAAACTATTCTGTCACATTAACCATAATGTAACGGAATATTTTGATTATTCCTATATTTAAACTGTACATCCGATTTTCATAAAATTTGAAATAACTCAACAAAATCATGCAATAATTATATGTTTTAAATTTCAAAAGATTTAGTTGGGTATTTTTCGCTCTGTTTTATGCGGACAGACCGACTAAACGACGAGTATAGGTGCTATGTATTTACATAATTAGGAATGCACATAAAACCTCAAGTCAGTTGCAAAGTATACATATAGGTTTTACCACCTTAAACAAGTTAATTCAACGAAAAAACCCAAAAAGAAAAAAATCTCTTTGTAATGAAGTGGATTGTGGCATTTAAAAGGACAATGATGTAATAAAAAAGCTTTAAACTATATTTATAATACTCTGATCTTAACGAAACTTCTTCAGAATGTACTAGCGATAATAAAGTATAAATTAGGCGAAAATTTAGAAAATCAATGTTTTCGTCATTTGTCTCCGAATCAAGAGTACCAAGTCCTCTTAAATGATTTTAAAAACTGAAATCAATTACCCCTTTATCTACCGAATTATTTATCAATAAGTTGCTTCCCACCAAGAATTGTCTTCTTTAAATTCTTTAATTGTCTTCTTACTGGAATTTTTAAATAATAATAATGTGAAATTTAGAAGTATTTTTTATTAAAACTGATTAATTATATCGGTATTTATAATTTTTTTGTAAAATACTTACAAAAATAATCAAATTAATTAACCAAAATTACTCTTATGGAAATATTACAATTCTCATAAAAGCAATGTATTTAAATGTATTATGATCCTCTCAGTAAATGGAAAGGCTTTTACCGTCGAAAATATTTTATATAACTTTTTTTCAAAGAAAAAAAAAGATATACCTATGAAAATGATTAAGGAAATTACCTCTTTTTTAAAAATATTTAACTTTGACTGTTTTTCTATTCTATCTAAATTAGATCGAATAGAGTATATTGTGTGGTAAGAAAGAGAACTTTTATTAATAAACTCATTAAATACGTTTTTTATTAAATTTTCCACAATGGTACTTATAAGTACCGTTGGTAGATAAAGGGTTAAAATAGTTCACTCAAGTAAATTTGAGAGGATTAAAAATCATGCATAACGTTTTAACGATATTTTTCAGATATATATTTTACTAGATTGTAGTGTGAAAAGTAAAATTTATTTTTTTATTTGCACTTTTTTTTTTTTTTTTTTTTTTTTTTTTTTTTTTTTTTTTTTTGCACAGGCTATCAAAACCTGAGGGTTAATGTGCCCGCAGGTTCTGTGTGAATGTATGTATGTACGTATAATATGTATGTACTGTACATATATATTTAACGCAATAATTCATGATCAAAATGTAAGATTTGCTTCAAATTTTGGATATAGCTTTATTCTGATAAGGTGCTGCCCTGATTAGTTTTGGGAATTCGTTGGATAAGCATAGGGGGGCATGGAAACAGGGGGTTATTCCAGATTAATTTAGTTAAATGAGTTTCTATGCAGACTTATCCGATTTGCTTTGAATTTTTTTATAGTTTCATTCTGATAAGGCGCATCCCGGATTAGTTTTGGGAGTTTAATGCTTAAGCATAAAGAGGGGAAATGGGGGAGCTAATCCCCCTTTAACTTTTTTTCGAGGGGTATTATTCTTTGAAAAAATAACACTGGAAAATACAATTACTGTAAATAACCTGCAAGTTCAATACCTGCAGTTTAACTGGGCAATATATGTTTTAAAAGTTTGCTTTCAATATTTTTATTTAACATATAATATCTGATTATAGATTTAATTCATATTTTGAAATAACCCTTTTTTTACGGCTTCAGTATTTTAAAAAGTCCAAATAATGACATTTCGAAACTATTAAATTAAATATAAAAAAAAAAGGAAAACATTTAAAATAATGAAATGTTTAGACGCAAAAAGAGTTTTGTTGCGAAATTTACGCTACATCTAAAATCATGGGTACATTTTCCTGCATTGAAATAGATACATGGAGCACGGCTGACATGGATAAAAGTTAAAATGGATACTGAGTTTCTTTATTCGGAGCATTTCCCCTCTTTTTTAAAACAAAGTAAATTAACATTATTAGAATCTGTACCAATTGAATATTTCCATATGAGCGAAAAATTGACCAGGCCCAGAATCGAACCCAGATTCTTGGCTTACAAGGAAAATGCTTTACCGTTTAAGCTAACTGGGCTGACGATCAGCGAACATTTTTCGTTCAGATAACCTTACCAATCTTTACCATCAGTTTTACTTTACCAATAAGTTTTTGTTGAAATAATTGTATGTTAGAGTTTGGATGGTACTGACGGGGAATGGACAGCATAGCTAATAAAAACCAGAGATCCCCAGGTAACGGAAAAATATTGAAATTTTACTGCTAAAATTGCCTAATTTACTATTAAAACCAGTTTTGAATTCAGGGAGTTGCCCAGAGGGGATGACATTCCCACCCGGAATACTGAAATATCTCCCCTGGAAGGCTTGAGATTCTATTCTAAGGCTATGAGATTTTATGGCTTGAGATTTAATGGATAAAAATGCGATCCCCCCCCCCTCTAGCTGTAAAATGTCCCCTCTCCTCTTGGAGCCGCAGAAATTTCTCCAGGAGAAAAATGTCTGAATTCAACACTGATTAACACCATGACTGCTAAGTAAAAGAATAAAATTATAATACTGTTTTCTATGGACTTTTTTTTTTCTTTTTTAACCATAAAAGATATTTTTTCTTACATCATATAATTTGTTTCCGATTAGGTACAGACATGTAGACCTTAAAACCATTAATCATTACTCATTTTTATAAAAACTGAATTATATCTGTAGAGTTATATATTATTGAGAATTGAATTATATCTGTAGAATTATATCTGTATATTAATTTGATTATATTGCAATGAAACTACAGATTAGTGAACAGCTATGTCAGTTCGTGGCCTGAAAAAGGTTATAAAATAGTAAAATAATAATAAAATAGATTTTCTTTAAATATTATTAATAGAATTAATTTCCTAGGAAACATACTTTAATTAGCATGAACATAAATCAGACTTCCATAAATCTACCCCTAAGAATGTTTAAAACTTTTCCATTTTGGTAGAAAGTTGCATTTAACACGGAAATTAATCGACAAAATTTTATTTTAATGATAGAAGTTCATCAGTCTTTGTAGTAAATTAAATCAATGACTAAACTAATTCACGTTGTAAATGAATAGAAACTTTCCATGTTTTGTGTGTTATCGATTGCAAGTGTGTTAGACATTTAAATTTTGTTTGGTCATTGTTTAATAAAAATAGCGAATTAATGAGGGGTGATAGACAAAGTTGAAATTATATTGAACATGAAAGAAAAATCATGCGTCAAAATAGATTATGAAACGCTTTCCGACATATCCAGCATATTGTAACAAAGTTTCATCTATTAATAAAGTAAAAGAAAAGGTCTTATTCACAGATTCCGAAAACGTATAACATGTTTAAAACCCAATTCAGAAAGTAATATCTACAGCCGAAAAGAATTCGCTTGTGAACCCTATATATGATCTACACATATGTGGATATACTACATAATATGCAAAAAATCTATTTTCAATTATGAAATGAATATAACATAGTCAAAAATTCTCTTTCTGCATTCCATCAATAATGAGAAATATACTCGTATTCTTTTGTGCAGCCCTGTATATGATACATAGGATTTACATTCATCTAATAAATAAAAAAAATGGTTACATTTAAAAACGAATATCACAATCAAAGCCACATTTCCAGGAATTATTACTCATTCATAATACTGTAGTACGAAATATTTTGTATGTCCCTGTAAATGAATGATAAGCTATGCACTCAATATTCAATAATAATTGTCCTCTAGTGCACCTCAATGTGATATATTATCTACATTCTTTTGAATACTTCTGTAAACCAGTTACAAGTACTGTACATGAAATTTTCCGTAGTAATTTTGTATTGATCAATATTGCACATAAATTTCATTATTTATGAAGTAGTTTAAATAGTTAAACAGCAGTAAAATATGCTTCAAATGACTTTTCCACGTAGATCATAATGTAACGGAATACTCTTGAGCGACCTGTAAGTGAACTATAAATACTATGCACTTCATTTTCAAAAGCGAACATGCCATAGCAATATTCAATAACATACATCAACTACACAGCAGTATTTAGTATTTTATTCCAATAGTATTTATGTGAAATAAAACACAGACAGCCGGACAAATCGAATTCATCAACAAATTTCAACTATGTTAAAAATGGCGAATGTGTTTTGGTAAAAATCGTCTGCTTTCATTTATGTGAAAAAGCTCCAGTAAGAAATTGTATTATTCGTTACCATGGTAATTTATTCTTTTTATTTTTATGTTTTTCGCAGCATTCTATGTTTTTGTTTTTAAGTTTGTGTTTATTCGAATGTAAAAAGATAATGGAATGTTGATAGCCGACCAATGGCTCGCATATTTCAGTGTGAAATAAAACGCATCTACAGTCCATATTTGTTGTGTTTAAGAACCAGCGTGTGTTATTTTTATTAGTGTAAAATCCGCTAAGACCAATTTTGGTATTACGAACATTTTTGGTCTCAAGTCTAGCCGGAGCTAGTGAAAATTATCAGTGTAAGAAAAGAAAATTTTTCCGAAATCCTTTTCAATGTTGACATTCGTAGCAAGGGAAAAAAAAGAGAAGGTGAGTTAATTTGGCATTCGATTTTATGTGTAAAAAAGAATTGGTACAATTTAGAATTACTTTTATTGGTTTAATGTAATAAAAATGACTGACTTGAACACTTTTAAAACTAAACGAGCTGCTTAACGCAGAACTATTACAAATTACATTAAGAAAATCGAAAATATTATTGCGGTGGATGAAATTAGTGTGAATGATTTAGAATTGAGTTGTTAAAACAGAAGGAAACTGAGTTAAAAAAGATTGATAGAGAAATAGAAATTTTAATTAAAGATCCTAAACAGTTAGAGAGCGAAATAGACGGTGCTCAAGAAATTTCAGATAAAATTGATTTATGGAAATTTAAAGGTGAAAAAATATTAAAAATTCAAAATGCTCAGTTAAATAAAAGTGAAAATAAATCTAGTGTAGTTACAGAGCAAGTTTTTGAAAATGTTAAACTGCCAAAATTATCTTTACCTACTTTTGGAGGTAATATAACAGAATGGATACTATTTAAGGATCTTTTCAATGCTTGCGTAAATAGCAATAAAAATATTTTAAATGCCCAAAAACTGCAATATTTGAAGGCTTCATTAAAAGGTGAAGCATATCGCGTCATCCATTCTATTCAAATTTCGGATTCTAATTTTGAATTAGCATGGAATTTGCTAGATGAAAGATATTCAAATAAGAGAGAGCAAATTTTTGCGTATATTAAACGATTTCTGAGTTTACCTACACTTCAAACAGAATCAGCTATTGCTATTTTAAATTTAGTTGACAATGTTAATGAAATAATTCGCTCGTTAGAAATATTGAACCAACACATTGATAAATTTGGGGTTACATTAATGACCTATTTAGTTTTGCAAAAATTGGATACTTCTACAAAATTATGGTGGGAACGCCAGCTTAAAAGCAATGATATTCCGAAACTTAGTGATTTAATTGAATTTCTTAAAAATTACGCAAGAACTCTTCAGAATAGTAAACTAGCTGTAAATAAGGTATCTAAACCTACATTTCCGAATAAGAATAATACTTTTGTAGCTACCTCGGTTTGTGGTTATTGTAAAGAACACTGTTAAAAATCTGCTGCATTTTGCTGCAACGCCCTCCACCACTTGTATATAATATCTCTATTCCAACCAATGAGAAAGCGCCATTTCACGGCCAAGTAACCGTTTTCTATACAAGCAGGGGAGTGCGTTGCAGCAAAATGCAGCAGATTTTTAACAGTGAAGATCATAGTTTAGCTAAGTGCTCAAAATTTCTTAATTTACCTGTGCAACAAAGAATAGAATTTGTAAAGCAAAATCATTATTGTTTCAACTGTTTATCTAACATGCATTTACTCAACAAATGTAAGAGTCTTAATACGTGCCACCATTGTTTTAAGAAACATCACAGTATTTTGCATATGGTAGATTATTCAAGGAATAAGAGTCGTTCAAATAGTAGTATGTCACCACATGCACAAGAATTTGTCCCTCAAAAAGTTGAGTTAGCAAATGAGAATGTGTCGTCTACAGTGTGTGCTTCCCATTATGAGTCAAACGCAAAGAGTAATCAAAAGACTCATATTTTGTTATGTACCGCATTAATAAAAGTTCAAAATTATAAACAAGAGTTTGTAAAATGTAGATGTTTGTTGGATACAGATTCTCAAAGATCATTCATTTCTCGAGAATGTGTAAACAAATTAGGATTAAAAGTGAAAGACAGTTCTATTTCTGTCTCATGTTTAGGAACATTTAGTACTGTGAGTGATGGAGAAGTCGATTTATTATTCACCTCTCACTTCAAAAGTGATCTCAGAATATCCACATCAGCGTTCGTAATGGACAAAATTACAGATAACATTCCCTATGTGTCTTTGCCTTCAAACATTTGCGATAACTTTAGTGATTTAATGTTAGCTGATCCATTATTTTATAAATCACAAATAATTGATATTCTTTTTGGTGTAAATGTATTTATGCATTTAATGACTGGGGAACTTGTTAAACGTGAACCTAACCTTCCATTTGCCTTAAATTCGAGACTTGGGTGGATAATCTCAGGTACTACAAATTTTGAAACGCTAGCAAAGGATCCAGTACATGTAAATCATTTAAGTACAAAAACTGATGAGCTAATAAATTCATTTTGGGAATTAGAAAAAATTCCAAATGTGCCTCTTTTAACACTTGAAGAAAAACTTTGTGAAAAACATTTTGAGAATTCTCATTTTAGAGAAAAATCAGGTCGCTATTCAGTCGCATTACCATTTAAACATGATCGAGATGGTCTAGGTGATTCTCGTCAAATGGCGTATAGAAGATTTCTTTATCTTGAGAAAAGATTAATATCCATGCCAGAAATTTATGATCAATATGTTCAATTTATGAAAGAATATTTAAATTTGGGGCATATGGATCTTATTTCAAACAGAGATCATGGATTGGAGAATAAACATTATTACATTCCACACCATTTTGTCTTGAATAATTCGAGCTTAACTACCAAATTAAGAGTCGTTTTTGATGCGAGTGCTAAAACCACGACAGGTGTTTCTTTAAATGACACTCTAATGATAGGTCCTAAAACACAAGATGATTTAATTTGCATTTTATTGAGATTTAGATTTCATAATATTGCAATAACAGCTGATGTAAGAATGATGTATAGACAAGTAAAAATTCATGAAAAGGATAGGGATTTTCAGAGAATTTTATGGAGAGATAGTCCTGAAAAACCAATAGAAACTTATCGCTTAAATACAGTAACATACGGAACTGCGGCTGCACCATATCTTGCAACAAAATGTTTGAATCAGTTAGCAATGGATGAGGGTCTTAATTTCCAAAAGCGAAGACTATAGTTTTGAGAGATTTTTATGTTGATGATGTGTTAACCGGTGTTAAGAGTAGTCAGGAAGGTACGGAATTGATAAATGAATTGCAGAATATGCTAGGAAAAGGTGGTTTTCAGCTACATAAATGGTGCACAAATGAATTATCACTGTTGAAAAACGCTGAGTTTACAAACATAAGTAATGATAATATACATAATATAGTGGGCAATAAGGCCATAAAAGTTCTAGGAGTTGAATGGCATCCTCATATTGATATGTTCGAATGCAATTTCAATGATATAGATTATCAAAATGTCCCTACTAAAAGAATTATTTTGTCATATGTATCAACGCTTTTTGATCCACTAGGGTGGATTGCACCTTTTGTAATTTTAACAAAAATTATTCTTCAGCAGCTGTGGAAATTACAATTATCATGGGATGATCAAGTACCAGAAATTAATAACCAAAAGTGGAAAATTTTGTGCCATGAAGTCAAACTTTTAAATTCCATATATATACCCAGAAAAGTCGTCTTGCCCAATTATTCTCGATGTGAACTTCATGGATTCTGCGACGCTTCAGAAAAGGGTTATTCCGCCGTTATTTATGTTAAAACTTGTAATAACTCAAACATTGACGTGAAACTTTTAGCAGCAAAGACTCGAGTGGCACCCTTAAAGCCCATCACGATTCCAAAGCTCGAATTATGTTCTGCAGTATTACTGACAGATTTAATACAAGCTGTTAAATCAGCATTACATATAAAACCAGATTTAGTGCGCGCATGGAGTGATTCAAAAATCGTGTTGTCATGGTTAACATCAGATCCTAAAAGATGGCAAGTATTTGTAGCCAATAGAGTTGCAGAAATTCAATCCTTATTGCCAGCTGAAAATTGGAGCCATGTAGATGGAAAGGAAAATCCTGCTGATTGTGCATCTCGTGGATTATTTCCAGCAGAATTACTGTCTCATGAATTGGGGTGGAATGGACCACCATGGTTAAGAAGCAGTGAGGTTCCAGTGAATAAACCTATTCCCATAAATAAAGAAGATTTACCAGAAGCACGGAAAACATTATCACTTGTAATTGCTGAAACTGCAAAGGAACTTGATATTATATCGAAAATATCCTCGTTTCCAATGTTGCAACGCATATTTGCATGGATATTGAGATTCATCTCCAACTCTAAGGTAACACGTCCAGAAAGAAATACATCCTTTTTATCAAGCAAAGAAATTCAAGCCGCAACACTTTGCATTATTAGAATAGTTCAACAGATGAATTTTAGTAAAGAAATCCACTGTTTAGAAACCGGAAAAGAATTACCTGGAAATAGCAGTCTCATTTGTTTGTGTCCTATCTTAGATGATGACAAAATATTGAGAGTCGGAGGGAGATTGAAAAATGCACAGCTGTCAGAAAAGGAAAAACATCCAATCTTACTACCATCAAAGCATCATGTGACTAAGATCATAATTCAACATTTTCACGAAAAATATTTACATGCAGCTCCAGAACTTCTTCTTTCTTTAATTAGGCAGAAATTTTGGATCATAGCTGCCAGATCTGCTATTCGTAAAATAGTGAGAACTTGTGTTACGTGTTGTAGATACAGAGCTCAATCTGCAAAGCAAATAATGGCTGATCTTCCAGTATCCAGAGTAACACAATCACGACCATTTAATCGAGTTGGAACAGATTTCTTCGGACCATACATGATTAAATATCGTGCTGGACGTGGATCAAAATCATTTAAATCATATGTCTGTGTATTTGTCTGCTTCGTGATCAAAGCAGTCCATCTTGAAGTCGTAGAAGATCTTTCAACAAAGGCATTCTTAAGTGCATTAAAACGATTTATTGCAAGAAGAGGAAAACCTCTTGAGATTTTTAGTGACTGTGGAAGCAACTTCAAAGGTGCAAAAAAGGAAATCAACAAGTATCTATTGCAGTGCAAGCAGAATGAAGAAATTCACAAATTTCTGTCGTCAGAGGAAATAACTTGGACATTTAACCCGCCTTCAGCTCCACACTTTGGTGGACTGTGGGAATCTGCAGTAAAATCAATGAAATCGCACCTTAAGAAAACCGTTGGTAATACTGTGTTAACTTATCCCGAATTCCAAACCCTGGTTACGTAAGTTGAAGCTTGTCTCAACTCTAGACCATTGTGTCCTATATCATCTGACCCAACAGACTTAACTGCTCTAACACCTGGCCATTTTCTAGTTGGAACTTCTCTGACTGCCATACCTGAACAAGATCTGAGTCACAGTCCCTTAAATCACCTTGATAGATGGCATGTGAGACAGTTCATGCTACAGCAATTTTGGAAAAGATGGAGCCGAGAATACTTGTCTCAACTTCAGCAAAGAGCTAAATGGCAAAAATGCCACAAAGATTTGCAAGTTAATGACTTAGTTCTCATCAAAGATGACAACCTTTCACCGCTAAAATGGAAACTAGGAAGAATAATTACTGTTCATCCAGGTTCAGACAATAGAGTTCGAGTTGTCACAATTAAGACTAGTAGTGGTATCATAAATCGACCAATAGTGAAACTCTGTCCCCTTCCTATAAAAAAAAACTAAAAACTATGAACTATAAACTTTCTTTTTTCATTTTTTATATTTTGCATTAATTTATTTGTGTTATTGTTTTTTCCATTATAGTAAAACTGTAAGAAGACCACTTAGTCACTTGTTGAAATCCTAAGGTATTTCAACGGGGGGCAGGATGTTTTGGTAAAAATCGTCTGCTTTCATTTATGTGAAAAAGCTCCAGTAAGAAATTGTATTATTCGTTACCATGGTAATTTATTCTTTTTATTTTTATGTTTTTGGTAGCATTCTATGTTTTTGTTTTTAAGTTTGTGTTTATTCGAATGTAAAAAGATAATGGAATGTTGATAGCCGACCAATGGCTCGCATATTTCAGTGTGAAATAAAACGCATCTACAGTCCATATTTGTTGTGTTTAAGAACCAGCGTGTGTTATTTTTATTAGTGTAAAATCCGCTAAGACCAATTTTGGTATTACGAACGAGTATTTAGTATTTTATTCCAATAGTATTTATGTGAAATAAAACACAGACAGCCGGACAAATCGAATTCATCAACAAATTTCAACTATGTTAAAAATGGTGAATGAATTTGTGAAAAGAATTTTAAAAGATCTTTTGAGATCAAAATAAAGTGTGTTTCTCTCACTAAATTTATATATTCCTGTCATATAAAGCATTAACCTTTTATTTACCGAATTATTATTCTTATGAAATTGATCCACTTCAATAATTACCTTCTTTAATATCTGAAGGTATACTGGAATTTTTAGATAATACTCATAGAAATACCTATAAAAATGAATAATAAAACTACCACTTTTTGAAAATACAGTCGAGTCTCTATATAACGAAATCCACCGTTCCAGTAAAACATTCGTTATATAGAGAAATTCGATGTATAGAGAATGACGTTAAAAATCGTATTTAATGTGTAAAATTTGAACAAATATTATTTTTGATCTTTTGAATTAATAATTTTAAATGTTTAAAAGTAAATATTAACCTAACATTTTATTTCTTAATTATTTACGCTGTTTCAAAAAAGAGAATAGACATTTATTTGAAAGCTTAATGAAAATCAACTAAGGAAGACTTGCATTAATTTCAGAAGAAGAAATCTGTGATTTTTTGTTGGTTTGATTTTAAAATTATTACGCTCTAAAAAGAATGTTCACATTTTACCAAGGAATGAAAAATTGTAGTTAATATTTTCCTCCATTTGAAAGCCTCTCTTATGTGCCTCTCATTGATTCCTCTCTTACATGTGCATCAATCCAATTGACTCTGTTTTGAGATGTGGAAAGGTGCGTGGGAGATGGGATGAATTCATTGGATTTAAAGAACAAGGAGAAAAGTATTATAAAAAAACTCAGCAATGAACGATAAATCAAAAATAAGTGATGGAAAATTGATTCCATATGATTTCGAAGCCTTTTAAAACTGAGTAAATTAAGACCAATTTATGAAAAAATATGGAAGATATGGAAGGGATGGTGTTATATGGAGATCGATATTTCGCTGTATAGAGACTGTTTTTAATGTAATCATGCGAAAAGGGAACCGTTCCTACTAAAAATTCGTTATATAGAGAAATTCGATGTATGGAGTTTCGATATAGAGAGACTCGACTGCATTTAGCTTCGACTGTTTCTCTATTCTATCTAAATTCGACCGAGAAGAGTGTTTTGTGTGGAAAGAATAAAAAACTTTTATTAATAGACAGAATAAATAAGTTTTATATAAAGTTTTCTTCAATAATACTTTAAAGTACCTGTCAGTGAATAAAGAGTTAATAGCATTTTATCATTTATATATAAAAACTATATTTATTTTAAGAAATCTTTAACATTCTCTGTGTTTACACCAAAGCATTTTTATATTTAAAAACTGGAAAATTTTCCTCATTATTCCGAGACATATTTCTAGACTCTATTTTGTGACAGTTCTACACTGTTAAAAATATTGGTGACACATTGCACCTTTTAAGGCAGAAAGGCTTGTCTCAGTGGTGACACCCCTAAAAGAGCCAAAATAGCACCTTTAATTAGGTTGAAAAGATGGCATCCTTAATCCAGAGTGCCCAATTATAAAAAATTAAAAAATATACTAACCGACTTTCGGCCCTCGATGGATTCGAACGCAGAACATCTGATTACAAGCTCAGCGCCCTATCCACTCAGCCATCAAGCTCACCTTCAAAATCTCCTTGAAATGTTCATATGTCCTGAAATTCAAAGGTTGCTTTATGTAAAAAAGCTCGCCAAATGTTAGCTATCCGAAGTTCTAAACAAAATTGGGATAGCGTATAGCGGTGATAGGCATCGTAGAAAAAAATTGCTGAGTTTATCCACCAGTGACAGCGAGTTGAAGTGCAAGGATACACGTTACAGAGCATGCGCAAATGACTAAGGGGTGAAAATATTCCAACGGTATGCATTGCGCGGCACCCTAATTAGCGTCAAACACCCAATGGCACCCCAAACACATTTTCAAGCCCGCTGGTGCCAAGAGATTTAAACTTTTCACTCCTAGGCGTCAAATGCAACCGGTTCGTCATCTTTATTTTTAACAGTGTAGTTCTGAATTTTTCGAATTATAAAAGATTTCGGAAAAAGGCCATTGAAAATTATGCGTACTATTTTACAAACGATATTATTCTAAATCGGGTAGTATTTTATATCCCATGAATTAATACAATACTCTTTAACCCTTTATCTGCCACATTACGAATTCATAAAAATTTTACATTCTAAAGCATCTTACGCGAATTGTTTAAACTACATTAAAAGATTTACATAATCATTTAATAAATATTTGAAGGATTTAGAAGCATTAATTAAATTTGAATTTACAGGGATTTTGTGCAATTATAACACCACTCAAATATTTTATTTTAAATTATTTTCTTAGTATTTTGTAGAATTATAAAATGTACAAATGTGATGTTCTTACAATATAAATATAGAAATATTTCCGCGTTGAAAAATCCACCTCCCCCTCCATCAACGCCAAGAAAGCTGAAAAGATGCAAAGGCAAAAGAAATCATCCTTTTAAAAATATTTTTTCCTTTGTGTAACCAATAATGCTTTCGGAGTAATGTATCTGCAACTCATTCTAAACAGTATTACTACTAACTGGCGTATTAAAAGAATTTTATAATAAATAATTTTAATGGTACTTATAAGTACCGTCGGTAGATAAAGGGTTAAGAAGATAATTACTTATTTTACTTTTACTCTTTAATTTTTTGCTTTAAATGAAATCATTTATCTGGCTGACGGGATTAAATAATTCACTCTATTATTTTTAACGCAATCTAATTGGTTGGTAAAGATGCCAAACCATCTGAAGTTTTTCAACTGATTGAAAATTGCCCAGACTGAGTATTTATGTATATATACCGGGTGATCCAGAAGTCCCGGACTTTTGAAATGCTAATAATTAGAAAACCATAAACAATGGAAGTATGCGGTTTTCGCAGAAATGCTGAGAAACTTGTGCGATTTGTTTTTTCGATGAAAAAAACATATTATGTTAGTTGCACTTTTTGACAGCAGGTAGCGCTAAAACTGATAGTATTGTTTTTATAGTATGATACAGCTCATTTAAAAGAACGAATTAGTGTCCAAGGGTTACAAAGTTTAATCATGACGCTCATGGCTTATAAGTACTGCCATGAGCCGATGCAAAACAGCGTGCACAGTTTCCTCAGAGCAGAAAGAAATTCCAGAAGAAAATTCCGTTCATCGTGATATCACAAGTTTACTGCACTCACCATAAACTGGTGATTTCTACAGAGTATTGGCATAGAATCCTACCTAATTTACGATTGTAAGAGACATTTGGGATCTCTTGTTTCTATTACGATCTTCCAATGAGCCTTTTTCTCAAACTTTGCTTACCATAGCATTTCACATTTACAATGGCCATCGATTCTTTTGCAGTTTTAACTTGACGTATTATACGATATGAAAACAACGCGACACGCAAAGATGTGTCTAAACATAGTCTAGGCAATGTCTAAACACTGCAGTTGCTCATGAAATTTTGCATAAAATTTCCCTTACAACGCAATTTCATTTACCTTACAAAAACTGTTTGAACATAAACCACCCTTAAAACGAAATCTCATCAATATCATAGAAAAGAAGTTTCGCAATGAACTCATGTGTCTATATAACGCATGGTATAGGTACATTCAGTCTTATACAACAGCGCCACCTGTTGCTAAAAATGATAACAATATATATATATATATTTATAATTTCATTCGAAACAAAAATCCCACATGTTTCTGAGTATATATCTGAAAACAGAACCTTTGTATTATACATAGTTTCCTAATTATTAACTTTTCAAAACTCCCGAAACTTCTGGATCACCCGGTATATATATATATATATATATAATTGGAAAAACTCAGTTCGTATAATATCTTTACAAATTTATTTGATTGAGTTCAAAATCAAAAAGTATATCTACATATTCTTCAATTTATAAATTTCCATTA
Source organism: Maratus speculifer (assembly GCA_964019185.1). NCBI lineage: Eukaryota > Metazoa > Arthropoda > Arachnida > Araneae > Salticidae > Maratus > Maratus speculifer. The sequence continues at coordinate 298,699,802 of OZ025295.1, read as the reverse complement.
CACGCCATGTATTTTATCCACCCAGATGTATGTTAGGAAAATTTTAGGTCCTTTAAAGGATTTTACACAAAATAAATTTTCTTGTAACAGGACCCTTCACTTTTTTTTAATACCCAAACAGGATGCTTCACAAAACCTTTTATCCCGAAACAGAACCCTTCACAAAATTATTTGTCTCTTAAATAAACTAAAACAAAGGATCTCTGTCTTGAAGTAAGTTGAAAAGAGTTCATTCACACATTTTAATATAAAAGAAGGCATTTTAAATTAAAATAAATTAAAATCGCCTTTCTCTAACGTATGTAAATTTTCCAACTGAGCGAAAAAAATCCGGGCCAGGATTCGAACCAGAAATGTATTGGCTGAAGCAAATCTGGGTCTGATCCTTGAGCTGAAGGGTATTGAAATTAGTCCTCCAGTGTTCGCCCGGGATGCATTTTCAGAAAGAATCACGTTTTGAGCACCAGCCTTTGCGAGTTGGCGAAAGTGAGAATTTTCAGCTAGCTGTATCGCCAAATACAAAATAAACTAAGTTCAAATGTGTCATAAAACATATGATTAATAGAATTATATTTATTACAAGAGAATCTTTACTACTGTTTTTAATTAACTTTTCAATTTCTTCGAACATAGCGAGTTAAGGAAATAATATATTTGAATTGAGAAAAATAAACCCTATGTCTAGATGTTCTGTGAAATTTAAAGCATTTTAATCTGAAAAAGCTCTTTGTTTTAAACTATGCGTTAATCGTAAACAACGCTGAATAATATTTCTTCATATTATAGTCTTTGCTTTATAACATTTACGGAAAAGCAAATGGACAATAAGCGCGATCTCTTTGCATAAGGAAGGACTGCTATTCGCTAGGCGTTTGACGTCACAAACAAGAAAGGGTGCGTAGCATTGACTTCATCTCCGCGCCAATCGTTGTTCTGGGGATAAGGTGCTCAAAACGTGATTCTTTCTGAAAATGCGCCCGGCATGGCTCAGTTGGAAGAGAAATGGCGGCTTCAGCCAATACATCAATACGCCCACTTGGAAAATTGTCATCTGTTTTAATTAATTTACCGATTGAATAATCGTGTTATAAATTATTCTAGTATTGCCTTTCTCTCGAAAAAAACTAAAAAAATGATACGGTCTTATATTCAGTTCAATGTGATGTCGATATATTCAATATTGTCACGTGGTACAACAATTGAGTTATGAATAAAGAGTAGAAGTCAGTCTCGAGTGAAATAACTGAAGAGGTTGTCACGAGACAGTGGCTGTTATTTTAAATAAGGTCAACAGTTTCTGATTATTGTCGGAGCAAATTTCCACCAATAAATTTGAACAGAAAACTTCGTCTTGCTTAAATGTCTTATTCAAGCAATATTTCTCTGATAAATATAGTACAAATTTCTATTTGTTCTTTATGATGGCAGTTTGCTCAGGTTTATAATCTTTTATGCTGTAACGGATAGGAGATTGCTTAAATAATCGCAATGTGATAGAAAAACAGGGACAGACTACGTCCGAGGTAAACTTTCATCAGCAAAAAGGATATTGCGATAATTTATGACTGAAATTCAGCATTAATAAGTCGTTTAAACAAACAGAAAATTTATAATTAAATTTGCTGGTGAAAGTTTGCCCTAGCGGTAATCAATTCCGGCTAAAGTGGTTGGAGTTGAAACTTTACTATTTTAAGGATATATCAGTTGCTTCTTATTCCTAGCTCCATGGAGACATAAACAACATCAACAAAAATAGATCACGGTGATTTAACAGAAAGTCCCATAAAAATGGCTGTGTCTAAGAATCATAATGCGAATACTTAACGAAGTCCCATATTTTGGTCGTGATTAAATTTATATAAGATTGAAGGAATGTATTGAAAGAGATATAACTGGGACACTTGTAATCCCTCTAAATTTCGCAGTGACGTCACTGTTCGTAGCGTTCGTAAACTAATAAGAAACATAACACACGCTTGTTCTTTTACTTCTTAAACACAACAAATACGGACTATAAATGCGTTTTATTTAACACCAAAATAGGAAAGTCATTGCACGGCTATCAACACATTCCATCACCTTTTCACATTCGAATAAAAATACAAACTTAAAAAAAAACAGAGAATGCTGCCAAAATCATAAAATAAGAAAAATAAATTACCATGGAAACGAAGACTACAATATCTTCATGATGCTTTTTTCCACATAAATGCATATAGAAGATATTTATAGAAACAGCCAGATCGACTGTTTGCTATATTAGAGAAAATATTAAGTTCTTTCCTTGTTCGCAACAGACAGCAAATAACATACTGCGCAAATGCTGTTTATTTACTATTACTATAAATACGTATTTCCCTAGTCTGTATCATCAAATAAATGATTTTCAATAATATAGTTTGCAATACAAATAATCATAGTTTGAAATTTCAATTTCAATACATTTTGGATGATTTTATAATATGTAGAATATGTTCTATAGAAATTATATTCAGAACTGTAATGGTATATATTTATCGAAATAAATACACATTTGAATTATTGCTTTAATAATAATTTATGAATTGTGAGGAGATTATTGTTAGTTTGGATTCTACTGCTTTAGTTTGTTGTTTTTACTTTCTTCTATCTTCAATAGAAGAAAGTATTGTAATAGAAATTTTTTCAACTTCCGGTTTTCGACGGATTTACGCGTTTTAGGGGTCAGAGATTCCAAAAAACATGTTTTTACAAAATGTCTGTCTGTCCGTGTGTGCGTGTGTCTGTATGTGTGTCCGCATGTCGCCATTCTACCATCAAAAATATATGAAGATATGCATAGAATTGAACCAATTTTTTTGTGAATGTTTTTGGCTGTGGCAAGCTGGTTCTCCTTCGATTTTGAAATATTCCGTCGGAAGAGGGAGCTGCAATAACAATATTTTTGTAATTTTCAATATTGTACCGACTAAAAGTGTATGAAGTTATGCATAGAATTGAATCAAATCTTTTATGTAAGTGTATGGCTATAGTTTGTTGGTCCTCCTTGATTTTGATAAAAATCCGCCAGAAGGGGGCGCTGCAACTAATAAAAATAGTAAATTAATGAAACAAATATACATAAAAAAATAATTTAGATATGAAAGAAATGTGACCGAATATGATAAAACGCAAACTCAATATAATAAAAAAAAACTTAGTGCATAAAATGATAACTGAAGGGGAGGATTTATAAATGGAAGTTTCTCAAAAAAGAAAAAAAAATTCACAAATATGTTTTTTTTTTTTTTTTTTTTTTTTTTTTTGTACTTCGGTATTTTGAAAATAAGCAGATGTACTTACATTCAATATTTTTTCGTCTTAAAATAATTTTTATATCTAATTTTGAGAAATTAGTCTTTCTTTTAAGCTCTTCACAGTCTTTCTTAAGTATACTCAGGGATTCTGTTCCCAGCGAGCTGACTAATATCTGAATGATGAATAATGATAGTTATCCAACTATCATTAGTCTATCATTAGTCACCAATAATCGATCTATCATTAGTCATCAATATATGGTAGATTGTGTGGCAAGGTTTAAACTACCGAACCCTTCAAACCTCGTCCTACGTCTTCTTTCATAAGAGCTTTTTGTTTGTGATCATGTTTTTACTACTGCATGCAGAGCTAAGCGTTACAGTTTCATGTTACAGTAAAATCATGCAAATTTTCCTTTGCCAATCCTTTGAAATTTATCTCTTCCGAGATGTGTCTCTTTTCCTGCAGGTGAGAATATTATCTACTGTCCACAGAGTACGTAACAGAGCCTCAACTCGACTTGAAAAGAACGCCCTCAGAGGATCACTTAAAAACTAAACCATCGCGTTGGCGATTTTTATCCTCGTGATTTCTGTTTAACTGTAACCCTATTCTGGTTTGGAGCTTCTTGCTGAATGCTGATTTGATTATCTTTGCACACGTGCTTATGCTATTTGATCTTAGATTTCCGCGCTTATATTGATTCGTAATTATTACTGTTATTATTCTTGAATTTTCAAGTTTAAATTATTAGGTCGTTATGTTATGAAGAGAAGTATTGTTTGCAAGACGAATACGTCAAAGTTATTTCATATTAAAAAAATTGTTTCATAATTTCAAAACAAGAAGCAGCAAGCCGTCGCTGTATTTTTTTTTTCTTTTTTCTTTTATCATTTGTCGCCAAGGAAGCGATGTTTTGCCGAATTAGCAACCTCTCTTATGTTATGATCGTAGTTTCAGAGTCATCCGCTCGTCTCGCTACTGTCTATGCGTAATCCCATGTTAAACAAGTTGCCATTACAGTGTATGAAAGTTGATTCTCTGTTACTACTCTGTGCTGCTGTCTAGAGAACGTTCCCAGGTGTAAGTTGTGGATTTGGACGAGTGTGGTATCAAAAGAAAGATCTCATTATGTACATTAAAAAGTACAATGTAATTACCCGCCCGAAGCCAACCGTTTTCGAGATATCAGCACTTGAAGTGTAAATGAAACCGTACGCGAAAACTTCGTAGAATGCGAAGTTCCTGTCTAAAAGAGGGGAAATAACCGACAATGTGTGGATGTGAAGGATTTTGCTTGTACCTCGGGAAACGTTATTAGAAAGAGGATTAAAAACAATGAAAAAAAAAACTTTTAACTTGCGAAAAATTTATATATCTGCCTATATATTTATTCATTCATTCACACTTTAAATACTGATATATCGAAAACAGTTGGATTCGTTCCATTGCACTTTTAAACATACATGACGAGATCTGTCTTTTGATACCACACTCGTCTAAATCCACAACTTACACCTGGGAACGTTCCCTAGTGAGAGGTACAGAATAAAAAATTCCGCAATTTTTTGGCAACGTGCCCGCTTCTACATTCTACACTGCAAAAACAGACAGAATGTTTCTTAATCTAAAAAAATGTACAATAACCAAGAACGAAAATTAACAATAATTTCTTTCAACTCAGCGAAAATTCCGAAAAGCGTTCCTATATATACTTGCAAACCTCCCGCTTTTTTATTAATGAAAAAACGCAAATTCAACCAGAAAAATTATCAAATTAAATGTTTCTTGCTTCTATGTAGTAGACATTTGAAATCTGCATAATTTCATTTATTGAATAAAATTTCTGGTTGAAAGTACGTTTTGTTGAATTTAAAAAAGCGGGAGGTTGGCAAATATGACTATATCTTTAAAAACCCCAGAAAACTATTTATTTTGAAAATTCAAGAAAGAAATTAAAAATAAATTTTTATTATAGATGTATATAGTTTTAGGAATGGTAAGTTTCTGAGCAGATGTACAGTGCAATAATCTGTTTCTCAAATCGGAATGTTATTTTTTCGGATGCAGTCAGTTCTTAGGTAAATACTTTGATAATATTAAGAAAACGTGTGTAATAAACAAACATAGAATATTAAAAGCATTAATATTGCTCTGAAAATTCACATTTTTTATTAGAATTGTATGCACAAATTCAGTTATTTAGCTGAAAATATTTACTTGAGAATTGATTAAATCCGAAAAACCGAATATTCGGGTACAGAGAAATGATTAATGCATACTAAAAGCTACTAAGAAACGTTTCCGAAAATGACGGGCAGCTAAAAAAAAGTTTTTGTAAATTCTTCTTTAAATTTCGAAAATAAATTGTTATCTGAGGTTTCTAAAGATAAGGGAAAACTTTTCGGAATCATGAGGTCTTCGGAAACAGGTGTCATTTATACAGTGCAATGCGCCTAAAGGAAAAGTACAGTCGTTGGGAGAAAAAAAAATAAATACCCCTACTAATTTCTCAGCAAATTATCGTAAAAGAAAGTTTTGGGAACCGAACGATTGGAAATAAAGTCTACTTTTAACCCTTTAAGCACCGACGGTAAAGGGCGCAAACAGAATGGTACTTTTAAATAAAGTATACCATTGAAGAAAACTGAAAACTTATTTATTCTGTCTATTAATAAAACTATTTTATTCTTTCCACACAAAATATTCTTCTCGATCAAATTTAAACAGAATAGAGAAACAGTAAATATTTTCAAGAAGTGGTTGTTTCATTATTAACTTTTGTAGGTTTTTCTTTCTTGAAATAAAATTACATGAAACAAATTCAACTGCAAAAGCGTTTCCATCAATAGAAAGGATTCCATTTATAGAAATTATCATGATGCATTTAAACTCATTGCTTTTTTAAGAATTGTGATATTTTCAAATGAGTAATTTTGGTTAATTAATCTAAATATTTTTGTTAATATTTCACAAAAAAATTATAACTATCGATATATTTAACCAGTTTTAATGAAAAAATATAGCTAAATTCCACATTAGTATTATGTAAAAATTCCAGCATACCTTCAGATATTAAAGAAGATAATTACTGAGGGGGATCAATTTCTTGATCTATAATTCGGTAAAGGGTTAAATGATGTGTATTAAATTTGCTTAGAAAATCCTCTACATATTTAAAGGAACACAAAATTCATTTTATTTAGCGGCAATATTTATTTTTAACAAGATATTTCAAATCATCTGTTCAAACTATGCCTAGACACCGAATTTCAAGTTATTTGAATGATAAGTTTTTGAATTATAAACATAAAAAATTTCGTGATTCTTAACTTAAACTACATTTGTTAAACTACATTTTCATATACTTATTCATATCCCTTTATATTGTACTCCTATAATGTGCTATTTTTTATGTAGCAATAATACTAAAATATACCTAAACATAAATACGTTGAATTTGCAATCTTTATAATTTTATGATATGAGTTATGAACTATTACATTAATATTCGACAAAATTATTACTTGCAACCCACATTTTTTTAATGAATTTAGATTTATTAAGTCCAGCTTTATGGAAATCTAAAATTTAAATGTTTTCTTCCGAGTAACCATCAAATTAACGAACAAAATGATAGTTTAAGGGATCGTCTACGATAGAAGTGACTTGATATTTTGAAACTTCTTATAGTGTTCTTTAATCTACCAGTCTTCAATGACTGCTTGAGTGGCGTCTAAGATGCATTGATAAACAAGTTGGAAATTGCACGTGATTTGTAGCAAATGAGGTGCGTTCGTACGATAACGAAGTTTTAAAAATATCAATCTCATATATCAATCTCATAAAAACTGTAAATAATTACAATTAAAATGCGCACCAAACAATGTTCTCCCTATACCATTATGCAATGGAATACTTTTGTGTGGCCTTGTAAATCAATAATAAATATTCTTTGCACCACAGATTATGCAAAATGTATATTATAATATGTACTTTATAGATGCATATCAATTTTATTACGTTAGAATGAATGTAACACCATTAAAATGAATTTGAAACATTTTCCCCCATTAACCGTAATGTAACGGACTTTTGATTGTCCCTGTAATTGAACTATGCATCCGATTTTGATAAAATTTGAAATAACCGACAAAATTATGTAATAATTATGTATTTTAAATTTCAAACGATTAAAATGCATTTGAAACTTTTTTACCCATTGATCGTAATGTAACGGAATACTTTTGATTGTCCCTGTAATTGATTTATTTATCCGATTTTCATAAAATTTTAAATGACTCGACAAAATTATGTAATAATTATATATTTTAAATTTCAAACGATTCGGTTGGGTAGTTTTTGCGTTGTTATATGCAGACAGACAGACAGACGGACAGACGGACGGACTGAACGACAACAATAGGTGCTACGTATTTACATAATTACGAATCCACCTGAAAAGGGGCTGTCTGGGTCAGCAGTCGAGAGCTGAACTTCAATTTGGATACAGTTCTTAAAATAGGTACGTTTTAAATAATTAATTTCTCGAAATCTTATCATACGAATTGCATGAAAATTTGTTTTTAAGCTAATTGAAGGGTTTAAAGTTCATTTATGCTGTCAAAATTGTGTACTACTGTTAAAAAGAAAAGAAAAAAACCTTATGGTTCGTTTTAATATGTAGTTGGCTCCCTAAGCAAATTTAATTTTCATAATTTAAAAATAAACTTTATTTCCAATCATTTGGAACCAGTAATTTTCGTCTAAAATAATTTTTTGCAGAGTTAGTGGGAAGGGTTCCCCCCTCCCCCCCTTCCACACACACATCTGTACCTGGTATATTTTCGCATATAATTTCTCTGTTTCAAAATTAAACAGTCTTGAAAGCATATAAAAGTAAGATAATACTTTATTCAATAAGCTTCGAAGATAAAATACAGAAGCGGAAAAGAAACAGAACAATTTATTTTTTGAAGAAAGACTTTTTATTATTTTCTCTGTAATTGATTTATTTCAGATAACTGTAACTAGAAATGAAATTGAACCAGTACTATTTAATATATTTATATTCAATAATGTCTAGGGATTAGCTAGATAAGCTTGTTCCAATAAATGAAATAAGTAATACTTTCGATGCATATACATATACACACACACACACACATATATATATATACATATAATAAAATAAAAAAAATTGCGCCATTTTGTAATCGAACATACTTAACTTCAATGACCACCTAAATAATCGACCTCTTAAATGTTTGACATTTTTTAACCAAACAAGAAATGCATGATCAGTATGGATGGTAAATTGTACACCGTGAAAGTAATGATAAAATTTATCTAAAGTATCAATGATAGCAAGACACTCTAATTCGGTAATGAAATAATTTTTCTCATAACTTCTCAATCCTCTAGAAAAATAAGCAATTGGATATAAAAAGTTATTATGGTCGGGTTGTTTAAGAACTGCACCTACCGCCACCTGAGAAGCGTCAACAAACATGTGTAGGGGTAATTTTGGGTCATAAATCTTTAAAATTGATTTAGCAATGAGGGCATCTTTTAAATTTTGAAAAGAGTTTTGACATTCAGTATTCCATTCCCAAATAGTATCTTTCTTAAGTAATTTATTTAGGGGGTGTCTAATTTCAGCATATTTGACAATTATTTATTCCTGGATATGTGGACAATAAAATAAAGAATACTGCCCAGTTAAACTGATGGCATTGAGCTCACAGGCTACAAATACTAATTGTCTAACTAAATAAATAAACAACGTTCAAAAGCACAAATACCATAAAATAAAAGATGTTAAAAGTTAAAAGCATACATGTTTCGGGACTTCTTAAGTCCCATCATCAGTGCTAAAAGTGTAAAATATAAAAGAATGTCACATCGCAAAATAAAATAAGTCATGTAACTGAGCTCGCCCTTAGGCGAACTGATTAGGAAACGTCGCAAAGCGACAGTAAAAATAAGCAGACACGCGCACCCAGAGGAAACCAATCATACGTCACATCTTACTGGAACGAGTCCCAATCAGAGAGAACAAGAGGGGGGGAAGGGGAGTGAAGTTACAGAAATGGAAACCAGACATCAGAAAATCTTGGAGCCTTTCATCATCAATCTCATTTTGTCATCAGGAAATCTTGGAAAATCGGGGACATGTCATTCACTAAATTATTAGAATTTTTCCATATATGATAAGCTTCTCAAAAGTCTAAGTCATAAACAGATGAACAATATTGTATTATTGAGGCTTCGGAAAATTTGAAGTTATGACTATTGGACCAGCAATGGCTGGCGATAGCGGAACGTTTTATATCACAATTTCTAACGCTAGCACTGTGCTCTCCCACACGTTTTTTTAAGGTACGCTTCGTCTGACCGATGTACATTTTATCGCATTCGCAAGAAATCTTATAAATACCCCAATGTGAAAAATCATCTATTGGATCCTTGAGATTAGAGAATTTAATTTTATTGAAAGGAGTAAAGGTTATTTTAAAATCAAATTTTGACAAAATTTTGGAAATTTGATGACTGATTTTTGGAAAATATGGAAGAGTAATTAAATTAACATTGCGGTCTGAGTTTAAGTTCGAAGTAGTACGTTTTTTTATTAATTTGTTATGAATGGAATCAACGATTTTAATTGGGAAACCCCGATCAATGGCAATGGATTTGATATGGTTTAATTCTGCTTTAAGTAAACTATCAGAGGAGCAAATATTTAAGGCCCGGTGTACATAAGTGTTAAAGGCAGCTAATTTCTGATTAGGGGGGTGAAATGAAAGGCTATGGGGGGGCAAAGATACAGCGAATGGTTTACGATAGATAGTTGTGTGAAAAAGGTTATTTTCGCGGGAAACCAAAACATCCAGGAAAGGTAACTGATTGTTATTCTCAAATTCGTAGGAAAATTGAATATGGTCATCTATTGAGTTCATAACTGTAAGAATATTAGTAAGATCAAGTATATCAGAGTCCAGCAACGCAAAACAGTCATCTACGTAACGGATATAAAATGGAAAAGTAAGTTTTTTGAAAAGTTTTAATTCGAAATAATGCATATAAAAGTCGCTAAGGATAGGACTGAGGGGGGAACCCATGGATAAACCATCAGTCATTCGATAAAAGTTACCATTGAAAATAAATGTGTTTTGCGAGAGACAAATTCTAGTAAGGTGGATCAGTTCATCAATTTTGAAGTTTGTATAATGAAATTCCCGCAAACGCGATTCAAGACACTTTAGAGCACCTTGAACTGGCACATTGGTAAACAAGGATTTAACATCAAAGGAAACCATTTTAATGTTTTGTGCGCTATTGAAATTACGAAGTTTATTGACAAACTCATAAGAGTTCCTGCAAGTATAAATATTGTTAGAGAGTAGAGGGGAGAAAATAGAGGTAAGATATTTTGCTAATTTATAGGAAGCTGTACCGATGTTAGAAACAATCGGTCTGAATGGAATGCCTTGTTTGTGTACTTTTGGGAGAGTATAAAATCGTGCACAATGTGAGACAGAAGGAATGATAGAAAATTTGGTATTGTTGGAAATAAGGGGGGAGTTTTCAATAGTAGATTTAATAGCTTTCAGTTCTTTTTGAGAAGGATCAGAATTAATCTTTTTGTAAGGGCCATCGTCTATTAGTTCCTGGGTTTTGGTAAGGTAGTCAGATTTATTCATAACCACAATTTGTCCGCCTTTATCGGCTTTACTGATAACTATGTCTGCATTGGATTTCAGATTTCTTATACAACGGGATGAAGCTTTACTGACGTTAGAATTAGAGAGGTTATTATTGAAGTTCACATTATTGGCAATAAGATGTCTGATTGAATCCTTTTGAGATGGGTTTAAAGTACTAAATTTAAACGCTCTTTCGATAGGAGCAATAATATGAGGGAATGATGGTTTACTAGCAAGTGCAAAATTATTATTTAATTTAAGGCAATGGATATCGTTATCAGTAAGTTCAGTATTTGAAAGATTAACAACAGCATTCTCATTAACCAACGGTAATGCGTTGGGTATGTGTCGTTATGTTTACTCGAGAGCGAGTTAAATTTGGTTTTCAAAGTAGTAATATGTTTATTAAATTTGTTCATTGCACTGACCCAGGACCGGTTATCGATAGACACAAAATTATGGTGGGAGTTAGACAGAAAAAGATGCAAATCATATAGTTCATGTTCAATCAAGGCAATTTTACGACGGGTCTCCTGTATAACAGATCTTAAAAGTGCGAGTTTAGTGCGGAAAATAATTTTTCTGACTTTGTTTGAAGTGTGCAAATTACAATGTACAGAAATAAAATCAGGGACTATTTTATTATGTTTACAGTTCAAAAGAAACCTGAGATGATTAAGATATTTGAATTTCTTAAGGCGGAGGTTAGAAAATCTATTGCAATGTGACATCTTGTAAAATTAAAAGTGTAAACAAACAATCCAACGGCCCGTTGAAGCCAAATATAAGAAGGGGGGAGGATTGCACTTTGTGCTTATATATAACTAAATAAATAAACAATGTTCAAAAGCACAAATACCATAAAATAAAAGATGTTAAAAGATGTTAAAAGTTAAAAGCATACATGTTTCGGGACTTCATAAGTCCCATCATCAGTGCTAAAAGTGTAAAATATAAAAGAATGTCACATCGCAAAATAAAATAAGTCATGTAACTGAGCTCGCCCTTAGGCGAACTGATTAGGAAACGTCGCAAAGCGACAGTAAAAATAAGCAGGCACGCGCACCCAGAGGAGACCAATCATACGTCACATCTTACTGGAACGAGTCCCAATCAATTGCAAATTAATAAAAAAACGTACTACTTTGAACTTAAACTCAGACCGCAATGTTAATTTAATTACTCTTCCATATTTTCCAAAAATCAGTCATCAAATTTCCAAAATTTTCTCAAAATTTGATTTTAAAATAACCTTTACTCCTTTCAATAAAATTAAATTCTCTAATCTCAAGGATCCAATAGATGATTTTTCACATTGGGGTATTTATAAGATTTCTTGCGAATGCGATAAAATGTACATCGGTCAGACGAAGCGTACCTTAAAAAAACGTGTGGGAGAGCACAGTGCTAGCTTTAGAAATTGTGATATAAAACGTTCCGCTATCGCCAGCCATTGCTGGTCCAATAGTCATAACTTCAAATTTTCCGAAGCCTAAATAATACAATATTGTTCATCTGTTTATGACTTAGACTTTTGGGAAGCTTATCATATATGGAAAAATTCTAATAATTTAGTGAATGACATGTCCCCGATTTTCCAAGATTTCCTGATGACAAAATGAGATTGATGATGAAAGGCTCCAAGATTTTCTGATGTCTGGTTTCCATTTCTGTAACTTCACTCCCCTTCCCCCCTCCTGTTCTCTCTGATTGGGACTCGTTCCAGTAAGATGTGACGTATGATTGGTCTCCTCTGGATGCGCGTGCCTGCTTATTTTTACTGTCGCTTTGCGACGTTTCCTAATCAGTTCGCCTAAGGGCGAGCTCAGTTACATGACTTATTTTATTTTGCGATGTGACATTCTTTTATATTTTACACTTTTAGCACTGATGATGGGACTTAAGAAGTCCCGAAACATGTATGCTTTTAACTTTAAACATCTTTTATTTTATGGTATTTGTACTTTTGAACGTTGTTTATTTATTTTGTTATATATAAGCACAAAGTACAATCCTCCCCCCTTCTAATTCTAATTGTACATTAAAGACTTATATTTTCAAGGGTTAATTCCGTTCGAAAAAAAATTAAGAAGGGGAAACAGCTCTCCCCTTTCCTCTTTTTTTATACTTAATCATTGAACCTCCTATACTATCAAAGACATGCTTTATCATATAAAAAATCTAAACCCAAAATTCAGAGCAAATGAGATAATTCTTAATAAAAACCCATTTAGCATTTATATAATTTAAAATGAGTTATCCCCCTCTTTTATACTGAACCATTAAACTTCCAAAACTATTCAGAGATTTGAACGAAATCTGAAAATTCTGCTTGAAAAACCCATTTATATAAATTAAGGGGGGCGGGCATTAGAACCCCTGTTCCTCCTATTTATTCTTATTCAATGAACACCTAATAACAGTCACGGAATCGCCTCATCAGAATGATCCTAATCTAAAATTTGTACCAAAACTTAATTCTGCATGAAAATCCCATTTATATAAACTAAGGGGAGGGGCATCAGCCCCCCGTTCTTCCTCTTATACATATCGAATGAACTCCAAAAACTAATCAGGGAAGCGCTTTGTCAGGATATACCTACATACAAAATTTCAAGTGAATTGGATATTTTTATCATGAGTTATCGCGTTACGCACGAACGTACGAACGTACATACAGAACGGACGGGCACATAAGCTCTCAGGCTATGATAGCCTGTGAGCTAAAAAGTGTATTGTGTGGTTGTCAGTGGTTCAACTGTCTCAATTTTACCTCTCAAATTTGTTCGATATTTAAATGGTAATTTACATAATGTTACCCCTATTACAATTAGATAGGCACAAGGAACTCTTCCAATTAATAAATCTTGTTATATTTATTATTTATTTATTTCACATGAATTCAAAGAGAACAAACATTCCTAATTGGATTTTTAAAATGATTGACGCGGAGTAGGAGGGAGCTAGTTTCGTCGTGAAAATGTTTTTTTTTTTTCATTTGGTTTTCGAGGAGCGTTAGAATGCAATTGCCTTTTAAACTATCAAGACGCCCGTTTCATTTCCCCGCTGAATTAGAAAATCTGATGATGTGGACTGGATAACGAAGGTTGTAGTGTCGATGTGTGCTAAGGTGATTGCGGAGAAGAGCTTACCTATTCTATAAGTTCATAAATAAAGAACTTGAAGACTGATGGTGTTTGTTTTTATAATGGGGAAATACCCCAATGAAATTCTTCCACTGCTCCTTAACTGTCGGAGCGACTACTCTGCTCGTGCTTCTGCGGATTCCTAGAGTTTATGCAACATAGTTATTCCGTCGAATTATATATTTATTACATATATATATATGTATGTATGTATGTATGTATAATAAAAAAAATTTCGCCATTTTCCCGTTTCTGTTTGGCTCAAAATTCTTGTAAAAATATACTTCTATTTATATTTCAGTAATATGCTAAAATTTAATTATCAGCTAAGTTTTTTCTTTTTCCTGAATTCGGCGTAATCTGCTATTTATTTTCATAAAAAGAACTCAATTGTTTGATTAAAATGTCAGTCTTTTATTTAGAATTATTATTCTTTTTTACTATTTCCTTTCTCTTTTTTAGAGTAAAAAATATTCTACCGGAAGTTCATTCTTGGTGTGTTATTAAATCTCTTCTGCGTACCCATAATGCTTTGCAATCTTATGGGCAATTTACCTTTGTTTAATTTTGCAAGCTTCCGCTAGTTTGCAAAGAGTTTAATAACAAATTTATTAATAGGAAATATTCTGCTCATAAATGTGGAACTCTGCAAAATATATTTTTAAATCAACATTTTTAAGCATGCACTGTAAAACATTTGTGTAACGTTACTCCATAAAACTGGTGGCAGCCTTGCTGCCTCCAATTTGGTGGAGTATTTTAACCGATATAATCGGTGTAACATTGCAATGTTACACCAGTAATGCATGTCTTTATTACACCATTATGTAAGTGAAAATTTACTCAATGAAGTGTAAATCGTAGCTGCCACCAGTTTTATGGAGTAACGTTACCACAAATGTTTTTCAGTGTGATAAAGAAATTTTAAACTCCGGGAAAATTTCCTTTATTTTAATTGTTTTGAATATTTTAAAGATTTTTCGATTGTGTAATAATATATATATATATATATATATATATATTAAGTTGCTAACGTTCAAACTATTTTTTTTTAAGTTTTTTAAGTGCGTTCGAAATTATGTACATGCGTAGCACCTATAATCGTATTTCAATAAGTTTGTCTGTCCGTTTGTAACAACGCAAAAAATACTCATTTGAATCTTTTGAAATTTAAAATATATAATTATTACATAATTTTCTCGAGTCATTTCAAATTTATTGAAAATCGGATGTATAGTTTAATTACAGAGACAGTAAAAATTATTTTATTACATTACGGCCAGTGGGAAAGAACAGTTTCAAATGCATTTTAATGATGTTACACTCTGTCGAACGTAATAAAATTGATATGCATCTACGAAGTATATATTAAAATATATATTCTGTACAATCAGGTGTGCAAATAACATTGTTTTGGTCGCGTTTCAATTATATTAAACTATTTCACAATTGATAAAAATGATATAGGTTGCTGAGGTTTACAACAAGTTATTTCCTGTATAATAAAAAGCTGATATTATTTGCAGGGAAACACAAACGATTTCGAATACTATACTGTATTCGAAGTACTGCATACTATTACATCAAGATCTGAAACATTTTAAAACTTCGTTATAGTATAAACGCACTTCATTTGCTACGCTTGACGTGCAAATTCCGACTTTTTTTACAGTGATCACAATGCGCCTAAATAATAAAAAAAAAAACCTTGTATACTTTTGTACATAATTTCTCCGTTTCAAAAATTAAACATTCTCTCGCGTATATAAAAGTCCAATAATACTTTCATCAATAAGCTTCGGAGATAAATTACAGGAACAGAAAAGAAACAGAACAATTTATTTTTTGAAGACAGACAATTAATTCTTTTCCCTGTAATTGATTTATTTCAGATAATAGTAACTAGAAATGAAATTGGACCGGTACCATTTAATATCTTTATATTCAATAATGTCTAGGGGATTAGGTAGATAAGCTTGTTCCAATAAATGAAATAAGTAATATCTTTCGATATATATGTAAAGTTATTCAATGACAAACTTATTCATGAGAAATGTTCTGCTTATAAATGTGAAATTCTGCTTAAAGGGTCATGACTGATTTAATGTATATTTTTAAATCAAAATTTTCAAGCATGATAAAAAAAAGTCAAAATTCCCCCAAAAAAATCCTTTATTTTAATTGCTTTGAATAGTTAGAATATTCTTGGGTTGTGTAATAATAAATTTATATGTATACATGTTTTAAGTTGCTAACTTTCAAACTAGTTTTTTTTTAAGTTTTTTAGGTGCGTTCGTAATTATGTGCATACATAGTACCTTTGTTCGTTGTTCAATCCCTCCGTCTGTCCGCATGTAACAACGAAAAAAATACCAACCGAATCGTTTGAAATTTAAAATATATAATTATTACATAATTTTGTAGAATAATTTCATATTTTATGAAAATCGGATATATAGTTCAATAACAGAGACAATAAGAATTATTCCATTGCATTACGGCCAATGGGAAAAACAGTTTCAAATGCATTTTAATGATGTTACACTCTGTTGAACGTAATAAAATTGATATGCATCTATGAAGTACCGTAATTTCCGGGGTATAATCCGCGGATCAAACAATAATTTTTCAACCCAGAATTTTTTATAAAAGTGGTATAACTTATCAGATCGCCGTAAATATTTGCATTCTATCACTAAATAAGGTTTCTGGGTTTAAAAAGAATTGTTTGATCCGCGGATTATACGCCGGAAATTACAGTATATACTAAAATATACATTCTGTACAATCAGTAGTGCAAATATTATTTTTTATTTATTTATAGGGCCACACAAAAATATTCCACTACATAATGGTTAAGGGGAAACATTGTTTTGGTCATGTTTCAATTATATTAAACTACACTGCTCAAAACAATTAAAGGATATTTGAAGTTTTATATAAAATAAAGATATAAACGAATTTTTTTTTGCCGAAAATAGAAGAAGACAATCATAAATGCAAATTTTTCTGGTTTCCAAACTGTGGAGTATGCAAATTTTGAGTTCGACTTCAAAAACGTCGCTTCAGCGGCAGCGAATGAAATTTGACTTTCAACTGGATAAAAGAGAATGAAGACAAGGATGATCGGCATTCAGCGATTGCTTTGTTTCGATGAGTACGATGTCTCAGCGAAGTCATTTGACAGATTCAGAAGCTTGGAGAATTGTTGGTAGGTTAGAAGGGAGCCAAACTCAAGCCGAAGTAGCGCAAGCCATTGGAGTGTCACAAAGTGTCATTTCCAGGATCTGGAACCGTTTTTTGGAGAGTGGATGTGCAGGCCGAAGACCAGGGCAAGGTCATAGACGGGCAACAACGCCCAATAAAGATCGGTATTTAGCGTTAACAGCTCGGAGACACCGAAACATGAACGCTACTCTTCTCCAACAACACCTTCACTCGGCTACAGGCACCACGATTTCAACTCAGACTGTTCGAAACCGGCTCCATGCTGTAGGTCTGTATGCTCGCCGACCGATGGTATGTGTTAGATTAACATCAAGGCATCGTCGCGACCGCAGGGAGTGGGCAACCGAGCATGTCAACTGGAGGAGAAATGAATGGAGCAATATTCTGTTTTCTGACGAGTCCCGTTTTTCTGTGCATCCGGATAATAGGCGTATTTTCATCTGTAGGGACCGTGGCAGTAGGAGTAATCCTGCGTTCGTACACAAAAGTGTCAGATTTGGCGGTGGTGGAATGTTGGTGTATGGTGGCATCTCCATTGACGGGCGCACTGACCTCTACATCATTCGAGATGGAGCTCTGACTGGTCGCCGATATAGAGATGAGATCCTCAGACCTATTGTAGTCCCTTACGCTGCAGCAATCGGAGATAATTTCATTTTAATGGACGATAACTGCAGGCCACATCGTGCAAACCTGGTGGAGGATTTCCTTTTGGAGGAAGGAATCGTTCGAATGAAATGGCCAGCGTGTTCTCCAGACATGAATCCAATCGAGCACGTTTGGGACGCTCTAGGAAGACGAGTTTCTGGCCGCCAACAACCCCCACAAACTCTCCAAGAACTGGAAAGAGCTCTTCTGGAAGAGTGGGGCAGAATACCCCAACTCTCATTAATAGCCTCATTGAGTCCATGCCTCAAAGGTGTTCAACGTTGCTGTCCGCCCGTGGAAACCATACCCCCTACTGAAAATGATTTTCTTTGAAGAAAACACCTTTTCTTATTCTTTTTTTCTCATATGCACAAATTGTGTTTTTTTCCTTTTGTACACAAATGCGCAATAAAATGCATTTTTTTCTGCCAAACATGTGTAATTTATTCTCATATAACCTACTATGTCTGTCGACCATGTATCAATCAGCTAAAAATTTTCCCAGATACAAAATCCACCTAAAACTGCAATATCCTTTAATTGTTTTGAGCAGTGTATTTCACAATTTCTGAAAATGATATAGGTTTCTGAGGCTTATAACAAGTTATTTCCTGTATAATGGAAAGCTGATATCATTTGCAGAGAAGCACAAACGATTTCGAATACTATATTGTATCCGAAGTACTGCATAGGATTACACCAAGATCTGAATTTTTTTAAAACTTCGTTGTAGTACAAACACGTCTCACTTGCTACGCTTGACATGCAATTTCCGAATATTCTTACATTGATCACAATGCGCCTAGATAAAAAAAACCTTCTATACTTTCGAACATAATTTCTCTGTTTCAAAAATTAAATATTCTTTGGTATTACTTGGTTATCCCGTCAACCAAAAAACTATGGCCAAATTACCAGATTAAATGCCAATAATGGTTGACCTTGAATCTCGCATTCAATATTAGATACGAAATACGTGTTTAAAACGTAGTCAAGTGATTTTTATTTGTATTTTTATTAATGTTTTACGAATTTATTTGTTCTTTCGTTATTTAAAATAAAAATTATGTCAATATGCAAAGTTTGGCTATTAGTTTGGCGATTTGTATAATTTGGCGAAGTTGGTCGACGGGATAACTAAGTAGTACCCATTCTTGCGCTTATATAAAAGCCTTATAATACTTTATTCAATAAGCTTCGAAGATAAATAACAATAACGAAAAGAAACAGAACAATTTATTCTTTGAAGAAAGACAATTTATTCTTTTCCCTGTAATTGATTTATTTCAGATAATAGTAACTAGAAATGAAATTGGAGCAGTACCATTTAATATCTTTATATTCAATAATGTCTTGGGGATTAGCTAAATAAGCTTGTTCCAATAAATGAAATAAGTAATATCTTTCGATATATATAAAAAGTTATTCAATGACAAACTTATTCATGAGATTCTGCTTATAAATGTGAAATTCTGCTTAAAGAGTCATGACTGATTTAAAGTATATTTTTAAATCAACATTTTCAAGCATGATAAAATAAATCAAAATTCCTTAAAAAAATCCTTTATTTTAATTGCTTTGAATAGTTAAAATATTCTTGGATTGTGTAATAAGAAATCTCTATTTTTCTTTAATACAAATATTGCTAACGTTAACACAATTTTTTTTATGTTTATTTTATTTACTTTTATTTATTTATTTTCAATTTCTTATGACAAAAGATTATTTGTTTACATTTTTTGCAAATTAAGAAAAATCTGCCTTTTTTACAGTGTTCACAATGCGCCTAAAGAAAAGGAACCTTGTATATTTTTGTATATAATTTCTCTGTTTCAAAAATTATACATACTTGTGCGTATATAAAAGTGCAATAATACTTTATTCAATAAGTTTCGAAGATAAATTACGGGAACGGAAAAAGAAATAGAACTATTTATTTTTTGAATAAATTCAATTTATTCTTTTCCCTGTAATTGATTTATTTCAGATA
This sequence comes from Maratus speculifer, assembly GCA_964019185.1. Lineage (NCBI taxonomy): Eukaryota > Metazoa > Arthropoda > Arachnida > Araneae > Salticidae > Maratus > Maratus speculifer. The sequence goes on along the minus strand of OZ025295.1, from coordinate 298,679,808 downwards.
ATAGTAACTAGAAATGAAATTGAACCAATAACATTTAATATCTTTATATTCAATAATGTCTTGGGGATTTAGCTAGATAAGCTTGTTTCAATAAATGAAATAAGTAATATCTTTCGACATATATATATATATATATATATATATATATATATATAAAGTTATTCAATGACAAATTTATTGATAAGAAATATTCTGCTCATAAATGTAAAAATTTTGCTTAAAGATTCATGACCAGTTTAAAGTGTATTTTTAAATCAACATTTTCAAGCGTGTTAAAGAAATTTTAAATTCTTGTAAACATCCTTCATATAAAATGTTTTGAATATTTTGAATATTTTTCGATTGTGTAATAAAAATATTCTATTTTTCATGGAATTATTTATATTTAAATTCTATACCTCATATACACGGTTTCACAAAAGCATTTGCATACTATTCTCCCTATTAGAGAAAATTTCTTAAAGGGAATTTTAACTGAAATATATGTATATGTTAAATGAACTAAATTTTGGAATGCATGTTGTTAATAGATTCAAATCTCTATATCATATACAAGGCTGTCAAAAAATTCGGAGAATTTTCCAATTGTAGATGGAAATAGCTGAAATTCAATTTTGAAATGCGTTTTAATTTCCATATGTGGAAATGAGACAAAATATGTTAATTTTTTAAACGATGCAGTTTTGATACATCCCGTAAAGCATGGTGACGTCACTGCAACGTCGTTGTGAAGTCACATTGTGACTTTGTGACCATCGATTGTAGATGTGACGTCACGTGACGTCGATGTGAAGTCACAGTGACTAAAATGTGAAGTCGTTATGGCCGTTTTAGAGCTTTTTGTGACGTTTCACAAAGTGGTCACAATGTGACAAATTTGTGAAAAATGTCTCATATGTGACTAATTTGACATTAACAATGTGACGAAACTGTGACAAAAGCGACGATATTTAAATTGCCAGAAACATGTTTTTTTAAAGTAAATAACATGTTTTGAAGGATATTGATAAATTTCTAAAGATTTTTAAGAAAGTCACATCTCAGTCACAATGTGACGTCACTGAGTGTTGGCATTTTGGTCACAGATGTGATGTGACCAAAGTGACTCACAGTGACGTCACTGTGACGTCAATGAGTGGTGGCATTTTGGTCACAGATGTGATGTGACCAAAGTGACTCACAGTGACGTCACTGTGACGTCACTGTGACCATGCATGCTATTAGGGATTACTCTGAATGTGTTGGAAAGTGCTTCAGAATCACAGCTTGAAGCATGATTTTTTTTCTTTCTTTCTTCAGACGATGGCGGTGATGATGATGATGAATTAGGCACTGTCGATATTCCTATTGATATATAAATGACAGAAAGTGATTGCTAATGGCTTGCATGAAAATTATGATAATGATTTCGACAGTGAATGAAAATTGTTAACTTTCTTCATTGGAAAAGAAAGAAATTTTAAAATATTTATAGAAATTAGTAAATATTTAAAAGTTTTTTTAGATTTATCACCTAATTTTTTAATGTTAGAATATCAATTTTTGAGGTTTTCTTATAATTTTGTATAAGCCGACTTTTTGACCCAAAAAAAATTTCGAAATTCTCACGGCTTATATACGAATATATACGGTAAATTAAATAATAGGGTTGTCACTTTTGTCTCTTTAAAAAACGGCATTTTTATTGACACCCCCCCCCCTTTTTTAATTGAACTAGCGTCATTTTCTGCATCCCCATTACAGGTCTTACTTTTCTGTCATTCTATTTTTTTTTATTAAATTAACGTCATTGTCTGCATCCTCATTACAAGTCTCCCTTTTCAGTTACTTTTTTAATTGAACTAACGTCATTTTCTGCATCCTTATTACATGTCTCACTCATCAGTAATTTTATTATTATTTTTTTTAATTGAACTAACGTCATTTTCTGCATCCTCATTACAGGTCTCACTTTTCAGTCATTTTATTATTTTTTTAATTGAACTAAGGTCATTTTCTGCATCCTCATTAAAGGTCTCATTTTTCAGTCATTTTATTATTTTTTTTATTGAACTAACGTCATTTTCTGCATCCTCATTACAGGTCTCACTTTTCAGTCATTTTTTTTATTGAACTGACGTCATTTTTTGCATCCTCAATACAAGTCTCACGTATTCCTTCGCTTGTGATTAAAACTGTTGTGCTGCTTCATATAAAAAATCCAGATGTCATAACCAAATGGTTGTTCTGATCCGTTATTGTGCCAGCTGGGAAGTCGTCTAAATTTCTCAAATTGATGAGCATTGTAAGCCACGCGTTTTGGGTTCAAGTCCCAGTCTGCACGCATTTTCGCTCAGGTGAAAAAATTACTAGTCCTGGGAATTATTTGAACATTAGTTTATTGGAGTTCCTTCACCTATGGTTAATTCTGTTGAGATGTTTCATATAAAAATGCAGATGTCATAACCAGTGGTTATTCTGATCCCTTATTGTGTCAGCTGGGGTGTCGTCTAAATTGCTAAAATTGAAGAGCATTGTAAATGTAAGCCAAGGGTTCTGGGTTCGCGTCCCAATTTGCACATTTTTTCGTTCTAATGGAAAAATTACTAGTCGCTTGTATTATTTAAAAACCAATTCATCGTGTTTAAAATAATTGAAGTGCTATTACTTATTAATTTACTGGAGTTCATTCACCTGTGGTTCATTCTGTTGTGCTATTTCACATAAAAATCCAGATATCATGACCAAATGGCTGTTCTGTTCCGTCATTATGCCAGCTGGGGTGTCGTCTAAATGGCTAAAATTGAAGAGAATTGTAAATGTAAGCGAAAGGTTTTGGGTTCAAGCCCTAATCTGCTGACATTTTCGCTCAGATGGAAAAATTATTTCTCACTTGAATTATTTAATTATCAATTTATCGTATTTAAAACAATCAAATTGTTATGTAATTACATATCACTAATTTATTGGTGTTCATTCACCTATGGTTCATTCTGTTTTGTTGTTTCGTAAACAATCCTGATGTCATGACCAAATAGTTGTTGTTTACGAATATAGGAAAAAATAATTTTTTGAAAAAAGGCGAAAAGGTTAATTAATAAATTTAGGAGCACTTACACCATAAAGAGGGTGTCATATAAATTAGAACTCTAAATGGCTGAAAGTGAAAAACATTGGAAATGTAAGCGAAAATACTGGGATGCGAGTTGCAGTCTGCCCAGATTTTCGCTCAGATGGAAAAATTACTAGTTGTTTGAATAATAATTCAAACTCATCTATCATACACAATATCCATATATCAATTTATTGTTAAATAATTATTTAAAATCAATCGATTATTGTCTTTAAAATAATTGAAGTGTAAATACGGTAATTTATTTCGCTTTAATTGGCTTTTGTGAACATTACTATCATTTTAAAATCCTCTTAATTTGAAACTTATCCCTATGCTAAATGATAAGAAAAAGGTTTTAAAATCCGTTTTCTACAAAATTTTACGCTTAGATATTTTCCTTAAACATTCAGGCATATTATAAAGCAGAGTTTTTTTTTTTTTTTTTTTTTTTTTTTTTTTTTTTTGCCAATATTTTATTAACATTTTAACAATTTCAATATTCTAATTAAAAATGATTCGAAAAAAAATGATTTTTTGAAAAAAGGGCGAAAAGGTTAATTAATAAATTTAAGAGCACTTACATCATAAAGAAAAAGGCTTTGTGAAAAAATATAATAGATAATCTATAATCCAAAATTTTGAAAATTTGCATTTTCTTCATTTTCTTACTTGTAATATTCATTATAAAACTTTATGAGTGTTTTACCTTCTTAAAAATATTCAATTTTGTATTAAAGTCATTCTTTTAAATAGGATTTTTCCCTTCCTACGGATTATTTCCTTGAACCACTTAAGAAAAATACTGTCTCTTTTTTTATTTATTTCTTTGCGTTTTATTTTTATTTTACTTTTTTTAAATTAAAAGACTTAGTTAAAATTATTTAATAAACGAAATGACTATTTTTAATTCCCTTTTTTCTTATATAAAGCTTATCTAGGGTCACCAAGGCATGTTTGGTATTGCATATGAAGTATGTACGATTAATGGTTCATTTACAGGGACACGCAAAAGAATTCGAATACATTATGATATAGGGGAAAAATCATTCTGAGAGTATTTTAAAGACATTACGTTATTTCAAATGTATTGAAACTGTTATAAATCACTGAATTTTAATAGGATGACGTGAAAAAAGAGCATTCGTAGTATTTTTATTAAGTTACAGGCGCATGTATAATATATAAGTACTGCGTTTGCGTAATAATTGCTAGAGAGTAAGTTTTAAAATTCGGTATGCGCTTTTTAATTTAATTAGTGTTTTGCATATTATTCTTTTTATATAAATTATACACCTCATATACAGAGCTACGCAAAAGTATTTTCAAATCATTCTCCGTATTAGAGGAATTGCTTAAGGGTGTATTTCGATTCAAACTGCCTATTTTCCGATTTATTTTTGAATTCATTATTGCTCTCAAATACACCAAACTTTCAAAATCTCTTATTTGGAAAGTACACAAGGTGCCGTAATTGTCGATTCTTTGATAAATGCAGAAAATATTGCAAAAAAAGCAATCAAAAACGGCATTTCGAACCGATTTTTCCCAAGCGGGAGATTTGAGAACGAAAAAAGGGGTCATACTGAGAAGATAACTGTTTATAACTCAAATTCTAATGAATTGAGCGTAAAAAAACATCACTCGGCACCTCAAACGTCCCTTCAAGAATCCTCTCAGCAAATTTCATGTTTCTACGTTTAAAAATGTGTCTGAAATTGTATCGGAAAATTTCGAGCTGTTGAAGATGGAAAAGCGTTTTTTCGAATACACCTTCAAGGGGAATTTTTGAATGAAATATATGTATCCCTTAAATGAACTAAATTTTGAAATGCATTTTGTTAATGGATAAAAATTTCTATATCATATACAGGAATGAAATAATAATAATAATAATAATAATAATAATAATAATAATAATAATAATAATAATAATAATAATTTTCCAATTGTAGATAGGAATAGCTGGAATTTGGTTTTGAAATGAGTTATACATTTCCATATGGTGGAATGCGGCGTAATATTTCAATTTTTTAAACGATGCAATTTTGTTACATTATAATGAATGAGTTAGAATGTGTTTCAAAATCTATGCTTGATGCATCATATTTTCCTTCTTGTTTTAATGAGCATAAAGATATATATTAAGAAAGTTATTATGATAAAAAGTTAATTAAATCCAATTGATTTTTTAAATCATCAGATTTTAAAACATTCACCTTTTATATAAACATTTTAATAACAATTTTGATTTTTCTTAAGAAAGGTGTCATAATAAAAATAAAATACATTGACATGTTTCGGAACCGTCAAATAAGTTTCATAGTCATAATATAAATTAAAAAAATTTCAAAATATTTCTCGGTCAATACAAATGACACACGACACTGAGATATAAATAACAAAAAACACGCGCTCTATTGCAAAAAATTAAATTAAAATATAGACCATGATCTAAAACTTATATTTAAATTTAATTTTTTGCAATAGAGCGCGTGTTTTTTGTTATTTATATCTCATTGTCGCGTGTCATTTGTATTGACCGAGAAATATTTTGAATTTTTTTTTATTTATATTATTACTATGGAACTTATTTGACGGTTCCGAAACATGTCAATGTATTTTATTTTTATTATGACACCTTTCTTAAGAAAAATTAAAATTGTTATTAAAATGTTAAGAAAGATATTATTTTTTTGTCTTTTTTTTTACAACGTGTCTATAAAATAAAAGAACCAATAAGAAAAGGATTCAATATCCAAAATCACAATCTAACAAGACATCTCGATATTAAATGTACGTATATAATATGCTCTATAATTTATAGTCAAAGTTTATAGCAAAGTTTGAACTTGCAAAATATTTTGATTTAATGCATAGTGTTCTCAGAAAACTTCTTAATGTATTGCTGACTCAATGTGAGAAATTCTTCAGAAGATGGAGAAAAGCTTTCGGGTTTGAAATTGTGTTGGGAAATAGCGTGCAACCAGAAAATGATTTATGCTTAGTGACTCTTGCAGTATGCAGATGTACTCAGAAATATTCCAGTACAGTGATAGCAATGCACTAGAGATGGATATTTTAATAAACACGAGCAAGTAAGGGATTCTATTTTGATTTTATTTTCGTATGTGTAAAAGCAATTCTGAAATTTTTTTCACTTTTTGTTAAAAACATGAAAATAACATCATGCGTTAAGATTAGATTATGAAACACTTTTTTAGCACTTTCCATCAGATTTGAAAAATGCTCATGCATTCGAATTATCTGTGAATCTGTCTTTCGGTCAGACTGTCCAAGCTCTAACTCCCATAAATATACTTGTTCATGCCATTGATAAACTTGTTTAGGGTCACAAAAGCATGTTTGTTATTGCATATATAGTATGTACGATTAAGGGTTCATTTACATGGACATTCAAAAGAATTCGATTACGCTATGGTATATAGGAAAAAATCGTTTGGAGAGTATTTTAATGACATTACGCTATTTCAAATGTATTGAAACATTAAATTTCACTACAATCACGTTAAAATGGAGAACTTGTACAATTTTTTTTAATTTAAAGGGACACACAAAAGAAATCGGTTATAATTGTTGGAAAATACATTCTAAAACTCGGTAGCGCTTGTAAATTTAATAAGTTATTTGCACATTACTCTGTATATATGAATTCTATGCCTCATATACAGGGCTACACAAAAGTATTCCCATACCATTCTCCTTATTAGAGGAAATTGCTGAAAGGGAATTTTCAACTGAAATATAATGTATCGCTTAAATGAAGTAAATTTTGGAATGCTGTTTGATGATGGATAGAAATTTCTATATCATATGTAGCACTGCTAAAAAATTCGGATAATTATCCGATTGTAGATGGGAACAGCTGAAATTCGGTCTTGAAATGCGTTATATATTTCCATGTGGTGAAATGAGGCTTAATATTTTAAATTTTTAAACGTTTCAGTTTTGTTACATTATTCTGAATATATTAGAAAGTGATTCATAATCTATGCTTGTCGCACGATTTTTTCTTCTACTTATTTTTTTTTAAGTTTAGAATTATTTTTAGAATTAGAATAACTTTTCACGTATCATATCTGCTTTTTATCGTATAGAAAGTACTCGCAATCGACTATTATCATTATAATAATGTAAAATAATAAAATTTGTAAAATAATAATAACAATAGCAATAACAATAATAATAATAACGTACAAATATGTTTTTAAATAAGTGTAAAAGCTAAATAGACAAAAATCATTCAGTTCAATTTCCGAAATCACAGACTTATTTCTGACAAGACATCTCGATATTAAATGTATGTATATTATAATCTCTAACTTATAGTCAGAGTTTATAATAAACTTTGAACTTGAAAATATTTTGATTTAATGCATAGTGTCTCTCAGAAAACGTCTTAATGTATTCCTGACTCAATGTAAGAAATTATTCAGAAGATGGAGAAAAGTTTTCGGGGTTGAAATTGTGTTGGAAAGAGCATGCAACCAGAATGTGATTTATGCTTCCAGGCTTTGGCTTGCAGTATGCAGATGTACTGAGAAATATTTCCAATACAGTTACGGCAATGTACTAGAGATGAATATTACAATAAACGCTAGCAAGTAAAGGACTCCATTTTGATTCTGTATTCGTCTGTGTGTAAATGTAATTCTGAAAATTTTTCTCTTTTAGTTAAAAAAAAAAAAAAAAAAAAAAAAGTAAAATCATGCGTTAAGTATAGATTATTAAACATTTTATTTTTTTATGTTTATTAAAATATATATTAAGGAAAATGTTATATTTCTTTCTTTTCTTTTTTTTTTTCGTCTTTTTTAAAAATTTGTCTACAAAAATAAGAAAAGAATATTTTTTGTATAGTAATTCAGAGCCAAACAGGGCAGTCACAGGAAACTATTTTGAATTCTACCTTCCACCAATTTGTTGTTAGATAAATTGTTCACTTACTCTTCCAAAACGTTTGCGAGAGAAATATGCAACAAAAACTGTTTTCTTTTTTTTTTTTTTTAATAGTGGTGCAAATAATAATACAAATGTAGCCGCCTGCGTCAGCCCTGTATCAAATACATGAGGGATTTCAGATAAAACATCTCGATATTTACGTAGTTTATCTCTCTAACTTATAGTCAGAGTTTATAGTAAACATTTATTTTGCAAAGTATTTTGATTTAATGCATAGTGTATCTCAGAAAACATCACGTTATATTCCTGACTCAACGTAAGGAATTCTTCAGAAGATGGAAAAAAGCTTTCGGGTTTGAAATTTTGAAATTGTGTTGGAAAAGAGCATGCAAATAGAATGTGATTTACGCTAGTGGCTTCTGCCTGCAGTATTCAGATGCACTCACAAATATTTCCACTACAGTTATGGCAATGCACTAGTGATGGATATTTTCATATATGTAAATATTCGTATATGTAAATATAATTATAAACTCTTTTCCCTTGCGGTTGAAATAAATAAAAAAAGCATGCAAGTAAAATTATGCGCTAAATACAGATTATTAAAAATTTTCTATTTTTAATGATTATTAATATATATATTAAGGAAGAAATTATATTTCTTTCTCTATTACTTACCCATCATACGTAGTATAGGGTAAGTCTTGCAATCGTTTTGAAAACCGAAAATTTTTTTTGACAGATTTACACGTTTTAGATACTGGAGATTCCGAAAAACATATTTTTAGAAAAAAAAATTTGCCGTCCGTCCGTCTGTGTGTCTGTCTGTAACCGCTCTATCTCCCGAACAAATTGAGATAGAGACTTGAAATTTTGTATGTACTTAGTATGTAAGAATGGGACGAAGCCTATTTAATATCAGTAACCTCGATTATCCGGAACTATTTTTTTCGGACTCTCGAAAAATTCGTTCTGACGAAAGGTATATAAAAATTTTCGAATTTTTTTATTTTAAGAAGTGGACATAAAAGACAATAAAATAACACACATTTTGCATATAGAACGAAGTCGATCGGATAATTAGTTGCTGAGATATCTGTAATCCTGTTTTTCACATTCTTCGATTTTTCATGACCCTGTATTTTATTCAAATTTCAATACAAAGACATATTTTAATTGGAAATGAGACGCTTAATTCGACGCAGTAAATTTTTAGTTAATATGATTATTATTTTTGGAGTTATAAGGATGTTTCTTTACGCAATCTGGTACTTACTTGAGTATTTTGGCGTTTTGTATAATTTGTCGAAATGGGTTCATCAGCAATTCATTATAGAGCATATATATAGAGCTATGTATATTAAAAGTATTAAAATGTATGTTTAAGTTTTGTTTTGGAATTGCAATGCATTTTATAAATAGTTTACACAGATTTTATTTTCATATTTTATATTATGCATGTCTATGATGGGTAAGTGTTACGGTGGCCCCCAATGACTAGTTTTTGTCTTTTTTTTACAATATGTCTAAAAAAATTAGCGAAGAATAATTTTTGTATAGGAATTCAGGGACGAACATGGCTGTCACAGGAGACTATTTTTGAATTCTACCTTCCAAATCTTTCTCTTTAGAACAACTGATGACTTACATTTCGAAAACATTTGCGAGAGAAATATGCTACAAAATCTGTTTTCTTTTTTTAAATAGTGTTGCAAATAGAATACAAAAGTAGTCGTCTGTGTTAGCTTTGTATCAAATACATAAAGTATTTCTGACAAAGCATCTCGACATTAAATGTACATATATTATACTTTCTAAATTCTAGTCAGAGTTTAAAGTAAAAATTTGAACTTCCAAAATATTTTGATTTAATGTATAGTGTCTCTCCGAAAACTTCTTAATGTATTCCTAACTCAAGGTAAGAAATTCTTCAGAAGATAGAGAAAAGCTTTAGGGTTTCAAATTGTGTTGGAGAAGAGCTTGCAACCAGAATAGTGGCTGTGGCTTACAATAACCAGATGTACTCAGAAATATTCCACTATAGTTATGGCAATGCACTAGTGGTAGATATTTTAATGAACACGAGCAAATATGGGATTCAATTTTGACTCTGTAATCGTATATGTATAAACACAATTCTAAAATAATTTTCGCTTTTGTAAAAAAAAAAAAAAAATGAAAATACGATACAAAGTGCACTAATAAAATCCCTTAAATTTACGGCAAAAATTGCTGCCAGCAATGTTGGCAGCCTTTCCACCTTGCCATCTTCTATAATAACAAAGAAATAAATTTGTGAGTGCGTGGAGGATGTTCTGAAGAGACCGTTACACGCAGAGCTTCAAAATTTAGAGGGAAGGTAACCCTATGTATGAAGTTTTGCACCTTGAAGCCTAATTTTCGATTTTTTAATTAGATTTTTTAATATTAATATTTATACGATTTTTAAAGTATTTTTTCTGTTAATGTTTGAGGCAATTTTTTCATATTTTCCCACAACTTCTTAATGTATTTCTAACTCAATGTACGAAATTCTTCATAAGATAGAGAAAAGCTTTCAGGGTTTGAAATTGTGTTGGAAAAGAGTATGCAACCAGAATGTGATTTACGCTTACTGGCTTTGGCTTGCAGTGCGCAGATGTACTCGTGAATATTCCAATACGGTTATGGGAATACACTGGAGATGAATATTTTAATAAACACGAACAAGTAGAGGATTTTATTTTGATTCTGTATTCTTATATGTGTAAATGAAATTCTAAAATCTTTTCCCTATTTGTCAAAAAAACATGGAGGTAAAATCATGCGTTAAGTCTAGATTATGAAACACTTTCTTTTTTTAGGCTAATTAACGAATATATGAAGAAAGATATTATATTACTTTGTCTTTTTTTTCCAATATGCCTGCAAAATAAGAGAATAACCATTTTGAAATAGAAAATCAGAGTCTAAAGACTCCCATCCCTTCAACACGGCTATCACAGCAGAGATAATTTTGAATTATACCTCACGCCTTTTTCTCAAATAATATTTATTGACTTACTCTTCGAAAACATTTGCAAGAGAAATATACTACAAAATCTGCTTTATTTTCTTTAAATAGTGGTGCAAATGGGATATAAATGTAGTCGCCTGTGTCAGCCTTCATCAAATACATGAGGTATTTCACTTCAAGAAGAAACTAGATTTTCGTGGACTATTTCAACAATAGTGAAAATATTATAATGATGTATAACAAATTAGAAAATTGTAATAATACAACATTTCTAACTACTATTAAAGTGTAAGATAAAAACTTAAAAGAAGTAAAATAGCTTCTGGGACTGTTTACATGTTTCTATTTTGCACGATTTTTTCTATTTTTATGAAAAAAAAATTTAAATCTATATATTGGTCTAATAATAAGAAAAATAGTAAAAAAAAAAAAATTAAATTTTTAAAAATTCGATATTTTATGGAGTGTACTCTATATACACAATTAAGTTTTTCATATATTGCATTGCAATACCTTGCAATAAAAATGAGCTTAAAATAATTAATTTTATCTGCGTAACACGCTGCAACTTGCTTTACATTAATATTTTTAAGTGTTCAGTAAAAATTATAATAGTGATTTTTGCCATAATAAAATAATCGATTTTCTTGTTTGTTTGTTTGTTTTCGAAGAACAAACTCTAATATTTTGTCAAATGCAACCATCTGAGAAGGACAATATAAGTGTTATTTATTCTTGGGACTGTTTTTAATCTGTTACAGCGATAAAATAGGCTAAATTAACGGCAAATAGTGAGAATTATAGTATTTTTAATCATGTGCCAGATGGTGGTACACGGTGGAGTGAAGTCACTTTGAAACTGCCTCATCCGCACTCCAGATTAGAAAATAATAATAATAATCACTCTTTCCGGGTAGCATTTTCAGAAAGAATCATGTTTTGAGCACCAGCCTTGGCGAGTTGGCGAAAGCCAGAGCGTTCAGCTAGCTGCATCGCCAAACGCCAATCGTCGTTTTGTTTTGATTTTCAAATCCGAAAAATCATTTTAATCTGAAAAAGCTCTTTGTTTTAAAGTATGTTTTAATTGTAAACAACCGTGAATAACATTTCCTCATATTATATTCGTTGCTTGATAACATTTACGGAAAAACAAATGAACAATAAGTACGATCTCCTTGCAGAAGGAAGGGTTGCTATTCGCTAGGCGTTTGACGTCACAAACAAGAAAGGGTGCATAGCATCGACTTCCTCTCCGCGCCAATCGTTGTTCTGGCGATAAGGTGCTCAAAACGTGATTCTTTCTGAAAATGCTTCCGGGTAAGCTAGTTTTATTAAATAAAATTTCCGCTGTATATTTCTTTCTATATAGCTAGTTTACCAATAATATAGGATTATATTTTTACTATAAAAGTAGTTCTTGTTTCATACTTTATGCCTTTATTTTAAAATTTTATTGATTTTTAAGAAAGCAAAATCTTTTGTAATTCGAGATTTTTTATGCGAAGTATTGACGAATGTCAGCCCTTTTTGAAAAATGTAGAAATTCAGAAAATTCTGAACTTCATCAAATAAATAAAGCCATATACTTTGAAAATAGGGAGAAAAAAAAAAGTTCATAAAAGTGACATGCATACATACAGTAATTTAAAAAAAATCCTCTATCTGAAAAATAATTTTTTAGTAAGTGTCGTAAATTCTTGAAATTTTTGACTAATCATCATCTTTTTAATGGTATTTCAAAGTTTCACATATTTACAAGTATTTCTGATTGAAATTTGTGTTTTTAGAGAAAAAAGTCTTCTTATCATAAATTATTATCCATGCAACAGGGCAAATATTTCCCTGTAACTACATTCTCTCTATAATGTATTTTTCGCAATTACTTTGCATCGCGAGGGGTTCTAAGTTTTGCTCATTTTTAATAATGTTTCTCTTTTCTATAAATATCTTTTCTTTAAAAAAATTAAATAAAGATTCGACGAAAAAATTTAATTAAAAATGCATTTGAATTTGTAATATATTCTAAAGGTAGTCGTTTTTCTTAAACAGCTCAAAAATAATATTCTTTTAAAATAAAAGCGGTGTTTACAAAACTTAATTAACTAGCAGTTTTTTGAAACAATATTTTTCAAAAGTATTTTCTTAGAAAGTTTTATTAAAAAAAGTTTTTTATTTTGCTTTGTTTTATTGTTTTATATATCTTCAACTCTAACATACATTTTAATTGAAAGTCTGAGAGAAATATAATTCTTTTTCCCCTATAATATTTTCAAACAAAGCATGAATACAGAAATCAATAATTTTATTAGGGAAGAATGTAGAGTTTTTTAGTTTCATCATAAATATTATATCTTTACTTAGAATTTCACTATAGCCGCAAAATACGGAGCAATATCAACATTGCATCAACTGTACATCAGAAGAGTATGCGCTGTTTAGATGTGTTACAAGTAATAGTATACAATCCATGTTAATCCTTAACCCTTCACTATACCACTTTTTCTTTTTTTTATAAAAAATATTTGAAATCCATATATAGGTCTAATAATGGGAAGAATAATAAAAAAAAATTGCAAATTTTCAGCTTAAATTTTATATGTTATGCTGTGTACCTTATATACAGAATTGGAGTTTTTAACCATTGTATTTCTATATTTTGCAAAGAAATGAGCTTAAATTAAATAATTTTATCTTCTTAACATTCAGCAACTTTCTTTATATTAATATTTTTAAATATTTAATAAAAATAATAAAGTAAATTTGTCTTGATAGCTTAATCTATTTTTTTCTGTTTTGCTTTGTTTTGTTTTCGAAAAACAAATTTTAATTTTTTTGTCAAATGCAGTCAGTGACTGCATTTGACAAAATTATATAATGGCATGTAATTATGCATATAATGGCATGCAATGTAATTATATAATTATATATGGCAAAATTATATAATGCCATAAATTATATAATTTTGCAATTATGGGCAAAATAAGTGTTATTTCATACACTGTAGAAAAAAAGGGTCGATCTACTAAAAAAACTTTAGTGATCCTTGTAATTACTAAAAATTTTTTAGTAATCTTAGTCGGTTACAAAAAAATCTGTAAGAATTACTAGAAATAAGTTAGTAACGAATAGAGTTAATAGTTTTATATTTTTAATAGCTCTTACTAAAACTCAGTTGGTGTGGCCTTGATAGCCTAGTGGTTATAGTAACGGACTCCAGTCTAAAAAGTCCTGGGTTCAAAACTTGCCACCGCCAAATACGTCCCGAATGTATGTAGTGTCTCGTTAATAAAGGGATTATGAAAATCCTGTCGGATCAGGTAGGAATGTTTGGTGTTGCCTTCTATTGCGGTTTTGCCGAAAATCTTCCGCTTCAGAAGTCTGGATGCAGCTCGAAGGAAGCTCCTGCCCTTCGGGTGCACGTAATGGTTATTAAAAATAATTTTGGAGCTATTACTAAAATTTGCTTGGTGGCTCATACTAAAAAGTTTTAAGTTAGTTATACAAAAAATTCTTTTGTTCAGTTTACAAAAGAAATGCTTGTTTCACTTGCAAAAAAAAAAAAAAAAAAAAAAAGTTTGTAATGGTTACTAAAAAATTCTGTGGAATACAAATTTACTGAGAAATTTTTAGTAACCTCTTGAATTTTTTTTACAGTGTACTATGAACTGTTCTTGATCTATTACAGTGCTCATATTGGCCAAATTCATGGTGCATAATGAGAAATACAATGTTTTCAGATGTGTGCCAGATGTGGCACACGGTGCCGTGAAGTATTAACTGCTCTGACATAAATTACTGCTTTGATATAGCTGCTGCACGCGCTTTTAGAAACCGCTTGCTAAATAGATGAATGAAAGAATAGTTTAACTGGAAAAGGAAACTGACTTTGTCCATCTCTCTACTAGTAATCATATCTAACAATTGTTAGTGGCAAGAAACTATGTATCATTATCAACTATATCCTCTTCAGTCCCTGAGTACCCAAATGGGTAGATCAGTTTTGTCCCATTTTATTAATGATACTCAAATATAAATATGAAATTTCGATATAAGAATAATATGTTTCAAATTCTAAGATTTCGAGCTAATGAAAATAAAACAAAAATCTCGCTCTGAAGTCAAACGAGAGAAGAAATAATTCAGTAATAATTAAAAATACTGTAATAATCGCCAATAGCGAAGAGGTTAAATAAGAACAGTAAGCGTTTCATCGGTGTAAAAGAAATAATAGTATGATGGGGAGTAAAAAGGGTAAAGAGGAACGGAACACTGGGAGGGATAGGACACCTGCAATAATTCTTAAAATAAGTTTTATTTTTAAGTTATGACTCTTCCGCCAAATGAAAATAATCATTACATTATAATTTTTGCTATAAATCTTTTCAGTTGGAAGAAACTATGCTTTGTAACTTTAAAAGGTTATTTTTCAGTATCAAAAATAAGAATTACTCCGATTTTTAATGTATATTTGCAACTTTATTCTTGGTTGCTAACTTAACTGTTTTTAATATTTTGTAAATTCAACAACCTCTTTTTTGTAAATAAACAGTTAAGTTAAATCTAAAAAATTCATGCTTGTTGTAAAAACAAATTTATTTTTATGTTGTGATTTATTTATTCTAAGTGAGGGATGCGCCCCGTTGTAACTCAGTCACCGTGAGACATGTCCCATCCTTGCCAAATGATATCTTTATCCAAATAATTATGCTTACTAGTATACATTTTTTTGATATTTTATATTTATAAGACTATTTTGTTTTGAAATTGAATAATGTAACAAATAAAAATTATTTTCCAAGCTCAAAAATTAAAAAAACACATGAGGAAGGATGGACATTTTTCTTAATAATTTAATTAATTTATTAACATAAAATTATAATTATTAAAATAAAATTGACAAGTGAGATTAAATTCCTATCAATGAAAACTAAATAATTCTTGCAACGAATAAAATTTGGAATTAAATTACTATGCTTACAGGACTCTAGAAAATTCTAATTCATCACCTCTCGGTCCAAACGAAGATGTTCGTATTTGTATTTATTTTTGATTTTCTTGCATTCCATTTTTATTCATCCAATATCGACTACGTTGTAAACAAATATAAAATATCTGAAGGAACGAAATTTTCGCCTTGCTTTTAGTACGAAATATATAATATGAACTTTAAAATGTTCAGGTTTAATTAAAAAGCGATTAAAATAATCAAATATAGATGTTAATAGTTAATTTTATTTTTTAAAAAAATCTAGTACTTTCAAGCCTTTAATCAAGCTCATCCTCAGCGAATAAATAAAGAAAATATTTTCCGTTTTATACTCTCTGAAATATTTTTAGAATTTATTTCTTTTCTTAGAGTGACATACAAAACTGGTTGCATTTATTCAATGGTGCCAATTTATATGGGCCCATGGGGTGCGAGCCCATCCAATAATTTGATATCTCCAATTACCCATTATTAATTGAGCCCACCCAATATTTTTCAAAAGTTGGTGGCACTGCATTTATTTTTCCCAAACTTTATTGGTTCAAATGAAGAGAAGTCAATAAAATATCACTTTATTCAAATAACACTTAAGCTATAGTTATTATTTAAAGGTATTTTATGATAGCTTTTTGTTACATAATGTATTTAACAGTAATAAAGTCTTGTTGCACTTGCCCCGAACTGACAACGGAAGAGCTGTAGGTGATAGAGAGAAATTCTTATCAACAAAACAAGTGGACAACATTCTTTATATTTTATTTATTAGTAAATGCAAACTTAATTTCAAATATACTTTACATATGGTTTCTCGAACCCGTGATTATATATGCATACACATATGAAGAAGAATATGAATGCCAAACGTTGGGGTATCCAATGTTTTAGATTTAGCTAATTTAATATTAATTTAGTGATTTTATTAATAACATTGTATTTTCATAAAAATAGATAACATACTAAAATCCTTCAGATACAAACAAGAATACTTTAAAATCAATCAAGGAAAAAATTTATTTCGTATTCGAAAGTTCATGCAGCTATATCATTTGTCATGCTTCTCTAAATAGTTCAGAACTTTGAAATAACAAAAGCAAAGAATAAGTGTATTTCAAGAGGTATCAATTATTTATACACGGCGCAGAAAATATTGAATGTTAAAATTTAAATTTAATATTTTATGTCAATTATTATAGCTACTGTCTTATATTTCTGCTTTTATTAATATTTTAGATTGAAACAAGAAAACGTATGTCATATGATTCGAAAGTACATTCAGATATTTCATATTTCATGTTCTCAAATAGTTCATAAATTTGAAATAACAAAGCAAAGAATAG
This sequence comes from Maratus speculifer, assembly GCA_964019185.1. Lineage (NCBI taxonomy): Eukaryota > Metazoa > Arthropoda > Arachnida > Araneae > Salticidae > Maratus > Maratus speculifer. The sequence goes on along the minus strand of OZ025295.1, from coordinate 298,662,475 downwards.
GCTTATTTTAATAAGCGTCAAGTATTTATGCACAGCGCGAAAAATATTGAAAGTTAAAATGTATATTTAATATTTTGTGTCAATTTTTTCAGCTACTGTCTTAAATTTCTGCTCTTATTGTTTCTTTAAATGGAATCAAGAATATTTCAAAATTAATCACGAAGAAATGCATTTCGTATTCGAAAGTTCATTCAGATATTTCATTTGTCAGGTTTCTCTAAAACTTTAAAGTAACAAAGGCAATTAATAGGCGTATTTCAAGAAGCGCCAATTATTTAAGAACAGTGCGGAAAATATTGAATGTTAAAAATTATATTTCACATTTTATATCAATTATTTTAGCTGCTGTCTTATATTTCTGCACTTACTAATCTTTTAGATTGAAACAAAAAAAATTATGTCGTATGATTCGAAAATACATTCAGGTATTTCATTTGTCATGTTCTTAAATAGTTCAAAATTTTGAAATAACAAAGGAAAAAATATGCTTATTTTAATAGGCGTCAAGTATTTATGCACAGCTCGAAAAATATTGAAAGTTAAAATATATATTTAAAATTTTATGTCAAATATTTCAGCTACTGTCTTAAATTTCTGCTCTTATTGATCCTTTAGATGGAATCAAGAATATTTCAAAATCAATCGCGAAGAAATGCATTTCGTATTCGAAAGTTCATTCAGATATTTCATTTGTCCAGTTTCTTGAAATAATTCAGACTTTTGAAATAATAAAAGTGAAAATAGACGTATTTCAAAAGGCGTCAATTATTTATGCACAGCGCAGAAAATATTGAAAGTTAAAATGTATATTTAATATTTTATGTCAATTATTATAGCTGTCTTATATTTCTGCTCTCATTAACCTCTTTAGACCTGAGCATAAAGTAACTAATATATATTTATTGCTTTTGCATAACTGAAATGACGCCATAGATGACAGAAAGAGTCACTTTTATGAAATCAGTACTTCAAGGTGTTGGTAATTTAGGTTTACAAATATGGATATGAAAGTGCTAATCTCTTTAAAACATCACTTTAACCATCAGTAAAATAAATTTACACAATGACAAAATTGGGGTCTTTAAACAAGTAAATGATCAGAAAATCCTCAAAATGTTTTATTGTAAAGCATTTAAGTTAAATTATCATGAATATTTTTTACTTTCTTGGCCACAATGTCTTGAAGGTATTTTCTAAACTCAGATGAAAGTAATATTTATTTTATGATATAATATTGAACAGTGCTGACATTTATTGGTTTTGTTTTAAAGCGAAAAACATTCAGCTTTATAGAAGTAAAGTAAAAATGCAAAAAATTCGAACAGTTTAGTTTTTATGAGGGAAAGAATGAAAGTGCATATTTGTCTTCCCTGGGTCTGAAGAGGTTAATCTTTTAGATTGAAACAAGAAAACGTATGTCGTATGATTCGAAAGTACATTCGGATATTTCATTTGTCATGTTCTCAAATAGTTCAGAACTTTGAAATTTTTAAAATGTAGCCTTCAGTTTTTAGTGCTCATCTAAGTGGATATAATTCAATAAATATTTGTATACTACGAACTGAAATATTTTAACAAAAATAGAACACACATCCTTGGCTTATTTCAATAGGCGTCAAGTATTTATACACAGCGCGAAAAATATTGAAAGTTAAAATATATATTTAACATTTTATGTCGATTATTTCAGCTACTGTCTTAAATTTCTGCTCTTATTGATTCTTTAGATGAAATCAAGAATATTTCAAAATCAATCACGAATAAATGCATTTCACATTCGAAAGATTATTCAGATATTTCATTTGTAAAAGTTTCTTAAATTAGTTCAGATTTTTGAAATAATAAAGGCAAACAATAGGTGCATTTCAAGAGACGTCGATTATTTATGCACAGTGCAGAAAATACTGTAGGTTAAAATTTATATTTAATATTTTTTGTCAATTATTGTAGCTCCCGTCTTATATTTATGCTCTTATTAATCTTTTAGGTTGAAACAAGAAAACCTATGTCGTATGATTTGAAAGTACATTCAGATATTTCATTTGTCATGGTCTCAAATAGTTCAGACCTTTGAAATAACAAAGGCAAAGAATAGCCATATTTCAGTGGGCATCAATTATTTATGCACAGTGCGAAAAATATTGAAAGTTAAAATATATATTTGATATTTTATGTCAATTATTTTAGCAACTGTCTTAAATTTCTACTCATATTGATCTTTTAGATCGAATCAAGAATAATTCAAAATCAGTCACGAACATCATGTTTTCAAATAATTCAGAACTTTGAAATAACAAAGCAAAGAATGGGCATATTTTAATAGGCGTCATGTATTTATGCACAGCGCGAAAAATATCGAAAGTTAAAATATATATTTACTGTTTTATGCCAATTATTTCGGCTACTGTCTTAAATTTCTGCTCTTATTGATCCTTTAGATGGAATCAAGAATATTTCAAAATCAATCAAGAAGAAATGCATTTTGTTCAAACTGTTCAGAAAGTAGTTCAGACTTTTGAAATAACAAAGGCGAAAAGAGACGTATTTCAAGAGACTACATCTTTTGGCTTTTTGTCAATTATTGTAGCTCCCGTCTTATATTTATGCTCTTATTAATCTTTTAGGTTGAAACAAGAAAACCAATGTCGTATGATTCGAAAGTACATGCAGGTTTTTTATTTGTATTCTCAAATATTTCAGAACTTTGAAATAACTAAGTCAAAGAATAGACTTATTTTAATAGGCGTCTATTATTTATGCATAGAGCGAAAAATATTGAAAGTTAAAATATACATTTAATATTATATGTCAATTATTTCAGCTACTGTCTTAAATTTCTACTCTTATTGATTCTTTAGATGGAATAAAGAATATTTCAAAATCAATCACGAAGAAATGCATTTCGAATTCGAAAGTTCATTCAGATATTTTCTTTGTCAGGTTTCTTGAAGTAGTTCAGACTTTTGAAATAACAACGGCGAAGATATCCGTATTTCAAGAGAAATCAATTGTTGTGGATAACATTGAATGTTAAGATTTATACTTAATATTTATTGTCAATTATTTTAGCTACTGTCTTGAATTTCTGCTCATACCAGTCTTTTAGATCGAATTAAGTATAATTCAATGTCAATCACGAAGAAACGCATTTCGTATTCAAAAGTTCATTCAGAAATTTCATTCTTCTTATTTCTCCATATAGTTTAGAAGTTTGAAATAGCAAAGGCAAAAAATAAACTTTATTTAAGACGTGTCAATTATTTATCCAAAGCACGGAAAATAGTGAACGTTAACATTTATATTTAATCTTTTATGTCAATTATTTTAGCATCTGTCTTAAATTTCTTCTGATATTAATCATTTATATGAATCAAGAATAATTCAAAATCAATCATGAAGAAACGCATTTCGTATTCGAAAATTCATTCAGATATTTTATTATGTATCTCCAAATAGTTCAGAAGTTTTAAATAACGAAGTTGAAGATTCTTAGTATTTCAAAGACAAATCAATTATTTACTGAAAGTGGGGAAAATGTTGGTAATTTATATTTAATATATAGAGATAATTACATACTTAATTACATAAACATATAATTATATAAATGTTTTATTCATATATTTATTTATGTTTGATATTTTATGTCAATTATCTGTTTTTTATATTTTTAAATATTTCTAAAATATTGAGTCAATATTTTCTGTTAAGAATTTTATTTATCTAAAGATACGAATTTACATTGGTTTGTTGTTTAAAGGATAATGATTTTAGAATAAATGCTATGTTTTTAAAAATTCTACTGTCACGCACACATGCTATATTACATTGTTCGAAATAGTCTAAAAAATCTTGCTTTTATGAGGAACACTTTTGTGGTGAATAATTACATATACTAGAATATTTATAGAAGACGTAGTTCCTTGTTAATAATAAATAATGTTATTAACATTATGATGCACATGAAAATTAATGTTTGTGAAATGTAAATTGTAACCGATCAAGTGTGAGTATTACTCCCTGACAGGTTATTCCATATAATAAATATATGAGTTTGTAATTGGACATTGAAATTGCACAAATATAATCATTAAAATTTCTTATCTAAGCTTTAAAATCCGATGAAACAAAGAGTACACCACCTGGGTCTTTATACACCGACAATGGGGCTAATTTGGGCCATTTGGCATGATTTCACTCACATTCCAATAATTAAAACATACAAGGTTGAACCCGTCACATTTCGACGAAAGAAAATGTTTAAGAAGGAACTGTTTCGGTGATGTATAATAACTCTACAAAATTAGTTATAATAAAAAATGCATCTTGTATTGGTGAGTGTAACTCTTCAACAAATGATATAAGCAAAATTTATTCTATTTTGACGCATTTTTTACCCCGTGAAATCTAAAATCCCACAGCATTTTCATCATGTGAAAATTTACATGTGTACCTTTTATATCTGTATTCAACTTTTTTTTTCTTTTTTTTTTTAATGGTATTTTTGATTCTTTTGATTCAAAACTTAAAATCTCGATGCTGTTAGCAGTAACAGATACTAAGCTATTTATATTTTCTTAAGTGTAAATGATATTTTGTGATGGAAACCAAAATTCACCGGGCTTTATAACAGAAGATATTTTTTGACACAGTGGGCAATTAAATTTAATTTTTTTCTCTTTTAATGGGAAAATGGCAACATAAAGGTACAGTAATCATTTTTTTTCCCTTTTTATCCTTTGCTTTTAATAGAAATGGAGTACTCCTGTTGCCACAATTAGTAAAATGGTATTAAAAACTACAAAAAAATTAATATTACAAAAACAAAATTAGATACAATTTTCAAACAAACTGTATTCAAAAGTACATTTTTTTCCAATACGGCGGTGTAAAAATTTAAAATGTACGATGTTTAGAAGTTTAAAAATTTGCAGTAGCAAAAATTCCAAAACCTAATTTGCATTTCAAATTTCAAAGTATTGCCATTCACAAAATAACGTATGCGTTACGCACAGATACGTTTGGCCTTTAAAATATAGAATATACATCAACGTCGAAATTGAGTTGTAAACATTTAACATGAAACAATGAATCAAGCTGTATGGTTTAAAAGTTACTATATTTTATTTTTTTAATCATTTTTAAACTTTTGGGACAAAGTAGCTCCTGCCGGGGACTTCTTTAGTCCATTCACTAAGCTTCATATAAGTTGAATACATTTCATACGCTCGACTATTAAAATCTCTTGGAATAGGATCAGCTAATGAATTGACACTATAGACTCGATAAACAAATATTTTTTAACATGGCATTTCTAAGAAACAGGGTCCACTGCGGACCAAATCAGATCTGATGCAAAATGGTCCCGAAACTTAATTTTCGTGTAATCTTAATTAAAACTTAAACATTTCCTATAAAAAAATAAATAAATAAAATAAAAGAATAACTATGATTACTTATCGGCTACAAGTTACTAAAAGTAATATTTTGACATTTACCTTATTTGTAAAAGAATAGAATTTTTTTGTGTAGAGGACCAAAGTAATGCCGCAGGGACAAAGGTAGTCCGCTTGACAGTATGTCCAAACCACCAGTGTCTTTAAGGGTTAGTATCTCGACAATTTCTTCAAAAATCATTATTAACAAACTTTTTACACTTCTGTGACGATAGTTACTTCCAATGTTCTTCAACTGCTTTGCTGAACGCCCGCAAATCGAGATTTCTGTGCAATGAAAAAATATTACTTTCATAAAAACTATGTGACCTAAAGCAATCGCTATAATTGTCTTGCAAGGTTTAAATTATATTCCACTATCTCTAACTTTTTCATAATTTTAGTTTAAGTAAATTCAGAATTAAAGGAAAGGGGAGGGAGGGCATATAATTGCTTCAGATTTTCAAAAACATAGCTGAAACGATAGTACGCAAAATGAAAAGATATGTATTGTTCTGTTCGGCGTAACGAAAGCTTTTACATGATATATAAAGAATTAAGTTTTTTTCAAGAATCTTAATTAGTTTTTCTATAGTTTTTCTAAATATACTTTGAAATATTTAATAATCTATAATTTATGTGGGTCATTAGTGTTCATTATTTCAGCCAATTTGAACTTTTCACGTTCCATGGTATACGAGTAAGTTGGATGTGAAAGTCAGACACAGGAGTGATCTTGCAGTTATTCTGTTTTTACATTTTAAGAACGAAATCTAAAATTTAAAAAATCCCTGTCGGCTGGGCCTATAGGCGGAGGTAGATTTCGAAAAATGCTCATTTCAACAAAAAAAAAAAAAAAAAATTAGAGATAAACCCAGTTTAATAACTTCATTTGGCCGTTTATGAAAATTTTTTAATTTCATTTTTCTGCAAAAACTCGTTTTATCAGAATCATCTTAAGAAAAATTCAGCTCAAATGCCCAATTTGACAACATATTTTGAAATAGATTCTGAATTTATTAAAAAATCGACCAAAACAGTACATTATATAGTTCCTAAATAACAAAAAACTGTCAGTTGAATGCATTTGAGAAAAAAATTGAATTTAAAAATGAGTCATAAAATAACCGGTTTGTTGTTTGAATACATCCTTAATTCTTTAATCATGATTGCTTCGGAAAATTTTGTGCGAAATACTCACTTTGACAGCATTTTTAAAAATATATTCTATCTTTATCAAAAAACTGGCCAATGCGTCACAGTATATAGTTCCTAAATAAGAGGATCTGTAAATTGGATGCGTTTGAGAGCGAAAATGGATTTTAAAACGAGTCATAAAAAACGCAATTTGCTATGTGAAAACTTCCTTAAATTTTCAAATCACGAAGACTTTGGGAAATTCTGTTCAAAATACCCTTTTTGGTAGCCTTTTTCAAAATATATTCTGTCTTTATCAAAAAACCGATCAATGCATCACATTATATAGTTCCTAAATAAGAGGATCTGTAAATTGGATGCATTTGTGAGCAAAAATGGATTTAAAAACGAGTCAGAAAAAAAACGCAATTTCTTATTTGAACACTTCCTTAAATTTATAGTCACGATTTCGGAAGATTCTGTTCAAAATATCCATTTTGGTAGCCTTTTTTGAAATATATTCCGTCTTTATCAAAAAACTGACCAATGCATCACATTATATAGTTCCTAAATAAGAGGATCTCTAAATTGGATGCGTTTGAGAACAAAAATGGATTTAAAAACGAGTCAGAAAAAAACGCAATTTCTTATTTGAATACTTCCTTCAATTTTAAGTCCCGATGACTTTCGGAAATTCTGTTCAAAATACCCTTTTTGGTAGCCTTTTTTGAAATAAATTCTGTCTTTATCAGAAAATTGACCAATGCGTCACTTTATACAGTTTCTAAATAAGAGGATCTACCATTTGGATGCGTTTAAAATCAAAAATGAATTTAAAAATGAGTCAGAATATAAGCAGTTTGGATTTGAGGTTTTTTCTCCAACTTCTATTTTTGTTTAATTTCTTTTTGCTATACGAATTGGTCCTATGAAAAACTTGTCAATATAAAAGTTGTAGATATTTTTGAGAAGATGTAAAATAAATTTAATCAGATTTGATATCTTAAAAATTGACGGAGTTATGGATTTTTCTCTTTTTTCAGCGCCCTTTTTCTTTTCGTTTTTAATTTTTTTCATCTGTAAAAGTTGGTCCGATCAAAAACTTGTAAATACAAAAGTTTTAGATAATTTTAAGAACATTTACAAAAAAATTAGTTGGACTTGATATCTTGAAAATTGACGAAGTTATGAATTTTTTTCTCTCAAAATCCCTGCTTTTTTCGCCCTTTGAGCCCACTTCTAAATTTATCAAAAATATATTATGCAAATACTTTTGGCCCATTTTTAAGAAGTAATATAAACTTTAAACCGATTCGATATCTACTTTAGTTAAGAAGTTATGGCGTTTTTTCGGTTTTCAGAAAAACGCCCCCTATTCCGACCCCCTTGGTCCGATTTTGGCCATTAACGAACTTAGCCAAGATTTTAACCCCTTTGATTTTATGTACAAGTTTGGTGGAGATTGGTGAAGAATTATAGAAGTTATCGTGTCCATAAAAAATGAGATATATATATATATAGATAGATAGATAGATAGATAGATAGATAGATAGATAGATAAACTGGTGCGATTGCAATAGGTAGTATTTCTTACGAAATCTACCTAAAAAGAAGAAAACAAAAATAAGAAAGTTAAAATAATTTTTTATTTCACTTACTGTTTTATGTACTTTCTCATGCTATTTCAGGTATATAGTAGGATAAGCAAAACAACAGCTACATAAAAAAATAATATATAAGGAAAAATAATTCAAATTCAACATCCAAGGAACGCAATTCAATTTCAAAATGTTACTCGGATATTTCAGGTCATAATTCTCAAAGTATTTTTGACTTTCATAACTTTATAGAGCGGATATAAGAATCTGGACGTTTCCACGAAATGTTGTTTATTTATGCAAAATATGGAGTGTGGGGGAGTCTCGCGTTGAATTTTTATTTAAAATTTTATAGTGATATTAAAGGATTACATGAGTTTCCAAGGTTAAAAGAAAGCATATTTTCTCTCTCTTTAGAGACAATAAAGGAATTATTTTGTAAAAATTTTAAGCATATATAAGAATAACATAAAAACAATACTTCCAAAATTTTCATTAAAAAAATTGGAAAATTCAGCTGGTGGGATCTGGTTTCTTTAGCCTTCTAACAAAAGTTGTTCACAGGTGGTCAGACTAACTCATGATAGTTTTATCTGAAATAAATGAAAAAAAAATTGTTAATAGATATCTGTAGCTCATAATTGAATAAAGGATTTAAATTAAACTTGAATTTTGAATTTTAGACAAAGTTGTATACAAAACAGTACAATTTTCTATACTATTTACATTTTGCATGATCTTGTAAAATTTGTTGTTGTCAAATAATAAAAACCTTCATTCAATCATTAGTCAATTCCATTTTGAAGAAGTGCACAAAATTTCAATAAGATCGGTGCATTAGTGTTTGAGAAATCCTGTCCACCAACTTTAATAGCGTTTATAGGAAAAAGCAACTTGGGTCACCTACTGACAATAGAGATTAAATCCCGAAGGAATATGGCTAAAGGTTGCAATTTCCCTCTGGTGAAGCACAAGAGTGGTTAAAGATTTCAAGGTTTGCATTATGTTTTACCATAATTGTGATTTTAAAATCAACCTAGCAGCAAAAAGTTTCTCCACACCACCATTTTTCGTGCCAGTATCTGATACCAACCTCAACACAGTGGCAATTTTAGTGAAGCATTGACAGGTGTCAACATAGAAATTATTGACGCACCTGATACTGATTATTTGAATGTTCTAATAAGAGCTGTTATGCTTCACAACATTATATGCAATTGGTTTGCAGATGTTATAATCAAAAACCGATTATGTCTTATTCGATTATTTTTAAATGTAAGTATGTAAGCATTATCTTTCCATATTGTTCAAAATTTTCAGTGTGGTTTTTTTACTTCATATCATATCTAAGAGGCTAAACCTGCTGCTCTCTAATGCTGGCCAATTTCCGTGAATTGCAACGCAATTCACATTGAGACCGTCATGCAATAACAGTTCGCATCTTTCGCTCGCCAATATTTACATCATATTTACCATGAATGAATATTACCATTTTAATATTTGAAATTTATAAAATTTTCTTTTTAAGTTATATTCCACCGCATGGCTTAAATTCATTTAAAGATCTTTGAGAATAACGACAAAGACACCATGTGTGAGCTAAAGAAATGCAAACAAATAATTTTCTGCTGTGTATAAAAGAAATCTTAGAAAGTTCATTCTATAAATGCATACATCATCTAAAAATAAACCAATTACATTGCTGCATTCATACATTGATCAAAAAATCTGTCATTAAAAAGAGACTCTCTCTGAATTTTCATTTGGTGAATGTTTTGACTCATGTGATTGTAAATTAACCACTGACAATCCTCGCTGTGGTTTTTGCCAAATAGCAAGCTATAAATTCAGCCTTTATTTTTGTGCCAAATAAGATATATATATATACATATAACATGTGTGTGTGTAGAATCTTAATTTTTAATAAAGTAAAATATTAAAAAAGCTTGAAAATCATGAGAACTCTTATATTTTCTCCATAATAATAATGATGTTGAACAATAGAGAGAGAAAATGAGTTTCAAAGCATAAACTTCTTTAACGACCTCACTGTTGAAAGATTAATCTGCATTTTTATTTAACTACTAAAAACATTTTCTTGCTTTTTTATGCTCAAGCAGAGTGAAGTTTCCTTTGAACTAATTTTTAAATGAACCATTAAAATTGTGAGTAAACAGCATGTAAGCCTAAAGTAATAGAGATGAAGAACCAAATGAAGGAACACAAAAAGCAAATGATAAACTTCCAGAAGTTAATATAATGAAGGAGCTAACAAACGCTTTTTTTCTACGAGTCTTAAGTTTGAATTAAAAAAAAAAATTTTTAAGCCGGGGGATTCATTTTTTTTTCTTTTTTGTATAAATGTTTGTAAATGAGATTTTAATTAAAAAAAAAAAAAAAAAAAAAAAAAAAAAAAAGAGGAATTACCTTCTTTTTAAAATGGAAGTATTTTAACAGCATAATTAACCCAAATTTTGAATGATCTTTTACTTTAAAATGATCTTCAAACTGCATATGCTACATTAAACTTTGACCTTAATTGAGATCAGGGTTGATATAATGGGTCATTTGCATGGTATATAATTTTCCTTTCAAGGTTCGTTTTTAAGATATTAATTTTTACTGTGAAGTACATTTGCTATAGTTTACGCTGTGTGTTAGGGAAAAGATAAAGCTTATTTTATTTTTTTGAATATATTATAAAATGTATGCAAAGAAAATCTTTTTTTAAAGTTTATATTGACAATGACAGAAAATTTTACGATAAAATCCATGCAAACAAAACCTTTTTTAAAACACCATATTAATAATGACAAAAATTTTTGATGTAGCAAATTAATATTTAGTCAGTATTTTTATCAGCTACATTTGTCATTTTTGTCAGCTACACTTTAGCCAATAATAATATTATCAGATGATACTAACCCAAAAGCATTGAAGCATTTATATTTCACAATTGTTGCACAGTATTCACTACAATATTTGTCAATTAAATGGTCAATATTTTCAGTGTAAGAGCAATATTTCTATAATATTTTTATACTTGCGTTTCATTGAAGTATTTCTAAAACCAATAATTCTGTAACAGTCATATTTCATTGCAAATATTTTTCATACAATGACAACATTCAACCAAAACTGGTACTTCACGGGAAATATTTCTGATGAATATTTTGTTCAACACCTAGTTGCTTCCAAAGTCTTGGTTATAGACCAAAACATCAATTATTAAAACTTAACTGTATAATTTCTGTTTTCTTATATTTGAAAAGGAACATTTCTGTTTTGTTGTCGGAAAAAAACTTTTTTTTGTTTTTAATATTCAGCGAGTAAGGATAAAAAAGAAAACTTCCTTTTATACCAAAAAATGCCCGATTTCCACTCAAAATGAATTGTTAAAATAAATAAATATATATATAAATAAAAAATTGAAAAAAAAAATGAAAATTTTGATAAAATCGTACGTCTATATACTTCCCCCCCCCCCCTTAACAATTTAGTTTTTCAATAAACAAAATGTGATGTGTGTATGATTGCTTAAAGTCAATTGCACGGTTGCTTCACATTTTGCGAAGCATCCACGTATAGTTAGTTACATACGAGGGGTTTAAAAACTTATATTTTACATTTTGGCAACCTGCATTATCCATAATTTTTCACAAATATGCTAGCTGTACACCGCTAATCGCCTTCGAGCGTAGGAGGTTGGGGGACAAATCCCACTGGCTCCATTCCACGCACTCTTTGTGTGGAGCTAACGTCTGTATATCTCTTGTGTTGAAAAAAAAAAAAAAAAATCCTTGTGCTATCTCGTCCCTATAATATTGACGATGATTTATAAGCAGGATTCATGTCGAGCACATAAATCAGATGTATTTTGTTCAATAAACAAACAAACTTTGGATAAACTAATTACCTATATATTATGTTGAAAAACTTTATTGTTCGCGGTATACGTAGATATATCGCAAAGTTTAAATTAGAAGCGAATATTTTTAATGCTAACTCTCTTTCACTTTTTCAAACCACTCAACCACTTTTTCAAAACAAAAAACTATTAAATAAACTTTGAAAACATTTGCAAGAGAATATACTACGAAATGAATCTTAAAAAAAAAAAAAAATAATGATATGAAAAGAATATAAAAAACAACATTTAATAAAAAGGTTCAGATATGCTTTAGATTTCTCAATTCTCTACCGAGAACAACAACTATTTTTAGAATTGTAATTTAACAAATTACGACTGTTTGGAAAATGATATTTCAAAACAGTCAAATTTTAAAGACTTATAAATTCTATATTTAATTTTTAGGATGATCATAACGAGTCATATATTACGTACGCTGTACATTAAACATTAATATTCATAGACCAATGATAAAAAAAAAACAGTAGATTAAAGATAGAAAACTTTAACTGTTTAAAATGTGCATTTTTATTGAATGGAGTTAATCAGACTGGCTTCTGAACGCCTCATATTACGTACGACATGGATTAAACATTAATATTCCTGAACTCATCACAAACAAATTTTAAATGAAATTTCAGTTTTACAGTTTTCGGAACTGCGAATTTTTAAACTTCAAATTTCGCCCATTTTAAATTTTTACACCGTTACGTGGAGAAAAAATGCACTTTTTAATGAAATTTGTTTGAAATCTCTATCATAATTTGTTATTAAATTATTATTTTTTTTTTTTTTTAGATTTTTAATAATTTTTTGTCATTGTGGACCCAGAAGTATTCCATTTTTGGATATTAAACTTGGACCAATCAAAAAACGAATAAAATAAAAAAACAGAAGTATTCCGTTTCTGAACATTAAACTTGCACCAATCAAGAAACGAATAAAATAAAATAAGTTGCGGAATTCAATCAATAGAAAGATTCAGATATACTTTAGATTTCCCAATTCTCTACCGAGAACAACAACTATTTTTTCCAAATAGTTAATAAAAATATTCGCTTGTAACTGAAGTTTTGCTATACACCCACACAGCGCCGTGCAAAGAGAAAATTGCACCCGGGGCGAAGTTTCAATTCGGCACCTCTCCCCCTCCACAAACACGCATTATTTCTCTCTGTGACGGGAATCACAAAATGGAAAAGTGTAAAAATACAAATAAATTCTATTGAACACATGTTTGGCGTTTATTTTGGAACTTTAAAAGGTTTAATTTTAATAACTAAATAACATAAAAGAACATTGTTCTTATATGTTGGCAAAGGATATCTGAAAAACACATGCGAAAAAATGTATCAAACAGTACAGTATAAGTCCTTTTGGATTCTGAGAAAGAAGCTACAAAACGTTTTGAAAATGTTTGCCTTTTATAAAAAAAAAGCATAATATTTATATATATATATATAATTTTATTACAAAAAAAGAAGAACCAAATGACGAAAGCAGTATAAATTTGGCGCCCCCTCAAGTCTGCGCCCTTAGCGACCACCCCTTTCGCCATCCATTTCGCTCGGCCCTGCGCGCATATATATTCGTAGTAATAGTTTCTTTACTTTAGATGACATCAAGTTTTTTTTACTATCTGATGTAACATGTTATTTATTTATTTATTCATTTATTTGTCATGTTACTCTTATATTTAAGTTTAAAATAATAGACTCTTAAAAGAATATACTGTATTACAAATTGATTGAATTTTAATTTATATTATAAAAAATATGAACTCTTACTCAGTTGGAATATTTCCCTTACGTTACATTTCTGCTCTAATCCAAGCTACCTACTCGTCCTGATGTTATGTTTGATTTCGACATCACTTTGAGGCCTATAGCAGCTATGACGTTCGCCTCAAAAGATCCATTACACACAGAAACAGAGACAATTCAGTACAATTTTATTTCGCATATCCATTTAGCATAATTTTTTTTTCCAACCACCTTCGTCGTTCCAAGCCCAAGCTCGCACTCTGATTGGTTGTTGCTCTCGGCACTGTTTTCATGTAACTTGGCGATAATTAAACTTGGCGTAGCGATAGATGCTTCCGTCGATGAGTTTGATTTTCTTCCGAACCGAGTACAAAGTAACTTTTCTCTTGCAGCATTGGAATGGATGGAACGTTTCTTACTGAAAGCTGTATTCTTTAAAAGTTTTTAAACACAAATTTTTACTTTGTACTCGGCTCCGAAGGAAATCAAACTCGACGGAAGCATCTATCGCTACGCCAAGTATGATCACCGCCAAGTTACGTGAAAACAGTGCAACAATTAGTCAGAGTGCGAGCTTGGGCTTGGAAGGACGAAGGTGGTTGGAAAAAAAATTACGCCCCCTAGTCGTTCTTTTATTTTAATGATAATCAGTGAATTTCTTATATAATCATAATGGAGTGCAATTATTACAAAAACATGAACTGATTCATTAAATTAATAAAAGATTTAAAGACTTTTGACAACGCTGAATTTTGTGATTTAGATAAAAAGTGAGAATTAGTTTTCTATCCTTTGTTAGAAGTGAAAGGAAACTGCTAACTTGAAAAAAAAAATTAATAAAACGGAAAGAGAATATAATAATCTTCCAAAAAATCTTTAAAAATAAATGAATTAATTTTAGAATTATGCTTACCCATTAAATAAATCGAAAAGTAAAAAGTATTTTTAATGAATATTTTTAGTATTGTTATTCTATGACAATGTTCTATTGTGATGTTGATAATTATTGAGAATTTTAATAGTATTTTAATCTTTTTTTTAATCTTTTTTTAAAAGAACAACATCCTAACTATATTATAGGTCTGCAAAAAATAGAAATTAATCATTTTTACTTTTGTTTAAAATCTAAATGATCTGACAGTTTGAAAAATACGGAAAATTATTCCAAAAATAAGAATAAAAGCATTTTCTTTATAAAGGTCATAAAAAGGAGTGAATACATTTCAGAAGTAATTGTGGTCTCATTATTAAAATAACCAAAGAACAATTAAAAGTAACTTTTTAAGGAAATTTAAATTTTGTATTATTAATTTTTGTATTTTTGTTTTTATTGCTTTTATTATTCGACGAACGTTAGCTTTTAAATGCGATTATTAGAGTTTTATGATTATGGAACTTAATGATTTGACTTAATGAACTTATGGACTTGCTGATCATGGAATTAAATTTATTTCTAAAATACAGATGTGTTTAACATTTATTAAAATATAGTTAAAGGCATGAATTTTCGATGCTGATTATTTTTCAATAAATAAATTAGTGCTCGCGATAGGATACGTATAGCAGCTATACGTTTAAACGATATACGTATATCGTATAATACGTTTTTCTGCTATACGGATACTTTCAAATATACGTTTAAACGTATCCGGATACGTATAAGGCGTATCAGCTAAACGTATATTTTAGAATACGTATATTTCATGTATACGTATATTCCACGTATCGTATCTAATTTAAATATTGGACTTCATCAGTCTTATGTCACCGAATGAAGAATAATTTGGAAATCGGTGGTGTTACGACAGGAATCCGTATAGTATGTCTTATATCTATAAGATCAAGCAATGAAAAGTGTATATTTTTAAAAACATTTTTCAAAAATTTCACAAAATATCATACTCCTGATTGACCAATCTCGCTTCACTAACAGTGAAATATCTATTTTCAAACTAGCGAGTTATTACCGTGAATTGCAAAAGTATTTTGCAACATTGTACTTTGAATTTATTTAGATTTTTTTTTTTTTTTTTTTTTTTTTTTTTTTTTTTTTGTTCATCTCAAGGTAATGAGCTCAGATACCCCATTATTTTACATTTTGTGTAGGTAATGTATACAAATTGTATCCATTGTAAATAACCAGCAAAATTAAACACTTTTTGAGGAAAGAATAAGAATATAAATGTTTCAGATTTATTGTGAATTCTTGTTAAATTTAGTTTTTTCTTTTTAATTATTTAAAAATTTTTTATTCACTTATTGTTTTACACTCAAGATTGCACCCGATCGTAAATGCTATTCTTTTCATGGAGCTAATATTTTCTGACAACTCTGTTAATGTATAATGAAATTTCATTTTTTTAATCTTGACATTCTCACCAAAACATATATAGAATCACTTCATATCAAGCATTAACTGAATCTGTAGTTTGATGAAAATCTGTGCATTAACTCTAGAGATAGAGCTATTGCAGAAATCGTAAATAAAATACAGCAAAGTAGAGCCACCTGTTGAACGATTTACATACAAAACTAGTCAGCAACAATTTCTACCAGGGACTACTTGAATATATAGGGGAGACTGGGATGCATGTGAACAGTTCACATAAACATAGCTTTTGTCATAACGGTTAATTTCTAAAAGCAAAACTACTCTATATAGTAAACATAACTTTTTTTTACGCATGGTATTTTTTAAAAATTAACTTTACAGTTCTTCTTACTTTTCTTAATAGTTTATTGTATTCAAAAAAAAAAAAATGTTCATATGTGCCCCAACGAAATACCAGTTGTAAACACATACGGAAAACATGTGAACACAAGGAAAAAAAATTTGACATGTTTTTATTATCTTTTTCATATGTTACCTTAATCATTAGTTGTATTATTTATTAAATTCACCATAAAGAAAAATATATGTGTATTTATTTAGTTTCTGAGTTATATGCTTAAGCAAAATATTAGAAAATAAAAATAAGTAGATTTGGGGGGGGGGGGGGTTAGATAATTGATAAAATTTTGTTGCAATATAACAAAAAAAATAAAGAAGTAAACTTGAGAAAATAATTAAAGAATTTAAATTTTGCTTAGGGCTTTTTGTTTAAGGGAGATTTTAGGGAGGGGGGCATTTGTATAATATTTATAGGAAAACTATCAAAACGAAAGATTCTCATTCCTATATTTGCCTTATTTGCCTGTAAATTAAGGATAAAAAAATGTTTTACATTTATAAGCTTCCTCCAAATTTAATTTCTTTTGCTTTTAAAAGAGAGGGGAGAGGCAATAATGGAGATTTCACGGTAGTTATAAGTTTAAAAATTTTATTTTCTTTATATATACACTATATTGCCATTGATTATGGGACACTTGCGATTTTAGACATTTTACTAAATATCTAGAAAAATACATGAGGAATCATCTCATAACTCTTAGTGTATAAATATAATAGTATACATCATACATCTCCGTGAAGATTTTTTACCGAAACTCCATAGGGGACCGTCAACAAATTAAAAAAGAATGAATATCTTTTGAATAACCCTGTCAAAACTAATGTAGCAAAAGCGCTCAAACTCTAGATTATGATTGAATGCCTTATTGTAATACACTGTGTTCATTTTTATGCAAATAGCATGCATACTCGCAGAGTAATTAAGGTTTTTATAAAAATGGCCCCAAATTTTTCTAAGTTTTTCCCTTATAATTTTCAGAGTTCTTAATATAAAATAATTTTTTTTATAGAAAATATAACAAACAACATTGCACACAGTACCCTGTAATCAGAATTAAAAAATAATAAAAATTGTATGAAAAATGAGTAGGTTTAATAAATAATTTTTTACTGCGCATGCGTCAAAGATATCAAAATTCCAGTTGCATATTATGTTAGCTAAATGTATAGAGCAACTTTTGTAAAAGTCTCAAAATTATGGCTTGAAAATTCTGAAAGTAATCGTCTATAGAAAAGGACAAAATCCATTGTTTCCAAAATGAAGCAAAAAAATGAGGGATTTTATCCAAAAGTAGTCGTAACATCCCGTATTGTGTATTCTATATTGACACTAATCAATGAATATATGGATACAACCCCTCTTGTTTTTGCTTCATTTTGAGAATAACGGATTTTCAACTTATTCAATTGACGAATATTTTCAGAATTTTCAAGTTATGATTTTGTGAATTTCACAAAAGTTGCTCTATACATTTAGCTAACATAATATGCAAATGAAATTTTGATATCGTTGACGCATGCGCAGTAAAAAATTATTTAGTAAACCAACTAATTTTGTATACAATTTTCATTATTTTTTAATTCTGATTACAGGGTACTGTGTGCAATATTGTTTGTCATATTTTCTGAAAAAAATATTATTTTATATTAAGAACTCTGAAAATTATAAGGAAAAAACTTGGAAAAATTTGGGACCATTTTTATAAAAACCTTAATTACTCTACGAGTATGCATGCTATTTGCATAAAAATGAACACAGTGTATTACAATAAGGCATTCAGTCATAATCTAGAGTTTGAGCGCTTTTGCTACATTAGTTTTGACAGGGTTATTCAAAAGATATTCATTCTTTTTTAATTTGTTGACGGTCCCCTATGGAGTTTCGGTAAAAAATCTTCACGGAGATGTATGACGTATACTATTATATTTATACACTAAGAGTTTCGAGATGGTTCCTCATGTATTTTTCTAGATATTTAGTAAAATGTCTAAAATCGCAAGTGTCCAATAATCAATGGCAATATAGTGTATATTTATTTTGAAAACACCAAATAAAATAGCTGTTTTAGAAATGGAAGTAAAATAATACTACAAATTTGCAACAAATGAAACAGAAAAATGTGCAAAGCTGTTAAACGTAATATTTTTTGCATTAATGATGCATAAAAAATAGTATTGAAAACTGTTAAATAAAATTCGGCATCGGTAGTTATACGTATTACACGAAACAGCATATACGGTACATCGTATATACGGATTTTACCCAAGCGGTTAAACGTATAAACGTTTAACAGTATACGTATAGACATTGAGAAATATACGGTAGAGTATCCCCATCGCGATTCTTTGTTCGAAGAATTACGATGTGTTTACTTAACTACTATTGTTATGCAGGTACTTAAAAAAATCTGAATACTTCCTCAGTTTAGATTTTGTTTTTTTCAACAAAAAACTAAGTTATTTATTATAAAATGTCTTACATTAGTTGTGGGTAGAATCAAACTAATCTTTGGAAAATCTGCAACGCAGTACTTAGTTTTTTATATTTTCTTGTATCTTTAGAAGAAGAAAGTATTGGATTCGGGAATACTTTCGATGGGTTTACACGTTTTAAGGCGAGTCCGAAAAACATGTTTTTACAAAATATCTGCCGGTCAGTTTATGAGGCTGTGACTTTGTCTGTCTGTATGTTACATGGATTTTGTGGCTTTTCTATCTCAAGACCTAATACACAGAATTAAGTAACATATATGGGGGAGACTAGGGCACATGTGAAAATGGGGCATATGAGAACATTGCCATTTTTCACTAGTTATTATATGTTTTTTTTTTTTTTCAAAAAATTATCAAAGGTGGGAACACCTATAGACATATGGAAAAAAATTTTGAAACTCTTCGACATTTTGTTTGTCCCCAGGAGCCAAATTACTGCTTACTGTACTTAAAAGTAAAATCTCCAGCTTGATAAAAGAATAATTTTATTTATTTATTCCTTTTTTTCTTTATTTAACATAAGTAGTAGGAAAACAAGAGTACGGGGACATGCGGAGGCACGGAGGCACCGTGCCACCGCCTCACTTAGTGCCACCGCCACCACCATCCCTCCTGCGGTGCCTCCGCATCCCTCCACGTCCCGCCTGCGGTGCCGCCTGCAGTACCTCCTGCCCCCACCATGCATCCCCCTCCACAAACGCCCCCTAGTGGAAAAAAGGAACATTCTATTATAACAGGATAGGTGAACAACCTTCCCTAATTAAAAATATTATCAATCACATCTCAACTCGGAATCATACTATAAGATGAAGATTAAATTTATATTTGAATTTTGAACAACCGTAATTTTAATGAGTATTATTAATTAAGCGAAACAATTAAAATCTCAGTTTTTAACCATTTTATTTAGATTTCTTCTACTACAAGATGAGATTATCAATTTAACAGAAGAAAGTTAAACATATATTTGAATTTTGCTTGATAGACATCTTAATGAGTAGTATTAATTAAGTAAAAAAAAGTAAAATATAAATGTTAAGTAAAAATTAAGTAAAAAATTTTTGTTAAAAAAAGTGTAAAAAAATTGCAAAAAAAGTTGCAAAAATTTCAAAAAAAGTTATGAAAAAAGTCTCAAAAATTTCGTTGGTTTTAATAGCAAATGCAATGGTTTCGCCATTGCATACTGCATTAAAACCAACGAAATTTTTGAAGCTTTTTTCATAACTTTTTTTGAAATTTTTGCAACTTTTTTTGCAATTTTTTTACACTTTTTTTAACAAAAATTTCTCATTTTTTAACGTTGTGATTTTCTTTTTTTTACTTTTGTAAAAACTTATTTTGAAAAAAAAATTTTTTGTAAAAAATGTTTTTGAAAAAAAATTTTTTTTGAAAAAAATATTTTTGGAAGTTTTGGTTTTTGTAAAAAAAAATTTGTTGTAAATATTTTTTTCAAAAACTTTGTTATGAGTTTTTCACTTTGTGGTTTTTGTTTTTACATTTGTGTTTTTTCTTTTCACTTTTGCAATTTTTTCATATTGTAAATATTTTTTCTTAATATTTCTAGAAAACAATGAAATTATTTTGTAAACTTGCATATTTTTTCATACATCTGCTTATTTTTGTATGTTCTTATGCATTTTTTAAGTTGTGAGAGTGTTATTTCACTTAAAATGTTATGTATTTCATTAATGTAATAGGTATTAGAAAAATAAACACAACGATATATGCATATAAAAGAATATTTAATGTGAGCATTTAAAGAATACATTGCAAAATAATATCTATACATTCATACTGGTTAGAAGAATCACAAAATTACTTTTCAGCAGTGTGTATGTCTTCCAAATTTTAAGTTTGAGATATTGTGGTAAGTGTTGTGAAAATATGATGGATAAATAGCCTAAATATCTTCCTTTGTTTCTAAATTCTTCAAAAGTCTGACTAATTTTTGAATATCTTCGCTAAGTTTACATATATCTGACGATGCTTTATATGATGATGTGTGCATTTTTGATTCACGTCTCCTTGAAAACAGCATTTATGGTAATCTTTCCAAGTGTAAGGTTTTTCACCTGTATAGATTTTTCTATGTTCTGTTAAATTCCATTTACTTAAGAAGTGTTTGTAGCAAATAGACCACATCTGTAATAGAAATAAATGGACACAGTTAGGATTCTCTTCAATAATATAGGTAAAAAGCGCTTGTTAAAGTGTAGATAGTAAGACAAATCATTTTGTATTTACTCTAATTACGTTTCATTTACGAATTCTAGTATTTCTCATATAAGTACTCACATATGTGTTATTCGTTAACGCTACAGTGCTAGGGATGAATCATTCGAATCATTAATTTCTGAAGTTTGCTGCTGTTTTGGTTCATCTTGTTGAAACATCTGTATAATGAAATAAATATATATTTAGTAAAGGTTTAATGTATAAATAATCGCTTATTTATTTATTTTTATTAAATACATGTATATTGCAATCAATTTCGTGTACCTTTAATATAAATTAAATTTTCTTCATTTATTCATATGATAGTAATTTCTCTGAGGGGTACATATCTGATAATTTTTAGAAAAGTGTGAAACACAAATTATTCTATGATAATAAGCATTGTGGTAAAATTCACATAGCTTGGTTTCGGAAATAGGTTATTTGAAATATGAAATGTTAAAATTAAACATTGTATTCGTACATGCTATGTATAATCAAAAACTATAAATATATTATTATTTAAAAAAAAACTCGATGGACGATAATTCAGATGCAAGATGAAATCATTAAGATCAAGTGCAAGATGAAACATATAATTTGATTAATACTATGGAAGTGCTAACTCAAGATAAACCATGTATACTATATATCATTAAAACTATAAAGATAGTATTTATATTTTAAGCAACTTGATGCACGATAATTCAGAAGTGCGAGATGAAACATCTGATGAATTGATTAAAAATATGAGTAGATTAGTTTTAATACATTAGATGATTATAGAAGTAAGAAATTTCGTGTAGGAGCAATGCTTACATGATGAAAATCGAATGGAATCAATTGACTTCAACTCCTGATCCAAGTTAGTATTTATCTCACGTGTGTAATGTGGAAATATAAAAAATGAAGAATCAAGTTTGATGTAAGTAAATATTGTGGTATTGGTTTAAAAACTAAAAAAGTATTGAATTTTACTGAATTAGAAAGCATAAAATTTGATTAAATAATGTTTTATGTAAAAAATTAAGTTTAAATGTGATAAAATTATGAAAATCAGTTTGTAAACTCTCATTTTTATAAGTACTACTATGAAAATATTCTTTTAATATAGAATTTCTGCTTATTGATGAGACTAAAAAATTATTTTTTTGTTAATTTTGAATATTTATTGAGTGTGTGTAATACTAGGATTAAAATCTTACAAATTCGGTGTTAAATTTTTCAAGAAATTGTGGTTTGTAATCCAGAAAAAGGTGTGATTTTAATAAATTTGTAAATATGTTCATTATTTTTTTTTAATTATTTCTCTAACTGGTCATTCATTTGTTAATTTTTGTAATTTTTGTAGAAAAAATGATTTGAATTTTCGGTAATCTGTACTATTTTTTTGTCCAACAGTTGATTTTATTGATTATTAGTATTCTCATTCAGCAGTAATTTCACGTATGAAGTTATTAAATATTAAATATCTATTAATTTTCTTTACTGTTTCATATGATAGTAATATTTCTGAGGAACAGGTGTGATAACTACTAGACTTTGATTGACTTGATTTTCTGATAAACGTTTGAAAAGAGTTGTAAGTATGTAATGATGCAATATCTATATACTATCGAGAGTCGAGATTGAAGTAGATAAGTATTGGAGTAATAGTCAATTCTTTGTTGAATTTCAAGAAATTGTGTGAGAACATGGTTTTTTACATTAAGTTTATGTAATTTCAGTTACAGTTTTTCGACAATCAACCTAAAAATGGATAATTATCATAGTTAAAAGTTATGATGAAAAGATCTAAGCAATATTAATGTTAAAAAGTTCGTCTAATGTTTGCTCTTATGTTGTGAAAATTTCGAATAGTTTGGTTTGAAATATGAAATGTTTGTAAAAATTAAACTTTGTATTCGTGTATGTTTTGCATCATTAAATTGTAAAGATAATATTCATATTTGGAAAATGTTGTTGGGTGTTTTAATAGTTTTCTGATAAGTAGATAAAAACAGATGTGAAAATTCTGTGCTATTAAAATATATAGGATCAAGAATAAAGTTTGATGAAAATAAGTATTGTAAAAATTCAGAAATTTTGAAGTGTAAGATGAATCATGTCCTAATTTGATTAATTATATGGGTAGAATATCTCAGAGTAGTTTTAATATGTCAAGTGTCTAAAGCAGCAAGAAATGACATTTTAGGTTTTCTAGAATAATAATAATAATAAAAGTATACTTTTGTTGTAAGATTTCGAATGCAGTCAAGACGTGAAAAATATAAATATGAACCCTTTGTAAAGACATTCAAACTTTTTTAAAAAGTTTAAGTTTAGTAATATATTGTAACAATATATGTAAACAAATGTATTTCAAAGTTGAAAATTTGTGTAAAAAATTGTCTTTTCTTGAAAATTGATATTTATTTTTTGTTTAATTAATGATACTTATTACATTTTTGTTGTTAAAAACTAAAATATATGTTTAATTCTGTTAAAATTGATATATCCGTGTTGGAGATGAGAAAAAATAGTGTAAAACTAATAAAATTTGTTTAAATTCATCTTTTTATTCTTAAAATTAATATTTTCTATTGTTTAGAATACATACTTTTGAGGAATGTATAACCGGAAAACATTAAAAAATCTTAGAAAATTGGTGTTAAAAATATTAAATACAGTTGCTTCAATGATATCTTTTCGATATGTAAAGTGATTGTAGCATTTAGAAATGTACTTCTGAGGAATGTATAATCGGAAAATGATAGAAAATCTTAGAAAATTGGTGTTAAAACTATTAAATACAGTTGCTTCAATGATATTTTTTCGATATGTAAAGTGTTTGTAACATTTCGAATATGTACTTCTGAGGAATGTATAATTGGAAAATGTTAGAATATCTTAGAAAATTGGTGTTAAAAATATTAAACACAGCTACTTCAATGATATTTTTTTAGATATGTAAAGTGTTTGTAGCATTTCGAATATGTACTTCTGAGGAATGTATAATCGAAAAATCTTAGAAAATTGGTGGTGAGTATTGTAAAAACTCAGAAATCATTAAAGTGTAGAGCGAAACAGGTGTCAATTTAATTAATAATATGAAAAGAATAAGTGGAATTAGTCATGTGTACTATCTAAACATTAAGCATAATATTTATATTTTAAATAACTTGGTATTTGATAACATAAATATTTCAGAAAGGTAAAGTGTTGAAAATTTGAATAAAAATTCGCCTTTTCTTGAAAATCAGTATTTTGTTTGTTTTTTTTGTTTGTTTGTTTAATTAGTGATACTTATTAAGTTTCTGTTGTTAAAAGTAAAACTTGCGTTAAATTCTTCAGTTAAAAAAATCGATGTTTCCATGTTACTTTTGAAAATACTAGTATAAAAAGTAATCAAATTCGATAAAATTCGTCTTTTTCCTTAAAAAATATTATTTTCCATTGTTTTTCCTTAATTATTAGTATTTATTAAGATAGTGATTGTTCAAAAACAAAAATCACAAGTTTATATCCTTCTAAGAAAACGACTTTTATAACGTAAAAGATATTTTTCTTGAATGAAAACCTTACGAAGTGTGACGTCGAAAAACCCATTGTATTCTCCCCTTTAGGAATTTTGAGGTTAGATGGGGAGAGAATTTGTTGTTCACTTCTAATGTTTGCATCGGTAAAAATCCTGTTGAATTCGTAAGATTGAGGAAATTAGTTTAAAAAATGTATTTTATATTTGTTTTCGAGAAAAATATATCTTGAGATTTAGTCACGTAAAGTTTGAAATCTTATGTAACTAGTGTTTTTTAAAGTATGTTAAAATGTCAAATTACTGTAAAAGTTTATACAATTGGCCTTCTTGCTTTAAAAAATAAATAAATAAATAAATAAAAAATCACTATTTTCGTTTGTTAAATGCTTAATTATTAAAATTCGTTCCGGTAATAGTTGTTCGAATGTTAAAAATGTATGTTTAAATTTCGTTTTTAAGTTGAAAATATCTAAAGAAATCGGTTAAAATTTATATTTTCCATTGTTTTTTGCTTAATTAACAATGTTCATTAAGGGATTGCTGTTCAAAAACTAAGATAAATGTTTAAGTTTCCTTTCTTAAGTTGATATTATAGTTGAAAAATTCTAAAGAAATTGGTTAAATTTAATATTTTCCGTTGTTTTATTTAATTAAAAATGCCCGTGAAGGAAATGATTGTTCAAAACTGGAATACATGGTTAAGTTTCTTTCTCTCAAATTGGTATTCTGAAGTTTGAGTTGATAAAAATCGTAAGAAATCAGTCTTTTTCTATAAAACTTGATATTTTCCATTGTTTTTTACTTAATTAACGATACTCATTAAAGTTATAGCTGTTGAAAAACTGAAATGTACGTTTAAGTTTTCTCTTTTAAGGTGATAAAAATCGTAAGAAATCAGTCTTTTTCTATAAAAATTGATATTTTCCATTGTTTTTTACTTAATTAACGATACTCATTAAAGTTATAGCTGTTGAAAAACTGAAATGTACGTTTAAGTTTTCTCTTTTAAGGTGATAAAAATCGTAAGAAATCAGTCTTTTTCTATAAAAATTGATAATTTCCATTGTTTTTACTTAATTAATACTACTCATTAAGATGTCTATCAAGCAAAATTCAAATATATGTTTAACTTTCTTCTGTTAAATTGATAATCTCATCTTGTAGTAGAAGAAATCTAAATAAAATGGTTAAAAACTGAGATTTTAATTGTTTCGCTTAATTAATAATACTCATTAAAATTACGGTTGTTCAAAATTCAAATATAAATTTAATCTTCATCTTATAGTATGATTCCGAGTTGAGATGTGATTGATAATATTTTTAATTAGGGAAGGTTGTTCACCTATCCTGTTATAATAGAATGTTCCTTTTTTCCACTAGGGGGCGTTTGTGGAGGGGGATGCATGGTGGGGGCAGGAGGTACTGCAGGCGGCACCGCAGGCGGGACGTGGAGGGATGCGGAGGCACCGCAGGAGGGATGGTGGTGGCGGTGGCACTAAGTGAGGCGGTGGCACTGGGTGAGGCGGTGGCACGGTGCCTCCGTGCCTCCGCATGTCCCCGTACTCTTGTTTTCCTACTACTTATGTTAAATAAAGAAAAAAAGGAATAAATAAATAAAATTATTCTTTTATCAAGCTGGAGATTTTACTTTTAAGTACAGTAAGCAGTAATTTGGCTCCTGGGGACAAACAAAATGTCGAAGAGTTTCAAAATTTTTTTCCATATGTCTATAGGTGTTCCCACCTTTGATAATTTTTTGAAAAAAAAAAAAAACATATAATAACTAGTGAAAAATGGCAATGTTCTCATATGCCCCATTTTCACATGTGCCCTAGTCTCCCCCATATATGTTACTTAATTCTGTGTATTAGGTCTTGAGATAGAAAAGCCACAAAATCCATGTAACATACAGACAGACAAAGTCACAGCCTCATAAACTGACCGGCAGATATTTTGTAAAAACATGTTTTTCGGACTCGCCTTAAAACGTGTAAACCCATCGAAAGTATTCCCGAATCCAATACTTTCTTCTTCTAAAGATACAAGAAAATATAAAAAACTAAGTACTGCGTTGCAGATTTTCCAAAGATTAGTTTGATTCTACCCACAACTAATGTAAGACATTTTATAATAAATAACTTAGTTTTTTGTTGAAAAAAACAAAATCTAAACTGAGGAAGTATTCAGATTTTTTTAAGTACCTGCATAACAATAGTAGTTAAGTAAACACATCGTAATTCTTCGAACAAAGAATCGCGATGGGGATACTCTACCGTATATTTCTCAATGTCTATACGTATACTGTTAAACGTTTATACGTTTAACCGCTTGGGTAAAATCCGTATATACGATGTACCGTATATGCTGTTTCGTGTAATACGTATAACTGCCGATGCCGAATTATACGTATAGCAAATACGTATTTCGTATAATACGTATTATACGTATACTCGTATAAACGTATAATCGGGAGCTCTAAAATACATAAATAAATAAATAAAAATAAAAATGCTATTATACGTAATGTTTAATCAATCAAAAATAGATTGTAAAAAAAGAATTGAAAATAATAATCAATCAACTTTTGAATAAAATCATATCTAAATATTTCTGCCTTTTCATTTGGGTAATTATAGTATATGTTTCTTGTTTAAAACTTTTTATAAAATACTTCCCTATCTGCTTATGTGTATATATATGTATACAGGGTGATTCTAAATTCAGGGTGCAAACTTTAAGAGTTTGTACAGGACATTGTAACCAGGGGTGTAGTCATAAAAATAACAGTGGTTATACGCTCTAAGCGAAGGGTATACGCTCGTATGCCCGAGATTGCGCATACTACAGCTTTCTTTAGAAACAGAGGGTATACGATATTCCTTTAAAAAATCCAGAGAGTATATGGTGTATACTTTTTTATACCATCCACTAAATTCCCGATTGTAACAATCATTTATTGTACTGGAATGTATGGGCTCAAGTGATGTGTTGAACTTCAAACACCAGGGGCCAATTTGGACTTTTTTTATTTCAAAATTTCTCACATCAAAAAATTCCTACAGTTCCTGTTTTAATTTTTTTCAAGGTTCTATCAAAGATATTAATCTGAAAATTTTTATAGATGCTTGTTAGAAACTTTTTGGATCTTCATGCGTTTTCCAAATTCAAATTTTGCTAAGTATTTGCAGAAAGAATTCTGAATATTTGGTGCCAGAATAAAGATAAAATAATCTTAATCGTCATATTTCAATAACAAGTCAAAAATAACCTAAATAATCTATTATTTTAGATACTGTTTCAAATATTTCTTCTTACATTTTCTTTGGATATGAACAAAATAACACAAAATTACCACAAAGAAATGCACTTTATATTCAAAACTTCAATGAAGCATTTCGTTTGAAATAATCTCTTGAAATAGTTTGGAATTTTGAGATAATAATTGGAAAGAATCTGCATATTTCCAAAATATGTTATTTATTGATGCGAAACGCGAATAATGATTCTATATTTTCATAAAATTTTATCCGTAATATACTCAAAGTAACATAGATTTTTTGTTTAAAGGAGCTGATGTTATGAATATTAATTTAGAAATACATTTCTTATAATCCGATCAAACATATTACTTTGTAATAAGACTAAAAAATTGTTCACATGCTTTCTTTCTTTTTTTTATTTTATTTTATTTTATTTATTTATTTATTTTTTTGAGATGTAAATTTACATTTAATTAAAAATAATTTTATTCAGTTATCTCACTTTTGAATTGCGTTTTAAAGCAATGTTTACTTATAATTGACTGAACAATGTGTCAAGTTTGGTATTTGTTTTATGATAGCAGACAAGTTTTTTGAACATTCTGTTTTTATTCAAATGTTTATTAATCATTTAAAAATACATTATATATACATTTCTTATGAAAAAAATACATGTGGCACTCGGCGACTGCCGCGGTAAAGCTATTGCATAGCATTTTTTATCAACTTATGCAACTTATTATTTATATATTTTTTATTAATGCAGGTTTTTTTTTTTTTTTTTTTTTTTTTTTTTTTTTTTTTTTTTTGTCTTTGATATTAATTTAAGTTACACTTTTTGAGCGTGATGAGCGATAAGAAAACATTTTTTTTCTTTTATTGAATAAATAAGAAGTTAATATCGTTTTAAATAATTTTATTATCTTACAATACATGTAGGTTAACCAGGAATTTTTATTATTGAAACTGTAGGTTTATGGTAACTGAAATAAGAAACATAAGTTTGAGACTTCATATCCTCTAAATATCTGAAAAATACCGCTTCAATGTCTGCCGAAGTCTACCGAAGAATACCGTACCCAAGTCTGCCGAACTGAAACAACGTTAGCCGAAATGTTAGGTTTTTTTCTAGTTACGGAATTTCTAGATTAGGTCGCCGCGCTCAAAGCCCGCGATAAAATACCAAATACTTAATAAATTACCAAACAAAATTTGGCCGCGCTACGAAAATTAGATCGCGAGTTATAAGCATTTTAAATTTTCAGACCCTCACCGTGGGGGATCTCCTGTCACCAAAAATTAAAACTGTCTCATAATAAATTACCAAACAAAATATGGCCGCGCTACGAAAGTTAGATCGCGAGTTATAAGCATTTTAAATTTTTCGACTGTCACCGTGGGGGGGGGGGGTCTCTTATCACCAAAAATTAAAACTGTCTCATAATAAATTACCAAAATAAATATAAACGCGCTACGAAAGTTAAATCGCGAGTTATAAGCATTTTAAATTTTTCTACCCTCACCGTGGAGGGTCTCCTGTCACCAAAAATTAAATCTGTCTCATAATAAATTACCAAACAAAATATGACCGCTCTACGAAAGTTAGATCGCGAGTTATAAGCATTTTAAATTTTTCGACCCTCACCGTGGGGTGTCTCCTGTCACCAAAAGTTAACAGTGTCTCATAATAAATCACCAAACAAAATTTGGCCGCGCTACGAAAATTAGATCGCGAGTTATAAGCATTTTAAATTTTTCGACCCTCACCATGGGGGATCTCCTGTCACCAAAAATTAACACTGTCTTATAATAAATCACCAAACAAAATTTGGCCGCACTACGAAAATTAGATCGCGAGTTATAAGCATTTTAAATTTTTCGACCCTCACCGTGGAGGTCTCCTGTCACCAAAAATTAACACTGTCTGATAATAAATTACCAAACAAAATTTGGCCGTACTACGAAAATTAGATCGCGAGTTATAAGCATTTTAAATTTTTCGATCCTCACCATTGGGCGGGTCCCCAATCACCAAAAGCTACATTATCCTACCTTGTTTTATCTTAAGACGATTCTTTTCTATACACATTCTATCAGGAATTTTTATCATTGAAACTATAGATTTATGGTAACTGAAATAAGAAATATAAGTTTGAGACTTGATATCCTCTAAATATCTGAAAAATACCGCGTCAATGTCTGCCGAAGTCTACCGAAGGATACCATGCCGAAGTCTGCCGAACTGAAACGACGTTAGCCGAGTGTTAGGTTTTTTTTTTCGTTACGGAATTTCTACATTCGGTCGCCGCGCTCAAAGCCCGCGATAAAAGCTATGCAATATCTTTAAAATATCGA
The DNA here is from genome assembly GCA_964019185.1 of Maratus speculifer. Classification (NCBI taxonomy): domain Eukaryota; kingdom Metazoa; phylum Arthropoda; class Arachnida; order Araneae; family Salticidae; genus Maratus; species Maratus speculifer. Next base: position 298,632,065 of record OZ025295.1, on the reverse strand, counting down.
GATTGCATTCAACATGGCGGTCTGAAGAATCTGGTGTTTTATAAAAAGGCCGATCTCTTTAGCTTCAGAACATAGTCTTAAATCAGAAATAAATTTCTTTATATTGGTTAACATAATTTCATTTTAATAAAAATTTTAATTTACTTAAGAAAGGTGTTATAATAAAAATAAAAGACATTGACATGTTTCCGAACCGTCAAATAAGTTCCATAATCATAATATAAATAACATAAAATTTCAAAATATTACACGGTCAATACAAATGACACGCAACAATGAGATATAAATAACAAAAAACACGCGCTCTATTGTAAATATTAAATTAAAATATAGACCATGATCTAAAATATAAATAAAACTAAAATTTCAAAATATTTCACTGTCAATACAAATGACACGCGACAATGAGGTATAAAAAAACCAAAAAACACCAAAAAACACGCGCTATTATATCTCATTGTCGCGTGTCATTTGTATTAACCGTGAAATATTTTAAAATTTTATTTTTATTTATATTTTAGATCATGGTCTATATTTTAATTTAATATTTACAATAGAGCGCGTGTTTTTTGTTATTTATATCTCATTGTCGCGTGTCATTTGTATTGACCGTGTAATATTTTGAAATTTTATTTTATTTATACTAGGGGGGCCCCGCCCCCCTGCTCGCTATGCTCGCCAACCCCCCGCATAATCGCTTCGCGATTCCAAATTATTTGCTACCCCTGCTTGCTGCGCTCGCCAATACCCCATTGTATGAATAAGCAGTTGCAGACCTTTGAAATGTTGTGTCACACGACTGGTGTTGTAAAGAAAGTAAAAATGTGCCCCCCTGGGGGGCAGAGTGGGAGGCGACACAAAAGACACCCATAATATGAATAAGCAGCTGCAGACCTCTCAAATGATATGTCACACGACTGGTGTTGTAAAGAAATTAAAGATGTCCCCCCTGGGTGGCAGAGTGGGGGTGACACACAAGACATCCGTAAAATGAATAAACAGTTGCAGACCTTTCAAATGATGTGTCACACAATTGGTGTTGTAAAGAAATTACAAAATGCGCCCCCTCTGAGGGGTGAGGGGGGTTACACACAAGATATCCATACTATGAATAAGCAGTTGCAGACCTCTCAAATGATGTGTCACACTATTGGTGTTGTAAAGAAATTAAAAATGTGCCCCCCCCCTGGGGAGAGTAGAGTGTGGGGATGACACACAAGACATCCATAATATGAATAAGCATTTGCAGACCTTTCAAATCTTGTGTAACACGACTGGTGTTGTAAAGAAATTAAAAATGTGCCCCCCTGGGGGGGGGCAGAGTGGGGGATGACACACAACACATCCATAATATGAATAAGCAGTTGCAGACCTTTCAAATGATGTGTCACTCGACTGGTGTTGTAAAGAAATTACAAAATGCGCCCCCTCTGAGGGGTGAGGGGGGTTACACACAAGATATCCATACTATGAATAAGCAGTTGCAGACCTCTCAAATGATGTGTCACTCGACTGGTGTTGTAAAGAAATTACAAAATGCGCCCCCTCTGAGGGGTGAGGGGGGTTACACACAAGATATCCATACTATGAATAAGCAGTTGCAGACCTCTCAAATGATGTGTCACACTATTGGTGTTGTAAAGAAATTAAAAATGTGCCCCCCCCCTGGGGAGAGTAAAGTGTGGGGGATGACACACAACACATCCATAATATGAATAAGCAGTTGCAGACCTTTCAAATGATGTGTCACACAACTGGTGTTGTAAAGAAATGAAAAATGTGACCCCCCCCTGGGGAGAGTAAAGTGTGGGGGTGACACACAAGACATCCATAATATGAATAAGCATTTGCAGACCTTTCAAATCTTGTGTAACACGACTGGTGTTGTAAAGAAATTAAAAATGTGCCCCCCTGGGGGGCAGAGTAGGGGATGACACACAACACAGCCATAATATGAATAAGCAGTTGCAGACCTTTCAAATGATGTGTCACACGACTGGTGTTGTAAAGAAATTAAAAATGTGCCCCCCTGGGGGGGCAGAGTGGGAGGCGACACAAAAGACATCCATAATGTAAATAAGCAGCTGCAGACCTCTCAAATGATATGTCACACGACTGGTGTTGTAAAGAAATTAAAAATGTGCCCCCCTGGGTGGCAGAGTGGGGGGGTGACACACAAGACATCCATAAAATGAATAAACAATTGCAGACCTTTCAAATGATGTGTCACACAATTGGTGTTGTAAAGAAATTACAAAATGCGCCCCTTCTGAGGGCAGAGGGGAGGGGTGACACACAAGACATCTATAATATGAATAAGCAGTTGCAGACCTTTCAAATCTTGTGTAACACGACTGGTGTTGTAAAGAAATTAAAAATGTGTCCCCCCTGGGGAGCAGAATGGGGGATAACACACAAGACATCCATTATATGAATAAGCAGTTGCAAACCTCTCAAATGATGTATCAAACGACTGGTGTTGTAAAGAAATCAAAAATTTGGCGAAATATTATAGTTATCGCCAAGTTGGCGTCACTTTTGACAACTAATTTTGGTCGCCGAATTTGGCAATATATCGCCAAGTTGGCGACAAACTTGGCGATTGTTGGCGATGGAAACCTTTCCTCTCTTTATGGTAACCCATACGGCGATGCATAGACGGAGCCTTTTCCTGATTGGTCTATTCGACTCATGGAAGGAGTGGACAACCCGGATTCGTTAGTTCCGGAAATCTTCCACATCAGCATCATTCCAAGAGTCATTCCTTTTAAGGCTAGTTTTTTTTTACTATAGAAGGATTATGCTTATGAAGCTTATTTGACGGTTCCGAAACATGTCAATGTCTTTTATTTTTATTATAACACCTTTCTTAAGTAAAATTAAAAAATATATATTAAAATGTTTATATAAAAGGTGAATGTTTTAAAATCTGATGATTTAAAAAATCAATTGGATTTAATTAACTTTTTAACATAATTTCTTTTGGAATAAATTTAAAACATTGAAAAAGTCTTTAAGATAAGACAAAAAAGTTACACTTGAAATTAAATTTTTAAACCAGGAGATGACAGCATAGACAATCACCTCAAAAGTTAAAATTAATTAAAATTTGATTTGCATATTAAAATGCAACTTGTCAGCCAAGTCATATCTTGGTGGAAAACACGTAAAAACCCGATATTTGAGGTTGACTCATAGGTTTACCATTGTGTTTTCCTGCTCCCAGTCTGTTATGTTTTCATACATTTTAGTAAGGAAAAATACAATGGTAAACGTACGAGTTAAGCGGTAAAATCGGGTTATTAGGCGTTTTCCACTAAGATACGCTTTGACATACCAGCTGCGTTTTAATACGCAAATCGAGTTTTAACTAATTCTGGAATTTCAGCCATGAACTCGATGTGGTGATTGCCTCTGCTGATGCATTCCTGTGTATTATTATTATTTTTTTCACATTTTTGCGGTCTTTGACTTGCTGTAAAAATATTTACTGTGGAGAACTTTAACATACTGTAGGTTTATTCATGGTTAAAGATGTTTCTTTTATGCAAATAAAGGAAATTGCAGTTTAATTGGTTTAATGGTCACGTCACTATTAACTATGCACATTTAAAAATCTTGATTTCACAAAAACGCTTAAGCTGTTTGACCCATGAATATTTTTTCATTCATGATTTTTGCAGAAAATTACTTTTGAAGGCTTTTGGAACTGCAGAACGTATATGACCTTAAGCTGTTCAGAAATCAGCTGTTCAGAAATGTTTATATTGTTTTTTACATTCACTCCTTAAAATAAAATAATTCGAAAATTTTTATATACCTTTCATCAGAACGAATAATTCGAGAGTCCGAAAAAAAAATTACGAATTATCTAGGTTACTAATATTAAATAGGCTTCTTTCCATTATTATATACTAAGAACACACCAAAGTTCAAGTCTCTATCTCAATTAGTTCGGGAGTTAGAGCTTTTACAGAAACTCAGAGACAAACACACAGGCAGACAAATATCATATTTTTTTTAATGTGTTTTTCGGAATCTCCAGCATCTAAAACGTGTAATTCCGGCAAAAAAATTTTTCGATATTCGAAACGATTGCAAGGTTTACTCTATACTACGTATGATGGGTAAGTAAAATGAGTCAGAAATTTTTCATTTGAAATTATTTTTTAACCCCTATTCGATGGAGTAAAAATTTTAAATATATGATGTTTAGAAGGAATTTTAAAAAAATCCAGAAAAAGTTGAATTTAATCTTTTAGTGCTGCCACCGTCAAAATGACGTCAGCGTTACGTACGCGCACGTTTAGTCTTTTTAATATGAATAGATTTTTATGCAGAGAATAACTTTCAACAATCAGAAGTTTTATATCGCATTAAATATACCTTTAAAGGAAATAATAATTACTTTTAAATAATAGATATTGACTTTTAAGAACAAAAAATATGAACGAAGACACCACCACCAACAAAAAATCCATTGTTGTTGAGATTTCTTTAGTTCATTTCTAATATATTTTGAAAATATAGAAGAATAAGCAAAATATAAAGGGAATAAAAACTGAAATAAGCAGGCAAGATTCAAAATCAAAAGTGTCGGGAGCGCAATTCAATTTGTCAATTTTATTTGGATGCTTTTCTAAACATATTTCTTGAAAAGTTTGAAACTTTATAATGAGGAATACAACGAATCTGAGTGTTTTCTTGAGATCTCATTTATTTATTCCCCTCTTTCCTCATATGTGGGAAACATATCTCTCTACAATTCAATTTAAATATTTCGAATATATTATTTTTAACATTTCGCATTCGTCAACAATTTAACAACTTTTGAAATAGTATTTTATATTTTTGATGAAATATCTTTCATTTTTACTTTCCTCTATCTTTACAAGAAGAAAGTACACGAATTCTAGTTTTCGACAGTTTTAAACGTTTTAGGGGTTAAAGAACCCGAAAAATAGGTTTTTACAAGTGTATGTTTGTGAGTCTGTTTGTCCGTCTGTGTGCCTCTACGTGACACAATTTTTTTGGAAACGCTATCTAACGCTATCTAATGAGCAGAATTAAACAAAACTTTATATTAAGTTAGTCTCTGTTATAAATTGGTTATGATTATTTTTTAGTGTAAATCATCGAATAGGTAGCTGTGCTGACTTTTTCGTGGTTTCCGAAACTGCTACATCTCAGAACTAATTAACGGATTTTCATAAAACTTCAGATTTTGTTAGTCCGTGATATAAAATGAAGCTGAATACTATTTGGTGTAAATCTCAAAACAGATGGCGCTGCTATATGGCATTATTCAATATGATTATGGTAATAACTCTATCTAAAAAACTAATGTACGATTTTTTATCAAATTTTAGATTTAATTAGACCCTGATATAAATTAGATCTGTTTAATTTTTGGAGGAAAATACTCAAACAGTTGGCGTATATATCCTGATTTTTCTACAATTTCCGGAAGGGCTCTTGCCCAAAATCTAACACATGGATTTTCATCAAATTTCAGATTCTGTTAGAACTTGACGTAAGTTGTTGTTGATTAAGATTTTGATGAAAATCACTTACCCAGTATCTCTGCTATTCTTCATTTTTCAGAAAATATTAACTTATATAAGATAGACGAAAGTTTTGGGATTGCTAAATCTAACTAGTTTCTGTATGATTTCTTATTGGAACAATGATTTACAGGAACTGATAGTTTATCTTTGTATTTATTATTATTTTTTAGACGTTGTATGTAAGTCGTATTTTATAGACGTTGTATGTGAGGAATGTCTTAATGAAGCCAAATCTGTGTCCAATGACTTGTGTATGCTTGAGATTCCTACCCAATAACGTCACAAAATTTAAAATATTTTCGATACACTGCAATTATTATAAAATAAATAGATAATTAGTTTTTTTTTTTGGGGGGGAGGGGTACATATTATTCTACTTCAAAAATGCAGAGTAATGAATACAATAAGTACAAAGAAAACCTCTATTACAAAAGACAATTCACCTAATATTTCAATTGATATTTATATCAAATATATATATGACCTAATGATATAATAGATAATATTTTAATGTATTAGAGCAATAATTAAGGGAAAGTATTCCTTTCAGCTTTAAATACATTGTAAAAGAAATTTGTAATTCTACTGATGTAAGTTTGCAAAAATATGTATGTTTAGTGAAACTTCATCTGTCACTGTACAAAAGAAAAAAAAACATGTAAGTTTTTAAAATTAGTTTTTGTAAGGCTATAGAAATCTGTAGCTTTAAAAATAATCCATTAAACCTACAGTAATCTTAGTAAAATTTTACCTGTGTAAAAAGTTATCTTTACAGATTTGAATGTTTGCAGGAGAATTTAGCGTTGTGCAAGATACCGAGCTATTTTGGCCACCCAGTTTGAACTTTACGTTAACAAGAGGACATTTTCACACCCTGTGGACTTGGAAAGTAGTAATCAAATTTGGTGAGACATGGAATGCCTTTCTCATATCCTCCCTTTCTCTCATCCCATTCTTCGCCACAAATTTGTTTAGTAATGTTTTCAATATGTATTTTATTGGCAATATTAGATGTCAATATTATCCTATGGTATTTTAAAAGACAAAATTGGGTACATTGCAAAAAAAGACAACACACGGCATTTAAGATTTAATCTACACTGTTAAAAATCTGCTGCATTTTGTTGCAACGCACTCCATCGCTAGTATATAATATCTCTATTCCAACCAATGAGATGCTCTATTTCACGGCCAAGTAACCGTTTTCCCTACAAGCAGGGGAGTGCGTTGCAACAAAATGCAGCAGATTTTTAACAGTGTAATGTATGCTTTACTGCTTATTTCATTTCTAGCAATGATGAAATTGCAAGAAGTCTCTTTAACAGAAGAACCTCTTGAAATTAGAATGTAAATATTTTTAAATTCAAATTAAGTATTAAAATTGTTTAAGTTAAATTTATTTTTAAGCGTAATATTTTTTTTAATCAAAATATCAATTTTGAAACATAACATTCATATTATCACCCAATATGTTATTGAAAACTTTGCATAGGTTTGTACGATTCGATCATTTTTTAATAACTTAAAACAAACTATAAGTAAAATAACCCTTTACTATAGATGAGGTTATTTAATAGGAGGATTTTAAGCCCGTTACTATACTTTTGGTTTTAAAAATTCTATATTATAAATAAATTTATAGAACATTATCTACAATCTTGCTATATTAAAACATTTCTATGCAGCAAATAAAAATGTGTACGTATCATGTGTTACAATAAACTGCATACCTTATTAAAATAACATAATGTACTTTCCGTATTCTAAATTTGGGATTAAATAACAGTACTGAAATACTCAAATTAAATATTAACTTTTCAATAGTTCAATTCAAAATAAAAACCAAATAATCCCATATATAATACTGTTCTAAAATCTTCACAATACTACTCTCTTATATAAGAAAGAGCAACTGAAAATGAACCACAAATTTAAATACAAAACATCATTCAGGTGAATCATTAGTCATATTTCTCCAAACTTTTAGAAACTTTATATAAGGCGAACACAACTCATATGCATCTTTGCATAGTCAAAAGATACTAAGCTTTACTAGAATATATGGAAAAGTTTCTTACAATCTGAATTTAATATTTCATCTACAAATAAATTAATTTTGATGTTGCGAAAAAGATTTTTGATATTCTGAATCTATATTTCACAATCTTTGTAAAATTTTATTTATCTTACTTTATTAATGTAACTGAAATTGGTGTTTAAACACATGAACAGTATTTTGAGTATATGTTATTTTCAAAATAATATGCCAGCAGTATGTCCAAAGAATTACAGACTTTTATGTACTACCTTGTTTTGCTCTGTTATACATGCTTTACATTTAACTTTATAGAAAATAAATATTTATTTTGAATATTTCAATATAAAGTGAATAATGCGTTAATAAATTCAAAATTTTAAATTTTGAATAATTACTATTTAATTTCGAAATTAGTTTTGAATAATAACTATTTAATTTCGAAATTAGTTTTGAATAACTTAAGTTAAAGTTAAGAAATAGATGAACCCAGTTTTATTCGACACACCCTCACACATTTGCAACTAGAATGGCTAAGATTAATAAACACTTTTTAATTTTTATTTTAATATGACACACAGAGGTACTTGCGTTAGTGTGCCAAAATCTATCATTAGTAATCTGCGCCTTTTTACAATGTGATTCAAGATAACTGCCAGTATTTTTAGATACGTATATTTTAAAAGTTAATAAAAAATACGGTAATACATTTATAAAAAATACGGTAATACATTTCTTTGGCAGATGTAAATTTCCATTTTGGGTGAAAAAAGTCCGGGTCAGGATTCGAACCAGGGATGTATTGGCTGAAGCCGCCAATGATCTTCCAACTGAGCCATCCTGGACACGAACACTGGAGGACTATTTCACCCAATTAACATCAACAATCACTTAATCTGGTCTGATACTCTGGATCAGCTCAACAGAATAAATCGATAGTATCAGACCAGATATAGAGAAAATAGACCAGATATAGAGAATAAATCCAGAGTATCAGACCCGATTAAGTCATCGTTGAGGTTTATTGGGTGAAATAGTCCTCCAGTGTTCGTGTCCGGGATGGCTCAGTTGGAAGAGCATTGGCGGCTTCAGCCAATACATCCCTGGCTCAAATCCTGGCCCAGACTTTTTTCACCCAAAATGGAAATTTACATCTGTTATAATTAATTCACCGATTGAATAATCGTGTTAAAAAATAATCTAACATTTCTTTGGTTCTTTTGTTTTTTTTAGTGTATCTTTCTGTCTTTGAACTGTCATTAACAATTGCGCTATTTAACTGCTTTACTTTTTCTAAATCACTGATGAAAAAAGTGAACTTGTGATGATTTAAAAAATAAATCAACACTCCTTTATTATCCACAACTCACACACTTAAAACGAAAGCTGCTAAGATCGATAAATGCTTTTCAGATATTATTTTAGAGTAATGAATAAAATATCCACACACCTTTTAAAATACGTCAATAGAACTAAATTTCATTTTAAATTATTTACATTTTTCAGATGTGTTCCCAACATCAATTAATTTCTTAAATATAAATTTATTAAGACAAAGATTTCGAATTCAGAAAATCAGGTTTTATTCGCTTTCGTTTACTTACTGGTAAGAAATATTAATTCTGCAGAGTTATGAATTTGACTATATTGTATGGAACATATCTAGTTGAATTGATATTTAGATATTTTTTAGTACAACGATAATTTTCAAACAATGAATTTTTAACGATGAGGAAATATTTAGGCATTTACCACTTATTTTTAACACTCCCAACAGAGATCTGGTATAAATCCCTTAATATTTCACTACAAGATAATTTCAATAGATAGGTAGGTATTCACAGCATTCGTTGTTCATTTACAATGGACACACACAAAAAAAATCGATTGCAGTACTGTCTTTGAGTAATAATTGCTGGAAGTGCGTTTTCAATTTCAGTATGCGCTTTTAAATTTACCTATTTTTTTGCATTTTATTAGTCACATATAAGTTCTGTAACTGATATACAATGCTGCCCAAAAGAATTCACGTGTCATTCTCCTTATTAGCGGAAATTGCTGATGGGGAAATTTCAACTAAAGTATATATGTATTTCTTAACTGAACAAAATTTTGACATGCATTTAGTTAATAATTACAAATTTATATATCCTATACAGGACTGCTCGAAGACTTAGGATAAATTTCTCATTGTAGGTAGGAACATCTGAAATTGTGTTTTCAAGTATATTACGCGTTTCCATGTGATTGAATTGCACATAATATTTTAACTTAATGAACGGTGCAATTTCGTTACATTATTCGGAATGTGTTGGAAAGTGTTTCATAACATATGAAACAAGCATGATTTTTTTCCTCTCTTGTTCTTAATTACTATCACTAGATTATAAATAGTTTCGATTTCCACGAAAAATAGGTAATTGTGTTGCATTCTGCGAAGTTTAGTATATGTTATTTTGGTTATACTAAACAATCTGTTAAAGTGTCACCAGCGATGTAGAACAAATTTTAAACGCAAATGATTTTGATTTATTGAATTTTAGAAAAAAATTTATGCACGAAAATGTAAAATGTTCTACAGTACCGTGTTTGTTTGGGGTAAGTTAGAGTAAAATACACATTGATATAAATTAAGAAATTTTTAAAGAGCAATTTCATTTTATAGGAAATGTCCAATTCCTAAGATATCTCTCTAATTTATTTTCATGTAGCACTCCCTGCACTTCATTATATTATTTCTAAATGCGTTTAACTGGCAAAAAAAGTAGCCAGGCCTACAGAGTTTCATCGTAAGTATTGTTTATTTAAAGAAATTGTCGATTATTTCAAATAACAAAAGTTTGAAACCAATGTCCTAGAGATTTAAAATCCTTTAAAATCTTAAAATCGTTTAAACATTTTATTTGTTCAGGTTTAAAATTTAATTGCAATGCTCAATTACCTCAAGAATTAAAAAATATTGATAAATGATTTTTTCACAATTTCGGACTAATTACATAACTTATCCGTTAGGATAAATTGAAACACCAAAAGAATCTCTAGTCAAATTCGATATATATTCCAAATAAAAGTATACTGAATTAAAAGCTTTCATGTGTCTAAAATTAACTAACGCCACTGTAGAGACAAAATTAGAAATAAAAAAAAATTCATTAATGAGTTAAATGCAACGACAGCTTACAATCTGCTTAAAAAAATGCACATTTTTTAATGAAAAAAAAATAAATTGAACAGTTTTTTTCTGCCAAAACTTTATAAATGAATTCATTTGACACGTGATTATGCATTAAATTACTGTATAATTAAATAAAAAGTGAAAAGTTTATAAATTTAATTTTCATCTAGTACATTTAATTAGTAAAAAACTGAAAGAGATTTTATTTCACTAAAGATAGTGTTTCTTGATTGAAAAATAACAATAAATCATTTTCTTTGATAAAAATTAAAGTACGTGTCAACTTTTAAAGTAAATAAAGTTATAAATATATATATATTCAGGAATTAGTTTTAAAATAATGCATAAGAATAAAATTATAAGTATTTTTTTTTTCTTGAAAGCATTCAAAATATTAAAAATAATATTAGATTTAATTGTTATTATAACTAGTAATACACTTCGGCTTTATATAGTCGTCATATTGTTTTAAAATTGAAGGTTTTATTTGATATGATTAATTAAAACACCAAAAGTGAGAAAACTTCTAATGTCAGATCAATATATGCATCCGAAAACAATTGCATGACTTACCCTATATTACGTATGTTGGGTAAATTAAAAGTTGAAAAACAATGTCCTAGAAATTTAGAATTTCTCTTAAAATCTCTTAAATGTTTTATTCGTTCAGGCTTAAGATTTAAATTTACTGCTCAGTTTTCTCAGAAACTAAAAACTTATTACTAAATGATATTTTTCACAATTTCGGACGAATCATGTAAGTACTAAAATAAATTCTCCGTCTTAATAAACTGAAAGACCAAAAGTGAGAAAACTTCTAATCGAATTTTGATACATACATCCGAAAAAGAATATTGATGTTAAAGCTTCCATGTGTCTAAAATTAACAAATGTCTCTGCTTGAGACAAAATTAGAAATAAAATACTATTTGTTAATGAGTTAAATCTAATGATAGCTAAGGAAATCTGCACATTTTTTAATGAAAAAAAAAATAAATTCAACAGTTTTTTCTAAAAGATTTTAAAAATAAATGAATTTATTTGAGAAGTAATTATGCATCCAATTACTGAATAACTAAATAAAAAGTGAAAAGTTTATAAATTGAATTTTCATCCGGAACTTTTAACTAGCAAAAGACTTTAAAAAGTTTAAATTTTCACTAAAGTTATTGTTTTTCGATTGAGAATTATAATGAAATAATTTTCTTTGCTATGAATTAAAGCTTTTGTCAGCTTTTAAAGTACATAAAGTTATAAAAAAATATCCATGAAATATAGTTTTTAAGATAATGAATGTTAATATAATCATTGATGTTTATTTTATTTTTTCTTGAAAGCATTCAAAATGTTAAAAATTAATATTGGATTAAAATGTAATTATAGCTTAGCAACACGCTTCGGCTTCATGTATTCGTAATTATGTTTTAAAATGACAGATTTTTTTTAATAAAAAATTATATTGCTTGAGAGAGGTGTTACAAAAATTAAAAAGAAATAGCATTCACATGTTTCGGATCCGTCTAATAAGATCCATAATCATAATAAAAATATACTTCGTGGAACATTTACTTATTTCACGGTCAATACACGCAACATTGCGATAAAAAAATACACGCGCTCTATTGTAAAAAAATTAAATTAAAATATGCTATGATCTAAAAATAATTTCCAACTTTGGTTCATCCCATTCAATATTTCACGAAGAATTTATCCATTAATCCTAACCGTAACTTAGGAATAATAAAAGCAAGGCCGACTAGATCTATAGGCCTGTCCATTTGATATTAATGTGTGAAGTCTCCCGCCAGAGGACTCTGACACTTTGACCAAGTTAATCTGACCAATCGTGCAAACCCTGAACCAAAAAAATGACCATGTGTGCATACATGTGCACAGAACAGAAAGCAGCTTATTCAATGCTAATTTGGGCAGGGTTTGCGTCACGTGGTCCAATGAAATGGTTCAGGGTTTGAAGCTGAATCCAGCTTCACTTTTTCGGCGGTTTCCCGCGAAATGGCTCGGCCGGTAGTATATAGTCGGCGTTGAATAAAAGAAACGGTATGATTATGATTATGTATTATTATGAATATGGACCTTAACAGACGGATACGAAACATGTCAATGTTATTTCTTTTTAATTTTTCTGACATCTCTCTCAAGTAATATAAATCTTTATTAAAATATTTATATAAAAGTTCTCTTAAAATCTATTGATATAAAACATCTAAAGCAATGTAAATTTATTATCTAAAGCTACAGTAAAATGAGATAATGGAAAAGAAAATGTTCAAAACTGAATAATGAAAGATTTGAAAATTTGCTATACAACACAAATTTTGCAAAAACAAAATTAAGGAGATATAAATGGGAAAGTTAACAGAAAATTATTTACATTTAGATAACACGTACGGTAAAGTAACTAGAAACACTCTCTTAAAAAGTCAGCCACAAAATAGCTCAAGTTGAGCTGAAATCCACTCATCTGAATGTTGAAAGGCAGCTTCTCAAAAAAAGAGTTGAAATAACTCGAGTTTTAACCAATTTAAATGAAGTTGAGCTATTTAACTAGCCAATTTAGATCAAGAAGATTTAATCATTTGAAAAACAACTCTTTTATGATCGAAAAAATTACAGCTCTTTCATGAGAAGCCAAATCAGCTCTTTCGTTTTAAGAGTGTAGAGATAAGACTAGAAAGGACTATAATTAATGAAAGCAGCAGTCTTAAAAAATAAAGGACGCGCTTGGGACACCAAGTCCACTCACATTAATTTTACTCTAGCATTTTATACTCATTTATTGTGTGTGAGTAAATTGTGTCAAGTGTTCATACATACAGGGTGTTTCGAAAATGACCGGTATATTTGAAAAATCAATAAAAACCAAACGGGCAGCGATAGAAATACACCGTTTATTGCAATATGCTTGGGACAACAGTAAATTTTCAGGCAGACAAACTTTCGAAATTAGTTATAAATTTCAACAAAAGATGGCGCTGCAGTCTGGAAAAATCTAATGTACAATATTTTCCACATATCTACCATGTGCAGCAATAATATGGCGTAGTCTTTAAACGAAATTACCAGAAACCTTTGTAAACGTGTCAGGCGGGATGGCTTCACATGCAGAAGAAATGTACTGCTTCATTTGTTCAATTGTTTCTGAATTGGGGCGGTACACCTGGTCTTTCAAGTCAAATATCTTCGTTTCTAAGGATTAAACCATTTTTTCACAGCAAAGTTGTAATGTGTGAACAGCACACGCTTACAGCAGAAAAACGATTTACAGAATGGCGAACTGACAGGCTGCGTTTTCTTCTATATCTTTCAAATCGCCTGCAGTGCCATCTTTTGTTGAAAAGAGTAACTAATTCCGAAAGTTTGTCTGCCTGAAAATTTACTGTTGTCCTAAGCATATTGCAACAAATTGTGTTTTTCTATCGCTGCCCGTTTAATTTTTATTGATTTTTCAAACATATCGGTAATTTTTGAAACACCCTGTACTTCATGTTTGGTAAAACCGTGCAAGAACATCACACAAATTTTTCAGTTGTCCGAAGAATTGTACTTTTTAACTAAAAACCTCATTAACTTCTAAAGTACTCGAACAATTATGAAAAAATTTATTTAATGATAGAGTGTAAGTATAAGAAAAGGAATTTGTTTCAGAAAATATTTCTAAAACATGAAAATTATCTGAAAAATTGCCATTGCTCTAAAATAGAGACTTTAAGTCTCTGAAAAGAAGTTTCGCGCAGAAAAATAATGAACTTGTAGTCATCCAATAAAAATCCAATTGCTCATTGTATTTTCATTTGAATGTTTTGCTTAATTGAAGTGAAAATGATCGAATTATCTTCATTGGTTATATTAAATTCAAAACAAGATCTTTTTCGGGATTGAAAATTTGAAAAAGATAATTAAATGCGATTTTTGTTTCAAACTTTAATTATAGAAGAAAGCATTAATAACTTTGTGTTTTTCTCTTCTTAAAACTTTGCTAGAACTATCACAATTTCAGTTCGAAATAAGAGTGACCATAATATCCTCAATTACTTTCTTTTCAAGGCACAATGCTGCTCACAAATTCTTTTTTACTGGTAACATTACAGCAAAAGTAACGTTCCAAGCTGTATCATTAACTTAAGTCGCATTAGCAACGTCGTTTGTAGGAAAACTTACAGCTGAATCCTGAAATCATAAAAGACATAATTTTACAACGAAAAAATCTGGCGGAATATTTTCATTAGAAAAAAGAAGTCATCATAAGGTGAAAACTTATTTTCAAACTAGGGAAATTCAAAAAGAATAAACACTTTTTTATGCTTCTTTATAAAGATCGAAAAAAACACTGATGGGATAATATTTTTTGCTGCTTAATATTTTTTCTCCATAATGTTAAAAATCATTTAATTTTTCTCTGCCTTTCTGATGATGTTATTTACGCTTTGAAGTTTTGTTCAAAACTTTAATTATTCTTTTTTAAAAAATGGTCTCAAAATATATGGTGAAAATCTTTACTAATTTAAGGTACGAAATAAAATCTAAGAATTTTGTTAATAAGAAATACACTTGAAACTGTTTCAATAGCCGTTTGTTTTTCATTTGAATATTTTGCTCAACTGAAGAAACGATGATCGAATTATTTTCACTGATCATATTAAATTCAAAACGAAAACTTTTTTAGAATTTTAAATTTGTAAAAGATAATCAAATGCGATTACTTTTTTCAAAATTTAAAGACAGAAGACAGCACTAATAACTTCGTGTTTTCTCTCTTTAAAAAGTTCTTCTTTGTTACAACTATCATAGTTTAAGATTTAAATAAGTGTGACTATATTATCCTTAATTATCTCGAAATCAAAGAACAATGCTTTTCCCAACTTTTTTTTTACAGGTAACATTGCAGCAAAAGTAAAGTTTTAAATTGCGCGTTAACTTTTTTTAAGTTACATTAGTAACGTCGTTTAAAAAAAATTACTGTTAAATCCTGAAATCATAAAACACATTATTTTATAAGAGAAAAAAAGAAGCGGAATATTTTCATTAGAAAAAAGAAGTCATCATAAGGTGAAAACTCACTTGCAAACTGGGAAAATTCAAAAAGAATAAACTTGTTTTTCTATGTTTCTTTATAAATATCGAAAAATACATTGATGTGATGTTTAATATTATTTCTTTATAATGTTAAAAATCATTTTATTTTTTCTCATTTGAATGTTTTGCTTAATTGAAGTAAAAATGATCGAAGTATTTTTACTAGTGAAATTATACTCAAAACAAGATTCTTTTCAGAATTTTAAATTTGAAAAAGATAATCAAAAGAGACTTTTTCCAAGATATAGCGATAGAAAAAAGCCTTAATATCATGTGTTTTTCTTTTTTCTTTTTTTTACTTTGCTACGGCTATCACAATTTTAGTTCGAAATAAGAGAGTACATATTAGCCTTAATTACCTTATAATCAAGGATCAATGCAGCTCGAAAGTTCTTTTTTACTGGCAATATACCAGAAAAATTAACGTTCTAAACTGTGCCATTAACTTTTTAAAGTCGCATGAGTAACATAGTTTGAATAAAAACTTACAGCTATATCCTGAAATCATAAAACACGTTACTATATAATTGAAAAAAGCGGCTTAATATTATTTTCATTTGAAAAAAAAGGAATTTATCATAAATTCATTTGCAAGAAAATTCATTTGCAAACTAGGGAAATTTAACCTCTTCGCTACTGGCGATTATTACAGTATTTTTAATTATTACTGAATTATTTCTTCTCTCGTTTGACTTCAGAGCGAGATTTTTGTTTTATTTTTATTAGCTCGAATCATAGAATTCGAAACATATTATTCTTATATCGAAATTTCATTTATATTTGAGTATCATTAATAAAATGGGACAAAACTGATGGACCCATTTGGGTACTCAGGGACTGAAGAGGTTAAAAATGAATAAACATGTTTTTTTGTGCTTCTTTATAAGGATAGAAAAATACACTGATGAGATGTTTAATATTTTTTTCTTTATAATGTTACAAATAATGTTGCTTTTCTCTTATTTCGATGTTTTGATTAATTGAAGTAAAAAAGATCGAATTATTTTCACTGTCCATATTATACTTAAAACAAGATTTTTTCAGAATTTTAAATTTGAAAAAGATAATAAAAAGCGATTTTTAAAACTTTAAAGATTGTAGAAAGCAGTAATAATTTCATATTTTTCTCTTTTTTAAAACTTTTCTGCAATTGTCACAATTTTAGTTCGAAATAAGCGTGGTCAATACCCTCAATTACCCTAGAATTAAGGAAGAATGCTTCTCGCAAATTATTTTTTACAGGTAACATTGCAAAAAAAGTAACGTTTTAAATTGTGTGATTAACTTTTTAAAATCGCATCAGTAACATCCTTTGTAGAGAAACTTACAGCTAAATCCTGAAATCATAAAACACCTTACTTTATAATGGAAAAAAAAAGTCGGAATATTTTCATTAGGAAAAAAAAGTCATAATAAGAGGAAAACACATTTCCAAACTAGGGAAATTCAAAAAGAATAAACATGTTTTTTTATGTTTCTTTATAAAAATTGAAAAATACACCAAGGGGATGTTGAATAATTTTTCTTCATAATGTTTTGAAGAAAAGATGAAGACATCTCTTCATTCGCTTTTGCTTTAAAGTTTTGCTTAATGGAAATAAAAATAATCAAATTATCTTCACTGGCCATATTGTATTCAAACAAAATAATAAATAATCGAATTATAATTTTTCGAATTTAAAATTTGAAAAAGATAATCTAAAGAACATTTTTTTCTTCAATAGTTAAACGTAGAATAAATCACTGATAACGTGTTTTTATCTTCTTTAAAACTTATCTACAACAATCACAGTTTTAATTCGAAAATAGAGTGACCATATTACCCTCAATTACCATATAATCAAGGAACAATGCTGCTCGTAAATTCTTTTTTACAGGTAACAATGCAGTAAAAGTAAGGTTTTAAACTGTATCTTTAACCTTTTTTTAAGTGGCATTAGTGACGTCTTTTGTGGAAAAACGTACAGTTAAATCCTGAAATCATAAAACACATTACTTTATAATGGAAAAAACGCCGAAATATTTTTATTAAAAAAATAAAATAAATCATAATGACATGAAAACTCATTTGCAAACTCTTTAAATTCAAAAAGAATAAACTTTTTTTATATTTCTGTATAAAGATAGATAACTACACTGATGAGATGTTGAATATTTTTCTTCATAATGTTATGAAGAAAAGATGAAGTCGTTCCTTCATTTATTTTTCATTTGAATGTTTTGATAAATTGAAGTAAAAATAGTCGAATTTTCTTCAGTGGCCATATTAAATCAAAACAAGATGTATTTCAGAATTTTAAATTTGATAAATATAATAAAAAGCAGTGTATTTTTTTCAAAATTTAAGGATAGAAGAAAGGATAAATAACTTCGTACTTTTCTCTCTGTTAAAACTTTACAACTACCATAAATTTTAGTTTGAAATAAGAGTGATCACATTACCTTCAATTACCTTATAATGATTTAACAATGCTACTTACAAATTCTCTTGTGCAGGTAACATTGCAGCAAAAGTAAAGTTTTAAATTGTGTCTTCAACTTTTTAAAGGCGCATTAGTAACTCGTTTTTAGAAAAACTTACAGTTAAATTGTAAAACATATTACCTTATAATGGATAAAAGTGGCAGAATATTTTTATTTAAAAAAAAGGTCACCATGTGATAAAAAAAATCATTTGAAAACTAGGGAAATTAAAAAACAATAAATATGATTTTTTATGTTTCTTTATAAAGGCCAAAAATTACACTGATGAGATGTTTAATATTTTTTTCTTTATAATCTTAAAAATCACTTTATATGTCTCTCATTTGAATGTTTTGCTTAATTGGAGTAAAAAGAATCCAATTATCTTCACTGGCCATATTATATTCAAAACATGATGTTTTTATGTTTTTATGTTGTTTTTCATAATTTTAAATTTAAAAAAGATAATCGAAAGTGTTTTTTTTTTCTTCAATATTTAAAGATAGAAGAAAGAACTAATAATTTCACATTTTTCTCTTTCTTCTTCTTCTTCTTCTTCTTCTTCTTCTTATTATTATTATTACTATTATTATTATTATTATTATTATTATTATTATTATTATTATATTTTATGTAAGTCAAATATTGCATTGCTTTTCAAATGATATATTCATCTTGTCCTGAAAAGAAAAAATCTTTGTATATGTTATATTTCAACGGGTGAAGGATGCAGTATCAGACTTCTCATATAAGTGGACACAAAAACGGTAATTGGTAATCGGTGAGGATTGCGGTTTTTCTAGAGGTTAATGCTGTCGGCACTGACAAGTTGAAGCCAATTTTCATAGAAAGGGTAGCGAATATAATATTACGCAAATAAAATATTAGGATCATATAAAATATTAGGATCATATACGCAAATAAAATATTAGGATTCAAATCGCTATCTCTTAGATATACATTTACATCAGATCTCTATCTATCGAAGCTCTTCTCTGAAAAAGTTTTACGTTGCAGTGAGCCCTCTGAATACCACTGCATCCGTACAGAAACATGTTCCGACAATTATTTTTAAAAGAGTTTTATCGAAAGCTGCTCTTGATCAAATTTCCGCACTTCTATTTAGTTATTTATTTGAATAAAGAGGGGAGGGGAAAAGATAGTTTTAAATAAAACTCTTTTTTTAAATTCATCTAACATTAAAAGAAAAGAGTTAAAATATAATGAGGGTTTTTTTAAGTTATGCGTAATTTAATTGCTTTAAGGCTGAAAGAGCAGTTTTCAGATACCGTAAGATCCTGATTTAATAAAACCTCTGTTTAACGAATTTCATGATTTAGCAAATTTTTCTTTTGTCCCCGACTAAAACGAAGGCAAAACCCCCTATTTAACAAATAATAAACCCCGAATTAATGGCTTTTTCATCAACAGAAATTATTATTTTTATTATTATTATTTTGGATTAGACAAATATTGGATTCCTCTTCAAATGACATATCCATCTTGTCCGGAACAGAAAAACCTTTGTACCGAATAATTTATGATGAGTGAAGAATGCAGTCACAGACTTTCTTGTATTATGAGTAGATTCGGAATCGGTAACTGGTGAGGATTACGGTTTTGCTTGAGGTAATGCTGATGAACTGACAAATTGAAGCCATTTGTTATAGAAAGCGCAGCAGATAAAAATATTACGCAAATAAAATATTTGAATCAAATTCGCTATCCTGTATATTTATATAATTATATCAAATCTCCATCCATTAAAGCTTTTCTCTTAAAAAGTTAACATTGCAGTGAGTCCTCTGAATACCACTGTATCCGTCCGGAAACAGTTCCGGAGATTACTTTAAAAGAGGTTTATCGAAAGTTACACTTGATCGGATTTCTGCACTACTATTTAGATATTTATTCGAATAAAGAAGAAAAAACGATAGTTTTAAAGAAGAATTCTTATTGGAATAAATCGAGCATTACAAGAAAAAAATGGAAATCGAATGAAGGTTTTTAAAAATTATGCGCAATTTAATTGTTTTAAGACTGATAGATCACTTTTCAAATAGGGTTGGGCCCCGATTTAACGATTTTCGCAATTTAACTAATTTTCCGTTTATCCCAGGCTAAAATAAAGGCAAAACCCCCTATTTGACGAATAATAAACCCGCAATTAATGTTTTCTTCAGCAGCCGAAATTATTATTATCATAATTATTATTATTTAATTGTTTTAAAATGAAAGAGCAATTTTCAAATATAGTAGGACCCCAATTTAACAAACCCCAGTTTAACGAATTTTGCGATTTAACGAATGTTTCTTTTGCCCCCGACTGATATGAATGCAAAACCCAATATTTAATGAATAATAAATCTCGAAGTAATATTTTTTTCAATAGCCGAAAATATTATTATTAATAATATTTAGTTTTAATTACACAAATATTGGGTTGCTTTTTACATGATATATCCATCTCGCCTGGAACAGAAAAATCTTTGTACCAATTATATTCCGACGGGTGGAGGATGCAGTCACGGACTTTTTATATAAGTGGTCTATTAACCGGTAACTGGTAACCGGTGAGGATTACCCTTGAGGTTAATGCTGATGGAATCGACAAATTGAAGTCATTTTTTATATAAAGCGCAGCCAATAAAATATTACGCAAATAAAATATTTGAATAAAAATTGCTATCCCTCATATATACATATATGTCAAATCTCCATCTTTTATTAAAACTCTTCTCTGAAAAAGTTTAACATTACAGAGAGTCTTCTGAATACCACTGCATCAGTCCGGAAACGAGTTCCGGAAATTTTTTCAAAAACTGTTTTATCGAAAGCCGCACTTGTTTGGATTTAACCATACTACTATTTAGATATTTATTCAAATAAAGAAGAAAAAATATAGTTTTAAAGAAAAAATAATTAATTCATTTAACATTAAAAGAAAGGAATTCAAATTGAATCAAAGTTTTTAAAAATTATGCATTATGCTGTTGTTTTTAGGCTAAAAGAGCAGTTTTCAAATATAGTTTGATCCGATTTAACGAACCCCTATTTAAAGAATTTTTCTTTTGTCCTCGACTACAATGAAGGCAAAACTCCCTATATAAAAAAATAATAAACACCAAATTATTGAATTTTTTCAACAGATGAAATTATTATTATTATTTTTTTTATTAGACAAATATTGAATTGCTTTTCAAATAATATATCCATCTTGTCCGGAACAGAAAAACTTTTGTACCAATTATATTTATACGGGTGGAGCATGCAGTCACCGACTTTTTATATAAATGGACTCATAATCGGCAACTGGTAACCGGTGAGGATTACTCTTGTGGTTAATGCTGATGGAACTGACAAACTGAAGCCATTTGTTACAGAAATCGCAGCAAATAAAATATTACGCAAATAAAATACTACGAAAGTAAAATATTTGAGAAAAATCGCTATCCCATATATTTACGTTTATGTCAAATCTCCATCTATTAAAATACTTCTCTGAAAAGTTTAATATTGCAATGAGCCTTACGAATATAATTAACGACTTTTTATTTAACGAATTTGCTTTTTGTCCCTGACTAAGAAGAAGGAAAAACCCCCTATTGAATGATTAATAAACCACGAATCAATGAATTTTTTGAAAAGATGAAATTATTATTATTATTATTAGTTTGGATTAAATACAATACATCTATATGTATTGTATTTAATCCAGTGGAAATATATGTTAAATATGTTAAACATATAAGTGAAACCTCCAAATAAGGGACACCTATGGGACCGGAATTTTCGTCCTTTAAATAGAGGTGTCCCTTATTCAGAGTTTTTATTATAGTCAAACTTCCAAATAAGGGACAGCTATTTGACCGGAACTTTTTTCCCTTATTCGGAGTGTCCTTTATTTGGAGGTTTCACAGTATATTAAATATCTCAAATATAGTAAATACATATATGTTAAATATTAAGTTTTGCATTCATTTTAGTCGGGGGCAAAAGAAACATTCGTCAATTCGTCAAAAATTTCTAGAACTCGTTTCCGGACTGATGCCGTGGTATTCAGAAGGCTCTCTGTAATGTTAAACCTTTTCAGAGAAGGGTTTTAATAAAAGATGGAGATTCGACATATATGTATATATGAATGATAGCAATTTTTATTCAAATATTTTATTTGCGTAGTATTTTATTGGCTGCGCTTTATATAAAAAATGACTTCAATTTGTCAATTCCATCAGCTTTAACCTCAAGGGTAATCCTCCCCGGTTGCCAGTTCCCGGTTAAGAGTCCACTTATATAAGTCCGTGACTGCATCCTCCACCCGTTGAAATATAATTGGTGCAAAAGTTTTTCTGTTCCAGGCGAGATGGATATATCATGTGAAAAGCAACCCAATATTTGTCTAATTAAAACTAAAAATTAGTAATAATAATAATTTCGACTATTGAAAAAATTTATTACTTCGAGATTTATTATTCATTAAATATTGGGTTTTCATTCATTTTAGTCGGGGGCAAAAGAAACATTCGTTAAATCGCAAAATTCGTTAAACTGAGGTTCGTTAAATTGGGGTCCGACTGTATTTGAAAATTGCTCTTTCATTTTTAAAACAAATACTGGATTGCTTTTCAAATGATGTATCCATCTTGTCTGGAACAGAAAACTTTTGTACCGATTAATTTTCGAAGGGTGGACGATGCAGTCACAGACCTGTCGTATATGTGAACTCAGAACCGGTGAAAATTACGTATTTGTTTAAGATTAATGCTGACGAAATTGGCAAATTGAAGCCATCTTTTATAGAAAGGGTAGTCAATAAAATATTACGCAAATAAAATAATTGAATTAAAATCGCTGTTCCATATATATACATTTATATCAAATCTTCATCTATCAAAGTTCTCTGAAAAATTCTAACATTGAACTAAACCTTCTGAATATCATTGCATCCATTCGGACACAAGTTCCGTAAATTGTTTTTAAAAGTTTCTCGAAAGCTGCACTTGAGTGGATTTCCGCACTAGTATTTAAATATTTATTAGAATAAAGAGGAAATGTTTTCTTTCTTTTCAAAATTCATGTAATATTAATAGAAAAGATTAATGGAAATTATTTTTAAAAGAGGTTTATCGAAAGCTGCAGTTGATCGGATCTCAGAGCTACTATTTAGAATATTTATTCGAATAAAGAAAAATAAAAAGACATTTTCAAAGACATTTTCTTTATATTCATCTAACATTAAAAGAAAAGAATTAAAATTTAATGAATTTGTTTTTAAATTATGCATAGTTTAATTGTTTTAAGGCTGAAAGAGCAGTTTTCAAATACAGCGGACCCCGATTTAACGAACCGCTGTTTAAAGAATTTTGTGATTTAATGAATTTTCTTTTTGTCTTCGTCTGAAATGAAATCAAAAACCCCTATTTAACGAATAATAAATCCTGAATTAATGATTTTTTTTTCAACAGCCGATATTATTATAATTATTGTTATTATTATTATTATTTAGTTTAAATTAGACAAATATTGCACTGCTTTTCAAATGATATATCCATCTTGGCTCAGTGCCGATTGCATTTCGACGAGCGGAGGATGCAGTCACAGACTTCTCATATAAGAGGACCCAGAACCAGGAACTAGTAAACCGGTGAGGATTACGGTTTTGACTGACGAAGACATCCTATAACAAATTGAAGCCATTTGTTACATTAAGGACAGCAAATGAAATATTACGCAAATAAAGTATTTGAATCAAAATCGTTATCCCATATATACATATATATTTCTGTCGATCTCCATCTACCAAAGCTTTTCTCTGAAAAAGTTGAACATTGCATTGAGCCTTTTAAATACCATTGCATCCGTCCGGAAACAAGTTCCGAAAATTATTTTTAGAACAGGTTTATAGAAAGCTGCGCTTGATCGGATTTCCGCACTATTATTTAGATATTTATTCGAATAAAGAGGATAAAGGATAATATTCAAGAAAAATCCGTATTAAATATGTTTTTGAGATAACATTAAAAAAAGACAAATTTCAATAAAAGTTTTTAGAAATTATGCGTAATTTAATTGTTTTAAGACTGAAAATTTCACTGTTTAAACGTTTTTAAAAACACCTTATTTAATAAAACATTTTACTAATAATGGATGAAGTTAAAAGTGATCAACCAGTTTTTATTAGCGAAAGATTTAAAATTCAGTTATTAATCAGTGAAAAATAAATATACTGTTTTTTTTTTTTTTTTTTTTTTTTTGATATTTTAACTGATATTATGTTACATTACGCATTAAATATGTTTTTGATGTAACATTTTAAAGAAATTAAATTTTTAATGAAGCTTTTTATAAATAATGCATAATTTAATTGTTTTAAGACTGAAAAGAGCAATTTTCAATTTCTTTTAAAAACACTTTATTTAATAAAACATTTAGTTAACCAATAGATCAGATTAAAGACGATCAATCAGGTTTTATAACAAAAGCTTTAAAATTCAGTTATATAATGAAAAACTAAAGATACTGTGCTTAATTCTTTTTAATTTGATGTTTTAATCAATATTATGTTACATTACGCATTAAATATGTTTTTGATGTAACGCTTTAAAAAGTATATTTTACTGAAGCTTTTTAGACGTTATGAGTATTTTAATTGTTTTAATACTGAAAAAGGCAATTTTCAAATGTTTTTAAAACACTTTATTTAATAAAATATTTTACTAATCAACAGATCAAATTAAAATCGACCAATCAGTTTTTATTAGTAAAATCTTTAAAATTCACTTCTTAACTAATGAAAAATAAATATAACTATTTGATTTTTCTCTATTTGATGCTTTAATTGATATTATGCTGCAAAAATCATTTAAAATGTTAAATAAATTCTAATATTTTTAAACAACTATGTAAGATCAGATTATCTATCCAAAGGAATAAAAAATCTTTAGGATACTCTTAATAACAATATGCAAAATCAATAATAAATATAATTTGATGTTCTAACTTTTATAGTTTCTTTAATAACAACTTTATGTTTCTTTTAAATAACAAATACATAGGTTAAATTTCAATGCACATCAACGATTCCAGATATCATAAAATATCATATGAAAGAGAATAAGTCTATTAAAAATATTGTTAAAATGTATCGGTGCCAGCTTACGTCAACTGCAAACATTGCAAGTTGCGAGCCCTTTTTTTTTCATCCGATACTTTCAAAGACATATTTTTATAAAAATTAGACATTCATAAATTCAGCATTGACTACTTTTTGTAAAAATATCTGTAGAGGAAAAGTATGCAAGAACAATACTGATATTCGTGTAAAAATACTTTGAAAATATCTCTTGTACTTCATTCATGAGATCTGATAAACCATGTTGATCAATAAACCGCACTGTAAAATAATGGAAAATGTTCTTATTTTACGAAAATGTACTATAATCATTAATGATTATTCACTAATCTCTTCCGAGTCACTCAAGATTCTGAAAAGCTTTCCTTTATCTTTAGAAAACTCGCAAAAGAAATTATATTTGAAAATTAAAGGAGAATTTGTAAAAATAAATTTTTAATAGTTTTCCGTAGTTTTCGAAAAGGTTTCCGAGTAGCCTTTACAGTAGATTTTACTGCAATAATCAAATCTCTCTATACTTCAGAAAATCAGTTTTTCTGATGCTATGATGTCTCAGATAAATATTTTCATGTTCAGCAAATACATTTAACTGAAAAACATATAGAATTAATAGCATTAACATTAAAATTAAAATTACAAGTCATTTAGCGCTTATATTGGGGGAATGAATTTTTTTTCTTCTTTTAAACAGAAATTTATATGTATTACTTTAGAATATTCTAAATTTGTTCATAAAATAAGACAAGATCATATTAGAGTGATATGGTTTTAATTGATTTGTCATATTTCAGGTAACAAGGCTGATAATTGTTTTTAATAATTTTTTTAAGAACCAACGAATTAATAAATTTTTATTTCCTCTTTTGTACAGCCATGTCGTTGTAATAACAAACTTGAAACTTGCAGAATAGATTATTTTCTCTCTGTTATATATACGTATGTATATATGTAATAATAAAAAGTTTTGACTTAATCATAAGTTAATTACTTCCAAATTGTTTTAACATCGAACTTTTCCCTTTAGTTTTTATAATATTTTAACATATTATTTTTAATTCCATACCTTTAATCAACCCTTTTTATTTTATTTTATTTAAAAAAAATTAATCTTCCAAACAATTCTTTTCTTTAAAAAAAATCCCATTACTTAATTCATTCTGTATCTGTAGCCTAATATCTATTATTTTCTTCTCTCAAATCATTCGATTACTCAGAATTTCCCTTTAATGTTTTTTGTTTAAATGCAGGATCCCAGTTGACTATGCATGGCCGTGAAAGAGAGCTATATTCTGTTCGTGTCGGCGGATTAAATTTCATTGGTTAAAAGTAGATTCTCAAAATTTAATTGGCAAATTAGGAGTTTGTCGAAAAATCCCTTTTTTCCCGCGCTGATAACTTATATAAAGGATTACGTTAACTTCAGTGTTCAGTTCAGTTTTAGTTTAGCTTCTGTGTTTTTCATAGTTTCGTTGTCACTAGGTGAAAGCTGACTTAATGGACGGATTTCTACAGCAGTAAAATTAATTTATTTTTATGTCAGTATCTTAAAGTAGTACCAAGTAAGCCAGCATTAGTGGAACTATTTCGCTGTGAATTGAAAACACGAATAAAGTTACTTAAAAAATATACGGCACTTCAGTCTAATTTAAATGGGAAATATGCGAAAGGAATTTTATTCTTGCTTTACCACCTTGTGCCACACGATTGCGAAAATTTCGATGGAGTATTCTTGCTAAATGATATGGCTTAGAGCAGAATTTTACATATATACCGGGTGTCCCCAAAATGACTGATGGGTTTTAAAATTCAATAACTTGCAAACGGTGACAGCTATTTAAAAAATTTTTGCAGGAGTGTTATGTATAATGTCAGGAGTTTTTTTACCATAATTTTTGATTTTAGTTCGTATCTCAAACAATAGGTGGCGCTGACGGCGATTGAAGGCCAGGTGATCAGTGCTGAGTAAGGCCAGTTTCGGCGTCGAACTGGCCTTCAATTGCGGTCAGCGCCATCTATTGTTCGAAATTCGAACTAAAATCAAAAGTTACGGTAAAAAAACTCCTGACATTATGCATAACCCTCCTGCAAAAAATTTTTAAAAAGCTGTCACCGTTTGAAAGTTATTGAATTTTAAAATCCATCAGTCATTTTTGGGACACCCGGTATGTATATATATATATATATATATATATATATATATATATATATATATATATATATATATATATATATATATTACATATGGAAATGAATGTTCACGTGCTAATGCATTTATGTCAAAGTAGTGCAATTTTCTGCAATTGAGAATTTTATTATTACTGAGATTAAAATCCCAATCATGATCCCAATTGATAGAGAGAGGCGATAGCACAGACAATCGCCTTATAGAATTCATGGGCAAAAATCTGGAATTTGTTAAATCTCAATACGCGTATTAAAACGCAATCGTTCTGCCAAGTCATATCGCCAAGTTATATCTTGGTGGAAAACACCTAAAAACCCGATTATAGCGGTTAACTCGTCGGTCTACTGTGTGCTTTCCTGCACCCAAAAGTACGAAAACATGGAAGATTGGGAGTAGAAAAACATAATGATAAACCTACGAGTCAACCGTTAAAATCGGGTTTTTAGGTGTTTTCCACCAAGATATAACTTGGCAGACCGATTGCGTTTTAATATGTGAATCGAGATTTAACTAATCCTAGATTTTCATCCGTAAACTTGATGAGGTCATTGTCTGTGCTGCCGCCTCTCAATCTATAAGATTTCTCATCTGGATAAGATGCCGCCATCCTTGAAAATTTATTGTACGTTTAAAGAAAACAAGTATTTTCATTCAGAACACTGAAATAAAATGAAGTGGAAAAAGAATTTTTAGCAGTTCATTCACACTATTTTCTGCAGAAAAATTAAATTGGATTTTCAAATTGTTATTTTAAAGTCGTCTGCCGAGCAATAATTCTTGCGCTGTTATAATCAATTGACTTTACTTCATTTATGGAACAGTCTTGATATGGATGTGTTTGATTTATTGTATTTAATATCATTTTTATGTTCTTTAAGCCTTTTGCTGAATTTACGATCAGTCATTCGTACATAATATTTAAGTTGATTATTGATTAGCAGAAAAGGTATTTTTTATGCACGTGCATAATTAATGGGGTCTATTGGGTCCAGATTCTTTCTTATTACTTTCATAATAATATAATATCTGCTTGTTGATATTTGTGTACATACATGTATATAGGACGACATTTTAAAAAGTTTAGCAGGTTTAATTTTGAGAATCTTATATTTTTTGGTGGTTCTAATGTTAGGAGCTGTCTGAAAAGTTGTACTAGGACTTATTTTATTAAGAAAAACGATAATAAAAAAAAGCAGTGAAATAACACCTAAATAATGTCACCTATTGTATCATAGTAAAAATTCGCGATTTAGCTTTATAGAAATGAAGACGGAGTGAAATTTTTCACTCAACATTCCAGACCAAACATTCAACAAATAGGGGGAACTGGGGCACATTGATACACCCCCTCTATTGCTCACAGGGCCATCACAGGAAGTTTCACAATAGCTCCAAAAGGTCATGCTAGTGCACTCAACTACATACAGAAAGTCTTGGAATGATTCAGTAGTTTGATGAAATGGAACGAGTGATTTATTGTTTTTGTAGGTCAAAAGTAAATTTGAGTTGTACAATTGAAATGGTATTATACAACTGTTGCAGTATTTTCAACCGAAAAGAATAGTCTCCCTGGCAAGTAGAGCTACTTTTTATTACTTACCCATCATACGTAGTATAGGGTAAGTCTTGCAATCGTTTTGAAAATCGAAAACATTTTTTTGACGGATTTACACGTTTTAGATAGTGGAGATTCCGAAAAACATATTTTTAGAAAAAAAAATTTGCCGTCCGTCTGTCTGTCTGTCTGTTTGTCTGTCTGTCTGTCTGTCAGTCTGTCTGTCTGTAAACGCTCTATCTCCCGAACAAATTGAGATAGAGACTTGAAATTTTGTATGTAGTTAGTATGTAAGAATGGGACGAACCCTATTTAATATCAGCAACCTCGATTATCCGGAACTATTTTTTTCGGACTCTCGAAAAATTCGTTCTGATAAAAGGTATATAAAAAATTTCGAATTTTTTTGTTCTAAGAAATGGACGTAAAAGGCAATAAAATAACACACATTTTGCATATAGAACGAAGTCGATCGGATTATTAGTTGCCGAGATATTTGTAATCTTGTTTTCCACATTCTTCGATTTTTCATGACCCTGTATTTCATTCAAATTTCAATTCAGAGGTATATTTTAATTGGAAATGAGACGCTTAATCCGACGCAGTTAATTGTTAGTTAATAGAATTATTATTTTTGGAGTTATAAGGATGTTTCTTTTACGCAGTTCGGTACTACTTGAGTAGTTTGGCGTTTTATATAATTTGTCGAAATTGGTACATCAGCAGTTCTTTTATATAGCATTACTATGTATATTAACAATATTTAAATTTTGTTTATGAATTGCAATGCATTGTATAAATAGTTTCGCATGTTTTATTTTCATATACATATCCATGATGGGTAAGTATTACGGTGGCCCCCAACGACTAGTCAGTTTCTCATTCTTTATTGTTAGATAAATTGTGAAGTGTTGGATTTGAGACTCATTTTATTCAAAATGGCTGTATGGGGCACATTGATACAGTCTATGTCGGAGCACATTAATACAACCTAAATCCATAAATAATCTAAAAAACTTTTTAAAATCACCATAAAAAAGAAAATTAAATAGGACGCGTTTCGAGCTTCAAAAATACAGCTCGTCATTAGCTCATCCAAACACGTGTCACAAGGGACAGAGTGAAAATAAAAAAAATTATTTCCACTTCCACCAACAATTTATTTCCATTTAATTTTCTTTTTTATGGTGATTTTACAAAGTTTTTTAGATTATTTATAAATTTAACGCCAGTGATTTCGGTGTTTCTCAATACAACCTAAATCCTGTTCTTGTTCATTTTTTCATTACCTTTGATTACTTTTTTTTTACTATACACTCCTTAATCCAACCTTTTTTCGCCAAAAAATTCTAATATTAATTTTTAGTGAAGTGAAATAGCTCTAATTTCTTTATATTAGAACATTTTATAGTATTTTTGAAAACAGAAGACGTACGAACTAGCCCAACATATAGAGCTAGTAGAACTAACAAAAGAAAAAGACGGTAGCCTGGCAAATCACAAATTTATATCGATTCCACAGAGAAGAAAGTATTTTCCACATGAGAAATGTTAAGTAAGAGAAACAAGCTGCAGAACAGCACAGGATAATTATGTTATAAACAGATTTTTTAATATAATTATCCTTTATTTTCTGTTTATAAACTGATTTTCAAACATAAAACCTGGTAATTTTTACATATTTCGTAAGAAAAAAGGTAATGCTGGGGTTGAAATGCCAGATATGACACAGTTACCACAGCAGACAAGGACCAGTCAGAACATCAGGTCAATATACATTTCATTTTGATTGCTTTAATATTGCTTACAAATTAATTTTGGGTGATTTGAATTTCTATAAATGAATATAAAATGGTTTGCTAACTATTTTTCTATGAAAAATATGCATTGGTGTTATTTTATCTCCATTTTTCCCAGACGTATCAAAGTGCCCCAAGAGGTGTATCAATCTACCACGGGGATGGGGCACATTGATACAAATGGCTTTTTTTTTTATTTTTTTAAAATTACATGCACAAATGATATATAAAACAACGATTGTACATTTTTATATCACACTACACAAGTTTTGACACCACATGGAAAAAAAAAACATGAAATTTCTGCTTTCTGGGCACCGAAAAAATTCTTAGAAAAAAGCTGTATCAATGTGCCCCAGTTCCCCCTATTTCATTGTTCTGCAATTCTGTGAAAATAACATTTTGTCTTATGCATTTAATCACGAATATTATTAATATAATTCATTATTAGTAGAATATGATCTACAAAACCAGTGTTTACAGAAAGACATACAGCACTGTTATAAAATGACTAGAAGATAGCCCGTCAAAATGACGTGTTTTCATTTTTAAAACGACGATAAAAAAATTACAACTGTGGTTAATCATAGCCACTTTCGCGTCGAACTTGTTGAAATGCTGCATTTGCCGCTCGAATTCCATCCCGCGACTCCTGGCTTTTGCCACGCTGTCTTCTTGCAATGGGACTTTCGTCTTCGCTCATTGCATTTAAAAAAAATTATAGCAATGAGAAACTTCATTTTCTTGCTAATACTTAAAAGAAAGCACTTTATAAGATCGAAATGCTAACAGTAAAGAGTAAACAATGGTCGTGTTTGAAGGACATAAATCAAGCCACTCGCGCTTAAGGAGTTTTTATCTGGAGTAGGGTATCTCGGGGAACTGAATTTCATAAATAATTTAGTTATTTCATACCTTTTATGGATCAAAATAGGTAAAACTGACGATCACATTTCTTTATCCTTCCAAAACATGATTTTCGTAATAAAAATAAATACCTATGTTCACTCAAACAAAATCCAAAATATTCGTAAAAAGTATCACGTGACCTACTTTAGCCTCAAATCCATGATCTGTTCTTAATTTGTTCCTGAGCGCACAGTACCGATTACTGAACGGTAATGAACATCCGCGATAAGGATCCACTCCATATCCCTGACTCCTGACCGCACACGCCCAGCACGCGTAGCCGCGGAACACGCCCGTTCACTCGATAAGTCATTCATGGATGAAAAAAAAAAAAAAATTTAAGTAACCCGAATATAAAAATTTTAACAATATTGCATTTAAAAACGCACCTTTGCTTCCCTTGAATAAAAAGTTTTTAGTTAAATATTGTTTTTGAAATCGTGAAAAGATTTGAAAGCACAGTAAAATGTAGTGACGTCATTTACAGCTCCCTCTGTAAATATGACCAATGGGAACGCTCCATTACGACTATGGAACGTTTTCTTTGGTCAGAAAATAGATAGCTTTTAAAATCGGAGGTAACTTTACACAATATTTATTTATAAATTTGGAATTTGTCATTATTGAATGGCAACAGAATTAATTTGCTTACATCGTTTGTTTTTCTCGTTATTGCTGGTTGTTTTATTTAGAACTTAAACATTATAATTAGATAGTTTTTGTAGGTTATAAAGAAAAAAAGTAATGAATAAATCTTTTACATGTATATTTCCATAAGTTGAACAATTAGAATATTTGTGAATGGCTCGGAATACTTAAGCCTAACGTGGTCGCAATAAATTTCTTTTTTCTCGTGGATGGGTTGACCCCGGAATCGTTATACACGGAGGGGTTTTATATATATAATTTTTTTATATAAGTAATCATTGGGGGCCACCGTAATACGTATCCATCATGGATATGCATACTATTAATTATGAAAATAAAACATGTGTAAAGTATTTATAAAATCCATTGCAATTCCAAAACAAAATTTAAACGTATATCTAAATATTTTTAATGTATAGTAATGATCTATTGCGGATTTGTGGATATTACTTGAATATCCTGGCGGCCAATTTTGGCACATAATATAATTCGCCAAACTATTATTATATTATACAAATTAGCATAATTTTTTTTTTAAATAATGATGAAACAAATACATTAGTAAAATATTAATAATGCTACAAATAGAACATCGAATTAAAAATCAGTTGATGACATAACAAACACAAGTAACGTGTTTAAATATCAAGTGAATGTGACACTTACGATAAGCCATTATTGACATTTAATATTACAGTTCGGCGATAGATTTTTGACCGACGAGATAATCCAGTAATACCAAATTGCGTAAAAGAAGAATCCTTTAAACAAATTCTTAAAACAATCCTTTAAACAAAGTTATCATAAAAATGATAATTACATAACTAACAGTTTACTGCATTGGATTAAGCGTTTTATTTCCAATTAAAATATATCTTTGAATTGAAATTTGAATAAAATACGCAGTCATGAAATATCGAAAAATGTGGAAAATAGGATTACTAATATTTCGGCAACTAATTATCCGATCGACTTCATTCATTATGCAAAAGTTATGATTTTTTATTGCCTTTTAGATTCACTTCTTTAAAAAAAATGTATTTTTTACCAGAACGAATATTTCGAGAATCCAAAAAAGTTCCTGATAATCAAAGATACTGATATTAATTAGACTTCTTCCTATTTTTACATACTAAATACATCCAAACTTCTCCCTATCTCAATTCGTCTCTATCTCAATCAGTCTCTATATCAAATTGTTCGGGATGTAAAGCATTTACAGACAAACAGACAAACGGAAGGCCTTTTTTTTTCTTCTAAAAATATATTTTTCACAATCTTCTGTGTCTGAAACATCCGTCAATTTTTTTTTTTTTTTTTTTTTTTTTTTTTTTTTTTTTTTTTTTCAAATCTCAAAACGATTGCAAAACTTACCCAATACTACATATGATGTGTAAGGTAAGTAAAAAGGAATTAAAAGCTTACTGCAAAAAACTATAATGAAAAATAAAAATAAAATAAACAAATTTACAAATACAGTTATAGTTTCCTAGCTTGATGGAAATTTCATTTATATTTTTTATTTTTATTCTAAATAATTTTAAGCATACATTCATGTTCTTAAATTTAAATCTGAAACTATAAAGGATTCATATTGAAATCAAAATTAAGTCTCCTAAGTGGCAAAACGAAATAAAAATATTAAATGCTGAGAGGCTCGGAAAATTTAAGTGCGTGTCGTAATATTTAAATTACTTAAGATGCAGTTCATTTCTGAGATATAATTTTCTACGGCATTCAATGACATGCCTCTTGAGAATTGTACAAATACTTTGTAAAATATTTATGCAAATTTTCCAGTGAAACTTTTATAATTTGAATAGAAGGGATTTAAGAAATTAAACTTAATTTAAAGCATAATTATACAATTATATTTGTAAAATGACATATGATATTGTCGTTGAAGGAATTAATTTTAAAAGATTTCAGAAAAGATCGCTACGTACGTGTATGTCTTATATAATTAACTATGTGAGTTATTCTTTCAAATTAACTTTTTGAAACTAAATTTACTAAAATTTCTTACAGTTGTTATTATTGATATGCAAATCATCTTTTATATTCACAACCATTCAAAGTTTCACTAAAGTACTGCATTATAATTTAATTTTGATTATTGAATACCGTATTCTGTTAATTAAATTGCAAGCCATTTTTTAACAAATAAATGATATTTTATTTATATTTTAAATTTGATAACAAATAATAATTTCTAATCTACCCTATAGGGAAGACTTGGGCACATGTGAACATCGCTTTTTTTCACTAGTTATTATATGACTTTTTAACAGAAAAAAATTTACCAATGATGACAGCATCTTTAGCCGTATGGTAAAATTTTTTAAAGCTCTTTGACCTTTTGTTTATCTTTGGTAGCCAAAATACCATTTATAGACGTCAAAAGTAAAATCTCAGTTCCAACTTGTCAAGCGAATAGCTTTATTTATTTATACTTTTATTTCAATTTTAGTGTTTTAATATGTACTATGAATACTAATAAATATTTTTATGCAAAAAAGTTCTTCTAAAATTGCGAAATGTTAATGATTTGCCATTTTAACTCCAGTGGGCATGTGGGGCACTAGAAAGTAATGTAGATTTATTATATTGCTACAGTCATCTACAACATGTTTTCCTACAAGAGGGTGTATCTAGGCATTTATAATTTTTCACAAGGACACACAAAAAATAGAAATATACTAAATTAATATATGTTAATAGAGAGATTTGTAAAATGCAGACGATAAAATGATTTTAATATGTCCTACAGTCATCCATAAAAAGGTTCTTCCTCGAGAAAGTGTATATTAAATGTATACAGTTATTTTACATAGCCGCACAAAAATACGAATATATTTTAAATGCGTGATTTGTAGAATGCTAATGGTTATGTAATTTTACTATAATATTATTATCATCAACAGCATCTATTTTCTAGAGGAGATTGCACATAGACTTTATAGTACTTTTAAATTCCGCGCAAAAGAATACGAATGTATGTTAAATACATGGATTGTTGTTTTTGATGGTAATGTAGTTTTAGTACGCTGCTGTAGACAAGCAGCAAATAGCAGACAGGCAGTCAGCAAGCCGTAAGAAAACAGGCAGACAGCAATGCAGCCTAGATAGATGTCACACACTCAGACAGCAGACAGACAGGTGAAAGAGTGCTGACATATAGCGTAAAGTAAATAGAAAACATATAGATAGCAAATAGGAGGCAGATAGAGAGCAGATAACAGACAAACAAACAGACCGATTACCAATAGATAACAAAGAGGCAGACTGCAAACAGCAGATAATATAGAGCAGACAGACATACAGCAGAAAGTAGATAACATACATACATATGTCATATACAAGCATACAGTAAACACACCAGAAAAAGAACAGACATATATATAGAGTAGATATCACATACGCAAACAGACAGCAAATAACAAACAATAGACAAGAATACGGGTAGCAGGCAAACAGAAGACAGACACTAGATAGATAGAAAACATACTAATATTAATAAAGACATTCTAAATAGTGCTCATTGTCGTTTCTGATCTTAAACTTTAGATTTTTATACAAAAAAAAGCTATCAAATGCAAAAACATATAAACATAAAAACCAATCTACTTAAATTCAAGACTAAGTAGAGAGATCAATATATTGGTATTAAATAACTTTCCAATATGAACGGGAATTTCTTATTACTATGTATAAATTTCTCTAGAAGTATTTTTTTTTTCGATATTTAAAATAAATAAATATAAATTTTAGTAAATTAAGAAATTTTATTAATGAATTTTCATTCATATATTTTCCGAAATGCTAAAAACGTCACTAACTAATTACTAATTGAAGCTGAACACATTAGCAAAATTCATTTCAATTCTTAAATAAAATGAAAGAATTTCATAAACCATTTCCATTTCCATTAATTGCTGTTTGGTTAGGTATCAAAAGACTTTTGGGGAAAATTAAAAGAAACCAGTTTGTACATGCATTTGCAATTAATCATAGTATATCTTTAGTCATCAAATGTTAATTAAAAACTTCCTGCAATTTAATTAAAATGATATATGAGAATTATTTTAATCTCTTTGAACTCTTTATACCACTCTTTCTTTTCCTTTAGAATTAAAATTATTCCTATATATTATATTCAGGAAAATAATCTTACATTAATTAATTTGATATTTTTCAAAGTCATTTTATCATAAAATTCATTAATCTATTCTTTCAGATTGCTATTTACGTTTAACTAATAAATAATTATAAATACTGAAGTTTAAAGTTATATTATACCGTTCATAGAACTTTGATAAAATTTATCTAAATATTCGCCTCGTTGTAAGAATTTCCAGTGAATTTTGTTTTCATAAATAACATCATAAAAGTATATTTTATGGTACATACTGCATATCTTAGAAAATTTATAATTATTCAAGTGAATTTATCAAATACCATAATTATTCCCTCATAACAAGCATTTGTATAGAAAACGCACTAACGTTTAGGAAAAACGGATTATCTCATATCTCGTACATAGTACTCATATCTCAGTATTTCAACATCATAAAATCTGAAAATTAAAAAAAAATGTCTCTACACACCAAGAATGAAATAATTTAACTAAATAATTAATTAATTGAATGAAAAAATAGAGAGATTGCATTAAAAAATTCAATATGATAAGAAAATGACAATTGAAGTGAGGTACATGATAGATATATGATATACAAAGGTATACCTGTTCAGGTATACCTGGATACGAGCAGTAGCTGATTCTACTTTGGCATAAATCAATTAACAGGCGGTGCAAAAATTTAATATTTTTGCAGTTAATATTTCGTGCAGTTATGTTGCCTTTTCCATAATTATACAATAACTAATCTCACAAACTAACGAATAGTTTTTCACCAGGCTTCAGATTCATTTCGATGTATTGACACAAGTTGTTATTTATTTAGTTTTGTCATTAATGGCCGATCAGGTGGTGTTGCTATGCTGCGTTTTCACGATTTTTGTGATAGTTGGGTCTCAAAAATTACCGCACGGAATTAAATTAAAAATCATATTCAGACAGTCCCATAAATATATTGAAGCTGATTAATTTTTCGTGTAAATACCTCAACTGGTGACGCTTCTATGATTTTCTATTTCTGCAATAGCTCTAATGCAAGAATTAATGCATGAATTTAACCAAACTTCAATTTTACTTGATCTTTGCTATAAAATGGTTCTATTTACATTTCGGTGTCAATCGTCTCATAAATGATGCTGCTATGATAATTTTTTCCCTATTTTTCCAATAACTCTATCTTAAAAACAAAAACACGAATTTTTATCTAACTTCATATTCAGATATATATTGACAAATAGTATTGCTGATTATGTTTTGGTGTAAATCGCACAACAGGTGGCACCTCTATGTTGCATTATTTCTAATATTCATAATAGTTCTTTTCAAGAACTAAGGCACGGAATTTCACACCTTTGGTCTCCTAGATGGGTATTTAGACGGACAGATTTCCGCTTAATTTTGCCACTTTAATAGCGGATTTTGCAATACTAACATGCATGAGATAGATGAAAGTTTTGGAAATGCGACTTCCGACTAGTTTTATTAAAATAGAAAAAAACCTACATATTAGATTATAGTAACATGGACATTAAACTAGCTCAAAATATTTAAGAACATCTCTTTCGAAAATAGTTTCGATTTTCAATTTTAGAGTTTTGTAATTAGCCGTTCTAATATCATGCATAGTATAGTCACAAAAATTTTCTCATTTATTAATTATTGACATATGATAAACTGTGTTCCAAAGTTTGTGCATTACGCGAATTTTGGGAGGAGTTACAGGACGTGTCTTAATTTTAAAACCCGCCAATTCTAACTTTCATTTACAGGGAAACGATACTATATCCTTAGACAATAGTATTTGCACGACTGTTTAAGTTTATGCATATTAAAATTGGTGTAATTAAAGCATCTCAGACAAACTTCATGAAAAAATTATTTCTTCTGGCGCTTTTGAATCTAAATAAAAATGGCTATATTCTTTTGAATTAAAACTTTTAATTCTATCTAACATTTTAGATAATAGGCTCAGGGCAAATTTTTCTCTCACACTTTTTATTAATTCTTTGCTTTGTAAAATTTGAGAAAATTCTTTTTTAATATATCATGAAGAAAAGCATTAATTTAATCAAGAACAAACCGCTGCATACAGAAATAAACAAACAACAATAAAAAAAATACGAAAAAATATATCATTTAACAAAACTTGATTAAAAAAAAAATCAGATCGATTGAAATAACAAAAGTAGTAATTGCTTTTTAATCTTATCTTTTATTTTAAAGCAGAAAATATTTTCTTACAAAAATATTGACTTCTTTCTTATTGCTTTACTAAAAATATCCATTCAAGCATTGAACAAACAACTTCAAAAATAAGAAAAGAAACAGATAAACATAAATAGGATTCTTAACGTGTGTGAAGAACTGAAAAAAAAGTGAACAAATAAGGTTTTTTTTCGATTGAAATTGTTATTTTTTTTTTTAATTTGAAAAAAAAATCAATATTCTTTTTTCTGTATTGGGACCTGATAATGCAAAATTTTTATTATGTAGAGAATACAGTTGTTTCATTAAGACGTCACATTTTTTTAAAATGTGTTTCATTTTAAGCACTTTTTAGACTCAGAAAGGCTGCTAGTCAGTCAGCTTTCGAATTTCTCGAATTAAGATCCCACATTTGTCACTAAAAAAAACCCGTATGATAATGTTAAGTCTATGGAAGCGCAACTTATTATATTACAGAATATTAGGTTACAGAATATTAGGTGAAATTAATTCTCCAGTTGCTAATGGACACTTGATAATAGCGACATATTTATTTTACTATGAAATGTGAGCTAATCTTGATTTATGATTTAAGTTATGACAATTGTAATAAATCTTAAATAGTAAAATAACACGTGATTAAAATTTCACAATTTTACACATTTAACAAGAAAACGAGTCGAAACTTTTCATTTCGAAACGATATTCCAATATTTTACTTCTAAATATAATATGAATATCATTTTATCCATGACAGATTACATATCAGTATTTAGAAATTCATGTTCATCTTTATAATAATGTGAAGGAAAACAAATCCGTCCGACAACATAAAATTTCCTCTAGTGTTTTAATTGTTCAACTTTGAATACAAGCTCTTGGATAGAAATTTAAAGCAATTCGTCCTACCTCCTCCCTCAATTTCAGTTACAATCTTTTAAAGAGTTATAAGTCTTTATTATAAAATTCCCCTTCCCGTGAAAAGTCCAACTGTTAGATTGATTAAATTTAATTTTGATTACTATTCGCTTCTCTTAAAACTAAAGCGTTTCAAAGTATATGGAATGAATAAGTTCTATTTTTATCTGAAAATTTCAATTAATTTCGGCAGGCAGGTTGAACGATGGTTCTAGTTTTAATCCTGTTTACAAAATAATGAGACCAGACAAAAGTTAGCATGTTTTCTGCAATGTATTATGTCTTGCAGAATTATCTGTATAAATCATCAATATTTGTCAATGCTTGTGAAAGTAACAAACAAATAAATAAATAAATAGAAAATGATCAAAATTTAGATTATATATTTTAAAGAGTTATTTGAAATCATAGTCAAAACTCATAAAGGTATGTAAAAGTTAAAATAAAATACATTATAGAGATATTAACTATATATACATATACACTGGTGTCCAAAAGTTAAGCATAATTGGTAATAAAGTTAGTAATGAAAGAAATATAAATCGAAATGTGGTGAAACTCTAGGTGTGTAAACAAAATAGTTCGCGTCATATATTTTCGCGAAGAGTTTTCCCCGAAATCGAACAGGGGACCGTCAACAAATTGAAAAAAAAACGAAGATCTTTTGGATAACCCTGTCAAAACTAATGTAGCAAAAGCGTTCAAACTGCACATTATGATTAAGTGGCTTATTGTAATGTACTGTGTTTATTTTTATAAGGATAGCATGTATACTCGCAGAGAAATTAAGGTTTTTATAAAAACAGCCCTAAGTTTTTTGCTTATAATTTGCAGAGTTCTTAATATAAAACAATGTTCTTTTCTGAAAATATGACAAATATCATGGTACACAATATCCTGCCATCAGAATTTAAAAATAATAAAAATTGTATGACAAATGAGCAGGTTTACTAAATAATTTTTTACTGCGCATGCGTGAAAGCTATTAAAATTTCATTTGCATATTATGTTAGTTAAATGTGTAGAGCAACTTTTGTGAAAGTCTCAAAAACATAGATTAAAAATTCTGAAAATTATCGTTGATAGAATGAGATTAAAATATTTTATTTCCTAATGAAGCAAAAAGATGAGGGGCTGTATCCATATTCCATTGTTTCGTGCCTAGACAATATTGCATGTACAACTGTATTTGGATAAAATCCCTGATATTTTGCTTCCTTTTAGGAATAAGGGATTTTGAGTTGATTCTATAGACGATAATTTTCAGAATTCTGAAGCTATGTTTTTGAAACTTTTACAGAAGTTGCTCTATACATTTAGCTAACACAATATGCCAATGAAATTTTGATATCGTTGACGCATGCGCAATGAAAAATTATTTACTAAACTTACTCATTTTTCATACAATTTTTATTATTTTTAAATTCTGATGACAGGGTATTATGTACAATGATGTTTATCATATTTTTAGAAAAGAACATTATTTTATATTAAGAACTCTGCAAATTACAAGCAAAAAACTTATGACTGTTTTTATAAAAACCTTAATTTCTCTACGAGTATGAATGCTATCCTTATAAAAATAAACACAGTACATTGCAATAAGCCACTTAATTATAATGTGCAGTTTGATCGCTTTTGCTACATTAGTTTTGACAGGGTTATCCAAAGGATCTTTGTTCTTTTTCAATATGTTGACGGTCCCCTGTTCGATTTCGGGGAAAACTCTTCGCGAAAATATATGACGCGTACTATTTTGTTTACACACCTAGAGTTTCACCACATTTCGATTTATATTTCTTTCATTACTTACTTATTTACCAATTATGCTTAACTTTTGGACACCAGTGTATATATATATATATATATAACATATTTAATGTTAAAACTGTTGTTAGCTTTCGTTTTTTCAAAACTAAAACAAAATCACTTCACCTTTTTCATTCACGTATAAAAACATTTCATATTTATTTACTTAGAACAGGTGTTACAAATGAAAATTAAATTAAAAAGTTGACATGTTTCGGTTCATTCATAAGAACCGTATTCATAACATATAAAATCAGTAGAAAATTAAATGACACTGGATATAAATATAATTTAAAAACCAAAACAAAACATTGCGCCCCCTATGATCGTGAATAGCGATTGCTACCGCGGCATATAAATATAATAATTTTTAATCATAAATTAAATTTAATATGAATAAAATTAATATTAATAAAAGTAGAAAAACTAAATGACTCTGGATCATATTAAATTTAATTTATGATAAAAATTTATTATATTTATATGCCGCGGTGGCAATGGCTATTCACGATCATAGGGGGCGCAATGTTTTGTTTTGGTTTTTAAATTATATTTATATCCAGTGTCATTTAATTTTCTACTGATTTTATATGTTATGAATACGGTTCTTATGAATGAACCGAAACATGTTAACTTTTTAATT
This sequence comes from Maratus speculifer, assembly GCA_964019185.1. Lineage (NCBI taxonomy): Eukaryota > Metazoa > Arthropoda > Arachnida > Araneae > Salticidae > Maratus > Maratus speculifer. The sequence goes on along the minus strand of OZ025295.1, from coordinate 298,589,790 downwards.
TAATTTTTATTTGTGACACCTGTTCTAAGTAAATAAATATGAAATGTTTTTATACGTAAACATATTTAGTTTAAACAAACAACTGTTAAACTAATGTATATACTATATGGCCAAATGTGACCTGCCACTTGCGATTTTGGACATTTTGTTAAATATCTAGAAAAATACATGAAGAATTATGACGAAACTCTAAGTGTGTAAACATAATAGTACAGAACTCCATTGGGGACCGTCAACGAATTGAAAAAGATCGAATATCTTTTGGATAACCCTGTCAAAACTAATGCTGCAAAAGCGTTTAAACTGCAGATTATGATTAAGTGTCTTATTGTAATAAACTGTGTTCATTTTTTATGCGTGTAGCATGTATACTCATAGAGAAAAAAAAACAACAGCCCCCAAAAACGGTCCTAAATTTTTGCAAGATTTTTGCTTATAAAAAATAATGTTCTTCTTAATAAAAAATAATGTTCTTTTCGGAAAATATGAAAAACAACATGGTACACAATACCTTTTAATCAGAATTAAAAATTAATAAGAAGTGTATGAAAAATGAGCAGGTTTACTTTATAATTTTTCATTCCGCATACGTGAAGGCTATCAAAATTTCATTTGCATATTGTTTTAGCTAAATGTATACAGCATATTTGTGAAAGTCTAGAAAAGATTGCTTGAAGATTCTGAAAGTGTTCGTCAATAAAATAAACTTAATATCCGTTATTCCTAAAGTGAAGCAAAAAATGAGGGGCTGTATCAAAATGTAGTAGTACGCACCATATTGTGTATGCTATATTGATACTAATCAATAGATAATTGGATACAATCCCTCATCATTTTGCTTCATTTTGGGAATTACGGATTTTGGGGATACTCTATTGGCAAACACTTTCAGAATTTTCAAGCTATGTTTTTGAGACTTCCACAAAAGTTGCTCTATACATTTAGCTCACACAATATGCAAATGAAATTTTGATAGACTTCACGCATGCGCAATGAAAAGTTATTTAGTAAATAAGCTCATTTTTCATAAAAGTTTTGTTATTTTTTAATTCTGATTACAGGGTATTGTGAACAATATTGTTTGTCATATTTTCAGAAACGAACATTATTTTATATTAAGAACCCTGAAAATTATAAGCAAAAATCTTCAAAAAATTTGGGACTGTTTTTATAAAAACCTTAGTTTTTTTATGAGCATACATGCTATCGGCATAAAAATAAACGCGGTTTATAATAATAAACCACTTAATCATAATCTACAGTTTGCATACTTTTGATACATTAGTTTGACAGAGTTATCCAAGAAATATTCGTTCATTTTCACATTTTTCACGGTCCCCTATGGAGTTTCGAGAAAAAAATATTCACGGGAATGTATGACCTGTTCTATTATGTTTACACATTTGGAGTTTCAGGATAATTCCCCATGTATTTTTCTAGATATTTAACAAAATGTCAAAAATCGCAAGTGGCCGGACACCTTTGGCCATATAGTGTATATATTAATTTAACAGTTGTTTGTTTAAACTAAATATGTTTCTGGAGTTTGTCTGATAGTTCTCATTTAATTGAAAAAATTCTAGTCTTTGATTTCTACGCTAATATAAAAATAATTTTAAAATGGCAAGAAATGATTATAACACGTTATAAATAATGATTTAGTTCAAATGCATTTTAATATAATTTCGAAAGACTTTTATTGTATTTTACAAAAAAAAAAAATAATAATAATAATAATAATAATAATAATAATATATGTTCCCTTCTTTTTCTAACTTTCGCAAATTTCAATTTAACATTTTAAAAATCTGTTAATATAATGATTGATTAATAATCCCGCTTAAAAAAATTATCTACGATCGATCGACAGCTCGGAAATTTACTTTTAAAACTAATTCAATCATAATTAACGTCATAAATCAGATGAAGATTCTTTTTTTTTTTTCAGTTTTTCCTTAAGCTGTGAAAAGTTTTTTTATCTGATTTTTTATTTTTATTTTTATTGTTTTATTTTAAAATTTAATGATTTTCTGTAAGCGCAGTGAATTAAGAAAAGAGATATACAATATATTGATTATCGTTCTATAAATCAGAGATTATGAGAGTTGAGACAACGGAAAAAATGGAATTCTTGATGATTTTTCTGCAAAATAGCAGCGATTATATATTTTTTTTTACAATTTCTAAGGAAAAGAAACCTTTAAGAATTTTTAAAGTAATTATTTTATCAGCATTTTAATTTGTCTGGGGATGTGTTTATCTGATAATACATTTTTATGTGTGTTCGTAATTATGCAAATAAACTGTTAAAACTAATGATGACACATTGCACCTTTTAAGGGTGAAAGGCTTGTCTTACTGATGACACCCCTAAAGGAGCCAAAATAGCACCTTTAATTAGGGTGAAAAGATGGCACCCTTAATCCAGAGTGCCCAATAATAAAAAATTAAAAAATATATTAACCGATTTTCGGCCCTCGATGGATTCTAACGCAAAACATCTGATTACAAGCTCAGTGCCCTATCCACTCGGACATCAAGCTCACCTTCAAAGTATCCCTGAAATGTTCATATGTCCTGAAATTCAAAGGTTGCTTTATATAAAAAACTCGCCAAAAGTTAGCCATCTGAAGTTCTAAACAAAATTGGGATAGCGTATAGCGGGGATAGTCATCGTAGGAAAAAATTGCTGTGTTGATCCACCAGTGACAGCGAGCTGAAGTGCAAGGATAAACGTTACAGAGCATGCGCAAATGACTAAGAGATGAAAATCTTCCAACGGTATGCATTGTGCGACACCCTAATTAGCGTGAAACATCCAATGGCACCCCAAACACATATTCAAGCCCGCTGGTGCCAAGTGATTTAACCTTTTCACCCCTGGGCGTCAAATGCAACCGGTTCGTCACCTTTATTTTTAACAGTGTACGTAGCACCTATAATCGTCGTTCAGTCTGTCCGCATGTAACAGAGCAAAAACTACCCAACCGAATCGTTTGAAAATTAAAATATATAATTGTTGTATAATTTTGTGGAATCATTTCATATTTTATGAAAATCGGATGCATAGTTTAATCACAGAGAGAATCAAAAGCACTCCGTTACATTACGGCCAATGGGAACAAAATAGTTTAAAGTACATTTTAATAGTCTTACACACTTTCGATCGAAATAAAATTGATATGCATTGATATGTATTTACTAAAATATACATTCTGTACAATCTGTGGTTCAAAGAATATTTATTATTCATTTACAGGGCCACAAAAAATATTCCATTACATAATAGAATAGAAGGAAACATTGTTTGGAGCGCATTTCATTTACATTAAACTATTTAAAATATTATGAAATTGATATATGTTGCTGAGGTTTATTACAAGTTACTTCCCATGTCATAGAAAGCTCATAGTTTTTACAGAGACACTCAACAGATTTAGGGTACTATATTGTATTGAAATACTGTATAGTACTGTACCAAGATCTGAGTGCTTAAAAAATTTGTTATGGTAAAAACGCACCACATTTGCTACGTTTGACGTGCAATTTTCGACTTGTTTATCTGTTAATCGTTAGAAACTTGATTCACAATAAAGAATAACAACTATATTTACAATTTAACTTACAAACTTTTTACTTAATATAATCAAGGTTAATATGCTGACTTTAAACTGACTTTTATCCCAATATTATCATTTCTTTTACAATTTTATTTCATATTTAATTTAGAAATTGATAACTGTATTTTTTATCATACAAAATTAATAATGTGAAATCTCAATAAAATGTCACCTGTTGGCATCCGTTGCAGGATTGTGATATCGAATGGGATTACGCTATAAGCGAGTTAATGTATTTATTGCAGTAATATTAGTTACGATCAGTTTTAACGAGTGTAATATTAAAATATATGTATAAACTTGAGTATTATTCCATGTACACACTGAGAAAAAAAATAGTTCTGGTATCTAGAATCTAAATTGTGGCACTAGAAAAAATAGTTCCATGTCATTTTTATAAATTCTAATTCCTTTGCTAAAGATTTCTAGAGTTTCCTATCAGAATTCAAGAACATTTTCCTATATTTTCGTGGTTAACCCTTTCCGGCACACTGTGCCCGGTCTGGGATACCTAATTTTAATTCCAAACTTGCAAAAGGCACCAGTAATATTTTACTAAAGTTTATCTTTTACAATAAAAGCTTAAGTAAGGATTTCAAAATATCTAAAAAAAAATTCGTTTCTGAATTCTGGTATCAGTCGATAATTTCTCATTTTATTACAAATTTTGCCCGTGCCGTAAAGGGTTAAATTTATTTAAAAATCTCAGCAAATAGATGCGAAGACAAAAGGTTTTGATTTATTAACTATAATTCTAGAATATGAAACCATTCCCGAAATCAAGCGATAATTTCTTGGTACTGAAACGACTCAATATCATTTCGTCACCTAGAAAACAAGAGACTAGAAATGCTAGATCATTTAGTCTATTCAGCTTAGTTTTTTAACCTATTCGCATAGTTCGCTCATCTGTAGTTCTAGTGTAGATATTCAGAAAGTGACTAACAATTCATTATAGGTGAAGGCGGTATATTTTTTTTCAGTTCAGCTATTCTATATACAGCTATTTCTGAAAATTGTAAAGGATTTATAAATAATTTTTATTTAAAGAATGCAATGAATAGTGTAATATTTAAATTATTAATTTTTTATGTATTTCTTTAGAATTACAAAATCTTCTTTAGTTCTTTCGTAAAAAAAAAATTAACTACTCAGCAAAAACTGTTAAAAAACTGCAGGTAGAGATTGTTCAAGCTGTGATATTTCTGCTTTCTTTATGGCTATGTTATCGCTCTCCTTTTGAAGAACTTTTTTTCTATAATTTTGCAGCAGTTATTATTATATTTTTTAAATAAGTAAATAAAACAGAAAATCATAAATCGAATGTGACAGCGACTGTGGCAGTTTAAAAGGGTACCATATGTTTTGAATGACTATTTATCTGGATATTTTTTAATCACTATTTCCTCATCTCTTTAACCGGGACATTATATACATCTGAGGTTTTAATTAATTAAACCTTAAAATTAACTGAAGGAACTGCTAGTCACTCCGCGGCCGAATTCCCCTCAGAAATATTACGTCTATGAATGTATGATGTATTATTCTCCTGAGGAACTTATTTTTAAAATTTTCTATTTTTAAAGGATGTCACTTTTTTTAATTGTCAATATATTTCTAAAATTTATGTTTAATTTAATATTTTATGTTTTAAAAACTGACGAGCTGGAGTAAAATTTAACACTTCAGATAATATTATGCATTGTTTGAAGAGATATTTTGAAAACAGAGGTAAACAAAAACATAAAGAACACGAAAAAATAAGTTACAATATTAATGTCACGAAGAGATATTTGGAATATACGAATGCATCAAGCGCCTATAGACTTAAAATTACCGAAAGGAATTCGGCCGACTAGCACCTTTATCAAGATGGTTTTACAAGTCTTACTACATACTGAAAACTTTCATGAAGTTTTCGAGTGTCTGAATTGGAAGTAAAATACATATTTTTTATACTTTCCGGGAGAGCCGACAAACTTATAAGTTCTTAAAATTATCATAATATATGTTCAGGCAAATCTATATAGGACTTTGAAAAATAAAATACAATTTTAAAAAGAAAAAAAAGAGACAAAATTAATAGTATATTTGTTGCAAAGTAAAAAAGAACTCTGAAAAAGATACTGAGCATGTGAATAATAATAATAATAATAATAATAATAATAATAATAATAATAATGACTTTAAAAATCTGAATAAGTTTTTCTATTAAAAAATGTGGCACATAAGTGGGAGGAGGCGCATTTCTTTTTGGGAAATTACATTATGATTCATAATGAATCAAGAAAAACACTTACTCAGATGTGTAACTAATTGGTATTTATACGCATTATTCCCCGTGGTGTGGAAGAATGGAATAAATAACTACTAATAGAACAAGTGACAATGTTTCAGATTTTTCAAGATTATTTTGCTCAAGAACTAAATAATTTTATATTGATTATTTATTAATTGAATTATCACATCGCTATAGCTAAGCGTAGAATCAACAGAATGAAAAATGTGCAAGCCTCTGATAGTTCTACCCTTAGCTAGCAATATGATAATACTCTTATTAAATATTCAAAATTTTCAAACGTAATTAAACTTCTGAAAATTAATTGGAAAATTAATTAAAATGATTATTTTATATTTTTCATCTCCTCGTGGTCCAAATCAAACAAGATAGTTCACTTCAAAACAATTATTTTTTTAAATATTTTTTAAAAGTTTTTAAATTTCTAAATTATATTTTATTCTTGAAAATAATTGTGAATCTTGTTAACCCTTCGGATCTGGTGTACTATTAATAATACATGTATTTTCATCGCGTAATATTTTCTCTTAACAATTACTTTTGCTAGTATCAATATATAGTAATAACAGTGTAATTCTATGCTTTTCTTATTATGACTTCATTTATGCTTTGCCATTTAGTAATAATAATAAAAGTTTGTTTAATTCTCTTTGCCTAATTGTCAATTCATTCATTTTAAATGTAAATTACAAGTTACTTTTCTGAAGGAATCATCCCTAATAGCATGCATGGTCACAGTGACGTCACTGTGAGTCACTTTGGTCACATCACATCTGTGACCAAAATGCCACCACTCAGTGACGTCACATTGTGACTGAGATGTGACATTCTTAAAAATCTTTAGAAATTTATAAATATCCTTCAAAACATGTTATTTACTTTAAAAAACATGTTTCTGGCAATTTATATATCGTAGCTTTTGTCACAGTTTCGTCACAATGTTAAGAGCACACACTAGTCACGCGGTAAAAGCCGAGCGCTAATGTAAAGTCTATGGGGGCGTTCTTTTCGAATATCTCGCTCAAATTTCAATATTTTTGCATGATTTTTTTGCACAAGATAGCTGAGGACGATCCACAGCCGGCCTAGTTTTTACTTTTTCAGTTTTGGTTTCAGATTTTCTTTAAAAAATTAATTTAACTTTCGAAACTGGTTTAAACCGGTTCTGAAACTGAAACTATCGTAATATAAAAAATATATAACCAAAATCGAAAAAGTAAAAACTAGCCCAGTTGTGAATTGCCCTCAGCTATCTTGTGCAAAAAACCATGCAAAAATATTAAAATTTGAGCGAGATATTCGAAAAGAAAGCTCCCATAGACTTTACATGGTCATCCGGTTCTTTTTGTGTACTTTTTCTGTGACTATTGTGGGCTCTTAAGGCCCCACAATAGTCACAGAAAAACTACTCAAAAAGACCCGGATGGTAATCTAAAGTGTATGGGAGCGTTATTTTCAAATATCTCACTCAAATTTTAATATTTTTAAATGATTTTTTTGCACAAGATAGCTGAAGACGATCCACAACCGGCCTAGTTTTTACTTTTTCGATTTTGGTTATATATTTTTTATATTACGATAGTTTCAGTTTCAGAACCGGTTTAAACCGGTTTCGAAAGTTAAAGTAATTTTTTAAAGAAAATCTGAAACCAAAACTGAAAAAGTAAAAACTAGGCCGGTTGTGGATCGTCCTCAGCTATCTTGTGCAAAAAAATCATGCAAAAATATTGAAATTTCAGAGAGATATTTGAAAAGATTACGCCCATAGACTTATCATTAGCGTTCGGCTTTTACCGCGTGACTAGTGTGTGCTCTTAATGTCAAATTAGTCACAAATGACACATTTTTCACAAATCTGTCACATTGTGACCACTTTGTGAAACGTCACAAAAGAGTTCTAAAACGGCCATAACGACTTCACATTTTAGCCACTGTGCCTTTACATCGACGTCACGTGACGTCACATCGACAATCGATGGCCACAAAGTCACATTGTGACTTCACAACGATGTTGCAGTGACGTCACCATGCTTTACGGGATGTGCAATAAAATACAAAACATTAGAAATTTGTAATAATTAATAAATACTATCTATAATACAATACTTTTTAAATGTCTACAAAATCTCTTCCTTGGCCTATTGGCATCTGAATATGGATTGAATAGTATGCAAAATAAAAAAATTTCATTAGTTTTCAGACAATGACATATTCATTAAACTTCAGTGCCGTATTTACTCGTGTATGACGCGCACTTTTTTTTTTTCAAAAAGTTAGAGCAAAACTCCTGGGTGCGCGTTATACACGGAATAAATTTATTTCTGGATGTAATCACACTATATACATATGAATCAAGAAATGTATTCAAAGGAGACATTAAAACTCGGAAAATCTAATTAATTGAAGTTCAACTATTTCTGCGTCTTTTTTCACTCCTTGCATTGTTTTATACAACAGAGTAGTAACATTATTTAAACACAAATTAGCATTTCTCATTGCCGTAACTCCCCCCCCCCCGCACACACACACTCTCATCATTCACTCTCTACTCGAACTCTAAAAATATATTTTACTTTGTTTTCTATCCTGATGTAATATTTCTTTCGACTTTCTTTACTTAAATTCATTTGGCCATTCATTCATTTGCATATCAAATTTATGGCGCGCGTTATATACAAGATTTTAAAAAATTGCCATTTTTTTTTTGTAAATTACTGGGTGCCAGGGCCGTAGCTAAGGGGGCGCTATGGGCGGCTCAGCCCCTCTTAAAATATTTTGAGCCCCCCCCCCCCCCTGAAAAAGATTCCAAGATCACCAAATGAATTTCTGTTCCGAAAATTCAAATGAAATTCTGTCCAAAATCTAATTTAGTTTTGAGACTCTTTCACAGTTTTGCAGAGTTACTAAGTTGTATCTAAAATAAGTATTTCAACTTCCCCTCATCCTATTGGTACATATGAAGCTAACAGGATGTTTAATTTTGCACCAGTTATACACTCAAAATTTTCATCATCATATACTTTTCTTAGCATAGAATGAAGTTATTACAACAGTTTAATAAGTAACATAATAACTACAATGTGAATATGCACTAATTTATCTTTCTGCGTCTGAGAGAGAAAGAAAAAAAATTATGAGCCGCCCCTCTACAATCTATTGAGCCCCCCCCCCCCCGCTATTGTTCACTTCTAGCTATGGCCCTGCGAGGTGCGCATTATACACGCGTGCGCGGTATACACGAGTAAATACGGTGAATGTATAACTACGAATAACATTATTAACATAATCGTAATTTTGTTCTCAAAATTGAAAAAAAAAATCAGACCCGAAAGTGGTAAACATACATTTTATGTATTGAAACAGAAGGTCAATAGTAAGCAAAGTTGTAAAGAACTAATTTCCATTCAAACACCGAAAGTAGCAGTATAGAATGCATACAATACTTACAAGAAAGGTTTCCATACTGTGCGTACTCAGAATTTTTTCAAAAAATAAAATAAAAAGCTAATTAAAGTACTTAGGTATGTAATAAAGGATCAGCCAAAGTTAACGGCGGAATCACAGTGGAAAATATATTTAAAAAATAAAATGCTTTCGAATATTTGGCGTGAAAAGACGAAAGTATCACGCGATTTTGCGGGCAGCACGTTTCCTCGCCAAAAACAAACGATTTTAATGCAACTGAAAACTGTTGGATATTTAGAATGCGTGTAAATGTTATTTAATGAATCTAAATATTAACAATGAAAAGTTTAATATATTATATACATACATTTATATATATATATATGTATGTATATCTTGTATTACATACATATATTGGTTGTTCCTATATAGTTTTTAATTTATTACAAGAAAAAAATTCATATTGAAAAAATATATTTTCATACAATTAAGCTTATTTAAAATTAAGAGTCAGATGTTTTCATTGCAACGAAATTGAATCGACAATGCTCAATTGGACTTTGTGCTAGAACCAATTTTAATTAATTTAAATTATAAACTTTGTTTTAAATCGCAAATTTTGATGGTTAAACTTGAATATAAATGCATATAAATATCTATATAACAAAATTATACTTAAAACAAAGTAAAACTGACAAAATTTAAGTTATTTAAATTAAACGTACCTAAATAAGTTCAGCATTAAATATTTTTTCCCTTAAAGCGTATCTGACATGAAAATTATATTTTGAAACTGCATTCTATTGCCAACGAGTGATAAATCGCCCAATAACGAAATTGTCATTATTTTTAAGGAAGCTGTATGGAGATTCCGCCGAAATTTTTTTTATAATCATATATATCCTCATGAAAAGACCATTTTGTAATTTTTTCCGATTTTCCGGAGTATGCCCATATGGACACCTTCCCTGTTAGAAAAGTTGCCCCCTGGACCGATTGCACTAATGTTGTCTTCTTGAGGCTAAAATCAATAGTATGAAATCTTTTCTTTGGGAAAGAGCAGGTGGCAGAAATGTACCGAGTCGGACAATTCATCTTTCCCCTTTCAGTAAGGAAAAAAATTGTAGAAACTTTATCTGTCATCCAGATTTCTAGGGACATTAGAAATAACTAAAACAATATGAAAAAAGATTTTCGAAAGATACAATACCTTTAAATAGCAAAATAATTTAAATATGTCGAAATTAAAAATAAATGATGACCCGAAATACTATCTGACTCTGCATGTTTAATAGCTAAGCTGTGCTGTCAAATTAAGCTATATATATATTTTTTCACTTTTATTTATCATATGTATTTTCAACATACTAAAGAATATACTAATCAAGAAGAGTTGTTTTAAACGAGGGATTGAAATAAAAAAGTTTTTGGTAACAAATAAAATTTCTGGAATCCTTTGAAATTTGCTACAAACAATGATAGCTCTTGAAGTTTCTCGAAAGTTCTTGCATTCTTCGTTTTTAAGCAGAAATGTCTTTTAAAATAAAATTACAAATGGCATGAATCAAATAAAATTTAACGAAAATTCTCTGAAATGAAATACCTTTCACGAGATATTTGACTAAATGTCAGTTATTTATCGATCAATATAAAGATTTTCCGGAAATTCTTTGACATTTTGATAATAAAGTTTTGAATGAGTGTATTCTAATTTAGATCATATTAACATGTGTTTAATATTTTGTTGTTAATCATTGAAACATAAATTGTTAAATGCTATAAAATTTGTTGATCTGAAAAATATTTATTTACATTAAGCGAAACTTAGATATTATTCAGAGACTTTTTTTGCGCAATTATTTATAATTGTTTCCTATTCAATTTTTAAAGCCTTCTGCAGCTAATTTTCTTCGTAATTTAAAAATCGTCTTTATTTTTATTTGTTCGAAAAAAAAGTTATAATAAATGTAGGACGTTGTTAATAATGATATCCTTGTACATCAATAAAATACTTTTAACACAGTTTCCATTAGTTAAGTATATTATGGATGATGACTGATGGATGGATAAAATGCATTTTTATGTTTCACTAAATGTATGCATATTATAAGGCGTGTATAAATGCTACAGTTGATATACAGGATTACTCAAAATAGTTCATAAAGTTAATTAAATATGAGTGTAATTTATTTAATGGTGGTTGTAAAATAAGCTCTACATTTTTTACGCTGTACTGCATTCAGATTATTAAGACATGCTTGTAGAATATATATAAAATGATATACAGAATCACGCAAAAAATTGAATACATGATCGCCTACGGGTGATAATTTTTAAATTTAATTTAAGTAGTTTTCAGAGTGTTTTAGTTTGAAATAAATTTAACTAAATACTAGTATGTAATAAAGGTACTAGGTAAACCAAAGGGCTGAACAAAATTATTCAAGTATGTTTCCATCTATTAGTATAATTTGCTAAAAGTGAAATTTCAACTTGTTATGCGTTTTCTTACTAAACTAAATTTCCCTATTATATAGTATATCTATCAATCGGCAGATCAAATACAGGGTTGCTCAAAAGTATTGAATACATATTTTGCTATAGTCAGTAACACCTGATTTCCTTAAAAAACGAAGTTTTGTAAATGATTTCAGGAAGTGTTTTAAAGCGTTTCATAATAGATGATTATTGTAGGATTTTTCTTACTTGTTTGTTCTGAAAATGACTCTGTCATGAATCAAAACATGTCAACAAAATAAAACTATTTTTCTGCTTTTAAAATCTCCATTCACCTTTTAAGCAATTTGAAATAATATATCAATACAAGGTGTCATTTTGTTATGTAAACATAGAGAAGTAAGGATTAAATAAAATGGGACAGGTTTTTATTCTTTATTCACATTTTTAAATTCATAAGCATCTTGAACGTAATTAAAAAAACTCGATAATGTAAAGCACAACATAATACATAGCTAAATAAAATATAAGCATTCACTGTGTAGGCCTACACAATAAACCTAGTTATAGAAACCATCTTAAAAGAAAAAAAATAAAAAGTTTGTTTTAACAATTTTCTCTCTTCTTTTTCTTCTTTTTTTTTTAATCATTTTATGTGATGTAGAGTTATATATTTTCTACATCTATATGCGAACTGCTGCTGTCTGAAAACTTAATAAATGCGATCAATAACATATATAAAAGCAGTAAGTCTCGATTACGTCCATTAATAACAATATCATAATAATAACAACATATATTCTACAACGGATGGTAAGAAATTATAAGATACCTGTACCCAATATGGACACCCTAAGGAAAATGTATTTTTTTCACCCCCATGTACAAGTCACAGGACTCCAAAAATATGTGTCCACTATCCTTGGACTATTGACTATCATTATTAAAATTAGCGACCTTATAATTATTCTGGTTTAATTTAAATGATAAAAACATTTTTTTTTTTTTACAAGTGTCCATATAAGGAACTACCTGTCCCTATTATGGACAGGTGTTTCCTTATTGACTTTCTACACAGTGTGTATGGAAGAGCCACTTTTCCAAGGGATTTTAGAGGAGAGGGAATTAAAACAATGTATCCTAGAGTATTCGGAGGAGGAGGGGGGACAGTAAATATCTTCAGAACATGCATTTTAGAAAGGGGGGGGGGTGGTCATTCTCGGTTTTTACCCTTCGAAGACACATGCAAAGCCCCTTAGTTACTAGTAAATATTATGAAATAATATTGTTGGTTTTGCTTAGCTTTATAGCATCTGTCTGCGAATTTACATCTGTTATTATTCAGTCCTCACAGCATGGACAAATAGAAACTTTTACACCATGGACAGTAAGTCCCACACAATCCTCATGAACATATCTGCCACATGTGATGCATGGTCGCATGTTTGAAAAAGCATCAATACTGCAAAAGAGGCATTGCCAGCACTCCTTTGTTGGGGAAATCATACCATTGGTACCTACGATTTCGCCAACAGATATCCTACTGGCGAGGGGGGGGGGTTTCTTTTCATTTTTCTGCAAGGGTTTTTTGGAGGAAGGTTTTGGGAGGTTTTGTTCAAATGGCATCTTGTTGAACAAAGATTTTACCACTTTGATGCCTTTTCAGTTTATTGCTTGGCAACGTTGAATTTTCTTTTTTCTTACAGTTGTAGTCGATGGGGACATAAGCTGTCCATATTGGGAACTGGGCGTAGTTTTACTAAATCTTGTAACAAATGAATAAGGAAAATATTTTTAAGCAAAATATGCAGTAGCAATCGAAAATATGTTTTATTAGCTTTCTAAAATACTCCACTTTTCAACATTTAATGTAATTTTACCATATCTAATAAGAATTTAAGCTTACAAGTAATTAAGATCAGCACATCTCGAAACAACAAGTTTCATCCTAAATGGCGAACAGCGCGCTTTTTTACACTTTCCAGCCTTAATTATCTTTTCAACTGCTTTTCTTCACGAAAATGTTGAGCCATCTCTCGATTAAAATTATTACCTTTAAAAATATTAGGGGTGTCCATATTGAGAGCCCTGTCCATATAGGGTACAAATACCTTATTATAAATAATTATTTTGCTTATAAGACGTCTTTAATAATAAAACATTTAAAATATATTAAAAATTGCCATCTATATTTACGACACTGTCCTTGTCATTGCTAATGTAGTTATGATATAAATCGGATATTTATTATGTATATGGATAGAATGGTTGGAGGTTTGCACGATAACTACATGGTAAGAACTCAGACAGTGTCGAAAATATAGAGAGAGTTATATTTAATTTTAATTCAATAATTATTTATTTCAATTTTTCACGTCCATTGAGTTTGTATTTTTTTCTATTTCCACATTCTAAAGATGACTCGAGAAAATGAGTTGAAACATCTCAATTTTTAATAATTTTGAACGTTTTATATTAAAGTGGTGTCTTATAAACAGAATAATTATTTATAGCATAAATTCTTATCTTTCCGTTATAGAATGTATGTTATTATTATTATGATATTGATAAATTTGTTGAACGTATCAGCTATTTGCGTCAAACTGGTGTTTTTTGACTCGTCTTCATCAGAGTCAACATTTTCAGAGGGGAGGGGGGTTGTTCAGATAACACTCTGAATGATGACCTTATCTTTCAAAATTTTCTGTATTCCCTAATCAAATTCTGCTTCAATCCACTCATTTATATCTTCTCGATTCGGGTACATTTCTGAATGTAGTGCCGGATTATCCAGAATTTAAGATGACTTTAGACATTAGACTTTAAGATGCCGGACTAGAGGAAGTTTAGTGCACATTTTTCTTATAAATAAAACTTTACATATTGATGATCTAAAATAAAAAATACAGCATGGATTTTTTTTTTTTTTTTTTTTTTTTTTTTTTTTTTAGATTTTTTTGCATTTTAAAGTTTTAAAGATTATTTTTATTCACACAGCATAATCATCGAAGAAAAAAAATTCCTGCCTTTTTCTTTAAAAAAAAATATCGAAAACTTATTACATAAACAGTCACGTAATAAACATTTAATGGCAAATTATACTACTGTAATAAAATTTTATTGCTTTTAAAATTCTTAATAAACCAAATATATGAATATCTTTCAACGCTGATTAATATTTATTTCATAGTTTTTTTGTAGGTACGTGTTTCAACATCCGTAAACGAGCTTTAAAGAATTGAAATAAACAATGTTTTCTTTATTTCCTTCTTCGATAAGAAACATAAAAAGGTTTAGTAAATATCATGAAAAAAATTTTGTAGTATCATCATGGGATCAAAAAAATAAAAAATCTGAATCATTTTTTATGTTTTTTTTTCTTACGTTATGTAAAGCCATCAATATTTTCTTCTAGTTTAAACACGCGCATTTTTAATGAGAAATGAAAAATATGTGTTTTGTACATTTAAAAGTTTTCAGATTTATAAAAATAATTTTTAGCATAATGATACTGCTTTATGCTAGTGCAATTAGAAACAAATTGTGTTTCAAATAAACAGTGTAAACAGTTCATTATTATCCGAAGCATTTCTAGAGAATTTCAGCTTCCTTTTGACTAGAAAAGAATACAATGCGCTATTAGTGACTGGTGTTTATGTTATATTTTGTGCAGGAATAATTTATTTCCATTTTATACGCCTGAAACTTTTTTTACATTATTTTCTAGTTCTGAATAATACAACAGAGAAAAGTAAATGTACACTTTTTTATGAATACATCCAAATGCTTTTGTAAAGTTGAATTTGTCTTTTCATACAAAAGAAAGACAAAAATAAAAAGATAATATTTAAAAGCAAAAATTGCAGTCCGATAACTAAACTACTGGAAAGATTATTTCTTTCTTTATTTAAATATAAAGAAATTCAAAGGCCATGTCTGTCTAATGATGGATTTGTTTATATGATACTTATAGAAATGGAAACTTTTTAAGTAACAAGTACAGCGACGATCAAAAAGACTGCATCACCTGTGAAAAAAAAAAAGACTGCATGTATAATGTGTTTTAGTTTATCTTTCATATAAAGATAATATTCTTATGAAGTAATATCATAATAAAACTAATGAAAAGACCTCTAATTTTAGTGAGCGATGTTTTCTTTCTTTATTTAAATTTAAAGAAATTCACAAGCCATGTCTAGTGTCTAACGGTGGATTTGTTCTTATGATACTTTATAGTAATAACCAGTGTTTCCCCCAGGACAAGGGCGCACAGGCCTTCGACCAGTTAATTTTTGATCTTCCACCAGTAAATTTTTGAAAAGAAATGTTCCCCTTATTTTTGGCATTAATACTGTATCTTTAAGAATTTAAATAAGAAAAAACCTTCTGCTAACATTTACCGGTGGACGTTTCCCCGAAGGCCTGTGCGCACTTCTCCTGGGGGAAACACTGCAGAAACTATTTAAATAACAAGTGCAACAGCGATCAAATAGACTGTATCAACTATAAAAAATGTGCATGAATAATGCATTTTGTGTTTATCTTTCATTTATAGATAAAAAATTTTCAAAGCAGTCTCATAACAAAACTGAACAAAATACATTTAGTTTTATTGAGCTACCTTTTCTTTCTTTATTTACATATAAAGAAATTCATAAACCATGTCTGGTGTGACTAACGATGGATTTGTTCGTATGTTACTTACAGTAATGGATATTCTTTAAGTAACAAATACAGCAGTGATAAAAAAGACTGCATCACCTGTGAAAAAAAAGTGTGCATGTATAATGTGTTTTACATTTATCTTTCATGTAAAGATAACATAGCAATATCATAACAAGGCTAGTGAAAGGACCTTTAGTTTTAGTAAGAGATCTTTTCTTTATTTATTTAAATTTAAAGAAATTCACAAGCCATGTCTGGTGTCTAAAGGTGAATTTGTTCATATGATACTCGTAAAAGAAACTATTTAAATAACAAGTGCAACAGCGGTCAAATAACCTGCATCAACTATGAAAAAAATGTGCATGAATAATGCGTTTTATGTTTATCTTTCATTTATAGATAAGATTCTTTGAAAGCAGTCTTATAATAAAACTGAAGAAAATACATTTAGTTTCAGTGAGCTACTTTTTCTTTCTTTATTTACATATAAAGAAATTCATAAGCCATGTCTGGATTTGTTCATAAGATATTTATAGTAATGGATATTCTTTAGTAAGAAATAAAAGGATTACAATTACAAAAGGACTACATCTCCTGCAATAAAAAAAGTGTGCATAAATAATGTTTTTTTTTTTTTTTTTTTTTTTTTTTTTTTCTTGTAGGGGAAGATGGGGATACTTAAGTCATTTTTAAACTTTAATTTTTTTAAATTTTTTATAATTTCTTAGAACAAAATAAAATATTGAAAATGAAAATTTGATATTACTTACCCATCATACGTGAAAATCGAAAAAAAACTCTAAAATTGAAAATCGACTTCAAATTTTGTATGTACTTAGTATGTAAGAATGGGACGAAGCCTATTTAATATCAGTAACCTCGGTTATTCGGAACTATTTTTCTCGGACTCTTAAAAAATTCGTTCTGATGAAAGGTATAAAAAAATTTTCGAAATTTTGTATTTTAAGGAGTGGACTTAAAAGGCACACATAATCAACACAAATTTTGCATAAAAAACAAAGTCGATCGGATTATTAGTAGCTGAGATATTTGTAATCCTGTTTTTCACATTCTTCGATTTTTCGTGACCCTGTATTTCATTCAAATTTCAATTCAGAGATATATTTAAATTGGAAATGAGACGCTTAATCCGATGCAGTAAACTGTTAGTTAATAGGATTATTATTTTTGGAGTTATAAGGTTGTTTCTTTTACGCAGTTCGGTACTACTTGAGTAGTTTGGCGTTTTATATAATTTGTCGAAATGTGTACATCAGCACTTCATAAATAGAGCATTACTATGTATATTAACAATATTAAAATATACGTTTAAATTTTTTTGGAATAGCGAAGCATTGTATAAATAGTTTTCACATGTTTTATTTTCCTATATTATATTATGCATATTCATGATGGGTAAGTTTTACGGTGGCCCCCAACGACTAGTTTTTTCTTCAACTGAAAAACACTTTCAATTAATTTTGAACTATTTTTCTTTGTCTAATAATTTTTTACTTTTTTTTTACATCGTGGTTCAAGTATCCCCATTAGGGGGATACTTGAGCCATGGCGAAGGGATACTTGATCCAGTACGAAAAAATACCTACAAAAGTAATTTTTTTCGCTTTATTTTTGCACAAATATTTTACAGAATGATAAATTAGGATACATAAAGTCCTTCAAAACCAATTGAGAAAATAAAGCTAGTAATACGATCATTTTTTGACGTTATATCTGGTGGTCGAAAGATCATTTCAACTTGAGTTATATTGATGGTAGCAACATCTTTTTACTTTCAGCTACATGGTAATTCAGTACTGCCCTCTGTTGGGGACAATAGTCATTTCTTTGATTAAAAAAAGTTACAATAACAGAGGTTACAATTTCAATATAAAATATTAATCCTAATATATTATATTAAAATATAAATATTTTAATATGTTGGGTCCAACTAATTAAAGTATTGGAGATTATGACCTGTAAAACAGTTTATGTAAGTTATTTTAATGTAATAAAAGTTAAATTGAAAACTATACTTACATTTATCGAGACAGGCTATTTTGTCAGTCAAAATGAAAAATAAAATGAATATTTGCATTAAAAAATATACATTTAAATTTTTTAAAGAAAAATTCATTATTTTATGAAAAAATAAATAAAAAATTCTTCTCTCTTTTATACAGAAAAAAATCTATTAGTTAATATAAGGACGTAATTTTATTTTTTGTTTGTTTCACCCATGTCGAATTTCCTAGTGGGGATGGTTGAGCCATGGCTCAAGTATCCCCAATCTCCCTGGCTCAAGTATCCCCATTACCACCATTTTTGTTTATCAGAGTTTTACTAAATAAAGCATGCAGCTATTTGAACTATTTTATATTCAAAATACAATTGAAATCATACTTATTAAATTTATGTATATTGTTGCAACTTTAAACAAAACTTTGATTACAAAAAAAAAAAGAAAAAAAACCATGCATTAAAATATTTACTTTAGACAGGGAAAAAACAAGTATTAATCACCATACTTTCAAAATGGTACCAAGGTATGTGATTTCTTTTTTACATGTTCAGAACTATAAATATGTTACCATATTGCCGGTTTTAGGAAGAAAAATTAACCAACTGTAGAGATAATAGGGGTGGCTCAAGTATCCCCACTCTCCCCTATAGATAATATTTTTACAAATGAATCTCCTAAGAAAGCTAGTAAAAATACCTTTAATTTTAGTGAGAGATCTTTTCTTTATTTATTTAAATATAAAAAAATTCATAAGCCATGTCTAGTGTCCAACAATGGATTTGTTCATATATTTATAATAATGGAAACTTTTTAAATAACAAGTACAGCAGCGATCAAAAAGACTGCATGGCCATTGAAAAAAAAAAGGTGAGCATGGATAAAATGTTTTATTTTTTATCTTTTATGTATTGATAAATTTTTACATAGCAGTCTCATAACAAAGTTAGAGAAAAGGCCTTAATTTAGTGAGAGATGTTTTCTTTCTTTAATTAAATATACAGAAATTCATAAGCCACGTCTGGTGTCTAACGATGGATTTGTTCATATGACACTTATAATAATGGAAATTATACTAATGTTTGATAATGTTTACATAATGTAAACATTCTGTAACATAGAAATTATACTAATGTTTGATAATGTTTACATAATGTAAACATTCTGTAACATGGAAATTATACTAATGTTTAATAATGTTTGATAATGTAAACATTCTTGCAATGAGATTTCTGCGTTATTGTACACCAGTATATTCTTAGAAAAAAATGTCGTTCTGTTAAATAGCAAAAATGTTTCGATTAGATGAAACAACACTTTTTCCAAAAAACTATTGGTGTGCAAAAGCGCGGAAATCTCATTTCAAAATTTTAATGATCGATCTTTAATTTCTTCATTTAAATATAAAGAAAATCTTAAGGTATATATGTTTAACGATGGATTTGTTCATCATACTTATAGTAATAAAAATTCTTTGAGTAACAAGTACAAACAAACAAACAGAAAAAAAAATGCGGAAAAATAGAAAAGTGACCATTAATAATATATTTTGTGATTATGTTTCATGCATAAATAATTTCTTACAAAGCAATGTTATAACTAAAATGGTAAAAACACCTTTAATTAAGTGAAAAATCTTTATTTTTTATTGAAACAAAAAGAAATTCATATACCATGTCTGTCCAACGATGGTTTTGTTCATGTTATATTTATAATAATATAAATTCTTTACTAAACAAGTGCAGTGACAGTCGAAAGAGCTGTTTCACCTGTGAAAATATAGAAAATTGTGCATGAATAATGTGTTTTCTGTTTATGTTTCATGTGTAGATAACATTCTCACAAAGTAGTCTAATAACTATTAAAACATTTAAAAGGAATATAATACTTAAATGCTATTCGTTAGACCTAAAACAATCGTTAATCGGCAATCGCATTTCCGTTTAATGTTCTTCCAAAATAAATTTATTTTATTATGCATATATTTTTTTAACATTTAAAACCCTTTAAGTGCTACGTATTTACATAATTACGAACGCACCTAAAAATATCTAAATACAACTTCAGTATGTTGTTCAAAGTTATTAAATTATTGTACCTTCTTTTTCAAATATTAAAAAAACATAACAATAGCATTAGAAAAAGATTTTTTACCATTGCAGTTATGGTCCATTTTATATTTAGAAAGAAAAAGAAAAGAAAAACATTTAGTTGTGATTTAATGCATTCGCTTTCGTAAATTGACCGTCATTATTCTTAAGTCCTAAAAGAATCATTTATCTGTTATCGCATATTTTTTCAACATTAGAATTGAGCATTCCTGTAATGCAGTATTTTATCAAACATCACATTTTTTATTCAAATAGATATATTTCTCTTGATTCTTTACTAATGAAAATATCTTGCATGATTATTATAAAAATATATATACATTGCAGAAAATGCAATGCAATCCTAGAAACAAAACAAACAAAATGCCATGCTTTGGTAAAATAAAAATGAAATGTAGAGTATTAAATTGTTTTTTTACCCCTTTAGAAAAAAATGAGAAAGAATAAAAATGTACTCCATATATCTTCTTTTTTTTCAGTATAGTTAAATGAGAATTTCAACGACACTTTTTCTCTTTTTCTGTTGTTCTTCTTTCTTTTTGATGGATGTGTATATCAATTCATAAACTATGAAATAAAGCATTATCATGATGGTAGGAAAGAAATATTTCTTTTTTTTACAACATCAAAGAGTATACTAATAAACCGGCAATCACTTTTTCTAGCTCTGTACAAAAACTGGAACAAAAAATAAATATGTAAAGCATAAAGTATCTTTTATTTCTCTCTTATTCGTTTCTTTTATATATTTTTGGAATAGAGGATAATAATAATACATTATAAAATATATAATTTATTGTTCTATTATTAGAGTGGGATTTACATGATCGTTTTTTAAATCAGAGAAATACAGATCAAATATTAAATTAAACTGATGGACGGGTCATTATGATTTTTTCCCATGTCATGTGTTCGATATTTGCTTTTTTAAAATAGTATAGAACATTTTCTTCTTAAGTTATAGTACTATCAACAGCTATATTCATGTCATTCTGAATAAAAACTTCACATGAAAGATCTGAACGTTTGACATAGGCAATGTACAGTCAGTAAAAAAAAAAAAAAAAAAAAAAAAAAAAAAAAAAACAATCTAGTGTAATTATGCCAAACTCTCAAATTTTTAACATGAGAATAACATTTGGCTTTATCTGTACATTTTGCTTCGTGTAAAGCTCACAAGAGCGAATACATTCTAATAGGGATTTTAAGTGAAATTTTAAATCTAAAAGAATATATTTAAATTAAAATCGCGAAAGACTCCGATGGAGCTTTTCCGTGGGACCTACACTATTTTGCATTTAAAAGTAATCTAGTGCTTAAATGCTCTTCGTTATACCTAAAACAATCGTTTATCTGCTATCGCATTTCTCTTTAATTTTCTTCAAAGGAAACATTATATTTTATTATATATATATTTTTTCTACATTAGAATTGAATGTTCCTCTAATACAGTATTTTACCAAACATCATAATTTTTCTTCAAATAAATTTCTCTGGATACTTTTATCATGAAAATAATATGAAAAAATAATGAAAAAAATTCTCATGCTTATTAAATGTATTTATATGTTACAAATACTGTAATGCAATTCTAGAAAAAAAGCCACGCTTTAGTAAAATAAAATGGAATGCAGAATATTGAATTTTTTTTCTACCACTTTAGGAAAAAAATGAGAAAGAATGAAAATACACTCAATATATTTTATTCTTTATTCAAAATAGTTAAATGCGATTTCCAACGATACATCTTCCCTTTTTGTGTTTTGTTTTTTCTTTTTTGATAGATGAGTATATCAGTTCACGAACTATGAAATAAAGCACCATCATGAAAGTAGGAAAGAAATATTTCTTTTTTTTACAACATCAAAGAGTATACTAATAAAACGGGAATCACTTTTTCTAGCTCTTTACAAAAACTGGAACAAAAATAAATATGTAAAGCATAAAATATTTCTTCTTTTTCTCTTATTCGGTTCTTTATGTACTTTTAGAATGCAGGATAGTAGTAATACATTATAAAATGTATAATTTATTGTTCTATTGTTAGAGTGGGAATCACAATATCGTTTTTATTTTATCGCAAAGAAATGCAGTTCAAGTATTAAATCAAACGTTTCTACGGATCATTATGATTTTTACTCTGATCATGTATGCGTACGATATTTAGTTTTAAAAATAGTATAGAATATTATTTACGTAAGTTATTGTAGTGATTAGTATGAACAGCAATCTTTTTTGTCATTCGGACTAAAATGCTTCACTAAAAAGATCAGAATCTTTGGCATCAACATTAAATAAAAAAGAATATTGCCCAGTTAAACTGATGGATGACAACATGAGCATCAAATTTGGCTTTTTCTGTATATTTTACTTCGTGCAAACTCCATTAGAGCCAAAAAGTTGTAATTGAGATTTTAAGTCAAATTTTAAATATAAAAGAGCTTACTTAAATCAAAATCGGGAATGACGCCGATGGAGCTTTTGCATCGAAACTATAATACTTTGCATTTAAATCTATTAATAATATGTTTTATAACACATTTGAACTTAGTTTATTTTGTGTTTGGCGATGCAGCTAGCTGAACGTTCTCGCTTTCGCCAACTCGCCAAGGTTGGTGCTCAAAACGTGATTCTTTCTGAAAATGCGTACGGGTCATTATGATTCTTCCTCTGATCATGTGTACGGTACATTATTTTTTCTTAATATCATAGAACCTTTTCTACGTAAATTATTGCACTGACTGGTATCAATAGCTATCTCCTTGTCATTCTGAATAAAAAGTTTCACTGAAAAAACTGAATCTTTGGCATCAGCATTGTACAATGTACAATCAGAACAAACTAAAATACTTATTTTACTAATAATTGTGTTTATGTTCAATTTGTGTTGAAGAAATAAGCTTAAAGAGCCATATTTTTACTATAATTTTGCCAAACTCTTAATTTTTCACAAGATAATTAAATTTGGCTTTTTCTTTACATTTTGCTTCGTGTAAACCCCATAAGAGCCAATACATTGGAATTTAGATTTTAAGTCAAACATTAAATTTAAAACAATTTATTTAAATTAAAATTGGAAAAGACTCCAGTGGAGGTTTTCCATGGAACGTATGCTATTTTACATTTAAAAGGAATCTAATGCTTAAATGCTATTCGTTAGACCTAAAACAATCGCTTATCGGCTATCGCATTTCCCTTTAATGTCCCTCAAAAAAGTTATTTTATTATGCATATAATTTTTTTAACATTAGAATTTAACATCTTTTTACTACAGATATTTATCAAACATCATAATTTTTCTTCAAACAGATTTTTTTTTTCTTGATACTGTACTCATGAAAATACCGTGCATGACAACAGAAAAAAAATGTATACCAAATAATGTAATGCAATTCTAGATAAAAAAAGGCCGTGCTTTGGTAAAATAAATTGGAGTGCAGAGTATTAAATTGCTTTTCTACCACTTTAGAAAAAAACGAGGAAGAAAGAAAATATACTCAATGTACTTATTCTTTTTTCAGAATTATTGAATGAGATTTCCAACAATATTTTTTTCCTTTTCCTGTCTTTTTTTTTTTCTTTTTGATGGATGAGTATATCAATTCACAAACTATGAAATAAAGCACTATCATAAAAATAGGGATTTTTTTTTTTTCAACATCAAAGAGTATACTAAAAAACCGAGAATCTCTTTTTCTAGTTCTTTACAAAAACTGGAACAAAAAATAAATATATTAAGCATAAAATATTTCTTCTTTTTCTCTTATTCGTTTATTTTTGGTACAGGACAGTAGTAATACATTAAAAATTATATAATTTATTATTCTATAATTAGAGTAACATTTACAGGATTGTTTTTAAGCCGAAAGGCGTCAGCACAAACAATCACCTCATCGAGATCATGGGTGAAAATCTAGGATTAATTAAATCTCGACTCGCATATTAAAATGCAATCGATCTGCCAAGTCATATCTTGTGTAAAAGACAACCAAAAACTAGATTTAAGCGATCAACTCGTATGTTTACCATTCTGCTTTCCCGCACTTAAAAATATGAAAAAAAGGAGGATTGGGAGCAGGGAAAAATAATGGTAAACCTATGGGTCAAACGCTAAAATCGGGTTTTTAGGTGCTTTCCATTAACAAATGACTTGGCTGGACGATTGAGTTTTATTAAGGAAATCAAGAATTAACTAATCATAGATTTTTACACATGACATCGATGGTGTGATTGTCGATGCTGTCGCTACCCAGTCTATTTATTAATTACAAGAAAATGCAGCTCAAGTGTTGAATCAAACTGTTGTACGGGTCATTATGATTTTTCCTCTGATCATGTGTACGATATTAATTTTTTTAATAGTATAAAATATTTTCTACGTACGTCATTGCACTCATTGGTATTAATAGCTATCTTCTTGTCATTCTGGATAAAAGCTTCACTGAAAAGATCTGAATCTTTGGCATCAGTATTGTACGATGTACAACCAGAACAAGAAAATAGCTATTTGACTAGTAATTGTGTTTATAATTAATTTGTGTTGAAAAAAATAAGTTTAAGGAGTCATCTTTCCACTGTAATTTTCCCCATACTTCTAATTTTTTCACATGATAATCAAATTTGGCTTTTTCAGTACATTTTACTTCGTATAAACCCCATAAGAGCCAATAATTTGTAATTTAGATTTTAAGTCAAATACTAAATTTAAAAGAATTTATTTAAATTAAAATTGGAAAAGACTCCAGTAGAGGTTCTCCGTGGAACCTATGCTATTTTGCATTTAAAAGGAATCTAATGCTTAAATGCTATTTTTTAGACCTAAAATAATCGCTTATCGGCTATTGCATTTCCGTTTAATGTTCTTCAAAAAAAATGTATTTTATTATGCATATATTTTTTTAACATTAGAATCGAATATTTCCCTACTGCAGTATTTTATCTAACATCACAATTTTTCTTCAAATAGATTTATTTCTCTTGATACTTTACTCATAAAAATATCGTGCATAATAATTAAAAAAATATTACAAAAAATGCAATGCAATCATAGAAACAAAAAAAAAATAAAAACCGCTTTGGTAAATTGAAATGGAATGCAGATCATTAAATTTCTTTTCTACCACTTTAGAAAAAAATGAGGAAGAAAGAAAATGTACTCAATGTACTTTATTCTTTTTCCAGAATTGTAAAATAGGATTTCCAACAATATTTTTCTGTCTTTTTTTCTTTTTGATAGATGAGTATATCAATTCACAAACTATGAAATAAGCACTGTCATGAAAGTAGGAAAGAAAAATTTATTTTTTTGCAACATCAAAGAGTATACTAATAAACTGACAATCTCTTTTTCCAGATTTTAACAAAAATTGGAACAAAAAATAAATGTGTAAAGCATAAAGTATTTATTTTTTTTATTCGTTACTTTTATATATTTTTGGAATACAAATTAGTGGTAATACATTAAAAATTATATAATTTTTTGTTCAGTTATTACAGTGGGATTTACATGGTAGTTTTTTTTATGGAATGTAATACAGAAATGAAACTGTTGTACGCTGTAAAAAAATTGTAAATTTACGGTACTTTACCGTGAATTATCCTGTAAATTTATGGAATCTGTCACTTTTTTCACATAAGCGGTCAACTCCGATAATTTTTTGTGTTTTACGGGCAAAAATCTTTAATATAATGGCAAAGTCCGGCAATATAGGTATAAAGTTCGTTTTTTTACGGACATTGTTTAAAATCTCTGCTGCAGAATTTTTTTTTTTTTTTTTTTTTTTTTTTTTTTTTTTTTTTTTTTTTTAGTGGACGGGTCATTATGCATTTTTCCTTGATCCATGTGTACAGTTTTTATATTTTTAAATGGTATGGAATTTTTTTCTACGTAAGTTATTGTAGTGACTGCTATCGACAGCTAACATGTTGTCATTCTGAATAAAAAGCTTCACCCAAAGTCTTGAATCTTTGACATTAATATTGTAAGTGAGTAAAACAAATTCACAGTCAGCATGAAAAAAACTAGGAATTATGTTTTTATTTAATTTATTTTGAAGAAATAAGCTTAGGTGGCCGTCTCTCTACTGTGATTTTGCCAAATTCTAAAATTGTAACATGAGCGTCAAATGGGGCTGTTTCTGTACATTTTAACATTGTGTAAACACTATCAAAGCCAATACATTGAATTGAGAATTTAAATGAAATTTTATGTGAAAAGAGTTTATTTAAATGAAAATCGGGAAAGACTCCGATGGAGCATTTCCGTTGAAACGACACTAATTGGCATTTAAAAGTAATCCAATGCTTAAATGCTCTCAATAATATAAAAAATACAAAGTTTTTAACTCTAAAATTGATTTACATATGATGTCTTTATATAGCTTACACGTTACATACAACCATTGTAGATAAAGTTCATTTTGAAAAACAAACTAGTTGGGTGTGCCAATCCCAAAACTTTCTTCTATCTCATACCTACATTTTAATATTTAAAAAAATAGTTACAGATGTTAATGCCTTAATAATTTTAATTCAATAATGTACCAACGTTGATTTTTATCTTAAATTTCTGCTTCAATCAATTAATCGAAGTAAAAACGAGTTTCCTTCTCTGTTCGAGCCGATAGACAATAGAATGATAGGCAGATATTTTTTTTTAATTCAGATAGGACCTACTTGTCATAACCAAAAATAATCATGTACAAAAATTTTAGTTCAGTTCTATGCACAGCTTCATAGACTTTTTGATGGTAAAATAATGAAAATGGCACAGACATCATGATTATATAGCCCCTTTCCAACGGATTTTTTTCAAATTCAGGGAGGACCAACTAGCCATAGCCAAACAATAACACAAAAATTCGGTTCTATTCTATGCATAACTGCATATGGTTTTAGGTAGTACAATATTGAAAATGGCACAAAAATCGCTATTGCAGCTTCCCCTACGGACGGATTTTTATCAAATTCAGGAAGGAGCAACTAGCCATAGCCAAACACTTACACAAAAAAGTTGGTTCAATTCTATGCATAACTTCATAAAATATTAGGTCGTACAATAATGAAAATGGTACAAAAATCGTTTTTCCAGTGCCCCTTTTCAGTGGATTTTTTTTTTTCAAATTCAGGGAGAACCAACTAGTTATAGCCATACACTTACACAAAAAATTTGGTTCAATTGGATTCATAACTTCATGCACTTTTAGTCGGTAAAATACTGAAAATGGCACAAAAATCGCTATTACAGTGCACCTTTCCGGCGGAATATTTTAAAACTGGCGGAGAACCTGCTTGCCACAGCCAAAAGCATTCACAAAAAAATTGTTTCAATTTATGCATATGTTCTTACACTTTTTGATGGTAGAATGGTGACATACGGACAGACACATGGACAGACAGACATTTTGTAAAACATGTTTTTTGGAATCTCTGATCCCTAAAACGTGTAAATCCGCCGGAAACCGGAAATGGAAAAAAATTTCGATTCCAATGCTTTCTTCTATTGAAGATAGAAGAAAGTAAAAATAAAACCTATTTACAAGGTGCATAATTTCAGTTTTATTTACTTCCACTGTGAATCAAGTCTGTAAACTAATGCCCATGTACGAGGCAGTATGTGGAAACAGACTTGGTTCACTGTTCGAGTTGATAAAACAGGTTTTATGCACTTTCTAAAACTATCTTGTTTTTTTTTTTTTTTTTTTTTTTTTTTTTTTTTTTTTTTTTATGGACTTTGTCATTTAAACACATACAAATTCCTCACTTAACGATGCAGCATAATTTAATTTACTAAAATTATGACTCGAGTTATTCCATGGTTTCAAAAGTAGAAATCTGTGAGAATACGAAAAAAGAATGAATGATTGCGTTTGAAATCAATGCATCATAAAATTGTAAAATTTTACAACATTCTTATTGGTGTATTTTGAAAATGACTCGGATAGAACCGAAACATGTAAACAGTCTAATGAAAACATTGCTATTATTTGTAAAGTTTTCATTTTACACCTTTTAACAATAAAAAATATTAAAATTCTGGAAAATTAAAATATAATTAGTTTAAGATGTTAAGATAATGTTTTTTAATGCAATAAATTAAAATTATCTTTGTACAGCATAACAAATGTAATTTCGTCTTACCATTTCATTAGGTGCGTTCGTAATTGTGTAAATACGAAGCACCTATTGTTGTCGCTCAGTCCGTCCGTCTGTCCGTCTGTCTGTCCGTCTGTCCGCATATAACAACGCAAAAACTACCCAACCGAATCGTTTGAAATTTAAAATACATAATTATAAGATAATTTTGTCGAGTCATTTCAAATGTTATGAAAATCGGATGGATAGATCAATTACAGGGACGTTCAAAAGGATTCCGTTACATTACGGTCAATAGGGAAAGTTTTAAATACATTTTAATCGTTTGAAATTTAAAACATATAATTATTGTGTAATTTTGTCAAGTCATTTCAAATTTTATGAAAATCGGATGCATAGATCAATTACAGGGACAATCCAAAGGATTCCATTACATTACGGTCAATGGGGAAAAAGTTTCAAATGCATTTTAATGATGTTACACTCATTCGAACATAATAGAATTGGCATGAATCTATGAAATATATACTAAAATATGCATTCTGTACAATCTGTGATGCAAAGAATTTTTATTATTAAATTACAGGGCCACACAAAAGTATTCCACTATATAATGCTATACGGGGAAACAAGGTTTGGTACGTGTTTTAATTATATTCAACTATTTCGAATTTTATGAATAAGATATACGTTGCTGAGGTGTAATAAAAATTACTTCTTGCATATTTACAGAAACGTAAAGATTTCGACTACTATACTGTATCCGGAGTACGCTCTACTATATCAGTAAGATCTGAATATTTTTAAAACTTCATTATCGTACGAACGCACCTCATTTGCTACGTTCACGTGCAATTTCCAACTTGTTTTCTCTTACTCTAGAATAAAGCTTTCCAAATAAAAGAAATTTATAACAGAGTAACAATGGCAACAATGTTGCCAGCAATTTTTTCCGTAAAAATTGCAGTAAAATTACATACATTTTTGTATTATTATTAGTCTCATTTTGCCGTAAATTTAACGAATTTATTATATAGTGCTGCAATATGAACTGACAAATATATACAGTGCGTGTAAGAACTATAAGGACAGCAAAAAATATTAATTTTTTGATAAATTTTCAAATAAATAAATATTTTCCCCTTATAATATGCATAAGCATGCTGAAAAGAAAATAGAAAAGTCAGTAAAATTCAACTGTGAAAATTTTATTACAAGAATACATTAATTGCACAAAAAACCACTATTTTTGCCTGTGTAAAAACTATAAGGACAGCAAAATAAATTCAATATAATAACCGAAGATACAAGTATTTAATATATTATACGTCCAACTCTGAGTTTAATTATTTCAAATATTCCTTTTCTCCTCGACATCAATTTTTGCCACTGTGCGGGATTGTTTTTATGCTGTTCATCTTCAGTCATAGATCTGACTTCTGGTGCTGAGGAAAAATGTCTTTCATTTTTATAAGTTTTAGACCGATAAGTTTTAGACCAGGACTTCTTAGCAGTCTTTGCAAAACTTTAATATTTTTCTTATGGAACTAAAGTTTTTCTCCTAATTTGTGTGGATAGGCGCATTATCTTACTGTTATATCTGATTTTTCCTTCTAGAAGTCTTTCAAAACAGGAAAGATGGCCAAAAAGAGTTTATATATATGGCTTTGAATTAAATTTTCCGGAAAGATACACAAGTAACCCCGTGTCACTGAATGAAAAGCAGCCCCATGTCTCAATGAATCCGCCAACTAACTAACGTTTTTAAAAGATAACTTTTTCTTTTTTTAATTATCACAATAATAATTCCAGCCATCAGGACCATTTAAGTTTCACTCATTTTCATCAAAGAAAATTATCTGCAGCGGTTTGTCATCCCAAGTCATCACTTGTATGGCCGGAACAGTCAGGTGGAGGATTCATTGTGACATAGGGCTGCTTCTTGTTCAAAGATGTGGTGTCATGTATATATCTTTCAGGCAAAATTAATTCAAAGGCACATATAGATACTCTTTCTGTTCATCTTTTATTTGTTGCAACATTTCTGGCTGTAAAAAAGGGATATAACAGTGAGGTAATACGCCTATACACACAAACTGTGAGACAAAACTTTAGCTCCTTAAGAAAAATATTGAAGTTTCGCAATGGCTGCCAAGAAATCCTGGTCTAAACCTTATCGATAACTTATGGAGAGATCTAGCAAGACGAGTTTATAAAAATGGAAGAAATTTTTCCTCAGCATCAGAACTCAGACCTATGACTGAAGATGAATAGCAAAAAACAATCCCGAACAGTGGCAAAAATGAATGATGTCGAGAAATGATGGATTATTTGCAATAATTAAACTCAGAGGTGGGTGCATAATATATTAAATATTTGTTTCTTCGGTTACTATATTGAATTTATTTTACTGTTCTTATAATTTTTACACAGTGGTTATTTGTACAATTACTTTATTTTTGTAACAAATTATTCACGATTGAATTTTGTTGACTTTTTTATTGACTTTTCGCCATGATGATACATATTATAAGTAAAAAAGTTTTATTTGTTTCGATATTTATTTTAAAAAGTAATATTTTTTGCTATCCTTATAGTTGTTACACGCACTGTATGTCCTTTACAAGAACAATCGATTAATTCAATTTTTAGATATTCTAAAATATTTTTACAAAATATCAAAATATCTAAAAAAAAGTTTTCACATCAATTCAGAGACAGTACAAGAGGGATTTAACTGAAACATTTTTCACTTTTGTAACGTGTATAGAATAAAATATTTATGAATTTTTTTTTGCTATGAATTTTATAATAAATTTAAAATGACATTGTGCTTCTTCTAATTTATCATAAAGAAGCGTTATGTTTGACATTTCATACAAAAATCTGTTGAAACTTAGCAAAAAATATCTTTTATTATTTACATATAAAAAAAATATCTTCTATACTATTTTTTATAAAAAGTACCTTTATCGAAATGAAACAGTCTTAACACTTTGTTTAAATTTTTAGATAAATATCTCTCATCTATGATCATTGATGAATTACTGATAGTTTTCCTATAATGCTATGTAAATAATTTCGTTTGTACTGTATGAGAGAATGTAGATGAAATTATGTCTTTTAACGAAATCTTTCTACTTTAAGGCTGTTCTTAAATAAAAAAAGGCAACTTTGTGTCATAAGTTTTAATTTATTTTTGTTCAGAAAGGCATGAAACTAGCAAGTATTGTTTATATCTGCAGGTATATATTAGCAGAAACTATCTAATCGCACTCAATTTTCTGTTTCTGTTTTTTTTTTTTTTTTTTTTTTTTTACAAATGTAATAGATTATTCATAACAAGTCTGCAAAGTTCACGTTTTTGAACACGTTTCTCGACGAAAGCAGAAAAAATGGTCGAAAAACAGGATAATAACGGATGATCACGTGATAAAAATATCTTAGAACTGGATAGGTAATTTAATTATCATAAAATGGAAAACTAAATTCAATTCGAAATCACTTCCATAGCCAAGCCTTCCAATTTTATATGTTTCTGTTAAAAAATGAATTTGTAAATGTGTCGAAAGGTTTTGTGCTTGTTGAGCGGAGCAGTTGAGAACAACCTTAAGGGGGTAAGGGATACCAAAATCTTCAAATTAAAAATATTTATAAATTGCTTTAAAAATTACTTTGTTCTTTTCTTCTTTAAATTTTATTTAAATATTTTTTCTATCTTATCTGGAAAAGGAAATGTGGATTTTTTTGCTTTGGTTCGATTTCAAAATTTAGCTTTAAAGCAATAGTTGTCATAAAAACGACTTCTTGGAAAAATGCTGTTTTTTTCCCCTTTATGATGGGTTTTTTTCCCATTTCTCATACTTAAATTGTCTCATATTTAAATTATTGTTATTCTCATATTTAAATTGTTAATTGTTATCAGTCAAGAACCGTTAAATATAAAGAGTTCAAACTTGGACCGTCTTTTTCAATTGTTTTACTCTAATTGTGATTAAGGAAATTTGAAAAAATAATTACCTTTGATTAAAATATGATTTTTTAAAAAGAGTAATATCAACTTTTTCTCAACTTTTTATTTTAAATATTTTGAACTTTTATTTAAATTAATATTTTTTTAAAAACTAAGTAAAAATTAAAATTTATGTTTTTTTTTTATGATAAAAAAATGAATTTCTACAAGTAATATTTTGAGTTAAGAATTTTAAATTACACCACTTTTTTCAAAAATTAAAAATTTTTATTAAAAAAAAATTCTGAGACGCTTTATCATGTGGTATGGTTTTTAAATGATATGGTTAACCGACACAAAAAAATTCAAAATTTTAACTCAATAAATAAAAATTATTTTAAAATGTATCCTGGACCCTCTTAAACCCGGGCGGATCCAGCATTCCATTTAGAGGGGAGTCGTGGCACCTTATTTGTGGAAGGGGGGGGGGGGTCACATCTCTTAATAAGAAATTTTTATATTGATTGTTCCCTTATAAAATATGTCTACTTTTCTGATACTTTTAAGAGAGCATTTTCATTCTTAAAGACATAAACAATTGCATTAATATTCGTAAAAATATAAAATTTACATATTTTATTCAGATACCAAGCAATTGAAGAATTTCCCATTTTTTTGTTAAGGCAAAGAGTCATTCAGAGATTAAGCGCTTTAAGCCAAATTTTAGGACTTGACAGTTTTAAAAATGCCGTCATGAGGGGGGGAGCAACTGGCTGTCGCGTATGAGATATTCAAGTTAAAATCCCAAATTATACATAGATTTCTCAAAATATTCTTTGCTTTTATCGAAAAAAGGAAAACGGTAATTAATGATGTTTGTCCTGAATAAGTGTATTTGCAGTGTCAGAAATTCCTTATTTTGTAATTTACGAAGAGGTTTAAAGAGTTAGAAAGATTTTCATTGCTACGCAAGGGGTGAATTTGAAAGAATTTAACATATATTTCATTTTTAAAATCCGCTTAATAAATTTTCCTTTGGGGGGGAGGGGGGTCATGACGCCCATGACCTTCCCCTTGGATCCGAGGAGGCAAAATACATTGAACAGCAAGCACAAAATTTAATAAACACAGAGATCCTCACATCTTATGGTGTATTACAAGTTCAATTCAAATTAGTGCTGACTAGTGTCGATGCTAAAGTTTGCAATGCTATGAGCGAAGCGAATCCTCTACTAGTCCACTCAAATGACACTTTGTCGTACACTTTACAAAAAAACTATACAGTATTTTCACTTGAAATTAAACACAAATATAAATTATGATCTGTAGATTTGCAGAATATTATTTTTTTACAGAAATACTTTTCAAAAAATTATTATTTTAATTAATTTATTTTACATGCATTTCCAATGCGGACGCATTTTAGCAATTAAATAAAAAATGAAACGCGTATATTTTCAGAAAAAAAAATATAAATCATGGAGTAAATAATTATAGATAGAATCATGATTAATTTAATAAATGAAATATGTTTTCATCACTCCGCAAAATCGTTTGCACAGATGACACTTAAACATTTTAAAAGAATTGTATTATGGAATTTTTTTTTTTTTTTAGTAAAGTGGCAACAAAAGAATTGTAAGCAAATAAAATTAATTTTACTTACCCATCATACGTAGTATAGGGTAAGTCTTGCAATCGTTTTGAAAATCGAAAATTTTTTTTGACGGATTTACACGTTCCGGACTCTGGAGATTACGAAAAACATATTTTTAGAAAAAAAATTTTGCCGTCCGTCCGTCTGTGTGTCTGTGTGTCTCTCTGTCTGTCTGTCTGTCTGTCTGTCTGTAACCGCTCTATCTCCCGAACAAATTGAGATAGAGATTTGAAATTTTGTATGTGCTTAGTATGTAAGAATGGGACGAAGCCTGTTTAATATCAGTAACCTCGATTATCCGGAACTATTTTTTTCGGACCCTCGAAAAATTCGTTCTGATGAAAGGTACATAAAATTTTTCGAATTCTTTTATTTTAAGGAGTGGACGTAAAAGGCAATAAAATAACACACATTTTGCATAAAAAACGAAGTCAATCGGATAATTAATTGTTGAGATATTTTTAATCCTATTTTCCACATTCTTTGATTTTTCAAGACCCTGTATTTCATTCGAATTTCAATTCAAAGATATCTTTTAATTGGAAATGAGATACTTAATTCGATGCAAGAAACCGTTAGTGAATATGATTATTATTTTTGGAGTTATAAGGATGTTTCTATTACGGAATTCAGTGCTACTTGAATAGTTTGGCGTTTCATACAATTTATCGTAATTGGGTCATCAGAAATTCATTAATAGAGCATGATTATGTGTTAAAAATACTTAAATATACGTTTATATTTTGTTTTAGAATTGTAATGCATTTTATAAATTGTTCACATGTGTTATGTTTTCATATATTGTGCTATGAATATCCATGATGGTTAAGTATTACGGTGGCCTCCAACGACTAGTTTAAATTTGCCATATAAATGAAAAATTAAAAGAACTGCTTAAAGTTGTTGCCTCGATTCAAGCTCTTTATAAATGTACTAAAGCAAAGTTGGCCGATTCAGAAACTATAAATGGACTTTAATCATTTCTTACTTTATCATTTGGATTTAAAATAATGTTACGTTCTTATTTGTGGACCGAAAAAGGTTTAGTGAACGGTACTTTAGACTTTGTTGCGCGTATTAAAGAAAATCACAAGCCATCAGACCAGATACCGCGAATAATCATGGATAAATTTGAATACTGCAGTAATTTAACTTATAAGAATTGGTGCGTACCAATTCCCCCAATAATTAAATTCTGGAAAAATGGAAGCATAAATTGCTCAATAAAACAATTTCCTTTGCAATCAGTTTTTGCAGTTATAATTCATAAATCTCTAGGTTTGACATCAGATAAAGCAGTAGTAGATATTGGGGATAAAGAGACACCAGTTTGCTTAACGCACGTAGCGTTGTCGAGAGTGAAATTCCTTCAAGGTTTATCATTTAATAGAAAATTTCCTTACGAGAGATTCTACAATATAAAAAAATTTCATATGCTGGTATGCAGAAAAAAAGAAGAAATTAGAATTAAAAAAAGTTACATTTAATAGTTCTTAGTATCAACGAGAGTAGATTTTAATGTTTTTCCAAATATTTTGTTTGAATGTATTATTCTAAGATTGCTATCAAAGATTATTTGATGTGAATTACAAAGATTGAAAACATACCTATTTCAAATCATTTCAGATAACTCCAGAGGCTATTGGGAAATGTAAAAACATCTTTAAAACTTTTGATTAAAAATTAAAAAAATATTTTGTAAAATTTTGCTTCGAAAATATTTTTATTTATACCAGTCTTATATCACAGATAAAAAGTTCCGAGGAAATTCTTAATTATTTGGCTGAATTTACATTTCTAAAATTTAAATACGCTAAAACATAAGATAAAGTTTTTGCTTAATAAAGATGCAAAAATAATATAAAATAATAATGTTATTTTCAAATATTTATCTTATGAAATAATGCTTCGCGAATCCAAACAAAGCACGGCTTTTGCTAGTAATTAAAAAGCTTCCAATAAAAAATGGTTAGCAAGAAGCAAAAACGAGAAAGATTTTCAATAAAAGAAAAAAAAACTAATGCAAGGTATGTTTTAAAGATACGATACTGGTACGCACTGCAAAATCTGGTTTCAGAAATACGTCAAAAAAAGTTTTCTCACATCGAGAAACATCAACTTAAATTACAGGAATTGAGATAAAATTAATGCACTGTTTAAAAGCTATTCTAGACGTGCTATCTAGTGATTATAAAATAGATACTAAAATTTTTCAAGAAATTGCGAATAACATTTCTAACCTTTGTTTAAATCTTTACGGTTGGGACCCAGTGTCACATACATTACACAAAATTTTGAATCACGGAACTACTATTAAAGAATATGCATACCACCCAATTCGGCAGCTATCAGAGATGGCGGCTGAAGCCCGAAATATGCATTTTCGTCCATACAGTGAAAACTTTTCAAGAAAAGACTTGCTCATAGACTGCAATAAAAATGTAATTAATGGCTTACTTTTTTGTTTCGATCTTTATTTAAGAGTTGTTATTGCCAGAATCTAGTTTTCGAGCGATTCTGCAAGACATGGATGACATGGAAGATTATGCTCCAAAGTATGGTGAGTAGTAGGACAATAATTTGCGTAAATTGTTCAAAAAATGATTTGGTTCTATCATTATAATATATTTTATGTTTCCTTAAAGCATTTTATCTGCTATTGAACGCACAAAATAATTTAAATAATTTTGGTCGGGTTTTTCAGCAAAATGCCACACTGTGCGACGTTTGAAGAAGCGAATGAAATGTTGATAAATTTTTAAGTGTATTTTAACTATATTCTTTTATCAGTGTATACCATTTAGTAATCTGTATTTATTTTAGTACATATTTTTAGTATAATTTATGATGCTGTCCAATTCATAATTATGTCTCATCTATCATCTTTCGTAGATTACTTATACCGAGTGTAACAAAAATGACTGATGGATTTTAAAATTCAATAACTTGCAAACGGTGACAGCTATTTAAAAAAAAATTGCAGGAGGGTTATGTATAATGTCAGGAGTTTTTTTTACCATAATTTTTTACTTTAGTTCGCATCTCAAACAATAGGTGGCGCTGACGGTGATTGAAGGCCAGGTCGACGCTTCATTCAGCATTGATCACCTTGAACTTACAAATTAAAATAAAAAATACAGTCGAACCCGGTTTATAACGAACTCCCGGATATAACGAACGAAAATTTTGGTCCCGCCATTTTCCTATTGTATTTAATACAAATTTACCCTTTTATAACGAACTCCAAAATCTTAAAAATCGGTTATAACGAACATTTTTTTTATGTTGACCATCATTTTCTTTTTTTACTTTTCCACTGTTCCACCAGTCATTCTAAGCCTGCTTATAAAGTGTAAGCATTCTAATATAGTCAGCATCATTTTGCTCATTTATCCGAACTATAGTCAGCCTCGACTTGTTCGGATAATCGACGCTGTACTGTATTTCTATTCGTCTTCATTTTTCGTTAATTCATTTTTTAGAATTGTTTCAGTTAAATGCAATCAATTTTTTCTTAATACGTCATTATTGAACATGTAATGTACCATGTAATAATAGACATATTTTGTAAACTATAATATTTTTAACTGTTCGGATATAACGAACCGCCGGATATAGCGAACAAAAACTTCGGTCCCTTCAAGTTCGTTATAATGGGGTTCAACTGTATACTGGCATTTATTTCTTGCTCAAAATTATTAACAATAAACTTTTAATTGAGTGTTTAGTAAGAAAAACAGTCAAACTATTAACAAAATACCAAAATCGGATATTTGAATGATATAATAAGGTATTTGTACCCTATACGGACAGGGCTCTCAATATCGACACCCCTAATATTTTTAAAGGTAATAATTTGGATCGAGAGATGGCTAAACATTTTCGCGAAGAAAAGCAGTTGAAAAGATAATTAAGTCTGGAAAGTGTAAAAAAGCGCGCTGTTCGCCATTCAGGAGGAAACTTATTATTTCGAGATGTGCTGATCTTAATTACTTGTAAGCTTAAATTCTTATTAGATATGGTAAAATTACATTAAATGTTGAAAAGTGAAGTATTTTAGAAAGCTAATAAAACATATTTTCGATTGCTATTGCATATTTCGCTTAAAATATTTTTCCTTATTCATTTGGTACAAAATTTAGTAAAACTACGCCCGGTTCCATATATGGACAGCTTATGCTCCATCGGCTACAACTATAAGAAAGAAGAAAATTCAACGTTGCCAAGCAATAATTTGAAAAGTCATCAAAGTGGTAAAATCTTTGTTCAACAAGATGCTATTTGAACAAACCCCCAAAAACCTTCCTCCAAAAAACCCTTGCAGAAAAATAAAAAGAAGCCCCAATGCACCAAAAGAAGGATACCAATGGTATGACTTCCTCAACAAAGGAGAGCTGGTACTGCTTCTTTTGCAGTATTGATGCTTTTTCAAACATGCGGCCATGCATCACATGGGACTTACTGCCTATGGTGAAAAAGTTTCGACTTGTCCATGCTGTGAGCAATGAGTAATAACAGATGTAAATTCGCAGACAGATGCAATAAAGCTAAGCAAAACCAACAATATTACTTCATAATATTTACTAGTAACTAAGGGGCTTTGCACGGGTCTTCGAAGGGTAAAAACCGAGAATGCCCCCCCCCCTTTCTAAAATGCATGTTCTGAAGATATTTACTGTCCCCCCTCCTCCTCGCAATATTTTAAGATACATTTTTTTTATTCCCTCTCCTCTAAAATCCCTTGGAAAAGAGGCTCTTCCATACACACTGTGTAGAAAATCAATAAGGAAACACCTGTCCATAATAGGGACAGATAGTTCCTTATATGGACACTTGTAAACATTTTTTTGTTTTTATCATTTAAATTAAACCAGAATAATTACAAGGTCGCTAATTTTAATAATGATAGTCAATAGTCCAAGGATAGTGGTCACATATTTTCGGAGTCCTATGACTTGTACATAGGGGTGAAAAAAATACATTTTCCTTAGGGTGTCCATATTGGGTACAGGTACCTTATATTTAAAACCGACATGGTAGAAACTAGTTTCTTCCAGTAAGTGGCAAAAACTCGTAGAAGCTAAGAAATAATACTAATAAGAACTTTAAGCTGCAACGATTCATAATTCACGTATGTATTTAATGTATAAATAATTTAGTTAAATTAAAATAAAGATTATAAATGTTATTTAAAGTAGCAAAAAGTATCAAAAGGATCATATAAATACACTTTGTTTATATAATAATTTTCTGTCACTTAAATACAGAAAATTTCATAGCAGTAATCTGATGATGCACAAGTTTGACTATTGATATTATTGTTTACGGTTGAATTTCAATTTAAAAGTTATAAAAAAAAGAAATGTACAAAAAATTCTGTTATTTTAACATCACTTTTCCGAGTATTTTTAAATAAATAATACACTGCAAAACCTTAAAAGTTATCGTAGATACAAAGAGATGGTTCTTATTTAAAATGTATAATTAAATAATTGTAGCACAAAAATAACAGAAAAAAAACTTAATAAAATATCTTGTACAATTATTTTACAATATTGAAAAAACAAATTCACTTTTGTTGAAAAAGTAATAATTAACTAAGAGCATTCTATAATGTATATTATTAATTTAGCTAACTTTTCTTAACCTCGATTTTTTTTTTTTTTTATTTGTTCTGAATGAAAGAAAAGTTCAAAAATATTCATTCAAGACCAGCATTACTTGCTCTGCTAATGTCATTATTGAGGATGTAAAATTTGAAAAATGTTAATTTTCAACGGTATTTGTTTTTAAAAGCAATCACCCACAGAAATCATAACATTTTCTAGGATTTCCTTGGGGAAATATGTTTCTGAGACAGGAGTTTATTTTGATATGGGGTTATTATATATGGCACAAAATTTAGATGAATATCAAAAAGCAATTTTCTTGCCCTTTCTTCATGCTCAAATGTCAATTTTGATCTCATATACTTAAGATGAACTAAATAAGCTATCACTGCATTAATTGAGATTTGAATCTTGCATTTGTGAGTTTCCATAATATTTCCATCATTAAGTAAAGTTAAGCAAATTTTATGAGCAGCTGCAATAGAACAGTCATGTTTTTTACCTTTATCTAAAGCAACAGCAATAGATTTTAACATCTGTAACGAGTATTTAACTCTTTATAAATCATGATATTTATTTACAATTTTAACAACTGCTATGTCCTTAATATCATTTTCATCATTTTCAATTACCTGCAAATAATATGGATCATTCTTCTTCAAAGATTCAAAACTATCAAATTCTAATTTATTTATTTTTTAATTTAAAACTAGTCACAATATTTTATTTATTATTTATTCTGAATAAAATATATGTAAGCAATTTAATATCACTAAAAAGTCTCAGATTATGTCATAAAATGAATTTATGCCAGTTGTTGCCATTTTCTGCCTGTAAAAACCGGTTATAACCACTTTTTGCCACTGGCATGGCAGAAACTATTTTCTGCCGCAAAAACCCAGCCCTGATTATTTGCAAGCACTTTTAAATTATTTTAAAATACTGTGAACAATTTGATATTTAGATTAATAGGCATATTTTATGCTCCCATGCAGGAAATAAATCAGTACATGGTACACGATTATTGCTTGTTTAGATATTATAACATACGATGTTTCAAAATTGAGATACCAATGTGTTCATTTTTTATCTAAACATACTCAATTCGGTATGAATACATCGATTTACTCATTTTTAAGTTCATTTTTTTTATTTATAGAATGATAGAATTTTTCGGTACGAATTTTCCAAAATGGACATGACTTTCCGGACAGCCCAATAGAACGTAAATCTAAAATAAGTATTGACCATAAGGTACTTTTTTCCCATCTACAATAAAGAAAAATTAACATACTTCTCGTAAGTATTGTCCATTTTGAAATTCAAAATTTTAACGCATAAAAAATTACCTTTAAAAAAAATCTAATTTCGAATTTCTCCAGCTTTTTTAATTTGACAAAATTTACTAAGTTAATTATTGCAATATTGACACAAAGATTCTCAAATGATAAAAAAAAACTTTGCTATGGGAAATTAACTCAAAATCGTCATCTGTTGAGAATTCCAAAGATAAATTTGTTTTAATTCGTGTGTTGGGAAATAGGAACAACAAATAAAATTGCGTTTTAAAAATTACTGTGTAAGTACTATTGACTTTTAGACATGTTGCAGATCTGCAACACGGTGATACAAAAGGTTAAAAAGGATGATAAAAATAATGAATTAAATTATTTTAAATTTTATAAATGTAAAATTTATCAGACTGATAGGAGACTTCTAATACATTAAGATTTTGTAAAACTACCTAAAATTACCGATTAGGAGAGAAAAACTATTTAGAATAAATTATTTAAAAATTCAAATATGTAACATGAAATTAAAAATAAACCATTATAAAATGTAAACATATAAAAAATATATATTTACTATTCTAAGCAAAAACTACTATCATATTTCGAGAGAAGGGAAAAAGAAGGTTGTATAATAAAACTTTAATCGAAGTTGGCGATTGTAAGAATTAAAAATCCATCGGAGAAAGTGTTTTTTGGGGGGATAGCATCCAGGGTATGAAATTCAGGGCGTTATGGCGGGATTCGCGCCCAAAATTTTGAAATCCCGCCCAGAAGAATTTCGTGGGAGGGAGGCCATTTTCCAGAAATTTAGTGCAAAAATATTAAAAACGCTTTGTGAATTTCGTGATATTTTCGCGCGACTGATTGATATTTTTTTTTTTTTTTTTTTTTTTTTTTTTTTTTTTTTTTTTTACAGGGACTGATAAATAAATTTCATGATTTTTTTTTCCGCTATTGTTTGACAAGTTTTGACTATTTTCTGATCCGATTGGCAAATTCAAAGGCAATTCTGTTACGGAAATTATATAAAAAAATAGTCATCAAACCGTAAATTCAAATATTAGAATTTAATGGAAAAGTATCGCGAATGTCGACAAATGGTCCCCGTCAATAGACCGACAAATCGTCCCCCTACGTTTGGACCCAAGTTGGTTCTCTTTGACTCTGACCAAAACTTTTGTTTTTATGTACAATAAATGATATTTAATTCATGAAAGACTAAAATTTGTTTTCTACTTGTACAAATTTTAACTAATTTAAAAAAAATGTTTTAGGTATACACACCTCGATTTATCTTTTATAATGATTTTTATAAATGACCCTATGTCACACTAGAGCTCTCTCAAAGAGTATTTGAAACATTTCTGTAGTCTTTTTCAAACAAACAAAAAATCTATTACTCTTAAATCTGCAGCATTTAATGAGCACATAAAAAGCGTCTTCAAAGTTTATTCATATATCCATAGCTTACTTTATAATTTGCACTGGCACCTTGAATTAGTTCTAGGTTGATCTCTATTATAATGTAAATAAATCAGTGATAAGGATAATATTGAGGGTGGTGACGGTCT
Source organism: Maratus speculifer (assembly GCA_964019185.1). NCBI lineage: Eukaryota > Metazoa > Arthropoda > Arachnida > Araneae > Salticidae > Maratus > Maratus speculifer. The sequence goes on along the minus strand of OZ025295.1, from coordinate 298,547,038 downwards.
GACTATTAAGTTTCACAATAAATGTCCTGATATTGTAAGCTATGTATCTTTTATTAACTTGTAATCACCTAAGGGAAAAGTAAAAGCTTACTTCAACCTCTTGAATTATTTTCAATTTAATTTCAAATTTTCAAAAGAATCTATTACATTTACTTTTTATCTAATTTAATCTAAAATCAAACTGTTTTATCCAGAAAATTAGCAAGTTTACCGCTAATAAAACATCATGCAATTTAAAATGTTTCCCAAAACTTCAAAGCTAGCGGCAAGAAAATTCGCAACCCTAAAAGAAAATAAGATTATTTGAAGATTAATTAGAATTTAAAGAATATTTTAAAAAAGCCTGGAAATTTATCTGCCAACCTTTCAAACTTTTAACTTACCTTAAGGATGTAATAACTTATTTGACACATTAAAGTTATTTTATTTTGTATCAGCATAAAGTTTAAAGTATTTTCAGAGAAAAGTAAAAAAATCGTTGACAGTGACTTTCTTGATGCCGAAATAAAGTTATTTTGTCAAAATAAAATACATGTAAATTTAAAAATTCATAAAATGCAAAATGCAAAAGCAAATAGTTTTAAATTTTTAACTATGATGTCTAAGGTGAATAAATAAAGTTAAAAATTTTAATTTCGAAAGACTTCGAAAGAATGATATACGTGAAAACAAAATTAATTTCAAGCACTTTCCAAGAACATCTTATGTATTAAAATGCCTCTAGTACATATAAAATACACAAGAAAAAGTATGCTACTTTATTTGACTATTTCAAAGTATTTTTGTTAGATTTAAAATAAACATATACAGTAATTTCTGAACATTTGCTGATTTAACATTAGCGAGTTTTGATTATTCGCGATATAAACTTGTCCAAAGTCGTAATCACAAAACTTCTATCTCATGCATGTTAAGGATGTATTCGAAAAAGTTTTTTTTCTCCCTCATCAGCTGGAAATTTTCAGATAAATTTTCAGACTCATATTTGAGAGTAAAAACATGAAACTTGCTGTGATGATTTTTGAAGAGATATATAAGATGCCGTGTGATCTCATTTCTCACTCAATTCATTAGAATTTGATTTATAAGCAATTATTTTCTCAGTATGACTCTTTTTTTCGTTCCTAGATATCTCGCTTTGCAAAACTCTGTTCAAAACGTCAACTTTGGCTGCATTTTTTTTTTTTTAATGTCTTCAGCATTTATATAAAAAAAAATCAACAAGTACGGCACATTGCGTAGTTTCTAAATAAGAGATTTTGAAAATTTGACGCGTTTCAGAACAAAAATGAATTTAAAAATAAATCACAAAATAAGAAGTTTGGATTGGAATACACACTTAAGACTTCAAAATTCGCCATCACAGCGCCAAAATTAAATGACAATCTATGCCCATCAAGTGGATTCTAATGATACGAATTTCCGCATATTAATTCTTCAGATATGACTATGGCTATAATCACTTAAATCATGCAAAATGCACATAACAGCGCCACTTGTTTGGAGATTTACATTGAAATCTAATCTTTTGCAACAGCTTGTGTCACCATCTAACTGAATCCGAAATTTGATGAAAATTTATGCATTAGTTCTTGAGATACAGCTATTGCGGAAATCGTGAAAAATGTAGCATAGCAGTGCTACCTGTTGGGCAATTTACATCAAAATGTAAACAATTCTAAGTCATATTAAGTATTAACGGAGTCTGAAATTTGATGAAAATCCGTGCATTATTTCTTGAGACAGAACTATCGTGGAAATTGCTCTTTCTTGCTTTTTCGAAAAATTGTCTTTTTTTTCGAAAATATTTGTATGTACAAAGATCTTGAGTAGGTCACCGTTTGAGCGATAAAACATGTGTCAATCTCAATAAATATTTTATATACCTTTTAAGTGTATTTTTTTAAACTTTTAGAAATTTTTAGCATAGTTTGGATATTTCCATAGTACTTTGTTTTGATATTTAAGTAGGCTGTTTTGATTTACTGATTAAAAATATAATAAATATAATCTCTCTGTTAAAATTATTTTCAACGTTAGAACACCAGAAAATTCGTATTCCAAGCATACCGGTTTCGGTAGCATATAGCATAAATTCCTCAGTGCTAAAGATAGTGTAAATTTACTCATATATATACAGGGAAGATGGGGATTCACGCGACAAATTTCTTGACCAATAGGAAAACAGAGGATCCTAGGCAACAGCCAATAGGAAAACAGAGGATCCTAGGCAACAGCCAATAGGAAAGCCAATGTTGCCTAGGATCCTCTGTTTTCCTATTGGCTGTTGCCTAGGATCCTCTGTTTTCCTATTGGTCAAGAAACTTGTCGCTTGAATCCCTATCCTCCCTGTATATATATGAGCAAATTTCCACTATCTTTAGCACTGAGGAAGGTATACTATATGCTACCGAAACCGGTATGCTTGGAATACGAATTTTCTGGTGTTCTAACGTTGAAAATAATTTTAACTTTATCATATTGCACCAGGCAACAACCTTTTACTTATAATTTCTCTGTGTTTCAAATGAATTACTTTTGAATGAAAATCAAGTGAAAATTTGGTTTCGTATTCATTTTAGGTTTAAAATCTGAGATTTGAAAATGCTGTTGAAAATTCTGCCAGACCAAAACTATATGAGTTTGCAAATTTTCCTCTGAAATAGATTCCATTATCTAAAAATTTCAATTTTGTAGAATTTTTGTTTTCTACTATTCTAAAGACAAAAAATGTTGTAAAATATTTCATCAATTATTTTTTTATTTTATTAACAGAGAGAGAGAAAAAATATTAAGTTCATTACATTGCATTGTCCGACGGATTTAATCAGAACAACTTTCACATATATATATATACATATATATATATATACATATATATACATATATATATATATACATATATATATATATACATATATGTATATAACCATTATATAATATTTCAAATTATCACCTATTGCTAATATAATTCATAAACTGAGTATAAACCCATGATACAAGCAGTGTACATGCTAATTATTGAAACAACATTTATTAAATTATCAAATCACCAAGTATTTTTAAGACTAGATCGAATCACGTATAAATGAAGTAATAAATAAAATTCAAATATTATAACATTTTGATTACGACAAACGATGAATTTTAACATGGAAGCGAATGCATAAAAAAAGTTAAAAATAAATAAAAATAAATATGTAGGAAAACAAAATTTTATCAAATGAAATCATCGATAGCACATTGAGTCCATTTTACGTTATGCAGGATTCACAATGGAATATACATAAATTCAATGAGAAAAACATAAAAAAAACTATGATGGATAAAAATAGAACTTGTGATACGTAACTTCTTTAAAAGAAGTTTAAACTACATTATTATATATATATATATAGCCCCCCCCCCCCCGTGTATAACAATTCCGGGGTCAACCCTTCCACGAGAAAAAGAAACTTATTGCGACCATGTTAGGTTTTCGTATTCCAAACCGTTCACAAATATTCTAATTATTCAAAATATGGAAATATACAAGTAAAAGATTTATTCATTACTCATTTTTTTAAAACCTACAAAAACTATCTAATTATAATGTTTAAGTTCTAAAAAAAAACAACCACCAATTACGAGAAAAACAAACGATGTAGGCAAATCAATGGTGTTTCCATTCAAAAATGATAAATTCCAATTCTATAAAAAATATTGTGAAAAGTTACCTCCGATTTTAAAGACTATCTATTTTCTGACCAATGAAAGCGTTCCATAGTCATAATGGAGCGTTCTCATTGGTCAGATTTAGAGTGGGAGCTGTAAATGACGTTACTACATTTTATTGCGCTTTGAAATCTTTTCACGATTTCAAAAACAATATTTAACTAAAGCTTTTTATTTAACCCTTTGAGCTCTGGTGGGGAAATTTCTTCAAAATTCCAAATGTTACATTGGCACCAGTATTTTGCAAAGAAAAAAACCGCTTAACGATATACACGAAAAAATGCATTAAACCTTTTTTAAATAAATTTGGTCGAATTTTCTGGTGCCGTTTTGACATTTCGAAATTAAAATTATGTGGTAGAAAATTCTACCATCAGAGCTCAAGGGATTAAGGAAAGCGAAAGTGCGTTTTAAATGCAATATGTTAGAATTTTTATATTCGGGTTGCTTTAATTTTATTTTTTTTTACAGCCGTGAATGACTCTTGAGAATGACTTCATTGCCACGTCACGACACACGAGTGATTGTTTGCTTTTTACTGTTGACATTTGTTTTCGATTTTATAATGTGTTTTCTTTTAAGTATTAGCTAAAAAATTGAAGTTTCATTACAATCTCCCCCCCCCCCCCCACATCTACCAGATAGTTTTGATTTAGTTTTAAATGCAAATTTCTGTTGTAAATTTCTTTTCTTTTTTTTTTTTTTTTTTTTAGATTTTCCCCCCATGTTTAATCGCTGTATTTTTCAAAATTGTTTAAGTCTAAAGTGGCTATGATTGACCACAGTTGTTGTAATTTTTTATCATCATTTTAAAAATGCAAACACGTCATTTTGACGGGCTGTCTTCTAGTAAGTAATATATGCTTAACTTCTGAAGTAGAAATTAGAGGCCTAACTCTAATGCAAATATTACTATTTTAAGTGGTTTTTTTCTATATAAACTTAAATCATATAACTAAACACGCTTTTCAGCTATACAAATATATTCTATCACAATTGCCTGAAAAGTACGCGTTGAATATTTTTCATTTGATTAAAAAATATTTTCCAATATCAATAATTTTAAAATCATATTTAATGGTCTTATCATCAATATTCTGATTGCAAAAAATTAAAGATTTGATATTTAAATTAACAATTTGGATTGATTAATTGCATAATAAAGTATTTTGAAAAATATATATGTTAAACAAAACACTATGTACTATCATTTAATTATAATTAATTTTTCAATTAATTATCAGCAGTGAAATTACGCTTGAAATTATTGAATATTTAATATGTGTCTATCACATTGCTAACAAGTCGTAGAACCAACATAGTGAAAAATGTCCAATCCGGGATTCGAACCCGGAACCCTTGGAGTTATATGATATATTCACCGAAGCTGGTTTATTTGTGTCTCATGTTACGCCACAGGCTTGAGTGCTCATGTAGACGTTATCATCTTGTGCTGCATTTGCAGCCTTACAAACAAAATGTAAATGAGAAATGGCAAGCTGTGCATCGTCCTCGTACCTTAAATGGTAGAGCACTTGGAGCGCTATTCAAAGTGTTCCGGGTTCGATCTCCGGTTTGGGCATTTTTCACTATGTTGGTTCTACGACTTGTTAGCAATGTGATGCCACATATTAAATATTAAACCTGTACTATTTTTAATCATACATATCCACTTGTTCAATTGAGAAAACGGAACTATTCAGTTTAATTTTCATAAATGGCGTTTAGGCCTCTAACCAAATCTTTGGATGCGGCCAAGTAATGCGCGTACGGAGAATTCATCCTCTAATGGCGAGTATCGAGGTTTAAAACCGTAAGGAGGGTGATGCAATAAATAACACATATGATATTACGCAATGCAAATAATTCTTAAATATAAATATTCGCCAGTGCATTATAATTGTTATACAGATATTTTTAAAATATTGCGCCATTGCTTATTTGCAAAAACATAAATTTCTCGTCTTTAATATCGAACAATGTCCATCTTGAAAATCAGAGAACACCAAAACATAGAACAGATGGCATCTTTGATGGAATATTTTTTGTTTTTTCTCTTATTTTATTTGATTTTTACAATGTCGTTATGTGTATTATTTTCTGTACATTTTTAAAGCGAACGTTTTATTGGACGATAGCAAAAACGTTTAAAAATCATTATTTTTTTCTTCACTTCATAATGGAGATACTATAAAAATTACAGGGACGTCATTAAAAAAAACTTTACCGATATATGTAACCCTAGCGACCTAACAGCTCAAAAATTGGAAAAGAAATTTTAGATTTATTTATATGACAATATGCGCTCTAGATTGGGATTATTTAAGATAATATAGCTCTCACGAATACGGTTAAATTGAAAAAAAATCGAATGGCAACACCATTTTTTTCCTACGTAAATTCATCAGCGCATAAAAAATATCATAAATGACAATTGGAACTATACAAGTATGGCTGAAATTGCCGTTGAAATATCGCGTCACTCAAGCTTAATGTGTTCCTATGTAATATAACATTTAGCATCTGAAACAAATGATTACATTTTTATTTATAGTATGCGTGCTCAATCAAAACAATGCAACTCAAAAACATATTTTTAAACAAATCTTAAAACCTTACATAGTTCACAAGTGAAAAAATAAAACGACTAATGAAAAATATGTCTTGTTACCACTCCTTCTTTTTCGCATATCAAAAACGTCCTCCCTCGGTACGATAGTGGATTCAGCTAATCACATCCTAAAAGGATTTCAATTCAGGAGTCCAATTGGTCCAGGAGTTTCAATTCAAGCCCTGCTTTCAAATTTCATGGTGTACCCAGAGATTATTTGGGATTTCAAATCGTATAAAAAAATTGCGCATTCCAAATGATATTTATGGTCGTTACACCGGCATTAACAAACAAAGAGCATTATGAAGGATCAGTGCCAGTTCAAAGATGAGGTATGACGCACTTTGCATAAGTCGCAGGAATAAATAGTAGAGACACCAATCACAGAATATATAATATGCAAATCAATGCGTATGGAAAATGTTAATATAAACAGTTTGAGAAGATAGTTTCTTCAATCAATTGTTCGTATGTACAAACAAGATGATACATACAATGAAATAACGAGGTGCATGATAAAGCTGTTTTATCTCAGCGGGGAAAATGCAGCTGAAACAAAGCGAGTTTATCGCCGAAATCATAAGTAATCATTTGGTGAAAAAGTTCTAATCCTTCACTGCACAATTTTTCCAGTTTTCATGGTTTCTTTTTAAATTTATATATCGTTTTAATAATGGGAAAAGTAGTAAAAAAAGAATTTCAAATTTTGAGCTAAAATTTGATATTTTATGATGTCTACCCTATATACACAGTTCGGAATTTTTAAATATTGTATTGATATATTTTACAATTAAATGGGCTTAAATTAATCGATTTTATCTGCTTAACAATCTAGAACCAGCTTTAAGTATTAATATTTTTAGGTATTGAATAAAAATAATAAAATTAAATTTTGTCTTGATCTTTTTTCCAAAGAACAACACATTCTAATTTCTTATAACATGCAGCCGTCTGACATGTACAAAATAAGTGTTATTTCATTTTTTGAACTGTTTTTGATCAGTTAAAGCGATCCTGTTGGCCAAATTTAGGGCACATAATGAGAATTATAAGGTTTTTAGGTTTGTGCCAGATGTGGCCTACACTGTAAAAAAAGGGGTCTCGATATACTAAAAAAACTTTAGTGATCCTTGTAATTACTAAAAAAATTTTAGTAATTTTAGTCGGTTACTAGAAAATCTGTAAGAATTACTAGAAAAAAGTTAGCAATGAATAGAGTTAATAGTTTTATATTTTTAATAGCTATTACTAAAGCTCACTAGGTGTGGCCTTGATAGCATAGTGGTTATAGTAACGGCTTCCAGGCTCAAAGGTCCCAGGTTCGATGCTGGACACAGCCAAATACGCCCCGAATGTATGTAGTGTAAGTACTCGTTACTAACGGGATTATGAAAATCCTGTCGGAGCAGGTAGCAATGTTTGGTACTGCCATCTATCGCAGTTTTGCCGAAAATCTATCGTTTCAGAAGTCTGGATACAGCTCGAAGGAAGCTCCTGCCCTTGGGCGTACGTAAAGGTTATTAAAAATCATTTTGGAGCTATTACTAAATTTTGCTTGATGGTTCATACTAAAAATTTTTAAGTTAGTTATACAAAAAATTCTTTTGTTCAGTATACAAAAGAAATGCTTGTTTCACTTGCAAAAAAAAAAAAAGTTTGTAATGGTTACTAAAAAATTCTGTGGAATACAAATTTACTAAAAATTTTTTAGTAACCTCTTAAATTTTTTTTTTAGAGTGTATGGTGCAATGAAGAATGAAGTGCTAAGAAACTCATGAGTCACAATCTCATGGGTTGACAAATCGGCGCTTGATTTCAAGCACATTACAACATGCACCCAGAAAAAAGGAATTGATTAAAACTACACTGTAAAAAAAATCTGTAAAGGTACTAAACATTTTCTAGGAAACTGGGATTCCAAGAACTTTTCATGTAACGATAACAGGGAAAATCCATGTAACTGATTCTGAAACTTGAATTTTTGCTGTTACCGTTACAGGAAAAGTTCTTGGAATCCCAGTTTCCTAGAAAAAGTTTAGTACCTTTACAGATTTTTTTTTTTTTTTACAGTGTACAAAACATGTTTTGTTGAGTGCATTTTGTTTGTTTTAAACGAATTTTTTAGTTAAAGAAAAAAATCGGTTTTGTCGCTCAAGCAAAAAAAAAAAAAAATTGTTAACACTCTTATCAAACTTTAACAAAATTTCATAAATTTTATTTGGGTCTCACTAAATTCTTGTATTTTCAATTTGTAATTTCAACAAAATTTTGATGTTTTTGCAAAATTTAAATTGTTGTGTAGTAGCCGTAACTCTCTCATGTTATTTTGTTTAATGGACTTATATAGCTGTAAAGGATTAACATGATTTTTGGATAATAAAAATTCTTCAAACTGAGACAGAATAATGACGATATTATTTAGCTATTATGCATTTCGGATGAAAATTGTGGGCGGAAAATTGCAAAAAAATATATCAACATTATTTTTTTGTTTATTCAAACAAAATTTCCACTGACCCATATTTAAACGGAAAGATTTATTGGACCAAACATTTTTTTTTTTTTTTTTTTTTTTTTTTATTCAACAAAACTTTTTTTTCTGGGTGTGGTGTTTCAATAAAAAAATTTTCAGTTTTTTATGTTAAAACTGTTGCACAGATTTTATGTAAAAATTGTTTTTTATTCCACCATAAATAAACATCATACTAATTTGTTATAAATATAATATTTTATAACTATCTCCAACCATTTGTATGCCATTTTAATATCAGTATAATCATGCTAATTTAAGTAAAATAACTAATTTGCTACGCTCGGAAACTGAGTTTATTCACGTTATCATCCAGGAAATGATCTATTGCCCTGCTTAATGAAGCACTTTAGAAACCCATTTACAGATTATTTAAGAGGAGTTTGAAAATCAGTTTGATTTATTTTAAAGTTTCCAGCATGTGTTAGTAGAATAGATAATTAAGAATGATTGAAACTCTAGTTTAATTTGGTTTTTGCTAGTTTTCTTCAAACGTTTTACATAGGCAACATTTGGGAGTTAAAACGTTTTAATTGAAGAGTGTACAAATTAAAATTATTCTTATGACAAAGGTAAAACCTCCGTAAACAGAAATTATCTGTTGTGTATAAATTTTATAAATCAAAGGCACAATTCCTTTTCGTATGTCTATGGGAATTTCTGAAAGACAATTTTCAACTCCATTGCATGTTTTCTAATTGAATTGGATTCTAACATACGATTGATATTTAGATCTAATGTATATAGAAATGTATACGTCATATAGAGGACTGCACAAAATATTAGGATGTTTTTTCATGTATCAAACAAATTTCGAGGTTTAATAATAAGCTTTAAAGGGAAAATACACGTAGCATGCACAAAAATTACTGTTATTTTTCGTTCATCAATTGATGATAAAAAGTTAATCATCATAAATTTATTTAAAAACAATTTTTATTAAGATAGAAAATCCATCAATAAAATGGGAATGTATATTTTAATTCAAATATTGTCTATTTATTATATCAATTTTGAACCATAATTAAGGTTTCATGGGGTAATGACGCCAAATGCTAACATTACGTACAATTGTAAAGAATCAGAGAGATTGCACCTACGGGTTCTTGACAGTAGGGCTCTATGTCATTTGAGTCACAAACAACCACTAAAAATTAAATTTCATTTATAGAGTTTATCGCTGGAAGGAGTAACGCCCCATTTTAAAATTTGAGTGGTAAGTTTTGTGATCTGATGATTATATATTCATTATCAAATACTTCGTTTATTACATAACTTTGTACTGTATTTTATTTGTATTTTCAAAATATCGTGGAAGATTCTGGATGTGTTTTTACGAAGTAGTCTGTAGTTTAAAATATACTGCACAATAAATATATCATGTTAATAACGCCATTCACTTGATTTTTTTCATTGATGAAGCTAACATGCGAAGAAGACTTATTTTTTTATTTAATGTGTATCATTGTCATTGCTGAAAACTTCTTTGGAAATAAGCACGTAGGAATCAAATCGCTATCTAAAACTTGCTAGATAAGTTCTGTGATCTGAATATTATATATTTAGAAGGAAATACTCTGTTTATTATATAAACTTACATTGTATTTCATATACTTTCAAAATGTTGTGGCATATTTTGGATGTGTTGAAAACGTAAATTGTAGTTTAAAATGTACTGTGCAAAATGTATACCGGGGTAATAACGTCATCCACGGATGTTATTACCACCGTTGAGTCCTTTTCATTTGCAGAATTACATTTTTCATTATAGTTTTTCTCCATTTTATACACGAGAGACCATTATTGTCACTGTTGAAAACTAAAAAGGATAAAGGGAAAATTTGTATGGCCTAAGTACAGCTAATTTTTTCTTATCAGTAAAATTTATCAAATTATTATTACTGCATCCCAATCACGCGATTAATGATAAGTAACAGAAAATTGTCAATTTCTGGGCCCGTTGAGTTTGCATCTTTTGAATTGAACAATTTGAATGTCATTATTCCATTTTATTTTATATATTTATTTGGATGTCGACATAGGTGGGTAAAAACACCATATAGCATTAGTTAAGAAATTATTTCATTATATTTAATGAAAGCACATCTGCTAAAATATTCTTTTGTGCATACATAGTTAATAAGGTGCTGTATCAAATCCAATATTTGTTTGATAAGAAAAAAATCTATAACTAAACCGTGAAAATTAATAGAACCTTAATGTGGAATTATTAACACAGGATACCTTATTTTGTGAATGAAAAATTTTTGTTAATTATTATAGTTATGTTAGAATTGTGTCATTTCATATTCATAAACCAAACTGAACCTTTACACTATTTAATACATATAGAACAATTAATGACGTAAATTTTTCTACCTGAAATTTTATTACCCAGAACTAGTTTCATTAAAAAAGAAATATATATATATCATTTAATAAAAAAAAAAACTGCTATATAAATTCAAAAAATAATTTAATTAAAAAGGATTTATTTTTTTTAATTTAAAATGCTATGAAAATTAAATGCACCATAGCTAAACTGCAGATATTTTTATCGATATTGAAAATTAACATTTGAAAAAGTCTGATACAACTATTCGAAAGAAAACCTGTTTCAATTACTTTAATTTGTCAGTATTTTAATTAATTTTTTCGTTTAGTTTTAAGAAATTTAATATCGAAATGTAAACGGCAGCTTTCACCAAGTTCGCTGCTCTAAGATCGGACTCTGATTTCTCTGAAAGCATATTAAAACGCACTTCTGTATTCACACTGATGCCAATATTTTATAATTATTCTGGAGTCTGATATAAAATCAACATACCGGAAATTTTATTCAACCAAAAATTTGAAAATAAAATCGAAAATGTACCTCTTAGATACAACGCTTATTTTCATATATATTTTTTCTGGTTTGAGCATGCAAATTTTGGATCAGACTCCGAAATAATTAAGAGATGTTGGCATCTATGTTATCAATATTAATTTTATTAAGGTTGAAGTAGTATATCAGCTTAAAAATATACGATAGAGTCATTTATTTGACCTTGACCAAAGCCTATTATATACGATTTTTTGTGCCCTTGTAAACAAGGCCTAGAGTATTTTCAATTGGGAATGGCTCTTGGGAACTTTGATCTGGATTTGGCTTTATTACAGCTTATAATTATATACTATGCAAATAACATAATTATCACTTATATTTCTTAATAACATTGAAAATTATTTTTTTGTCTTCTGTATATTTCGATTAAGGACAGTTTAACATAATACAGCAGAATTTAAATTTAATTAAATATACAGAGTTAGCAAGAAATAAAGTTGCTCACTTTTGAGAGTTCTAGAACGCCTTCTGTTGGTCCAAATGGAATCAAATTTGAATTGCATATAATTCAAATAATGCGCATTTATTTCTAAAAAATCTCATGACGTTTATTAAAAAAATAATTAAAATTCAAAATCCAAAAATCCTTCGATAGAGGGCTATGTAATACACATAAAACTTTTAATTCATTTTATAAATAATAAATAATATTAAAAGCGTGAAAGTGGTCAATAACAAGCCGCACATTGCACGTAATTGTAGCAAATAAGGTGTATTCGTACTATAGCGAAATTTTAAAAATATTCAGATCTTGGTGTAATAGTATATAATACTTCGGATGCAATATAAGAATCCGAAATCTTTTGTGTGTCCCTGTAAATATTATCTGCTTTTTATTATACAGTAAGTAACTTATGGTAAACCTAACACATGTGCAACATAATTCATGATGCAACAACATTTGTAACGTCAAAATGTGTATAACTGTGTAAAAAAAATCCATAGTCTTCATTTTCAAGAAGAGACAACACCATTCAAGTGGACAAAAATGCATGTTGCTAAAAGCTTAGCTTGGACGAGAGAAAAATTGTCTTACGTGAATATTCATACTTCTACTACGCGTAATACCAAATTAATGTAAAATGTTGAACCCGGAACCCATAGAATAGCGTTCCACACTGTCAGAAAAATTCGTCAATATACACTAAGTTATCCTCATTTTTTCACAAATAATTTCCAGAAAACGTACTTGATCTGTGAATTCATTCCGAACGTCGAAAAATGAGGGAGAGATTCCGTTTATTTCTAGCACGCATGCTTATTGGGTCTGTTAGTAATAAATTCGAATTTGTTTTTAAAATGAAAAACAAAATAAACACATTATAATGTCTAATTTAGTTTTAAAAAGACAAAAATGTTTTCGAATTTAAAAATAAATAACAATTACTTTCTTTATTCATTCAAAAGTTCTCACAATTTGTTATCCAAAGTTGGATAAGTTGAATAAAGTTGAATATACTAAGTTATTTATATAATAAATATTCGCATTTAAAATATACTTTAAGTGAACACATTTAAAAGATATTTTAATTATTAAGTAAAATGAAAAAAAAATTATATTATTCAAAAAAAATCTTATCGAATAAAAATATAATACCCAAAAAAAAAAAAAAAAAAAAAAAAAAAAAAACAGCCACAGTTTCATGAAAGCTGAAATCTTTCCGAAACTAACTTCAGAATTAAAAGCTTTGTAACGAAATAGACCAATCACACCCATACGAAATGAATGGTTCTACTTTAAAGCACTTCATTAAGGTACAAAGGTAGCGTCGAGGTAGCGCGTTTGGCTTCCAATGCTGGGATCGTGAGTTCGATCCTCAGCCGTGCCGGATTGATATTTTCAAGATTTTTTTTCAAATGACGGATATTTTACCTCTTTTGACGGAGAAAAAAAATAAACGGATAATCGTCAGTCTACAGACAATTACTGGCAGCAGTGCTGCCAGTACTTTTTCTGTAAAAAGAAGGAAGTTTTTTTGAGAGTGCAGGTGCTCTACCATTTAAGCTACGAGGACGATGCGCAGCTTAGCATCCTTCACTCCACATGTTCGTTAAGCTGCAAATAGCAGAACTAGATTCGTCTTCATCAGGACGCAATTCTGCGGCGTAACATGCGACACAAGAGACCTGCGATTTCCAACTTAACCAACATGTGGAGTGAAGGATGCTAAACTGGGCATCGTCCTCGTAGCTTAAATGGTAGAGCACTTGGAACACCATTCCAAGGGTTCCGGGTTCAATCCCCGGCCTCAACATTTTTTACTAAGGTGGTATTACGCTTAGTAGAAATATGAATATTCATGTATCTAGAATTTCATGCGTAATTTCACTGCTGAAAATTAATCAAGAAATTGATTAATATCAAATATACAAATGTCTTACATCACGGAATAGACTTCTGTCATTCACTCAGATGAGAAGAAATTCAATTTATATAGTCCTGATAGATATTAGTTCTGTTGGCTTTGTATCGTGAATGAGGAAGAACTTTATTCCATTCGACATACGGCAGCAGAAAATTTGATGGTCTAGTTTGCAGTCAGATATGATGGAAGAACAAATCTAATCATTTTGAAGGGTAGACAGAACTATAAAAAATACATCTGATTGTTCCTTATGGCAAAGAATTCGGTGGAAGAGAATTGGTTATTTCAACAAGATGGAGCAATGATCCACATACCTATTAGTGTTCAAAATTGGTTCCACAGAAATATGATCTGCGTTTTGCCATGGCCAGCTAAAAGTCCTGATCTGAACATATTCGAAAACATATTGGCTACATTAGTCGTCACGTATGCAATGAAAATAAACAGTATAGTTTTGTTGTCGAGCTTCGAAATCCACTTAATGTAATGTTTGAATGATATTTACGGTAAATTTTACCAAAGTGGAATGTAAGCACTCTATGATTCAATTTCAAAAAGACTTTTTCATAAAGGCAAAAGGAAAGAAAACTTTTTACTAATGCTTTCATTTTTACATAAAATACTTATGTGTCCTTCTACTTTTTTTATGTTAATAAAAATTTTGTTTAAATTATGTTATGCAAGTCAAATTCTCTTCATAATTTATTTTTGATTACTATGGTTATTCATTCAGTTGTAAAAGGTCACGTAAATAAAGAATTTTGCAATAATATAATTGTGCTTTTTCTTAGAAAAAAGTCTAGTGTCCTTCTACTTTTTTTATGCAGTGTAACCCTTTATCTCAACAGAAAAAAATATATAAAATATAATGTTTTCAAAATTTCAAAGTAGAAAGGTGGTATTTACTATTTACAGAAAATTTTACATTAAAAAAAAACTCATGTACTTAAATATAATCATCAATTCTGCCTAATGAACTTAAATTTGCATTTAAAAGAATTTGAAAGAATGAGAACTTGCTACTCTTCTTTCAAGAAATGTTGATAAATTGTACCTTGCTTCAGACGTTCATAAATATCTGTCGGAATTTTTATGATTGATGAAAAGTTTGATACTCTTCATTTGATAAATTATACTCTGTGTATATATTTTTTTATAAAACAAATATTTATCCAATGATTTACGTGAAAATGTTTTTATGTTTTTTAAAAATGCCTAAATATAATTTCTAAATTTATAGTAATTTTATAGTTATAGATTTGTATATCCCTCCATAAAGGCATTAACTAACAACTGTATATATTTCACGCGATTAGTGTAGGTAATTAATCTTTCACTGCTATCACAAACTGCACTAAACCACACTTTGATTACACTTTTCATACTGTTAATCTTATTGCAATAATTATAAAATACATTTAGAAATAAAGCAATCAAATTTTTTAGATGCATTCGTAATGATTAAAATTTACAGCACTTTAGTCGTCGTTAAGTCAGTCCGTCTGTCTGACTGCTCTTTTGCCCGTTTGTCCATCTGCATATAACAACGAAAAATCTATCCAACCGAATTATTTCAAATTTAAAATATATGCTTGTTGTAGAATTTTACAGAGGGGTTTCGAATTTTAGTAAAATCGAACGTATAGTTCAATTATAGGGTCAATCAAAAGTATTCCGTTACATTACGGTCCATCCGAAAAAAATAGCTTCAAGTGCAGTTTAATGATGTTACATTATTTCGAACATGATGAAATGTATATGCATATTTGAAATATATACTAAAATATACATTCTCTACAATCTGTAATGCAAAGAATATTTTTCTTTAATTTACAGGGGCGTACGAAAGTATTCCATTACATAATGGATTAGGTTGAAACATTGTTTGGGACATGTTTTAATCATATTAAGCTATTTCACATTTTATGAAAAGGACATACGTTGCTGACGTTTACTATAAGTTATTTCCGGTGTAATAGAAAGCAGACAGCATTTACAGGGACATACAAAATATTTCGGACACTATAATCTATCCGAAGTACTGTGTACTATTACACCAAAATCTAAATATTTTTAAAACTTTGTTATAGTACAAACGCACCTCATTTGCTACGTTTGATGAGCGGTTTATAAGTTGTTTATACTCTGTGCGCCTTTCGCATAATATGACTCGCATGGTCACAAAGCGTACGTTACTTACAGCTGTTTTCAGAAGCCTCTCATTATTGTTTGCATATAAAAGTTTTCAAAAAGTAAGTTCTATTTTAAATCTCGAATATGTAGTGAGGTTTGAGGTTTCTTAAGATAAGAGAATCTTGCGGAAACATGAATAAAGGGATTGCTGTATATTTGCGTTCGCGTTTATTTTATATTTTCATTGAGTAACAAAAATTTGTGTGTCTAATTTCTTCCATTACAAAAAGTAAGGCGCTACCTCTTCAGCCATTCGAAGGAAAACAGTTAGGAGATATGTCAGTACCCAATCATGATCCTCAGACTCCATAACTACCAATATTTTTGACTCCTCAATCACCACTAGTAAAGTGTTGATACGGATAAATATAATTTTTGAAATGATGTAAAACCCCACTCCGTACAAATGTTGATGTCTCTACATATATATGTTTCAGTCATAGGATAACCCTTGTATTTATAAGCAGTAATGGATATAATAAGCATGAGAGTATTAGGCTTACTAACATCTCAACGAGTTCACAGACAAGCTTGGTCAGCCATCTTATTTTAAAGAGGCGGTCATTTAGATTTGAAACTCAAAACACAATGCAAAAAAATTATTTTTTACCCAAGTGTTAGGCTTTGGTTCAACACTTCCTTGCACTTTTTGTTTAGACTCCACCTTAAAAAATGAAGGTTATCGCAATATAGCAGTTCGGAATTGTAGGTTAGCTAATATTTTTAAACAAGACAAAAAAAAAAAAAAAAAAAAAAAAAAAAAACAAGGGGTAATTTAAGTAGATTTCGTTTCTCACAAATTATCTTTTATTGTTGCAACAACAAAAATAGGGAAGCTAATTCTTCATCCCAATAAGGGATCGAAGAACTTTTTTTTACAATGCATTGCCTCCTTATTTTTTTTTTTTCCTTGCTCTCAAATGAAAATGCAGTTATATACCGGGTGATCCAAAAATCAAGACGAAATTTTAAAATGAATAATTCGAAAACGAATCAAGATACAATGATACGATTTGCACCAAACGGATGGAAATGAAACCGGATTTTGTGTGGCGAAGGAAAAAAATAGTTCTGTTGGCGACCAACAGATGGCGCTAGTGATTTAATGCACCAAAAGATGATTTACAAATGAAAAAAAATTTGATAACTGACAATTCAGCTTAATTACAGTTAATTAGTACTGCAGTGAATGTTCAATGTACTGTTCATCTTTCAGAAGTACAGCTGTTAGACGAGGCACCTCACCGTTCATAGCATAGAATAACGTTTCTTGCGTTATGGCAGACACATTTTGGCTGATGGCATCTTTCAGTGCTGCTAGTGTGACGTTTCAATGAACGTCTTTGCTCTCAAATTACCTTCCATTGTGGTGACATTTTTTTCAATCTTGTGGATAAAACTATTATATTCATATCTGCTAGCCTCGAATCCCCTGGAAATATAGCTAAATTTGGCGATTAAAAAGTAAATCATTATATATGAACAAAAGGTAGCTATAGGTGACTAATTTGGGAAAATTCTCATTTAAGTTCAATATTAACAAAACCCGGGAATGAATCTTCTTAATTTTTATTTTTCGCATTTCCCCTTCGTGCTTTTGAGTAAAAATAGCTGAAATCTTAAAACAAAGAAACAGAGAAGCTTTTTCTTTCTTCCCGGTACAGGATACAATATTTTTATTAGTATTTTTATTTTCTTTACAACATTGATTTATTATTTTCTTTTTTTTCTCAAAAACAAATGTAGTTAAATATTTTATAACTTAATTCTTTATGAACAGTTTATATATTATTTATAATAGTGTCTCTTGTTTCTACGAAACAGGAAAATAAACATTAATATTTCACAAGCATCTAAACAGGTTCATAGAGCAGAACAAAATGCAAGAAATATACCAATATATCATGTCAATCATGCGAAAAATCTGAAAGTACATCAAGCACGAACACTTAGGAACGAAATAAAATTCTTCACTTATTGTTAATGTAAAACCATTATTTATATAATTTCAATGGGTTTTTTTTCTTTAATCCAAGCTTGGGATCTAGCCAGAATTTAACAAAACGCAATAAAACTGAAAGTGTGTTTTAGATTCCATCTCTTTCACAAGAAGATAAATAATGCTTTTAAATATGGAAAACAAAATCTTTAAGAGAAAACAATTTTTCATGGTTCTTTCAGGCCATTACATATGAGAAAATATTATGACACATCAAACGGGAGAACAATTTGTTTTTTCTTTTGACAATGGCATGGAGATTAACCCATTTATTATTTTCTACAATACTTTTTTTTTTTTTTTTTTTTTTTTTTTGAAATACGAGCTGATTTTTTTTAAATAATGGTATATGGTATTTTAAAAGTATAATAACATTCTTTAATTATTTATATACATTAAATATAATATATGTATAATGTTTATAAATAAATTATTTATATTCAGGGAATTATTTATATAAATATTTATATTTGGGTATTTTCGCGCTTTTGAAAAAATTAGCTGAAATCGTAAAGCAAAAAAATTAGGAAGTTTTTCCTTTTCTTCCTGATGTAAGCCGGAAGGACTTTTTTAAGCACATATATTATTATTTTCTTTCTTTATTTATTTTTTTTTCCTCAAAAACTAATATAGTTACAGATTTTATAACTTAATTCTTTATGAACTGTCTATATCTTATTTATAATAGTATCACATGTTTCATACGAAGCATAAAAATAAGCATTAATATTTCACATAAACTTAAATTGGTTCAAAGAGCAGAGCAAAATGCAAGAAGTGTATCAACATATTATGTTAATCATATGAAAACTTTGAAAATATAACAAGCACGAAAATTTAGAAATATAGAAATAAAATTCTTCACTTATTACTAATGCAAAACCATTATTTTTATTTTCGGTGCCTTTTTTCTTTAATTCAAGCTTGAAATCTTGCCAGAAATTAACAAAACGCAATAAAACTGAAAGTGTGTTTTAAATTCTATCTCTTTCAGAAGAAGATAAATAATACTTTTAAATTTGTAAAAAAAAAATCTTCAAGAGAAAACAATTTTTCATGGTTCTTTCAAACCATTACATATCAGAAAATATTATGACACATCAAACAGGGGAAAATTTTTTTTTCTTTTAGAAATGGTATGCAGATCAACCCATTTATCATTTTCTACTACACATTTTTTTGTTGAAATACAAGCTGACTTTTTTTTTAAATAATGGTAGATGGTTTTTTAAAAGTATAACAGCATTCGTACATTATTTATACACTGTAAAAAAATTCAAGAGGTTACTACAAATTTTTTAGTAAATTTGTATTCCACAGAATTTGTTTAGTAATCATTACAAACTTTTTTTTGCAAGTGAAACAAACATTTCTTTTGTAAACTGAACAAAAGAATTTTTTGTATAACTAACTTAAAACATTTTAGTATGAGCCATCAAGCAAATTTTAGTAATAGCTCCAAAATTATTTTTAATAATAAGCCGCAATAGATGGCAGCACCAAACATTGCTACCTGCTGCGACAGGACTTTCATAATCCCTTTATTTAAAGAGTACTTACACTGCATACATTCAAGGGCTTATTTGGTGGCGTCCAGTATCGAACCCGGGACCTTTCAGCCTGGAGATCGGTGCTATGACCACTAGGCTATCACGGCCACACCAAGTGAATTTTAGTAATAGCTATTAAAAATATAAAACTATTAACTCTATTCGTTGCTAGCTTTTCTTCTAGTAAGTCTTACAGATTTTCTAGTAACCGAGTAAGGTTACAAAAAATTTTTTAGTAATTACAAGGATCACAAAAATTTTTTTAGTAGATCGACCTTTTTTTTTACAGTGTATACATTTTCTTTTCCTTTTTAAAAAATTGTAAAAGCATGTCACTTGTTTGAATTCATAGATCGTACACATTCTGAAATTTCAAGATTAGGAAATTCTTTGGTAGCAGTATTTTCTTGCAGCAAATCTCTTCTTAACACGTTGACTGCCACGGCAATTTTCAGAAATCTGTCCAAAAATGACAATTTGATTTTATCACATTATCTTAATAAAAACTCCACTGGTATCATCAAAAATCATTTTTTAAAGAAAAAAAGGGCTTGCGAATTATTTCTCGGACATTAAAATTTTCTGTTCAATCCAGCAAGCCAGCATTGATTTTTTGTTCTTTTCCCAGAAGCCATCTATTGATATTAGCACTGATATACTACGAGTTTAATCGTAGCTGGACAAAAATGGCAAGTAAACACATTACAAGATAACTCGCAGTTGGCGTCCTAGAAAAGAATGCAATCTACGAGTTATCTCGTAATTGGCAGTCAACGTGTTAACTAACGCTAAATTTTGCGCATTTAAACTAAATTTATTTTTCTATTAAAAAATAATATATATTGGTAATTTTTCCTATAATATTGATAGGAAAATTGATAGGATTTTTCCTAATAATATTGATATTTTTTCTAAAAAATTCCAAAAAGCACATGAACCCCCAAAAATTTTAAATAAATAGAAGATGACCATAACTAAACTGACAGTACTCAAAGCGTCCTCTAAAGTTTAATTGAGAGAATGACACCAAATTTTGTAAGAAGACCGAAGGTTAGGTGCAACCCCTTAGGTTTAATCACTTTTAAAATAAAACAATAGTAATATTAACCCTTTCGGGTCTGAATTTTTTTTCAATTTTTGGAAAAAATTAGTTTTACGTTAATACCATTAAAACTTGCTATCGACATAGACTTATTAGTGTTTAACGAGTATTTCACTACCTGAAAGCTAATGAATGTTGTTATTTTGTGTTCGATTCAATTAATATTCATATGACAATAGACTAAGAAAGAATTATTGGAGATGTTTAGAAAATATCATATTACAATAATATTTAACTTACATTACAACTTTCTAATACTGTTTGTACTTTATTATACATGATTTTTTTAGGAAAGTATCTTTTATTTTAAATTTACAGAGTGCAATATATGTTTAAAATAAAAGAATCGAAAACGGCGCAAAGAAAATGATGCAAATAATAATAATTATTATTATTACTACTAAATGCCTAAACGTAAATAATGTCATACAGTAAATCAGTGATGCACAACCTTTTTACGAGAAAATCGTTTCCCACCAGAATATTTGAGAAGTGTAGTTTCTTTTCTTTAACAGCCAAGTTTCTGTCGCTACTATAACGAAAATTATTCTGCATAAAAATGGTGGTATTTTTGTGGCCCGCGTGCCAGAGGTTGTGCACCCCTGCAGTAAATGCATAGACATATACCCGTAAGACATGGTGACGTCACTGAAACGTCGTTGTGAAGTCACATTGTGACTTTGTGACCATCGATTGTCGATGTGACGTCACGTGACGTCGATGTGAAGTCACAGTGACTAAAAAGTGAAGTCGTTATGGCCGTTTTAGAGCTCTTTTGTGACGTTTCCCAAAGTGGTCACAATGTAACAAATTTGTGAAAAATGTGTCATTTGTGACTAATTTGACATTAACATTGTGACGAAACTGTGACAAAAGCGACGATATATAAATTGCCAGAAACATGTTTGAAAGTAAATAACATGTTTTAAAGAATATTTATAAATTTCTAAAGATTTTTAAGAAAGTCACATCTCAGTCACAATGTGACGTCACTGAGTGGTGGCATTTTGGTCACAGATGTGATGTGATCAAAGTGACTCACTGTGACGTCACTGTAACGTCACTGTGACCATGCATGCTATTTAGGGTACTAATATTAATATATGCAAATTGCAACAAAACTATTTCTTAAAACAAAATATTACCACATTAAAAGACATGTACTATTAATAGTACACCAAACCCAAACGGGTTAAATGGGTAAAAAAATATAAATTTTTTTGCATCAAGATTATCATCTATTTGTTAAGCTAATATGTAACTGACGAGAATTATATGCATCTGAAATGTTTTTGGATATTTAAAAAAGTATATAAACCAAGTAAAAAATTTTCTTTTGCATTTATTACGAGTCATTTGACTAGGGCATAAATTTATTAAATATTAAAATCAGAGATTTGTCTGTATTATAATGCAAAATATTTCGCGTTTCCGTCACTAATTAATTATGATAACATAACGATGGTCGCAACAGTGTGGTTACAAGATATTTACATTCTGATAATTATATATATTATAATAATTATGATATGTTTTATTTCCAAAGACCGGATGATTTTAATTAATGGGTGGTTTAAAATATTAAACATTTATTTATATTAACATCTGTAAAAATAAGTAATCATTATAATGAATTTAATAATTATTCGAAAATGATAGATAAATCAATTTAATCAACTTAAATTGAATTCCATGAAATCGAAATTCACATATTCTCTCCTATCCTCAATTATCTATTACAAAACTAATGAAGAATTTCGATAATTTATCTGAAGATATTAAGGGATTATTGGTTTAGTTTGAAAACAATTTGAATTAATACATATGCATTATTTCTGAAGACGGGATGATATAAAGTAATGTATGGTTTAAAATATTAAATACTTACTTATATTAGCATCTGCAAAAAGTATGCAATCATTATAATGAATTTAATAATTGTTCGAAAATGACTGACTATATCAGTTTAATCAACGTAATTCAAATGCCACAAAATCGAAATATATATATTCTCTCGTAATCTCAACGATCTATTACAAAACTAATGAAGAATTTAGATAATTTATGAGAAGTTATTAAGGGATTATTTGGTTTAGTTTGAAAACAATTTGAATTAATGCATATGTATTATTTCTGAAGATGGGATGATATAAAGTAATGTATGGTTTAAAATATTAAATACTTACTTAAATAAGCATTTGTAGAAAGTATGCAATCATTATAGTAAATTTCATAATTATTCGAAAACAACTGACTAAACCAATTTTATCAACTTAATTTATATTTCACAAAATCGAAGTATATATATTATCTCATAATCTCAATGATCTATTACAACACTTATGACGAATCTAGATAATTTATGAGAAGTTATTAAGGAATTATTTGGTTTAGTTTGAAAACAATTTGAATTAATGCATATGTATTATTCCCAAAGACAGGATGATATAAAGTAATTATGGTTTAAAATATTAAATACTTACTTAAGTAAGCATCTGTAAAAAGTATGCAGTCGTTATAGTGAATTTAATAATTATTCGAAAACGACCGACTAAACCAATTTCATCAACTTAATTTATATTCCACAAAATCGAAATATACATATTCTCTCGTAATCTCAATGATCTATTACAAAACTAATGAAGAATTTCGATAATTTACGCAAGGTTATTAAGGGATTATTTAGTTTAATTCGAAAACGATTTATATTAATGCAAGTTTGCTGAATGATTTTAAATATTGAAAATCCCACAATAACTAATAAATTTGAAAGTCAATATTGTTTGTAGTATGTTGGAATTGTGTTGGAATAGGGAACATTTTATATGCTTGAGACAAATATACATATTTGCATATTCACATTATTTGAATATATTCATATTTTCATAGAAGTTTATTTTTTATAAAAAAACATGCTTGAGGTTTGGAAAATATCCAAAGTATGTATGTAAACTAATTTAATGCTTTGTTATACTTTTTTCTTTGCTGTTCTTAAACCTCTATGAGTCGAATGGGGTCGCAATAAATAAAATTGTTAATCAATCATTTAAAATTATGGCTTAATTTTGAAATACATAAATTATTTAAGTATGCATAATAATAACACCTCCAGATACAATTTTATACAAAAACTTCGTATCGCACTTTAAGGAGTCATAAGTAGCGTTATACATAGTGAAAAGCGTATAAATTGCACAAATATTTAACTTGTCTGACGTTGTATAGTTAGATTACTGTAAATGATTATGTAGCACATAATTAGTTGAATAATCCTTATATTATTGAGATTATTGGTAGACCTCCAAGAGATAATATCCAAAATTGGCAATCCTATCTTAGAAACTTCCGTGGATATTACAAAAAGGCAATTAGAAAATTGTTCAGCGTCGAAGATTTAAAACAAGTGTGTAAGTGTGGTAGCATTTCGCACAGAGGATTTCATTTAATATTTCTTTAAAAACAACTTATCCTTTAACTAATAATTCGAAATTGTTAGTTTATAATTGTTAAATTTTGACGCAGATAGTTTCACCAATAAATTTAAGCTTAAAATAATCATGAACGGAAGTTATTTATTTCAATCAAATGTAAAATTTTAAAATAAAATTATTTAAGTAAAATCTAAAATTGAATTTTTTTTTTAAATACGAAATTAAAAAATTCAAGCGGAGACATAATTCAAATTTTAAATTTCTAAAAATTCAAAAAGTTATTTAAACGAAATTTAAAATCTTGAACCATAAATAAATTGCAATAGTTCTTATAATAGAAAATAAAAATGAATGCTAAAAAATATTATGTATGTCAGATAAAAGAAACCCTAATAATATAAACCTTTAAATAGGTAAAAAAATACATTTTTTAATTAAATCTATCTTAATATGAAAATTTTAACTTGCAGCACCTGGGATTGAACCAACAATCTTTTACTATTTTAACACAATCAACTGATTGGTAAAGTTATCATACGAATTAAATATTTCCAACTGAGCGAAAAATTTTTATCTACGTACACTGTAAAAAAAAAATTCAAGAGGTTACTAAAATTTTTTTAGTAAATTTGTATTCCACAGAATTTTTTAGTAACCATTACAAACTTTTTTTTTTTTTTGCAAGCGAAACAAGCATTTCTTTTGTAAACTGAACAAAAAATTTTTTTGTATAACTAACTTAAAAATTTTTCGTATGAGCCACCAAGCAAATTTTAGTAATAGCTCCAAAATTATTTTTAATAACCATTACGTGGGCTCGAAGGGCAGGAGCGTCCTTCGAGCTGCATCCAGACATCTGGAGCGGAAGATTTTCGGCAAAACCGCAATAGATGGCACTACATTGCTACTGCTCCGTCAGGATATTCATAATCCCTTTATTAACGAGTACTTATACTGCATACATTCGAGGCGTATTTGGCAGTGGCCAGTATCGAACCCGGGATCTTTTAGCCTGGAGTCCGTTACTATAACCACTATGCTATCAAGGCCACACGAAGTGAGTTTTAGTAATAGCTATTAAAAATATAAAATTATTAACTCTTATTCGTTGCTAACTTTTTTCTAGTAATTCTTACAGATTTTCTTGTAACCGACTAAGATTACTAAAAATTTTTTAGTAATTACAAGGATCACTAAAGTTTTTTTAGTAGATCGACACTTTTTCTTTTACAGTGTACCCATCGTTTATCTACGTACCCATTAATTTATCTACGTACACATCGTTCTATGAAGTTCCTTTACCTGCGGTCTATTCTGTTGAGATGTCTAAATGACAGATCAGATGTTATATTGAGCATGATTATGATGTTATGCACTGTTCTCGCTGTCGCTCGCCAATGCGCCAAATTGCGACTCAATTCTTCATTTGGCGAGTAAACAAGGGATTCAATTCGCCAAATTGCTAGTGCTCAATTTTTGCTTTCTCTTTTGTTCTTTTTCGTTTTTTCATATATATGCATATATATTTAATATATAAATATTTTTAATATATTTGTAGCGGATATTTGAAATTAGATTAATATTAATAGCTGTCACAGTTATAAAAGCTTGGGCTATTTTAGAACATATTGAAAATAAAGGAATACTTTGAAGAATTAAAATCTTTTTTTTTTCTTTTTTTTCTGCTACACGGCAAATCTATTTGGCTAATACTTTTTTCATTTGGCGAATGTTTTTTATTTTTAATTTGCCAAATTACTAACGTTGGTCAAATGTCAGCGATAACACTGATGTTATGTTGTTATCAGATGTTATGTAGGAGAGAAAAATGCTCACCGGTTATTGTTCCCAGTTAACTTTGGCCTTGTAAGCCAAGTATCTGGGCTCGATTCCTGGCCTGGGCAATTTTTCGCTCAATTGGAAATATTTAATTCGTACAACAATCTTTTGTTTACTAACGAGAGGCTTCACCTCCAAGCTATGAAGTCACACACAAAACATTTAACTCAAGGTTCGTTTTTAAAATGTAAGATGCAAAAATGAAGCATGACATTGAAAAAGATAATTTAATTAAGATAACAGACTTTTTCAAATTTTTATGATTTGTCGTGGGACATGGGGAATGCAACAGTTAGTACAGAAAAAATTAAGTCGCAGAATTATAAAGTTTTTTGTGTACGGACTCTGCGACAGACGGACAGGCGAAAGACAGAGACGACTAAAGTTTCGTCAGATGAACGAAATCCTAAAAATTCATTAGATAAATGTGCTTGAATAAATTAAACTGCAAGCAAAAAAACAATTGATACCAGTTATAGCGAATTGCATCATTTCGCCTCCAAGAACTTTTGAAAATAAGGATTTATTCATTGATTTAAGATATTGTTCAGTTTCTTAATTTTCAGCATATCATATGCGTGCAATTTCCGACATTTTTATCTTACTAGTCTTCTCTATAATAGAATTAGCACAGTAGTAGGAACGGTAACCCGATACAAATCTTACTTTTACTAAGAAATATGATGTATCTGACTTCAAATTTAAACTTTAAAAACAATCAAGCATATTTATGAAAGTTTCAATGCGTTCTAATTAGAAAATGTAACAGGAACTACCGTTAAAAAACTGGCAAATGACATTCATAAACATCTTTCTTGTTTTGGAAAATTCATAAAATTCGTGGAAATTTACATTCGGTGTAACAGGTAATTTCTTTAACTATAGCAGTGTACAAATTTTAAAATGTCAAATGATACACCTGGACATGAGTATATAAGATGACCCCAGAAGCCAAGGGGTATAAGTGACAAAATTGAAAAAAATAAACTAAATGCACAGACGACCTAAAAATATGCTTTTTTCATTTCAGGTAAAAAAATATAAGTGATTTGCTTATTATTTGCTGAGTTATAGAGGCAAACCACTTTTTTCGAAAAACAAACAATATTGATTAATTATACATTTAAAGAAAATTGTACTTTATTTTTTAACAGTTATTGAAATAAGAGTTCAAAGACTAGAATGCAACAAGCAGAAATTTCCTATTTCAATTCACTCAATTGTTTTTGATGTTCCAATTTAACATCAATTATCTTTAAACTCAATTTACTCCAAATCGAATTTTTGTCACTTGTGCCCCTTGGCTTCTGGGGTCATCATATATAATAAATAGTAGCATGTCCAATATATAGTGAAGAAAAAAATATGTGGGTTTGCAAGAATTTTATATTTTACCTTTTAAAATTTGATTTCCGGCAAAAGTCATATAATGCTAGAAGAACTGTATAAACAGTTTCATCTATTTAAAGTCAGTAGTAAAAAAAATGCATATGATCTGGAACATTTGAAAACATAGATGGAGAAAATTTATAAAGAAAATAAGGTACCTCAAATATCTGAACATAAAATCACCATTTACTTTCTGTAGATCTTTGTTCAAGTTGGGAAACCTGCCAGAAGTTAGCAAAATGGCATAAAACTGAAAATGTGTCTTAGATGATATCTCTTTCAGTAGAAGAAAAATACGTTTAAAAATGATAAATAATCTTTGAAAGAAAATAATACTTTATATTTCTTCAGCCATTAGGTAGAAGAAAAATACTCTGATAGATCAAACATATATACTATTTGTTACTTATCTCTGTAAAAAATTACATAAGAATCTGTCTTCTAAACTTTTCAAAAGGATTTTGTTAGTAAAAATATAGCAAAAGTTTATTGCTTTAGTATATGATTCTAAGAGATTGTGCAAAATATAACGTTATCATCTTTTTTGGTAATTTTGGACCCTTACCCTCCATTTCGATATCATACGTTATCAGTCCTTCTCCCCCGCCCCCCACCGGTAATGATCAGTGTTCTCGCTGAATTTTGACCAATATTAGTAATTTGGCTAAATAAAAATAAAAAACATTCGCCAAATGAAAAAATTATTAGCAAAATAGATTCGCCGTGTAGCACAATATATATATATATATACATCTTTACTTTAATGTACCCCCCTTTTTTCAATATAGTTTTTATAACTGTGACAGCGATTGTTATCAATCTAATTTTAACTATTCGCTACAAATATAAAAAATATGTATATATTAAATATATGTATATAGGCATATGTATGAAAAACGAAAAAAAAAAAAAAGCAAAAATTGAGCACTGGCAATTTGGCGAATCTAATCGCCAAATTTGTTTACTCGCCAAATGAAGAATTTAGTCGCAATTTGGCGCATTGTTGAGCGACAGCGAGAACACTGGTAATGATATTGTTATCAAAGTGTAATTTTTTTTTAGAATTTATGTATTTTGTTTGAAGTGATATGCAAAACGGTTAAATTTGTTTTTCTCATACTTTTTTGATTAAAGTGAAGAAAAGTCAATAAAATATCACTTTACATCAAATTACACTTAAAAGAAATAGTTATTATTTAAAAGTATTTGATTACAGTTTTTTGTTACCTAATGCATTCAACAGTAATAAAGTCTTGTTGCATTTGCCCTGAACGGGGAGCATTTTCAGAAAGAATCACGATTTGAGCACCAGCCTTGGCGAGTTGGCGAAAGCGAGAACGTTCAGCTAGCTGCATCGCCAAACACAAAATAGACTAAGTTCAAATGTGTCATAAAACATATGATTAATAGAATTATATATATTACAAGAGAATCTTTACCTACTGTTATTAATTAACTTCTCAATTTCTTCGAGCATAGCGAGTTAAGGAAATAATATTTTTGAATTGAGAAAAAAAAACTATGTTTAGATGTTCTGTGAAATTTAAAGCATTTTAATCTGAAAAAGCTCTTTGTTTTAAACTATGTTTTAATCGTAAACAACGGTGAATAACATTTCCTCATATTATAGTCTTTGCTTGATAACAATTATGGAAAAACAAATGAACAATAAACGCGATTTCTTTGCAGAAGGAAGGGTTACTATTCGCTAGGCGTTTGACGTCACAAACAAGAAAGGGTGCGTAGCATTGACTTCATCTCCGCGCCAATCGTTGTTCTACCGATAAGGTGCTCAAAACATGATTCTTTCTGAAAATGCGAACAGGGAAGGGGCTGTGAATAAATAGAAATTTTTATCAATAAAGCAAGTGTACAACATTCGTTGTCTTTCTTTTTTATTTACTAATAAACACAAGCTTCATTTCAAATTTATTTCGCATATGGTTTCTCGAACCATAATTAATGTCCGTATCGTAAGACGAACAGTAATATTAAACGTTGGGGTATTCCATATTTAAGAATTAAATAATTTTATAACAATTAAAGGATTTTAATAACTTTCTATTTTCATAAATATCGAAAACAGAATTAAAAAATGATAGCATATTATTTTCAACTAAATACCATTTTACAAATAAAAAGAGCATATTTTGATTGGATCAAAAATGATATTGATATCAAAAGACAAACTCCCTCTTCCCCCTCCCCTAGCGATATCTTTCGATATCATCGGACAACCCCTCCCCCCCCCCCTAAAATGATAACGTTATATTTGCACAGTCCCTAATGCTAAGTGTAATACAGTTCTACATTTAGAATTCCAAATAAGACAAATATGCATATTT
Organism: Maratus speculifer; assembly: GCA_964019185.1. Classification (NCBI taxonomy): domain Eukaryota; kingdom Metazoa; phylum Arthropoda; class Arachnida; order Araneae; family Salticidae; genus Maratus; species Maratus speculifer. Next base: position 298,517,082 of record OZ025295.1, on the reverse strand, counting down.
GAATATATATAATATTTGAAATATTCATATTTTCATAGAAGTTTATATTTCATGAAAAACATGCGTGAGGCTATGGATAGTATTTAAAACATGTATGTAAACTAATTTAACGCTTTCTTATACTTTTTCTGTAATGTTATGAAACCTCCACAAGTCGAATTGGCTCGCAATATATAAAAAAGTTAATTAGTAATTTAAAACTATAACTTAATTTAGAAATATATTAATTATTAAAATTGCACGATAATCACATCTCCAGGTAATATTTTATTTAAAAAACTTTATATCGCACTTTAAAGAGTTGAAAGTTGCATTATACATAGTGAAAAACATATAAATTGTACAGCCATTTAAATTGCGTAACTCTGTAGCTACAGTTCTATAAATGATATCTACAGCACATAGTTAAGTGAATATTCGTTACATTACTAAGATTATTTGCAGCAACCCTAAAGACAAAATCCAAAACTTGGCAATCTTATATCAAAAACTTCCGTAGACATTATCAGAGAAACAATTGAGATTTTGAGGTCACAGATTTACAAAAACATTAACAAAATGCGCCTGAATAGCCTATACTGGAAATTCAAAAATGAATGTCAATTTTTGCCAATTTAATCATTTTGCCTCGAAGAATTTTCGATAATAAAGACACATTCACTGATTTGCAGCTGAGCAGATCCAATCAAAAATTAAGAGCCCACACTATTGATTGAAAAAGACCCAGATGATAATGTAAAGGCTATGGGGGCTTTTTTTTCAAATATCTCGCTCAAATTTTAGTATTTTGACATGATTTCTTTTGCAAAGGATAGCGGAGGAAGATCCACAACCGGCCTAGTTTTTACTTTCTTTTTATTTTGGTTACATTCTTTTTATATTAGAATAGTTTCAGTTTCATAACCGGTTCAAACCGGATCTGAAAGTTAAAGTATTTAAAAAAAAATCTGACACCAAAATCGAAGATGTGAAAGCTAGGCCGGTTGTGGATCGTCCTCAGCTATCCTATGCAAAACAGATCACGTCAAAATATTAAAAATTGAGTGGGATATTTGAAAAGAACGCCCCCATAGACTTTATATTATCACCCGGGTCTTTTTCAGTATGTAGTGTGTCGTCTTAATCTATAATTGTAAGATCCGGCGACTCACATGTGAGCTGTAGAAAAACATTGGCCTTCCTTTTCTGTGACTTAACACTTTATTTCTTTTCAAAAATATATATTAATTTTTTATTATGCTCAATGGTCTGCAATGACTCCTTGTCATTTCAAATACCAGATATTTAGATTGAATTGTTAGATAATTTGAAAATTAAAATTAAGCAACGTGAAACATAATTAAAATATAACGCGCGTGATTTTTATTTTTTACTTATTTTTAAATTTCATTTGTAACAGTTTATTGGCCGATCCAGTGGCGTGGTCGGTAGCGTGAGCTCCTCCCACACCGCTGGACCCTGGTTCGAGTCCAGCTAGCGGCATGGGTGTGCGGGTGTTGTCCCTGTGATGTGTATTAAAATGTATGTACTGGATTTCTTGTAATAATAAAGTGTTCTGTATTTGTTTCTGTGGTTTATGGATCATTCGAGGTAACAGCCATTTGTAGCTATAGACCTCAAAGCATTGTTCATTCAAAACGCAAACTCAACAGTTTATTGTCATTTTCCATCTTTGTGTTTATTTATATATTTTGTTTTTCTGATGATTATTGAGTAAAATCAATCGAAACATGTCAAATTATTAATATCTTTTAATGTATTTTATTAGTAATTGACGTACGTTTTAGCAATTAAATATTTTAATATATATTTTTGAATTGTTTTTAATGGACGTATTAGAAATCTTCTATTTATAATTAATGACTTTATTTCTTGTTCATAAAAACATCACATGGACGAACATTTAACACACTTTAACGCATATTAACACACACACAAAATATTTACAAAATATTTACAATTTGAAAAAATATGTACAATTCCGGTAAGGTTTCTAATTTAATTTTCACGGTCGGCATCGTCCGAAACGTTCTTATATGAGGACCCCAGAAGCCAAAAGGGTACAAGTGACAAAATTGAGATTTCGAATAAATTGAGTTCGAAGTTAAACATCAATTATAATTGAATTAATTGAGATATGAAACTTTTGCTTATTTCTTAGTGATCTTTGAACTCTTATTTTAATAACAGTTTTTTAAAAATGTAAGGTACATATACTAGTGATCGTACAAACTACCCAGGCAGAAAAATCGAGAGCGCAGAGAAATAAACTCCAACATAATTGCAGACAGAATATTTATTTGATGTAGAGGAGCGAGGCTTACAATAAGTTGCTGGAAATACGGGGAACACCATTTGCCCGAAGGCAAGGCATAGCGAAGCGGGGCACCGCGCCCCTTTTTTGTGTGTGTGTTACATGGCCGATGGTCTGAGCAGAAGTGAGTGACTGCAGCAGGGAAGATGTACAGCGTCAAGGTTATCAGAAACCGTTAAAATGCTTAGTAACAGAAAAAATGCTATCGTTGGTGTAATACTGAAGTCCTGTGGTTTTAAGGAGTGTCGATTGCATACGCACGTGTGCTTCCAGATACTGAAAGAATTACATGCCGAATGATTCATGACATCTGGGAGATTTTAAAGATTAGCTGAGTGCATGAGAATGTTAACGGATAAACTCATTATAAACCACAGCTGGATCTATTTAACATGGGAAAAATGCAGAAATGTGCAGATCTAAGGAAGACTGACATTCGGTTAACTTTTATTGTGACGTGAAAAGAGTTAACAGATCTTTTTCAAAGTGATGAAAATCCAAAACAAAGAGTGGGAATGAAATGGTGTTTTTTTATCATATGAAAGAGGGTTTGTAAAGGAATTAATTTCACCTACAAAGTTATAAAAGGGAAAATAACAAAGTACTGCATTATAACCTTAAATGTAAGAATATTAACTTTAAGTATTTATTTAAGGGGGGCAATTTCCAGTTAAAATTTTGAAGTTTCGATTTTTATTGTTTAGTTTCTAAAATGGGAGAAGACAAGATAATATGTGACAGAAACGCTGTCACATATCTCACTCCCAGCATCGGGAAAAAAAACAGCAATGTTTCCAATAAAGTCTTTTTTTTTTTTTTTTTTTTTTTTTTTTAGCAACAAGCGCCGCACATCTTCTCTACTCCAAATACATAATCATAACACTAAGTGAAAAAAATACATTTAAACATAAAACTGTATACATATAGTATATTGCTTGCTTTTTGAAAAAATTGTTTGGATTATGCAAACTTCTTTTTTTTTTTTTTACTCAATTTATAAACGTCATGACTTTAAGCGCTTTTCAACATCATCGTGTCTTGGTGATCATTAGTCCTTTCAGTCCCAAGACAAATAATTAAAATAAATTTTTTTTTATGTGCATCCGGATGACTTTAAAAAAATATTTTATTTTGAAAGTGCTGGTACCAGCTTTTGTCATGACTAAAAAAAATGTGAAGTTTAAATATAATAATAGCTTTTTAATACTTCACAGTGAATGCAAGCAAAAATTGAATTATATTTAGCACACAAATAAAAGATACACTAAAATATATATATGATATAATAAGTACTGGATATATAAAATAAACATTGATAAACGAAAAGTAAAAAATTTGTGCACACAGCACAGGACCTCAAAAAAAAAGGGATGCAAAGCAAGCCCATAGACAGGTGGGGCCCTAAATCTTGTTTTTTTTTTTTTTTTTTTTTTTTAATTTGATAAAACAAGTATTATGGCGTCAGTTTAAGACTTCAGCCCTAGAGGAGGAGAGAATTGTGAGACTCACATAGCACGAAGGTATATGAGTCCCTGCTCCCCCAAGATCATAATGATCTTCCAAGGAGCACACGTCAAGTAATCGAAAAAAACCTTATTTGTAAATTGAATTGAAAAACAATTCAAGAGTTTTCGATAACATAATGAAGTTGGAAACCTAAGGGCACTAATTTTGAACGGAAACCAGCTTCAGGAAAGGGGATAATTGAAAAAAACAAAAAAAGGCAATTCAGAGTGACACAGGAAAACTTCTCATTATTTCTAAACTACAACTGCAGCTAAATCAGAAGGTAAAAGTAATTTATGTTGTTACTAACTGTACCTATCAGCATTATACTAACCAGTTTGAAGTAAAAAATGTAACTCATTATATATTGAAAGGAAATGACTAATCTTTTATATGTGTAACTGGGGTGTGTTTACTATTATTACAAACAGAACTGCCTCTGACAAGATGCTTTCAGTTTTCAATTCAGGAAAAGACCTGTGTATGAAATGAGTTGAGAAAAACAACTTACTCAACAACAAACAGAAGTGTAAAATGTAACTGAAGAAAATGAAATAATTTTGAAAAAATACAACCTTAATGTGAAACGAAAAGAAGTTATGTGAAGAAGTTGTTACTTAAATTAATTACCTCTTTGTTTTTTTATTTTATTTTTATATATTTTTTTACAAAGTGAAAATGACATGAAGAATCATGCCATTACCAATAATGAGAAGTAGAATTTAAATTAGATGAACAAACTACGTGTAAAAAAATCTTCATGCTGAGAACTTATGTGTATGAAAAGAATATTACTGGAATGAAATTAAAACAGAAATGAATTTTATCAGCCTGATTCGAAGAAAAGAATGCAAATCAAAGATTCAATGCATAATTTTGATAGGAATAAATGGCTCTAGGTTTGTAAGGATAACACTGTGTATAAATGTATAACTTGATGAGCGAAGACAAAAACGCAGCTGCCAAAGCCCCAGAATGTGTGAATTCAGTCCAATGACAAGTGTTTGACAAAAAAGTGTGATGATTTTTTTAACTTATGCTATAAGAAACATGTAGACTGTGGTTTACTTTCTATGAACTAATGTGTTACATATTCTATGAACAAAGATGTGTATTTTCAATGAACTAATGTGTAAACAATCTATGAACAAATAATTAAACTTCAACGAACTAAAGTGTACATCTCTATGAACTACAATGTAAAACAATGACTGAAAACATGTATAACATCACTATGAACTAATGTGTAAAAACATCGATGAACTAACGTGTAAAATTCTGTAAACAAACATGTCAATATTCTATGAACGAATGTGAAAAAAAAATCGATGAACTAATGTGTAAAATTTCTATAAGTAAACGTGTAAATATGCAATGAACTAAGTTGTTTATTTGGTGAACTAAAATGACCAGGAAGAAAGTGTTTTTTTTTTGTTTTGTTTTAACAACAATGAATGTAACTAGTTCCCCATGTACAACACGAATGGAAAGTAAAGCGATGAACTAGTGTAACATGAATGAACTAAGAATGTACGATGAACTCCTGTGTTTTTTTTTCTATGAACAAAATTCTCATGTGTACCAGGAACTAATACATTCTATGCCATAACAAAAAAAAAACAGATCTTTAAAATAATTGATGTAAATAATGTGTATATATAACAATTTAAACTTCCAAAGAGAAAAAAATGCATGTTCCTATCAGCATACAAACCAGCATGAATGAGTGTAAAATTATGTAAAACAAAAACAGGTTTTGTCCGCAGAGTAAAATAAAAGAAAAAGGAATGTGATGTTAACGTGTACACCTTCAACAAAAAACAACCGTGTGAACACAATCTAATGACCCGCATCAGAAATTTTCAACCATACTTCCAAACCTTACTCAGGTAACTGCTTGCCGGCTAAACAGTCAAATGAAAAAGGAATCCTCACCAACCGTACACTCACGTGTCGAGGAATTTTTAAATTCTTTGTTTATTTTTTTTTAACCTGAAATGAATGGTGAAACAAAAATGTGAATTGACTTGTATAAAAAAACTAATAATGTACAACTACAAAAATAACAAATAGACTGTTGAGGTAAAAGTAAACTTCTTCATACTAATGTGACTTATTGGAAAAATAACTAAAGGCTGTTAATTATGTAAGTCTTTTTTTTTTTTTTTTTTTTTTTTTTTTTTTTTTTTTTTTTTTTGAGCAAACCTCATTATTGAAATAGATGCAGTTGTATATTTTTTCTTTCCTGTTTAATAAATCTTTTAAGAGAGGGGCAAGATTGTGCAAATGCTGGATGAAAAATATTAAAATTGGTATTGTTATCTTGATTATTTCTGATACAGTTTATGCATTTTGGTGAATTTGTACATTGAGTGTCACAATGTGGGAGAGCACATACAGGACAAAATATATTATTAGGACATAGTCTAGCAACATGTTTGTACATTTGGCACGAAAAGCATCGCTTGACATTAATGTATACCTGTACAGAATATTCATTACCCTTAATGTTTATTTTTTGTTGCATTATTAATTTTTTAGCTGTCTGCGAAGATGTCTCAAAAACCCAATTGTATGAATCGACATGTTGCAATTTATATTTCTTAGAAAATTGAATATCAGGTTCATTAATATGTAAAAGCTCACCCACTCCCAGTAAAATATCTGGTATACCACATTCTTCTGGCAAATTGAAAATAATAATTCGAACAGGTTTTATTTTTTTACATTCAGATGCTAAAAAAGAATTTTGATTAGAATCACTGAATTTTGTAAGTGTCTCTAGTTCATCGTTTCTGTCTTTTTGCAAATTATCCTTGCATCTTTTATGATTACCTGTTTGTGTCGCTTTGTCTTTTGTTATTGTGGACAGACGGTCACTATTGCACTTTAATTTGTCCCCCTGCATAGTCTCGATTGAAATTGTAGAAGTTTGTTTACTAGTTAACGTATGTAACCTTTCAATAAGTTTTTTATTAACAATTTGTAAGTTATCTTTGTCACGTTTTAAGTCAGAGAATTCCACTTTCAGGATATTGAACGATTCATTAAGCGTGTTAAGATTCCACTTCATTTGCATAGTGATATCTGCAAAATCTTCTAAAAGAGGGGAGTTGTTAGCTAAAATTTTATTTTGAAATGCAGCTGCCTCTTTACACATGCTTTCTGTGTATTTATTTAGGGTGTCTTGAAAGAAATCTAGCCAAGGAGAAGTATAGCTAGGTTCATTTAGTTCAAGTGGGGTTTTTTTTATCTTTAGTTGCCATATTACACAGCTGCTAGAATTTAAAAAAAAAACAAAAACAAAAACTAGTATAACAGGATAAAAACTTTGAAAAAAAAAACTTAAGTTAAAAAAATCAAAACAAAAAAAAATCAAAAGCAAAAATTTAAGGGTGTAATTAGAAAAAGGGAAAAAAATGAATTTTGCCCAGACAAGTCCAGTTAGAAATGACTGTTTCAAAATAATAGCACATGAGAAACCTATAATTTTACTTTATGTAACATGTACATTTATGTGCATAACTAGTTTAAGAAAAACAAAATGGGCTTTCACTTGCCAACGGGGGGGGGGGGGGGTTGTCTAACTTTTATTATCAAAGATGTGTAAAATGTGAAAGCGAGAAGCTCCCATTTTTTTTAACAAGTGAAAAAAATCAAGTGTAAGTAAATTAATTTTGTCTTACTATACACACACTTGCCTGTTAAGAAAGTGGATCACTGAAAAATGATTCTCGAAAATTTTAAGCAAAAAAACTTTAAAATATGCAGAACTATAAAAGGATAGGGGATAATGGAAAGAGGCAAAAAAAAACTCCATACATATTAAAAGTACCCCAAAACTCAGAACGATTTCAACATGGACATCAAGTTTATAATTCTGACCCATTTAAATTAACACTAAGTTTAACCCAGAAAATAAATGTATTAAAATTGCATTTTCTCTAATTTATTTATTTTTGAAATCCCCCATTTTGTTATTTCAAGCAAAATTTAAGTAACTGTGCAAAAGCCAAAAAAAATGTTAGTAGAAGGGTTGCCCCTTTTTTTTAAAAAAAAAATAAAACTATCAGTACATAAAATAAAAGGTAACGTGCAAAGTCGAGCGACTAGCTCAGAATATATGCACCAAGAGTAGAATAGGAATATTACCTAAAAACACAAACAAAAAAAACCAAAAAAAATATAACTAACTTCAGAATCATAATTGGAAAATCTACATGCATATCACTAACACAAAAAAATACAAAATAAAGCGTGAAAAGAGAAGATTGCAAAATTTATGCAATGATAAGTAAAATTTTCGCTTTTACTTATTTTAGATTTATTTAAAAAATCTTCTCTGTTCATGCTGACACACTAAATATTTAAAATAAACATTGGAATAATAACACATTTAGATTGGATCACGAATACTAACTAAAAAGTAAATTTACAGCTACTATAATATGAAACTGAAACTAAAATAATGTGCAATTTTAAAATATTTAAAACTGTAAAGGGTTCACTTCATAAAATATGCGTTAGCATTTTTTTTTAACGCCGAACACTGTTACTATTATTATTTTCATTATATGCACAGGGTGATAACTTGTGACACTCAATTTTTATCATCTTTTTTTATGAGAAAAGTTGCAGCTCATCTTCTTTCAGCCAAAACTAATATGTTGAAGCACAAAATAACTTTTTAAGAGATGAACTGATAGTACAAAAAAATTGACACACACTTGAAGAATTTAGCAGCAAACGGCAACACCAAAGGCTGAAATCTTTTGCAATCTAATTTGACATGATGAAACTTCGAATTTCTTTGCCTTTTAAAAATTATATTCACTTTTGCCACAATTTTTTTTACAAATCTGACGATAATTAGCACCACAATACATTTAGCTGAATTTCACAAACGATTTTTTTTAAAGCATATTTCACAAATAAAAATTTTATGATATCTATTTTTTAAATATCTTTAAAAGCTGTCTATTTAAACCAAAATCATGAAGATGTCACCACTGCACAGAAATGATCACTTACGCCACTGGTTATTACACATTTCACAACTGAACACAAGCATAGAGCACTAAAACACATTGAAGAATTTTAGAAAGGCTGGTCAAAAATTTTGTATGATTTCTTTGCATATTTCACAGGCCGAAAGTACACAATGTCGAACGACCGTAAACGTCAGAACACGATCTGTAGCAGCGGGGAGGAGAGCCGACGATTTTTTTTTTTTTTTTTAGAAGCAGAAATTTACCGATGAAAGCTTCACAGGCAACCGGGGGGTGAACGACCGATGAAACAAAACTCCGCGCTGAACACTTCTTATCAAGGGAAAGGTTTTTCGATGTCCGTATGCAGCGGCGAGTCCATCCTGAGAGAACAGGCGATTTACGATTGTTTCCAAACACACAACGGCATGGGGGGGGTGACACTGTAGAATCATTTGAAGTTTCTTTAACGATCTAATTTAGGAGGGGGTAGTCCAATAAAGTTATGCACTCCATTGTGCGCTCTCTTTTTTATTTATGTTGGAGCAATGGGCATTGGCACCAGTAATTCATATACTAGTGATCGTAGAAACTACCCAGGCAGAAAAATCGAGAGCGCAGAGAAATGAACTCCAACATAATTGCAGACAGAATATTTATTTGATGTAGAGGAGCGAGGCTTACAATAAGTTGCTGGAAATACGGGGAACACCATTTGCCCGAAGGCAAGGCATAGCGAAGCGGGGCACCGCGCCCCTTTTTTGCGTGTGTGTTACATGGCCGATGGTCTGAGCAGAAGTGAGTGACTGCAGCAGGGAAGATGTACAGCGTCAAGGTTATCAGAAACCGTTAAAATGCTTAGTAACAGAAAAAATGCTATCGTTGGTGTAATACTGAAGTCCTGTGGTTTTAAGGAGTGTCGATTGCATACGCACGTGTGCTTCCAGATACTGAAAGAATTACATGCCGAATGATTCATGACATCTGGGATATTTTAAAGATTAGCTGAGTGCATGAGAATGTTAACGGATAAACTCATTATAAACCACAGCTGGATCTATTTAACATGGAAAAAATGCAGAAATGTGCAGATCTAAGGAAGACTGACATTCGGTTAACTTTTATTGTGACGTGAAAAGAGTTAACAGATCTTTTTCAAAGTGATGAAAATCCAAAACAAAGAGTGGGAATGAAATGGTGTTTTTTTATCATATGAAAGAGGGTTTGTAAAGGAATTAATTTCACCTACAAAGTTATAAAAGGGAAAATAACAAAGTACTGCATTATAACCTTAAATGTAAGAATATTAACTTTAAGTATTTATTTAAGGGAGGCAATTTCCAGTTAAAATTTTGAAGTTTCGATTTTTATTGTTTAGTTTCTAAAATGGGAGAAGACAAGATAATATGTGACAGAAACGCTGTCACAGTACAATATGTTTTAAATTTATAACTAAGCAATGTTTATCATCATTCGGCATTTGAGCCCTTTAGCTTCCAAGCAGTAATTAAAACTGCTTGGAAGTCAAAGGGTACAAGTGCCGAATGAACAAAATAAATTAAAAATTATGAAATAAAAAAAATGAATTTGTGAAAAAAATAGAACAATGTTGATACAAATAAATGAAAGGACAAAATTTTGTTTCAATGTAAATTCTGAAAAGGAAAAATTATGAAATAAAAAATGAATTTACGAAATATTTATGAACAATGTTGATACAAATGAATGAAAGAATAAGCTTTTGTTATAATACAAGTATAAAAAATTTATTACAAGTTTTGAAACATTGAAATTTTTATAATTTTTAACACTTTCCACCAAATTTGAAAAATAAATATGATTTCGGTTTGTCTATCCGTCTGTCTCTCCATCTGGTTGTTTGTTCACGCTCTAATTCTCGTAAAGATACTCGGACTGCCCTGAAGTTTTAGGGAATGATTGACTTTTACCTGAATACGAATCCTATTGCAAATGAAGTTCCTAGCATGATAAGTTTATTTACAGGAACAATCAAAAGTTTTTACATACATTACGGGTTATGGAAAAAAAATCATTTAGAATGAATTTTAAAGATATTACACCCTGTCAAACAAATTAAAATTTATATAGATATACAAATTGCACCTAATATATATTCTGCAAAATATGAGATGAAAATAATTCTTATTATTCATTTACAAGACCACACAAAATATTTCCATTACACAATAGTTTAAACGAGAATTGTTTGCGACATATTTTAATTGTATTAAAATTATCATGTATAATAAACTTGATATGCGTCACTGAGGCTTAATATAAATTACTTCGCGCATAACACGAAATGCACAGCATTTATAGAGACACGCAAAAAAATTCAAATATTATATTCTAGCTGAAGTTCTGTATATTACTGATGATGGCTGATGGATGAATTAAAGGCTTTTTTAATTATGATATGGGCTTTTAGGTTTCACTAAATTTATAAATATTATGTGGCATGTTTAAATGCTATTGTTACTATACAGGGCTACAAAAAAGGTCTCGTAAAGGTTACTGAATATGAGCGTAATTTACTTAGATTGTTTTTCAATAAGTAATGTATTTTTACGCTGAACTGCATTCAGTTTACTACGATATGTTTGTTGAACATAGATAAAATGATATATACAGGGCCACGCACAGAATTGATACATGGTCCCATGTCGATGATAATTTCTGGAAATGTGATTTCAGTAGTCTTAAGAGTGTTTCAGTTTGAACTAAATTTTATCTAAATACTGGCGTATAATAAAGTTTCTAGATAAACTACAGAGATGAACAAAATTATACAAGTATGTTTCCATTTATTAATGTAAACTGCTGAAAGAGAACTTTTAAACTGTTACGCGTTTTCTTGCTTTTCAAGTAATCACATGGGAGCAACATATCTACATTATCTCATCTTCGTCTGTTTCATATGTACGACAATGCTCATCCGCCTGACCTCCAGAAGCATGCGGGACTTCAATTCTGTCCTGGTGCCACTTGGTGAGGAAGATCTAGTTAGAAAAAAAAGGTACACTGGAGGTACAAACTGCAATAGTTCGATGAGATTTTTAAACTTAAAGTACTTGAGTAGTTCTTTTTTTCTGCTATGGGAAACTCAGGCTGAACTCTAGGGCATTTTATATCATGGCTGGAATTCACTTTAGCTCGTGGAAAGGTTCTAATTCATCTCCAATAGTTTCTTTACTGATTGATGTGAAAGTTTTTTTTCCTCAAAATGCAGTCACTGCATTGTTCGGATACCTTTCACTGACTTTATAAAGTATGTTATAAGCCGCTCAAGAATAATAAAATCTTCATCTTTTAGCATTTCTACATTGAAGTTTTTTCTGGAATCATTTACAAGTTGAGCCCAGTACTCTAGAACATAAAAACCCCTTTTATTCCTCTTCTTTTTTTATTTTTATGACCCCAAAATCTTGGTCACATTCATTCTACGAGTGTCCTGAAATCAAAAAGCGATGATCGACCGTTTCTATGTGTGTGTATTTTTTTTTTTTTTTTTTTTTTTTTTTTTTTTTTTTTTTTTAAAGTACAGCTAGAACTTTACAATTAAGAGCCTTTTATTCTGTCCTCCACAATTATCACTAAAAGCCTGGAAAGCCTAAAATATGCCTGGATTGAGAGAGGAGAGTGTTTATGAACATCAAAAGACAAGATGCGATCTCTTGGTCTCTTTTTTTAGGCCCACGAAAAAGCCTGGCCTTCACGTGTTTGCCATTCCTTCGTTCAGTCGCTGCGAACGATATAAAACTCTAGTTCATAAGATTTAAAACGTCACACGGATTGAATAATTCTTAAACTGCTATTTTTATAAATCGGCATGCGATCGTCCTTTTGTATCAATCGCCGTATAAAAATGATCAAATTCCTGGGGTGTTTTAAGAGTCATGAACTAGCCTTGTGCATCGTTGGTCGTGTTTCAGCTATATAGATGTCAACGGATACAACTGCACTTATAACCCTTGGCCTCCACGTGTTTCATAGTTTCGGGGAAAATGTTAAGTAACTGACCCCTTAAACGCAGTACATAATTAAAAAATCGCTCATAACACTTTACCTATAAATAAATAGACATATTTCCAGGTAGCCTGTGCATTTAACTCATTTTTTCACTTTTATCACTTATATCCTTTGACTTCTGGGGTCCTCATATACCTTCTTAGGTGAAAAACCTCTCGTGTTTTGCGTAGTGTTTCTTCTTTTTAAAAAGGGGGCACTACTAGAGCAACAACAAAAAAATGAGCGCCAGTGTCACATCACATTATTGGTCAGCTTCGTAATCTCAGCATATCGTTTTAGTACAATTTCTGACACTTTTATCTTATAAGTCTTCTCTAAAATAAGATTAACACAGTAGCATGGACTTTTAATCCGATACAAAGTTTCTTTTCGGTAAGAAATATGATGTATCTGACTTCAAATTTAAATACAATCAAGCGCATTATCGATATTGGCTATTCCTTCTAATCAGAAAAGCTTACCCAACAATCGTTGTAGGCCGGCAAATGGCATTCATAAACATCTTCCTTGTCTTGGAAAATTTACAAAATTCGTAGAAACTCATATTCGTTGAAACAGGTAATATCTATAACCTATAGTCTTGTACGAATTTTAAAAAGTCACATGATACACCTGTGTGTGAGTATATATGATATATAAGTACTAGTATGTCCAATATACAATTATGAAAAAAATGTGGGTTTCCAAAAATTTTATATCTTATATCTTAAAATATAATTTACGGCAATAGCCATATGAATACAGAAGAAATGCATAAATAATTTCATTTATTTAGAGCTAGTAGTAAAATATGCATATCATTCTGAAACATTTGAAAACGTAGCTACAGAAAATTTATAAAAAATACAAGAGTAAGATTCCTCAAATATCTAAACGTAAAATCACCATTTACTTTCTTTAAATCGTTTTTCAAGTTGGGAAACCTGCCAGAAGCTAGCAAAATGATATAAAGCTGAAAATGTGCCTTAGATGATATCTCTTTCGGTAGAAGAAAAATACGTTTAAAAATGAAAAATAATCTCTGAAAGAAAATTATACTTTATGGTTCTTCAGTCATTAGGCAGAAGAAAAATACCGTGATAGATCAAACAAAATTACTATTTGTTACTTATCTCTGTAAAAAATGATATGAGAATTTGTCTTCTCAGCTTTTGAAAGGATTTTTTTTTCATTAAAATATGAAGTAAAAGTTCATTGTTTAAGTATGTTAAATCTAATGTTTTGGAAGTGTATTACAATGCCATAATTTGTGAAAGTTATAGAAGTCTCTGTATCATTTGTAAAAGTTTTTAATCTTATAACTTTTGTCTGAACTTAAAAATGAAAACTTTTTAAATGATTTGATGAATCAAACATTTGTTCAAAATTAATTAAAAATATAAACTTATTTAAACTAGTTTTGTTTATAAGTTACATTGAATAATTTATTTATGGAGAGAATTCTATTAGGACCGAAAGGTTACCTACACAGTAAAATCTATCCACGCAATACATAAAACACAAAAATAATAATAATAATACCACTATGATTTACATACTTTTTTGAACGAACATTTAGTGTGTTATGACCTTTAATCCCGTACAGAAAAAAAAGTTAATTTTTTTAGAAAATAAAACTAAAACAACTTATAGTTACATTTCAGAAATATTTTTTCAATGTATATTTCAGAATTTGTCAATGTATAATTCAAATTTGGATGATTTTGAGATTATTGTACAAGTTCAAATACTCCGTATTCAGAAGAATAAATTTTTATGCATAATTGTTGAGCAAAATTAAGATCGACATGTTGATCAAGCGTACAATATATTAATTGTTGTATCATCTATTTTTTTCTTGAAATTTGAATTCCAAAGTTTTAAGCAAAAAAGTTACTCTAATATGATACATATAGTGTTTTAGTCATGAAATAATAAAAAAATATAGTGTGTAGGCTGAGTAAGATACCCATGTGGTCCCATTCTAATTTTATTAAATTCTGATGATTAGAAATTTTTTTCAATAAAAAATTTAAATTTGATTTTTTTAAAATAATGATTTGTCGCAAATCATCTTCCATTGTTGCAACTGTTTTCAAATCATAAGCATATTAAAATTATGCATTCATATGCATTCGAGCCAAGTTGTCGTCAAGCTTGATTCTATTTTTGGAATCGGTTAGTATTTTTTTAAAGCATTTTTTTATTAAACTTAATAATTTCTTTTAACAATGGAGACAGGTGTTAAAGTAAATGTTTAGGGTACTTGAAAAAAAAATGGTTGTACACTTTGACCTATAATATAATATTTAAATGCTATTTAAAGTTGGATTGTAAGGCAAATTGCCAAGTCTGTTACCATACAAAATTATTGAAAATACTCAGATTTAAATTTATGAAGTTTCCTAAAATCATTTTACTTTGAAGTGACTTACGTCCCTAAATTTCAAAACATGATATTAATCAATACTTAAATTAAATTGGAATGAGAGACATTTTTAACCACAAGATTTTGATCACATACAAATGATACAAGACCTTTTTCTAATAATTACAGTATATATTTATTATAGTTATTTTATTCTTATAAATTGTGGATTATATAGTTATTTAATTCTTATAAATTGCTTATTTATTTTTATTGTCTTTTTATTTTTATTTTACAAAGTATTTTATTTTACTATTATCAATTAAACTAATCGTTTATTTATGTTTATTGTCCCTATTTATGGACTTTTCTGGATTTCCGAGTGATAATCCTTTATTTAAATAGTAGAAATCCTTTTATTGTACTTTCGTATACAAACAAAATATAACGCGTTATTGTAGCATGCTATATGTAACTGGTATTCAAAAACGAGGTTTTCGGTAAATTGCCACATGGAAATCGCTCAAACCCCGGTATATACATCACATCTGTATCGCTTAAATATATGCCCCTGTTATATTTAAGTGAATTTAAAACAACCGCTTTTATAAAACACGATTTCAGATATGACCAATTAAATGCCATTTATGCTATCGCCTACTTTCTTCATACATTTAAAATATTAAAATTAAAACAATGTGGCAATTTCCCTAAAAATTTCCTTATCAGATGTGAATTATCTTCGAATGTGTCCTTATGTGAATTAACATCGTACTCACCTCTTAATTAGCCTTTTTAATCCATCTCCTATAGTCACTTTTCTTTAGGAATAATATTGTACATTCTTCTCACAAAGGACACATAAGTTAATTTTATTTAAGATTAACTTATATTATCAACATTATTTTCATATGCATTTTGACAGCTTATTCCTGATTCAATTTGATGATTTTAAAGTTTTTCAATTAAGACGAGGACACCTCAGCTTATTCCAAAAGGATTTTGACTGCTTATCAACTTACATTTCATTTACTTTCTGCCAAAATTGTTTGTAAAATAAAAGTTAATAATTAGGAGAAAGTTTCCATGATAATGGTGGTATTGATAAAGGTAAATGTATTCCCAATCATTAATTTTGTAAGCCATTGTCTGTTAGTTCCAAATATTTTCCTTCAGATATTGCTCAGATTACATAAAAGTTAGTATAGCAACTTAGTGCGATTTAAGTGATGGGATTCTATGAAAAATCTCATTAATTATTTGAATTTTACTCCGACTGAAATTGCTGCTTATAACCCTTTTGCTAGTATTTAATTGTATTTTAATAATGCTTTGTTGGTATAAGATGTAATTATATCAGTCTAGTATTTTAGGAATTATTAGATGTTTTTTATGTATTGATATTTATTGTTGTTGTGTTTAACTTTAGTGGGTGAGGAGAAGAGATGGGAGGAGAAAACACTTTTTATTTGCTTCTACCCACTATTAGGCCAAAAAAATGATCGTGATAGTGACCGGTACATTACGAAGAATGGAGGCCAGCAAACGACCCAAAAGTGACCATCCTTACTTCACTTAAAGTAATAAAAATATTCTTTTAACCTTGAAGATGATAAACTAAATACAAAATTATAAAATATAAATTTGAAGAAAAAGTAAAGTTACCTGTGAAGTCCTTGGCAGATGATGAGTAGTAAATCCAGACACATGCACAGGAATTAATACACAAATTGGTTGAAGATTAATATTTATTTATTTATGAAATACTTATATTTCTTTCATGAAAAATCGACTATCTTCTTTATAGAAACATTTTTGTTTCTCATAGAAATTAAACATTTGTTTTATAGTAAAAAAACTTTACAAATGAAGATATTTTTTTAAATTGATATATTCCAAACAAAACCAACATTCTTCATCATAACACATTTTTTTTTATATATCTTGACAGTATGAACTTGAAAAATTTCTCGTAACACACAAAAGGAAAATAACATTATTTTTTTCAAAAAAGAATCATCACTTAAATATATGTATCTTTTATATATATATATATTTTCAGACGAGAATTTTATATAGATATGCACCAATATTTTCCATGGAACGCCCCGTGAATATTCAAATTTATTTATATGAAGATGGGCCAAATAGCAAATTAACATGACGAAAGAATTATAAAGTCAATACGTTATGTAAAATGTATGATCACTTCTTGAAAGAACATTCTTCACCTCACGAAAGAAAATCTTCACCTCTGCTTGTTTTTCAGAGGACGGAGATCAAATCAAAAGATTATTGAAGAAAATTTGAGCACAAAAGGTAGTTGAAGAAAAATTATTGACGATGAGATGATGAAAAAATAAAAAAAAATATTTAGAAGACACATGACGACATTCTACAACAAGTTATGAAGTCAACACGAGAGCAACAAACGGAAGATCCATGGTGTGACCTTATTTACCTTGTGAAATTCCGAAAAAGAGAGGGCATAAAACACAATAATTTCGGGAAGCCTTTGAAGGATCTTTGCTCCTCGCAGCCTTGAAAAATCAACCTTTCCTGAAACCATGGCGTGATCATAGCAGCATGAAATGGTGCCCGTATACAACGGTCTCGAGGGGCGCACACATACCCCGAAATTCCACCCAAAACTTCCAATCATCCGACCGCATCCATTACGGCAGGTGTCTAGCAGCGCAACTGACGCAGGTGGCCGAGAGCCCAGGGGAAAAAGAGAAAAGGTTACAGGAATCCCACAATACGCCAATTTGGCAGCGAGCGAAAGAAGGGGGGGTGACAAAATAAGCCAAGTTACGATGCAAAGTATGGAGAAATATGAATTTAATAAAAACAGAATTGATAAACACGTAAAGAGGGGATGCCAAAGCAGGTGGCACAGAGCTGAATGACTTAAAATACGTCACCTGCGGAAACTAATTTGATAGGTTAAGGGGGGTGTCCGAATAAACGGAAGTTCCACCCATAGAACAAGCGAGAATGTTCTCGAAGGGTCTCTAAACCGGAAGGAATGATTTCGAACAGGATTTTACCGGCTTGGAACATTCGAAAGCTAAGTAAGAAAGAAAACATTACAGGCGACGATAAGAAAAGAAACGAAAATCGAAATAAAATTTAAATTGAGAACACTAATAAAAAGGAGGTAATAAGAAATAAAATGGCTAATAAAAATGAATTAAACTAAACATATGGGGGGGTTATCGAGTAACCACCACATATTACCCAGGGTCCCCCAAAAGAAAATATTGGTGAGTTGACAAAAAAAATTAACAATTTTTTCATCGAGACAATATTTTCTAACACATGTACAAATATACTAAATAATTACACAAAATAAATGTATCAGAAATAGTTATAGGAATATAAATAACTGTTTTACATGCTGTTCAAATAATAAAAAAAAATACTTATTGTTATAATAGTAATCCTTATATGTTAACATGGAAGGTATACAAAATTTTCTTCCAGAAGTATCTATCATATATAAAAAAAATTTTAAAGTCTATGTCTATGTGCAAAACAACAGTCCTTAAGTTTGACGAGTCTCTTGTTAGGCTGTGCAAAATGCACTTATAATAGTAGAATGCTTTAGCATATGTCAAAATATTTGATTATACAATAATATGTATATTATATTCTTAGTTGTCAACAAAATGAAACATACTGTAACTGTATATGAATCATACAATAACTATATATAAAATATATGGTTTCAAATAACACATGTTAAATTGAATGAATTTGTAAGTTGACAATTGAACAAAAAAAAATATATATATAAATGGTGCAGAGAGATTAGTTAGGCTCTCATAAAAAAAATTTACTTATATCACCACATAGCCTTTTAAACTTTCAATAAATCTTAAATGAATAACCTTAGCATTATTCAATAACACATTTTTACAGAAAATAAAATAATAAGTTGCAAAAAGAATGGCATATGTTAAATTGGTAGCAAAAGTATAATGTTATATTTCAATAAAAATATCTTCAAAATGAATATAACAATTTTCAAAGAGAGAATCTTTACACTCTCATAAAGGAATATTCTTGAACATTTTCAAAATAAATTGACAATAATTGCATAAATACTTTTAATACTATACTTCATTCAAAATAAACATAAAACATAAGATGTTTAATATTCTGAAAAAGGAAGAAATTTATATGAATATGAGAATCTTGTATATGACTTGATAATGTCAATTTTCAAACAACAGAAAAATCAATTATGTCAAAAATTTTATATATATAGAAGATATCTTGAACATATTTACTTGTAATTTTCAAACATTTTTTTTTTTTTTAAACTTAAGTAAGTGATCACTTTTGCATTTGTCATATATCAAGTATTTGCTTTTTATAAATATATATAATGACTCATTAAACATCTTTGGATCCAAAGTATAAACACTCAAAAGTATACAAAAAAATATTATATACTACTTATGGTGAGTCATTCACTTTCTATATTTCACCAAGAAGAGAAGCAATATTAGTATATATAAGTTTATCATGCACTTTCTTTTCTTTTTTTTTTTTTTTTTTTTTTTTTTTTATCAAAGAGGTTAAATGTTAAAGCATGCATGCATTGTAAAGAGAAGTCACAATAGAGAAAATAATTTGATGAGTACTCATCTTTATGTTTACCTTATATTAATTACAATTTCAGCTTTCATATTAGAATACACATTTGTCAAAAATAACTTTAAATAATGACATAATATTATAACGAGAATATAAAAAGGACAAATTCTTTCTCAATTTCAGCACCAACTATTGTAATTAAAGACTTTATAAGATTTAAAAGTATGGCATACATGAGATTATATATCTATTGTAATAATTATGAGTTAGAGATAAATGCATTAAATAATAAAACTATTGAAAACCATACATACATCAAGAGGATGACTGCTGAATTGTATCAGGGAGAAGAAGACTTAAATAATGAAGAACAAAAATAAAAACAGCTGCCTGCAGCTTGGAGAAAAGAAAAAAAATTACATAGTGATTCTTCTTACTGAAATATCAGTCTGGCTAGCATCGACTGATTATACTACAAAGCAATAGTCATCCTGAAAAAGGAAAAAGAAGGTTAGTTTATTTCTTATACAGTTTATGATTGCGAGGGCGAAGATCATAATTTTTATATTGAGTAGACTTGTTTTTAACACCAGTATGAGTGCTATCAGGAGGAGCTTGTGACATTACTGATTTACTTGAACAAGAAGATGTTTGTTGTGACTTAGAAGAAGAAAGAATTTGAGGAGATGTGTTACATGCAGCATCATGATTTGAAACTTGGGTAGGAGAGTGTTGTCTCACAGGAGTGGAAGATGCATTATCAACAGCTGATTGATCATGTGATGCATTTTTAGAAGAAACTGAAGGATGTTGCAGTGCTTCATTTCTCTTTTGAAGCTTCAAGATTCGATTAGTGTGAATCAACATAGGGGAAGCATGACTATTATTGGAATCTTGAATTTGAATGAGCACAGGAGAAATTATTTTCTTCACCACATATGGGCCTTGTATTTTCTTGTTAAACACATTGGGAAATTTTACGTAAACAATGTCATTAACATTGATGTTGGAAAACTTTAATTTTTCTCTGGATTTTTGGTACACCTTTTGTCTAGATGATTCGTTATTCTTGTAAGCTTGATAGTATATTTTTTCAATAACATCCATCAATTTATGAATTTCATATGCAGTATTGAGAATTTTCCATGAAACTTGAGTTTTATAATTGGAATAAATGTCGTTTATTTCTCTTCCAAAATGAAGAAGATTTGGAGTGAATTTTGTGGCTGGATGAGGTGTAGCATTATATATGGATTGGTGAATTTTTAGAGCAGTTGGTATATCACATCCTTGTGAAGCCATTGTATTCACAGACGATTTTATTTGAGAATTGACTCGTTCACTTAATCCGTTGGCCTGGGGATGGGCTACAGAACTGTGTTCTAATTTAATGCCAAGCTTTTTATTAAAGAAAGAAAACATGTCACTAGTAAATTGAGAGCCATGATCAGTGAGCGTTAATTCAGGTTTTCCATGAGTGGAAATGTAATGTAATAAAGCTTTTGTAACAGACTCAGCGCTGATATTATTTAAGGTATATAATTCTAAATGACGAGAAAAATGGTCTATCATGGTCAACACATATTGACGATTTCTCAATGGGCCGAGTAAATCCATAGAGACCTTTTGATTGGGAGCTGTTGGGAGTGGTGCAGGTAAGTATGGAGCAGTGTTTTTTTTATGATTCTTATTTACTAAACAGATTTCACAAGAGTTGACATAATTAATGGTATCTGAAACAAGGGTTTTCCAGGTAAATCTTTTCTTTAAATTAACAATGGTTTTATGAATTCAGTATGAGTAATATGAGCAATTCTTAAGGCTTTTGCTCTAAGTGACACAGGTAAAACAGCTTTGTGTAGCTCGATATCTTCTGAAGAGAAATGACCATTATAGCAAAGTAACTCATTACTTGGATTAATATAGTAGCCATTTAAACTTTTAGATTTCTTATTATTTTTAAGATCTTCATAAATTTGTTTGATTTTTGTGTCCTTTTGTTGTTCAGAGAAGATGGTGTGATCAAGAATTTCTAATAATGGATCTTGGTTATTATCATTATTAGGAGGTGAAGAATCACTCTGAAGATGACATGTGTGGTGTATTTTGTCAACTAAACCACATGGAAAGTGAGGAATGTCATTAAGTAAATCATTTTGATTATCAACAATAGGTAAAGGTTCTTGTGAAGTAATAAGATCTGGATTATTATTGAGATCTTCAGTAGGAATGTGAGGAGTTCTACTCAGAAAATCTGCTAAGACATTTTCTTTGCCTGGAACATGTTGGAATGTGTACGAGTATTCTGACAGTTCTAACATCCAACGAGTAGTAATATCAGCAGGTGATGTAGCTTTTTTATAATTATTAAGTGGCTTTGCATCAGACAATAGAATAAAGGGTCGACCAAAAATATAGTATTTAAAAGCAGTTATGCCTTTGTAAATGGCATAAAGTTCCAGTTTGATGGCAGGGTAGTGTCTTTCTGATTGAGATAGAGTTTTGGAATAATAGGAGATGGGTTTAAGTTCACCATCAAATTTTTGCATAAGAACAGCTGAAATTGCTGTCTTTGATGCATCTGTATTAACATAGAACGTTTCATTCCAGTTTGGGAGATTGAGCATAGGTTTATGGAAGAAAATGTCTTGTAATTTTTAAATGCATTTTCTTGCTCAGCTTTTCAAGAAAACTTATTTTTAGGTTTGGTGACTTCAATGAGAGGAGTAATCAATTTAGAAAAATTAGGTATAATTGATCTATAAAATGAACACAAACCGATAAAACTCTTTGTTTGCCTCTTGGTTTTAGGCGTTGGAAAAGAAGTGATTTTTAAAATGTTACTCGTAATAGGAAGAATTTTATGATCTGTGAGTTGAAAACCCAAGAAGTTAATACTTGTTTGCATAAAAGTACACTTTTCAGGAGACAAGGTAATGTTGTTAGCAATGAGAGTGTCTAATAGCTTTGTGAGCTTCATGGACATTTCTTCAAATGAATTAGCACCCACTACAATATCGTCTTGATATGCATAACAGGAATCAATTTGAGATAATTGAATAACAGAGTCGATTAATTGTTGGAAAGTGCTGGTGGCCGTCTTCAGGCCAAATACTAAACGTAAATAGGTAAAAATTCCCCATGGAGTAGTAAAACTAAGCTTATCTTGCATATCTTTAGGTACAGCAATCTGCCAATATGCAGAGGGTAAGTCAAGAGTAGTATAATACTTAAATTTTGATAACTGCACCAATAGATTTTGAATTCTAGGAAGAGGATATGAAGATGGAATTATTATGGAGTTTAACAATCTTAAATCCAGAGCCAAACGATACTTTTGAGGCTTAGACATATCAGTTCTCTTCTTTTTAACAAGAAGCATGGGACACGCCCAAGATGAATTTGACCTCTCAATAATGCCAGCGTTTAACATTTGATTAATTTGGTCAAGAGCTTCTTGCTCAAGTGCCTGTGGCACAGGAAAAGGTAAGGTTTTTACTGGATGAGAATTTAGCATTGTAAATTGAGGATTGACCAGGTCAGTATGACCCAAAGTGTCAAGAGATTTTGAAAAAGCTAAAGCTTTACTACATAATAATTTGGTCAAAGAGTCCCTTTCATGAGGAGGTAAATGTTTTAAATCAAAGTCATTTGGAGATAATTCTTGAATACGTTTTCTTTTAATCTCTTCAGATGGTAAAATTAAATTACAATAATCGTTCTCAAAATCCAAATCAAAAGAGTATTCCTCAATATCTTTCTCATCTACATTGATACATTCGCCAATAATTGAATACTTATTTAAATGAATATCTAGCTTTGATATATTCTGACATACAACCAAAAATAAATCATTTTGAATTGAAGATTTTGAGTGCAATGATTGATGTAACACAAGACCTTTATTTTTTAAATTGGGTTTGAAAACAAAATATTCAGATGGAGGATTGAGATACTTAACATGTAAATAAACAAACGAATTAGGATGTATTAATTCTCTATTAAGTAATTGTACCATGTTGGAATTCACCAAGACTTTATTACCATAATTTAAATGAGTTTGCTTTTCACCAACATAGCTATCTTCATTAGTATTCTGAGATGAGAAATTCTTGCCAGGAATATTATTATCATTAGATACATAGTTTACCACATTACCATAATCAGTTGGAAAATAATAAGTACAATTACCATCAATATAAGGATTATGAAAATTCATAGCAGAATGAGCCATATTATTTGTAAACAAACCATTATTTGGAACATTATAATTATAAGGATGAGTTGTATAATTGTTGACTAATTGTAAATTTGTGTCATCATAATTTGCACATATATTATGAGAATAAATACCATTACTTAGATTATTTAACATAGAATCTTCATAACAAGGCATTTTGTGTGCATCGAGAGAATATGGTGCAATTGAATTCACATAATTATATTCAGAATTCATAAAATAGCAAGTAGGAGATTCATTATAACTTTGAAAAGGAATATGTTTATCTTTAATTAGGATAGACTTAAAACTGGGTGATATGGTAATAGAATGTTTGTTGATAAACTCAAATCCAAGTATGGCTTGAAAATGAACATTTTGTATCTTTGTAAGGTAAAAAACATGATGAAAGAAAAATTTATCAACTTTAAAGGCAACCTCTATGCATCCCTTGAAAAAAACTTTGGAATTTATGGTAGACACGGACACATTACGGGATAAGAATTTATAGTGAAGCCTGGATTTAATGCTATTAAAGCATTCCTGATCCAAGAGAGACAAACTTGATCCCGTATCAATTAACGTTGAAATTTCATTATGTTGAATGTTTATGAGTATGCATGGAAGAACATATGAATTATTAAATGAGCTGCAGATGACATGTCTTTCTTGTACATCATCATCAATTTCAAGATTTTGTTTAGATGTCAAAGAATTATGTGAACAGGAAGATTTGTTAAGTTTAGCTGTCATAGGAGAAGTTTGGACAGCTGTGGATGACACTAAGGTAACTGAAGAGCGTTTGTCAAATTGTTGATGTTTGTTGTTGTTGTCAAAGTGTACTGACCCTGAATGAGAATTACGGGAGAGAAGGCGGTCAGTAGAACCAGTCTCCCTTATCTGTTTAAATGGTAAACATTGTTGTTATTTTCAGAAGAAGAGGTGTGGCTTTTCCTTCTGTGAGGGTGAGACGAAATTTGAGTTGAAGAGTTTTGATTAGAATTACTAATAATGTTTTTGAATTTGTAGCATGAGTCCATACGATGATTAAATTTCCCACAGAACGCACACTGCACAACATCTCGTCTGTGATAAAAGGATGTAGAATTTTTTTTGTGAGAAAACTTATCAAAGGTGGGTTGATAAGGACGTTTCCGGTAAAAATTACGTTGATGAAAATTATTGTTACGTTTATTTGTAGCCTCTTGTCTCGGTGGAGAAGGCGAAAATGTCCTAGAATTTCTTTGAAAATTACGAGAAGCATGAGATTTGTCCTTTTGAGTTTGTAAAGGAGTGTAGTTGGTTTGAGAATTGTGAAAAACTTTATCCTTCGTATGCTTTATAGGGGTTTTATGAAGCACATTATTAGAAGCAATAGAATTATCATGGACTTTTTCAGTATCCAAACAATAGGCTTGATTAAAATTCTCATAAGATTTTTTAGGGGGAGAGTCATAAATGTCTTGAAGAAAAATTGCTCGTTCAAGAGCTAACTCGAAAGATGTAATATTTTCTTCTAAAATTTTGCGTTTGATTTGTTTAGGCAAAGCCTCAAGAAAATGAGTGAACTTTAATGAATTGAGAGCAGAAAGATCCAATTTTGGGTAAGCAAGTCGAAGTTGTTTATCCAACCGAAAAGCAAAATTTTTAACCGATTCATTTGAATCTAAACTTAAGTTCTGTAAGGATTTGAGAGAAACAGACTTTTTTGTGGGTAAGAAATAGTCTATAAATGCTTTTCGAATTTCATTAAAGTTAGAGTTCTTGAACTGAGACTGAGTTTCAAGAAAGAAGAGTAAGGCAGTGCCTTCAAGTTTTGATTTAAAGAGAACAAAAAGTTCCTTGTCTGTAAAGTTATTTAGTTCCTGTATGTCAGATAATTTATCGAAGAAGAATTCTACAGTCTGAGGGTTACCGTCGAAGGGTGGGATTGCAACATTTAATTTTGCCTTGGGTGGCATGATGAAGAGAGAAACAAAAATTAATGTAAGAGCTCAATATATGACATGATAAATTTGGTTATTGGCTGGTCTTGTGATGAATAATATATATATGAATTGACCCGTTATTTAAAATATTGATGACTTTCATATACGTCATAAACCATTTTTATATATTAAAAAAAAAGAAGAAAACGTATACTAACATATTAGTATGATATGAAGAATATAAGACCCAAAAATTTTGTAAAAATATCTATGATATGGCTCAAAACATAAATTATTATATGTATGACAAGAAAAATAATTTATCTTAGCATGAACAATAATATTTACCAGTACCTCCGTTAAATAAAGCATATATATATTAGTTGCAAAATATAGCAAGACAAGAAAAAGATATATATGGAAAAATTATGTTATATATATATCATGCACTGCTCCAGAAAAATATTATTTCAGTATAGAATCAATATATGTTGCAATTAATTACTGCACCACTCTCAATAAAATATAATTACAAATATTAATGTATGAAGAAAATAACTTGAAAAATAATGAAGAATTAACTGAAGATAATGACGACAATATGTATAAATATAACGAAAATACGATGGTAGCAAAGGAAAAATGGATGGTCATGGAATGTTGGATACGCTTTGGTCATGGCATCAAAGGAAATAAGAAATGTTGTGTTTAACTTTAGTGGGTGAGGAGAAGAGATGGGAGGAGAAAACACTTTTTATTTGCTTCTACCCACTATTAGGCCAAAAAAATGATCGTGATAGTGACCGGTACATTACGAAGAATGGAGGCCAGCAAACGACCCAAAAGTGACCATCCTTACTTCACTTAAAGTAATAAAAATATTCTTTTAACCTTGAAGATGATAAACTAAATACAAAATTATAAAATATAAATTTGAAGAAAAAGTAAAGTTACCTGTGAAGTCCTTGGCAGATGATGAGTAGTAAATCCAGACACATGCACAGGAATTAATACACAAATTGGTTGAAGATTAATATTTATTTATTTATGAAATACTTGTATTTCTTTCATGAAAAATCGACTATCTTCTTTATAGAAACATTTTTGTTTCTCATAGAAATTAAACATTTGTTTTATAGTAAAAAAACTTTACAAATGAAGATATTTTTTTAAATTGATATATTCCAAACAAAACCAACATTCTTCATCATAACACATTTTTTTTTTTATATATCTTGACAGTATGAACTTGAAAAATTTCTCGTAACACACAAAAGGAAAATAACATTATTTTTTTCAAAAAAGAATCATCACTTAAATATATGTATCTTTTATATATATATATATATTCAGACGAGAATTTTATATAGATATGCACCAATATTTTCCATGGAACGCCCCGTGAATATTCAAATTTATTTATATGAAGATGGGCCAAATAGCAAATTAAAATGACGAAAGAATTATAAAGTCAATACGTTATGTAAAATGTATGATCACTTCTTGAAAGAACATTCTTCACCTCACGAAAGAAAATCTTCACCTCTGCTTGTTTTTCAGAGGACGGAGATCAAATCAAAAGATTATTGAAGAAAATTTGAGCACAAAAGGTAGTTGAAGAAAAATTATTGACGATGAGATGATGAAAAAATAAAAAAAAATATTTAGAAGACACATGACGACATTCTACAACAAGTTATGAAGTCAACACGAGAGCAACAAACGGAAGATCCATGGTGTGACCTTATTTACCTTGTGAAATTCCGAAAAAGAGAGGGCATAAAACACAATAATTTCGGGAAGCCTTTGAAGGATCTTTGCTCCTCGCAGCCTTGAAAAATCAACCTTTCCTGAAACCATGGCGTGATCATAGCAGCATGAAATGGTGCCCGTATACAACGGTCTCGAGGGGCGCACACATACCCCGAAATTCCACCCAAAACTTCCAATCATCCGACCGCATCCATTACGGCAGGTGTCTAGCAGCGCAACTGACGCAGGTGGCCGAGAGCCCAGGGGAAAAAGAGAAAAGGTTACAGGAATCCCACAATACGCCAATTTGGCAGCGAGCGAAAGAAGGGGGGGGGTGACAAAATAAGCCAAGTTACGATGCAAAGTATGGAGAAATATGAATTTAATAAAAACAGAATTGATAAACACGTAAAGAGGGGATGCCAAAGCAGGTGGCACAGAGCTGAATGACTTAAAATACGTCACCTGCGGAAACTAATTTGATAGGTTAAGGGGGGTGTCCGAATAAACGGAAGTTCCACCCATAGAACAAGCGAGAATGTTCTCGAAGGGTCTCTAAACCGGAAGGAATGATTTCGAACAGGATTTTACCGGCTTGGAACATTCGAAAGCTAAGTAAGAAAGAAAACATTACAGGCGACGATAAGAAAAGAAACGAAAATCGAAATAAAATTTAAATTGAGAACACTAATAAAAAGGAGGTAATAAGAAATAAAATGGCTAATAAAAATGAATTAAACTAAACATATGGGGGGGTTATCGAGTAACCACCACAATTGTGACATGTGTTTGATAACTGTTTATTTACTGTTCAACAGTTGTTGTTTTTTTCTAAATAAATCTCTTATTTACTTTTATTATCTTTTTTTAAAATTTTATAAAGTATGTTATTTTACTATTATCAATTAGACTAATCATTTATTTATTGTTATTGTCCATATTTATGGCACTTATCCGGATTTGCGAGTAATAATCTTTTATTTAAATAGTAGAAATATTTTTATTGTATTTACGTTTACAAGTAAAGCATAACGTTTTATTGTAGCATGCTATATGTAACTGGTATTAAAAAATGAGGTTTTCGTCAAATTGGCATATTGAAAACACTCAAAACACGGTACATACATCACATCTGTATCGCTCAAATATATGCCCCTGTTATATTAGTGAATTTAAAGCAACCACTTTCATAAACGGGACTTCACATGTGACCAATTTAATAACATTTATTCTATCTCCTACTTTCTTCATACATTTAAAATATTATAAGTTAAAATAATGTTGCAATTTCCCTAAATATTTCCTTATCAGATGTGAATTATCTTCGAATGTGACCTTATGTGAAATAACATCGTACTCACCTCTTAATTAGCCTTTTTAATCCATCTCCTTTAAATATTTTTCTTAAAGAATAATATTGTACATTCTTGTCACAAAGCGCACATAAGTTAATTTTATTTAAGATTAACTAATATTATCAACACTATTTTCATAGGCCTTTTCACAACTTATTCCTTATTCAGCGTGGTATTAAAGGTTTTCAATTAAAACAAGGACACCTTAGCTTACTCCAACAGGGTTTTGACTGCTTATCAGTTTACATTCCATTTACTTTCTGCCAAAATAACCACTATAACAAAAGTGAATGTTGTGAGAAAATTTTCATGATAATGCTGGTATTGATGAAGGTAATTGTATCCCAGTCATTAATTTTGTAAGCCATTGTCTGTTAGGTTCCAAATATTTTCCTGCAGACATTGCTTAGATTATATAAAAGCAGTATACAGTGCGTGTCAAAAATTTAAGCACAACAGAAAATTTCAAAAAAAATTTTTATTAATGAGTGAAAGTTACTTTCCTTTTCATATAACCTACAATTGTAGTTTTAAAAAGATAGTTAACGGATTTACGCTATAAAATTTATCTTAAATAACAATTGTTTTCAAAACAAGAAAAATGAGTGTGTCAAACGTTTAAACATAGTATTTTTTTAGTCTTTAGCAAAACAGGGATAAAGAAAATTAATACTTGGTTACTGCCCCTCTGCTGAATTACTTTAAATATACGGTCTTCCATCGATTATCTTCGAATGTGTCCTTATGTGAATTAACATAGTACTCACCTCTTAATTAGCCTTTTTAATCCATCTCCTTTAATAACTTTTCTTAAAGAATAATATTGTACATTCTTGTTTCAAACTGCACCTGAATTAATTTTATTTAAGACTAACTTATATTATCAACACTATTTTCATGGGCCTTTTAACAGCTTATTCCTTATTCATTGTGGTATTAAAAGTTTTCAATTAAAACAAGGACACCTTAGCTTACTCCAAAGGGATTTTGACTGCTTATCAGTTTACATTTCATATACTTTCTTCCAAAATAACTTGTTTAACAAAAATTAATGTTGTGAGAAAATTTTCATGATAAGTCTGGTATTGATGAAATTTATTGTATTCCCAGTCATTAATTTTATAAGCCATTGTCTGTTAGTTTCATATATTTTCCTGCAGATATTACTCAGATTACATAAAAGCAGTGCTTACTGCAATTTAGGTGATGGGATTATATGAAACGTAATTAACTATTTGAATTTTACTGTGACTAAAACTGTTACTTATAATGCTTTTGCTAGTATTTAATTGTATTTTAAAACTTGTCTGGTTTTGCAAGTGATAATCTTTTGTTGGAATAAGATGTAATTCAAAAATATCAGTCTAGTATTTTAGCTATTATTAGATTTTTTTTATGTGTTGATATTTATTGTGATATTTGTTTTTATAAATGTTTATGTATTGTTTCAAGAGTTTTTTTTTTTATTTCTTAATAAATGGCTTATTTACTTTTTTAAATCACATAAACTGTTCCATTTTAATATTATCAATTAAACTAATGAAGTTAGGCCTTGATATAAATTGATGCGGATTCGATTTTCATGTAAATCATATAACAAGCGCCGTTGCTTTTCTCATTTTTCAGGATTTTCGCGAGTGCTCTATGTACTCTATATGTGTGCTTTAATGCACGGAATTTAATCAAATTTCATTATTGCGTTACACTCAGGGTTGCGGAGTCGGAATCAGTTTTTTTTTTTTTTTTTTTTTTTTTTTTAGATAGTTTTAAGATTATATGTAATTTTAAACCCATAAGTAAATCATTATTGTTATTTTTGGATTATATCAGGCTAGTCAATTTAAATATGCCCAATATACTCCCCAGCATATAGAATGAAAAAAAAATCGGTTTTGATTAAAATCTTTTATAAATCTCGAATTAATTCCGAAATATTAAAATTTTCATCTTTATTTTTTTTTTTATCTTTCCATCTAAGTTTTTCTACTTTGAAGGAGATGAAAAGCATAAAAAATGTAACAATTTCACCTTTTCGAATCTACGGATACGGAATAGTAAATGTTTTTTTTTCTTCTTTTTCTTTTTCTTCTTCTGCTTCTTCTTCTTCTTCTTCTTTAGTTTTCGATAGTTGATTTTTCGTGTCTATAGGACATAAAACTGAAAATAAAACTAAATTGCGGATATTTTAGAGAGTGTATGCCGATATCCAATGGTTAACCGGAGTCGGGGTCTTTTATCGGCCATTTTTTCTACTGATTCTTTAGATCTGGTTCCACTCCACTTTCACAAAAATAGATCCTTATTAGACTTGAGTGTAATATCCCAACCAGATGTAATTTTTCTGTTCTTTAATTTGGGAATTTCGATTGCAGACATTTTAGAGATTGTATGCCCATATCCATCAGTTTGTTTCAAAAAAGAGAGGCTCATATCTCCTTTTAAAATACACAAAACTGAAAGAACCTGTACCTATCAAATTCCTATGTTGGACTTTAAAAAAAACGGATAATTTTGCGCAGATTGTACTGCTAATCAGAACACCAGCACAATTCACCATTCTTTAACGGAAAAATTACCGTAAATTCCAAAAAAATCAGCTTTTTCCTGGAATTTACAGGAATTTTGTCCATTAAAAAGCAATAGGAATTCAAAACCTGTACCTATCAAATTCCTATGTTGGACTTAAAAAAACGGGCAATTTTACGCAGATTGTACTGGTAATCAGAACACCAGCACATTTCACCGTTCTTTAACGATAAAATTACCGTAAATTTTTAAAAAATTTCCGCTTTTTCCTGGAATTTATAGGAATTTTGTCCGTTAAAAAGCACTAAATTGTATTGGCGTCACAATACCAGTACAATCTCCGTAAGATCGTCCGTTTACTTTATTTTTTATTTATTTCTTTATTTACAGTGCAGATTGCCATTTAATTTTTACTCTGTGATAATTAATTTTGAAGTAATACCTTGTATGAGGTCGAAGAAAGTTTTGGGATTCACTAGTTCTATTATGTCCTAAGATTGAGTAACGTACAAGAATATTCTGGTATTATTTATGTCAAAAATCTAGTAAAATGTTTTTTATGCTATTAAGGGAACTTAGAACCTGTCATTTTTAATAAAAAATGATAAAATCTGTTATTAGCAGCATTAAGAAATGGCGAACAAATAGAAAAAATCACATTTTATTCCTTATTTGTCTCTTCTCATTACGAACATTAAATGTGTAAAATGTTGCATTTTCAAAGCATAAATTGCGAAAAACAATATCCATGTATTTTTCTAGGGAGATTTCTAAATGTCTTTTTCATTTAGTTTATATGTAGTAACGTAAAATAACCCAACAGAAATGCAAAATCCCTATATTCAATTACTAGCTTTTGCCGTGGCTAAGCTCGCGTTAAATACAACAAACTATGTAATCGACCTTTTAAATACTCATAGAATTATTGAGGGATAAGTGGAAAATAAATTTTACTTACTATTTTTATATATATGCATTTTGAACCAAAAAACAACAAAACCAATTCACGAAGGAAAACTAAATCCAAAACCAAAGCAATTGTTTTATTCCTTAAAAGACACAGCTTTCGCTTTAAACTTTTAGGGGAATCCCCCCCCCCCTCCACGAGAGGAAGGTTATTCAAACCCATTCCCATTTTGACGTACATTAACAACACCACCGAACATACATTGTTATTATTTAAAATATGATGTTCCAGTTAATAATTTATAAGGTCTTTTTGCAACCAAATTAACATTTTTACATTGATTTAAGACAATATTGAAACTAATTTCCATACAATGCTTAAATGAGAACATTAAATAATTTATATACAATCAAATGTTGGATGCAAGCAATATTTTTCTTGACTTTCATAATTTCAATGCTTTGGACCATAAATCGCTGACATTGACATGCATTAGATATACTTACATTATATAAGGCATAATACTACATTATGAGCATTAAGATATTGATCTAGTAATAATGTTCTTAACATGAGTAATTTTCACATATTGCACTATATATCACGGTTATAAATTGAAATTATGTCGTGTGTTAATTAATATTTACAGATAGCTATATAACAAACTGTAGAATTAACATAGCTAATAAAGCAGTAATTATTTGACTCTTCTTAAAAATACTCAGAAAACATGTAAGTGGGGGGAAATTAAGATCTTGATGAAGAAAAATATATATCCAATGAGCACAGAATAAATTAGAATGAAACATAAAAAGAAAAACCAACTGATCTAGTCTATTTAACTCTCTCCTTTTGATTGTACGGAACACTGAGAGAACACAATGTTATCTTGTTTCAGAAACTCATCAGCGTCATCTATCAGAATCCATGAGTAACACTCTAGCTTTCTACCTGTTCCGTACAAACTTCCACACCCCATTTTAAGGAAGTGGAGGGTTAGAAAGAGACAAAAAGTAGCCTATGCCACTCTCCATCTCTTCAAATATCTCCACTTAAAAAATCACGTCAATTCGTCGCTCCGTTTTGCCGTGAAAGACGGACAAACAAACACACACACACACTTTCCCATTTATAATATTAGCATGGATTAGGCATTATATACTTATTTTTAAGCACAAAAGTACATATTTTTAACTAAATATTAATTTTAATATATTATGAACTTTAATATATCGATAACAGTAACAAATACACTAAAATTATAATGAATTGATTAATTAATTAAAATGGTTTGGGAAAACAGTTTAATGTACATAAGTCACATTTTACAACATTCTCATTTATTTATTCATACTATCGAAAACTCAGTGACCTATGCAAAACTAATAAAGCGACTCGAAAACACATATCAGAAGTTATTAAGAGATTATTTAACGATCGGTTCAAAATGAGTTTAATATATTATGCAATTTGTCGAATGTGTTTGCATAATTAAAATAACCGAAAAAGATTGGGAAATTGATTTTTGTTATGGTACGTTTATATTGTATAAGTGACAATAATTATCCAAAACCTGCTATGCATATATTAAATAGAAAGCAAATAAACAGTTTTATCGTTTCAAGAAAAAACTTTACGAAAAATAAGTTTATGTATTAGTGTTATGAATACGCCTGTAATTGTCTGATATTTTTTTAAGAAATAGGTGTTAAAAATAAACAGTTATTAAACTTTAAAAATGATCATAACAATATGTATATTTTTTCAAAAATACGTGTAAATTTTTTATGAATACAGTGGTGGAAAAAATAATAAAGCCATTTGAAAATATGATATAATTAAAAAAACAAAAGATAAAAACATTTATGAAATTTCATACATATATATTATGTGTAGAAGGAAGCAAAAAAATAAATTCACAAATAACTAGATTAATAAAAGGTTAATAGACTTAAAAAAAATTCTGTACAAAGAAAACTGAAAACTATTATAAAGTCGATACATATATTTCATCAATAATCGATGTGAGACCTTTTTTTTTTCAATGACTTTGACTAGTCTCTTGTTCAATGAATCTATCAGACCACACAAAGTACTTGCATGAATATTGTTACAGCAGCTTTTTAAAAAAATTAATCAAATATAGCTTTGAATTAAATTGTCATTCATTTTTGTAAACATTTCGGATTGAAATTCTCCAAAGATTTTCTATTGCATTCAGATCGAGACTACGAGCTGGCCATTGAAGGCATTTCACCTGATTAGTTGCCTGCCAAGATTTGGTTGACTTCGAAACATAAACGGAAGCGTTGTCCTGCTGAAATGTCAAGTCTTCTGAAGTTATAAGAGGAGCAAAGGGTAGTAAATTATCTCCTAACATATCTGGATACATAACTGAATTAATTTTGTTATGCATGAAAACCTTCGGGTTTGTCTTGATTGCCTTACAGTTAAGGATTTCGGTTTTTCTGTACAATTTCACTGCCGTAATCTTTGGGATTTCTCAGAAAACAGTTTACTGCAACCCTGAAACTTCTTATTTTTCTTGCAAAATTACAACCAAACGTTCCAGCTTCATTTAAAATAAATGTTTTAAGTTGTTCACCATAAGATAACTTATTTCCTCTTTGCATTTTAGTAAACACAACAAATACAAAATGAATGCACTTAATGCGTTTACATTTACCTAAACTATCTAGGCGAACTGCTTTCTCAATTCTGGCGTTATGTAAAATGAGGATACAACCATCGGCTTTATATTATTTTTCCATTTTTTTTTCATTGTTATAAGAAATTTGCACAATTTATGGCTCCTTTTCGTTTTTCTAAACATAGTTTATGCGTATTATTGCGACGTTGATCATGTTAATGAAAATAGATTTTGCGTTATCAACAATCCATTATTTCTTTACCTTTTTAAAATTTTTCTATCATTTGTGTAATTTTTTGAGCACCATATTGTTGCAATTATTTAAGAAGTTTGCAGGAACTGATATTAAACATCCAATTCGTAAAGTATGACAAAATTTCATAAGCTTTAAGTAAAACAATCAGTGTCATTTTCGTACATATTAACCAAGTCTTTTATTAATATGTGTCAAATAATTTCAAAAATATTGATTTTTAAAAATTAAGAAAATATTAAAATTAATAATAAAACAGCACAATTGTAACTAATACATGTTCTCTAACACGTACATTTTAATGCTAAAAATAGTAATTGAATACTCTTTGAATTGAACTAGTTAAACTTTGTTCATTATCTGCAATATGATTAGAACAATGGATTTATTTGAATTTGTCATTTCAAAATCTGCATAGGTCAAGAATTTTCTAAATATACTTTTTTGCCGCAAATGCTTCCTTAAAATAGAGCTATGATGAGGATAATAACCATGTAAGTCAGTGTGTTCCTTCCTTTTCAAACAATGACTTTAAATTTTCGTTCATTACTTAAACAACATAAGTCAGTGACTTAAGTGGTTTTTGCATGCAGACGAGATAAAGTTAGAATAATAAAATTTCATTTTCAGCAAAATCTACCACTACTACAGATACCAATGCAAAACATTTTTTCTTTATGGAAACTATATGGGTTCATTGTTTTGGTATAAAAAATGTTAAATAACGCAAATTCGTATTTTAACATGCATCACAGCGGCATTGCTAACAAGGGTAAAAAAGAAGTTTGTTCTGTTGTTGTTGTGTTATATTTAAAATAATATTGGACCACATATTAAGCATTTATACAAGAGATATCACTAAGATTCTTATTAAGAAGGAACTATCATAGCCGAGAAGTTCATTGATGGATAGTTAAAGATACATTTAGCTTGATGAAAAACTTTCAGCCTCTGTGCCCTGTCAACCAAAGCCTATGTTCAAAATATCAATTAATAGTTTGCGATAGTATTCTGGAATAACTTATGCCATTTTATCAGAACATATTTAGCTGGCAACTACCATTGTTGAAGATAATCCAATTATGAGTAATGAAAAATATGATTACGCAACAAAATTATGTAAAAACTTAAAAATTTTCCCGTTTAAATGTTATTTTCATTAATTTTAATTAAAAATATGCGTAGTATGACAGTTTGTTCAAATTAAAAATCCCCTAACTTCGTGTCTTGCTAAAACAGCATAGGTCAGTTATAGTTTTTCTGTTAATATTAATTATATTTATTATTCATGAATTATAAAAATTATTTGATATTTACAATTATTGAAGTCCAAACTCTATAATAAGCCGCAAAAAACCCATAAAAATTCGTTTACTTGTTAATAATTCAGTTTTTTTTAATTTGTTAAACGATCTGATTATGTGGTTTACATGGTTTTTTAAATAACCGATTCAATTGATGTGGCAAAGATTCTGTCCTTGATAAAGCCTCAAAAGAAAAAATAGAGATGATTAATTTCTAGAGCGCGCGCGGAAGGCAGAGTGTTGATCCATTCCTTCCAATACACCATACCATCTTAAATCCTTCCAAAAACTTATCTGACATATTAAACTTAAATCTGACCTATCTAATGACACAAGTTACATTATTATAAAAACAGCTTATTACTCTCTTCTATCTTCAGTAGAAGAAAGTACTCTAATCGAAATTTCTTTCGACTTCCGGTTTTCGAAGGATTTACATGTTTTAGGGGTCAAAGATTCCAAAAAACATGTTTTTACAAAATGTCTGTGTGTTTATGTGTCCGTATGTCGCCATTGTATCATCAAAAAGTGTACGAAGATATGAATAGAATTTAACCTAATTTTTTATGAAGGTTTTTGGCTGTGGCAAGCAAGTCCCCCTTCAGTTTTGAAATATTCTGCCGGAAGGGGGCGCTGCAATAGCGATGTTTGTGCCATTTTCAATATTGTACCAACTAAAAGTGTATGAAGTTATGCATCGAATTGAACCAAATTTTTTATGGCTATGACTAGTTGGTCCTCCCTGAGTTTGAAAAAAATCTGCCGCAAGGGGGCACTGTAATAATGATTTTTGTGCAGTTTTCAATATTGTACCACCTAAATGTATATGGAGTTATGTATAGAATTGAACAAAACTTTTGTGTAGGTGCTTGGCTATAGCTATTTTGTCCTCCCTGAATTTGAAAAAAAATCCGCCGGAAGGGGGCTCTGCAATAGCGATTTTTGTACCATTTTCAATGTTTTACCACAGAAAAGTGTATAAAGTTATGCATAGAATTGAACGAAATTTTCTGTGTAAGTGTTTGGCTATGGCTAGTAAGTCCGCCCTGAATGTGAAAAAAAAAATTCGCTGAAAGGGGGCTCTATAAGCACGATGTCTGTGCCATTTTCATCATTTTCCCATCATAAAGTATATGAAGTCATACATAGAACTGAACTAATTTTTTTGTGTATGATTATTTTTGGGTATGGCAACTAGGTCCCTCCTGAATTTGAAAAAAACTGCCTATCGGTCTATTGTTAATCGGCTCGTGCAAAGACGGAAACTCGTTTTTACTCCGATTAATTGACTGAAGTAGAAATAATTTAAGATCAAAATCATAGTTGGTATAGTATTGAATTAATGATATTTTCGGCATTAACATGAGTAACTATTTTTTTTTAAGTATTAAAGTGTACGTATAAGATACAAGAAAGTTTTGGGATTGGCACATCCAACTAATTTTGTAGTGCATTATTATAATCAGAACAAGACATTTGGTTAAGGCTATATATCTATAACAAAATTCGATCATTATAGTAGTACTCATAAATAATAAATAACCTAAGTAATAAACATTTTCGAATTTTATGAGAGAGCTTTAAATACTAAGTTTTCGAAAACGAAATAGGTTCAAATTTATTTAAAATACATTATTTTGAAAAATCATGACTATTTTACATTTGCCGGAAATCCCATTCTTCGAATACATTTCATCTTGAAATTTTTGTAGAATAAAAAAAAGACACTATATTATATAATTGTCATGGAGAAAAACCTTCTAAATTATCCGAAAACTATATTCATTGTATTTCAGATGACATTATAGCAGTCAAATGTTTTTTCAGAGAAGTCTGTTCGCTGTAGATTTTTTTTTTCATCACAGACATTAGTCAAATCACTTTTATTTAATTAAATTAGCATTACTGAACATTCCAATGTAAGTAGAGCTGAAAAAAAAAACGGGAATTAATGAGCAGTTTGTAAAAACTTTTTTCCGAAAATTCTGTGCATAAATATCTTAAGTTATAATGCGGTACAATGACACTTCGATTTTGTGAGATTTTCAATATACTTTCTAAGGCAGCCACTGAAAAAAAAATAAACATCGTATATTACATACCATGTTTATTTTTTTCTATGTAGTTATGAGGAGGTATTTGTATTCTTATATGATTCATTTGAGTTTTATTTTTAGTGTATTTTGGACAAAAATGAATTACAGTAACACTCTGATTACCCGTGAATCATTTATTCTGATAGTCAAATACCAAGAAATAAAAAAGTGCAATTGAGAAGAAAATAACCACATTTAAATAGCAATTGTATATATTCGTTTGTAATGGTGTGATATACTTGAAATTCCTATTTTAACTAATATTAAATTTATATTTTACCAAGTATTTTTTATTTATTATTAAATTTATATTTTATAATTTATTAAGAAATGGGAAAGAATTTTCTTTGCGGCATGATTAAAAATCTATGCTTTTCATTCTGCAAACCTCTACCTTCAATATAATTTCAAGAGGAGCTTGTTGATTGAATAATCGTGCACAACCCTTGCATCAGGGTTCAAATCCAGTCAGCTTGTGGTTTTGAAAGAAGACATACTTTTTTTAATTAGGCTGTTTGATGCGTTTTCAATTAGTATCTCCACCCCAGGTTCGTCTTGGATTACCTTCACAAAACTTTTCACTCTCGTACGTGCATTCGCTAGCCATTGCAGACAAGCACCATACTTTTTTTTATTAGGCTGTTTGATGAGTTTTCAATTAGTATCTCAACTAATTATTAGAAAATTAATATCCTGAGTCTCAGGTGCATTAGTTTTGGATTACCTTCACAAAACTTTTCACTCTCATACGTGGATTCGCTAGCCATTGCAGACAAACACATAGACAGACACACCCAGCAAAATCTTCTTTTATGAGTATAGATTTCGAATTTTTGAAATCTTTATTTAAATAATTTTAAGTTCGTATGTGTTGTTTTTAGAAAAGAATTGAATTCTTTGGACAATTATAACTAACATATCTACAGTCAATAATTTTTTTCAGTTGAGTATAAATTTGTTCAGTCATAGCCCTTAATTTTAAATAGCTTTTGATTGTCGATTGAGATAACTGGACAACATCCCAGCGAAATCGATTTTCTAAGAAAACCCTTTGTTAATGACATCGGCTCATTGCCATTATTTGACTCAGCTCGACAAGATGAACAACAAGTAAAGTTACAAAGTCATTTTCTAACGAGAATATTTATAACAAAATGCAATTCGTAGAAAATTTTAAAAAAATCATGTATCTGATACTTCGATTTAACACGGCTCTTATTTATCCAAATTCGATAATATTCTGAATTACAGGTGCTGTTAAAGTCAGAGTAGGATTTAATTTGAATTTTCAATGTTTTCATGGCCATTTTGAATATGTAATATGTAATGGATATGTAAGTAACTACAGCATCGCATTTTCAATTTTGGTGACTTTTGAAAATTTGTGTGGGATCTCTCATTCTATGACGTCAACTGTTTCTTTAGAAACTATTGTGCTACTCTGATTGTTGATTTCAGCTATAGATTATTCTGAATAATATCAGCTTAATTACAAATGCATTGCATATAATCTTCGAAATACAATTTTCCATTAAGAAAATAATAAAAAAATAAAACAATCTACACGTTAAAAAATTACTTCATAAATAATAAATAAGTCACAAACCTTACTGTAACTGCGGTAAAAAATTCGGTAACATTTTGAAAATAGTATATTTTTATTTTAATAATACGAAAGTTACTTTCATACTTATATTTATTCATGTTTCAAGATATTTTATAGATTATAGGGATTCTATGTAATTTTTATTTTTGTCGGTGAAATATATAACTGAAAAATGCATGCACACTTAAACAAATATTGAAAAAGAAAAGTATTTTTCTCTAAACTTTTATACATATATAAACATTTTGCTATTCTTTTGATTATAAATATAATTTGAAATAAAAAAATAATCGTCAAAATTAAATTGTTTAAACATTTTTAGTAATGCATTTAATATAATAACTATATTTAAAAAACTTCTATATTTAATTTTTTGCTACTAAAATTAAAAACTGTTTATCCTAAAAAATAAATAAATAAGTTTTTAAAAATTATTTGCAATATAATTTATGCAATTAAAATATGTTCTGTTAAAATTATTAACAAAGTATGATAATCATTTTAAATGTAAAATGATTAAATTTATTTTTAAAAAAAGAATGAAAATTATTGTTAGCAGTTTATATTTTAATTGTATCTTAATTAATAATAAATTCACGAATATATTTTATTGCATGCCATTAATTTTTCGTTTATTAAAAGAAAAAACGTGATACATTTTAATAAAACATTTTAAATAACAAATAATATTGGTACTTTTCTTAATTAACAAATTATTCGAATTTAATCATAAATGCTTTAAAATCATCATAATAATATGAATAGCATATTTTATTACCCGCAATAATTTTTATTTAATCGAATGATAAACAAATAATTAAATCAGTGTTTCATTAAATGTAAAATAATAAACTGTTTGAATTCAAGTATTAAATGCCTTCAAAAAGAAATATCTTTTTATTGATAATAATTTTTATAAAATGTTACATCATTATATCAATTAGGCAATTGAAATCATATTTTCAGATTTAAAGAGTTTGAAATTAAAGTTCTTCTTTTGAGTTAGTTACGCATTGCGTGATTCAGAAAATAAAAATTAATGTTACTTCTAGAAGCGCATTTTTATAACAAGTGATTGATGTGGTCGCAAATAGCACAACGGGTTTCGATTACAACATTTTTTTAAACAATTTATCCTTTAATTAATAAATCCAAATTGTTAATTTATTATTAAATTCTTACATAGATGGTAGCAGCAATAAATTTCATTATAAAATAATTATAAAAGAAGATTATTTATTTTAATAAAATTAAAAATGTTCAAATTAAATTATTTAAATAAAATCCAAAATTCCAAATTTTTTGATAATTCGAGATTAAAAGAAAATTAGGAGAAAATAAATTTTAAAATTTCTAAAAACAAAAAAGGAAATGTTTAAACTAAATTTAAAATGATAAATGATTAATAAATCGCAATAGTTTTTAAAACAGAAAGAAAAATGAATTCCGAAAAATATTATGAATATCAATCATTATTTATCACAGCATAATAAACCATTAAACTGGCAAAAAAATACGACATTTCATTTAATTAAACCTATCTTAATGTGAAAATTTCTACTTCTTGCACCAGGGATCGAGCTAAAATCCCTCTGTTTACAAACGAGATGCTTTACCTCCAAGCTATGATGTCCATACGGAAAACGTTGAAATTAAGGTTCTCTTTTAAAATTTAAATCGCAAAAATGAACGGATGGCATGGAA
Organism: Maratus speculifer; assembly: GCA_964019185.1. NCBI lineage: Eukaryota > Metazoa > Arthropoda > Arachnida > Araneae > Salticidae > Maratus > Maratus speculifer. Next base: position 298,474,972 of record OZ025295.1, on the reverse strand, counting down.
AAAATTAATTTAATTGAAATAATAGACTTTTTCAAAAAATTTTGATTTGTCGTTTGACAAGAGGTATTCAGCTGTAAATACACAAAATTTGAAGTCTCTGACTTATAGAGTTTTTGTTTACGGACTCTATGACGGACAGACAGACAGATGACTGAGACGGATAGGACTTCGCTACTCGAACGAAAGCATAAAAAGGGAAAAGGCATGCTTCAGTTTTTGTTTATTTCTAAATATACGGAATTTTTTAATCTTTATTCTAATTAAATTTCTCTCATAAGTCTACAAAAGTTACTGGTCTAATTAAAACAAAATTTTACAGGATTCTTACTGAGACGAATAGGGTTTCGCCAAATGAAAGAAATTCTAAAAATTGTTTTTAAAAATTTGTGAGTTCGGTTATAGGCGCCGATCAGGCAACATGTAAACCTCGGGGCACTCTTTATTTTACTTGAAATTAGTGGAATTAAATCTGTGTTACATTCCACAGGCTGTTTATTATGGAATGTGTGCAGGGTTCTTGCTGTCGCTCGCCATTGCGCTAAATTGCGACTAAATTCTTTATTTGGCGAGTAAACAAGCGATTAATATCGCCAAATTGCTAGTGCTCAATTTTTACTTTTTTTTTCTTTTTCGTTTTTATACATATGCTATATTAAATATATTATACATATTTTAATACATTTGTAGCGGATATTTGAAATTAAATTAATAACAATCGTTGTCGCAGTTCTAAAAACTTAGGTTATTTCAGAATATATTGAAATAAAGGGGACACATTAAAGGATTAAAGATAATTTTTTTTAGTGCTGCACGGCCAATCTATATTTCTAATACTTTTTTTCATTTGGCGAATGTTTTTTATTTTTAATTCGCCAAATTACTAACGATGGTCAAATGTCAGCGAGAACACTGAATGTGTGTTGTGATTTATTGAGTGATAGCTATTGGCAGAACCATTTATTTTGGTTCCCACTCCACGAAGATAAACAAAGCATTTATTTGTGTACTCAGTGTAGTTTTGATTCAACAAATACAAGTGTACCGAAACGTGTAGAAATTATTTCTTTTTTGATGAGAATTTACGGAGCTTGACTAACTTAAATCTAATGAGCTATTTTAATATTGCGATGTCCAAAAATACATTATTGTGCTGCCATGTAACTGCTACGATTCAAGAACAAGAATAATGTTTCGTCATTTAAGTATTTAAAAATCGTGCGTGAAAAATCAACGCAGAGAACTGAAGCTATTTCAAAATGTTTGTATTGAAAAGACAAATAAAAAAATAACCAACAAAATATTATTTCGACGTAATTCAATAATTTAATTAAATTCATTCTTTTATATTCAAGGTATGTGAGATTTATTTATTTATTTTACTGTGAACTATAATTATTAAAATATTTAAAATTACTGATAAATGTAGAGATAAATAAAAAATAACAAACAAAATCTTAATGTAACGTTGTTCAGTAATTTAATCAAATTGGTTCACTTTTATTGAAGGTACGTGAGATTTATTTATTTCATTAAAAACTTTAATTATTAAAATGTTTAAATCTGCTAAGAAAAGAAGACTACCAGAAGGTAGCTATTGAATTTGGGATTGATATTTCTAATTTAAAGTTAACTTCTTCTTATTTAATAAATTTTATTAAAGAAAGTGATAAATACAAAACATAGTTTAAACTGGTAGAAGATATGACTAAGAATATTATAGTGAAGAGAAAAAATGTGGGAGCAAAGGTAACAGAGCTTCGGAATCTAAAAATTGAAAGAGCAATGTTGAAGGTCTAGTTGGCTAAAGCCCGAACAGAAAGCAAAAGTGATAAATTAAGTGATTTCGAGAAAAGACAAAGCATAGATTCCTTACATTTGGAAAAAAATAGCACTATTGTGCTTGCATAAATAAATAAAGTGTCCAGTGATTTTAAAGGGTTCCAGTACATATTTTAAAATAATTTTTAATTATTGAGTTAAAATTTTGAAATGTTTTTCGATGCTTAAATGCTTAACCATATCATTAGTGAATAAAATCACACGATAAAACTTCATTTTTTAATTAAAATTAAAAAAATTATTAATATAAGTGGTGTAACTTAAAATCATTATAACTCGAAATAGTATTAGTGATTTTTTTTTTCATTTAAATAAGCAGAAATATATAAGATTTAATTTTGATTCAGCATTATTAAAAATATTAATTCGAATAAAAATTAAAAATATGTAAAGTAAAAATTTGAATAAAAAATGTTCGGATACTTACAAAAGTGAAAAAAAAAAAAAAAGAAAAAGAAAAAAAGAAAAAAAGAAAAAAAAAGAAAAAAAAAAGAAATGAACAATGCATTTTTATAATAAACCTGTGCAAAATAATGTTACAAACTTTTAAAATTAAGGAACTGAAATACTAAGAGAAAAAGAGAACAGCTACGCTATGCTAACGTTTTCATGTATCTCTTTTTATAATGCATTTTTTTTTAATATACTCCAATTAATTTTTTCTCATATGTCTACATGGCATAAAAAAGTCAATACTTATTTTACAAATATTTCCATTGTATTAGACCGGGGGCGGCAGCACAGACAATCACCTCATCTAGTTCACGGGTGAATATCTAAGATTAGTTAAATCTCGATTCGCATATTAAAACTCAATCGGCCTGCAGAATCATATCTTGATGGGAAACACCTAAAATTCCGATTTTAGCTGTTGTCTCGTAGGTTTACCATTGTGCTTTCCTACACTCAAAAGTATAAAAACATGGAGGATTGGGAGCAGGAAAACATAATGGTAAAACTATGAGTCAACCGCTAAAATCGAGTGTTTAGGTGTTTGCCATCAAAATACAACTTGGCAGACCGATTGCGTTTTAATAAGCCAATTGAGATATAATTTTCCAAGATTTTTATTTATAGATTTCTATCGATTCCTAGGTATTCACCAGTGAACTCGTTGAGATGATTGTCTGTTCTGCAGCCTCCTAATCTATCTGTGTATCTTTCATTTCATGCATGTGTATTTTATTACCTACAATTTCACGAATTACTGTTGATTTCTGTATAAAGGATTTTCTTCATAACGAAGTGTTTACTTTAATGATGAGACTTCTTTAAATGGAAATTTCACTGTATTTCAATGGTATTTTAAAATTTCGCCGAGGCATAAAAACGAGTGTCTTAAACATAATTCATTAAAACTACATATTGTTGCAGCGTATATGGGGTTCTTTTGATCTTATGGTTAGAGAACTTCAAACTCTTGTCTCTTAGAAAAGTAGAAAATAATTTATTTACAGATCTTCAGAACAACAGAGTCTTCGAAACTCACAAATATTGCTAGATATTCAAAAATAACTGCTCAAATCTTTCGTACAAGTATAGCTTTAGATCCCAGAGACTCTTTATACAACGTCTCAACACTTAATAACATTCAAAACAACATAAATGAAACTCAAGCAAACTTGCTAACAAACGCCTCGTTCACTCAATGACTGACTGGTAAATAATAACAACAACAGTTCGTATCGCTCTCCTTATATAGGCTCGTAGCAGGTGCTGAAAATTTCTAGAACCATATCGAAAAAACTGGAAAACCACGGAACAACATTCAATGTATCAGTAGACCTAAGGGGGGGGTTACCATAAATAGGGAAGGGTTACCATCGCCAACAATCGCCAAGTTTGTCGCCAACTTGGCGATATATCGCCAAATTTGGCGACCAAAATTAGTCGCCAAAAGTGACGCCAACTTGGCGATATCTCTAATATTTCGCAAAGCTGCCATAGACATTCACTGAAAATAATAGACAAGTTTGCTTGATAACAGAGACAATGTAACATTAGTAAAGAAATGGAGCTTAATAAGATTATTTACATTATTTTACAGTACAAACACTAACTATTTACAAAATTCGTAACACTACCCCCTCCTCAAAGACTGCACTTCCCGGGCAGTGCAATCCCTGAGTTAGAGGAAAACACTTAAAATAAATAAACAAACAAATAACTAAATAATAATAATAACAATAATAATAAAATTTACATAAATAAGAACTAATTACTATTTACATATTTACAAAAAGTGACTTTCATGACCATGGTCTAAAATTCAAGTTTCGAATTTCTAATCACTTTGGCCAAAATAAGGGGCTAGCCGGTTATAGTGTACGACCTTGGGTTTGGCGTGTGGCGATTTTTGTATGCGTACGACGACATCATTCAGCCTGTTGACGACTGTATAAGGACCGTCCCAGTTTCTTTGTAATTTTGGCGACAGTCCCTTACGACGTATCGGATTCCACAACCAAACTTTGTCACCTTCGTTGAACTCATGTCCTGTTGCCTTTGTGTCGTACCGTGTCTTCATCTTTTCCGTTGCCAGTCCGATCAGGTTCCTCGCTAGATGATGAATCTCCTCAATCCGTGCCTGGAGTTCATCCACGTATTCTTCAGGCGACAAAGGAGCGTCAGGAGGACGGCCAAACAAAAGATCCGCAGGCAGACGAAGATCACGACCAAAGAGCATTTGAGAAGGGGAGTAACCAATGGCCTCATGAGTGGCACTCCTGTAGGCAAGCAGGAAAAGAGGCAATTTCTTGTCCCAGTCCTGTTGGTCTCTAGACACCAGGAGAGAGAGGCTATTTAGGATGGTACGATTGAACCGCTCCACCATGCCGTCCGATTGAGGGTGTAGAAGTGTTGTTCGAGTTTTGTCCATGCCGAGTAGTTCACACATTTCCTTGAACACAGCCGAATCAAAATTTCTTCCTTGATCGGAATGGATTTGACGAGGAACTCCGTATCTGGAAACCCAGTGTTGAATCAGTATGTCTGCTACGGTTACCGCCTCTTGATTAGGAATGGCGTAAGCTTCAGGCCATTTAGTGAAGTAGTCCATGACAACGAGGATGTACTTATTGCCATCAGATGTTCTAGGAAGTGGACCCAGGATGTCTAGAGCAATTCGTTCGAAAGGAGCTCCTACATTATAACGTTGCAATCGTCCACGGGTGCGCCTCTTTGGACCTTTACGTGCTACACAGGTGTCACAAGTTCGACACCACTTCTCCACGTCACTGCGAACATTATTCCAGTAGAAACGCTCTCGACCCTTTTACAGGGTCTTCATTACACCAAAATGACCTCCTGTGGGACTACCATGCAGTTCTTGAATAACCATAGAAATTCTCGACTTAGGGAGTAGTAGTTGCCATCTACATGTCTTTCCATCATCAGACTCCCATTTTCAGTACAAAATGCCGTTCTTCAAATGTAGGGAATCCCAGAGAGCCCAATAACGTTTAGTCGTAGGATGGTAAGGGGCCATGTCTTGCTAGCTGGGCTTCCTGTTGGACTCTTCTTTCAGCTCTAGAATTGGCTTAATTTCAGGATCAGCAAGTTGATCTTTACGCAGGCTCTCGTCACTCCACGGACCTTGCGATGATGTAGACCCAGTTGTAACTTGTCTTACTATAGGACCTTTGACATTAAATTTCTTCTCAACCCGGTCGCAGTATCTACAATTCTATGAGCAGGGTCTTCTTGAGAGAGCATCTGCATTTCCATGTGATGAGCCTTTTCGATGGCGTATCTCCATATCGTACTCTTGAAGCTTTTGTATCCACCTAGCTATCTGGCCTTCAGGGTTCTTAAAATTCAATAGCCAAGTTAGAGAAGCATGATGAGTTCGGATCAGGAATATTCGACCGTAAAGATAGTGATGAAAATGGTCTATGGCTTTCACTACAGCAAGAAGCTCTTTTCTTGTACGCAGTAGTTTCGCTCAGCCTTTGATAAGCACTTGCTGAAATAGACGATAACACGCTCCTGGCCGTCGATTTCCTGGGACAGTACAGCGCCAATGCTTTCGTTACTTGCATCCGTATCAAGTATGAACTGTTTATCGATTTGAGGATATGACAGAATTGGAGTGGATGTTAATGCCTCCTTGAGCTTTTCGAAAGCAGCATCGCATTCCTGTGTCCACATAAATTTTTGATTGGTTTCTGTTAATTTATGAAGTGGTCTTGCAATCATCAAGAAGCCTTTGACAAATTTTCTATAATAGGTGCATAATCCTAGAAAACTCCGAAGCTGGTGAATATCTGCTGGACGACTCCAATTTTTCACAGCCTATATCTTCTCCGGATCAGTCCTAACTCCTTCCGCCGAAATGATGTGTCCAAGGTATGCGACTTCATTGCGAAATAAGCTGCACTTCGAAGGGCTTAACTTCAAATTAGCTTCCTTTAATTTTTGTAACACCTGCCTGAGGTTGTTCAGATGTTCATCAAAAGATTTTCCTATGATTATGATATCATCTAAATAAACAAGACATGCTTCATATGACAGCCCCCGGAGAACCGTTTCCATAAGCCGTTCGAAAGTTGCAGGTGCGTTACACACACCAAACCTTGAACTGCCATAATCCTTGTCCCGTTGTAAAGGCAGTCTTCTCGCGGTTGTCCGGATGGATCTCTACCTGCCAGTAAGCACTCTTCAGATCCAGAGTCGAGAACCAAGTGTTGCCCGCAAGTGTATCGAGAGTGTCGTCGATCCTTGGTAGAGGGTAACTATCCTTTTTAGTGACGTCATTCAGTCGGCGGTAGTATACACAAAATCTTGTTGAACCATCCTTCTTTCTCACTAATACAATTGGAGACGCCCATGGACTTGACGTCACTTTCTTCCATATCCTTAATTAAATTTTGCACCTCTTCTTGCTTGGCAAAAAGTATTCGTCTAGGGTGTTGTTTAATAGGTGAGTGATCTCCAGTATCAATTCGGTGTTGCGCCATTTTAGTTCGTCCAAAGTCTTCAGATGTTTGGGAAAATAAACTTTGGAATTCTCTAATTAAACTTTCAGCAGCATCTCTCTGGTTTGGATCTAAGTTCGTATTTTGTAACAAATCCTTGACTAAATTATCTCAAGATTTCTCAGAGTGATTGGAATTTTGACTTATGCACGTCACAGGAGCACATGATGCTATCACCTCTCCTTTCTTGATAGTCCTCATCTTATCACTGATGTTAGCAATTCTGACTGGAATGGTCTTCTTCGAAAGGTCCACTACAGATGAAGCCACCAATATTCCTGCTTGTTTGCTATTGTCTTCGGGATAATCTCTATGGCCAAATCGATAATTAGTTTCATTTTTAATTACAGCTGGAACTAAAAATTCTGTTCTTGGATCTAGATTGATGTCTTCTTTGGCTGTTACTGTTTGTTTACATTCAATTTCGTTATTTAATCCAAAAAGACTTATTTCTTCAAATTTTGAGAGCATTTTGTTATTTTTGAAATCAAGTTTAAAGCCAAACTTCTTCAGAAAATCTAGCCCGATTAAGCAAGGATCTGTTATGTCAGCCACATATGCCGTATGGTAATATTTCGTTCCTCCAAAGTGTATGGTTAAATTGGCCTTTCCATATATGCCAATCTTGTCGCCCGTCACAGTTTGCAGGGTAACGCATGGTGGAGTCCAAATGAGTTTAGCTTTCAATTTTCGAGCCAAATCTTCTCTTATTATTGTCACATTGGCTCCTGTATCGACAATCATACGGCATTGAATTCCGTTAATAAATCCTATCACATATAATTCATTATCGCCGCCATTCATTTTCGATATTTGAAGGATCTTCAGGTGGGGCTTTTTATTCTCTGGTCTTGAATTCATCTCATGTTCGTGGATTTTGGGGCAGTTTCTTCGGAGATGCCCTGTATCACCGCATCCCCAGCAGTGAGATTCTGTCTTCTTGAGCTTGTTCTTCCATATTTTAAAGCTTCAATCTCTTGATTTAATTTCCTAATTTCTTTCAAGACGTCGCTCTCAGTATCTGAGCTTTTGTTCACCGTTGCCCCTCGGACTGAATGACAATCTCTTCGGCTGGCTTGTGTAGCTGCTTCCAACTTTAAGGCATATAGTAATGCAGCCTTTAAATCCTGCACATCTGCCATTCGTACCGCTCTCTGCACTTCTGGATCTTTTATTCCGTCTACAAAATATTGCAGTGAGAGCATTTCCCGTACATTTGTTGGACAGTCAATGAATGCTAAATTTGCAAGCCGTGCAATTTCCGAGGCAAACTCTTGAAGGGTTTGTATTCTCGTATAATCCTTCAAGAATTTTTCTCCGAATCTCATTTCAAGTGCACAACTTAGAGTCTCAAAATTGAGTTGCGTCATATCGGGCAGTGTTTGCAGCATGTCGGCGGCTTCTCCTCTCAAAGATGCTGCCAATTGACAAGCTTTCACCTCGTCACTCCATTTGTTCGCTTCGGCTACAATGGTAAATTGAGTTTTGTAAACTTGCCAGGAACTCTTTCCGTCGTATGTCGACAGCTTAACTTGCACAGGAGAAGCAGGTGGGTTCCTAAATTCTTCATAATTACTACTGGACGCTGAAAGTTTCTTCTCAAGATCTTGTACTTTTTATTTAGCTTTTCATCTACTTCACCTAGTATTTTCTCTTCAACGTTACAAACTTCATTCTGAATTTTCTCTTCTACTTCCGCCATTTTCCTTTCCATTTTCTGTTCAACATTACTAACTTCATTCTGAATTTTCTCTTCTACTTCCTCTATTTTCTCTTCTACCGAGCTTATTCTTCTCTCTACCGACGAGAACTTTTCTTCTAAAGTTTTCTTCATTTCTTCTTGGCCTTTATTAATCTTTTCAGTCACATCTTCTTGGCATTTGTCAATTTTATTTGTCAACTGTTCCATTCTTTCTTCGTTTTTATAAAAAAAATTTCCGCCAACTCTTCTTGGCCTTTATTCATCTTTTCCGCCAACTCTTCTTGGCCTTTATTCATTTTTTCTGCCAACTCTTCTTGGCCTTTATCAATTTTATTTGTCAACTGTTCCATTCTTTCTTCGTTTTTATTCATTTTATCCGCCAACTCTTCTTGGCCTTTATTCATTTTTTCCGCCAACTCTTCTTGGCCTTTCGTCAATTCTGCCTTTATTTCATTACCCGTAAGACATGGTGACGTCACGGTGACGTCGTTGTGAAGTCATACTGTGACTTTGTGACCGTCGATGTGACGTCACGTGACGTCGATGTGAAGTCACAGTGACTAAAATGTGAAGTCGTTATGGCCGTTTTAGAGCTTGTTTGTGACGTCACATTGTGACCACTTTGTGACGTCACAATGTGACCAATTTGTGAAAAGTGTGTCATTTGTGACGATTTTGTTATTAACATGGTTGCGAAACTGTGACGAAAGTGACAATGCTTTCAAGTCACACTGTGACCAAATTTTGAAATACAGGGTGAGTCCAAAACCATGGAACAAACTTCGAGGGGGCGGTAGGACTCACTATAACAAATAATGATGGCACAGAAATATATGACCGGAAGTGACCCGTCAAGACGCTACACTAGTCACCAAAAAAGACCCGGATGGTAATGTTATGTCTATGTGGGGGGGGGGCGTTGTTTTCAAATATCTTGCTCAAATTTCAATATTTTACATGATATTTTTTCCATAGGATAGCTGAGGACGATCCACAACCGGGCTAATTTTTACTTTTTCGATTTTAGTTATATTTTTTTTATATTACAATAGTTTCGGTTTTAGAACTGGTTTAAACTGGTTCTGAAAGTTAAAGTATTTTTCTTTTAATCTGTAACCAAAATCAAAAAAGTAAAAACCAGCCCAGTTGCAGGTCGTCCTCAGCTATCCTATGGAAAAAAATAATATGCGAAAATATTAAAATTTTAGCGAGATATTTGAAAATAGCTCTCCCATACACTTAACATTATAATCCGTGTCTTTTACAGTGACTAGTGTGGCGTTTTAACGCGTCACTTCCAGTCATACATTTTTATGCCATAATTATTTATTATAGCGAGCTCTTCCACCTCCCTTAAAGTTTGTCCCATTATTTTAGACTCACGCTGCAGATCGTTTGTGACAAAACTTTCGTTAACACTGTGATGATTCTGTGACGATTTAACTTTTCTTAACGATTCTCTAACAATTTAAAAGAAACAGGATCTGCTGAAGCTATAACTCCACGCCATGTTCCTGTTAAAATAGGGTTTGAGTCCTAAAATCATATATTGACAATTTATGAACAAATACTGTATAATATATAAAAATAGTTACCTGCAGTAAGGAGACTTTCTTCTAAATTAAAGTTAAAAATTCGATTTACCTCACATGCCTTACAAGTCTGGTGTTGTTTTTAAAATTTGAAAAATATTGCCGTTCAAAAATATTTATATATTTTCCCCACATGCTGAAAATTGCATAGCTTCAATTTTATTTATAACTGACACACATTTTGTAATATGTTGTTCAAACTGTTTAATCTTTTTGAACTTTTTAAAAAAAAAACTTTTACTCGCTTTAATAGCCACAAATTTCAGCACATATCTAAAACTGTACAGCTTGCCAATATTTCTGACCAATAATCCTGATGTCTATAAATATATAGGGTGGATGCTCCAGTTTTGGCCACATTAAGAGAAAAGTTAAAATGGAAATTTTATAGTTTTAGACTGAATAAAGCATATTAAATCGCAATAACAGTATTCTTTAGTAAATTTAGTTGTCTTTCTATTAATTATAATAACTTTCTATCAAATATTTTAGATTGTGAGTAATAACTCGTTAAGTAATTTCTTTCAATTTGCACCAGTTTTGGCCACCCCTGCACCAGTTTTGGCCGCCCTAATATCTTGTAATTTTGCAAACATTTTAACTGATAATAAGTAAAAATAAAGCATTTTTGTGCAAAATCTGTTTTACCACACACATATTTGTTTGCTGTATAAAAAAGATTTGCATTTTTTTAAACGAAATCATAAAAACATCTAATAAAACATACTTAAGCTGATTTTAACTGAACATTTAAATTTAAAAACAAAAAATATATTTAATTCATAAAAAAGACTTATAGGACATAAAAAGCTTATTTCAACATTTTGCATATTTTCATTTATATATATCATATGTTATACTATACCAATATTTACAGTTATATGACTAGAATCTTGAAATTATTCCATTTTTACATGAAATAGTATTTTGACAATCTCTAAAATCCATTTTTTTCAACTGATTTTAAACTTTAATTCCTCTTACTTAGCTGCCTGTCAGCCTAATCATTTGGAGTTAGTTTTCTTCAAATCTTAGATTTCCTTGTGTAAATATTGGCTAGGATCTTAGAAAGACCTTCACAGAGGGCATCCTCCTTCTTTTCGGCCCATATCTCTCTTATAGATAACTAGCGGCCTTCGCCCGCTACGCTGGTCGGTTTATCTAAAGAAATCTTGAAGAAGTAGTTAGATAAGGTTCAGACATACATTAAAAAAAAAAAAAAAGCAAGTCGATCATTCAAAAAACGTTGGGAAATATCAAATATTTACTGTAATTTTTTAAGAAAAACAAAGTTTCGAAAAAAAAATTAAATCGAAAAAAAAATTACACTGACATATTAATGCAAGGAAATTTTCCCAGAGAGAAAATTCGCCTTGAATACAATATTTCAAATTCTTTTAATTGCTTATAGGCGTTAATGCCAACATAGTGAAAAAAAATTCCATGCTGGGAATCGAACCCGGGCCATCAGTATGGCGCACTGACGTTCTACCGACTAAACCACATGGAACGACAGCCAGCTTGAAACTTTCTCATACTTAAGTAGACTGGCGAAAACATAACGATAGCGCGTTTTAAAATCGCACAGTGACATCTATTGGATTTTATATGTACTAAAAAACGTTATGTACTAAAAAACGTGAGCAGCGCACCTAATAGTTTCTTTTGTTTCTTTTTGTTACTTTTTTGTCTGTTGTCCGATTTTGATGAAACAAAGCCTATACACTGCCCGGGAGTGTGCATTCTTCATTAGTGAAAACCGCATAAAAATCCATTCAGTAGTTACGAAGATAACCTCGAACAAACAGACAGACAGACAGACAGACAGACAGACAAAAAATTCAAAAAAAAAATTTTTGTGTTTCATTGGTTTTCTTTTATCGCCCTGACTCCATTTTTGTCAATTATCTTCAATGTACAGACACACCGGGTCCTACTGTTTTATTATATATATAGATTGGCCATCATAAATAGCACAACCCTATTACTTTAAATTCAAAAATAGTAAAAACTGGTCTCCATTCTGTAAACTTGTGTTGCAAGGTAGAACGAGATACTACAAAACTTAACCATCTTGAAAAGCTGACAATGAATTTTGAAAAGCCATAATTTTACTTCCTATCTTATAACAGTGTTTAATCTAGACCATTTTTAAGAGTACAGAATTGTCTTTTTTAAACTTGTTAAAATGAATCCTATTTAAAGTATAAAGATTTTCACATTATTTGTTATTTCTAAATTCATGTGCTTGAAATTTTGCAAAAGTTATGCAACTTCCTCATTTTGTTTTGAAAAAATACAAGAAACCACTAAATCATGCTGCAATTTTATTGAACTTTTAAATTTATAAGTCATAAAACATTTCTAAATATATTGCTGAAATTTTCACTATAATTAGTCTTGTGGCCAAAAGTGGAGCATAATGTTGTGCCATTTTTGGCCACACCATGACCATAACTGGTACACATAGCAAATTTAAAGCACCAGTTTTGGCCACCCCTACTTTAAGCTGTAAAAATAAATAATTTAAATATGAAATTGCAACAGAGAGAAAGCCTACTTCATAAAGCTTCATAGCAATTTGTTTCAGAACAAATAAAGTTCGATAAATGCCTAATATTGAAAGATTGTGAAAACTTGTTACCTAAGCAAAAACCTTAATATATGTGAGTGCAAACTATAGTTTTACACTTTTTTTTTTTTTTTTGCAAGTCATTTTTTATCAAAAAATAAACAAATGGGATTGGAAATAATAAAAGAGTGTTAGATTAAGGAGTAAGAATGCATATAATTTGTTAAAATCAATTTACAGCCTAAATAGAGGGTAAATCATTCCAATGTGGCCAAAACTTGTGCAGTTGCCAAAACTGGAGCATCTACCCTATATCTTTTAATTATCTTTTGTTGTAATTTTCCAACTGATTGAAAAAATGTCCAAGTCAGGATTCGAACTAAGCAGTCTTTCGCGCAAATTGTCAATACTTTGTCGACTGAACTATCCTGGAAGAATCTGACACACACAATTCACACAGTGAATACGAACGCATACTTATCATTATTATATATAACCCTATGTAATAATACTTTAATTTTTTTTCAAACTACCCGTATGATAAATGCATACTATTCGTATGAGTATATAATGATATTTCTCCGGGTGAATTGTGCGTGCTAAATTGCTCTGTTGGAAGAGCATTGGCAGCATACATCGAGGGTCTCTAGTTCGAATCCTAACCTAAACACTTTTTTACTCATTTTGGAAAATTAATATTCGTTTGATTAATTTACCAATTAAAATCATTCTGTTAAATGTAATATAGAATTATCTTTTGATAAAACTACGTGAAGTTTATGCGCAATATTCGTAATATACAGATTTTATTTGAAAATCGAGTACAAATGAAGATGAGGCAATTAGTTCTAGTATTACGCTTAGTTATTTTCTTACTATAGTGGCCTGTGCGCATGTATGATTACACCAAGGTTTAAATTCGTAGTTAAACTCATATATATATATATATATATATATATTGTATATGTTATATAGCATAGATGTGTGGTAAAGGACATCCTTAAGGAATTTTTTTAAAAGTTTCCTTATTAATAGTTATAAATATTAGATTTCATTTTTTCGCATTAGATGAATCTATTAATAATATTTAAGTATTCTCAGCCTCACTTCCCAAAATTAGACAAAATTTTATTGAAAATAATAGAAATACATCAAACACTAAAAATTTCAGCAATGTACATCCCACAAAAGTGTACATGTAATTGTTTTTATGACTATTTAGAACCAGGATTTAATGACCACATACTAATGAAACAAAATTGTTATTTTCAACACAATTTAACAATTAAGATATCAAAAATTAATAAAATAATGCGATAATTACTCATTTTTTAAAATCAACAATTGTTATTACCACAAAATCAATATCTTAATTATTTTAGATACATGGTTTAAAATAATAAATGTCATGGAATTACAGTTATCAAATTTTTGGGATTATGAGAAATTCAGAAAGGTAATAAAAAAGTTTTACAAAAGTATTTTTGCAATATTAGTGCATAAATTAGTATATTTATCACTATTTTCAACATTTAAACAACCCCAAACTCCTTTATATATTAATTATAACGTTAACTTTTGATTATGTGTGTATTTTTTAATTTATTAAAATGTGATTTTAACCATGTCATTAAAAAATGTGATTAAAGTGCATTTTAAAAATAATATTATTAACTATTTTCAAATCGTTGACATGCTGTTCCGTATTTCAACAAAATAAATGTTAAATTTATTGAATTTATTAAGGTAAGTGGATTCAAAAAAGTTAAATTAATATGATACTTATTTCTTTTATAACATGTTTTTTACGAAATTCACAGAAATCATTATAAAAAAAGCAGGAAAAATAACATTTTCTTACCTCTTTCTTATCGGCATTATCATCTAATTCAAGTTTCATAATCCAAATAGGGAAGATAATTTCGAAGTCGGAATGTCCGAATGAAGTACAATGACATTGGCGCGCTCATATTAACGAAACGCCACTGACAATGTATTTTTTCGGACCGGCATTTTATATAAAATGTCAACTGATCGCATTTCTGCATAACTTTTTAAAAATTTTCAACTTACGTACTAAATATACACACATAACATCATAACAAAGTTACTAGAGCAGCTGCCTAATATTCTAAAGAATAAATACACTAGTGTCAACTATTCTAGTTGTTGCCAAACGATATTTTTTAAGCAGGTGATTTTTTGTTATTATTGGTTGTTTGAGCTTCGAAGATTTATAAGTTGGATGCGCATGCGCATTAGTTTTATGAGGGTATCCCTAATTAAAATTTTGAGTAAAATTTTTGTTTCACGCATTTCTATTTTACTTTCAATTAGTTTCGAAATACAGTGGAACTTTCATTTAACGAAGCCCATATTTAATGAAATTATCTACTTTTTTAATTTTCTGTTGAACCTTCATTTAGAACGCAATTAACATTTAAATTAATATTCATATTAAAAAAAATTCTTCTTAGCAAAATTTGTTGCACTTCCGTGCGTGCACAATATTCAAAAGGATAGATTGCTGTTAAGATTGATTGGTGAATATATATCAGCGGATTGTATGAATTGAAATTACATTTATTTTATCTTTTAAATAAAAAGGAAAAAATGCGAAACTTTTTCGATATGCTAAGAAAGGGATTCTAGTTCCGCGAAAATATTATAGGTCCATTCGCTGAATACTTAAAAAAGATGCGAAAGTTTTTATGAGTGTATCTTTCATAAGAGATCGCACATAAAGTAATATTCCAATTTTTTTTTACTTTTTCGATTTGAAATACAAGAGAAAACGAGAAATAGAACGCTGCGATTCAGTTTTTGTTTCCCTTCCTTTATTACGTGGTTTTTTAGATATTATATTAATGAATTTTTTCTTATGTGGTTATATTGCATAACAAAAATTACTATCCAAATTAAAACACAGTTTTATAATATTTCCATTTTTATTTGTAGTTTACTATACAAATTTCATGAATTTTCGTGGATTTCTATTCAACGATATTTTTTTCATAACAAAGCATTTAAGTGTAACGAGAAATTTTCTTAAATGGAAGTTTCACTGATAGGTTCATTGCTGGGTGCTTAGTTTCATATGATGGGAGGTTTATCTCACATATGTGATATGACGTACACGTTACATGCAGTGCATGTAACGTGTGACATAACAGCGATTGCACAATATTCTTCTGCAATGCCAGAAAACACGTTTTTTTTACCAGTAAATAACATGGTTTGGAGAATTTTTGTAATTTTCTGAAGTTTTCTAAGAAAGTCACTTCTGAGTCACAATGTGACGTCACTGAGAGGTGGCATTTTGGTCACAGATGTGACGTTACATTTCAGTCACAATGTGACGTCACTGAGGGGTGGCATTTTGGTCACAGGTGTGACGTCACATTTTAGTCACAATGTGACGTCACTGAGGGGTGGCATTTTGGTCACAGATGTGACGTGACCACAGTGACTCACAGTGACGTCACTGTGACGTCACTGTGAACATCCATGCTATGTGGGTAATAGCTTCTAACAGTTCTTTCAGTTGACCATCCATTGTTCTTGTTTTCGCCATAAGATCCCGACTCCTGACACCAAATGTTGCAGTGTATATGGGGTTCTTTTGATCTTATGGTTAGAGAACTTCAAACTCTTGTCTCTTAGAAAAGTAGAAAATAATTTATTTACAGATCTTCAGAACAACAGAGTCTTCGAAACACACAAATATTGCTAGATATTCAAAAATAACTGCTCAAATCTTTCGTACAAGTATAGCTTTAGATCCCAGAGACTCTTTATACAACGTCTCAACACTTAATAACATTCAAAACAACATAAATGAAACTCAAGCAAACTTGCTAACAAACTCCTTGTTCACTCAATGACTGACTGGTAAATAATAACAACAACAGCTCGTATCGCTCTCCTTATATAGGCTCGCAGCAGGTGCTGGAAATTTCTAGAACCATCTAGAAAAAACTGGAAAACCACGGAACAACATTCATTGTATCAGTAGACCTGAGGAGGGGGTTACCATAAATAGGGAAGGGTTACCATCGTCAACAATCGCCAAGTTTGTCGCCAACGTGGCGATATATCGCCAAATTTGGCGACCAAAATTAGTCACCAAAAGTGAAGCCAACTTGGCGATATCTCTAATATTTCGCAAAGCTGCCACAGACATTCACTGAAAATAATAGACAAGTTTGCTTGATAACAGAGACAGTGTAACATTAGTAAAGAAATGGAGCTTAATAAGATTATTTACATTATTTTACAGTACAAACACTAACTATTTACAAAATTCGTAACAATATATTATACCAATATAAATTGCAAAAGGAAGAAACTATTTGTATTTGATATTTTTTAAATTGATTATTTAAAAGAAAAAAAAAGATATATATATATATATATATATATATATATATATATATATATATATATATATATATATATATATATATATATAATATAATCCCTTTTTTTTCTTTTTAAAATTGTTCTTTAACACTCAAAAGTACTAGAAAGAATCTTAAAACATTTTTTACCTAAAGTTAATTTAAAATATATAGAAAAAAAAATCTTCTTGTTAAGAAAAGGATCTAAGATCTGTCTGATATATTTTTTTATCTTTTAAATTAAGTTCTTAGAATTTCACAAAAAGAACTAAGTATTTGTAGATTAGATTCTTAATATAAAAAATAAAAGGGAGAGGTATAATTTAATAATTACCTTTAAATGCTTTCATGATAATAGCTTTAAAATTAGGTATTTAGAAGCTTCAATGCCTCTTTATAAACTGAGAAAAATCCTCTGGAGAAAAAAAAGGGTCAAATTTGTGTTCGTATTGATAAACAAATGTTTGTATGTACGAAATTTGTTACAAAATAATGT
This sequence comes from Maratus speculifer, assembly GCA_964019185.1. Lineage (NCBI taxonomy): Eukaryota > Metazoa > Arthropoda > Arachnida > Araneae > Salticidae > Maratus > Maratus speculifer. Next base: position 298,457,395 of record OZ025295.1, on the reverse strand, counting down.
TATTTGTAGACATTAGCAATTTTTATATGATACATTTTTTTCAAAGGTGAAGTCTTTTTTTTTTTTTTTTTTTTTTTTTTTTTTTTTTTTTTTTTTTTACATTTTTTTTTAATTCAAACATCCGCTCGATATAAAAACTGCAATGAAGCAAAAAATTATATTTAGGAGAAAATGCAAATTGTGTGTATTTGTTGAATAGTAATTTAAATTTAATTCAAATGCGATTAGTATGTATTCATTCGTTAAACAAATCTTTTAAATTCTTATTTAAATTTGCATTAAGATTTACATTTGACTAAATATTTGGAATGTACGTTTCATTAGTTTTAAATCGTTACTTACTGTGCAATTTCATAAAAATTTATCTTTATTCTCTAAATTAGTCACCATTTTTAACAAATAATTTCAGTACTCGAAGAAAAAATGCTTTTACCGTTAGTTCTTTACTCTCAGGGGAAAAAAAACTAAATTTATGAACGCTTGCCCTTCAATTTTCACGAACAACAGTCTTATTTGATGAAAAACGGTCTCATCCACTAAATAAGATCCCTTAAATACTTAATTAAGGACAATCCAAATATACAAAATATGGTACGACCTCACACAATTTCCTCCGCTACGGTGTAACCCTTCATTTTAATCGTGTTTCGAAAAATAATTTCGCTTAACCGCGAACGTAACAGTTTTTAACACGCTAAAAAAGCGATGCTGTGATGATTATCTAACGTGCCACATGTTACGGAATAGTAAATAAAATGTTGTTGTATTCTAAAGTGTATTCTATCCTGTTTAACAGGTTGCACAAAATCATAAGCATGGATTTTTTTTTTTTACAGGGTACAGCTAGAATTTCTGCTGTTGTTATCTGCCTTTCTTTCTTTCTAACCGATGACCAAGCCCCTACCTGCCGAGTTACCTCAGCTTAAAGGGTTAGATACCTGGTATCGGGCCTGACGACCGCCTAATTGCCTCATGGCGGCAATAAACCTGATTTCTTAGCTTCGCATGCCATCATATCTGCAGTACTTGCTTCTCGTTTGAGCATATTTTGTTTTGCTTGTTATTTAACGTTACATCGTATTGTTTGAACTGCAAATGGTCACATTGGTCTCGTAATTTAGAACTTTGATCAGATCGCGAGACCTTCACCTGGCAAGGCACCTCCAGAGGTATAGTTAACAGGTAACTATGAAGACTTTGCACCCACGACGGATTTTACGTGCACCAGGCGCCATTAGCATACATGATGGAATGTTAGCCGGCAAAGTGGCGAACCACTAAGACAAGTACCGGATCGGCTATTAAGATTAATAACCCAGTAAATTTAGAGTTTGATAGCTAAGTAATTCATAATGAGCTGAAAATTTCAGAATTAGCTCTTTATGGCAAGTAAAATCCTTAAAACTCTCAAAAGTTCTCATGTGTGCTTCTATCCAAAATGGCCGATCAAAGATATCTACTAAGACCTTTTTGCATCGTCCAATGTTTTTTTTTTTTTTTTTTTTTTTTTTTTTTTTTCATTTCTAAGTCATATATCAATATATTTTTTTTACTTCTGAAAAATTCTGTGACCTCTACTTACATCCGGTTTTAATGTATACCTAGGGCCTGACTAAAGCAGGGGCACACGGAGTATGTGTCCCGAGCCCCCGTACCAGAAAAGGCTGCAAAAATAAAATAAAAAAACAATAAAATTGCTTAAAAAAACCTTTCTGTCTTGTAAAAGAACATTAAGGTATAGGGGTCTCGCAAAGAGATACCTGTCCAAGTCTCCGTCGATTAGTCGAGTCCTGCACCAGTTTTTATCAAAATAAAAGCTACGAATGAGTTGTACATTCTTTTATTTGTCGTCAAATTAATAGAATTCTATTGCCCTTAGCCTGTTTTGCCTCGTACTTTAGAAATCATATTGACAAGTCATTCGTATGTTTGTAGTCCTATTTGTGAGGATTATTTTTTAAATTCTGTTTTAAAAAATGACATATATTCCATTTTTCTATATAGAAATGTTTATCAGAGGACTGTGATGGAAAAAAAAAGAAAGAAAGTTAGAACAAGTTTAAATTATTTATTACAAGGCACAAAAATTTAAATCCAAAGTAAAAGTATAATAAAACATTACAGTGATGCTTGTAATAAATAAGCTAATAATCTTGTGGTAAATAAACTTTAAACAAAATTACAAGAGTGCCACTCATTCAACGTCGTAACCGCTGTCGTCTCTTTAAGTCCGTTAATAGGTCGAACTGAATTTGTGCATGTTTCTCCTAAGCAAGAGGAAGAAAACCTAGAACAATGGAGATCTGCCCTCTTGCACTGACATCTTCATCACAATCACTTGCAGCAGTTATTTTGCAATCAAAAGAGATAAGCTGCATAAGATCTTCGGGAGCTGCGGGAAGTGTTGAGGGTAATGGGTTTAACCCTTTCAGGGGCAAGGTATTTCTGTTCCGAAAATGTTCAAATAATGGATTCACACCACAATTAAAGAACAGATTTATTTGAAAATAATCAAGAGCTGTTTTTCGCGAATATTATAAAATCGAAATTGCACTAAAATTATACTGGTGCCAGTTCGAAATTGGAACAGTAATATTATGTGTTTGCATACTGCAAACACCGCCCCTGAAAGGGTTAATCTGCCTTCTTTCATGAACCATCTCCATTCAGTAGGATCTAGGTTGCTTCCCAGCCACTGTTTGACTTGAAGATAAACCCGAAGTGAATGCTGCGAAATTGCTGCACTTCTTGGTGGAAAAACGGCCAGGTTAAATTTTGATGACAGATTTTTGGTTACTTCTTTATTGGAACAGATATATCGCAGCTCATGTAGAAAGTCAACTTTCTCTCCCCCAAAGAGCATTCATGCAAGAAAACTCAAATCGCCGAACCTCATTATAAATAGTTGAGATTCTTAAACTGTGCAGAAAGTCTATAAGTTGTCGGGGGGCAATTTGGCGCAGACAGTAGAGTCCATATGCAAGGAGCAGAGGAGATACAAAAGTTTTGTACTTGGCATTGAAATAATTGAATGACAAACCATGATTTGTTTTATCTGCACTTTGTGACTCATTGTTTTAGATTTAGTTATATTATCAATTCATAATTTTAAAGTCTCTGGAACAGAAAATCACAAATCATCCCACATGTTCTCAGGATGAGGAAATGTTTGCTTGTCATACATCTGAGTCTGGATGTCCTCTCTAATAATTTTGGCTTCCATCATAATAATAATCTTTCTTTCCTCAAACTCGGTCAGTTCCCTCTTTTCGTACAATGCGTCATGGAGAAGTTTTTTGACCCACCCTTGAATGTAAAGACTACATCCTTCCCAAAACCCTCACGTCCTTTGACAAAGTTAACACGTTCACCATACTTTTTTTAAGATGATCTTTGATTTGTTGGCTGCTATAAATTTCCTCTACCTCAGCATTTAATTCTTTAAATTTCGAGAAGAACAGCTGTTTGCCTGAATATTGGCATTCATTTTCCTCATCTATGAATTCACAAAGTTTATCAAAAGAAGACCTCAGACTTATGTTTACTGGCCTCCCAACAGTTTTATCACTAACAGGATTTGTCAAAAAAGATGCATAACAGTTTTCATGATACCTGCCTTCAGCTGCAACTAAGTCAATGACATTGCTAATTCTTCTCAAAACAGTTTCACCTTTATCGTCTTTACACTCTTCAGCTTTCTTTTTTAAACTGTTGAAAGACTCCAAAGTCTCTATCTGATGAACAACTTTTCTGTACTACTTTGCTTTTTTTTTTTTCCACTTTAACTGATGCCTCTTCACCGCAAAAAAACAGCAGGTTTTAAAATTGAAACCCGTGTCTTTAGCTCTCTTTGTAGGTCTCTCACAAACTGTAGCATGGTCTCGCTGTGAAATTTTCTTTGCGATCAAAGATGGCATCGTGTAATATTTTCAGAACTCTGAATGTACAGTTAAGTTGTTGACATCCGAAAAATATTCGTGTAATCCATCCTGTCATCTTTTATTAGTATTGAAAAGGGTTTGAAGGCCCCTTGTCACTGTAACATTTTTATCAATATTCAGTGCTTTACCACAAATCACGCACAACGGATCACAATCCATTTGAACTATATTCGGACATAAAAAGCTAAACGGAGCAAAAACAGAAGTGAAAATTACCACGCACAGTCAAGCCTTTGGCCGAAACAATAAAATATGAGCAGAGCCGGCGTCAGCAAACTCACATTCCTCTCCAACCCCCTCCCATGTCTGTATGTAGCGCATGCGTAGGAAATTCCTTCTTTCACTACCTTTTATTCCTATTCTTATCTGCATTTTTTGTTGAAAAAATGTCTGTGTGTGAAAGTATAGGTAATAACTCCAAAGAAAAAACGATTTTTTTTTTTTTTAATAATTTCAGTTTAAATAAATCGTATTACTGTACATTTATAATTTCTTTATTTTATAAACCTAAGCTCATATTTAAATTAGCATACTTGCTGACTGCATTAGTTTCTTTATAAGCAAAAAATATTCATTTTTGACGTAAATATGCAGAAATACATCCAACAAGGCGCAATTATTTGGCGTCCACAGTTGATCCGCCATTTTGGATGGAAGCCGGCTTCGAAATTTTTCAGACATTTCAGGATCCATTCCATACATATCCTGGAGCTAATCCTGAAAATTTTAGTTCATTATGAATTTCTTAGCTACCGACCTCGTTTTTGGTCTAAATTTACTAGGCTATAAGTGCTTTGTTGGTAATCTTTGTGATTCATTGCACATTGGGTTAACTATGTAATTTGTTGCCGCACACCTAGTACTCCTCATACCAGACGAAATGGGGCGGGATGTTTTTGAGCCTAACGGTGGTACTGAACTTAAATGAAAGTGGGGACAATGGACTACTAGCATTTCTGACGTCAAAGAACGTCACGATGGATTCTAGCTAATCAGCTTCTCAATTTATCCCACAAGCGTTCACCAAAATCCAATCAAATACCGCAATGCTTGTGGGAAACATTGCTAGCACCTCCCCATGCATGTGGTCAGTTTTGAGGGAATTGAAAAGAACAAAAAATGGCCGAAAAGCAATGCAGATGAGATCGTTTCAGAGGGAGACAAGAACACGCCTTTCTACCGTAGGCGGTATCTGCCTGTAATTTTACAGGGATATATATAATTGAGTTTTAAAAAGTCTGAAAAAGAGGAAGAAATATTCTGTTTTTTCCTTGTAGGTATGAGTTTTGGCTCTATTAATACCAAAGTTGGAATTTATTTTTTAAATGAAAAACCGAAAATTCAATAAATTCAAGATTCTAATGTATTTATAAATAAACAAGCTAAAGAATAGCTCCGTATTTAATAAATTAGTAATTTTCCCATTCATGTAAACTTATCCACAGTTTCTTTTTTTAGAGTACTAAAATCTAATCTCATGTAAAAATATTCTAAACGGACAAGCACATTTTAAAATTTTTGTAATGATTCCTTTAATTTTTAAGTGAAAAAAAATTGGTCTCATCCATAACAGTACATAAATTTAACTAAAAATATAATGATCATGTTATACATGTCTTATTAAGAATATGTCTAATATGCAATAACCCCCCATTTTACCCTCTGTTATTTTAAAAGTGCTTAGAAACATACCGTTATTTCATAACGACGAATTGTCCCTGCAACTGAATTTAGATTTCCTAGCTTTATAAATAAGAATTTAGAATACATGATAATCAAAATACACATTTATAGAACATTTACCTATACCCTATTTTTATAGGGAAAAAAGATGAATTATCATTTAAACATAAGGAAAAATGCCCTGCAAAAACAAAAACAGCTGCTGCAAATATGGATATACTTCGTCAGTTTGAAGTAGGAACTCTCATAAATAGGAAAAGAGTTTTTAGCTCACAGGCTATTAAAGCATGGGAGCTTACATGACCGTCCGTTCTGTATGTACGTATGTGTGTATGTGCGTAATGCGATAACTCGTGATCAAAATATCCAATTCACGTGAAATTTTTAATATATGTATACTCTGATAAGGCGCTCCCTGATTAGTTTTTGGAGTTCATTCGATATGTATAGCAGGGGGAACGGGGGCTAATGCCCCTCCCCTTATGATATATTAGGTGTGATTATTATTAGGTTCATTGGATATGAATAAAGAGGAGGAACGGTGGGCCAGTTCCCCTCCCTTTATTACTGATTTATATGTTTCTATATTGAAATAATTGCTTATCAATGAAAAAAAGACCAGAAAATAACATTGTTATACATTAATAACTCAAATTTGAGAGACCGCTTTATTATTGTGCCACCGAGTCTACTGGCATAATTTTCCATAAAATCCAACAACTTTTCTGGATTTCTGTACATTTAAAAGATCAATGTTGAATTTAGACACTTTCATGGAAGGGATTTCTGTGGTTCCAGGGCGGGGGACATTGCAGTGATCCTTGGGGGAATGCACTTTTTGACCATTAAAAACACCAATTCTCAAATCTTCCGGAGGGGGGGGGGAGCGAATTCTCATTGTTCCCAAGGGGAAAAAATTTAATACCGTAAAATATAATTTAGAATAATTTTACAACTTCATTATTGTAACGTTGAATCACATGATGATATTTATAAGGCATAAAATTGGTTGTATGTGTTGTTAAACATTTTTGTTCCTTGATTCCGCTTCAAACAGAAAAGGATGAAAGCCTATATTTTGTAAAAATTTGAGAAAGCAGCATCATATGTTAACGCGAAAGGCGTGTTGCCGTTTAGCAGTTTTAAATGAAGGGAAAATTAAAGGTAAATCTTTCAATAATAAGGATGAAGATAGATATAAAACGAAAAAGACGATGTAATAAACGTCTTTCGAAAAAATAAACGTCTTTTGGAAAATATATAGTTCAAGGTTAGAGGGAAGAACGATGAAAATCCTATCAAAATATATTGAAGATCGGCATAATGTAGTAAGAACAATAAAGTGATAGAATGTAAGAAGAAAAAACGATCAATAAACTAACGTTTAACTATAAATAACTTTCCTCTCTTGTGTTTTCATTTGAAATCTTAACTAGTCGGATTGGTAATCTCAAGACTTTCTTATACCACATACACGTTAATACTTCCAGAAAAATTAAACATAGAAGCATCACTGGTTAGCTAATTTACACCAAAATCTAATCTGCAGCAACTTTTTTTCAAGTTCTAACTAAATTAGAAATTTGGTGAAAAGCCGTATGTTTGTATTTGAGAATTATTGCAAAAATCGTAAAATAAACTAGACAGAAGCGCCACTTTGTGAGCGATTTACTCCAAAAGTTAAGAATACTAATTTATATCACCGACTAACTGAATTAGAAGCTTGATGAAAATTCGTGCATTAGTTCCTGAGATAGAGATATTGCGATAATCACGAATAATGATGCATGGCAGTGTCTCCTATCAAACGATTTACTCCAAATGCTAAATAATGTTCATTTATATCACAGACTAACTGAATCTGGAGTTAGACGAAAATTGATCATAAGTTCCTGGGATAGAGCTATCATGATAATCATGAATAATGCCGCATAGCAATGCATAGCAATGCAGTTGGTCGATTTACACCAAAACGTAATCAGAACTATATTATACTAAGAAGTAACGGAATCTAAAGTTTTGTTAAAATCTGTCCATTTGCTCCATAATTCGTCCTTTGGATTATTGTGAAAATTGTAAACAATGCAACTTAGTAGAAAGCCTTTTGCGCGATATATACCAAAAACTAATCAGCATCAGCTTATATGAATGTCTAACTAAATCTAAAGTTTTGTGAAATTCCGTTGGCTCGTGATAGCCCATGAAAAGTTTGTGACACATAAATTGACAGAAGACATTTTGTAAAAACCTGTTTTTAAATTCCTCTGACCTCTAAACTTTATAAATAAAGAATGCCAATCTGTGTCAAGCGCTAACTGAATCGGTTGTCTGTGAATACTTATGTTCTTCTACTCGTTCGTTATGTTCTACTACTTGTGTTCTGCAATAGCTGTATCTCAAGAATTCGTGCATTCTTGAGATACAGCTATTGCAGAAATAGTGAAAAAGTCAGCATAGCAGCACCTCCTGTTAATCGACATACACCAAAAACTAATCGCATCCAGTTTGTATTAAGGACTATCTGAATATGGCTTTTTATTAAATTCTATTCATTAGTTCTTTTGATAGAGCGCCCACAAAATTTATATCCACATACATACAAATTGACTGACAGAGGTATTTCTACCTCTGTCATTGCTTTTACATTTTTTTATCATTGTTTTTTATTCGCATTTTTTTATATTTGTTTTTTACAACAACATGTTTTTACATTTTGTAAAAACATGTTTTTTTTATCTCTGACCTCTAAAACGTGTAAATCCGCCAAAAACAGGAAATAGAAAATTTTTAAGAATCCAGTACTTTTTTCTTGTAAAGGTAGAAGAAATTAAAAATGAATGTAAAAAAAAAAAAAAAAAAAAAAAAAAAAAAAAAAAAAAAAAAAGCCATGGAATGAGCAACAAAGTTAATACAAATGAGAATACGACAATTAGTTAGAGAAAACAATTTTGAAAAGTACTTAGTATAGTAAAATTTTAATAATCATTATCTAAGATGTGTAGATGTCAGGAAAATGTAAGGAATGTTTTGTAATACACATAAAGTTTAATATGTTTCTGTGCTTCATTTCCATGTATGCTGTAAAATAATTACAATTGTTGAATGTAATCAATGTAGTATTTTTTTTTTATCCGGTTGTTTTCTTTAACAGAAAAAAAAAGTTTATGTAACTATTCACGGGATATAAATTTTAATGAAAACCAATTTTAATCAGATTAAAAAAATTCGCACATTTTTTTTTTTAGTTCGACATACTTATAGATACTAAACATACAGAATAAAATTATCTAAATGGAATTGTATGGTTAAAAAAAAAAAAAAAAAAAAAAAACTTTTAAAAGTATTTAAATGAGATTTTGCAGAGTTAAAAATGAAAGTGTATAAATTAAAAAGAAAAGTTTTGTTATTCAAATTACTAAGTCAACCTCTTCTCATTTCTAATTTTGAAACTGACTATAACAATTATTTTTAGGAAAAATTATGTTATTCTACAGAGCAACTTAATTACATCCCTGAAGATACATTTAGACAGAAGTTCATACGAACAAATAGACCGGGAAAAGTAGTATTTAAATGATTAACTCCTTAACTACATTGGACATTTACACTAATGAAAATGAACAAATGGAAATTGCCAGAAGAAACTGCGTTTGTACAAACAATTAGTAGTACCCAAATGATGTTTCAGAATCCATTATGCATAAACTTCATTATACCAAAATACAAGACTAATAATACTTTTCAAAGTATAAAATACTTCGTAAGTTACCATGAATTTAAATATTTATAACTTTCACTATAGCCTACAACTTTATTCTTTTAAAAGATAGAAAAACATTTTATAATTCATTAAGGTAAAAAAAGAATGTGACTTATTCTTTTTTTTATGAAATAAATTGATTGAAACTGTTAACATGTAAATTTTATGAATCATTTTGAAAAAAATCCCAACAAAAATATGATTAAACTTAGAATGCTTTTTTCTCTTCGCATATTATCTCACATAAAGTGTCCCCTAAATGGTCATATAAAATATAAAGCAGTTTCTTTTCATTCTTAAGAGTTTTCCGAATTAAATAAGCCTCTTAAAATATACTGTTTATGTAGTAAATAAAAACTTGTGTACAAATCTAAATCACAAATGATTAACGTTTAAAAATACAATAAATAAATTAAGCAATGTGAACATGATTAGAGGTACACGTTTCTTGAATACTAGGCTTCATATCATCAGTGTATAAAATCAATGCATAAAACCAATATCCTCCCAACTACATGCAAGGCGAAAATCGAAATGTCAGTAAATACACCGACCATCAAAATTCGACAACCAATGCAATCAAAGCACAAGTGAAGCATCGAGGCACAACAAATCCATTCAGAAAGTTGAGATGTAAAGTGTACCAGACAAATGATTAACAAAAAGCTTTTTTAATTTATTGATATAAATCGTTTCAAAAAGTCTAAATCCAGAGAAGTGTATTTCATGATAAAGGAGGATGAGGCACTTACGTACTTACTTCGCATTTACTTCGTACTTACTTTACGCACTTACGTTTGTTCATAGATTTATCATGTTATTTTTTTTTCTAAAATGCCCGTGTAACTTTAGTACTAAAACTAAACTACACAAGAACTCACTTAATTTCTATGCTTTTAATGTAAAAAAATCTAATAATTTCAAATTTAGTGCTTTTTTTAGATACCTTGATAGCAAGCTTTCGCTTACAACACTCTTTATTTGGTGTATAATTTACATATTCTGCCTGATTTTTTTTTTAACTGTTTATATTTTTTCAAACAGAATCTGATACACCATATTAAGAAACACAAACGTGTGTAGCTCAGAGACTCTCCTGGTCCAGTTGCCCCATTTTTATGGGGCAACTGGACCCGCGAAGAAAAAAAGTTACACACACATATTTTTTATTTTTAAACATTAAAATTTGATTTTTAAAATTTCTGTCTGATGGAGTGAACTAAACTCAAGAAAATAACAAAGGCTCAAACTTGAATTCAAATGAACATTAGCTTTTGGAAGTTGAATTTCCAGAATCTGTCTAGCCGCATTGTAAAATTACGCCCAGTTGTCCCACTGGGCCCCCTATACTGTAACCCTATGTTGGCAAAAATTTTGAGACAATACGCTTTTTATCTTAACTTTTTCTTTAAGAAAAACTTCTTATTAATGTAAATTAGTAATTTTTAGCATTAATCATCCTGGTGCGCATTTAATAATATAGATGAAAATCGTTAATTTAAAAAGTACCGAACGTGAATTTGAAAATTTGAAAGCTGACGTCTTGAGATTATCTGATAAAATAAAGTTTTTTAAATACTTATCTTAAATACCTGTGATATTTTGACACTCAAAAGAGCTCCACTAGCTGAGTGGTTGGAGCAGAAGAATTTCACGCAAAAGATCAAAGTTCGAATCCCATTACGGGCTTTTAAATTACGTTTTCGTTACTCTCTTTCTATATGAGCAGTATGCAAATGACTTTATAATTAGAATAACTTTGCGCAGATCGGCAAATTAGCACCTTACGCGGTTTTGTTTACAGAATGTTCTAGAACAACAGTTCCCAACATGTGGTACGCGTGCAACTGGTGGATAGATATTGTGCATGCTGGGAGTATGTGAAAACATTATCGGTAATAGCGGAAATCACAAAAATACTTTGTAAAATAAAAATAAAAAAATAATAATAGAAATGACACGGTAATTTCTAACGTTTTATTATATATGCTTGTGATAAGAAGATTACTATTGATAAATTCATATATATATGCATATGTGCATATGTGTTTGTGCTATCGAATTGAGAATACAGTGGGGGTGGAGGCGGCTTGTTTATGAAAAATCTCTATCTGAAAAAACCTGTACTCTGAAATGAAAAGTCTAAAAAAGGGGTACGTGAGAGAAAAAAGTTTGGAAAGCATTGTTCTACAGTATGAAATGCTTCACACAGGATGATCATAAAAACACTTCCCCGATATATGTACTTCTAGCGAACTAACCGCTGAACCAATCGAAAGAAAATTTCACATTTAATTACTTGAAAGTATACGCTCCAGATCGTGATGATATAAAATAATAATAGAGCTATCATGGTTACAATTACAGTGAAAACTTTCGAATGGCAACAACTTTTTGTTTTCTACCGAAATTCATCAGCACATGGAAAAACTATAAATGATGTTGGAACGATGTACACATGTGACTAAAATTGTAAGTGTAAGGAACGCCACGCACTATAGAGACATGCGTCAAAAATCGTGAAACATGACGCAGTCAAACCGGTGTTTTCTTTGTTATGAGTGTGGTATTGTCACATCTCGCATGTTTTTTCATTCAATGGTTCACTAGTTTGTGGCGGGCCTAATATCATGGAACTCAATCAAAAATCTGTTGCTATTTAACGTAATGTTCAGCACTCTAAAACAAATGATTACATATTCATTTTCACTACCTATGTACAAAAACAATTAAAAATACATTTTAAAGCAAATCTTTAACATTACTCAGTTCTCAAAATTAAAAAAAAAAAAAAAAAAAAAAAAAAAAAAAATCGGCTAGTGAAAAACATTGTCATTGGTTCTTTACAATGTTTTTTTTTTTTTTTTTTTTTTTTTTTTTGCATTTTTTTATCTATTGTACATGTATTATTTCAACGCCAATTATGTTTTTTCAAAGTGCTTATAAATTTACGCATGAAAAAAAATAAGTGCTGTCATTTGAAAATTTCAACTATTTTTCACTGTAACTGTATTGTTTTAAATCATCACAATCTTGAGCGCATACCTTCCTACAAGTATATCTAAAATAAATTTTCAGTTTGTTGAGCGGTTAGACTAGTGGGGGTTCATGTATCGGGGAAGTTTTTTTATGACCACTCAGGGCACAAAGACAGAAATTACCCGGCACTTCAGCCATTTAATTTCTAAGAAAGTTTAGAAAAATTGAATCGGCCTGGCATTTTTGTTAAATTTCAGAAATATTTCTAATTTATGCATATGTCTCAAATGTTCTAATGTTGCATTTTGTTGAACTTTAAAAAAGGAATACAAATTACTAATTTATATCATGAAGAAATTTTGATTACAGAAAAAGTTAAGAAAGAAAATATAAAACCTGGAAAATTTTGCCAGCTATTGCATACATTCTAAATATATTAACACAAATTTATCGTAAAAGTTATTTTTTTTCATTGCTTTTGATTAATAACTTAAACTTTACATTTTGTAAAACAAAAATTCCTAAGAATTTATCATCATCATAATTTAATTTTTCACATTTTTTATATCAATGTTTTTCCCCTTCTTTATACAATTTTTTTTTTTACTTATTAAAGCATGAGTTCATTAACGTGATAAATTAAGCAGTCGATGTAATGAATTGACAAAATGCAATATTTTCAAAAAGTTAACATTTAAGGTTTTTTTTATAAAAAAAAGGCATTGAAAATTAAAAATTTCTCAAGAGATCAAATATTTACACTGTTTTTCGAAAATCTTCCTTTGTAAAACAATTTCGCATTAATTTTGAAGCATTTTTTATAATGAACATTCAATTTCACTAACATTATTTTTTAAAAGAAGGAAAAACATAATGAGACGATTATTTAGCTAAGATAAATTTATATTTCCATCAACCTAAGTCTAATGATTAAGATTTACTGATTTAATATTAAAAAGTAAAAAAATCTTGTATTAAGCATAGATTATGAAACACTTTCAACCATTTCCTGAAATCGTTACCAAAACTTTGTTATTTAGGGAAATAAGGTGATACTATCCATAGCAAAATACGCATTTCAATGCTTTTGAACTGGCCTATATTTTATCTGTTAGTTGACATATAAATACTACAGAATGGGAAAATTTAGTTTAGCAAGAAAATACATAATACGTTGAAGTTTCTTTTTCTATAATTTATATTAATAGATTTAAACACCCTTGAATAATTTAATTCAGCCCAATAGTTTACCTTCTTCTTTACTATACGCCAGTATTTGGCTAAATTTTTTTCCAAATTGAAATATTCTTAAAACTACTAAAATCACATTTCCATAAATTGTAATCCGTAGACGGCCACGCATCCAATTATTTGCATGACACTGTGTATCATTTAATCTATATTTTTAGACACATTTCTTAATAAACTGAATGTAGATTAGAGTAAAAAAAATGCATAACTTTTTAAAAAACAACCCTTAAATAATTTACGCTCATTAAGTAACCTTTACTAACTCTTTTTTTTTTTTTTTTTTTTTTTTTTTTTTTTTTGTAACTCTACATATCTACTATACCATTTATACACTCCATATAATATGCATAAATAAAGCGAAACTTAAAAATACATATCATAACTAAAAATCCTGCATTTCCTGCAACGCTCATTAAGTAACCTTTACTAACTCTTTTTTTTTTTTTTTTTTTTTTTTTTTGTAACTCTGCATATCTACTATACCATTTATACACTCCATATAATATGCATAAATAAAGAGAAACTTAAAAATACATATCATAACTAAAAATCCTGCATTTCCTGCAACGCTCATTAAGTAACCTTTACTAACTCTTTTTTTTTTTTTTTTTTTTTTTTTTGTAACTCTGCATATCTACTATACCATTTATACACTCCATATAATATGCATAAATAAAGCGAAACTTAAAAATACATATCATAACTAAAAATCCTGCATTTCCTGCAATCATCACTCGTATGCAGTACTTCAGATAGAATGTTCTATTAGAAATCCTTTGTGTGTTCTTGTAAATATTATGCACTTCGTATTATACATGAAGTAACTTACATTAAGCCTCAGTGATGTATGTCAATATCATTATGCATAATATAAGTAATATAATTAAATATACTGCAAACAGTTCCCCCTCCATAACATTATGCAATGGAATTCGTTTGTGTAGCGCTATAAATGGATAATAACTATTCTTTGCATTGTATATTCTACAGAAAATATGTTTTAGTGCACTTCGTAAATACATATCAAGTTTTAACACTTTTTATCAAAGTTGAAAAGTGTTAATGCATTCTGTTTGTCAGTCCGTCTGTCCACGCTTTAACTCCCGTAAATATACTCGAAATTTCATGCAATTGGTAAACCTTATTTAGGATCCCATAAGCATGTTTGGTATTGTATATGAAGTAAATGGGATTAGTAGTTCATTTACAGAGCAATCCAAAAGAATTCCATTACTTTATGGCATGTGTGGAAAAACTGTTTCCAGAGTATTTTAACGATATTACGCTATTCCAAATGTATTGAAACTGATATAAAACACTGAATTTTGCTAGAACAGTTAGAACAGGACATTTATACTATATAAATCACCGAGTTTCACTGCAATTTTGTTAGAATAGGATATTTAACATTTTTATTCCATTTGCAGGGACACACAAAAGAAAAATTACAATACTATCTTTCAGTATTAACTGCTTGAAACGCATTTTCAATTCCGACATGTGCTTTATATTTAATTATTTTTATGTGCGTTCGTAATTATATAAATACGTGGCACCTATAGTCGTCGTCTTATCCGTCTGTCTGTCTAATCTACGAATGTAACAGTACAAAAACTACCGACCGAAGCGTTTGAAATTTAAAATATATATTTGTTGCAGAATTTTGTTGAGTCATTTCAAATTTTAGTAAAATCGGATCGATAGTTCAAATACAGTGACAGTCAAAATTATTCCGTTAAATTACGGCCGACGAATAAAATAGTGTCAAGTTCTTTTTAATGATGATGCACCCTTCGAAATTGATCAGTGGCTCACCCAAGATTAAGCTTTGGAGATGATTAAAATATTTTAGAGGTCTATATTTTCCTGATTTGTCTAGTAAGTTAGACAAGCTTTGTCCATTGTTTTTTTTTTTATTATTTGATTCAAAATAAACGTGATGTTTTGAGCCTGGATATGCAATTTTTTCTATTGACGTGATACAGAGCAAAGACTTGTTGGTAAGAAGGGCTCTAAAAACTTTTTTGCGGCTAATTCTGAAGGCTTAAACCTCTTTGATAAATAAAAAGAAAATATTGTTTTAAATGATGACTGTTACAAATGCTAATATTTTAAACTTCATAAGAAAATTTATAAATAAAAAAAAAAGTTGTGAAAAGATTAGTATTTTTCAAAATTTCTATTTCGCAGGACCTATCAAAAAATAATAGAAATAAGATTTCGCGATTTTAGAAAAATTTAAATTGCTACTCTAGCCTCGCGATCTGGGAGGAACTTAAGCCCCCTTTGCTCTAACCCCATGGGTGCGCCAGTGCAACAAACCTCGCTTACACGAAGAAACTTTTAGCGAAGACGCAAATTACTTCTAGCACGAAAGTTTACGAATACCTTTCCAGAATTATAAAACGAAAATACACGATTAAACAAATAAAAGTAAATTTGAAAAATAGTTTTTTTATCTTAATCTTCTTTTTAGATATTAAATGAAATGTTTTTAATGCTCCTTTCTTTTGCTTTTTTGTTATTATATTGTTCGTTGATTTAACTTAGACGCATTAGAAATTTTATTCAAGGATCTAATTTTAAGAGTATTTATGTTAAAATAGCGACATTTAAACAAACTTTATTTGTTAAACTTTACTAATTATTAAAGTTAACATTTTTATGCTAATAATTTATTATTATTTTTTTTTAATCTATCATTTTTTATTTTCGGCGTATAGCCCGCACCCGTGAACTTTGATCT
This sequence comes from Maratus speculifer, assembly GCA_964019185.1. Taxonomy (NCBI): domain Eukaryota; kingdom Metazoa; phylum Arthropoda; class Arachnida; order Araneae; family Salticidae; genus Maratus; species Maratus speculifer. The sequence continues at coordinate 298,441,035 of OZ025295.1, read as the reverse complement.
TAATTTGGTTTTAAAAGTGCGTGTTATATGCCAGATTTTACGGTATTACCATTACATATAAAGAACAAAATTTATGATAGAGAAAACTGATTTATTATTCATTTCGTCCTAAATGTAGAAATGCTCTTTTAATCTACCCTCTTTTTTTTTATATTTTAAATGTCTACTTTCTTTTCAAAAATATGCATTAAAATATTTAATTGCTATAAAGGACGTCAAATACTAATAAAAACATTGAAAGATCTTAATAATTTTATTTAATTTTAATAGTATTTGACATCCTTTATAGCAATTAAATATTTTAATGCATATTTTTGAAATGTTTTTAATGGACGTGTAAGAAAACTTCTATTTGTAATTAATGTCTAGTCTACTTTCTTGTTTAAAAAAAAAAAAAAAAAAAAGCACTTAGAAAAGATATTTTTGCATATTATGAATCGCAAAACATTCATAAGTGTATGGAGTTGAATAAGTTATTTTGATGAAACTTTAAAGTTTAAATATCAAAAGGCCTTTTTTAGATTTCTCAGAAGTGCAAAAATGGAGTTTGAAATGGAGGGAGTTCAAATGGGATGTCTCTGAATAGAGGTGAAATAAATTGAGAAATAAATTTTGTTCAATGAAAAAAAAAAAATAGTTCAAGGAGGTGATCCCATCACGAAGATGGTCGCACATTGAAGTTTGACTTTATATTATATTTCCCACTTAACAACTGAGTTCTAGTTGAATCAAATAATACAACTAAAGTTATTAAAACTGTTATTTATTAAACTTTATAAATTATTAAAGCTAACATTTTTATAATCGTATTTTTCTTATTTTTCTATCTATCAGTTTTATATTCGGCGTATAATACGCACGCGTAAATTTTGATCTTATCTGTGGTATTAAAAGTGCCCGTTATACGTCAGATGTTACGGTATTACATTTATATACAAAAAAAAAATTATGAAACAGAAAATTGATTTATTATTCATTTCCTCCTAAATGTAGAAATACTCTTTACATACGAGTTTGTGTTGCACTTACAACTCAAATAAAAAAGTTGAGAAAAAAGATTTATTTAATGAAAAAATATTCAAAAGCGTCCCAAACCATTTTTTCAAAACCTGTTTAATCAAGCGAAGTCTCTATACGGGAAAATTTATGTGGAGATAGAGGCAGTGGTTAATGAATTATTCAAAAGAACCCTGCATACTACAATTTTCGAAACGAATAAAAGTTTCTTATAAAATAGCAACGAAAATTTTATCTAAAAAGATTGAATTCTGTTTTCTTTAAAATGAAAAGTGTGGGTTTAAAACTCTCAACTTTGCTTTTAAAAAAAGCTCAGCATCCATAAAAAAATGTTCAAAAAATGTACAAAATAAATTATATTTTTGAGAAAATTAAAGATTTTGATAATAAAATTCTGATTTATCATTACTGTAAATTCTTTCATGCTTTAGTTTCCGCTAAGTGCTAAAAAAAAACATCGCAAAAAAGCTAAAAAATCGCCAGTAAGTGTTAACACAAAAACAAAATTTTCAATACATACGATAGGGTCAGTGGAAGTAATTATGATCACTTTTTACATTTTTGACATTGTTTTCTTTTTTTACTTGTTTCTATTCGCAAATGTAGTATTTTTAGTAAATAGGAAAGACATATCATCTTTAAAGAACAGTTCTTATAAATTGTAATTCTCATACTCCATTTTCTTTTGAAGTTAAAAGGATGGTTATAATTACCCCATCAGAAACTCATAATCGCAAAAGTTTGGGGTAATTAAGACCACTAAAGAGAAAATTATGACCACTATGTATCCTCTTTTTGTTTGACTACAAACATTTCTTTGGGGGTAATTAAGACCATTAGAACTTCAAACTGACAAATCCGTTTATTAAAAATGTTAGTAGACTTTCTTTCAAATACCTATTTGGACCTCACAAATGCATCAGATTACTGATAAAGAATACTTAAAACGAACAATACATTATGAGGTTAATATCTAAGCGTGAAATAAAATTTTACCATATACAATTATACAGGTGATCATAATTACAGCACTGACCCTATAAAAAGAACAAAATTTATGAAAGAAAAAACTGATTTATTATTCATTTCGTCTTAAATGTAGAAATGCTCTTTACATACGAGTTTTTGTTGCACTTACAACTCGAATAAAAATGTTGAGAAAAAGATTTATTTAATGAAAAAATATTCAAAAACATCCCAAACCATTTTTTTTAAAACCTGTTTAATCAAGCGAAGTCTTTATACGGGCAAATTTATGTGGAGACTGTGGCAGTGGCTAATGAATAATTCAAAAGAACCTTGCATACTACAAATTTCGAAATGAATAAAAGTTTCTTATGGAATGGCAACGAAAATTTTATCTAAAAATACTGAATTTCTGTTTTCTTTAAAATGAAAAGTGTGGGTTTAAAACACTTAACTTTGCTTTTAAAAAAAGCTCAGCAACCATAAAAAATTTTATTTTACAATATAATTTATATTTTGAGAAAATTAAAGATATTGATAATAATATTCTGATTTATCATTAATGTAAATTCTTTGCATGCTTTAGTTTCAGCTAAGTGCTGAAAAATCTTTGCAAAATAGCTAAAGAGTCGCCAGTAAATATTAATACAAAAAAAAATTTTTCAATACATACGATAGGGTCAGGAGAGGTAATTATGATCATTTTGGATATTGTTATTTTTTTTACTTGTTTCTATTTGGTTTGGTTTGCTTATTTTATGTCGGCCAATTATCTACTTGAGGGATATAGGCCCAGGGCGGTGCGTGACCTTCGTGGGGTCTTTCTAAGGGAACCTAGCAAATATTCACGTAAGGTTCGGAGAAAACCTCGAAAACTCCGAAAAGTTAGGCCGACGGCCGCCATTGGTTTCGAACCCAGCACCTGCCTTCTATCAAATCAGAGGCCAGAACCTCTCGGCCACTGTTTCTAATTTAAAAAAAAGTAGTGTTTTTAGTATATATGAAATAACTTTGATACTTTAAAACTACTCCTTAAAAGTTTTAATTCTCATAGCCCATTTTCTAAAGTTAAAAGGATGGTTATAATCACCCCATCAGAAACTCATAAACACAAATGTTTGGGGTAATTAAGATCACTAAAGGGGAAATTATGACCTCTATATTTCCTCTTTATATTTGTCTATAAGCATTTGTTTGTGAGTAATTAATACCATTAGTAATTCAAGCTGACAAACCTTTAAAAAAAATAATAGACTTTGTTTTAAATTGCTATTTGGACCTCACAAATGCATCAGACTAGTGATAAAGAATATTTAAAGTAAAATATACATTATGTTAATATCAACGCGTGAAATAAAATTTTACCATACACAATTTTCTCCATTATAATGGGTGGTCATAATTACCCCACCTGACCTTATTTAAAGAACAAAATTTATGAAAGAGAAAACTGATTTATTATTCATTTTGTCCTAAATGTAGAAATGCTCTTTACATAAGAGTTTTTGTTGCATTTACAACTCAAATAAAAGAGTTGAGAAAAAAGGTTTATCTAATGAAAAAATATTCAAAAGCATCCTAAACTATCTTTTTTTTTCCTTTTTAAAACCTGTTTAGTCAAGCGAAGTCTCTATACGGGCAAATTTATGTGGAGACGGTGGCAGTGGCTAATGAATAATTCAAAAGAATCCTGCATACTACAGTTTTCGAGATGAATAAAAGTTTCTTGTGGAATGGCAACGAAAATTTTATCTAAAAAGATTGAATTTATGTTTTCTTTAAAATGAAAAGTGTGGGTTTAAAACTCTTAACTTTGTTTTTAAAATAAGTTCAGCAACCATAAAAAATGTTCGGAAAATTTTTATTTTACAAGATAATTTATATTTTCGAAAAAATTAAAGATTTTGATAATAATATTCTGATTTATCATTAATATAAATTCTTTACATGCTTTGATTTCCATTAAGTGCTGAAAAAACTTTGCAGAATAGCTAAAGAATCTCAGTAAATTTTAATATAAAATCAAAATTTTCAATACATACGATAGGGTCCGGAGCGGAAATGATGATCATTTTTTACATTTTCGACATTGTTTTTTTTTTTTTTTTCTTTTAGTTGTTTCTATTTGGAAAAGTGATTTTTTAGCATATAAGAAATACATTTGACCCATTAACAACACTTCTTAAGAGTTTTAATTCTTATAGTCCTTTTTTCTTTTAAGTTAAAAGGATGGTTGTAATTACCCCAGCAAAAACTCATAATCACAAAATTTGTGGATAATTAAGACCACTAAAGGGAAAATTTTGACCACTATATTTCTTTTTTTTCTGCCTACAAACATTTGTTTGGGGGGTAATTAAGAATATTGAAGCTTCAAACTGATAAATATGTTTAATAAAAAATTTAATAGACTTTGTTTCAAATATTTGGACCTCATAAATGCATCAGACTAGTGATAAAGGATGTTTAAAAAAAAAAAAAATACATTTTGAAATTAATATCTAAGCGTGAAATAAAATTTTACCATACATAATTTTCTCCATTATAAGGGGTGATCATAATTACCTCATCTGACCCGATATGAAGAGCAAAATTTATGAGAGAGAAAACTGATTTATTATTCATTTTTGTCCTAAATGTAGAAATGCTCTTTACATAAGAGTTTTTGTTGCATTTACAACTCAAATAAAAGAGTTGAGAAAAAAAATTTATCTAATGAAAAAATATTCAAAAGCATCATAAGCCATTTTTTTCCCTTTTCAAAACCTGTTTAGTCAAGCAAAGTCTCTATACGGAAAATTTATGTGGAGACGGTGGCGGTGGTTAATGAATAATTTAAAAGAACCCAGCATACTGCAGTTTTCGAAATGAATAAAAGTTTCTTGTGGAATGGCAACGAAAATTTTAGCTAAAAAGATTGAATTTCTGTTTTCTTAAAAATGAAAAGTGTGGGTTTAAAACTCCGAAGTTTTAAAAGCTCAGAACCCATAAAAAATTTCGAAAAGATTTTATTTTATTATATAGTTTATATTTTTGAGAAAATTAAACTTTGATAATTGGAAAATACATCACCCCACTAATAAGGGAACCTTTTTGGGGGCTGATTTGGTGCTGAAAAAAACAACATAAAATTAAGTGCACAGACGATATGCTTCTTTCGCTTCCGGTAATGAAATGTGATGCAAGTGATTTTCTAATTATGTGCTGAATTCTAGAGATCAACCACTTTTGCCGACTATTAATCAATATTGATTAATCACAAATTTAACTGAAATTGTACATTAATTTTTTTCACATTTATTGATAAAAGATTTCAAAGTCCACAGCGAAACAAGCACCCCCCTATTTCAGTTTAATCAATTATTATTGATGTTCAAATTTATCGTCAATAGCCTTTGAACTCAGTTTACTGCAAATTGAATTTTTGTCACTTGTTTGTTTGCTTCCAAGGTCCTCATATATTATAAATAATATTTATCAGAGGGCTCCCTCCCCCCCAAAAAAAATCCGATCCAAAATGATAAAGTGCTACGATTTAAAAAAAAAATTTCAAAAACTGCACCGCGTAGGGAGAATATTGGAGGGCGGGGAGAAAGGTACATAATATGAAAAAGTGATCCGAAGGCTTTCCGATCATATATCACATGATGGGTCCAAAAAACGTTTCGAACCCTACTTTAATCCCCTAACTGGGAAATTGTAAAATTGCTGAAACACGTGTTTAGTTATTTTTTTTTTACAAATTTATTTTTTGCCATTCCACGATTCTACTTAAAACGACTTGAGATTTTTCAAGTGTTCTAAATTGTTGGATCCCCCTTTCAACCCCTTTAGAGGGAGGGAATTTTCAAAAATAGCTGAAATATTTTTTTGATTATTTTATTTTGTGGAATTTCTCTCTCCTACCTTAAACGGCTGCTGAGATATAACAAGATGTTCCTGAATTTACGACACCCCTTTTTCCGCCCTTTAAGTGTGTGGGGGGGGGGATTTTTCAAAAATCCGGTCTTAGAGCACGCTTACGTCATAAGAAATATTTTCTCGACAATTTTTATGCTTCTAGATTCAGTAGTTTGGGCTTTGCGATGATTATCAATCAGCCAGAACAAACTATTTTATATATATATAAATAGATAGATTCATCCAGGCTCCAATTATAGCTAATTGGGGCCCTGGGCAAAGATACAATTAAGGGGTCCCATTCGATTCTTTCCAACATTATTCAAATATAACTCATAGTTAGTTATATGTAAATATGTGTAATGCATAAACAATATTTTTATATCTTGGATTTTAAATGGAAAAAAAATTCTTAGCTCCGTCAATTATGAATTAAATACCTCAATTAATAAAAATACTTTTTTCTTTCTTAGTACAGAACAAAACTATTTTATATAATTTTCGCAACTTGTTGTATTACATTAAGATGAATTTAATAACTTCAACTTACGGAAGAGTTAGAATTAAAAAGAAAACAAGTAAATATTTTATAATTTAATAATGGATTTGGGGCCTCCTGGGCAAAATCCCGATTTTCCCTTGCTATAATAAGGGCCTGGATTCATCAATTACTTTAGTCATTTTAGAGCTATTTTGTCTATTAAGTTTCAATATCGACTTTGAGCAGGATAATTTAAGATTATACGAATAAGACAACAACTACGAATGTTTCATAAGATATTAAGTTTTTTTTTTTTTTTTAAATCTTTATTAGATATATTTCGTTTGATTCAAGATTCCTTTAGAGCAGTGGTTCCCAAACTTTTGAACTCGCGGAGCCCTTTTTGGGAATAATTTCTAAGGTGGAGCCCCTGAACTTAGCGACACACTGTAGTTTACAAATTAATGTTTTTTATGCCTATAGAACAGAGAAAAATCTGCTGGATAAAAATCCGAGCCAATAAATTCCAATATTGGACCAAGGTTTTCAGTTTGGCAATTTTCCTAATACAGAAATTCTAAATTCATAATAGAAATTTTAAAAATCAAATTTTCTATTATATAAACCTTTTTTATTATTATTTTAAACAGTTTTATTTAATATTACTATTATTGGATACAATAAAATAAAAACAAGGATTAAAACCCTCCTTTTTCTCGTATTAAAATATCTACCTTGTATAATCAAGATATTTTCTTCAAATACAGCAAAAATTAGAGTTAAAAATTTGTGATTTCAGAAAACATATAGAAACAAGGGAAGCAAATGCGATGTTCAAGCAATACGGTTGAGGGTTTAATGACATCCATTTTTAAAATAAGAAATATTCTTTTGGGATTTCCAGTTGGAACTCTGAATTAAGGATCAAATTTGTAACCATATTTGGATTATGCATTGCATTAGGGCTTATGTAAAAATATTATTATTTATGGCGAAAATACACACATAGAGAAAAAAAAGGTAAGTTGGACAGTTTTCGTTTGCAGAGAGATACTTCTGTATAATTCTAATATTCTACTCGCGAAAAAAGAAGAAAATGCATAGTTCCAGTCACCCATGTTTGCTACACCCGTTTTTGCTAGTCCAGCTTACCCGCAATAGAATCATGTGGTTATGAAACATTTTTTTTTCGTTCTTCTTTAAGTTTCTAGTACTTTTAAACATGCAACAAAAGTGAATCGCCTCTTGGATTCTTTTTTTTTAACCATTTTTTAAAAATACGGTTAGAAGCAGGTCATCGTTTTAGTGTTTAAGTGGGTGGGGGCAAAATCTATAAGCTGTGTTGTTAAATGCAGCATGTTAACTTTTTTGGATATTTTATTTAAAGTACTTGGCTATTAATTATAGTTTTGAAAGAAAGTTTCTTTCGTCATTGTTTTTGCCTCGAATCAGATATGCAATTAAAAACTAATCCTGTTAAACGAACTGCAATTAGTAGAAAAACTTTACTAACACAATGGGATATATATGTGCGATTAAATTTATATCACGGCGTATACTCACCGACAAAAAGTCTAAGCAAGGGGTGCAGCTGAGCAAAATTTTAAATTCTTAGTGCGATGACAAATGTAAAAAAAATATATTTTTTTAATTGTTATAGACTTATTTCTGATTGGAAAATATGGCAGAGACCAATTAAAAGACAATTTTAAAGAGGGGTTGTAAAGTGATACAAAATGCTAAAAAAATGAATTTTCAGCAATATAAATTGCTTATAAATTTAAGTATAATTATGTAAAACGGCATAGAAAATTTAAATAAACTAAGAAATTATTAAAAATAAACAGATTAAAGCAATTAAAGTTACGTAAAGAAAAAAAAAACTAAATACTCAACGTATATAACTATTAAATGAATCTAATGAGGGATTTATTAAATGATACAATATATTTAAAAAAGGGGGACGTTTTAATCGACAAACAATGTTGTACAATGAAAAACAGTATAGAAAATTCAAATATACGAATAACATAATCAGATTAGAGAATTTAAATTTATATGTAAAAAAAGAAATATATATACCCACTATGCACAAATGTAATATGAATCTAATGAGGGGCTTTAAGTGATAGAAGATGCAATAAAAAATATGTTATTAACGACAAACACTATTTTATTATGAAAAACAGTATAAAAAATAAATAAATAAAAATTAATACAAACAACATAAACAGATTTAAAAAATCAAAGATATATATAAAGAAAAGAAATATTTACACACATCGCGCACAAATAAATCTAGTAGGGATTTTAAATGATACAAGATTTTTTAAAAACAAGACTTTTAAGCGACAGACATTGCTTTAAAAATTAAGTACACTGTTGAAAACTAAGACAGAAGATTTAAATAAGTATCATTTAATAAAAATAAAATAAATAGTTTAAGGCAGGGCTACCAAATGGTACGTGAACTGAACACCAATATTTTTTAACAGAAAATATCATGGAAGGCTTCTACAGAATTCGCACTAAAATTAACCTTCGGAAGTGGTTTCTGGGCAATTTGCAAGAAAAATCTTAAAAGAAAATTTCTTTTAGAAATTATTGGTGTTCAATTGGCGGACCATTTGGGAGCCCTGTTTAAGGAAATTAAAATTCCAAAAATAAAAATAAAACAATATGCGCTATATAGAAATATTAAATGCCGCTAGTTATTATTATTATTATTATTATTATTATTATTATTATTATTATTATTATTATTATTATTATTCTGCATAAAGTTTGACGAACAATAATATATAAAAGTTTAGAGTAAAAAACGTGCTTGAATTGTTTTGCATAGTTTTTTGATTTGGTGAAATTTTCGAAAACTGTAAGTGAATGTCTGGTTCTGCATTTAACCGGTTACTGTATTTTGTTTTGATATTTGTATAGGTGGAGAATGCAGCTTCACGCAGATATGTCGTTGAAAATGGGAGTAAAATTAATTTTGCTCATCTGACAAGAATTTATATTCATCTGTCAAATGGCACCAAAATTCAGTAATACGCTTGCTTTGAAAAGAGATTACTTGATCGCTTTGAGACGTTAAATCAATGAGAGTTTCGTATTCCTCAGAGTTTAAGCTGTGTGATTTTGTTTTTACACTGAATGTATTTAGTATCCATTTAAAATCGTCCAGATCTTATTTTGAGCAGTTGGAAAGTAATGCTCAAATGAATCTATCAAAGTTTCGAGATGAATACTTTTTTGAATTTTTTTTTCAAAAACTTTGTTCCTAAGCAAAAAAGAATTAAATATAAACAAATGAATAGGCGAAACTCCAAAGAACAAAACTCTTCTCCCTTTTGTTCGCAAGCAGAATTAACAGCACTGGCGGGCCTTTTCTGCTTTGATTCACGTTGTGCATTCGATTCAGAATACCATTTCTTGTAGCATATTTTAGATCGAATTTTTAAAACACATTAAATACAGAAGCATAACATAAAACAATTCAAACCACAAATATTACACAGAACTTAGATACATGTATAGTGCAAAAGTTTAAATAGTTTTGAAGTGTATTCTATTTTTGAACTCAGTTACTGATAGATTTATTTTTGACGCACACACACACGAAAATTCCTACATACTTTTGAAAATCTTTCACTTGCAATATGTTAATTTCTTTCATATTTTGTTTATTTTCCTGGAACGCCGCGGAGCCCCTGGAAAGTTCAGGCGGAGCCCCAAGGGCTCCGCGAAGCACACTTTGGGAACCTCTGCTTTGAGAAAACGACCAGCGTAGCGGGCAAGACTGTTGACGAAGTTATTCATAAATACGGCTTTATGTAAACTTTTGGGGATTTTCATGAGTTTCAATATCTATTTAAAATTGAAAATTTGCCATTTATATCCAACCACTGCTAGAAATTTACAAATTAATATTGATAATTCAGAATTTTAGGCTTAAACAATGCTAATTAATATAGCTTTGACTTTTTTTTTAATTGTTTTATAGTTATGTTTTAATTTATGTAACTTATTTATTTATTCATTTATTTATTTTGAGTTTTCCTTCCTAAACTATTTTATTTTTCAACAGTAAATGTTCAAATAAAAGAAATGACCAACTAAAGTTTTCAACAAAAGTAAATGCATAAATGAATTTTTGAAACGATCTTATGAAGAAGGCACAAGAAATATTTCAAGACGCTCGAGGAATGTTAATATCGAGAGTTACTATTTTAGATATTAAAGTTTAAGAACTGAAAACTTTAAAAAGTTTCAAGAATGCTTCAACGGTTTATTCAATTTTAAGTTAATCTTTTAACGAAAGTTAAAGTAAGTTAGTGCATTTCTAAATTTTGTGCAGTAAATTCAAAGATATAAGGAATATACTTCTACTTTTAAAATTTCATATAAAATAATTGCCAAATAATTTTAAAAATTAAAGCACACACTTTTGTATCAGGACGAACAAAAATGCTTAAAAGGTTTTTTTTCTGTTGCATAGTTACGCTTTTTATATGTGTTTCAGTGATTGTTGTGTGTCTAGGATGCCAGGTGACTGTTAATTTTTCAAATTGCCTTTTGAACCGTTCATCCGACGTTTATTTGATGTTTTTAAGCGGCGACTTTTGAAATTATTGAATTGTCATCGGTTCTTAATAAGTGTGTAAAGTTTCAATTAAATCTGAGGCCTTAAAGTGGGTGAAATTAACGATCAAGGATTCTGTTACATACATACAGGTAAAGCTAATTAAAGTGTGTTAAAAAGCGGTAATAGACATATGGAATTTTATAATAATAGAGAAAATAGAAATATACTTTCGAAACATTTTTGAATGATATACCCGAATATTTTGTAAAGATGAGGGACCTGGCTTTATTTCACAATTATCTTAGACAATGCTCAGTCTTGACATTAAAAATTAGAATTTTTCATTTCCAAATTAATTTCTTCTTCTTTTAGGAATTTTAAATTTGAGATAAAAATTTAATCATACATGATAAATATCATTCTATTTCATAACACTTATTGAAATCACAGCATAATATTAAGTGAAATCAAAACTGTCATAGTTTTATCAACACACAACAACAAAATAATGCAGATTTATTATCCCAGCTAATTCCTCAGCGAACATAACAATATATTTTTTTTAATTTAAGAATCATAATTCTGAAATTTACAACTGTCACGTAAACTGTAGTAATCAAGTTACTTAGCAAATTTAAAAGAAAATAACAATTATTTTAAAGTCATTTAATCTTTTTACTTCCTGTATACGTTAGTAGTACATATTTTCCTTTAATGATACTTTCGAAAAAATAAAATAGAGCCTTTCATGTCATTATTAAAAAAATGTGTAGCTAATTGTAAAATTGTACAACATGAATTCTTGTTGAGGACATCATTATGAAGTATCTTTTAGAGTTAATTACCCTCGGTATTTTTAAACATGCATTTTAGCAATTAGTTCAAATGTTTGTTGAGAAATGCGATCATTAAAATAAAAAGAAGATGACACAGGCAGTAAGTGAAGCTCTTAATTTACTTTACAGAAGATTTACAGAATTTTTAACAAAATTTTCTAGCATTGTAATTTTATTTATTTTTATTTATTTTGTTAATCTAATCACATTTTTGCGCATTTTATTGTACTTAGATTGAAATAATTTTAGGAGAAAAAAAAAAGAGATTTACTGTGTTTGATGCTTATGCACAATTAATCTATTTTAAATAAGGTACCCTGGGGTAATAACGCCACGTTAAGGTTCTACCAATTTTCACGGCTTAGTTTTAGATTGTATTTTTCAAACAAATATAGGATCTGATACAGCAACTCATTGACTATCTATATAAAATAAAATAATTTAACAGACATGTATTCATAAAATGTAATGGTGGTTTTTCTTGACCCATGCTATTTGACGTTATTACCCACCTATATGGGTAATAACGCCATGCAAAATAAACTATGAAATAAGATGGAATAATTGCATGTAGATAGCCCAATTCTAAAAATACAAACTCTACAAACTTAGAAATTGACAAATTGCATTCTAAGATATTGAAAATGTTCAATTTTTGTGAAAGTGTAAGAAATATAAAGGTGTGGTGTGGAAGGGGGGTATGAGGCAAATGAATATCAGACAGTGAGTTTCTTTTTGCTTAAAAAGGACCGTTTAAATAGAAATATGAGAAACATTGCACAGTTTTAACTGTGTTTATTTGAATCAGTATTTAGGATGTAGCTCGGCCACTGTAGGCAATCAACCGGGGTATTAATGTCAAGGATTGGCGTTATTACCCCGGCATAGTTATTGCGCAGTACATTTTAAATTACAAATTATCTCGAGAAGATAACCAAAATCTTCAACAACATTTTAAAAGTACATGAAATACCCTAGAAATTTATGTAATAAACAAAGTATTTCCGGATAAAAAATATAGTCTTCAGATCAAAAACCTTATCTCGCAAATTTTAGATCAAGCGTTAATTTTAGTTGCTTGTAAAAACAATAAGACCTAAAAATGAAACAAATTAACTTGAAGCTGTTTTTTGCGATTTATATGACTCAAAACTCTTCTGCGCAGAGCACATGGGTGTCATTTACCTGATTATTTCGTAATTATGCAAAATATAAGCACTTGGCGATATTACCCCGCCTGGCGTTATTACCCCAGGGTACCTTATATGCTGAAAATGTCTAATAATTCTTTACTTTCGTATTTAAAAAATATATATATAAACAAATTTTACCTCTTGGAAGTATTGAAGTACTATTTTTTTACATGTATTCGAAATATGTAACTATGTAACATCTATTGTCATCGTTCAGGCCGCCTGGCAGTCTGTACATATATAACAGAACAAAAACTACCTCACCGAATCATTTGTAATTTAAAATACATATTATTGTATATTTTTGTTGAGTTATTTCAAATTATATGCAAATCAGATGTATATGTTACAGGCCAAACCCGATTTTAGGCCAAACTAGATTGGCCTAGTCCAAACTAGTCTATCCTAACGCCCATCGGATAAACTAGTTTTTCCTAGGCCAAACTAGTCTATCCTAACGCCCATCGGATAAACTAGTTTTTCCTAGGCCAAACTAGTCTATCCGAATGCTCATCGGATAAACTAGTTTTTCCTAGGCCAAACTAGTCTATCCGAACGCCCATCGGGTAAACTAGATTTTCCTAGGCCAAACTAGTTTGGCCGAACGGTCATTAGGATAAACTAGTTTAGCCTGCTATTCATTGGTTTGAACTAGTTTATCCTAGGCCGAACTAGATTGTCCTAGGCCGAACTAGATTGTCCTAGGCCAATTCAATTTGGCGTGATTTTATTGAATCTAAAAACCGCCACGGCGCCAACTTTTTAGTTTTGATCTAATTTAGCCTAGGCCAATGCAATTTAACGCGATTTTAGCTCACAGACTATCAAAGCCTGAGAGCTAATGTCCTCGCAGATTCTGTGTGTGTGTATGTAACCATGTACGTACGTATGTACGTACGTATGTAGGACTAATATAACGCGATTAATATAACGGACTGATGTGTTACTAATATAACGCGAGCACTCTGGTGTTGGAATTTGGACGCGATTTAGTTCAAACCAGCCAGCTTCGCCCGCTATCGGGCCTCTTTTTTTATATAAAATCTTGAAACGGACGTATGTTGAAGCGAACGAACTTCGAAGAGAAAAAAACATGATGATAAATATTTAAGAAAAAAGATTCTGCATCGAAATACCACTATTTTCTAATAGTATTTTTTGTAAAAATATTATATTCTTGCTAGAACTTTTTGAAACTTTGTGATAGTTTATAGCATATGATATAAATTTATATAAAAAAAGTTACATTTCGTCGTGAAAGAGGATGCGGTTCCGAAAACAAAATCAGGAAATATAACGGAAATTCTATGTTTTAAAGCACCGCGACCTCAAGTAACATATTTACTAATAGGTTATTTAACGGAGTTTCATTCAGATACAGTTTTGTTAATAATAGAGTACGCTCCCTGGTGTTGGAATGAGGAACTAATATAACGTGGCTTAGTTAAAACTTGCTGGTTTCGCCCGGAATCGGACTGGCGTAGGCAGCGGGGATATGGTTCGAATTTCGTTCGCTTCGAGGTTCTTTCGAAAAGGACCTCGAGGAGGGTTACATTCGGTGGTGCGTGCTCAGCACGCTTGCTGCGATTTAAATTTTGTTCGCTTCGAAGTTCATTCGAAAAGGAAGAAGGCATTCGGCAGTACGCGTTCAGCACGCCTGCTATACGCTGCTGCAGGCTGTGGGGACGCGGCTGAAGAACTAATGCACGAAATTTAATAAAAAATTATATTCAGGTAGTCTCTGATCTAAATTGATGCTGATTAGTTTTTGGTGTAAATCGTTCATCAGGTGGAGCTGCTGTTTTGCATTTTTTATGATTTAAGCATCAGCTTTATCTTAATAACTAATACCATCAAATTTCCATCGAACTTTAGATTCAGTTCGTCCATGGTATGAGTTGGTGTTGTTTCTATTTTGAAGTAAATCACTCAACATGGCTATGATGGCTGCATTTTTCACAATTTTCACAATAGCTGTATCTCAAGAACTAATGGACGGAATTTAATAAAAATTTATATTCAGATAGTCCCTGATATAATTCGATACTGATTACTTTTTCATGTAAATTGTTCAACAGATGGCGCTTCTAAAGTGCGTTTTTACTGATTTGCATTAACACTATTTCAATAACTAATTTACGGATTTTCATCAAACTTCCAAATCAATAAATCCGTGATATGAACTAAATCTTTTTACGTATTCGTGTTGATTGCTCAATAGGTGGCGCTGTTGTGCTCAATTTTCCCGATTTCTGAAATAGTTTTGTCGCAAGAATTAATGCACGAATTTTCATCAAACTTTAGATTCAGTAAGTCTCTGATATATATTAGTATTCTGTAGATTTTGGAGTAAATCTCTTGAAAGGTAGCGCCGCTATACGGTAGTATTCGTGATTATTGCAAAAGCTCTATCTCAGGATCTAATGCATGAATTTTCATGAAACTCCAGATTCTGTTAGTCCTTGATATAAAAAAGTACAAAAGTACGTTTTAGTTTTTGGAGTAAATCGTGCAACAGGTGGCGCTGGTATGTTAATATTATTCATGATTATCGCAATAGTTCTATCTCAAGAAGAAATGCACGGATTTTCATCAAACTTCAAATTCAGTTAGTTCCTGATATAAATTAATATTCTTTTGTTTTTAGAGTAAATGGCTCAATAGGTAGCGCTTCTATCCAGATTTTTTATGATTTCTGCGATAATTCAAATATCTCAAATAGTACTAATACACAGATTTTCATCAAATTTCAGATTGCATTAGAATTTCAAAGACGTTGTTACGGATTTTTCAAAAAGTTCCGGCAAGAATTTAACATTTTTACAAAAATTGCTATTAGAAAATAGTGGTATTTTGATGCGGAATCCTTTTTCTTAAGTATTTATCATCATGTTTCTTTCTTTTCGATTCAACATTCGTAAATACCTAAATCGCGTTGTATTAGTTCCAAATTCCAACACCAGGGTGCTCGCATTAGTTCCACATTCCATCACCAGGGAGCACACCCTATTACCAACAAAACTCTATCTTAAGAAAACTCCGTTAAAGAATCTATCAGTAGATATGTTACTCGATGTCGCGGTGCTTCAAAACAAGAATTTAAGATTTTTGCAAAAATCACTATTCTTCAATAGTGGCATTAAACGCGAAATATATTTTTATAAATTTATATCATATGTCATAAACTATCTTAAAGTTTCAAATAGATCAACCTAGAATTTCCGTTATATTTCCTGATTTTGTTTGCCTCCCCCCCCCTCTTTCCCTTTCGTAATGGGACTTTTTATACAATTTTTTATCATGTGTTATAAACTATCACAAAGTTTCAACAATTCCAACAAGAATTTAACCTATGAACAATGAAGTGATGTGTGTGAAAACCAATATCTGTTACGAATTAAAAATCTTTTCATAAAACCAAAAGTTTCTATCCGATTGAAAAAATAATCCGCTCTATCTTTATATTTAAACTCAGAACCCCCAAAATTAATCAGCTAAACGCCTTATCAGAAGAAACCAACATCCAAGATTTGAAACAAATCGATAAATTATCCGTGAAAAACCTATTTACATAAATTAAGAGTGTTATCCCCCCCCCCCCATTCCTCCTTTCTTTATATGTAAACAATGAACAGAACACCCAACAAATAATCATGGATGTACCTTATAAAAATGATATTTTACCTAAAATTTTAATAAAACCTGATACTTTTGCATGCAAAACTGACTTAATGAAATTAAGGAGGGGGGGGGGGTGCGGATTAACCTTTTGCTCCCCTTCCCTTATTCTTATCCAATGAACCCTGAAACCAATCAGGAAAGTTCGTTATCAGGATAAATCTATGTCCAAATTTTGAAGCAAATTGGATATTTCCTTCAGGAGTTATCGCATTACGTACATACGTACGTACATATGTACATACATACGTACATGGTTACATACACACACACAGAATCTGCGAGCACATTAGCTTTCATACTTTGACAGTCTGTGAGCTAAAATCGCGTCAAACTGCATTGGCCTAGGCTAAATTAGATCAAAACTAGAACGTTGGCTCCTTGGCGGTCTTTAGATTAAAAAAAAATCACGCCAAATTGAATTGGCCTAGGACAATCTAGTTCGGCCTAGGATAAACTAATTCAAACCAATGAATAGCAGGCTGAACTAGTTTATCCTAATGACCGTTCGGCCAAACTAGTTTGGCCTAGGAAAATCTAGTTTATCCGATGGGCGTTCGGATAGACTAGTTTGGCCTAGGAAAAACTAGTTTATCCGATGGGCATTCGGATAGACTAGTTTGGCCTAGGAAAAACTAGTTTATCCGATGGGCGTTAGGATAGACTAGTTTGGACTAGGCCAATCTAGTTTGGCCTAAAATCGGGTTTGGCCTGTAACATATATATGAATTACAGGGAAAATCAAAATTATTTCACTACATTACGGTCAATGGCAAAAAATAGTGTCAATTGCATTTTAATGATGTTACACTCTTTTGAACATAATAAAATTGATATGCATCCAAGACGTATATACTAAAATATACATTATGTACAATATGTAATGGAAAAAATATTTGTTATTAATTTACAGGGCCACACAAAAGCATTCTATTACATTATTGTATAGGCGTAAACATTGCTTGGGACACGTTTTAATTATATTAGACTCTGTCATATTTTATTAAATTGATGTATGTTGATAAGATTTACTACAAATTACTTCTTGTATAATAGAAAACAGATAGTATTTACAGGGATACATAAAAGATTTCGGCTTCCATAGAGTAGCATCTTGCGAGTTTCTCATGATTTCTTAAAACATTATTTATCTTAAAAAAAACTCATAAACCAGCATATTTTCGAAGTTTAATGAGTCATTTTAAAAGATAAAGTTTCTTTTGCTACCACTGCATTTCGGAAACGTTTCCGAGAGTAGTATTTATATTATATGATTCAGTTTTCTCAACATGAAATATCTATGTAAATGATGTATTCTATTTTCTATTAAATTTTTCAATTGTAATTCTTTTTATACGTGCAATACTAACACGATAATTTTAGCCTTGATGTTAAATTTAGTGCTGTCAATTATTCATTTATATAAACCCTGTTTGTTGAGCATGAAAAGATTTAGATAAAACTACACCAAAAATTGGCGATAAAACATAATTGAATAATACAACTTTGCACACAACTCATCATAAAAATATATAAACACAAAAAACAACGAGTTGGAAATCGGTTACAGATCGGTTTTCTACCTCTGTTTGTAGAAAAAACTTTTTGCTGTTTCTTTTCCTCTTAAAGCTCTTTCAAACCATCTTTCTCAACAAAAGAAAGCCTTTTTATAATTTTGTTTTAGGACGTACGCTTTTTTTCTGGATGTCCTTGATTTTATTTTGATTGATTCTTTAGTGACATTTATTGGAAAATATGTGAAATTACTGTAATAATACATTAGAACCCCTCTAATTCAAACCCTGTTAATCCGAATCGATTAAATTTTCGTAAATTATAATTGAACAGATTAATTTAAAAAAATTAACTTTCGAAATTTTTTTTAATTTACAAGATGAATGTCTGAAAATGTTTAGAAGTAAAAAAGATGGCATTAAAGCGTGGTTTTTAAAATTTTCCAAAAAAGTTGAACTGTCAGATTCAATATTTGCTAAATTATCCGTATTTTTTCACAGATAATTTCCGTACGCCCAGAAAACATGTTTGGTCCACGAATTCTCCCCGATCGTCTAACAGAAAGGAAAAGATTCCGTTTATTCCTAGTTCGAGTGCGTATTATGTCTAATAGTAATAAATCCGAATTTATTTTTTAAATGAAAAACCAAAAATTCGATAAATTAAGATGCCTTATTTAGTTTAAGAAGACAAAACTGTTTTTTAATTTAAAAAAATAACAATTACTTTTCTCTTCATTTAAAAATACCACAATTCATTTTTTAGAGTTGGATAAATTGAATAAAGTTAAATAAGGTAGAACTTACAAAGTTGTTAACGAATAAATATTCGTATTTAAAATGTACTTTAAATGAACGCATTTAAAAGATATTTTAATTTAAAAAATAAAATGGAAAAAAAAATCGATAATAATAAAAAATATATAACATCCATAATTTTACCTGTAGCAATCTACGTAAATATATTTAAAATTCATATTTTAATGCTATATTAATAACTGTATTTATTAAAATATAATCATGTAATAAAATAGAATTTAATAAAAGCCCCAGCCACAATCTCACAAAAGACAAAATCTTCTCAAAATTAACTTCAAAATTAAAAGTTTTGTAAAGAAATTGATAAAGCCCATCATGTCAACATCATAATTTCATACAAATCCGAAACGGACACATTTACTTCAAAGCATTTAGCTACTGTATAACTATAGCTCCATGCTAGCATGTTTGCCTTCTAGTTCAGGGATTGCTAGTTCGAATCTAGCGTCTAGCGCTTTTACTTTTTTCCAACATTGTTTAATTGGCTGACTTATACCTCTTGGAACACAGAATAAAAATGGATTTCCGTCATTTGAAAACAATATACCGGCAGCACTGCTGCCAGTAGATTTTCAGTTAAATGAAGACAATTTTTTGTCCGTCTGTCCGCTCTCTAACTCGCGTAAATATACTTAGATTGCCCTGAAAATTTCTAAAGTTATTGATCTAAGCACAAAACTTATTTCAAATGAAATTTCTAGCTCAATCTATTGATTTACAGGCACATTTTAAAAGTTTTCTGTTAAATTGCGGCCTATGAAAAAAAGTCGTTTCAAATGAATTTTAAAGATGTCCCCAGATATACCCAGTCAAACATATTAAAATTTATATAGATAGACGGAGTGCACTAAAATATATATTCTGCAAAATATGCGGTGAAAAGAATAGTTATTATTCATTTACAGGGCCACACAAAAGAGTTCCATTACATAATAGTAATGGGGAGAATCGCTTACGACATATTTTAATTATATTAAACTGTTTCAAGTATAATAAAATTGATATACGGCGCTGAGACTTAATATAAGTTATTTCACGCATAACACGAAGTGCATAGCACTTACAAAAACACACAAAATATTTCAAATAGTACATTTTTTCCCAAGTAGTGCATGTATCCGACGATGGCTGTTTGATGTATGAAATGCATTTTAATTATGATATGACGTTTCAATTTCACTAAATCTATGTACATTATAAGGTGTGTATAAATGCTATAGTTGATATACAGGGCTACCCAAAGGAACTCGCAAAAGTTACTGAATATGAACGCAAATTACTTAAAGATGGCTTTTCAATAAGCTATGCATTTTTATGCAGAACTGAATTGAGGTTATTAAGAAATGTTTGTAGAATACAGAATAAAATGCTATACAGGGCCGCGCAAAAGATTTGATATGCGGTCGCCAATGGTTAATAATTTCTGGAAATGTGATTACAGTCTAAGTGTTTTACTTTGAATTAAATTTTAGATAAATACTGTTTTGTAATAAAGATAATATACAAACTACAGGGTTGAACAAAAGTATTCAAATATGTTACCATCTATTAGAATAAATTGCTGAAATGGGAAATTTAATCCTGTAATGTGTTTTCTTGTTAATTCAAATTTCCCATTATATTGTAGAGATATCAACCGACAAATGAAATACAGGGCTGTTCTAAGATATTGGAATACATATTTGGATATGGAAAGTAAAACCTTATTTTCCTAAATAACGAAATTTTGTTAAAGATTCCAGAAAGTGTTGAAAAGTCTTTCCTAATCTATGCTTAATGCATGATTTTTCTTATTTGTTTATTCTTGAAACAGCTTGAGGAGAATTAAAAAATACTCAATTATGCAAAAACACAAAAAATGTACTCACGAACATAAAATGAAAATGTGCACTGTAAGCCTACTCGTTAGAAGTCATCTTTAAAAAATCTCTACTATCCGTTTGTCAATCGCTCTAAAATTATTTTCTAAAATGCAGAAAGTATTTAATTCAGATAATAAAAATTATTTTTTTTCCTTTGAGCATAAAAACCGATTTGCAAATTATCTCCTGAAATGCTTTTCTTTCGCCGTTGTCCATGTGGTAAACGAATTATTTGTGGATTCGCGATTTTGAAACGTCTATAATGTGTTCTGGCGTAATTCCTCAATCTGAAGTTCCACTGGATTATCTTAATCGTCAGGATAAATTAAATAATGAATACTATTTTTAAGTCGTGCCGGATTATCCAAAATTTCAGATTTTAAGATACCGGATTAGAGGATTAATGTACTACTGAGCATTTACAGCTTACATTTTTTAAGCATTCATCTTTTTAATTTCTATTTTTATCAGAATTTCAGGTGATTCGAAGAGGCATTGGTCTTAATTCGTTCGGATTAACGGGGTTTTACCCTTCTTGTAATAGCTGTTAAAGTCGGCTAAATGTCTGCGACCGAGTTTCAAAACACGCTTTATTCACAATGTAAAAAAAGTTTTCTCAATCAGTTTATATTATATTGGTGAACTTGCTTTGAAAGAACATTACAATCTGAAACAAATCTGAAACTGCACGTCAAGCGTATCAAATGAGGTAGGTGTTAAAAAGTACGAAGTTTTTAAAATATTCAGATCTTGGTGTAACAGTATACAGTACTTCAAATAGTTTGTGCATCCCTGTAAATACTACCTTATTTCTATTATACAGGAAGTAACTTGTAGTAAACATCAATGACGTATATCATTTTCTTAAAATGTGAAATAGTTCAACATAATTAAAATGGGCTCCAATGTTTCCACCAATACCACTATTTAATGAAATGATTTTGTATGGCCCAGCAAATAAATAACAAATATTCTTTGCACAACACATTGTACAGAATGTATATTTTAATATTTACATCATAGATGCATACCAATTTCATTATCTTCGAAAGAGTATAATATCATTAAAATGCAATTGAAACTATTTTTCCCATCGGCTGTAGTGTAACGGAATACTTTTGATCGTAATTGTAATTAAACTACACATACAATTTCCATTAAATTTGAAATGACGCGAGAAAATTCTAATTTTAAATTTTAAACGATTGGGTAGTGTAGTTTTGGCACTTTTATATGCATACTAACAGACAGACGGACCAACGGACGGATGAACTGAAGCACGACTATATAGGTGCTACCTATTTCATAATTACGAACGCACCTAACAATGGTTTTATTATGTATTTCTGGCAATGTAAAATCTTGATTGGCAATAGAAACGAGGTTACGCTGTCGTTGATTTTTCGTGATTTTTGCAAATATAATTTTCTGGATATATTGCGGCTTTTAAAAAAGCATGTCCACGTTCGTAATATTAAAAATTATAAAATAACGAAACATTTAAAAAATATATAAATCATTATATACTTTAAATCAGAGGTTCCCAAAGTGTGCTCCGCGGAGCCCTTGGGGCTCCGCCTGAACTTTCCAGGGGCTCCGCGGCGTTCCAGGAAAATAAACAAAACGTGAAAGAAATTAGCATATTGTAAGTAAAAGATTTTCAAAAGCATTTG
The DNA here is from genome assembly GCA_964019185.1 of Maratus speculifer. Classification (NCBI taxonomy): domain Eukaryota; kingdom Metazoa; phylum Arthropoda; class Arachnida; order Araneae; family Salticidae; genus Maratus; species Maratus speculifer. The sequence goes on along the minus strand of OZ025295.1, from coordinate 298,418,511 downwards.
TGTGTGTGTGCCAAAAATAAATATATCTATAATGGGTTGAAAAATTTAATGATATATTTCAAAGATAGTTAAACATTTGAATTAGACATTTATCTACTTTATGTATAATGTTTTTGGTGTAAATTACTTTATTTTATACTTCTTCCTTAAATGTGTTTTAAAAATTCGATTTAAAATAAGTTACAAGAAATAGTATTCTGTATCGAATGCACAACGTGGATCGAAACAAAAAAGGCCCGCCAGTGCTGTTAATTCTACTTGCCGAACAAAAAGGAGAACTGTTTACTTCTTTGGAGCTGCGTCTGTTTATACGTTTATACTTAATTCTTACTAAAGTGTTTTTAATTAACCATAACTTTAAGTTTGAAAAATAATGTCAGAAAGTATTCAAGATAATTTTGAAGCTCTGATAAATTCATTTGAGCATTAAGTAAAATTATAAAATCATTTGAGCGTTACTTTCCAGCTGCTCGAAATAAGATGCTGGATGATTTTAAGTGGATAGTAAATCCATTCAGTGTAAAAACAAAACCACACAGCTTAAGCTCTAAGGAATACGAAACTATCATTGATTTAACATCTCAAAGCGATCTAGAAATCTCTTTTCAAAACAAGTGTATCATTGAATCTTGGTGTCATTTGACAGATAAATACAAAGTTAATTTTACTCCCATTTTCAAAGACATATTTGTGTGAAGCTGGAGTCTCCACTTATACAAAAATCAAAACAATATACAGAAAACGGTTAAATGCAGAACCAGACATTCGCTTGCTACTTTCGTAAATTGCACCAGATAATAAGATAACTGTCTAAAATAATTCAAGCACATTTTTCACACTAAACTTTTATATATTATCGTTCGTCAAACTTTTGCAAAAGAATAAAAAAATACTACAGGCATTTAATATTTATATATGTTGCATATTGTATTATTTTTATTTTTGGAATTTTAATTTCCTTAAATGTTTATTTTTATTAAAGTTTACTTGTTTAAATCTTCTATCCTAGTTTTCAAAAATGTATTTAATTTTTAAAACAATATTTGTCGCTTAAAACATCTTTACTTAAAACGATCTTGTATCATTTAAAATCCCTCACTAGATTCATTTATGTGTAATGTATGTATATACACTGCTCGACATTGAAAAAGCAACACCAAGAAGGAGTGGTCAGAAATTGATGAAATTTGGGAAAAGAGAGAGACAGCAAGGAGCATTAAGTGATCTTTATTTCAAAATGACAGTCAGAATACAGAACGAGAACGACATCGGCTCAGTAGGATGTAGGACCACCGTAGACAGCGATGCACGAAGAAACACGTCTAGGCATAGAGTCAATAAGAGTGCGGATAATGTCCTGAAGGATGGCTCTCCGTTCCCTTTCAACCATTGGCCACAGTTCATCTTCTGAACGAGACAAGGGAAGATTCCGCAAACAGCGTCCAATCCCATCCCACACATGTTCAATTGGTGACAGGTCAGGAGAGTACGGTGGACAGAGAAGCATTTGTATGCCTTGCAGAGCATGTTGGCACATGCGAACACTGTGTGGTCGGGCGTTATCCTGCTGAAAAATTGTATCCCTGAATACGAACTAGGGGTGACATGGAATTATACGCAATAGCGCCCCAAACCATTATGCTACGTTGTCGCGCGGTAGGGTGTTCCACAGTTACTGCCGGATTCGATCTGTCTCCACTTAGACGCCAAACATGTATGCGGTGACTGTCACTGGATAAACAGAAGCGTGACTCATCTGAGAACACGACGTTTCGCCATTATGTCATCCACGTCGCTCTAGTCCGGCACCATTCCAAACGTTGGCGTCTATACTGTCCAATCAATTGTAGTCTTCTTAATGGACGCCGTGAGTGCAGGCCACGTTCAACCAATCGACGGGAAATGGCTCTAGTCGACACGGAAACATCTAGGGTATCTTGTACATACTGCAGAATCGAGGTACAAGTAACTTGCGGATCCGCCACAGCTTGTCGGCGGATGCATCGATCCACGTGTGCTGACGTCACTCTGGCTGCACCTGCACCCCTCAATGTTGCCACATTTTCTTGTTCCTATCATTTTCGCCACAGCCGATGCACCGTGCTCGCATCCATGTGGGTATCAGCTGCGATTTGACGTAAGGACCATCCTCCCCTTCTCAGTCCGATCATCATACCTCTCGTAAAATCGTCTATCTGCTGTGCCTTCGTTGATGGTGGCCTGGCATTCTCTTCAATGCACGTATCCTCCGCGAGAAAAACTAAGTTTCTTCAATAATTCGTCTGGCAGAAATAATGACACGAATATTGCCCATTCTGCAAGCTCATTCCCTTATATCTTACATCACGTGCGTCGGAGACCTGCGGATATTTCACATCATTCGCATAACTCAGTGACGTGCGTCTACTCTAAAATTTGCATAAATTTCTGACCACTCCTTCTTGGTGTTGCATTTTCAATGAAGAGCAGTGTATTTCTTTTTACTTTTATATGTTTGATTTTTTTAATTTTGTTTATGTTACTGGTATTAATTTTTAGTTATTTATTTTTTTAAAATTGTTTTAATAATAAAATAATGTTTGTCGCTAAAAACATATTTTTTTTTTTTTTTTTTTTTTTTTTTTTGCACCTTCTATCATTTAAAGACTTTTATTAAATCCATATTGTATTTGTGTACATTATGTATATATATCTTTTTTTATATTTAAATTCTTTTATATGTTTATGTTATTTGTATATTTAAATTTTCTAAACTGTTTTTCTCTGTACAACAATGTTTGTTGATTAAAACACCCATTTTATAAATTATTTTGTATTATTTTAGAAACCCTTCAAATTAGATTTATTTAATACATGTACGTTGTGTATATAATTTTTTTCTTTTCGTAACTTTAATTGCTTCAATCTGTTTGTTATATATATTCTTAATTTCTTAGTTATTTAAATTTTTATGCTGTTTTTATGCATACATTTAAGTTTTTAAAATTTTTTAATTTACATTTAAATTTTTATGCTTATATAATTTTACAGCAATGTATATTGCTGAAACTGCATTTTTTTTTTTTAGCATCATGTATCTTTTTACAACACCTTTTTAAAATTTTCTATTAATTGGTCTCTGTCACATTTTCCAATCAGAAATAAGTCTGTAGCAATTTAAAAAAATACATCTTGATTCTCCACATTTTTCATCCCATTAAGAATTTAAAATTTTGCTTAGCTCCAATTTTTACTTAGATTTTTTGTCAATGAGTACCCACACCCTGATATAAATTTAATCCCATCCATGTATCCCATTTTATTAGAAAAGTTTTTTGCAGTTCCTTTAACCCCATGAATCCCACCTAATTTAAATGAGATTCTCACCAGAAACTTCTAACGAAATTTCATATTTTTAACTTTGGCAACAAGTTCTTGAAAAAATTGGTTTTTTTTTTTTTTTTTTTTTTTTATATTCTAAAATAAAACTTTTCGATTTTTCCGGTGAGAATTCAATATTATAGAGACATTTTCCTTGCCTCTCAAGGAATTAACATGTGTAGTTTTTACTGCATATCTGTTTTGAGGAAAAAACAATGATTCAGTTTCTTTCAAAACTGAATCTTGAATCATCCAACCGGAGCACCAACCAAACTTGGCATTGGCTGTTTGCTCCGTACTTTCAAAACTGTAATTAACAGCCAAATATTTTAAATAAAATATCCAAAAAAGTGAACAATGCTGCACCAACAATAAAGCTTATAGATTTTGTCCCGCCCACTTAAATTGACTATTACGGGTAGGCGGGACTAAGCGAAAACGTGGTACATAACTACTCATGGGTTACTGGAACTAGGCATTTCTCTTTTTTTAGGGAGTAGCCTATTGGAATCATACAGAAGTACCTAACAAAAACTGTACAACATACCCTTTTTTGCTGTGTCCATGTGGTTTTCGCCATAAATAATAATTGTTTTAAGTAAGCTCCAATGCAATGCATAATACAAACATGGTTTACCATTTTGATCTTTAATTCCAAGTTCATACTGGAAATCCCAAAAGAATATTTTTTATTTTAAAATTGGGTGTCATTAACCCCTTAACAGGATTGCTGAACATTGCTCGGGCAAAAAAGAGTTTGCTTTCCTCGTTACTTAGCGCTTTCAAAAATCACAAATTTTTAACTATAATTTTTGCTGTGTTTGAAGTAAATATCTCGATTCTACAAGGTAGATATTTCACTACAAAAAAAAAAAAAAAAAAAAAAAAAAAAAGAGGGTTTTAATCCTTATTTTTATTTTATTGTATCCAACAATAGTAATATGAAATAAAATTGTTAAAACGTTATACAGTAGAAAATTTGATGTTTAAAATTTCTAGTACGAATTCAGAATTCCTATATCAGCAAATCGCCAAACTGAGAACCTTGGTCTAATGTCAGAAATTACTAGCTCGGATTTTTATTCAACAGATTTTTCTCTGCTCCATAGGCATAAAAAGCATTAATTTCTAAACCACAGAGTATAGTTAGGTCCAGGGGCTCCGTCTTAAAAAAAATTCCCAAAAAGGGCTCCGCGAGCCCAAAAGTTTGGGAAGCACTGCTTTAAATCATACATAATATACAAATTAATACTTCTTAAATTAACATGGAAAGAAAATAGGAATTTATTTAACTAATTATTTTCCTGATTTTTGTTGGATCACATTATATTAGTGTTGTCTTTCTTTGTAACAAGATCTGGGAAATAATTTATAAGAAAAGTTTTCTTTTATTCAATTTCGGATAACGACAGACAATTTATTGCCTTAATATTTTCTTGTGCCTTGTTCTCTGTTATTATTACGCAGATAAAAGAAAATCAATTTATGAGATTTCTTCGAGTCGACCATATTACACCGCATTACACTAGTAATTAAACGTTTTTTCGCTTAACTAAGAACAAAAATAAAACCTTAAATAACAGAATTTTTCTTGTAATACGATTGTAACGATTGGGTGCTCGTACTGGGTGTTGAATGCAGACATAACTCAGAATGTAAGATAAAAACAGTTTATTTAAAACAATTAGGGCGAAAGGGGAGTAGAGCAGTTCTGTAATTTTAACAACTGATAACAATACTAAAAGGTTAAACTCATACTCACAGCTCCGGCACTAACTCAATCGGGGCACTTCAGATTACTTCTCAGCTATATGTCGGCTAAGCTGCTAGATAAAATCTTATTAGACAGCCCGTGGCTGTATATATATTCTTTATTAATTTTGAAATAGTCAACGTAATTACTATTAACTTCTTACCACGGGCCAATTTCTCGAGACGAATTCCAAAACTCCTTGTCAACTCACTGAAGGCTCGCTAATACTTGATATCGCTTATTCTAGATCACTATTAGCTGGCCAAATGCCGCTAGACACACTCCTAGCTGGCTAATGTCGCTAGACACACCATACACACTCAAACTCCAAGCTTTTATATATTGCAAACTGAGATACTTCAAATTTACATATTACTACTAACCGCGACATAACTGTAGAATCCGAAAGCGACACACACGCTCTAGAAAGTTAAAATAAAAGAGAGGATAGATGTCGCTTTCACGCTTACACATGTTAAATCATTGACGTCACGAACTCAAAAATGCTAGAGTGCCTTTATTACAAAGGTCACTCCCTCACATGATAACATTGTTTCTTTATTTTAAATAAATGACAATTCAAACGAATTTACGCAGTCGGAGGTTTTTTGCAATTTTCCAAAAATTGATTTCCTGGATATGAGGCGAATTCTGAAACTCATGCCTTCATTTGTATTGATTTTAAAAATTACGAAAATTAAAAAAATATATATTTGATTGATCACTATACAATTTAAATCATACTTATTATACAAATTAATGTTTCTTAACCCTTTCGGGTCTAATTCTTTTTTCAATTTTTAGAAAAAATTACTCTTACGTTAATAACAACTTCACTAGCTATCAAAATAGATTAATTAGTGTTTAACGAATATTTAAATGTCTGAACCACAACATATTTTCTTTTTGTTTTGTATGTATTATTCAATTTATATTCTTATGAAAATAAGCAAAGAAAGAAGTTCTGAAAATGTTTTAAAAATATTATGTTTCAACAAAATTTAACGGATTTCACAAATTTTTAATATTTTTTACGCTTTATTACATACGATTATTTTAGGAAAGTAACCTTTATTTTATATTTAAAGAGTAAAATATATGTTTAAAATAGAAGAAACACAAAAGGTGCAAAAAGAATTAAATATTTATAATTATTATCATTATTATTACTAAATGCCGATGCGTTACTGAAGTCTTATAATTGAGGCGTAGACACATACTAACATTACGACAGGCAAACTGTAACAAAAACATTCTTTAAAATAAAATAATACTCAATTAAAAGACAAGTAATATTAATAGTACACCACACCCGAAATTGTTAGCATGGAAAGAAAATAGGTATTTATTTATCCATTATTATTTCCTGATTTTTGTTGAGCCACATTACAATTTTTTTTTTTTTTTTTTTTTTTTTTTTTTAACAAGATTTGGGAAACAATTTATAAGAAAAGACTTCTTTTATTCAATTATGGATAACGGCAAACAATTTATTGCCTTATTTTTTTTTTTTTTTTTTTTTTTCATGTGCCTTGTTCTCAGTTACTCAGACAAAAGAAATCAGTTTAGGAGATTTATTCAAGTTGACCATGTTACACCGCATTACACTAGTAATTAAACAAAAATATAAAGAACAAAGGTAAAATATAAAGGTAACTGAATTTTTGTTGTAACATAATAACATTGTTTCTGTATTCAAAAAATTACTAATATTTGATTATGTTTCCTTTTCAATAAATGGATTAAAATACTTTTACAATATGCTTCAGAATGTATGTTATTAATAATGATATAGATCTATTTCTTTATGATAATAACTCTTGTTCTTGTGTATTTCAAGATTGCGTATATTTTATATTTCAAAAATAAATATTTCACTATAAATGTGCTCGTATGACAGTTAATTGAACCTTGTTGTCTGCATGTAAAATACATAAAAAAAATTAATACTGATGTGAAATAACTCATGTGAAAAGAATAAACACAGTACACTCTCAATTGAATAAGATTTATTCAAAGAAAACAAGAAGGATTATTTTTAAAGTGTGTAGATTTTTATGTTTTATTCAAAGATATACTTTAATATGTTAAGACCTCTGTACTTTCAAAATTTGTTTATCATACATAGAATTAGATTTCAAGAAAAAAACCAAAGTTAAAGCATTTTGCTTGTTTGTGACGATTCGACGAAAATAAATTTTTGAAAGGACTTTAAAGAGTAAATATCTTTATACATATTTTGTATAAATTTTGAATATTTAATGCTTAAATATTCATATTCAAAGTAAAACACAATCCGGAACTATTTACATCCTATGTTTTAAATTTTATAATTTAATTTTCAACAATAGAGGGGATAAATGAGATTTTGGTATTCATGTTTTAAGACAACTTATTACTATAAGTTTATGCATGAAAATCAGTTTAAAAATTCTTCTAGCTAAGTTAAAAATTGCTAAAAGTGATTAAAAAACATACTCAAAGCAGCATATAAATACCTTTATTCAAATCGACATATATTCCATCGCTAAAAAGGCAACATTCTCAAGATATTTGTTCATATAAATATTTCCGCAAAAATTTTTAAAAACCAGAAATTGATAAATAAAATCAATAGATCACTTGTATAATAATTAAAAAGAACTGCAAATATAAAATAACATAAAAATGGCAGCCTCAAAATTTACAGCCTTACTTTCAGCCTCCATTGAGTTACCGAAATTTTGAAAAGAGATGCTCTGCAGAGTAAGATACAGTAGTAAACGTTAATTCATGTTTACAAATTTCTATTTTTATTTTATTTTATGCTTGCATTTGTTTTTCATTATACATGTGGTCTGCATGTTAAAAATTTGAAACTTTCGCTGCATCGTCACTCCACCGCTTTTATAGAATATCTCTATTTTGACCACTGAGAATGCTCCATAATACAGTGAAGTAATCATTTTCTATAAAAGCGGCAAGTGAGAATGCAAAAAAAGTTCAAATTTTTAACAGTGTTGGGATTTTATTTATCGATTTCGTGTTTTATTTTTATTTATTTATTTATTGAAAATACTTGTATGAACAAAGATTTTGTCGCTGTTTGAGCGATAAAACATAGGTGGATCTAAATAAAGATTTCTATCCCCCCTTTTATGTCTATTTTTTATCCCTTTTATGTCTATTTTTTATCACTTTTATCTTTTTTAGCTTAGTTCATAACTAATTTTCTATAATGATTCTATTTTTGCTCTTTGGAAAACCTATGTTGTAATGCCTTTTACTGTAGAAATTAAAAAACTATATAAAGAAAAATTATACCATGAACACGAAAGCAATGACTGGCATATGCCATATTAATCCAATTATTTGTTACATTTGGATTTCGAAGTAGAATAAAACCTGCGATTATTTCTTTTGAGAAAAGTTCTCAAGTTAATGAGTAACCGTTACATTATACTGTGTACAGTCGAAATCGATTAACCCTCTAATGAGCCTTATACAATGCCTTCTAGAAACAGCGACTCCAAATTCATATTGGAAAATTTAATAATTTATTCAATGACAGAATATCAATTTTTAAATGAAGCAGATATTATTATTTTAAATTTCTGATCACTTTAAAATGTTTCAACATGAATTGGGGAAAAAAATACCTTAAAATATTTTTCTATTTATTTAACAAAAATTGAACGTATTAAATAGGGGAATATGTATAGTATTTATAGTAGTTATAACATGCATTATTTTATGTTTGTCTAACTTTATATAAAATATGCTTTTAAATAGTATAACATAAGCTATAATTTGTATTTTTATGAACTGCTAAATAAATATTGTGTGGGGGTGTTCGTCGGGTAAATACTAAACACTTCTTAAACAGTCACATTTTTAATGAGGACGACACATCAACTACATTACTATTTACAAAACTATATTCATATTCGGTAAAATACATATTATAACATAATTAAGATTCATAAAACTTGTTGTAACACAAAAACGTCTCGGGTTGAGATAACATTCCAACACATATCACGAATCTACTCTCTAATCGCGCCAAATTACTTCTCCTCACTTCATGTTTAAAATAACAGACAAAATATTTTATGATATTTTGCCAAAAGTGGCAACAGTGCCATCTATAGATTGTACAAATTTAAGGAAGGCAGTCATTTTGTTACAACCTCCTTCTCTGGTACCGCGAACGTCCCGGTGTGGAACTAGTAACTGTCTTAGGTGGTCTACCACGTTTCCTAATGGGTACGACAAGCACATTGTCAGAGTCATTACACAGTTTTAAGGCTGAAGTGTGACATGTAGCAAGCGGATCATTAGGATAGCTATGACTTGCTATGACAAAAGTGGTGGGTGATTTTTGAGTTAAACTGATGTATGGTCCATCCCGTTTAGGCATGAACTTCGATGTTTTGTTGTTAGAGGCTTTACTAACTAGATGTGAGTCAACCAAACTTAGTCTCCCAGAACAAGACTGTGTCCCTGTTTCCTTCTACAGTCAGCATATTTCTTTCTCTGATTTTGCTTAAATTCAACTTTGTCTTTGATTTTTTGATGAATTTTGCGAATTTCTTCAGGTATAGTGTAATCTTAGGTACAAAATTGTCATTTTGAATTACAGCACGAATGTCGTGCTGAACGTCATCCGCCGTTCTGAGTTCTCTTCCAAACTGTAAGAATGCTGCTGTTTCTCCAGTAATGTCGCACTTAGCAGTATTTAGAGCAAAACGGATTGTTGGAAGTTTTTCTTCCCAAGAGCAGTGATCATTTTCTACTAATATAGCCAATTTTGGTTTGATCTCTATTTTTCCTCTCCACAGGATTAAATTGGAGATGATATATGGTAATTGGGTTTTGTTTGATACCTAAAAGAAAACAAAGTTGTTGCATCACACTACGAACAAATTAGGATCCGTTATAACATACGATACGTCTGGGTAGACCATATAGCAAATTGGGATCCGTTATCTTATACTATATGTCTGGGTAGACCATATCTGAGGATAACTTCTTCAAACAACGTAGTTGCACACTGCGCTGCAGTTGCGTGTGTAACAGCAAATAGTCCAGCCCATCTTGTTGCACAGTCTTCTACTTTAAATATCCACCTTTTACCATTGTTACTTTTTGGTAAAGGGCCAAAAAGATCAATTGATAGAACTTCAAATCGTTGTGAATAAACTGGTGTTTGTAACAAACCAGGGGGCTTTTGATTAGAAGGCTTATATTAATTGCATTCAGAGCAGTTTTTGACATAATCTGCAATATATGAACGCATTCCAGTCCAATAATATATTTTGGATATACTATTTAACGTACTTTCAGGACCATAGTGACCAGCCGTAGCTGAATCGTTATATTCTTTTAAAATTTTCTCCCTTTCATGTAAAGGGACAACTAGTTGAGCGTCTTCTGATTCCGAACTTGAAGAATGCTTGTATAAAAGTTTTTGGTTCATAATAGAACCGCGATCAGTCCAGTTAGTATAGTCTAAAATTTTTCCTTCATCTTCGAAGCTTTTAATAATTTTCTTTAATTCTTCATCTTTCATTTGTTCAGCACTTAAATCACTAGATGATTTAGAAGGAATATCAATTAGTGCAAATATCACAACTTTCTTTATTGGTATGATCACAAGCAGGACGAGAAAGCATGTCAGCTATGACGTTGATTTTACCTGGAATATATTCTATTTTCAAATTAAATTCTTGCAATTGCAAAGCACATCTGGCAAGTCTTCCAGAAGGTGACTTTAAACTCATGAGCCATCGGAGAGGCCAGTGTTGCCAGATGGGCTACTTTTTTTTAATTCAAATTCTTGATTCACACCACTTTTTTGAAACAGTAAAATGCGCCATATTTAATGACTTACTAATCACAGAGTAAAGAAGGGGAAATTTACTGTTTCAAAAATGTGGTGCCAGTTACGAAATCTAAATTGAAAAAAAGTAGCCCACTGGCAACACTGGGAGAGGCTGGTGGTCGGATGCCACAGTAACTTCTGTTCCATTAATGTACCCTCTGAATTTATTAACAGCCCAGACAACAGCAAGTGTTTCTCGTTCTGTGGCATGATCCAGTGACCTAAGTATTTTACTCTGGAACATGCAAAGTCGCATTTTTTTCGACTAGCAGAAAGTTTCCATTTGTCTAATCCTTGAAAAACAGCTTTAAGATCAGCTAGATGTTGTTCAAAACTTGATGATAAAACAATTAAGTCATCAAGGAAAGTGAGAATATTTGCGAAAAGCCATCCATCATCCTCTGAAACACTGCAAGGGCGTTACGGAGACCAAACGGCATTCTTCGAAAGCGATATGTTCCTAGAGGGCAAACAAGAGCAGTTTTATCACGATCGGTTCATAGACACTCACTTGATAATAACCAGCATTCAAATCCAGCTTTGTCATGAACTGAGCAGTTTTCGCCTGATGCAAAAGATCATCCGTATGAGGTAGCGGATAGGTATCTGGTAAAGACCACACTTTAATTACTGCGTGAAAGAAACAGCTTATCAGGGACTAATAATTGTTTTCTTCGATGCTCTTTCCTTTCTATTCCTTTACTGTAAGTCTTGCAATGGGGCAATATATGAAACGTCCTTCTCTCTTCCTGCACTGAAGAACTCTGAATATTCATTTACATTTTCTTCAATAAGGAGAACTTCCTTGAAGGTTGAAATTCTGTCAGTTAAGTTTCACTGTTTTCACTGGCGGTTCATTTTCAAGTGGTCAAAAATGCTAGAAAACTGATTGAATTTCGATAGCTTACCACAAACTAACTAATAAAGCAAATTCAGTGAAAATTTTTTGCTACTAATTACAGCATTACTTGTTACAATAAACAAACAGATTGATGCAAAATATTTAAATTGATTAGGAAGACTTAATTATGTGTTATTCGAAATCCAGAAACATCCACTACAGTGGTTTTTGTGCCTGTTACATGCGAAAGAACTTCCGCATCTTTTCGCGCATGTATATGAAACTATGATTGAGCGAAATAGAAAACATTTTGGCTGGATGTGAGAAGCTACCTGTAGTTTCTTTCATATTAATAGAAAGTACTTGAAGTGAAGTGACTAACAAGAAAGACTTAAGTTTTTATCAACTACACCTAATGAAAATTTGTGAAGCCATCAATTGCGGATATTACAGCGAAAGTCTATCGAAAAGAAACTCTGAAAATGATTGCCACCCAAAGTGGTTTACAACCGCAAACAGAATTTTCATGCTTTATGTAGCTTGTGAAAATCCATCTCAGGCTTTAGTAACATTACCGACGTTCATCATAAAGGTCTATGTGTCAATGTGGTTCAAGATTGAAACGAAACCACCGGTAATCCATGGTACACAGTATTTGTATCAATCAATCGTGCTCCCACATTATATATAAAGGGATCTGAAGGATGTCATAGATCCTGTTATCAGACCAAATGAATTTTTATATCATTCTGATAATATCATGATATCGATGTTAGCCGACGACAGAACCCGTATAAGGCAAATTGTCCTCCGAAGAATTTTAAAAGCGCGCGAAGTCACACGCTAGAGGTCTGCACGGGCCCGGGCCTGGCCCGTGGCCCGCGGGCCGGGCCGGGCCGGGCCGGGGGAATCGTTTCAAATTTTCTAACGGGTCGGGCTGGGCCGGCAGAATCAGAATAGTTTTCTCAACGGGCCGGGCCGACAAACAGAATAAACGGGCCGGGCCGGCAAAAAAAATTGAACGGGCTATATGGGCCGGGCCGATAAAAAAAATTTCGGGCCTGCCGGCCCGTTCTGAAGGTTTAAGCAGAAATGATAAAATATGATCTATTTTCAATACAAATGGTTTTAACGAGAATAAATATAAAGGTGCGTCACGAGCCATACTAGTTTGACAGCATCAATATAAAAATGTAACTTGTACAGTGTGAGATCGGCATCGGACAGTTAAATTGCGTGTAACCCGTTTTAATATTTTTTTAGCTGACTCATACCGGGCCGAGATCAAGCTTGCATTATTTTTCTACATATAGACTTGCCGGACCGGAACAAGACTTAATTGTTCTCAAGATCTGTAGGGCAGACAACATGATTTGTAAAATTATTAACAGCGATAAATAACTTATGTTAGATTAATCTTTGGATATATACTTCTTGATGGTTTTTAAATTAATTTCTCAATAACGCGAAAGTTTGACACATTTTCAGATTAATTTTTAATTGTAAAAACATAAAAGTGATAAGCCTGACTACTGAAAGCATTTGGAATCGAATAGCATTTTTTCATTTTTGATGAATAAAATACTTGCATAAATTTGTTCAGATACAATAGTTTCTCAAATGGTTGCAGGTTTTTTTCCCTTCCCTTGCTATCGCTTCCGGAAATTCTATTGAAAATGCTAACTATAACAATAATTTATTTCCTTTCAGTATTCTTAAATTGCTTGTATTAAAAAACGGACAATGCCACTTGATTATATAGTTTCTGAATAAAGATACCTGCTGTGCGTTTCTGAGAAAAAAATGAATTTAGAAATGAATCAGAAAGGCGCATATTTGAGTTAACGAATGAATTTGGATTTAAAATCTTTAATAAAATGATATAGAAATATTTTTATAAATCTTTTTTTATTAAACAGCTTCAAAAGTTACGATGTTTTTAACTTTCTTTCTTTTTTCTTTTATTCTAAGCCATATTAATTTTTTGATGAATCTTTATTTGATTGTTGAAAACTTTATTTGATTGTTGAATTTTAGTAATCACTAATGTTGCTAATGTGTATTTCCTGTAAAATATACTGTAAAATCATTCCATAGATATGTATGCAGTATTCTTTAAAGAAATCTTAATTATATGAAAAAAATCTGAATTTTTTAGAAATCGTAGAAATTGTAACGGGCCAAAATGGGCCGGGCCGGGCCTGTTTTCACTGATTTCTGTACGGGCCGGGCCGGGCCTAAACTATAAAAATTTAAACGGGCCGGGCCTAAACTATAAAAATTTAAACGGGCCGGGCCTGGAAATTTCGGCCAGTGCAGACCTCCTTCACACGCTCTTCTGCAAACACAACTATTTCAATGAATAATATCCATATTTTCAATTTACCATCTTTTGTTCTTAATGCAACAGATTATGTTGATTTGATTCTGTGGGAAAATATCACAGAACCTCCACTAACTGAACGATTAAGGGATTTCGGACATGATTTCAGAAGCAATTGTAAATACAACAATCATTCTGGTTGTAATACTACCTACTCTCAAGGAGTTTCCGTGCCACACTCAATCTACAGAACGAACAGTCAAAACAGTCACGGAAGTATCTTCTGTTGTTTGTGGACCACATAGAAGACATGGTTTTATATGAAATCGGATACAATCACAAAACCTCATGCCAATTTTCAACACTAAACACGATTTTCGCCTTTGTAATTCATACATTTTTTTTAGAATTTCTTTGATTTAATAAAAAGAATTTGTTAAATAAAAAACTGAAGCCTTTCTTGTAAAGATTAAAGTGTCTTCTCATTGTAAAAAATATTAAAATGTACCAAAATATATGTTTTACTTAACAAAAATCATTTTGACTTTTTACCGTAAAAAAACACGTAAAATATATAAAATTCAACCCTTTTGCGGCAGTATTAAATTTTGGAATCATTTTTTTAATTACTTTTATCTTAATTGCCATATAATAGAACAATTTTTCCACATAGATATGTTTTGATTAATATAGTTACAGTTAGTTTGAGTCAAAAATATTCTAGCCAAAATTTGGTATTTTTTCAATGTTTTTCGACATTTTAGCCCCATTGCGGCAGTATTAAAATGTTAAATTAATTTTTTAAATCTTTTTTCTCAAAATCTTCATAGAACGTAACATCTTTTCCGTATAGGTATGTTTTAAAATTGTGAAAAAAAAAATTCGATCCACTTCAATGTCCACGACTCTTCCAGGAGCCATCACCATTAACTGTGATTTTGGCATGTCCGTTTCTTGAATTTCATGCTGTGCAACTTCTTTCATTGATCAGTTAGCAGCTCTGGACACAAACAAAACAGATATTTTTTAATAGCATGCTATATGTTGTTTTTTGAAGAGGCGAAGCATATCCATTACCCTGCAAAATGTATTCATGCCAGCCCGTCCTTGATCAAGACATCTCATGGCATATGTAAACCTTCGGTTTACTTTTGTACAATTTCTTTTATTATTCAACTTTTTGGGCTGTAAAAGAATAAACGTTCATCACATTGTGTATAAAAAAAGGAAAATTTCGATGCTAGACCCTTTATGAGAGTTTCTTTTATATTTACGGCATCACCACAAGTTTTACAATACAAATTCTTTGATATTTCATCAAACAGTATCGTAATACTGTCGACTCTCGTTAATTCGAAATCGGATAATTCGAATCTTCGATAAATTCGAACTAAACATGAAATCCCAAAATTTTCAATGGCAGAATAACGTTAAACTTTTTCATTAATTCGAACTCATTTCTCTTGACATCGTTCAATTCGAACTAACGAGAACTCCAATTTTTCGTTCTTCCTTTCTTTTTCACGGATTTCAGATCATTTGAATTACTTTCTTTCTTTGATTTGTGAGAAAATTTTTCCGAACAAGTATATATATAATCCCATGCATTCGATATCCATTTTCTAAGTGCCTCGTCTGTCCATCAGTGACGCTTCAAATTTTTCTTCCATTGTGCTTGCTTCTAATCTTTTAATTAGTTTATGTATTTATACATTCTAATTCAATATTAAGTCATATTCTGATAATACCAAATATAATAAATTTAAGAAACACTATAACATTAATTCCTTTGCAATAGTACCATATTAAGCATGTTCTCATTTCATACTTTCCATAATTCGAACTTCGGATAATTCGAACAATTCTTGTAGTCCCGACGAGTTCGAATTAACGAGAGTCGACTGTATCAATCATACCATAACCTAAAATTTCATTATCGACATTGGTATCATCCAAGCAAGTATTTACCAGCTTCTTTCTAGAAGCACTTTCAGGTGTTGATACCAGAAAATTGCTTTTCTTAGAATCAAGCTCTCCTTGACTGTATTTGGCTTGATAGCGATTACCGTTAAATTTTCGCTTTTTAGCGCGTTGTCCAGAGGTACGTTTACATTCAACATTTATGATAGAAGGTGACATCAAAATAATCTATAATTACTTTAAATATAAATAAGATTTAGTTTTGAAAAAAAAAAAACCTTTTTTAGCAATCAATTAATGATCAGAGCACGCGGTATTGAAATAAATTCACGTTGTAGAAAAGCAACTAGTGTCAACAAAAACAAACTAGCGAATGAGTTGAAGTTGTTGTACTTAAAGTCTGCTTCAGTTTCTCTGTAAAATTCTGGGCATTAAATTCATGGAGTAAATATATTACACTCTGTTGACTGCATCATCACAGCCTTGTTATCGCCAAGGACATTTAAATAATAGGCAAACAAACGGGGTCATACGGCGGTTGCAGGGCATTTAAACAAAAATCATTGTTTGGATGTTTACGATTATTTTAATAACGTCTGATGTAATTATAGAATAAAAAGTGTGGTACCAAATGGTTCAGAATAAATTTGGGTTTCAATTAATATTTTTAAAAAATTAGTTTTTTTATCATTTTAAAGTGAACTGTCTCCTTAAATCAGATAAATTAAGTAAATTCTGACAGAAAGTTGTAATATAGAGAAGCTATCAAGAGATTATTTGCTTAATATTTACCTACATTTTGCAAAAAATCATATCGAATTAAGATACGTTTTGGTCAGAGTCGTCATGATCTTGCTGCTGTAAGCGTGAATCTGAACCAGATATCTGCATGGCTCCGAAGTCAGAGCCCTGCTCGGCCCGGTATGGTCCGCGGGCTTAATTACACTAACGGATCTCAGCGCGGCCAAACCCAGATCTTATTATTTTCTGAAGGCTCTTGGTGGGACGAGGCCGGGTCTTATTATTTTCCTAAAATATCGAATAGGGTTGGACCTAATTTATTTTTTCCGTACCGAGCCAGGACTGTTTTCATTCTTCCTAGTCTTCCCGAGGAAAATTTTCAGTTCCGGTTTTGATACAACTCGTATGGAAACCATTGTCTCGATATGGCCATATTCGTGCAAAGATCAGTAAAATTTGACCTGCACTAAAAATTTTTGTAAAAAAAAGCATGCATTTTTAAATGACTATTATGCTACGATCAAACATTAAAATTTATTCTTTCTGAAGAATAATACATTTCTAGGCCTATTAAAATATAGATAATTCAAATATAGTAAAACGTGTGGAAAAAAAATGCCTATGACTGAATTCATTCTGTCTTAAACTAAAAAATGTGTTGATTGATGTAAAATTATTATATTTATATGTAAGAAAAAAATATGTAGTATATTTACATCTGTTACAACCAAACTTGTCTACAATGCATTTTGTTTCCTATGAAATTTCGTCTTAGAATATTTTACTCTATAACGTTTTTTGGAGTTTTAAATCTGTAATACACAGACTATGGATTAACAAAATTAACAAAAACTGAAACATTTATCTGTAACAAACGGAAATTCTGTCATAAAAATATGTATCGCAACCGACATACTTCTATAAAAATTTAGATTATAAACATTAAAACTAGTCGTTGGGGGCCACCGTAATACTTACTCATCATGGATAGGCATATGAAAATAAAACATGTGAAAACTATTTATACAATGCATTGCAATTCATAAACAAAATTTAAATATTGTTAACATACATAGTAATGCTATATTAAAGAACTTCTGATGTACCAATTTCGACAAATTATATAAAACGCCAAACTACTCAAGTAGTACCGAACTGCGTAAAAGAAACATTCTTATAACTCCAAAAATAACAATTCTATTAACTAACAATTAACTGCGTCAGATTAAGCGTCTCATTTCCAATTAAAATATATCCCTGAATTGAAATTTGAATGAAATACATGGTCATGAAAAATCGAAGAATGTGGAAAACAGGATTACAAATATCTCGGCAACTAATAATCCGATTGACTTCGTTTTATATGCAAAATGTGTGTTATTGTATTGCCTTTTACGTCCATTCCTTAGAACAAAAAAATTCGAAAATTTTTATGCATTTTTCATCAAAACAAATTTTTCGAGAGTCCGAAAAAAATAGTTCCGGATAATCGAGGTTGCTGATATTAAACAGGCTTCGTCCCATTCTTACATACTAACTACATACAAAATTTCAAGTCTCTATCTCAATTTGTTCGGGAGATAGAGCGTTTACAGACAGACAGACTGGCAGACAGACAGACAGACGGACGGCAAAAAAAAAAATTTCTAAAAATATGTTTTTCGGAATCTCCACTATCTAAAACGTGTAAATCAGTCAAAAAAATTTTCGATTTTCAAAACGATTGCAAGACTTACCCTATACTACGTATGATGGGTAAGTAAAAGCTAAAGAAAGTATATTTGATCACAGTTCCTGTTATGATAAAATTTTTTAATTGAATCGACATAAAAATCAATATTTGGTAGAAATTCCCTCGGACCAAGCGAGGCTCGCGCGAAGATTTTAAATTTTCCGGGCCAAATTTTTAAATATTATACCGGGCCGGATTCGGACGGAACTTTTAATTTTTAAACCGGGCCGAGCCGATCATTTTTTTGTTAACAGGCCGGGCTGGGTTCGTTGCGAACTTTAAATTTTTATAACGGAGCGGGACGGACCGAATTCCTTTTGTATGATTCGGACCGGTACCAAGCCAGAAAATTTTGGCCCGTGCAGACTTCCAGATTCAACACACTTTAATTGGTGATCCAATTAAACAAGCAACTTGAAAGGTGTACTCATTTTAGACGCTTATCATTAAACGAATTTGACTGTGATTTTAATAATGATCATGTTAGAAAACAATATCTAAATTTTCCCAAGAAAATGGATATGAATTTTTCATGATAACTTAACTTTCATGATAAAGCTATAAAGCTTTAACCATATCAATCAATTGCAGACTTAATGAGGTTTTTTTTTAAATACAAATTAAGCACGCAATGAGATTATCACGTTCAAAGATATTAGAAATAATGAAGTTAAAAACATAGTAAAGTATCAGGCTCACATTTATGAAAATGTTTTGATTAAAAGCGTTTTTTCAAAACTAAAATTCAAAACCACTCGACTGTTTAACAAATATTTCATATTATGTAAAGGAAAATTATAATATAAAATATTTAAAGAAAGAGATGCATTACGCATGATTCAATGAGAAAAAATAAATATCAGAATCACAAATTTAAAATAATAATAATAATTTTTATTCGCAGAATATTGTTTTTTGTGGAGATTTATGGGTCTAATCAGAAAAGGATGAAATATAATCTGATTATTCCAGTAAATAATTTGAAATTATTTGAAGGCAAAAATCGAAGTCTCATCTGATCAGAGGAATTTTTCGAGAAAAAATTTCGTTTAGATATGAAATACAGATGTGACGAAATAGTTTAATTCAAAAGACTACATACTATAAACTTTAATAAAGGGTTTTTGAAAGAAAACAACTTAGGTTTATTTGTAAAATATCTTAATATAAACTATCTGTTTTCTTGTATACAAATGAAACAATTTCATATGTTGTTTTCAACTTTCAGAATTCGAACACTATCAGAAAAATGAAGTTTTAACAAAATAAAGCAAAAGTATAATCTTTTAAATCTTTTTTATTGTTTCATTAGAAAGAATTTTATAAAGAGCATTAAATACCGAAATAGTTAAATACTCAAATCCAAATCATAGTTGCGCAAAAAGACAAAAAAAGGTTAAGAAAAATTTATTAGATTTTAACAGACTTTCAAAGTTTATATTATATATTAATATTGATGGAATCAAAAAGGCATAAATGCTGTTTGCCTTTAAATGATTTTATTTTAAAGAATTTACTTATTACTAAAAAGTATATTTTTACTGTTGAAAGTTAATAAAAATAATATTAATGATGATGATAATAATACGGTAACAAAGGGAAATCTTATTTTCATTTTACTGGTAAATGTACAAGTGCACCTTAAAAGTAAACTTTTTGTCAGAGACTTATGATTTGAATTTTAAGATCTATAAAATACAAACGTTCGCTGAATAGAGAAAATATTCAAAAATGTTTAAAGTCAAACTTTTGATAAATAAAATTTTTTGGCGTAAAAATTCCGTTACAAATGGAATCCAGATATTGTGAAATAACTCAGATGAGATGAAAGTACATTAGAGAAGTTAAAATGATAAAGATTTTCAAAGAACAGTAATAGGATTCTTTTTAATGTTTTCATTTCTTTTCACTTTTTCTTGAAAATATATGAAACACCTTCGTATTTTAAGAACTCTGAGCTTTCAAAATTTACATATCATCTGCGAAGTAAGATTTAAAGTGATGAAAGTAAAACTATAGCTCTTAGAGTTGTTTTGATGTTTGTGAATAAAGGAAATTTTTATCAAAATTTAAAAGTGTAAATATGGCAGGAATAAAAATATGCTTAGATGTTTTGATTCAAAACAAACTCACGAGATTTGGAAAAAATTTCTTCAGGTCCTAAGTATTTCAAATAACATAAAAGGCTATTAAAATTTAAAAAATAATACAATAAAAGGAGTTAATGATATTTGTCTATAGATGTTTTGTTAGTTTCTTCTATCTTTGCAAGGAGAAAATATTGGGTTCGAGAAAAATTTTTGTTGCAAAAATTCCATTGAAAATGGAATACAGATATTATGAAATAACTCAGATGAGATGAAAATATACTAGAGAAGTTGAAACGATAAAGATTTTTCAAAGCAAACAAATAGAGTTCTTTTTATTGCCTTCATTCCCTCTCCCTGTTTCTTGAAAATGTATGAAACACTTTTGTATCTTAAAACCTCTGTGCTTTCTATATTTGCATTTGATCTGCAAAATAAGATTTACAGCAAACAAAGTAAAACTATAGCTTTTAGAGTTGTTATAATGTTTTTTAATAAAGGAAATTTTGACCAAAAATTTAAAGAAAAAATATGACAGAAAAAATGTTTAGATGTTTTGATCCAAAACACACTCACGAGATTTGGAAAAGAATGGCATTAGCTCCTAAGTGTTTCAAATAGCATAAAATTATATTAAAATTATAAAAATTATAAAATAAAGGGAGATAATGGTATTTGTCTGTGGATGTTTTGTTCGTTTCTTCTATCTTTGCCAGAAGAAAGTATTTGATTCGTGAAAATTTTTATACATATAGGAAGATCCTGCACACGATTTTGGGGTTTTTCAGAAAATGTCTCTCTGTCACTCTCGGTTAAAAAAATTCCGTGAGTATCTCATGAACTAATGCACTGAATTTCAGAAAACGTTAGATCCCGTCAGACCTTGATATAAACAACAAGTTGGAAATTGCACGTAAAGCGTAGCAAATGAAGTTCGTTCGTACGATAAAGAAATGTTAAAAACATCACTCTCATGTATCAATCGCATAAAACTGTAAATAGTTAATTACAGTTAAAATGTGCACCAAACAATGTTCTTTCTATACCATTATGTAACAGGATACTTTTGTGTGGCCTTGTAAATCAATAACAAATGTTCTTTGTACCACAGATTATACAAAATGCATATTATAGTATGTACTTTATAGTTGCATATCAATTTTATTATGTTCGAATGAGTGTAACAGCATTAAAATGCATTTGAAACATTTTCCCGATTGACCGTAATGTAATAGAATACTTTTGATTGTCCCTGAAATTGAACTATCTATCCGATTATGATAAAATTTGAAATAATCCGACAAAATTATGTAATAATTATGTATTTTAAATTTCAAACGATTAAAATGCATTTGAAACTTTTCCCCCCATTTACCGTAATGTAACGGAATCCTTTTGATTGTCCCTGTAATCGATCTATTCATCCGATTTTCATAAAATTTGAAATGACTCGACAAAATTATGCAATAATTATATATTTTAAATTTCAAACAATTCGGTTGGGTAGCTTTTACGTTGTTATATGCGGACGGACAGACAGACGGACGGACAGACGGACGGACTGATCGACAACTATAGGTGCTACGTATTTACATAATTACGAACGCATCTAAAACTGATTATGGTTTTACAAAGAAAACAAATAGGGTTCTTTTAAAGGCCTTCATTCCCTTTCCCTGTTTCTTGGAAATGTGTGAAATACTTTCATATCTTAAGACCTCTGATGTGCTTTCAAAATTTGCATATCATCTACAAAGTAAGATTTAAAGCAAACAAAAGTAAAATTACAGCTTTTAGAGTTGTTTTGATGTTTTTGACTAAAGGAAATTTTTATCAAAGCTTTAAATGAAAGAAAAAATGATAATAATACGGTAACAAAAGAAAATCCTATTTTCATTTTACTTTAAATGTACAAGTGTACCTTAGAAGTTAACTCTTTGTCAGAGACTTATGTTTCGAATTTTAAGATGTATAAAACGCAAATGAACACTGAATAGAGAAAATATTCAAAAATATTTAAAGTCAAACTTTTGATAAATGGAATTTCTTGACGTAAAAATTCAATTGCAAATAGAATACAGATAACTCAGATGAGATGAAAATATACTAGAGAAGTTGAAATGATAAAGTTTTTCAAAGAATACAAATAGAATTCTTTTTTAAAGTTTTCATTCCTTTTCACTGTATCTTGAAAATGTGTGAAAAACGTTCCTATCTTAAGGCATCTGTGCTTTCATAATTTGAATATAACCTGCAAAGTAAGATTTACAAAAAAGAAAATAAAACTATAGCTTTTCGAGTTGCTTTGAAAATATAGAACTCGCTGAATACAGAAAATATTCAAAAATGTTTAAAGTCAAACTTTTGATAAATGAAATTTTTCGATGTTAAAATTCAATTGCAAATGGAATACAGATATTTCGAAATAACTCAGATAAGATGAAAGTATACAAGAAAAGTTGAAATAATAAAGTTTTTTCAAATAAAACAAACAGGGTTCTTTTTAATGTCTTTATTCCCTTTTTCTGTTTCTTGAAAATGTATGAAATAATTTCATATCTTAAGAGCCTTACACTAGTCTCTGAGAAAGATCCGGATGATAATGTTAAGCCTATGGTGATGTTATTTTCAAGTATCTCGCTCAAATTTTAATATTTGTACTTTTTTTTTTTTTTTTTTTTCTTTTGCATAGGCTAACTTGGGACGATCTACAACCTGGTTGGTTTTTACTTTTTCGATTTTGGTTATATATATATATTTTTTTATTATTATGATAGTTTCAATTTCAGAACTAGTTTTAACTGGTTCGTAAGTTAAAGTATTTTTTTTTAAATCTGAAATCAAAATCGAAAAAGTAAAAACTAGCCCGGTTGTAGATCGTCCTCAGCTATCCAGTGCAAAGAAAAAAAAATCATGTAAAAATATTAAAATTTGAGCGAGATACTTGAAAATAATGCTGCCCTTAGACATAACATTATCATCCGGGACTTTCTGGGTGACTCTAATGGCCTCTTAAGACCTCTGTGCTTTAAAAATTGCATATCATCTCCAAAGTAAGATTTATGGCAAAGAAAGTATAAAACTATAGCTTTTATAATTCTTTAGGTGTTTTTGAAAAAAGGAAATTTTTATCAAAGCTTTAAAGGGTAAATATGACAAAAAAAAATACTTAGCTGGTTTGATCTAAAACACATTCACGAGATTTGGAAAGAATGTACAGTCGACTCTCGTTAATTCGAAATCGGATAATTCGAATCTTCGCTTAGTTCGAACTAAACATAAAATCCCGAAATTTTCAACGACAGAATAACGTTAAACTTTTTCATTAATTGGAACTCATTTCTCTTGACATCGTTCAATTCGAACTAACGAGAATTCCAATTTTTCATTCTTCCTTTCTTTTTCACGGATTTCAGATCATTTGAATTACTTTCTTTCTTTGATTTGTGTGAAAATTGTTCCGAACAAGTATATATATAATCCCATGCATTTGATATCCATTTTCTAAGTGCCTCGTCTGTCCATCAGTGACGCTTCAAATTTTTCTTCCATTATGCTTGCTTCTAATCTTTTAATTAGTTTATGTATTTATACATTCTAATTTAATATTAAGTCATATTTTGATGATAGCAAATATAATAAATTTAAGAAACACTATAACATTAATTCCTTTGTAATAGTACCATATTAAGCATGTTCTCATTTCATACTTTCCATAATTCGAACTTCGGATAATTCGAACAATTTTTGTGGTCCCGACGAGTTCGAATTAACGAGAGTCGACTGTATTTATTTCCTAAGTACTTCAAATAGCATAATAAGATACTAAAATTTTGTTTAAAAAATAAAATAAAAGGGATTAATTGTATTTGTCTGTAGATGTTTTATTACTTTCTTTTATCTTTACTAGAAGAAAGTACTGGATTCGTGAAAATTTTCGACTTCCTATTTTCGATGGATTTATACATCTTAGAAAGTCCTGAATACGATTTGGTAGTTTTTAGAAAATATCTGTCAAATACTCTCTGCGTCTCTGTGTGACAAATATTTTTTGGGCGCTCTATCTCAGGAACTAATGCACGGAATTTCACAAAACTTTAGATTACGTTAGACCTTAATATAAACAGGAATTGATTAGTTTATGGTGCACATCGCTCAGTAGGTGGCACTGGTTTGCTGCATTATTTACAATTTCCCCCAATAGCTCTATCTCAAGAATTAATGATAAAACACAAATGCTCGATAAACAGAGAAAAAATTCAAAAATATTTAAAGTCAAACTTTTGATAAATGACATTTTTCGATGTAAAAATTCAATTTCAAGAATCCATAATAAAAATTTTCAAGAATCCAATACTTTCTTCAAATAAAGATAGAAAAAAAAATAATAAAAAATATTGTGAAATAATTCAGATGAGATGAAAGTATACTAGAGAAGTAGAAATGATAAAAGTGTTTCAAAGAAAACAAATAAGTTACTTTTTAATGTCTTCATCCCCGTTCCCTGTTTCTTGAAAATGTATGAAACACTTCCGTATATTCAGACCTCTGTGCTTTCAAAACTTGCATATCATCTGCAAAATAAGATTTGCAGCAAAGAAAGTAAAGCTATGGCTTTTAGAGCTGTTTTGACATTTTTGAATAAAGGAAATCTTGATCATAGCTTTAAAGAATAACTATGACAAAAAAAAATATATGCTTAGCTATTTTGATCCAAAACACACTCACGATATTTGGAAAGAATTCTTTAGTTCCTAAGTATACCAAATAGCATAAAAAGATATTAAAATTTAAAAAATTATAAAATAGAAGGAGTCTGTAGACGTTTTTTTTACTTTCTTTTATCTTTACAAAGAGAAGATATTGTATTCGTGAAAATTTCCAACTTCCGGTTTCAGATGGTTTTATATATTTTAGAAACTGATTTGATGGATTTTAGAAAAGGTCTTTCTCTCACTCTATGCGTCTTATGTGACAAATATTTCGTGGGAGCTCTGTCTCAGAAATTAATGCACGGAATTTCATAAAACTTTAGATTACGTTAGACCTTGATATAAACTACAACTGATTACTTGTATATGTATATCGCTCAACAAGTGGCGCTGCTAAGCAGCCTTCTTCGTGATTTCTGTAATAGCTATATCTCAAGTACCAATAGACGGATTTTTATAAAACTTCAGATTCAGTTGGTCCTTCATATAATATAGTTCTGATTATATGTCAGTGTAAATCGCACAAAAGGTGGCACTGCTATGCGGCATTAGAGTTACATAAATACTAGACTACTATACATTATACACTAGGCTACTATATACTAGAGTTACATAGTGAACGCTAATAAACCGTTTGTATGAATGACAGCTCCCAGCCAATGGCATTCATGAAACCAACTTCCAAATTACATCCATCAACAACTGCAGTGATGTCAAGCGAGAGATCATTTAAAAGCGGAGTGGAAATTAGTTAAGTTCTCAAATGACAACCGTTTCTGACTTGACACCTGTGATCGCCATATGTCGGTTAAAAGGCCAAGACAACACTTATAACATTACACAATATTATACAATATTTAATATGTAAATTTGCTAATTAAGCGTAGAACCAACTTAGTCCAAAATGTCCAAGCCGGGGATCGATCCCGGAACCCTTGGTGCTAAACTGGGCATCGTCCTCGTAGCTTAAATGGTAGAGCACTTGGAGCACTGTTCCAAGGGCTCTGGATTCGATACTCGGTTTGGACATTTTTCCCTAAGTTGGTTCTACGCTTAGTTAGCAATGCGAAAATTCACATATTAAATATCCTAGATTTTCAAGCGTAATTTCACTGCTGAAAATTAATTAATATTGAATATACAGGGTGTTTCGCTACCAGACCGACAAACTTTGAGGGATGATAGTAGACACGAAGACAAACATTATTAAATAGGAAACCATGGGGCGCAAACGTCTTCTATAGGAGCTAGGGGCCATTAAAATTTAAGGTCCAAAATTTCAAACGATGATAAAAAACGGAAAAAAGGGTCGATTCGTTTGCGGTTTTCACTAAAATTATTCTTTAAATCACGATTTTTTTAGAAATTTTTTTTAAGTTACTTTCAAAAATTGTCGATAGAGGGCGCTTTAGAATTTAGAGTAACGAACAACTACTTTTTACCGTTATTTTCTGCATATGGTTGAAATTATTCTAAAGTTTAGACTTTAACTTAAATTTTAAGCCCATAATCGGAAACATTGGGATCGGTTAACTAGCGAAAATTTAACTGTGAACAGAGGGGTAAATTTTAAACGCTCATAAATATTGGACAAACAAATCGATTTTGTTGCGGTTTGCGTGTAAGTCATTCCCTTGGTAATTATTTTATTCAAAATGACGTACAGCATTGGTGTCCCCATTTTTTGATAGAGGGCGCTTTCGACACATCTCCGAAATTTTAATGGCATTACTCCTGTATGCTTTACTACCAGACCAAGATACTACCAGGAAGTGTTAGGGATGCAAAGATGACTCAGAATCATATTGTAATGTAACGTCGAAAATGCCTTTTTTACGAGTTAGGGTTAAAAGAAGCAGAAAAAAAACAACTTGATAATTCTACAACACGTTCTGTCGGAACTTCTGATAAAAACACATGTTCCTGTTTCGTTGCACCACTCTCGATGGAGCTCCTCCACATTTTACCAATGATGTTCGCAGATACCCCACATGGACAGCAGTGGATAGGTAGTGATGGCCCGGTTCGTTGGCCTGCCAGATCGTCGCACCTACTTCATTATATCAATTACTTTTTTTTTTACCTACCTTTAATTTATTAGTGTATAATTTTTCTGTATTTTTTTAAATAAACGTTGCTGGGTGGGGCTAGTTGAGTTCAAACCAATTTGTAGACCCCCCCCACACACACACACCTAATCAGAATTAGAATCTGAATCTGTATGGACTTCTTCTGCTGGGGTCAAATGAAAAGTTGAATGTATGAGACTCCCGTACCGTCAGTGGAAAACCTCTCAGCTCGAATTTCTGTAGCTGCCAGAAAGCTATCCGAGATGCCAGGAATTTTTCAAAGTGAGAGGAATTGCATGCATTGCTGCTGTCAAGCATGCCCGACTACTTCTGGTCGTAATTTCAGACACCTTTTGTAGTAAAACCCTTGACTAAATTGTTTTCTTCTACATTAACGTGTTGCTGTTTCACTACCTGTTTCTGTTGCTTTTTTCTCTACTTCTTTTAACCACAACTCGCTAAAAAGGCATTTTCAACGTTACATTCCTATGTGATTCCGAGTCGCTTTGCATTCCTAACACTTCCTGTTAGTATGTTGGTCTGGTAGTAAAACACCTAGGAGTAATGCCATTGAAATTTCGGAGATGTGTCGAAAGCGCCCTCTATCAAAAAATGGGGACACCAATGCTGTACGTCATTTTGAATAAAATAATTACCAAGGGAATGACTTACACGCAAACCGCAACAAAATCGATTTGTTTGTCCAATATTTATGAGCGTTTAAAATTTACCCCTCTGTTCACAGTTAAATTTTCGCTAGTTAACCGATCCCAATGTTTCCGATTATGGGCTTAAAATTTAAGTTAAAGTCTAAACTTTAGAATAATTTCAACCACATGCACAAAATAACGGTAAAAAGTAGTTGTTTGTTACTCTAAAGTCTAAAGTTCCCGCTATCGACAATTTTTGAACGTAACCTTTAAAATTTTTTTCTAAAAAAATCGTGATTTAAAGAATTATTTTAGTGAAAACCGCAAACGAATCGACCCTTTATTCCATTCTTTATCATCGTTTGAAATTTTGGACCTGAAATTTTAATGGCGCCTAGCTCCTACAGAAGGCGTTTGCGCCCTATGGTTTCTTATTTAATAATGATTGTCTTTATGTCTACTATCATCCCTCAAAGTTTGTCGGTCTGGTAGCGAAACACCCTGTATATAGCATTATACACATTTATATATTTACTAAATAACTTGAGCTCCAATTACGTTATTTTTTTGTGAGGAGAGAGGGGCAAACACAAGGACTTCGACACATGCTGTAATTTAGTTAATTTATTCGCTCCATGGATACAATCATTACTCTTTTTTTTTTTTTTTTTTTTTTTTTTTTTTTTTTTTTTTTTTTTTTTGTATTTGTTTTTTATTAATTAATTTATTTTATTTTATTTTATTTTACGATTATTATTGACCAAATATTTAAATGAGGGTATGCTGTTGTTTTAAATATTTAATACAATTTGATTTTATAAATCTCTTCCACAATCAGTAAATAAATTTTCAGTGAAGCATATTTGCATATATTTAGTTCATATGAAATATGACATGACTGCTCGTCTGTATAACAATTTAGATACTTAAGCAACAAATGCATCTTGGTTAAAATGAAGACTATACATGGACGCGCACCTTCTTTAATCGATCGCAAAATTAATATTTCATACATATATTTATTTATTTATTTATTTACCATTACGAAATGGTTTTAAGTTTTATTTTTATTATTTTTGTTGTTATTGGTTTAATTTTACTATGTACCTTTTGAATATTGTAATAAATTTATGTTTGTTTAAAGCCTTGATACTTTTCCTATTTTTAACCTTGGACACTAAGAAATAGTTTTTGCTGCACTTTGCCTTATTTAATGTATTGTAAATATCTCCTTTGAAATTTGCATTACAAATTGAAACTTTTAATTGTTTTATAATGATTTTTTTTCTTTTTTAGATTGTATTTAATTATGAACAAAATTTATCGGTTTTTCAAAGCTACTTCATAACATTCATTTTTCTACATTTAAAACATCTCCTTCACAAATGCTAGTTAAATTTCAAAGTAAACATTGTATAATGATTAACCACTTAACCGGCGAAGGGTATGGGGAAACAGTGCTTTTACCCCCGACTTATCTCGGGGCAGACGGTGAAGTGGTGAGCGTGGAACAAGTTCTGCATTATACAATGGATTTTTTAAGTGATCTAATAAGACCAAATTATCTTTATTCATCCTTTATTAAAGCAATGCAGAAATTTCAGTCATGCGAATTTACGTGGCGAATTTATTTTGTAAAGTTCAATTTGTTTGTTCAATTGAATTTTGCAAAGAGGCAAACCCTTATGATTTATTTATACGAAAGTTAATGGAAAGTTAGATTTTGAACTTAATTGAAAATTATTTCGAATTGTTTGTTACCTTTACATTGTACAAACAATTGATTTGGAAAATTACGGAAGACTCAGTAAATGAGTATTAATAGATTTCTGGTAATTTAAGAAACAAATTAAACAAGTGATCGTATTCCAACTTTTATTTTTTGGTTATATTTTTGTTTTTTAAAGAAGAGTCGAGAATTGTTAACTAGAAAATTAATTAAATTAATTAGTTTTGACTGTTATGTATGTCTTTATGTTATAGAAAAGTAAACCATGAACATTTTATAGCATTATACATTTATATATTTACTAAATAACTTGAGCTACAATTATGTTACCTTTTTTTCGGGGGAGGGGAGGGGAACCAAGTATTATGACACTTGCTGCTATTTAATTGATTTATTCATCATATGGATACAATTATAACACTGTTTTTTTTCATTTACCGATTTTTCAAATGAGGGTTGTTTTAATTATTTATATAATTTGATTTTATAAATATTTTCTTGAATCAGTAAATACCTTGTCAGTGAAGTATGTCAGCATTTTTTTAGTATCGCCTGTGTAACAAATTCGAAACTTTAGCAGCAAATGTACCTTGATTAAAATAAAGACTATACATGGTGCTTAGTCGATCGTAGCAATATTCTTTCTTGTATATATAACTGGTGTTACGAAATAGTTTTATGTTTTATTTTTATTTATTTATTATGACCTTTTTAACATTTATTTTACAATTTATCTTTTGAAATTTGTAATAATGTTCCCTTCATCTAAATTGTTTATTTCCTTTTGATAATTGTTTTATTTTTAAACATGGATACTAAAGAAAGAGTAAGAAATAGTTTTGTTGCACATTGTTTTATTTATTGTGCTATAAATATTCCCTTTGGAAATTGCACTACAAATTGAGAGATTTAATTGTTTTTTAATGAAACTGTTTTCTTTTTTACATTGTATTTTCATATGGACAAAATTTATCGCTTTTTTAAAGATACTTCATAACATTCATTATTCTACATTTAAAACTTCGCCTTCACAAATGCTAGCTAAATTTCAATGTAAACATTGTATAATGATTAAGAGCGTGGAACAACTTATGTATTATACAATGGTTGTTTTCAGATGATCTGTTCAGAACAAATTATGTTTATTCATCCTTCATTAAAGCAACGCAGGAATTGAAATCATACAAATTTACGTGGCGAATTTATTTGTAAAGTTCATTTTGTTTGTTCAGTTGAATTTTGCAAAGAGGCGAATCTTATGATTTATTTATACGAAAGCTAATGGAAAGTTAGAGTTTGAAATTAATTGAAAATTCTTTCCAATTGTTACCTTTACATTGTGCAAATAATTGATTAGGAAAATTAGGAAAAGTTCAGTAAATGAGTATTAATAGATTTCTGATAATTTAAGAAACAAAAACTAATGATCGCATTCCAATTTTTTCAATTTTTATTTGTATATTTGTTTTTAAAGAAAGAGTCAAGGATGGTTCACTAGAAAATTAATTAATTTAATAAGTTTTGACTATTGTACACGTCTTTTTACTACAGAAAATTAAACCATGAACATTTTACAGCATTGTATATTTATATTAAAGAACATTTTAAAGTGCATTTAATTAAGTTGATACATTACATACATTTAAACCATCCTTGTAATTTCGGATAGTCTTTGTGAACTAAGTTGTTCAAAGAATAAACTTATTTTTGATGACTTATTATTATAGATGTTTACTCTTGCAAACAATCATAGCATCAATTAAAATAAAATCTGTTATATTTCATTGCGGAAAAAACATTTATACAGTATTATACTGCAATTTTCATTGAACTGGGTGGGCGAAATTTTTATGTCGCCATTTCAATGGTATCTATAAGATTATAGTCCTACTGAACTTTTTGGAATCAGGTAATCTAATTCAGTGTAGTGATAGATGCCATAGTAGCCATTGTTCGCGTAAAAAATGAATATTTCTTGCTCAGCCTGATCTTGTTCAAGTCTCACGTACGCTAGTTTAATTAAGACATACTACAAAAATTGTGCTTTTAAAAAGATTAAATCTAAAGAAACCATACCCGTCCATGTTTTATATTGTATGATGTTGAAATGCCTCAATATGATTACCCAACAATTACTATGCATGCTGGAAACCTTTTTTCAAAGTATATAAAAATTCGAGGTACTGATTATTTTTTTAACTAAGAAGACATTCTTTACACAGTACATCAGACAGCGGCTAGAGGAAGTCGTCATTATGTCGCCCAAAATGCTCTGAAATCACTGAAGTACCTGTGATTAACTATTTTTAGTAGGTTTGTTATCTTGAATTTCCTGCTTCAACTTGAAACTGATGTTCTTATATGCCGAAATGCCCGGAAATTTTAGACCACCGCTTTAAACGCCTCAGGTGGGAATTTCTAAAACTGCTAAAATATATGTTTAACTATAATACATTTGTTATCCTGAATGTCTCGCTCTTACCTAGAACTGCTGCTGAGATGGGGTGAAATGACATAAAACTTGTAACCGTCCGTTTAACCCGTAAACACATGTTTAATTATTCTATTAGTAGATTCATTTTGTGAAATTTCACGCTACTACCTTAAACGGCTGATGAAATATTGTCAAATGTCTAAAATTTTTTATCCTCTTTTTAACCTATTTAAGAGAAAATTTTCAAAAATCGCTAAAATACACATTGAACTACTTTTTTTATTATATATATATATATAGATGTATTTTCTGGTTGTTGAGATGAGATAGACTGCATATTTACGACTGCTGAGATACAGCCAAACGTTCTAAAATTTTAAACCGCCCATTAACCCCGTTGGTGGTGGTGGGGATTCTAAAATTGTTGAAATATACGTTTGATTATATTTTAGTAGATTTATTTTCTGGAATTCTTTTATTTTCCGTCTCCTACCTAAAACGGCTGCTGAGGTATGGCCAAATATTAAAAATTTTAGACCCGTATCCCGCTTTAACCCTCTTAGGATGGGTAATTTCTAAAACTGCTGAAATACATGTCAAATTATTTTTTAGAGATATGTTTTGTAAACTTTCACGCTCTTACTTTAAATGTTTACTGCTGAGACATACGTCTCTCTTTTACTGCTGAGATATGGCCAAATTTTCTAAAATTTTCAAGCACCCATCCCTTTAGCCCCTTTAAAAGAGAAATTTTCAAAAATCCTTTGTTTAGTCCGCTCTTTTATCATATGAGGTATTCCCTCACTTCCCCAATTTTCAAGTTTCCAGGTTCAGTAATTTGATCTATGTATTTATTATGAGTCAGTCCGGACAAACTATTTTATATATATGTACATTTTTTTAATGAAATAAAAACACATCAAATAAGAATGGTCAAAGTGATTTTTTTCAGTTATTTATCATTGATATTTATTCACACATATAGAGTGGCAATTTTCATGCATTAGATTATTTTTATAGATTGTATTCGGAATTTCATGCTAGACAATGCAAGTCATCTTTATTTTTGATTGTTTTTTGGGTTTCGTTCATCTGACAAACCCTATCCGTCTCACTCCTCTGTTTGTATGTCCATCACAGAGTCCTTACACAAAAACTGTACAAGTCAGAGACTTCAAATTTTACTTCCACTTGAATATTTCGAGTCACATGACAAACCATAAAATTTTGGAAAAGTCTATTATTTTAATTAAATTAGTTTTTCAATGTTATCCGTTCATTTTTGTAATTTAAATTTAAGAAGAAAACTTTAATTTCAACATTTCACGTGTGGACATCATAGCGTGGAGGTAATGCATCTAGTTAGTAAACAGAAAGTTCCTAGTTCAAACCCCGATTCTGAAAGTACATACATTATGATGGTTTACATTTTACATTTTTTTGGTTTGACATTTTACATTATGATGGTTTTAATTAAAAGGAATTTCGTGTTTTTTGTCAATTTAAAGGTTTATTCCGCTGTGACAAATAACCACTGGCAATCATATTATTTTTTGGAATTCAATTTTTACTTTCTTCTATCTTTACAAGAAGAAAGTATTGGATTCATGAAAATTTTCGACTTCCGGTTTTCGACGGATTTACACGTTTTAGAAGGTCCTGAACACGTTTTGACTATTTTTAGAAAATGTCTGTCTGTGAGTCTGTCCGTCTGTCTGTGAGTCTGTGTGTCTGTGAGTCTGTCTGTCTGTATGTGACAAAAAATTTGTGGGCGCTCTATCTCAAGAACTAATGCTCGAAATTTAATAAAATTTTATATTCAGTTAGACCTTGATATGAATTAGTGCCTATTGGTTTTTGGTGAAAATTGGCCTACAGGTGGCGCTGCTATACTACGTTTTTCATGATTTTCAAGATTGCTATATCTCAAGAACTAATGAACAGAATTACACCAAACTTCAGATTCTGTTACCCCTTGATATACATAGACGCTGATTAAGTTTTTGTGTAAATTGGCCAGCAGGTGGCGCTGCTATGCCACGTTTTTCATGATTTTTATGACAGCTATATCTCAAGAACTAATGCACAGAATTTCACCAAACTTCAGATTCCGCGATACCTTGAGATACATAGTTGCTGATAAGGTTTTGGTGTGGAATTCCCTATAGGTGGCGCTGCTATGCTACATTTTGCACGATTTTTGCGATAGCTATATATCAAGAACTAATGCAGAGAACTTCATCAAATTTTAGTTTCTTTTACACTAGAATATATAACATAATTAGACGCTGATTACATTTTGGTATTAACCTTACAACAGGTGGTGCAGCTATGCTGCATTTTGCACGATTTTTCCGATAGCTATATCTTAACAACCAACGCACAGAATTTCATCAAACTTCAGATTTTGTTACAAAATGACATATAACATAATTATACGATGATTACGTTTTGTTATAAATCCTTCAACTGATGGTGCTGCTGTGCTATATTTTACACGTTTTTTTTTAAACTAGCTATATCTCAAGAGCTAATGCACATAATTTTATCAAACTTCAGATTCTTTTACACCATAACATAATTAGACGTTTTTTTACGTTTTGGCATAAATTGTCCAAGATATGGTGTTGCTGTGCTACGTTTTGCAAATTTTTTGTTATAATTATATCTGAAGAACAAATGGACGAAATTCCATCAAATTTCAGATTCTGTTAGGTCTTGACATCAATAGATGCTTATTAGGTTTTAGTATAAATTACCCACCAAGAGGCACTACTAAGCTCATTTTCTCAGAATATTAATTACATTTTGCGTTTTAGGCTTTTCGGATACCAGAATCTCATTAGGCTAGCTCAAATGTTCGAGGAAATTCGATAATAAGTAATTTTAAAGTCACCACTTTTTTTTTTTTATTATATATATATATATATATATATATATATATATATATATATATATATCATGTATTTATGAGATAGAAGAAAGTTTCGGGATTGACACATCCAACTAGTTTTTTTTGTTTTAAAAATTGTTGCTATTTATTAAGGATTTAGCATTTTAAATTTCGTTTAAACAATTATTTTCGTTTTTAGAAATTTATAATTTTATTTATACCTCCTCTATTTTTTTTTTCGAATTTTCAAAAAAAAAAAAAAAATGGGATTTTATGATTGCAAGAGAGAAAATTGTAAATGACGTCATTTTCGTTTTATTGATTTTATTTTCGCTTTTAAATTAAAAAGAATGAGGCGATTATTTTATTTGCATTCATTTGGCCAATTACACAAGTTTACAAATTTCAACTTTTTTTTTTATACCCCGATGGAAATGTATATTAGACTACCTTCCTTAAACCTAAAAGTGTAAGCAGAAATATTCTATCACGTCACAATTTTCTTTATGCAGTCAATTGTTTTTAAGCTATTGCATAGCTTTTATCACGGGCTTTGAGCGCGGCGATCAAATCCAAAAATTCCGTAACGCGAAAAATCCTAACACATCCGTAACGAAAAAACCTAACACTCGGCTAACGTCGTATCAATTCGGCAGACTTCGGCATGGTATCCTTCGGTAGACTTCGGCAGACATTGACGCGGTATTTTTCAGATATTTAGAGGATATCAAGTCTCAAACATACATATTTCTGGTATAAAATTGAAACTGGTGTTATACACAATTGAAATGAAAAAAACTTCTTTAAACACCATAAAATAAGTTAACTGCGCAAGGCCTTTCGAAAGAACTTAGTCTTTCTTCGTCAGGCGCAAAAAAGACGTGCGTCCACAATGAATGTAGCGGCACGACTGAAGGGGAATGCGGGAGGGAGAGGGAGCAAGCAGAAGGAACAGCCAATAGGAAAGAAGAAGGCAACAGCCAATCACGGAAGAGCATAAACTAAACTAGATAGACAATGAAGGAGAGGAAAGGAAGAAGGGGGGAAGGGAAATGGGAAAAAAGCGGGGTAAATTAAAAAATTAACTAAAAGGAGAGATTAAAATGAAATAAAATGTACGCAAAAAGTGTATAAATTAGTAATAATAAAAATAAATAAATGAAATAAAATAAAATAAAATAAAAATACATAAAAATAAAAAATAGTTTACAATTATAAACACACATGAATATACCTGAAAAATAGTATACATAATATATATAAAAAATAATAATAATAATAATTAAATAATAAACTTAATTATGAAGCAGTGCTGAAAAGATTCTTCCAGGCAACGGAGAGGGTTTTAGAATCAGATTTATCATTAACAATAATATCACGATTAATATAAATAGCTAAATTTTCAAGAAAGTCTAACTCAGAGGAACTATTGGCATTAAAAATAATTTTAGCAGTTTGAAAATTGAAACTATGGCCGGAATCCCAAGAGTGTTTAGCAACAGAAGATTTAGAAATTTCTTGATTAATGACATACCGAGAGTGTTCTTTTAGGCGTTTTTCGAGATTTCTTTTAGTTTGACCAATATACGATAAAACACAGCCATTACAAGGAATATTATAAATACCCCATTTTTGGAGGTCAGGGACAGGACATTTCATGGAAGGAAATTTTAATTTATTGACTGGTTTAAAGATAACATTAAAATTGAAACGTCTTAAAACTTTAGCTAATTTAAAACATAAAGGAGGATAAAAAGGGAGGACGACCAAATTATCAGGTTTACTTTTTTCAATATTAGAAAGAGTGGAATTGTTAGGGGGTCTATTGAATTTGCTCACAGCAGTATTAATGATAGAAGGATTGAATCCACGTTTTACAGCAACAGATTTTAAGTAATTGAGTTCATTCTTAAGAGATGCAAAATCGGAACAAATTTTGAGAGCACGATAAACGTAAGTATAAAAAACACCGATCTTTTGATTGACAGGATGATTTGAGAGAGCATGGGGTGGATTAGAGACAGAAAAAGGTTTTCTATAAACACAAGTTTTGAAAGAAGAATCACATTTGGTAACTAAAACATCAAGGAAAGGGAGTTTATTACAATTCTCTAACTCAAAAGTAAACTGAATATGAGGATAAATAGAATTGACAGTTTGAAGAATTGTAGAAATATCAAATGGATTATCCAATAGGACGAAAGTATCATCAACATAACGAATCCAACATTTAAAATTGATCAGATTTAATAATTTATCTTCAAAGTAATGCATATAAATATCACAAAGAATGGGAGATAAAGGATTACCCATACTTAAGCCTTCTAGCTGTTTGAAAAATTTATTATCGAATTGAAAAGTAGTAAGAGTTAAGCAAATTTTAGTTAAATTAACATAATCTTTGACCTCAATATCCGAGAAATGAAATTCACGTAATCTTTTTTCCAAGCAAGAAAGAGCGCCTTCAATCGGGACATTAGTAAATAAAGATTTGACATCAAGAGAAAGCATAGAACAATTCGATGGATTAATACTTTTTAATTTACTAACGAAATCATAAGAATTTTTTTACAGTATGAGAATTAGCAATGCATAAAGGCGAGAAAATGGAAGCTAAAAATTTGGCAAGAGGATAAGTAACAGTACCAATATTAGAGACAATAGGTCTTAAGGGAATATTGGTTTTGTGAACTTTGGGTAAAGCATAAAAACGAGCACAAATGGGTGCAGAAGGAATAACACAATGTTTAGTGTTGTCATTTAGAACAACAGAATTCTTAACAGCTTTAGTGAGAGTGGCAAGATGCGAATTAGTGGGATCTTTTTTAACTTCAATATAAGGACCTTCAGATAAGAGAGCATGAACTTTATCAGAATAATCATTTTTATCCATAAGAACAATTTGACCCCCCTTATCAGCTTTAGTAATAATAAGATTATCATTGGACTTAAGCTCATTCAGAGAAATATGCTGAGGACGTGAGAGATTAGGTTTATATTTAGAAACATTAGAAGAAATAGTATCAGCAAGAATGTGACGAAGGGTTTCTTTTTGAAAAGGAGAAACTTTACTATGTTTAAAGGAAGACTCAATAGGAGCAATCAATTTGGTGAGAGAAGGTTTGCAAGATTGAGAAAAATTTAAACCAAGATCTAAAATGCTTTTTTGCTCAGGAGTTAATGTATGAGAAGATAAATTTACAATATTGTTTTCATTAGAAAGATCCTTATTCAAAAATTGATACTTGGAATTCTTATTACATAATAAAGAAAACTTTTTATCAAGTTTATTTTGATGAGCAGATTTGAAAGAAAGCAGAGAAGGCCAAAATTTGTTTTCAATATTACAAAAATTATCAAGATTTTTACTGAGAAACAAATGCAGATCATAAAGTTCTTCTTCAATTTTGGAAAGAGTATGCCGAACATCCTGAATGCAAGCTCTTAAAACTATAAGGTGTGAACGAAACATAGCTTTAGAAATTCTAAAAGAACTATTGACAGAACACTTAAGTTGAATAAAATTGGGGATAACATTATTTTTCTTACAATTTTGAAGAAAATTTAAGTGATTAAGAAATTTAATACGTTTGCGTCTAAGTTTAGTAAACCGGTTTAATTGAGCAGTATACATAATAACGACAAGAAAATAAACAAAACACAAGTACAGAAAAATAAAATATGAATAACACAAAAAAGTGAAAAATAAAAGGATAGATAAAAAATATATAAATAAGATCATAAAAGAAAATATAAAATGAAAAACAAATAAATAAGACACTAAGATAAAGAATAAAGATAAAAATTACTTACGACAAAAGTGGGGGCAAAGGTGGGCAGTTGAAATGCCAGAATCAGCACAAATCAATGTATAAAATTGAAACTGGTGTTATACACAATTGAAATGAAAAAAACTTCTTTAAACACCATAAAATAAGTTAACTGCGCAAGGCCTTTCGAAAGAACTTAGTCTTTCTTCGTCAGGCGCAAAAAAGGCGCCTGAACTGCTTCTTTCAAATCTGCTCATCAAAATAAACTTGATAAAAAGTTTTCTTTATTATGTAATAAGAATTCCAAGTATCAATTTTTGAATAAGGATCTTTCTAATGAAAACAATATTGTAAATTTATCTTCTCATACATTAACTCCTGAGCAAAAAAGCATTTTAGATCTTGGTTTAAATTTTTCTCAATCTTGCAAACCTTCTCTCACCAAATTGATTGCTCCTATTGA
Organism: Maratus speculifer; assembly: GCA_964019185.1. Taxonomy (NCBI): domain Eukaryota; kingdom Metazoa; phylum Arthropoda; class Arachnida; order Araneae; family Salticidae; genus Maratus; species Maratus speculifer. The sequence continues at coordinate 298,379,171 of OZ025295.1, read as the reverse complement.
GTCTTCCTTTAAACATAGTAAAGTTTCTCCTTTTCAAAAAGAAACCCTTCGTCACATTCTTGCTGATACTATTTCTTCTAATGTTTCTAAATATAAACCTAATCTCTCACGTCCTCAGCATATTTCTCTGAATGAGCTTAAGTCCAATGATAATCTTATTATTACTAAAGCTGATAAGGGGGGTCAAATTGTTCTTATGGATAAAAATGATTATTCTGATAAAGTTCATGCTCTCTTATCTGAAGGTCCTTATATTGAAGTTAAAAAAGATCCCACTAATTCGCATCTTGCCACTCTCACTAAAGCTGTTAAGAATTCTGTTGTTCTAAATGACAACACTAAACATTGTGTTATTCCTTCTGCACCCATTTGTGCTCGTTTTTATGCTTTACCCAAAGTTCACAAAACCAATATTCCCTTAAGAACTATTGTCTCTAATATTGGTACTGTTACTTATCCTCTTGCCAAATTTTTAGCTTCCATTTTCTCGCCTTTATGCATTGCTAATTCTCATACTGTAAAAAAATTCTTATGATTTCGTTAGTAAATTAAAAAGTATTAATCCATCGAATTGTTCTATGCTTTCTCTTGATGTCAAATCTTTATTTACTAATGTCCCGATTGAAGGCGCTCTTTCTTGCTTGGAAAAAAGATTACGTGAATTTCATTTCTCGGATATCGAGGTCAAAGATTATGTTAATTTAACTAAAATTTGCTTAACTCTTACTACTTTTCAATTCGATAATAAATTTTTCAAACAGCTAGAAGGCTTAAGTATGGGTAATCCTTTATCTCCCATTCTTTGTGATATTTATATGCATTACTTTGAAGATAAATTATTAAATCTGATCAATTTTAAATGTTGGATTCGTTATGTTGATGATACTTTCGTCCTATTGGATAATCCATTTGATATTTCTACAATTCTTCAAACTGTCAATTCTATTGATCCTCATATTCAGTTTACTTTTGAGTTAGAGAATTGTAATAAACTCCCTTTCCTTGATGTTTTAGTTACCAAATGTGATTCTTCTTTCAAAACTTGTGTTTATAGAAAACCTTTTTCTGTCTCTAATCCACCCCATGCTCTCTCAAATCATCCTGTCAATCAAAAGATCGGTGTTTTTTATACTTACGTTTATCGTGCTCTCAAAATTTGTTCCGATTTTGCATCTCTTAAGAATGAACTCAATTACTTAAAATCTGTTGCTGTAAAACGTGGATTCAATCCTTCTATCATTAATACTGCTGTGAGCAAATTCAATAGACCCCCTAACAATTCCACTCTTTCTAATATTGAAAAAAGTAAACCTGATAATTTGGTCGTCCTCCCTTTTTATCCTCCTTTATGTTTTAAATTAGCTAAAGTTTTAAGACGTTTCAATTTTAATGTTATCTTTAAACCAGTCAATAAATTAAAATTTCCTTCCATGAAATGTCCTGTCCCTGACCTCCAAAAATGGGGTATTTATAATATTCCTTGTAATGGCTGTGTTTTATCGTATATTGGTCAAACTAAAAGAAATCTCGAAAAACGCCTAAAAGAACACTCTCGGTATGTCATTAATCAAGAAATTTCTAAATCTTCTGTTGCTAAACACTCTTGGGATTCCGGCCATAGTTTCAATTTTCAAACTGCTAAAATTATTTTTAATGCCAATAGTTCCTCTGAGTTAGACTTTCTTGAAAATTTAGCTATTTATATTAATCGTGATATTATTGTTAATGATAAATCTGATTCTAAAACCCTCTCCGTTGCCTGGAAGAATCTTTTCAGCACTGCTTCATAATTAAGTTTATTATTTAATTATTATTATTATTATTTTTTATATATATTATGTATACTATTTTTCAGGTATATTCATGTGTGTTTATAATTGTAAACTATTTTTTATTTTTATGTATTTTTATTTTATTTTATTTTATTTCATTTATTTATTTTTATTATTACTAATTTATACACTTTTTGCGTACATTTTATTTCATTTTAATCTCTCCTTTTAGTTAATTTTTTAATTTACCCCGCTTTTTTCCCATTTCCCTTCCCCCCTTCTTCCTTTCCTCTCCTTCATTGTCTATCTAGTTTAGTTTATGCTCTTCCGTGATTGGCTGTTGCCTTCTTCTTTCCTATTGGCTGTTCCTTCTGCTTGCTCCCTCTCCCTCCCGCATTCCCCTTCAGTCGTGCCGCTACATTCATTGTGGACGCACGTCTTTTTTGCGCCTGACGAAGAAAGATTTAGTTCTTTCGAAAGGCCTTGCGCAGTTAACTTATTTTATGGTGTTTAAAGAAGTTTTTTTCATTTCAATACATATTTCTTATTTCAAATACTATAAATCTATAGTTTCAATAATAAAAATTCCTGATAGAATGTGTATAGAAAAGAATCGTCTTAAGATAAAACAAGATAGGATAATGTAGCTTTTGGTGATTGGAGACCCGTTCAATGGTGAGGATCGAAAAAATTGAAATACTTATAACTCGCGATCTAATTTTCGTAGCGCGGCCAAATTTTGTTTGGTGATTTATTATGAAACAGTGTTATTTTTTGGTGACAGGAGACCCCCCCCCCCCACGGTGAGGGTCGAAAAATTTAAGAAGCTTATAACTCGCGTTCTAATTTTCGTAGAGCGGCCAAATTTTGTTTCATTTATTATGAGACAGTGTTAATTTTTGGTGACAGGAACCCCCCCCCCCCCCACGGTGAGGGTCGAAAAATTTAAAATGCTTATAACTCGCGATCTAATTTTCGTAGCGCGGCCAAATTTTGTTTGGTAATTTATTACGAGACGGTGTTACTTTTGGTGACAGGAGATCCCCCATGGTGAGGGTCGAAAAACTTAAAATGCTTATAACTCGCGATCTAATTTTCGTAGCGCGGCCAAATTTTGTTTGGTAATTTATTATGAGACAGTGTGAATTTTTGGTGACAGGAGACCCCCCCCCCCATGTTGAGGGTCGAAAAGTTTAAAATGCTTATAACTCGCGATCTAATTTTCGTAGCGCGGCCAAATATTGTTTAGTAATTTATTATGAGACAGTGTTACTTTTGGTGACAGGTGATCCCCCACGTTGAGGGTCGAAAAACTTAAAATGCTTATAACTCGCGATATAATTTTCGTAGCGCGGCCAAATTTTGTTTGGTGATTTATTATGAAAGTGTTAATTTTTGGTGACAGGAGACCCCCCCCCCCCCCACGGTGAGGGTCGAAAAATTTAAAATGCTTATAACTTGAGTTCTAATTTTTGTAGCGCGGCCAAATTTTGTTTGGTAATTTATTATTAGACAGTGCTACTTTTGGTGACAGGAGACCCTCCGCAGTGAGGGTCGACAAATTTTAAATGCTTATAACTCGCGATCTAATTTTCGTAGCGCGGCCAAATTTTGTTTGGTAATTTATTACGAGACAGTGTTACTTTTGGTGACAGGAGATCCCCCATGGTGAGGGTCGAAAAACTTAAAATGCTTATAACTCGCGATCTAATTTTCGTAGCGCGGCCAAATTTTGTTTGGTAATTTATTATGAGACAGTGTGAATTTTTGGTGACAGGAGACCCCCCCATGTTGAGGGTCGAAAAATCTAAAATGCTTATAACTCGCGATCTAATTTTCGTAGCGCGGCCAAATTTTGTTTGGTAATTTATTATGAGACAGTGTTACTTTTGGTGACAGGTGATCCCCCACGTTGAGGGTCGAAAAACTTAAAATGCTTATAACTCGCGATCTAATTTTCGTAGCGCGGCCAAATTTTGTTTGGTAATTTATTATGAGATAGTGTTACTTTTGGTGACAGGAGATCCCCCATGATGAGGGTCGAAAAATTTAAAATGCTTATAACTCGCGATCTAATTTTCGTAGCGCGGCCAAATTTTGTTTGGGGATTTATTATGAGACAGTGTGAATTTTTCGTGACAGGAGAACCCCCCCCCCCCATGGTGAGGGTCGAAAAATTTAAAATTCTTATAACTCGCGATCTAATTTTCGTAGTTCTTCCAAATTTTGTTTGGTAATTTATTAATTTATTGCATAGCTTTTATCGCGGGCTTTGAGCGCGGCGAAAGAATCCAGAAATTCCGTAACGAGAAAAAAAACCTAACACTCCGGCTACGTCGCTTCAGTTTGGCAGACTTCGGCACGGTATCCTTCGGTAGACTTCGGCAGATATTGACGCGGTATTTTTCAGATATTTTGAGAATATCAAGTCTCAAACTTATTTATCTCAAACTGTAACTGTTTTTTATTTCAGCTACCATAAACGTATAGTTTCAATGATAAAAATTCCTGATTAACCTACATGTATTTTAAGATAATAAAAATATTTTAAACAATATTAACTTGTCATTTATTCAATAAAAGAAAAAAAAATTGCTATCGGTCATCACGCTCATAAAGTGTAACTTAAATTAATATCAAAGACCAAAAAAAAAAAAACTGCATAAATAAAAAATAAATAAATAATTATAATTGCATAAGTTGATAAAAAATGCTATACAATAGCTTTACCGCGGCAGTCCCCGAGTGCCACATGTATTTTTTTTTTTTTTTTTTTTACTACTCAACGTGGTGACGACAGTTTAATATTCATTCGTTCGCTTCAAACAACAAATATTTTGTTTCAATCGAATTAAAATGTCGAGTAGAAAGTGTAAACAAAGTTCTAATCGTTTTTACTATGTTTCTGGACAGTGTATATTTTCAAAAAAAAGAAGACCCATTGTAGATTCGTTAAAAAGTGCATATCTTCATTATTTTGGATTTCCTCTTGCAAAACAAGATAAAAAGTAGCTGCCTCATGTGTTTTGCGAAAGCTGTAGAATCGTTTTACTCCAGTGGTCATCAGGAGAAAACGTACACCTTCCATTTGATTCACCAATGCTATGGAGAGAACCTAGTAATCATGAAAATTATTTTTACTTTTCTGTTACGAAGAAAGTGGGATATAATACAAAAAATAAGGCTAGTATTATATATGCCGAAGTTCCGTCTGTTACTAAGCCCATTTTACACTCGAAAGATCTACCACGTCCAGTTTGTCCCGATAATTCGAGTGTAAATATACTAGGAGATGACAATGAAAGTGATGTTGAATTCAAATTGATTTCTAGTGATTCTGACGAGTTCTCTCTTCAAGAAAAGACTCCACTTTTAATTAACCAAGTCGAATTAAATGATCTTATAAGAGCTTTACAAATTTCAAAATCTAAAACAGAGCTTCTTCGTTCTCGCCTACAAAAATGGAACTTATTAACACCAAACACAAAAGTTACGTTGTCTAGAAACAGAAGCAAAGTTTACTCAGAATTTTTCAAAAAAGAAGTTAAATACAGTTATTGTACTGATATCCCGGGATTTTTTGAAGCAATGAATCAAAACTATGATAAAACAGAGTGGCGCTTATTCGTAGTTCTTCGAAATATAGTCTAAAAGCTGTTTTATTACATAATGGAAATAAGAAGCCGTCTACACCAAAAGGACGCGCAATGAATTGTAAAGAGAGATATGAAATGATGTGTACTTTAATTAATTTAATAAAGTATAAAGAACATCAATGAAAAGTGTGCGTGACCTCAAAGTCTTCGGTTTGTTATTGGGATTGCAGGGTGGTTACACAAAATACTCTTGTTTCCTTTGTTTATGTGACAGCCGAGCAAAACGACATCATTATGTAACAAAAGAATGGCCAATTCGGAACGAGTACATCCCAGTAAAAATGAACATCAAACACGAGCTATTGGTAGATCCAAGTAATATTACTCTACCTCCTTTACGTATCAAATTGGGACTCATGAAAAACTTCATGAAGGCGCTTGACAAAAACAATTATGCGTTCCGGTATTTACAAAAAAATCTTTCTAAGCATTACAGAGGCAAAACTGAAAGAAGCGATATTTGTTGACCCACAGATCCGTAAAATTATGAAAGATTCTCAGTTTGAAATCCTTTTATCTGTTAATGAAAAATCTGTTTGGAAGTAATTCAAAATGATTGTGGAAGAATTTTTGGGAAATAAAAAAAGTGAAAATTACAAAGAAATCGCTGCCAACTTATTGAAAAATTTTTAACAGATGAGAGTAAACATGTCATTAAAGATTCATTTCCTGCCTTCGCACGTGAGTTTTTTCCCTGAAAACTTTGAAAGTATGAGTGAAGAACAAGGGGAGAGTTTTCACCAAGATTTAGTGATTTTTGAAAAACGACATCGGGGATTTTGGGATGAAAACATGCTAGGGGATTACTGTTGGTCCATTATAAGAGAAACTGGTCCAAATAACTATGAAAAGTAGACAAAAATTAGCATTTTTTTTTTATATTTATTCTAATATTATGCAATCCAGTAAAGTAAATAAATATATCTTAAACCAGACGTGACAGAATTTTTTTATTATCTTTTTTGGAGAACTCTATCTAAATAAACAATAAATTAACAACTTTCAGCTAGAGTATAAAAACCGTGTAAACTAGCGTTATTATTTCATATACTCGTTTCGGATAGCTCAATATTTTCAAAGTAAATTTAACAACACTTAAAATTTAAAAATAGAAAATATTAAAAAAGTAGAATTATTGCAATATTAAGTTGCTTTATTTTCGAATGGAATTTCTGTAATAGCAATTAAAATTTTTATTGCTAATAATGGTCGGGATCCAGATAGAATTTTCACAGTTAGAGAAATCAAATTGGCTAATAAGAAACCTGAATTGTTTCATATTTTTCGCTATTTACTTCAAACGCAAAACTCCAAGCTTCTTCTTAGTTAATCTCGTCCTGCTAAAAGCGAAAAAACTATCGTGGCATTGTCATCTTTGTGTTATTAATGTTATTTTCTCTTTAAAATTGAAAAAAGGGAGGATTTCATCTTCCTTACATTTAATTAAACATTTATTATTTCATAAGTGTGTTTCATACATCAAAATTAGTGTACATAAATTCAATGCATTAAGAAATTCAAAAATTGACAAAATGATATCAATAAATAATACTCCCTATTAATTTTCTTTTTCCTTTTCGCATTTACATAGATGACGTCATCAGAAAGAATTTACTCAAAATGCTTTCAATGTATGAATTAAAATAAATACTTAGAAAATTGTATTTTTCTGTATGTATCATTCTGGCTTTATATGTATTTGTAAATTTAAAAGATAAAACACATAAAAAAAACTGCGGTGGAATTATTATTTTTAAATAAATGGAATTTATGACAACGATTAAAATGACAGACAATTTTTCCTTTTCTAAAATAAAATTATTTCTGAAGATCCAATTTGTGTAAACAATATTTTCTTTCTTTTTTGAAAAACATAATCTATACAAAATATTGTCCTCATTATTTGAAAAAATGAAAGAATGATCTTTTATATAATATATTTTATTTAAATCATGAGTATTTCTCATGTTTGAAATAAAAGATAATTTTAATCTCTGTTTAAAAATAGGGGGGAAAAGAAATTAAATAATCCCTATAGTTTCCCCTTTTTATCACAAAAATAAAATCATTTTGTTGCCATCATCAGAGAATGTTATTAAAATTAGAAAAAAAATAACATCTTAAAAACTAATTAAAATTTTAAAATTCTACAACCATTTTTGAAACCAGCGGATTTTTATAGATAATTGGTATTAAATTCACTGTCAAGGGTTCAATATTTTAGGAGAAAAACCTGTATGATACACAATCAATCGTTTAATCAGTCGTTTCATAAAATCGTTTTACAAATTCGTTTCATAAATTCGTTTCATTATGATTTTATATATACGAGGTGGAAGCCATCGAAATTCCACGAAAAAAAATATTTAAGAAAGAACTAACTATATCATTGATTTATAATAAAGCTACAAAATTAGTTACAGAAAAAAATTCATTCCATATTATTCTAACTCTCAAACAAATATTATTTTAAGCTAAAATTAACAAAATGCTTCAATTATCCAAATTATTAAACAAAATAAAACCGAAATTCAGTAAATTTTATAAAAGACGATATTTTTGAAATGGTATGCGCAGTATACGTAGTTATTATTATTTTTTTTTTTTTTTTCTCTCAATTTTAAGAGAAAATGGAGTGATTCTATTGCCAGAATTATAAAATTGGTACTAAAAATTATAAAAAAAAATTAATATCTCCAAATTAAATTCTGATACAGCTTTGAAACAAATTGCATTTAAAAGTACATTTTTTTTTCTATACGAGGTTTTAAAAATGTAAAATGTATGATGTTCAGAAGAGTAAAATTTGTAGTATAAAATTTGCAAAACCAAAATTATATGGGAAAGTGTTGCGCATTTTAATTGCTTACTTCCTTTTTTTTTTTTTTTTTTTTTTTTTTTTTTTTTTTTTTTTTTAAACCTTTAATTATAAGAGAAAATGGAGTAATTCTGTTGCCACAATTACAAAATTGGTATTAAAAACTATAAAAAAAATAATATCTCAAAAATAAATTGAGGTATCATTTTAAAACGAATTGTATTTAAAAGTACATTTTTTTTCTCTATACGACGACGGTGTAAAAATTTAAAGCATGTCATGTTTAGAAGTGTAAAATTTGCAGTAGCGAAAACTGCAAGGGAAAGTGTTGCCATTCGCAAAATGACGTATGCGTTACGCACAAATACGTTTGGCCTTTATAATATAGATAGATAGGGTAGATGTATATAAATACATATATTTTTTATCTTTAATACAGATTTATAAATTAAGTTTACAATTACAGCTTACAATAAAAATGATTAAAAATTTTTCATTAATTTTTTGGGGAAAGATTTACTTTTAAAACGTAAGATGTGAATTCACATACAATAAATGGTTAACATACTTTTATTGCGTATGCATTTTTTGCCGTTTGACCAATTAAAAGTAAACTTTGGCATTGTTTTTCATTTTAATTAATGATGTTTTTTATTTTATGTGTAGACCTATTAAAACCTCGCACTTTTTTAATAATGCAAAAAAAGACTATTTCTCTTCGTAAACGGTAAAAACACAGCATTTGTTTCATTATTTATTTTCCAGTGACATTTTTAAAGCAAAGAATATTTTTAATGATGCAGACGATAATTAAACCTTATTCTGAATTGATGCCATTCATTATAAGCTTTTTTCATTTAAATTGAAATCACAGAGAAAGTCAAAATCGTTACAAAAAAGACATGAACACTGCTTGTAAATAAATGAAAGAAGTAAGTTTATCAATAGGAAGTTTTTTTTTTTTTTATTTTGTTTTAAGCTCAAAGTGGTGTTGCGTCGTAAATTTCAAGAATATGAGAGAAAAGAAATGAATAAATCTTTCTGCTTTTATTCAGCTATCACGTGTTTTTCATAAATTCTCTTCTTTATTCGAAATCTTCATGTCAAGTTCTCAACACAAACTTTTCGAACTATTTCTTCCGGAAAAGGAATGTCATAGTTCGCTTAGCGTATAAATGATTAATGGGTGATACATATTTATATACCTTTAATGATATATTTTACCTTGGAGAAGAAAAGACTTAGATTTTGTCCAGTCTTAAATTTTTCTTTTCTTTTCATCACAGATTAAACTTTTTTAATTGATTGGAGAATAGGAAATCAGACTGAAGACCTATATCCTAACTGAAAACGAAATTTCAATGAAATCAAATTTTTAGCAGGAAATATCTCCTAGTAGGAAGCAAATACAAAAATTGTGTTTTTAATATATTATTTATTATTAAACGGGCCGGCCTTGTCCGAAGCCGTGGTAATAAATTTAAGGAAAGATAAGACTGGGTGCAATCCTATGGAAAATATGCGAGATATTAAAAAACCGTTTCCTCGGAAACTACTCGACCGATTTATTTTAAATTTAGAATCTATATCCACTGAATTACACTCAAGAGTTTTGGCGACAGTTTTTTCTGCGAAATTGTTAAAGCTAATTTATTTTTTATTTAGCGCTATGGCAATTTTTAAAAAATTTTCCATTTTCTGACCCTTTTTTTAAAATAACAAATTAATGTCTTCCACATATAGTCATATACCCTACCACCAAAAATTGTTTTACCGAAATTGTTCGAGTACGAAATAGTTTGAGTATTTTAGGAATAGGGAGTTAACGGGATTTTTAGCTAAAAATCGCAATTTTCGGGAGAGCTAAAAAACTTAGATCCTTCTAACGTGAATGAATTTCTTACAGTTTTATCAAATAATATGAATTAAAGTATTTATAAGCACTTGAATAAAATTTAGTTACGTATAATAAATGAATATAAAATCTTAGAGTTAAAATTAATGTAAGCGGACGTGGCGTACCAATCATGTCTTCCTTTAAATAAACTTAAAACCCAAAGTCTGTTAATTTCACTTTCCACGGCTAACAAGGAAGGTCTCCATACTGGGTATACTCAGAATTTTAAAAAAAAAAATACTAATTAAACTACTCATGTAGGTAATAAAGGATCAGTCAAATTTAGCGGCGGAATTACAATAGGAAATATGTAAAAAAAATAAAATTCTTTCGAATATTTGGCGTGAAAAGAGGAAAGCGTCAAGCGATTTGGCGCGCAGCATTTTTCCTCGCCAACGATTTTAATGTAACTGAAAATGTTGGATGTTTGGAATGCGTGTTAATGGTATTTAATGAATATAAACATAAACAATGAGAGAATTTAATATACTATATGCATATTATATGCATTACATACATATATATTGCCAGTTGGGGTGATTATTTAAATTATCATTGGAAAAAATATTTTAATAAATAAAAATAGTCATATAGAAAGTTTATTTTGATACATTTAAGCGTACTCAAAAATAAAAGACAGATGTTTCCATGGCAACAAAATCGAATCGACAATGTTGCATTGGACTTTGAACGTGAAAAAATTTAATTAATTTGAATTATGAATTTCGTCTTAAATCGCAAATTTTGATGATTAAATATGAATATAAATGCATATCAATTTCGATATAACAAAATTATACTTAAAACTAACTAAAACTGTCAAAACTAAAGTTATTTAAATTAAATTTATCTAAACAAGTCCAACATGACGCTTTTTTTCCTTTAAGTGTATTAGACATGAAAAAGTATTTTTTGAAATTGCATTCCATCGTCAACCGATGATAAATCGCCAAATAACGAAATTTTCATTATATTTTTACGGACACTGTAAGGAGGTTCCGCCGAAAATTTTCTTATAAACATATATAGCCTCATGAGAAGAACATTCTGTAATTTTTTCAGATTTTTCTGGGTATGCCCGTATGGAGACCTTCCTTGTAAGACATGAATTCGCACTCTGTTTTAACCTTTTACCTGATTTGCCCGTACGCCGTTCGGGCAAGACGAATTTGCTTAATTCATCATTTAAAGCTTTTCGACACCACAAATTAAAAAAATATATTTTAATAATTTCATACTATTTAAAGACGGAAATGGTTAGACTAAAAGTTAGGAATATTTTATTTAAAAAATTGTGGTGAGAATCCGTTATTTTCAATTTATTGAACGAAAAAGAACGGGGTTAAACAAGCCTCTAATCGAACAAAACTCCGTTATTCAACTTATCTGGAAATATATTAATTGAAGGAGTGGAGACTCAAAAAAAAAAGAAAAATGCTCCAGGAAGGGCAAATGGGGGCAAAGTAAGAGTAGATTGGAGGCCTTTTCGACAAATGATTCCTTGAGAGCACTGAATCCTTGGTCAGATTGGTATCTTAACCAGGAACTTGGTTTAAGAATTTGTGGCAGTTACTATATAGAAATAGTAGAAACTTCATTTCATGCATTAACTTTAAGATTGTTAGAGGCGATAATTCAGTTATTAAAGTAATTTAGATTCAGTTTCGAAGAGTTGTGAGTAACAGGGTTGATTTATTAACTCATTAAAGCCGGTTGACAAGACAACTTGCCATGTAAAGCGAACAAAACCATTAAATTTCAATACCGTTATTTTAGTTTGGAAATTTTTACACTTACTAATCTTAAATTTTGAGCGATTAAGCAATTCAAAATTACAATTTGAAAAAAACTGGTGTCCAAGAATTAAAAAAAAAAACTGTAAAAGAAGCTCGTTCTTAATGGGTTAAGATAAGGCTCAGTTAAGCACAACTCTTCGATGAAGCGAAGAAATGGATGCAAGTGCTTATCGACAAATGACTAATTAAAACAATTGGAGTCCTTGGTCAAAATTTTTCCCTTGTACCTGAGCGGGGATCATAATTTAAGAAATTTGCCGAAGTTACTATTTCAAAAAAGAGATAACTACTACTCCTAAATTAACTTTAAGACTATGAGAAATGATAATTAAGATATTAAAATAATTTGGAATTAATTTTCAAGAGATGTGAGTAATAGGAGTTGAGTTATTAAGAAGCGCTGAATTAGGCAAAAATCGATGAATTGAAAGAGACAAATTTCGTTGAAAATGGGCTCATAGAACCCAAGATAAAAATGCACCCCTTTGTGATCGAAGGTGACACTAAAATTTGTAAGAGAATCATAAGCTAAGTTGAATGAATCAATTCCAGTTTAAATTGGACCCATAGATTCCGAGTAAAGAATGCGCTAATATGGTTCGACAAACGTGATAATTAATGTTCATAGTTATAAAAAAAATTTTTTTTTAGTTTAAATACAAACTCATATCAAAATACAAGCATTATTTCCGAAATAGCAACAGAGTGACGCCTCAGAACACGCTAATAATCTTTGATTAAGATAATAAAATCCTTTTAAGTTTCATTTTTGGCATTTGGCAACGTTTAATAACTAATATCATTTTATATGCCAAATTAGACAGTAGGGGGGGGGGGGGATTGCTATATGCTGAAAAAGATTTCTTTTTAGTTCAAAATTCACATTTTAATGAATGCATGTGGCCTTTGTATAGCTCTTTTACGGAATTTCTGTATTGTCGCTATCAGCGTTTTGCAAAAATTAAGAATACATACAAATTTTTAGGTAGCTTTCATTACAAAAAGTGAAAAATTACCCATTGCCAACGTCCAGAGAAAAACACTTCCGGAAAATTTTAATATATTATCAGAGATCGTGACCCCCTCCCCCCAGTCTCTTAAACCACCTTCCGTTCTAATGTTGATAATGTAATATACATATGTAGGAAAATACATTTTGATGATTTCAGGATATCGAATACCAGATAAGTTTCATTGGAAAAATGGTATCTAGAAGTTAGTCTTTCAGTTTAACTACGAAACTTTAATCTTTCTTGGTAATTATACATAGATGAAACTACCGGGTGTCCCAAAAATGACTGATGGGTTTTTAAATTCAATAACTTGCAAACGGTGACAGCTATTTAAAAAATTTTTGCAGGAGGGTTATGTATAATGTCAGGAGTTTTTTTACCGTATTTTTTTATTTTAGTTCGGATCTCAAACAATAGGTGGCGCTGACGGCGATTGAAGGCCAGGTGATCAGTGTTGAGTGAAACCTCAGTTGAGTGAAAAGTTGACCTGGCCTTCAATCGCCACCTATTGTTTGAGATGCGAACTAATATAAAAAATTACGGTAAAAAAAACTCCTGACATTATACATAACCCTCCTGCAAAAATTTTTTAAATAGCTGTCACCGTTTGCAAGTTATTGAATTTTAAAATCCATCAGTCATTTTTGGGACACCCGGTATATATAAATGGATGATTCACATATGAGTGAAATATGAACTTTTTAACGTAGGCTGTCTGCCTATTACATTAGCTTGGCACGACTCGTCTGCCCCTAGATGTTGGAGCGGCTCGAGTCCGTCTGACTACACCAAACTCCGGATTGCATTTGCCTTTGTTTTCACAGAAAACTATTTAGTTCATCAAAATTTTATTGTTCTTTGGCTGAGGAATAGTTTCAAGAGCCTCATTGGAGAATGTGCACTCTTTGCGGTACAGCTTTCAATCTTTGTTGCTAAGTACCACATATATGTAGATATCTTATATTTATCATGCTGCAGCTATCGTATTTGCAGAACGATTTGGATATAACTTGGTGTGTATATAGTACATACTAATGTCTGACGTGAATTCTTTCGTTAGCTTCATACGCCATCTTGTTTCAAAATGGCGGCCATTTAAATTTGGGATTATATTTCAAAATCTGTTACAAATAAATTAGAAATTGAAAAACAATTTTCTTTTATGTTATTGACCTTGATACAAAGATTGCAGAGCATTTTTTGTTTCGTCTATATCTTAAAAATGGCTGAGTTTTAGCACTTTAAATTTCTGGAATGAAATATTTTTGTATGGCAGACATTTTGAAATGATCTGATTTTTGTCACGTGATAAACACGCGTATTTATGAATCTATTTGGATATAACTTTATGTGTAAATAGTACATACCTTTGTCTCGATCTAGTTTCTTGGCCAACTTTATCCGTCATTTTGTTAATGTAAATTGTTTTAAAAACTTTTAAATTTAAAATCTGGTACAAAAAATAAAAATTAAAAAATGTTTTTTTTTAAGATTCCAAAGCATTTTTTGCTTCATCTGTATCTTAATAAATACTTGAGTTAAAGCACTTTGAATTTCTAGTGTATCTGACATTTTAAAATGATCTAATTTTTGTCACACTATAATACACATATTTATGAGCCGATTTGAATGTAACTTGCTGTGTACATATAGTACATACCAATGTCTTGACTGAATTCGTTGGCTAACTTCATCCGCCATTTTGTATACAAATGGCGGCTATTTATTTTTTTTATTTCAAATTTAATTTCTGGTGCAAAAAAAATGGACATTGAAAAATGTTTTTTTTATGTGTTTGACATTGATACAAAGATTTCGAAGCATTTTTTCTTTCGTCTATGTCTTAAAATATGGCTGAGTTATAGCACTTTGAATTTAAAATATTAAACGGCAGGAATTTTGTCGCGCGATAATACGCGTATTTATAAACCGATTTGGATTTAACTTGGTGTGTACATAGTACATATCAATGTCTCGACTGGGTTCATTGGCCAATTTCATCCGCCATCTTTTTTCAAATTAGTGGCCATTTAAAATTTTCAAATAAAAATTAATTTTATAATGATGTACAAAATAAAAGAATTAGAAATTGAAAAAAAGGTTCTCGTTCAAAGATTCCAGAGCATTTTTTGTTTTGTTTTTATCTTAAAAAATGACTGAGATAAGGCAGTTTGAATTTCTAATGTGGGTAACATTTTGAAAAATCTATTTGCCTGCAACAGCATTCGTATTTATTAACCAATTTCGATACGAGTGAGCATGTGGACATGAATTAATAAGATCTCGACCAAGTTCATTAGTTAATTTCACCCAATTAATTAAATTAGCAGACATTTTGATATAGCCAAAATTGACGATTAAATATAAATCATTTTTTAAACAAAAAACAACTTGTATAAAGCTGACGGATTTCGTGAAATTCCCATTCATATTCAGTATTGATAAAAACTAGTACTGAATCTTCTGTATTTGGATTTCCCTAATTTGAGCTTCGCATGTTTGAATAATATAACTTGATTTTTTTTAAAGAATAATAAGGGATATGAAAGTATCCTTATTCTCCCAGCATTGCGGGAAGAACTTTTTTAAAGAAAATTATATATTCGGATGCAAAAAAAATTTTTAAGTTTGCTCAGAAATTTTCAAATTGATATAGTGATTAGTTTTCTTAATTCAAAGCAATTAGTAAAATTTGTCAATATCTTTCTTTTCACTTGAAAACAAGTCTAGCAGATGCGCCATTTTGTTGCCCTTTAGGAAAAAATCCTTTTCCGATAAAAATATTAAGGCAATTTTAGTTAATATCTAAATTTATTACAGACTAATTTTCATGAAATGTGCA
The DNA here is from genome assembly GCA_964019185.1 of Maratus speculifer. Lineage (NCBI taxonomy): Eukaryota > Metazoa > Arthropoda > Arachnida > Araneae > Salticidae > Maratus > Maratus speculifer. The sequence goes on along the minus strand of OZ025295.1, from coordinate 298,363,377 downwards.
ATATTGAAAAGACCGAAAAATTTATAATTTTGAGATAACGGATTAAAATCTAATTATTTTTAAAAGTAGAAAATCTCTTAAAATGTAAAAAAGAACTAAAAATTAAATAAAAATTAAATAAAAAGAAAAAAATTGCACTGCAAAGCGCAAATATGCATGTATAGAGATAGCTTTTCCCCAAAATTTGTAACTCTACGTGCAACGGCCTCTTCAAAACAGCGGCGACGGACGGACACACACACACAAAACAAAAAAAAAAAAAAAAAAAAAAAATTCCTTCTTATCATAAGTCATGAATAAGCCTAAACAATATCAGAAATTTACTATCGCGATATATCATCGAGTTAATACTAATATTGGTAATATATCACAATAAGTATCTTAAAGTGCATGGGAATAGAAATATCGCCAATTTTGAAACATAAATAGGATAGTAGCAGCAATTAAAGCGCAGACAGAAGTGGTATGGGCTGACACAACATCCTTTAAATATAAATGTACCGGATGCGTCATAAACTCGTGCAAATTTTAAAAATCCATAATGAAAACAGTAATGCTCAAAACATTTTTCGGTTTGTGCGAATATGATGAGACAGATTTTGGATTTTTTTCCATGTATGATAAAAAATGATTCCAAAAGTAACCGATAGAGGGAGCTCACATGTCATACAGAAGCGTTTTATGCAAATCAGGCTAGCAATAAAACACCTAGAAGGAGATGGATTCGTCATTCGATATAGGTAGCATGCAAACGTTAGCAGATCCAGCGCTGGTGGTTAAACTTTTCTACAAGAATGGTAAATCCACAAATATTGCATCACGAAAGTGTCGCATGTTGAGCATCTTTAGCTAGCTTATAATAAATGCACAATGACATGTTATAGTGATTATTTGTTTCATTGATTATTTGTGTTTGCTTGATTTGCATAAAACGTCCCGATATTGTGTGTGAGCGCCTTCTATCGGTCATTTTTTGAACCATTTTTATTATACATGGGGAAAAATCCAAAATACATCAGATCATACTCGCACGAACCGAATTTTTTCCGAGCATTACTTTTCTTATTATGGATTTTTAAAGTTTGCACGAATTTATGACGGACGAACTTTTGATATATAATGATTTTAGAAAAAGGAACCATTGCTCTATTCAATTTGCACTTATACCATTTCTTGCAGTGTATATTTCGGTAAAAATAGCATATGCCCTATTTTTCCTACAATATACATTTATTTATTAAAATCATATTAACCGGTTACTATCTTCGAGTCTAACTGGGAATATTAAAAATAAATAAATGTTCTTAGGACGTTGATGATTTTATTATGTTTAAAATAAGTGAATATGTTTGATGATTTTTTACAGATTCTTTGTGATTTCGTCTCTGCAGATTTTCTTTCTTTTCGTATTTGCAAATATATTTATATTTTGGATTTATAAAAAAAATCTGATTCATTATTAACGCAGCAACTAATATGCTGATTTTCATTAAAAATAACGACATCGATATGTCAAATAAATAAATAGTAGAATATATTTTGCCTCTAAAAAGTTTCTTTTACCCACATTTTTTTTCACTTAATTTCAAAATAGTGTTACTCCATAAATCTCAGGAATACACGGACATTTTTCTACTTTTATTCAGCGATCACATATTTTTCGCATTTTCTCTTTTCATTTTTCACAGTATAAATATTTTTTTTCCGAAAAAAATCTCCATGCCAACTTCTTAAAGCAAACTTTTCGAATTATTTATAACAGAAAAGAAATGTCAGAGTTGGAATATAAATGGTTATTGAACAACCTAATTAAAAACATGATCATTTTATTTTAGATGTGAATCCAGCCAGAGTTAGGCAAATTCGTAATCTAATTACTTTGTAACTTAATTACAATGTAACGGCACGCAAGGGATTACAATTTTAGTTACATGTATTTATAATTTGAATTTGAAATTAAATTAAAATTGTAATTGTAACTATAAATGCTATGATTATCTTTATATAATTGTAATTATAATGGAAAAAAATCTAATTACGATTAAATACAATTATAATCTGAATTTGAAATTAAATTAGAATTGTAATCCTAACTAAAAAAATTCTAATTACGATTAAATGCAATTATAATCTGAATTTGAAATTAAATTAGCATTGTAATCGTAACTATAAATGGTATGATTTTCTTTATATAATTGTAATTATGATGGGAAATAATTCTAATTACGATTAAATGCAATTATAATATGACTTTGGAATTCAATTAACAATGTAATCGTAACTATAAAAGCTATAATTACTAATATACAATTGTAATTATAATTGAGAAAATTATAATTACGATTATGAGTAATTGTATTCTGAATTTCAAGTTCAATTAACATTGTATTCATAATTATAATTATAATTACGGATAATTCCAATGGTTTTTTTTTTAATTAAGATATGGTTGTAACTGTAATGCAGAATTTTCATTGCGGTGCGGTAATGCTGTAACTGTGAAATTTTAATTACAAATACTTTTAATGCGAATGGTATTTTAGATTATATATTTGATTTTAGATGTATTTATGATTATTATTACCGTTACGGTGTTGTAATGGTAACTAGCCATTTTAATTACAATTAATGTGCAATGGAAACAGAAAATTTTCTAATCAGGTTTTATTCCATTTGTACTTGAGAGTTATTTATGATTATATTCTTTTAGTGATAACTAAGAAATCTGGGTTACAATGGTATTATAATAAGGATGATATCTGGGGATAAATATTACAGTGACTATTTTAGTTTTATAACTGAGAATTTTAAACTGGATAACCCACTAATTTTTTACTGAAACTCTGCCCTCCCCGCCCTCCCGAATATTTTAGTGTATCGTAAATATAAAAACAGCTGGTAACTTAAAAACTTATAACTAAAACTTTAATTATCGTAAGACACTCATACTTTATATGATAAAGGCAAAATTTATGAAGAGGGGGGGGGTTTACCGAAGAACGGTAAATTTTATTATTGAGCAAATAAAAGGTTTTAATAACTCAAAAGTGAACTCGGATATAAATTTTCAAACTAGACAAATATCGTATAGTAAACGCAATCGTTTCAAGGGAGAGGGGGTATCTCGATTTTCTATAGAAGTTCATCATATTTTAGTCTATACCTATATTATAAAGAGAATAAGTTTGTTTGTTTGTTTATAAGGGATAATCTCCGGAACTACTGAATTGGTTTCAAAAGTAATGGTACCAAAATTATGGTGTTCGTTCAGAATCAAACATAGGCTTTATTTTAGGTCGATATCACAAATTCAAAGGGCGTGCAGGAGCAAAAAGCGTTCTAAAAATACGATTTTTGTGTAACTGAAGGGACTACAAGCATGAAATTTAGCATTCTAATTATAAAATGTCAATGAACTGTAGCCTTTCCTTAAAAATTCGAAAATTTTAAAGGGGGGGGGGAATGCCTGCGTGTTTGGTTTGATTGTTTGTTGGTTTGTTGATTGTTTGGTTGGTTTATTTGTTTGTTTATTTGATTGTTGGTTCGTTGATTTGGTGTTGGTTGGTTCGCTGGTTTGTACGGATAATTCCAATGTTTGTAAGGGATAATCTCTGGAAATACCGAGCCGATTTCAAAAGTAATGGTACCAAAATCATTGTGTTTGCTCAGAAACAAGCATAGGCTGCATCTTATGTGGATGTCACAAATCAAAAGGGGGTGCAGGAGCAAATCGCGTTCTAAAAATGCGATTTTTGTGTTACTGAGGAGGCTAAAAACATGAAATTTAGCATTGGGGATTACATTTAACTTATCAAATGTAAATGATCTCTAGCATTTCCTTAAAAATTCGAAATTTAAAGGGGGGAAGAATGCGTTTGTTTGTTTATTTGTTGGTTAGTTGGTTGGTTTTTTTTGTTGGCTTGTTGATTGGTTGGTTTGTTGATTGGTTGGTTTATTGGTTTATTTGTTTGTCGGTCCTGTTTTTTAAAGCAAAACAGCAAAAAGAAAGTACTTGCGTTCTTTTTACTTATTTTTCAATTAAAATAGCAAACAAATAATAAAATTGTAAATAAAAATTTGCTAGTACATGTTTATGGCCTGGTCAGGAGACTGTAATGGGTCTCCTTTTGTTATACATGTGTAAAATATCTCACAATTAGAGTTTTAGGTTCGAAAAACAGTTTTTATCAAAAATAAGCAGAACTTAAAGTTAGAAAGTTTTAAAGATTAGTAACTTTAAAATTGTTGATCAACTTGTTTAGAATTTTAAAGAAATATTTTTAATACTTATTACTTTTAAGGGAAAGAAAGTATTTTTTACAGTCGCAAAAAAAGGGAAATCCTGTGTAACATATTTTATTTTAATCAAGGGCAGACCTGGAGGGTCCTCAAGGGATATCAGAAATTTGGAGGTTCGAATCGGACCCGCGGCTCAGACGCGGAATTTTTTTTTTTTTCAATTTGGGCTGGGTCGAGGTTAATTTTTTTCGTTATGGGTCAGGTTTGGGTCCAGTTCACTTCTACTCTGTTGCTGCGGGTCGGTTTGGGTTTTGTTGATTTCTACTTTTTTGTTTTGGGTCGAGTTGACTACTATTTTATTACTGCTGGTTGGTTTTGAGTTCGGTTGACTTCCATTTTTTTGCTACTGATCGGAATGATTTTTACAAATTTGTTACAAGTCGAGTGGAATTCTACTTTTTAGCTACTCGTTGGTTTCGGGTCAAATTTATTTAAAATATTTCGGGTTCTGATCGGTTTCAGATTAGGTTTTCAGTTTTGCAAGAAATTGATCCGATTTTTTAAATGAAAGAATAAATATTTTGCTCCATAAAAACTATATACAGTAAAAGGGACATGACAGACAGTTCCAAATAATTAATTATGAATATTTTTAAGCTTTTACATTGAAAATTGCTATTCGTAAGAGAAAGTATTTAGATTAAAATCTTCATGCGGATTCTCTTGAATCGTAGACACCTCTATTTAGCGAGCACTTTTCGACAATTTAGACACCACATTCAGCTGCTTCCGTTGATTAGAGAATCTACAATTACTTGAATATTAAAGAGTTTACATTAGACTTTTACTTTTTCTATATAAAAGATAAAATTGCTGTTAAAGATATAAATGTCGACTATATTTTATGTAGTTCCATTAAAATGTAGATTAATTTTTCTTCATTTCGGTTTCGACGAAGGTAACGAAAAATTTTTGAACGGGTTTTGGCTTAGCTTCCAATGAAATTTTAAGGTTCGGATTAGAACAATACTATACGCTTAGGGATCTAACCGAAATTTTTCGATGGATATTTGAAAAATGAAGTTTTTTTAAGTGCTGTTCTTAGAAACAGTAGTTAGACACTCTTAGCGGTTCTTTTCTCTGATACTATTTATATCAAGGGCTAATCTAGAGAAACCTCAAGGGAGATTGATGTAAAAATTTGGAGACTCGGGTAGGAGGTAATGTTTTTCATTGCGGGTTAGGTTTATTTCTACTTTTTTTACTGTGGCTCGTGTCGTGTTGACTTTTTTTTCTGCTAGGTTTACCTGGTTTGAGTCAGGCTCACTTACATTATTTCAAGTTCGGATTTGGTTTCACATCTGAGACATCAGAGACTTTATATTCGGGTTGAATCGAAATTTCGGATGGGGGGAGATTTCTTTTACTGCGAATCGGGTTTATTTGAACTTTTTCCCTGTAGGTCAGATAGATTTATATTTTTTGCTGCGGGCTGGGTTTGGGACAGGTTGACTTACATTATTTCGAGTTCGGAATTGTTCCGGATTGGGTTTAACACTTGAGAGTTGGATTCGGGTTATTCAAGAACGTAATTACAGATATTTTTAGGGGGGGGGGAGGAGGAAGGAGGATTCAAAATTTTCCCAACTTGAAACAAATTATTCAATTTTCCATGTGAAATGCTATATGTAGTGATATGTAGTGATTATAATGTAATCAGTAAAACAATAAAAATTTTATACTTTTTTACTATTTTTAAAGAGAAATTTTTTTACTGCGAATCGGGTTTATTTGAACTTTTTTGGTGTGGGTCGGATAGATTATAACGTTATGCTGCGGGCTGGGTTTGGGCCAGGTTGACTTAGTGGGCCGGGTGGGTTCCGAGTTCGGATTTGTTTCGGATTGGATTTAACATTTGAGAGTCAGATTCGGGTTAATCAAGGACGTAACTACAAATATTTTTTCGGGGGGGGGGAGGATTCCAAATTTTCCCAACTAGAAATAAATTACTCTATTTATCAAGTGAAATGATATATATAACGTGTGATATGTAGTGATTATAAAGTAGTTAGCAAAACAATAAAAAACATACTTTTTTACTATTTTAAATATTTTTTTTTCAAAAATCTATAATTTCCTAATTTCAGATAAATTGGGGGGGGGGGGGGAACTCCCCTGCTAATCCCCCATCGCGACACCTCTGGGGTTGATTCACTTTTTCAGAAAAAAGTCTAAATATTTTTCCCATAAAAACATTAGTGAAATTTCTATGACGGACGTCTGCAAATAGATAAAACTTTTATTTGTTCAATGGAACTCCTGAATACCGAACATGTCAAAAGCATGGAATTCGTTCGCTATTCAAAAGTAATAACACGTACTATAAACTCTTTATGCGAATACTCCTGAATAATGGACACCTCTATTTAGTGAATTCTTTTCAATCTGCATTCTTTTTCCTTTGAAAACCGAACGTTTCCAAAAAAGAGAAAAATTTAGATGTCCCGAATAGACTGTTATTTAGAGGTTTTGCACTAAGGAGTATATACTAGATATTTATTTTTCTATATAAAAGATAACATTGATTTAAAGATATATTTACAAACTACACTTTATAATTCCATTGAAATATATGAATTCATTTTCTTTCATTTCTATTTCTGGTCGACAAAAAATGTTTGTGCCGAGATCGGTAAGGTCTCGGTTTGACCTCAAATGTAATTTTGGGGTTCGAGTTGATGTTATTGGTTGTGGATCGGATTTACTTTAAACGTTTCGGATACGGGACTTTTTTATTTTTAGTATTGACTCGTTCGGTTCAAATATAAACTGGTTGCTGACTAAATTTTTCAAAAGGTCAGACTATTTTTCGTATTTTTTATATGTTTGAACATTGCCGAGTATATATTATATATGTGTTTTCTACTTAAACAAAAATGTAAAATATTTATATAATTACATGGGATACTTTTTGTAACTACCTTCAGATATGGACTGATTTTTTTTCTTTTTTTTTGGGGGGGGGGGGAGGGGGAGGTTGTTGATCTGTTTTGGGTCAGGTTATCGGTATTGGATCAGATGATTTTTTCTCTTTTAGTGACCTTGGTTAAGATAAAAATTGAATTGCAGAGCCTGGGCCTGGACATTTTGGCCCATACAGACCTCTATAAGAACGTCAGGCTACGTCAGGCACGACCCATAAATTTTTTTTAAAAAGTGTGATTTGGTCTAGCTTTTCAGAAAAAAGTAGAACTCTGACCGGTTTCTGAAAGTTTGAAGTCCTGACTCAGAATAAGAGCGGGCGCGGCCTGGATCGGGCCGTGACAGCTTGGAGGTTTCGGGTCTGGTCGCGCTGGTCTCCATCTTAAGTACGACCCGTTTTCCGTGTGGACATCTAATATCGTTTTGCAATGACTTTCTTGGGCTCAAGGAGGAGGCTATCGCTCCATCGCCCCCTTCCCCTTTGTTCAGCCACTGATTTTTATATAACATAAAGATGCATTTGCAAAGATAGGGAATCGCAAAAATTTATCATTATTTATCATAATGTAAAAGTAAAAATAATGAAACTGTAAGGCAAAATATAGCATTTTTTAAAAATCTGTTATTCAGCAAATTTATTTTCTAATACGTTGCTATAATGGAATCTTGGTTTAAGCGGAAATTTTTCTTAATTCCTCTAAAACTATTTTGCAGTTGCATCTGGAAAGAGAAAAAAACCCATCTAAAATTGTATTTTGCACCTATTGTATAGGTTTCTGTCTTACCAAGTTTTATTACAGAAATTAGTCAAATTTAAACTGCTACCAGAAGCCGCTGTCTTTTTTTCTTATAGCCTGTATATTTTCAATTTCTATCACAAACAAAACTTTTGGACGGGTGTTCCGATATTTAAGACTTTCCAACATAGTTAAAAAATGTTTATATGAATTGGGTTGACTGTCCATCTGTCCATGTTCTAACAAGCGTACTCAGAATGTTTTGTAGCTGAAATATGTTGTTGAAACTTGTTATGACATGTTTGGCACTGAAGATGATGCATGTAATGATTTATACGTCACTCACATGGAAATTCAAAAGTATTTTGTTATGTTATTGCTTATATGGATTAAATCATCTGCAGTTTATTTTAATGATGTGAAACAATTTTAAACATAACAAAATTTATGCGCCTTATTAACCCCTTGACTGCCCAGCCAAAGGGTAATATTGTAATGTTGTTTTCTCTGTATTTTATTAAAAATATATAAAAAAAAAGATGTTTTTTCCAACCTGATGCAAAATACGTTATTAGTATCGGTGTATAATCTTTGATAGCATCAATCCTAAATTATTTTTTACAGAACTGGGTTTTATTTGTGGAATTTCACTAATTTAAATATTGCTTATGTTGCAGTGAAACCTGCAGCTTAGTGTGTGAAAAAATCAGCCGGCGGCAGTCAGGAGGTTAAGGTGCATTAGATGATGATTTCTACTGAATGTTTTAAGTCTAGCACTTACAGTACATGTACAGATAAATTTTAAATATTCCGTTATATTAATAACAAAGTAAAAAAATCTGTTGCAGCATATTTTTAATGATTTTTCTCTATTAAAAATATAGTGAAACTCCTATGACTTTATGACATGCAATAAAACATTCTTTCTGAGGAGGGTGCAAAGAATTCATCATTCATTCACAGGATCATAGAAAGAAGCTCTATTTTATTATAATCTACGCGAAAAATTCCATGTACATTACATTTTAATTATGTCTCAATAATTCAAACAAGATGAAATTCATATACATTACTGAGATTTACTAAAAGATGCTTAAACTAGAATATGATGTTCATTGCATTTTGTTTCATCCCAGGACACATAAAAGATATTGAATAAGCATCTATGAATGAAGTATTGTCAATTAGAGATGATTGTTAAAATTAAATTGTCAGGCAAGGTATATGTTTATTAAATTTATCTATTTTATTTTTGGGTCCTACATTGAGTATAGAAATTCTATACACCATGTTCAAAGATCTCAAAAGAATTCAGACGAATAACTGAAAATGAGCGTGACTTGTTTATATTTTAATGCATTAAATTCTATATTTTTAAGTTCAAATATATTTAGGAAAACTTGTTCGTAAAACTTAAATATAAATATATAAAAGGATATTCATTTAATTAGGAAAATGCAGGCCTATAGATGATAATTTCTGCATGTTCCGATACAGTAGTTTTAAGAGTATTTTCCAGAAATTAATTTCATCTTAACATGTGGCATATATAAAAACTTATTCATTTTGTACAGGGCTGTACCACCCCACCCCCCCCAAAAAAAAAACGGAAAAAATTAAATATATTTGCATTCATTCTCAGAAATGAAGGTTAATTTTCAGCTGCATTATTTGTTACGTGCTATATTAAAATTTAGCATATTTTTCATGCCGTTAAAACAAGCATAAGAAAATCCATTGATTATTTCATCATTTTAATTTTTGATAAGTTTGAAGAATTTAAACTTACGGAAATAGTATTTTGATAGCTTCAGGTTAAATTAACATATTTGTTTCATGAACTAGACAAGCGAATGTACTTTAAATTTTATATTTTAATTAATTTTTAAACTTAGTATGAATCAATGAAACATTTCCTTTGAAGACATTTTTTTTGTCGGAAATATACATGCTCCATTACGGAAATCAATAGTATTCTTAATGCAGTAAAGTGCAACGAGTTAAAATGGATCATTCGTACAACACAAACCTGTATAAAACGAAACCAATCATTCTTTATTTTAAAACGGAAAATGGGTGTAATTGAGTATTTCATAAGGATACCCTGATCATCTTGTTAAAGAGTATAGGCATGCACAGATCATACTCGGATTGATGCTACCGAAGCAGTGTTTCTACCATAACTAAGGTTCCCGGCATAGTCATCGTTATATATGAACAGCTCACGGAAAAGGATACGGGCAATGCCCGAATCGGAGCAAGTCTGATTTCAGTAGAGGCTAAAAAAAGGTGGAAAACATGTAACCAAATGTCGTGAAATCTGTATTTTTTTAGCTGTAAAATAAAGTTTTACATCGATACGAGAATGTTTAAAAAGCTTCTCGGTCCATCAAGGATTTTATAAATTTTATACAATATTTCATTTTATTTTTCAAATTAGCTTCTTACAATTGGTAAGATTTAAACCAAAGCGTTTTCAAATTTTTAGTTCCTTTAAGGCTTGAGGACTGCTTTAGCTTGACGGGTAGTTTATTTTATAATTATTATTATTTTTTTTTGGCAGATTTGAGAAAATTTATCGATTTTTTAGTCAAAAACTTCGCTTATTATATGAGCGCTAATACATTCATGTTTGTGGAAATCGCAACATCATGAAAGAATCATCAGAAATAAATTTAACTTAATACATACAGTGGTGGTTAAAAGTTTCCGGCCAGTTAGTTTCTCAGATTTATTTACCAGAAGGTTTCTGCGAAGAAGTTAGGAATAAGTGAATGACCTCTGACGACATGATCATTTTGATTGGATACTGGAAACGCTTCATGTAAAAGGGGTACAGTTAGAAATTCGCCTGTGCAAAAGTTTGCGGCCACTCATCATTTCTTTGTTTTTTTCTGTCGGTAAAGTGTTTTTTGGTTGTGTTTGTGAATGAATCAATGTGAACAGCATAGTTTGAATTCAAAATTGAAAAGTTCAACAATTATTGTTCGTAAATGAGTGATTAGTTTGTCGCTAAAGGGCCAAACTTCTTGAGATATTGCGACAAAGTTATCGATCGGTAGATCAACTGTGAATGATACTTAAAAATTGTATAAAGATATCCATGGCCTTCAAGACTTTGTGAGGTAGGGGAGACGCCGGAAAAGGATTATTTTTGTAGACAGAATTATCAGGAGAAAATTAATTGATGACATGCGTAAAAATGCCGTTGCAATATCCCGCGATTTACGGAATGAAAATATTGCTGAAATAAGTCGATCCACCGTGTCAAAATGCTGACGTGATGTAGAACATTATGGAAGAGTCAGTGTTCAAAAATTTATCATGGGTAAAAAAATCAAAGCAGCCGACTGGCGTTTTCCAAAAAACACAAAGTCTAGTCAAGTGAAAACCGGACAAAAGTACTATTTTTCCATCAATCGAATTTAATCTTTTTTGGAAATGATGGAAGACACTACTTCCGATAATTGAACAACAAAAGATATGGTTTGACTTATGTTATTCCTACCATGAAACTTGGCGGAGGACACGTTGTGCTGTGGGGAGTATTTTCTTCAAAAAGTGTAGGTCCATTATTTAAAATCTACGACAAGGTGAATGATGCAATCCATAAGGATATCTTGCAAGGTTACTTACTGCTTTATTAGAGGAAAAATTCTGGTCGCAACTATTTATTTCAACATGATAACGATTTAAAGATTGTTTGCAATCTCTGTCAAGCAATGATTTTCACCCAAACAATTTCGCTTTTGTAATGGCCAGCCCAGTAGACCGACATGAATCCAATAGAAAATCATTGAAAAGAAGTTGGCAAACGTGTGTAGAGCTATAAAAATTTCAACTCAGCCGAAATTTCCTAAAAATTGCAAGAAAAATGGGAAAAACGTATCATAGGCGATCTGTAATTGCTGATTGTATGAATGTCACGCTGTCGTGACCCAGTACTTATTATTATAATAATGCTGATAAAATATTAATTGTAAATGTTGTTGATCACTGTAATTTTCTATTACAATGCCATTTTCTCCAAACTTGCGAAAGTAGTCGGAAACTTTTAGAACATGCGATTTTCTCTGTGCTTAATTTTGTCAAATAAATTTATTGATATTTATATATTATTCCATAAATAAGTACATAGCTATTTTGTCAATAAAATGTATAAGTATCACTTTGAAATTCCTCTTCATATGGATATACTTACAAATTAAGTAAAAAAATTTTGCTGGCCGGAAACTTTTGACCGCCACTGTATACGACTGGTATTGATATAAACAATTGATTATATTTTCAAAGCAAAACAAATGTTAAATGTCAGAAATCATTATTTAGTGTAGTCACCACATACTGTAATATATGCTGCTAATACGATGTGGTATGAATCAAATGGATTTTCAATATCTGGATGGGGAAGAACATTCCATAATGTTTGTATGCGTACCCGAAGTGCATCTGTAGAAGTTATAAGAGTAGAATAACGACTGAGACTCCGAACAACGAAATCCCCCGCATGTTAAATGGTTAACATATCCAGCGAATAAGCAGGACGCAGAAAAAGCTGTGTGTGTTCTGCTACTAAGAAGTTTTAAACATTCTTCAACATGTGGACAGGCAATATTCTACTGAAAGGTAGCTCAGGAATGCCTTGAAAGACAGGAGCGACATCGGACTCCAGCTTTTCACTTATGTATCTGTTGCTGTTCACTTTACCTACGATTTGTAGCAGTTGGCGATCGTTCTTGATGGGAAATCGCAAGCCAGACCATAACTCCCGATGTTCGCTCACTATGATATTCGCTTAATGCACACCGGCGTAGCATTTAACACGAATTCCACCATAGTGGTACCACAAAATATAGCGAGATTCGTCAGATAAAACAACTTGTTTCTAATCTGCTTGGGAGTTTCTATGATCAGCCGCAGATAGATAGTTTTTCGGGTGGGGTATCCCTGTAAAAAATGAATCTTGCACGCCGTGCACAGTACAGCAGGCGTCGAAGGATCGACAATAGAGACAGTGATATAGCTGTAGCAGTTGGTTAATGTCTAGTTCCAGCTGTACGATCCGTCAGCGCCACGCGGACAATGTGTCTATCATCCCACTTTAAAGTCATCGTTCGGGGTCTATTCTCAGATTCCTGAGTTGTCTGAACTTTGTCGGTCCACAGCTTTCAAACTCTCATCATTCTGCATCTTTTACATTGCATATGAGGTACTATTGCGCATAGGAAAATCCTCCTTCATGAAGATCGAAGATTATCTCCCATTCAAACTTGATCAATTGTTGAAATGTCATCTTCCTATGTCAAAAAAGCATTGTTATGTTTCACTTAATATTTATCATTAGCAGATAATCATAGACTATTCCCAATGTTGCATAACAGCCGTCTTTTTACACTCTAGTCTTTTTGCACCCCAGAATGCGAGAATTTTCAAGCGCTCCGTGTCTAAGAGATTTTTCACCGGAACTATAAAATTTTCGGGAGCAAAAGTTATATTTCCAGTTAGCTCATTCTGAGCACTTTAAGATTTTATAATTTTTATTGTCCTATATTGATGTGCTAATTAATAAATTGCAAATTAGTGAATTCAAGGGAGCCATATGCTACCCCTCAACGAAGAAAGCCACACCTATAGGGATTACAATCCTGAGACCAGTTTCTGATCCCGGGATTTCGGGATTGTTTAGATTCAATCCCGTGATCCCGGAATAATCCCGGGATTTCAAAAATTAGAATTTCTCCAATGTCACCAATTTCCACAATAGCTAAATTGTACAATATTGTAAAAAAATAACTAAAGCAAAAATACAGCCTAACTTTTGAAAATATACCAAGTTCAAAATTTATTACTTCAATAATAAAAAAGTATAGGATAAATTACAACATCGGGAAATTAAAACAAATATTCTGTTGATGCTTAACAATGTAAAAAAATGTTTGTGTTTTTTAAATGTCTATATTGTAAAAAAAGAAATGTTTTTATCAACTTCTTCTAAGGCTAAATTTTCTCTTCCGCAGCATGATTCAGTTACTGTTTTACTGGAGGAAGCTTCTGGTTCTGTATTTCGTTGATTATAATATAAAGCATCACAAACTGCTAAATGTATGCCATGAGCGAAAAAAGCTGCTGATCAGCTTCAATTTCTTTTCCAACTTTCAGCATTACATTTGGTCCATCAGTTACAATAGCAACAGCGTCTTTTTTATTGAAATTTCATACTTTTCTAGATGCAGTGTTATCATTTCAATACACTTTTTTGCAGCGAAAGATCCATATATGCGCATAAGTCCTAAATTCCAGAATTTGTTCAAATTTACATTTCTTGAATGGGCATTAATATTTATAAAACGCTTGTTTACAGTAGATGTCAATTCGTCAAAAATTAAACTATTTTTTCCCCGAAGATTTAAAAGTTTGTATTTCTCTTGTAATTAAATCCTTTACGATGAAACTCTAGTTCACTACAGGATTTCGAAGTGATACTGCAGATTTTGGCAAATCATGATAGCCTTTAGCTATCAGTAAATTTCTCAAATCAACTGAAGTGAGGAAAACGTTAAATGAAAAAGCATCTTTAGCAGTCATTCTCAATAAAATCAAATCCAGTGATTCCTTGTCACTACTAAAATAGTCCTCTATTTTCCACTTTTTAGAAGGGAATCAATCTTCTGTGCAATCTTGTCTTGTGGAAGGCAGAGAGGATATAATAAATAATAAATTCATTCTGAACTTGAATACCGTGTTTCGTAATTAAATGTGTATGCAATCCTTTAGTCGATCCACCTAATTTTTTAAGCACAGTGCTACACTTTTTACATTTAGCGCTTTTTCCATCTTTTGATGTTGAATAGTAGTACCATACTGAAGATCAGGGATGTAGTACAGGGCATACGCCGTATACATTCTAGATTTTTTAAAGGAACACCGTATACCCTCTGTTTCTAAAGAATACTGTTGTATACATACTCTAGGGATACTGTCTGCCTTGAGCGTATACCCTCTGCATAGACCGTATATCCTCTGTTATTTTTACGACTACACCCCTTCTGAAGATGTATCATTATCTTTCCGAAGAGCTACGAAACCTTTCTCATTCGACATCTTTAAAGAAAAATAAGTATGAACGTACGAAATGCAAAGAAGTTAGCACATAATGACTAGCATACAGAAATGCGACGCTTATCAGTAAAAGATCTAATTCAAAAAGGACCTACGAAGCGAAGATAATTTCTATACGCGCAGCGAAATCGAAATAAACAAACGATTTCATTTTTCCTGACTAATAGCCATGTGCGTTACATCTGTTAGCAAGTCAAAAGATTTCCACTGTAAAAGATTTAGTCGCTTAGAAATATATGTAAAAAATATTTGAGGTATATATTCTTTTTCAGTCATACATAAATTTCATGAAAATTGATTTTTTCTCCCCCACAAGCAAAAGTTTATAAATATCTTTTTTTTTTTATTTCAGCTGAGTATTATTTCACTAAAAAAAACCCTAGGTAATCCCGAAAATCCCGGGATTGTTTCTCACTAATCCCGTGTATTTTCGGGATTAAAAATACACCGGGGTCCCGGGATTGTAATCCCTAGCCACAAATGACCAGAAATTGACTGCATGGCGTCCAGAAAAAGCTGTTCAACCAGTTGCCTTGATCAAGAAGGTGACTCCCTCGAAGGAATCCCGTACCTCCTGTCTGCTCGTGAATCCGGCTTTTGTCGGTATATAGAGATGAGATGTTTGAGGATCCCCCCCCCTTTTCTCTACTATTGCGAATTCTAATATTGATGCTAATTCTAATAATGATAATTCTTTTACTCATCTTCCAAATTCTGACGATCACATGCAAATTGATAATTCAAACTCTGCTAAAAGATGTCATGATGATGACGACAGTAATAACTAATGTTTAATATAAGAAAGAAACCACCCAAAATTCTACAGACTGCAATAACGAAAATAAAAACAGAAAAATTAAATTTCCACCTTTTTATATAGAGCCCATTAAAAATTAGGATAATTTACTTCTAACTCTTAAAATTTTTGCTCCTTCAATTTCTCCGTCTATGAAGACAAATTTAATAAAATTTGTACCGAGTTTCAGTAAATTCTGAAGAGTACTATAAGAGTGTGCAGCGGATTTTAACGCTGGAAAAGGTGCACGATAGAAGTTTTCTTCTCAAAAACGAAAAAAAAAATTAAATTTGCCTTAAGAAGTCTTCTTGCAAATACCCCTTGTAGCGAAGATTATCGCTACATATCTTTTCTCTTTCATAAATGCAATAATTATTTCTCTTTAATAAATTCTTAATTTTATTTTAGTTTCCCTTTTCACTAATAAACCCATTAGTTTAAATTAATTCTATATTTAATAGTTAATTTTTAGCTTTCATTCTCCCACTAATAGAAGTAAAACTTATTAACTTTTGGAGCTCTCTGTAGAAAATAATAATAGAACTTCCTTTCTCACAAATTTTCTGTTGTGTCTTTGAAAAACATCTGCCCAATAGATACCGCACTTATTAACAAAATAAAGAAAGCTCTGGGCTTAGTTCATCATAATCTTTTATCCGTTACATTTCTGCTAACATCTGCCCTACACACCCTGTTTTCATTCTCACAATTAATGCTTAAACCTAGAAATACTTTTATCTCTGTTTATCCTGACTGTGCTTTCTTATCTGTTCAATTGCGCATCTGGATAATAAAATTTTGGTCAGCAAAACTCCAATATATGTAGCGGCCTGCTTAGCTCTTGTCTATTTCCCAGGCTTAAAATATTTCTATAACCCTAATAGATATTCGCAGATGTA
Source organism: Maratus speculifer (assembly GCA_964019185.1). Lineage (NCBI taxonomy): Eukaryota > Metazoa > Arthropoda > Arachnida > Araneae > Salticidae > Maratus > Maratus speculifer. The sequence goes on along the minus strand of OZ025295.1, from coordinate 298,346,605 downwards.
AAAATAGTCCTTGGGTTCCTAGACCGCAAAAGTTAGCCGATCCTGAACGTGTGGTCTACCAAAGAAATTCGCCAAAAATCTTTGTATGAAAAACTTCTTATGCCTTTTGGCGATAAGGGGTATGACGCTGTGTCGTCACTTCACCGATTGCCATCATTCAGTCAAGATGTAGCTCACTAGAGCTCTGAGAATTCCCCTCCCCCCTTATGGGGGACCTACAGTCTGTTAACTCTTGCTAAATAAATGCGTCGTAAAATGTAACTCTCTCTTTTCGGAGTTTTTTGTGTGTGCTTCTTTTTGGTAAATCACCTGGGCCTTTGAACCAACACCATCACACCCCTCTTGACGTTGTTCAAAGATCTCTGGACCATGATGACCTCCATGATATCTCAGTAATTCAAATGTATCGGGGCAACACGAAAAACCGTTTTCCACTCCTGCTGTTACTGCTGCAAATGCCCAGACAGCAAAATGAACCACAACTCATTTTTCAAATTTCTGAAATCTTCGGCTTCAAGTCCAGTTTTAAAAGTATCGTAGTCGCAAGGGCCCTATACCGTGCCGTAATAGGTCTGGGGTGTGCGGGCCCACATAAGTCAAAAACCTGCACTAAGCAATATGATGAATCCTGTTGATGTATCCACTGTAATGGTACAGTTGCAGGGTGATCAAACTGAAAGAATCGCTAAAAACGTAGACAAAAAATCTAATGTTAAAAACGCGTTACCTTTTCCCACAAAGTAGGTGATTCCAGCATTCTCGTTTGCGAAAACTGCTGGCGAGGTGGTTGTAAATTCTCCCCCACCCCCACCCCCACTCCCACCCCAACAGTGGGTAAGAAATTTTCATCGGCCTCCAAATTAGGTGCAGTTTCTGACGCCAATTTTCTAAAAGATCTTATTAATTTCAAGAAATTTTATGGTAAGCAGATAGTTTTATATGTTTTCCAAAACTGACTTTCTTAACTCCGTGAGGCACCCACGGATATAGACAGAATTTCTATTCTGTTTATATTCGTGGACAGAATAAAGATTCGCTTCGCTCATCCTCTACTAGGCTACAAAAAGTACATTTTGTCGTACACTTTACAAAAATCTATTTTGTATTTTTACTTGAAATTAAGCATAAAAGTAAATTGTGATATGTGGATTGACACAATATTATTTTTTTACAGAATAACCTTTAAAAAATTATTATTTTAATTAACGTATTTTACATTTTTTCCATTATGGAAGCATTTTTGCAAATGAAATATGAAACATGCATATTTTCAGAAGAAAAAATAAATCACGGGGTTAGTAGTTATAGGTAGAATCGTGATTATTTAAATAAATAATATATATTTTCATTACTCTACCAGAGCATTTCAAAACTTTCGGTAACTAAAATTGAAATATTTCCACTTGAAAAATGAAAAAAAAATTGAATATTACGTCAGAAAGAACATAAAAAAAATAAATATTACGTCGGAACTTTTCTATACAAGATTTCCACTAATAAAATAAATAATTTAAAAAAATAACAAAAAGCTTAGAGGATTTTTTTTTATTCTTTTCAAACAAATATTACGTTATACTGTAAATATAATGAATGAAAAGCAGGTGAATATGACGATTTTTTATATTTTAGACGATTGAAAATAACTGCAGAATTTATATTTCAAACCGTAAAAGAAAATTAACTTATTAAACATGTTATTTCAGAGGAAAATATACATTTTAATAGAATACTTTATTAAGTTTGGATGAAAATGGCGCATACATTGGTGCTCATTTCTTTTAATCATATTATAATTTCAAGATTTTTTATGACATTTTTTAAGATACATTTTTTATGAAAATTATAGTATATTTTTAATAAATTAAAATTTGCCAAAATTGAGTTATTTGCATTGAATTATAAAAGTATTTCTCACTGTTAAAAATTCAAATGCACAATTTATTTATTATGTGAAATCATTTACACAGAAGATATTTACGCATTTACATTTCTAAAATTAAAATGTGCTGAAACATAAAATAACGTTTTTCCTTAACAAAGTTGCAAAATATAGTAATAATTTTTAAAATATATATTGTTGTTTTCAAATATTAATCTTATGAAATAATAATTTGTGAATCAATAAAACTATGGCTTTTGCTAGTTATATAAAATGAAACAGGAACTCAAACAGTTTTACCTACAAGATTACAAGTGTTTTATGTGTGTTTAAGTGTTCAATAAGTGTTCTTTCGTTACACGGCATATATCATGTAGGTAGTTCAGTTCTTCATAAACGTTTATTAGCAAAAAAAAATCTGTTGAGACGATCCCCCGATATGATGCCATAAAGTTCTACCCACAAGGCACTAAAAGATTGTGCGGATGTGCCTCCTCTGCCAGCTACCATTGCAGCTGTTGCAACAATGATCCTGCAAACACTAAACAAAAAATAAAATTTTTCCGATATCCCTGATATGACATATCGTTGATGAGGTATGAGACTACTTATTCATATTATGCAACTCCGGTGACCCTCCCCACATTTAAAGCCCAATCGGGAGGGGATCTTAAATTTACTCGAAAACTCAAATGTGTATAGCAGGTATTCAGTCACTGAAAAATAGTTAACTGTAATCTAAATGTACATAATCGTAAGCTAACTGTTTGATAAACGTAACCTAAATATAACATATCCGCAACCTAGCCATAATCTAACTATTATCTAATTATAACTTAACGGTAACATAACCTTACATAATTGCAACGTAACTGAAGTCAAATTATCACAAAACCGTAGCCTAACTGTAGTGTAATCGTAGTAAGCGTAGTTAGTGCGCGTTCGCAGTCTAAGAGTTGGTATTCCTGCGACTCAGTTGGCGCAGTTGTATTTGAGCTCTTGTTTGTCGTCTACTCGAAAACCAAAACAGCTTTTGTTATTTATGACGGTCGATTATCTGCACGACGGATATAGACCCAAGGGCTATTGACTTCCTTGGGGGGGGGGGGGGGGCAGGTTCTTTCTAAGGGTAATCTAACCCGTATTTACGCAAGATTACCCAAGGTTCGAAGAAAACCACAGAAAACTCCGGACGGTTAAGTCGACAAGAGCGAATAGGACCAAACCTAGCAACTACCATCTACCAATTTCAAGAGCAGAAACTCACAGCCGTTGGTGAGTCGAAAATAAACACAGAACAGAAGATAGATACAATATTAATCTGTCTTATTTTTTTGGAACGAAATTTTTCATCAATCATTTTCGAACCGCAATTCATAAAATATGTATGATAATTGAAATTTACAAAAAGTATACTTAAATGTACATTTTTTCGCGTAAAACTTATTTTTTAAATACGAAATTTTGTATGTTTAAATATGTAGTGAAATGTAAATATATATATATATATATATATAAAATAAAAATAAACGAATAAAAAAATAAAAAATACAAATATTTATGTCTATAGACCAGAAATTTTTTTGTTGTTATTTAAAATTTTTTATAGTTATTTCAATACCTAATCTACTCTTTTTAATAAAAAAATAAATTTTCTTTCCGAAAAAGAAGTGCGAGCAAGATTCGAACTCACGTAGAAAAATCTCAAACTTCGTGCATTACTGACCAGCTACATACTACATAACATTATAAACTGTAGCGCTATTTACATTCGATCTTGATTTTCTAGCATACGACAAACCAGAACTTAAATACGTATGCGCCAACTTTTAACTCTTAGTTGCTGCAACGACCATTTCCCTCGCAGTTTCTACTCAAGCTATTAGAGTTTCAGCTAGGTGGGGAAACCTACCAAATGGCTCGGCGAAACAGGAAATATTACTTGATATCCAGAAACTGTCACAGGCCACCCAAATCAATACCTTAAAGAGGGGTCTGAAAAGGTCCAATCAAAAGCAGAAGAACTGTCGCATCATTGGCTCTTAATCGCAGAGACCTTATATGCACTGTCAGAAAAATTCTTCTATATACACTAAGTTATCGTTATTTTTTCACAAATAATTACCGTATTCCCAGAAAACGTATTTGATCTGTGAATTCATTCCGAGCGTCGAAAAATGAGGAAGAGATTCTGTTTATTTCTTGCACGCATGCGTATTGGGTCTGTTAGTAATAAATTCGAATTTATTTTTAAAATGAAAAGCAAAATATTCTATAGATTAAAATGTCTAATTTAGTTTAAAAAGACACAAATGTTTTCGTATTTAAAAATAAATAAGAATTACTTTCTTCATTCATTCAAAAATTCTCACGATTTGTTATTCATATTCAAAGTTGGATAAGTTGAATAAAGTTGAATTTACTAGGTTATTTATATAATAAATATTCCCATTTAAAATGTAGTTTAAGTGAACACATTTAAAAGATATTTTAATTAAAAAATAAAATGTAAAAAGAAAAAAAAATTGATATTATTCAAAAAAATCTTGTCGTAGAACATCCATATTTTTCTTCTAGCAATCTACGCAAATATAATTAAAATTCACATTTTTATACCATATTAATATAAACGTATAAAAACCCCAGCCACAGTTTCATTAAAGATGAAATCTTCCCGAAATTAACTTCAAAATTAAAAGCTCTTTAACGTAATAAACCAAATCACACTCATAAGAAATAAAGGGTTCTACTTCTAAGCACTTTTCTCCTGAGCAATCATGGCGCTGCGGAAGAGCGTTGGCCTTGTAATGCTGGGGTCGTGAGTTCGACCCTCGCCGCCGGCGTATTTATCTTTTCCAGACTTTTTTCAAAAGACGGATATTTTTCCTCTTTTGACGGAGAAAAAAATAAACAGATAGTCGTCAATATACAGACAATTTCTGGCAGCAGTGCCAGAAATTGCCAGTACTTTTTCTGCCAGTACTTTTTCTGTGAAAAGACGGAAGTTTTTTTGAGAGTGTGGAGGAAACCGCGTGTTCGGATATTAGCGAGAATAATATCATTACAGGTTGCTTTACAGCCAGTCGGAACTGAGAATCCCCTATAATAAGGCTCTTCCAAGATTCCAGCCAGTCGATACCTAACCATAACCTAGCTGTAACATAACTGTAACCTAATCGTAACCTGATGTTATTTTAACCGTAATGTAACCATTGCTTAATGGTAACTTAACCTTTTACTTAAAAGTACGTAACATCCGTAATCTAACCGTAACTTAAATATAACCTAACTATAATGTAACAGTAATTTAATCGTAACCTAATTATAACCTAATCGGGGGTGCAGACCGTACTTCTTTTCTTAATATATATCGTGCTGTTATTCGTTCTAAAATTGACTATGGCTGCCAGACCTACGGTTCTGCTTGCAATTCTGTTCTTAAAAAACTAGACACTGTGCACCATAGCGCACTCCGTGTTTGCTCTGGTGCTTTTCGTACATCACCAGTTCTAAGCATGTATGTTGACTGTTATGAACCTTCATTACACTATACTCGGGAAAATCTTTCTTTGGAGTTGTTTTACCGTATCCTTTCACACCCTGGTCATCCCTTCATACATTTCCTTTATATACTGACAATGATATTCTTTATCAGCATCGACCTTCTTGCACCCCAGCTTTTGGTGTCAGAATGAGGAACCTGACCAACAACAGCCCTATGAGTAATATTGAGGTTAGCCCTTGTCCATTACATATATATCCTCCTTGGAACCCATTTGCTATCAGCACCCTCAATCCCTTTAAAAGTTATGATAGGAAGAATTTACCCCCTTCTACATGTAAATAATTATTTGCTGCACATCGCGCTGATTGTAGTAATCACATGGACATTTACACAGATGGTTCTAAGAATGGGAGTTTTGTTGGTTGCGGTGTTTTTTGTGATGGTGTTTCTCTAAGTTATCGGCTTTATTCTCCAACTTCTATTTTTACAGCCGAATTGATAGCAATAGAGAGAGTGATGTTACACATATCTCATCATCATGACACTTCTTTTATCATCTATACTGACTCAAATAGTTCTATTGACGCACTTAAATCTTTTAAAAAGCATGCTTGTGTCTCTATTATCCTAGATCTTTATATTAAATTGATTAGACGTGGCTGTAATATTTTATTTTGCTGGGTACCTGGGCACATGGGCATTCCTGGTAATGAGAAAGCAGATGAGGCCGCAAAACTTGCTAGTAATGCTTTATGCCATAATATTCCATTCTCAGACATTAAATTAGATATTAAACATTTTATTCATTATAAATGGCAAGAAGACTGGAATTTAGAATACAATAATAAGCTGCACCTTATTAAACCTACAATTATGACCTGGCCTCCGACTTATCCAAGGAAAACTGACGTTCTTTTGACTCGTCTGAGAATTGGACACTCAAGTATCACACATAAACATCTCTTGCTTCGGGAGGATGCCCCCATGTATCCGAATTGTCATTTTAATATAATGACCATACATCATATTTTAAGTGACTGTCCTGGCCTCCGGCACTTGTACAGATTGTATTTTAATTCATCATCACCAATCTTGACAAATCTCATTGGGGAGACACCTCATGGGGCACTTTTTACCTTTTTAAAACATGCCAGACTCTATTCTGAAATATGATCTCTTCATTTGTACATAATTTTTTATGACTTGAACTCTTAACACTTTAATGACATCTGGATGGGATAGTACTTATATTTTAAATTTTACATTTGCCTGACTGTATCTGGATGGGATACCCCATCCAGACAGTCTTTTTTTGTCTCTTTTTTTGTCTTATTACTCATTGTTTTGGCGCAGCATGTCCCTCAGGGGATTTTGTGCCACTAAAATCCATACAACCAACCAACCAACTATAACCTAATCGGAACATAACCGTAACCTAACCGTGTATAGGTCGTATCTAATTACAATATAGCCTAATGTAGGCCGTACACTAAGGCAACTGAGCAATGTGCTGTATTATTTGGGAGAAGAGAAAAATCAAAACATAGGAAAAAACTGTTTCAATATGCTTTAAACATGTTTTTTCTCCAAAGTTAAGCAACATATTCGATGACTGGCATGAATGTGGGACCTGCTTAATTTTAACTTGATCGTAAATTAACTTTGACAAAACCATAACCTTACCATGGCCTAACTGTAATCTAACTTTAATAAAATTACCATCTAATCGTTACCTAACTACAACATAACTAATCAAATTGTAAGCTAAGTATAACGCAACAGTCCCCTATCCATATTCTATCAATAACTTAACCGTGCTTTAATGGCATCTTATCGATAACTTAACCGTAACCATACTGTAATATAACTGTAGTCTATCCGTACCTAATTATAACCGAATTTCAATGCAACTGTAAGCTATCCGTAATTTCCTCGCGATCTATCCGTAACCTAAATATAACCTAACCGTATCGTAAGTGGAACCTAACAGCAAGCTATCCGTAACCTAACTGTGACGTAACCGTAATCTAACTGTTACCTAATACTAATCCAATTGTAACTAATGTTAACCTAATTGTAACGTAATCACAAGCTAACTGTAACGTAACTGCAACTTTATCATGACCTAATTGCAGGGTTGGGTTTCTGACGTCAGAAACTGGTTTTTGACATGACAAGTGTCAAAAACTGGTTTAAACCGTCAAAAACTGGTTAAACCGTCAAAAACTGGCTTAAACCGTCAAAAACGTGTAATGCGCTTTAAACATTTTACGAACAAGAGAGAAACATTGAGTAATTTTTTATTTAAAATGAATTATACTGTAATTTAATAATTACAAAAAAATAAATTACTTTATTGCAATAAAACATTGTTTTTTAGAATGTTCAAACAGAAGAAAATGATTTTGTACAGTTAATAATCTGGATCAGTTTTACCCCACAGCATCCTATAGCACTTAACCAATTTAACACATTTATTTATACCCAAATGGTTTATGAGTTTAGAGTGTATGAAGCCAAAGTTACAAAATACTCTCTCAATTGGTGCTGAGCTAGCAGGGCTTGATAGCAGTAGCATTGCTAGTTGAGCAAGTTTGGAGGCAGGCCAAATTTTCAGATTTATGACAAGTTTTTTTTTCTTTTTTTTCCGGAAATGATAATATACAATACTGTAAAAGTGAATTTTTAATATTACATCTATTACTGTATATTTGTGACAGATGTTTAATGTGAAATTTTACAGATCAGTGTAGTATTTGAGGTTTCTGACGAGGTTTTTGACAAGAGGTTCAGCCATGACGGTTTAAACCACGGTTTTAACCGGATAAAACCGTACACTGTCAAAAACTTGCCAACCCTGCCTAATTGCAACCTAACTGTAATTTAAGTGTCACCTAACCATAATCCAACTGTAACCTAACAGTTACCTAATCGTAACATAAGATTAACTAACTGCAATTGTAATCTACCTTGATAACTGTAACCTAACCGCAACTTAATAGTAACCTAAAGTGAGGCGTTTAACACTTCACTGCACGATTTTTCTTTTCTTTATGAAAAAAAAATATTTTGATTACTTTAAGTTTAAGTAGTCACAAATGCAAGAAAAATAATAAAAAAATTCTGACTTCACATACATTTTTTAAATATGGATTTTTGTAGTATGTGCCATATGTGTCCCAAAGCACACAATGAGATGTTTAAATTTTTGCACAGAATGTGGCATGAAGCTCACAATACTTGTGTATAATAAATACAAAAAGTGTGTAATATGTATTTAAGAAATGAGAAGTCTTTAACCCTTTGAGGGGCAAGTAATTGCGTCACAGTTATGATGAATTCACACCGGAAGATCGCAAGTTATAAGCATTTTAAATTTTTCGACCCTCACCATGGGGGGGGTCTTCTTTGACTCAAAATTAACACTGTCTCATAATAAATTACCAAACAAAATTTGGCCGCTCTATGAAAATTAGATCGCGAGTTATAAGCATTTTAAATTTTTCGACCCTCACCGTGGGGGGTCTCCTGTCCCCAAAAATTAACACTGTTTCATAATAAATTACCAAACAAAATTAGGCCGCGCTACGAAAATTAGTTCGCGAGTTATAAGCATTTTAAATTTTTCGACCCTCACCGTGGGGGGGTCTCCTGTCTCCAAAAATTAACACTGTTTCATAATAAATTACCAAACAAAATTTGGCCGCGCTACGAAAATTAGATCGCGAGTTATAAGCATTTTAAATTTTTTTAACCCTCACCGTGGGGGGGGGGGTCTCCTGTCACCAAACACTAACACAGTCTCATAATAAATTACCAAACAAGATTTGGCCGCGCTACAAAAATTTGATCGCGAGTTATAAGCATTTTAAATTTTTCGATCCTCACCATGGGGCGGATCTCCAATCACCAAAAGCTACATTATCCATCCTTGTTTTATCTTAAGACGATTCTTTTCCATACAGATTCTACAAATTTGGAAAAAAAATATTATTTATATATTTTTTATTTATTTTATTTGTTTTTTTGTCTTTGATATTAATTCAAGTTTTTTTCTTTTTCTTTGATATTAATTCAAGTTACACTTTTTGAGCGTGATGACCGATTAAAAAAAAAAACAATTTTTTTTTCTTTTATAGAATAAATGAGAAGTTAATATCGTTTAAAATATTTTTATTATCTTACAATACATGTAGGTTGATCAGGAATTTGTATCATTGAAGCTATAGGTTTATGGTAACTGAAATAAGAAACGTAAGTTTGAGACTTGATATCCTTTAAATATCTGAAAAATACCGCGTCAATGTTTGCCGAAGTCTACCGAAGGATACCTTGCCGAAGTCTGCCGAACTGAAACGACGTTAGCCGGAGTGTTAGGTATTTTTTTTCTCGTTACGGAACTTCTAGATTCGGTCGCCGCGCTCAAAGCCTGCGATAAAAGCTATGCAATAGCTTAAAAATGGTTTTCAGAACATCCCCCCCCCCCCTCGACTTTACTCTTATGTCAGCCTCAAAATTGAAAATTGTTAAAGTTCCTTGCTGTATTTCTAACATACTTGTAAAAATAATCTAATATTCATTCCACCTGAAACTGAGAAAATATTTTACACCATTGTCCTAACACAACACAAAGTTTTCAAAATTTGCAACATATTTTTTACCGTCACATTTGTCACTACAAACAATAAGAAATTGTATATTATATCTATAAATTACTACGCTGAGATTTACTTCTATACCCTAACACATACATAATACCAAAATTTTCCCAAAATTTCCCCCCCCCCCAGACAGATAAATCGTAAATATGCAATTCCATTTTAAAAATTCCATTACGTTTTAATAACATTATAAATCAATTCTTGCTAAAATATAATTAGTAACTTATAAATTTAGTTACATTCTTAGACTTAATTCGGTTTAACTTGCAATTAATTACAAGTAACTTTTATATCAGTTTACAAAAAGGAGTTATAATGAACTCGTAATTAATTGCAATTTAATTTAAATACATTTCATAGAATTTAATTTAGATTTACTTGTATTAAATTACGCGAGTAAAAATTGTATTCTGTACAAACGTAAATTACATTTATTTGTAATACATTAGAATTTAATCTAAATTATATTTTTAAAGCTGTAATTAGAATTTCTAATAATCAATTACACTTTAAGCGCACAATACAATTAAAAATATAATCGGAATTGTCTTGTAATCAAATACAGGTTACTTGGATTATATAATTAAAAATGTAATCTGAATCATCTCGTAATTCATTTAAGGTTAATTTAATTATATAATTAAGAATGTATTCTGAATCGTATTGTAATCTAAATACAATTTAATCTAAATACAAATTAATCTAATTACATTTTAAATGATAAAAAGAGAATTGAATTGTAATTCTATTACGCGATAATCAAATTACGTATTTCAAAAGCGTATTTGAAATTACTTTGTAATTCTTCCCTGTTAATTAATTACACTGCGAGGAGATTATAATGTATTTTAATCTGTAATTTCATTTATTTGTAATTAGATTCTGCCCAACACTGAATCCAGCCTAGATTTCGCTCTATTATTAAACTTCTACGTCTCTTCTTCATAGAATTAAAAAAAATTCTAACTAATAAGAGAAATAATTCATGATTTAAAAAAATAGAGTATATGCTTGGAATTGAGCATTCTTACATTCATTACTTTCTTATAAGTACGTTATTTTTTCTGTTATGAAAACAAAGTTTTTAAAAGCATAACAATTTATTTGGTGAAGAAAAAATGCCTTTCTAGATGAAAGAATTGAAAGATTAGTCTAAAATAACTTCAAACTAAATGCTGATTAATTTACTTTTATATTTTTAGTTGCTGTTAAAGACTCTTTAATCTTTTCTTCACCTGTCATGTCTGACCGGGTGTCGGCCGCACATACAATCACTTTATCAAGTTTATGACTTAAATTGCAGAATTAGTTAAAACTCGATTTGCATAGTGAAACACAATCAATCTTCCAATTCATATATTGGCCTTCACATCTTTTCAGCAAGATTGAAAATCGCAACACATCATTCTTTAGTAATCACACAGCACATAATCAATTTGCCAGACACATATTTGGTTGCAAAAATAAGGCCAGATGGCTTTAAATCTGGCAACAAAAGTGCCTTTTAGAAGAGAGGTTTATAGGTTAAAGGTCCTGTTCACGTCATTTTGGCAAGCTTGAAAACTGAAACAGATTATTGTATGTTAGACAACCTGTATTTATATTGCAAGACACATATTTGATTGCAGAGTTAAGGCCAGATCGCTTTAAATCTGGCGAGTAAAATGCTGGTTAGAAGAATGATTCGATAAGTGTAGCGAACATTTTTTTTTCTTAAAAACCACTTTTCAAGCAAGCAATTTCATTATCATATTTTGAATCCGTCTGGCATAGTTAAGTGAAATAAAGGGGAGATATATTTCTTCTTATAAATCTTCCTTTAAACAAATACTACCATTGCCAGATTCAAAACCGTTTGACATTAATTTTGCAACGGAATTTGTATGAAACAAATTAATTAGATGTGTTTTGATAACAAAAGGTTAATATCTTACATTTTTCAAGTTTCCTGGAATAATGTGCAGAGGACATATATATACAGTGGCGGTTAAAAGTTTCCGGGCAGCAAAATTTTTTCAGTTAATTTATATGTATACCCATATGATGAGGAATTTCAAAGTGATACTTATACATTTTATTGACATGATAGTTAGGAACTTACTTATAGAAGAACGTGTAAGTATCAAGAAATTTAATTGACAAAATTAAGTATAAAGGAAAACGCATGCACTCAAAAGTATCCGGCCACCTTCAAGTTTGTAAAAAAGTGGTATTGTAATAGAAAATTACAGGGATCAACAACATTTACAATCAGTATTTTATCGTATTACTATTTTATTAGCTTTAGTAATAAGTACTGCGGCACAGCAACGTGACATTCATACAATCAACGGTTAAAGATCGTCTTTGGTGAGTTTTTTCCACATTTTTTGCAATTTTGGTGAAATTTCGGCTGAGTTGGAATATTTTTAGTTCCGCAGACTTTTGCCAACTTCTTTCCAAAGATTTTCTATTGGATTCATGTTGGGCGTTTGGGCTGACTATTTCAAAAACGAAATTTTTTGTGCGAAAACCATTGCTTATCGAGGCTTGCATACAATATTTATGTCGTTATCATGTTAAAGAAAAGAGTTGCGACCAATTTTTTTCTCTCATAAGCCAGAAAATGGTCTTGCAAGATATCTTTATACATTGTATCATTCACCTGGCTGTGGATTTCAAACAACGGACCGACACTTTTTGAAGAAAATACTCCCCACGGCATAACGTGCCCTCCGCCATGCTTCATTGTAGGAATAAAATAGGTCGACTGATATCTTTTGTTGTTAGGTCATCGGACGTTGTGTTTGCCATCACTTCCAAAACTGTTTCGAATTCGATTGATGGAGAAATAGAACTTTTCTCCAATTTTCACTCAACCAGATTTTGTGTTTTTATTTTTTTTTTTTTATTATTTATTTTTTTTTTGAAAACGCTGGTCGGGTACGTTGATTTTTTTTTAGGAAAAATTTTTGGACACCGACTCTTCCAAAAAAGTTGTGTATCACGTCAGCATCATGACACGGTAGACCAACTTATTTCAGCAATATTTCCATACCGTAAATCCCACTATATTGCAATGGAATTTTCATCCGGATTATCAATTGTTTTCTCTTTATAATACTGTCCACAGGTTTAGTAATTTTCCATAGTCTCCCGGTTTGGTTTGGTTTATTTTTGTCGTCCGATTATCTACACTAGGGATATAGGACCAGGGGGGAGTGCCCTTCGTGGGGGTCTTTCTAAGGGAACCTAACCCGTATTTACGCAAGGTTCGAAGAAAACCACGAAAACTCCGAACGGTTAGGCCGACGGCCGCGATTGGGTTCGAACCCAGCACCTGCCGTCTACCAGTTGAGAGGTCAGAACCTCTCGGCCACTGGTGGGGCCCATAGTCTCCCGGACCTCTGAAAGTTCTGAAGGGCATGACCATCTTTACATAATTTATAAATATTGTTTACAGTCGATATCACCGATCGATAACTTAATTACCGCAATATCTCGAGAAGATTGGCCTTGTTGCGAAATCTCCTCCGATGAAAGTGACGTTTGTTTCACGTCTGCGAGCGAGCGATGTATTTATAATGTATTTATATGATGCTAAGTGGCAACTAGTTTCGTTGCCTTGACGACCAGTGTTTTGGAATGATTTTAGTTTAGTTTTTTATTAGAGTAATTGAATTTAATGGATCTTTGGAATGTTACATTAATTGAATAATAGTGGAAATACCAGAATGTCTGGTATTGTACATATTTGTAAATATTTCATCACATTTTGAATAAACTTATTATGAAACAAGAAAATCTTCTGATATGGATATAAGTATCTCTTCATGGTGTCCCAAGACATGATGTGTATGCTAGAAATTTAGCTGTTTATGAAGACGATTTTCACGCTCTATGGAATATGATATATTTTTTTTCTCTGGAAATTATGAGAGCAGATACATCTTTTAAAGAATTTATCTGGCGAATCTGACGGGTTTGAAATTCGCGGCCACGAGAGATTGAGTTAAGATCAATTTGATTATTAATTTATAAATTTGCATGGAATTTCGTTTGAAAATAATTAAATAGAATGTTTTGGTTTCGTTATGAAATTTATTGTTTTAGTTCCGAAATTGATAAATTAATTATTTTAATCTCGGATTAAGAATAGATGATTATAGAAATTTAGTTTAGTTTGGAAATATTTAATGATATTATACTAGGAAATATTTTATTATATCGTTTTGAATATGGATCTGGAAAAAATAAAAAAGAAACGTACTTCCGTTCGAGGGAGTACAACGAAACTAATTCCTAAAATTGAATCTATTTTGAAGAATAATGATATGGAAATTTCTTTGAAAATAGAAGAAATTAAAGATTGTCAGGAACAAATAAATGAAAAATTTTCGGAACTAAAAGAGCTAGATAAAGAAATTTTTGAGCTCACGGATATTAAAGAGGTTGAAAATGAAGTTTCATGTTGAGAAGAATATATAGATAAGATAGTTAAATATCGAGGTAGAATGACGCGTTTTATAAAAGAAAATGACATTAAATCTAATGATACTGCATCTAAGGATAAGCCAGCGATATGTAACAATGATCTTTCACACGCGATCTTGCATAACGAAACCAGAACACTTAAATTGCCAAAATTGAATATAGTTAAGTTTTATGGGGACTGTAGTCAGTGGCTAGATTTTTGGAACTCATATGAGGTTGCTGTTCATAATAACGACTCATTGAGTAAAATCGAGAAATTCACTTATTTAAAGACGTATTTAGGTGGATTAGCATTAAGTGCTGTTTCTGGCTTTTCGCTAACGAATGATAATTATGATTCATCAATTCAATTATTGAAAAGTAGATTTGGGAGATCGGATTTAATAATTAGTTCCCATATGAACAAGCTTTTGCTTACGGAACCTGTAAGGAATTCTTCAAATGTAGTATGGTTAAGAAAAATGTATGATGCGATTGAAGTACAGATCCGATCACTACAATCGCTTGATGTTGCAACTGAAACATACAGTAACTTGTTATGTCCGGTGATTTTACAGAAAATTCCCGAAGATTTAAGTTTGAGTTATAATAGGAATCGGGAAACGAGTGAATTATTTGATATTAAGAATTTAATGGAATTTTTGAGGAAGGAGGTAGAATGTCGGGAAACATTGTTATTGTTAGCTAATTCTAAGGGTGGGAATGTAAACGAATCAACATTCCGTAATAAGGAAATAATTCAAAACAGTAAAAATAAATATTATTTGAATCAGAAAAGAAATGATAACACAAGGCTTTCTTCAGCCGCTGTCTTAACAACTGCTACGAATGAAACTTGCATTTTTTGTCTTGATAAGAATCACGCAAGTATGAACTGTCCTTTGACAATAAATGAAAGAAAAAATTCTCTTAAAAGTAATGGTCGTTGTTTTATTTGCCTTAAACGAAAACACATCGCTAAATTTTGTTTAAAAAAAATCAGTTATGCAAAATTCGTAAATTGCGTCACAATGAATTAATTTGCGACAAATCGCTGACCTCCGTTAAAAATAATTCGGATAATCCAAATTCTGACTCGACGCCAGATATTGTGACGTCATTAGCTTCCACCAGATGTTTCAAAAATAAAAGGGAAAGAAAAGAATGTTCTCCTGTTTTGTTGCAGACACTCAGTGCAATAGCAAAGGGAAACAAAAAATCTAAAATTGTTCGTGTTTTGTTAGATGGGGGATTGAATCGGACTTTTGTTGAAAAACGGATTGTGGATTCGTTAGGTTTAAAGATCATAAAAAGAGAAACATTTCGAATTCATTCCTTTGCGGATAAACAAACTAAATCAATTCAGTGTTATGATATAGTAGAAATTGAATTGGAAAATATAACAGATTCTCATAAATGCATCAAAATACAAGCCGTGGTGATTGATAAGATTACGCATGGAAAAATTGAAATTCCTTCCCAATGGGTTAAGAATCTTGCACTACGTCAAGGAATTGAATTATCTGATAATGCAACTAGTAAAGATATACACATTTTGATCGGTTCAGACTATATATGGGAAGTTTTGTGTGATAAAATTGTTAGATTAAGTAGATGTTTGGTTGCAACAGAGAGTTTGTTCGGATTTGTAGTTCAAGGTAGGGAAGGAAATTCGGAATCTAGAGATATTTTGGTAAATCATGCGATTGTTATGAGGGAAGAGTTAGAATATGAGAGAGTTAAAAAGTTATGGGAATTGGAGGCAATAGGAATAAAACCAGATAAGGAAATGTCGCGATCAGATTTAGACATTATCAATAAATTTGAACAAAATACCTTATATAAAAATAACAGATATGAAACTAGGCTGTTGTGGAAGGAAAATTTTAAGGAGCTTAAAAGTAATTATGAGATTACAGAACGGCGTTTGATAAGCCTATGCAATAAATTTCGTCGCGATCCTGATTTTATCCTACATTAAATATAAGGATATTATTGAGGAACAGCTAAAAGAGGGTATAATTGAACAAGTTGAATGTCAATCCGAACTTGATAAAGATAAGGGATATTTTATGCCTCACCATGCAGTAGTGCGCGAATCTAAAAAAAGTACTAAAGTTAGGATTGTGTACGATGCGTCTTCCAAGGATAAACATGAACAATCTCTTAACGATTGTTTAGATAGTGGTCCCAATCTTAATCCAGATTTACTTAAAATTATTTTAAAATTTCGCTATCATCGAATTGCTTTTTGCGCGGACATACAAAGAGCCTTTCTTGAGGTCGGTATTGTAGAGGAAGATAGGAAATTTTTACAGTTTTTATGGTATAGGGGTGGGGCAGATCTCGATTTCTGTGGCCGTGATGTCAGAATTCTAAGATTCGCCAGAGCAGCCTTCGGTGTTAAATGTAGTCCATTCCTTTTGAGCGGTACAATTAGACTGCATTTGAAGAAATATAAAACTTCGAATCCAAAGGCATATAATATTCTGAAAGAACTATATGTCGACGACCTAATTAATGGAACGGACACTGTAGAAGAAGCCATTACGGTAACTAAAGATGCCGTATCTATTCTAAAGGCAGCCAACATGAATTTAAGGCGATGGCCTTCTAATTCGCTAAATTTAACTGAACAATGGAAGAATAATAACCTAGAATGTAGTGAAGATCCTGTTGATTCTAATGTGTCCTTAAAGATTTTGGCTTTAATTTGGAATAATAATTCTGACACTCATAAAATTGAATTGAGTCCATTATTGAAGATAATGAATACAACAGCAACAAAACGCCAGGTATTGAGCGTATGTGGTATGCTATTTGACCCTATAGGTCTGATAAATCCATTCACAATACGAATTAAACTATTAATGCAAACGTTGTGGCAAAAGGGTATTAAATGGGACGAAAATATTTCATTAGATTTGGAAGTACAATTCAAAAAATATCTACATGAAATACCGGATTTGAGGCCACTTGAAATGCCTAGGCCATATTTCGATGAAGTACAAATAGAAAAAATTGAAATCCACATATTTTCGGACGCAAGTCCTAAAGCCTACGGTTCTGTTGCATATTTTAAATGCCATTGTCAAGGGAAAACACTGACTAGTTTTATCATTTCTAAATCTCGAATTGCACCGCTCAAGAAAATAACGTTGCCTAGACTCGAATTATTGGGAACTTTGATTTCGGCAAGACTATCATCATATCTACGATCTACCTTTCCGACAGTACCTGAAAATAACATCTTTTTTTGGACTGATTCAGAAATATGTTTGTACTGGATCAAAGGTAAAGCCGATGACTACAAACAATTCATATGCAACCGAATTATAGAAATTCAAGAAAAGACAAATCCCTTGAATTGGAATTTTTGTGATGGAAAGTCAAATCCAGCGGATAAACTGACTCGTGGTGTAAGTGCTCGATCTTTAATCAATGAGGAGATTTGGTGGAAGGGTCCTTCTTGGCTTCATGAAATTGATATGAATAGTTTTGATGGCAACTACATTGACAAAGACATTCCAGATTTTGAAAAGGAAAAGAGAAAAGGTTATCTTGTGCTGCAGGCGTTCGTAGAATTGACTGAACCGTTATTGAATCTGAACAAATATAGTAACTTAAGTAAGATTTTAAGAATTACAGCATACGTTTTTCGATTTGTCCATAATTGCAAAAGGAAAAATGAAAATTTCACAGGAGTATTAACAACAACGGAACTGTTTAATGCTGAAGAATATTGGGTACGCTATATTCAACAGATCGAGTTTAAACATGAATATTGTCTTCTTAAGGCAGGGAGAACCATCAAAACCGACTCACGACTGTATTCTTTAAATCCTTTTTTGACTGAAAGTGGAATAATCTGCCTGGGTGGTAGACTGCAGCAATCAAATTTTCAATTTTACGAAAAACATCCTAAATTATTACCCGGCAAAGGAAGATTTACCGAACTTTTAATTATAAGAGAACATGAAAATTTGTTGCACTAAGGAGTTTCGGACACACTGACCCAGATACGTGAAAATTATTGGATCCTTAGAGGTCGCCAAATCTTGTAGTCTTGTCTAAATAAGTGCCTAATTTGTAAAAAATTTAAAGCTAAACCTGGCAATCAAGTGATAGCTCCATTATCACTTAATAGAATCCATGAATCTAAACCGTTTGAAGTTACTGGTATCGACTTCGCAGGGCCTTTATATGCTAAAGACAAAGGCAAAGTGTACATTGCACTTTTCACATGTGCTGTTACTCGCGCCATCCATTTGGAAATCGTTAGTAGCCTTCACACTGAACAATTCTTGATGGCGTTCAGAAGATTTGTCTCTCGAAGAGGGATATGCAGAACTGTTAACTGCGATAATGCCAAAACATTCAAGGCAGCTGAAAATGAGCTAAAAACACTCTACGCGAACGTTGCAGATCCAAATGTCCAAAATTACTTTGGAAAAAAGGGCATAAAATTTATATATATTGTTGAAAGAGCAGCTTGGTGGGGTGGTTATTGGGAGAGGATGGTTAAGATGACTAAAATTATATTAAGGAAAATATTAGGGAGGGCTTTATTATCATTTGAAGAATTACAAACTATTCTGACCGAAATTGAGGCAATTTTAAATTCTCGGCCCATTACGTATGTGTATAACGATGCTTCAGAACCATCACCTCTCACCCCATCACATTTTTTAATCGGGGAAAGGATAACATCTTTACCTCACCACCAGGCTGGTCGTAACAATGAGCAGATCTTCTCCAGCTCAAAAAGATTTTTATTGAAAAGATATTTGTATAGAGAAAAATTGTTGAACCAATTTTGGAAACGTTGGAAGGGAGAATATCTGCTCCAATTAAAAGGTATACATAATGTACATCCCATAAGTGAAAATTGTGAATTTAATGTAAATGATGTAGTTTTAGTAGGTGACGACAAAGTTCCGAGACATTTGTGGAAATTAGCTAAAATCACCGAACTTTTCAAGGGACGAGATGAAAAGGTCAGAAGTGTAATGTTGAAGACAGCATCAGGGTTTATAAAACGACCCATACAACTGATTTATAAGTTAGAACTTTAATTAATATATTATAATTTCTCTAAGTAAGTAAAATAATTGTATTTGTTATATATATTTATCTTATTATTGTTCATTATTGTTTGCATTTAATTTTGATGAATGTATTCATGGGGGGGGGGGGGAAGGATGTTGCGAAATCTCCTCCGATGAAAGTGACATTTGTTTCTCGTCTGCGAGCGAGCGATGTATTTATAATGTATTTATATGATGCTAAGTGGCAACTAGTTTCGTTGCCTTGACGACCAGTGTTTTGGAATGTTTTTAGTTTAATTTTTTATTAGAGTAATTGAATTTAATGGATCTTTGGAATGTTACATTAATTGAATAATAGTGGAAATACCAGAATGTCTGGTATTGTACTATTTGTAAATATTTCAACACATTTTGAATAAACTTATTATGAAACAAGAAAACCTTCTGATATGGATATAAGTATCTCTTCAGGCCTTTTAGTGACAAACTAATCACTCATTTATGAACAATAACTGTTGAAATTTTCAATTTTGAATTCAAACTATGCTGTACACGATGATTCATTCATAAAAACAATCAAAAAACACTTTACCGATAGAAAAACTAAAGAATGATAAGTGACCGGAAACTTTTGCACACGTGAACTTTGAATTCTATCCCTTTGCATGAAGCATCTTCAGTATCCAATCAAAACGATCACGTGGTCAGAGGTCATTCACATATTCCTAACTTTTGAAGCAATTGTGCTTCTTCTTTGCTGAAACCTTTTGGTAAATAAATCGAAGAAACTAACTGGCCGGAAACTTTTGACCGCCATTGTATATATATATATATATATATATATATATATGATATATATACCTATATATAAGCCATTCTTTTAACAAGCACTGTTGTTGTCAGATTTAAAGCCGTCTGTCATTAACTTTGCAACCGAATATGTGTTTAGCAAATTAATTATAAGTTATCGGATTGCGAAATAGTAATATGTTGCAGTTTTCAAGCTTTCTAAAATGACCTGGAGAAGACATTTTTTTAAACCTATAAACCGCTTTTCTAATAGGCACGATTGTTGCCAGATTTAAGGCCGTCTGGCATTAACTTTGCAACCTAATTTGAGTCTGGAAATTAATTAAAGGTTGTCTGATTGTCAAAGAATAATATGAAGCGATTTTCAAGTTTCATAAAATGATTTGAAAGGAACATATATATATTTAACTTCTAAATCACTCTTCTAATAGGCACTATCGTTGTTAATTTTAAGACCGTCGGTCGTTAAACTTTCAATCGAATTTGTGACTTGGAAATTGATTATAGGTTGTCTGACAGCCAAAGAGTGCTTGCTATGTTACAGTTTTCAAGGTTGCTAAAAAGACGTGAAGATAACTTTTTTTTACTTTTAAATCAGGATCTGGCAACAAATCGTAATATGTAAGCTATTTGTTCGGAATTAGCTATACTTTTTATTTTGTGTAATTGGAGTTCTTAGAAATCAATTATTGTTAAAAAGTTAATAGATTACAATTTATATAATCAAAAGACAATTATATATATATATATGTTTTTTTTTTCATGCCAATTTTTCAAAGCAAACTTCTTTGAACTCACTCTTACAGAAAAGGAATGTCAAAGTTAGGTTATAAATGATTAATGTTTGGCCTAATTTAAAAGATCATAAATTTTATTTTAGACTTGAATCCATCCTTAGACTTTTTTCTATATGTAATTTTCGTTCTATCTTTTCGTCACAAAATTAAAACTTTTCTAACTGATAAACGAACAAATTAATCATTTTAAAATGTAACTTGTACTTTAGATTAGACATTCTTTTGAAATTACATATCTCTTTCTAAAGGGCTGTTGAGATATTTTGTAAGTTTGTAAAAGAATTATAAAATATTTGGTAAAAAAAAAAAAGTGATGACTCAAACTAGAGATTTGAAAGATTAATGTAAGAAGAAGTAATTTCAAACTAGAAGCTGTAGAATTTACGTTTATTTTTTTAGAAGAGTTTAAAAACCCTTAAATCCTTTCCTCGCCTTATTGATCAGTTTGGAAAATCTTTTCACTTTGATGAAAGTTTTAAAACTTTTGTCCGCAGAAGATTTTTTTAAAAGAGTTTTTTTGTTTCTGAAATCAAATGATGTACATTTAATGTCATATCCTTTTGTAAGGAAATATATTTTCATTTACGTATTCGGGTTCATAAATTAAAATTCAAACACAAAATGCTAATTTTTAAAAAACTAAATTGAATTATGAGTGTCAAAATAAACAAAGAGCAATTATAACAAACAAACGTAGCCATATATGTAGCTTGTCTGTATGACCTCACTGTAATGTCACGCATTATCAATGATAAACCAAAGTGTAACAACTTTTAGTCATCATAATGTCACTATCAAGTGATCATTTTAAATCTGGTGATGTTTCGTGGAAGTCACCTGAGTATTCTGATGTGACTGTCTATAGAGACTGCATTGTGAAGTCAGAATGACATCGTGACATTTGCGTTGTGATTGTCTCCAAATGACATGAAAACAATGACTTTTCATAAAGCTTCAGCTGTAGTGACTCTGCGCATTGAAACATGGGATACATGAGTCTCTAGGTGATATTATTGTAACGTCACTTAGTGATTTGTCACATTACAACGGACATGGGACTTGACAGTGGAATCTCCAAATGACGTTCATATGAAAGATGTAGGTAACTTAATTGTAATGTCACCTGGTAAATCCTCAGAAAGAAATAGTCACAGTGGCTTCATAGTGCCGTCATCTAATAGTGGTCACGAGTAATAATGGCACAAAGTTTCAACATTTGATCATTCACAATAAACTTTTGTCTCCAGGAAATTAATATTTTGTATTTGTCCCGTATTGGTTTGCAGGTAAATGACAATTTTGCACCAATTGCGGAATGGCGTAGTTGCTTTTATAGAGGCACACGGCAAAACTGCATTTTAGTTTCCAAAAGTCTCCAATATTTTCTTTGACATTTAAATAAAAAAGGGATATTTTATGGGACTTAGTATTGGAAACCACTGCAATTAGCACTTCATAAATTCTGTTCTGAATTATCTGAATTTCTTACTCTAATTTACTTAAATGCCATTCAAAATCCGTAAGACGATCAAAATTTTAAATTTTGAATTAATGCACTCATACCATAATAAACTAAGAGCCACTCAAAAATGCAGCTTACGTTGTTCTGTTGCTGGACTTCAATCGTTACTATCACAGATACACTGGTCTGCCTGTTTTTTCACCATCACTAATTACCACTGTGTGCTTGGCTCGCCGCTGGCCCCTCCAAGGTGTCTGCCGCTGATCTCGGCCCTCCAAACACTGTCTCCCTGGAATTGGTCACGCTCGTACTCGCCTCAGCCTCGGTGCTGTGCCTTCCTTCCTAAGTTCGCTGTCTCTTTGGGGTCCTTCCTTGCCTGGCTTTTCCGAAGCACTCCATTCGGGGAAACTGTTTCTCTTGAGCTCACACTCCGATGTTTGCCTTTCTTATCCTGTTGTCGTTCGGGATGAACTCCTTTTTCGGACTATCTCTACACTATCTAACAATAGTCTTTATTGAAACCGGTGTGCTGCCACCAGTTTGTAGAGCCTTCAATGAAGACCGGGTAGCGTGGTGCGATTACTTCGATAAGGCGTTGACTCATGTATGAATTAATAGAAATATTTTATTAAATGTAATGATAAATTCTTGGGTACATAAGTCACATTGACAAACATTAATAATTTAGATTATGAAGGAATTTTAGTTTCAATAAAAGTCAGTCATATGAAGAATAAAGTCAAATAGTCCCTAACTAAAGAAAATCAGTCTCTATTGTAATTTCACAATGAGCATTCAAATGACCTATTCGTTACTAGGTGATACCTTGGTTCATTAATGACTTGGCTTCAGTCACTTTTTCCTACTCCCATATCCGGAGTGATATACCTTGACGCTCA
The DNA here is from genome assembly GCA_964019185.1 of Maratus speculifer. Taxonomy (NCBI): domain Eukaryota; kingdom Metazoa; phylum Arthropoda; class Arachnida; order Araneae; family Salticidae; genus Maratus; species Maratus speculifer. The sequence goes on along the minus strand of OZ025295.1, from coordinate 298,323,092 downwards.
GCTAATCCGCTGAACCCAAGCCTCTTTCCTGGAGAGAAAATCCCTCTCCTCCAAACAGGTATCCTAACCTTTTTCTCTGGCTTCGAGAACAAGACTCCCTCTTCTCTCCTCATCATGTTTTCCCGACCCTCCGTAAAAACTTTCCGTTATTTTTTGTCCACTTGGAGCTTATTTTTCTTATGTCATTAACAAATTGTCTTCTTATTGGTCGAGCCAAGTTTCATTTTTGCTGTGCAATATTTTGGGTCAGACCGTGGGATATTTTCTGAGTTTCGCCGAACCGGTGACTTCAAAGGGGCGACTCTCTGGCGCGCTCTTTCTCTGCTCGTCTGAAAAACTGTCTATCGCGAAGATGAATTGTGATGCATTTCTTCTTTCTACTTTTCCGGCCATATGTGGACTTTTTTTTCATTTTTGGACTATTTGAGAGTTTTTCTCTCGCAAATACATACAATTTCTTACACGTTCTTGAACAGAAGTTTGCTTAATTTCTTGAAAGAGCGATTGTATATTTTTCTTATTGATAGGTAAATATCTAAAAACTAATTAAAAAATGAAAATAGCTCCAGTAAATCTTATGCTGAAAGATCAAAGCAAAAATGTTTAAAAATTTGTAAAAGTTTTGTAAAAAATTACATTTGTACAAAAATAAAATTTTTATTTAAAAGATAAAAAAAAATTTATTTGACTGTTGGTTGATGCTGCGATCCTTTCTTAGGAAAATTTATAATATTCTTTAGTAATGTTAAAGAAAAACTCTCCACGGATCTTCAGAACGAAAATATATTTCGAAACAGCGAACGTGAAAGGAGTTCTTGTGCGATTTGTCAGATGTGGAGAATGCCTCAGCAAGCACAAGAAATCATTCTTTTCTTGCTTGGATAACGGATTGTACTATCAACGCGACTTTTAAAAGCTTCATAGTAATGCACAGGAAAAGAAGATACCCTTTTTTTAAGATTTGCGTTAGTATTTAAGTTGTAAAATGATAGATTGGTCAAATGAAATAGTTTTCGATGTGAAAATGTCATACAATGTTTTCAAGGAGAAAATAAAGTCCCGGAAACAGTTATTACCTTCTTACTAGAAACTTCTAAAATATCTCCTCAATGTTTATCAATTTCGTAAAAAGCAAAATGATTTAATATATTTAAAACGCACCCAAAACTGTGTTTCCTCCTAAACATTATGTAATGGAATACTTTTGTGTGTCCCTGTAAAATAAAAATAAATTTACATTTTGCACCCCATATTGTGCAGAATGTATATTTTAGTATATGCTTCATAGATGCATATTAATTTCTTTATATTCGAAAGAGTGTAACATCATTAAAATGCACTTGAAACTATTTTTTTTTTCATTGGCCGTCATGTAATGGAATACTTTTGGCAGTCTCTGTAACTGAACTATGCATCCAATTTTCATAAAATTTGAAATGACTCGACAAAATTATACAACAAATATATACATTAAGTTTCAAATCATTCGGTTGGGTAGTTTTTACTCTGTTATACGCAGACAGACGGACGGTTTGAACGATGACAATATAGTGCTACATATTTACATAATTACGAACACACCTAAAAATTAAAATAGCTTCTTTAGATCCTATGCTGAAGAATTAAAGGAAATATATTTACATTCAGATAAAAAATATTTACTTTGACTATCGATAGATGCAGCGATCATTTCTCAGAAATAATCTTTAATCTTCTTTAGTAATGTTACAGAAAAACACTCCACGGGTCTTCAGAGCGGGAATATATTTCAAAACAGCGAATGTGAAAGGGCCTTGTACCATTTGTCAGATGTGAAGAATGCCTCAGCGAGCACAAGAAAAATTCTTTTCTTGCTGGGTTAACGGATTGTACTGTCAACGCGACTTGAAAGAATTCCATATTAATGGATAAGAAAAGAAAAATAGACCTTTTTTTAGTTTTCTCTTTCAGAATTTGCGTTAATATTTGAATTGTAAAATGATAAATTTATGGAATGAAATAGTTTTTGATGTAAAAATATCATACAATAGTTTTAGGGGAAAAAATAATTTTTTTCCCTTCTTTAGACTTGAAAATAAATGAATTTCTAAGAAAAGAATGATATCGATTAGAATGCAAGTAATAAGATACAATACTTTTCTGCTGCATGAACGTACACTGAACAAAAAATGGACGATTTTACGAAGAATGTACTGTCAATCCGGGCGCCAATACAATTTACCATTTTTTAAGGAAAAATTCCCTTAAATTCCAGAAATCTCTGAAATAACGGACAATTCTCTGGAATTTACGGAACTTTTTCCGTTAAAAAACAGTTCATTGTACTGGTGTCCCGATTGCAAGTCTCCGTTAAATCCTCGTTTTTTATTATTTTTTTATGTTTTTGTTATTTTTTTTTTCTTACAGTGTAACATTCCGACTTTTTCGATCGATCAATCTATGTCAGTTGGAATCGGAGGATAATGGAATATGCACACTTGTGTTAAATACATTTTTAATTTATTTTAAATTTTCTGGCGACTAGGACCGCGAATTAACGAAAACCGTTCTTGAACAAAAGTATATTTTATTTCTTAAAAGAACGACTGTATATTTGTCTTATTGAATAGTAAATAACTAAAAATTAATTAAAAATGAAAATAGCTCCAGTAGATCTTATGCTGAAGGATTAAAGTAAATATATTTATAGTTGTATGTGTATTAAAAAATAAAGTTTTTATTATAACCGCTAAAAAATCTTCAGTTTTACTATCGGTCGGTGTTCCGACAATTTCTCGGAAATAATCTTTTAATCTTCTTCAGTAACGTTGAATGAAAACACTCCACATGTCTTTCAGAGCGAGAATATATTTCAAAACAACGAACGTGAAAGGGCCTTGTACCATTTGTCAGCTGTGGAGAATGCCTCAGCGAGCACAAAAAATCATTCTTTTCTTGCTCGGATAACGGATTGTACTGTCAACGCGACTTTAAAAAGTTCGATATTAATGGGAAAAAATACTCTTTTTCGTTTATTTTATTTATTTTATTTATTTATTTGTTTATTTATTTATTTATTTATTGGAATTGGCGTTAATATTTGAATTATAAAATGATATAGATTTGTAGAATGGAATAGTTTTTGGTGTGAAAATGTCATTACAGTGCTCTCGAAGAAAAAAAAAATCATTCCGGTGATAATTATTTCCTTCTTTAGACTAACAAATAAATAAATTTCTAGGAAAAACAAATGATATAGGCTTAAATGCGAGTAATAAGATGCAATTACTTTTCTGCTGCATGAACGTAATATGCCGACTTTTTCGATCATTCAATTTATGTCAATCGGAATCCGAAGATAATGGAATATCATGCATATTTCGGTTAAATATATTTTTAATTTATGTTTTCTGGCGTCTAGAACTTGAAAATCATTCTTGAAAAAAATATATTTAATTTCTAGAAAGAACGAAAAAAGCTAAAAATTAAAGATAAAACAAAACATTTAAATTCCAGTTCTTAACTGAAGCTGCATTATCATGAGTGTCCTATTTACAGATATAAAATCGAAGCAAAGGAAAGTATAGGTAACCATTCTGGTACAAACCGAACCATCTATAAAAGGTGTTCTGAGGTAACAACGACTAATTTGATAATAATTCCAAGTGCTAATATTACGCATAATTATGCAATAATTCGGGAAGTAGCCCCTATGGGTTCCGCACAGAAGGACTCTGAGTCATCTGATTCACAAACAACAGCCAAAAGTTAATTTGTTCCATTTTTAGGCCTTATCGTTTTAATGAAGCACAAAAAGTCGACAATTGCTCTAAAATTTGTGAGGCAAGTTCTATGATGTAAAGCTTATATATTTATCAGGAAATACTTTGTTTACTACATACATTTGTAGTGCATTTCATGTACTTTCAAAATATTGCGGAAGATATTGCATGTATTCGGGAGATAATTTGAAGTTTAAATGTACTGCGCAATAAGTATACCTGGATAATAACGCCATTCCGTGGTGTTATTACCGCGAATGATTTTTTTAATGACAGAATTACATCTGAAGAGGGTTAATTTTTTCTTTGTGCATGAGACAGCATTACTTTCATTGTTGAAATGGTTAGATTAAAGGGGTGCGCTTCAGCTTGTTCTCTTTCGCCTTACCTTTCGTTTCAGTCGTACCACTACTTTCAAAATAAAAGCACATCTTCTTTGCACCTAACGAAGATAGACTCAAATCTTTCGAAAGGCTCAGCATATTTAAGATTTTTTATTGTGTTTTAAGAAATTTTTCTATTTATAAAGTAGATAATATTATTTGGAGCTTCAAGCAAATTTGCAGCAAAAAATATAAAAATCAGCAAAATGACAGCCATTTAAGCTGTATGTATATATATATATATATATATATATATACATATATATATATATATATATATATATATATATATACAGGGTGGTCAGTCCGCTCAACCCATCGAAATGAAATTTCAGATATAGCTATTCAGAGGTATGAGCTCGAGATTCTGTGAATGACAACAAAATGGCGCTCACGGTTACGGTTATAGTTACAGAAACTCGAAAATTTCCAATGGCAACACCCTTTTTTTATCGCAAAATGCTCAGCGCATGCGAAAACCCTAGAAAGCGTTGGAACCGTACGAGTATCACAAGAAACGGACATGTTATGCACGCACAAAAAACCGTTCTGGGAATCCTTCCCCCCCTCCCCCCATAGAAAAAAATCGATTGGGGCGCAAGGAGGAAATTTGCATATGACGCAGAGTCAGTACACTAATAACTGATTACAATACAGATCGGAGAAACTAAAACTTTTATTTTGATTAAACATTTTCCACATGGGTGCCATCACAGGCATGGCACCCATGTGGAAAATGTTTAATGTGGAAAATGTTAATTTTCGAGTTTCTGTAACTATAACCGTAACTGTCAGCGCCATTTTGTTGCCGTTCACAGAATCTCGAGCTCATACCTCTGAACAGATATATCTGAAATTTCACCTCGATCGGTTGAGCGGACTGGCCGCTAGAGCTCCATATATCGGCAAAGTTTTTTTTATGACCACCCTGTATATATATATATATATAAATTTCTGATCATTTCTAAGATCTAAAAGAGATTTTTTTTTTTAAAGTAGCTTAAAGTGCTCCAAGCTCTTACAAATTGTATTATCTTAAATTTAAATAAAAATTAACAAGATCTGTTTAATAGTTTTGTGTTCTAATCCGCCCAGTTTGGAAAAAGAATCTTTTTGCGTGAAATGCGTTTACAGTCTTCCAAAACAGTGTAAGCCTAAGTACGCGTTGTACAAAATGTCTAAATAACTACAAAAGAACTCTGAATTAGAAGAAATCGTTTTACAGTGATAATCGACTGATTTTATGGAATAAAAAAATGTAAAAAAGAAAAATCGATATTTTTCAACCGAAAAAAACGCAAGTCCATCAACTTTCGGGTCGGCGTTTAGAAAAAAATTACTTTTACTTTAATAACATTAACACTAGCTATCCAAATAGATTAATTAGTGGTTAACGAGTATTTCATTGTCTGAAAGATAACAAATGTTGTTGTTTTGCGTTCTATTCAATACATATTTATAAGACAATAAGCTAAGGAATGATTTTTGGAGATGTTTACAAAATACTGTATTACAATAAGATTTAACTTATATGACAACTTTCTAATACTTTTTGCGCTTTATTACTCAAGATTTTTTAAGGAAAGTCACTTTTATTTTAAAATTACAGAGTGAAATGTTTATTTCAAAATAAAAGAATCGCAAAAGGTGCAAAGAGAATTAAGCAAATAATAATAATTATAATTATAACTGAATTCCTAAACGTAAATGAAGTCATATAGTAAATGCATACACATATATTGACATTACTAGATGTAAATAGTAACAAAAGTATTTATTAAAAGAAAATAATACCCATTAAAAGACATCTACTATTAATAGTAAACCATACCCGAAACGATTCAAAAGGATTCAAAAGTTTAAGATAAAAAGTTAAACTTGAAAATTCCCATAAAATATAAAGCTCTAACAAAAGAAAATATTTAGAAAAAAAATATATATGAACAATCCGTGTTGAATGATTCTCAAAATAGATATAAAATATTTCTATATATTATGTCTATTTTGACTTTAGAAGTTTATAATACTACCAAGAAAAAATATAATTGTGTCAAATGAGCTACTTTTAAAAGGGAAGCTTTCATAACCAGCGTATTGTATAGAACAGATGGTACTGATTGATGACGAAAAAATACATGAAAGTAAAAAGAAATTGTAAAAAATAATATTTTATCAGTGAATTAGGTTTTAAATAATCTTACTGTAAAAAATAACTTTTTCGCATCTAAAAACACAGAAAAGAAAAGAAAAGACTAGTCGTTGGGGGCCACCATAATACTTACCCATCATATATATGAATATATAATATATGAAAATAATACATTTGAAAACTATTTATAAAATGGATTGCAATTCCAAAACAAAATTTAAACGTGTATTTATATTTTTATTGTGCATAGTAATGCTGTTTTAATGAGTTTCTGATGAATCTCTTTCGATAAATTATACAACACGTCTAACTACTCAAGTAGTACTGAATTGAGAAAAAGAAGCATCCTTATAACTCCAAAAATAATAATCTTATTAACTAACAGTTTATTGCGTCGGATTAAGCGTCTCATTACCAATTAAAATATATCCTTGAATCGAAATTTGAATGAAATACAGGGTCATGAAAAATCGAAGAATGTGGAAAACAGGGTTACAAATATCTCGGCAACTAATAATTCGATCAACTTCGTTCTTTATGCAAAATTTATGTTATTTTATTGCCTTCTACGATCACTCCTTAAAATAAAAAAATTTGAAAATTTTTATATAACTTTCATCAGAACGAATTTTTCGAGAGTCCGAAAAAAATAGTTACGGATAATCGAGGTTACTGAGTTTAAATAGGTTTCGTTCCATTTCTACATACTAAGTACATACAAAATTTCAAGTCTCTGTCTCAATTCGTTCGGGAGATAGAGTGTTTACAGACAGACAGACAGACGGACGGACGGCAAAAAAATTTTTCTAAAAATATGTTTTTCAAAATCTCCAGTGTCGAAAACGTGTAAATCCGTCAAAAAAAATTTTCGATTTTCAAAACGATTGCAAGACTTACCCTATACTACGTATGATGGGTAAGTAAAAAAAGAAAGAAATATAGATGATGGAAAAAACAAACTTTTCTTTAACTCGTTTTATCGTGAATTTTGAATAAAAAAATTGTCCACCTGAATAATTACTTAGTCTAATGTCTAACATATCCAGAATAACATGTATAATAATTATTTAATTTTTGGATAATTTTTTTAATTAAAACTAACTTAATGGATCTACACCAAGTGCACCTGCTAGTGGGAGGAGATCATTATGTGCGCTCACAGCTTCAACCCTACCTGATGAAGTGCGCCGGAAGGGGGTGAGATAAGCAATCCATCATTGTATTGAGGGTTGCCTTAAAAGTCTTCTGAACGCAAATCCATCCATAGTAAATTTTGACGACAATAATCACAATACTTATACGTACATGGTATCCATTCCTTTAGCATTGCATTACATCTTATAAGATTTTCAATGCAATAAATACAAATAAAATATTAAAATGAACTACAATTTCTCAAGTAGAGGATACTTACAGTATTTACTACGAAGAAAAGGGGACTTCTGATTTAAATGGGTCCAGTGCAAACTACTGCCCCAAATTTTGCTAGCTCTTTCAAGGTGTTCCAAAGATTATCTATACTGTTAATTAAAACTAGTTGGATGTGCCAATCCCAAAACTTTCTTCTATCTCATACGTACATTTTAATATTTAAAAAAAAATAGTTACTCATTTTAATGCTTTAATAATTTTAATTCAATACCATACCAACTTTGGTTTTCATCTTAAATTTCTGCTTCAATCAATTAATCGGAGTAAAAACGAATTTCCGTCTCTGCACGAACCGATGGACAATAGAATGATAGGCAGATTTTTTTTTTAAAATTCAGGGAGGACCTACTTGCCTTACCAAAAACTAATCATATACAAAAAATTTAGTTCAGTTCTAGAATTAACTTCATACACTTTTATGCGGTGCAATATTGAAAATAGCATAAAATTCGCTATTGCAGCGCCCCCTTCCGGCAAATTTTTTTTCAGATTCAGGGCGATCCATCTAGCCATAGCCATACACTTACACAAAAAATTTGGTTCAATTCGATGCATAACTTCATATACTTTTGGCCGGTACAATAATGAAAATGGCACAAAAATCGCGATTACAGCGCCCCCTTCCGGCGGATTATTTTCAAATTCAGGGGGGACCAACTAGCCATAGTCATACACTTACACAAAAAATTTGGTTAAATTCCATGCATAACTTCATATACTTTTGGTCGGTACAATATTGAAAACGGCACAAAAATTGCGATTGTAGCGCCCCCTTCCAACAGATTATTTTCAAATTCAGGGGGGACCAACTAGCCATAGTCATACACTTACACAAAAAATTTGGTTAAATTTGATGCATAACTTCATATACTTTTGGTCGGTACAATATTGAAAATGGCACAAAAATCGTGATTGCAGCGCCCCCTTCCGGCGGAATATTGCAAAACTGAAGGAGGACCTGCTTGCACAGCCAAAAACATTCACAAAAAATTTGGTTCAATTATATGCATAATTTCATACTCTTTTTGATGGTAGAATGGCGACATACACACAGACAGACACACACACAGACACACGGACAGACAGACATTTTGTAAAAACATGTTTTTTGGAATCTCTGACCCCTAAAACGTGTAAATCCGTCGAAAACCGGAAGTCGAAAAAAATTTCGATTACAATACTTTCTTCTATTGAAGATAGAAGAAAGTAAAAATATATATATTTCTATGAAAATTTCTCTTTTGACTCGTGACATTTAGATAAAAGAATTTTTTTTCGTTTTTAATGAAGAAACATGTTGAAAATTTATAAAATTCATTTTATCATAACTTGGTAAGTTTTATTTATACAGTGAAACCTCTGAATAAGGGACACCTATGGGACCAGAACTTTTCTCCCTTAAATAGAGGTGTCCCTTATCCAAAGTTATTGTTTTTTTTAATTAGTCGTCCAGAAGGATACAAAAATAACAAAACATTAAAGGTAAAGTTTAAATGTATTCAAAGTGAATAAATTATATTAATCAAACACAAAATGAATAGAGAATTAATTAAAATTTTCAATTGATTACTAGATCATTAAATGATTTGTTGAGTTACTGATTTGCATTTTTTTTATGCAAACTGTGCACATGCAAAAAGTATAAAAACATTTAAAAGAATTTTACTTGAAATAATCAACCAAAAGTGATTGTTTTGCAAAATTTTAATTTTGCACTACAAACTTTTCAAGTGTTCATTTATCATACTTATAAATTATGTTCTTTATTATCAGCAGCATTTTCGAAAAAAAAGTATTCAACTGCTTTGCGCATTTTAAGGCAACAAATGTCTCAACTGCACTGTAAAAAAAAAGAGTGTCGATCTACTAAAAAAATTTTAGTGATCTTTGTAATTACTAAAAAAATTTTTTTTTTTTTTTTTGTAATCTTACTCGGTTACAAGGAATCTGTAAGAATTACTAGAAAAAAGCTAGCAACGAATTGAGTTAATAGTTTTACATTTTTAATAGCTATTACTAAAACACCCTTGGTGTGGCCGTGATAGCCTAGTGGTCATAGCACCGAACTCCAGGCTGAAAGTACCCGGGTTCGATGCTGGACGCCACCAAATATGCACCGAATGTATGCAATGTAAGTACGCGTTAAATAAAGGGATTATGAAAATCCTGTCGTAGCAGTTACCATGGGTAATGATCTCTGGACTTTCCCTCCCCCTTTAGAAACATGTCAAAATAGAGCAGGTAGCAATGTTTGGTGCTGCCTTCTATTGCGGCTTTGCCGAAAGTCTTCCGCTTCAGAAGTCTAAATATAATATTTTATTAACTAAAAATAATTTTGGAGCTATTACTAAAATTTGCTTGGTGGCTCATACTAAAAAGTTTTAAGTTAGTATACAAAAAATTCTTTTGTTCAGTTTACAAAAGAAATGTTTGTTTCACTTGCAAAGAAAAAGCTTGTAATGGTTACTAAAAAATTCTGTGGAATACAAATTTACTAAAAAAATTTTAGTAACCTCTTGAATTTTTTTTAAAGTGTGCTCTTGCTCAGCAAGCGGAAAACGTTTTGATACATTTATAAATTCATTTTTTAACGGAAATCGGAACGCCTGACAATGGAAGCGTTTTGGAATCGAACTGTGTTTTCAAGTTTTGAAAAAATTAACTGCTTAGTTTGATTACATAGTTTCTGAACAACAACGCCTGCTAGTTTCCAGGCATTTTTGAATAAAAATAAATTAAAACTTATGTCATACAGGTTACCCTTTTTGATTTGAAAACATCCTTTAAGCATCTGTAAAATTCTTTATTACACAATTTTGTTTTATTCTCTTTTTTCAGAATCATCCTCACAATTTTCTGCATTACTTTCAATGAGGATAAACGCACTGAAGTCGAATCAGAATTGTGGTTTAATAAATGCTCGTCAATTGTGCCGTACGCCTTTCTATCAACATGACTGTTAGTCTGTTTGATAAGTTCACAAAAATCTGTATTTTCATTTTTATCACAGACTATTTCATTATCTGAAATGCAAAAGTCAGCCCCTTAAATCTCATTTTCAAGTGTCCCTTATTCAGCGGTAAATTCACTACGCTTCCTATACCAAGGGACTGGGACCAGAAGTTTTGTCTCTTAAATAGAGGTGTCCCTTATTCGGAGTGTCTCTTCTTTGGAGGTTTCACTGTAATTGAAAGGGAACTTTTATTGTTTTACTTATTAGTACAAGAAAAAAGTTTCACTTAATAAAAAAGTATCTAAATCCCATAAAAAAATAAATTTCTGTAACTTAAAAAAAAGAATATATATATATGTGTATATATATATATATATATATATATATATATATATATATATATATATATATATATATATATAAGCGGTTTAATAGGATAAAGAATAACTTAAAAATATATTTGCTATTCAAACTATGCCTCTAGAACTAATGGTTTCGGAATGAGTCATTGGGAAGAAATTAGAGTATACTTATAAAGTATTTATCATAATTTTTAAAATTTTATAATTAAAATTTCATTGATTTTCACAATTTTCCCCGTCAAATAATAGCAAATCTGTCAGTAGCAGGTTTAATTTATTATTAATATAAGTTTATTAATGTAACTTATAGTATTAGTAGTAGTAGTATTTTTTAAATAAAGCAGAATGGAGAAATGTTCAATTTAGGATTATTTTAAAAATCATTCAGGCTGTTCTCAACTGCTCTGCTTAATCAGTGCAAGTCGTGACTGTAAAAACGATTTTGAATCGAACTGCGTTTTTTATATTTTTTGACCAATAAATTACCCTATTGGGTTATAAGCGAATTCAATTATGACAAACACATTTTCATCCCAATTTGAATGGGTATTCTTCTTTCACGCGGAAATTCGTTTCAAAACGCCCACTTTGACACTATTTTCCGAAAATTCTATTGTGTTTGCAAAAAAAGGGAGGAATGAGTGCGATCAGATAGTTTTTGAACAATACATGCTAGTTTCCATGCATTTCCAAACAAAAACTTAAATAAAAACTTATGTCATGCCTTTTTTTTTAATTTAAGATCAACCTTAATATGTTATTTTTTTTTCACAACATTATTTTCATCCATTCATGTATTTGATATTTGCTCTCAGTTACCAAATAACAAATCCAATATTCTTTTTTAAAATTTGGCTTTTTTATTTAAAAAAGTTATTTAAAAGATTAATTTAAAAATATTTTGAAGATGAAAATCATAAAGTCAATTACAACCTATTATTTAAAATGTATTTTTCTTTTATAGGAGATCAATTATTATTCAAAATGATATTTTATATTTATAGATAACACTAAAATCTTAAAATTATATTTGGAGCAGATGTGTTAATTTAATACTAAATTAGAAAATCGTAATAGAAAATCGTGTGGTTGAAAGTTTTGCAAGTTTTGTATAAAGGATGTCGTAAGAGTTTTCCTTAAAATTTACAAATTTACATACTCACTTTTAAACGGAAAAGCATGTTATTTACAGACATGATTTTGAATTGACTTAAAATTTAATAGCCTTTCATTTTTATATAAACTGAATTACATGTTGAATTATAAGCGATTGCTGTTCGGTGAAAATTTTTTAGCATTATATGATCTGAAAATTCAGTTTAGAGCGCTTTATTGAAATTTAGTTCAAAATCTAAATGATTTTTAACAGCATTTTGAGAAAGATTCCTTTTAATGAAAATTGGAAATACCGTTCGATTTCATGTTTTGACGATTTCATGTTTTGCACGATTTCATGTTTTGCACGATTTCTGTCACTCTCATGCAAGTACAAACAAATATGAATTCTGGAATGTAACCAGTTTAAGTTTGTAAACAATCTTAAGGCTAGTCTCAAATTTCAAGAAGCTATTTTCTGACTCATTTCTGAATTCATTTTTGCTCGAAAACATAATAAATTAGAAGGTGTTCTAATTAATTTAATCGAATGACTTCTTCATTTTATAGTAAACGCATATGATTTTATAGAGCATACAGTAAAAGTTGGAGTTTTGAACCAAATTTTCTATATAGCAGTGCGAGAAAGAAGAAAAAATTACTGTCACTTAACAAGAATGACTTATAACTCTAAGCAATTTATTTATCTGAAAATGGAAAACGCTATTTAATTAAAAATTGCTTCGATATGCCTGTTAATTTCAATCCCTTTTAAGCATAAAAATGAAGCAGACAATGAGTCATAACATTTTGTGTTGTCAGCAGGGAATTTGTGAAGTACCTTAAGTGCAACTTAAGATAATAAATTTCTTTACCCCTCTTTTAGATACATGTTTTTCCAATGAGAACGCAATTCTCAGTTTTAAATTCATAAGGAAATTTAATGTTCTTCATCTTCTTATAATTAATTTTTGTAAGCATGTGCATAAGAAAAACATGCGTGGTTGTAAGAATTATATATTCAGTAAAAATCAAATTTTATCAAAAAATACAGATTTAAATTTCAGTTAAAAAACCGCCTAGGATGAACATCTGAACTTAGAATGAAGCATCTAAATGTATAGTAAATGAAAAATCAGTTTAAAATTGAAGAAAATAATTGCTTCCATATACAATTATGCTATGTCAAATATTTGAAAAACATGTTTCTGAACAAAAAATAATAGGCTTGAAAAAAAAAAGTCGCATTGGTAGGTAACGAGTATTATTTCTTCATAAAATTTTCTTTTCGCAAGTAGTTAAAAAAAATTCTCCAATGTTTAAATTTCTTGTGAAAAAATATGTATACGGGTTTTTTATCACCATACTTTTATTTATTTCCTTTCTCTATTTATTTATTTATTTCAGTTTGTGCACTTTATGTTAACGGATATACATTTTTATACTGTCCATTTTTCTGTGATTTAATAGCTATTTTTAACAAAAAAAATTATTATACATTGTTACATAAAATTTTTCTGAGTTGAAGGAAAAACATTATTGATAGCTGAAATTATCGTTAAAGCATCCAATTTAGCGAATTAACGCCAACAGAAAAGAGACTTTCTAGCAAAAGAAGCTGTCACTTCGGGGTGACAAGAATATCCGGTTACTTTGACGCCGAGCGCACTTCATGCAGGAGAAGGAAATGAGGGGTCGGCATCGGCGCACTAAGCCGGTCTCCAATTTAATAAATCAGTAGTTTGAGCTCTTTTTGCAAAATATTTACAAGAATACTTAAATTAATTTAAAAAAATGCATACTGTTATGTAAATCTCACATTTCTTATAACAACAGTGTAAACAAGTGTATTGTGATATTATCTGTAACAGAGAAGCGTTTAGTATTTGTAAAATTTTCGTATAAAATTTTTAGTTCGGAAGGCGGCAGCACGGACAATCACCATATCGAACTCACGGATGAAAGAAAGGGTTAGCTAAATCTCGACTCACATATTAAAGAGCGACCAGTCTGCCAAGTCATGTATTATTGGGAATAAAACCTAAAAACCGGATTTTAGAGGTTGACTCATAGGTTTACCATTATGTTTTCCTGCTCTCAATCCTCCATGTTTTCATATTTTTAGGTGCCGGAAAACACAATGGTAAACCTACGATCCACTAGTAAAATCGGGGTTTTAGGCCCGCCACACACCAGTGAAACATTGAACAAAACAACGTGCGACATGCGACAATTTCACCCTGATAACAAAGAAAAAACCGGTTCTACTGCGTCCTGTTGCACGATTTTTGACGCATGTCTCCCTAGTGTGTGGCGGGCCGTAGGTGCTTTTCACCGAGATATAACTTGGCAGACTGACTGCGTTTTAATATGCGAATCAAGATTTAACTAATCCAAGATTTTGATCCTTAAACTCGATTAGATAATTATCTGTGCTGCCGTTTCCCGATCTATTTTGAATTAGGAACAAATCGTTTTGCAGTGATAATTTACTGATTTTATGGAATACAATAATGTAAAAAATAAAAATCGATATTTTTCAATTGAAAAAACGCAGGTTCATCTTAAAAGCATTCAAAAGGTTAAAAATATATAACCTAAAAAGGTCCCATAAAATATAAAGCTTGAATAGAGAAAAATATTTAGAAAACAGAAGTTGAAAATATCAGAACAATTCGTGTTGAATGATTCTCAAGATAGATATAAAGTCTAAAATGTTTAGAAGTTTATAATAACATCAAAGAAAACTATAATTGTCTCAAATGAGCTACTTTTGAAAAGGAAGCTTTTATAACTAGCGTATTGTATAGAACAGATGGTACTGATTGATGATGAAAAAATATACGAAAGTAAAAAGAAATTGAAAAAAAAAATATTTTGTCAGTAATTTATATTTCAAATGATCTTATTGTGAAAAAATAACTTTTTGTACTTATAAAATAAAAACACAAATGAAGGAAAAAACAACCTTTTTTTTAAACCCATTTTATCGGGAATTTTGAATTAAAAATTTTGCCAAACTAAATAATTATTTACGTTAGAGTCTGAGAAATCCAGAACAGTATGTATAGTAATAATTTGATTTTAAGGTATTTTTTTTAATTAAAAATAATTTAATAAATCGAAAGTTAGAGCTATTTTTGCAAAATATTTACAAAAATAATTAGATTAATTAAAAAAATACAGTTATGAAAATGTCACAGTTCTTATAATAACAGGGTGAATAATTGTATTGTGATCCTATCTCTAACATAGAAATGTTTTTTGTAAATATATTGTATCACATGTTTTAATAGGATAAAATCTACACCTTGGTAAAGGCTTGAGACAATAACCACATCATTGATGATTTTCACCAGTGCTGCGGAATCGGAGTATGGTGCATTTTTGAGTAAAAGAGTCGAAGACGAAATCGCTGAAAAAAAAGCCGACACTGGCTCTTTCTTTTATTTATTTATTTTTACTTTATTTATTTTTTTAAGAGAGTTTGAAGTGAAATTAAACCAATTATATGTACAAATTTAATATTTCCAACTGAGCGAAAAATTGACCAGGCTGGGAATCGAACCCAGATACTTGGCTTACAAGGCCAATGCTTTACCTGTTAAGCTACCTGGGCGATAGCCAGCTGGGATTTCTCGCTCAGACAACCCTACTGGCCACAACATCCGGTCTGTCATTTAGACAGCTCAACAGAACAGACCGCAGGCAATGGAACTCCATATGACGATGGGTACGTAGATATACAGTGGAGCATCGTTTATACGACGCCAAAGGGACTACCGAAAAACGTCGTACAAACGATAACGACGTATAATCGATTTTCACTTCCAAAACTAGAATTAATTTTGTTTTCACTTAATTTTAATGTTTAACGTGATGATTTGCATGAATTTGTAAATTAAACAAACCAAAATAAACAAATAACAAAAAAACGGGGGAGGGGGAATTAGTAAGCAATTTAAATATGCGTACCGTTATTTATGTTTCACCGAAAGGTTTCACATCTGCAGTACATAATTTCCTTTCCATTTAAATTCAAAGATAAAAAACTCCGCGTGGCCAACTAAAAGTCGCCAATACTGATAACAGTTAGAAGAATAGTCTATTTGCAACTTAAAACAGGTCGGGAAAGCTGGGCAAAGCTGACCATCCCGGAAAAAAGAATGACACCTCCCAGTGTAATCTGTTACACGTAAGCTGATTTTTCAGACTAATCTAAAACCATAACAGATGTCTAATGTAATCTAAAACCAGCCCACATTTTTATAATGTGGAGTGCATTTAAACACGCTCTTTGATGTCATTCATAGCTGCCAAATTCCGCTCGTTCGTAAAATGTACAAGAAAAAAAAATAAATAAATAAACCTATACAAAATCGAAAAATCGACGTATAAACGATTTCGGGCGTCGTATAAATGATATATTTTTACATTAAAATGAATAGGAATGAATCGGGACCACATTAAAACGTCGTATAAATGTAAACGTCGTATAAGTGATCGTCGTATAAACGATGCTTTACTGTACTATTATTTTCAACACAATCTAACTGATTGGTAAAGTAATCATACGAATTTAATATTTCCAACTGAGCGAAAAAATGACCAGGCTGGGAATCGAACCCAGATACTTGGCTTACAAGGCCAATGCTTTACCTGTTAAGCTACCTGGGCGATAGCCAGCTGGGATTTCTCGCTCAGACAACCCTACTGGCTACAACATCCGGTCTGTCATTTAGACAGCTCAACAGAACAGACCGCAGGCAATGGAACTCCATATGACGATGGGTACGTAGATATACTATTATTTTCAACACAATCTAACTGATTGGTAAAGTAATCATACGAATTTAATATTTCTAACTGAGCGAAAAAATGACCAGGCTGGGAATCGAACCTAGATACTTGGCTTACAAGGCCAATGCTTTACCTACTAAGCTACCTAGGCGATAGCCAGCTGGGATTTCTCGCTCAGACAACCCTACTGGCCACAACATCCGGTCTGTCATTTAGACAGCTCAACAGAACAGACCGCAGGCAATGGAACTCCATATGACGATGGGTACGTAGATATACTATTATTTTCAACACAATCTAACTGATTGGTAAAGTAATCATACGAATTTAATATTTCCAACTGAGCGAAAAATTGACCAGGATGGGAATCGAACCCAGATACTTGGCTTACAATAGGGTTGCCAATAGGGTTGTCTGAGCGAGAAATCCCAGCTGGCTATCGCCCAGGTAGCTTAACAGGTAAAGCATTGGCCTTGTAAGCCAAGTATCTGGGTTCGATTCCCAGCCTGGTCAATTTTTCGCTCAGTTGGAAATATTAAATTCGTATGATTACTTTACCAATCAGTTAGATTGTGTTGAAAATAATAGTACAATTATATGTAGTTTTAAATCCATAAAAGGAATTATTATTGTTACTTTTGGATTACATTGGACTACTCAAGTTAAAGAGTCCGAATATACTTCCCATCGTACATTGTATATGAAAGCTGTTTTTAATTAAAAACTGTTAGTACACTCCGAATTATTTCCGATTCTTCATTTTTTTTTCTTTCCACGGGAATTTTACTGCTCTGGAGGAAACGAATAAATATCAAAATTGCAACGGTTTGCACTTTTGAAGTCCACGGATCCAACATAGTAAAATTTCTGTTTTGTTTTCTTATTTATTCTGTTTTCTTTTCTCTACTTTTTTTTCTTCTTCTTTTTCGATAGTTGTATTTTTCGGTTTGTGGTACGTGAAATTGAAAAAAGAGTAAAAGAAAAAACATTATTTTTTCCCGATTTTTTTTTTTTTTTTTTTTTGAAAGCTCTAAGAATTGAATTAATACCGAAATATAGAAATTTTCGCCTTATTTTTCGTGCGTTTCCTCATAACTTTAACCAATAGCAACACTGGTATACTACCCAACCAGGACTCGGAGTCGAAGCCGTTAAAATTTCCGGAGTCGAAGTCGGAGTCAAAGTCGGCCATTTTTTTCACCGACTCCGCAACCTTGATTTTCACCTCTACTGTTCACCATTCACTGTCACCTTTACTGCAAATGAAATTTTTGTGACTGATAAAATTATAAATAATAAAAACACTGATAAAAGGCGGTTTCTCGTGGTTATTATTTAGAAAACTACTGCATAGAAAAAATATGAATACGTAGTATTATAGAGAACACCCTTAATAAGACGCTACGTTATTTTAAGAGCTATTAATTGTTAAAGTTTATTAAAATTCGTTAGATTCAAAAAGTTTTATAGGGGCAAAATAGAATTGAATAATAGGAATTTTAAATAATAAAAATAGGAACGTAAATAGTGTAAATGTGAATTTAATCACTCTTTCAAGGATGTACATTACAAATGTGAGATGTACAGACTGCATATATTTTTTAATTTTATTAATTTTTTAGGATATATATTTTTAATTTTACATTCAGTTTTTCAGTATTTCAAGGCATATTTTAGAAAATGTTATAGTTAATAACGTAAACAATAGTATCTCCTTTCAATTAATAATAAAAAACAAAAAAAAATATTAACAGAATTATAAAAAATTATGAACAGATGATAGAAAAAGAAGCTAACTATTTTAAAGGCTAATAGTTAAGAATTGGCATTGTTTGTTTATGTAACTTTTCAACTAATTCTAAAAGCATGTAGAACGAAATCTTATGTACTAAAACTATTCCAGAGAAAAGGGTGCAAAGTAAAAGCGCAAATTCCCTCAAGATTTGTCCAGTAAAACTTTTTAAAAATTTTATTATATTACCACCCCGCCCCCTGTTATCTTTATTAGTTAGGTTCCAAAAATCAATGAACATTCTTCCATATTTGTTTTTCATAAGCGACGCAAAACAAAATGCAATATTCTAAAACCATCCGTGTAAAATCATTTAATAAATATAATGAACGTTCCAAGAAAATCCATTCAATAAAATCTTTAAAAAAAAAATCTTTCTAATAGATCTAATATTTCATAAGCGAGTTTACATGATTATAGAACTTTCCTTAACAATTCTATGATTAACCCTTTGCGGGGCAGGGCAGATTCATTGCTTGAGTATTGAAATAAAAGACTGACACCGGAATTTGAAAACAACTTTGTTTGTAAATAAGAAAACGCTATGTTTCACGTATTCAATAAACCGTAATTTTCTTTAACAAAATTCTGGTGTCAATGTGGCGTTTGGGAATTAAAATTAAGTGGTATATCTATGAAACCAGCATCCCGCAAAGGGTTAAACAGTCTAAAAATAATATGTTATACACTAAAACCTTCCCTGAAAAACTAAGCATATTAAAAAAATATATATTCATGCGCGAAAATTACTTATAAATCCAATCAAAATTTGTAAATTAAGGTAAACTTTTAATACAAATGTGACTGAAATTATTTTTGTTTTCGATTAGACATTGGAAAAACCGAATGTACGATGTTTAGAGGTTGAATTGTAATAAAAGCGAAATTTAGTTTGTTGTCACCATTAACAAGGTAATTTCAGTGTTACTAATACACATATCTCTTTTGTAAAGTATTGCATTAAGAGCAGAGTGATTAATCATCCATTATTGGGCTACACGCTCATTTAAAAATATCTCTGTTTATTATTGTAATAATTATTTTAAAATAAATTAAAATGAAAAAAATAAACTACAACTTTCTCATAAATTTCCTTTGAAATTCACTTCATTTATATAAAAAAAATTTCTATTCCACAGTTAAAAAAATTAAATTATGTGATGTTTAGAAGTTAATAAAAATTACAGTAAAAATACAATATGTGTATTAGGTCTTTGCCATCGTCAGCATAATGTCAGCGTTATTCACAGACATATGTTTACTTTATAATGGAAACACATGCCATGCAAAAGAAACTTCACAAAATGCTACGCCATTTGGTGGTTTATTATTATTATTATTATTATTATTATTATTATTATTATTATTATTATTATTATTTGCATTGTCAGGAAAACATAGCTGCCAACTTTTACGCTTTTTGTATCATAAAAATTTTACAATAAATTTTACCTCTTTAAATCTCCGTAATCTGTCGATTAAATAAGGCAAAAATTTCTATTAAATCTTTGTGGTATCAAAAGCGGAAGAGTTAGCTACTATATAAAATTCGTATATGTCTGTTACACACGCCAAAGAAAACACTCATTCTGATATTAAAACTCAGATTTTACTATGGTTGCCAGATAATAGCCTTATGTTTTCAAGTGTCTTTTTTAAGATTTGTGGTCAGAAATGCACACATATCAGTTATTTATGATTGCGATGTTATTTCATTTTTATTTATTTAATTCGGAAGTTCTCTTATAACTGATGCCACCGAAGCCGGGTGCTTCTGCTAATATTTCATGTTTCGAGATGATCTTTTAAATTATGTCTTCCAATTGTCAGACAGTACAAATAATATTTCCTTTCTAACAACAAAAGTATTTTCATATGAATATGAAAAAGAGAAAGAAAACTTTGGTGAAAATTAAGTCAGATTTAAAATTATACATTTAAACTGTCTTATTTGAAGCTACTTTCTTATAGAGCTTTTAAAAATTTCGGAAGACAAAGATTCTGTTTAATTGATTCATTTTATGTCAGCTTATTTTCAAATGTTTAATTGATCTTGTGTAATCATACAAGAAAACAGCCAATAAATATCTTAATAGCAGCTGATTCGGCCTTAACATTTTCCAATAAAAGGAATATAAAAAGAAACCATTTGTAGAAATGTCGCTACTGGTTTTTTATTTATAACTTAATCTTCCGTAATATTTTTAAATCCGATGAAATTAACGTGTTTTTTTTTTTTTTTTTTTTTTTTTTTTTTTTTTTTTTTTTTTGAGGTGTGTGAACGGAAATTGGCAAGAATAGCTCGTAGATGAAGTTCCTCAGTACTATAAAGAATATACAGATGTTACATCAACAAAATTTCAAATGTTAATTCTGATATAATGCATTTTTAAAAATCTCAAAATTTAACATGTCCTTATTTAGTACAAACAAATACGTAAAGCTCTTGCATTATAATTTTTTCTATTCATAATAACACAAAAATCCTTTATGGTAAACATATGTATTTCTAAAATGAAAACTTATTTTTTCTATGATGGATAAATATTGAATCTAAATATTTATGCCAGAACAAATATATCTTGTTTTGAATTGATATGTAAATCAGAGCTCATGTTAGAAACTTTTATTTAAAACTTTGTGTGAAATTTTGAAAAGAATACATGAATATTTATTTTAAAAGTGAATACAAACGCTATGAATTTCGAGATGTCAGTTTATATGAAATTCGCATATTTCAATTTGAGTGGCATACAAAATTATTGATATGATTTTTATTTTTAAAGCTTGATTTAGCAGTAGGAATATGCGTATTCAGAATTCGTAAAATAAATCCATTAAAAATGTATTTTCAAACTATTATTTCGTTATAGTAAGATTTTGTTAAAGATTATGAGAAATAAAAACATATTTTTTTAAATATTAGACTTCATTTTTCAATTATTTTTTATTTATTTTAATATTTATAATACTTTGTTGTTGCATTTTTAAAGCCAGTTGTCCTATTCTGGCCTGTCGTTTGTCGAATAACTAACTCTATTATTTTTGGATCACGTAAACAGTTGTAAGCTTTAAAAAATATTTCAGAATTTATCACCTTCAGAGGGGTAACATTTTAACACATTTGGAAAAATGTGTTAAAATTAATTTATTACTTTGTGGTTAAGTTATAAAATTAGTACAGTAAAACCTCCGAAGAGCGGCCAGCGATGGGACTGTGCAAAAGTGGCCGCTTGTTAGAGGTGACCGGTATATGGAGGTTTTGCTTCAACTGATTAGAAGAATAACAAAAACTATTTAATTCAATAAAATGTTTCAAAAAATGTATAATTCAAGCGAAATTTTTCTAACCAGCCGTTTGAATCTTTCAAATCATTAATACCAAGTTGTTTGTCAATTTTCAATTTTTTTTTTTTTTTTTTTTTTTTTTTTGAAAAATGGGTCTTGAAATCGGTAAATTTTTAGATCTGCAATTTCTAAACTATTCTAATAGTATTTCATTAATTACTTCATTCCCAGTTTTGCGACATTTGACAATGTTTTCTAGGCTTTCGCCTCTAAGAAGTTTCTCAATGTGCACTTCTTTATTCTTTAAAATTTCTTTTATTTACGTTCTTCCGCATCCATATTTTTCTGCTAATTTCCGTGCTCTAATGCCCATCTTATTCTTACTATCATCAATAACCTTCAATTTTTTACTGAGTGATAAATTTTTATTTTTTATAAATTGTACTCATATTCGATTTAGAAAACTAGAGACAAATGGCTGGCGAAGGAAGAAATAGTTACCGCTTTTTTTCTCTGCGTAAACAGAGAGAAACCATATAAAAAAGATAGGGGGTGAGGGCATCAACATGACCGTATTAAATAAAGGTTTTCAAATTTGATGCGTTTTCACTGCCAATCTCATTGCCAGTTGTGAAAAAATAAAATGTAAAAAAAATATTGAATATCCACATTCAAGGGCGTGTGAAGAGAAAATGCGCCCGGGGCAAAGTGTCAATTTGGCGCCCCATCTCCCCCAACTGTTTCTTGTAACAACCCAAAAATGATGCTGATAATATAAATTTCCGCGCCCGGACAGGACAGACCGCCCATTTCGCACGGCGCTGTCCACATTGTGCTTGTGAACTAGTGCAAAAATATAAACGAAGAAACAAAGTTAACTCTCAAACTATATTTTAAATTAGTGAAAGAAGTTTCTCACTTCAATTTAACGTACTTTAATTTCTTTATGCTACTTTCGCAATTGGCTTGCGTCACTGCGAGAATAAATACACGTATACACAGAGTTTCTCCAATACCACTCCACAGAAGTGTATGCTGGGGGAAAGGGGAGGAAAAAGGCGAGCACACTATCGGACGAAATAAAAAGTGCTCCTCACAATAACTGTAGCAGCAATGGAGAGAGGGGGGGGGACAAAACAGGTGTCTAAAACAAAGGATTTTTTTTTTTTTTTAAATGTCGCAATTTGCAATGGTCTCGGCTTCTTTTGGTGGCCGTATCGGAGTGGATTTCCCTGGCCGTGGCCGGTTTTCAGAGGTGACGGTTTTCGGAGGTTCGATCTAATATTATTTCAATACGATTCATTCCGTTCTATGAAAAAGTGGCCGGTTGTTAGAGGTGACCGCTCTTCAGAGGTGGCCGTTAATGGAGATTTTACTGTAAAATGTTGTGTTTTCATCAGATACACACTTGTATACACTATCACCATAAACACACACATGTATACACTGAGGTGACAAAAGTCATGGGATAGCAATATGCAAATACCGTATTTACTCGTGTATAGTACGCACGCGTGTATAAGGCGCACCCCTATTTTACAAGTAAAAATGGCGTTATCTTAAAATCTCGTGTATAACGTGCACCATAAATTTGATACGCTAATGAAGAATGACCAAATGATTTTCAGTAAAAAAAATCGAAACAAACATTACACCAGACCAGAAAATAAGACGAAAATGCATTTTTAGACTTCGGGTTGTAAGAGAATGACGGGGAATAGGAATGAGTGACGGTAAAGAGGAATGCTAATTAGCGTTTAGATAATGTCACCAGCTCTGTTCCATAAAAAACTGCAAGGAGTGAAATAAATATGCAGTAATACTTCAATTAAGTAACGTTTTCCGAGTTTTAATATCTTCTTTGAATAATTTCTTCTTTCATATGCATATAGTTCGACTGCATCCAACAGTAAAAAATTATTCCGTGTATAAGGCGCACCTAGGAGTTTTGCCCTAATTTTTTGAAAAAAAAAATGCGCCTTATACACGAGTAAATACGGTATATAGATGGCAGTAGTGTCGCTTACAAATTGTATAATTGGTCAGTGCATGGGAAGGACTTTCAGTTGTGTTCAAAGGCTTCGTGTGTGTGGGGGGGAAGGTTGTTTATGTGATTATGGCCACACGACGAGAATTAACAGATTTCGAATGCTGTATGCTAGTAGGAGCTAGATGCATGGGACATTCCATTTCAGAAATCCTTACGGAATTCAATATTCCAAGATCCACAGTGTCAATAGTATGCCGAGAACACTTAAATTCAGGCATAACCTCCCATCAAGGACAACGCAATTCTCGACGGCCCGCACTTAATGGCCTCGACCAGTGATACCTGCGTAGACTTCTCAGTGTGAACAGACAAGCAACACTACGTGATATGACTGCAGGAGTGAATGTGGGAAGTCCGACGGGCGTGTCTATTAGGACAGTCCGACAAAATCTGGATTCAATGGGCTATAGTAGCAAAAGACCTACTAGGGTACCATTACTAAATGCACGACATCGCCAACAGCCAACGCTCCTGGATTGATGACCATACCAGTTGCACCGTAAACGACGGGAAAAATGTGACTTGGTCAGATGAGTCACGATTTCAATTGGTAAGAGCTGATGGAAGGGTACGAGTGTGGCGCAGACCCCATGAAGCCATAGACCCAAACTGTCAACAAGGCACTGTGCAAGCTGGTGTGGCTCCATAATGGTATGGGCTGTATTTACATGGAATGGACTGGGTCTGCTGGTCAAACCAAGTCGACAACCAACTGTAAATAATTACGTTCAGCTACTGGGAGACCGCATGCAATCATTCATGGACTTCATGTACCCAAACAATGATAGAATTTTCCAGGCTGACAATGCGCCATGTCACGGGGCCATAACTGTTCGCGATTTGTTTGAAAAACATTCTAGGCAATTGAAGTAGATGATTTAGCCATCGCAATCACCTGACATGAATCCCATCGTACATTTATGGGACATAATTGAGAGATCACTTCGTGCACAAAATCCTCCACCGACAACACTTTCCGAATTATGGACGTCTACAGAGGCTGCATGGCTCAATAATTCTAATGAGGACTTTCCAGTGATTCGTGGAGTCCATACCACGTCATGTTGCTGTACTTCGCCGGCCAAACGGATGACCGACACGCTATTAGCAGGGTATCCCATGACTTTTGTCACCTCAGTGTATATATATAATTATATCAGAAAATGAGTGAAAATCAATTTTAAAACTGCACCTATAAAGTTGCCAGCCAAATTAAAGTTAAATAAAAGATTGTAAAAAGATATTAAAAAATAATTAACGTTTAAATTAGAAGATTTTGTTTCCCAAGTGTAACATCATTTTAGTATACTAAAATATTATTGAACAGGATAACTGTGGAACTAGAATATTATGTTTTTTTTCAAGCTTTCAGCACAAGCTCAGAAACAATGAGGAATTTCGAAAAATATAAGTTGCTATTCTTCAAGTTAAAGTTCCACAACCATAAAAATAGATGGAGCTTTAGTACAGAATTTTTTCATTTAAATTACCAACTCCCTGTAATTTTTGTCTGCCATTATAGTTTACGATGTTCCTCATTCTGACGACATCAGTTTTACCCTCGGTATCACCGCTCTGCATACCTTCAACATACCCAAATGTCAATGTTACTTAACCTCCTCAGTCCTGAGACAAATTTTACGTTGCACTACAAAAACCAGTTTAAAATTATTGTGGAACATATGTATATGTGCATTATTTTATGCATCGATACTTCTAACATGCACACATCTATTAAAAAGTCTAGATGTAATTTTAACAATTCTAGAAGAAACTAAATTAATTTAAAGGGTGATTTTTAAGGTCGCCTCCAGGCGACATCAGTACTGAGGAGGTTTTAAAAGACGATTCCAGCGTCTGCTAACTTTTCATTTAACATGTTGAGTGCCATGTCAATCACTGGTGACTAACAGTAAACTTTTCGTTTAGGCCACGTCAGCTACTGGTGATCCCGGGCGCAGAATCGGTGCAACGCTGCGACTCTTGAGAAAGTCTGCAGACTATTTTTCAACTATTAAAATTTAAAGAAAAAAAGTTTGCTAGAATTCATTTGCTATGTGCCTTGTTCCATAGTTATAGTAATATGATCCGTGCCATATGCGATAGACGAAATTCCGATTCCCGTTAAACTATAAATAAGGCAGGATTCTGTTTCGAATTTTCCAAAAAATTAAGGCAATCATTTCCAAAAAAAATAAAATCCATCCAAAAATTCGGATGTAAAATGTATCGCAAATTTTAACAAAAGTTCGCCGAAAAAAATCAATTTCGTCAATCGTTTGAAGAAAAATCGCTAGTTTTGTCATAGATCGCAGGAAAAATGACAATTTCGCCAGAGGATTGAGAAAAAACAAAATTTCGTCAAAAGATTACGTAAAAAGGGCAAATGTCGTCAATAGATTGAAAAAAGACAAATTTCGTCAAAAGATCGCAAAAATCACAAATTTTTTCAAAAGTTTGGGAAAAAACGGCAAATTTAAAAAAAAAATCAGGAAAAAAAGCAAATTTTGTTTTAAAAAAAAAAAAAATTGAAAATCTCGCCAAAAAATTGCGAAAAAACGGCGAATTTTGTCAACAAATGGCGAAAAAACGACGAATATCGTAAAAAGATCTCAAAAAAGGCAAATTTCATAAAAAGATCAGAAAAAAGGCAAATTTTGTTTAAAGGCCACGAAAAAACGTTAAATTTAGTCAAAAGATCGCGAAAAAAACTACAAATTTTGTCAATAAGTCGTGAAAAAAGTCAATTTCATAAAATGATAGCGAAAAAACGGCAAATTTCGCCAAAACATCACAAAAAACCGCTAAGTTTTTTCAAAAAGATTGAAGAGGGAAAAAAACATGTATTGTAAAAAAATCCATTAAATTTACGGCAAAAACTGCTAGCAATAATGTTAACAACAGTTTTGCCGTAAAATTTGCAGTAAAATTAGATGTAATAAAAAAAATTATACCTAATTTTCCTGCAATTTTTACGGCAAAAACTGCTGGCAACATTGCTGCCAGCAGTTTCTACTGTAAATTTAACGGATTTTTTTTTTTTTTTTTTTTTTTTTTACAGTGCAGTGCCGGGAGTGGAATTTTCAATGTATGATGGTGTTAAAAATTCTGAGTACAAATGTAACTTATTTTTAAAAGTCTTTCTTTTTATGTTAATCACAAATATTCATGAAGTTTGAGTGCATAATATAATGCGAGGTATTAGAAAAAGGGAAATTCGTCGTTTACTTTTGGCACTCCGTTGTCTCCGCTGCGGAGACATCATCTTTGCTTCCAAAATTTGTGTTCGGTACCAGTAATAAAGTAAAATAAAATTTCCCTTATTTAATCAGATAATTTTTGAAATTGTCTACGTCAAGGAAAGTTCTTTTTTAAAAAAAAGTGGTGCTAATCGAATGAAATTTGTGTAAGAGGCAACGGAGTCCGAAGGGTTAAGTTCTGAGGACTGTTTTTAAAGTTTCTGTTCGTGGTTGCAGACTGCAGAAAAAAATTCTGCTGCTGGGCGTGAGTCTGATATATGATGTAATGGTTTAGTTTGGTTTATTTTTGTCGTCCGATTATCTACGCTAGGGATATAAAACCAGGGGGGAGTGCCCTTCGTAGGAGTCTTTCTAAGGGAACTTAATCCGTATTTACGCAAGGTTCGAAGAAAACCACGAAAACTCCGAATGGTTAGGCCGACAGCCGCGATTGGGTTCGAACCCAGCACCTGCCGTCTACCAGTTGCGAGGTTCGTACCTCTCGGCCACTGGTGGGGCCTGATATATGATGTAATATATATATATATATATATATATATATATATATATATATATATATATATATATATATATATATATATATATATATATATATATATGTATATATATATATATATATATATATATATATATGTATATATATACATATATATATATATATATATATCATATTTTACACTATCAGTCACCGGTGACTGACACGGTCTAAACGGAACGATGAGTGTCAGTCACCGTGGCACTCAACATGTGAATATAAATTGTTAATAAAATTCTCAGCAGGCTGTGATAATGATCTATCATTTGATCCATTGCTAAAATGCATTGCTAAAATGAACTTCGTAAGTATTTTAAAATTAAAAAGGCGGGATACATTCAAAAACAGATTTTTTAGAAAGATAAAATCACATACTTTGCCAATTTGTATCAAAAACGTGATAGTCATATAAATTTTTTTATCGAAAATTTTTTTATCCTATTATATTTATTTTTTTTACTTTAATTTTTATTTTATTATACATTTTTATTTATTATTATATTATTAATTATTTCCAGAATATAATATATCTTATATTATATTCTCGAAATTTTCTTTATCGGAAAATTTTTTTATCGGAAAGTTATTTTATCTATATTTTTTATTATTTTTATTATTTATTATATTTATTATTTTATATTTACATTTTTTTTTAAATAATTTTTATTTTTAATTTTTTTATCGAAAAATTTTTTACTGGTAAAATTTTTTTACCGGTCCAATGTTTTTGCCGGCCCTGCTCGGCCTGCTGAAAAAACTATTCTAACTCTGCCGGCCCGGCCCGTAAGAAAATTCGAAACGATTCCGCCGGCCCGGGTGCAGACCTCTACCTATATGCAACAGTTTTTAAAAAGTGGTGAATTTCGAATTTTAAAAAATGTAATAAAAGTTATACATAGCTTCCTCAAACGCTAGCATCTAGTCCTTCAAACAAACCTATTTCTCAAACGAAAACTCTAATGTCTAATGTATTCTATATAAATATATTGAACTGAATTTATGCTAAAAGATTCATATCTTGTTTTAAACTCATATATAAATCAGGGTTTATGCTCAAAACTTTTATTCAAAACTTTGTGTGAAATTTTGGGAAGAATATATGAATATTTACTTAAAAAGGGAATGCAAATGCCACAAATTTTGAGACATGAATTTAAATGCAATATATATATTTCAGTTTGAATGGACAGGCAGAAAGATTTTTTTTCTGCTAAAACAGTGCGATTTTATAGCAAGGATTTGCGTACTCAAAATTTTAATTTACACGAAGATAATTTTTTTAAGGTATTTTTATTTATTTTTTAATCTACATTTAGTGTTGTTAGATACTCACAAATTTTAAAGAGTAATTCTACTCTTTAATTAATGAAAGATTTCTCCTATCACATAAGACGAATATTTAGAGATATATTTAAGAACCTACATTAGCCATGTCAAGAAAACACTAATGTTAAGTCCATGGGGAGTTACTTTCTAATGCTTCGCTTCCATTTTAATATTTTTGATATATATATATATATATATATACACTTTTATAAATACATCCAAAGTTATTCAGACAATACCATTAAATAAACCAATGAAACCAGTATTTTTACAATCATATTATTGAAAACATTTGAAGTTTGAAGTGAAATTGAAGGCAGATTACCAAATTACTAAAAAATATATGGATAAAAGGACATTATATAACCAGAGTAATTCATATATTACCATACAATAAATCAATGAAACCAGTATTTTTACAGTCATCTTATTGAAAACAGTTGAAGTTTGAAGTGAAATAGAAGGCACATTACCAAAATAATGAAAGGTAAATGGATAAAAGGACAGTATAAGGCTTTTTTATTAAACTACTCATCAGGGGTGCATAGTTTAACAAAAAAAGCAAAAACATCCAACCAGTTTCTGTTATGAGTCGTGCTAAAAGTTAAGAATTCGACTCACAACGCACCCGACTGGCTGGAAGCTATTTACTATTACAAATTAGTAAAAAGATACTCATTGAAGAAAATAAAATCAATATGACAAAATAACAATAATATAATATTCTTTAAAAAAATCATATATATACTAAAATATCTACCATACCCAAATCCTAGCATGATTTGTAGTTCAAATGAATCTACAGTAGATATAAATTACATGTGATGTATATTAAGATAGCAGAGGTAATAAAAGTAAGATATTGGACACACATACACAGATACAAATTATCATAACAGAAAACATGATAGAATACTTAAAAAATGATTGGGTACCTCTATGCAACACTTTTTTTTTAACTTATTGAATTTCGAATTTTAAAAAATGTAATAAAAGTATACATAACTTTCTCTAATTCAAAAATCTAATCTTTCAAACAAAAACTCTAATGTATTCTTTCGATGGTGCATAAATATATTGAATGCAAATATTTGTGATAGAACAAATAGATTTTGCTTTAAACTCATACATAAATCAGAGATTTTGCTTAGAACTTTTATTCAAAACTTTATGTGAAATTTTGACAAAAATATATGAATACTTACTTTAAAAGTAATTCCCAAATGCCACAAATTTTGAGACATGAATTTAAATGGAATATGTATTTTTTCAATTTGAGTGGACAGGCAGAAAGATTTTTTTCCGTTAAAAAAGTACGATTTTCTAGCAAGGATTTGTGTACTCAAAATTTTAACTTACACGAAGAGAATTATTGTTTTTTAAGTACTTTTTTCATACTTATATTTAAGGTTAGTTACTCACAAATTTTAAATAGAAATTCTATTTCTTATTTATTAGAAAATTTCTCAGATTACATAAGACGAATATTTTTATTTAAGAGCCTACATGAGCCATGAGAAGAAAAGAGAACACTAAAGTTAAATCTATATGATGTTATTTTCCAATACCTCGCTTCCATTTAAACATTTTTAAACGATTTTTTTTCCTTTTTTGCATAAGATAGCTGTGGTTTTTTTCAAACCATTCTACATTTTACTTTTTTTATTTCGGTTATTGTTTTTATGTTAGAATAATTTCAGTGTCAGAACCGGTTGCAACCATTTTCAAAAGTGGAACTATTTTTTTTTTAAATCTGAAACCAAAATCAAAAACGTAAAAACTAGCCCGGTTTTAGATAGGTCTCTTTTGTTCTACGATAACGATAATAATGATAACAAAATTTAAACATACTAAAATACAATCGAGGTATTTGAAAATGATATTCCTGTAGACTTAACATTAGCCTTCACGTTTCCTTGCATAACTATTTTATCCCCATCGCGAGGAGAACGTTTTACGAAATGTTTAATGTTTTGTCGCCGGTTTTTAAAAATAGAAATTTATGTCTTTCTAAATCGATAAGATACTCCGATTAAAGAAGGTAAATTTTACAGTAAAATTTTACAGGGGGGGGGGGGATAAACAAGGATTCTTAAGCCTTTTGTTGCACGTATACGTGTCGCTCTTCCACAATGTGTTAAGGGGCTGCTTCAGTCAAATGAAAAGACCTGTTTGCTAATGCGAATCCTATGGTAGAAATTTATAAAGATATCTCGGTTGCATTTTAATATATTTAAATGATTTTTTTTCTTTGCATTGGATAGCGAGATTGATCTGCACTGTAAAAACAAAATACCCAAATTGGGTTGAAAGATTTTGGGGTACAGCATTGTTCCAATTTGGAAAGTTCAGTTTGTAGCACAAAATCGTTTTTAAAAAGTCTGATTTTTAATGACATTAAAACAATTAAAATATCTTAGATAGTATATACATTATACCTCAGAAATTTTGATTAATTTAATGTTAATAAAGATATGCTCTGTTTTGAACCATTTTGGGTTATCTATTTTGGGAACAATACTCTACCATTTTGGAATATTTTACTGTACCATTTTAGAACATTACTATATCCAGAAATCTTTCAACCCAATTTGGGTCTTCAATTTTTACAGTGTGAATGTAGGCCGTATATTACTTTTTCAATTTTGGTTGCAAATATTTTTTATGAGGGTGCTTTCGTTTTTTAATCGGGTTCCGAAACTGAAAGCTTCCGCATAAAAAAATGCCTATAAACAAAATCTATAACAAACTAAAAAACGGCCTGTAGACAGATCAATCTCAGCTATCCAATGGAAAACAAAAAAAATCATTTTAAAATATTAAAATGCAATCGAGATATCTTTATAAATTTATGCCATAGGATTAGTATTAACGAACGGGTTTTTCATTTGAATGAAGTAGCTCTTAAGGGAAGTTCTATTTCTTCGGCCTAAATCCATGTTATTTTTACAATTTTTTTCTCGTTACCAAAAAAAAAAAAAAAAAAAAAAAAAAAAGAGTCAGATGTGGCAATTCCAAAATTTTCTTCTATCTCATACATATTAATACTTCCTGAAATCACAGCAAAATAGTGCCACCGACTAGGTGATTTACAGCGAAATCTAGTCAGCAACAATTTATAAGTTTCAAACTGAATCTGAAGTTTGATGAAAAGCCATGCATTATTGCTTGAGATAGAGCAATTGTGAAATTTGTGAATAATATAGAATAACAGCGCAACTTGGATCGATACACACCAAAAAATAATCAGCTCTAGTTTATATCAAGGTCTAACTGAATGTAAAGTTTTAATAAATTCTATTCAAAAATTCTTCAGATAGAGAGCTCACAAAATGTCTGTCTCATACAAACTCACAAAATGACAGAATGACAACTAGACACACCAAGAAACATTTTCTAAAAATCATCAAATGATGTTCAAAATCTTTCAAAACGCATAAATCTATAGAAAACCGAAAGTTAAAATTTTTCACGAATCTAATATATCCTTCTTTTAAAGATTAAAAAAAGTAAAAAGATTGCATCTTCGAACTTTATTGCCATTTCACTAATATTTTTTGTGTGCAAATATATACGTATACAGCAGCTGTCAAAAGTTTCCGGCCAGTTAGTTTCTTTGATTTATTTATCAAAAGGTTTCAGCAAAGAAGAAGCACAATTGCTTCAAAATTTAGTAATATGTGAAAGACTTTTGACCATGTGATTATTTTAATTGTATACGGAAGATTCTTCATGCAAAGAGGTAGAATTCGAAGTTCGCGTGTGCAAAAGTTTCGAGCCACTCATCATTCCTTAGTTTTTTCGATTGGGAAAGTGTTTTTTCGTCTTGTTTGTGAATGAATCAACGTGGATATCATAATTTAAATTCAAAATTGAAAAGTTCAACAATTATTGTTCCTAAATGAGTGATTAGTTTGTCGCTAAAGGGCCAACCTTGACTAGATATTGTGACAAACTTATCGATCGGAAATCGACTATGAACAATATTTAAAATTTATATAAATATGATCATGGCCTTCAGGACTTTTTTGAGGTCCGGGAGACACCAGAAAATGAGTATTTTTGTGGACAAAATTATAAAAATAAAAACCATTGATGATCCGCATAAAAATTCCCTTGCAATATCGCTCGATTTATGGAATGAAAATATTGCTGAAATAAGTCGGTCTACCCTGTTAAGATGCTGATGTGATGCAGAACTTTATGGAAGAGTCTATGTTCGAAAATGTTTCATTGGTAAAAAAATAATCAACGTACCGGACTGGCTTTTTCCAAAAAATACAAAGTCTGGTCAAGGGAAAATTGGACAAAAGTACTATTTTTCCATTAATCGAATTTTACACTTTTTTGAAAGTGATGACATACACTATGTCCGATAATCTAACAACAAAAGATATGAATCCACCTATGTTAGTCTTACAATAAAGCATGGCGAAGGCACGTTATGCTTTGCGGAGTATTTTCTTCAAAAAATGTCGGTTCGTTATTAGAAATCCGCGGCAAGATGAATGATGCAATGCATAAGGATATCTTGCAAAATTATTTGCTGCCTTACTAGAGGATATATTTTGGTCGCAATTATTTGTTTTATTATGATAATGACTTAAAGAATGTATGCAAGCATCGAAAAACAATAGCTTTCGTGCAAAAAAAATCACTTTTGAAATGTCCAGCACAAACGCCCGACATGAATCAGATTCATGAATCTTTGGAAATAAGTTGGCAAACGTGTGCGGAACTATAAATATCCCAACTCAGCCGAAATTTAAAAAAATTACAAGAAATGTGAAAAAAAGTATCATAGATGATCTTTAACAGTTGATTGTATGAATGTCATGTTGTTGCGCCGCCATACTTATTAACAAATGTATGGTGATAAAATAATAATTGTAAATGTTGTTTATCACTGTAATTTTCTATTACAATACCATATTTTTCCGAACTTGTGAAAGTGGCCGGAAACTTTTGAGAACATGCGTTTTCTTTTGTTCTTAATTTTTCCAATAAGATTTATTCATATTTATATGTTATTCCATAAATAAGTTTTTAACTATCATGTCAATAAAATGTATAAGTATCATTTTAAGATTCCTCTTCATATGGGCATATTTACAAATAAACTAAAAATTTTTACTTTCAGGAAACTTTTGACCGCCTCTGTATATGTATGCATATAGCACAGCAGATTTCCAATCTGGCGACCATTTTCTCCGATCACAAACATCTGAAACAAATTGGATTGTCAATTTATAAAAAGGCATAAATTTCTCTGGAGTCAATTGAACAAAAGAAGTGATAATTACTTTGGGTTTAAAAAAAAGACATTTTAGAAGCTCTAAAGGATAATTAATCAATGAAAATTATACTTTTCAGCGTTATAAATTCAAAAAAAAATTACCTTTTCGTTTAAATAAAAATTTTCAGGAAATCGGTCAAATAGTTCTTGAGAAAAATGCCCTGTTTAAATAACAAGTTTTTAATAAACCAAGATTAAGGGGGCTCAGGGGTTGAAAACTTTTCAAAAAATCGATTTTTTTATGATTTAATTTGATTATTCATTTAAATCTTAACTCAATGCAAAAAACCGCATAAAAATATTTGCATTTTTAACGGAATTATAAGCATTTTTGTATCAACACTTTCATAGCCGCATCCATATACTTTCAACTTTAAGTCGCGTTTTCTCAAAACTTGATTTTTGACGACTAACAACAAGATTTAAAAAAAAAACTAATTGATAGAATGGCTTAATTTTTTTTTTTTTTTTTTTTTTTTTTTTTTTTTTTTTTTTTTTTTTGCATGCATATAACATCATTATCTAGATTATGAATTAATATATTTTAGATAGTTAAATATTTTGAGTATTTTTAATGGGAAAAAAATTGTATTTTTTAGGGGTTTTTTTTTAATTTTCAACTTCGAGAGTTTTTTTAATAATCTTTTTATTAAATGATAGTTATATCCTTAATTCATAATCTAGATTATGATGTTATATGCATGCAAAAAAAATTTAAGCCATTCCATCAAATAGTTTTTTTTTTTTTAAATCTTGGTGTTAGTCATCAAAAATCAAGTTTTGAGAAAACACGACTTAAAGTTGAAATTATATGGATGCGGCTATGTAAGTATTGATACATAAATGCTTATAACTCCGTTAAAAATGCAAATATTTTTATGTGGTTTTTTGCATTGAGTTAAGAATTAATTGAATAATCAAACTAGATTATAAAAAAAAAATCGATTTTTGAAAAGTTTTCAACCCCTGAGCCCCTTAAAATTTCACAATAAATTACCTTCAATAAGTGGTATTATGTTTAAAGAACAAAAATATTGTAAGAAATTGAAATATCTTGGAATCGTATGGGAGAACAATCTATTCATTAAAAAAGATTTAAAAAAAAAATCATCCAAAGAAGTAGGAACTTCCCTCATCTATATTAGTAACCAGAAACAGAATTTTTTGTATAAACCTTAAAGGCATAGTGTAAATGCACAGTTAAATACATAGTGTAATGCATGACTTTTTTTCCCCATTTGGCACATTCTATTGGTCTATTGGAGAATTGTCATATGTTACCCACGAGTGATGCCATGCATTTAAAATTAGAAGCGCCATATCAGTCAATTTGACTGCTAAAAAACTGCTAAACGTATTTTTTTTTTTTTTTAAGGGTTAAATATCTGTCCTACGAATTTCAGATAAAAAAGTAAATTTAAAAGCTCTAAATAAAAGTTCAGGTGTACAGTTTTTAAGTAAAACTTGAGGAAATTTTCCGACATTTCTAGTGTTAATGTCGTGAAGTGTGTGTTCTTTCTCATACTTGTTATCATGGGGGAGGTTATGAAATTCTTTTTTTATACTACTTGAAAAATTATTCAATAATTATATTTTTAAATTTCAAACGATTAGTTGGGTAGTATTGCTTGCTCTGTTACATGCCGACAGAATGCAGACAGACGGACGGACGGACTGAACGACGATTATAAGTGCTACGTATTTACATAATTACTAACGTACCAAAAAAGGCGTTGTTTTTAGATTCCATTGAAGTCAAAAATTATAATTATGTAACAATGGCATTTTTTTTTATTACGTAATACCAAAAATCAAAAACTGAATTAATAACTTCATATTTCCATTATCTTAATTAAATGTTGCTGATTATGGATAGGAATAATGTTTAATTGTACAGCTATTTGAAAAGATGAAATTAAACTTTAATTAAACATAATAGTTGTCTTAAGAGTTAGACTAACCAGTATAATATTGATTAATTATTGTAATTACTTATGGGGTTTTTTCTGTAAATTCAGTCAAGCCGCTTTTTACGCATTTTCATGAATCAAATTTGACGATTTTTAACTCATTGTCTTAATTTTCTTTAAATAAAGTTATAAAGTACTGGCAAGTAAGATTTTACATGCACATATATTAATTATCATAACAATAACATGGTAGTTATTTAGATTGTGCACCTACAAATGGGATATTTTAAAAATAAATATGATGAATTTTTGATTTAAAAAATATTAATGAAATATGTGCATTGTAAAATCCTCTTAATGCAAACATCCCACTTCTGAAACGAATACATATCTCAAATGAAAACCATAACACATATTCTATGATGGATAAATATCAAATCTAAATATTTATGCCAGAACAAATATATCTTGTTTTGAATTCATATGTAAATCCATTTCTCACATTCAAAGCTTTTATTCTACACTTTGTGTGAAACTTTGAGAAAAATATGTAGATATTTACTTTAAAAGGGGATACAAACGCTGCAAATTTTGAACGATCTATTTATATGAAATATATATATTTCAATTCGAATGACAGACAGAAGGTTTTTTGTTGCTGTTGTTGTTGTTTTTCAGGGGAGAGTTCGACGTAAACGTGATTAATAACAGAAATTTACATTTTCAGAATTTGTAAAATAATTTCATCAAAATTACGATTAAAATCTACAGTTTCTTTAAGTCTATTCAGAAAGTCATGATTATATTTTATGAGAAGTAAACATAAATGATGAATTTTACGATAAATGACAAGTCTTAACCGGTCAATGAAAATGTTTAAAGAAACTCTTAGATTAAATTTATTAAAAAAAATACCAAAAAATAAATAAAGCTTTTCTGAAGTTCATTGCTGAAGAAGCGCGAAACAATAAACTTAATACTTACTTACATTGTGCACCAACAAATAAATCATTTTAAAATTACATATGATGTATTTTTGATTTTTAAAAATCTAACGAAAGATGTGCATTGTAAAATCCTCTTAATGCAAACATCCCACTTCTGAAACGAATACATATCTCAAATGAAAACCATAA
The DNA here is from genome assembly GCA_964019185.1 of Maratus speculifer. Taxonomy (NCBI): domain Eukaryota; kingdom Metazoa; phylum Arthropoda; class Arachnida; order Araneae; family Salticidae; genus Maratus; species Maratus speculifer. The sequence goes on along the minus strand of OZ025295.1, from coordinate 298,285,565 downwards.
CACATATTCTATGATGGATAAATATCAAATCTAAATATTTATGCCAGAACAAATATATCTTGTTTTGAATTCATATGTAAATCCATTTCTCACATTCAAAGCTTTTATTCTACACTTTGTGTGAAACTTTGAGAAAAATATGTAGATATTTACTTTAAAAGGGGATACGAATGCTGCAAATTTTGAGCGATCTATTTATATGAAATATATATATTTCAATTCGAATGGCAGACAGAAGGATTTTTTTGTTGCTGTTGTTGATGTTTTTCAGGGGAGGGTTCGACGGGAACGTGATTAATAACAGAAATTTACATTTTCAGAATTTGTAAAATAATTACATCAAAAGTACGATTAAAATCTACAGTTTCTTTAATTCAGAAAGTCATGATTATATTTTATGAAAAGTAAATATAAATGATGAATTTTACGATAAATGACAACTCTTAATCGGTCAATGAAAATGTTTAAAGTAACTGTTAGATTAAATTTATTTAAAAAAAATACCAAAAATACTTAAAGCTTTTCTGAAGTTCATTGCTGAAGAAGCGCGAAACAATAAACTTAATACTTATTTACATTGTGCACCAACAAGTAAATCATTTTAAAATTACATATGATGTATTTTTCATTTTTAAAAATCTAACGAAAGATCTGCATTGTAAAATCCACTTAATGCAAACATCCCTCTTCTGAAACGAATACATATCTCAAATGAAAACCATACGTATATTCTATGATGGGTAAATATCAAATCTAAATATTTATGCCAGAACAAATATATCTTGTTTAGAATTAATATGTAAATCAGTTTCTCACATTCAAAGCTTTTATTCTAAACATAGAGTGAAACTTTGAGAAAAATATGTGGATATTTACTTTAAAAGAGCATACGAACAATGCAAATTTCGAGAGATAAATTTATAAGAAATATATGTGACAATTTAAAGTTAGGGGGGCAGAAACATCATCGCCAGGTTTCCCTTTCTCCGCACAGAAGTCATGGCCAGCGAGAAAAAAACAAAATAAATAAACATAGAAGGTCCAAATAATCACTCCTTGGCTGCTGCAAGTTCATTTTATTAAACTGTAGCTATAATAGACAGAAAAGCTCCTGCTGCAGACGATATTTTACCGAAACATCCAAAAAATATTCCATCATTTACTACATCCAGCCGTACTCATGCAAGAGAGCACCCAAAAATCCTTCTTCTTCTTCTTCTTACCACCTCTCGAGGCTTCCTCTTTTAAATCTAAAAAGAAAATTCTAGAACATTCTCTAGCCTCAAACCATCATTCTTTTATGTAAACATAACTCATACCCAGAGTCGAGATTAACACTTGACAGACTATAGAGACTCAGCTGTATATTTTTTTCTCAGTGTAATCGGTTAGATTCGACAAATGAAAAAGATTCATTATATAAGGATGATTAAAAATTCTCTCACATTTAAACAATTTTGTATCTGAACATGTTTTCATACGAGTTATTTCAGATTTGTAGTCTTCACATACGATAGGTTATACACTATCATATGTCAAGGTGCTTTTTTAATTCATGCTTTCTTATAAATAGTTTTTCACAGTCTTCGCAAGAAAATGGTTTTCCATTGGTGTGAATCCGCAAACATTCTTTTAAACTCAATTTAGATTAGAAATTTTTTACATAAAAGAACACGGGTTCAAAAGCAATAAATGTTCAAGAGCAATAATTTATAATTTTTTGTTTAATAATTGGCCAGACATTTTTTGATTATACAAGATAGATCTTTTAGTATGGAAAAAATTGTGTTTTGTCCGTATTTTTACTTTATTATCTCAAAAAATGAAACTGTTAAGGAGTTAAGGAGTGGAATTCATAATTCCATTACCTTAATTGAATGTATCTGATTCAGAATAGGAATAAAGTTTATTTTTCCAGTAGTTTGAAAGGAGTTAACTGTAGTTAAACATAATAGTTGTTTTAAACGTTAGACTAAATAACATGATATTGATTAATTATTGTAGTTATTTATGTTTTTCTTATTAATTTATTTATCGTTATTTATTTATTCATTTATTTATTGTAAATTCCATCAAGCAGATTTTTTAAGCATTTTCATGTGTAAAATTTAACGGGTTTAAATTTACAATCTAAATTTTCTAAATAAAGTTATAAAGTACTGGCAAGTAAGATTTTACATGCACTTGTATTAAATATCATATTAATAAACATGATAATTATTTAGATTGTACACCTACATTTTAAAAATACATATGATGAAGTTTTGATTTAAAAAAAAATCTAATAAAAGATGTGCTAGTAATTTCCACTTAATGCAGACATCACTTTTCTGAACCGAATACATTTCTCAAATGAAAACCGCAACGCATATTCTATGATGGATAAATATCAAATCTAAATATTTATGCCAGAACAAATACATCTTGTTCTGAATTCATATGTAAATCAGTTTCTCACATTCAAAGCTTTTATTCCAAATTTTGTGAGAAACTTTGAGGAGAATATGTAGATATTTACTTTAAAAGGGCACGCGAACGCTGCAAATTTGGAGAGATCTATTTATAATAAATAAATACATATTTCAATTCGAAAATTTCTACGAAAATGTGTTTAATAACAGAAATTTACATTCTCAGAGTTTGTAAAATAATTACATCAAAAGTGTATTTAAAATCTACAGATTCTTTAAGTCGATTCAGAAAGCCATGATTGAATTTTATAAACAGAAGACATATATGATGAATTTTACGGTAAATTACAAATCATAAGCAGTCAGACAAATGAAAATGTTTAAAGTAATTGAATAATTAAGCTTTTTTTCCGGTTTACTGGTCAACAAGCGCAAAACTTTCTGACGTATATGACGTATACATTTTTAAATATAAAGGTATAAAATTGTATTTCCTTGACTGTTGAAGCGATTTGGAATAGAAATGATTTTTCCATTTTTTAATAAATAATCTATTGAGTTATAAATATCTTTGATAACGTGTCAAACGTTTTTCTCCCTTCGTTGACTGGTTTCTCTACTTTCGTCGGGAAATTCGATTCAAAGCACCAACTTTCACAATATTTTTTGAAAGACATATTGTATTTATATATATATATAAACACAAGACTCGCACTGCTTTGACAAAATTGTAAAAATGTTTGCAGGACATTAAGTTTGGGGAAAAAACTCTCATCTGATGCGACCCGAATGAATAAAATGCAGTCCCGGTCCGGCCCGAATACACAGAAAAAACTAGTCGTTGTGGGCCACCGTAATACTTACCCATCATGGATATGCATTCTATAAAATATGAAACTAAAACATGTGAAAACTATTTATAAAATGCATTGCAATTCTAAAACAAAATTTAAACGTATATTAAAATATTTTTAATAAACATAGTAATGCTCTATTAATGAATTGCTGATGACCTAATTTCGACAAATTATATAAAATACCAAACTACTCAAGTAGTACCGAACTGCGTAAAAGAAACATCCATATAATTCCAAAAATAACAATCATATTAACTAACAATTTACTGCGTCGAATTGAGCTTCTCATTTCCAATTAAAATATATCTCTGAAGGGTCATTCCATGTCAATTCAACCAATTTTTCCCCCATTTGTAACCCGACCCACAGGGATTTGGATGAAACTTTGTGTACACACTAATTCTATCATAAAATGATTCCATCAGAAATTTTTCTTTCCTAGACCTTATGGCCCCACCAGTGGCCGAGAGGTTCGGACCTCTCAACTGGTAGACGGCAGGTGCTGGCTTCGAACCCAATCGCGGCTGTCGGCCTAACCGTTCGGAGTTTTCGTGGTTTTCTTCGAACCTTGCGTAAATACGGGTTAGGTTCCCTTAGAAAGACCCCCACGAAGGGCACTCCCCCCCTGGTCCTATATCCCTAGCGCAGATAATCGGACGTCAAAAATCAACCAACCTAGACCTCATGGTTTGTGAGATATGGGGGGTCCAATTCTTGGGAGTTTCTCAAATCTCACATTTCTTAGTCTGTATTCTGAGATTGCAGTTCCATCTTCAAAAAATTGTTTCTCTCGATCTAAAACATGAATCATTCTAAAAATATCACTGTAAGAAGATAAAAGAATACAGATTTTAACAAAAAATATTTAAAAAATTTACTTGTAATATTTAGGAAGAAAAAAGTCAGCCAAAGTTGAGAGTTATGGTTACTTTTCCAAATTTTTGTGATTTCACGAAAAAGGCTGTACACAAAAAGGCAAATTAAATTTCCAATTTCTTTTTGTTTTAATTAAAAGTTTACACTCTGGGCTTTCTATCTACGAAATAAAAATGATGTGTTTCGCATGGCTTATGAAAAAATTTTGGGTACTTTCCAATTAGCCGGATAAGTGCTTTATTTTTATATATTACATATGCACACAAAAAAGCAAATAAATTTTCCCATTTATTTTTGTTTTAAATAAAAGTTTACACTTTGGGCTTTCTATCTATGAAATAAAAATGATGTCTATCGCATGACTTATGCAAAAATTTTGGGTACTTTCCAATTAGCCGGATAAGTGCTTTATTTTTACATATTACATATGCACACAAAAAAGCAAATGAAATTTCCAATTTCTTTTTGTTTTAAATAAAAGTTTACACTTTGGGCTTTCTATCTGTGAAATAAAAATGATGTCTTTCACATGGCTTATACAAAAATTTTGGGTACTTTCCAATTAGCCGGAAGCGTGTTTTATTTTTACATATGTACATATGTACAGATCTATATAAATACAGATGTATTATACATGTACATATGTATGTATATATACAGTATATTAATATATATATTGTATATGTATAACAGTGGTGCCCGTCTAACCGAAAAGTACCAAAAAGTTGTGTTTTGAAAATCTGCACTAATTAAGGGGAAAAAAATCTGACTAAGTTTAGCTGTGGTACTTACATAATTACTGGAGTTTCTATGAGTTACTGAATTTAATGTTATTTGATACAAAAACAAATTGAAAATTTCATTTGCCTTTTTGTGTAGCGACTTTTTCATAAAGTCACAAAATTTGGAAAAATAATCATAACTTTCAACTTTGGTTTATTTTTTCGGCCGTATATAAATCTCTATTAACTGCCGTAATTGCTTTTTTCACTTGCTTTTTATGCCGCTTAAATGGATCTCCACATTTATATTGATAAAATTCATATTTCATTAAGAGCCAAATTCTGTGATGCTCACATATATTAATCAAACGGTTTTCAATTAATTTTTGTTTTATAAATGCAATAGTCCTAAGTAATAAAAGTTCTTTTTCTGAATCACAGAGATTATCAATGTAGTCTATTTCTCTATTATTTCTATAGCTAGTTTTGTGACATTCTAAACTAGTTAATATTACAATACTGCAAGTCTGAAGACTAGTAGAAGGTTTAATATCAGGCTCCATATTAAAACAATAAAGCAAAAAATCATTTATACATATTATAAACTATAAAGTTTGTAACAATCAGATTATATTTTTAGAAGCACAGTAAAAGTTAGATCATTCTTCTATGATAAGAAACAACAGAATGACAATAATTTTATTAAATTGATTTCAAAACATCTGCTTTCATACTAACGAACATTACCCTGCCTTTATCAGAAGGTGTTTATACAAGGCAGGTGCAATTAAATCTTTCAGACTATAGAAACAAATTTAAGTTCTGTTAAATATTTGTGTATTTAAACTTGCCAATGTAAATATTTAAACTGATTAAAATTAACCAAGAACAGGAAATACAAGGTTTTGAACATTTTTTAAACACAAATAATTAATATATAAGCATTCGAAAGAAAGAATGGAAATATGAGGAGAAAAAATTATGTATTTTATACTGTACAGAAAAAAAAAAAAAAAAAAAAAAAAAAAAAAAAAAAAAAAAAACGAAAAATCTGTTTTGAGTTTAATTATTGAAAATAAAAGTAAGAGATTCTTTAGATTAGCAAAAAATGCCCATTATTAAATAACTAAATGAAATATATGGACCATTCACTAAATTTAATGGGGAAACATATTACAGTCAGATTTTTTTTTTTTTTTATCAGAAAAAACAAAGCCTAAATTTTACCTTGCAAATTAAAAAAAAAACATGCATCAAATAACATTAAATTCAATAACTCATAAAAATTCCATTAATTATTTAAGTACCACAGCTAAACTTAGTCTGATTTTTTCCCTCTTAATTGGTGCAGATTCTCAAAACAAGGCAAAATTTGGTACTTTTCGGTTAGACGGGCACCAGTGTTATACATATATATATCAATATACTGTATATATACATACATATATACATGTATAATACATCTGCATTTATAGAGATCTATACATATGTACATATGTAAAAATAAAACACGCATCCGGCCAATTGGAAAGTACCCAAAATTTTGCATAAGCCATGCGAAAGACATCATTTTTATTTCACAGATAGAAAGCCCAAAGTGTAAACATTTATTTAAAACAAAAAGAAATTGGAAATTTCATTTGCCTTTTTGTGTGCATATATAATATGTAAAAATAAAACATGCATCCGGCTAAGTGGAAAGTACACAAAATTTTGCATAAGCCATGCGAAAGACATCATTTTTATTTCACAAATAGAAAGCCCAAAGTGTAAACTTTTATTTAAAACAAAAAGAAATTGGAAATTTCATTTGCCTTTTTGTGTGCATATGTAATATGTAAAAATAAAACATGCATCCGGCTAAGTGGAAAGTACACAAAATTTTTGCATAAGCCATGCGAAACACATCATTTTTATTTCATAGATAGAAAGCCCAAAGTATAAACTTTTATTTAAAACAAAAAGAAATTGGAAATTTAATTTGCCTTTTTGTGTACAGCCTTTTTGGTGAAGTCACAAAAATTTGGAAAAATAACCATAACTCTCAATTTTGGCTATTTTTTTTTATCCTAAATATTACAAGTACATTTTTTAAATATTTTTTATTAAAATCTGCATCTTTTTATATTCTTACAGTGATGTTTTTAAGATGATTCACGTTTTAGATCCAGAGAAACAATTTTTTGAAGATGGAAATGCAATTTCAAAATACAGACTCAGAAATGTGCGATTTGAGAAAACCCCAAGAATTGGACCCCCCATATCTCGCAAACTATGAGGTCTAGGAAGGAAAAATTTCTGATGGAATCATTTCATGATAAAATTAGTGTGTACACAAAGTTTTATCAAAATCCCTGTGGGTCGGGTTACAAGGTCTGGTTGAATTGACATGGAATGACCCTGAATTGAAATTTGAATGAAATACAGGGTCATGAAAAATCGAAAAATGTGCAAAAAAGGATTACAAATATCTCGGTACTTTATATTCCGATCGACTTCGTTGTTTATGCAAAATTTGTGTTATTTTACTATTTTTTACGTCCCCTCCTTAAAATAAAAAAGTTCGAAAATTTTTATATACCTTTCATCAGAACGATTTTTTGAGAGTCCGAAAAAAATAGTTGCGGATAATCGAGGTTACTGATACTAAAAAGGCTTCGTCCCATTCTTATATTCTAAGTACATACAAAATTTCAAATCTCTATCTCAATTCATTCGCGAGATAGAGCGTTTACAAACACACAGCAGACAGGCAGACGCCAATTTTTTTTTCTAAAAATATGTTTTTCGGAATCTTCACTATCTGAAACGTGTAAATTCGTCAAAATAAATTTTTCGCTTTTCAAAACCATTGCAAGACTTACCCTATACTACGTATGATGGGTAAGTAAAAAAATACCCAAATCTGAAACAGAAAGTATGAAACTCCTAACCTGCTCAGCATAGCACACTGTAAAAAAATTCAAGAGGTTACTAAAAATTTTTTAGTAAATTTGTATTCCACAGAATTTTTTAGTAACCATTACAAACTTTTTTTTTTTTGTAAGTGAAACAAACATTTCTTTTGTAAAGTGAACAAAAGAATTTTTTGTATAACTAGCTAACTTTTGTATAGTAGCTTCCTTCGAGCTGCAGCCAGTGGGAAAGAAGACAGACTTCTGAAGCGAAAGATTTTCGGCAAAGCCGCAATAGATGGCAGCACCAAAAGTTGCTACCTGGTCCGACAGGATTTTCATAATCTCTTTATTTAACGAGTACTTACACTGCATACATTCGGTGCGTAATTGGTGGTGTCTGGATCGAACCCGGGACCTTTCAGCCTGCAGTTCGGTGCTATGACCACTAGGCTATCACGGCCACACCAAGTGAGTTTTAGTAATAGCTATTAAAAATATAAAACTATTAACTCTATTCGTTGCTAGCTTTTTTCTAGTAATTCTTACAGATTTTCTTGTAACCGAGTAAGATTACAAAAAATTTTTAGTAATTCCAATGATCAATAAAATTTTTTTAGTAGATCGACCCTTTTTTTTTACAGTGCAAGAAATAAAATTTAGTCCCCGCTACCGATCCAGAGTCTTCAGATTAATATTAAGACATCTCCTAGCTTAATGAACAGAAATTTCACCGAATTTAAAGTTTCAGAAAGGACCGGGATCGCAGACGCATCTAATATATGTTTAGAATTCGACCTACAGTCCTGATTCGGGTTGGATTTTGACGCTTGCTGGTCGGATACAAATTGTCTCGATTTTTTAAAATTAAATCGAAGATATTTTTCAGGTTAAACATGTATACACAACAAGATTTAATCAATGGAAATACACGAAAAGGGAACACGACTATTTAGCAAAAACTTTTTCAGCTCCTAACACTTATATATTCGTATGCTTATATCTTTAAATAATGGACCCTCTCAATCTACACACCTGTAACATGTGTTTGTGTGCATAAACTATTGCAAATACCGCATACATATATATTTCTGTTTATCAGGGGAGAAAATGTTGGCAATATTTTCCATATTCCAGGACACACAAAAAAAAATAGGTTCTTAAAGAAAGAATAATCTATGACCAAATTTCTTACGTACATTTTATATCCCATGCAATAAATTTAATATAGTACATTCATTTATATTCAAATGCATAATTATTTTCATCTGAAATATAGTTCTGATCTAGTCTGTTTTTTAAATCCCAACATTAGTGTTAAACGCCCCTGTCAGTCACCGATGACTGACATTAAAGTTTCCGTTTAGATCGCATCATTAACCGATGACTGACAGTCTAAAATATGATCGAAAACTAAAAAATATGTATTGTTTTAAGTAATTATTGAATATTTATTGAAAATTTATGCTTAGCTTTTATATCTTATAGGATTATACTTTCTTAATAATCACTTAAAACCTATATTTTTTTAAGCTTCAAAGTGAGTCATCGTGGCACTCAGCGTGTTAAATATGAGAAGCATAGTCTAGGACAGAGTAGGCAAACCTTTTTGTTTCAGAGTACCATATTTCATCAAAAATTACCTTACATGACTATGAGGTTCCAACTAGAAAAAAAAATTGATAAGTGAGACAATAATAGATTAAAATTACTGAAATTTTTCTATTAAGAATTTAAAAGATGTGAGGAATATATATGTGGATAGTACACTATAATAATCATGGTTATAATTATGTTTTAGAAAATAATAATAATAAAATAATTTAATACGGCGTAATTACATTTATGTTATTGCATCTTAATATCAGGTTAATTTTAAAAGCAAACTGGACCGAATTTATCTGACAAAAACTTACATTTTGAATTTTGATATCATTCATTTGTGAAAAAAGTGACCCGACAGCAATGATAGGCAAAATAACTAATAGAATGACAAACGCCATTTTTTTTTAATATTTCTGAAATAAATTCAAAATTACCGAAATTTTAAACTCGGAGTTTAGTTATGTATACAAGTCAATTCTTATCGGTAGTATTGAAATATCATCTTATTTGAGTAAAAAAATGACCATAATTAATTAAATTGAAATAAAATACGAAATAATTGAAATTTTCATTTTGCATTTAATCGAATTTAGAAAAGACCATTCGCAATTTTGTGTATTAATAGTTTATTTTGATTTTGAGCCACATACAAATGCGTGCCAAATTAATTCTTCTGTGTGTAAAAAGTGGCACGCGTGCCATAGGTTCGCCGTCTCTGTTCTAGGATGAACCAGACAAGCAGAAATAAGTTAAACATTCCGAACCGAAAAGAGAAAATTAAGAACAAACTGACCCAATTTAGGGCTTTATTCAGTGAGGTATCTATTCAGAGGGTTTATTATATTCAATTACAGTAAAACCCCACTAATTCGGATCCCGTTAATCCGGATCTCCGGATAATTCGGATTGGTTTGATCTTTTTTTTTTCAAGTTTGAGAAGCGATTGGCTAATTTCCATGACATCAACTTGTTTCATCGTCGTATTCTGAATTTTAAAAAAAAATTCTGAATCTTTTTTTTTCCGAAGAATATCTTAAGCTTTCTTATTTAAACTCTTTGATGTTATCTTTCAAAGAAACAACAATGGCAATTCCAATTTTCTATTTAAACCACTTAGAAATGCTAGTAAAAAATCACTGCACAATAAATTTTTACTTAAAGCATTGCAAGAAAGCAAGGTTAAATAGTCCCTACAATGGTTTATTTTGAACGTCAAGGGGAGACTACACCCAACAAACTCCTTATGCTCAAGCGCATGCGTGACCGTACGGCTCGCAAAATGTATAGAAAACTAGCACTGCAAAAAATTACAAACTTTTTCATTAAAAAATAAACATTTTTACTGCCAGTAAATATTCAATAAGTTTAACATAAGGATTATTTTCTGTAAGTATGTTTTACTTTATTTCATTTTTTTCTAATTCTCCGGATAATCCAGATTTTTGATAATCCGGATTGGGTCTGGTACCAATTAATCCGAATTATCGGGGTTTTACTGTATTAAGAAATGCAGATTTGTCCATTTTTCTATAAAACATAAAACTGATATTATTTTAGATATATTTGTAGGTATAGTGTATATATAACTGTAGACTGCTTTTCATGGTTTCATTAAAACCTTATTTGCTTTCCTTTCATTTCGGATTCGGGTCCTGTTGTAGTTAAAGTATTTTGGGTTAGGGTCGGATGCAGAGTGAAATATGTCGAGTTGAGGGACGCCGAAAATTATTTGTCTTTGAACTTCCTTTATCTGTCTGTCTGTTCGCGCTTTGGCTTTCGTAAATATACTCAGATTTCCATGAAAATTTCATATGTTATTGATGTTTATTATAGAATGTCGATATTTAAAATTAAACGTGTATCATTTAGAATTATCTTCGAAAATGTTAAAAACAACATGCTGTACAAATAAAACTATCTTAAAAATACATTAGTAGGCAGAATTTTAGATAAAAATAATTCTAGTAAAAGATGTAATTTACAATTTTATTCAAATTTTTCAACTTAAACATTCTTTTGCTGAAATAAATGCACATCTCAAATTAAACTTATTTCTTTTAAGAAGGATAAATATTGAATCTAAATATTTATGTCAGAATAGATACATCTCTCTTTGAATTCATGTGTAAATCAATACTCACACTTAGACATGTTGCTTTATGTTATTTTTATATTATTGCTTATTTTGTTTTTACTTAAAAAAGAATATGTTACATTGAAATCATTTATTTAATAGATAAAATGGCTCTAATAATAATTTTTATTTCACAATTTTAAAGAATATGCAGAATGTCTACAAAGTCGGTCAAATTCAATGTATACAAAGTCTTTACAGTTTTGAACTTTTATTACGAAAACAAATTACCATATATATAAATGGAAAGTAATTAATTCAGTATTAGGAATACATATTGAAGGGAAAAAATTCGGACAGACTGCAGATTTAAGAACACCTTTTCAATAGAGCCGGGCATACCGATAAAAAAGATAAACAGGCCTGACCGAACCGAGGAATTAAAAAATTCGTCCCGGTATAAAAATTTAAAACGGTCAAACTAAGCCCATAAATATAAATAGTTTTTAATAGACTCGATTCAGTTAATGTTGAGTATAGATGTGTTGCACGTGCCGATGTTAGATTGACAGCATCAATACAGAAATATAGCATGTTCAGGACGTGCCGGCTTTCACAAATTTTAGATTTGGTTTTGGTTTATTTTTGTCGGCCGATTATCTACGCTTGGGATATAGGCCCTGGGGGGAGGGCCCTTCGTGGGGGTCTTTCTAAGGGAACCTAACCCGTATTTACGCAAGGTTCTAAGAAAACCACGGAAACTCCGAACGGTTAGGCCGACAGCCGCGATTGGGTTCGAACCCAGCACCTGCCGTCTACCAGTTGAGAGGTCAGAATCTCTCGGCCACTGGTGGGGCTCACAAATTTTAGAAAGGGCCGGGTGGTGAACTGCAAAAATACAAACCAAGTTTGAGATTGGGCTTGGAAATTCCGGCTTATCCAGACGCCTAAATTCTTGCATTTCATATTTAAAAATTTCTGACATAATTCCACATCTGAAAATTAGTTGTAAAATTAATTAGAATTATTCATAAATTATTTCAGTTACCTAAAACTTTTAAAAAATACACATTATTCTAAAAGCAGCAGTGGAATACGTTTGTCTGATTACGGAGCCATATTTCATTTGACAAATGGCACAAACTTTTCACTGCTTTGATACATTGTTAACTTTCAGAATATGTTCAGTAACATTGTCTCAAGAAGATTAATTATTTTATTTTGAAAGACGTTTCATTTCGAGCTGTCTGTAAAATTTTGAAAAGTACATTTAAAAAAGTACATTGAAAAATAATGAAAAATAAAGGAAAAGCTCAAAGTTACCTTCAAAATCATTTTATTTAAGAATAAATTTACAGAAATATTTTTCAAATGAATTGCAATCCCAGGCTATTTTTAAAACTGCTTTTTAGAAAAACGAAAATCACATTCATCTATAGATAAAGCATATAAATTACATACATTGTAAAAAAAAAAAATCTGTAAAGTTTCTAAACTTTTTCTAGGACACTGAGATTTTTAGAACTTTTCATGTAACGGTAACAGCAAAAGTTTATGTAACCGATTCTATAAATGAATTTTTGCTGTACACGTTACATGAAAAGTTCTAAAAATCCCGGTTTTCTAGAAAAAGTTTAGTAATTTTACAGATTTTTTTTTTTTTAACAATGTAGCAATCTAAATATATTTACGCGAATTAGAGAACAGACAATAGGGTGGGGAAACCCAATTCATAAACAATTTTTAACTATGTTGGAAAGTGTTGAAAAAAGAACAAAAATACATATATATGTAAATCAAGCATACACTAAAAAATGCTATAAAACTACTGTGCTTTTTCAAGGAAACTGGAATTCCTAGACTTTATCATGTACCGTTAACAGCAAAACATCATGTAATTGATTCTGTTGCATGAAATTTTGCTGTTCCTGTTTCATAAAACGTTCTAGGAATCCTCCCAGTTTCGTAGAAAAAGTTTAATAACTTTACAGATTTTTTTTTTTTCAGTGCATGTTAAAACAAATCTTTTTTTTCTTGTTTGTGAAAATTGAGTCAGGTCTGATTGATTTGACTAAAATTTTAACATTAGCCGGCCGGTGAACTGTAAAAATACAAACCAAGCCCGGGTTTGGATTTGGAAATTCCGGCCCGTGCAAATTATCGTATTTCATATTTCATGATTTCAAACGTGATTTCACAGTTGAAAATTAATTGAAAAATTAATTGAAATTATGCATAAATTATTTCAGTTACTCAAAACTTTAAAAATACAAATTACTCTGAAAGCAGCAGTGGAATATATGTGTCTGATTACGGAGTCGTATTTCACTTGACAAATGACACAAACTTTTCGCTGCTTTGATATAGTGATTACTTTCCAAATACCTTTAAAATTTTTAGTATCATTGTCTCAAGAAGGTTAATTATTTTACTTTGAAAGACGTTTCATTTCCAATTGTCTGTAAAATGTTGAAAGATACAGTTTATTTTAAATAAGTTTATATTTAAAAATAACAAAAGATACAAGGAATGCCCAAATTTTCGTTAAGAAACATTTTTTTAAGAATAAATTTACAACAGTGTTTTTCAATTGAATTACAATGTGCAATTTCAGACTGTTTTTAAAACTGATTTTTATCGAAAACAAAATAAAATTCAAGCATAAATAAAGTATATCGATTATATAGACATCCTAGTATATTTACGTGAAACAGAGCACGGACAGACGAACACAATTCATAAACACTTTCCAAAATAAAGAATAGAGAAAAAATCATGAATCAAGCATGAACTTTACAAATAAAAATTTATAAAGTTATCAAATTTTTTCTAGGAAACTGGGATTCCTAGACTTTTTTATGTAATATTAACAGCAAATTTTCATGTAACCGATTCTGCTACATGAAGTTTTTCTGTTACTGTTACATAAAAAGTTCCAGGAATCCCAATTCCCTAGAAAATGTTTAGAAACTTTACAAGTTTTTATTTTATAGTGCATGTTAAAAAATATATTTTTTAGAGGGCGGGGGAATTGCCACAGGTCTGATTTGATTGATTTTAGCATGGGCCAGGATGTGCCAGTTTTCACTTCAAGGGGAAGGCGGTAAACGGAAAAAAAAATGGGCTGTAGTTGGAAATTACGGCTCGTACAGACTCATAAATTCACGTATTTCATATTCAATAATTTTGGACGTCATTTCACGTCTGAAAAAGTAATTGAAAAATTAATTAAAATAATACATAAATTATTTCAGTTACCTGAAACTTTTGAAAATACAAATTATTCTGAAAGCAGCAGTGGAATATATGTGTCTGATTATGGATCCGTATTTCGTTTTAACCCTTTCCGGCACACTGTGCCTGGTCTGGGATACCTAATTTTAATTCCAAACTTGCAAACGGCACCAGTAATATTTTACTAAAATTTTGCTTTTACAATGAAAGTTTAAATTAGTGGATTTAAAATATCTAAAAAAGTCGTTTGCAAATTCCGGTGGTAGTCGATAATTACTCATTTTCCAGCAAAGTTTGCCCGTGCCGGAAAGGGTTAACAAATGGCACAAACTTTTCACTGCTTTGATATATTGATTATTTTCCGAATACTTTAAAAAATTTTCAGCATCATTGTCTCAAGAAGATTGATTATTTTACTTTGAAAGACATTTCACTTCAAACTGTCTGTAAAATTTCAAAAAGTAAGATTATTTTTATAAGTATATTTAAAAATTATGAAAAATATAGGGAATGCTCAAACTAGAAACACTTTTTAGAATCACACAATTTCAGAAATATTTTTTTTAAGTATAAATTTACAGCAGTATATTTCAAATGAATTGCAATGCCAAACTGTTTTTAAAACTGCTTTATACCGAAAAGAAAATCAAATTCATATATAAATTTAAAAAATCATTTATATAGCAATCTGAGAATATTTACGCGAATTACAACACGGACAGCAGATAGGCAAATCCAATTTATAAACATTTTCAACTGTGTGAAAGTGTTAAAAAAAAAAGAAAAATAATCATGAATCAAGCATAGACTGATAAAAAAAATTCTATAAAGTTACTAATTTTTTTTCTAGGAAACTATGATTTCTATACTTTTTCATGTAACGTTAACAGCAAAACTGCATGTAACCGATTCTGTTACAAGAAGTTTTGCTGTTATTGTTACATAAAAAGTTCTAGGAATCCCAATTTCCTAGAAAAAAAATTAGTAACTTTATATATTTATTTTTGCAGTGCATGTTAAAACAAATATCTTTTGTGTGTGTGTGGAAATTGAGACAGTCTTGATTTGATTGGTTTTAACATAAACAGGGACGTACCGGTTTTCACTAATTTTAGAAAGGGTCGGGCAGTGAACTGCAAAAATACAAACCGAGCAGGGTTTTGGGCTTAGAGATTCCGGCCCGTGCAGACTCATAAATTCACATATTTCATATTCGATGCATTCGGACGCAATTTCGCATCTGAGAATTAATTAAAATTATGCATAAAATATTTCAGTTTCCTAAAACTTTTAAAAATACACACTATTCTGAAAGCAGCAGTGGAATATATTTGCCTGATTACGAAACCGTATTTCATTTGAAAAATGTCACAAATTTTTCATTGTTTTAATTTATTGATTACTTTCCGAATGTCTTTAAAATTTTCAGCATCATTGTCTCAAGGAGATTAATTATCTTACTTTGAAAGACGTTTCATTTTGAGCTGTCTCTAAAATTTCGAAAAATACAGTTTATTTTAAATAAGTATATATTAAAAAATAACGAAAAATACAGCAAATGCACAAACTTTCATTGAGGATTATTTTTTTAGAATAAATTTACAGCAGAATTTTTTTAATGGATTTAAATTCCACGCTGTTTTTAGAACGGTTTTTTATCGAAAAGAAAATCAAACTCATACATAAATAAAGTATATCAATTACATAGCAATCCAATTATATTTACGAGAATTAGAGAACGAACAAACGGATAGGCAAACTCAATTCAACCCTTTTCAACTATGTTGGAAAATGTTTAAAAAAAATTGAGACAGGTCTGATTTCATTTATTTTAGCATGGGCCGGAACGTGCCAGTTTTCCCAAATTTTAGGAAGAGCCAGTTGGTGAACTACAATTATTCAAACCAGGCCCTACTTTGGGATGAAAATTCAAGCCCGTGCAGACCTCTAAATTCACATATTTCATATGCAATAATTTAGGACGCAATTTCACATCTGAAAATTAATTGAAAAATTGATTAAATTTATGTAAAAATTATTTCAGTTACCTGAAAGTTTAAAAATACACATTATTCTGAAAACAGCAATGGAATATATGTGTCTGATTACGTAGTCGTATTTCATTTGACTAATGGTAGAAACTTTTCAATGCTTTGATGTATTGATTACTTTGCGAATGCTTTTAAAATTTTCCGTATCATTGTCTCAAAAAGATTAATTATTTTACTTTGAAAGACGTTATATTTTGCACTGTCTGTAAAATTTCGAATGGTACAGTTTATTTTAAATAAATATATATTGAAAAATAACGAAAAATATCGGAAATGGTCAGAGTTTCATTTAGAAAAAAAAATTAAGAATAAATTCACAGCTGTATTTTTCATATGAATTGCAATATCTAATCACAGGCTGATTTTAAAACTGTTTTTTATCGAAAAGAGAAAAAAATCATGTATAAATCAAGCATATCAATTGCATAGCAATCTGAGTACATTTACGTGAATCAGAACGTGGACAAACCGACAGACAAAACCTAATTCATAAACATATTTCAACAATGTTGGAAAGTGATTTTACAGATGCTTTGCTGGGACGTGGTAAATAAAAGGTTGGGAACCACTACCTTAAAGACACGGATGTTTTGGACATACATAATGATTGGTACGGCATACTCTATGTACTATCGGCTTTTAAAGCCTAGATAACAAATTTTAATGACATATAGTGGTAATGCAGTGCGAGTAGAAGAACAAAAGCAATAAACTTCAAATTGTTAAAATCAGACTAATTTAATCAGAATTAATCATATGAATACTATGGCATTCGCGATTAATTCAATTGAGTCGATCTTTAATACGCCTCCCGGTATCTTTATAAGTTCATTTAAAAATTTTTGAAAAAAGCGACACGGACCAAGGCATCGTTGAAACTTACTGACCTCTTTTCGAAGCGCACTTAACATAATGCCAAGTTTACACTCTGAACAAGAGTTTCGTTTTAACTACACTGTAAAATGAAAATATTATTATTGCATTGAATTTAGTTTTTTTTCTTTTATAATTTTTGTTCATTTTGCATGAAATGACAAATACCATTTCATACTTTTCTAGTTTATATAAAACTATACACAGCCCTACGCTCTATAGTTTTTTAAAAAGTTTTGATAATTCAGATATTTGGCGATATATATTCAGATATTAGTACAGACGATAATTCAGATATTTGCTGTACGGAACACTCAGAGTGCGAATAATTCGCTCTTGACCATTTATTTTATTTACAATTTAATCTTCCGTAATATTTTTTTAAACTATGAAATTAATGTATTTTTACAGTCGGTGGAGTATGAACAGGGGATGTCAATCGTATCGAGTAGCGGGCAGAGATTTAAATAAGATAAAACTTATTATACCTAAATCAACAATTTAGAAAACGTCTAACACAGTTGAATACTCAATTTTATTACTTAGATCACATATTCGAAAAAAGATTCTCATTCTTGAAAAAAAAAATTAACATTTACCGTTCATAGAAGATAAGTTAATTTTTTTGATTGGGGAAGGGGAAGATACATCCTGTACACAATTTACACAGTTTTACGTACACTACATTATAATTTATCTACACTATTGTTTGATTCATCTAGGAAATACATAACACGACTAAAATTGCACTTACAAAAATTAGTATCGGCAGCTGACAATATGTCTAGTTGTTGCGTATTTTTGTTAGTATTATATCGATTTATTTTTAATTTAAATTTCTAGAATTTTATTACATTTCAATGAAAGTATTGTTTGACAAATATTATTCAAATTTTACGATTATAATTGGTGGTAGCTGCATATTGTGTTTTGAAAAATATGTTTCCTTTTTTAAACGACAAAAAAAAAACAAATAAATAAATAAATAAAATAAAAAGGAAAAGGAAATGAAAACAAAATAAATACTATATGAGAAACATTTACATCCAGCAGTAAAACTTAAAATTTGCTAAATAAAATGCAATTATATTTCAAATGCTTAAACAAAACTTTTTTCAAAGTCTTTTTTTTTTCGAACTTTAATAATGAATTTTTAGCTTTATTTAAAGATGAAGTTTTCATTTAAAAATATCAAACCTTTGTGAAAGTAAATATTATATGTAATAAAAATCATTACCAAAGTTCTTCTAGTTCAGCTGTTCTTTATTAGACTATTTTCAAATTTTTCTCATACTCACTAACAATGCATCATTTAAACAATACAGTTTAGCATTTTCGTTTAATACAATGCTAGCTAATGCTGTATCATAAAATAGCTTTTTTGATTGAAGGATTACTTCTTTTAACTTACGAGATAAGCTTCTCTACCAAATCCCCAAACATCATAACGGATAAAAATACTAAAGAAAAAAAGAAAAGAAAGAAATACTATATGAGAAATATTTGTATCCAGCAGTAGAACTTAAAATTAGCTAAATAAAATGCATTTATATTTCAAATGCTTAAAGAAATTTTTTTTAGTCTTTTTTTCCGAACTTTAATAACTTTAATACTGAAATTTAAATATGCTTTATTTGAAGACCAATTATCCATTTAACAACACACAATAGATGTAAAAGTAAATATTCTAAATATATATATATATATATAATATAAATCAATACCAACAATTCTTCTAGTTCGACTTTAATAATATTAGGCTATTTTCAAACTTTTCTCATAATCACTAACAATGCATCATTTAAACATCACAGTTTACCGTTTTCGTTTAATAAAATGGTAGGAAATGCTCTAATCATAAAAAAAACTTTTTCGACTGAAGGATTACTTATTTCAATTTACGGAATAATCTTCCCTACCTAATCCCCAGACATCATAACAGATAAAGATACTAAAGAAGAAAAAATAAAGAAATACTATATGAGAAACATTTATATCCAGCAGAGAAACTTAAAATTCATTCAGATGCATTACATTCAGATTTCAAATGCTTAAACAAACCTTTTATTAGTCTTTTTTTCCAACTTTAATAACTTTAAATATGCTTTATTTGAAGATCAATTATCTATTTAACAATACATAATCGTTGTAAAAGTAAATATTCCAAATATATGTAATAAAAATCAATAACAAGAATTCTTCTAGTTCAGCTTTTCATTATTAGAGTATTTTAAAAATTTTCTCATAATCACCAACAATGCATCGTTTAAACAACAGAATTTAGCATTTTCGTTTTATACAATGTTAGCTATTGCTCTAATCATAAAATAGCTTTTTCTATGGAAGGATTACTTATTTCAGCTTACAGAATAAGTTTCCCTACCTAATCCTCAGACATCATAACAGATAAAGATACTAAAGAAAAAAAAAAGAAATACTATATGAGAAACATTTATATCCAGCGGTAAAACTTAAAATTAGCTAAATAAAATGCATTTATATATCAAATGCTTAAACAAACCTTTTTTAAGTCTTTTTTTTTTCGAACTTTAATAACTTTATTACTGAACTTAAAATATATTTACTTTGAGACCAATTATCCATTTAATAATACACAATCGTTGTAAAATTAAATAATCCAAATATATGTAATAAAAATCAATACCAAAAATTCTTCTAGTTCGGCTTTTCATTATTAAACTATTTTCAAACTTTTCTCATAATCACTTACAATGCATCATTTAAACATCACAGTTTAGCGTTTTTGTTTAACCCTTTCCAGCACGGGCAAAATCTGTACTAAAATGAGAAATTATCGACTGACACCGGAATTCACAAACGATTTTTTAAAATATTTTGAATTCCTTAATTTAAGCTTTTATTGTAAAAGCAAAATTTTACTAAAATATTACTGGTGCCGTTGGCAAGTTTGGAATTAAAACTAGGTATCCCAGACCGGGCACAGTGTGCCGGAAAGGGTTAAAACAATGGTAGATAATGCTCTAATCATAAAATGGCTTTTTCGACTGAAGGATTACTTATTTCAGCTTACAGAATAAGCTTCTCTACCTAATCCCCAGAAATCATAACGGATAAAGATATTAAAGAAGAAGAAAAAAAAGAAATATTTTTTGAGGAATATCTATATCCAGCAGTAAAACTTAAAATCAGCTAAATAAAATGCATTTGTATTTCAAATGCTTTAACATACCTTTTTTTTTCCAAGTCTTTTTTTTTTTTCGAACTTTAATAACTTTAATAATGAAATTTAAATATGCTTTATTTGAAGACCAATTACCCATTTAACAATACATAATCGTTATAAAAGTAAATATTCCAAATATGTGTAATAAAAATCAATACTAGTAATGCTTCTTATTTAGCTTTTCATTATTAGACTATTTTCAAACTTTTCTCTTAATCACTAACAACGCATCATTCAAAGAACACAATTTAGTATTTTCGTTTAGTACAATACTAACTAATGCTCTATCATAAAATAGCTTTTTCGACTGAAGGATTACTTATTTTAGCTTACAAAATAAGCTTCCTTACTTAATCCCCAGACATCATAATGGATAAAGATACTGAACAAATATTGATTTAAGCTCTTTTTTTTTTTTTTTTTTTTTTTTTTTTTTTTTTCAGATAAGTGAATTGCTTGGCTGGAAAATAAATTGCCATTCTTAAAAAATTGAACTATTCTTATATAGCTTCCTAGTTCATAGTTATAAACTTTTGGCAGAATTATTTTGAAACACCTGATTGTTAATTAATAATTACGTTGTAAAATAATTATGTTGTAAAAAATTGTGTTGTATAATATAATATAAATTATGTTGTATTGTTGGATAAACTTTTCAAGCATACTAGAATTTGTGAAATTATCTGAAAATTAATGGAAATCCTTTATATATAAGAATTATTCATAATGATTATGAAAAGCGCAAGTCTGCTATCAGCTAAAGTTATCTAAAAAATGTATTATCCTCGATAATAACAAAACGTCCCTTATAACTCTTAATTTTCTTGAATAATTTCCTCGTTTTCTAACTTAACGGTGTGTCGTTGTATAAAATTCTCGTTCATTTAATCTACTTTCATTTATTTCCAGGCACCGATTATGAATGAGAAGGAGTAATAATGATAGAACTTTGTCATTGCATTATGGAATTGAGTTTAAGACTTAATGGACTGAAAATTCGTGATTAAAGAGTTAGTACAAATAAATGGTCTATTATGGATTTCGTTCAAAAATATTTCTTCCGTATGAAATATGTAATAATAAATAAGTAATCTTAATATTTTTTTCGTTTCTATGCCGATTTAAGACATTACTTTATATCATAAAAAAGTATTTTATTTATTATTATATACATCGCCATTATCATAAATATAAAGATGTAATATTAAAAATATATATATACACTCTGCACACGACACTTAGAAATAAATCCCAATAATGTTTCCATTTCATTCGGAACCTCTTCAATTGGTAAACTGATGACTCATTTATAATAATGACGATGCATATCACAATAATAAAATATTTTTTATAATATTAAGTAATGCATTGAATTGTTATAGAAACAAAAAAAAAATTATGAATGTAGATATTATCATTACGAATGTAATTAACTACAGTTCTTTGATAAGCAATCTTAATTTTAAGATTGTATCTTTATGTATGTATTTATTATGTGCACAGTCATCTCTAATCCTGTACAATATCCTGAAATTACATCCAGAAGTCATAAGACAATGGGAATTCATCGAGGTAAAAAGTTCCAAGGAAAATTGTATCAGAATCCATTAAAGATTTATCACAGTTTCGACATAACTTGAACAGACCAAGTCGAAATAAACAAGTCGGAAATCGCAAGTGAAATGTAGCAAATGAGGTGCGTTCGTACTATAACAAAATTTTAAAAGTATACAATAATTCCTATACAGTGCATTATCTGAAACATTTTGTGTGTTATTGTAAATACTATAGGATTTATATTATACAGGAATTAACTAGTAGTAAACCTTAGCAACATATATCAATTTGGGCGGACGGTCCAGTCGACGACCATAGGTGCTACTATTTAGTATATATTTACGAGCGCCCTTGTAAATACTATATGATTTATATTATACAGGAATTAACTAGAAGTAAACCTTAGCAACGTATATCAATTTGGGCGGACGGACCAGTCGACGACCATAGGTGCTACTATTTAGTATATATTTACGAGCGCACCGAGAAAAAGAAAAATCTTTTACATAGGAGAATTATTCATGATGATTATGGAAAGCGTAAGTTTACTATCAATTGTAGTTATCTAAAAATGTATTATCCTCGATAACAATAAAACGTCCCTTTATAACTCCTAATTTTCTTGAATAATCTCCTCGTTTTCCAATTTAACGGTGTGGCGTTGTTGTATAAAATTCTCATTCATTTAATATACTTTCATTTATTTTCAGGGCACTGACTATGAATGGGGAGCAATAATAATAATAGAACTTTATCATTGAAATTGGTTATGGAATTGACTTAATGGACTGAAAATTCATGATTAAAGAATTAGAACAAAGGAATGTTAATCTGTTATGAATTTAGTTCAAAAGTATTTCTTCCATATGAAATATGTAATAATAAATAAGTAATCTTAATTTCAACATTGTATCTTTTTTTTTTTTTTTTTTTTTTTTGTACTTATTATGTGCACAGTCGCCTTTACACCTGTAAAGTATCCTCATAAAATAAATATGTAGTCCTCCCGAATCGTCATCCGAAAACAATGAGAACTAAACAAATATAATAGGAAAGTTTATATACAAATACATATTTACAAGGAGTAACATACATATTTATTATAACCTCGTAAAATATCCTTCTCCAGAAAGTTTAATACAATAGGAGTTCGTCGAATAAAATGTCCTAAGGAAAACTTATTCAGAATCCGTTTCCGAACAAAAATAAATTAAAGCATGTGTCACAAAGTTACCCTTTTTTGATTTAAGAACACTCTTAAGCAGCTCCAACAGTCTGACATAACATGGACAAATCATGTCGAAATGAAAAACGAAAAATCAATTTTCATAAAACACAAAATGAGCATAAAGGGGGATAGAAAGCATTATGAGTGTTTCGATGATAACATTAAAAACAAAATACACACAAAAAAAGGGGCGGAAATATGAACCTGCACCGGGTGACGATTGGGCAAATTTTGAAATTTTTCTTTAAATAGCAATCTAAAAAAAAATGAAACTCTTTCAGAACCTTACGTTGACCAATACAAAAGTAAGTATTCAAAAATAGATACCACCCATCAAGTTGGTTTCTCTAATCACCGAAAAAACATTTTAAAAAAATGTTCTATTTTTAATGCTGCAATTAAATTCAATCGAAATAGATTCTTACTCAATCATCAACTTTGATAATGAAACAAAAGAACCTGTCGGGTACGGTTTGATCTGAGATTTGTTCTGGTTGCAAAAAACTACTTCATTTTGTTTTGAAGGTCTTAAAATTGACTAACCAATGTGATAATACTCCATCGTGACATGTGTAAATATCACGTCGAATCCATACGTGATAATACTCGAAATTAAACTTCCTCGAAGTTGAAAATTACCGTATTTACTCGTGTATAACTGCACCTTTTTTTTTCAAAAACATAGGGAAAAACTCCTAAGTGCGCGTTATACATGGAATATTTTTTTACTGATGGATGTAATCACATGATATGCATATGAATCATGAAATGAATTCAAAGAAGACATAATTACTCGAAAAATCTTACTTAATTGAAGTAATATTGCATCTTTTTTCCACTCCTAGCACTTTTTTATATAACAGAGCTAGTAACATTACTTAAATGCAAATTAGTGATTCTCACTGCCGTCATTCAATCGCTACCCGAAGTCTAAAAATGTATTTTCGCCTTGTTTTCTGTCTGATGTAATGTTTGTTACGACTTTCTTTACTGAAATTTATTTAGTTATTCATTCATTTGCATATAAAGTTACGGTGCGCATTATATATGAGATTTAAAAAAATCGCCATTTTTCTTATAAAGTACGGAGTGCGCGTTATACACGGCTGCTCGGTATACACGAGTAAATACGGTAAACCTTAGTTCGACAGTTGGATTATTCAATATGGTTTTTATTCCCCATCTTCTCTGACTAGTCGAATTTTATATCATCTCCTCATGTACAAAGGCATCTTGGGATTACGCTCTCACAGGCTGTTGTGTTTAAACCGGAAGACGGCAGCAAAGACAAAAACATCATCGAGTTCATGGCTGAACTTTCAGAATTAATTAAAATTCGGTTCGCATATTAAAACGCACTTGATCAGCCAAATCATATCTTGGTTAAAAACACATGAAAGCCCAGTTTTAGCAGTTGACTCATAAGTTTACCATTGCGTTTTCGTGCTCCCAAACGTATGAAAACACGGAGGACTGGAAGCTGTAAAAGTCAATGGTAAACCTTTAAGTCAACCGCTAAAATCGTTTTATTAGGTATTTTCCACAAGATGTGACTTGGCAGACCGATTGCGTTTAATGTGCGAATCAAGTTTTAATTAATTCTGGAATTTTATCCGTAACTTGATGAGGTGATTGTTTGTTCTGCTGCCTCCCGGTCTAGTTCTGAACAACTGGTATACCACAGCACACTCTCTTGTCTATCGCTATCCCTACTCGAAAATCACAGGGAAAATCGCTATCACAGCACCACTTTCGTGGCAATGTCCCATTTTGAAATGTATACTTATAAAATCTTGTTAAAATCTATACTTAACTTTATACACTCTCCGAAGGTACATTAATGAAAATGACACAAAAATTTCTATTAGAGTTCCCATTTCCTGCTGAATATCCCCATTTTCAATTGGGAGCTGTTTGCCATAGCAAAAAATATATGTATGAAACTTAGTTCAATTTTATGCATAACTTTACATGCTTTTTGATGGTTCAGGAAAAAAAATGATGCAAAAATTGTCATTACAGCGTCCCTTTCTGGCTGAATATCCCCAAATTAATTTGGGACCTGTTGGCCATAGAAAAAAATATCTATATGGAGCTTGATTCGGTTCTAGGCGTAACACCATTCACTTTTCAAATATACATTTGTGAAAATAGCACGGAAAATGTCACTAAAGCTTTTTTTTTTTTTTTTTTTTTTTTTTCAGGAGAAATATCCTCAAATTACACTAGGACCTGCTAGTAATAGCCAAAAATTTATACATGAAATTTGGTTTAATTATATACTGTTAAAAATTTGCAGCATTCTGCCCTGTCATTTGACCGTTTTTTGAAAAAACAGAGGTCACCTTACGGAGAAAAAAACTATAATTTAACAATATTATGGCCATATATTGAGCAATAATAAGGCCAGAATAGTGTAAAATGACGGTTGTAAAAGTGTTTTGTTTAATAAAGGTCAAATGACTGGGACAGGATGCTGCGAATTTTCATTTCTGAGCCCTAAAACATATAAATCAGTCGAGAAAAATTTATTAGAATATTTTCTTCTGTTTTTTATAGAAGACATAAAAATATTTTATAACAGTTTCGTTCATTCATATAGAATTTGTTGAAAAATTTTAATACATTTTAACATGTGAGACTGTGTTTGCATTCTTTATATTGGACTCTTTCAAGTTATTACTAAGCTAAAATAAATAATATAAAACTTCTTGACGTAACGCCTAAAAATCCTTCTTTGAATTTCATTTCGGAGAAAATACCGTGCAATAAATCAAAAAGAGTTTTGCATCTGACAAAAGCCAGCCATACTCGTAAGATATTGCAACAATACTTTTTTTTTCTCATTTCAATATTTCATTTATATTGAAAGTGTATTTTTAAATTCCGAATTGATTTCTGAAACTCAAATTTTGAAATTTCCAAATACAAATATTTCCTATTCTTTTTTTTTTACTTTTTTTTTATTAAGCCGTCTAAAACTTTTTTAGTCATGCTTTTATTATTTAAAAAAAATAAGACTTTTACTAAAATCGTAAAATATTTAACTTAGTTTATATTTTCCTTCTGAGTAGCAAATTTTATAATTTATGTAACAGATAATTAGATAGATGTAATACATATAGTAATAAATAGCTTTAATACATAATTAAATAGATGTAATACATCATTAAATGTACATCTAATTTTACTGCAAATTTTATAACAAAAACTGCTTTCAACATTGCTACCAGCACTTTTTGCCGTAAATTTAACGGATATTTTTTACAGTGCATGTGCTCGAAAAGTACAAACACATACATATATGTATAGGACACTTACACATTTTACGTATAACACATACATGTATGTAGGTATTCCGAAATTCGACTGACAAATTCAGAGGAGTGAGAGTAGGTATCAAGAGAGAGAAAAATTAACATAAATGTAAGATTGCAAATCCTCTATTTAAGCAAAAATACATGGTGGTTCACCCTTATTTGAAGTTGGCTTACACTGTTAAAAATAATTTACTTAAAAATTAGAACTTCTATACGCAAAATATTAATAAGCGCAAAACGTTTTGACACATTTATAAACTCAATTTTCAACGGTAAGATATAAAATAGGAAAACCTGCTAGGGAAGTAATTTCGAATCGAACTAGCTTTTCCATTTTTGGATCCATCCATTGTCTATTGAGTTAGAATCCATTTTCGATCACATGACAATGCCGTTTTCATCCTTGTTGGAGTAGTTCTTCATCTTTAGCTCGGAAATTCGGTTCAAAATGTCCACTTTGACACTCTTTTCTGAAAGGTCTATTGCATTTGAAAAAAAAGAGGAGGAGAATGAGTACGATTACATAGTTTATGAAAAACGAAAACTTTTCCGTTTCATGCATTTCCTAACAAAAATAAATTAAAACTTAAGTCATAAATTTGCCCTTTTAGATTTAATAACAGTATTAAGAAACAATTGGTTCAGAAACGAGTAGGGGGAACTGGGGAACATTGATACAGCTTTTTTCAAAAAAATTTTTTGGTGTCTAGAAAGCAGAAATTTCAAGTTATTTTTCTATGTGATGTCAGCAAAACCTGTGTAGTGTGTTACAAAAATGTACAATCGTTGGTTTATATATTATTTTTGCATGTAATTTTAAAAAAATCAAAAAAAGTAATTTGTATCAAAGTGCCCCATTCCCGGGGCAGATTGATACACTTTGAAACGTCTGGGAAAATGGAGACAAAATAACACCAATGCATATTTTTCACAGAAAAATAGTTATCAAATCATTTTATATATATTTATATACATTAAAATCGCACACAATTTATTTGTAAGCGATATTAAAGCAATCAAAATGAAATGTATAATGACCTGATGTTCTGGCTGTTCCTTGTCTGTTTGTTGGCTGAGGTAACTTTGTCATATTTGGCACTTTAACTCCAGATTTCTCTTCTTTCTTAGGAAAGGTGAAAGAATTACCAGGTTTTCTGTTTATAAATCGGTTTACAAACAGAAAATAAAGGATAATTATATTTAAAATTATGTTTATAATATAATTATCATGTACTGTTCTGCAGCTTGTTTCTTTTACTTAACATTTCTCATGTCGATAATACTTTTTTCTCTAGAGAATCGATATAAATTTGAGATTTGCCAGGCTGCCGTCCATTTCTTTTGTTAATTCTACTAGCACTAGATATTGTGTAAGTTTGTACGTCTTCTGGTTTGCAAAAATACTATAAAATGTTCTAATATAAAGAAATTAGAGCTATTTCACTTCAATAAAAACTAATAGTAGAAATTTTTGACGAAAAATGGTTGAATTAAGGAGTGTATGGTAAAAATAAAAATAAAAGGTAATGAATAAATGAACTAGAAAAGGATTTAGGTTGTATCAATGTGCCCCGACAGAGACTGTATCACTGTGCCCCATGCAGCCATTTTAAATAAAATGAGTCGCAAATCCATCACATTATAATTTATCTAACAATAAAGAATGTGGAAGTGATAATGATTAGCGTTACTTGCCAGGGAAGGTATTCTTTTCGGTTGAAAATACTGGAACAGTTGTATAATACCATTTTAATTCTACAACTCAAATTTACTTTTGACCTACAAAAACAATTAATCACCCATCCCATTTCATCAAACTATTGAATCATTCCAAAACTTTCTGTATGTTGTTAATTTCACTAGTATCACCTTTTGAAGCTGTTGTGAAACTCCCTGTTATGACCTTGTGTGCTGTACAGGGGGTGTATCAATGTGCCCCAAGTATTAATGTACCCCAGTTCCCCCTACATGACATTTCAAATGTGAGTGACAACCTGGACTGAAAAGTAAGCTTTTCGTTAGATATTAATATAATTTTTGTTACTTTATTCGCATATTAAAATATCAATAGGCAATTATTTAGTGAACGTATACGCTATAATGAACGTTATACTGCAAAGTTTATTTAAAGTATACCCAGAAAAAGGAATTGATATAAACTACAAAACATTTTATGTTGAGTACATTTTGGTTATTTTAGGTTATTTTGGTTATTTTGGTTATGGTAGTAGTCGCGTTATTGCAAGTTATCGTGTTAGTGCGCGTTATATTAGTCAAATTCGTTGCATATTTACCATTATGTTTTCATACTTTTTGTACAGGAAAGCAGAATGGTAAATCTACGAGTCAACCGTAAACATCGGGTTTTTAGGTGTTTTCCACCAAGATATAACTTGGAAAACCGATTGTGTAACAGTATGTGAATCCTAGTCCTAGATTTTCGTCCGAGAATTCGATGAGAATTTGATGTCTGCGCTGTTGTTCCAAAGATGCATTTCGCTTGACAACAACAATCATAAAACATCACCATTTATAATTAGATTTCCGACAAATCACCAATAAAAACGTGACAGGCACATAACTAAAACTAAATCATCTTTAAATTATAAATATAAACACATACATAAATTACGATTTTCATTGTGGCCTAATGTTATGAAAGCATGCTTTGAGCGCTTCATGCAGATTTTTTAAACTTCAGACTTTTGATTAGAAATATATTTTCTGTTTTTCAATACACTGATAAAAACGTCTATATTTTTAATGTATTTTTACTTTTATTTTAATTAATTCATCGATGGGCGATTCTTTTATTTAATGTATCATTAACTTTAATATAGAAAAGTTTAAACTTTCGCTTAATAGGTGTATTAAACGATACAGAATTTTGCAGTATATATTTATTTTTCAAATTATGAAGCATATGTTTCATCGATTATTTTATTAATATTTTTTATTTAATTTTACCTTTTTCGTATAAACAAAAGCAATATTTTAGAATTGCATTTAAACATACACGAATACGGAATCAAGATGGTTTCCCTAACTTGCTCGTATTTATTAAAATATCCATCGCTCTAGTGCATTAGCATAAGTGTAGTGAAATATTTTAGAGTACTCTTGCATCCGCACACCGAAGCCACTACCATAAATCATATTCTGGTTTCATGTTCTTTTCCATCACGGATGCTTCTTCCGAAGAATTTCATACATGGAGTTAGGAATACATTAAGAAGTTTCTAAGAGAATCATCTAAAATATTTTTCAAATTCAAATCTTTACTAATGTTAAAGAGTCATACAATAAACAGTGGAGTGCAAAATGATAGGAGCGATATAAACACCGAGAAAACAATTCGTGTTTGCTATGCTTTAGCTCAAATCTTTGTGTTAAAATTAAACTTTTAATATTTAAATTAATATTAAATTAATCGTTTACAATATTACATATATTTTTTAATGTATTTAAAAACATGAATTTTGCTAAATTTACACTGCAGCAAAATGATAAGAACATAGTAAATATTTCAAAATCGTAGAATGTGATTGGCGGGTATTTTTTGCATATTATTAAAAACCGCATTTAAAAGAGATTCTAAACGCATTTGTTTAATTTGCAAAACATTTGGGCTAGAGGGTGAACCAAAATTATTTGTGATTTCAAAAGAGGGCAACATCGAATTGTCACTTCAAATAGTTGCTGACAAAACAGTTCGAAAGTTTGATCCCTAAAAACGATCCTTTCACAAAATTCCAATCCCCGAAACCACCCCTTCACAAAATTCCGATCCTTAAAAACGGTCCCTACACAAAATTCAAGGTTTCAAGTGCTGCGCATATCTGCGCCGAAATGGCGTTTTTTTTTTCTTAAACTTGCGCCAAACCTGAGCCAAAACGGACTTAGAACCAAAAAGAAATTAGCACGATTTTGTCTAGCCGAAAAACAAAGAAAAATTCCATTTTTAACTTTCTCCAGATCGTTAATATCATCCAAAAATGAAAAAATCGTGGTCAAAAGACTGTGAAAAACGCGCGGATTTCATCTAAAGTTCGTGAAACACAACCGAATTTCGTATAAAGATCGCAAATAACACGCAGATTCGTCAAAGATTGCGAAAAACACGTGCAATTCATCAAAAAATACATGAACTTTGTCAAAATCGCGCGATGTTCGTCTAAGGATCGCGAAAAAAACGTGAATTTTGTCAAAAAATTGTTAATTTCGTCGAAAACGAACAAAACGCGGTCAAAAGATCGCGAAAAGGCGCGAATTCGTCAAATATCGCAATAAAAATTCCAATTTTTTTCAAAGTAACGTGAAAAAAGCAAATTCCGTCGAAAAAATCGCAAAAAACACGAAAATTCATCGAAATATTGCGGAAAAAGCAATGAATTTTGCAGGGATTCAAGTGCTGCGCATTTTACGCATGTCTGCGCCAAAACAGAATTAATGAAATTTAACACGATTTCGTCGATCCGAAAAACAAAGAAAAATTCCATTTTGAACATTTTCCTTGCAGTTAAGTTTGTAAAAAAAAAAAAAATGATAAAACCGCGGCCGAAAAATCTCGAAAAACATGGAAATTTTGTTAAAATATCGCAAAAAACTCTTGACTTTTGCCAAAAGATCACGAAAAACACGTGAATTTCATTATAAGATCGCAAAAACACGCCATGATTGTCAAAGGACCACAAAAAAAACGTGACTTTCGCTGAAAATGAATAAAACGTTATCAAAACAACTTGAAAAATCAAGAATTTCGTTAAAAGATCGCGAAAAAAACCCGCAAATTTAGTTAAAATTATGTAAAAAGCAGCAACTTCCGTTGAAAGATTTCGAAAAACACGGTAATTCCTTCGAAAGATGCAAAAAGAACGTCGATTTTGTCAAATGAGTGCTGGAATTGTAAAAAAAAAAAAAAAAAAAAGAACAAAACGAGTTCAAAAAATAACAAAAAAACGTAACTTTCGACAAAAAAGCGCACATTTTGTCAGAGACTTGCGTAAAAACGCAAATTTCGACTGAAGATCACGAAAAAAGCGAATTTTGTCCTAATGTCGCGAAAAACACTCAAATTTTATAAAATGATCGCGAAAAACACGGGAATTTTATCAAAAGATCGCGAAAAAACACTAGAATTTCACCAAAAGAACGCGAACAACAAGCGAATTTCATCAAAAGATCGCAAAAAAGGAACCATGTTCGTCAAACATCGTGGAAAAAAAACGAGAATTTTGCCATTAACGAACAAAATATGGTCAAATGATTCCGAAAAAATTACGAATTTCGTAAAAATACCGCAAAAAACAGCAAATCCGTGGAAAGATCGCGAAAGATTCCTACGAAAGATTGCGAAAAAAACGCGAATTTTGTCAAAAAAAATTATGGTATTGTGAAAAAAAATGCAGCAGATTGAAAAAAACGCAGAAAAAAACGCAAATTTTGGTGAAAAGTCTCAAAAAATTGGATTTTACTTTTCTAAAAAGTTTTTCGCTTCTCCAAAAATGGATTTTGCTGCTCCAAAATCACATTTTTGCTGGTTTAAAATGGCTTTAGTGCACTTGCATGCATGATTTGGTCAAAGAATTGCTAGTTTCGTAAATTAAAAAAAAAAAAAAAAAAAAAAAAAAAAACGAGCAAAACATGCTTAAAAGATAGCAAAAAACGCAAATTTGTTTGAAAGATTTAAAAAAAAA